>CM034241.1:40957512-43919054 GCA_019916065.1 Vitellaria paradoxa | reverse complement strand
GCAGCTTTTCCAAACCACACTCTTCTTTGAGCATTTCGACGACTCGTTGAATCTTATTAGGTCAGGGTACCCTCATACGTTAGGTCATAAGTCGATAATAAGATCAGGCTGATCAGCTACCTGATTTCTAATGGGGTGAGCCTTCGCATATGTGAGGCCTTTCCATACTCACCCAACCATTTATTATGAATCAGCAACACACTTAAATGATTAGTTAACATGAAAATTCATGATGAACAAACAAAAATTAAGCCACAAACCACTTCAATAAACATAATTAACTAATCTAATCAAGTTTAAAGAGGGGAAAGGATTCAGGCTTACTTCTTGAAGAACCTTGCTCTTTTGCGATTTATCTACACTCTTGATCGCAAAATACTCTATAGTCTTCTTCTTCCTCCCCTTGTATACAGTCTACGCATCCATGGTTATGAGTAAACATATAGATATGTAACCAGCTTAATTTGAGTACAAACAGTGAGGAAATGGAATGCAATTCTCGAACAAGCTCGATTGAAACTTAGAGAAGAGAGTTACCGAGTGCTTGCCACGGCCGATGGCTTCGTAGATGTGGTAGTGGTTCATCGTCCCTGGTTGATGATTATAGGGTTTCGAGTCCGAAACAGAGAGTGAGGGAGAGAGATCAAGACGAGAGAGTCGCGGATCGGAGATTTTATGCGAGGGTCGATTGTTCTTGGAACTGTCAATTGAGATGGCTTTGGATCGTCATTTTCTAGTGAGATAATGCTTTACTGATTGGGGAGAGAGGAGAGCGATAGCCGTGGGCGGGAAAGATATGAGTACTTGAAAATCAAACGCGTTGGGGTTTAATTACATCCCGCAGCCAAACAAGGGGCCGCAGCAACGGTAACAGAGGCCAAATTAGTCAAAAGGGAGGATGGGTGCTCTCGAACTCCGCATCATTGGATTTAGGCACTATCTGGTGTGAAGTAATTGGTTGCGGAGGCACCAACTCTTAATTTTTTAAATTTTTTAAAATAATTAAATTTATCTTTTATATTATAATTTTTTTTTTATTCTTAAGAAAAACTAACTACTATAAAAAAGTTAATTTTTTTCATTCTTAAATATAAAAAAATTAACTTTTAGACTAAAAAAAAACTTAGTTTTTTTTCTTCCCAACCCAAGCCTTGGGTTGAGTTGGAGGCTTGATTTGAAAAGTAAAAAAACTAGTTTTGTTGGGTTAGTCAGTAGTTACTAAAAAATTATTTTTTTTTTTTTTTTGTGTATTAGAAGAAGAAAAAAATTAATTTTTTAGTTGTTAACTTTTAAACTTTTTTATTAATTTGACATTTTTATCTTTAAAAGTTTAAAAGAAGATTAAAATGTAAGTGGATAAATCTAATCACTTTAAAAAAAGGCAAAAAATAATAACTAGTAGTTCAATTACTTTTTAATAAATAGAACCTGAGAATAAAAAATCAATTTTTTTGTAATTGTTTACCAATTAGTTATCAAAAATTAATTTTTTATGTTTGAGAAAGGAGCATTTTTTAATTATTTTAATAGTTAGTTTTTTAATTTTTTATTAATTTTATATTTTTACCCTTAAATAAAAAAAAATTAAGATATAAGAAAGTAAGTTTAACCATTTAAAAAAATCAAAAAAATTAGTAGTCGATAATTTCCTACTTCCCAAATGCTGACTAAAATTTAACAATTGCGACCACAGTTGTCCCTAAGGTCCTGCTTGGATGCAGTAATAGTCCCTCCCAAAACTTATACCCGTGGGTCCCACGTGTTTGGCATGGTTTGGCAACTCCAAACAGTCCACACTTTTCCCTCCCTCTCTGCTTATTTGTTGCCATGGGTCCACATTTTTCCGCCCCTGCACATATAACTTTTGGGCATGGTCGGGACTAGCCAAAATTTTTCACCCCCTTTTAGCTTATTTTTGACATGTTTAACCCTCATTAATAGTATTATTAACTTAATCAAATGAATATAATGCTAGTAAAAAATAATAGACAGGCCAACAAGTCAAAATAAATATAATTAAAAAATTGAATAATAACCAATCATTCAAAAGTACATTAGATAATTAAAAAATTGGATAATTAAAAAAAAATTCATTAAATAAATTTATAAAAAATTAATTTTTAATGAAATAAATAATATAACTTCAAATTGTCCAAAAATAATTAAATAGAGTAATTTTGTAATTTAATATTAATTTAATGGGTAACTAAGTTTAGAACACTACAAGGGCAAAAAAGTCATTTGACTACTTTTTCCATTATTCACCTCCTCTATTTATAAAACATCCAAATCAAGTCCAAAGTTATCATTCTCCATAAATATCACATAAATGTGGACCAACCCTCTAAAATAATACCCCTTCTTATTTTATATCTCCTCTAAAATTATTCTCCTAAAATTTTAGTACCATCCAACCAAGCATGCGCAATCAACCCCTGAATCCAAATGGTCAGTGGATCCATTAGTCCATGCCAAATTTTTTTATTATTATCTTCGCAAACCGCTTTTGGCTTACTTAAGGCTCTATAAAATTTCACAAAATTTATAAACTTTTATAAATTTAAATTTCTTACTGACTACATGAATTATAAAATCATAGCTTATATAAATTTATACTAATTTTCATAACTCCAAATATCTCATTTATTTTTCTCCTGTAATATTGTGTTTAAAATTATAAAAATTAGTATAAAATTATAAAGATGACGACCTTTAATTCATGTCATGAATAGAAAATTTATATTTTGTAAAGATCTATAGTAAAAGGATCCCATGATCAAAAAATTACTTTATGTTTCCTTCCCTTTTTCTAACTTTAAAAAGTTAATTATATTTTTTCAAAAGTTTTACTTCTTTAAATTTATGAATTTCGACAAATATTTTTCTTTTAATGTTTTACCAGATTTGCTAATTAATATTGATTGATGTTTCGAATAAATCTAACCCTTTTGTCGGAGAAAGAGATAAATAAATCGAAATGAAGGGAAAAACTTTCCTCCCGGGTCTGGTTTGGTAAATTAGTAGGGATGGAGTGGGATGAATAATAATAAATAAATTATTTTTCTTTTTATTCTTATTTTCTTCCCTATCTTTTCCTTGCATCCGTCCGTAGATTGGAAAAAAAAAAAAAAAAAAACTAAAACTAAAACTTCCCACTTTCTCCACTAAAATTTATCATTTATGAGACCCATAAAAAAGTTAATATATACAAAAATCATCAAATTTTCCTTCAACTTATACAAAATTTTATCAAACACGTAAAGGGGTATTTGAAGTGATAAAAGTTAGAAAATCTGTAAGTTTGTAATTCGTACAGTAAAATAAAAAGTAAATAATTTTCAATAATTTTTAGTATTTTTCAACGATTTTCATAACTCTAAACGGAGCTAAAGTTATAAAAAATAACATGAGTTATGGGATAACAAAAATTAGTGATATTTGAAGAGTGTTTAGAGTTGTAAAAGTTAGGGAGAATTTGGTTTATCAATGAACACCAAAAAACTCTAATTTTGACTAATTTTCTTCTATCAAATTTTGTCGTATATCACTTTTATACTAATTTTTTTGTGTTTTTTCCGTGATTCAAACACAACTTTAGTATAAATTTATAATATCGTAACTCATACAGTAAATGAAATTTTTTAATTTTAAAAAAATTTGTTTAATTTTGTAAACCTCCAAGTAAGTACCACACCCCTATCATGGCTTCTTATGTATCATTTCAACTTTCACAACCAACAGAAGGATTTTGTTTTATTTTTTAGTTTTATTTATTTGTTTGTTTGTTTATTTATTTATTATCATTATTTTTTTGTTTTTTTGGGGTGGGGGGAGGGGGGAGCTATCGGAAGAAGGTTAAGATAAGGCGGTAAAGGATGAAGATCTTTACAGTTGCAGTAACACCTTTCAAGGGATCACGTGCTTGAGCAGTTTATCATATATCAAACTGACAACAGGAGTACGTTGAAAATTTTTCGTGACGCAAACATGATTGTATTAAAATTTCAATAATCGTCGAGGGGAGGTCAAAGTTTAGTTAAATTGAATTATTTAAGTCTTATTTAGTAATTGTTATTTTTATTATTATTTTATTTATCTTACAAGATCTTAAAATTAGCAATAAAATACATTTGTTAAATTTGTTTTTAAATTCTTTATTTTCAAAAAATATAAAAATTTTAGACAAAAAATATAAAAAAATGTTTCAGTCTCATTTTTTTTGTTATAAATATTTTATCAATTTCAACACTTTATCTATTTTGTTGCATCATATTAAATTAATTATTTTATTCAAATATTTTATCAAACTAAAATTATTTTTTTAGTATATAATTAATTAACTAAATTAATATGAAACATACCCTATTAACTTATTTTAATAAATAATAGAATTATATTAATATGAAATATTTGTTGACTTAAGTTACTTTTAATAAAAATAAATAATTAATTGAATAATGTTAATTAATTAAGTTACTTTAATTAAATATGAAATAATTTGTTAAATTTTATTAAAAAAATAAATTATTAATAAATAAATATTACATTTAGAAGCGCTAATTTCAATTTTTGTTTCATAAAAAAAATGAAATAAAAAACAAAAATTATAAAAGATAGACAGTTAGATATAAACTGGAAAATAAGAATCTACCAAACAGGCTTTTAGATATCGAGCTTATTTCTAATTAATTTTAACGATCGATTCATAAGTCAATTTCTAATCTTTTTGTATTACCATATTGAAATATGTATGAATTGTTGAATCAATTAAAATATTCACCTTTATTCTCTTCCCATCTCTCTCGTTTATGTAGTGATCTTCTACCCTTCTATGACTTTCATCCCTCTCGTTCATGTTAGTTATCTTCCACTCCTATGATTTCACCCCCCTCGATTACTTCAGCTCTGCCTATTTCTCTTTCCCTCCCACTCCTCGAAACATGAATAAGAATTATGAAGTTGAAATATAATATTAAAAGTTTAAGGGTCGTTTGATAAAGTTATCAGTTTTTAATTTTTTGTTCAATTTTTTAGTTTTTGTGTCTAGTTTTTAATTTTTTATTTTCATTTACATTGTAGTAAAATAAAACAAAACTTGAAAACACGTTCGGTAATGATAATTGTTAGTTAATAGTTACAGTTGTTAATTAATTAAATTTAATTATTTAAATTATATTAATTATTAAAAATAATTTAATTCTATAAAAATAAAATATAATAAACATAATTTATTATAATTATTTTAAAAACAAATTGATAGAATATCTTCTTGTTAATTAAAGTAATTTAATTAATTAACTTAATTTCATTTAATTTAATTACTTAAATTTAATTGATTTTATTAATTAATTAAATTAATTAGATTTAATTATTTTAATTATATTAATTTTTCAAAATAATTTGATCCAATAAAAATAAAATAAAATATATGCAATATAATTTAATTATATTATCTATTAAAATAATTTATATTAAATTATTTTTATATTAATTTAATCATTAATTAATTATATAATTAATTTAATTAAACGTATTTATTTAATTATATATTTATTAAAATAATTTAATTTAATAAAAATAATATATAAAATGTAATTTATTTATTATTAATTAAATATAATTAATAAAATAAATTTATATTAATTTAACAAATTAAATTCAATTATAATTATAAATTTGGTTAATTAATATATTAATATATTTTACGTAATTAATATTTAATATATAATTTAATATGTTAAATTAATTATTGATAAAAGTAATTATTAATTAAATTATATTCAATATATTTTAACATAAATTAAAATAATATATTCTTAATTTTATATATTAATATAATTAATATATATTAATATAATTTTAGATATTAATATATTATTATTTAATATAATTTTTAATATTAATATATTAATATATTTATATATTAATATATTAATATATTTTATATATTAATTTAATATTTTATATTAAATAATAAATATTTTGTGGTGACCGGAGATGAGTAGAAGGTCAGTGGCGGCGGTAGCCGGATATTGGTAACAACTAGTGAATGATAGTAATTGATGATTGAACTAGTAGTAGTTGTATAAGAAATTGAACAACTGAAAATAAAAATTTGAGAAAGCATATTTCTATATTTTTAAAATTTTGAAAATAATTTTCATTTTTTTGAAAATTGAAAACTGAAAACAAATTTATCAAACGCATTTTCATGTTCAATTTAAAAAAAAATGAAAACAAAATGGTTGTCAAACGGGGCCTAAATTGTTTGTTCAATGTTTAGATAAAATTTCATGAAATAATCAAGATTGAAATGTTTTCATTTATTTGATGAAATATTATAAAAATATAAAAATTAAAAATATAACTTCAAATTAATGATGCGTTTAATGCACAAAATTTTGATGAAAATATCTGCAAATTTCTATATACTTTTACATATTCTTACATTCTCAAAATTTAAAAAAGTTAAATACTTTCAAAAAAAAAAGTCGATAAATAAATTCGGTTAATCAAATAGTAAATCTTTTTTCGTCATTCTCACAATTGACTCTCAAACTATCGAACTGACATCCTCTTTGACTATTTTTTATGGGTCTGTAGAAACCGTTCTAATGGATTGTGAAAAATGTTTTCGACGGATTCGCATAACCAACTTCTGTCTAAATAGATTGTAGAAACCGTTTCGATGGATTACAGTGCAAATAATAATGACTTATACAAACTTTTGAATCTATTACAACGGAAATCTAATTTATCATAACGGGAATCTTATTATTCATCTTCAAAAAAACGGGGTTTGAGATGTGTGCACCAAACGCAACAAAATTTCCCTAAACCACATTTTATTTTATATCGCTTTTTGTCACTTCAAACACACCCTAAAATATAACTTCAACTTCTAATATTGTATTTCAATTTAAGGATCATCTTATCCTCCAATGCCCAAACAAAATCCAAACTATAAATAATATTTCTCAATATTTTATAGTTGTAACGAGATTGAGAACCACAATTTCACCCTAATTTTCATTATAAAAGTTAAACTAGAGGTAAGGCCATATTTGGCTAAAATTTATATCCAGTGCATTTTTTTGGAAAATTTCATAAAAATTAGTTTGTAATTAAAAAAGTATTCAGTTTGTTATTATTATATTCAAGATTTTGATTTTTGGAAAAAATAAGAAAAATTAGATATGTAATTTAAAAGTTACGTTAAAAAAAACTCAAAATCATCTAAAATATATTTTGAATGGTTCTATTATTTTTAATTTTTTGTATTAAATGTTGATAAATGAAATCAATAAAATTAATCATTATTCAGATAATAATTTACTATCAAAATTAATTTTAGTAAATAAAAAATTACATGTCAAAATTATGCATTTCATTAACTTAAATTAGTCTCAGTAAATAAGATTTATTTTAAGTTTTGCTGTTTATTAATGTACTTTATTAAAATTAATTATCATTAAAATAAGTATTCTATAATTAAATTAAATATTTTTTATAAAATAATAAAATATATTTTATTAAATAGAGTTAATTACTATAATGAAATTATATTATTGTTTTATTAAATTTTGTTAATAAATAATATAATTAAATAGTATTTAGTATACTTTATTTATAATGAACTAAATTATTTTAATAAATAATGCAACTTATATTATTTATTTTAATAATTTATTCAATAAAAATATTGTTTAATTAATTATCTATTTAAATTCAGTTAAATTTATTAATTAAATTAATATAAAATATATTTTATTGAAGTTATTATATTTATTAAAAATTTAATAAAATTATATATTTTACTAAAAATAAATTACTGGAAATAAAATTATATTTTTACACATAATTTCAATTTTATTTAAAAAAAATATGTTTAAATTGAAGGATTAAATGATAGGGTATAATAATACTATAGATAATATATAAATTTGATATAATATAAGATTAATTTTTTATGTAAAATTATCTTTTTGATATGTGACTAGTGCAATACAAAATGAGATAAAGATGCAATTTATGACAGAAATAATTTTGAATCTTTAATCCCCCGTTTGGTTAGGACTAAAATCACCTAAAATTATAAAAGTTACAAATATTTACCTACTTTTACCTCCATGCATTTATTTTTCAAAATTTGAATTTTACAAAATTTTATAAAAAAATATTACAAAAACTGTAAAAAGTTATCAAATTTTTTCATTTTTTTCAATATTTATTAACTTTTTATACTAATTTTTGATCAAAATCATTAAAATGACTTACTTTTTACTGTTTTAACAAATTATTTTAATAAATTTTAATTAATTATTTAAATATAAAAAATGACCGACATTCCTTATGTTTTTAAATTTTTAATCGTGCAAGCGGCCTTTAAATTTTGAGGGAGAGATTGTGGCACCGGAAATGCTGCGTTGGTAGGGCCCACCCGTTTTACTCGACCAAACAAACGCAGCGGCGGATTAGTAGGCCTCGTTAGGGCACCAAAATCCACCAACATCAACCCACCTTAATTAAATTTTTTTTTTTTGGTATTTTTTTAATTAAATTTCTTCGCATTGCATAATTACGTCACATTTTTCTACTTTCAGCTATCGATGCCAAGCGGAGCTCAGATCACGTGACCCACGCGCACAATTTAAGTCCAATTTGATGCACTGATGCAGATCAGATTTCTAAGGGAAAAAGTGGAATAAAAAGTACAATAAAATAAAAGATATGTCATAAAGGTGATAAGTAAAAATTTTTGATTGGAAGAAAATATAAAAATTAGTTAAAGTTGATAATTTTTGGTGAAATTTAATGTGGCTAAACAGGTCCTTAATCTTGACGTACGGCCATAGGAACAAACAACCACTCACATCTACACACTGCGCCCTCCAACAACCCCTATATCTCTAATTTTTCTACCATTACTAATTTTAAAAAGTTTCAATATTTCGCTAAAAAAATAAAAAATTTGGAAATAGATTAACCGAATGTGTAAATTTTTTTTACAATCATATTCTTCGTGTCGAAAGCTTTCAAACGAGTACCATTGTTGTTATTTTATGTAAATTTTTTGAATCTGTGAGAACAGATTTGGAAAACTGTTTTCACGGTTTGTTACTATTCAGAAAAAAGTGCGCCAAAATTATTCTCAAACCACATTTATCTCAATTTATCTTATTTTTTTACTCCAAACGGGGCCTTATGCGGGTCCAACTTTCCCCATTTTATATTTCGAGATTTGATAGTTAAATTAATCAGGATTTATTAATTTTTATATATCTTTTTATTAAATTTTATTATATATCATTTTTATATTTTTATTATATTTTTATCAACTAAACATCCCCTAAGTTACCTGAATGGGAGCGACCTCATTCCCTTTCAATTCTATCCGTTACGGGCCGATTGGATGCAGCTAAAGAAGGGGGTAAAAATTTTACCCGTGGGCCCCACATTTTTTGCTTGGTTTGGCAGCCGAAATGCTTCCTTTCTCTCCCGGATTAGATTTTGCATGGTATTAAATTTAGCCTCCGCGGGGGGATAATTTTTAGCTAGAGTTTGGGCTAGCTAAAATTATCCCCCTTCAAGTGGATAAATTTTTGACGTTTTTAACTTTCGTTAATGGTATTGTTAACTTGATTAAAATAAATATAATGTTAATAAAATAATAATAATAAGCCAACAAGTCAAAATAAACATAATTAAAAAATTGGATAATAACCAACCATTCAAAAGTACATATTTAAAAAAAAGTTTTTTAAATAAATTTATAAAAAATTAAATTTTCAATGAAATAAATAATATAACTTCAAATTGTCCCAAAATAATTAATAGAGTGGGTTTTGCAATTTAATATTTAATTTAATGGGTAACCAAGTTTGGGACATCACAAGGGCAAAAGAGTCATTTGACTCTTTTTATCATCATTTACCTTCTCTTATTTATAAAACATCCAAACCAAGTCAAAAATTATCCCCCTTCATAAACATCACATCAATGTGGGCCAACCCTCTAAAAATAATATCCCCTCTTATCTTATACCCCCTCTAAAACTTATTCCTCTAACATTTTAGCACCATCCAATTGGCCCCTTAGGGGATAAGTTTTAGATGAGGTATAAGATAAGAGGAGGTGTTATTTTTAGGGGTTTTTGGAGGCCGGTCATAATTTATAGACTATTAAGGGTTTAAGTCATACCCTTAAAAATTATTTGTAAATAAGTCATATGGGCACCGAAAAGACAAAAAAGACCTCACGCATCTTTTCACTCACAAAACCAGTTTATTTGAAAACCTCCCTGTTTTATCGGAAACGTTCCGCGACTTTCCAACTTCTTCACAAATCATCTGAAAACTAATCAAAACTTCTTCCAAATCAAGCCTCAATCGATCCCCAACTTTTCGCCGAGCAAATCCACACATTACAGTGCTTCGCAATCAACAGGTACTATATTCGATTAAAGGTACTCTTTAGGGTTTTTCTTCAAAACACATATCGAGGGTTTGAATATTTATTGTGTGGTACTGTTTAGGGTTTTCGATTATCTTTGTAATAACAGGTTTTGTGGTACTGTATTATGTATTTAGTTTCTCCGAAAACGTATAATCGTTGCTATTTTTACAATAGCCTAATATGAAACATTACCACATACATGTGGTACTGTCACACATGCGGTACTGTCCGTCATTCGTTTGATATTTGCAACCATTTTTGTGTTTAAATGTGATGTTTGCATGATAGAGTCATGCGGTACTGTTTTTGAACGAGCATGCATCCTAAAAAAAAACAGTACCGCAGACTACTGGTACTGTCACACATGCGGTACTGTCTCTCATTCGTTTGATATGTGAGCCATTTTTGTGTTTACATGTGATGTTTGCATGATAGAGTCACGTGGTACTATTTTTGAACGAGCATGCATCCTAAAAAAAAACAGTACCGCAGACATGTGGTACTGTCACACATGCGGTACTGTCTCTCATTCGTTTGATATGTGAGCCATTTTTGTGTTTAAATGTGATGTTTGCATGATAGAGTCACGTGGTACTGTTTTTGAACGAGCATGCATCCTAAAAAAAAACAGTACCGCAGACATGTGGTACTGTCACACATGCGGTACTGTCTCTCATTCGTTTGATATGTGAACTATTTTTGTGTTTACATGTGATGTTTGCATGATAGAGTCACGTGGTACTGTTTTTGAACGAGCATGCATCCTAAAAAAAAACAGTACCGCAGACATGTAGTACTGTCACACATGCGGTACTGTCTCTCATTCGTTTGATATGTGAACTATTTTTGTGTTTACATGTGATGTTTGCATGATAGAGTCATGCGGTACTGTTTTTGAACGAGCATGCATCCTAAAAAAAAATAGTACCGCAGACTATGGTACTGTCACACATGCGGTACTGTCGGTCATTTCATTGTATGTGTGATTCTCTTCTTTGTTTAATAGTGCTCTTTGCATGATATAATCATTCGGTACTATTTTTGCGAAGCAAGCATATTTTGTGAGACAGTACCGCATGTGTGGTACTGTTAGACATGCGGTACTGTCATAGAAGTGGTACTGTATCTAGATGATATTGCATTTTATCTCTAACAGAAAACAAATGTTACGAAAATACAGGTATTGCTATCACTCTCATACAAAATCAAACATGGTGAACATCCAGTACCGTTCGAACCTAATCTCAGTCATTAATGAAGTTGAAACCATCAACTTGACAAAAGCACACCATGTATATCTCAAACATTCTCCATTTTGGAAGCTCATCCTCATTATTTTAAACTGTGAAATTAACAAAGATTACTCGAGGAAAAGCGATGTTGATGTGGAAGTAATCATCAAAACATTTGACCCACAGTCCAAATCTTTCAACCTAGGTGGAATAAAGCTTCGCATCAGAGAGAAAGAGTTGCGAACAATGTTTGCAATAGAGGATGGTGAACAACTGATAGACAGTGTCAAAAAAATCGCAAGGCCAGGCACTGAATTCGTCTCTCGTAGATTCTCTGGGTTGCGACGAATTAAGAAATATAACATATCTGATGTTTTGCGGCAGGCTGCTGCAGAGCAAACACGCATTGGCAGAGAAGATGTTGCAAGACTTTTGACACTGTTCTGTTTGGCAACGTTGTTTGTCCCTAACAAAGGACATTCATTGTCGTGGCACTACACAACATTGGTTGAAAATTTGGATCAAATTCGCCAATACAACTGGAGTGCACATATACTGGAATTTTTGGAGAATAGTTTGTGCTCAGATTCTAGGAACAAAGGTGTTGCAGGCTGTGTCATGATGTTACCGGTAACCTTTTCATATCATATTCTATATTATATGTTGGTACTGTCTTATGAACTTCATTCAACTAATCAGCCCTATAAATGATGCAGTACTGGATCTATGAGCACACCACTCTGGTCCAACAAGTACAGAATAGTGCAACACCTAGATGTCTAGTCTGGGATCTCAAGCCATTGTCCAATGCATTGAAAAAAATAAATCTCAAAAAGTTGAATAAAAATCAGGTACTATTTATGATAAAATAAATCATGTTTGCATGCTAAGAATATTCGGTACTATTTTTCCAATAGATTCATCTTCATCTTTTACAAAAAACAGTACCGCATACATGTGGTACTGTCATCCGTGCATTAGGTACTGTGTTTCAAAGAGCATGCATTCTTAACAAAACAGTACCGCAGACATGTGGTACTGTCAGTTATTCTTTGAATTTGTGACCTATTCTTTTTTTCATGTATGCGGTACTGTTTTGTTGTGTTTCATGATACTGTTTGAATGCTATATACATTCGGGACTGTTTTTGAACTAGCACGCATCCTTAAAAAAACAGTACCGCATACATTTGGTACTGTCATCCATGTGGTACTGTCAGTTATTTTGTATTTGTCACCTCTTTTTGTGTTTCATGATACTGTTTGCATCTGATAAATAAAATCATTCTAGATTCAACAATGTATTCATGGACATACTAATGAATTATATAATTGATGAACAAAATATCAGGTAATTGTACCTGATCTTGATGATGATGATGAGGAGGATGACGAGGAGGAGGATGGACAACAACAATATCATGATGATAATGATGATGATGATGATGATAATTATGATGATGAAAGGACAGAAACAGAAGAATACATCATTGCGTCAGAAAAAACCAGTGATGATGAATTAGTAATTTCTGACATTCTTCAAAAACTGAAGACAAACATAGTGCATTTGAACAAGACAACTGAAAGCGAGCGAAAACAAGAGGTGTCTTGTACTCCTGAACTCGATCAATCTGATACTGTTCCATCTGCCATAGCTGAAAGTCTTCCAGAAACAGTACCAGAATCTGATGAAGGCACCTCACCAGACAAAATAGCAGAAAAAGTCCCAGAACAAGAGGCACCAGAACAAGAGGAACCAGAACAAGAGGCAAGACAGGCTGCATCAGCAGAAACAGTACCAGTTCAGCAAAGTAATGATCCAGTTGCTTCAGTTTTATCAATTTGAACCGTGAACAAATAGAAGAGCTGGAGCAACAAGTCAAGGAAAAAGATGATAAAATTGCTGAATTGGAGAAGCAAATGGCAGAAAAAGATGATAAAATTGCTGAATTGGAGAAGCAAATGGCAGAAAAAGATGAAATTCTGACAAAGTTGTTCATTGACAATGAAAATCTCAACCTGCAAAACACAAACCTGAAGGAAGAACTTGATAATGTGAATGCAGTTGTTGAATTATTAAGGTCTGAACTTGTCGAATCTAGCGTCCACCAGGTGACGCAGAAACATGCAGCAACTAGAAGGCCAAAGAAATCGGATACCAATGAAAAACAAACTCCAGCTGCAAACGAACCACCTTCAATGTACAAAAGGCTCAAGGACAAAACACGCCAAAAGAAAAGAGATCCTGAGTTCACATACAGTGGTAAAAAGAAGGTTGCCAAAAAACAAAAGGCAGATACTGCGGCAGTTGTCACGAAAGATATAGAATCTGACGTTATAGACATTGATCTTCTACAACTGTCTACACATCAAACTGAGCCCAAGCAACCTCGCTTAAGCAGATTATTTCAACTTTTCAACAAAACACACATCTATCGGACATAGAAAAGGAACGGATCTTAAAACTTATTGATAATGAGGGGAAAGCGTAAGACAGTATTTAACTCTTTCTTTTTTATTACTTGTCAATTATAAAAAAAATTACTTGCTATCATCTGGTACTGTTCTCTATTTTTTACAATAATTGGTACTGTCATTCCTTTATCTGGTACTGTTAACATAAACATTTCAAACTTAACTCATGTTGTTGTTATTTTTTTTTTTTTTTGGCTGATCTTGTTGACATTCTCACTGCTCACTGTATACACACAACACAGTGCAACTGTTTGGGCTGTACCAAATGAACCACTCTGCATGATCACCATTGAAGATATCTACAACCTCATAGCAAATGAGAGTATATCAAACATGGTAGGCATATATGATTAACTTATATTTCTACAGAATTAATAAAGTATGTTGACTATTTCTTAAATTCAACAAATTAATCTGATATTTACTAATCACAATATTTGCCCAGCTAATTGACTGTCATGCACGCTATCTAGAATCAACACAACATGAATCAGTCAACAGCACTTTCCCCAAAAGATGCTTATACTTCAGCAGTTTGTGTTGGGTAAGATTTGTGACCTCTTTCTGTGGTTAATTGTGCTTTTTGCATACTATATATATTCGGTACTCTTTTTCTAGAGCATAAATGTTTTCAGAAATAGTACAGCATATATGTGGTACTCTCGACCATGTGGTACTGTCAGCAAATGGTATGGATATGACTTCTTTTTTAGTTACGTGGCACTGTTTGCATACTATAATCGTTTGGTACTGTTTTTCAACTAGCATTCATCTGGTACTGTTTGCATACTGTTATCGTTTGGTACTGTTTTTCAAATAGCATTCATCTTATACATAAAAACAGTACCGCATACATGTGGTACTGTCATCCATATGGTACTGTCAGCCATGCGATGGATATGAGACTTCTTTTTTATTTTCATATTACTGTTGGCATACTACAATCATTCGGTACTGTTTTTAGCGAGAGCATGCATCTTGGGGGAAACAGTACCGCAAGCATGTGGTATTTGACAACATGTATTTTTTCTTGTTGCAGACATTTGTGGTATTTGAGAGACATCATGCAGCTCGAGACACTCAAATTGATCAAAAGCTGAAACTATCTGATACATACAGACTACTTGTATTCCCTTTGAATACAAGTGGAACGAGAATTCCTGCTGATCCCAACCATTAGGACCCTTTTGGTATTGGATAGAGACACGTGGACATGGACACATTATAATTCCATGAAACCACGTAGAGCAAATTCCAAAGATTTGTATCTTGAGGATGCAAGGAAAGTGGTAAGATTCTGTATGTAAATTTTATACATAATTTCATTGGTACTCTTTTCTACTATTTACAACAGTACCGGTGCTGTTTATTAAAACTCATACTGTCTCCACATTTGTCATATTGTATCAGAAAGAGTATGTGGAATTGAAACTTAAAGACCAATACCTCAATGATCCAATAACAAAAAATATTGAACATACCAGCATGGAATTCGAATACCCAATTGTTTCTGCAGCAAATTGCCCACAACAAGGATCTACAACGTAAGCCACACCATTTTTTATTCATGCAAATTGTTGAACACCTCTAACTAAATTCTTACAATCTATAACATCTTGTGTGCAGTGTTGACTGTGGGCCAATGGTGTGCTACGTAATGCAATGCATATCAAATGACGAGCCACTTGAACCGATGCTTTCAGAAGAAGCTGTACAAGCTTACAGAGCAAAGATGCTAACACAATTTCTGTCCATTAGTGATGTACAAACATTGTGATTGTAATTAAAACAGTATTAGTGCACACTCTGTTTCTTTTTTAACAAAATACTTGTATATTCAACATTCTTTTCCTGTAAATTGAATGATATAGTTTATGCTAATACAAATAGTCAATGTCCAGTTAATGGTACTATTTGTGCAACATAAATAGTCATGGTTTTTGCGATTTTTGTATGATAACTCTTGGGATGTTGATTCTTGTTATGTTGATAGTGCTGCAAAATAGTGCTGATTGATACTCTATTCGAAACAGTACCGGTATTAATATTAACAGTACCGGTACTGTTTTATACCGGTACTGTTTGTATGAAGTATCTCAATACCAACATATGCAGTACTGTCGGTTATTCGTTTGATATGTGAGCTATTTTTGTGTTTAAATGTGATTTTTGCATGATAGAGTCACGTGGTACTGTTTTTGAACGAGCATGCATCCTAAAAAAAACAGTACCGCATATTATGGTACTGTCACACATGCGGTACTGTCGGTTATTCGTTTGATATGTGAGCCATTTTTGTGTTTAAATGTGATGTTTGCATGATAGAGTCACGTGGTACTGTTTTTGAACGAGCATGCATCCTAAAAAAAAACAGTACCGCAGACTATGGTACTGTCACACATGCGGTACTGTCGGTTATTCGTTTGATATGTGAACTATTTTTGTGTTTACATGTGATGTTTGCATGATAGAGTCATGCGGTACTGTTTTTGAACGAGCATGCATCCTAAAAAAAAAACAGTACCGCAGACATGTGGTACTGTCACACATGCGGTACTGTCGGTCATTTCATTGTATGTGTGATTCTCTTCTTTGTTTAATGGTACTCTTTGCTTGTGAAAACACTTACAGCTATTGTCACCAACAAATTTTATGTCCTTTAAATATAAGAATGACAACGGTACTGTCTGCAAATATAAAATTGATACACTATTACAAACAGTACCAGTATTAATAAAAACAGTACCGGTACTATTTTATACCGCTGTCATTCTCAATACCAACATTAAAAATGAATATCGCTGAATAAAAAATTATCACAAAATGGATTGAAACATACTCATTCTCATTATTAATTCAAAAACAGTACCATAACAAACAAACAATAACAGACTTCTTCACAGCATAATTTTGGGAGAAAAAAAAAACAATTCAACTCAACGGCTCTTTGCAAGTCTTCTTATTATGAGAGCCCATGCGACCACAACGACCACAACGAATTCTTCGTACAAGCTCACCAGTTGATCTAATCCTACGCTTCTTCGGCCTTCCAGCTGGTCTCCGTGTTATTGGAGGTAATATTGAACTATTACAGTCTGCAAACTCTTGGATTATGTCTGTTGGTATTGGAACAATCACACCTTCATATGCCAATTTGTAATTATCAACATGAAAGTACTCATCAACAAACTCACTCAAAGGTCTGTTAATCCTCCCAATAACAGCAAATGCATGAGAGCATGGAAAACCAGAAATTTACCAACCTTAACAAGAACATGTACAATTCACCAAATCAACAGTTGTTGAAGGATTAGAAAATACTTCATAAATACTATCTGAACACATCTTGATGGTCCATGTTCTACCAGCATCAACAAGTGCATTAAACTTCTCTTCCATTCTTGGACATAGAACACCATTCCACTTTGTAGCATCGAGCTTTCTTATGGCAAACCATTCCATTAATTTAACCCTTATCTTGTCAACCAAATGTGCCACTGGCATATTTCTTGCATCAAGAATCCATGAGTTAAAAGATTCAATGGCATTTGAAGACATCTCACCATACCTTCTACTACAAGAATACGCATTAGTCCAATTTTGCACAGGCAATCCACTCAAAAAGTTATCCACAATTGCACCCCCTTCCCTCTTCAAAACATATAACTTCTCCTTAAATGCTGCAACTGTGGGAGCATAAGCACACTGACAAAACAAGTTCACAATGTATTCACGGGATCCATTAGATCTGTTACCACGACTAAATTTATCTCTTAAATTGTTCTTCAAATGCTGTAGACAGAAAAAGTGATGACATGTAGGAAACTTAATTGGCAAAGATTCCATCAATCCAGGATTTCTATCGGAAATAATTGTAAAATCTTCAGAGGGGTTCAATATCTCACGCAAATGACCTAGGAACCAAGACCAATTATCGAAATTCTTTGAATCAACAACAGCAAATGCCAATGGGAATAACCCTGCAGATGAACATAAAAACAGTACCGAATTACAAAACAGTACCGCATATTAAAACAGTTCAAAAAAAATAGTACCATTCTTTGTATGGTGTACTTGTGGTCGTTGAATAGCAGATACATTTGGTACTGTGTTATACGATACTACATCTTACTAAAAACAGTACCACATAATAAAACAGTACCGCACAAAATAGTACCGCACAAAAACATTACCATTCTTTGTATTGCTAGATACATTTGGTACTGTGTTTATACGATACTACATCTTACTAAAAACAGTACCACATAATAAAACAGTACCGCAAAAAACAGTACCACATAATAAAACAGTACCGCACAAAAACAGTACCGCACAAAAACACTACCATTCTTTGTATTGCTAGATACATATGGTACTGTGTTTATACGATACTACATCTTACTAAAAACAGTACCACATAATAAAACAGTACCGCATAAAAACAGTACCACATAATAAAACAGTACCGCACAAAAACACTACCATTCTTTGTATTGCTAGATACATTTGGTACTGTGTTTATACGATACTACATCTTACTAAAAACAGTACCACATAATAAAACAGTACCGCATAAAAACAGTACCACATAAAATTATGAACATTAACATACCATTATTCGCATCCTTGCCAGTAGCTGCCATCAGAATACCCTTGAAACGTGACTTCAAGAAAGTACCATCAATAAAAATGATAGGCCTGCAATATTTGAATCCACGTATACTGGCCCCAAATGATACAAACAACCGTCTAAACCGGTTTATACCGTCATCCACATCCAACACAATATGACTACCTGGGTTAAGATCCATTGCAGCCTTCACATAACAACTTAAGTGATTAAACGAATCAGCATACTCACCATAAATCATGTCTTTAGCTTTCTCTAAAGCACTCCAAGCCTTATCATAGCTAATTTCCATGCCATAGTTGTTTTTAAAAAATATAATAACGTCGACCGGCGACATTGAAGGTTTTAATGCTACTTGATCAACAATCAACTTACCTAAAGATTTCCTGCTCATCCTCTTAGACCTATCCCTAATAATTGTCGGACCACAACTGTGAATATTGTTGAATTTCCTTATGTAAAAATTACGATTAACTTTTGATAACGATGCAACAATTGACCACGGACACCCTTCAGCGAACTTTTTTGCACAAACAACTTCGACTCTATCCTTGTTATTCCTCTCATACAAAAATTCAAAGCCAACCTCTGTAGCATATCGACAAATTGCATCACGAAACTCATCAACACCTCCTACGAATTCCTGTCCCACTCTCAATATTAATGACGACCAATTAGAACACAACAATGGTTTATCCTTACGGCTTGAGATTGAACTACGATACACATCAACATCACAGTAATCATCATACGAATCCAGACCAGTACCAACATCACCAATTGGCACACTATTAGAAATAGTACCGGAACTGCTGGAAACAGTACCGGTACTGTTTTGGATCGGTACTGTGTTCAAACCGCCGAAAAAAACATCAATCGATATATAACACAAACCAACCATGCGAGCCAACATAATCATATTTTGAAAATCAACATCGTTTCTCAGAAAACATGAAGAATGTTCATGGATTGAGTAACTAAATGATACATTTTCCAAATTCAAACTCGACCAATTCTCACACACCTTTAACGCAAAATCTGAAAATGACATTTCACAGTTCAAATTGACTACAAAAGTCTCTGTACCAAACTTACATAGCAGCATCAAATTCGAAGACATGATTGACCGAAATCGTTCACAGCACAAACTCACCCAAATGCGTAATCCAAATCCGTACGTATTCCTTCGACCGACGTTAATCTCACTGCAAATCGTGTAATCTGTATCTATTTCTTCATATATAATCCTTTAACAGACTTTTTATCTCACTATATGCTTGTTCACGCGATCTATAAGGAATGAAACAAAAAACGGAAAACGTGATTCTCGGTTCCATAATTCTCGGCAATTTCATCTCAGTTAATTATAGATAAAAGGGCGTTTAAGTCATATTATAAATTATATTTAAAACAAACTCGTGGGACCCAGTCAAAAGTGTGACTTAAATACAAAACTTTCCACATTAATATGACTTAAAAGCAATACTTTTTTTTGGTATGACTAATATCTTTAAAAGATTACAAAGTATGACTTGGATACAATTTTCCGTTATTTTTAGAGGGTTAGCCCATATTGATGTGATGTTTATAGAGGGGGATAACTTTTGACTTGACTTTGATGTTTTATAAATAAGAGGGGGTGAATGATTAAAAAAACAGTAAGATGACTATTTTACCCTTGTGGTGTCCCAAACTTGATTACTCATTAAATAAAATATTAAATTACAAACCCACTCCATTTAATTATTTTTTGACAATTTGATGTTATATTATTTATTTTATTGAAAATTTAATTTTTTATAAATTTATTTAAACAAAAAAATTTTAAATATGTACTTTTGAATGGTTGGTTATTATCTAATTTTATTTTTAATTATGTTTATTTTGACTTGTTAGCCTATCTATTATTTTTTTACTAGCATTATATTTATTTTGATCAAATTAATGAGGGTTAAAAATGCCAAAATAATAACCATTTCCCCCTGGATAAATTTTGACTGGGATCGATGCCGCCCAAAATTTATCTGGGAGATGACCGTGTGCGAGGGAAAGTGAAGACCTGGGAGGGAGGAAAGTGTGGTTGCCAAATCATGGCAAATGGTGGGACCCACCAATAAGGCCGAATAAAGACTTTAGACGCTGACTTTCCCTGCATCCAAGCGGGGTTTAAAAGAAGAATTACGTGGACATAAAATGCTACCATGGCGATTGTTTTATTTTTTATTTCTTATTTCGAGATTTATTTTTTAAAAATATTAAAAATGTATTTAATTAGTCATTTTTTATTTTTCATATTTTAAATTTTGTCTTATTTTAAGTTAAAAATATTTAAAACGACTTTTGATCATTTTGCGTTTCATGTGTTAACTTGTTTTCTATTTTCTAAAATAATTTTTAAAAACATGAGTGATCAAATAAATTTTTAATTATTTTTCTTATTTAAAAAATATAAAATATAAAATAGATCTAAAGCAGATGTATCAAGTGACAAATTTTGTTTTAAATTATAAATAACAAGCAATTAAAATATTAAAGTAGGCATGAAACTAAGTGACATTTAAATAAAATAAAAAATATAAGAATAATAGGTAACTAAAAGACCTTTAAGCTACATAAAAAATAAATACATATATGAAGATAAAATTACTTAAATAATTTATAAAAAATAAAAAATTATTTATATACTTTTTTCAAGTTCTTAGTGAGTATTAGTGATTCGCGGATATTTTAAGGAAGAAAGTGAAAGCTTCACCAACCAGTTGAGAAAGTTATAAAAAAATAAAAAAAAAATTGAAAAGAAATTGGTTTTATGTTTGGTGAAAATTAATTTTTTTCTTTTTTGGTAAAAGTTTGTGCATCAATCATCTTCTAAATTTTTTTTTAAAGTGGATCTCGCATCCTTATTTTCACCCTAAAAAATGTATTTGTATATTGAATATAAGTTTGACAAATTATTTATTCATTATTCCTTAATTTTGTTGCATTAAACTCTATAATTGTATTTATACAAAAGTTATATGTTTTAGAAACTTATTAATATATTACTTTTAGTTGATAAATGAATTGTTACAAATTGAACTGTAAGAATATTTTTACGCATAAAGTATAAAATTAAAAAATTATTTATTCATTATTCTTAAAATATATAATGTATTATATATATATATATATATATTTTCTCGTTTTTCCCGATCCAAACAAAGGATAGGAAATGGGTAAAGGCTCCGTTTGGAACCTTACAAAATAAAATAAAATTTTATAAATTTCTACAAATATGAATTACGAGATAATAAAATTTATAATTTTCATTCACTGTATGAATTATGAGATATTTATTTTTATAATTTTATTTTATTTTATACACTTTTATATAATTTTAAACACAGCTAAAATTAAGTCTACGAGTTACAGGGACTCCAGTGAGCCAACCAACGGTCCAGAAACAGCGTGGGAAAACATCAATGGCAGGTGAAGAGGAGCGACACACTAATCAGTGACTCCGCGCTGGTCACGTATACAAAACAAAACTCCGCACCAACCCCTCATTTTTTTATAACAAAACGAGCGGGCATTATCTGTGTGTGTCAGTTGACTCACTCCCTCTCTCTCTCTCTCTCTCTCTCTGTGTCTGTCCGTGCGAAGGGGTGTTCTGAGGTGAATCGATCCATCTTCTCTCTTGTTTTATCGATTCGATTTTGTGATTTCTGTGATTATTGTTTTTGGATCTTTTGATTTGTCGGAGCACCTAATGATCGATCTCGATTGATGTTTCTGGTCTGAGTTTTTGCACAGACTCGCCTAGTAGTGTTTTTCGTTTGAATGTTAATTTTTTTGTTTATGTGTTGTTGTAGCTATCGGAATCACCGTAAACCATATCTCATCAGCCTTTGAATTTACAGATCTTGAGTTTGGTGGAGATTCAGAGTGGTGTTTTCCGGCTTTTCTTTTATCTAGGGTCAAGGGAATCAAATCTTGGAAAAGGGTTTCAAAAAAGCTAGAAAGCTTTTGTTTGATAGTTTTTTTTTTTTTTTTTTTCGTCTTATATGATTTTTTTTTTCTCAAATTTAATTTTCTTTTTCGTCTTATATGATTTTTTTTCTCAAATTTAATTTTCTTTTTAAAAATTATAGATTTTAGATGTGATAATCACATTTAAAAAAAATAAAAATAAAAAATTCGTAGAAAAAAATGAAAAAATTTCGTCAGTTTAAGTGAAAGAAGCGAGTAAAAGCTAGCGATTTAGTTGGGAAAAAAAAATGTAAAAGTTAGTTTTTTGCTTTACTAAACCACATCTCATCAGCCTTTGAATTTACAGATCTTTGAGTTCGGTGGAGATTCAGAGTGGGGTTTCGGGCCTTTCTTTTGTCTATGGTCAAGGGAATCAAATCTTGGAAAAGGGTTTCAAAAAAGCTATAGCTTTTTTTTTTTTTTCGTTTTATATGATTTTTTTAACCAAATTTTATTTTTCTTGTTTAGAAACTGCAATTGTAGGCGTGATAATCGCATTTATAAAAATAAAATAAAATTAAAAATTTGAGTAAAAGTTATCTGGTTGGTTAAAAATAGTAACAATTTTTTTTTTTGTTAACATCCGCGCCGTAGTCCAGTGCTAGTGTCAATAAATTCATGGCATTATTATTCATTTTGCTTCATGAAGAAAATTGTTTGTATTTTATTTTTTTGCCAACTGTAGGTTGAATAAAGAATTCTCAGTAGCTGTTGAAGGGATGAATTTCCTGATGGGTCTTGTCTTTGATTACTTTCTCTTGAGAATTCGCTGTTTAAAGACACTTATGAGTAAAAGATAAGACTCGGGATGGGTTAGAAAACCATCTGTACTCTTTTCAGTGGTCCTCCATGAATAATATTCTTAGTATTTGCATAATCAGAACAGAAGCTGAGGTTAATGAAATTTCAGCTTTTGGAATTGGAACCTAAAGGCCCTCTGATTGCATCCCACCTACCTTCATTTTAGTGCTCTGTACTGTTGAAGAAAAATACTGTAATTTGATTGGGTTTGGGTTGGATTTATTTCTATATTTGGGTGTGTGGAGGTTGAAGTTCTCTTTCTAGCTTTAACATTTTGGGCCATCTAGTTGTCACCCTCAGAGGAATTACTATTTAAATTTATCTCTAAAACTTAGGTGTCATTTGGTGTGTTCTTTTATTTTTTGTTTTTTATTTTCTATTTTGAGCTCATTTGTTATTTTGTACTTTTAAAAACAAGGAAAACAACTCAAAGTGCATTTAGTCACTTTTATTTTTAAAATTTGTTTTAGGTTTATACATAAAATGAAAAATGGCAAAAATTTATTTTGAGCGTTTTCAATCTAAAATAAGGAAAATCTCAAAATAAGAAAAACAAAGCATTTTCTGTTCCTTATTTTGGGATTTTTAAAACATAAAATATATAAAGCAGAAAATAGAAAAACAAACCAAATGCCAGCTTGGCTTCTTAGATGGGTGCATGCATCTCAACTGAAATCTCTTTTTGTTCAGCCCTTTATGAGCAGATCTAATTGCTGAGGCTTTTTTTTCCCCCCCGATTTCTTGTTTAGATCACATTTAACAATGGTGAAGGCTGTTGCTGTTCTTACTAACAGTCAGGAAGTCAGTGGCACCGTATACTTTACCCAAGAAGGAGATGGTAACATTCAATTGAATCCAAGCATCCAGACGTTGTGTATATGCATGCAATTGCGTTGTGAATTTGAAATATTTTGATTGTTTATACCTCAGGTCCAACTACAGTTACCGGAAGCCTTTCTGGGCTTAAGCCGGGGCTTCATGGTTTCCATGTCCATGCGCTTGGTGATACAACAAATGGTTGCATGTCAACTGGTAATTTTCACTCCCTTAAATTCATTTTCTTACTCCTCTTTTTTTTTTTTGGGTCCTTGGAAGGCTGGGCAAACCAGAAAAATCAAATGATAGCAATTGGTTTCTGCTTAAGAAGACTAGTCTTGACCATTTAAATTTGCAGGACCACATTTTAACCCTGCTAGCAAAGAGCATGGTGCCCCTGAGGATGAGAATCGCCATGCTGGTGACCTTGGTAACGTCACAGTTGGTGAAGATGGTATGATATCATTTGGACTGTGTATTATCCTTTTCCCATATCATCATAATTGTTTGTTATCACGGGTGTATTTATTACTGGTGTCTTTATCCTGATCTCATAATTCTACCCATCACTGCAATAGTTTTTTTTATTTATGAAGCATACTTTGTTTAGCTCTATTCTAGTTATTTTTTATGTCAATTCAGATTGTATTTATTTCACACAGATCTTTGACATTGAAGTTATTTTTTTTAAAGGGGGGAAAAGAAAAAAAAAAACACATCCAAAGTGATATTACAACATCCCTTTCGATGTTTACAGAATGATGGTGGCTGTTTGGCTTTCAAATGGATCCTTTTTATTTGAAGGCAATTATTTTATATCTTGCTATAGTCATCATCATAATCTCCCTCCCCCCCCTTCTTGCGAAACTGTTGTGTGATTTGAATTATGTCCCCGTATTTTAGCATTTCATTGACAGTTGTCACAACTTCTTAATGTTTCAGGCACTGCAAGTTTCACCATCGTCGACAAACAGGTGAATCAGTTTATTAGTATTTTTTGATTCAGGACTTGTTTCATGGGCTGTTATATGGTTTTCTGACATTTTGTACATTTTGTTTACTTCTTGAAGATCCCTCTTTCTGGACCACATTCCATAGTTGGAAGGGCTGTTGTTGTCCACAGCGACCCTGATGATCTGGGAAAGGGTAACACTAGTTTACGTCACATTTTCTTCATGGGTTTCCATATTTATTTTCCACTTAACGCATTATGTTTCTTTTACAAATACACTATGGCATCCCCCTAGTGTATGAGACAAATGTATGCATTTCGATTAGGGTTGTATCCGACTTGGATATAAATGCAAGAGCAAGTAGATGGGTGTGAATAGCATTGCTTTCTCTTGTATATTGCTTTCGACTGGCAAATAAAAAGAATATTCTGGTTGAGGTTTACCATTATATTAACCTTATTCTGGCAAATATAGGAAGTTGAAATGTTGATTTGCTGCTGGCTGGAATGTTGCTTCTTTTATCATGTTTTAACAACATTGCTGGAAGCAGCGGTGCTAGAACTTGTTTCACCCTCCCACAAAGTCTTAAAACTAATATCGTACCACTAAGCCCCTAGAGTCAAGACCTCCATCATTGTTAATGCTGTGTAATATAGAAAGAAACCATTCAATTTCAATTTCCATGGGGCTCTCTACCCTGCCCAAAACCAGTGGACTGTGTGAACCCAACTGTGATAATCTGTGAATTCACTGGGGTTTGATTAGGTTTGACCTAATCTGAAACAAAACGTCTGCCTCAAGAGAGGGTTGAATTGGTTTAAAACGATGTCTGTTACATAAATAGTATGCTTAGTAATGTTACTCTTTTTTTTTTTTTTTCACCTGGCCTATTCTTATGGTAGCTGCACTTCACATGTTACCTCATTTTTTGTTTAGGTGGCCATGAACTCAGCAAAAGCACTGGAAATGCTGGCGGAAGGGTTGCCTGTGGTAAGCATTCTGGTTTTGCATCTGACCTTGAATTATGTACAGTTTGCTAGTGAAAACTTCATTTCCATTGTTAAAATACTTGCCTTCTATTATAGAATTCATCGACATGCAACTTTGACTCGCCTTATTATTCGACGTTAGATTGATCCTATTCTTAACTTATGAATGCAGGTATCATCGGCCTGCAGGGTTGATTAACCACTCGCATTGCTTTTTACCTTAAATCCTGCTACCAAATTATGTCCTTGTAGCCATGTGAAAACCCACCTTTCTGGCAAAGGTGTGGTTGGTATAAATAAAGGGTTGGCTGTGAGAGTTGAGACTTTTGGAACTTTTGGTTTTGGTCTGTAAGACTGATGCTTGTTTTATATGCTTGTTTTACCTTTCCAATTGTGAAGTGAGTGTTTCACTTTGACAAATCCCTAGCCATTCTGGCTTTTTTTTTTCTTTTTTTTTATGCAATTCGACTCCATGTGGAAGCACAATTTTGTGCATAAATCAGCTAAAAGTTGCAAAATTGGTGTTTTGTTACTTTTTTGCTCTATTATAATAATTTATCAACTTAAAAGTTACCATAAGTTGTTAAAAATTATCAAAAATTTATTAAATACTCGAAAAAGTTATTAAAAATTATTATTTGTTTAATCAAACTTACTAAAAATTATAACTATCAATTATTAGTAAAAAAAATGTCGTAAGTTGCTAAAAATTGATTCAATATCAAGGAACTAAAGATAAATTTGCTCGCTGTGCGGCGATCTAACATGCTTGGCCATTATTTTGTGCACGGAGAAAAAAAAGAAAAAGAAAATAGCAGCAGTAGACAACTGA
Organism: Vitellaria paradoxa; assembly: GCA_019916065.1. Classification (NCBI taxonomy): domain Eukaryota; kingdom Viridiplantae; phylum Streptophyta; class Magnoliopsida; order Ericales; family Sapotaceae; genus Vitellaria; species Vitellaria paradoxa. The sequence continues at coordinate 43,891,864 of CM034241.1, read as the reverse complement.
ACTTGTTTTGAGTTCGACCTTTAAATTGTATTTACGATGGCCTGGATTTTATAATGAGTCAATCTTGACCGAATTATAAACTAATTGAAAATAAATTGGATTCAAGTTGTTTGATTCGTTTTGTAGCCTTAATTGCAGATGGTTCTCAAAATTTAAAGTTCTCAAATTCTTTTTTTTTTTTATTTGGATAACTCGGAACTCTCATTGATTTATTTCAGCCTTCAATGAATCGTGTATTCAATAGGTAAGTCAGAAAGATATATGTTTCCTCTCACGCACACCGCACTTGAGTCAGGAATCGAATCCGTGTAGTTTCTGAGCATATTTGCAAGCCACTCGAACTAACCTGCGCGGGTTACACGAAATTTTGATGCTATGAGTTTGTAAAATTGTATTTTACTTATTTTTTCAATAAATTTGAACCAAAAGGCCTGGTTGTGTAACAACCTTGTATGAGTTTTGCTGATACAAGTTTATTATTTGGAGATAACATTCTTGTTGGTGTAACGGTGTTATATAAGTTTATTACACATATATTGAGTTTATTATTTTGAGATAACATGCTGTAGATGTTTCATATATCCTTTCGTTCTTATCTTTACATAAAATTTTTTGATTACCTTGAAAATTATGATAGAGAATTGAAACATAAGTGAATAAAAAATTTCTTAAATACAAAATATATATTTTTTCCTTTCTATATTCTTCCCTTTTTTCAAAATTAGTTCAATTTAAAAAAATGGTTTTAAATTTAATCTCGCTTAAATCAATTTTGCCTTAAATAAATCAATCTTTATCTAGGGCTTAGTTTAGAAAGAAAATATATATATATATTCGTAACTAGCTACTAAAACTTTTTTTTTTTTGAAGTGAAAAATTTTAATTTTTTAATAACAAACTTTTTAGTTTTTTTGTTAATTTGGTATTTTTGTCTATAAGTTAAAAGAAATTTAAAATATAAGATAGTAAATTTGATCATTTCAGAAAAAAAAAAATCAAAAAATTGAGTAACCAAAAATTCAACTTCTAATTACTCTTTCCACACAAAAACTTAATTCTTTTTTTTTAAAACGTGCTCACAAGAAAGCAAACGATTTTAAATAATTATATTTACAACTTGTAGCAACAAACAATACAACAATATGAGCCTATAACCAATTCAACATCAATTCTAATTTTATGAAAGAACATGAAATTATTATTTTTTTTGGCAATTAAGAATGATTTGGATTAATGGGAGATAATTTACATCATTTTAGAGGTATTCTCCCGTGAAATAGAGCATGTTTAGTTACAAAGGAATATCTCCCGACCTGTGCAAATTCTAGTATGTACATCAGAATGCTTAGTGACAGATAGCTGGGAAATCTTGATTCTAACTTCATGTTAGACATTCTTGACAAGGTTGGGAATTGACGAAGAAAATCTTTTAAAAGCTCTTACATTCGTTTCTTTCCAAATGTGGTAAATCATAACTACACAAGTAAGCTTGCAAATGGTATTGTGTATACTTTTCCCACTGAATTGACCCTCGGCCAATGTGATTTCTTCCTTCCAAGATTTTACAATTTTGGTGATAGAACATTTTTGTAGTATTGCTTTCCTTAATTCAGCTAAGAAGGGGCATTGAAAGGGTAGATGATCAATGTTCTCCATGGCATGCCCACATAAGACATAAGAAGGATCCACGTTCATGCCCTATGCAGTAAGTACATGAAATTATTAGTTTCACCTCAATCACTAGCAAATGGCCTCAAATAATTGTTAAGCTTGACACGCAATTTTGGATAGTCATTTAAGACTCGTAGGGACAAGCTACATAGTAATTAAAGTCTTGATAAATTCAGTATGATCAACTCTATTATTCTATTACTATATATAAAAGTGTGCTAACTTAAAAAACATTAATTTCACAAATATATTTCTAACAAATGCTAAAACTCCTTATTTTTAGGGTATAAGACATTCACACCAGGTTTTTTTAAGGGTATTTGGTTTATCAAAATTCATCAATTTCTATCAACTTTTTTTAATTTTTTTAATCAAATTTCACTATATACCGCTTTTATATTCACTTTTTGTACTTTTTTGTTCATCAAAACACCTTCTTAATGAAAATTCTAAGTTAGAGTAAAAAAATTACTTTATAAATCACATATTCAAAAGTATTTTACATCAACTTTCTCTAAATAGATATTTTTAATAGAGAATATATTGTGCGATTCACTATGTTTGAAAAGTCGCTTTAAAAATTATTTAAAATAAATAGTGAGTAGAGATATTGATGTAAGATTTTTTTTCACTATTATCTCTTTATTTTAGAAAACAAGAGTTAGAATATCTGATGTGGATGGCCAACATTTTGCATTCACGCTTACAAATTTAGAAAAACCAAGTTAATGTTTATTCTTGTAACTTTTCATCCAATTTATCCTTGTACATTTGTGTGCATGTTAAACAACGTATTCTAATCATAAGAATAACATATAAGTCCTACAAAATTATACTATTTGGAGTGACAAAATTACAGCAAAATGTCAAGATGACGTGTCCGACCAACTAGGATGATGTCAGTAATGTGATTAGACGGTCAACTAGTCCACCCAAAGCACCTTTGTATTCTTGCTTGCTTGAACGAATCCTGAAACAAACTATTGGCGGGGCGATATTCGGCCGAACGTCCCTCTAGTGGTTAAGTTAGATAATGTGAGGAAACAGAGGAAAACCCAGAGCAATTTTAGTAGAGTTTTTTGTACATAGGAGAGTGTAGACCTCTTTTATTTGTTCGCCATCCCTTTTATATGCACGTATGGTCCTTATTTACTAGACAATTTTACCTGGATGTTGTGGGGCAAACTGAATCAAAACTGCAACACGTTGTGGAACAGGCTCAATCGGCGTTGAAATGCATAGTAGAGGTGAAGCACTTAATCGTATCTTCATCTAGGCGTGGCAGGGACAAGTGGTGGCTTGGATAAGTGCCAGGTGTCTTTTCTTAGATGCGGGCCATGTGTTCGAGTGCCCTCCTCCAATCGCCCCCAGCTCTTACACGCGTGCTTAGGGCAGCCATGTGTGTCAGTAATAAATAGCCTAGCCCGTTAATGAACCACTGATATGGCCAACTATCATAACCCTCTATATGGACAGCTGTAATATCTACATACGTGCTAGTGGATACATAGGGTATTCTTGGTGAGGTCTGTACGGACCGAACTCACTATTTATAATTAGCCGATCGTCTCAAGCTCTTGCGCACGTGCTTAGTGTATCACATGCGTAAGAGCTGGGGGTGATTGGAAAAGGGCGCTAGAACACGTGGCCGCATCTAAGAAAAGACACCTGGCACTTATCCAAGCCACTACTTATTCCCTATGATGAAATAAAAAATATGGAGAGGAAGAAGAAATTGTGTATATATTGAATTGTGTTAATCTGTACATTACAAGGCCTATATATAGGCATAAGCTAAATAAAAGAATAAGGAAAAGAATAAAGGTAAAAAAGAAATCACAAAATCAATCCTATAATTAGTCTTGCTAATTTATAACTATTCTATATATATAATATAACGCATCTGCCAGCTATGGATACAAGTTTATATTAGGAATAGGTTATATTTCGTAACACCCCCCCTCAAACTCAAGGTGGTAAGGAAGATGCCAACTTGAGTTTGGAAACTAAACTCCGATGTCGAGCAGGTGGAAGAGACTTGGTGAAGAGATCAGCAAGCTGTTCTGTAGAGGAGAGATGTTGTAACTGAAGAATACCTTGTTTGAAATGATGTCGAATGAAATGACAATCAATTTCAATATGTTTAGTGCGTTCATGAAATACATCATTGTGAACAATTTGAATGGCACTCGTGTTGTCACAATACAATGAAGTACTACTGGGAAAAGAGATGCTCATGTTAGTAAGGAGGCAGCGTAACTAAAGTAGTTCAGAAGTAGTATCAGCCAAAGCCCTATATTCAGCTTTAGTGCTAGAACGAGCAACAACAGACTGTTTCCTGCTACGCTATGAAATGAGAGATGAGCCAAGCAAGAAACAATAACCAGTAGTAGAGCATCGGTATGTGGGATCACCAGCCCAATCAGCATCAGAAAATGCTTTTAGGGTTAAGGAAGAGCGAGATGAGTAGAAAAAACCATGGAACAAAGTCCCCTTGATATAGCGAAGTATGCGAAGAACAGCAGCATAATGAATAGAACGAGGGGCATGCATAAATTGACTGACTAGAGTGACAGCATATGAGATATCTGGGCGAGTCACAGTGAGATAAATGAGACTGCCAACTAGCTGACGATAGAGAGTGGGATCAGATAAAACCTCACCATCAGTAGCAAAGAGTTTCACATTAGGCTCTAAGGGACTATCAACGGTTTTACCGTCAGTAATGCCAGCACGAGCAAGAAGATCAGAAGCATACTTTGCTTGAGAGATATAGTATCCTTCAGTGCTGTAACTAATTTCAAGACCTAGAAAATAACTTAAGCACCCCAAGTCTTTCATTTCAAACTGCTGATGAAGGAATTGCTGAAGAGCCTGAATGCCGAAAAGATCATCGCCAGTAATTACCATATCATCAACACAAAGTAACAACAGAATAAGGCCAGTAGAAGAGCGACGAATAAACAGTGCAGAATCATAAGCACTAGGAGTGAAACCCTGTTGGGCAAGAGTCGAGCTAAACTTAGCAAACCATGCTCGAGGAGATTGCTTGAGACCATATAATGCTTTGCGGAGTCGGTAGACTTTCTGAGGAGGATGAGCAAACCCAGGAGGAGGTTTCATGTAAACTTCCTCTGATAAATCACCATTGAGAAAAGCATTCTTAACGTCCATCTGAAATAACTTCCATTTGCGGATAGCAGCAATGGCTAACAAAGAACGGAATGAGGTAATACGAGCAACAGGAGCAAATGTCTCCTCATAATCAATGCCATATTCCTGAGTGAAGCCCTGAGCAACTAGGCGAGCTTTGTAACGCTCAATGGATCCATCAGCCCGAGTTTTGATCTTATACACCCATTTGCACCTGACTGCAGTTTTATGTGGAGGTAAGTCAACCAGATCCTAAGTATGGGTAGAGGCAAGTGCTTGAAGTTCATCATTCATTGCTTGCTGCCAAAGAGGGTCAGAGCGAGCCTCACGATATGTGCAAGGCTCGTAGAAGGAGGCAATAGTAGAATAACAATGATAATCACGAAGATAAGAAGGAGGTGCTTTTACCCAATCAGATCGACGTGAAACAATTTCTTGGGTAGGTGTATACGAAGATGGTTGAGAATCCACGGGCGCGTCAGGTGGATTGGTTGGAGGCGGCAAGTGATCACCTGTAGATGAAGAAGAACCTGCATCAAGGGAAGTGGTCATAGGAAACAATGAGATAGAAGGGTCAGTAAAAATAGGAGAAGGAGTAGGAGGACTCGTTGGAAGAGAAGACATAGTTGTGAACAAGCGATGCTCCCAAAAGGTAACATGCCGAGAAATGCGAAGACGTTTAGCAATCGGATCATAACAACGATAACCCTTTTGTTCAATGCCATAGCCAAGAAAACAGCACAAACGGGAGCGAGGTTCAAGTTTATTACACTCATGAGCGGGTAGAAGAACAAAACAGGCACATCCAAAGACTTTAAGTGCTGTATAGTCAGGGATTTTCTTATATAACCGCTCATAAGGAGAACAGTTATAAATGATAGGAGAAGGGATTCGATTAATGGTATAGACTGCGGTAAGAACAGCTTCTCCCCAAAATGATTCAGGAAGAGAGGCAGAGATAAGAAGGGATCGAATAGTCTCCAAAATATGACGGTGTTTTCTTTCTCCACGTCCATTTTGTTGGGATGTGTAGGGACATGACAAATGAGGGAGTGATCCATTATGTTGAAGATTTTCAAGAATAGTACCATCTTTATATTCCATGGCATTATCTGAACGAAAAGTTTTAATTTTACAAGAGAATTGAGTTTCAACCATTCTCTGAAAATTATTAAAGATGGTAGGTAGTTCAGATCGATTATGTAAGAGATAAATCCATGTATATCGTGAAAAATCATCAACAAATATCACAAAATATCGAGAGCCCCCCTTTGTAGGAATGGGTGCAGGTCCCCAAATATCAGAATGAACAAGTTCAAAAGGTGCAGAAGAAATTGAATTACTTTTATTAAATGGTAAAGCAGTTTGTTTTCCCAACTGACATGACAAACAATCAAAAGAAGAAAATTCAACTGAACCTAAATAACCTCTAGACACTAATAACTGAATACGAGACATAGAAGAGTGACCAAGGCGAGAGTGCCACAAGCTGGAAGAGGTGGTGGTGGTGGCAGCGGCAAACTGAGGTGATGAACTAGGAATATTGAGGGATGATAGTTCAAACAGGCGACCAACTTTACGCCATGTCCCAATTAACTGATTTGTCCGTGGATCCTGCGCAACACATCCTTCATTAGAAAATGTAACAATATAACCAATGTCAACAAGTTGGCCAACAGAAAGAAGGTTTAAGGACAAATTCGGAACAAAATAAGCATTAGGAAAACAGAGGTTAGGATTTGAAATAGAACCAATATGACTGGCTTGCATAGAAGACCCACTGGCAGTGTAAATCATGGGAAGGTGAGTAAGGGGTTGTTTATGTGAAAATAGAGAAGGATTAGAGGTCATGTGATTGCAGCAAGCAGAATCGATGTGCCAAGCAGACTTACCTGGAGTGGCAGATAAAGCAGTGGATGAGCGAGTAAGAACCTAGTGAACAATAGCCTCTACATCTGCTGCAGTTAGATTGGATGGGATGGCTGGTGCTGGAGGAAGTGCATCAGAGGTAGAAGCGGTAGCAGCCTGATTGCTAGCATTGCGAGCTTTTAACTTACGACACTCACTGATGTGATGCCCTTCTTTCTTGCAATAAGCACATCGGACAGTTTTATTACGTCGGGATGAAGCAGTACCAGGTAAACTAGGAGCAGTAACATTGACATGAGGAGAGTCAACAGTAGTAGTTGGCATTGGAGCAGGGGTACTGGCCATAACCATATCATGATGGTGTGAGTGACGAGGTTTTTACCGAGTCTCTTCAGAGATGAGTTCAGTGAGAGCCACGTCTAGTGATGGCAGGGGGGAACGATGTAAAAGAGAGGCTCGTGTAGACTCGAATTCGTCTCTAATGCCCCTCATGAAGTGAATAAACTGACGACGATCTTGGTATGTGACAAAAAGCTTGATAGATTCAGGATCTGTAAAGAAAGGATCGGTATGGGACAATTGATCCCAGATATTATGAACTTGAGCATGATACTCACCAATAGATTGACCAGGCTCCTGACGCAGTTGATAGAGTTTGGATTCTAGCTGGAACTGTAATGCAGTATCACTTGTACAATTATATCGTTTAGCCAAAAAATCCCAAGCCTTACAAGAATTTCGAAACTGAGGCAGAAGGCTTTGCATAGACGTGCAAGATGTATTAATAAACCAGGAGATGATCTTGCAGTGAATATTTTCCCAGTCCTCAATACGATTGTCAAAATCCTCTTAGGATTCTTTATCCTTTTTTTCTGGTTTAATTCGTTCTCCCGTGACATACCTCCATAGTTTTCTACCAATGAGAAATACAGACATCTGCTGGGACCAGATGTTGTAATTAGTGCCGTCAAGAATGGTCTCAATAGGACGAGTAACGTCGTGTTGAGAAGCCATTGAAAAGAAGAAAGTGTACTGAGACAGTTGAATCCTCAAAAACAGACTACAGAATCACGATCAGAAAGGTCAAAAACCCTAGGAACCGGTCTGAACCGGTCAAAATATACCTCACAGAGGGCTAAACCGGGTAGATGACTTCTAGACCGGTTTGGATTGAACCGAACGGCTCGGGACCAAATGAGCCGCGGGCTGATCCAGGCCAGATGCTGGAGCTACAGGCTGATGCTGAGCCGGACGCTGGAAGGCGGCTCGAGGTAGAAACTGGTGAGCCGAGCGTGAGCCGAGGTTGGGGAACGCGCGTGAGATTATGCTGCAGCGGAGGAGGCGCGTCTAGAAACTTTGGGCGGTGCGTGCGGGCGCGTGGAAGATCCAATGACCGTGAAAAAAATTCAGGCGACTACTACTGGCAGAGACGAGGCCTTCTGTGTGGTTTGTTTCTGAAATAGATGAACAGATAAAAGCAAACAGGATGCAGAACCGAGGAGTGCGGCGTTTGTAACGGTGCGTGTGGTAGAGCAATACTCTAGTTAATGAAAGCACCAAAAACAAAATAAAAAACCGCAAAGAGATGGATTTGATACCATGATGAAATAAAAAATATGGAGAGGAAGAAGAAATTGTGTATATATTGAATTGTGTTAATCTGTACATTACAAGGCCTATATATAGGCATAAGCTAAATAAAAGAATAAGGAAAAGAATAAAGGTAAAAAGGAAATCACAAAATCAATCCTATAATTAGTCTTGCTAATTTATAACTATTCTATATATATAATATAACGCATCTGCCAGCTATGGATACAAGTTTATATTAGGAATAGGTTATATTTCGTAACACCCTACCACGCCTGAATGGAGATGTGATTAAGTGCTTCGCCTCCACTGTGCATTTTCAGCACCGATTGAGCCTGCTCCACAATATGTTGCAATTCTGATTTAGTTTGCCACACTACCCACAACATTCGGGTAAAATCATCCAGTGAGGAAGGACCACACGTGTCTAATAACATATAAAAGAAATGGCGAACGAAAGAAAGAGGTATGCACTCTCATATGTACAAAAAACTCTACTAAAATTACCGAGGGTTTTCTTCTATTTTCTTACATTATCTAACTTAACCATTGGAGGGGCATTCAGCTGAACATCGTCTCGCCGGTAGTTTGTTTTAGGATTCGTTCGGGGAAGTAAGGATTCAAACGTGCTTTGGGTGGACCAGTTGACCGTCCGATCACATTATTGACATCGTCCTAATTGGTCGGACATGTCATCCTGACATTTTGTTGTAATTTTGACACTCCACTATTATTAAAATTTTGTGAATAAAATTATGATGATTTAATCAGAAAGATGAGACAATTGAAGGCGAACAATGGGCGGTCCATGCAAATAGTAGATGATTATACACTTAATTGTTGACTAAGCATAATTCTAATATTATTCTTAAATATCAAATTCGCCCAGTTAAGACATACACTTTGGTATTCGCGTGTTGTTGTATTGTTAATATTGTTTGTATATTTTTATTTTTGTAATATATAAATAATAATATGTTTAAAAATTTTATATTTAAATATCTTCAAGTAGGGCTAAATTGGGGCTTAGAGATACCATTCCTCCTCAAATTTTAAGTCTAATTTTTTAACACATATCATAAAGTCTAGAAAGTATTTAAACATTAAATATTTTAATATGCTTAGGTCACAAGGTAATGTTCACCCATAACTCAGTGGATTAATGGTTCATAAAGTTAAAATATAATTTTATGGGACGAAGTTATATTTTCAACATTTAGAATAAAAATATTTTAATTTTGATTGTCTGATGGACTTGTATAAGAATCAAAATATTTAAAGTACAACTTCAAATATTAAAATTATATTTTTAACTTAATTATCTCCTTATCGTGGTTTAGTGGGCTAGGAATGAGATGAGTTTAAAAATTTTGACTAAAAAATAAATAAGTTTGGGACAAAAATAAATGGATACATTAACTAAACGAGTTTTAAAAATAAAATCACGAAAATTCACGAGTATCTGAATCATTGCCATTTCTATAATTAAACGAGTTTTGAGAATGAATTCGTCAAAATTCAAGAGTACCCGATCCATTACTATTTCTATTAATTAAACGAGTTTTGAAAATGAATTCATGAATATTCACGAGTACCCGGTCCATTGCAATTTCTATTAATTAGGGAAATTTTAGGGTTCATAAGCCCAGTACAAAAAAACCTAAAAAAAATAAAAGGTAAAATACTATTACAGCCCTTGAATTTAGGAAGAGTCATGCAATTACCCAAAGTACAGAAAAAAAAGAAACCGTAAAATCATAATAATTTTCAGGGGTAAGATTGGAAAAGAACACACAAAAAAAAGCCCCGAAGTTCAGGTTAATTACCATTTGCTTAACCCTGCTCTATATGGGGTCACCTGCGTAATTAAGCCAAACTCGAGGTCTTCTTCTCCGTCCCCCTCACCCCTGTCCCATATTCTCTATTCTTCATTGCGCTTGGCGCACTTCGCCGGAACCACTTGGTTTTCTCTCTCTCCCTACCTGTTTCTTCTCTGAGTTTTTTTAAGGTAGTCAACTTGTGGGTTGAACAAAAGAGCAAGCCCTCTTCATCCGATCTCTTCAATTTCACATTAGCTTTGTCTTCTGGCTGATGATATAAGAAGTAATTGTTCTTTCTCTTTACTTATAACCCTTATTCGTTATCAAACAGTTTTAGGGTTTTGGTCTGTTGATATTTTTTTCCTTTTTTTTTTAATTAAGATTTTCAGTCAATTAACCAACTTCTGCATACCAGTGCCTCAAGTCTAAGTGTGTTTGCTTCGTGGGTCCTTCTTTAGCGGATTATTTTCAATGGCATTGTCATGGGTTTTACATGTAATGCATGTTCTGTTCGTTTCAATGAATCGTTTATCTTTGGTCATTGAAGTGAAAATGCGCTAGCTTAAGCTTGTTTTGCCCTGATTGACTCATTTAGTTTGTTCTTCACTTTCTGTCATTTGTTATCATGGGTTTTGTGGGCGAGGCTTAACATCCTTGTACGGTTGTTTTATTGCAACCTGCTTGTTGCATTATTTACATAGATATATACATATATATATATTAATGCGTGAACAGAGAAACTTTTCTTTCCGTGGCAATTTTTGCATGCAATTTATGTATCTCAGGTCTTTCTGTGTTTTTCTGTTTCTGTTATCATCATCGTCGTCGTCATCATCATTTATCTGCTTGGTTTATTTCACTGTATTGGCTTGTTATTGTATGAAATAGTGGTTCGGGGGACGTAAGAAACAGTTGGTTTCATCGTAATTGGAAAAGGGAATAGGGGCAGAAAGAGCTTATTCTCTGAGAGGTGCTTTGGGGATTTGACTTTTTACAGAGGGTTGTTGCTCTCATAGCTTATCTTTATTCTTTCCCTTTTGAGTTCCTTGCTGGATTTTATCAAGCGTTTAACTTGGCTAAGAAAAAATAAATTAGCGGTTATGGTAAGATGGTGATATCACAGTGAAAATTATGGTGGTCTTTATGTGGATTCTATAAGAGTAGTGATGTATAGGTTATGTTGTTGCATTTGGTTGCATTTTGCAGTGTTGGAGATGGAAGCTTGAACAGCTAAACTTGATGTCATCCAGTTTTTCGAGTGGAAAGTGTAATGTTTTAACAGTAGTAGTGATCTATATTTAGTCTAAGAACTTTCAAAGCTGTGTTCTTATATAGCTTTTACTTCTATTCTGTTCTTAACACGTCTATGGAGTGCATTCATACCAAGAAAGTGGCCAAATTTTTAAAAAGGCCTTTTATTTCCTCTTTAACTCAATTTATTCAAATCAACAACTTGAGGGATGACATAATATGTGTCGACTTTAACAAGATGTTTGTTTGATTGTCTGGGGCTGCAAGTATTATTGAGGGTATCATGCTTACCTATGAATTTAACATATTGTTGGTTTTGAATCCTGTATTATTTCAAAATGTTCCTAGTTGGAGTGTGTACGAACCCAATCTATGTGTCGGTGTGTGCTGAGTCTCACATTTGGAAGCACACTTGATTTTGGGTATAAAAGCAGGACTGGTGCACCCAATTATCAAATCTTTTGTTAGTCGTTTTGGGGGAACTCTTTTGGTTGCTACTGGGTACTTTGATGATTTACATCTTGAAGGAGGGAAGCAAGAAAATGACAAGTAGTTGGCTCAACTGGATGAATTTGTTGGCAAGCATGCAATAAGCAATGCATTTACTGGGCAATCCATAGCGTTACTAGATATGAATTTTGAGTTTCTTTACACATAAGATTAGAAGATGCGTGAATGAGTAAAAGAGGAAAAAGTGTATTTACATGTGTGAGAGCCAATATCTCCCTTGTTATGAATCTTGTGGTTCAAAGTTTTTATTCAGTCTTGTTTACATGACTACACTTTAGTCGATATTAGTGTATAAACACTAGGGTCATTTGGTGACTCGTTAAATTTGGTTGGGCTTGGTGAAACTTTTTTCCCCTTTTGATACCCCCCCCCAATTACTCACTATTAGCCATAACTCCAAGAGATGTATAAAGAATTTTTTTACTTTAAAAAAAAAAAAGAAAAATTGATTAGGTTAGTTTACTTTTAGATTTTGTTTCCCTTCCTTTAATATGCTTACCCATCCACTCTAAGAAGTGTACAAAAGGGCTTTGTAACTGCGAGAAGGTGATTTATCATGCTCGTTGCACGTGCATCTATGCTTAGGACAATAATATTGTAGCAAATGAGTTTATAAAATATCACTGGAACAGTGGAACTTTATAAGGCCTTTAACTATTGTCTTCATACACATACGACCATGATCTATGTACTATCCAGCTATACGGGGACACCGCCATTCCTTGGTGAACCTCCTACTAATGATTGGATCAGGCAAAGTAAAGTTGGCAATGTGACTGCACGTGGAGCGTTAGCCTCTTTGGCTTGACCCTCCATCTATATAAATCCTCTTCGTCTACCTTGGACACATTTGAGCTCCACTCTATAGTTGAAGCTCTACTCTAATACGTACTTTCTCTCTCATGTTAGGTTGCCCTAGCTCTTACCCCACTCGTCTCCAATTAGGAATGGCAAAATACTCATCCCCCGAGGGTACCCGTATTACCCATCTCACTTGAGGAGGGTATGAAAATACTCTTTATGTGGACGAGGATGGAGAATCCTTGAGTGTGTAGGAGGATAGTGATGATAGTTCTCACCCTGCCCCATTCCCATTTATAGATCTACTTATATATTAATTATATTTGTATAATAGTATAGGTTGCTTTATAACATTAGTTGATTTAAAATATATATAATTTTTGTTTTATTATATAAAACCATTTGATTTAAAGTGTGTGTAATTTTTATTTTAATAAATATTTGATAGCATTATTTCGATTTAATAAATATATATTTTTTTAAACAGAGAGCATGGAACCAACATCTAGTTGGAGAAGGGGATGAGGATGGGGATTTTTTTTTTGGAGGGGGGGTGTGGGGACAAGAAAAGGGTTCTCTCTCCAAACTTTCCTAGTTGATATTCCTATTCGGTGAGTTTCGTTATTGACACAACCAGCATTATTCCCAAATGAACGGGACATTTAGCCTGGTAGTTCATACATGAATAATTTGCAAGTGCCATCTCTCCTCTATCCCAATATTTTGGAACTTGGACTGTTTGGCAAATTGGCAAATGGAGCGGGTCGAGGCCTTCAAGGGTTACTAGTTTTACCTTGGGTCAACTGAAATCAAACTGTGCCAAGTTCCATTAGGCAAACTGGGACTTAGTCTGCAATCTAATTAGAAGGGGGAGTAAGAATCAGAAGACACTCGCTCATATGAAGTCCTTCTTGGAGAATGACTTTGGAGGTTCACTTATAAGAGTTTCAGCTTGTGGAGAAAAGTAGTTGCAATTAAATATAGGTTAGCTAGGGAGGAGTGGACAATCAAGCTGGTGATAGGAACACATGGCATGAGATTATGGAAAGGGATTCGTGCGAGCTGATGGAATTTTGTCAGGCACACTTTTTTTTTTGTGTTGGGTAGAGGGAATCAGGTGGATTTTTGGAATGATGTGTGGAGTGGAGAGAGAAGTTTACGGGAGTTTTACCCCGGAATCTTTGGCATACTTGCGGATTAGGATGGTACTGTGGCAGATTTCATAGAATTGAATAATGGAGTAATTACCTGGAATGTGCAGCTGTTGAACGAATATCTGGGATCAGAATTGGAGGATTGACCACCTATTCTTGCATTGTCATTTGAGAAGGGAGCCCTGAATAATGGAGTAATTACCTGGAATGTGGAGCTGTTGAACAAATATCTGGGATTAGAATTGGAGGATCGACCACCTATTCTTGCATTGTCATTTGAGAAGGGAGCCCTGAAATCTTGCACTAACAAGTTTTGGTTTTTTTGGGTTTTTCCAATAGAGGTGAAGTATGCCTTGTAGGAATAGTTTACGTGCGAGGATCCACAAAAGTAGAAGGAAGGCATCACTTTGTGTTTTTGGGCTTATTTGGGAGGTGAAGAAAAAAAGATGCTTCCGAGATGAGGAGACTTCTATATACAGATTAAATAGCACTTTCTTGGAGATACTTTATGGTTGGATAGGGGACGACAAAGACTGGCAATCATTTCTTTTTGGCATTTCATTGAGCATATGTGTACCTCTTGAGAGGTTGCCTTTGAGGCTTGCTATTGCTTTTTGTACTGTAGTGGCATCCCCTTGATACTTTTTTAATAAAATTTCTTACTTGTAAAAAATATATATTATTAAAATTACACAAAAATTAAAAAATGTAAAGTACATTTTTTTTTCATTATATTAAGATGAGCTTATCGGATTAAAAAAAATATTTCTTAACTAACACTTCATGGAAATATACTTGCTAACTAATCCGTTCATGGGTGATAAGAGATAACCATACTGTTAATAAGAACTTCGGTTGTCTAGTCGATTTTCTTTTGTTAGATTGCCTGAGCAGGTTCATATAGTAGTTATTACATTCATCTCTGACCTATTACAAATAATCTAGGAAGCACATACACTCTTTGGAGGCTAGTGTATAGGTGTCAGACACTTTTTGAACACGAACACGCAACCAACGCATAGTAGACACGTAGTTAAGCATGCCCCTATATTTTGTAACCGTTTTTTTGGCTTTAGACACTCCTTGGGGCATGTTTAAGACACTTGGTCAATTTTCTATTTCTTAATTTACCTCCAACACTTTCCAATGATTATACAAAAATTTACTATGAATTTTTCCATATCTCTTCCTTAAGCATCCTCGAAGGCTTTACCTTTTCATGTTATAATTTATTTTATAACAGAATTACATTTTTTTTAAATGATTTGTTGATTTACTCTCTTTTTATTTTATTTTAATAGATGGTAATTATTATGTGAAGAATATTACAATAATTAAGGTATAGAGTACATGGTTTTGTTTTTTTAGAGTGCGTTTGGAGTGATAAAAAGTGAGATAAGTTGTGGGTTTGTAATTCATACAATGAGATAAAAAGTGAATAATTTTAGAGTTTTTTAGTGTTTTTCACCAATTTTTTAGAGTTTTTTGTTACTCCAAATGGAGCCTTAATCATACTTTGTGTTTTCTTGCATTTGTTTATTGTCTTTGAATAAAATATTTATACATATGATTAAAAAATTATATAAAATTATGTTCTTTTGTGTGTCTTTGCTGTGTCATGTCCTGTAATTTTTTGAAACATTGTGTCGCATGTCCAAATCGTGTTGTGTCACACATTGCTGTCCATGCTTCTTAGCAAATAACTTTCAACTTCCTTTCTATCCCTAAGAAAAGCTCACGATGCATCTGTGTGATACTATTTCCTTTTTCTTTTCTTTTTTGGTTTCTTTTTCTAAGTAAGTCAATTCATCACCGTGTTTTAATGCATCTTGCTTGCATAAATTTCCTTGATTTGTTGATGCGGAATTGTAAAGTTATTGTTCTTGTAAGCATGAATGGCATGAGAGCCGTTTGACCCCAATAAGGAACTGAAGTGTTTTAAAGACATCAATCTCTTTGTCAATTGTTCTATTCTTGCAGAATATTGACGCCTTTTCTTTATTTATGGTCTTATCTTGGCACCTGTTCTGTTTCTTTGCTACCGTGGCAGTTTGGCCATGCTTCTAAATTTGTTTTATATGTTGAAGCGTATTTATAAGCTTTCTCTATGCCTTCTCTGATCTCTTTTCTTACCCTTTTTGCCTGTAAAGTAAATTGATGCCCTTTTTGCAGGTCTGCGTGGGGAAATCCGGAGAGCTGATACTAGCATTGCACGTTCACTTGGCTGTGGTGCTATATAACTCAAGCATGAGGTGTATGCATAGACTTCTTTGTCTAAATCACTGTATGGAGGCAAGTTGATTCTGTTTTTCTGCATTCTGGATCAGTGATGGAGTGCAACAAAGAAGAAGCTGTCAGGGCCAAAGATATTGCAGAGAAGAAGATGCAAAATCAGGACTTTTTGGGGGCAAGGAAGATTGCACTTAAGGCCCAACAACTCTATCCTGATCTGGAGAACATTTCTCAGATGATTATGGTTTGTGATGTACACTGCTCTGCGGAGAACAAGGTTTATGAGAATGGAAGGGACTGGTATGGTATCCTTAAAATTGGTCCGACTGCAGATGAGGCATCGATCAAGAAGCAATACAGGAAGTTTGCTCTCTTGCTTCATCCTGATAAGAACAAGTTTGCGGGAGCGGCAGATGCCTTTAAGTTGATTGGGGAAGCTCAAAGGGTGCTTTTGGACCGTGAGAAACGGATGTTACATGATAGTAAATGTAGAGCTTCAAGACCTATGGCACCTAATTGGGCCCAAAAACAGACAAGCAGCAACTCAAATGTTGGGAAACAGCCTTGGGTACAAAACAATTTCGCCAGCAAGACTTCGCCATTCACCGGATTCAATCCGCAACAACAGCAGCCTCAAAGGCAGACTCAACCGGGCATCTCTAATGACCGACCAACTTTCTGGACTGTCTGTCCTTTCTGTGCTGTAAGGTATCAGTTTTATAGAGATGTGGTCAACAGAGTTCTACATTGTCAAAGTTGTACAAAGGCCTTCACAGCCTATGAGATTAAGGCTCAAGCTGCACCATCAGGTGCTAACTGGAGTAGGCCTACATTCCCCCAGCAGAAAGAGGTTCCCAATCAGGGTGCTTTTAAGGCCAACATGCAAGGTACTAGTGGGAACAGTATGCCCAAAAGGGGATCCCAGGGAAATGTTAGCACTGAGAACAAAAGAAGAGGGTCTGTCCTAAACACAGGAACTTCTGAGGATGGTAGAGAGTCTAAAGCCAATGAAAAATGTGAAAATGTGGAGTCTAAATCCTCACAAAAAGTGAATAATAAGAGAGGGAAGCGGGTAGCAGAATCAAGTGAGAGTTGTAGCACTGGAAGTAGCAGCGACTTTGAAGAAGATATTGTTAATGAAGAGAATGGGGATGTTATGGCTAAACAGAACTTTGGATGTTATGGAGATTATCCTCGGAGATCCACTCGGTCTAAACAACATGTTTCTTATAATGAAAATTTAAGCGATGATGATGGAACCCCTTCAAAGAGAGCAAAGTACAGTGGGTCATTTCATGCCACTGAAGATCCATTGTTGAACAAAGAGGCACCCAAAGTGACCAAATCAAGTAGCCATCCTCCTCATATGAAAGAGGATGTGAAGCAGGCACAGCGGAAAGAAAGTGCCTTTTATGATGGGAGCTTGCATGATGGGAAAGAAGAAAGTGAGAAGGGAAATGGAGAAACAAGGGCTGAGATGGATGGCCATGAAAAAGGTTCTCACGCTAATGCTGAGTCTTCAATGACTTCAAGCCCTGTTGAGTCCACAGATCCAGAAATTTATGAATATCCTGATCCAGATTTCAATGATTTTGACAAGGATAGAAGAGAAGGGTGTTTTGCAGTTGGGCAAATATGGGCTGTTTACGATACATTGGACGCCATGCCTAGATTTTATGCTCGAATCAGGAAAGTATTCTCGCCTGGGTTCAAATTGCGGATAACTTGGCTAGAGCCAGACCCAGACGACAAGGATGAAATTAAATGGGCTAATGAGGGGTTGCCTACTTCATGCGGCAAGTTCAAGCATGGAAATTCTGAAGACACTGTAGATCATCCTATGTTCTCGCATTTGATTTGCTGGGAAAAGGGTAATAGAAGGGATACTTACAAGATATATCCAAGAAAGGGAGAAACTTGGGCCCTCTTCAAAAACTGGGATATAAAATGGCACTCTCATCCAGACAGTCACAGGACGTATGAATTTGAATTTGTGCAAATCTTGTCAGACTATGGTGAAGGTATTGGTGTTTCTGTTGCATATCTGGGTAAGCTGAAAGGCTTTTCGTGTCTTTTCTGTCGATCAGCAAAGGAAGGAACACAATCATTTCAAATACCACCAAATCAGCTATTCAGGTTCTCGCACAGGGTTCCTTCCTTTCAAATGAGCGGTGAGGAAAGAAAAGATGTACCTAAGGGATCTTTTGAACTTGACCCTGCTTCTCTGCCTACTAAGCTTGAAGAAATTGCTGTTCCTGAAGATGTGAAAGTGGAGGCTGTCAACATGGAAAATGATATTTCATTTTCTGAATCTACAGCAGATGAGGTTGAACCAATGACAAAGTTTGAAGGCACATCTGGGTACCAGGGGAATGAGAAGATCCAATTAGATCCTGAGCACGTTAGCTTGAACAAAGATACTGAAGACTCTGATGCTGCTCCGCTTTCAACTGCAGAACCTTTTGAAATTCCTGATCCTGAATTTTACAACTTTGAAGGTGAGAGATCCCCTGAGAAGTTTCAGATTGGTCAGATTTGGGCGCTATACAGCGATGAGGATAGCTTGCCAAAGTATTATGCTCAGATTAAGAAAATTGATTGTCAGCCAGAGTTCAGGTTGCACATATCATGGCTTTTTGCCTGCCCACTGCCAAAGGGTACGATTCAATGGCGCGATAGATGTATGCCCATCAGTTGTGGGATGTTTAGACCTCGGAAGGATTCCCAGATTTATACTGAAACTGGTGCATTTTCTCATAAGTTAATGGTGGGACAGGCCGATAAGAAGGATGTACATGCCATCTTTCCCAGAAAGGGTCAAGTTTGGGCCCTTTACAAGAACTGGAATGCCGGAATTACACTTTCTGACTTGGAGAGCTGTGAATATGACATGGTAGAAATCCTCGAGGAAAATGACTTGGAGATAAAGGTTTTGGTTTTGGAGCTGGTAAATGGTTTCAAATCAGTTTTCAAGGCCCAGAGGAAAGAAGGATCGGCTGTCACCTGGGAGATTCCTCGGACGGAGCTGCTTAGATTTTCCCATCAAATTCCTGCTTTCCGGCTGACAGAAGAGAGAGAGGGCAGCCTGAGAGGTTGCTGGGAACTTGATCCGGCAGCAATGCCAGTTGCCTCATTTCATTGATGTGGGGAAAAACAAATCTTACGCCCTCTCGTAAGTTGTAGAAACCCCATGTCCTTAATGAACCTCAGGGGCCAAGGCCTTCTTGCGGTTGCTGTTCACGGGGAATGTTTTGGTGGAAGACTTGAGAGACAGGTTATGTAAATTCATACACCTGAGCCAGTTTGGACGTGAAGCAATGCAGCAACTGGGTGTTTTCTTTCTGAATTTGTTCATCAGGATGTGTCTGGCTGATCAGGATTGGTTGTTTTCATGCCTCGCGGTTCTTGTTCGGCTGTCTGAGAAAAGTTCTGTTGCTGGGTTGATGTTCCTATGACTTTATCGTTGTTTTTTAATTGGAGTTTGAAATGCGGCTTTGCCCACAAAGGTGGAAAAACTATTCCCAGGATGACGTGAAACACTAAACCTTTTTTTTTGTTTTAAACTGTAGTCATCACTTTGTGGGAACTTAACCTTATCTATGTAGATGCTAGCCGCCTCCTTAAAAGCTAAAACATTAACTCGGATAAGCGTTTAGATTCACTCGGCTATGGTAGCAATGGCCAGTCGAGCTCGGCCCATTTTTATTTTTACTTGTTTTTCAACGCTGTTGCGGCAGTTACATCTGGACCTAAGCCGCACAATCCGAGGTTTCGTGCTAGAACTCAGGATTCAGAATGGGTTTTAGTCAATTTTTAGATTGGTTTGGTTAAGGTGGCATTTGGTTGATTAATTTTTATAAAAATTTGGTGTAAAAGTGACAGTGAAGAAATTTAGAAAATGGTAAAAAGTTGGTAATTTGAGTTGCAGTTGGTTGAAGTGTAAAAAGTACTCTAGGAGTTAAAAGTATAAAAAATTAACGGTTTTGATTTTTTTTAAAATAATTTAATGGGCATGATTTAATTTGATTTTTTAAAAATGATTTAATAGTTCAAGTGACTTAATGGTCCTGATTTTTAAGTGATTTAATACTCTAAATTCGGACCGTTGATTTTTTACACTTTAGTCTCTGAAGTGTCTTTGCACTTTAGCCTCCTTTAATTTTTTTTTTCTAGTAAACTAAGCACTCTTAAATCTTTGAATTTGAATTTGAAATCAAGACAATTTTTTTTTTTCACTATTTAAAGAAACACATAATATTATGATGATTTAAAATACATCAATCATTATTGATAATTTTGAGATGGTTTATTTATGAAAGTTAATATTCACGTGTGCCTAGCCCGAAGAACAAATTAAAGTTGTGCACTAGGAAAGAAGACTTGCGATTATTGAAAACAAAAATTAAACCATGTGGGTGAGTTATTATTATTATTTTTTTAATACAAAGCATTGAAGCACAAGTTGTGCAAATGCTATCAGAAGAACACTAATTCGGAATATACTGTTAATGAAATTGTTGAAAGCGACATATGATATGATAGTTGTGTGTAAAAATTGAGAAATCGCTTTCTAAAAGTACGTTTTTTCATCAATTGTCACCTGAGAAGGCAATTTTAATAGGCAAAGGCAATTTTAATAGGCATCAGTCGCAATTTTAAAATGTGTTTTTGGCGTTTATAGTATAGCTTCTCGCTTAGACCACTCTCGGTCACTCACTTGGTCTTTCTCTTAATCTCTCAATATCTGTTACTCTCGTTTCTCTCACCTGTCGTGATCTATCACCGACGATCTTCTCCATCTTCGCAATCCATCACCGCCAAAACACGTTTTTGGCGTTGTAAGCTGCTTGCATTTTTGGCGTTTGCCTATGATGGCAAGAAGATAAGTTTTGCTGCTAAAATTCCTATGCAGCCCATTGGAAATGCATAACGCAATCAGGTGTTAGAGAACTCCCAAGAGACCTTATGAGTTTTGGATATTATTCTGAGGCAGCAAGTTGCAAAATAGTAAGTAATATAGTCGCTTTTGTATTGATATTCCTAAAAAACTTAGTAATTTGTTTATCTTTCTTTTTAAACAAATGTTGTGCATTACAGGAGTTATTTTCTAGTTCGACAATCTTTTTTCCTTGACGACCCAAGGAACTTTGTAGATGTTGTCGGTTGTGTCCTTGGCTGAAACTTGAATCACGCAGTGTGGTTTGTCGCTGAATATAAGTAATAAAAAAAACCACACATTTATGCACTTTCTCGCATTTGCATCCATATTATAATTTTGTTTTTATTTTTGGTGGGATTGAAATTTTCAGTTCTCCCTTTTTATTTATTTGTTGGTCTTATGATTTTGTGAACTCCAGTAGTCATATAAAAGAGGGAATATTGTATAACACATGGTTGGATCTAGTTGCCTTTTTCTTTCTTTGCCAGGAATTTGAAGGTTCCTTTCTTCAATTTTTTATTGAAGTGAATCTAACTTTGTACTTCGATAGGGAAGTCACAACTATAGTTATCTTCATATATAATAATGTTACTTTCCTGATAATGATATTATGATGTAGCAGCATCGATTCACTCTCCTAATAATGTCGAAGGGAAAATTTCATTACTACAGAGAAGATGGGTAAATTTTGTTGGGAGATCGATTCATTTTTGTCTTGGGCAAATCTTGAGTTAATTTTTTTTATTTATGTATATGAATATTACATTTCATAATCTGTTTGGGAGTAATGCTGCGTAGATCGATTGGTGTGAGATATCAAATATCTTGAGAATGGTTAAAAGTTGGGAACTCATGACAAGGACCAAGCTCATCTTTTTCATGTCATGATTTTCTCTGCTATGAGTTGTTTGCTTTGATGTGCTTAGTGTATTAGAATTTAAATGGTTCTTTTTTTTTTTTTTTTAACTTTGATTTTTTGATTCAGCTCGTAGAATTTTGACTAGTTTTTGCTCTGGTATCAGGTGAGTGCATAGCTTGGGGGGAGGCTAGTAAAAAACCGCCATTTCAAATGGTGTTTCATACCAAGACCCAACAAACGCCATCTCAGATCGCATTTCATCTATAACCGCCATATCACATGGCATTTTCATTCCAAACTAACGGAACCGCACTTTCAAATCACAATTTTATTAACAACATTTCTCTAAATAATGTTCTTTTTACAGTGTTTGCACAATTTGTGCTTAAATGCTCTTAAAAAAAAAACTCTAGTTGTTCCCAGTTTTGTCATGTCTACTTGTGGTCCTTGGATGTTTTATTAGCTGCTTCCATTATTTCCTCACCTTGATATTTTTCAGTTGGGTTTTGCAGATGCATGACTTGGGGACCTAAGTGTATATGTAACCTGATACGGAACCACATATGGGCATTTGGTCTAGTGGTATGATTCTCGCTTAGGGTGCGAGAGGTCCCGAGTTCAATTCTCGGAATGCCCCCAGCCGTTTTTTATTATTTTAAATTTTGATTATCAGTAATTTTTTTGGACTTCAACAACTCTCGATCTATTTTGTTTCTGCAAAATTTCTTTTTGTTTATTTTTTTTTTCTGCAATTTATTTTCAAATGGTATTTTAAATAAAGTTAGGGTGTTTGGAAATTTCGTTTGTACTTTTTCAGTTAATTTTTCAAAAATAAAAAATTTAAGTATCGCAATATATATATATATACACACATCTATAGAAGTAACCAAAGGAAATCTAAATTTGTCCTAGTCCATGGAGTCAATATTTAACGACTCATAAATATAAGAAAATTTTCATTAATTATAGAAGCATACCACGTAATTATAAATGTGATGACATGATGCCACAAATAAATTAGTATACGGATAACAAAACTGCTTTATTTAGCCTCATCGATCTCACACCAGTGGAATTACAATTGAAAGGGGCATTCCGAGAATCGAACTCGGGACCTCTCGCACCCAAAGCGAGAATCATACCACTAGACCAAATGCCCGCTTATGCACTATTTTCAGAAATTGTTTCTTAAATTTACTTCTCCCCGAATTATAAAAAAAATTAAAATGGAAAAAAAGGTAAGGAAAAGAAAAAGCAAAAAGAGAAAAAATAAAACTCTAGGGTACCGTCTCATTATTCCCAGTCTTTCCAGAATCAAGTACGTCACAGTGAATTCCACCAAACTGTAGAATTTGGGATTCCATTTTCCCTCCAAAATCCAACCGTATTCTTCGGATCTCCGCCGATTTCCCTCCACTTCTCGAAAACCTAACGCCATCTCTCTCTCTCTCTCTCTCTCATCAATCTATTCAGCGTCTTCACTGGCGGGACGTCTTGCGCTTCTTCACTTTGTAAGACGTTGCAGTTCGACCTACCTGTGGTTTCTTTTCTTCACAATTTTGTCTGCTATATGTATATATAGGTGTCTGTGCGTATAGATGTGTGTATTCATATCTTTCAATGTGTTGTTTCTTACTTCAGATTGTTTGTGGTGGGATCGCTTCTTGATTAGGGTTTAAGTCCGAATTCGAATTGTGATCGTGGATGAGTTGAAAATGGGTTCGCTTGGAGACCATGAAGATAAGATCCAACCAGTTAAGAGGACTTCTACTCTAGAATGTAGCGACGCTGAGACTCATTCCTTTGACATCCAATCTTCTCCGCCTTCAATTCCTGGTAATTACTTTTTCCATGCACCCTTAATTTTAGTAATATTTGCCATTGGGCATTTTTTTTTTTATAAATTAAAGTTGTATTAAGAAAGGCATCAAGGGATGCTGCTCATGTACAAAAACACTCTAAAAAGTGCCTAAGGAGTATCCATGCGATCAATGTAATACAAAAAGATATGTAAATCTGGCTTTCTTCCCTCTGTTAGCCATCTATACAATATAGACAAAAAATTTGGTCTTCCCTGTTGGGTGATTTTTCAGCAAGCGATGAACGTTGTATCCCAGTTGAATAAGAGGTGGGGAAAATGCAATTGTCTGTGTTGCATTGACAGATAATTGTCATAGGTGGGCTGATTTGATGCATTTGGTTTTGTGAAAATTGTGGGTCTCGAGGGTCTAGTCTGGTCCAAGAACTTTGGTGTAACTGAAAGAAATAATTGAAAAATAATTAAAAATTTGTAATATTGAGCAGTTGGTTCATTTGATGTGAACAACATCATACTTTAGATAAGTATCATAAAGACTAAATTTTGTGTATTTTAAGCTGTAAGAATAGCTGTGCTTAGTTTATTACAGTTGTCTAATTAGAGTAGAAGTAATATGTGAGTGCAATCAAGTTTCAGTTTTTTTTTTGTTTTTTTAATGACCCATAAAGCATCACATTCTACTTAATAAAAAAAATAAAAAATAAAGCTTTTAGATAACCCACAAACGCATTTACACTGATTGAACTAATTCAAATGAAGAGCAAATTTGATTGAATTAAGGCAGATAAATTATGTTTGTGTTACTAAAAGTATCCTTGGTTGATTCGAAATGATGATCAGTAGTCATGTATGCATATTTGGCACATGTCGACAACCTAAGAGTGAATAATGATCGGTTTTAAAAATTTCAAGTAACGTAGATGTAGTTTTGAGTTATATTTTACTTACTGCAATTAGTAAGAAATTCAAATATGACAACCATAACAAGTTGCAACTTCTACAAGGTACATTGCCGTTTGTTGATACTCTTCCACTTGAAGATGAGTTTGAGACCCAGGTCGTGAATCTTGGCGATGAAACTCAAATATTGGATCATCCTGATGATGTTGAGAACATGGGAACACAGTTGTTAGAGGACTTTGATAATGAAGAAGTGGACACTGATGGTGAAGGAACTGATAGAACAGAAGTTTTGGGTGATACTGAAGAGTTATCTGATGATGATTCTGCAAAAAGAGTTGGCAGTGGCCTGGTGAGACTGGAGAATGAGCTCTATAGTACTATTTCAAAACAAGATAATAAGGGATTTAAAGCAGAATCGGATGCTTTGATTAATGAACAGCATAGTTCAGGTCAGTATTTTTTTTCCTTTGAAAAATAAGAGTAGTGTTTTTGGTTGCTGATTCTGGAAATTCACGTGTTTCTGTTTCACATCTCAAAGTACCCAACTACTATGAGTTGCTTGCTCATTCTTGTGATGCAAATACATTTCTTGTGGAGAAAATAATGTAATGGAAAAATGGCTACATCATATGCAATTGGCTATTTTTACTTATAAATGTTACAATCAGTTAATTTTTAGTAGGCTTTATGTTTGAAATAAATTTAATCTTCTGTTTCACAGTCTGCCCCGGAAATCCACCTATTGGTGTGCTGCTGCCTGTTTAGATCCACATTTAGAGGATGCTTTGAGATTTTTTGACAATTGATCTGTTTTTTATGTTATATATGCAATTTTATTGAAAAATAAACTCCTGAGTAGAGCCGTTTTAGTGAATGGTTACTATCACTTGAAGTTATGTAAGAGGTGGAAATGGAATACTCCATGAAGCCCTTCAACTGATCTTATTTGATTGCCCCATTCTGATTTGTTGGCAATGGCTAGTGTCTAATACCAATAGTGCTATTCAGTTTTCATGGGATGCTAAGAATCAATGATAACTCGTTATTTGGTGCTTCTTGTTTCCAGCAACTAATTACTGCTAGCATATTGTGCCCTAACTCAAATTGATATTTACTCTTTCTTTTCTCTTCTGCGAGAACTTGATGTTTCTACTGCAAAACTAGCAGATAAAGGCACCCCAAAATCAAAGCTTGGTACCATTCTTGTCTTCTGAACCACTGTGGAGTGCATCTTGTTTTTCCTATAGATTTATACAAACTCCTTTACTTGAGTTCAGATTGAGTAAAAGGGCGTCCCTTGCCAAGTTGACAATGGTTACTGTTTTGACAAAGTTCTTTATGGCTTTCCCATATCATTGGACATTGTTATTGCCATTGGCATTACTGTCTCAGAACTTCTTTGTAAGGATCTCATTGAAATGTTAACCTTTATGCGCTAGATGAAGTTATCTTCTTTCGTACATTTGAAGATGAAATTATTTTACAATTTTTGTGTTCTTAGTAGTAGGATAAAATTTTACATCAAGTAAAAATCATCTTCTTTTGTCTTGGCATACTTGAATAATTATCTGATGTTAAGAGCAGCCATTTGAAAGCAATAAACGTGTAGTATGGAACTTAGTTCATGCTATTGAGGCAACGGTAAAGAGCATCGAGTTTAGAGTTTTATGTTTTTTATCACAGTATACCACATACCGTTATGCCCTCTGGTCAAGTTTGTTTGTTTGTTTTTTATTTTATTTTTAATATTTTTAAATCTAAATCTTTTACCTAGGCATATGAAACTTAAAATTTGTTAGGGACCTGACGGTCTTGTGCCTTTTGCCGAGGACATCTTTTTTTAGCTAGATCAATAGCAAAAAGAAGTCTAGGTTTATGCTTATCATGCGCTCGTTATAACTTCTCATTGCTACAATTAAGTCATCACTCAAGTCTGGAAGTTAATTCCCATCTTTTACCTGAATGTTGGAGCACATTGAATGGCCTTGTTTCGTCTTTTAGGAGATTTGACTTCTGAAGGTCAATGTAATGACATTCTGGTGCTAGGCTGTTATGAAGGTTTGGAGTTATAATTATTACTTATTGAATCAGGATCTGCAGCAAGGAATTTCACTTCAGTTCGTGCAGCAGCTTTACGGGCATCTGGTTTAGCAGCTCGTAACATGGCTTTGAAGGGAACCAACGTTAAGCATTGTTCCATGCAGAATGATAAGGAGTATCCAAAGCAACATACTTTTGAGGATAATGTGACACCTGTTATAAGAGGTTCATTGGCGTTTGAAAAGGAAGTTGACCAGGAGGATTTTCTTGGGGAGCATAATGAGCAAATGAATGGATTAAAGAATGAAAACAAGTGCAAAGTTGGTAGTTCAACGGTGAGGAGGCTTTTTATGGATGATTCACTTGCTGAGATTGGAGGACCTAAGAACTACAAAGATGATGCTGATGGAGGAGCAGACGTGCATGAGTTGCCTGCTTATGGGAATGAGATGGCTGGTTTAAGCTACGTTGACTCTCAAGAACCTGGAGATTCGTCACAAGCGAATGCACTAGACTGTGTGGACAGGTTTCTTAAACTTAATGTCATGGATTTTGATAAAGAAGTTGACATTGGAAAATCCACAGGGGGAAAGTCAAAGCCTGTCTCAAGTGCTAAAGGGACACAAAATTTGGCCAAAACAAAAAATCTTAGAAGTACAGCTGGGGAAAGAGGAATTTTTGATTGGGATGATAGTTGTGAAGATGAAGGAGGGGGAGAGTTTTTCACCAGAAAGAAGGAAACATTCTTTGATAATGGAGGTCCAAGACAGAGATCTGTTACACAACCTCCAAAGCTCAGGCTTCTTGACTCCAAAGGAAGTGGGGCTGCTAAAGAAAGCAGTGACAAGGAAGAGCAACTAGGCATCCATCAAAAGGTAAAGGGTTTGGTTAATACCGACTCAGTTTTAATGTTGCCTAACTCAAAAAGGAGTAACAAGATGGCTAAGGCAATACAAACAATATCTAAAAAGGATCTTACCAAAGAGTTGGATGAACAGTTGAAGATTGGTTCCTCAGATGAACTGGAAGCCACTGTTACCCACGAGGATATTCCAGATATGGTGAATGTAGGGGTTGATACTCAAATAGCTGCTGAAGCTATGGAAGCCTTATGCTTTGGTTTGGATGTGGCTGACCGTGATAAAGGGGGACATTAATCAAGGTACCAAAAATATGCATGAGTGTCCTCCTAGACAAGGTAAAAAGAAGAGAGTGCGGTCTAAAAGAGATGTTCCACAGAAGAGATCAAGTTTGTCTAGAGTTTGTGCTAGAAATTCAATGCAAACAGATGGTGTTAGTACGAAATTGAGTAATGAACCTAATGTTTCATCACATAAACAATCTAAGGACGGAGAGTGGCCCAAGAGATCAAGTTTGTCTAGTTCTGGAGTTTGTACTAGATCTTCAAAGCAAACAAAGAATAGTGGTACAAATTTGAGTAAAGATCAAATTGTTTCATCACGGAAACAACCCAAGGATGTGAGAAAGAAATGCGATACTGAGTTAGTAAAGACAGGATGGAAGAAAGCGAAGTCAAATGCTGAAGGTTGCTTTGCCACCAATTCAACTGAAAACATAGACAAAGTACCTTCTGAGGTTATTGAACAAATAGAAGAAGCAAGAGCTCCAAAAAGAAAAGACATTGATGAGGTTGATGAATGTCATGCCATTACATCAGTCAAGAAATGCTGCTTGCCAGAACAAGCTGGTACTATTACACCCATAGCTCGTCGAACTAGGCAGCGCAGGGTAACAGATCAACCAAGGGCTGGAACTGTATCAGAAACCAATGCCGTGAGCCATTCTATAGATCTAGGCATGAAAAGGAGAACCCGGTCATCTGTATGTGCCGGTCCAGATTTCTCTTCCTCAGGCAGGCAGTCTCAGGGAAGCTTGTTTCAGCACAATGTGGATAAAATAAGTTCAGGGGATGCTGCATCTTCAATGTAACTCTGAAGTTAGCAATGTGTTATCTAAGGACGTAGTTGGGTCTTTGGCATCCAAGCGCTCTAACAGGCAGAGTGATGCATCTACCAGGTCCATGGGTGAAGAAGGTACTGGAAGAAATGCCAGTTTAGAAGCTTCACCAGTTGGCATAATGCAAACCATCTGGTTCAGCATCCACTACTCCTGTTAATTGTACCACTCCTATAACTGATGCATCGCCAATTTGTATGGGTGACGAGTATAAAAAGCAGTCATGCAGGAAGAATTTATCAAGATCATTCCTTGTGAAAGAAATCAATAGCTTAATCTCCAGTGGGCCAGGGCCTACTTCTATAATCAAAGATTCAAGGAGGAGGAGAGATATGGCTAATGTTCAAGTCTTGTTTAGTCACCATTTGGATGAGGATATAATCAAGCAGCAGAAGAAGGTAGTCATTTATGGTATTGTCTACTTTTTTTTCTAATGCAAGTTGGTTCAAACTTCAAATGTGCCTTATGCTTGGTCTCTTGTCACAGATTTTGTCCCGGTTAGGAGCTTCAGTAGCATCCTCTATCTCGGAAGCCACACACTTTGTAACAGATAAGTTTGTGCGAACAAGGAATATGTTAGAAGCTATTGCCTCCGGCAAACCAGTGGTGACGCATTTGTGGCTTGATAGCTGCGGACAAGCTAGCTGTTTTATTGACGAGAGGAATTACATATTGAGAGATGCCAAAAAGGAAAAGGAATTTGGCTTTAGCTTGCCAGTTTCATTGGCACATGCGTGCCAGCGTCCACTTCTACAGGTGATCACTTGTTTTTTTTTTTGGGTGAAATTAGTCAGTTGCGAGAGCTTTGACATTCTGTTAATGAAATATATTCTTTGCAGGGGCAAAAAGTTTTGATTACATGGAATACAAAGCCTGGCAAAGAAATATTGGTGAGCTTGGTCAGGGCAGTTAATGGCCTGGTGTGTAGTTTTCCCTGTTTTTCTTTTGTCTTAGCTTTCATTAATGATGACAAATAGCACATTTTAAAATTTCTGAATCATTACTCCTACTGTACCTCCCTACGAGGTGCCCTGGCCCTTTTTTTTTTTTTTTTATGGGTTAGTACATTAATGATGACAAAATAGAATTAGACTTTGGCTAATGTAACTTCCTCAATGCATTTATGGTTCTAGTCCTCGAATACTTTATTTTATTATGAGATAAGGGACATGCACCTTTCGCTTGGAGTTTCTATTTTCCCTATCTTGGTAAACATTGGATATTGATGACACATCATTCTTAATGTGGTTCTAGAAAGCCAAACATCCATATTGCTTGTAAATTGTTTGGTTGATAGGTATGCTATCTAAGTAACTTGTTACCATAAAAAAGCTGGAATCTTTGTGTTTCAAGTTCATCAGTATCAATTATATTAGTGGCATAAATTGAACTCCAAGCACCTTTTGCTTGGAGTTTCTATTTTCCCTATCTAGGTAAACGTTGGATATTGATGACACATCATTCTTAATGTGGTTCTAGAAATCCAAACATCATTGCTTGTAAATTGCTTGGTTGATAGGTATGCTATCTAAGACACTTGTTATACCATAAAAAAGAAGCTGGAATCTGTGTTTCTCAG
Organism: Vitellaria paradoxa; assembly: GCA_019916065.1. NCBI lineage: Eukaryota > Viridiplantae > Streptophyta > Magnoliopsida > Ericales > Sapotaceae > Vitellaria > Vitellaria paradoxa. The sequence continues at coordinate 43,861,697 of CM034241.1, read as the reverse complement.
GTTGATCAATATCAATTATATTGCTGGCATGAACTGAACTCCTTTACTTTATACTGTATAATTATGGTTTAGTCTTACTGCATCAATAAAGTTCATTACTTTCTAAGTACTTTTAAGTGCCTCCAGTTACTGCTACTCTTTTGACATACATCACTTTCTGGAAATTTAGTTTCAGTTCCTTGTAAGGAAAACTAAGTTGAATTGGAATGCTTAGGCAGTGGAGAGAATTGGTAGATCAGCATTCAAGGATGATAAAATTCCGGACGACTTGTTGGTTTTATCTTGCGAGGAAGATTATGATATATGTGTGCCTTTTCTTGAGAAAGGTTAGGAATTATATACATTTTTTGGACCTTAACTGATCTACAAAGGACAAACAGTCTGATTTGAATTTTATTTTAACCTTTGTATCTTCAGGAGCAGCAGTTTACAGTTCAGAGCTGTTACTGAATGGAATAGTTACCCAGAAGCTCGAGTATGGAAGGTTGGTTTCATTTGCTCCAATAGATGCATAGAATTTTTCTTGGGAAATTGAATAGCTTCCGGCATAGTGGGGAGATTTTTGTTTCATCAATTATGCATGGGTGTCTTACATGCATGCTTGGCCTTTCCTTACAAACGAATCATGATCTATTTTACTTACGCCGCAAGACGATTAAGAAAAAAAGGTCATTTCATTTGAGGCTATGTAAAGACAACCAAACTGATTTATCAAAAATTTGTTTGACATTAGCTTGTTATGAAACAAAGCCAAATTTGAACATAATTTGAAAGTAGATAGTTCATTGAGATCTCATTAAAACTCAACCCATTAAGTTTAAATGCATGCTAGAACTATATAAATAAAATCAAACCTTCAGCTCCTTCCAAAATGTAATCAAGCTATATATGTATATGTTTTGAAGCTTGATATGGTTTTCCAAGGCAAACTTTATTATTATTATGGCATAAATAAGAACATCATTAGTTATCATTTATTTGGGAATAAGGAGTAGGTGACTCGAACCCTTCATGTTTGTCAAGGTGGGGGTGCTGCTTTGTCACTCAGCTCAGTTTAAATATAGGTTTGCTGCTCTTAGCAACCTGAGAGCATGGCGTTATGCTTGAGTTTACTGCATTTGCATTGCATTTGTGGTGAAAATTGAAGTTTTTTTTTTGGGGGGGGGGGGGGGGAGCAACTTATTATATAAAACTCACACTATGAGATCTGGGAAGGGTTAAATGTAGGCATCTTTCCCTTTTCAAGTAAAGAGTATCAGAGAAAGGCAATCCATTGAAAATTGAATTGTTTTATGTTGGTTGAAAATGATTTTATTTTCTTTCATTTTTCTGTTTGATGCCAGGCATAGGCTGTTTGAAGATCATGTGAAGGCAACCCGTTCCACCGTATGGTTGAAGAAACGAGCTACTAATCAATATTTGCCTGTGACTAAGCGCAGATAAGATTTTTGCTTTTTCCGCCGTCTATTTATTTCTGTCTGTGTATTTCTTTCAGTCCTTGATTTCTATTTAAGTTATTTCCTTGGATGTATGCTAGATGCTTTATCTGAATGCCATAAAAAGAACAGTTCAATGTACATATTCTTTTAATTTCTTAATATGATTTTCTGGTTCTCGCTATCATCCTGTGATGTAAGTCCTTTAATTCGGCTGATGATCAATTGTTTTCCTTTCTGGTGGAAGATATTAAACATGACCAAGGCATTTTCCCAGAGCCTTACTGCCAAATTTTCCTTATTATTATTAGTATTATACTTTATAAAAATAGATATATATGCAACTTCAAATAGATATATATATACACATAGGGTCTCGTGCGCTAAATTAAATTACTGTCATGAAATGCACCATGATGAACAATTTATATATATTTTTAGACTAATTTTCCAAAACTATAACTAGCGCAACCTACTAATGGAAGAAGCATTTGATAACAAATTTTATTTTATTATATATATATATATATATATATATATATATTATAATTTTTAGTATTGATTCTTTTGAACGTGAGTCTGAATATTGAAATTTTACATTTTTACCATCAATACAAAACCAGAATAATTAGAAGGGCTAAATTTCTAGTCTACCCACTGCTGAGGGTGATTCAAACAGGGCTAGTGGAGCTTTCAGAAACTTGAACTCGCCAGGCATAAAATTGGATATAAAGGGAGTTGAGGCTCATTGCCATCCCAAAACCCAGAGCTGCTGATAGCATTATTGCATAAACTGCCTTCAACTGAAGCTGCAAGCACGAAAAATAAAAATAAGTAAATTATATATAAATAAATCAAATAAATTGGAATTTATTTAACTGTAGGTGACTAGAGATATGGATTGTAGGTGGTTGGCACCGCAGAGCTCCTCCTCCGGTAATCCACTCTGAGCCTCCTCCTCATAGAGGCCGCAGCCCCAAGTCCACCCCCCCCCCCAACCATACCGGGATTTTACTCTCTTAGACATCCCCGATTAAATAATTAGTAGAAGTGATGCTCACCCAGCTGTAGAATAGGTGAAGAATTATAGCCACAAGTGCAAACTCAAGAGCCGCATATGTCCATATATACTCTCTGATTGCTGCGCATATTTATACAAGGGAAGTATCAGCACAGTCATCCCTCTGTATCTAAACATATAGTATAGATGGAGTTTTGGAAGTTTGGGTTACCCAGGAGGATTGCAAAGATTGATGCCAAAAGCCCCAGTGTAAAAGAGAACGGTGCAGCAATCACGATGGCTTGCGTTTTCAAATCACGAATCTACCAAATGGGGTGGGCAAAAAAATTAAACTACTATGCTCAATTTCAATGAGTAAATATGCAAAAAGAATTTGGCATTGGTACTACCTTTCTCTCATTCATAGTGTAGGCATTGGCTAAACATTTTTTCCTCTCTCTCTCTCTCTCTATATATATATAGTTTCAGGAAAGTGAAAATGCAAGCAAGTAAAAAATAACAACGCATGACTACCAGACTGTTCATAACACTTTGCTCAAACATTTTTCCTCTCTCTCTCTCTCTCTATATATATATAGTTTCAGGAAAGTGAAAATGCAAGCAAGTAAAAAATAACAACGCATGACTACCAGACTGTTCATAACACTTTGCTCTTCAGATGACAGTTCTTTTGGTCCAGCATTCGACCTGTGTGTATATATATATATCAAGGTGGTATTTATCCAAAAATTTCATGTGTTGACAAAATTGAACCACCAAGAGGCGTCCAGATGGTCTACAAAAACATCAAGTGGAAAAATTTTTGGCAGCAAAACAAACACTGGTTTAACTTAAATTAGCGAAGAGATTCAAGAGATATATTTAATGACTTGGCCATAATACCGTACACTAGAAAGCGGCTACACTAAGGTAGCAAGGTGAACCTGATGAGACAACACAATGCCCAAAGGGTTACGTGAAATCGCAATGTAGTATCCAAACCACTGATGGCTGCGCATAGATCTGCTTGAGGTTACTGATGATTATCTTATTTTAATCTGATGACACTGACAAGAGCCTAAGGCTGACCAATTCCTATCCAATAACTGAATTTTAGAAACTATTTTCCTCTTTCTTTGGAGTAAGAGATGGAAATATTCTAGCAAAAAAATTTAAACCAATTCTATAATGAAATAGTTTTATTGAGATGAGATGGCATACCAGTAGCTGCTCAAGAAAGAAGAAATAGCATATTATGCTAATCAAGACAAGTACCACAAAGTCCTGCCATGCACTGCATTGAGGTATAAAAATCCATCAGAGTTACTCCCAAAAGAGGAAAAAAACCGAAAAAAAAAAAAAAATGAAATGTGAATCTGTCTGGAGTATTGGCTGAAAGCACTTTTGTCAATTTATAATTTTGTACATGGATTTTTCATCTATTTTCCCCAGTCAAAAAGGATCTAGTAATAAATTCTGATGGTGATCTATTCAAGTGAAATTGAAATGGGGAAGGCATCATTCAGATGAGAACAGCTCCCTCCCTTGAATCAGCTCATACAAAGATCAATTACAACTCAAACTTCAACTCGACAGACTAGAAACAGTTCACTATAGCTGATTGAGTGGCGGAACCAGGAATTTGTTAAGGGGGAAAGGTAAAAAATTTTAAAAGTGCCCAGCTAAAATTTTTTTTTTAAGGGGGCTATACGCTATTTTATATTATAATTATTTAAAAAATTGTGAGATCTACACAGGATTTTGAAATTTAAGGGGGGGGGAGGGTTGCCCCCACCAGCCACCTTACCCAATCTCATTGGAATCAGATCCCTCATCAAACAAATTACCAGTTGAACAACACCAAAACTTTATGGCACCAAAAGGAATTTTGCACATTAATTATACTCACCTAACTGTTCGCGAATTTGAACTTTGTTGACCATGCTCCTGCCTGTTGTTTCTTTGAGTTGAACTTGAAACTCGAAGCAACGTTACTGGTAAGTTTGCAACCTCTTGTCCACATATCTCACAATTCTTGTTTCCTTTGGTACTAAACCACTTCACTGCGCATTCTTCATGAATGAGTCTGAGAGCACCTTTGCAACTGCATTCCATCTTTAGTGTATTTCCTTCGTTACATTCATCAAGGCAGATCCTGCATATTGCTTCCTCTTCAGGGATCTCCTCATCATCATTTTCCAATGAAGCAGGAGTTATTTGATCTGACTTGATGTGAAATAAAGTTGCGGGCAAATAACAATAAACAAAAGACTGTTACACATAAGAATACAGCAGTCAAAAGAAGATTTTTCTCAGGTTTTTGTATAGTAAAGATTCGAATAGATGATGGGAATGTGTCAATGGAATTGCCCACATAAAAATACAGCATCAGAGAAGAAATTTTCTTATGGAGATAAAGAATACAGCATTCAAAGAAAAAGATTTTCCTCAAATTCTTTTATAGTTATGATTCAGACACGACAACCATGAAGACTTGACTTCTTATGGATGGTTGAAAAAAAGATTAAAGCAAAATAAGATTTCGGTAAGAATGGCAATATTTCTTTTTCATTGAACTATTGGTAAAAGCAACACTGTCAGGCAAATATTTGGAAATTCATCCACTTCGAACAATTTTAAATAATAAATGGTATAGGCTGAAAGAGGCTCAGACATACCCAATAAAATGGCTTAGAATTAGTGAGTTTTACAAAGTTGGAAGTTTTTTTTTTTTTTTTGGGGGGGGGGGAGCTAATAGAAAGGCTTGACAACAACCCTACTAATCAATGATGCAACATGAATGATGAAAACAGATGACACGCAACATACCATCAGTGTTATCTGTTTGAACATGCTCTTTAGAGCTAGCAAAAGATACTGATCTTACAATAACAATATTTCGCCCAGGGACAGATAGAGACCTTGAAACTGGGGCCTTCGCTGACCCTATCTGCAAGAAATTAAGCACACACAAATTAGCTGATATATATCTAGACCACTGTCCACAGATGATCACATGAAAGCCTTCTCTATGATCTGATCATTTTCCTGTTCAGAATATATCTATATTTTCTTTAGATTTCTTGTTTTGCTAAGTAAAGCATTTAAAGCTGAGATCACCCTTATTGCTTGGTAAGACACTACTGGAAAAACTGTTATATTTGCGGCCATGGTTGAGAGGAGGTGCCTGTAAATTATAACAAAGAAGTAGGGGGAAGCCTAATCAGCAACTGACTCCCTCTCCCCCCCCCCCCCCCCCCAAAAAAAAAATTTGCATACTGTCTAACTTCTAAAGAGTTGGAAGTGCCGGGGGAGGGGAAGAAAGCTTCACCCACTTTGCTTCCAGTTGTTCAATAGACATAATACATGAGACAAATGAGGCATTTATGGCTGACAAATTATAATAAAACAACTTCCACACAGGGCACATAATAACAACAGAATGTTGACTGGAATAATTTCTTTCCACTTGAGAAGTTTTACTTGTTCATTTGTGGCCCTGGCACCACTGGCAGATGTCCAAATCATTTTATTGAGATCAACATGTGCCATCTTTGTAAACCTCATTACCAACCAGAGTGCACAAAACATTTTTGGGAGTTCATAAACCAAGTGATATAAAAGATCGACTCACATGCGACTTAACCCGTTCACCGTAAGTCCTTGCTGAAGCAGGTGTGGAAGGAGAAGGGGACAGGTGCGACGCAGGTGTCACAGGAAGAGAAGTACATCTATTCCAACCAGACATGAAATTGGTCAACACAGGACTTTCAGGAGCTGTTTTCAGGTCCGAATAGAGGAGAGAGGCTTTTTCACCATCAGATACGGTAACCTTCTTCTTGAAACTTAAACCCCGCAGAAAGCCCCTAGATGAAGAACCACCAATCAAGGCATCCTGAGTCTGGAGCAAACCCTTTGCGCTACGGTTACTTCCAAAACCTATGGCTCTAGGAGGTATTTGAAGGGAGAGATCTGACCGCCTCACACTTTGTCCAGAATTTGTGATTTCATCAGTGTGGCCTCCAATTTGGGGATCAGCCTGCATGCAATGGACATTTCAATCGAAAATAAGTCACTAAGCTTTTTAAAAACATACAAATAAGGTAACTGTACTGTAAAATGACTGTCATCCAAGAAAATTAGATAGAACGCTTGTTCCAACTTCTACTAAAGAAGCATTTGAAAAGCTTAGAATTAGAATTTGTTTTCAGTGAACAGGCTATGGGTTATCAGCAGATCCACCATTTAATATCAGGTAACGATTTGAATAGTTTCATACTAATACAGAAAACTGTACTGTAAAATGAACCAGATTAATGTCATCCAAGAAAATTAGACAGAGTGCGCGTTCCAATTTCTACTGAAGGAAGCATGTATAAGGCTTAGATTTAGAGTTTGTTTTGGTGAACAGGATTGTGGGTTATCTAATATCAGGTAACCATTTGAATAGTTTCATGTGCTATTCTGTCTTGCCAACGATGCTAATTGATTAAAGTTGCACCAAGTGAAACATCCTTAAAAGTAAGCATATTAATTAATATACTTAATTATTCCAACGAAATGTAATTTTTTTCCCCATAGTGATGGCTTCTCCAAGAGAAACAGATGTCACACGAGTCTGCAATCTCAAGTCAAAAGAATCAGAATCTGGCATTTCTTGCAAACCAAGAGAAGGTGCACAAACATGGAATATTTGGGATATCAATTCATGTTTCACATAGATCTACTCAAGTAACAACCTTGAGTTCCTTCTAACATTTCAAAAACCATGCACTCTTTTAACCACACAATACACACCTGAAATTTTTGCACAACTTAAACGGCAGACACCGACTAAGACTTTCAATTTCTTATCATAATTCCTACGGGCAATATCGGGTGCCATCATGCACAAAAGGCTACAAAATAAAGGATTTCAAAGCCAAATGCTTTCACATGGAATCAAATATTATGTAAATAAATTGCTAAATTTGAAAAGAAGAAATCATGACTAACAAAACCAATTCAGCATAACCTCAGTCGAAATTGAAGGAAAGGACATCTCTAAATCCCAAATAAACCACAATATATAACCGCAACATAGAGGCAACCCAACCCAAATATCTGATTACATTTGAGCAAAATAAGAAATTATAAGAAAATCATTTCCAACCCACATCAAAATTTAAGGAAATCGAGAACGTAGTTCCTGATGAACAAGATATAAACACCACATACTAAAGCATTCTTGAACATATGTATGAATAGAAGGAGACCTGGGGAGGATCATTTGCAATAGAACTAGCAACTGGCTGGGATGTGGGCATTCTTTGTTTTTGCTTGTTTCTCACACTTCACTTGCCCTTCTAAAATAGAAATGAAAGATCTGAGCTCAGCTGAGATTGATGGGACGAACTAGTAACCAAAGAAAGATCAACAGTTCATTCACCACTAAAAGCTGGTTTACTTTATAGAGAGAGATACAAGAAATTAATGGGGAGCAGCATACAATAATTTTTCGTCCGGGGGACTCTATTATGGTGTCTGGTTGTATGCTTGGAAGATGAGGAGAAGGTTAGCAGCATTCGTCAAGTCTCAGGTGGATGTGGACCCCTGCGCCTCTCGCCCCGTGAGAATATCGTCCTCTTGTGGTATGGCAATTTCCCTTCTTGTTTACTATTTCCACTCTCCTACTTTTTTATGTGATTGGCACTCGCTTGCTCTAACTGCCACCCCCCTCTTATTTTTTTTTTTTTTTTTTTTTGTGGTTAAGCTTTTAGGATTACCCATCTTAATGATAATAACCAAAGCAAAAATCACCCCTGGTAATTAAGCTGAGTTTGGGTGGTGGCTGATTCCTATTAATTACTGACTAAAAAGTTAGTGTTTATTTTTGTAGTTGAAAAAAATTAACTTTTTAATAGTTAACATTTTAATTTTTGTTAATTTGATATTTTTTGTTCTTTAAATTTAAAAGAAGTTCAAAATATAAGATGACAAATTTAGAGTGTTTTTGAGTGATAAAAAGTGAGATAAAGTGAAGGTTCATAATTCGTGCAGTATTAAAAGTAAATAATTTTTAGAATTTTCAGGAATTTATAACAAACCAAAATGAGACTTAACTATTTAAAAAAAAAGTCAAAAAAACTAGTAGTTGGTAGTTTAGTTACCAAATTTTTTCTTTAAATGAACACTTAGGGTGTGTTTAAAGTAAAAAAAGTGAGACAAAGTGAGATAAATTATAGGTTATAATTTATGTAGTGAGATAAAAAGTGAATAACTTTTAAAAAATTTTAAAATTTTTTAGAGATTTATAATAAGCTAAACGAATCCCTTTTCACAAATATGGTGTGTTTGGAGTTGCATAAAAGTGTATAAAATAAAATAAAATTGTAAAAGTAAATATTTCGTAATTCGTAATGAGTGAATAATTTAAATTTTACTGTCTCGTAATTTGTGTTTATAGAATTTTATAAAATTTTATTTTATTTGAGAGTTCCAAACGGAGCCATAATAATATATAAACTTTTAAGGGAGACGTGAGATTTGTAGGTAGAGCTGTTGAGCTTGCTTACGTTGGACTCGTCCCAAAAAAAAAAAAAAAAAAAAAATCAAACTTAAATATAATTAATAATTCAGTTATTTTATGATCGATATTTAGTAAAAACAAATTAAATTTAAATAAAATTTATATCTGATTTAATTATTTAATAAATTTGAATATATATAAAATAATCATATTATATGCCCGAAGTCAAGTTTGGAAACTTAATCGGTCAAGTTTTTAATATATTTTAAACCAAACTCTAGTTGATTATTACCGGATTCGTTTGCACCCGCATTGTGGGTTGACGATGGCTTTGAAAAATAAATTTGCAGTGAGAGAACTGTACATTTTGCTTGTATTTGGTTGGAAAAAAATTGGTCAAAAAGTATAGTAAAAATACAAAAATTTAATGTAAATGTGATATGTGGTAAAATTTAATTAAAAGAAATTAAATTTTTTGTAACTTTTGATATTTGATTGGAGGCCAAACAGTCCCAAAATGTTATTCTTCATAAATTTAATATTAATATATTTGAGCAAAATAAATAATATTTCATAATTAGGTCTTACATTGGTTAATTTAATTTTTTTTTATGCAAATGAGATCAATAAATTTAAATTATTTGAGAGTGGCCTGCAGTTCAGTGGTAGAGAGTCTCTCCGATCCACTTATGACTTGTGTTTGTGTCTCATCCGCTTATCTAACAAAAAAAAAAAAAAAAATTAAATTATTCGTAATTTTAAAAGAAGCTATAAAAAAAACATAAAATATTATTTCATAATATATTTTTATTAATTTTTAATAGATATTCCGACACTTTTTATAACAAATACGATTATTAAAAAACTTTTGAGTCAAGTGGGTACCGCCTCTTCCACTTGATACAATTTCCACGAGCCTTCTTTTCTAATTACGTTGGACTATGAAAAGGTTCCTTCATTTCCCACTGACAAATTAGCCAATTTTCAAACGTCATTGACCAGACCTAAACTTTTATCATTAGCTTTTTTATTTCTTAAATTTGCGATAGTTGGCAAAAGTTTGTTAAAAAAATACAAAAAAAGTATAAAAATTTGATGTAAAAATGATATGTGGTAAAATTTACTTGGAAAAAAGTACAAAACGTTGATAAAAATTGATAAATTTTAGTTAATTTTAACCAACCAAACACCCCAACTACAAAAGTCTCTCATATTGTATTATATTATTTTTTTATGATTTAAATTAAAGGATGATTAATTCTTCGTCAGTATTAATTAAAATTATTTATTTATTATCTTGTTATATTTTTTTTGTTGTTAGTAAAATTTATAAGGTCTGTTTAGGGTGATAAAAAATTTTGAAAAATGATAAAAAATACTAAAAATTTTTAAAAATTATTTACTTTTTATCTCACTACACGAACTATGAATTTATAACTTTTTTTTTTTTTTACTCTAAATGCACCCATAATAATGTTTAATGTTCAACAATGGACGAAATCAATTACAACGCCCGCAAGGACGCACGCAAAAGAAGTCCTTAGACAAAAAAAAAAAAAAAAAAAATTGTAATGTGAAATTTTAAATTTTTTAAATGAATTAAAAATGTAAAAAAAAATAAAATTCCTGACCACATTTACTTTTTTAATTAAAAAAAGTATTTATTTTTCTTAGGAAATCCACCTCAAAAGTTAATGACATTTGACTAATAATTAACAAGTTAAAATCAAGTTGGTTTTTTTTTTTAATCTAAACCACCATGAATTATTATTTAGATTTAATATATATATATATATATATATATACATTTATTTATTTATTTATTTATAATAAAAGCAGGAGACCGCGTAAATCTGTATCATTCACCTGTCAAACATAAACACTGGGGCCCAATAATTGAAACTTTTAATTGGAAAGAAGACTTTGATTGACTTATTGGTTTATTCCTTCCCATTTTCTCTTTTATTTTCAGTGTCATTAATTGTGAGAGACTGAAAAGCAATTGTTGAATCTCAACCTTTTGTATAGGTGACAATGGCCCATTTGGGGTTAATAAAGTATTATAAAATTTTAAAAAATTTTAAATTTTTATAAATACGAATTAGAATAATAAATTAAATTCTTTATTCACTGCACAAAATATAAGATATTAATTTTTATAATTTTATACAATTTTATATAATTCCAACATACACTATAAAATCTACCCATATAATAGTGCATGTCAAATAATTATATCAGTATTAATATATAAAATTTATAATAAATTATAAATATCATTTTTACAATTTATACTGAATCTCAATTAAATTTTTACAATTTTAGTGGAAAATTTCAATTTTCAAATGGGTTTAACACGCTAGATTTGAGTTTTTTGAGCTCTCCCAATGTTTATTGCATTTTTATGTATTGTGTGTGCATATATATATATATATGGTATACAAACGTAAATAAATTTTTTATTTAACAAAAAAAAATCAAATTTACATGGGGAACTTGGGAATTAAATTTAAATTTGATGGGAAACAAAATTATTTATAACCCAAGTGAGAGAGAGAAGATGGGAGAGAAAGAGAGAGAGAGGGTGAAAGAGAAAAAGAGAGAGAAAGAGAGAAGGACTAAGAGAGAGAAGATGAGAAAGAGGGAGAGAGTAGAAATTTGGAAAGTTAGATATAAGGTCTGAATTACTAACGAATTTGCTGAGTTAGTAACAAAATAAAAAAAATTAATTACAAAAATTTTATAAAAAACAATAAAATAGAGAGTAGAAAGGAATGTCGTCAAAGATTTGAAAGTAGGATAAAGGCTCTTTGAAGATCTACAAAATAAAAAAAATTTTACAAATCTCTACAAACAAAATTATGAGATAATAAAATTAAATTTTTCACTACTGCAAATTACGAGATATTTATTTTTACAATTTTATTTTTTTTATACATTTTTATACAATCCAAACACACAAAGAGGAAACAATATTCGATTTGATATATGTGTATATATATATATATATCCTTACTTGCTCTTGAAAAAATCGTACGTGGCTAGTAATTATGCGCGTCACATGCGCTTTATCTCCAATTAGTTTTTAAAAGCCTTCATCTCCCTTTTATAATTATTTATTTCACCAAATAAAGCGAATTAAAAGCATTCATTTCCCTTCTATAATTATTTATTTAAGCAAAAAGTGAAGGACGCCTATCCTTCATTCATTTCCGCTATGAGTTATTACCTTTATATCGAATCGAATTTTTCATTTTATTCCATTACGTTCAACCCTTTCTTCTAAATTATATTTTTTAAAATAATTATCGTTTTATTTTATACTTAAGATAAAAATTATTTACTGTATTTTAAAACTTTAAATTTATATTTACAACTTTTATAATTTAGATTAAAGTGACGTCTGAATGACATTAAATTTTCAAGTAACAAACGAAAATATATTAAAAATTTAGAATCAGAAAGTATAATATAAATATAATTTTTATAATTATTGAAAGCTCAAAACGTTACATTTGATGAATTTTTTGAACATTTTTATTTTGTCTAAAATATAAAAAAATACAAAAAAAATTTTAAAGTTCAAAATGTAAATGATTTTTCCTGGATAGTAAAAATAAAACAACCCTTTAATTTATTTTTCATAGTGTAGTTTCTGCCGAAACAAAAAGGTTTCCAGGGAGAATCCTAAATCCCCAAGTTTAGATGTTTGTTCAGAACAGAGTTCAACACTATATTTGGAACTGGTAAAAGTGAAAGAAACCACATATAGAATATTGATTTCCTCCAATTACCTTAAAGCAACTGTATACGCTTATATTTTTTGTGATAATCTTTGTCAATTAAGGGCTATTTGAGTCATGTAGAGGAAACATCGATGAATACCGACACCTCCCTCAAACATTAGAGTTCACAATCAGACATTTACTAATCTACAAATACAGGCAACAGAATTTCCCCACTGATGTTGATTTCTAGGACAAGGGCATCTTGCCCATTTCGCGGAATTAACATGGAAAAAGCCGATGCATTAGGCGAGAAACCCCTGCAACCATTTTCTCTAGATGTCTAGTAAAATCACAATGCTAACTCTTCTTTAGGAATCCGACGGACAATAATCTTACAAGTGACACGATCTGGCAAGCAAACCATTCTCCTTCATTTTCGCAAGTAATTCTTTTGCTTCATCAAGTAGACCGTTATTGCAAAACCCTTGTATCCAGTGGCGGAGTCACACGATGTCATGTGTGGGCGAAGGTCTACACTCAAATTTAAAAAAAAAAAAATTATTTGATATAAAAAATTGTAAATATTTAAAAAAAATTTTTGGATGCATTTGGAGGCATATCTTTTAGTAACTTTTGATATTTCTTTACCAAAAAATTATTAGCATTTTTTTTACAATTTTTGTGTTTGGTAAAATTTTTGACAATTTTTAGTAATTTTAGTAACTTTTACCAATTTTTGGTAATTTTTAACAATTTTTGTGTGTTTCGTAAAAATTTTGGTAACTTTTAAATAGAGTAAATTATTATAACAGAGTAAAAAAGTGACAATATACTTAATATTAATGTATAGTATTTTATATTTTATCGTATTTATTTAATTTAAAATTTTACGCGTGATTTGACCAATGCTGACTCAAATTCACGCCACTGCTTGTATCATGATATTGTATGTTACAGCATCAGGATGTACTCCTTTTAATGAAAGATTGTTGAAGAGATCCCTTGCCATATCAAGTTTCTCGTCCTTCCACAATCCATCTATGAGTATATTGTACATAACAATATCAAGCTGCAATCCCTCACTTCCCATGTCGTAAAATAATGACAATGCTCCTGCAATTTGCCCGTTGCTGCACAACCCATCCAACCAGACACGATAAGGAACAGTGTTAAGGACAATAACTTTAGCTTGCATTGCATTAAGAAGCTCTATTGCAGGTTGACAACTACCAACACTGAATAAACCGTGCAAGATGGTGTTGTAAGTTTCAATATTAGGTACCACCCCTCTCCGAGGCATTTCTTGAAAGAGATGCAATGCCTTATCCATTTTCTTCTTCTTGCAACATCCCATTAATTAAAATGCTATAGCTAAAAACATCAGGTTTAAGGCCCCGATCTGCCATGGTAATGAAAACTCTCACTGCTTCATTCATTTGGCTTCGCAAACAATATCCATCCATCAGAGTAGTACTGTAAGTGACTACGTTAGGATACGGACCTACTCCCTCTGCTTCTTTTGCCTCCCCTTGCTCGGTCAAAGCATTCACCAACACATCAAAAGTAAAAATATTTGGAGAAATACACCATCCAACATTTCGCTTAACATTACCTTAGCCTTCTTCCAATGGCCAAAAACTTACATAGGCCATGAATCAAAGAATTATAAGTGACAACATTTGGAGTAATACCTTTTGATTCATTTTTGAGAAGAAGTTAATTCAAAGCTTCATCTAATCTCCCATCCTCGCAAAGGCTGTCAATGACGGTGCTATTCGCTACTGTGTTAGGTTTAATTTCCTTCATCCATGATCGTCAAAAACCTAATAGCCAAGTTGGTCAAACCCATTAACAATTGTTCCACAGGATAGGCAGTCACCTTGGGTTCAATTTCTCTCTTCCTCACTAATGTCTTAAATAAGACCTCCGCTTCAGCAGTTCTGGTTTGAGATAAGCCCATTTATAAGAATGTTGAAGGTAACTTCCCACATTTGGTGCATAACCAAGCTTGAAAAGGCAAAGGTATAAATATCCATATAAATACCTAGGAATCGCGGTTTCTGGGAAAGGGAGATTGCCATCCCATTTTGGAGACAGTCCCCAATACTTTGTTCATTTGAGGAAGGGGAGGCAAAGGTGGCATTCGGAACTTTCGATTGAGCAACTAAACAGCATCTTCCAGGCTACTGGGCCCTGAACTGCTAACTAAAAAAATTAGAAAGCTAACTAAAAATAAAAAATTACATAAATTATTTTAATATAATTAATTCCTCGGGACTTTTCTCTCCTTTCCAAAAATTGCCTTCGTAACCATTTTGACAAACAATTCACAACAAAAATAAGAAATCAATGAAGTGCAAGATATTTAAATAAATTCCATGATTAACTCTAAAAATGACATAATTGTAATTCTAAAATAACCTTTAAAATTACATTTTTAGGATATAATCAATGCTTCATGTATTTTATATATCTTGGTCGACCTATTCTTTAATTTTAGTACAGAGTATAATATTAGCAAATCACCAAGAGATTTGATCAAATTTAAAAATGTAAAAATCCATAATCTAGATTAGCAATTATTTCAGATAAAAAAGTTTGATCCTACTCTACCCTATATTTTATAGGGAAATAGCACTATATAGATGACTAATAGTACGGGGTTAATTTAACGATTGAGTAAATTTCACTACTAGAGATTGGCCAATCGATGAGTGGAAAATTCGGACGACCGCTTTTGGCGGCCTCTATAATGTTATTAGCGACGTGCTTAAAGCGGTCGCTATATTGGACGTCGCTAATCAAGTGCGCAAAAGGAAAGGCGACGGAAAATTCGGGCGACCGCTCATGGCGGTCACTAATATCTTTTAGGCGACAGCGCGGCGGTCGCTAATACTCTAATTATATCGGACAAAACGCCCCTCTTTTTTCCTCTCTTTTCTCCCTCTTTTTCCTCTCCCTCTCCCGCGCTCTCTCTTCTCCCCCCTGCCCCTCTCTCCTCCCTGCCCTTCTCCTTTGCCCGCTGCCTTAGCCGGACGCTGATCGCCGCCGCCGCCGGTAAGTTCTCCCTCTCTAGCTCTCTCTCTCTTTTGCTTTCTCTTGTTCTTTGTTTCTTTCTCTCTCTCTTGCTCTCTCTCACTAACAATTTTTTTTGTGTATTAGTGTTATTTGGAGGCCTCACTACCACACACTAAGTTTGATTTTTTTTTAATTTGAATTATTTTTTTTATTTTCTGATTTTTTGGTTTATTATTGGATGAATGTAAATAATTTTTTTGTTGTTTTTGTGGTTAGGGTTTGCTGATTCATCTATGCATGCATGTATATATTATTATGTGTGTGTGTTTTTTTTTTTACTTATTAATTTGTTAGTTTCATATATATGCTGTTAATGTTGGATGTTGGTTGTTTGATTGGAATGTTTTTTTTGAATTGTTGGTTGTGAAATGTAATATTAATTGTTGAAATGTTGCTATTGAATTTTTTTTTTTACTGTGTAATGTAATTTTTTTATGTATTTTTTTAAATTTTTGTATGTTGCTGTTTTTTATTTTTTCTGTTTTTTTAATTTTTTTTATGTATTAGTGACCGCTTCTAGCGGTCGCTAATTGTCTGATATTTTAACTCAAGCGGTCGCAAGCGCAGTCGCAAAAAATTTAGCGACTATCTTGACTTTTTAGCGACGACCCAAATGACTTGCTTGATGCGGTCGCTAAGCCGTCGCTAATACTTTTAGCGGCCGCTATTTTACTTTTAGCAACCGCTTGTGGCGGTCACTAATACCCCTTTTTCCACTAGTATTTTTCAAGAAAAAATTTGAATTGATGACCATTAAAAAGCAAATACTTATATATATATATATATATATATGTATCATTAATTAAAATTATGGCATGTCATTTAAAATAAATTCTATAACAATTAAATTGTTAGTAAAAGCAGCTACTTCTTATTCATAAACCTAAATAATGAGTGATCGATCATAAGCAAATTAAAGAAGGTTCACCAATAATTGAAGGCATGCAAGAACTTGGTAATATTCTTCTAATTTGTTGGTATTTCTCTAGAGCTTGATCAGATGCATCCATTTGAAAACCATGTTCTATTTCTAATGAAATTACAAAGCCAATAATGGAGATTAATTAATTCATTAATTAGGATCCAATATGTCCCCAAAATTCGAAACTGCCGGCCACGTGCTACTGATGAAGAAAACAATCAAAGACAAGGCAGATACGTTGTAGGCGAGATGTGCAAAGTAGTGGTTTAATTTCAGGTCAGAAATATTGCCTGCTGCCCATTGCTTGTATGAACTCAATTAATTTATGCCACCACCCAAAAAATAGAAAAGAAAAAAAAAAAAGAAAGGGTTAGCTTCTTGTGTTGTACATTAGAAAGTGTTGAAAAATGAGAGTGTGAGGATTTTTTGCTAGTCAAGATGCATTTAGTATGGAGTTAAGGGAGTAAGTACTGTTTGTATGACTAAAAGTGGCCAAAAGTTAAAAAAAGTAAGGAATATCAGTTATCTTTTGATGTTTGAAAGACTAACTAAAATCTAACAATTATTTTTTTTATTATAAATTTCCTAAAAATCTAACATTTAACTACATAAAAGAAAAAAAATTAACTCTCTTAAATTTTTATACAATATAACTGACTTAATTAGAAGAGATAAAATTTACTCTCCATCGCACTATATACATGAAGGAAGGACTAGAATTTTTTTTTTTTTTTTTTTTTAATGTGGTTGATTTCATTATATAATAATGTCGGGTTACCAAATCGTAAGAAGGAACACCTGCAAAAGGTATCTCAAAAGTACTATTATAATCTTTAGATCCAAGAACTAATGTGGTTGGCGGTTTGGGGATGCCTATAAAAAGGTCTTCAATACTAGTAATTCATATACTCATCAACAAACAAAAGAAATATTTGGTTCTTAATTATAGCTAGAGATCGAAGATATGAGGTCAAGTTTTGCCATCTTGCTGATTGTTTCTCTTACAGTCGTAGTCGCAGCTGCTAAAGTTCACGATCGAGGTGGCCTCAAGACGAAGTACTATCGTAAGAGTTGCCGACCAGTTGAAGCCATTGTGAGAGATGACACATGGAGAAAGGTTGAAGCTAACCCTACCTTGCCAGCCAAACTATTGAGGCTTCAGTTCCATGACTGCTTTGTTAGGGTATGATTCATTTTTCAGTGTACACATGCATGCATGACATGTATATTTACATGCATGTGTTTATCTCCCACCGTCAACTTTTCTAAATTTTTAAAAATAACAAAATTTTAGACAGAAGAGTAAAAAATAAGTTCTTTTTAGCATCTCTACCCATTATTTATTTTCGAGAATCTTTGCATTAATTCTTCAAATGTAAAGAGCTAATATAGTTTTCCCTATATTAGAGAATTATTGAAGAAGATTATGTAGGATAGTATATACTGAATGGAAATTCCCTAAAGTAAAGTAAAAGAAAATTAAATCTACTTTAGATAATTATTTAAAAATAATAATATAGAATAGTATTTAATAGAAAATCTCTTAACAAGAACTTATGAGAATACTAGTAATCAGTCGGATCAAGATGGCTTCTCCATCTATATTAGTTTCAGTGTCTCTCATTTGGTTTCATTAATTGGAGCATTTCAAAATTGAAGCAATATTTCTTTCAAAAGGGGAAAAAAATAGGACAAGCGGCATTTTGTACTTGTAATTTATATTAAATTTCATTTTGATCTCTCTTATTTCTCTTTTATTTCAATTAATTGTTATAGTATAACATTGTGTTATCAAAATTTCAAAGTGGCCTATCGTAAAATTTATTAACAAAAAAATGTTAATAGTTAATCACATGATGGATACCTGACATTTTTTATCAAATCTATCTAAGAATTATTGAGGGAAATGGTGAATTGAAAATTGATAATGAGAGTAAAAAATTGATTGTTAAAGTTAAAAGATAAATGAAAGTGACATTTGGTGTAAATTATTAAAAAAAAAAAAGTCATTAGCCAGTTGTTTCAGTTTTCAATATAGGAATATCTGAATTCTTTTGATACACGGATAAAGTTATTGTTGTGCTTGACTAGAAATAAAAATGCAATAATGTCCCATATATATTTTGATGCTTATACAATTCATATATATATATATTGCAGGGTTATGATGCATCAATACTTTTGGACTCAACTAAGACTGATAAAGCTGAGAAAGAAGCAATCCCCAGCCTATCTGTATCAGGGTATGATGTTATTGACGAGATAAAGATGAAACTTGAAGAAGAATGCCCCGAAACAGTTTCATGTGCCGACATCATTGCTTTAGCAGCTCGAGATGCAGTTTCTTACCAAGTAAGATAGTAATATATATATATATATATATATATCACTTTCTTAATTATAAAAAGTCTGCATGCATGTTATAACTAACACAGTAATTTATATCATGGCAATGCAGTTCCAAAAACCAATGTGGCAGGTATTAACTGGGAGAAAAGATGGAAAGTTTTAACTTGCATCAGAGGCCACAAGCAATTTGCCATCACCATTTGCAAACTTCAGCACTCTCATGGGGCAATTTACAAGCAAAGGGCTAGAGATATTCGGTCTGTAACCTTATCAGGTACATATACCAAGTTACTTGGCTGGCATTGGTTAATGATTTCAAGCATAGTTTTCTGGTTTTATTTTTTAAAACTGAGCCTTGTTGTCTCGTTTTTCTCTGTATCTTATTTTAGAAAAAAAAATGAGGATTAAAGAAACAAAAAATTAATTGGGAGACCATCTAAATGACATTTTCAATAATTTTGAAATTAAATTTATTTTTTTTTATTGATCATGTCAATATGCTTTTAAATTATATATTTATATTTCTATTTATTAGAAAATCACAAATTTTGTGACTTAGGCGTGGCTTGAATAACAAAAAAAAAGTTAACTTCTTTGGGAACTAGCTAGTAGTTAATTAAGTAATTTTTTTTTTAAGAAAAGAAAAAATTATATTTTTAGTACCTAATTTTGTAACTTTTTGTTAATTTGATATTTTTGTCCTTTAAAACTTAAAAAAACTTTAAAAAAATTAAAACTAAAAGAGTAATTTTGATAATTTAAAAAAATAAAAAATTAGCAACTTGTAACTCATTGTTTCCCAAGTATTCACTTAATCTAAAAAGCCATTGGGGGATGAGTAACCCCAATTCAATGCCATTGCTTCAGATTGATCTGACATGAGACAATATTTACTTGTAAATACATACATATTATAATATATATATATACTCTACAATTTCACTGGAAAGGGCGATGCAGATCCTTCTCTTAATCCAAATCATGCTCAAAACTTGAGGAGACTCTGCCCCAAAAATGCTCCCAATTCAGCTACCACTATTGTGGTAGTTAAATATCTGAATGAATAAATTAAAAAAACGTAAGATATTTAGGAGTGTTTGATTTATTAAAATTTATTAAAATTCACTAATTTTTGAAAAAAAAATCAAAGTTCATTATATATCGTTTTTACATTAATTTTTTGTATTACTTTTTTATCATTCAAACACTACGCCAATTATTAAACTTTTGAAGGAAAAGAAGAAGATGTGATTACAAGATGCATGAGAAAAGATATTTTTTCACTATAAATTCGTCCAAAATAGCGTGTCAATGACATTCTTATAATTATAAAATATTTTGTTAGATTAAATATTTTATAATAATGATAAGGCTTACATTCCCCTTAATATATATATCTTTTTTAGTTGATATTCTAGTTATTTTTCTTATTTATAGCTTTGCACTTCCAAGTAATTGACGCATCTATATGATTAAAAATTTTGATAAAATTTTGTAATAAATATATTTTCTCAATTTAGTCTCTATATAAATTATGGATACATATATTGTCTTGATCAGGCTCATACAATTGAGTTGTTAAGTACTGGTTCAGAATTTTCAACTCTCATTTTTTTTTTTAAATAAATTTGATTGGTTTGCATGCAGATGATTTGGTCAATGAACATCCACACTACATGTCCCTTTTTTTTTTTTCCCTTAAAAGGGAAATAGGATAAGTAGTATTTGACAATTGACTGGAGAGAATTGAATCATTTTATTTAACAACGAAGGTGTGATTAAGTTAACAATTTAAACACCGAGAATCATGGCACCGCGTACTACATTGGCCAGCCATACTTGGATTTAAATAAGATTTCAACTTGTGACGAGTTCCAATTTTCCTATACTATGCGCTTCAAATTTACAAGAATTACATGAGCATCTCAAACATCGAATAATGCAATTTTAGGTCAACAAAGAGGGAATTGAAAAGGGCTCTCTTGTCATTTTATGAAGAAGACAACCCAGCGGACTCTTTCTATTGCTTGAGTTTCAAGTGATTTAAGTATAAGTTGTATCTATTCTTCCAAACAGATCACCGTCCGGAACTGGAACATTTTATATATCTAGATTATATATACACACACGTATATGTACATGTATATATATTCAAGTTTAGGGGTACAACACCCTCCTTTCTATGCAAATCCAGTTAGGTGCAAAAGTATATTATATATCAAAATGTTGCACACACATTACACATTAGGCAAGTGATTAAATATGAAGTAAACAATTATATTTTAGTAGAGAAAAATTGATAAAAAAATAATAATGAGAGAAAATTAGAATAGAATAGTTCATATGGTGTATTTTAATTTGAAAGGCTATTTTTAGAAGGCGAACATCTTTGCCAAATAAATTTTAAATTAAATCGATTTCAGGGCTCATTTAATAATAATATAATATATACAGCCTCAAACAGAATTAAATTAATTTACAACCTCAAATTTTCCGAATGTAAGGGCTTTGAAGTGCAGGAGTGAATATTTCAATCCTAGAGCTTCTCATCTCATGGGATGGGATCAGGTTCTTTCGTGGAAGGAGCTCAAAACCAATACGACTAAAAGCTAGAAGGAAAACCAGTAATTACATTGGGAAGATAAACAAACAACAAGTCTACGACAAGACCCACAACCTAAGGCCAAGGGTGACAAAGAGGTGATTTTTATAAATATTAATCTCCAACTTGGGTAAGCTCTCGTGCCCCCCGTGGCATGGACTTTCTTATTTGCTTGCCTATAAAAGGACGATCCCTTAAATGCTTCTGCAGCTTGTGTGCATTTGGCTTGCCTCGTTATATATAGCAAGTTTGTAGTAGTTTCCTTTGCTAATATTTGTTTGTTTTAAATTAATTAGTGTCCATTGTTCCTTAATTTTGAACAAAAATGAGTGCTAGAGAAATCTCTATCATTGTGCTGGTGTCCCTTGTTGTGTTTGGAGTTTTAAGGGTCTGTGATGCAGGTGAGTTGAGGAAGAATTTCTACAAGAAAAGCTGCCCACAAGCTGAGAAGCTTGTGAGGGACATCACATGGAGCAAAGCTCAAAATGACCCTTCTCTGGGTGCTAAACTCCTAAGGGTGCATTATCATGACTGTTTTGTTAGGGTATGTCTCATGTACGTAATTGCATTATCCTATATGAGTTCTCTCTCACACATACACGCAGATATATGGATATATATATATTCTTATTGTACATCTTGTTGCTCTCATGCATACTCACACAACGGATCTGGGATTTGATATTTAGGATGAGGATGAAAAATTATGGAAAAGGGAGTTATAAAAGTCTAAAAACGAACAGATAAAAACAAAACTGAGTGGGGTTTTAAGAATTTTTCGGAGGCTTGAATAGTATGGGTTCTAAAAATTGGTCGTGTTAATGATAGTAATTCCTATGTAAAGGTTTCGGGATCCCCAATTCTGTTACATATCTGATTCATATTTTTGTGTTGACAAATTATATTTAGGTTGTACAGCAGATGGCACTTTTATCGTTATTACGATTGTTGTTATTGAGTATTTTAGAGATGGACAACCACCCCGTCCACACCCCACTAAAATCTGTCGTTGCAGCACACATATGTATACATATCATACATATATATGATAACTAATATGTGTATATATATATCATTTATGAGATAGCGATATATTACTTGCTTTCATTGTGGTAGGGATGTGATGGGTCTATACTGCTGGACAAGGTCGGAGGTAACCAGTCTGAGAAAGAAGCAAGACCAAACTTAACCCTTCTGGGTTTTGATGTATTGATGATATCAAGACTCAAGTTGAGCATGCTTGCCCTGCATTGTTTCCTGCGCTGACATGTCTTGCATTGGCTGCTCGTGGACTCTGTTTCCTTCCCCGTAAGTTTGCCGATGATATATAAGCTTCGTTTCATTGTTTGCATGTCTTTTGATGAAAGCCGTGTTTGTGCTTTCATATTATATATATATATATATATATATATATCAATGGTACGTTTTGCAGTTTAAGGAGCCTAAATGGGAGGTTCTCACCGGAAGAAGAGATGGCAGGGTTTCTCAGCTATCGGATGTCAACGGAAACCTTCCTTCACCCTTCTCCGACTTCAACACACTCAGGCAAATATTTGCAAAGAAAGGGCTTACTGTTAAAGATCTTGTAGTATTATCAGGTAAATAGAATATCTACATATATATATATATATATATATATATATATATATATATATATATATATATATATATATATATATATATGTAATCCAATAATCGTAAATAAAATATACACAAACACTATATATTATAATAAAGGGAAAGAATCGGCATTTAATAAAGTCTCAAACTTGATCAAGCTTCAAATTTGGTCAAATTTATTTTTTCTTCTTTAAATATATATCCCTTAATTTTCAAGAATTACTTATAATTTCAATAAAATTGCCAACAAAAAAAAAAATCAATAACTACAAACTGATTAAATATATATATACATATATTTCTCTTACTTAATTGGATGTGGGCCAATAACTACCAATAATTACTCACTATCTTCATAAATATCATTTAATTATTTATTTTTAAATTTTATTTAAGAATTTATTTAAAAAAAAAAAAACACCCACTTCTAGTGCGTATATACAAGACAATTAATTAATAAAATTTTAATTTAAACAGGTGCACACACCATCGGCGGTGCTCATTGTGGAGCTTTTTTAAGGAGGCTATACAACTTCACAGGCAAAGGAGACCAGATCCTTCTCTAAATTCAACCTATGCGGAGACCTTGAAAGAAAAGTGCCCAAATCCAGCCGACCCTTCAACGACTGTAGAGATGGACCCAGAGAGCAATCTCTCCTTCGACAATCATTACTTTACCAGCCTTAACCAGAACATGGGTCTCTTTCAATCCGACGCCGCTCTTCTTACCGATAGAAACGCAGCAAAGATAGCGAGACAGCTTCATGCATCCAATGGCTTCTTCTCTGAGTTCAACAAATCCATGAAGAAGATGGGAGCCATAGAAGTGCTGACAGGAAATGCCGGGGAGATTAGGAAGAAATGCCGTGTAATAATTAATTATGTACAATTAATTACTTATTTGTCAGTAGGTTTCATATATTGCTTAATAAAATTAGGAAAATATTTCTTTATATCAGCATTTTTTTTTTACCAGAAAATATTATCAGAATTACTGTCAATGGCATTTCTGAAATAAAATACTTGTTTAATTAATTAATAAAGTTATGTTTTATTTCTTTTTTTTCTTATGGGAAGGGAAGAAATTCTGACGAGCAAAAATGTTTTCTTTCACATTTGATTCAATTATATAAAAAAATTTCCGAGAAGTGGTGTAGTTGTAATAAGAAATGAATTGTTATTAATTATTGTTTCATGAGTCAAACCAAGCGTGATGCATGCTTTCTTTTCTATCTTCATTATGTAATGGCTAGCTGGTTGTGTATATATATAGCCCAATTAGACAAATTTCTGACCCTCAATACATATTATATATATATATATAATGCATATTTTTCAGGAATGGGTCTGAATTCTGACAAGGAGGGAAAGCGGGCTTCCTACGTATAGACTCTGTTTAGTTTATTGTAAACGTATGAAAATTTTTTAAAATGTGTAAAAAATTATTTTTTATTTTATTACACAAAGTACAAATCCACAATCTATTTCATTTTATCTCACTCTAAATACTCCTATAATAAGTAAAACAAAATAAAAAAATTAATGATTTTTATATATACTATCTTTACTACTTGAAGTAAGAGTATTAGCCGCTGTCACAAGCAGTCGCTAAAAATCCTAAAGCAGTTACTAAAAGTCCTTAAACAATCGCTAATATTCTTTTGTAACCGTTTGTGACTTCCAAAAATGGGCTATGAAAATTTCGTAACTAATGACTATTAGCAATCGTCACGTGATAGTAACAGACTTTTTGCAACAACTTTAGCAATCGCCAAAACACGACGGAACAAAAAGTGGCTGAGACTTATAACGATTGTCTTAAGCAGCCATTAAAAGTTTATTCGTATATTTTTAGCGACTATCTGGATACTTTGACAGACATCTTGTATTTTTTTTTAATTTTTTTAATTTTATTTATTTCGTACCTGTATTTACTTGTATTATAACATTTTATGCCAAAATAACAAACTGACCACCAAAGAGTTGATAAATATATTAACAAAATTATAAATATTTAATACAATATCCTATTACAATATTCTTAAAAAAACAAAAACAAAACAAAAAAGTAACCCAAAAAAAAAATCAAATCTGAAGCAACAGGGTGAACTTTGATATTGAGGATCTAGATATAAAACCTTAAAAAATATTCAAAGAAAATTTATTAGCCAAAATGAAGGTTGGATTTAACATTACTACCATTGCAACTCTAAAAAATACACGAGAAAAAAAAAGTACTTGTCAATTTATACAGTTGCTGCTCTACGTGCTTCACCCCGAATCAACTACATAAAGCAGGAAAAAGAACAATCTGGTGGAGATTTATCCAAAGAGATACAACAAAATGTATCTCCGTATCTCCAATTGGCACTTTGACAATTTACAAGGGCCTTGGTGGTCAATAATTCAATGTGTCTCCTATTGGGAATCGAGGCATTGTCGAGGAAATAACATGGCCATGCTCGGCATTCAAGACGGCATGCCATGTGACTTTGTGGACACACCTAAATTTACTTTAAGTTGACTTGGTGTACGGATGGAATCAATGTTAATATGGAGATCGGGAGATCCATGTCCCCCAAAAAAAAAAAATCTAAATATTAATATTTGCATGAATCTTAAGATAGATATATACTACAGCAAGTATGACAATGTTACTGGCTTCAGTGAATGAGTCTAAATTCCTTTGGATATGGGAGCAGATGTCAATTTACACCAGAGGTGCTAGCAGATACTCATTAGCCAAATCTAAGCCCCCAAACTGGCACTTGATGAAAAACTTTAGCAGGAATGTAATACTAATGGGTACATGAATAATCCTCCTTTTAAACAAAAAAAATCACATATCAGTTTAGTCTCCCAAATATGAAAATAATAATAATAATAATAAATAAATTTATTTAGAATAAGTTAACAATTACCTCAGCAAGCACTATAATCCAATTAGAGATCAGAAACAGGAGAACTAACTTCAGTAAAAAAGGATGTTGCTGGTTTGAGTGGAACAAATAATGAAACAAAATAATATATACTACAAATACATAATGAAACAAAATAATAATACTATCTTTACAATTACACACCCAAGCCATCCACTAAATTAACAAATCCATAACGCTTCTGTGGCAAGAAAAATACAGACACAGATGAAATGAAAACACATATAACATTCCCCCCACCCCGGCGGGAAAAAAAAAAGACACTCAACACTTGAACCATAAGCAGCAACATAAGTGTATCTGCAAAGTCAGCTAAGATTGCAAACAATTTCACAACTTAACAAATAGAATGATAAAATGAAAAATAAATGTATGTCATTTACAAAATCCTCTAGCTCAAATCAATTTTATACAGGGATTGACCAAGTTATAGCAAAACTAAAGCATATGAAATGATGGGTAAAAAAGAGATCCTTCAAGAGGCTAACAGGTAATACAAGGGACATGTATGTCAAACATCAAGAATAAGAACTCCCCTCCCCTGTCATCCGAACAAAATTAATACCATCTAAGTATCACTTTAGAACAACTCAACCGATCCTACCCATGCTCAGTCCCTTCAAATAATTAAATAAGTAAAGATACGACTCTACATTTTAATTGGTAACCATAAGAATTAGAAAGAATCAATCATCGTCCCCCAACCCTTTTGTCTTAAAAAGAGGCACCCATGCAATATGTGTGGTTTTCTCCATAAACCTCCTCAGGGATGTGTTAGTCAAATTTTTACCCAGCCTTCTGCAAAATACTGAATATTCTTCCGGAATCCTTCACATGAATAATTCCAAAAGTCAATTCTAAAGGGATAAGGACCTTAATTTTCAATAACTCATCAGCCAACAATTTGACGTTAAAAAAAAAAAGGAAGAAGAAGGTGGAAAAGGAAACCAAAAATTTCCTAAATAATCCCAACTGTGAAAGAAAAAGGAAGAGAAAAAGAGCCTGGTAAAAAACCATGATGGAGCATTCCATCAAACATAAACCATGCAATGCAACAATGGAATTTAAGCTTACTAGATGATAATATATACGCACACACACTATACATGTAAGTAACAGAAAGAGGGATTATCCCTCTATACCAAACCAAACCAAGTATTTTTCCACTAGGTGGGGTCGGCTATATGGATTTGTCGATGTCAATTAGATCTGTTTAGGGGCATGTCCTCCGATAAATTTAGGTAAGTCAGGTCATGTTTAATGATTTCTTTCCAGTTTCTCTTGAGTCTTCCTCTACCTCTCCTACTCCTGACAATCTCCATACTTTCACACCTTCTTATCCCTCTATACCAAGAAGCAACAAAATTGGTTAGGAACAATTCTAGAAATGTGAAACACTAGAGTCTAGATAATTAATATTCAGCTCTTTAACAACTTTATCTTGTTCTAGTTATGTGCCAATCCAGATTCATTTCATTCCCAAATTTCAAAAAATCCAAAATATCAAGTTTCGCCAATAGCATAGCCAATTAAAAAAAAAAAAAAATGAACACAGTTATAACTAATTTAACCCAACCAAGCTTCGGTGGTCTTTCAATCTATACCTTTTGCGTTCAGTGGGAATGGAATTCATAGGTATAGGAAGAAACCCTATATCAAATAGATATTTTTTTTTTCTTTCGTCCATATTTTGATTTAGCATACGGTTCAAAAAAAAAAATTTGTGAAAAATGCCAACCCTCTTTTGGTCAGAAAATTTACAAAGAAAAAAAAAATCAAAATGCAGTAAGGAGGTAAGGATCTTCACACACAGCAAAATTAATCCACAAGAAAGGGTGATTGCTTGAACTAATTTTTAATTTGCAATTCGTACAGTGAGATAAAAAGTAAATAATTTTTAAAATTTTTCAGTATTTTTACCATTTTTTAAAAATTTTTATCTCTCCAAACGAAACCTAATTAGAAAGTTTTAGAAGTGAAGTACAAAGTAATGGAGGCCCATGTGGTTGTAGAGCAAGGGGGGAGAAGAATTACTTGAATTAATTTTTCATTATTGAAATATCCTTTTAATTTTAAGAGTACGGAAGCATACAATGTAAATGCATAATAGAGCTCTGTAGTGCAAAAAGAACGATTAGATTAAAGTATGAGCCCATGTGACGGATGGATCGCACACTTATTCAACAGTCCTCTACGTACATGGTTCTTGTGCGTTTTGGTGTCATGCACGGGACTTTCGAATCTCTTTAATTCTTTGGTGGATTTTTTTTTTTTTTTTGTAAAAATAAAATAAAATTTTAAATATAAAAATAAAAGGAGGAGAGAGAGAGAAGCCCAACTTTCTCTAAGCCATCCCACCGCCACGTCCTCAGTGTTATTGCACCTTCCACTTGGCATGCATCGACATCTTTATTCTTGGCACCTAGGCAAGTGTCGACGAGGAAATTATAATGAGGAATTTTCGTATCCCCCACCACCACCACCTTTCTTTTTGGCAGTGTCAGGTGCATGAGAATTCGGCAGAATGGACCTTCCATTGCCAACCCGAAAATGACTCATATATATATATATATATATATAGATCTTCTGTTTGATATACTATAAATTACTTAAAATTTTTAAAAATTTTTAAAAATTATTTATTTTTTTTTTACATAAATTACGAACTTACAATTTATTATTTTATTTTATTTTAATCATTTCAACATACCCATATTTGCGCAACCACGACAAACAAGTACATAGAATTGTGCAGAACTTTTGCATTTTCTTCATCAATCCCACCATCCAAAGAAAAAAAAAAGTAAGAGCTGACACGATTCATTTTTTTTTTCCCATAACAAAATTAGGGAGCAAGGGAGACAAATTATTATTATTATTTTTATTAGTACAGAGAGAATTCAAGATATAGGATAATAGGAGGAAGAGGAGAGGAGAGGGTAAGGGATATTTGTCTTGAGCGGATCATGAGTGGCGCTGTGAAAATACACGACAACTTGGGGCCGAGCCGGTTTAATTAGTGAGAGATTTTTAACGGCAACGTTATATATACCACAATGGTAATGATGCGAATAAATATAAATTTATATTAAATAAAAAAATTTATAAAAACATAATTTACTTATAAAATTGTCACTGTTGTAAGATTTTGGTAAAATTTTTTGGTTCTATTTTTTTAATAAAATAGAATTTCTTATTATTAATATGTAAAAGAAATTTGAATTTATAAAAGCTTTTTCTTTTTTTTTTTAAGTTGAAAAGGATTAAGATTGAGAAAAATAAATAAATTTGAGACATGGGCTGTTTGGGCCACCAAATAAATAAAAAATATAATTTTGCACTTTAGAAAATCACACATATTCACACAAATCATATTTTATATTTTAAAATTATATTTTTAAATAAAAATAATTTCAAAAATTATAAAAATAAATAATTTAATACTAAAGCAAATACATAATAAAATTTCACGTCCAATCAAAATTTAGAAATAATAGAGAAAGTCAGATTAAAAATTTCAAATCATCAGACCTATGTCTATTCCTATCACTACTGTATCAGCTAATGGTATATGTATAAAAAAAAGGTGATAATTATTTTTTTTAATTTTTTTTCCTCATCAAAAAGTCATCATGCATTATCACTAGTTTACCCAATTATAAAAAGTCTCATCTTCTTTTGCTAACAATCCACTCAATGGAATATATATATCTTACATTAATGCTAGTCCATCAAAGGTGGACATGTCAAAAGGAGCACTAGAACAGTGATTTTAAGACATTTTTTCAACAACATCCCACTATAATCACCATGCATGTATTACTCTTCTCAACATTTACAAGAAAACCAAACTGAAAACCCAACACATCTCAACTTAGCCCATGACCTGCAGAGCTTCTCTTGTTTGTCCTAGAACATTGAACACTGTTGCTGCAATGTGAGATGGAGTGAGACCAGCTTCTTCGAGTTGATCGGCCGCCGATCCATGGTCAATGTACCGGTCAGGAAGAACCATTGGGCGCCACTGCAGAGTTGACCATAAAAAAAATAAAAAAAAAAAAAACAACGCAATCAAGAGACAGAACGAGGAGTAGACAATCAGTATGGTTTTAAAAGGGGTAACGGCCAATGTAATAGTAACAGAAAATAACGAGGTGTAATGGATAAAAAGGAGATATAACGGAACAAAAGGGTCTAAAAACATTACATAATGGCATTACGTATCGATAACGGCCAATTTTTAAAGCTATGACAGTGAGGGCCAATTCCCCACCCCATTCCCCCAATGACAACCAGAATTATGTAGATATTTATATTTTGGGGTTAAAAAAAAAATTAAATATGGGTATTTGGGAGACTCTATCAGAAACTCCTAAGTTTTTTACAATCTCATTGGCATTTTTGGACCCCTCGTATGACATTTTTAATTCTGTCCATGCCAATGATGATCAGCTTTGTTTGGAGATCTAAATTTTACACCCCCCCCAAAAAAAAAAAAAAAAATCTCCAAAAAAAAACTTCAGTTTTTTGTCTCACCGCATGAATTATAAGGATGCAGCTTTTATCAGTTGTTACTAATTTTTTGCCACTTCAAACGCATCCACAAGACAAGCTCAAATTTTTTAAGACTATAGTTTGGATGATTCTTACCTTAAGGTTGCCATCAAGAAGCCCATTTAGGGCCAAGAACTGAGCAACATGGGAGCCAAACCCACCAATGGATCCTTCTTCTACTGTAATCAAAACCTCGTGGTTCTTTGCCAGTTCGCGAATAAGACCATGATCCAACGGTTTGCAGAATCGCGCATCTGCAACCGTTAACTTTAAACCATGGGGTTCTACCAAGGTGGCCGCAGCCAAGCAGCCTTGAACTGCTGTTCCGTAGCCCAGAAGCGCAACTCTCTCCCCTTCAATCAAAATCCGGCCTTTCCCAACCTGTTGCAAAATTTTCAACCGTAACTGTTGAGATATTCACCAAATTTCCCTCATATGGGGAGAGAAAATGGAAACTCAGTTGAGCCAGATACCTCAAGGGGAATTCCTTTGTTCCCTGGTGGCAGCTCGACCCCCACCCCATTTCCTCTCGGGTAGCGGAAACAGCTTGGTCGGTCATCAATGGCAGCAGCAGTTGCAACCATGTGGAAAAGCTCGGCTTCGTCAGAAGGAGCCATCACAACCATGTTAGGTAGGCAGGCCATATAAGTGACATCAAAAGCACCACAATGCGTTGGTCCATCCGCTCCAACTAGTCCAGCCCTGTCCATTGCAAATCTCACAGGCAACTTCTGCAAATCGACATCGTGCACTACCTGCGGTAGCCAAGAACTTTTTTTATTGAAATTTTTTGAAGGATTGATAAAATCCATTTGAAAAAAAAAATAAATGGTAGAGTTGACTTGCCTGGTCATAAGCCCTCTGCAAGAAAGAGGAGTATATTGCACAAAAAGGTTGGAGGCCTTCACAAGCCAATCCTGCCGCGAAAGTTACAGCATGTTGTTCTGCTATCCCAACATCAAAGCATCGGGTTGGGAAGCGACGAAGGAAATGATTCAAGCCTGTTCCACCACCCATTGCAGCATGGATCGCAACGATATCTTTGTCTCTCTCTGCTTCTGCAATCAGAGCCTCTGCAAAGTACGATGTGTAAGACTGAGTTTTAGCACTGGCTTTGAATTGCTTTCCAGTAGCTGGATCGAACTTGACCACTCCTGCAAAAATAGAATCCAGATACTATTCAAAACTATCTATGCTAATCATAAAACAAAATGCGAGAATGACATGGAAATTAGATGCAAAATTTTATATGGGAACTCCAATTAACATATTTGGCCAACATATTGTAAAGATCCATTGTCAATAAATGCTGAGCCAAAATGGTTAGCAAGCAAACCAAAAAATATCATTCTATAGCAATCGAATGTTGGATCTGAAGTTTCTGAATTTATAATTTTATGTATGTACCCTTTTTTTTGGGTAAGTTTTATGTATGTACCGTGGTACTTGTCTGCAGCTTTCTCAGCATATGGGTATCCCCCCCTTCTCAGTTACAACATGGATAAGTACTGGACCAGTTGTTTTGGTGCTCTTAACCTCTTTAAGAATTGCAACAAGATCATCTATATTGTGACCATCAACAGGACCAATATAATATAGCCCAAGTTCTTCAAACAGTGTTGCACCAGAACCGCTGATCATTCCACGAGCATATTCATCAACTTTTGAAGCCAGTTGATGCATAGGTCCACCTATCTGTTTGGTTACTCCCTGAAAAAATCCCAATAACAATAGAATCAGGTCCCATGAAATTATATTGGATCAAAGTTTTTCTCCATATTAGGTCAGCTAAGTATTTCTAACCTTTGCAACTTCTCTTAGTTCTCTGAGAGGTCTGTTTGATTGCAGCCTACTTAGAGCACTGCTCAAAGCTCCAACAGGTGGAATAGGCCCATCTAGATCAGCAGTGGGTAAAGAAACTTGTTTGTTGTCATTAAGGATAACAATCATGTCCGAATCAAGGTACCCAGCATTGTTCATTGCTTCATAAGCTTGACCTGCTGTCATTGCCCCGTCACCTATAACAGCAACTACATTGTTGTTTCTTTGCTTCAAATCCCTTCCGACAGCCATCCCTATCAATCATTAACACGCCAAAGGTCAATCTTCCGGGATAAAATTGAAGAAAAACTCCTAATGTGGCTCAAAAACAAAATACAGCATCATAATAACAGTAGCGATAAATTGATATAAAATTGAAGAAGATACACCCAAAAAAAAAATTGATATAACATTGAGGAAGATACACCAAAAAAAGTTTTTTTTTTTTTTTTGGGTGTATCTTCCTCGATGTTATATCAATTTATCGCTACTGTTATTATATGATGCTGTATTTTCTACTTCTTTTTTTTTTTACTATTTTTCTTTTGTGCAGAAGATATACAAAAAATAAGTAATTAACTAAGTAAACAAAATGGAAGTCTCATCGGTCATAAGCATCAATTTTTCACACACACACACACACAAAAGGCAGTAATATGGAGAAACATAACAATCATAAAATAAATGGTAAACAAATATGGGTTTAAAAGGTCTCTGAGTACAAGGAAATTCTGGATTTCAAAATGCTTGTTCTAACTTCAATTGCAGTACACATTTAGATCAGAGCAGATAAATTACCTAAGCCTGCTGAGATAGTCGTCGAACTATGGCCTGCGCCAAAGGAATCGTACTCACTCTCCGTGCGCTTAGTGAAGGGTGAAAGTCCATTCGTCTGTCTAATTGTTTGCATCTTGCCTCTTCGCCCAGTCAGTATTTTGTGGGGGTAAGTCTGCACAATTCAATTCCACCATACCAAATTAAAGGCGGCCAAGTTTTCATCTATCACTATTAAATGGCAAAATGGGGCAAAAGTTACCTGATGACCAACATCCCACAAAATTTTATCTTGAGGTGCATTGAACACATAGTGAAGAGCCACAGTAAGCTCAACAACACCAAGGCTTGAACCAAGGTGACCCCCGGTCTTGGAAACATTGAAGATGACGTCCGATCGAAGCTCCCCAGCAAGTTGCTTCAATTCCTGCTTCAAAAATTTTAGGATTTAGCACTTCTCCATTAGAATTATAATATGCTTTCAAGACTTGTCTACCTTAATAGAAAGGTTCTTCATGTGAATTGGGTAGTTGATAGTGTCCAAGATAGGTGTTGGAGGCTTCTGTGAATAATACTCTCCTCCATCTGACAGTGATGCCCTAACCCCACCTGGACTTTTCTTCCCCTGTCAACCAAACCAGTACCCCCCCCCAAAAAAAAAAGTCACATCTTTCCGTGATGCCCATCCTAAACTGACAAAACAGGTAAATACAATGCCAAACCAATACATGCATGATGCAAATACATGAAAACACACATCTTCCTATAAATATGCATACAAGACGCATCCAACAGGAGGAATTAACAGAAAATTAAGTCTATTATGCTAAGTGCAAAACCCGGGTAATCAAACATACATGCACATGCATAAAATCATACATACACAATCAAAGAGAAGATCATCAGCAAAATCAGTTTAGTACGGTAAGTGCAAAACAAGGGTAATCTTTGATTGATAAGTGAGATAATTTTGATAATCTCTATAAAGGAAAGAAACCCCAAACCTGGTGATTCTTGTATTGAAATCGACCCTGCAGGTAAGCCCCCCATGGCACATGAGAAGAGAGTGGGGCATTTTTGTGGAGATCCAAAGCCCCAGCCAGGTTAAAACTCCCGGGGAATGAGAATGTACACAGAGCCATTACAAAATATAGATATAAAAATAAAATATATGTGTGTATGCACGGATTGAGAAACGATATTGTATATAAACAGAGGTTGAAAAACCCAGAAAGGTAAGCACGACAACAGGTTCAAATAAGAAGAACCCAGATCATCACCCTGCTTTTGCGAGGGAGGGAGGGAGGGAGAGAGACAGAGAGAGAGAGAGTGCCTCAACTC
This sequence comes from Vitellaria paradoxa, assembly GCA_019916065.1. NCBI lineage: Eukaryota > Viridiplantae > Streptophyta > Magnoliopsida > Ericales > Sapotaceae > Vitellaria > Vitellaria paradoxa. The sequence continues at coordinate 43,827,025 of CM034241.1, read as the reverse complement.
AATTCCCTCCCAACTGCTGGTGCTGGTGCTAGTGCTGGTGCTGGCTTGGAGGCAGAGTGGCTTTAACTTCTCTGTTGCTGACTTCGAAACCGAGCAAAGGGAGATGAATCAAAATTGAAAGATGGGGGGTTTTGAGTGAAACGAAATAAATTGAAAGTGAAAGTGGACACCCTTCGGAAAGGAACAAACTTGGGGCTTCGTGGCCCTCTCCGACAGCCAGTACTTTTTGCCGTGCCTTTTTTTGGTTGAACAGTTGGCACGGTAGGCCTCTTCCTATTGGGCCACGTCGGCAAATATCACAAACGGATAGCAAAATGGGAGATAATGCATGTACCTTTCTCCATTTCTGATATAGATATAGAGAGAGAGAGATGGGGATGGAAGAGAGAGACTGTGCTATTCTGTTCCATTGTTCTTTGACCACCACATCCTCTTCGATTGGACGATTAAACAACTAGTGTCAATGTAATAAGTATAGGGTTATGAACTACTGCGTGAAGTTTTAATCTTGGGGATTTGCACAGACTACTTTTTCATAAAACTTGAGAGAGCGGTCAATGGTAGAAAGCCAAAGTCGCCGCGAGAACATTTACGTGTTTGTTTGACACACTAATCTTTATTTAAAAAATTAATTTTTATTAATTCTTTTCATCAAAATATTTTTAAATTTAACTAACTTTTTCAATCTTTTAAATTTTTTAATTTTTACAAATTTTTATCAAATATTGAACTAAAAACTAATCTGATACATGTTACATTTTGGTGTAAAATTATATATATATATTTTTTAATGATGCCAAACAGTTTCTTTAAAAATAATGTGCGTAAAAGTTCTTTCGCAATTCTTTGTTATTATTATTGAATTTTGTGGTAAACTTTTCCTGTTATTCGTTATATTTTAAAATTGTTAATACAGCATTTAGGGGGGGAGGGGGGGGGAAGTGGGCATAGTTTTGTATTCCAGTTTCCTCGAATTCACCATTCAGACATTTCCCAAATTCAAACCGTTGCAATCGATACTTGTTTTTCATTGTTCCTATTGACCCATGCATCACATAATAAAAATATTCAAACCCTAATTTATTTAGAAAAATGATAAATACACTTATTTATTAACTTTATTCATTCCATATTACTCTTTTTCAATAACCCTATTGTAGAATAGAAAAGTTAATGGTGAAATGTAAATATGTGAAGATAAAATTATTGAGAGAATAAGTACGATGTTATATAAATGTGTTAATTTGATTTTGACACAAATTTAAATTAATTATAAAATAAATTAATTATTTTACATGTTTATTAAATTTAAAATATATTTAAGAATAAACACAGATATAAATTCAAACGTAACACGTTAACCGAATTGTTACTCTTGAAAATTATTGTGAACTTTTTTTTTTTTATGACAAGCCCTAAAATATTAAATTTTTAAGTAAGTGGGTTCGTGTTTGGAACCATGAGAAGGTGGGTCTTTTTTAGAACTCAAGAAGGTGGGTTCCTTTTCAAGAATCCATTTATATATTAAGATCATATGTCACAATTCTAGTATCTTTATAAGTACAAGGAAAATTGAAGTTGTAGTATTTTGACAATGTGGGACAAAGAAACAAAAGTTTTGAAGGGAGTTTTTGGTTTGTAAAAGATCTCAGTCACTCATTGAAAAATACAATTTAATCTCAGCCGTTGAATATTAATTTGTGAGAGGGACATTTTCAAAATCTGTGCTGTTTTATTATATAGATATAAATTTGTAAAGAAAAAAAAATAGAATGATGAATATAAAATTTTAATTAGTTTTATAAAAATAACCTAAATAAAAAATATTATTATTATTAATTATATGTGCTTTATAAAATAAAACAAATACAGTCAATATGACTAATTTAAATTTAAAATTAGAATTTTAAGCAATAACTACCTTCGAGCCTAATTAATATTCGATATTTTTCTACTTTTAAATGTTAAAAATACTAAGAATTGTTGTTATAAGAAAATAAGCTAATTATTATTTAAACTTTTTCAATTTGTGTTTGTTAATTCAATTTATTTCTTATAATTTTTATTTTAACTTAATTACTAATATAATTGAAATATATAAATTTAATAACAATATTAAATTTTTAAGAATGTAAGTTCACTTTTGGAACCATGAGAAGGTGGATTTTTTTTAGAATTCAAGAAAGTGGGTCTCTTTTCAAGAACCCATGAGTTTTTTACATTTATTAAGATCATATGTCACAATTCTATTGCCTTTATAGGCAAAAGAAAAAGTGAAATTGTTGTGTTTTGACAAAGTGGGACAAAAACAAAGTTTTGAGGAGAAGTTTTGGTTTATAAAAGATCTCAACCATTCGTTGAAAAATAAAATTCAATCTTAACCGTTGAATCTTAATTTGTGAGAGAGACATTTTTAAAATCCGTCCTGTTTTATTTATATATATATATATAATTATATATATATATATAATATATATATATATATATATATATTTTAATCATATCCAAAGCCTAGTTATGTGGAGAGTAAATACACTAGTACGCCTAAGCCACGGGATCTATTATTAACTTGAAACATACATGTTATTACATTTATTTTCTACATCTATTACATAGTACTACATAAGGAATATTAAATGTAATTTATTTTAGTTTATTTGATTTTAAAAATTATTATTTATTATGAAAATTATGAAGGGTAAGAAGTTAAACGTGTATTTGAAGTGTCAAATTTTTTCAAAATTATCTAACTTTTTCTAATTTTTTTAAATTTTTTCAACTTTCTCAACACAAAAAATCTACATCTTATTAACTTTTTCTAACTTTTTCAATTTTTACTAACTTTTTTTAATTGTCTCCAATTTTCTCACACTTCTCAAAAAACAGACTTAGCACCAAATAATTCAAAATTTGGCGACCTTTTAATTATTTTGGCAAATTTTAAGACTCCAAACAGGGCCTTAGTGGACATTTGATACCTCCAACAAATACAAACTTTTGCCAATTTATATAAATTTTTATCAATTTTTGTCCATTTTCATTTTTCGTGAGTTTGTTTTCAAACTCCAAAATTTACAAACTTTTTAACTTTTATAAATTTTGTCAACTCTTACCAACTTCTGACTAGAACCGTTCAAACGGATAGTTGAATGAATTTGCTTAGAATTTTGAGTTGGGCCAACTAAATACAAAAAATCTAATACATCAACTTTTTTCTGATTTTTAAACTTCCGGACCCCCCTTTTGTACCAAATATTCACCCCTTCCTGTCTATCTCATGATTTCATCTACTTCCATGCAGCCCCCTCCCAAACAAAGAAGAATCAGCAGGGGTGAAAGACAAATTTGAAAACAAATCAGTAAACTAATATAAATGCTCCCAAATCCTTTGTTTTGTTCTTCAATTAGCATCTGGGATTTTGAGACAAACATTCAGACATCCTGAGATTTAGAGGCCTACTAAGAAATTTTCTTCTGCTAGCAAAAGATCATAACTATGCCCAGGATCAAACCAGTTGAAAAAGTGTCAATCAAATCATAACAAGTTCCATTGCCATGGAAATAAAGTCAATTTAATGAACTATGCCCAGAATAAAACCAGTTGAAAGAGTGTAAAATCAAAATCATAGCAAGGGCCATTGTCATGGAAAATAAAGCCAATTTTAATGTTGCAATATTAGTTGTGATATCTAGAGAAATGCATACACAGCTAACATATGACACCTACGGTCGACCAACTCAGTTTGAGCAACGCCATGCAGAGTCACGACTGTGTTTAACAAATCTCACACATTTTTGCTGCAACTTATTGCTGAAAGCCAAATTCACTAGGCTTGAGGATTGTGTTCCAAACACAGGCTTAGAACATAAACTCAAACTCAAAAGAATGGTGAGACAAATCCCAGGTTTCTTTATTTAATTTCTTCCTGTTTCCAATATGCGTAAAATCAATTAAAGATGTATAATAAGACTTATAACTAACTACAAATCAAATCTCAAGTAAAAGATTCTCCTAATACTGATTCAATGTACTCCTCTAAAGATAAATTCATAAAACTCTAATTAGACTCCTATTATTGCTCCACCAATATTGCTTAGTTGATCTTCTCATTGATGTCCACTTCTCTGGGAAGTGTTGCATTAATAAGTTGGCATCCTCTCATATCTACATGCATGAACTGCACGGCCACCCCATGAGTTCTCTCTTTGGCTTCTTTGATCCTTAGCCTTCTTGCTTGATTATAAGCATTCTTAAGGGTTTGACCCTAGTCCTCATGACCTATATTTGACCAACCCTATGTACAATTGCGATTGTTTTTTTTTTTCTCCAAATCACACCCAAATTTGCTGTAACCTACATTTGACCAACCCAATGTACAGTCACGAAATGTGTGTAGAAAAATTCACCCAATTTTGCTGTACCCTACATTTGACCAACCTGTTTTGAGCAACGCCCCAGAAAAGTCACACAAGGCTGTAAAGAGTTCATGCATATAACTTCCAAGAAAGAGATGTAGGATTAAAGATAAATTTTCTACTTAGAAAAACTTAGTTCAAATACTGTCTACAAGGAAGCAGCAACATCATACTGAGCCAAGACAAAGGATGAGAAGTCTGGATCACTTCATCTTTGCCTCAGTAAACAAAACGTGACGATTCACCCGGGGATCATACTTGCGGAACTCGAGCTTCGTCTGGATCCTCCTGGGGTTCTTCCTCTTCACATAAAAGAATCCCGTCCCGGCAGCAGAAACAAGCCTGATGAACATAGAAGCAGTTTTCTTCTTCTGACCCATCCTTAATTAGAATGAGAAAAAGTCAAATAAATCAGCAAGAACAGATCTAGCAAAGATATGCAACGTGTGAATAACTATTTATTTTACCACAATACTGTTGGTTTAAAATAAAATCTTATTAAAAAAAACAAATTGATAAGTTTGTTTGTCAATGGGAATAGGAATAAGAACTCTAATGGGAATGGGAATGGGAACGGGAACGGAAACGGGAACATGAAGGATAAAAAATTCCGAAGTTTGGTACATCAATGAATTAGAATGGAAATTCTTTTTGGTGGTGTTTGGTTACATATAAACACATTTGGAAATAGAATGAAAATATGAGTTAAAAACTAAATTTTGCTTTTAAAAAAAAAAAGATATTTAACAAATGAGCGTTCACATCTTACAAGGAGTTCCTCTATTTGTGGAATTGTCAAATACCACGCAGGACTCCGGAACTGACAATTCTACAAATTTAAGAGGATGAACATTCTAGTTTATTTGTCAAAGAACAACCAAACATAGGAATTTCTGCTGACTACAATTTTAATGTAGTACTAAAGAGCAAGAAGATGCCTGATGCATGGAATATACAAAAACAAAGGAGATATTCAGAACTGTGCGAACTATCGCGGGATTAAATTGATGAGCCATACGATGAAATTATGGGAGAGAATTATTGAGAGAAGACTAAGAAGGACAACAAACGTTTCAGAGAACCAATTTGGTTTCATGCCTGGAAGATCAACCATGGAGGATATCTTTCTCTTGAGGAGGTTAATGGAACAGTATAGAGAAGGTAAAAAAGATTTACATATGGTGTTCATCGATTTAGAGAAGGCATATGATCGGGTTCCTAGGGAGATTCTATGGAGAGTATTGGAAAAAAAAGGAGCGTGTGTCGCATATATTGAGGCGATAAAGGACATGTATGATAGAGCCATGACATCTATACGGACGACTGGTGGAGAGACTAATGAGTTTCCTATCACGATTGGTTTACATCAAGGCTCAGCGTTAAGCCCGTACTTGTTTGCTTTAGTTATGGATGAGATTACAAGACATATTCAGGATGAGGTGCCGTGGTGTATGCTATTTGCAAATGATATTGTTTTAGTAGATGACGAGAGAAGGAGTGAATGCTAAGCTAGAATTGTGGCAGGATACGTTAGAGACAAAAGGGTTTAGGCTAAGCCGATACAAGACGGAATATATGAAATGTAAGTTTAGTCAAAGTAGGATAACGAGTAGTATAGAAGTAAGTTTAGGCACACAAAAGATTGTAGAGAAAGATAAATTTAGGTACCTTGGATCTATGGTGCAACAAGATGGAGGGATTGATACTGATGTAAGTCACAGGATTCAAGCTGGATGGACCAAATGGAGGAGTGCTTCGGGGGTTTTGTGCGATCAAAAATCCCCCTCAAGGTGAAAGGAAAGTATTATAAGGTAGCGGTTAGACCAGCGCTGCTATATGGATCAGAGTGTTGGGCAGTAAAGCATAATCATGGTCAGAAGATGGCAGTTGCGGAGATGAGGATGCTAAGGTGGATGTGCGGGATTACAAGGAAAGATAGGATTAGGAACGAGGAGATTAGGGGCAAAGTAGGAATAGCACCGATTGAAGATAAAATGAGAGAAAACCGATTAAGATGGTTTGGCCATGTTAGAAAGCGTCCAGCAGAGGCACCTGTTAGAAGGTGTGAAAGTATGGAGATTAGGAGTAGGAGAGGTAGAGGAAGACCCAAGAAAAGCTGGAAAGAAACCATTAAACATGACCTAACCTACCTAGATTTATCGGAGGACGTGCCCCTAAACAGATCAAATTGGCGTCGACAAATCCATATAGCCGACCCCACCTAGTGGGAAAAGGCTTGGTTTGGTTTGGTTTGGTTCAGTTCCCAGAGCATACGACCAAACAGACAAAGCATAAGTGTCCATCTTCTATCCAATAAATACACAAATCAGAATCACAACACTCATTCAAAAGTGTTTGCGTTCGTCTTCTATAGTTCTAAAACAAACCCCTAACAAGCAAACACATCGCAATGGCATGCAGATACTTTGCAACTTCAGACACATATCTTATTAAATTTTAACAAAATGACGAACACACCTGTTAAACTTTTCACCTCCTCTCAGGTAAAATGAAAATCCCACAACAAATTTAGGTGTTAAATCAAGGCTTCACAGCTAAATCAAACACACCAAACGTAAAAGTGAAGTAACAATTCGCTAATTAGCCTTGTTGAACCAAACTCATTAATAAAATTATTCATTTTAAACAAAGAAAGTTGGAGCTTTAAGAATTCAAGAAACCTGCTAACAATCTCAGGTTCGCTTGACTGTATCACAAGCTTCAAAACACCTATAAATGTGTGCATGTATAATTAACACACCTCATATGCCTTTATAACTAGGGGCAGAGCTAGGATTTGGGGTTTGTCTGAACTGAGTAAAGTATTTAAAGACAAAATGCATTGGACCACAAAAATCTAAACTGAACAAAGCGTTTAAAAACAAAATGAGGTGTTACAAAAATTTAGAGTGAGCTAAATTTCAAAAAAAATACATATATATATATATATATGTATTTTTTTGAACCAAAAAAAAATATTTTCGAGCTAGGTTGCCCAGGCTCTACTCCGGGAAAGCCCAAATGTGTGTCCGCCCCTATTTATAATTGTGTGTGCATATTATAGACACATATATTACGAATCTCCATGACATTCCAATCAAAAAATGAATGAATAAAATATATATATATATATATATTTAGACTAGATTACCCGGGCTACAGCCCGGAAAAGCCCAAATGTGTGTCCGCCCCTGTTTGTGCGTGTATTATAGACATACATATAACGACTCTCCACAACATTCCATTCAAAAAATGAATGAATGTAATTATATAGATGGGTATGAATTTCTATGATCCCAAATTCGTTTCGCCATCACAAGCTTCAAAACACTAACAGTGTTAACACACCCGTTTGCCTATATAAATAATATACAAGTCTATAAATTTCGAATAAAATATGATTCCGTGTATTATGTGTGTGTGTGTGTGTGTGTGTGTGTGTACGTGAAGGTCTATATCCCAGATTCACTAACAGAGTTAAATAAGAAAATGCCGATATAACTGTGTGTATACAAACAAATCAAATGGATAGTTGTATAGATAGATATTGACAAATATGACTATGAACTTCAAAAACAACTTGTGCGTTTACAAACAACTATCGTTTTCTGTTGCCAGTTATAGACGATCAAAAGATACATAATTTCCAATGAATATAGAGAATCGACCAACGAGAGTAGTGGTGATTTCGGACTTACCGTTCAATCCTCAGAATCGCCGATAAAAAACCCCCGAGGCCTGCGTGGACATTAGCCGGGAGGGGTTTAAGAAAATGGATTGATATGCGAAAAGACAAATATGTCCTCGACGATAAGGTCGTTTACTCCCTATTGCGCACGTTAGCATCCCCCCCCGGGGGGGGGGGGGATCTCCCTTCTAGGCTGGAGAGCCCTAAAAGCAGCCCACTCTTCTTTTTGAGCAAAAGTCAAGCAACTTGGAGCGAGAAGGGGTACAGGTATTACGATTATCCAATTTTCTGTTTGCCTACTGAGAAATCGTGGGAAAGTTTGAAGGGAAAGTTGTAGGATCTTATTGATTTTAATGAAGTTCTGCACGTTATAAATTTATTTTGTATCGCATTTTCTCGGGAACCAAGCGGGTTGGTTTCTTATAATTGGTTCCTGAAAGTTTGGGTTTTTGATTCAGCAGGAGGAAATTGATTGATCGGAGTTGGAGATGTCGAGCACTGTAGATGCGACGGGAGATCCGATCCCGACGTCGGCGGTGCTGATGGCGTCGGCAAAGCATATAGCGACCAGATGCAGAGCCGAAAATGTTGCCTTCCTCAAATGCAAGAAAGACGACCCGAACCCCGAGAAATGCCTCGACAAAGGCCAGCAAGTCACTCGCTGCGTCCTTAGCCTGTAAGCACATACATATATACATTTGTCTACATACATATACATATACATCGACATATACATATATATATATATATATATGCACATCATGTAGTTTTTCGTTTCACCATTGTTTGCTTTTTGTGAGAGGTAGATAGAATGTTCATCGAACTTCCGGTGTCAAGTATAACAAGTTTGGGGCTTTTATACCTCTTGCATTTCATTTTGAATTGACTAGGGAGACTAGTAGTGGTGGATTCATTTAATTTGATGAGTTTTAACGTTGTGCATGTTTTACTTCAAAATGATGAACTTCTTGGACTAACAACAGATATAACTGGATATAGAGTTGAAGTCTGTTGACTCTGTTCATCTTTACTTAAGACTAGTGTAATATGAAAAAATATATATATTTATATATGAGATTGAAATGTTGAAGCATTGTCCTGTTAATGTTTGTATCTACCCCATTTCCTTTCACTTTGATAATCTAGGAAATCAAACATAGAAGGGAGAAAATTTTTATTTTATCTTCTTTTCAGACTTTCCTTCTACCATTCCAAGCATAGCCTCTCAACCAGACAGTTCATTTTTTCACTTATAAATATATATTATATATATATATATTTCAACATATACTAGGTATGCTTTTGGCATTTTGTTTCTTTTGAGAGAAGAACTGGAGGAAATTTGCTTCCAAAGCAACATAAGTTATTTGGAGAGTCCGTTGATCTGGTTCCTGAATTTATTAGGATGTTCTTTTCAGATTTCAGTTCCAAATTGAGGATGCAACTTCTTATGATCAAAGGATGGTTGAAATCAACCCACTTTTTCAACTGCAGAAATATCATACTTGGCCAATGAATTTTGAATCCAATAATTTTTGCCTTGACTTGTTAAGAAGCTGACGCTAAAATAACCCCCAAAAAAAGTAAATAAATAAACTAAAATAAGGGTAAAAGGAAAAGAACTTGCATATAATGTAATGTATGAAATTTCTTTCATACACCTATGTAAAAAAAATAAAAAATAAATTTCTTTCATACACCTATGTAAAAAAATTTCTGTTGTATTTGTATACAAAGTGTTGGTACGAACTAGGAAACTCGTATATTCTCCTAATCAAATCAAATCCCTACCATATCTATAATATTCTAATATACACTTACATAAAAACATATACACCTTATGATTTTTTTATATAAATACAAGGGTAAATTACACTCAACAATGCATTACTACCAACCTCAATTTAGGACTTGTACTTTAAATTGTTCTACTTTGCCCTTTTAGAATGTCCTCATTGGCTTCACGTATCCATATAACCTTCCTTCCTTTTGAATTGGGTTGATTTCTTCTTTTTTTTTTTCTTTCTCTCTCTTCTATTTCTCCTTAAGGCATGTTTGTTTTGGGGGTAATAGTGGGTAAATTTTACTAGAATAATTTTTACTCTCCATTGCATTAGTTTGGAAGAGGGGGTAATAATTACACCAGGGGTAAATTGTTACTAGTGTTTTGGGGGGCGGGGGGGGGGCGGGGGCGGGCGAGGGGATAATGGAGAGTAACGGCAAAATTATACTCTTTTTTCATTATCCCGTAATATATTCTGTTACACCACTCTCTCAAGCAACTTTCTCTGTCAGCATTCCAAACATAATATAATTATTATCGGGTAATATTTTACTCTTTCAATCCTAACATAGGTACCATGATTTGTTAGCCCCTTAACTATTACTTTTAACAATTACCCCTTAATTTTGGACCCCAAAAATTATCACCTCATGCCAAACATTCTCTTAGGCTTAATGCATTTATAGACTTCTCCCAGTGTTTCATTTTCTATTTTTCCCTGGCTTTATCTAATTTGTCAAATCATCTCTTATTCCACTTTATATCCCACCAACCAACACCAAAAAATTAATCAACAACAAAATTAATCTCACGTCGTAGTTGTATAGGGTTTAGATTGGTGACTTCTTGCATTCTTTCTCTATCTTTACATTTTTTCTCTTACATTCTCTAATATTATTTCTCCTATATTATTTATACTTTCTTTGTCGTAAAACGAAATCTCAAGCTGGATATTAACAAAAATTAATCAGGATTATTGTTAAATGGTTTATTGAGGTAATTTTTTCTTACTACTCTATGTACATTTGTATTTATTTTATTCTTTTTTTACATAATCTATGTTCTGTTAAGATGTGCTGAGTGCTTTATACTTTGATTTTTTTTTCCCTTTTTAATTACAAGAGATTGTCAACAGTGATTCCAATAAAATTAAAACTAAACGTGGCCTCGTTTAAATTTTTGCTTTAGGCCGCAAAATAGCTTAAGTCAGCCCTAAGTGCGGGGGGTGGCGTTCATTCGGATTTTAACTAGCCATGTTCTGGATCTCTACCATGTCAGCTCTTAACAAAAGTAGACTTGTAAAACTGTCAAGGATAGAAATGGCAACGGACTGGACCAAACCGGTTATTGAGAAAACCAGTAACCGAACTGGTCACCCGAACCGTAATCTGAAATTGAACCGGTAACCGAACGGTTTCTATTTTGGGTAACCGAAACCGAACCATTCGTATAACCGAAACCGAACGGGTAACTGGTTTCATCAAACAGCAATCCATAAAACCTCTCCAGCAACAGTAAGTAAGAGCCAAGAGGAAGGAAGATCTCCACCCACCGCCAGATCTGTACATTTGGCCCAGATGAATTAATCTAGTGATAGGGGAGGGAGGGGAGGGGAGGGGAGGGGAGGGGGATGAATATGCAAGCAATGAATACGTAAAGCTAAACCCGAATAAAAGAAAGGAGGTGGAATTCATAAAATACCTGTGATGTGGACACAGATGGATGCTGCAGACAAGGCTGAGACGGTGATTACAAAGGAGAAGAAGAGCTCGACCACGGTGATTACAGAGGAGAGAGAGCCAAGACCTTGATGGAAGAGTTAATGGGACAGCTGGAAAGTTGCACGGGCTGGTATATAGGCTCCGTTTGGAGCTAAACAAAATAAAAAAAAATCGAACAAATCTCTACAAACACAAATTACGAGATAGTAAAATTTAAATTCTTCACTCACTGTACGAATTACAAGACATTTACTTTTACAATTTTATCTTATTTTATTTTATACACTTTTGTACAACTCCAAACACACCCATAAAGCTGGGAAGGATTTGTATGTGCTGAACCACGTGGGTACATCAGCAGCAAGTGAAGGGTTTGGTTACCGGTTCGGTTTCGGTTTCGATTCGGTTATCGGTTCGGTTCAGTTCAGTTATCATCCAAACCAAAACCGAACCCGTATCCGTTCGGTTCCTTCATTCGGTTACCAGTTCGGTTATTTTTGGGTTCCAATTTGGGTAAAAAAATTGGTTTCGATTCAGTTACCCATTCGGTTCGGTCGCGATTGCCATCCATATTCAAGGACTTGTTTGGTTTGTACTTATCCATGCTATCACCTTCATAGAGACAGCAGGAAGATTGAACCTTTATCTTTTGTTCTATAATAGATTCAGGTCTTATCATCGAAGAAGCTTGCTTTTTGGGATGAGGTCTTTTCGTTCATTCAAATCGAAGATTTTAATTTTGCATCAGAATTAAACGTCTTTCCTGCTGCATTTTTTATTTGAACTTGTTGCATTTATATGATGGACCACATTAGTACTCCCAGTCTTTCTTATATTAACTGTGTCCCTTGCTCAATAGAAAAGCTAATTGCAGTACAAGTGAAAGTACATTTATTGTAGATTGTAATGGCAAACTTCTACAGAATTTTTTATGATTATATGGAGAACCAATCGGATTTATCATATGAAACCTGTATGGAACGATGAACCTATTTCTAAACTATATGATAATTGGCCCTGCAGATTGAAAGAACTTCATCAGAGGTGCACAAAGGAGATGGATGCTTACGCTGGCTGTATGTATTACCACACAAATGAGTTTGATTTATGTCGCGAAGAGCAGAAGGAGTTTGAGAAAGCATGTCCTCTGGAGTGACATGCAGATGACATTCAAATCCAGTTCTCCTAATAATCAGCCAAATCTTCCTTTTTTCCCCTCTTGTGCTTGCACTCTTTAAAGAGCCGTACATTGGTGCAGGACTTGAGACTGTTCCTGGGAAATGCTTCCAAGAAAACATTACCTTTTTTTCCGCAATCATAATGCATTGATAAATACTGTTGATGTTCAATTGTTTTGAATCCAGACTTAATGAAAATTTCTCGAGCCATGACACACAATTCTGAGATGGTTATGGTGTCACAATGTGTTCACAATATATATGTTTGGTATCATTGGAAATAGGAGCAGAAATTAGAACGGGAATGGAGGAAGAAACAAGAATGAATTCAAGAGAATTACTATTTTTAATGGGGATAATTATTATTTTTTTTTTTTACTTTCTGTACGTAAAAATTACTTATACTGTCTAAATTTTAAAAACATATTTTTGCAGTCTTGTATTTTAGGCTAAAGCAAAGTTCAAGAGGCATCGCAAGTCTCGTGAGTTGTCACGAGTAATGTCACAGGGCGCTGATAAGCCGCGGGACTTGCCAAGCACAAAGGAACGGAACGGTGCTAAAATTTAAACTTTTTTTTTTCTTACTTGAGTAATATAGTAATATGAAGTATAAGTAATATGAACTAATTTATGATTTTTAAAGTAACTATGAGTCAAAATCATTAACAATTTTTTTTAATATTTTCACCTTAATCTAAAATACAAAGTGTAAATATAAATTTTTAAAATTTAATAAACACAAATAATTTTTACCTCAAGTATATGAAAAAAAAATAATTAACCCTATCTAATATGTCAAATTGTGAGAATAAGAATTAAGTGCTTGTCTCTCCATCAATGCATACAATTGACCAAGGCACGAAATTTCAAGTTTTGGCCTTTTATTCATAAGCCCACATGCCAGAGTTCAGATTGCGTTCCCACAGACAGAAATGTTCAGGTATTCCTTCAATTTAAGAATTCTATCCTGAGTACAAAAGCATGCCAAACATTGCTTTGGAAAAAAAATGTAAATTTAAGTTTGTTGTCCCACAGGTAAAAGCAATAGTGGATTCATGCGGATAGAATTTTAAGGTGCTAGTCCTGAAAAATACAAGGAATTTGCCGACAGGAATACTATTTCATCCACATCCCCTTGGCTATTAGAAAGGTGCCATGCTGCCGCCACTATCAACCTTAAAGACTTGTCATTCCAATTCAATCCAGCGATTGGAGTTGTCCAGATGAATCAGATCGTGCCCAACCAACTTTAAGAAACTAAAGAACAGGGGTCAACATGTCAAATATGAATCACTCAAAGCAGTTAAAATTGGAATTTTAACGATTAATTTATATTCTTTGTTGTATGTCAAGCAATCGCAAATGACATTCAATGATCCACTCCAAAACCTAATTCCAACATCAGATTCAACCATAGATACCAAGATCCTTGTTTAGTGACGTTTTTGTTTTCTATTCTTCTGTTTATATCTTCAAAATTTTATAAACTAGGAATAATAATATGTTTGTTAAATCTGCTTATATTTTTTTATTTCTAAAAAATTAAAATATAAACAAAAAAAAAAAAAAAATATTCTCTTTTTTTCCTATTGCAAACATTTTATCAATTTTAATACTTCGCCTATTTTTATTACATTATATTAAAATAAATTATTTTATTCAAAGATTTTATTAGACTAAAATTATTTAATAAATAATCTAATTAAATTAATATGTAACATATATTATTAATTTATTTCTAATAATAATTAAATTAAATTAGTCAATCTAATTAATAAGAAATATATTATTAAATTATTTTTAAAAAATATTAATTAAATTAAAATATTTAATAATTAATTTATTTATTTATTTAATATAAAAATATTTTATTAAATTATTTTTATAAATATCGTAATTAAATTATTTAAATTATTTAAATTATAAAAATATTTTATTCAATTTTTACAAAATAATATAATTAAATTATAATTAATATATTCTATATTTACTAGACTACATGATACATATTTATCTTTTATTCAATTGTTTTTAATAATAATAATTGAATTGAATTAATATAAAATATATTATTAAATTCAATTAATTTTTAAAAATCTAATAAAACTAAATATTTTATGAAAATAAAAAATTAATACTTGTAAACAAAATTATATTTCTAAACGCAGTTTCAGTTTTCATTTCAAGAAAAAAAAAAAAAGGCGACACAACAGAAAACAAAAAAAAAAAAAAAAATAAACATACAAACATCAACAAAAAAAATGACAACTTTACCAAACAAGCCCTAAGCTTTTAATTGTAATTTCCTTGATGCAATAACATGATCCAATGTATCCAAAATAACCAAGGATTAGTATGACAAAACCAAAATTACAATAGTATCAGTCATTGTGCGTCAAGCCCACAAAACGTCCTTTTAGAATGCTCATACAGTGATCATCTAGCTTTTACTAAAAAGGACAACTATAAGGAAACGCCAACAGAGCCATAGCAATGTACTGCAAGTCGAACATCCATCAGCGAGGACTGCACAACAATTAAAATTAAAAAAAAAATGAATTATTGAGTTTACAGATCCTCAGCGAACTGCCACCCCAGGACAACATATCCCCTCAGCCACGCTGTTGAGACCTCAATATATGCGAGTATGCACATACTCGTGTTCATGAATATATGAATTGCATGTATGTAAACAGATCGTGTGTGCATTTCAGTGCTACAATGCCATACTTCCAGTGTCAGATGGCATTGAAGGTAGGAAAGGATACCCTCTTTTATTATTTTTTTTTTTTAATTTCTGATAAGCCTTGGAAGCACAGATTAATTCATTAAATTTCTTCACAATAAAGGTAGAGAAATATCAAATATGGGAAACTTGACATACATATATACCAGCTAAAACAGCAGACTAAGAAAATTTCATTTGGGGCGTGGCCTGCAACTCAGTGGTTGAGAGCCTCTCCTGCCCGCTCATAACTTGGGTTCGAGCCTTCCACCCCCCCCCCCAAGGCTTACCTAAAAAAAAAAAAAAAAAAGGAAAAATTCATTTGAGACATCTACAAAAGTAAATGATGAGGATGGTAACCAATGTGATTCTGCACTTCTCCACAAATATAATCAGTTTCATTATTCTAAGTGGATATTCTATTCTAGGCAATGGAGAACTTGTCAATTGTAACTCTGGGGACCCTCATATCTTGAGAGCAGGGTGTAACATGAACCAAGCTAGTACAAGCCCCGCTTGACTTCAATTCGGTGATAGACTCGCTTGAACTCAACTCAGAACATAAACGAACCGAACTTGAACCACAATCTTATGCTCGTTATGCTATTGAATGATGCCACAGTTCAACACAATAAACTAACACTCAACCAATAAATAAATAAATAATCAAACTATTCAATCTTGATTCGAGATTAGAAACTTGCTTGAGTTTGACCCGAAAGATAAAAAACCGGAGACAATTTTTTCAGCTAACTAACTTTAACAAACCTAATCCAAATACCCTACAGCTATGTTTGTTTTGAGGGATTGGATGATAGGATATAAGTAATACTATAGGATAATATAGGGAATTGGATATAACATGGGATTAATTTTTTTTGTGGGATTATTTTTTTGGTGTTTGATTGGTGAGAAATAAAGTGGGATAAAAGATGTAATTTGACATGAGATGTGACAAAAAATAATTTTTGATCTTTAAATATTGGCAAGAAACAAATTCAGAGATGAGGTATAAATAATACCACCACCCCTCTTGGATTAGTAATCCGCCTATTCACCAGATTATATATCAAGAGCGGACAATATATCCCACAGCAAAGTTGCAAATCAAACCCCACTTTTGTGGGACCCACGGACAATATTATCCAATCTCATACCTTTGTCCGACAAACAAACGCCGCTTACTAGTCAACTTGGTAGGGTTCATTACACCACTAATCCTGAGGCATAGAATAAAAGTTTTTTTTCCCTATTATTTTAGAGACAAATTCAAGTATTGAAACAAATTCACTTTCACCCTTTGGGTAGAAACTAATAATTAGGTTCATAACAATCAAATAATATGTGGTCTTATGTCCATCATTCATTACGATCAAATAATGTGCTCTTATTTCCATCTTTCCAATCATCCTAGGTTAGGGATGGCAATGGAACAGCACACAAAAGTATCCAACACACCGGAACCCATTAAAAATTCATTCAAAAGTATCCTATTAAGATGGGGCCGAGTCTGGAATTGAAATTTAATACCTAGTCGGATTTGGGATGGGTTTGAGATTTATCTGTAAGGTACTCAATACTCATTTATGCTAATAAAGTACCGGCTACCCGTAGAATCCTCGTTAAATGCCCTAATAAATTAGTATATTATATTTTACAAACATTTATACGTACATAAGTTGTAAACAATTTAAGCATTAGCTAGTATAATATTAATATTGAATTAATTTTTTTACGTTACACAATAAACCATATGATAAAAAAAACAACAATATATAATATTAATAAAAATAACCTAATAACGCGATTTGAAAGGTGTGATATGTCAGTTGTTTAAATTAAAAAAAAAAAAAGGTGGCGTGATATGCTTCATATCCTCTCACACCAATATTAAAGGTGTGATATATTGCTCTCATTCAAAAAAGCTAGGTTTCACTAACTCTTATCCCATGTCGCTAAATAACTAAGTTTCAAGTTCCCTTTTGTCTATAAACCACCACCCATTGTGATGTGGTAAGCTTAGTAAATGGGAAGTAGGTTTTTGATAAGGGCCCACTTGTCTATTAGATTTGTAATTATATAGTCTCAGTTGTTCAAAAATCACTTGGACTTGATTATAATTTGAACAAAATTTGGGTTTTAAATGGGAAATATGGTTTTAAATGACGAGAAAGGTTCTAAACGAGTTTAGAATAAGACGGGTTTGGAATTGTGAAATAAAAAATAAACCAGTTTGGGTCGGAAACGGTTCAAGAAATTTAAACAAGTTCCGGAATGGGTATAGCAATTTTCATAGGTAACCTACCCGTTGCCATCCCTATCCTAGACACGCCAGGTATTATATAGCAAAGCATACCAAAAATGGAGAAAGAGTTGTTGAAAAACATTTTGAAACATGTGCGAATATATAAACCAGAAAATATATATATATATATATATAGGCCTTACAATAATTGGATTCAAGCAAGTCCTGTGATCTCTAGAATGTAATCGAATTTACAACTCCAATCTAGAAAAACATAAAAGAAATAACTTGCTTACAATTAAATTTGTTGCTAAAACCTAGCATAGGTCAGATTCAAGGCAAGTTACATGATTGCCATGTAGCAGAAGCCCTGTTAATTAAATCTCACCCATTTTTTTTTGGGGGGGGGGGGGGTTGTTGGGGGGGGGGGGAGGTAATGTTTACTTAAATCTCACTTCCTTGGTTGCTTGCATTCTGTGCCTATGCCTGAAGGCCCAACCTCAATGCTAACCCTAAAAAAGCCTTTCTAATACAATATATGCATCTTGGAACCACAAAAAGTGAAGATAATATTCCCCTACAAACCCCACTATCAGATCAAATAAGTCCTAAGAAAGAGTATGCAGCCAATATTTGAACAGAAAATAGCTTGATGCAAAATAAAATTAACTGAATGGTACTAACCTGCAGGATTGAGAACGAGACCTTGAGGAACCCCTTGCATTTCCCCTTGGACTCAGAGACCTGCTGGATTCAGCATACCTCTGATCATGGGGACTCCGACCATTCTCCTTTTTGCTTGGGGACCTGCGCTCTGACCTGTAGTTTCTCTCACTGCTAGGAGAAAGAGACCTAGAAATGGATCTAGAACGCCTTGGGGACTGCTGGTTTGACCTGTAATTTCTCTCGTCACGGGGTGAAATTGATTTCAAAACAGATCTAGATCTGCGTGGAGAGTAATAATCATCCCTTGCTCTGCGGTCCCTGTATCATTGAACAATAAAAGACGAACAAACAAATCAACTTGGATATTAAAACTGCAAAATAAGGCCATATCAATGATTGATGCATATAACTGGATATAAGACCAACAAAAAGCATCTCTAACTTCCTCGAGATAGTTTATCATAAGTCATTAATTATATCACTCCACAAAAGAAATTTCAGCACATGCACTTGATAATAAAAATATAGATTTTACTAAGTTCTTATGGAAGTAAGAAGTTACTTAAACCTCCCTCAAATCCAAGCGATTGAAATTTGACCTTTACCTGAACCTTTACAGTTCTGCACAAAAACACGACAGTTTGATCGAAATACTGTTTAAGCCTTTAAAATGGTGTACTGGTTGATCAGCCTCTGATAACTTCACAGCTCTTTTGCCCAACTTTTTAAAACCTCATAACTTTTCTTGAACAACCCACCACACATCTACCAGTTCCCATCTTTGAAGATGATTCTTTCTTTGGCCAATTACAAGCTCTATATTCTTTCTTTAACTGGATAGTATGCAACATCAAGATATCAAACTAACAATTCAAATAAGAAAGGAAATAAAGCTCTTGTGTGACAGTAATCATTTCACAAACCAGGTTCACTGGTTGGTTCGACTAGTGTAGAAGCTTTACGAGCCAAAAGACATAAAATAGCAAATGCCATGCAAATTTTAAGTTATTATTGATGATGGAGAGATGAGCAAGCAGTCTTGACTTTATGATCTTTGTCCCTGTCGTTATTAATTCTGAATTCTTTAAGTCCCATTTTCACATAGAATTTGCATGAACAAGGCCACCAGCATATGGACATTCCAATCTACCACTCAAAAAATAAATAAATAAATGTGTGATTACCTGGACAAAATTTTACTTGTATGAAACCTCAATGATAAGAATAGAGAAGATTTTAGATTCTCAACCATGCTAAAATAATAAAGATCAAATGAGAGGCAAATGAAGTGTTTTAAGTAGCTACTATGAGATACCCATTAAATCTGATGCAATGCAATTTAGCTAATGCAGTAGATCACTACAAAAACTTACAATCAAAATAAAGGAACAAATTCACAAAAAAAAAAAAAAATGCAAATAAAAAAGGGTAAAAATAAGAATATTGTCCAAACACAGAAGAACCTCCCCACTAAGGATAGTAAACTAAAAAAATTTTCAACTAATTACAACAGATAACAAATAAAAAAACCTTCAATCCCCAAACCAGTAAATAAATAACAAATAAATAAGAAATGTGAAAAAGAAGGCACACAAATTATCCAGAGGCATAAAACTGTCCAAGGTTAAACAACAAACATATAAATTCTAAAGGTCGTATTGAATAAGCATAACAAACCCAGATCAAAGCGGTAAAGGAACAAAAAACGATACTGCATCATCATGTCCAGTACAGCAAAAATTTAATCATCATAATGCAATTTTTAGAGTGAAGCATGATTAAAAAAGATTGTACATAACCTCTGGATTTCTTCTCTATGTACTACCGACATACATTCATATCCACACATGTATAGAAAGGAAGGACCAAAGCAGAAACAGAGATTACAAGTGATTGGGTTTCCAACTTGTCCCCAATTAGAGTATACATCCTCGAATGACATAATATTGCCAAAACCACAAACACTAAGAGCAAATAATTTCAGGGCATATTAAGAAAACAATAACAAAACCTCCATTAAGGATTATCATATAGAATATCTTCTCATGGTTTTTTTTTTGGGGGGGGATAGGTTTTCAATGGTTTTGGATTGATCTAGTTGTGTTCATAATACTTACTTTAAATCAATATTATCTAATGAGATCAGAAATGAAATCATATGCATTAATTTGGGCAATTAAGGACATTTCTAAGTCAGCTTTTGTTCTTATGCCACTCTCTCTTACCTATAGATAAAAACAGTTCCAATCAGTAAATAAAAGTTTGCTCCTACAATCCTGTTGGCATGAGAGGGGTTATGCCTGACTGTGGTGGATGCAAAATAGAACCAATTAGAGGTTAAAAGCTCATGCCAACACAACAAGCGAGGGCAAAATATCAACACATGCTTGAACAGAAAAGCACAAAGAACATAGGAATGTGAGCTACAAAAAGTAAGCCCAGGAATCCCAAACTGAAAATTTAAAACGATGCAAACAATATTCATATTACATATAGAAACCGACCTGTAATAATTTCTTGCTGGGGAAGGTGACCGTGAGTTAAGCTGTCATAGAAAACATAAAACTTAGCATGGAAAAAGAAGTATGGAACTGCATCATGAAATGTTAAATCTTGACGCAATAAGCATCAAATACATAGTCCAAAAGAAGGTAAAATTGTTTATTCACAAGTTTAAAAAATGACTGACAGCGATAGCGGCGCTAGGGATCTTGCTGGACTTCGCCTCCTGTAGCTTACTCTTCCACTATAAAGCAAAATAAAGTCATCAGCTGCTTAAGTTGATAAATTTCTTAAAAAAAAAATACTAATGATACAGCAAAACAGCAGCAAACTAAACGCACCATAACACCTTGTCTGTGAAACCCTACGCATTTCTTGAGGAGTTTTCCTGTTTTCTTCTGCAAAAACAATTCTTATCTCGCGTCCTCCTATAATTGTACGTTCAAATGTTCCTTTGCATCTGCTGCATCTTCAGGATAACGGAACTTTACAAATCCAAAGCCTCGCGGTTCCCTAAAAATTTCAAATAGAGTTGCCGTTATCCATGAAAGGAGAGAAGGTCCCCCAATTTTCTCACTCGACATTCAAATTTTAGGCCCCAGATTTTTCAAAAGAACCCTCACAGCCACTGGGGAGATGGGGGTGGGTTGAGTGGAGTCAACTGCCCCCACTCATTTTTCTCCTAATAAAATTAATTGTATTATAGATAATAATCTTTTAGCATTGCCCTCACTAAAATATTTTTTTGACCCCAATATCCCAATTTTCTTTAATTGCCCCCACCCCATCCCATCCCACCCTACCCAGATCAGCATACATTTATCATTAAAAATCTTAAAAAACTCCTATCCTCTCGGTTTATCCAACTTCAATTTCATTTTTTTTTTTATTTTATCATTTATCATTAATCTAACTTTATATCTTTTGATAGGTCTTATCATTTGTTTAGATAGGCTTTTTTTTTCTTTTCTTTTTTTTATCATTAGGTTTTATCATTGGTTTAGATAGGCTTTTTTATCATTTATTTTGTATCCATCTCCAGCTCTTTTTTTTTTAATCATTTATTATTACTTCATTTTTTGGATAGATCTTATCATTTTTTGGATAGGATTTTTTTATCATTTATCATTTATTCAATTTCATTTTTTTTTTTAAGATATGTCTTATTAATTTGTTAGATACACCTTATCAAAGCTCATTTTTATCATTTATTATTATTTCATTTTTAGATAAGATTTTTTTATGATTTATCATTTATTCAATTTTAATTTTTTTTAGATATAGCTTATTAATTTTTTAGATACCTCTTACAAAATATTCCATGCCAAAATTTTTAAGTTAGCCTTGCCCCCACCCACTACTTTTTCTATCTCCGCCACTGCTCACAGCATAACGCCTAACTCAATTGTTAGCACCTTTGGCTAATATTCCTACTACCCATACCCCCCATTGACATTTCTGTAGGCACCTAGAGAATCTAAATTTAATTTTTTTAGTAATTTCACCCTTGAATAACAAACTAGGTAGCAAATGAGCCACAAGTAATCTCCTGCGCTGGAAGCTTTAAGTCAAATAATTTTATTATTCTGCGAAAAAAACACACTTATTGGAAGTTCTAGTAATAAGAGCTCCCAAACCTAAGAGCTTGCAAGGAGAACAATTCAAAAATGCGATTATTCAACTGTATAACTAAAGATATTGTTGATGTATAAAGGAAATTAGGGAAAAAAAAAAAAACAAATGGAAATATGAATGAAACTAGCATACCCAGTGTAGTAATTCTTAGGTAGATAAACATCCTTTATTGGTCCAAACCGTTCAAATGGGATTCTAAGATCTTCAGGCCTGCACAGAATCAAATAGAATCCAATTGAAGGAAGAATGAAAGAGAATAATAACATCAGAAAACAATAAATTAAGAGCAACATTTAAAGGTGATTTTTTTTTTTAACATATTTAAAAGAAAGTCACATATAAAAGCAGGGTAAGTGACAATTTTACTCTCCAACGTTTCCATTCCCCTCACACTCCTCAAAAATGCCAATGAACATTAGGTGTGCAAGGTTCCACGAGCCATCATGTCATCACCACATTACCTCCTCAACTTGCTTGAACCACACTTCAGCCCTAAGAAGGGATGCTTGGATCAATGAGACATCGCCATGGGTCTCCTCCTCTCAGGAATAAAATGTGACAATCTTTCAAGTATGGTCCCACGCCTTCATTCTTGTCTTGCACCAAGCCAAACCCTTTTGCACATGATGTACAAGGCCTACGAATGTAGTATTTGTTCGTTTGTGTGCATAGATTTGGCCCCGACATGGGGTAGAATGCAGGAGTTTTATGTTGTTGAGTCGGTAATTGCCCCGAAAAGATTAAGCTATTTTTACACTCACCCTCACGTGAGTGTAAAAATGGGCCAAATAACAAATATCAAGCCATTTTTACGCTCACCCTTACGTGCAATCTCGCCCTGCACATCGACCAGAGAGACAAACTAAACCAAATAAATACACTATGTAAACAAGGCGCAAATCCCACTTTATGATAATTGTGAATATTTGAAAATGAATTCAGTATATTTGACATATATTTGTTTCAGTAACAGGATAAATGGCGAGAAATCAACTCACTACCAAAGTTTGAAACCCACGGTTGTACAAGCTACTAACATACAATAGTGTAAAATACGCGCACATATATACACTAGAGATGCAAAGTATATAGGAAGCCATTGAAGTATAATAGAGAAAATACAGATAAAAGAGAGGGAAAGAAGACCTTGCGCTGAGGGAGATGTTGCGAACAAGGAGACCGGAAGGGGCAGGAGAGCGTCGGTCTCTGCGAGACCTGGAGTCCCGAGGGTCGTCGTATCGCTTGCTACGCCTTGGACTGTAGCTTCGGCTTCGGCTCCGGCTCCTGTATCTCCCCATTCCTATGCTAATCTCTCTTTGTAAATCCTTCGCAGACTCTGTGGAGAGAGAACTGAAAACCCTAACTGGCCGGGCAAAACCCTAGCCCTATACCCAGATGGAAATGAATGGAAAATACGGTAAATCACCTGCACCTTTTTTGGGAGTTTTATCGCTGCGAGAGAAAATAATAATAATAATAATAATAAACTTTTCTTCTCATATATGCATGGGAGTTCAGAATATAAAAAATTATAACTTTTTTTATACTTATTTAAAATTGAGAATAAATGAAAAAAAAAAAAAGAAGTATAAGTTTTTATTTTACTTTTCTTTGGATAACGAGAACGCTCATCAGTTTATTGCAACTCTCAATAAATCACGTAACTAATGAATAAAATAGGGAGATTTACGCAACCCTTTACACAAACCCCACTGAATTAGGAGGTGAACTCGTGTGGTCTTTTTGGAGAATTTGGAGAGTATACTCACGAGTCACACAAACTAACCCTGTTGTTATACTATTATATTATTTAAACATGTATGTAATTCTTTTTACTTAATAGTTATTTAAGGAGGTAAATATAGTATTTTCAAAAATTTTAATGAAATTTTCTCTTCTCTCATTATTTTCACTTTTTTAGAGATGAAAATAAAAGATTTGAGACTATTTTTCTTTTTTTCTTTTTTAATTTCTCTCCTAAAACAAAAAAAAAATATTCTTTAATTTTCTCTACTATTCTTTCTATTTTTTATTTCTCTCCTAAAACAAAAAAAAATATTTCTTTATTTTCTCTACTATTCTTTCTATTTAGCATAATAAAGAAAAGAAAATAAAAAAGATTTCAATGCATATGAATTCCACATATACACACAATAACGTTTTATAAACTATAACTTTAAAAGTTGATTATTTAAAGATGTAAGTTTATTTTAATGATAGGGCATTGTTGTCTATTTAGAAATTTAAATAGACCACATTATGTATAATTGTTCGTAAGATGTTTATCTCATCATATATTATTAAATATTAATAAGTTCAACGTTGTAAAATTTTGTAATGACTCAATATATGGAGAATTAAAATTTCCATAACATGTTAAATAAAGGTTGAACTTAATAACAAATGATAGATCTCAAATTTATTAGTATAATTATTGATGATGATCAATTTTCGTCCGCGCAATAAAATTTCCATAACATGTTAAATAAAGGTTGAACTTAATAACAAATGCTAGATCTCAAATTTACTAGTATGATTATTGATGATGATCCATTTTCGTCCGCGCACCTTATGCGCCACTTGCCAAGGCATTGTCCGCTTTGGGTCTTACCCTTACCTTCACGGTTTTGTCCCTCTCTCATGAGAAAAGCGCGCCTTGATAGAAAGAGAAGCTAGGGTCTTTATATGGTACTTCAGTCTCCGACTCCTAATCGATGTGGAACGTAATGGTATCATCAGAGCCTCCCAATCGGTGACTGAGGGACTTAGGAAACACCCGCTTGTGACGAGACCGCTCGTGATGGCAGAGCACGTGACTCTCGTTCCCACAAATGGCGCTAGCTGATGATGATCCATTTTCATCCATGCACCGTATGCGCCACTGCCAAGGTATTGTATGCAGAGCCTCTTAAGTCTTACCCCTACCCTAACGATTTTGTCTCTCCCCCGTGGGAAAAGTGCGCCTCGACAGGAAGAGAAGCTAGGATACTTATATGGTGCTTCAGTCTCCAACTTCTAGTCAATGTTGGACATAGTGGTATCATCAATTATTATTATATATATTAAGTACTATTTTGGCTAAGAAGTATATTGATATTGAGATTGTATATTGTTTGGATTAAATGTACCAAAAAAATTTGAGTATACATATCGAGAGTTGAAATTTTCAAAATCTACGTAAGATTAATTTTTGAGTCTAATAAACTAATAATCTACAAAGCGGGGCAAATGTCTAAGAGTAATATATTTTTCGTGTGATTTAGGGTCAAGAGGCATACACCAAAGGATAATTCATTTTTTTTTCCCTAAGGCTTTGGTTTAGGAGGCAGACACTTAAGAATAGTGTATTTTAGTTTGACACAGTGGCCATGACTCAACCAAGTAAATTACTTAGGGGGTTTGAAGGCACAACTTTTAACAACTTTTAGTATTTTTTTATCAAAAGTACTAGTTATAATTTTTGGGATACTTGGTGAAGCAAGTAGCAATTTTAGCAACATTTTACAACTTTTGGGTGTTTGATAAAAAACTTTTTGTAACTTTTAGTATTTTAGTAACTTCTGGCAACTTTTAACAATTTTTAGTAACTTTAAGTTGAAAATTTACTGTAATAGAGTAAAAAGGTGGCAAAAGTTAATAGTTTGCCAAATATTGAAAAATCAAAAGTTGGTAGTTTTTGTTAAAAATTTTACTACCAAGCACCCCTCAAAACACAGTGTATTTTGTTTGTTGTTATGATGTATTATGGTTATTTTATTTTATACTGCAATTTAATGAATTATTTGCCCGATATATTTTGTTGTGCAAATGTATGAATTTTATTTATCGCGAACAGCATGTTATACTATATTGACATAATGTTATCTATACACCAAAGTAAGACGGTTTGTGAAAGAGTTTTTGAAAATATCCCTTTCACAAATTAAGATACAACGGTGAAAATTTATTTTTTATTTATTTAACGATTAAGATCATTTTTGTATTTTAACTTCCAGTTCAACTCTTATTTTAGTAGACTTTGCTACCATCTATCTCACAAAAAATAGTTCTAGGGGACTGTAGTGCAAAAATAAAGTGTTCCTATGCACATTATTAAGTCATTGAGAGATTTTCACTATTAAATATTATTAAATCATTTGGAGAAAATCAAGTTAAATTATAACCATTAAATCATTTAAAAAAAATCAAAATTGTATCACAACCTTTCATTTTTGCAGTATAGTCTTTACAGTGCATTTATCCACTGCGACCGCTGAAACCAAAAAAAAAGGGCTTGAGCATTAATTTCACCATATTTTAAGGGTAGAAATCATATACAAATTAAAATTGATAACTTAAATTCTGACCAATTATGGTTTATAGGAAATTGAATCTTCCAATTAAATTATCATAATCTATATTTTCTTTTATAGGTCTTTTCAAAAATCAATCACAGAGAGAGAAATACCAAAATACATATGTAGTAATTGTTATAGCATAAAGATTTAGAAAAAAAAATAAAAACCCATGAATTATCATAATTTTTTCATTGAACTTCTTGTTCGAAGTTTCAACTAACTTAATACTAATTCTGTTTAGAGTGTTGTAGGCACTGGTTATTACTAGTTATTTATATTGTCTAAGCATATATAATATTAGTACTCACCATCTTATAGTCCATGACAAATGATATAATAATAGCGTGAATGTAATGCCACAAACTACTAAGTCGTGAAACATAAAATTTAGAAGTTTAACTTTCATTTTATTTATTTATTTATTATTTGAAATTTTGTATTTGAACCTCTATTTGTGAGTGAGATGCTCTTTGTTATTAGGTGGTTGTTTATTTGGGTATAGTTTTAAGACAGTGGGCATAAGCTTTGGAGTTAACTATTTAGTTAATTTAGCTGAGGTCATCTAATTTTGATCTTAAATTATTCAGTACTTTCCTTATTTAGACTTACACTTCAAATAGCAATGTATAGCTCTAATTTAGGACAAGGAATGCGTTGATTTTAAATTTACTTGTGATTAAATTGCGTTCAAGTATGGAAAAATTTAGAGCATGACACTCCAAAAGTGCAAATAAATAAAAGAAAATAATATTTATATTCATGCTACCTAACCAAGCATAACCTTCTTAATTTTATTTTTGTAATTAGTGAATTAGTAAGCAAAACAATAATTTCAAACTTGTATTTTTAGGGATTTGATTACGGTATCAAAAGTATAGGTTTGAAGGTTTTTTTGGAAAGTTTTCTAATGCAAAGTTTCTTAATATTTAAGGGGGTTGAAATTTTTTCTAAAAGATTTTGAAAGTAGCTAAAAAATACAGAAGGGTAGCATTAAAGATCTATTCATCGCTGGAAAGCTCACTGGCTACGTTGGAAATCTTGCTGGAAAGTCCAATATAAGTGTTATGTAATATGAAAGCTCGTTGGCATCACTAGCTTTGTCGCTGGGTAAAACAAAATACTTATTAAGGCAGTGAAAATTTATTATCCTCAGTGAGATACTTATCCTGTTTAGAAAATTTATTAATTCGCCTGAATTCTTGAAATTGCTGTATATTGGAGCCCGCTCCTAGGGTTTCAAGATAGAGAGAACAAATGTTACGTTGTCTACACTACTACAAGAAGTTCTCAAATTTTCACTTAGTCAAAAATCATCATACCGTTGAGTTTTTTATCCTTAAGGGTGAGGATAGGTCTTTCACTAATGAGAGTTTATCGTTGTGATACGAGGAAAGTCACAACGCAAGGGATTGAGGGATTTTCGATTGTGAAATTTTGTGGTCGTGACTTTGTAACTCGTTTTATATAGTGAAAGAAATTTGCGGTTTTCCCGATTTGGGTGCCATATTAAAATCTCTGTGTCTATTTATTTTTTCACACTTGTTGTTTGGTTGATTATTTGATGCTAACACTTCACGTATTTTTTTCACGGTAAGTGTCACAATAATTGAGCTCCAATTATAACAATCCCCACTTTCAAGATCTCAAAATATATCACTAGCAAGTTCTAACGTTGGTTTTTGTCATTTGTTAAGTAACATTTGAAAAATAAAAAATGTTAAAATGATAGTGACAGGCACGATCATGTAACATTAATCGTTGATACATACGAATCTCGTTATCAAACATTTGCATAATCTGGCTATGTATAAATTTAAGTTTTTATGAACCTTGCCCATATCAATAATTATAAGAGTATCGTTGAACATGGGATTTTCACTTTTATATATAAGTAGTCTTCTACATAGTGATTATTTCTCTCCACAGACCGCTAATAGAATACTCCGAAAATTAGAACGTGAATTGAATATTACTAGCTTAAAACCAAAAAAGAAAAAAGAAAAGTAAAGGATAATTTGACTGAAAAAAGAAAGGGGATAATGCATGTGATTAGTGATCTGTTTGGTTGATCCAATCCCTACTAAAAGACGTGTGAATGATTTAACTAAAAATGGGAAATCTTGAATCGAGAACCCCACTTGAATGAGGTCAAGAAGGACTACAATCCGTGCTAATGTTCATAACACTCCTTTCCTTTCTATTTTCAGTCTCGTTCCAAATCAACTTCCTTAAGTTTGAATAATTAGACCCAAAAAGTACAAAAATAGTGATGAGAAAGTGCCAAACATATGGAAGAGCCTAAACTCTATTTATTTAGACTGCAATTTGATTTTAGACTTACGGAGAGACCTCTCACTCTCATAAAATAAAAAAAGAAATGTGAATAGACACTAAATTTATCACTCAATTGTAATTCAGACTTATGAGAGACCTCTCACTCTCATAAAATAAAAAAGGAAATGTGAATGGACATTAAATTTATCACTCAATTGTGATTTTCATAATAATCATTTAATCCAGAAATATATATATATATGTATACATATTAATTTTGGTAACTTAATTTTTTAAAATATTAAATTTTCTATGTATACATATATACACTAGAGATGTGTACACACAATGTGTGCAATTATCACTTCATTTGTATAATTTTATTAGGGGTATAAAAGTAAAATAATGTAGTGATTAAAAATTATAAATTTGTAAAATGACTTAATTAAGGACAAATTTTAAAAGTTGTTTACTTTAAAATTTTAATTTGATGAAAGATTGAAGGGTATTTTAAGAAACTAAAAGAGTTTTACTAAAATTCAAAATTTATTAATATTTAGGTTTTACCAATGTCTCTAATGTTACATCTAGATAATAGATAGATGAATATTAATATAATTATTTAATTATAAAATAAGCATAGAAATTATTACATTTGTAAAAATGAACGATAAAAATTAAAATAAAAAATAATTATTATATTAATATTTCAAACTATCTATGCAGCAAACGGAGTTTGAACACTAATAGATATATATATATATATATATACACACAAAATTTAAGCAGTGTACAGTTCCATTTTATGCACTATACTCGAAGTAATAAATTATAAAATAAATTGAGATAAGAAACAATATTTAAATAATAAATTATTTGAAATATGTAAAATAAAAAGTGGGCGCAGATAGCGTGTTCCGCCGCAAATTACGCGGGAAGTGGACAACCAGAGCCGGGTAAAGCCAACTATTATATTTGTTGCCATATTTTTTTTTAATGCTATATTAATAGCCACGTGGTCAAATATAACGTTATTATTTTATGTAGTATTATTGATTAAGGGCCTTGTTCCTTGTCACTTTCCTTTTCTTTTCTTTTTTTTTTTGTTACACAAAGTTTAGTATAATTAGAATAAATGGTTCGGATATGTGTTGACGTGTCTAATAATTTTTTTAGAATTAAACTTAATTAAGTTTGAAATAATATTTAGTTGCATTGACTTTGAGGGTTAGTTTAGCGGTCGACAGATAACTCCCAGAGGACGTAAATCCAGAGACAGGAGTTCGAATCCCACTGAATGCATCCTCGACTGAATTGGAGAATGTCTTGAGTCGGACCGCTCTCCTCTCGATTTATCCATCCGCTACGCGGACTGTTAAGATCTGCAATAAATCAATAGGGTTCCGGGTTACTAAAAAAAAAATGACTGGTAGCTCAGTTTTTTTTGGTTTTTTTTTTTTTTAAACGGTCAAATTTACTTTCTTACATTTTAATTTTTTTTAAACTTAAAATGCCAAAATATCAAATTAACAAATTGCTAAAAATCTACCCATTAGAAAAACTAGTTTGTTAATTTTTTTTCCTTCCCAAACTTAACCTTGTTTCTCTTTTAAATACTCAGGGTGAGCTTTTGTGTAGTATTAAACTTTGAATCAATATTTTCAACAAAATTTGATTAGGAATAACAATCGGGCAGAGATATGATTGAACTATTTTTTTTTTATCTTATCCCGTTAGGTAATACTCTCGTTTTACTTTCAGCATAGATAACCTTTATTACCACCTATAAAGGTTTTTCTAGCCACCTCGCTTCATTAAAATCAATAGTATTTTATTATTTTATTTATAAAAAATAAAAAAATAAAAATATATACAAATTAATTATTAGAAAAAATTACATTAAGTTCTCCTCGATATAGCTAATTACAAGAGAACATGAAAAATACACACTGATATCCCTTATTTTGAAATATTTGTCACAACTAAAATTTTATATTAATTTTTTTATTTTTTTTCAACCAAACAATCCCTAAATAGGTGCTTTTGGGAACCGCATTTTTATGTGATAATTTTGTCTCCATTTTAACTTATAATTATTTATTTATGAAAAAATAATAATTAATATTATTAAATTAATAATTAATTATCTTTAAGGTAAAAAGGTGTGTTTGGAAAACTAATTAGGAGAATTTTAGAGTGAGTAATGGAGCTGAGACTTGTAAGAAAATTAATTATTTATATATTGAATTATTGAACGAACAGAAAAAAAAAATGATTGATTTATGAGTTAATAGTTCAAGATTTTAAAAATTTAACAGGACTATGATATTATAAATATATTAAATATACTACAGAGACAATATTAAATATTAAAATAATTAAAATTACATAAAAATTTAATATTTATATAAAATATTGATTCGATCATGATTGATTTTTAGCGATTTGAGCCTTTTTTTGTCGTCATTTATTTGAACTATAAATTAGATTATTTTTTTGGAGAGAATTAGATGTTTACGGGAGTGAATTTCTTGTAGTGATCCAACAAAGATTATGCTGAGTTTCCCATGAAGCGCTCTGCCGACGCCAACCTTGCCGATTTCTTGCAAGTATCCAATGAGTTTATCGCGACAAACAGGATTTGACTTTTCAAAATATCTAAAAGAGTGTGAATTTAAAACTTCCAATCCCACACCCCGTTTCGCATTAAGAGAAAATTCTAAAAATTTTTATAAATCTTTAATAATTCTTCTACTTCTAATTTTTTCACCATCACTAATTTCAAAAAATTCTAATATTTTGTTAAAAAAATAAAAAATTTAAAAGTAAGTTAACTGAACGTGCAAATTTTTTATATAATCATATTATTCGTGTCAAAAGCTTTCAAATGAGTACTATTGTCGCTATTTTTTGTGATTTTTTTTGAATCCGTAAGAACGGATTTGAAAAATCGTTCCTACAGTTTGTCACTTTTTAGAAAAAAAAGGCCCCAAAATCAATTCAAAATCATATTTTATCTCAATTTATCTTATTTTTCTTACTCTAAACGAGACTATATATAACACCCTAATTAATGTTTAAAAATATAAAATTGAACTTTATTATTTTATTTACTAATTTATCGGTGAAAACTTAATAATAATATTGAAATATTATTTCTCCTTCGTGCAATCAAATGTGTTGTAAATTTTTCAAAATATTTTATTTGAATTTGGAAGCAACATTTTAATTTAATTTTTTTTATGTTAATTGAACATTACAAAGGTTTCGTGTCGAAACCTTTCAAATGAATACCATTGTCGCTATTTTTTGTGAATTTTTTTGAATCCGTGAGAACAGATTTGAAAAATCGTTCCTACAATTTGTTACTTTTTAGAAAAATGCCCCAAAATTAATCCAAAATCATATTTTATCTCAATTTATCTTATTTTTTCTTACTCTAAACGAGACTATATATAACACCCTAATTTATGTTGAAAAATATAAAATTGAACTTTATTATTTTATTTACTAATTTATCGGTGAAAACTTAATAATAATATTGAAATATTATTTCTCCTTCGTGCAATCAAATGTGTTGTAAATTTTTCAAAATATTTTATTTGAATTTGGAAGCAAAATTTTAATTTAATTTTTTTTATGTTAATTGAACATTACAAATGTATTGGTAATATATATAGTTATTTATTTATATATATTGGATATAATAGAAATAGATTTGAATTTTGTTGTAATTATTTATGATCATTGAAGAGTAATTATCAGAATTGTATTAGTTAAATAAAATTTTGAATTGTGGCAATTTTTTTTTATAGATTTTAATCATTACTTTATTTAAAAATTAATAATAAAGTCAATTTTTTTTTTTTCGGCTGAGGAAAATAAAGCTAAGTTATGGGAAGTATGTCAGTGTTCCGCAAGCTTCCTTGTCTACCTTGAGTGTACGTCTAGAATTTGAAACGCTCGTCACATTGTTGTACATGTATATGTACATATATATACATATATATATGTATATTTTCAAGCGTAGATCAACATATTCGAAAAGCTGCAACAATCATTTGTTGAGACAAAAAGATCATCATCCAGGCTAGAGCGAGGTGGAGAGTGGGGGGGAATACATAAAGATGTTCGATGTATCACAGTCACATCCACGTCATACACTGAAAAATCAATATCAGCGTATACCAAAGAATCTCTCTTAAACAAGTTAGGCAATCCATTTAATGAAACAAACCTCATTCATCAGCTTATCCTACCCCCGTTAATCATTTTCGAGTTTGGTTTGGCAACCAAAAGCATTTTGATTTCGTTTGGAGTAAAAAAAAAAAAACAAGATAAATTGAGATAAAATATATTTTGGAGTTAATTTTTGCACAAATTTTTTAAAAAGTAACAAATCGTGAGAACGATTTTTTAAATTCGTTCCTATAAATTCAAAAAAATTCACAAAAAATAACGATAATGGTATTCGTTTGAAAGCTTTCGACACGAAGAGTATGATCGTATAAAAAAATTACACATTCGGTTAACCTACTTTTATATTTTTTTAGTGAAATATTAGAATTTTTTGAAATTAGTAATGGCGGGAAAATTAGAGGTAAATGGGTTGTTGGAGATTTATAAAATTTTTTTAGAAATTTTTTTTATACCAAACCGACCCTTTGTGTGTGGGAAGTCAAGATAACTAACTTTTTTTTATCCTAATTTTTCTAATGAATTTATATATTGACATTTATACTCTTGATACTTCATGTTATTTTCCAAAACTATCCTTGAATACACGAATATCCCGGATTCTTACATGTCTACCACTAGAAAAGGTTGACTCTATAAAAAAAAGGTCGACCCCATTTGTTAATTTAATGATTCACATACTTATTACCAAAAAGGGTCGATCCCTTTCTTTGACGAGGTCAATTTTATTTGTTAGTTTAAAGATTCACATTCTTATAGAATGCGTTTGTTTGGCAAATGTAGACATTGGATGACTTTGTTTATCCGTGGAGTCCACAGAAATTAGTGTTTGTTTTGCACAATGAAGAAGCGGGTGAAACATCCGCCTGAAGTTATTATATGACATTTTGCGGATTTAGCATCCGACCATTACTTATACCTTATCTCTGGATTTATTTTTCATCAAAATCTAAATGTCTAAAGTTATTTATTTTCACCTCTCATGTCAAATCACATCTTTTATCATATTTTATGTCTCACTAATCAAACACAAAAAAAATAATCTCACATAAAAAATTAATCCCATATTATATCCAATCATATATATTATCCCATAATATTATTTATATCCCATCATCCGATCCCTCAAAACAAACATAGTCATAGTGTTTAAGAAAAAGTAATTTCATAATTTAGAAATAACCCAATAATTAGTTGCCACAAATATTTAAGAAATAGTTGTTAACTAGGACATTCCCAAACTAAGCCACAATCTGTTCCCACCTTAACCAACGCCCTAACCCTCCACCCACAAAAAATATATACATATTGATGGATTTACCCAATAAACACTCGCTCTAAAAATAATAGATATTTTAATTTGTATTATTTTATATAATTATGTTAAGTTATTTTCATATAAATTTATTAATTCATCTATATTATCTATTTATAATTGTTATTTTTCCAACATAGCAACGCACATGTACAAGCTAATAAAATAATTTTAAAAATTTAAATTATTCTTATAAATTTTATTATTTTATCATAATTATTTCTAATAATGTTATTATAAAAATATTTTCAATTTCTTTTCAAAATTGTATGTAATTTTTGCTTCCAATAATTAAAAAAGTTGGTTGCACCTCTTATAGTAACAAACCTCTTAAGAAAAGTACAAGTCTTGTTTGGAGTTAACACAAAAATATTACAAACTTTACAGGTCTCTACAAATACGAATTACGAGATAATAAAATTTAAATTATTTACTCACTGTACAAAATATGAAATATTAATTTTTATAATTTTATATAACTCCAAACACACCAATATACAAGGAGAATTTTTAAGTGGTGTTTGAATGCCCCTCCCAAAAAAAAAAAAAAGAAAAAACAAAGAAAAAGTTGATATATATAAAAGTGACTCGTGATGAAGTTTAATTAAAGAAAGTTAAAAAAAATTACTAAAATAAACACGTATCATAGGGTGCGTTTGGAATTCCAAAAAAAACCAAAAAAACTAATGGATGGGATTGATGTGATGTAAAAATGATAGGTGACAAAATATGATTGGAGGAATTTGAAAACTTTTAAAATTTTTTGAAATTTTTTGATTTTATTTGAAGTTTCAAACGAGGCCATAATTAAATACAAAATGTGTGA
Source organism: Vitellaria paradoxa (assembly GCA_019916065.1). Lineage (NCBI taxonomy): Eukaryota > Viridiplantae > Streptophyta > Magnoliopsida > Ericales > Sapotaceae > Vitellaria > Vitellaria paradoxa. The sequence continues at coordinate 43,791,517 of CM034241.1, read as the reverse complement.
TTTTTTATGGGAGTCAATTACTAGGAGCGGAGATGGATATGATAAAGTCGGAGCGAGCGGGAGTTAATTATTATCTTCATTCAAATTATCTTTTGACCGCTCATTCCCACAGTATTTTTGAAATTCAAAAACTCTTGACCATTTCCGTGTATCTAACTTTAGCTTTATTTTTTTAATCCATCATCAATATTTTTTTTACCAGTCATCATTTATAACTTCATATGTTTTTTTTCGAATATGTCTTATCGTTTTTTAGATAAGATTTTTGTATTATTTTTTTTTATCCAACTTCAATTAATTTTTAATTATTTATCATTTATTCAACCTTAAATTTTTTGGATACATTTTATCATTTTTTTATTAGATAAGTTTTCTTTTATTATTTATCCAATTCCAGGTTTTATCAAAATTTTAGATGAGATAAAAGTATTACTCACCTAAAATAGTATTGAGAGAGAGGGAGAGAGAGAGAGAGAGAGGGGGGAGAGAGAGTAATTAGGACTCTGTTTGGAGTGACAAAAGTTTTCAAAAAATGGTAAAAAACACTTGAAACTCATTGCACAAATTATGAACTGACAACTTATTTCATTTTGGCTGCGTTTGGTGCACAAAAAGTTGATGAAAATTTCTATCAAATTTTTCACATTCCGACCTTCTTAAAATTCAAAAAACGTTCAATATCTGTTCAAAATAAAGTCGATAACTAGAATTCGATTAATCAAATAATAAAAATTTTGTTATCATTTTCACTATAGACTTCTAAACTACCAAATGACACACACTTTGACTATTTTTTGTGGTGTTTTTAAAATCGTTCCAACGGATTGTAGAAACTGTTCCGACTAAATCGCGCGAGCAACTTTTGTCCAAACGATTTCTACAATCTGTTTGGACAGATTGTAGTGTAAAGAAGTTATGATTGTCTAAAATTTTGAATCCGTCCAAACAAAAATCTAATGTGTCAGAACGAAATTTTACTATTCATCTCTAAAAAAATTTATTTGAACGGTGTGTACCAAACACAAAAAAAAAATTTTAAACTATAATTTATATAATTTTTCTGACTTTTTAGTAAACTAAACGCAGCCTTTATCTCTTTTTTTTTTTTTTTTTTTTTTATCACTCCCAAACCTACTCTAAATTTGTTCTTATACTCTGGTTGAAGACAGCTGGCAAAACGTATTTAATTGATTTGAAATGTACAGAGGATGATACGGTCACTTGTCCAGAGCAAGATGAGCCGTCTGCAACTGCTCGCTTCTATGCCCCTGCATGGCAGTGTCCATTTGCTAGCAACTTGGGATCTTTTTTTTTTTTTTTTTGTCATGCTGTTGTTATCATTAATAAAAAGTATAGCGAGTGCCCTTCCGCTAATAAAAAGGCAATGCAAATTGCGTTTTCAATTGCCTTTATTCATGTCAAAAAAATACATTTTGACATCGTGTATATATATATCTATTATTATTTTTATATTTATTTTTATTAATTTTGCTTTTTGTGTATATTTCTTAAACTCTTCGAATACCATGATGGTAAGTTGTGACCTATTATTCTTATTTCCAAGATGTTCTTATATTTTTAAGAATACCTATTACATTTTCATATTGGGTTATATTTTTATTTAAAAAAGAATATAAGAATAATATATATTTTAAGATTTTTAGTATATTTATTTAATTTATTTGCTACACTATTTTTTACTGTTCTTATATTATTCTTTGCTATATTAAAAATAAAAGAAATATTTTAAAAATTATAAGACAGTATACTTAAAATTAAGACAGTTGATGATAAGATTAATATGAAAAAGAAAGGAAGATTAGCCACAAAAAAAAAAAAAAGAAAGAGAAGAGAATGAGAAGGAAGGACGAAAATCAGACACATGCACATGCTGAAATATAAATATTATTAAAATGCAATGCGAGGTGTGAAAATGCTTTTTTGGCAAATATTTTTGTTTCAATATTATTTTTTATATTTTTTATTAAAATAAAGGCAGAGTAAAAAATAAAATAAAACAAAAATAAAATTCAGCAACTTGGGAACCTGATACGATCACACGTCATTGCCAGCTTCGATCCACATGAAGTCTACTCAGCGCCCCCCTCATCAAATCTTTATTTTATTTCTTTCAATCATTGCTCTCTCTCACCGGAAATTCTTACCAATGAAAATATCCATCGACCTTTGTTGCCACACCCATATATAAATACCTCCACGTTCCCGCATTTTCTCTCATTCCAAACGCTCCCTTTCTTTCCTCCGTATTCTTCTTCGTACGTATTTACAATATATCAAAATGGCGATTGAGCAGTGCCAGGACTTTGAGTATGGTGAGAATAACAGGCTTGATGATTTGGAAACTCCCTTCATTGAGAGTAAGAATGTTGTTGACTCTGAGAACGATGAGAGCGAAATCGGCTCTGGGAAGGGGTCCATTAGGATGGTTTTGCTCAGCACTGCTGTTGCAGTTTGCGGCTCATATGAATTCGGATCATGTGTGAGTATATATTTATATTCAAATGTCTCTATAGTAACTTAATACCCATCAACTTTCTAAGTTTTTCTTTTCCTTTTTTTTCCCTTCTTCTTCTTTTTGGTCAGGAACACCCACAAAAACACAGATACAAAAAAAGACCAAAAAAAAAAAAAAAAAAAAAAGATACTGTGTTTAGCTTAAGTTAATTTTTTTGCAGGTGGGCTATTCGGCTCCCGTTGAGGCTGCTATAAGGGAAGATCTTAACCTATCCCTGGCGGAGGTTTGTTATTTTCCCTTGTTTATTTATTTGTTATATAACTGGTGCTGAGATTTCAGAATTGCGGTAACATATTTACCATAATCTTGCAGTACTCCATGTTTGGCTCCATAGTGACAATTGGTGCTATGTTTGGAGCTGTTTCAAGTGGCAGAATTTCAGACTTCTTTGGTCGAAAAGGGGTATGAGAATCTTCAAACATGGATATGCTATCACAAAACTCACCACCCATTTTATTAGAATTAATTAGATTTTTTTTTTTTTCTGGGGTGGCATTGTCGTGCAAGCAGGCAATGAGAATGTCAGCCATTTTATGCATCATAGGATGGCTAGCAGTCTGCTTCTCTATGGTATTTGCTATACTTTCAGAATTTTTGATATTTTTTCACAAAAGTTATATCCACAGTTCCATTCTAAAAGACTTTATTGCAATAGGGAGCTTTGTTGCTTGATGTGGGAAGATTTTTAACGGGATATGGCATTGGAATCTTCTCTTATGTGGTAAATATATTCAACAACTGAAGTCCATTTTCGGTCTCAAAATAAGACCAGGATCGGAACTTGAAACAACTAAGCGAAATGGATATCCATGAACAGGTTCCCGTTTTCATCGCTGAAATAGCACCAAAGAATCTCCGGGGAAGGCTCGCGGCACTTAACCAGGTGGGAAGAGGACAGAGATTCTTAATTCTTTTGTTCATTCATTCTAGTAACAGATTAAAAAGAGTAGATGGCAATTAACATTTTAATCATTCGCCCGCTTGATCTGCAGCTCATGATTATCAGCGGTGCCTCAATTGCATTCTTGCTAGGAACAGTAGTACCATGGCGTTTACTAGCCTTGATAGGTAACATTTTAATTCTATACTAATACCAAATGGGTAAATTTAAATAACCAAAGCTAGTTTTATACCCCAAAAAAAAAAAAAAATAAATAAATTTTGATTTTTGAAAACTGATTAATGGGTCTGATTTGAAGGAATCCTTCCCTGCATACTCCTGCTCTTGGGCTTATTCTTCATTCCTGAGCCCCCGAGATGGCTGGTGAGAACTTAGCATGAATTTTGCAGATTTACAATTATTAATGCGAAAACTTTGTTGAGGAATGAGACAATATTTTATATTTCTTTCAGGCAAAAGTAGGCCGCGAGAAGGAATTTGAAGTGGCATTACGGAAGCTTCGTGGCAAAGACTACGATGTTTCTCGCGAAGCAGCTGAAATCCAAGTAACTTCCCTTTTCCATGAATATTTTAACGCGTCAGATTAAAGGTCTTAAAGATCAGGGATCAGCATTTGGAAAACTGACTATTAATTTCTTGACCTTGATAGGCTTACAATGAGACTCTTCAAAGTCTTCCAAAAGCTACGTTGAAGGATCTATTCGATAGCAAGTACATTCGTTCTGTGATTGTAAGAGACTTCTCCGCTCGGTTCGAAACATTTGAATCTTGATGACTGTTTTGAATTTTTATGTTTCCGGTCTTTTGAACTTGTTGGTTTTGTTCAGGTTGGGGTTGGATTGATGGTGTTCCAACAATTTGGAGGAGTAAATGGAATTGGTTTCTATGTCAGTGAAACCTTTGTTGCAGCTGGTAAATCAGATGACTAGTTCATTAGTAGTCTAGTTCCAATATCTGAATATGCTTATTTCTCCAAAAGCTCTTAACACTGATTCTGCGCAATGGCAGGACTTCATTCCGCCAAGATTGCAACCATAGCTTATGCTATAATTCAGGTTTTTAGTTCATCCATTGACCATACTTTGTTTTTGTTTTTGTTTTTTTTTTTTGGGTACCTTTTAGGAATATTATTCACATCTATTTAAAAAAATGCTTCAAAATAGGAAAACTCATGCATGAGTGAAAGCCAAAAATTTTTGCCAAACTAAGCCTAAATTTTTTCAAATTATGAGCCAAATTTTTGTATTAGATCTAAATAAATAAATGAATTATATATATATATTTTTTGCAGGTTCCTATAACTATGATTGGTGCAATGTTAATGGATAGATCAGGAAGAAGACCTTTGCTGATGGTGAGTGGTTGGTTTTGGCATTTCCAAAGATTGATCACCTATTAAGATTTAGGAAGAAAAATAATGAAATTAATTCTTTTGGAGACTAACGAAAATGGTTCTGCAATTTAAGGTGTCTGCGACAGGGACATTTCTAGGCACCTTCCTCACGGGCTTCTCTTTTTTCCTCAAGGTACTCCACATTGTTAATCAAGTCTGTCCGTTGAAATTTGAAACTCTTCTGCCTACTTAATTCTCATTGAAGTCTGACACTAATCTTAAACCATATTCTTTATGAATCAGGGCCAAAGCTTGCTGCTCGGATGGGTCCCAATCTTGGCTCTTTCCGGATTACTGGTAAATTGATAATTGAAAACTACTTGCTAAAATAACACACATACACACACACACACCAGAATCTTCTTGTCAGTAGTCGAAAATTTGTTGCTTGTGTTTTTGTACTAATTTTAACAATTTTTTTTTCCTCTTCTGGGTGATGCCAGATCTATGTATCATCATTTTCAATTGGAATGGGAGCAGTTCCTTGGGTCATCATGTCTGAGGTAACTACAGACTTAATATAATTCTAAAGCCATAGTACCAGAGTTTTCTTTGTCCATTTACAACTATAAAATCATTATGAGCAAATTGTTGGATCGATTCACAAATACTTACGATATATGAAAGAAAATAGTAAAATATCAACACACAGATATACGTGATTCTTCAAAATTCGGGTACTTCCACGAGAGCATGAGTAAGGGTTATTTCTTATTTATCACAGGGTTATATAGAGAATATTTATAACCAATTCTATTTCTAATCCTAATAGGATTACGTGGTCTGATTCTCAAAATACCCTTAATTACACTCGGTCGCTTCGCTTCCCTCGCTCCATTCCGCTCCGCTTCGCATCCGCCTCTCTTTCTTAAAACTTGGTTTCTCTCTGTATGAACCATAAGTCCCAACACAAATGTTGATTTGGCTCTTGAAAAGAGAGAGAGAGAGAGTCTGGGATCCAACATTTTGGGTTTCCTAGTTAAAATCACAGGAGTCAATTGGTGGTTAATTTCCAAAATTTTAACTTCTGCGTTCCTTTCTTTTGGGTTTTAATGTAAAATATGCGTTTGTGTGATTTTCATAAGCATTGTGCCACTGTATAACAAAAATTTTGGATCTGCCCGTGGTGGTGTGTGAACTTTTCTTGGAAAACAAACGGCCGGCTAGCCAAGAAAATTTACTGAATTCCATATTATTTGTCCTTTGTCAGATCTTCCCAATAAATGTGAAGAGTATTGGCGGGAGCTTGGTAGCCCTAGTGAACTGGTTGGGAGCTTGGGCAGTTTCTTACACTTTCAACTTTCTCATGAGCTGGAGCTCCACAGGTTTGATAATCCACAAACTCCAGTTTGCATAAAACAATAATGAAGATGATAAGCTCGATCTACGCGTAGTTTTGACTGCTGATACCACAATCTTTTGGTCTTAATTTTCTCCAGGTACATTCTGGTCCTACTCGGTTTTTTGCGCGCTCACTGTACTCTTCGTGGCGAAAGCAGTGCCTGAAACCAAGGGAAAAACACTGGAAGAAATTCAGGCTTCCATGAACTCATAGGCATTTGATAGAGACTAGAAAGTAGCTAGTGACGAAGTTGAATGCTATTTGATATATAGTGGCTAATGTTTCTCTACTATGCACCTTTGGAGGAATGGAAAATCACAGGGAACTTGCAACAAGAATATTCATTTGGAGACAATTTGGACATGGGCTGAAATTTTTCTACAACTATTTTGGAATTGCATATTGGAAGGGGAGCCATTGAAACATCTCCTGGCTGATTTTGCAAGGAATTGTTCCTTTTTTGGGGTAGAGCTTGAAATCATTTGACGAAGATGGAAGGAGTGGTCGAAGAATGGGAGTTGAGCTTCATATACATGTCCAAGGCAAGATGGATATGTATGTTCTATTAATTGCTTTGTATATCATTCCTTGTGACCCGAAATTCAAAGGTTTAATAAATTTATTTCATTCTTGCTTGATTGCTAAGATTTGTCCCATTTCAGCTCTTTCCATTTTTTTTTCTTTTGTTGAGAAAGGGAGTAAATTATTAAAAAAAATAAATAAATAAAATAAAATTACCAACCTACTTGGGTTTTTGGTAGTGACTAACATGGATGTGGCAGTGAATTAAGTATTTATGCTTAGATAGCGTTAGCAGCACTAAAAATTTTATAAATATTTTCATTGTTGGATGTTTGACATGATTCTTTAAAAATTTTTAAAAATTAGTAAAAGTTGGTAAAAATTTAAAAAATATTCGAGAAAGTTGGAGAAAATTAATATTAGCTGTTTGATTTTTTATTTTTGTGCTTCTAGTAGTTTTTAAAATATTTTTTTAGTTAGAAAATATATAAAAAGAAAATTGTTTCCAACCATTGATATAGGTTGCTCAATTAATCCACTTGGATGATGCTTCCTTTGCTGTTGTGAGTTTAACCTTAAGTCTTTATATAAATTGCTTAAAACTTCTTTCTTTTTTTTTTTTTTTTTTGAGGTTGAATATTAATAAGTGTTTCTTACAATGGTATGAAAAATTATATTCTCTTATCTAAAAACAATATTTGATAAACATTATTCTTAGTCCATTAGAAGTAATCAAACTTTTGGGTCGGGTCCATATAAAAAATTTGACCTTTACCTAGTAATTATTTTAGTGAAGAAAAAATTTTATGTCACGCCCCAAACTAAGATATTAGGAAATGTCATAGAGAGTGGATATAGATTTGAATTAAATCGAATCACTATAAGAATCTTGAAATTAGATTTATCTGTTCTCCACTCTTTTAAATTGTTTTGGGATTATGTTTATTGAGTATTTTTTGTTAAATTATTTTGTTTGTTTGTTTGTTTTTTTGGTAAGTATATTATTTTGTTTATCACTTATTCATTATTTGAATTGATTTAATATTAATTTTTGTAATAATAGAAAGCCTAATTCATCGCCCTCTTGGGTTGTCATTTGGGCAACAAACATAACTCCATATTTTCATTTCTCTTTTTATCTTTGCCTTCTAGATAAGCGTTAGTTTTAGTTGGTAAATCCGTTTGAATGATTTTTAGATTCTATAATTTTTAATAAATTTGATAATTTTTTACATATTTAATAAAATTTAAATAATTTTTAAATTGAATAAGTTACTGAATATAAAAGTGATAAAAATTAATATTTTATCAAACACTTAACAAACAAAAAATTAATTAATTTCAGTTGAAAATTGGTTTGCAGACGGTGCTAAGTAAGAAATAATAATAATAACAATAAATTAAACTAGGTTTGAGGGAAAAAAAAAAAACACAAAATAGATTTTAGGTCCACCTGTCAAGACAGACAGCCGTCGGAAACTCCAATGATCCGATCTGAAAGCCCTTGTGTTTTCCACGTTTATTTACGCAGCAATAGAGCACGCGTGACGTCGCGTCATCTCTCCACGACAGGTGACCTTTCGGATTCGTGTACGCACTGCAGCCTATGTATCAGCAATTCGTGGTGCCATTGCCAGCCCTTGCTAAAAAATCACAGCGGTCGCGAGTAGACAAAACCGGCGGACAGCAGGCCGTTTTCGCCGAGTCATTTTCCCGGTAAAAATCGTCCCCAATCTCAAGCATCTATCTGAAAGTCGCAATCTGAATTTTCTAGCATTTCAACTTTCCCGGACTTTGGGGGTACAAGATCGTTCCAGAGTCCAGGGAAGGCGACCTTCACTATTTTCCATTCTCGAATTAATCAATCGAATCCCTAAACCATTCGTTTTTATCCCTCGCTGATTTTGCTTGCAATTCAATGGTTTATTTGGTAAATTATATACGCTTGTGCGAACATTTCTGTATCTGTTGTGTATATGCTGATGTATGTGCTTGCGTGTTTATGGTCAAATTCTTACTCATATGGTACTCTCATCTGTATGTAATTAATTTGCACCTAATTTCAATCCTTGACTGCTTCAATTATTTATGAGGCTTGAGTTTTAGCCATTTTTTAGATTGCAGTCTCTCTCTCTCTCAGATTATTTGTTTGCAGGAAAAACTGTGATGAGACCTCATTTCCGGTGATGTGAAGCTGTACGTCTTTGCAGAGGTACACGGAGCCCAGTTTTTCTTGGTGGTTGTAAACTGAAGTGTATGTATAGGAACTAGACAGTGAGGTTAGAACAATTGTTATTGAGAATGAGTGGGCGAAAGACTAGAAGCACTTGTGCGGATGAAGATGGGAGTACCTCTCAAGGATTAGGTACTAGTCGAGGAGGACGGCACAATAAGCAAGCAAATTCTCTTGATCATGAAATTGCTCAACTCACAAAGCTTGGATCCGGACCAAGTGAGCTCTTGAGCCGGGTTTTACGGGGCAAATCAAGTTTTCCTATCTCCCCTGTGAAAATGTTGGCAGGTCGAGAAAGTAACTATTCGGGGAGGGGTAGATTCTCATCCGCAGATAATCGTCATGTTTTAAGCCGATATCTGCCTGTTTATGGGCCTCGAAGGATTGATACGAGGGGCAGCCGTGCTTATGTTTCGCAATTTTCTACTGATGGTTCTCTTTTTGTTGCAGGATTTCAGGTACGTAGTTGATATAAGTACACCATTACTAGATTTTTTTTTTTTTTGGGAATTTAGGATTCATTTAAAATGATTGAATGAAGACAACTGTATTCACTATTTTTTGGTCCTTCTGTGAAACAGGACAGTGAAATTAGGATATATAATGTGGATGGTGGATGGAAAATACAGAAGGATATCATAGCGAAAAGCTTGCAATGGACAATCACTGATGCGTCTCTTTCACCAAATAAACGTTATCTTGTAAGTTTGTGGCAATTGTTAAGCAAGAATGTGCTTGTGTATTCCTTTGGTTTGTGTACCCTGAAACAGTTTCTCGGTAAGTTTGTAATGCATTTTAAGCATATGTGCTTGATACAATGGACCAAGTGGAAGGGTGTATCTTGTGCTAACACAGGTTTACAACTTTTTTTACAGCCTTCACTAAGTAGCAACCTGAATCATTCTTATGCCACACCTCCATCCCTTCCATTTTTTAATTCGCTATATATTGAACTCTATTATACATTTGTGTGCAATTAGTAATCAATGATTTGAAGAGAAAATGTGGCTGTCAAATGTATCCTAAGACAGTAAGATATTCATGGAAGCTATAATTTCAGAATATTGATTTGAAAGCTATTATAAAATTCAGCATCCTAAACAACTATTTTATAGTTTTTTTTTTTTTCTTTTTTTTCCCCCTTCTTCTTCTTCTTCTTCTTCATTTTCTTCTTCTTCTGTAATGCTCATTAAAACTCATTGAAAATTATAATATAATACATTAGAGTTAAAAGTATACATGTCAATTTGTTTAACAGCTTGGTGGTATTTTATATTGTACAGGTACTTTTATTTTATTTATTTTTTCTTGGTGTAACATTGTATATTTTCAGGGATACCCTTGAAAAACTATTGTGGTTAAAGTGGAAAAATAAAGAGGACAGATGCATGACAGTTGTTTAAAATTTTTGAACCTCCTAGTGGCTACCATTTGCTTTGCATTAGTATTCCTTATAATTTAGCAAGTGTTACCGAATGGAGGGGGACAAAAAGATTAGGTTTGGAGTTTTTCTAAAGTTTTAAATTGCAACTGAAATAAGTTTTGTTGAAACCATTCCTGTCTCTTTATTGCTGGTATGCACAACTCAATGGATTAAAGATGAAGGTGATACATACCATATTTGATGCAAAGGTTCTGTTCACTTTGAACTCTGGGGTTTTGATTTTTGTTCAATGCTTTTTTACAAAATCATAGATGTATATGCTTTTTGTGGTCTTCTTCTTTTTCTTCATCCTCTCTCTTCTAGTTTTACTTTTCGCAGGCAATTCCCATTTTGTGTCTGATTGTCTGACCTGATCTGGTAGTATTTGATGCTTATTGCTCTAGATTTTCCAATCCTCTTAAACATATGTGCAAAGTTATATATATATATATATATATATATTTATCCTGCTTCTTCGTCTGTCCTCTCCTTAATTATATTGCTAAACAGGAACTTCATTTTATCTCTTCATTCGATTTTTAGCTTGTGACTTTCTTATAGTTTGTTTGCTATTACTTGATTGTCTGATTATTTAGCATTAGGTGGTTGACTAACTTGATGTGCTGCTATTGTTGTTCAATTTAAATTTAATATTGCAGGTTTATGCAAGTATGTCACCTGTTGTCCATATTGTTGATGTCAACTCTGCTGCAACGGAATCTCATGCAAACATTACGGTGTGTATTATGAGTGCTATTGATACTACATTTCCTTGGAAGAGAACTCAGAAAACAATCAGTCAAGAGTTTAAAAAGTGATTAGTAAATTTATGTTTTCTCCCATTAGCATTCTAGGTTTTCTCGTTTACTCCCTTATTAAGTAATGTACTTTTTCATAATTTTGACAGCAGCTGATGCTTCTTATTGTTGTCTGGAATTGATAAAGGAAAGTTATCTTACTGTAATTTAAAATAAAGAATTGAAAGGTCATGGTTCCAGTGGGTTTTCTGTCAATAGGCTCTGATCTTGATGGTGTAGAGAGTGCAAGTTTAGATTCTCCATTTTATAGGATGCCACTATTTGACAGACGCTAATCTCTCCAACGAGATCCTGTCAGAAGGGAAATTGGCTGATTGTACTCACATAGTAGAATGGTCTTTCTAACCCACATATATGCACCATTTGTATGGAAACAAGGAAATTAAAAGCAAACTAATCCTTTACAAATCCCAACCCTGAATTTCTGCAAAATTCAGATAAAGTTTGAAGGGGGGGAAGCAATCCTTCTTTTTGCCCCTGCGCTGCACTTCTCATTCATGAATAGGTGGTCCTTACCAACTCACCTTCTAAGGACCGTGGAGTCCTTTAACCCCAAATGTGTCGGACCAAACAGAATGAGGGGTAATCAGTCTGAGATATTGTCTTCCTTGTAGGGCTTCTTCCTTCTCCGAATGCAGTAAATGTCCTTGGGATACAGAACTTTTTAAAGTATCAAAATTTTATTTATTAATTTGCTTTTTGTTGGGGGGGGGGGGTTGGGGGGAAGGAGGGGTGGACGAGGAATCTATCCAAGATAGGGCTACGTTGGACCCACCTTTTATTTTTTTTAGTGTCTTGTTTGTTGTGTTTCCTTTTGGTTCACTCAAAATGGTCTCCTCATTGGAGTTCTATTATGCAGGAAATTCATGAAGGTCTGAACTTTTCTACGGATGATGATGCTGAATACACTTTTGCAATTTTTGCTGTAAAATTTTCAACTGATGGGCAAGAGCTTGTAGCAGCAAGTAACGATAATTCAATATATGTTTATGATCTCATATCAAATAGGCTTACCCTTCGTATTCCAGCACACAAGGTATTATAATTTATTTTTGTGGTAAGACATTTCTAGTAAGTTTTTCATGTCTAAGGTTATCATGAGGAGGCTTTATGATTTTGAAAGCTATGCAGTATGATGAATACATTTTGTAGCCATTTTTTATTTTTTTGGGAAAAACTTTGCCATTTATTTGTATTTTTATGCTCAAAAGAATCAGATCTGTGATTCAGAGTCGTACTTGTTTGGACTTGAGGATTCTTTTCGTAGGTGTTCTTTCTAATATTGAAGTGGACTGAAGCATATTGGGACTAACTTCCTGCTAGATTAGCATTTTTGCCCCCATGCTTAGGAGACAATAGGTTTGTAGCGTTAGGAGGTTGAACTTATCTTGCCTGCACCAATACTAGACGCTCTTGTTTTTCTTATTAAGGTAGCGGAAATTACTTTGTACATTTTAGTTATATTTTTCTCCTTAAAATTCAATTTTGCAGATCAGCAAAGAGATTGTTCACCTTTTACTCTGATTTAATTTTTAACATTCTGTTATGAATTTTGAGTTGAGAAAATTGGTCGTTCATTCTGTCTTGTTTTCCTACCTTCCTCACTGTACACCTTTTCTATCCTCTTCCACTTAAAAGGTGATGCCAGTTTCTATATTGCCAACTGAATTTGATACAAAGCCGTACATCAGGATGGCAATGGGTAAGGATTGCTCCTACCTGATCCAAACCAAATCCGAACCAAAAGGGAAAAACCATACTGTATCTGAACTCAATTAGGTCAACCAATAACCAATATGAACCTGACTTAAATAGATGCCCAGTTGAATACCCAAAACCCAATTGAATACCCAAATCTAGGTATGGCAAAAAAAACTCCCAGCAATTCACTTACCACCATTTCTTCAGCCCTCTCACTAGGCCCAACAGTTTGCACATGCATTCATGCATCATACATACATACATACATATATATATATATATATATATATAGAGAGAGAGAGAGAGAGAGAGAGAGAGAGGGCGAGAGAGAGAATGGCTTCCTCGGGCAAATGACTCCAATAGGCAGAACTGAAACAGTATATACAGAGTCTGGAGCTTTGAATTTTTTTTTTCCTCACCAAGATAGGATAAAAATTGTTTGTTAAATAAACGATTACATTTAATTAAAATTGTTTACCAAATAAATGATTTTAAGCTGTTGCCCGGGAAAAATCGTTTACTTAATAAATGAATTTATGTATGATCGTTTACTCAACAAATGGGTTTTAAAACATCAGGAATTAAAATCATTTACACTAGACAAACGAATTTAACTGTCCCCCATGGCACCTGCTTCCTGTAACAAAGAAACCCACCTGTTAATCATTTACGCCCAAATAACAAAGCAACCACAGCAACATTGGAACCCACCTCTTTAACATTTACACCCAATGGTAAAGAGAGACCGCCAAAAATTACTGGTTGAACATCTCACATGACTTACCAGTTCCTACCCTCCCCAGTATTAACCCTATCTGATAAAAATCAGCTCTAAAATTTCTCCCCTGCAACCCGAACCAAACCGGAAAGAGGGGAACCAAACCCCATCCGATCGGGTCGGGTAGGGTTGGATACCAACAAAATTTCTTCTTCCTCCTTTTTTTTTTTTTTTTGGCCCATCCCTAGCTGTACATATTTTACATATTTCATGCATCTCATTGATCAATGTTGAAAGATAATAATATTTAGTATACATTCTTCTTGCAGGACGATGTTAATGCTGTATGTTTCGCTGATGAAAGTGGCCAACTCATTTATTCTGGGAGTGATGATACCCTGTGTAAGGTAAACTATGAATTTTGCAAATATTTTAGGTGTTCTTCATCTGAAATTCCGGCTCTTCATTTCTTATGTCTCCTTTTTTACTCCTATCTGTGAGTTACTTGATAGAGCCTTTTATGGCCAACTTGCATAAGTTAGCAAGTTTTTGGAAATGTAATAAGCTCCATACTGCAGCTTCTTTTGCCATTTCCTAAACAAGGTTTAAACCACAAAAATCATAGTTGCCATCTCTTTCTGTTGATTGTTTGATACATTTTAGAAATAAAGTGAAATGCATTGCCATGAGTATCCCACTTGAATGAATGTTAGATACACATGTTATATCACACTTTACGTGTGATGCATTGCAAATATGATTTGTGCAGTTTGCTTTTCTCAAACTCTGGATGGGTCATCAATTTGCCATTACGTGTCACATAAATAAAACCCAAAGGTGTCATTTAGACTTTAATATCCTGTGTTAACACATTACAATAGACCTTTGTACTGTTAACAAAAACAAGTATGCTATAGAAATTCTGAAGATACACCTTCAGATTTTCGCTTTTGTTTGTTTATTTATTTATTTATTATTATTTTTTTGGCGGGGGGTGATATGCAACTTTGCAGTGAATAATTAGAATTGTTAAACATTTTTCTTTATTGCAGAGGTTTTTTCAGCATTGTTATTGAATTTTGTATAAGGTCCTAATTTCCTATTTTAGCTTTGTGTTGTGGATATTTGGTACTTCATTTATTTCACTGAGGTTTACTCTCTGTTTTTTTTTTTTTAAGATATTTTTTGCTCATCCCTTTCAAAAGTTTGAATATGTAAAATATGCGAGCATATACGTGTATATATACTATCTTGTATGTATTCTACAGCACCTGATAAAATTTAATTGTGATATATAAATTATAGAGTTGGAGACCCAGTGTAGTACACTAGTACAAGAATTGTGGTGTGCAAATTTGGAAGAGAGGGGGTATTTTGGGGTTTATTTCAAGTTTGGTGCATGGTGTTTTTTCATCTTCACTGTTTCCATATACCAAGGTTTAGAGAATGGCTGAACTCTTTTTCAGGGTTGATATTTCCTGTGCCGTTGAAATGTGAATTTAATTTATGTTCAACCATTAGTCATGTATCTGTTCTATAGGAATGCTAATCTGTAAATTAAAGGGATGAGAATTTTTTAGGGTTCGTTTCAAGTTTGGCCACAGTGACATTTCATCTTTACGGTTGCATATGCCTGGTATTGGAGACAAAGGCAACTCTGTTAGAGTTTGATAGTTCTTATGCTGCTCCAGTGTGAAATCAACTTTAATTTTATCATTTGTCACGTATCTTATAAAGAATAATTATGGACCATTTACTCGGTCACTCCTAGTCATAGTATGGTAAATAAATGCTTTTGAAAAGCATTCTCAAATAAGTCACTTGTGAAGACCTCTGTGGTTTCTTAGAGGTCATTAATGCTTATGCTATTTATTTATTTTAAGTTTACGGAGCCTCAGATGCAATGAAAAATTTGGGAAGGATAATCAATCTGTGGTGCACAGGTTCTTATTTTTTTTTTTTCTTTTCATTGTCTCTCCTATTTATTTATTTATTTATTCGAGCTCCTAATAAGAATATTTGTTGTGATTTGAGATTGAGGTTGCAGTAGTACTGACATGTCTATTTGGTTAAGGATCTTCCTGCTCGATGCTATTATTATGATCATTATTATTATTATTATTATTATAGGTGTGGGATAGACGTTGCTCTGTTTCACGAGCAGCTGGAGGTCTGATGGGACATCTACAAGGCATTACTTCCATTGACAGTCGTGGTGATGGCCGTTATTTTATCTCAAATGGGAAAGATCAGGCCATCAAACTTTGGGATATTCGGAAAATGTCCTCTAATATTACTTCGTAAGGCTTTTTTGTTGCTTTTGTTTTGCCTATATGTAACTGTTTTTACTAATTTTCAACATCTTGCTTGAACTGATTTGGTTCCTTCATGAGTAATCTTATATGGTAAAGGAACAGAAGTGGAGAATCTAATATCCAATTTGCCAGCTTTCAATTCTGTATTTATCAAAACATTCCCATAAAGAGAGAGAAAATGGGAACTTTGGAAATATGAACATCAAGGTTGTTGCATGAATAATAACTTGTACAGTGCTGAAAGCAAATTTCAAATTTTCCTATGGATCACTAACTAACAAAATTTGGTGTATATTAGCTGCATGCTTTTCAATATTTTTGTTCCGCATGCGTATTCTCTGCTGGTCAATCATTTGCTAAATGTTTTAATAATGCACGCTTACATGTGCCCTGGGTATTTACATGTACTGCTAAATGATTGCTTTTGCTTCCTCTAATTTTGTTGATGCAGCAGCAGTCGATGGTTGAGGAATCAGGGGTGGGATTATAGGTGGGAGGACTACCCAGATAATTTTAAAGATTTAAAACATCCCAATGATCTATCAGTGGCTACATATAAAGGTCATTCAGTCTTGAGCACCCTCATTCGCTGTTACTTCTCCCCCACATATAGGTAATTCAGTGATACTGTCTTCTCCTCAGGAATCATTTCATGTCATTCTTATACTTGTATAGAATATCAAAGTGATTGTTATTATTTCTGTGAAATTTTTTTACACTAGTCCATTAAATGATGATGATCAATTTTGTAAATATGGCCCTGAATTTCGTTCTTACCGTTCACATCGGCTTAGTCTAGCGTCATCAAGTGCCCCCAAATACTGGTCTATTTCTTGCGATAAACATCCAAAGTAGATGATGGTTGAATGATTTGAGCCCTGACATTGCCTTTATATTTAATCAAAATGCGTCATGAAGTTAAATTGAGTTCTAACCCTGGGAAAGTTGTGTGACTTTGTCAAATGTAAATACATAAGATCATTTCTTTTCCATTGAAACACCTAAATGTTTATAGTCCTAATAGACTAAAACAAAAAACACTAGTGGAATAATAGCTCTAATGTTCTAAAAAAAAATAGGGTAGATAATGCTGTTGATTGCTAATTAATGGGTTGATTACACTAAACTCCATATCTCACTTATGGATCTGCACTTTTAATTGTAATAATTAAGTCCATGCACTTCTAAGACTCGCAAATTGAACTTTTTCTAAATTTTCATTTAGGGATTTTTTATTATTAGTCACGTTGCCTTTTTGAAAGGGTAAGAAAGTAAAGGCACTTATTTTCTTCCATATTTTGCCCCCCCCCCAAAAAAAAAAAAAATCTTTTTTTTATACATTGTATGTATAATATGGTAATCAATATGTTAATATTTTAATATATATTTGTAAAATACATACTTCGTAACCTTGTATATAAAGTACATATAATGAACAAAATAAATTATTTTTTGAATGTAATAAGGAAAGCAAGTATTTTACTTTTTTACACCTTAAAAAATGACTATGGCTAGTTAATGAAAAATTCCCAAATAGAGATTTACAAAAAGTTCACATTGCAACAAATTAAAAGTGAAAGGACTTTACTGTTACAATTGAAAATGCAGGTCTTTAATGAGATTTGGTGTTAAATGCAAGGGTACAATGTGTAATTTACCCTCACATTTTTTTTTTAAAACTTCATACATTTTACATATATTTCAATTTATACTTCTAAGCATGGTTTATCCTCACATTTTTGTGTTCCTCTCAAAATATTTCCTAAAGCGTTTCCAACATATTTTCATTTATGTGCTAAGTCCAAGAACCTGCTGAAACAATATGTGGATCCTTGGTTAAATAAGAGTTTCTTTTTGTGGCTCATTCGTAGTTAAGCATTAGGTTAATTTTCCCTTCATTTTATCTTTCTGAATTTTATCCATTTTAGTTACTTCAATGCTTGTCAAACTGGAAAGAGAGCTTAGCCTAGTTGGTATTCAATATTTGGTATAAATTTTAGATGCATTGGTCCATCCAATGATATTGAATTTTATTTTGAAACGGTACCAAGTGGTACTAATTATATCAAAGAGTTTCCAGATGTTACAAATATTATTAAATGTATTTAATTGGGTTCATTTACTTTCCTTTTTTGCAGCACCGGTCAAAAGTACATCTACAGTGGATCTGGGGATTCTTCTGTTTATATTTATGATCTGGTATGTATTGAAGTTTTTCATTGCCTTTCTGCATCGTCCACTAAATTGTTTTGTTAAAGACTTAATTCGCTTGGAGGAGAAGAATCAGATTTCTTCTCAGCTTGCTGCCTAGTCAATTCATGACAACATTTTGTCCTTGCAAACGACCAATCATATTGCACATGCCTATAAAATAACTCATATTCCACCATGGTTGGACCTTTTCATTACTAGCCTTTGAAATTAAAAACCAAGCCTTTTCCCACTAGGTGGGGTCGGCTATATGGATTTGACGACGCCAATCAAATCTGTTTAGGACCATGTCCTCCGTTAGATCCAAGTAGGCAAGGTCATGTTTAATAGTTTCTTTCCAATTTCTCTTGGGTTTTCCTCATCCTCTCCTACTCCTGACAATCTCCATACTTTCACACCTTCTAACAGGTACCTCCGTTGGACGCCTTTTAATATGGCCGAACCATCTTAACACTGCAAATTCCAAAATATCATTCCCTACTTCATTTCTATTATGGTAGCCAGATTCCCTATGTATTCCTATATATCCATCTACGTCGCGTCCTATATGACCGTTCAAATCTCCTCCTATGAAGACCATCTCTCCTTGGGGTATCTCTAACAGCATTCCTTCCAAGTCTTCCCAAAACTTCTCCTTATGTTCGTCTCCTAAGCCCGCTTAGGGGGCATAAGTACTAATTACGTTTACTATCTCTTCACCTAACACTAACTTAATTGCAATAATCCTATTTCCACAGCGTTTTACATTAACTATATCTTCCTTTAGGTCCCTGCTTACTATTATGCCGACTCCATTCCTCGATCTATTAAGTCTCGTATATCATAACTTATAATTAGTCTTCTCAATCTTTTTAGCTTTCTGTCTCACCCATCTTGTCTTGTCTATTGCAAGTAAGTAATTGCGATTCGTCTCATTTCTATTATATCCACCATTTCCATAAGTTTTTCAGTTAAACTCCCAATATTCTAAGTACTTAATCTCAGTTTTCTATTTTGGACTAGCTTCCTTATCCCCCTCACTCGTCCAAGAAAGTGTGAGGACCCTTGCCTATTTAACACTATACCCGGGCGCCGATGCAGCGGTTTTTGCTTATTTAACACTGTACTCGGACTATACAGCGCGTCGTTAAGTAGGGGACGCCCCCACGAAATCTCAATAGGTGTCAAATTCATAAAAAAAAATCCGACTGAATATTGTGCTGGCTGTACCTAACGCACAGCCCTTCTCCTTTGTCCGGGCTTGGGACTAGCTATGTCAAGGATACCCAACATAGGTGGAGTTAGCCTTCGAAATTAAGAGGAAAAAAAAAAAAATTTGTTTGTTAGTCTGCATTAGGTTGCCAATCAAAGCAAATGTCTGCAATAGATGGTATCAATATATATATATATATATATATATTAGATTTATGCTACTCTTAGGACATGGTATTCTTTGTTGTTTGTAGGTGAGCGGAGCTCAAGTGGCAAAACTTGACTACCATGACGGCACAGTGAGAGATTGTAGTTGGCATCCATTCTACCCGATGATCGTAAGCTCGGCATGGGATGGTAACATTGCCCAATGGGAGTTTCCTGGGAACGGTCGAAAACCAGTTCGCCCAACTAGAACGAGGAGGAGACGGTATTTCTGAACGGATCATATTTATCAAAAATAATAATAAATAAAAATAAAAATAAAAATAAAAAATAAAGTGAAAATTACTGAAAGGGATCATGGTTTCAGAAATTTTTTATAACTAGACACTCTCTCTGTGTATATAATAAACAAACTGTCTTATTCTACAGCCTCGGAAATTGCTGGCATTGTATCTACAGATGCGTACCCTTGTTTTTGTTAATTATTATCCTTTTGGAGGGGAATTATTCGAGTCTTTGATATTTCTATAACTTGACTAGGCACTGTACATCTTTCTGATTATTATATGATGTAAACTGCTATGGTTGTAGTTTTTTCATGATATTTGTGGCCCTGCCGACGGCTTCTATCTCTTCCCTACCACGACCACGTCCTGTCGGAAGACCGTGTCATGTCCATTGTCCCGTCTGTTATCAATTTTATTAATTATTTGATAATTAATCAGCACGGTCTTAATTGATCTTAACTCAGGTCTCAATATCAAAATTTTTTTCTAAGACCAAAATTGATAATTTTTCAATCAAGATATTTTCCATTAGGAATTTTTTTTTCATATTCATATATATATATATATATATATGTATATAATATTTAGTTTTCCTAGATAATTATAAATGGTGTTATCTTTTTGTATATATCAAAATAGCTGGCCCTTATGTGCTGGAATTAAAATAAATTTCTTGATTCTTATTTTGTTGGAAATGGTGATTCATAAATATATGGTCCCTCTTATTTTCATAATTAATAAATTTATAAGATAAAGTATTATATCTAGAGAGTAGTTTTAAAAGTTACCCTTTTGAGTTGGTTATGAATATACTTCGTATTTATTTTATTTTTTGAAAATAAATTAATTGATATTTTTTGTTAATTTTTTTTGGGGGTTTAAATCTTGATATTTTGAATTGTACGTGTGTGATATTGATTGATTCTATTTCGTCATTTTTGTACTCCTGATGATCACGCTGCCAATGTGGTTTTATATCACATCTTTTTTTTTTTTTTTCTTTGGTGGAAACGATAAAACTGAGAAAATTGTTATTTAAGGGTCAATTTTCAATTCTTTCATATGATTCCTGAACTTGTCAAATCGGTGGAGCCGAAAGAAGGAAAGTATTGTTAGCACAGCATGGGAGTGTGAAATGTTCTTGGAGTTGGAGTTGGAGTTGAGTTGGGTGTGTGTTGTGTTGCATATAAGTCATAGTTTTCATACTAATTTTTGAGTTAGTACGTGGACTTTGGTGTTAAAATTAAAAAAAACTATTAACCTTTGCTCAATGTTGGGTCTCATTACCTTCCATGGGCTGTGTCGCATGGTCTGGGTCTAGCCCAGGAGATGTCCGGTGGGCGCTTTGGGGGCTTGCTCCCACATCGGAAGTTGGGTGTGTATGTTATGTTGCATATAAGCCTTAGTTTTCATACCAACTTTTGAGTTGGTATGTGGATTCTGGTGTTAAATAAAAAAAAAAATAGTGTGAAATGTTTGATTAAGGTTGAATGACAGCCAAAAAAAAATTAATTATAAATAAATAAATAAAATAAATTTAAAATTTTGACGCTGAAAATTTACAGATCAACAAAAAATTTTTGATTTAAAAAATTTAAACTTATTTTTCGATGAGTTATTTGATTTTAATCAGACCACTCATGCTCAATATGATGGGTTGACATAAAAAAGTGATGTCTAACTCAGAGTCGTCAAGCCCATCCCGTCTGAGAAGAATTGGATCTTTGTCCTCAGACAAACAGTTCCCACAGTGTTCAAATAGCGGCAACTCAATAGAAAATATTTTATAATGAAAATTAGTTTTTAAAATGGTGACTGAACCATTCTTTTTCTTTCTTTCTTTCTTTTTTTTGGGGGGGGGGGGGTGGATTAAATGTGTTCAATACTCTTGAATTCACTATGGTCAGTGAAATTTCCTCATCTTACTAATTATGAATTATCAGTGAAATTTCCTTATCTTACTAATTATGAATTATCAACCAAAACAATAATAAGTACTAACGCAAGAAGAAAAAAAAATAAAAAAAATTAAACACCAACAATTAACTATGAAACTGTTCACGAGGAAGGGCGAAAAACTTCAAATCATGAAAATCATAAGATTTTCACTATGTGCAATATGATTACAAGTAAGACCACAATAACATGACTGTTGTATTATTTTTATCTTTCCTGCACCAGTCACAATCAATGTTAACACGCAATAAAAATCATGCTCACGCGTTTGAAAATCCTATGCACAAGGTGTTTAAAATATAAATATTTAGTGACTATATTACGAGAACTCTCTTTCAAACTCTGTAAATAAAGTGATATCATTTTCTCTAAATGAATGCCCTAATGCTACATTTAATGGGGGGAGAGGATTGGAGGATAGAGATAAATAATACTATTAAGTAATGTATAAAATTAGATATAATATATGATTAATTTCTTACGTGAAATTATTTTTTTTAGTGTTCGATTGGTGGGATATAAAGTAAGATAAAATATGTAGTTTGACAATAAATGCTTTCAGACTTTTAGATTTTAACAGAAAGTATGCATTCCAGTAAAGTTTGTAATATTTTTTTTTGCGAGTATTTAAGGAGATTCTGCGTTGAACAGAATTTTGATTTTTTCTGAGACTTAGTGACAGCGTTGCTCCGCTCTACCGTATTTTACTTTTAAAATCTTCAATTTTATATTCTATAACACTCTAGTCAAATTCAATATTTAAGAATATAAAATTAAAATTTCATTTTATTCATTATTTTGTCAATTTTAATTATAAATCTAACAGTGACACCTTAAAAATGCAATAGTCGTAGTATTATCAGGTGTATTACTCTCTGTCAAACTTATACTAGTAAATTCTTTGTTACATGTCTTTTCTGATATCTCATTTGCTTCTTTTGAAAGTTCTTTAATTCAAATGCAGTATGAGCGGCCAATAGATTTTATAAAGTTACTATATATATATATATATATATGTTATTTTTACAGAAATTTGATTTTGATTGACGGTCGTTTTCATTATGAATTTAATAAAAAAGAAAAAAGACCTGAAAAATATTGTTTCCCTGGCCCACGTTTTAGCGACCTACATTATTTTACACTCGTAAAATGACAGTCATGGCTCATTTCGTACATCAATCGCTGAATGCCATCAACGCAATCAACTTTTGGCTATTAATGCTAGTCCTCAAAGGGAGGCTGGACTTTTAGCGGAGGTAGGGGGTAGAATGTTTCTGGTCAAATTCACCATTAAAAAAAAGGGGGGGGGGGGGGGTTGGACATTGTCAAAATGTTCGTTCACGATAACGAAATTAAAATTTAATAGTTTAAATTTATTTAAATATTTTTAATTTAAAAAATAAATTTCAATTTAACGGCTTGAGCTCCCCTATTTTTAACTTACATCACTACTCACAAATTTCAAACTTACGTTAAGAGACCGTTTGGAAGTTAAAAAAAAATTTAAAAAAATTTAAAAAAAACTTCAAAAAATTTCAAATCTTTTCAATCAAAATTTACCACTTATCATTTTTACATCACATCAACTTCAAAAGTTGAATTTTTTGAACTTCCAAACACCCCCTAACTATTACTGGTAAATAAAAATTTAAGACTATAGAAGTTATATTTTTAACTTTTAAATGCAGTAGTAAAAGATTTTTATAAATATTTTTAACTTTTAAATGTAGTAGTAAAAGATTTTCATAGAATGAACTTTTATATATTTAACGAATAAAATAATTTTTAAGTTAGATTTAATTTCAAGAACCTTAATCCGATCATTACTTGCTTGAATTAATAATTACTATCGTTTATAGGACCCTCTATCATTTATAAGACCCTGAATCAATATTAATTATAGGACCCTATAATAATTTGTTACTCATTGTCCCTTAAGTAATGATGGGAAGCATTTAATTAGATAATATTACCTTAATTTTTTCTCCTATGAGTAGAGATGAATTCTATTTATTAATTTTTTAAGTCAAGTGAGGGTAATATTGTCTTTTTAATAATTCAAAAGGTCCACAGTCAAGTTTGAAAGAATTTTCAAACAGCATGTGGGTTTTTTAGGGTGTGTTTGGTGAAATAAAAAAATGTTAAGAAACTTTAAAAATTTTTGAAAATTTCTAAAATTACTTATTTTTTATTTCATTATATGAATTACGAATTCACAAATTATCTAATTTTATCTCATTTTTTATCACTCTAAACACTCCTGATAAATATTCTATACTAAATCTTAAAAAGTGCAAGTATTGATTTTTTCAAAATGTTGGTGGGGACGAGGTAGACAAAAAGACTAAACTAGGGTGGGTGTTAGATTAAAATTCACCCATTTTTAAATTATATATATATATATATATATAGGTATTGTGGCAACTCTCTGGTTTCATGGATTAACAGATGATGAAGAGAAAGTTGAGCATTTTTTCGTATTTTGAATAAAAATAAACAAATGGCTTAAAGTGGTACAAAGGAAAGGAATGCACTTAATGATGCACCTTTTCTTTTCTTCTTTTTCCTTTTTCCCAACAATTTTGGTACTTGACTTTATCCCCCATTTGTATTTTTCTCTGCTATTTAGCCAATTTGTCTAAACCGAGCCTTTCCATTTACTTTTTAGATTTAGACTTTTAAAAGTTCATTTGCAACGAAAAAAAAAATGTCAAATCTCATATCATAACTTAGAAAATTTGACTTTATAGGAGATACCCAAACTATGTATAGATATATGTATGTATACATATAATAAATTATACTTTGTATTTTTAAATTTTATATCAAAATTTATTTCAGTCCATTTACTTTCATCAGTTCTTATATTTTTAGTTAAGTTTTAATATAACTCTTTCTTTGAATTTGTTAATAAAAAATTATTATTTGTGCATATATGATAATTTTTACTTTCATTTAATAGTAATCGACGGAATGATCATATTAAAATTTAATTATAAATATAAGGGGTTGACTGTAAATTACAATTAATAATATATAATTTAAAATGAGAGTTGTCATAAAGTATAAGTTTACAAAATATAATTTATCTTTTAATATATTTACATATAGAGAGAGAGGGGGGGAGGTGGGACACTCCAACTCCAATTCTTATTCAATGGTTGGAGAATGAGATTTTTGACATAATGTGCCACCCATTGCTAAACCAATAATGGGATTCTTCTAAGAAGGTTCAAAGTTACTTCCAATTAAAGTTTAGCAAAAGTGGGGCTGGCATTAATTAGAATTTCTAGCACTCTTGATAAAATTAGATTAATAAGTAGCACATTGGTTTACCTTTGGCAGGGAATTAGTTAAATTACTTTATATGGGTCTTGAGCATTACATTACTACGCGAGTGGTAAAGGAATATGGTGAAAGTAGACATAGCATTTTTTTGGCTTTAAATTATGTTTAAGGGTAAAAATTAAAATTTGCACGCATCACACATAAATAATAACGATTTGATACTTACACAATTCGATAATTAATTATTGAAAATAGTATTGTGACTGTGGAAAAATTTTGAAACAGATTGGGTTAAGAGTTAGAATGGAGGAGTGTGAGGTAAACTTGAGAGAATGGGAATAGAAGTGAGTGTAAATGTGATGATAATCATATTTGTAATGTGATATGAGGTTAAAAATGGAGTAAATGTTACATTTGTGAAGTTTTACTATTTCTAATTATAGTTGATGTACTTTATAAAATATAGAAAATGGTGATATTAATCTTATAAAATATAAGGGCAATTTCGTAAGTATTCAATCAAGGTTCAATCTTCCAATGAAAAAAAATAAAAGTCATTTCTATGTTTGTTTGTTTTTTTTTTTTTCTTTTTGTGGGAAGAGAATAGCTTTTTCTTTAATAGGAAGAAGAATAAATGGTAAGATGGACATGATATTTCACATTCCAAAGTGCAATTAAATAAAAGAACAAAATGCTCATTCCACCTTTATTTGCTCCACTTAATTTAACTTTTTCACTGTGTTATTATGAGTTTAAGATTACATTATTATTATTTTTTAGGAAAGAATACTTAATTCAATATATGTTTTTAAATGCGAGTAATCTCTTACCCATTCAAAATAATAATAATAATTATAAAAAAGAGATAAAAAGGGTGTTGAAGTATCAAATTGTTGGGTGAGTTGACAAAAAGTTGCCACTCCATTGATTATGCCTCCATTATTTGATAGCAAAGTGGTGTGGGTTGAAGTAGGCACTATAAAGTTTTGAAATTCAAGGAATTCAAAGCATGGGATAAGATACACATCAATTAAAAGGAAAAAAAAAATCAATGAATACATTTAATCAAAGGCAAAAAGACTCGCATGCATAATTATACCTATGCCCATCATTATAAATTTTATACTTAAAAAACACATATATTAAGGTAAATGACAACTACAAAGGGTTGCTTTTCACTTCACATGGCGGGGTTTCATGTGTTCTCCCAAGAAGCCCAAATAATACTTCTTTTTTTTTTTCACTTTAGAAGCAAAAATTAGAGGATTAATCATAATGCTTTTTTTATTTTTAATTTTCTATTAATCATAATGCTTTTTTATTTTTATTTTCTAAGTACAAAAAGTGTTCTTATTCAAAGTACAAGATCAAAAGTTAGAATAAAAAGAATAAAATAATCACCAAAATTATGGGGCTGTTTGGCCACCAACCAAATACCAAAATCTACCAAAAGTTACATAAAGTTTGTACTTTCTTCCAATTAAATTTTGCCACATATCACATTTACATCAAATCTTTGTACTTTTTCTGTACTTTTTTACCAACTTTTTCCAACCAAACACCCCCTATATATCTATACTATAATACTAAAATAATATATTTTCTTTCTCCTCTTCTCCTTTAGTCTTAGGTGGCATGCCTATTTGATCACCATTCTACTTTTCCTTCTTTTTATAGATTTTTGAATTATTTTTTAATTTTCTTCATTCCCTCTTCTTCTTTTCTTTTTTCTCAATCACATAACTAATATTTTTTTGTCCTATATCGCAAAAACATTACAGCTTTACTTTTTTTTTTACTTATAAAAGTGTTAGAGTTGTGACATATTGTTTTAATAAATGCAAAAGAACTCATTGATTCAAAAAGGAGACCCACTTTATTGGATTCCAAGAAGGGACTCACTTTCATGGGTTTCTTAAATGGAATTTATTTATTGGTCATTGTAGTTATAAAATTTAGTGAATAATTAATTTGGATTAAAAAATATTTAAAAATTATTAAATGTTAATCAAATTGAAAAAAACATAACTTCCTTTGTAACAATAACTCTTTCCATAGCTTAAATTTAAAAAAAAAAACTAAAATTTAAAAACACAAAAAAAATGCTGAAATATTATGAGAATAATTTTTTTGTTTAGAAAAATTTCTAATTTTAAATTGAAATTGGTCATGTCACAATTTTTAACTGAATAATAATACTTAATATTTGAGTTATTTTTATAAATCTATATTATCTATTTACTATAATACTAAAACAAATGTATTTTTCTGTCCTATTTTCTTTCACTTCACTTCAATTCTACGTGGCATATGGCATTCTATTTTTCTATTTTTTTATATATTTTTGAATTATTTTTTGAATTCATTGATTCCTTTTTCTTCTTTTCTTCTTTTTCATTCTCAAAACTTTTATTTATTTATCCCATACCGCTAAAATGTTACAATTTCACTTTTTCTTTTTCTCTCTCTCTCTCTTTTTTTTTTTTTATAAAAACACTAAATTGTGGGATATAATTTAATAAATGTAAAAAATCTCATGAGTTCGAAAAGAGACCCACTTAGTTGAATTCTGAAAAAGAGCTCACTTCTTTATAAATTTCATATAAATGAACTCATGAGTTCTAAAAAGTGATCCACTTACTTATAAATTCAATATAGTCGTAAAATTTATATATTTCAAATGCATTAATAATTAAATTAAAAACACAAATAAAAATTGAAATAATTTGTTTAAACACACACACAAAAAAAAACACAAAAAAATACATATCTAAAATTTGTTACATCTTAAATTTAAAAAAATTAAATAAAATTTGAAATTTTATTTAAGCCTATGAATAATTTATTTTTAGAAAATTTTCTAAAAAAATTCTAATTTTAAATTTAAATTGGTCATATCGATAATTTTTAACTGATTAATATAATTAAGACTAATAGTATTTCTAACTTTATAAAATGAGTCAAGAATTAAAAAATATATAATATAATTAAGACTAATAGTATTTCTAACTTTATAAAATGAGTCAAGAATTAAAAAAATAAAAATATATATTAAAACTAACAAACAGTTTAAAACAAAAAGGAGATCTAGTCAATTAGGTAAGTTTATGATTTAATATATATTTTATAATAAATTCTATTTTTCAGAATTATATCAAATCAGATCAAAATTTAGTAAAAAAAATAACTCTAACTATTTTATGGAATTTTACAATTTTATTAAAATATTTTATAATGTATTTAAAAAATATATTTTGTCCCTAAAAATTGTTTTATAATTCCGTGCATCGCACATATCAACATTAGTGTATATATATATATATATGTATATATGTATATGTGGTGGGTGCATGAATAGTTCATTCATGTATACTTCGATCATATATGCAACGAATCCGTCAACACAAATTATTTTTCTCTCATCATAAACCCAATTAGGGACGATTATTCTCGATTAATTAATTACGGAATTTTAGGATTTATTTTTGAATTTTTTTTCTTACTTTTGGATAGAAGAGATCTTCCAACTGGTCCGTTGTGGGATCAGCTTGGTGCTAATATATATATATATATATATATAAAATAATAAAAATGGAGACAGACTGTGAGGTGTGTTTGGATGGTCAAAACACACGTATCACGCGAAGTTATAGAAAACCAAAATCTTTTAATTGGCATTCGGAATTAAATTATTAAGAGTGAGTTAGTTGGCTTTACACCACTTGTTGTAAAGGTAAGGCATCAGATCAATTTTTGGTAATATTAGGATTTGGTTATTTGTCAAAATATTAAAATTTACCCTTTTTTATACTCATAGACAATAATTTAAAGTATGTTTAGTACACCAAATTTTGGTGAAATTTTTGAAAACTTCTGAAAAACTCTGAAAATTTTTATTATATTTTTATATATTCTTACCTTCTCGAAATTAAAAAAAAATTTAATACTTTTTAAAAAAAGTCGATAACTAGAATTCGATTAATTAAATAACAAATTCTTTTTTACCATTCTCACCACATAGACTCTCAAATTACCGAATGACACCCACTGTGATTATTTTTTTCAGAGTTGTAGAAACTATTTTATCGGATTGCGGAAACCGTTTCAATGCATTTGTACAGCCAACTTCCGTTCAAACGAATTGTGGAAACCATCTCGAGTCCAGTTTGGTCTGCAAAAAAGTCATTATTTAAATTTTAAATGAATTTCATTTAAAATTAGATTGAAAGATGGGCTATTTGAAGTTCAAAATTATCAGCCCGTTTGATTACTACAAATTTTTATCATTGTTTTTATCAATTATAAATTTTCTCTACTAAATTTATCAAGTACATTTTTAATTTTACTAATTTTTATAAATTTTTACCAATTGCAAAACTTTTTCTAAAAGTAGTGCGTGACAGGACAAAAATTGGCAAAAATTGTAAAAAGTTTTATTTTTATTTATTTCCACCGAGCCACTCTGTGCATATATATATATATATATATAAGTATTTATCTCAATTATTATTGTTAATTGATGTATAAAATAAGTGATCCACGTGAAAGTTTTCAACACCCATGCTGGTCTTCTAATGCAGAAACAGAAATAAATTGCATTAATTAATTGGGCTGGTTTTGACCTTATTAGGTCACCACTCGACGGTTGGGAGGATTAAAAAGTAGCAAAAAAAAGTAAAATTTTTGGTAATTTTTTGTGTGTTTTTTTAATTATATTTTTTGTGTATTTGGTGGAACAAAATATAATTTTTAGCATTTTTTTACAACTTTTAAGTGTTTGGTAAATTTTTTACTGTAGCAAAATAAGAAATTAGTAACTTTTTTGTGCGTTTGATAAGTTTTTTACCGTAGCAGAGTAAAAAAGTAATAATTTTTATGTGTTTGGTAAAATTTTATTTTATTTTTTACTGTAGCAAAGTTAAAAAAATAGAAAAAATTATTATTTTACCAAAAGCATCAAAAATTGTAAAATATAATTTTTAGTATTTTTTTACTAGTTTTTGAGCCTCCAAACGGGCTGCAAATGGATTTTGAATCGCGGAACAGAACAAAACAAAATCCAAACAAAATAAAACACGTTGATTTGATTCTCAAAAACAATTCTGAAAAATAATTTTACTTATAATTAATTAAAGTAGCTAGTCTGGATTATGATGACACGTAATTATCTTTTAACTATTTATTTATTTGTTTATTAATCTTTGAAATCTTATATTTTAATTGTAGACCGACAAATACATTCCAGTTTCGAAAACACACCATTCACACGTAGAGTGCATATATATATATATATATATATATTTTTTTTTTCAGTCAAAGATGCATAACAAATTACGGAGAGTGCATATATATATATATATATGTATATTTTCAGTCAAAGATGCATAACAAATTACGAAGACTGCATATATATATCTTTCAGTCAAAGATGCATAACAAATTACGAAGAGTGCATATATATATATATATTTCAGTCAAAGATGCATAACAAATTGGGAAAGGTGAAAATCAACTTGGTTTTACCACCTGATCTATTGGTTGACCTACCTGATCATCTGCATGCCCTCGACGTAGGCTCCGTTCATAGTTATAAATTTTTTTAAAAGATTTAAAGAATTTTTACCTTACTACAATTAAATTTCATCACGTATCATTTTTACGTCTATTCAATGAGAGCTTTTAACTTTTTCAAAACTTTTTTAGAATTACAAACACCACCTTATTATTCATATCCGACTTCAGACTTAGTATACCACAACTCGACTCTACTCAATTTAAAGTTGCTCAGTTCCTTGACCCATCCTTTGTGCCTTGCAACAAATGAAGGGAGGCTGACATCACCCATGATGTTAGTTATGTGACATCAAAATTGTGAGTCGTTTGATTATGATTGAGTGCTTCGTAATACAATTAAATTTAAAAATTTAGGTTAATTACATTCCTTCAACTATATCTATTTTTCAATTTATCCCTTCATCTATTAAGTCTAACACTCTGATCTCCTTATCTATTTAAAAGGGGTTTTATTTAGAAACCGTTAAAAAAGTCCATTAACCCTTTATTTATTTATTATTTGTAATTATGTCAATCTATTTCTAATGTTATTATTACTCATATTTAATTTTGAAAATTATTACTAGAGATTTGCAAAGGTTAGGTTACATAAATCATTTAACTTTTTGTTATAAATTAAATAAATCAAAATTTTTCTTATCCCATCCCCCTAAAAAAAAAATAATGACTCGAATATAATTTTGATAAAGAATTTGACGAAATCAATTCTTGGATCTTAATAATAAATATTATTTATTTGGTCTATATTTATTATATATATACACACTTAATTTTAATAATAAATAACAGACAATGTACCCTCAAAATTTGGTTTAAAATTTTAAGCTAAATTTAAATTAAAAAAGAACTATATCGAATGAAAATGTTGTAAGATTAAAAACTCAAAATTATTAGGTTTAATTTATTTTTTTTATTTTCATTCCGTTTTGCTTATCCTATTTCTTTATACATAATTTATTTTTGTTTTTTATGAGTTTTTTTTGGATAGAATAAAAAAATTGATTTATTTAATTTATAATAGAAAATCAAATGGTTTATATGACTTAACTCAGGCAAATCTCTAATGATAAGTTCTAAATTTAAATATGAATAATAATCATGTTAGAAATAAATTAAGATAAGTAAGAAACAATAAATAAATAGAAAGTTAATAAACTTTTTTAATGCTTTTCAAATATAATCTTTTTTAAATATATGAGGGGATCAAAGTGTTAGACTTAATAAATGAAATGATAAATTGAAAATAAGTATAATTAAAAGAGTATCAATGTAATTTATCCCAAAAATTTTAGACAAGAATTTAAATTTTTTTAATCTTATTTTTGTTGTAAACGATTTAATTTTAATTAAGTGGTTCATAACTTTAATGCCATGAGGGGTGCGTTTGGTACACCAAAGTTTGATAAAAATCTCTGAAAATCTCTAAAAATTTCTGAAAACTTCTATAAAATTTTACACATTCCCGTCTTCTTAAAATTCAAAAAATGTTCAATATTTTTCTCAAAAAAAATTCGATAACTAGAATTCGGTTAATCAAATAGCAAAAATTTTTTTGCCATTCTCACCATGAACTACCAAACTACTAAATGACATTCACTTTGACTATTTTTTATGACGTTTTTTAAAATCGTTCAAACGGATTGTAGAAACTGTTCCAATGAAATCGCGCGCCCAACTTTCGTTCAAACGGTTTTTATAAAATTTTACACATTCTTGTCTTCTTAAAATTCAAAAAACGTTCAATATTTTTCTAAAAAAAAAGTCGATAACTAAAATTCAGTTAATCAAATAGCAAAAATTTTTTCGCCATTCTCACCATAGACTCTCAAGTTACCAAATGACACCCGCTTTGACTTTTTTTTGGTGACATTTTTTAAAACTGTTCCAAATGATTGTAGAAACTGTTCCGATGAAATCGTGCGCCCAACTTTGGTCCAAACTGTTTCTACAATCTGTTTGGACGAATTGTAGTGTAAATAAGTTTTGACTGCCTAAAATTTTGAATCCGTTCAAACAGAAATCCAATCCGTCGGAACGAAAATTTACTATTTATCTTCAAAAAATACAGTTTGAACAATGTATATTAAACACAAAAATTTTTTTCAAATCACATTTTATCTTATTTTTTCACAATTTTTGGTGCTCCACACGCAATCAAAAGTATCATTAAAATGGTGATAATCTCTCGACATTCCCTGCAACTGCCAGTCTGCCACTTCCCTGCCTTGCCCCTTCTTGCAGTTCCCATTTCCATTTACATCACTGCTTAAACGTGTGTCATAATTGGTGTTTTTGAGTTAGTATAAATTTATATAAATACGTAAAAATTAATACCTCATATTTTATATAGTAAATAAAATAATTAAAATTTTATAATCTTATAATACAAATTTGTAAAAGTTTATAGAATTTTATATTTTTTTAATTTCAAATAGTACTAATATATGTTATGTGATGTATTTAATTATTTTTTTTAAATTTATAATTAAGGCAATTATGAATTTAAGTAGTCAAGTTCATAAAATCTTTTCTTTCGTAATTTGTTACATTTTGTTTGTGTGTGTATATATATATATATATATATTAATTTATTAAATTATTTATTAAATATTATATTTACATATATAATTAATAAAAGTTGTACTTTTTTGTATTTTTTTGTCATATTTGTATTCTTATATTTCTAAAAAAATTATATTCACATTTATATTCGCATTATATTTATATTTTCGTATACGTAATCATTGACTAACAAGTTAAATAATTCATTGTTACAAATCTATGTGTATATTTCACACAACTTTATTTAGTATTCTTATTTCAATTGATTTATTTATATAATAAAATAGGCCGGGTTTTAAAAGTATCCCTCTAATAAATTAAGATTTAACAGTTAAGAATTATTTTTTTCATTCAACGATTGAGATCATTTTTATATTTTTAACTTTTCATTAATTTTTTATTTTAGTGGAACACACTTCCACCCGTATCACAAAATAGTTTAGACATTTTAAATTTCACTATATTTTAAGGGTAAAGATCATATACAAATTAAAATTACTAACTTAAATTCTGTCCAATGATGGTTTATAGGAAATTGAATCTTTTAAATTAAAGTATCATAATTTCTATTTTTTTAGTATTTATCAAAAATTAATTGAAGAGAGATACCAAAACACATATAGTAACTGTTAAGTTTTAAAATTTTGAAGAAATTAAAACTCGTGAATTATCATAATTTTTTTAATTAAAATTTTTTATTTAAAATTTTAATTATATAAAAAATGTAACACTAATTTTATTCAGAGTGATATAAGCACATGTTATCACCAATAAATTATACAAAAGGGTAAATTTAAATTTATTTATGTGCCCGTCAAGTGTCTAATCCATTTCTTTACTTTGACTGAGGTTAACGGTATTATTAGATATATTAGTAAAAGAAGTCTATATGGTGTTTGGATGACTGAGTTGAGAAACAATGAAAAATGTGGTTTGAAAAATTTTTTATTGTTTAATACGTAATCATTAAATTATGTTTTTTTAAAAATAAATAGTGAAATTTTTTTTTGTGTCAATTTTTTGGTTTCGTTGAAATTATTTTATGTTAAAATTTATTGAAAGTGGTTAAAAAATTTTTAAAGTTTTTAGAAAAGTTAGTTAGATTTGTCAAATATTATTGAAGTTTGTAAAAAACTTATTGAAATTTATAAAAATTTGTTGAGATATATAGAGATATATATAAATTTATAAAAACTTCACGAAACATGGGAAGTATAAAATATGTTAAAAATTTTAAAAATTTTTCAAAATTTTCATTATTTTCAGAAATTTTTTTTTGCGTCAAACTGACCATACATAATATTATAATAAAACAACACTAATGCCTGTAGTCAGCGAAGTCATACATTTTACAGAATTAATAATTTAATGAATTTTTTTTTTAATTTCTTTCATTGACACTTTTTAACCACCAATAGCTGCCAGGAGATACATAAGTTACTTCTTAAATCCTTCAAATAATTTTATCTCCGTACTTCATTACTTTTTTATATGCCCATTAGTTTTTGCTAATTTCGTTTGTCTTCTTAAAATATTCAATATTTACTTAAATATTAATATTTATTATTTAAAAGAAATATTTTGATATTTTAATTTTAATTAATTTTTTAATAATTTAGAAAATATTTTAAAAATTTTAACAAGTATATATCTCTCTCCCATATAAAGTGTGTACATATATCCACTTCTAATATATATTAGATGAAGGGTGTTAAGTGGTATAAATTGATATTTTACAGAATTAGAGTGTTGATATTATTATCCCTCTTTTGGGTCTATGACTTGAGAGGGTAATATTTACATCGAGAGAATATTTACCGCTGTATGAGCGTCAAAAAAAAAGAAAAAAAAATTACAACTTTTGTATTTAATTGGATCAAAATAATAGAGTGTAATGAATAAATTTGTAATTCTTTTATTCTTTATTATGCTTTCTTTAGCCATTACAAAAATTAATTTATAAGAATCATGAGAGTTAGCTTAACTGGTAAGATTTTGAATTTGTTCTCTACTGGTTACTAATTTGACTCTCTTTAGGACCATCAAAAGGTTTATCCAATCATTAGTTTCAGAGTTTCAGGAATTAGTTAAGGTGCGCGTAAACTGATTCAGACACTTTCGGTTAAAAAAATTAATTTATAAGAGATATTATAAAATAATAATTTATTTTATTTCAATTAATTTTTATTAAAATAATAATTATTTTTAAAATAATTACTAATTAATTATTAAAATGATTTATGATTAAAATATTTCATTAAAGCTAATTACTATTAATAGTGCATTTGGTATGTGATTAAAAAAGGTAAGGGAGTAACTATTATGGAAATAATTGTTAACCTTTTACTTTTATAACTTTTTATATTTTTCATCATACTATTTGAATAATTAACATTTAACATCTTAAGAGGTGCAAATATTGACGGAATTTAATTTTTCAAGTATCCCTAATATAATTATGGGTAATATTTACAAATTTCCTATTTTCAAAAAAAAAAATTAAAAAATCTACAAGAAAATTACTCTCGACTACAGATAACAAAATAAATAATTACTCACTTTTAACCTCATATAAGTACGACTTAAAATAACAATTTATTATTAAAATAAAAAAGTAATTATTGATAAAATGATTTACTACGAAAAATAATTACTACTCAAATAGTATTTTATTATTAAAACAAATAATAATTTATTATGAAACTAATTTATCATTAAAAAGTAAATAACGTTTATCTTTAATTAAATATTTTAACGAGTAAAGATTTTATACAGAGTAATTATTACTCTTTACTTTTTATTGTTCAAACCTACCAAACAACAATACATTATTTTCATGGGTAAATTTGATAGCTAGGACTCTCTAATGCTATCATGTCTATATATATCGTGTATGTAACTGTATGATCTCCTTCCATCTCTCTCTCTCTCACTTCAATTTTTTATCTGCACTTTCTCTCTCTAGACTCTTCCGCTTCCTCTCTCTACGTCCAAGAATCTTGTACGAATAATGGAGACGTGATTACGTCTTCGTTTTGTACCCCTCCTCTCTCTCTCTCTCTCCCCCTCTCCCCTTCATTTGTGACGATCTACGGCGGTTCTCGCGCCTCCCACGTTTCCGGCGAGCCACATACACCGCCGGCCCGCCGCTTGTATCTCTCTCTGAAACTCATTTGTGTTCATAACTCTCTGCCCTCTCTGTTTTACCTTCTCATGACGCTTTCTTAAGTCTTAATGATCTCATTTATTTCAGTATCAGACAGACAGACAGACACAAATAGGCACATACATACATACCTATACATATATATGTACGCGTATGTATATGCACCGCATGTAGAATCAATTTAGCCTTGTTGTTGAACTTTGTATTGCGATTGTTTGTTTCTTTCTCAGGAATGCGATTGGTGTAGTGACAGTAGTAAGAGGATCGGGGGACTCTGTTTTTGATTTTACACTTTGAATAGAAGATTTTTTTTTTAATTTTTATTTTTTCCAACCGCAACGACGAAAATGTTGCTTCGGAGATTTTTATATCTAGCTCTTGTTATCATTGGGACGGTTGTAACTCATATCTCCGCTGCGGACGTTGGCGGTCCACAGCGGCCGCATCGGATTCTTTTGGATACCGACGTGGACACAGACGATTTATTCGCGCTGCTGTATCTCTTGAAACTTAACCGATCAGAATTCGACTTGCAGGTTTTTTGAATTTTCTTATTTACTTACTGTTATTACTCCTGTTTTGTTTTCATTTTAATACTTATATAGATTTCTAGTCTTTAATTTCTTTGTTGGGGGGGGGGGGGGGGGTGGGGAAATCAGCACTTCGACTCGTTGTGTTCAAAGAATAGACAAAAACCAGAAAAATTTCTAATGTTCCTTGTTTCCAGAATGCTAAATTTCAATATTTAGCGTTGAACTCTGCAATTATTTGATATTTTCCAAAGAATAAAAGCTAAGTTGGCTTTGCTCGTTGTAGAATTTTCGTTACCTTCTTATAACTTCACTGTCTTCACAGAAAACATGGTCTGTGAAGGTGTTTTCTGTGAAGTTATAGCCTACTCCAACTAATTTAAAACCAAGAGTCTAAAAGTATTCACATTAGATACTCTCAGGTCTAAACTCTACTCTTTTCTAGAATAGAGAAAGGAGTAAAAAAGCCCCATATTATATCTCTATCCACTCTTTATTTTAGAGAATCTCCTTAGTGATTTTTCAAATTGATAAAAGTCATTATACAATATCTATTATGGAAAATTATTTAGAAAAACTAATATAGGGTGCGTTTGGTGCACCAAAGTTTGCTGAAAATCTCTGAAAACTTCTAAAAATCTCTATAAAATTTTGCACATTCCTGTCTTCTTAAAATTTAAAAAACGTTCAATATCTTTTCAAAAAAAAATTAATAACTAGAATTTGGTTAATCAAATAACAAAAATTTTTTCGTCATTCTCACCATGGACTTCCAAGCTACCAAATGGCACTCACTTTGACTATTTTTTGTGGTGTTTTTAAAACCGTTCTAACGGATTGTAGAAACCGTTCTGACGGAATCGCGCGGCCAACTTTCGTCCAAACGGTTTCTACAATCCGTTTGAACGGATTGTAGCGTAAAGAAGACATGACTGCCTAAAATTTTGAATCCGTCCAAACAGAAATCCAATCCGTCGGAACGAAATTTTACTATTCATCTCCAAAAAACACGGTTTGAGTGGTGTGTACCAAACACAAAAAGTTTTCCTAAACTATATTTTATCTCATTTTTTCTTACTTTTTGGTCCGTCAAACGCACTCATAAAATGCTTTTGAATAAAAATATTTTAAAGTTACTTTTTAATCTATTTTAGATAATCTTTTAAAATAAGTTGACCTAGATGCTTTGAAATTTTGTTCAGTTGAGAGTGAGAAGTCACTTCCAGTTACTCTCATTCGTACAAATTGTAACTCATAATCTTAACTTACTTTCGACAGGCTGTAACTATCAACACAAATGCATGGACAAGTGCCGGGCATGCTGTAAATCAAATTTACGACCTTCTTTACATGATGGGCAGAGATGACATTGCTGTTGGAGTAGGAGGTGAGGGTGGAATACTCGAAGATGGAACCATTCTACCAAATGTTGGTGGATACCTTCCTATAATTGAACAGGTGAAGAGGAAATTTAATTATATCTTTTGCTGGTTAGTTCAGCTAATAAAAAAATCTATTTCTTGTAGCTGCAAAATTGGATATATGTTCCGATGTATATACCATTGTATGATATCAAAATATTCCTATTGTGGTTCTAATGTTTTAGCTCTTCTGACAGGGGATAGGTACCGCCGGATATTGTAGGTATAGACAAGTAATTCCTGTTGGTCAAGGAGGGCGATTAGACATTGATACCAACTATGGATTTCGAAAAAGCTTCCTCCCACAGGTTTTGATTTTTATGCTAGAAAGTTAAGGCTATCAAACTTCAACGAATTACGTTTTCATTCCAAGTTCTGTAACTTGAAAATGTAAGCAACTTAAATTTTGGTTGAAAAAAGATAATACCTAGAAGTCTCCATTATTCTGAAGTTCCAAAGTCTCATTCTAGATTCCGTAACCTGAAAAAAAGGTAATACCTAAAAGTCTCATGTATTATGAAGTTCCAAAGTCTGAATTTCGTGTGAATATTACTGAGTCTGCAATGTTCTGAAGTTGGAGTGATGAACTTTTCTAATGTATTATGAAGTTTGAGTGAAGTTTAATAGTTTTTTCTTGATAATTTTGCAATGTTATTTCTATTGTACCGAGGGATCTTGTGATTGTTGCGGTCATCATTGTGTTTATACTAAAAATGATATTCTATTAGAAAACTTTCTATAAAGTAAAATCAAAATAACGTGTTGGCAACAATATTGTAATAGAAGTGTACTTTCAAGGTTTTACCATTTTAAAGTGATAGACCAACAACTTTTTCACAACATTCCGATTTAGTATTTCTCAAAAAATTATTTTTTTTTTTTTTTTTTTTTGAGCGTGGCTCTTGGCTTGGTAGCAAAGTCCCTCCCTTGCCCACTCACCACCCGAGTTCGACCTGGGGCTCCCCCTCCCCGCTCGCCTACCAAAAAAAAAAAAGGTTTTTTTTTGGATTCTATAGCATTATGTGTTTTCTTTTCGCGCATCAAAACCTCACGTGGCATTGTTTGGTTTGTTCATGGGCACGTTAAGATTATTTGTGATTCTGTGCTCTTGTCATCATTTTTGGTTGAATTCTTTATGTATGTAGCTGAACAATTTGAACATGAAACAGGGGACCAGGAAATACTCTCCACTCCGGCAGCCTACTGCTCAGCAAGTACTAATTGACACTATATCAGCTGGTCCCACTACTGTTTTCATCATTGGAGCGCACACAAATTTTGCCATTTTTCTTATGAATAACCCGCATTTAAAGAAAAATGTTGAGCATATTTATGTCATGGGTGGTGGTGTGAGGTCTAGCAACCCAACCGGTTGCTGCCCCAAGAATGCTAGCTCGTCTTGCCAGCCTCGGCAGTGTGGTGACCGTGGCAATATGTTCACTGACTACACTAGTAATCCTTATGCCGAGTTCAATATTTTTGGAGATCCCTTCGCTGCATACCAGGTAATAAACTTGTTTGAGTACACTGCAGGATAAAAAATGTAGTCCCTGGTGGGTCTTATTATCATAATATTACAGATCTTATGGAGAAGTTTGTGTTGACAGAGTTTTCTTGTTGTCAGGTAATCCATTCTGGGATTCCCGTTACTCTTGTTCCATTGGACGCAACAAACACCATCCCCATAGATGAGAAGTTCTTCGATGTATTTGAGCAGAATCAGCTTACCTACGAGGCACAATACTGCTTCTTGTCCTTGAAAATTGCTCGTGATACTTGGTTTGATGATCAGTTTTATACGGTAATATCCTATAGAATCATTGAGTTCTATCCCACGTTACTGAGAATTTCTACCATAACTCTTTACACTTGCACAGAAATAGTGAATGGTTGTGATTTTTTTCTTTGCAGAGTTATTTTATGTGGGACTCCTTTTTATCGGGTGTAGCTACTTCAATCATGCGGAACTCACATGGGCATAGTGGGGAAAATGAATTTGCTGAAATGGAGTACATAAATATAACTGTAGTTACTTCAAATGAACCATATGGGGTGTCTGATGGCTCAAATCCATTTTTCCAAGGCCGTAAAACTCCAAAATTCAACTTAATGAAAGGGGGAGTTCACAGCGGTCATGTTCAGACTCGACTACGAGACCCTTTTTGCCTTGTCAAGAATGGGAAAGGTAGATGCAAGGTAATTGGTTATCTCACATGGGCAACATCTAAATCATGACTTCTTATTTGAAGTTGAAGCAGAAAAGGAAAGTTCTTAGTATTTTGATTACTTTGTTTTTTAGATATATATATATCATTTCATACTAATTCATTGTCTAAATAGGATGGTTATACAATGGAGGTAACTGGTCCAGGAGTGCCTGTGCTTGTTGCTACAAAAGCAAAACCAAATCTTGACAGTGAGAGTACTCTTAAAAAAGAATTTTTTAGGAGCTTCTTGGATGTAAGTCCATCTATGACTTGGCTTAATGCTCAATCCTTGACCTATGCTACTGTATTACTCATGTAATGGTGAGTTAATGTCGTATATTTTACCACTTGTTACAGGTTCTGAACCACCCTCAACATACTGGAAAGTTCAATTTTACAAAACAATTTCCTTACTACAGAGAAGTTCTTTACAAAACAAATTTTGAAGGGAAGAAACTTGGGAAAAATGTTCTGTTTGACATGGATATGAGTGCAGGAGATTTCCTGGCTCTATTTTATCTCCTCAAATTACCCGTGGAAATGATCAACCTCAGGGTAAACTGAAGTTCCATTCCTTCAGTTGCATTGTTGATGATATTGATTGTTATTTACGTGTTGCTGAACTGAAAAAGTGACTCTAAATGACAATTTTAATATATTTTTTCTGCATTCTCTCTCTCTCTCTCTCTCTCTCTCTCGATCCAGGGTATATTAGTAAGTCCAACTGGGTGGGCAGATGCAGCAACCATAGACGTCATCTATGATTTACTGCATATGATGGGTCGTGACGACATTCCAGTAGGTCTAGGAAATGTATTTGCAATGAATCAGTCTGATTCTGTTTTCTCTGCTGTGGGAGACTGCAATTACGTGAAGGCTATTCCGCATGGTAATGGTGGATTTCTGGACTCGGATACTCTCTTTGGATTTGCACGAGATTTGCCACGAAGTCCCCGGAGGTACTAATGCTTGGATATTAATTTTTTTTTTTAAGATAAATGCATTCAGTGTCTTCTTAAGTATAACTTTCTGTTTTTGTTTATGTTTTAAATTATATTACAAGACTACACAATTAACAATATGGACATATATGTGATATGAATGGCACTGAAATAATCATTTGAGAATTCTGTAAAGTTTAGTCTACTGAAGCTTGAGTTTTCTTCCAGGTACACTGCAGAAAACTCTGTAAAATTTGGAGCTCCTCGGGACACTGATCACCCTGAACTGAGACAACCACTAGCACTGGAAGTTTGGCAGTCTGTAGTGAAATCACTTGACTTGGGATCAAAAATTACCATATTGACCAATGGTCCTTTGACTAATTTAGCAAATATTATTCTTTCAGACAAGAACGCAAGCTCTTTGATTCAGGTGAGTGGCTCAATG
The DNA here is from genome assembly GCA_019916065.1 of Vitellaria paradoxa. Taxonomy (NCBI): domain Eukaryota; kingdom Viridiplantae; phylum Streptophyta; class Magnoliopsida; order Ericales; family Sapotaceae; genus Vitellaria; species Vitellaria paradoxa. The sequence goes on along the minus strand of CM034241.1, from coordinate 43,749,668 downwards.
TACTTATGCAGTTTCCTTAGGAACAAGCATGTGACATTGTGAGACTAACTTCTACCTCGATGTCTGTTTTCATTATTTACCAAATGCTTTTGGTCTGTCCTTTGTATTATTTTGTGAGCGTTACGTTAACTAGGTTTTGAGAGGAAAGGGAAAATACGAAGCTTTCAAATGCATATCAAGATTCATTTTTCACCCAAGAATCAATCCCAAGGCTATACTGTCAAGGGTGTTCTGATTCTTGGTCTATGAAAGCTACACGAATAAGTTACTGTAGGATTTGTTGGTTATTAAAATGATAGTGAGCCTTCCTAAAGGTTGGATTCTATGCTTTTTGTTACTGGTTTCAAATAAATACCAAGAACCAAATTCTTCAAATGATACCTCTTCACATTTGACCTCATTTTCTGTCATTATTAATATCCTAAAATTTTCATTATTTGTTGTCAGCTTTGTTGGGTTTTAGTTTTCTTAAAAAATTGCTAAAATCATAGCCGTTTATTTTGGAACTCACTGCAGGATGCATTTATAGTTGGGGGACTCATCAACTACGACAACACAGAGAAAGGAAATGTCTTTACTGTTCCTTCAAATGAATATGCGGAATTCAACATGTTTCTTGACCCTTTGGCTGCAAAGACAGTATTTGATTCGGGGCTTGATATCACCCTCATTCCACTGAACATTCAACGCAAATTCAGTGCATTTCCTAAGATTCTAGACAGGCTGCACATGACAAACAAGACGTCCGAAGGTCTGTTTAGCAGGCGTCTGCTATCAAGACTGCACCGCTTGCAACAAAAGCACCGTAGATATAAGCATATGGTACGTTTGTCGAATTTTCAATCTAAGTGAAACAAACATCAGGTTTTCGTGTTAGTCTTGACACTTAATTAGCAGTGTTTTTTGCCTTTTTTGAACCTATTAAGGTCAGGAGTTTGACTGATGTAACTAATGTTTTATTTGCTGCAGGATATCTTTCTGGGGGAAATTCTTGGTGCCGTTGTCTTGGGTGGAGACCATTCCTTCCCAAATTCAGCGTTTCAAGTGAAGCCGATAAGAGTGATAGCAACGGGCGATGAATCTAAAGATGGACAGATGATAATTGACGAAAAGAGAGGAAGATCAGCAAAAATATTGGAAAATTTGGATCCTATGGAGTGTTATGATCTTTTCGCAAATCGACTTGGTGATGAGCAACAGTCAGCCGTACTTGGAAGTTTTACCGAGCAGAAAAGAATTTGGAGTGGACCACCAAATTCTTATTGAGATGCAGCACTTTTCATTTGTTTTCAAAGTTCTCTTTATCTATAATTGGCTAGTAACCCATTTGTAGATTTTAGTCGCAATTTAATGTGATTTTCTCAATAAAAACAATAAAAAAGGTTAGAACTTTTGATATTGTTTTCTAACAATAGTGTTTATCAGAAATATGTTGATATCAACTTGTGAGGATATAATGGTATCTTGACTGGAATGTGATTCTGTTCCTGGGGGCTTGAACCGGTGCATATGGTTTCTCTACTACTGCTTCCGTCAGAGTCAGTTCTTGCTTTTGATAGCTTGGAGAAAACCATTACATGTTAATCCCATTGCAATGAAGCCACGCCACAATTTTGAATTCAATTTCAACATGTATTGGACACATTTTTCGGACACTTCAAGATACGTGTTGGACACACCACATATTCACTTGCAATACGCCAGCTTTCTTCACTTTCATTGGTTTTCTCGGCAATCAAACAATGCATTATTCTAAAAAATGACCAAAATGTGGGTTCGGCATACTTTATGAAAAGATTGTTACTGTACTTCATGCATGTCTTTTGTCCGTCCTTCCTTGAGCAGCAGACAAAGAAACAACTCCCATGTTACCGAGATTGACCCTAGGGAAACATATCTGTACAATGGATTTACACTCAAAATTCCGACTATAATCAATTTTTGGTCCTAAACAATTTCTGGGTTTTATGTTTCTTTTGTTGGGTTTGATAAAAAAATGGCTCTTTTCTAATAGACTTTCTCGGACATCTAAAGATTCTGAACCATGTACTCTGCCAAATCAAGCAACTCTGTCCTGCTCTGTTTGTACAACAAACTGCAAAGATCAGGGCTGCTTCTTCGATTAAAATAGTACAAATCCCACATTCAGACGAACTTTGAAGTATATTATGGCCCTAATCCCACATGGTAATCTTGTTGCCAACTCATGAATAGATGAATTCATGTGCTTTCTACCCATAATATATATATATATATATATGTGTATTCTGTATTCAGCAGAGCCGTGCCAAAATCCAAGCTGTCCTTGATATTAAACTTTCCTACTATAATAATACCAAATCTCTCAATGGATCCATTGCATGGATACTTTGCGCATGGTTATATATATATATATATATGTGTATTCTGTATTCAGCAGAGCCGTGCCAAAATCCAAGCTGTCCTTGATATTAAACTTTCCTACTATAATAATACCAAATCTCTCAATGGATCCATTGCATGGATACTTTGCGCATGGTTTGACCATTTTTTATTTGTTTTCTGTTTTTATTTTTTGAGAAAATTAATACAGGTGAAAAACATATTCCGTATAGAAAGAGATTTTTTTAAAATGCACTTGATAGAAAAAAGAAAATAATAAAATGTCATTTTTCATATAAAATAGGAAAAAAAAAAATGTTTTCGAAACAAAACATATTTTCATATCACTAGTTCTCATCCAAGAAATGGGCGAGGGACCTTGAAATTGAAATATAACTTTTCGAGTTAAAGTTACATTTCTAATTTCTGAATTCTTATGAAAATTTGTCTAATATATTAAAATGTTTTAACTATGACCGTTAAATTGGATAAACATCCATAAGAATTCAAATATTAAAAATACAATTTCGACTCCTAAAATTGTATTTTAACTTCAATAACCCTCAATCCCCAAGGAACATGCATTTACGAACAAGAATCCAAATAGGCCATGCCAAGAACAACTGTTCTCCAAGGTTCAGGGATGCAAATGTTCATTTCTGTTTCGATGGGAGCTATATTGTCCACTGGCCATCAGATTTTGTACCTCTGCTTTTCTTTATTGAGGACTGGTTGCTATTATTGTTTCTCCTGCTTTCTTAAACTTGCAGCTAGTGTTCACCTAATTTCACAGCCTCCCTTTGCATTTTTATTTTTTATTTTTCTTTCCTTAATTTTTTTCAATGTCACAGGCTTATAATGTTAGGCTTTGTTTTTGACCTTCTGCATTTTGGGAGCTTTTCAGTTTTCTCCAATATAAAATTGATAGCCCTGTGCACGAGACTCCCGCTTGTCGGAGATTAAGAGAGGAGTAATGTATAGAGACTTATAGTTTTCATTGATATAAAAAGAACAGTTCAGTACAACTGATTCCTGCCTGTGTAAGAATTTAGGCAGAGAAGTAATACATATGTGATCTCCTAGTTTTCACTAACATAAAGTCGAGGGCTTTGAACCCACAATCTACTAGTCACAAAAGAGCAACCTTATCATCATATTGTATGATATGAAGTTATGATTTCTTCTAACAATTTTCACAAACCCCCTCACCCCCAAACATCTAAAATATAGAACAATTCGAATTTCAAGCACGGATCATGCAGCAAATGCATGCGAAAAAAAAAAAATTATATGCCATGGTGAATTAGGTCATCAAAAAGCTAAATTTCATTAGAAAGGCTCGTTTACCATCCCTCTAATTAAATTTGATACAAGCACAAGCTCGTAGCTTGGAAAGAACCATCAACAAGGTGAAGTTATTAACACAACTCACAAAAGCTTCTCAACACCATCACCACCACCACCCAAATTTACTCACTTTTGCTTGTATTTTTATCAAGCTCGAGAACAAGTTATTCCATCATGGGAACTGATCCACCAGCAGCCACAATTTGTTGCTCCAGCTGCCAAACAGAAGAAGATAAATATAATAATGATAATAATTATTTTGGGGTTTTTCTAACAAAGACAGGAGAGACTGATATCAAAGCAGTGCTATGTTGCAAATATTAAAAAAAAAAAAAAGCTTAATGAACTCACCCTGAACAAAGTTTCAAGCTTGCTTTTTACAAGCAAGTACTCTTGTTTCACTTGTTGCAGGCATCTAAAGCACCTATGTGCACCAAAAACTCATAATTAGAATATAAGAATCCCCAATTTCCCTGGCCTTTTTACCTATAATTCCAATTTTTGGATTGGTTCAACAAGCTAACTTGGAAAACAAAATCTTGGATGTTGAGATGATCTAGAATTTGGCGTTTGAGGGTCAAGGTAAAAATGTACAAGGGGTTACTAGGAGTTTTTGAATGTGTTCAGACAGGGGGAGTTTAATCCAACCGCGAAGAATTTGGGACCACCGAGCTTAACATGCACGCAATGTTAGCCTCTCCTTTTCCCAAGATCAAGTACTGTGAAAACAAAAATAGAAAGGAATAACAATACTTACCCTTCAATGTTCTGCTCCTCACAAAAGTTGCGAAAGGTAATGCATGAATTTTTAACCCTCTGCGCACCTATACTGTTACACAATTCATTTCCTTCTCGTCAAAACATTATAGACTAAAAAATAAAATAAATAAGTCTCTCAATTTTCACTATGGATCTTATTTGTGAACCCATAATTAAGTACTCGATTAACCTACTCTATTGCAATAAATCTTCTGAATTAACCTCTTTTTTTTTGAAAAAAAAATGGGGGAAATAATTTTTAGAGAAACCAAACAGGATATTATTGGATAATCAAAAGTCTCAAGCTTTCCTACTCAAAACAGATTAAAAGGTGTATGGAGGAGAGAACAGAATGCATATATCAACCTGGAGCTGCTACCCTTCAACTGATGAACATGGGCATCAACCTTCTTGAAATCCACACCATTCTGATCTCTGTACAAATAGATAAAAGGGTAATCCCGGCAACATATATATATATATATATATATATCGGGCTAAACTAAACCATACCCAGAAAAACTAATAATCCAAGAGAGGGAGGGGAGAGAGAAGGAGTAGGGTACTGACAGAGCTCTGGTCAGATCATTGAGAAGCCTTTCAGAATCCTCAAAGAAGAGAGAGACCACTTCAACCACAAAATTAGGGTTGCTCTCATCTTGCAGCTGCTGAAGCTGTGTAAACTGACCATCCAGGAACCCCTTTCAAGCCAAACACAGAATCATAACAAATCAAAACTAACCCAAAAACCAAAAAAAAAAAAAAAGGGGGGGGGGAACCCACAACACAAAACCCATATTCTATAGTACTCATTGGTGCATTTACCTCTCGAAACAACGATTCTGTGTATTCAACAAATTGTCTCTGCAGCTGACTCACCTCCTCCATGCTTTGGTTGGTTGCTTCCTTCTCCCCTTCTCTCTCTCTCTCTCTCTCTCTCTCTCTCTCTAAACCTCTCTGGATGGTTGGTTGTCTCGCCCAATTAATAGCAGGCTGATAGTGCAGATCTTGGGGAATAATTGCACAATCAAAGGCTTTATATATATAAATGCTCGGAACGGGATTTGGTGAATTTAATGTGCAGATGAGAGAGAGAGAGAGAGAGAGAGAGAAGAGGGGGGAGAGAGATTGGGTGAATTTAATGTGCAGAGGAGAGAGAGAGAGAGAGAGAGGGGGGAGGAGAAGTACAAAACTTCGCCTGGCTTTTTCGGTGCTGTGCATCACAAAGTGGAGTCTACTGCTACCTTTTAATGTTTATTTTCCTTATCTGGATCTGTGCTGTGTTTTGCCTCACAAAATGGTGGCTTTGTTCGTTTTGAGAATGGCCCCGTTTAGCTTCAAAATAAATTTTAAAAAATTTTAAAAATTTTTAATAATTTTTTTATTTTTAATTTTTTTATTATCATTAATTTTAAAAAATTTTAATATTTCACTAAAAAATAAAAAAATTTAAAAATAAATTAATCAAATGTGTAAATTTTTTATACAATCATATTCTTCGTGTCAAAAATTTTTAAACAAGTACTATTATTACTATTTTTTATAAATTTTTTTGAATTCGTGGAAATAGAATTGAAAAATCGTTCTCATGATTTATAACTTTTAAAAAAAAAAAATGAAGCCAAATTAATTTCAAAGTACATTTTATCTCAATTTGTCTTATTTTTTGTTATTCCAAACGAGGTGAAAAAATATTTATACAACCTTTAAAATTTAGTTAAAGTTTTAAAATTTATAAGGAAAAAAAAAATTCTTACGCTTTGAGAGAGCTTGCTTTGTCTACTACCGAAGAAACATGTTTTAAAACTATTTTTCGCACTTTTAAGACAGTTATCTAATAAATAATTAATTATCTAATTAATCTAATAAAATAAATTAATTTTTTAATTTATTATCTAATACACTAAATTAATAAATTTTTATTTTATTATGTTATTTATCTATTATTTTAATATGTTAATTTTTAAATATATATATTATTTTAATTTTAAAAAAGTATATTTTATTTTTAAAACCATAAACCAAACCAAACAGAGGTACAAACTTTATAGCAGAAATTATTTTTCAAAAGCGGAACGGGGATGAGGAATCCGGATCATGAGCGAGGTAAGAAAAGATTTGTCCTCAATGAGATTAATTTTTATATTATTCAATATTATAGTGATATACAAAAATAATAAGACATTTTTCATATATAATTAATACATTTAAGCCATGTTTTATTGTGGATAAAAATTGTGGGATTGGACTAATAGTTAAATTCCATGTTTAACGTCACTAGAGCTCCATTTGGAGAGGCAAAAATAAATAAATAAATAACTTTTGGTGTTTTATGTATTTGATAAAATATCAAAAGTTGTCAATAATTTTATGTAACAGGCTGTTAATACATCAATTTTTATTGAGTTAGCGAGGGGTATAATGGTTATTTCACTTTAATTTAACTCAAAATTTACCAAAATTTTTATCACACACATACAAAAAGTTATCAAAAGTAATTAAAAATTTTTATTTATTTTACCAAACAAGCTAAAAAATTTGCCGACTAACTTTTGCCCAAAAAAAAAAAAAAAAACTAAAAAATTGACTGAAAATTAAACATCCAAATGGGGCGAAAATTATTTCGTCATGTTACAAGTCAGAATTGTTATATTGCTATACAATATTAGTAACTCCTATTTTAAGATTAATTATTAAAATTATTTTACATTAATCTCCTATCAAATTAGGCCGTGTATGCATTCAATTCATATTGTACCAACAAACCATTATAGAAATAATTTTATATAAAAAATTAATCATTTTATATTATGTCTATTCTTAAATATTATCTTATGTTATTACTTATTCTTTTTAATTAATTCAATCTTTCCAAACAAAGTATTAATGTTGCTTAATTAATGTCTCTCTCTTTTTTTTTTGGTAACCAAATATTAATTTCATGCAAAATTTATCATATAGGAAAAAGAATTGCCAAAAATGTCACTTAATTTCAAGCATTTTCTCTTCTTTAAAAAATAAAATTCTTACAATATTATGTATTAATATATGAGTTCTAATTCTGGGATCGGGGAGAAACCCGCAGCTACTACCCATAGGTGCGCACTGGGTGAAACCCGCCCCGTGGCCCTAGCCGGTAAAGAACCACGAGGAGGTAAACTAGCCTAGGCAAGCCCTGGCTGACTGGCTCAGTCGAGAAGGCTGTTAGATGGCTCTCCACAATTAGAGGAAGGACTGCCCCCAAGAGGAGTTGAACCCGGGACCTATTGGTCCCAGGCCCTTCAGCTCGCCATCTGAACCAACCCGACTACCCCTTTCGGGGCAACATATGAGTTCTACTTGGAACATATTTTAGTGGGAGTAGTTGTTATGTATATATACACACTAGTAATAACACGTGGCTACAGTACTTTAAACAAAATTAATATTAAGTTTTTTATATAGTTGAAATTTTAGACAAAAAGTTCACATTGAAAAAATATGATAATTCATGAGTTTTAGACCTTAACAGTTATTACATGTTTTTTTGATCTTTCTCTCCCAAGTTAATTTTTAATAAACATCATAAGAGAAAACACATTTATAGCCTTTTAATTTAAAAAGTTCAACTCCCTCAAAATTATAATTGGAAGAAATTTACTTTAATAGTTTTGATTTACATATGATATCTACCTTTAAATATGGTGAAATTTAAAATGTTCAAACCATTTTATCATATAGATGATAGTGAGAGCCACTAAAATAAGAATTTAGCGGAAAGTTAAAAATATAAAATTGATCTTAATAGTTGAATAAAACAAATAAATAATTTTTAATCGTTAGATCTTAATTTGCGAGAAGAACATTTTCAAAAATTATCTTATTTTATTATATAGATATATTATTTTAATAAAATAATTATTTATAATTAAAAAATAACAAAAATAAATTAACTTTTTTAATAATGCCAACCAAAATTTACCAAGATGTTGGTAATTTTGATTGGGTGTCACCCCAAGAAATTTGGGATTTTGATGTTGACGGGGAATGGAGAGGTCTATTCCCAATGTAAACTTCATTGTCATTGACGACCCCCAAAACAAAAAACAAAAAAAAAAATACATAAAGGAAAATAAAAAAAATAATAAAATGACCTAATTAATTAAGTTTCCCTTCAAAATGTCATGAGAAAATCAAGCATGACCTGAGAGTCACTTGACCTCCAAGTCAACCACATGTGGAATTCCTGAGATCAGAACATTACTATTTTGAAGGACAGGTACAGAGTATATATATATATATACACACACAGATAAAGAAAGAAGAAGATTTTTTAAAACGTCTCCATTACGAATTAAGATTCAACGATTAAGAATTATTATTTTTTATTTAACGATTGAGATCGATTTTATATTTTTAACTTTCTGTTTAATTTTTATTTTATTGCTCTTCACTATCATTTACATGATAAAATGACTTGAACATTTTAAATTTCATTATATTCTAAAGGTAAAAATCATATATAAATCAAAATTGTTGATGAAAATTTCATCTAATTATAATTTCATGGGAGTTGAATCTTCCAAATTAAAAGACTATAATTTATGTTTTTTTTATGGTGTTTATTAAAAATTAATTGGGAAGATGGAGACCAAAAACACATGTAGTAATAGGGCCTAAAGCTTTTTTTAAAAAAAATAAAATTATGAATTATCATTTTTTTTATTTGAACTTTTTATTTAAAATTTCAATTATATAAAAATTTAATATTAATTTTGTTCAGGGTGAGATACTAATATATATATATATATATATATATATGCTCTGTACTCTATCCTTCAAAATAGAAATGTTCTGATCTCAGGAATTCCACAAGTGGTTGACTTGGAGGTCAAGTGACTTTAAGGTCACGCTTGATTTTCCCATGATATTGTAGGGAAACTTGATCAATTAGGTCATTTTATTATTATTATTTTTTATTTCTATTTTTTATTTTTATTTATTTATTTATTTTTTTGATGGAGGGTTCCCATGATATTGTAGGGAAATTTAATTAGTTAGGTCATATTATTATTATTATTATTATTATTATTTTTTGGTGGAGGAGGGTTGCCTATGACGATGAGATTTACATTAGGAACAAACCTCTCCATACTCCTAGTGAGCAATGCTATGTTTATAACATTTTTTTTTCAACATTATAACATTTAAAATGAACTGATCATAACGGGTCATGACCATTATAGTGTAAAAAATGTGTCAGAGAGAGGGTGTAAGAATCTTGGGTGGCGTGATACACTAGTCCAAAACGGCGTCATTTTTAATGTTGTAAAATAATATTAGAAAAAAATTTTATAAACATAGCATATTTTCCCCAGTCACCATCAATATCCCAATTTTCTTGGGGCGACACCCAATCAAAATTACTAACATCTTGGTAAGTTTTGGTTGGCATTATTAAAAAAAAGTTAATTTATTTTTGTCATTTTTTATTTTATATAATTATTTTATGATAATACTTTTGTTAATAAATTTTCTAAAACTAAAAAATATTTGAAAGTATAAAATTTTAGATACAAATAAATTGAGTCAAGTCAACTCATCAAAAAAATTTAATAAAAAAATTATATAAGATGAAAAAATTTATTTGAATATTGAGATTAATTTATTTGAAATAAGTCGAGTATGTGAAATGATATAACAATTGTCATTAAAAAAATAGAGAATTAATAGAGGATAACCTAAATAAAAAAAAAATAGAAAATAGCCCCGTCACCTTAATTCCTTTTCCCTATTAGCTGTATCACGATGTTTTTACTTTAAACATTTTTATGAAAATGGAAAATATTAGGCATATAAGAGACTACTATTTTTTTTTTCAAACTTTTCTCTTGAAACCATTTTTGGAAGTGGACTCAAATTATGTATATTTATTTTTACTCTAATAATATCAATTATCTCTTCACTTTATACATAAATTAGTGAAAAAATATATAAAAATATGGGTTTAAAATTTATTGAAAAGGAAATTTTCACTTTTTCACTATGAATTTGACCTTGCATTTTTGTCACGCCCTTAACTTAATTATTCGAAATAGGCGGCATGAGAATATGGGAACAAATTAAATTAAATAAAAACCCGTTTCAAGGTCAAGTCATCAAATAATACCAATCATCAGAGCAACTAAACGCATCCCTCATTCTCATATTAAACTAATATTTGAATAGATCACCGTTAATTTATGAATAGCATCATCCCCTTAACACCATTTTTAATGACCACATCTAAGGTTTACACATTTAGAACAAATATTATAGTCATGCTTATAGCTATCCAAATAATAATTAATGTCATAAATATCAGTATCGGACTCACCCTCGGGGTTATACCACTTGTAATACTAATAATTCAACTCTCAGTTAAGAAAACTAAACACAAATGTTATCACCTAAAATTAAGACTGAACTCAGACTACTTTAACTTAGTCTGCCTAAGTATCTTACCTCAGGAATCAAGTAACTGTAGTTCTTAAATTTATATCTCTTATTTTATAACTAAACCATGATTAACAAGATAAACTATACATCTCAATATAAAAGAATATAAATGCAGTCTCATGCAATAGGATGTGATGGAATGCAATGTTAATGCATACTTTAGTCTCTATCTACCCCCAACATTTATCTTGGGATGAGTGACGCTTAGCAAAGTACATGGGGTCACTAATCGCACCGTTTACGCTTATGGCAAATGTATATTTCAATATATATATAAACTGAATGGAAAACTGTGTTACACTCCCTTGGGAGTAAGACTCAGGGAAATTGTGTTACATTTCTTGACTCTTTTGTTAGGGAACCGTGTTACGTCCTTAGTCAGTGCTTATTTCAAGCAAGGTCTAGCTGCAGTCTAGAGAAAAATCTTATAATCATATCTCATAACTAGCGTCTCAACTCTAAATGACCAAACTGTAGTCATATATATCGACTGAAGATCATGTGGTATTTTTAAAATCTTATTTTCTCATTTTTCTCAAATTATGGATCCCGTCCATATATATAACCCGTGTTTCGACACGTCACAATATAAAAGTGGCATTATCGGCCAATCAATGCTCTCAACATGAACCAGATGATGCCACCTAACTCGTGCACATGATATGTTCAATCATACAAATAAATATCATCTTAATATAGAATTACATTCTCATTACACTTGGTGATGAGTTGGGGTCCATTCCTTTATTAGAAATCCATAATAATTTAATTTGGGCACAAAAATATAATTAAAAACTAATTTTTAATCTTTTCTAAAAATCTGCCACTGGTGTCTGGACACACTTACAGCCGGTTCGGCCAATCCGGACATCCTAGTCGGTCGACTTGAACACTAGAGCCTAGTGCCCAATTTTTGGGTTCATTTCTGATGAAACCCAGCTCCAAATCACTCCCAAATCACCATTTTAAGCATCGATATTAATAATAACTTATGTATAAACACTTAAATACTTAAATCACATGTTTCTCCAATACTCAATCAGAGAATAACTCAAATTTATGCAAGATATTTATATTATATTCATATATACACCCACATTCATATATATGTATATATATACACACAAATCTCATGGCATTCAACCAAATCAAGCACTTATATATATCAAAATCACCGTAACAATGTCTAAAACATGAATATAAGTCTCACTTATCTTGAATCCAAAGAGAAAAGAAGAAAAACGGAAAAAACTGGTTGAGCTCCCAACTTTCAAAGCTGATTTTTCCCCCATTGGGCCAAACCACCGAAAATGGACATCACCATGATATTCATGGTGTCGAATACTACCTCGATCCGCTGACCTTCCGCTTCGGATCATACTTTCTCTCTCTACCCTCTCTCTCTTCTCTTTCTCCCTTTCGTTCTTAGGCCCCCAAGCCAACCAAAAGAAAAAAGAAAAGAAAAAGAATAGGAGAGGAAGGAAAAGAAAAAGAGAGTTGGGCCCTTAGCCTAATTATCCAACCAATTACTAATTTAGACCACACCCGGTTTGGGAAAAATAAAATAAATCAATTTAATCTCAAAAAAAATATTTTACTAGCCCAAAATAACACATAAACAGCTAAAATAAATATCGGATATTATAGGTTTACTTTAAGGTCTACGTTGTTTATCCTTTTTAAAAGAATTAAGAGTTTAAATTTTTAATTAATTGCAATATTTCCCACAGTAACCATATTTGAAAGTTAAACATTTAACGATAAGCGATGAGAGTGCGGGGGCAAAATATATAGTTTCTGAGGGAACAGACTTTATAGAGAATATAAGGCAATAGTGTCTATATTTACTAGGGCTTTGAAATTTAGATTTGTGAAGAAAAACGCAAAAATGAAATGAAATGAAATAAAAGGTATTAAATTTATGAATTTTTTAGTTAAAAATAAATTAGATAAAATATAATTGTTAAAAATTTATCTATTTTTATTTTTTATTTTCTTAATCTTAGAAAATGAATATATATGTATGTGTATGTGTGTGAGATAGATTTTATTTCTTTTTTATTTTGTTCCTTAACAAATTTGTTTTGCTATATTTGATTGGATATTAAATTCAGAAACTGGAATGAGAATCCCTATTAATTGAGAAATTTTTATATTTAGTTAATATTTAATTATAAAATTTAAACTGAAAAAATTTTATATTCTGAAAATTGTAAATTCCTAATTCTAATGTGGAAGTCGTGAATTAACATAATTACCTTTATTGGTTTAATGTGCATCCAAAAGAAAGAGAATAATTTAAAAATTTTAACTCATGTTCTTATTCTATTTTAGAAACACTTTATGTATATCAAATATTTAAAAAACACTCCCATTTCAGTTTTACTTACCAAAATTTGAAAATCTATTCCCAATCTTATATCAGTCGGGTTTTTGTTATCATGTCCATAGACAAGCTCACTAACCATTAATTAAGATATATCAACCATCTAGTCCTAAATCTCCCTTCCAAATTACATTTTAATAATAAACAAAGTTATTATAAAGCGGGGTGGCCATAGGCTCAAAACTCCCCCTAATTTTGATATTCTACCTATATATATAAAAGCTACATTTTACTTAAAAAAATACTTCATTAATAATGATTCCCTTCACGAATGAAAAGTTTCAATTAACTTAAAATTTTCATCATGGGACTCAAATAAAAATTTAATAAAACATAAAAAGTTACTTTTTACTCCTTTTTAATACAAATTTGTAAATTTCTCTCTCTCCCCATCCTTCCGTTCTTCCCACCCCTCAGATTCTCTCTCCCAATACCATCAATCGTTTTTTTTTCATGTTCTTCCTTATACACTCTATCTTCTTATCATTTTGACATCTTCTCACTTATTTCACTCTTCTCCCTCTCAATCTCTACAAACTATTTTTCTTAAAATAGAATTATAAAAAAGTTCAAGTTTTGAACTATTAATGAGACAGTGAAACAGAAGAATATTACCAGTAAAAATTATATATAATATTGAAAGAAATATTTTTTTTCCGGCAAAAATAAATCTAAGATAAATGATTAACATTTTTTAATTAATAATTAAATTTTTACTAAAAATTTGTTTGCCCCTCCCATCATTAAATCCTAACTTCTTCGTTGATTTTAATCGTTTTGTTCCTTTAATGCTTTGAATTCCGTCCAGTTCAGGTGAGATGTTTCATAAGTGCTGCCTCAAGTGAATCCAACTCAAAAATTGCAGCATGTGAAGATGTTTGCTCATGACTTGAAAGTTAAAGTTTGATTCTATTCCACAAATAAATCCCATCCTTTGCTTTTCCATTGAACTTACCACCCCTTGTGTCACATCATTCTTCTTCAATTGTTCTCGTTGAATCTTTCATTCTTATCGTGCTTGCTTTTAATCTTTGACCTAGTGGCCTTCGATAACAAAAGAAAGAACATATATATTTTTATATACAATAAAATAGGATGATTTTTAAAAATGTTTGTCTTATAAATTAAGGTTCAACAGTTAAAAATTACTTTTTTTTTTTCATTCAACGATTGAGATTATTTTTATATTTTTAACTTTCTACTCAATTTTTATTTTAGTGCATCTCATTGCCATCTATTTCACAAAATGATTTGGACATTTTAAATTTCATTATATTTTAAGAGTGGAGATCATATACAAATCAAAACTGTTAATTTAAATTCTATCTAATTCCAAATTAAAACACCATAATATATGTTTTTTTTATGGTACTTATCAAAATTAATTGGAGAGAGAAAGAGAGAGACCAAAACATATGTAGTAGTGTTAAGGTCTAAAGTTTTGAAAAAAATTAAAACCCATATATTATTATAATTTTGTTCATTTAAACTTTTTGTCTAAAGTTTCAATTATATAAGAAACTTAATACTAATTTTATTCGGAGTACCATAGGCACGAATTATTACTATTATATATTTATATATCAAACAATATATACACACATAAATTAATACATATGCTCGTCAAATATATATATTGCTATATGGTGTTTGGTTGGTCCTGGTCTCACTCTTTTGAGGCACCATTGTCATGAATGTTTATTTTAAGTCTCATTATCTGCTAATTTATTTTGAAATATATATAATACATATATTTTTGGTCCTAATGAGTTGTATGGCTAACGTTCTTTTAATTTATAATTAATCGTTGATCGGTGGAGTGAATATTCTCTTCATGTGGAGTGGATGGAAAAACTTTGGAGGCTAAAAGAACAAACAAGATTTGATAACCTTATTCTTCCGGGAGATTATTATGTTGTCAAAGTTTTCAAGATTCCTTAATCGTTAAAGTTGTTTTGGCCTGATCAATTCACAAAAAAAGCATATAATTAACTTGAGTTCAAATCATATTCCATTTATCCTTGTTTTTCTTAGTGGTTGATCTAAAATTTTATCTTTTTTTGGGATGATATATATATTGTTCGATAACAACTTTTACCATCGAAATTGCTGACTACGCCAACCAGAAATACGCCCGTCGACTTGCCGAACACAGAGAGAAGAAAAGTTACGGTCGAAGTGAGGGTCTCCGACCGGAAAATCCTCCGATACTTAAGTCGGCAATTGGCTTCTGTAAGATTCTTAAAAAAAAGCAAATAGTGCAATAAGTTGGTAATAGTCAACTTGTCTGATCATGAAATCCAATGTTCTATTTATATTATGGCAAAAATAGATAAAGTAAAATAAATAAATGAAATAGTACTTGTGATACAGATGCAATCACACCTTCACACAATTTTTTCCCTGTATCATTTATTAACCTTTCATTTCTCCTTTAATACTCTATACTTCTCATTAAATGCATATGGTGGTTAAGTACGGCTATATAGCTGGGATTCAGCTTTCGATCTGTCTATCTATCATATCTGTCAATCATTTGTAACGAGATTAACTAATTTAGTTTTACTTACAGTGATAAATACATAGTTCATTTATTACCATGGAGCATTTATGGTTATATGGTCCTATTAATGTTGTGGGTCCTATGCCTAATATTTATTAGCTATCTGGCGGGGTGCCGAACAAATTAATTTCTGACATGTTCGATGACTGCTAAGTGGCAGCATGCCATTCCTCACAATCACAACATCTGTAGTCGTCCAGCTGCTCCTAATGTAAGTCACATGTCGTTATGTTGAATGTTCGGAGAGAAGCTATGTGTCAAAGTTCAAAATGTTTGGTATTGGACCACGTGTACAAGGTGAAAATGTTCAGCAATGAACCACATGTCACCACCTAAAAAATATTTGGCAAACCCCACGTGTCCCAGTTTTATTCTACCCAACATATATATATACATATATATATGCAACTATGAAACTTTTCATGAGTTACATTGAACTTTATTTCAAAAGGTTAAAAAAACAATATATGGTATAATGTCACTCAGCTAAATTGGCCTCCAAAGTTTCAATTTATCTCCCAACAAAATACAATTTGTAAATGTTTATGTTATATTTTATATTCATATAATTTGTATACTAAATCCTTTTAATTTAATTAATTAACTGTGATAAGTACAGAACGAATGAGTTTAATACATCGCAGATATAAAACAGAATACATAAAGAAGTTTAACTAAACATTTTCCATTATCATTTTTAATTTTTCCCTCATTCTGAGTCATTTATTTGAACTGAACATGAAAGTTGCATCAAATAGAGTGCATATACATATATATATATATATATATATGTATGCATGTAAATATGTATATATTATAATCAATTGTGCTGTGCTATAAATTAGGGGTGGGTTGACAAATTAAAAGACTTGGAGAATTTATATTTACAGTTGCGAATATCGGTTGCCACACTTTGGAATAGCGGCATGTGGCTGCAGGTCATTCTGTCTCTAAACTATACCTATATTTTCTTAATTAATACATTGCGTTAGATATAAGAGAATCAATTTGACCATTGTTTAAGAGCACTACTCCAACATATCTATCTGTCGCCTTGAGATATGGTAAGTTGCTTTACTAACACATCACCTCGTTAATTTAATTATTTAAGAGGAGACAACACATAAAATTTTAAAATTTTCTCATAAGCTAACACCCAATCATATATATATATATATGTGTGTATATATATATGAGAAATTAAAAATATAGTTTATTGATTAATACTTCATTTTATGGGACATTACATAAAATGAACTTTCAATAACAATATTATGTTTTTATGAGCTCAATTTTTTAAATGCTAAAAAAAAAGAAAAATTAAAAATTAAAATCCATGAACTTTGAAGGACAATTCTAAAAACATAGAACTTGTAGATTACAAGAAATCTATTTCGACGAATTGAAAAATTAAAATTTCAAATATATGAATTTTTATGATGCTGAGTTACACTTAGGGCCCGTTTGGAGACTCAAAAGCTACCAAAAAAGTATCAAAAGTTACATTTTGTAACTTTTGGTGTGTTTGGTAGAGTCACAATTTTTCTCACTTTTTTACTTTGTTACAGTAAAATAATAAAACCAAAAGTTTTACTAAACACACAAAATGTCAGATCCCTATTTTAGATTACATTTAATCCCTTAAATAGGGTGGACGTTACCAAATTCTCTACCTAAATATAATTTATTAATATTATCTAAACATGTAAAATTTAAAACAAAGAGGCAAACAGAAATTCTTTATGAAGCTCCAACATACAAAAACTTACAACCCATAAAGCTCAACCAACCAAATATTAGTCTAACATCGTTCTAGCCTTAACTGCTTATACAAACCTTAAACACAAAATTAAAATATAAGCTAAACAACTCAGGTTCTCCTCTAATCACTCGCAGCCACTTCTAAATTCAACCTGAAAGGTGTAAATTTGGGGGGTGAGTGTCACACACTCAGTGGAGGTATTATACTTAAAATAAAAGATAATAAATATGCACCAAGAAATAGCTCACAACAATTATATCAATAACTATCCCATAACCATCTCATCTTTAATTTAATTGTGCCCCATCTGATAAATATCTTAATACACAATTTATCATCATCAGGCCCCAACTGGCCATAATATAGCACATTTGCATAATAAATAATTTAAATGATAATGCAACACACATTTGGCCCCATCTGGCTCATGAGTTGAGCGCTCAACGGTGGACAATGGCTTTAATTTAACTTGTCCCATTAGCCCCATTTGGCTATATTTTTTTCGACCCCATCTGGCCGCATATTATTAATTTCTGGCCCCATCTGGCCTGGTCCCATCTGACCATAATGCAAGTGTAATGCATGCAATTCATGCTGATACGCAACATTGTATTATTATTTTTTTTTCACAAAAAAAAATATTATTTCTCAAATTTATTATCTCACAAATAACCACGATTCTCCACTAACATACAATAATTTATGGGTAGCGAGCAGAATTTAGCAACATGAATGTTCGGCAATAAATAAATAAAATTTAACTATTCATATTTAATAACTTTTATTTTTAAGTTTAATGCACACACCTGAACAGTAGATATTCTGAGAAAGTCCTTTTACTGAGGTAGTGGCTGCTGATTATTCCTGGGTCCTAATAATTTTTTTTAGTTCAATAAAATATAAAAATTAGATATTGAGTGGTTAAAATATAATCCAAAATTAATTACTAATGTAAATTTAATAAATTAAACATAGCCATCATAGCCTCCACATATTTAATTTATCTAACCCAAAAGAAAAAGTACATATATATTTATATAAAAAAATTAATTTTAATTTAACAAAATAACTTACCTCAATTTTTTCGCTAAAATTTATCAAGATTTCCTCCTTTTTCCCTCACTTTTTTTTCTTTCTTCTCTCTTTTTTTTTTTTTTTTTTTTTTTTTTTTTTTTTCTTCCTTCCTCCGCGCGGCTCCTCTCTCGGGTCTTCTCCATTTTACACCCAAAGCGCGCGCGCGCGCGCACACACACACATATATATATATATATACACAAACTTGGCCAAGCAAGCTTGCTTGCCAAGGCTTAAATTTCATTTTTTTTTTTTTGGCCAGCACATGGGCACGTAGCCCCCTACTACCCCAAGCCATCATGCCTTAAACAATAGCCATATGGCTATACACACAATATTTATCCATTAAATTAATATATAATAATTATGTATTATTAATTCAATTAATTAATTAAAACTATATAATTTGATAATAATATGAAATTAAAATTTCAAATCATAGAAATTAAATTAAAAATAATAATAATAAACTTTATGCATAAAATAAAAATTCAAGGTGTCACAAAAATTATCACTTTTTACTCTGCTACAGTAAAAATTTACCATACATACAAAAAGTTATCATTTTTTTACTTTGCTATAGTAAAAGATTTACCAAACACTTAAAAGTTACAAAAAAAATACTAAAAATTACACTTTATTCCACCAAACACATAAAAAATGTAACTAAAAAACTTACAAAAAAACTATCAAAAATTGAGATTTTTTGCTTTTTTTGAACATCCAAACAGCCTCTTAATGCAGAATCATTTGGACCCAATTAATTGCACACGAGGTAAAAAGTACATTTGTAATTTTCATCTTTAAAATTCTCTTTGTTGTTTTTACATTTCAGAAATCGGGCTCGTGGAATATTTTTATGTAATTTTTTTCTTATATTATTATATTTTCTAAATATACTTATATAAATAAGAATATCCGATTGAAAGCGGACATGACTAATAACCCCCTATTTTATCATAAAAACCTTGTCGTAAACTGAAATTATGTGTTCTGAGTAGAACATTTTGGGATTAAATTCTAAATACCTTAAAAAAACAAAAAAAAAGTTTTTTTTTTTTTTTTTTTTAAAGCTAAGATTCATTGGTCGTCGAGTAGAAACCCAGTTCAAGTGGGACGAGCATCTTTAGCTCTGTTTGGTTTACAAATAAACTCCAAAAAATTTTATAAATCTCTGTTAATTTTATATCACATTAACTTTTTTTTTTTTACTACACGTATTACAAACTCTCAATTTATCTCGATTTATCTTACTCTATCTTACTCTAAATTCATCCTTTATGTGTCGCTTATCATCATCCCGGATCGACTCCCAGAAACCCAAGACCCGCCCGTTTTGTAAAAGAAGATAAGATAAGATAAGATTGCAGTCATTTTCTTGGTCAGTGTTAAGAGAATTTTTTGTGACTCCCTCGGTCGATCCAGACACTGGTATTATTAATATTTTCACCCTATTGAATGGTTATTGTTAAATGGTAACGATACTCGGCCCAATCAGTCCGCTCAACCAATCAGTGTTAGGATCAGAAAAAATTCAAAAAAAAAAAAAAAGCAAGCAACTACGCAATATTTAAAATAATTCGATAGTATTAATCTTACGTTCGCGATCAGAAAAACCGATAATATTTTTACCGTATTAAGTTGAAATAATTACACGGGAGGAAAAAAATTTACCCTCTCAACTCAACTGACTCTTTGTTTTCGCTCGCCACAACCCTAATGCAGACACCCATCAACACTTTCATTATTCTAAAAGTGGAATTAGCTGATTCTAACCTCGTGGATGAATCTGGAACGCCAATGAACACTAGCAAAACATAAGGCCATCTTATATTCAAATTCAAATCGAAACCAAATTTAACAGTTTAAAAAAAAAAAAAAAAGTTTTTTAAGTGGAACAATACACAGAAAACACATATAATAAATAACTTGAAAGCATCAATTCTGTGGGCTCAACACATGTTGCAGCTCCTCCTACAGTACCCGGGAAGTTCAGGAGTTCCGACCATGTACTCTGGATTCTTAGTGCATTCCCCCAAGGCAGCCCACCTCTCACAATTCTGATTCCCATCTGTGCAGTTCCCTCCGGCTCCCAGAATCTTATCAAAGGAATCTACATGGATCCACTTTGTCGCCGACCATTTCTCACCTTCCATCACTGGGCAACCTCCATGAAGACTGATTGGATCTGGAATGGCACTCGGGTGAAGACTGAAGAAAAGGAGTGCATCCCCTTTCCGTGGCTTTACTGGGTATTTCCAACAAGGCAGGAGCAGAAGAAAGACCAAAGCCACCCCCCCCCCCCAAAAAAAAAAGCGCATGTTAAGTGGTTAAAATGCAACAGCAGAATTCATAAAAGCAAACTATGAGTTATCAAAGCGACTCTCACCTGCAACACCTTTCTTTGCACACTCCGATAAATCATCGTCTGATGCTGAAGATTTGCGACGAGGAGACTCCTGTTTACGGTTTTTAATTTATCACTGAAGTTACATTTGACATAATTTATGAATTAACTAGAGATAACCAGGTTCTGGTAATGTTTCCTTTGCATGTATTACTAAGGAAGAATTTTTAACTAACCTCTGCTGAGGGAAAGACTGTTTCACCGCCCTCTGCCACATCACTGAGATACATCAGCACAGTTGCTAGGCGATGTCCACCCTTTGCAATGTTAACCTTATCGGAAAAATAATCATAGTGTGGGTCATATTTCTGGCCGTGCTCATACCTCAAAACTTGTATGTCCTCCCCATTTTCTGGAAAAAGAAAAATAAATAAACAAAACAAACAAAAAACAAAATGAACAAACTAGAACCTTGAGGTCTTTTATACATTTCAAAAGTCATATAATTTATCGTTTTCCCCCCTAAACTTTCAACGTTCTATGTCAACTTACATACAAAGGTTGCACTTCATCTTAGATATAGCATTAGAATAGCCAGATTTAACAAGATTCAACAATGGAAGCCTTTGCGAGAGAAGGATTAAAAGGTAGCACCGCTAACTTTAGATTTAACAAGGCTCAACAAGGGAAATGGTTGCAACCAAAGGATTAAGGGTAGCACCAGAAACTCGTAACGCAATACATAAGAGATTTGCCGCAACTGTTACATGCATAAAGTACATGAGCCAATGACAAATAAATGCAATCTGAACTCAGAATGTCCATCTCCCAGTGAGTTTATATTCTGTTTACCACTTTTGGCAGAGGCTGAGCTGGAATTACAAATGGATACCACTGTTCCTGACACAGTTCAGCGACAATTATATTCCAAGGACACAAGCAGCACTACAACTGCTATGATTTGGAAACGCTTTATCCTGAGGCCCAAGTTGAGATCACTGAATTTTGAAGAAAACCACACTAGCGTCTTAGATCTTAATTTCAGTTTCATTCAATTATATATTTTTATAGCCTTTCCATGAAACGTTTTAACTTCAGCAATTCAATTTCAGATTTTTTTTTTTTTGATAAATAAATAAAATTGTATTGATTTAGAAAGAAAGGCACCAAGAAAATGCCCATCAAAATCCAACCAAAAGCTATGATATCATAATTCCATTTAAGAATTTTTATTCATGCGGTTACAGATTGCCACATATAGCCTGTGTTGCCACACACAATGCAAAGAAGCAAAATTGGTCATTTCACAGGTTTGGTCTGCACTATCTTGTTTCCTGAAGTATTTCCCCTTTATAAATTACATAGTAAAAATATTGTACTTCCACCTCCCAGGGGTTTATAGCCAGAGGCCAGGGCATAGAATCATAAATAAAGGTGCTACCATACATACAGTGGACATGCCCCATAGCAGGCTATTACAACAAACAGTTTGATGATGATAACAGGTAGAAATTGATACACACAGTATTTTATTCAAAATAACCTACATGAAGATATCTCCTTGCGCTACACCACTCCATAAAAACAGCATATATAGGAAGGGAAAAAAAAAATCCAAGTGCCTAAATTAGTTCATAGGTTTTGTTTTCATTTCACGGGTTCATAGCAACTATTTTGTATGTAACTAATTAAATCAACAAATAAATAACCACCACCTTGGGAAGAGATGGGTGAGGCAAAAAGAGGGGGGGAAAATGAAAAAGGTTCAGGCCCTATTTCTGATTAAATAACATGCTATTTTACACAAAGAAAGGAATTTCAGCGGTCTTTAATACAAGAATAAACAAATACCTTCTGTGGTATTACTCTCTTTGTTTGGTGAATAAAGGCTGCTTACTACCACCACCCAAAAATATGTACATCTTACATAAAATACCAAATGTTATGCATAAAGTAAGTCACCAAATGAAGCATTGTTTTACGACGAATTGGACTGCTGAATTTTACAAAATTATCCACCAGTGATGGCTTAAAAGCAAATTCTGTATGAATCAAGTAGTTTTCAGGATAAGGTTCACCTTTTGGTAGGAAGGTCCACATAGCAATCTTGTCCTCTATACCAGCAACAATAGGATCCTACATTGAATTGACATCAATTAAATTGGATAGAGAGGAGAAAAAGGAAAGCAATGAAATCAAATTTGAACATTAAGTTCTTCATCATCTCTTTTTTTTTGAGAGAGAGAGAGGGGGTAGTTCTTGACGATGTCACTACTGCCATTACTGGAAAATCTGGGAAGGAGTAAAAGTTAATTGAACCAAAGTCTTCTATGATCAGCATTAGTTCTGTTCAAACAGATTATTAAGAAAGAATCAGGGGTAACAGAAGCACAGTACAAAAAAACTGACGGAAAAGAAAATAAATGTCCAATCATCTCCCAGGCTAACTACTGGACAGCTGACAAATGCAGGTGGAATCTTAAATGTATGGGGTGTGCATCTTCTATGAAGAAATAGAGCAAACGAAAATAAGTATTGTCTCACCAAAATCTGCAATTAAAATATAGACTAGGAACGATGCTAATGCTTAAGTTATTGCAATGCACCAATTGAATTCATGAGCAAAACAAATGTTGAAAATAGTATCCAATTTATGGTTTATAGGCAAAACACATATTCTGACAAGCACTGGATTTCAGGAGAATTTGCAGATTCACAATTGCTTCCAAAGTTAATTAGTGTGTGGAAACACAAACATTTTAGCACTTTGACAACACTATCCTTATCTAGATGGACATTTCGGAAATTTAGTATGTTGAAATGAAACAAATTCATTATTGCAACTTTATTAGTGTTGCTTCACAAAGATAAAATGGCAGGAATCCATTTAAGATGGTTTTCCGTTTGGAACATAGACCAAATAACTGGAACAGAGCAGTAGTCTAATCCATGTTAAAGGTGTCCGAAGGACAACAAAAAAGGGGAAAAAATATCATCATGGTTTGAGATTATGTAAGGTGACTATTAGATTGAATTCAACTGAGAAGCTGATCGATATAGCCTACCTTATATAATTAGTGCTGGTTTAGCTGAGTTTATAGTTTAGTAAATTCAATTCCATTTGAATGAATCATCAAAAGTTTCAAACATTGGTTTTGCAGCTCTCTCGTGTTCTTGACTGTCTCAGAAATTAAACTAAGGCCGTTATGGCCTTAGTTTAATACTTGTTTAGTTGACATTATACTTAGCTAAATGAAGTGCCATTTCAAAGGCAAATGAAAAACATTTGGTTATGCATCTCTCTCTCTCTCTCACACACACACACAAATGGTTTCCCTCGGAACATTTTCTGATTCCAAAGACGCAGAAGAATTCCGTCATTATTATTAAATGTCCCTCTAGGCCTGCAAAGTTTAATGGTGCCATATCAAAGACTCAATTTTCCTTGCCATTCTCAACTATTAATATTGAATGGGCTAGTCTAGTAATCCGGCAGATTCATTTTTCAATCTTTTGACTTGTTCATCAATTATCTCCCCCTGGTGAAGGTAGGAGTTTCATTAAGATTGTAAATTTATTAAGATACATTGACATTATATAAGTTTTTGCGAATACAACAATTGCAGAAAAAAATAAAAAAAAAAATAGGTCACAATGCACTACAAACAAACCTTTGCCTTACTGATGAACATCCCAGAGCTAGTACGGACCTCGCTGAGCTTGCTCCTTCCGGACTCATTATCAGCGACAGCTGATCTTTTCAACTCCGATTTCGCCTAGAAGATTCCCAGAGTCCAAACACAATTTAAATTACAAATTCGAAGATCTCACTGATCAGCTCAACCAATCCAAGTCGAGTGGATTCTAAATGAACAGAAAATTGAGAAGAATTCTAATAATACTCACAAGAGATATCAAATGATTGCACTCTTCGTCTGTGAGAAAACCCTCGTAGACAAAAGCTCTGCAAATCATCAATTGAGATGAGTCGGCGGACTTACAGAAAACAACAAAAAAGACATTCAAAATCGAGTTTTTCCTTCTCTTTTTTTTTTTTTTTTATTAACTTTCCGATATTTTCCCAGCAACCAAGCAGAGGACAGAGAGGAAACAATGGGGATCAGAGAGAATGAGTACCTGGGTTTCCATGAGACCTGCTTCACCTTAGAGGGATTGACGATCGATAAGCTTGACGATTCATAGATAATTGACGAGATCGAGATCAGGAGGATGAGTGAAAGCCAGAACCGAATCATGGGTACAGGATGATCTTTGCAGGAGGAATTACAGGGCAGACGGGGAAAAAGGGCTTTCTCGCTCTTTTTCTCGGGAAAATTTTGGGTAAGGCTACGATTCTCTTCTTGTTCAACACAACTTGCGTTGCGAGCAATGAAATTGAAAGTAAAAAGTCAGCAGTTTGACGCGGCGATTGGGGTTGAAACGACACCGTTGCTTTTCAATATCCTTTGATATCTTTTTTAAGTGCAGTTTGGAATGATTGGAAGAAGGAAATTTAAGTTTGGCTAAAAATTATAAAATAGTTTTTTTTTCTGTGTTTTTAATTAACCTTTCTTTTGTAGTTTTGGTAATTTTTGTTTAGTTATGTTATTTATATATTTTTAAAAAATGTATGCAATAAAATTTATTTAGGGGTTGTTACAAAAATATCCGTTTGTAATTTTCTTTTTTTTAATATTTTTTATTTTTTAAATTTTGAATAATATGAATAAAAGTTACTAAAATTAAAAATAAAATCAAATGGCTAACTATAGGTTTTCCCCCTAATATTTATGCCTTTTGTAGAAACCTAACTTTTATGAGCAAAATACTTTAAAATAAAAAATAAACTTTTTCGTTGGCAAATAACCCATAAGGTGAAAGACTTATTATCTAACCATTGATTATTGGAGGGATGGAAATATGCTTAATTGGACGATTCAATTATTGGGAATGAATAATATTATGAAATAAGGTATGTGATTAAATATAATAAGAGATTAAATTTTTATTTAAATTTAAATTTTTAGTATTTGGCTTATTGGATATAAAAATAGATAAGAGATGCAATTTAATAATATATTTAATAAAAAATAATTTAAAATTTTTAAATTTCGGTAGAAAGTTAATTATATAAAAATATACCATACCATCATCTATATTATTGTATATACTATCAAATCTCAAATTTAATCTCACAAATCAAATATATGACTAAATTCAAAGAGTATTTGATTACGATTATTATCTACTCTCAAAAATTTCAGACGCTGCACAAATCATAAAAATAAGGATTAGTATTAATTAGTTGGTATTGCCAATTTAAAGAGACAATTTTTTTCTTTTTTTTTTAATTTTATGTCAAATTACATTGCAATTTATTTTCTATTAACAAAACATGAAAAATTAAATTCACATAAAAAATAATTACATTTTATATCAATTATATATATTGTTTATGATATTTATTACCTTTTAAATTATATTCCCTTACATTTGATTGGTGGATGAAGATAATAGGATGATAAAGGATAAATAATATTACAAATGTAATTTTTATTTTTTTATTTTTTGTAGTGTTTGATTGATCAGAATTAAAGTGTTGTAAGAGATATGATTTGACAAAAACAAGTACGAGGGAGAGTTTTGAATGTTTGAATTTTGATGAAAAATAAATTTAAAAATAAAAGATAAGATGGTATTATATATTTTCATTTTCTAACGAAAATAGAAAAAAAGGAGCTTAGATTTAAGAACTGTTTGGACTAATAATAAATACTAAAAATTATAAAAAATTATTATTTTTTTCTAATCAAATTACGTTATATATTACACTCACATCTAACTTGTTGTGTATATATATATATATATATTTTGGGCCATTGAAATAGCCCTTATATAGAATCCCCCGGGGGGTGGGGGGGGGGGGCGCTCGTCTAAGGGAGCTAAAAGCTAGTTTTAAAAAAAAAAAAAAGCAATTTTTTAACTTTTTGTATTAAAAGGGTCAATTTTATTCGCATCATGCACGAAAATCAAAGGAATTTTCGAGGATATACTCATAATTGTGACAGAATTAATTTTTCGATTTGCACAAAAAACTAAAAAGCTACTCTTTTTATTTTGAAACCAAACAAAGTCTTATCTTTTCCATCCTACCACAAAATTTCCTGGAAACCACAAGTTTTTGCCAGACAGTTAAAAAAGCACACATGACCACCAAACAACACCGCACCTTATCTAGCCAATCCCAAGTAACTACCTACCTTAAGGTTCTGTTTGTATAGGTACAACAAGCTGTCTTTCCGTACATACATGCATGTATAAAAAATAAAATAAAAAATTTGCCAAACAAGCGCAACAAGCCGAGGATGCTGGCCAAGGAATCGCCGGGTCCGAGCTTCGACCTTTCCGAGGACGTTTTGGAGGTCCTTCCGTCGGACCCATTCGAGCAGCTCGATGTTGCCCGGAAAATCACCTCCATCGCACTCGCCACGCGCGTCTCCGCCCTGGAATCGGAGGCGTCTCTCCTCCGCAATCAGCTCTCCGGCAAGGACGCCCTCATCGCAGACCTCCAAACCCAGATCGAGTCCCTCGACGCCTCCCTCTCGGACGCCACCGACAAGCTCGCCCATGCCGACCATGAGAAGGTCCCCGGTCTATTTACACCCCGGTTCACTTGCCGGTTTAACCTATACATACATATATGCGTGTGTAATTGAGTTGCGTGTGTTTGTTTATCTGGTTGCAGGAGAGCTTGTTGAGGGAGAACGCTCAGTTGTCCAACACGGTGAGGAAACTCAACCGAGACGTCTCCAGGGTAAGTGGAAGGTCAATTTCTGTGATTTTGTCTTATTTGGAAGGTCATTTTGGTCAAGAGAATTTATATATCTGTCTTTTAAGCTGGGGAAATTTAGCCTATTTAGGAAATTGGGATGAAGTTGATGTGTTTGAATCAGGATGTGATCTCTGAAGCAACAATGAACTGTGTTGGTCCTATTGGAGCTTGTGCAGTAATTCAAGTTTCCCTGTTTCTTTCCTGGGAATTTAGACTAGAAAATGGGAACTAGTCATGGTAACTGGTTTTGGTTGTGGGTTTGGCAGATTTTCTGGGTCTTGGAATTTTCTCCGAACAGTCAATTTGCAGCAAAACTTTATCCTTTTTGGAATTTGAAAGTAGTTTTCAATGAGAGTATTTTAGTAGTTTTGGATAACAAATTGACAATTTGTTCAGAAAATGGATGGCTGACCTAATGAAAGGGTGTGGAGGTTGTCAAATAAATATTTTAAATGAAAGGAGACCCTTTATAAGATATATCTGTCTTCATAGTTGATTCATGTAGCCGACCCAACTAGTTTGGGACTAAGACATTGAGTTGAGTTAAAAGGAGACCCTTAAGATATATCTATTTTCCAAATTCTCCGGGAGATAGAGAAGACGGTTTGCCTTTTGGAGAATTTTGTTCATCATTAGAAAGGGAATGAATTTCCTTCTGACATAGCTAGTAGGTGATTTCATTTTATCTTCATGCTGTGACAATGATACGATATTAAGAGACTATAAAGTCCAAATTATACATCTGCAATTCTAACATCTGGGTTTGAATTCTGAAGAGTATTGAGAGATGAAACTCCCCACCATTTGTCTCAAATAATTGGTAGAAATAACAAATCCAATGGAGGATTGCATGAAAACATTTGTCTTCTATACTTGTTTGCTTTCCTTTATTTTTCATTGCCATGCGTAAACATATGGTTATAGTAGAAGCTATGAAGATACCCTATAAATGCCTCAGTCTCCCTTTTTCGTCTTCCTAATTAGTCGAGGTGCCTTACTATATTGAATATATGCAGTTGGAAGGCTTCAAAAAGACGCTTATGCGATCACTTCAAGAGGATGAAGACAGTTCTGTAAGTATTCTACTTTTGACGTTTTGAGATGTTCAAAAACTATTCAATGCTTGAGGTATTAGTTTGACAAAAATGACTTTGAACATTAATCATACCAGCAACTCAAATCCAAGCCAGGGGACCCATTAACATAAAATTCAGAGTACGTACTGATTTCAACTGTTAATTCAAGTTTCTTTTCCAACAGGCAGGACGACCTCAGGTTTCTACTCATGTTTCAAGTCATGCAAGCTTATCTTCTCAATCATTTGCTGGAGGTCATAGACTCATGACAGCTATTCATTGCAGTGCATGAAGTTCTTTTGTTTGTTACGTCAAATTGGAGAAAATCTGAGGTTTTCAATTTATTTATCACATTAATAGTTTACCAGCAGCGGAGAGGGCAAAGTTAGTTGATTGGTCAATTTCAATTTCTCATTTGATCTCAGGAGTCAAATAAAAGCTCATAGACTATGTCGTTCTTTTTTTTTGGGGGGGGGGGGGGGTTGGGGGTGGGAGTTTGTCCAAAATCAGTCTGTCAAAGCCTTAATTATTTTCCATCATGATTGTTTATAATAATGTGTAGTTTGGTTGATCAATCCATTACTTGAGAGTGGTTACACTTTGAATAATCATATCTTTTTCTGTCTTTCTCCCAGTAGCTTTTGGATGATATGTGCTTGAACATTCCAAGTGTGAAACGCTTGTTTAAAGTTTACTCATGCCAGTTTATAAATTATAACTATGGTGACATAAAGTTATTTAACGTGTTTCAGATGATGATGTTACATTGCCACCTGCAAGAGTTTCTCCATCACGCAGTCAATTCTCAGAAATAGGAACTTCATATGCTGAGGATCATGACACGGATGGTATGCTTCTACTATTCATTTCAAGTTATATAAAAACATTGAAGTTTTGTTTCCTTTACTCTTTATTAACCGCATTAATTAGATTATTTAAGTTGTTTAGTGAAAGGATTAATATGTGAACAGTCCACCTATGTAGTGCCAATTCAAAGGTTTAAACCTTGCAATTAAGTGCACAATATATTTTCAACTGATTTTTTTTTTTAATTATTATTATTATTATTATTATGGAAGCCTCAAGACCTCGCATATCACAAGGGCTTCTGTTAGCATCCCAAACTAGCACACCTCGGTTTACTCCTCCGGGTTCTCCTCCTAGTCTATCTGCGTCTGTATCTCCGACAAGAACATCTAAACCACCATCCCCAAGGCAACGTTCAATTTCATTTTCAACAACAAGAGGCATGCTTGATGATAGATCTTCAGTGTTTTCTTCCTCAAGCCAGCACAGCTCAATGTCAAGCTTGGATGCAGGATCACAGTCTGGTTAGCTCCAAAAACTTACTTCTATAGTTCTATTTAATATTGAGAGAGAGAGAGAGATTGAGATTTCCTTTTTTTAAGGTTATCAGTATATGTTCTTGCACCATATCGGTAATCAATTTGTATTTTTTGTAGGACGAACTCGAGTTGATGGGAAGGAATTCTTCCGCCAAGTCAGGTAAAGACATGGTGACGTTGAAATTTTGAGACTTCTCGTAAATAGCTGCTACCTAATATCACAAGTTATTCTAATCAGCTCCAATCTGCTTTGAATCCATTGCAGAGAACTACCCTTATTCTCACAAAACTCGAGTCCAATACCAAATGCTTGTTTTTGTAACGAATTTGTCATTTGAAGATATTTCCCAAAATAGCACAGAGCTTTGTGAACAGGTTTCTTGATTAATTGCCAGTTTGTGAACAAAATTATTAATGCCAGGCACTAGCAAATGTGCCTCTCCCTCTGTTTCAATTCCTAACATTCCTTTCCCAAAGCCACATCTAGATTCTCAAGATTTTTCCATTTCCCATGGCTATCACAATGATAGTAATACTTCAATTTCTTGGTTTTGCTCCATGCTTATGAGACTTGAGTACTTTTTTTTTCTTGAACATTTGCTTGTAACACTTAAATTTTTACTTGATTGTCCATCTGATAGTCTGCTTTCATCAGGAGTCGTTTGTCTTACGAGCAATTTGGTGCATTTCTCGCCAATGTGAAGGAACTGAATTCCCACAAGCAAACAAAAGAGGTATAATTCTCCCTCTCTGCTGGCACTTCTTATTGCCATCAATTTCTTACATATCGGTATGAATGGAAAATTTTCAGGAGACGCTACAAAAAGCTGATGAGATTTTTGGTCCTGATAATAAGGACTTGTATGCTATATTTGAGGGATTGATCACTCGAAATGTTCATTCATGAAATTCGTACAATTGCGGGTTATTCTGTGTGGTATCTGCTGTAAATTGTATTATACTTCAGGTGTCAGGATATCATTCTTTGGAACTCACGTTGTATTGCAATTCCAAGGCGAACGAAGGGGGGAAAATATGATGTGCTGAATTTGTCTAATAGACTAGGAGTTGGTTTGTTTCTAGACGGTGTTTTTGGCCAGTGGGAAGATGGGATGAAATAAATCCAAGATTTGCAAGCTATTGTTTTTTTTTTTGCTGAGTATTTGCAAGCTATTGTTGGTTTGATAGGTACTGCATTTTGCGTTAATATCAAGTCTTTCTATCTCTCTCTCTCTCTCTATATATATATATATGTTTTTATATATATGTGGCTAATTGCTTGTGAATACAACCAGTGCAACAAGATGACTATAAGAATTATTCGTGCCACGGCTGCACCGCTGCTAGAGCCTTTCCTTTGAGTCTTTGACCATGTTGTGTACTTTTTTCAACTACTGGGTGTTTTTTTTTTTTTTTTTTTTGGGGTGATGGGAGGTTTTTGTTTTTGATAGAACATAACATCTCTCTCTCTCTCTCTCTTTCACACACACACACATGCACATTTATATATACTAGAGAGAAAAAAAAAAAAAAAAAGAGCAAAAGAAGGAAATAGCAGTTCATCTAACTAGAGTGGAGTCAAGTGTAATCGACTTTTAGCTTACTCGATTTTGACTTGAGTAAATAGCGGTAGGGATGTCAACGGGGCGGGTATGGGGCGGGTATGACCTTTCCCGTCCCCGTCCCCGTTTAGTAATACCCTTACCCGTCTCCGTCCCCGTTTAGTAATACCCTTACCCGTCCCCGTCCCCATCCCCGTTTCGGGGAAAAAAATTTTTCCCATACCCGTCTCCACAAAATAATGAATTTCCCATCCCCGTCCCCGTTTACTCGCGAAGGATATTAATTATTACAAATTATATATTATATGTATAAAATAAATATTTAAAATTATTATAAATATTATATATATTAAATAAAAAAATATATTACATATATATTAAATAAAAATTAAAAATATATATATAATATTTGACTTTGACTGATGCATTTAACCAAAGATGAAGTGGTCTTTATTTATTACCTCACAAGACCTTCACTTCTTTGTGAGAAACCGATGTGGGACTTCTAAAAGAGTCACCACACTAACAAAATTAACAAAAAAATATTTAAACGGGTACGGGGCGGGGTGGAGACTACCGTCCCCGTCCCCGTCCCCGTCCCCATACCCGTGCAGGTAACATTTTAAATCTCCATGCCCGTCTCCGTCCCCGCTATTAACATCCCCATACCCTCTCCAAACGGGGCGGGTGAAGCGGGTATCTACCGGATACGGGTATATTTGACATCCCTAAATAGCGGGCTTGAGTTTGAGGTTTTTTATGGGCTCTAATTTTGCTTGGTAGAAAATAATTTGGATTGGACTTTAGTTCATGAATGGTTTGACTTATTAAAATGACATTTTGGTTTAAAATATTATAACTTAAAATGAATAATTCAATTTAGGGTAAAGTACGAAAATTATTTTAATACTTTATGCTTGGTTTCACTTTGGTCTTAATAGTTTTAATTGCGACAATTAAATTTTTACACTTTCGATTAAGTAACAATTAGATTCCTTCGTCTGTTTTCCACAATCGGGTTTCTCCGTCTATTTCCCGTTACAAATCATTATTAAAGCGATAGTAAAATTATCATTTTGCAAGATGATCTATATGAAATGACGTGGAGACTATTCGTTACGTGTCAGACGTTCATTTGTTCATGTGAGCTGGTGTTGAAGGCGAGAGGTAAAACTGTCATTTTGCAAGATGATCTTGCGATGATCCACGTGATAGAACGATGATGTAGAGACTGTCTGTCATGTGTCAAACGTTCATTTGTCCACTTGTTTTGGAATTGGCTTCTGCCATGGAGTAACGTCACTTTAAAAAAGAAAATAAAGTATTATAAATTATATTGCTCCAAAGAATCAAAACAAGAGCTTAAGGATAGGGAGCCAACAATAAAATCAACTCACCAAAAACTTGATTTGTGCAAGATTCTTATATAATATTTTTATATATTCAAAAGTTAAAATAAATTCTCCCGTATCCTCTATATAAATAATTATATATATATATATATATATATATATATATATATACGAATATTATATATTCTTCCTCATTTTTTAATATCTATAAATATTATAAATATATATAAATATTATAATGAGGGAAAATCTACTT
The DNA here is from genome assembly GCA_019916065.1 of Vitellaria paradoxa. Lineage (NCBI taxonomy): Eukaryota > Viridiplantae > Streptophyta > Magnoliopsida > Ericales > Sapotaceae > Vitellaria > Vitellaria paradoxa. Next base: position 43,716,168 of record CM034241.1, on the reverse strand, counting down.
CACCTTTTTAATATATATAAATTTTTTCTAAAAACCTGACACAAACCAAACCCTTGGTGAGTTGGTTTGTTATTAATTACTTAACCTTAAAGTTCTTGGTTCAATTCTTGTCAGTAACATAATTTGTAATGTTTAATTTTCTCTTTCAAAGTAAAGTTATTACATGGCATCAACCAACATCAGCACACATGGACGAGTAAGCGTCTAACACATGGCAAATAATCTCCACCTCATCCGAGAGTGTTACGTTATTACTCTACCACATAGACAATTAGCAATCTAATACATGGCGAACAATCTCCACGTCATCACTTTACCATGTGGACCATTTTCAATGGCAGTAACCTATATCAGCGCACGTATGAGTGAGCATTTAACACATGGTATACAGTCCCCACCTCATTCGAGGGTGCTGCATCATCACTCTATCATCTAACACATGGTATACAGTCTCCACCACATTCGAGGGTGCCATATCATCACTCTACCACTTGGACAATTAGCAATTTAACACATGAAGGACAGTCTTCATGTCATCACACACACGGCAGACAATCTTTACGTCATCGCTTTGTCACGTGGACCATTTTATAAAATGTGCTATACAGTCTCTACCTCATTTGAGGGGTGCCACATCATCACTCTTCCACATGGACAATTAACAATCTAACACATGATGGACAATCTCCATGTCAACACTCTGCCACGTGGACTATCTTATGAAATGACGGTTTTATCCTCACTTTACGAGTGGGTAATTAGCAATCTAACATATGACGGACAGTCTCCACGTCATCACTTTGACCATTTTATGAAATGACAGTTTTATCCTCGCACGGGTGGATAATTAGTAATCTAATACATGATGGACAGTCTCTACGTCATCGCTCTGCCATGCGGATCATCTAATAAAATGACAATTTTATCCTCGCCTTAACGGTGATTTCTAACGGATAATAGACAAATGGACCTAATTGATGCTTGACCTACTTAACTGAAAGTGTAAGAATTTAATTGTTGCAATTAAATTAAAGTGGCATTGTACTTTATCGTTCAATTAAATTAAAGTAACATTGTGTCATAAATACTTTAGTTTGGTCTAAAATATTATAAATAAATAAATAAATATATATATACTATTTTTTCGAGTCAAGTATCTGATCGTTCCAATTTGAGCAATTCATGAATTCACAATTTAATCGAATTCTTATTGATGTGTGGACTCGGTGTACCTTGAAATGCAGACCCTTGCCATGCATTTGTGAGAGTGGAGTTCCTCTATCTTAAAGTTCAGAGATCCATTATTAATGCACATTTATAATGGTTTGTGACTGAAGAACTTTCAACTCCTTTGTGCTGGGATGCGAACATGACTTGCGATTCATTGTCACCTTCGACCCAAAGCGACTTGGTGCTCAACGAGTTGGGTCCCTGGGCCGTATAAAAAAATTGACTCAGTAACTAGTTTTATAAAACTATGTAATTTTATTAAATATATTTCATAATATATTTTAAACTTAATTTTTAAATATTAAAAACTCATTTTTATCTATGTAAAACATTATACCATCTAATGCTTTGCACGGATGAACACTAATAAATACTACATTCGAATGTTATAATTACCAATAGGTCTCGGGTTCGACTCCTCTTAGAGACAGTCCTTCCTCTAATTGTAGAGGGCCATCTAACAGCTTTCTCGGCTGAGCCGATCAGCCAGGGCTTGCCTAGGCTGGTTTACCTCCTCGTGATTCTTTGTCGACTAGGACCACGGGGCGGGTTTCACCCAGCGCGCACCCATGGGTAGCGGCTGCGGATTTCTCTCCGACCTCAGAGGAGGAGATTTACCATGCCTTTGGAACATTGGAAGTTAGAACATATTACAAACCTATCTATGCTCCCGTATCTTTATTTTAGGCTTAGTTTGAAAAGAAAAAAAATTAGTTGCTCCTGTATCCCTATTTAGGCTTAGTTTGAAAAGAAAAAATTAATTTTTTAGTAATTGACTATTAGTCAATTATTAAAAAGTTAGTATTTGTTTTAGAAGAAAAAAATATAATTTTTTAGTAGCTAATTTTTAAGTTTTTTTTTTAATTAACATTTTTGCCCTTTCTGATTTAAAAAAATATATAAGAAAATAAATTTAGTCATTTAAAAAAATAAAAAAAATTAAATAATCAAAAACTGAGAAGTTTAGCTAGTTTCCAAAACAAGACTTAGAATCATAAAAAGTCTCAAAAAAATAAAAAAATAAAATAAAATAAAGGGTTTTGAAAGAAAAATAAATGTTGTGGAAATTCGAAAGTATTATCTTTTCCAACAAAAGGGTCTACCAATGGCATCTGTTTTCTCTCACCTGTGACTTGCATTCTGCCAGCCACAAGATGGGTAAGCAACATTTGAATGGTCAAAAGAGAACAATGGCATATGAGGGATTTATTTATATTCAATGGCTTTCGTGTGGGGTTGGTGATTTGAATTATTAAACATTTTCTGACCACAGTCCCATCGGCTAGCAAGGTTGGATTGAGACTTATCTCTACACTCCGATGACTCATTTGTACAACCATAAAGTATTTCACACTTGGCAGCTATAGAGGGAGGGACAGGGTAAACTTTAACTTATAAAGAGGGCACTGCACCTCAACTTGGTCTACACTTTGACAAAGTCATATATATATATATATATATATGTATATTTTTACTGCGGATATGTTTAGATTTATGACTTGGTAAAGGATGTGAAATAAAAATAAATAAAATTATTTGTATCTTTTTCTAATTTATGAGTAGAAAAAAAAGACTAAATTTTTTATAACTATTTATTTGTTGGATGAATTTATTTACACTTTGAAAAGAATCTTTTGCAGTTTATTTTATTTTTTTATTAAGTAAAATTACAAAATTATCATTTTTTTCTGTCTAGATGCTCTTTTGTATAATTTAAAAGATGTAATTTTTTAATAAATAAAATATTTATAAATTTGAATAAATACTCTTAGGCCCTATTTAATTAATAAACATATTATGGAAAGAAAGATAGATAATTCCGTAATTTTGATTAATAAAAATAAAATAAAATACAAGAGATTATTTGTGAAGTACAAATAACCTTATCCTTATTTATTTTTTTTTTTCGTTAAAAATTACCTGAGCATAATATGAAAATTGAACTACATTCATCGTCTTTCATTAATCATGTAAAGAAACACACATTTTCGAAGAATCTCCGAAGCAACTTTTGCTTTAATTTTTTATTTAAAAATGCTAATATATTAAAACTTTTAATTAGAAATAATACAAAAATAATGTAACAATAGTATTTTTTTAATAAAATTTTACTTCAATGAGTATTTATTTAAAAATAATTGATCCAAAAGACATTTACATAATTTCTGTAAATATTTTTAATTTAAAATTTGGTTATATAACATTGTCTTTTTTAATCACACATTCTTTAAAAGAGGAGTTGGAGTAGGTGGGGGGATGAAATATTCATAGTACTTTTATTCTTTAAATAAAAGGTATTGTGTCCCGTATAGTAAAAAGACAAATTTACCCTTTTTCAAATGGGTGCGAACACCAAAGCCATGTTTGAAAATCATTAGATGTTTGGTAGCACAAGTTTTTGTATTTTTTAGTAAATTTTAGTTAAAAGTTGTTAGTTATAATTTTTAGTGTGTTTGGTGAAACAAATTGTAATTTTTAGCAAAAAAATGTAACTTTTGGGTGTTTAGTAAAATTTTTGGTAATATTTAGTAATTTTTATCAACTTTTAAGTGTTTGGTAAAATTTTTAGCAAATTTTAATAACTTTTTTTTGTGTTTTATGAAATTTTGAGTGGAATAAATTACTGTAGCAGAGTAAAAAAGTTACAAAAGTTAAGGTTTCACCAAATGCTCAACTTACAACTTTTAGTAAATTTTTACAGTTTTATGTGCTCCCAAACGGGATATATATTTACAAATAAAAATTTTTATTCGATATATTCCCGGGTGTATAGAAAAAATAGAGATCTATTAGCAGGAAATTCGTTTGAGGTTTACCATTGGCAAATTGCAGCGACCGCTTGATGATGTGGTGAAAAGACAATTTTACCCTTTGAATGTAATATATATATTATATGAAGGAATGGTTGGCACAGTGTTAATATATAAATATTAAATGTTCATTGATTATTTTAGAATCCTTGACTTTAAAAATCAATGAAAATCATCAAAAGATGGAGAGAGAGAGAGAGAGAGAGTTATTTTTTTATATTCCATAATGTTGTCACCTTCAATGATTTATCACTTTAATAAAACAAGGTTAGCTTTAATTATTGGCTTTGAAATGACTAAAAATAAGTGTGTGGGGTTTGATTATATCTTAATTAAATTAAAATAGATCGGAATGAACTGGCAAGCTTGTCATGTTCCCTCAATGGAGGGAACGTGTATCTATAATTAATAGAAATATGCGTCTTTATTCTAAAGTAAGGTATTCTTTGTGAACACAATGCAAGTTTTCACCAAGGTATAAGTCACGTATTTTTATTAAAGATCGAGTCTATAAAATAGACAAAAAATATTTTTTTTATTAAAAATCGAGTCTATAAAAAAAAATTTACGACTTCTAAAAAAAAAATTGATGTAAAATAGCTCATATAAGATAAAAAAATATTTTTTAAAAAATTAAAAGTTCTTTTTTTTAAACAAACAAACACTTACATTCTTAGATAAAATAAAATATTAATGTTCTTTTACAAAAGCGAGATGTATCATTTAGATTCGTTCCTATTGTTTTTCTTTCACCATATTACTCCCGCGTAACACAAAATACAATATATAAAGGCAGTTTGGTGCGATAAAAATTACTGAAAAATTTTAAAAATTTTTAGAAACTTCTAAAAATTTTTTTCTAAAAATTTCTAAAGTTCTCTAACACATTTTACATTCTTTTTACTTTTTACACATATATATATCTTCATGTTCTAACAATTTTTTATAAGCTCCAATAAATTTTTTACAAATCTTAATAACATTTCACATATTTCAATGACCTTCTTATAAATTTCAAAATTTTTTACATTTTTTAATAAATTTTGATATAAAATTGTTTCGACGGATCTAAAAAAATCACTTGGATTGCTTTTTCTTTTAAAAAAATGATGTAAAAGTTAAAAAATTTCACTAGTCATCTCTAAAAATTGTGATTTGGTGGTTGCACGCCAAACTTAAAAAAATTATCCAAGTTATATTTTTTGTTGTTTTTTGTTACACCAAACACCACGAATTGAGAGGACGGTATGTGTGATTTGGTGGGTTTGACTCCTTGTCATTACACGAGTCTACGATTTATCACTGCACATATTGAGAAACTGATATATATGACACAAATCAAAAGAGATTCACGCTCTAGAGATTTTCGTATGTCATTACACGAGTCTACGATTTATCACTGCACATATTGAGAAACCGATATATATGACACAAATCAAAAAAGATTCACGCTCTAGAGATTTGGTATACGAGGTGAACCTCTCGAAGCTAAATTTTTTTTTCGAACACCACGTAAATATATTTCTCGGAATGCTGACGTGGCGATAACCAAAGGAACTCACCAAACTTGTGGCCCCCATCCTCAACAATTTCCATCGAAATGAGAAAACGACAGAACACTGTGAAATCTAACGCCGTCAACTAACGAACCAAGCAATTACAAGTCGTAACCACGAGGATGAAGACGGTTATCGTGAAGTGGACCCCACACGCGACCCAGCCTATAGGTCGGCCACTCAAACCAGGCGGCTTATCTCTCTCTCTTTCACGCGTTGGGAAGGGGAAGGTGGGCCCGAACGCTTGTCTCCTTTTTTCTCACCACTCCTTTGCTATATAAACCAGTCATCTCCGCCCTTCAATCGATACGTATACGTAGATTCATAGAGATATAAATACATATGTATGCATAGCAGAGCAGAGATTAAGTTTTTTTAAATTTTTTTGTAATTTATTTTTGGTTTTTTAATTAGAAAAACCCTTTCTTCTCTTCCTCTTTTAGCTCGAGGAAGAAGAAGAGGCAGAGATAAGAGCAAATTACTGCAAATCCAGCGAGCAAACAACCCGTTTCTGAGATTTTTAGAGCTTCCCCTTTTCATGTATTTGTAGATTTTGGAAAGAAGTGAGAATTTTGGAAGGTATGGGTACGGAGGTGTTGCGTCCGCAGGATTGTTTGGTCGAACGGGTCAGGTTTGGCCCGGTGTTTCAGCATCAGCGCCGGAGGAATTTCTACGGAAATGGAAACGCTAGGGTTGGTGGCCGTAAGCCGGCGGTTCGGCCGGAGCAGAAGAAGCGGTTTGAGAACACCGGCCGGTCCGAGCTGCTGCTGTCCGGTAGGTCGGCGAGTTTGGATTATCTGAGGAAGAGTCACGGCAACCACCACCATCAGGTGACGATTTTGAGGAGAGGTGAGTCGCTAGATTCAAAGATGAGCGGCAGCGATCAGCGTAATCCCCGGCCGGCGAAGAAAGCAAGCGACGATCTGGCCGTGTGGGGGACGGAGAGGTTGGGTCCGGATCCGGGGATGGTCCCGAAGCAGATCCGGATTGGCGAGCTCAAATCCGTCACTCGCTCTCCGCTGGCGTCGTCCTCCGTCGACCGGCCCGATGTGTACGCCGGATCGGCGTTCTCGATGTCGCCGTCTCCGAGAGCTCTCCCTCTGCCGTCTTTTTTCAGCAAGAAGCAAGCCTGGAAGGTGGTTGACGACTCCGCCACTAGAGACCTCCGGCGACTGCTCCGCCTCGATTGAAGCTAAAACGTTGTCGTTTCCTAGTCCGGTAGATCTAGTAGCATCCGAAATTCCTAGCCCATATATATATAGTGTCGGGTATTCGCTTCTCTCGATTTCGGGTCTGGCCTTTCGGTGATTTTTTTTCGAAATGGGGAGGTCAAAGATCTGGAAAATCTGAAGGCGAATAAGGAGATAGTGTTTATGTAACTCATCTTTTAATTATGGGGGTTAATCACTGGGTTGGGCATTAATTATGGGATTTTCATGGGGTCAATTTGGAATTATTATTGAATCAGTAGTGGAGGGGTTTGGTATTGGTATGTAATACTACTAGGAAGTTGGGGGTGTAATGAGAAATTTGGCAAAGTAAGGTAGCAGGTGGGGGATGTGTAGTATGTTCTTGTGCTCTGTTGTGGTTGGTTGTTAATGTGAGATGTACCTAAGACTTCATCTGTACTGTAAAAAATGTATAATAAAATGGTTTAGAAGGTAAATTTGGGGAAAAACTTGTTTTCATTTCGATTTTTCATTCCAAACGATTTGTAGCCGTAGATTTGTGCTGATGATGAATTAATTCTTTAATCATCGCAATTTTTATTTAGGGCCAGAAATTGCCTAATCATCTTCATTAATATGTATATACATATATATATATATATATATATATATATATATATATTGGGGTATGGAGGACTGTTCATGTTGAAATGAACATAATTGATTTTTGGGCAAATTATTAAAATTTTTTTGACATTTATTAATAATATAATTTATTTATGCGGTATAAAACTTTTTTTTATTTGTAAAATTAAGTAATAAATTGATTCCTATAATTAGTTAATTAAAATTTGAATTTCTAATTTACTCCTAGGGCTTAATTACATTTTACCGTAGGAGTGGCAAAATTAACCCAAACCCATCAACCCACCCAATTAAACTCATAATAAATGGGTTTGGGTCTTATTATTTTACTAATTGGGTTGTAATTGGGTAACTTACAAAATACCCATTTATAAACGGATGCAATTGGGTTGTAAAACGGGACCCGTTAAAACACCTATTTAAGTTAAAAAAACTAGTTTAACCCCTCTCTCTCTTTACACTTTTCTCTCTCTCTCTAGCAATATCTACAATAAATATATAATATATACATTACATATATATGATGTGTATATATATATTTAGCATATAGAATAAATGTATAATATATATATTATATATAATTTACTTCTTCTTCTATTCTTTGTTCCTATTCTCCTCCATACACACGTGCGCGGGCACAGACACGCATACACGCGCGCACGCGCGCGCACACACACACACATACATGCCTACAGTTGCGCGCGCGTGCACAGACACGCATACACGTGCGCACATGCACAGACACGCATACATGCCTACACACACGCATGCATGCACACACACATACGTGCATGCGCACATACAAGCCTACACGCGTGCGTGCGTGCGCACAAACATGCATACACGCCTACACACATGCGCACATACATGCATATATGCATATATATGCGCGCGCGTGGGGGCACACATAAGCACATGCACGTGTGCACAGACACACACACGCATACATGCCTACAGACGCGCGTGTGCGCACAAACATGCATACACACGCGCACATACATGCATACATGCCTACAGATGCGCGCGCGCGCACACGCATACATGCCTACACACACGTGCGCACGCACACATACACATGTGCGCGCGCATATACACGCATACACGCCTACACGCGTGCGTGCACGCGCACACACGCATACATGGCTACACACGCGCGCACATACATGCATACACGCCTACATACGCGCGCGCGTGGGGGCACACAAGCACATGTGCACGCACACATGCACACGCGCGCGCGCACGTGCACACACACACACCCTCACACACATACATGCCCGCGCGCGTGCGTAGAGAGAGAGAGTTGTTGATTTAAAATTGAATAAAATATAAATCGGTTCGTACAAATTTGAAATTAACTGAAAAATATAAATATAATATATAATATTATATAATATGTATAATATTATATTAATTAAAATAATTATTGATGTATTTATATATATATACACATTAATTGGAATAAATTTTTAATTTTTTTTTAAAATAAGTTGGGTCATAAGTAAATGGGTTAGATATGGGTTAATGGGTTTGATCTAACCTGCATTCAACCCGCCCATATCTAACCCGTCTTTTAAATGGGTGGATTTGGGTTGCACCCATTTAACCTCCAACCCGTTTAAACTCATCACTAACCCACCCAACCCACCCATTTTGCCACCCCTTTTGACGCCACCATTATTTGAGTTGATTCGATCAACTTAATAACTATCGTAATTAATTTTTTCCTTCTTATTTTCTTTCATAAGAATCGATTTTTTTTTATTATTGTCTATTATTTTATTAATTTTTGGTGAAACAAGCAAATTAAGGATAGTTATTTATTTATAATAAAGAAGAGATATGATTGTTTTTGTATCAAGATTATTTTTTATCTGGAGATGCAGTACATAGGCCATGGTTTAGAAAAAAAAAAATTATGGATGGGATATTAGAGTTCAAATGTATTGGATTGGATACATAATTAATGTTAGAGAATCTGATATTTAATCTAATTATTAATATGAAAGTAAAATAAAAAATAAAAATAAATGTTTCAAAAAGGGTAAAATAAGAAAAAATATCAAAATAATTTGACAAGTATTATTTTGGGGCTCATTTCATGCACAACTCTTCCAAGAACAAATTGGTTGACAGTAAAGTAAAAGAATTAGTCTTTTTTTTTATAAGTAAAAGTAGTAACTCAATTGGTAAAATTTTACATTTTAGATGGGTTTAGACTGAGGTAGTGTTTGAAGTGATAAAAAATAAGAAAAAATGTGATTTGGAGTAAAGAAAGGCGTTTGGTGTTTCTTTCCAAACTGCGTTTTTTGAAGATGAACAATGCCAAAACCATTAGAACGGTTTTTTCAAATCCGTTCCAACAAATTCAAAAAATACTTCTTCTCTCTCTGAACAATGTCAAAACCGTTAGAACGGCCTTTCAAATCCGTTCTAACAGATTCTATACTGGTAAATTGTTCTAGCGGTTTGTCTAAATCTGTTCTAACGGATTTAAAAAAATAGAGATAAATTAGTGACAATTGTATTAATTTGAAAGCTTTCGACGCGAAGAATATGATTATGAAAAAAGAAATTTCGCACTTGATTAATCTCGTTATGAATTTTCTATTTTTTTAGTGAAATATTGAAAATTTTTGAAATTAATAAAGGCGGGAAAAGTAAAAGTGTGATAAAAAATTTTAGTGAGTTATAGAGATTGTTGGAGTTTTTTTGCACTCCAAACGGTGCCTGAGAAGAGTTTGAAAAAAAAATTGATATGAGCTTTGGATTTGGTTTAAGAGTACGCTTATAAGTTTGGACTGGTCCAATAAATTTTTTTCTTTAAACTAAAATTAATATGTATCTTTTTTTTCGATGACTCATAACTTGAGTCGGGCAGAACCCTTTGGATTCATCCCGACTTGCCAAATCGGGGGGAGCGGCCCGACTCAAGGCATCCCACCGTTTAAGTCACCTGGGACAGTTCGAACCTCCACACTCCAGTATATAAACTCTGGAAATGGCTCGCCTCGACTACCAGGCTAGATCGCGAGGTCAATTAATATGTATCTTATGTGACTAATTAAATTTGGATAAAATTTTAGACTTGGGTGATAGATTCGAGGCGGACAAAGATTTAATTAGAATACATTATATCCGAATAAGAATTCTATTTCTCTTCTTTCAAGAAAAGGAAAACACAAAAATAGCTTCATAGTATATACTTCCAAGTGAACAAAACATACATATGAACAAGTAGAGGATCCGTCAGAATGAGAATTAATATGTAAATATTACAATTATCAGACTGAATACAATAGGACCAACCAATTCTCCAATCCAATTGTCCACAACCAGTTTGACCGGTTGTGGTTGGTCCCTTCCAATTCATGGTTAAATCAGCCGATGTATAGCTACCCAATACCTAGCCAATATTTGGGTTTGCTTTTTAGATATTCAAACTTGCTTTGTCAGGTTTGATTGCCGGGTTTGGGCAATTGTGAACCTCACCCTGCTTGCTTCACGTTTAGTGTTGACAAATTACTCAACCTTAGGTTGAGTTTGGGAACCTAAAAAAAAATAATTTTTTAGTAATTAGTTGTTAAAAAAGTTAATTTCTTTTATTTGAAAAGAAAAAAAAAATAACTTTTTAGTGGTAATTTTTTGAACTTGTTGTTAATTTGATATTTTATCATTTATAATTTAAAAAAAATTTAAAATATAAGAAGGTAAATTTAATTATATAAAAAAAAATCAAAAAATTAAGTAGTTAGAAGCTGAGGTTTTAACTTTGCTTCCCAAACATGCTACATATCGTGTTTGGTAGCTAAAAATATTCTTTACTCATCAAATGTAACTATAAAGTATAATATAAACTATGATAGCATTTGAGCTCCAACAAATAAAAAAAATCTCCAGCAATCTCTATTTTGTTTCCTGTCATTACTAATTTACACATTTCCTCCTTTACTAATTTCGTTTAAAAAAATCAAAAATTCGGAAAAAGGTTAACCAAATGCAGAAAATTTTTTTGACAATCATATTCTTCTAGTCGAAAACTTTCAAACGAGTACCATTATTGTTATTTTTTACGATTTTTTTTGAATTTGTGGGAATGAATTTGGAACATCGTTCTCACGATTTTGAAAAATGAGTGTTATTTTTTGAATCCGTTAGAACGGTTTGATAAAACTGTTCTAACAGATTATTGTGCCAAAATTAATCCAAATAACGTTTTTTCTTATTTTTTATCACTTCAAACGCTATCATATGATATAAACAAATATAAAATATAATTTTTTCACAACTACTGAAAATTTTATTTAATTGTTAATTTTAAAATTATAGGAATTAATTAAGATATACGCAAATTAGCTGAAATCCTCTTAATATTTAAAAAAATAAAAAATAAAGTATAATCAAAATATTTTTTTATATAACAATGATTCACTGAATGCAGTTATGAGATGCTAGTGCAAGACCGTCTTACGCATTATACGTACGCTACGGTTTATAAGTTCACTTCTCCTCTCAAAACTATTCGATGATGCCATTTATCAATCCTTGAAGCTCGGAGAATGGCCATTCCTTTCCAGAAGTAAAAGCAAAACAACTACTCTAGTTCTAACCTAATTAAACCCATTTCATGTTTCGTAGAAGCAATCGCACCCCCTGAGGGCCATTGATGATCTCTTTCTGGAAATAACTTGAAAAATCAATTAAAATAATATGTGTATATATGTATATATGCATTGTTGCGGCACCCATAGCAGCATCAACCCAAAATGGCTGAAACAAGCAAATCCTCCTCCCCAAATCCTCCTCCAAGGAGAAGCATCCAAGAGGCGACACTCTCAGCGGTAGCCAGCCTCATAAGGCTCCTCCCCACGGGAACAGTCTTCCTATTCCAGTTCCTCAACCCCGTCCTCACCAACAACGGCCACTGCGCCCCCCTCAACAAGTACTTCTCCGGCGCCCTCCTTGCCGTCTGCGGCCTCTCCTGCTTCTTCTCCACCTTCACCGACAGCTACACGGACCGCGACGGCAACATTCACTACGGAATTGCCACCTTGAAAGGTTTCTGGCCGCCGCCGGATTCTAGCGCCGCTGCTCCTTCGGTGGACTTGTCTTCTTATAGGCTTCGGGTTGGGGACTTCGTCCACGCCTTCTTTTCCTTGATCGTTTTCGCGGTGGTGTCTCTTTCGGACTCGGACACGGTGGAGTGTTTCTACCCTGGTTTTGAGTCTAGTGGGAAGGTTCTGCTCATGGCTTTGCCTCCTGCCATTGGTGCTATTTCTAGCTCTGTGTTCATGGCTTTTCCGAACAAAAGGCACGGAATTGGGTACCCTGCAAGCCAGCCTTCAGACAGTGAAGATGAACATACAAAATAAACCATATATGATCAGATAATTTATGATATGATATCTTTATATATATATATATATATATAATGTTTGGTCATGAACTTCGTTGGGCTTTTTTTCTTTATTTCTTTTTTGGTTATATATGAAAATAATTTTCCAATTAATAAGAAAGTAATATTAAAATGATGTGACACTTTTGTAATAAAATATATTTTAATAGATTTTTTTTTTTTTTTGAAAAGCCGAAGATTTTGGATCAGTTTGTGCGCTGCTTAATCCCTTCGACCCGGAATGAATTCTTTTGTCCAAAATGATAGATTCACAATTTGATTATATTTATGTTTGTAGTGATAAAAAATAAAATAAATTGAGATAAAGTGAAATAATTTGTGAGTTTCGTGCAGTAAAATATTTTTTAAATATTTTTTAAAATTTTATAATAATTTTTAACAAATCAAAATGCACTGTATAAATATAACATTATGCATTCATATATCAATGTATAATACTGATATCTACGCCATAACAAGGCAAAAGAAACTATGACAAAAAGCAAATTTATTGATTCAAGATCATTGTATTCATTCCATTTTTCCAAGGAAAAAAATGTCCCAAAATCATCGTAGTTTCATAAAGACAAAGTTTTAGAAAGGGTCGCTCGATCATTAACCTTGGCAGCTCCTGTTCCATCCTCGGTTTCTAATTAATGATCTAAATTTTAGATGAAATTCAGGGAGGAGGACCCGAAATCTGGCATACCCATAGAAAAAAAGGCAAATCCATGAAATTTCCAACAAGTTTCGATACAATCTTTTTTTTTTTTTTTTCATCAGTACCCTAGTGTTTTCTGCTCGAGATTCAATTCCATTTAATAGCCGCCGTCTCAGAATTCTCAAATCTACTGGATTTTCCCTCGACAAGTACCACTTTATTGCTCTTCCAAAGAGCGAGCCAGCGCATATATTTTATCAACGTCCAACAAGGGCTTGCTATTGTTGGGTACGTACCACCCCTCTGTCTAACCCAAGAACATTACGTCTGCAATCCGTTCCCCAAGTAGTGCGTTTCCCCTCGCACAGCTACCAATCGGTCCGAATTGGGCTCGTTTGCAAGGAAGAAGATTGAGAAATAGGGAAATTCAAAAGATTTCGAGTTCCAACACGTGGAAGAGGAGGTTTTTTGGTTGAGTGTTCTTGCTGTGGAAGTGATTAGTGGTGATTATATAAGTGTGAAGAAAAATCTCATCTTATTACGACCGACTCATCATATGAGTTGATTTTTGGGAATGAAAGAGGCGCGAAACGACCCAACAGTTTTCCCAATCTGGAATTAGACATATTTTCTTCTCAGAGACATGGCAATGGACCCAATCTTCTGTCCAGCAGGAAGAGGGGGTGGGGAAGGTGTATTTTGATGGATCAGTCCCGACATGTGCCGTTGTCTGCAACAATGGCGGGACTAAATTTTTGCTCATGACCCATTTAAGAACAACAGCAATAGCAGTGGAGTTGATCGATACAGAGCCATAAGATTCCCCAATGAGAGAGCTAGGCAACAAAGTCTTTCCTTCGTGTTCGATTGTCTATCCAATTGTCCTGCCATGATGGCCCTTAATTTACCATTTCCAACCCCCATCAACCTCAACGAAAACTGATGCTCTTCATTTCATGGTATTTTTTATTTCTTTTCCTAACGCTTACTAATCAAATGCAGTGGTTAAATATTTTATTTGCCAGGAATTATTTCAAATACATGTTTTTAATTGGTCAGTTTAGAAAATACAAAAAAAAAATAAAAAGCACTTTTCAATAATTAATTTCCTAACTTACCTTTTTTTTCATGTCTTAAATTCTATTTTCTACCATAATTAAACCCAAAAAAAAAGTGATTTTGACTTTGTAATTATTAAAATATCTTTATCTATCTTTATAGGATGTGTTTTGTATAGGGTTAAAAATTTTAAATAATAAAATTTTTTTAAAGTAATGGGACAACTCAGTAAACTTATATAGAAATAGATCAACAAAACTAGGTGGGGGTGGTTTAAAAAAAATTATTATAATAATATTTTTTTTTTCGAGTGGAGTTGGGTGCCCCCACAATGTTAAATGTAGTTCTGCCAATGATTATAACTAAACAAGAAGGGTGATTTTAAATTTTTATCTCTTTCAATCCAAATTCAACCTAAGAGAAAATGGTACAAAAGGACAGTTTGATATCAATAATTGTGTATAATCACATATATATATATATATATATATATATACAGGCAGTATATATATTCATCCTCTGGCCCCAGGTGGCAGGTAGTAATGGGGCAGTAGGTAACAACAAAAAAAGGAAAACCCAATACAAATAAATTATAATTTATCGCAATACCATTCTTCATTTTAAAGAATGGACCCTGACATATTACTATATTAAATAATGCGGAAAAAAAATTGGAAAAACTAGGATTAAATTCTTGGAGAAGAAATCAACTGCCTATTATATCCGCCATATTCCCCTTGAGGAACAAGAAGAGTTGGAGATCCTCAGGACCTTGTGCTTTGCTTTGTGTTGTCTTCTGATATGCTCTGGAGCTTTCGCAATCTCGACCTTAACTATGTGGTGATCAGAAGTACCTTTGGATGAAACCACAGAGTATGATCCCGGAACAAACTTGTAGGGCAAATCCGGTGAACCCATAATGTAATCAACTCTTGTCCCATACTTGCATGTCCCCTGCACATCTGCATTTAACAAATTATAAGTTTAATTCAATGTGCAAGGATTATTAAAAATAAATAAATAAATCATAGAAAGCTAGTTTATTTGGATTTTTATTTTCTTTTTTAGAAATTGGTACCGTTAGAAGGGAAATCAAGAAAAGATCATTTAAAATATAAAATGATTTGGTCAAATTTAACGTAAACTTAAAAATCTGTCAATACAAAACAATGTGTTAATTCTAATAGAAAAGGTAAAAAGACAAATGATAGACTTAAAATTAGATTGAACTTGTGTGAAAATACCTAATTTCATAAAAGTTCATGAAAAGCATAACTCATGAAAGAAATAAAGGTTGGAATAGTATTCACGTAATTGATCCTAACTAATTTGAGATTAAGATTTCGTTTCGTTGCGTTAAATTATAAACTGATAGCAAAATGATGTGATAGCGATATTTTTTTTTATAAGAAAATGAATGGCTTGTAATATGATAATACAACCATGCACATAATTATGGGAAAGAATTCTAATTACAAATTCTCATTATGTAGCCTTTAGAGTCTCATTTTTTGTTATTTTTTTAAATCAAAAGTTATAGTCTCGAAATTGATGAAAATTGGTAAAATTGGAATTTTTTGATACAATATGAGGATCCAAATGATATATATGAAGTATGCTGGAATTAATCAAGAGAATGTTTATTTATTTATTTATTTTTGTACTTTGGCCTTTGGCGATTATGACCACTGGTTCACACTCCCCCGGAAAGTCCTTCGCATCAGCATACCCTCTTCCCTTCAAGAACCTTGTCACCTCAATCTGTGGAGTTGGCTTCCCTATCTCCTCATAATACTGCAACAAAATTGTCGACTTATCAATAGAAGCATACTTATATCTTCTCCTTCTTCTACCTTTTTTTTCCCCTCTTTTTATCTTATGCTCTGCAAATTATACAAGGAAGTGATATAATCAAGAGTTACCCTGACGATGTCCGTCCATCTCTCTGATGAGTAATCCGTTTCATCAAGAGAATTCAGACCACCTGCCAAGATCTGAGGACCATCGTTCGATTGGATTATCGCGTTAATCTGCTTCATCCTCCACTTCTCATCTAGATGGTCAAGCTGGGTGCAGCTGAAGTTCACTTCTCCCAAAAATGGCACATCAATAGTGGCCCTCAACACATTCCTAAATTCACCCAAAAAAGGAAAAAAAAAATGAATTACCCAGAATGTTAAGCTATGTTTAATTGCAGGGAAAAGGGAAAGAACCTGAAGTCTTGATCATCGAAGATCCTCTGAACTCTCCAGCGCTTAATTGGCCATTTGGACAAGATGGCATTCCCATACTCGGGAGCCCAGCTCTCAGCAAACACGTAATTCATCGCCAACCCACGAGCCAAATCGGACAGGGGCTTCATGTTCTTCTCTTCCTCGGCCTTCACATCTTGCAGGGCCAGGATATCGGCATCGACCTTGTTAAAGTGGAAGAAAGAATAAGAAATTAAGGCTGATGGAAAAATTGTGCATATCTTATTATGAGAAATTGATAAGAATGAGAAAGAACACAAATTATATATATATATATATATATATATATTCTAATCAAACTCTATGCTTTATGTAAAGATATACATTGATAAATTAGAAACACATTAGACATATGCTAGATATACACTAACAGACCTCTCGAAGCACGTCCAGAATTGATCTGCTGCCTCTCATCGTGGCCCCATCGTCCATGTAATTGAACATTCCAGCAGGGAAGCACACCGGAGACCTCACAGGACCACAGTGGTGGCGGCTTCTACTGTTTGCGGTTATGGTCTCACCACCACCGCCGCCGCTGCCATCTCCCACAACGCTTAGCAGCTGCTTGTGCGCTAATGAGATCTCATTGTCGGGAAGATTGATCGAGACTTTCAGTTTCGACTTGATGAGGCTCGTCGGGCTGGAAAGATACTCGGGACTCTTCGCCGTAGGATGCAAAGGGGATTGCTTCAGTATGCTCTTGGGCTGATAGTTGACGGACTTTGACTGAGGGTCGAACTTGAAGTAATCCTCGTCTTCATGGACGAAAACGACCGATTTCTCGGCCTTTGGGACAGCCGGCGCCACAGAGAACATCGCGACATTGAACGTGGCGACGCGAACAGACCTCTCCGACATAGAACTGCCCGTTTGGCCGTGCAGATGAGTTGTTGCAGAGTTGGTTCCGGGCTTTCGTCTTTGCTGGCCCTTCATCCCCTGATTCAGCTTCCCAAACCTCCTGATGACAACTTTGGGTTTTGGCCGCCTCCATATTATCAGCCATCGAATCCTTGAGCATAGGCGTCGAAACTTCCTGTTAACAATGGATAACACGTGAGACAACTGGTTTCTCGATTGCATTGGTTTCAAAACTATGGGGACTTTTTGAGATTTTTGAATGCAGGGAAAATGAAGTAGGGGTCTTACTTGAATATAAACAGAAAGACACGGAACGGGGTCACGAACTAGTGGAGAGCTAATACTTTGGGTCGAGGGGAGTTAACTTTTTATGTGGTGGTTAGAAATAAATTTATGAAATTGTACGTAAAAATTGAAACATTAATGATATAAAAATAAAATATGCGGAAGTATATCGGATTGTGATTGTTCCATCTTCAATTTTAAAAGATTAAAAATATTATGACTTTGTTTTCCTCACTATCACAATCGATATACAATGGCTATCAATGGGAACAATTGTGAAGAAAAGAAACCGACCCAATAGAGGGTAAACTCTAGTCTTACTAGGCTTTCCTATAAAAGACGTACAGTGGGCTCAACAACTAGTCCACACTAACCGTCTAATCTCATTATCTCTATTAGGTACATACAGGCCCAACAATACAGATCACAACAAAATAGGTTTTATCATGTATGTCATCATCTTTAACTTAATTCTATCCCCTTTTTGATAAAATAAAATTTTAATTAATGTCTGCACATAAAATTCTAACAGAACACGCAAGAATGTGAGTGAGTAGGGGCCAAGATAAAATTTTTTAGGAGCCGATACATTATATACTAATATAAATGTTTACAAATTAAAGGAGAATAAAGGAATTTGATAACTTTTTTTTTTTTTAAAAGAAAAGTGGAAAATTTTTAGTGAGGTTTTTTAACATAGATCCTATAGTTCGTAAATAATTCTGTTCCTCGCTGTCAAAATTGGGCTATAATTGTTTGGATGTATGGACACGAGAAAAGGTAGTTAAAGAGACAGAAATAGTGATCCCAACTGCTCCAACCCATTGAGGCATGCCTTGACAATGGAGCCATATTGTTGACTTCTTCCTGCATTGAAAGCAAAACAACAACTACTCTCCACCTACAAAACAATCCACTTTATTTTCGCCCAATGGGGAACTGGTTCTACCATATGACGAAGAAGAAGAAGAAGAACAAACCTTGACTCCTGCGGAGGCTCCAGCACAATCATTTCCTTGATGATCTCCAAATGCCTTTGTGTGCAAGCAGAGTCGTTAACTTTGTCCAGGGTTAGGTAAATAGAGGCCTCAGAATTCAATCAAGAACTTGTTGACTCGGGAACAGAGATTAAAAAAACCTGTTTGGGCATGGCTTTTTTTTCCACCTGAGCCCATGGAAATTTTACTTTCTTTGGTTTAGCCTTTTAGTCGGAGAGATGCGGTTGGTGGTTTCCTTGGGTTTATTCCAAAAATGTTAAAAGGAGTCAAAAAGGCAGAGAAGAGAGAGAGGGGGGGTGTGAATTATTAAGGACTGTCTCCAGGTGATACAATAATGAGTCAATTATGTGACGATTATGCTGGACAGACGAGAGTAAAACAATGGAACACATAATTTTGCTTGCTTTAAAAAGAAAAAAAGAGAGCGAGGATTGTTGATCGGGCAAACATGAAGTGCTAGGACTGCAAACAGACAAATCATTGAACAAACTACTCACAAACCGAGCTTGTTTTAAGTCTGTTTGACCATTTAATAAGATAAATAAATAAACTTTGAATATGTTTGTCAAGTTCGATAAATAAACAAATCAAGCTCAGCTTAATAAAATTACAAGCTCATTTATTATTCATGAACATATTTATTTTTTAACTCGTGAACATGTTTATTTAAGTGTTCTTTAACATACTTATAATTAGGTTAATGACATTGCTCATAAAATTTCAGTAAGTTAGCTTTTTTATTAATTAGATTAGTCGTTGCTAATTGGCAGCTTGTTTGCTTGTTTATTAAGTTTTTTTTCATTAAAAGACAAAAATGCCCAAGCCCAATCAGAGACTCGCGAGCATGCTTGAATCGAGCTCAAACTTGCTAATGAATTTAACAAACAAACTTGAACACTCTCGTTCAAATCTCAGCTCAAACGCGCTAATAAACTTAACAAACTCAAATATGTTGACACCCAACTTGGCCAATTTGCAACCTTAATGTAATTCATTCACCCAACAAACAAACTAGTGTTCCATCATATCTCAACTTCAAGACCAACCCCGCGGTATGGTTTTCCTGAAATCACTAGAAACTTGCATTTACAATTAATCTTATGCCTTGCAGGATATTCAACATTTTGCAAATCATCTACAATTGTCTCTTTCAAATTGAATATGTAAAGATATACGTACACTATCATCACTGGCATGATGTCTGATCCCTAATCTCTGCATATGCATGCAAACAGGCGTGGCTTAGATGTGTGCGTGCCTGTGTGAGAGGGGGGGCTTCCAAAGTGAGATGTAATTAACAGCTAATCCTTGGCATTATTCTCATGCGTAACTCTATACCTACGTAAATGATACAAAAACAACTAGCGTCAAAGGATCACATGGGGGGAACAGTATAGAATGAACATACATTTTCTCCTCCGTAATTGCTCATATCACATGGGGGGAACAGTACAGAATGAACATACATTTTCTCCTCCGTAATTGCTCATGAATAAGTTGTTTTCTTCTTGAAATGACGGTAAAAAGAATGCAGGCCCAAAACCTCAAAACTGCTTTTGCTTTCAGTGTTCTCGATGCAAGTTCAAGTCTAGAAAAACACTTTGATTTCTCACTACTCGCCAAACAACGCATCCAAAAGGTTAGAAGGTGAATCATCCTTTCCAGTCTCATCGAAAAATCCATTAGAAGCATTTTCTCTTTTTAATTTCCGCTCCTCAATAACAGAATCTACCATTTCCGCACAGTAGTTACGCCTCGCTTGTTTTGCAGGTTTTTCAGCCACCACAAACTTGTTCCCATCACGGGTTCTCTCAGAGAATCCTGCCCAAACTGAATAAAACCATGTATCAATTTTCTTGGAATATAGAACAAAAGTTTCATAAGATATATGAGACCGGAATTTGCACCAAAGTTTTGCTAATTAAGTCATTTGATTTAGCAAGGAAAAATCTTGCAAAGTTATGATCATGGGATATAACATAGACCAAGAGAAAGTATTGTTAGAATGTCAGCTAATGACCTGTCATCCAAATTATCAATAACATAAAGACCACAATGAAAAAAAAAGTATTCCACTTGCTATGCTATTCATATCCATGCACTCCAAACAACTGGTTATGCGTGCAATCTAAAACAAGTCGCCAATTGAGGCAGCAGTGATCCATAAGTCAGCTAATATCATGACAATAGAAACTACCATATTAAACCCCCCCCCCCAAAAAAAAAAACAACAACTACTACTAAATTAATCCAACTAATATGTACTTAACAAAGGGTCACACAATGTCAACCATCACTCTTTCTAGGATCCCTTGCCTTTGAATGCACCGTAAAACTAGGGACGCTAATTTTTATTCTGATGTCATGGTGTATTTGGTATAATTTAATATAGGCAACCTTTATTGCTGCATGGTGAATTAATGACAAAAGCAAGCAAATCATTGTGGCGATGGTGTCACTTTATTCAATATTCACAAGGTAATCTGGTGATCGCTGAAAAATAATTACCTCCAAAATGATGCAGAACAATAGAAGCTGCAACTGTAACATTCAGTGAAGCAGTGCCACACCCATATTGAGGAATATAAACAAAGAAATCACATATCTCACATTCTTTAGCAGAAAGCCCTGTTCCCTGCAAAATAAAAAAACAGCAAATAGTGTAGCAAAAATAAATGTACTTCAACTTGATCAAAAAAAATGTGTACTTCAATTACTTATCTCCCCCCCCCCCAAAAAAAAAAAGAAACGAATGTAAAAAAATTACAGCACATCAGAACACAGTTGACGATGGATCCAGCTGGTTATCTCAATAGGCAATTGACTAACATGTATATATGCATATCTTATATGATTGTATACACCACCATGTTGGAATTTTGAACACCCAGAAACAATCCATTTAAAGTTCGAATCTTGTCAGACAATTTAACAGAATTGAGCATCCAGATGAATAGATTACGAATTCCTAACGCCAATTGTCTTATATTAGTCTGAAAGTATCCAAATTCAAGATCAAACGAATATTAATTAATACCTCATTGCCGAGAAGGAAAGCAGTGCTCTTCTGGAAAGGATGTTGATTCACAGCAACCGCACTGTCCGTAATCTCTACCCCGCATATATCACAATCTCTCTCCTGCGAATTTTATAAAGCAAAAAAAATAGAAATCCAAATTTATATAATTCAAAACCCTAAATGTAGAAAGAGAGGGTTTAAGAGAAACAGAGAGAGAGACCTTGAGGAAGAGGCGGGCGTCCGAGAGGGAGTGGAAGTGGCGGAATGTGAGGTGGGAGGTGGAACCGTGGTTTCCGAAGGCGTTGAAGTCGCGGCGGCCCACCAGTATCAGCTCCGAAACACCAAACGCCGTCGCGCTCCGAGCCAAGGTGCCGACGTTGTGCCTCTTCGCTATGTTGTGCACCACCACGTAGCTCTCAAATCCACCTTGATTTGCCATATATACATATATATCCGTACATACATACAGAGAGAGAAAGAGAGAAGCTGGCGCCGCCGCTGGCCCGCCGGTACGTGAAGCTCTCTTGCACCGTTATCTCTCTCTACCGCAATTAACCCCAGGGCCCAGTTGACTTGACAATCACAATTTGCACAAACGATGCCGTTGGCCTTGGTTCTGCGCTTCTGGATTTCATTGTTTTGGATTTTTGGGCAAAAAATAAAAAATAAATAAAAAAAACATGAGAGAATAGCTTTGATGTAATTTTTTAATTCTTGAATCTGAATTTACAGAACATGCTATCCGGAATTTAATTATTGAAATAATTTTTAGAATAATACATTTTTCTTTGGAAAAAAAGTTGGTGATAAATTATACCATGCATCTCAATATTTTTTTTTTTAAGAAATGGGCATTTTCAAATAATTAATTTCTATTTTGAAAAATAACAAATAAAAATCTATATGAAAAAATATGTTTAATAATCTATTTTTTAATATTCAAAAAACATAAAAATAAAAATAAAAGACAAAAACTAACAAGTTGACTCCACTTATTTTAAATTAATGCCTATCATGAATACAGTAATATATTCCCAAAATTATTCAAAACAAAGTGTAACTGCTGCACCATTCTACAAATTACAAATTCCAAAATCATCCTCTCCTTGTACAAAGACTAGGGGCGGAGCCAGAATTTTTGGGCCGGGGGGCACCGGGCGCTAGGGAGCACCGAGCGCCAAGGGGGGCACCGAACACCAAAGAAAAAATAACAATCGACTTATTTTTCAATCAAGAGTAGGAGAAAAACGATATTATTTTTAGAGAGAAAATAAATTATTCTTAAGTATTAACTAGTGAATATATTTCTCACAGTTAATGGTTTAAGCACCTGAAATTTATTAAAGATATCCCTTACTACAAAAAATATAATTATTATTAAATTTTATTATCTATAGAATTTATTACGTTATAGGCTAAATTTACTAATAGTATAAATAAAAATATGAAATAATGTATTAAAAGATACACTTTATTTTACAAAAAATACCAAATTTAATTTTTTTAAACTTCATATATGTTAAAAAAATTTGAGTTAACTTTAAATTTTTAATAAAATCAAAATATCTTAATTTTTAATTAATTTAATTTTTAAATAAAATTAAAATAATAAGGAGGGTATTTTAGTAATTTTATCTAAAAATTTGAGGGGTCATTTGCCCCCTTGCCCCAACATAGCTCCGCCCCTGACAAAGACCATAAATATATATATATACACTAGGGCTTATCCGTAAGGATGGGCATCTTGGCCGACCCATCCAAATCTGATCCGTTATTCGATCTGAATGGATGTGAAATTTAGATTTTTTTTTTGGAGATTGGATCGGATTTAGATTTGATTTTTTAAAAAAATTTGGATATTGAATTGAATATGGGGATGACATTGCCTCCACCCCAATCTACCCCAAATCCGATATCTAATCCGAATCTGCCCCAATTTTCCCTGATTTGTCCCGATCTGTCCTTAAAAGTATTTGAATAAACTCAAATCATTTGAAATTATGATGACAACATCGTTACTTTACGTTTTGAATAAATGGTTTAGAGTTTTGGATATCCGTGGATATATCCGTTTTTCGTTTGGAGCGAAGATGGAGGTCCAAAAAAATATCTGCTGGAGTTCGGGACAAATTTGGAAGTAAGTAGAAGATTTAGAATTTGGATTTAAATAATACCATATCTGCCTCCGATCTGCTCTGTTCCCATCCCTAATTCTTTTAGTATTATAGTATAGATATAATTCTGTTAGTGGAAATCAATTATTTCCCCATTTTAAGACCGGTTTGACATACCATAAAACTCCAAAAAATTCTATAAATCTCTAACAACCCCTCTACCATTAATTTTCTCGCTATCACTAATTTCAAAAAATTCTAATATTTCGCTAAAAAAACAAAGAAAATTTGAAAGTAAGTTAACCGAATGTGTAAATTTTTTATACAATTATATTTTTCGTGTCAAAAGATTTCAAACGAGTACCATTATTGCTATTTTTTGTGAAATTTTTTGAATTCGTGGGAACAGACTTGGAAAAACCGTTCCCACGGTTTACTACTTTTCAGAAAAAAAAAGCACCAAAATTAATCCCAAATCACATTTTATCTCAATTTATCTTATTTTTTCTTATTCCAAATGAGACCTTAATGCTATAATAATTTACTCTATGAACATAAAATATTATTTATTTACATCTGCACAAAGTTGCAGAAATTTGTTAAAAGGCAGTGTCTCCTCCTCCTCCTCCTCCTCCTCCTCCTCCCCAGAATTTCTTCCTCACACAGCAACTTGAGCTGCAGCCAGCCTTGCAATAGGCACCCTGCACCCAAGAGAGAACCAACCATTTCACTTAGTATTCAATGACTTCTGTTACTTTTAGATTGTTTGTCAAGATACCTTTAAACTACCCGATTTTTATCGGCTCCAAAATAAATTACACTCGGGAATGAATTGAATCAATACAATTTTCATTGATTCGGTTTCAACTAGCGCCTTTTATGTGTAGGATAAAACTTCAAATATCGCATTGTTTTGAGTTTAAAATAATGCTGACTCATAATCAAACCGAAATGATTAATTCGATAATTTTTAGATTGAACTCATTTCCTAATAAAATTGAACCAATTTAACTAAAATTGACCAAATCATTTCAGTTTTTTATTTTTTAGAGGTATTTTGTACACGTTGAACTTACAGTGTATATCAAGTTGCTTTAATATTTATTAAAATTTGAACCCATTATATATATATATATATATTTTGATACATAACTTGTTTAAGACACCGATTATTCTAAAAGAATATTTAGAATAATTAATATTGTACTAAACTATCTTTTTTAAACACAGATTGATAGGACTCGTTTGGAGCTAAAAAAAAAAATAAAAAATTTCAAAAGTTTTCAAATTTCTCCAATCACATTTTACCACTTATCATTTTTACATCATATCAAACCTATCTTTTAGTTTTTTCTTTTGTTTCTTTTGGGACTCCAAACATCTCCTGTATCAAAAAATTACAAATCTTATGCACCTGAATGGAGAACATGAAACATAGTCCAATCCAGCCTCTGCAAAGAATGCAACAGAAGAAGGCTCCCCACCGTGCTCTCCACATATTCCTACCTGTTAAGGCAAATTTGAATACAGTAGAAGAAGATAATGAGATCTCGAAACAAGGATTCTAGATCTATATACACTGCATTGGGAAAGTTAATTTGAGTATGTTCGCAAGAACTCTACCCACCAGAATCGATTCTGCAAGATCTATTTGGTCAAATAGCACCCCTGTTCGCAACCTTATGATAAGGGCGGTATCATGACTAATCAGAGTGGCAAGCTAATGAGCATCCATATGGATATGGAATGCAGACATTAATACAGTGATTTCGAAAAATGAGGATATGGTCACCATGAAGATACGACAAAAGAAATATATATGTATGTATAATTTTAATATATTTTTATTATTTTTATATACGTAAGAACAGAGTCAAAAATATCAGATGAAAAGGACATCATAATATCTAGATCTACCAAAATTAGGTAGCTAAAGTGAATTCTAACAGGGAGAGGTAAGTGCTAACTACCTAACCAAACCAAACCAAGCATTTTCCCACTAGGTGGGGTCGGCTATATGGATTTGTCGACGCCAATTTGATCTGTTTAGGGGTATGTCCTCCGATAAATCTAGGTAGGTTAGGTCATGTTTAATGGTTTCTTTCTAGCTTCTCTTGGGTCTTCCTCTACCTCTCCTACTCCTGACAATCTCCATACTTTCACACCTTCTAACAGGTGCCTCTGCTGGACGCCTTCTAACATGGCCAAACCATCTTAATCGGTTTTCTCTCATTTTATCTTCAATCGGTGCTATTCCTACTTTGTCCCTAATCTCCTCGTTCCTAATCCTATCTTTCCTTATAATCCCGCACATCCACCTTAGCATCCTCATCTCCGCAACTGCCATCTTTTGACCATGATTATAATTTACTGCCCAACACTCTGATCCATATAGTAGCACTGATTTAACCACTACCTTATAATACTTTCCTTTCACCTTGAGGGGGATTTTTCGGTCGCACAAAACTCCCGAAGCACTCCTCCATTTGGTCCATCCAGCTTGAATCCTGTGACTTACATCAGTATCAATCCCTCCATCTTGTTGCACCATAGATCCAAGGTACTTAAATTTATCTTTCTCTACAATCTTTTGTGTGCCTAAACTTACTTCTATACTACTCGTTATCCTACTTTGACTAAACTTACATTCCATATATTCCGTCTTGCATCGGCTTAGCCTAAACCCTTTTGTCTCTAACGTATCCCGCCACAATTCTAACTTAGCATTCACTCCTTCTCTTGTCTCATCTACTAAAACAATATCATCTGCAAATAGCATACACCACGGCACCTCATCCTGAATATGTCTTGTAATCTCATCCATAACTAAAGTAAACAAGTACGGGCTCAACGCTGAGTCTTGATGTAAACCAATCGTGATAGGGAACTCATTAGTCTCTCCACCAGTCGTCCGTATAGATGTCATGACTCTATCATACATGTCCTTTATCACCTCAATATATGCGACACACGCTCCTTTCTTTTCCAATACTCTCCATAGAATCTCCCTAGGAACCCGATCATATGCCTTCTCTAAATCGATGAACACCATATGTAAATCTTTTTGACCTTCTCTATACTGTTCCATTAACCTCCTCAAGAGAAAGATAGCCTCCATGGTTGATCTTCCAGGCATGAAACCAAATTCGTTCTCTGAAACGTTTGTTGTCCTTCTTAGTCTTCTCTCAATAACTCTCTCCCATAATTTCATCGTATGGCTCATTAATTTAATCCCGCGATAGTTCGCACAGTTCTGAATATCTCCTTTGTTCTTGTATATGGGTAAGTGCTAACTACCTATATTTTAAAAATTATTTAACTACAAAATATAAAGAATCTATAATAGTTATGGCACATAATTCTAGTCTCTCATGTATGAATATGATATTAATAAGAAAACTAATTCAGAACATGTAAATTGAACATATAAAACATAAAAAAGTGTAAGATCCAAGATTTCATGAATGGAAAGATTTTACTTGCTCAAATTTAGGCTTCTCTTAATAATATATTTAAAAAAGAAATGATAAAATAATTGAAAACGCCATGTGATGTATCTGCTACAGTTTTGAGTGTCTGAGCTATATATATGTCCAATGCGTATTGTATACAAATGGGACACCTATTTTAAAGTGTCTGTGCTTCATAGTTGTCAGGTCTAATTAATCAATGGTAGAATCTATTCACTTCTTCGAAGGCTATTGTGACCATAGTAAACAGGCCTTCCTGTGGAGTTTAGAAGTAGCTACTGACCTTCAAGCTTGGCCTAGCTCGACGACCTCTTTCTGTGGCAATTTTGATAAGTTGACCAACGCCTTTCTGATCAAGTACCTGAGTTAAAAATATATATACATATATATAATCATGTTTGAAAATCCCCCACTGAACCATATATATATATACTTATGCATGCATGGAATCCATTGGAAATGGATGTGGCTTAACAAACCTCAAATGGATCATGTTGGAGAAGGCCTTTGGATAAGTATATGGGGAGAAACTTGCCAACATCATCTCTGCTGTACCCAAATGTCATTTGTGTAAGATCATTTGTCCCAAAGGAGAAAAACTCTGCTTCCTTCGCAATCTGCCATTATAAGTTGAAAAATAGCATGAGAGCATTGTTGAGAAAAATGGATGAACTTTTTCATGTAACCTAACAAAAATAAATCGCAATTAATAATTCTCCTAGTACTGCAACTATTTTAGGTTAATACTATTCAGGTGGCTAATAAAGTAAAAGTTAAAGGAAATTGTAAAGAGAAAGTTCACTTGATGGACCTCATCTGCAACGAGAGCAGCCCTGGGAATCTCAATCATAGTCCCGACTTTATAGGTCAAGGAGGAACCCATCTCAGAAAATACTTTATTTGCGACACTACGAATTAAACTCACTTGGTGTCCTAGTTCCTGCAAAGTTTTTAGGGAGGTTGAATACTCAAATCGATTAATGAATATATATATATATATATACACAAACAACTCAAATGTTAAACTTCGATGATGCCAAAATCAGCCAAGAGAAATAAACTCGGATTGCGTTTTTGTACAGCGCAAAATTGGCTTCCTATACGTGTTCCAATGTGTTCATGTCAAAAGGGAAAAAAGAGGGGGAGAGAATTGAAGTAGAAAATTCCAAAGATTGCTGTGATAAGGAAATGTTAGAACTTTATTTTATTTTCTTCCTGAAGTACCAATTAATTAGCTATAGAAATTGGTCATGAAAAAGACAAGAGGGACAAGATTCATGCCTGGGGTGTTCCAACAAGGGGAACCATTATCTCTGGAAGGACTGTAAATCCCTGGTTGCTCATAGACACAGCAGCCTGAAAGATGGCGCGCACCTGCATTTCTGTCAGCTCCGGATATGATATTCCTAACCTGTTGACACATCGTAAAACCCAACATAAAGAACAAATATATCATAATATAGGTCAATTAGGAAAGATAGTTCTATCACTCATTGTTGGAGAAAAAGGCTACTTAAGAAAATATTAATTTGAGAAGGAAAATAATAATCTAATAGAATTTTTAACCAGTAGTGCATACCGGAATGATGTGTCAATGATACAGCTGTAATAAGAAACTACTTCATGGAATTTTTTTTTTTTTTAATCTTAAAGTGATTGGACCACAAAGTAATAAACTCATTCTGATTACAAATTCCGGTTGTATAGCATTGTTCAATTGAGAGAAATGCGTAAGATGGACTACTGAACCTGCAACCTCGAAAACCAAGCATGGGATTTACTTCTGATAATTTCTCGATCCTTAAGTAAACATCATCTTCTGTCATGCCAGTGTCTATGGTTAGTTCACTCACGATCTGTTCTAGGTCACCTTCTGGTAGAAATTCATGGAGTGGAGGGTCTAAGAGCCGAATTGTCACTGGGAGACCTGAAACATAAATAACGCCCTGGTCATGCAGTAGAAAGTTTTTAAGAGTTGTTCACCAATTAGTCACTGCCTTTTGGCAGCATAATTCCTTGTGGTCCTACTTCTGGTTCATATTTCATAATTTTCATTACCATCCATTGCACGGAAAATGCCCTCAAAGTCTGATCTTTGATAAGGCAACAACAGGTCTAATGCTGCCTTCCTCTGCTCCTGTGATACTGCCATTATCATCTTCCTCACAGCCTTTATCCTCTCATCAGAACCAAAGAACTGAAACACCCCAACACAAGAATTCAAGCAATTTAGAAATATGAACATATCCAACACAAGACCGTGTTTTCTAGTGGAACCGTCAAACAAATCACTGAAAGTTTCTTGCTCCAATAAGGGTAACGTATTGAGAGTAGTCCATAGAATCTGTGAAGTTATATCAAATACAACTTCCACTATTTGGTATTTTTTTATGCCTAGTATCATTAAAAGCAATACAACTTCTACCATTTTCAATAGAACTATCAAAAAAAGAATGATATGGTGATGAATATAAAGATATTTACCATGTGCTCTGTCCTACAAAGTCCAATCCCTTCAGCGCCATTATTTCTTGCTGTTAGTGCATCATCGGGTGTGTCAGCATTTGCCATAACCTATTAAAAATTAGGTTGCTAATCAGTTTTGAATTTTCAACAATAGATCACAAGCACAACCTTTACATGATATTGATGTCTGCCACACCTTGAGGCGCCTTATTTTGTCTGCCCAAGACATGAAGATCTCCAAATCACCACTTAGTGCTGGAGGAGAGAGTGGTTGTTTGCCCGATATCACTTCACCAGTAGATCCATTGAGTGAAATCCATTCGCCTTCATGAATAACCTTGTCTCCAATCACAACCACCTGCACTACAATAAAATGCTCTCATTTTTCTTTCTTAAAAGAAAATATACTAAGCTAGGCAATCGAACAATTTGAAAAAATAAAAATAGAATAAAAAATTGTACCTTCTCAGGATCATTCACACGGATATCAGCACAACCAGAAACACAACACTTTCCCCAACCACGGGCAACCACAGCTGCGTGCGAAGTCATGCCACCTCTAGCTGTCAATATCCCAGCAGCTACATGCATACCACCCACATCTTCTGGACTGGTTTCTGTCCTCACCTGTATATTCATATATAAATCATTCAACAATTGAATGTTAGCCTGGTAATATAAATTACATCACTCATAGGCTGTGATGATTGCCTCATCCAATCTCTTACGCGTCTAGGTAATCCCATCTATCAAAAACATCCATGCAACATTTCAAATTTGACCATATCGATAATATTTTAATGAGACAAAACTATGGTTGGTGGAACCTTAAATTCGATGCAGCTTTTATTTTATTTTTTTTCCATCAACAACACCCTTCACAATCCATAACACCATAACTACTCACAACATGAAGAGATGTGAAAGTAATTTCCAAAACTAACAAGGTCATTTAAGTAACTTTAAACCTTTTTACATTTCCTTTATTGCCCTCACCAACCATTACAATGTGTATAACCATAAAAAGGCAATAATCATATGCATCACACATGAATCAGTGTCTAATCTAAATAAATAAGAGATATTTGATGGACACATTCAACTTATTTATTTAATTTATAGTAGCTTTTCATACATTTCCATATATCTCAATTTATGCTGCTATCAAGATGTTTCCAAAACATTTCCAAAATGTTCCATTTCTGTGCAAACCAAATTAAGAACCCTACCAAAAAACTAATGATCCTTGACATTATAAAACTAGAAATGGATCATTGATGAGTTTAAACAATTGAAACAAAAATGACGAAGTCAAAGCTAGTAGGAGATACCAAGATGACACTCTTTCCCTGTGCATGCCATGCTTCGGCATCTTCAGCATTGAATACAACCTGGCCCACTGCTGCTCCAGGAGATGCAGGCAACCCCTTGGCAACTACTTTGTCTTTGTAAGCTGATGGATCTTCAAACTACTTCAACAATCAACCAGTGGGCATTAGATATCTCATGCCTATTCAGACCCATAAAATGGATCTTGCAATTGCAACATCATATGCATTATAAAACACCAAAATTAATTCAAAATTCCAAACTAAATTTGAGAATAATTTCATTAGGAAATATAAATAAAATATTCCAAACTCAAATATTTACAGCTTTTTTAGTAGATTGCAATAATCGTGTTTGAATTGACAATGTTCATTTGATAATTGAACATACTTGATAGCTAGAAAGATGACCAGCAGTGTCATTGTGTCATATAGATTTGAATAACTGTCTTGCATGTGTATACCTGTGGATGCAGAAGTTGGTCAAGGTGCTGTGGCTCAACCATCTTAATTGCAGTGTATGTGTCAACAAGGCCTTCATTAACCATGTCTACAGCAATCTTCACCGCACATTTTCCTGTACGCTTGCCTGAGCGGCATTGCAGCATCCACAACCTATTTTCTTGAACGGTGAATTCTATATCCTGTGCCCAACATACATGGCAAGAATAGTAACATCATCACAATTTTTGCTTACTAAAAAATTTTTTTCAAGTGGCAATACGACTGGTATGTTACATTCGATTCATGGCTAAAATAAATGAGATCCGAGCTGATGAAGATCTTATAAATAGAAGGAAATCGAATTGAAAAACAAATGTCACAATTTTTACCATCATATCCTTGTAATGTTGCTCTAAAATGTCACAATTCTCCACAAGCTCCTTGTAAGCTTCAGGCATGCAGCTTTTCATGGTGTCCAAGTCCTCTGGTGTTCTAATTCCAGCTACAACGTCCTCTCCCTATTTGAAGTTGTTAATTAACTCATGGTGGTAAAATAACAGGTAAATTTATGTAATTTAAAGTAAAAAGAAGTAGCAAGGGATTTCCATTTTAGACCTGAGCATTGATTAGAAATTCCCCATACAGCTTTTTTTCACCAGTGCTTGGGTTCCTGGTGAAGAGGACCCCTGTCCCTGAAGTGTTGCCCATGTTCCCAAACACCATGCATTGAATGTTCACTGCTGTACCCTTTAACCCAGTTATCTGGTTAATGCTCCGATATTTGATGGCTCTCGGACTGTCCCATGAATCAAAAACTGCTTTAACAGCCAACTGTAACTGTTTCTTTGGGTCTGCAGGTGAACAAAATAAAATTGAAATTATAGGTATCTTTAGTGTATAACTTCATCATTAAGTCTTGATCTTGATAGGTGACAGAAAGGGACAACAAAATCAACTGCAACGTTCCAAAGGAAGAAGAAAAAGAGCAAACTAAGAAATCAAGAGTTGCTCAAGTCTTAGTCTTGAGAAGAAGAAGAAGAAGATCAATTTATTAAATCAAAATGTTGGTAATTTTAATTGGTACCTGAAGGAAACTTTTCACCAGTGGTTTCGAGGTAGACATTCTTGTATTGTTCCACCAGCTCCTTAAGATCAGAGGCCGTTAGTTCAGTATCAAGCGTAACTCCTTTCGCATGCTTCAAATTTTCCAACTTCTCCTCAAACGATGAGTGTGAAATGCCCATCACCTACAATGAAAAGACGACTTTCAATAATTTCAGTGCAAAAAAATGAAAACACAACTCCCTATCAATTTTGAAATTCTCTGCTGAAGATACTTATCAAACATGTTAGGCAAACAGAAAAGTAGCATTGTCCGATAGAAAACAACACTCACCACATCTCCAAACATGTCTAGAAAGCGTCTGTATGAATCGTATGCAAACCGCTCTCCACTCTTTGCAGCCAAACCAGCAGCCACTTCATCATTTAGTCCAAGGTTGAGAACAGTGTCCATCATGCCAGGCATGGATACCTAAATAACAACAACAACAACAAAAAAAAAATAGTATGAGTTAAGATGCGCAGCTGGTGACAAAATGATTTAAAGACAAAACTAGGAACACTCCTCTTATCGGTTTCATAATTTCATCCTCCATTTTTCTCAAATTAAGTGATTTCTAATTTCTTGCTGCTTAACATGGCCTTTGTTAATGAAAGAAGTTTCTAAAAAGCAGAATGCAGGTGGGGCAGAGGAAGGCCTATAATTTTAACAAGTGCCTCATCAACTATACGTATCTGAAAAATATTTTGCACTTCTTTTAAGGTATCAGCTTCGAGTCTCTCACCACAAAATGAAATAACCGATGGAGTCTAGGTTAAAGTCATAAAGGCTTGTTTAGTAAGAGAAAAAGATTGGGATAAGGATTCAAAACCACTCCTTAAGTTTGGTTTGTAGTAGAAAGTGAAAGGCAAAAACAAGGGATTTGAGAAATTTAAAAAAAAAAATTGAAAAATTAGCTTATCGAAGAATGCACTTTATTTTAATATTTTTTCATCCATTCAAATAAGAATATGCATTTGGGATTTTATTTTCCTTTCTATTTTCCCTTCATTTCTCTTTTCCTGTTCCATTTCCTTTCCTTTTCTCTCACCAAATCCTCAATCTGAACACACCATAAATGAACTTCAGCATAATTGTGTCAAGCTACATGTTCAAAAGACGATTATTAGTATCTACAAGTGGCCAAAATTAGAGCTAGTTTTCATCAGGATAGATAAAAAAGCTCTCCCACCGCTCTGAAAAATTATAACTCTTATCAAACACAACGCGACCACAACACAACCATTAAATAAAGTGTCAAAATGAGTGGCGCTAGAGATGAATGTAAACCTGCAAGCAAGAACAGGCACTTACCGCAGCACCAGAGCGAACAGAAAGGAGGAGGGGCTTGGAAGGGTCACCAAGAAACGACCCCATGTCCTTCTCAACACTCATTAAACCTTCCAATATTTCCTCCCACAATCCATCCGGTAACTTTTTGCCATTCTTCTGATACTCTTGGCATGCTTCTGTTGATATTGTAAACCCGGGTGGCACTGATAAACCAATGCTAGCCATCTCTGCCAAGTTCGCTCCTTTACCCCCCAACTACAATAGGCAGCACAAAGTCAAGGCCATCAAAAGTTTCAATTCCCCTATGAGGTTTTACACTATGATGGGATACCAATTCCCAGTGTTAAAACATTTATGAAACAAAAGATTTTACAAAGTTAAATTTAGGCATGTTGGTAGCATAACCAAAAGATACTAAAATTAAAATCAATCCTGGCTAATTTCTTAAAGCAGGCGTGCTCTTTACAATTTTATGCTTGTAGCTAGCTTACTAGGTCTTAGTTCTTTCAAGTCACAACGTCCACTTTTTTTTTTTTTTTTTCAAGCTGAAATCTGTTTGATACTTAAGATAACAGCACTTTTATGCCAGTCATTTGAGAATAAAAATGCCATTGGACCAGAAAAATTTACTAGAAAATGAAACCAAAATGATGTGACAATGGTAGTGTTTTAATTGAACTAGGCTTCTATGATTTTGTTGTTACAGAGTGATAGAGTCACAAGTGTTCACATCATTTTGGTTCTGTAATCTAGTAATTTTTTTATTTTATTTATTTATTTATTATTATTATTATTATTGTTTTTTGTTACATATCATTATCATTAGAGAAATCACACTGAAAACTCATGGACATTGAGCTTTTGATGAGTTAAACAAGATTTGGTTCCTTGTATTAACACACTAAATTTTCCTTCTAAAACAAAATGTTACAAGAGAAATCGGAAAAATAAATAAATAAATTGCAGGTACAAATCTTAGTGATGGAATAATCTCCAAGTAACTGGAATATGACACTTCTATATGGTAACTTCGAGAGGTGGCCTATTTATCAAAATATATAGGGTGAAAAAAAAAAAGAACATTCATAAATAAATAATTAAACAAGAGCAAAGCATGGGGTTTCTACATGTAGAAGGATGTAAACTACTCACCAAGGACTTCATGCCCTTGTTCCCTTCACTCCTTCCCTTGCCAAAGGTAAACACCCGCTGAGCCAACATTAAGAAAAAAAGAGTTACAAAATCACAACACTAGTTTCAAAAGTACAGCACAAGTTAATGTAAAATAGAAATCTTTCCCTCTGAATGCAACAACTTTAGCTATTTGATTCAAGTTCTAGCTAGTTTTTTTGAGTAGAACCAGTATGTCTCAAGTGAAAATTTGGTTCAAAAAATTGCAGTTCGTCCAATATTGATCTATATACGCAGGCCAAAAAGAAGAGTTATCAGTATGTAATTGACAATTTGACATCTGTCTAAGAACTGATAGGTGTCAAAAATTGAGGCACCCAGCTCATCAACTTGGGTTCTTGCTTCCGTCTACATTCTGTGGCACCCAGCTCATCAACTTGATTCTGTGAACAGGCCAATACAATGACGCAACAGCCCCCTAAATCCTTCCGAAATGACTTAGGCACTGTTTGGAGCTCCAAAAAGCTCCAAAAAAAACTTTGTAAACGTTTATAAATTTTTTGTCACATCAATTTTTTTTTTCACTGTACGTATTACGAATTCATAATTTTTTTCACTTTATTTCATTTTTTCTCACTTTTTATCACTTCAAACACATACTTACTACCCTACCTTAGTCTTTTTTCTTTTTTTTTTTTCCTCTTCACACACACGCAGAGAGAGGGAGAGGAAAAAAGAGGGGGGTTAATTTTAATCCATTTAAAAATTTGAACGAGAAGCAAAGTATGTTTGAGTAATTATATATAAATTACTCAGACTGCTAGGTGGATGTAAATTGAGCTATTTATAAGTTATTGGAGTTCTATTAATGATTTTAACGGATACAATCTAAGTTAGATTTGTGATTCATTTAAAAATATCCTAAAACTGTTTAAAAAATTAATAAATTGGTTCGATAAAATTATATATATATATATATATATATATATATTTACAACAAAAATTATATATATATTTATTTATTTATTTACAACATTTTTACTAAAATGAAATCAATTTAACTTAATGAAATGATATATATCATTTTAATTTAATTAAACAATTAGTTTTGATTTATTATTGTTATTATTTTATTTATTATTTTTTATTATTATCATTTTTTTTGGGTGGGTTATTAATAAGGAATGCCAGTAGAACGGTATCTTTAAGATCAATTTAGCATATACCTTCTCTGCAGTTGGGGTCGGATCTGAAACAGGGCTTAAGATAGCCTGTGAACGCAATCGGCTTCCTAGGGGTAGCTCTCCCCTCCTGGGCTTCCGGTTGACAAACCCATTTGCGCTGATTTGCAGCTCCTGACATCGAACTCGGCCGGAC
Organism: Vitellaria paradoxa; assembly: GCA_019916065.1. Taxonomy (NCBI): domain Eukaryota; kingdom Viridiplantae; phylum Streptophyta; class Magnoliopsida; order Ericales; family Sapotaceae; genus Vitellaria; species Vitellaria paradoxa. The sequence continues at coordinate 43,679,506 of CM034241.1, read as the reverse complement.
CACTGGCTGACATGAACCCAAGGGCGGTGGTGGTTCCCTCTAAGAGAATCAACCTGATTGTGATCAACATACTGGTGCTTCAACATTACTCTTTGACCACACACATTACTTGTGGACCTTATGACCATCTCCCTCCCTGCTGCTGCCATTTCCCCTTAATTATAATAACCGCTGGTGATATACAACCAATCAAAATTCTACTTAAAATTATGGAAAAAAAAAATTTTAAAAAAATAAAAGAAAAAAATAAATATTTTTAGCCCTAATACTATATTAACATTCAAACCTAACTATTAGTGACTTGGTTTAATATTCAACTAATAGTTCAGGACGAACGAAATTATTTACTTAATTTAATACTTAACTTATAACGGAAAAAAATTCTAACCCTATAAACTGGGTCCTCCTTCGTTGTAATTACTCCATACATAATATACTTTTATCATTTAGAATTTTTCTCTTTATTCTAACAACTTATATTTTATAATTAAAAAATTTTAAATACGAATATTTGGCTCCACCTTTAATCTCAAAAATTCACTGTAGCTATTGTTAATCTCACGGCCATCTTGGCCTCCGCGTTCTCTGGGTCAGTCCTTGCCCAAAATACATTGGTTTACACGTATGCCACTTTGAAAAGCTCAAAGCAGATAACCGAACGAAAGTTTTGTCTGACTGTAACATATGCAAAGCATCGTGCATCCATAGATCCAGTGTGTATAGCTTTCGCATAGATTAGATATACATACATATATGGAAGAACAAACAACCATATACACCGTAATGATCCAAAATGAATCATATACATACATACATACATATATATGCGTACGTAGATCTTACATGGCATGATCAGAGAATGATGATCTAGAAAGATTGCAGAGCTAGAACTTGCATACCTGCTAGAAGAAGAGAGAGACTTGGATCAAATGGGAATTTAGGAGTGGCCTCTCCTCTTAACCACGTCTCTATGTGAAGCGAAAAGAAGGAAAAATGGCGGTTGGTGTGTTTTTATTTGTATTTTTATGTAGATTTGATTTCATAAACGAAGAGATGCATATTAAAAAAAAAAAATGGAAAAATGAGTGGTGGAAATGACAATTATGGCGCTAAGTTCTTTGAAAGTAACTAACATTTGGATGTGGTTAGGCTTCGGAGCGTTGGACCATGTTAACTGCCCAAAATGCCCCTGTGGCGCATATAGCCTGGGGGAGTGTCCGTTTCCGGTGAGGTGTGCTAACTTCCAAACCAGGGTGCATAAATGAAGCGAAGCAACTCTCCACAGCTTCGGCACCGGGTGGTGACGTGTCATTGTGTGGTTGGGTTGTTACTTTGACCATCACCTCCCACACTCCGACTTGAGTGAGGATAAGCCCATTGGCACTCGAATCAATAACATAGATTTTTTCTTTTTTTTTAATACGAGTAATGTTCAAAACAATTTAAAGGCATCTCAATTAATTTTTAAGAATTTTAGAATTAATAATAATAATTAAGTAAATTTTTAATGATACTAAAAAAATCTAAACTAATAATCATCAGACAGCAAAAATAATGTATTACCAACTGAATTACTCAACTTATTTTTGTTTCTCAATCTTTTCTTTCTTAATATTCACTCTCTTTTTTTTTTCCACTTATTCTAAGTCATTCTTTCTCATAATATGATGAAAAATCATATTGATCCTATGATTTTGTTTATATAAGTAATAGATGAAATTATTTTAAATTTTTCATAGGATTTGTTAATCTGTAATTGAATATTGGTTACTTATAAAAATAGATAAAAATTATTATAATTCAATTTCATTAATTTATCTTAATCCAAACATCAAAAGAAAATGTAAAAAAAAAAAAAGAATATTACTCTTACACTTTTTATTAAATCAGTTAAGAAATTTTGTCCTTATAATTGTAAAAATTAAAATTTTAAACTTGTAATTTTTGTTACCATATAAATCTCCTTCTAAAATTTCAATGGAAAATTGTTCATTTATTAGTCACATAACTATTTTTTAATAGGTTAAAATGGTAAAACTATTTTTAATATATTTGGAAAAAAATTATTTTATTCTTAGCTTATGAGAGATTTTTTGATAAAATATTTGCCCAAAACGTAGGTGTAAAATATTATAACGAATAAAAATGATTTTTTTTTTTTTGCTAGAATATGAAAGAAAACGTGTAATTTGATATTTTTACACCTTAAAAACTAATAATTTAGTCCACTAATAAAAAAATTTCAAATTAAAATTTATTCACATTTTAATAAATGATAATATAAAAAAACTTAATTATTATAATTAAAGCCTTTTAAGTGATACTTGGTGTAAAGTGCTCTAATGACATAAATGGGCAATTCGGCCGTCAAAAGATCTGGAGGCAATTGTGTCATTAAGATGAAGCAGTAGGGGCGTTAAAGGAATTCTAAATAATGGACACGGTCATCTTGAGGAATAGTAGAGAAATGCAACTGAAAATCGTTGTGGTGGGTCCCTTGTCGTTTACGCTTCCTGTCCAATATATGCACGCCATGTGGCGCCGTTTTCGGACACAAAAGAATTGTGTAATCCTGCTCTCTCCTATCTTATCTCCATCTCCATCCGTGACTCTTCTTAAAATATAACAAATTTTAATTGGAATTTCTAAAATAATAATAAAAATAGAAATAAATTCTTCTTCTCAATAGAATTATAAATAAACTTTAAAAATGTTTTTATTTTTCGGACGACTTTGCTAATTATATCTTAGTAAGAATTTTTATCTCATATTATTTTAATTTTTCTTTTCTCTTGTTCACTTAACAGGGTCAAATTTTTTTTTTCTCAAATCAATTCAATTCTATTTAAGTTTCAAACATAAAATTTTCAGTCTAACTATTGAATTCAAGTATATATTTCAAACATCAAATCAAATAAAATTAAAACAATTCAATTTTGTATTCTATGATCAAGTCTATTATACGAGTGAAATGTTTTCAAACAGAATATTGATGATTTTATATTATAAAATGTTTCTCAACATAAAATTACTTATTAATTTATTCATTTTAATATTTAAGTACGTCTTTGTCTTAAATTTTATCTTAAATTTGGTTTGAATATAACATTCCAAGTAATTTTCTCATCATGACATTAATGTGTTTTAGGGTTTTAAGAGTAGAGAATTAATGTTCAAAGTATCAAGTTATAGAGGAAAATTGCATTCCAAGTTGAAACATGAAAGTTGAACTAGGAACTTGAACAAAGAAGCACTTATTGTTGGTCAAGTTGGGACAAGTCGTTAGGGATTTATTTGACTAGCACACTAGCCCACTGTTGCTCAAGTTGGGACAGATGGTTGGGACTTAAATTTTGTGTTGGAATATTTTAAGGGCATTTTTTAATCTTACTTTTGTTACTATAAATAGTTGCTGATAGACTAATTCCATTTTAAGTTTCCTTTTTAGGAGTTAATTGGGAGAGGTCTTATGGATGATATGGCCTCCATAGCTAGGATTTACTTTATTTTTTCTTTTACGCGTAATCATAACTATGAAGTGCTAGAATCTTATTTCTAGGTATGACATGAACTCTAGTTAATTTTTTTTTTTAAAGTAACACAATGTTAATATTAAGGTTTTTACCATTTTGTCTTATCTTTTGTTGTATTAGTATTTAGTACTTGTTTTGATTTCTTAGAAATTAACTAAACATTGTTATGACCTTGAATTTATATGCACGAATCTAAGTTTGGTATATGAGTTGCTCGAATCAATATTATATTTGATTTTAAATTATTTTTCTTGTTCTTTTAATGAGAATAAAATAATCAAACTTTCATCAAATGTATTTTTTTTGAATATTTTAGAAAATTTAATTTATAAGAATGTTAATTTTGATTGGGTGTACACAAATTTCATATGTATCTTTCCTTAAAATTCCATTGTATCTTTGTGTATTTATGCTTTCAATTCCAACTCCACTTCACTTACCTTGATTACCATTGGTTGTTTGATTACCATTAGTTGTGTAGGAGACGCTCACTAAGTATTTGACGGAATGCCTATACTATTTCTCTTATTTTAGTCTATTTTCTTTTTGTAACTTTTAATCTAAATCAGTACCAAACATTTGCAAAGCCAAATCTACTCAATTTCTAGTTAGTTAAATTGGTTTAGACAAACTCTTAATATGGAGAGGAGTTGTTGTAAGATTTAGATTCTTCGAAATCGATCCTGAACATGTCGGGTATCACTTGGCTACATTCTTTCACTTGATAACATATTACAATTTTCTGAGATCATCACCTATTCTTACCCTCCACCCAAAAAAAAAAAATCCCTCTTTTTCCGCAAAGATTATTGTTGATTAATTTAAAAAAATCAAATAAATAAAAACTAAAGACAAAAGACAAAAATAGCTAATTAACTCTTGACAGTTCAATATAAGAAATGACAAGTTAAAAATATCGTTCAAGTACAGATACAAAGTCATGAAATTATTCTACTGCTTTTATCTTCAGAGTCACAGAATCATTTTCCGTGTCTCACAAATGTAATTTTAGTATCCCAAATCCAGGATGAACCTAGAGTGGGTGTGAGTTTATCACTTCAAAATGTGTGAACAAAACACCACCATTCCTTAAGTTTTCAAAAAAAAAAAAAAAAAAAAAAAAAAAATTAAAAAATAAAAATAAGGCCGACGACAACAACTATAGGCTTCAAGATTGGCTGGCTGATGATCCCTATCATGTTTTAAGGCTTCACCTCACTAGAGAAAAGACCAACTCCAAGAACTGGTAAATAATGGGAAAATTGCAAGGAAAAAGGGGAAAACACTGTGTGTTACTTGAAGAGGAAAGACAGAGTTGTTTCGAACAGAGGTGGCACAACTAAAGTGATCAAACCGCACCACACTAGCCCCTTTAGTTTGGTTTAATTCAGTTTTTTTTTTTTTTAAATCAAAAGTTCAATTACGGTTTAAAAAATTGAAAATTAAACGATTCAACTAGATTTACGGTTTGAAGGGTTCGGTTAACTGAAAAGGATTGTTTGATTGGTTCAGTTTCTTTATTGAATAGTTAGGTTATGGTTTCAAAATATTTCCAACTGATGACATTTTATTTTTGGCAGAACAACCTGATACTTTGGAAGAGTCCAAGAATCACTGAAGGCTTTGCATTAAGAATTTTTAACACCCCACACCCCCCCCCCCCAAAAAAAAAAAAAAATAATTCCTAGGAAAAAAAAGACTATGGTGGCAGAAGCCCTTCCTAAAGCAATGTGTGGAACCAAAACAAAAAACAAACAAACTGCAGTGTATCCTCTAAATTACCCTACATTTTTTGGACTAGTAAATGCTTCAAAGAAATGATGAATGGATCAGAAAATGGTCTAGGGAAAGCTTGTCTTTATTTTATGAAAGATGGAGAACCATCATGGACAAACCATGTTTAAGACACATCCTTTTCTAAATCAAAGCAGATCAATGTTTAGACTCAAAAAATATAGGAAGGAGTAAAATGAATGCATTATTCGCTTCAAAACAAACCCACAAACTATTATTTGGAGCAGTCAACTCGGCTCCAGTAAATAAGTTAAGAGCGAGCAAAACGTACACATATACGCTGTTGGATGGGGCACCTACAGGAAGGGCAGTCCTTCATTCCCTGCTTCTCATGGAGCTCATTGCATGATGCGCAAACTACCTGATGAGCACATGGGATGAAAACCACAGACATCTCCTCCGAAAGGCACATCACACACTCCCATTCCCGTTTGACACCTCCAGTCCCAGAATATTCCGGGAATTTGGTCAACATTGCAGGGATGCAAGGCATCTGGGACTCTTTCGGAGCTGGGGAATTTCGAAGAAGTCTGCTAGCATAGCTCCCATCAATGCCTCTTCTCAGAGCAGCTATTTTTGAGGAGTCTGCCTTCAATCTCAATTGGGAGATTTCTTTCCCAAGCTTCTCAATATCATCTTTGTACTTCTGCAGGTTGGTTTCTGCTTTCAATTTAATCGTATCCTCCTTCGCCTTGGCTGATGCTTCAATTTGTTCTCTTTCTTTTCTTATTGAACCGGACTGGAAAAGGATTTCTTCCTTTGCCTTCTCTTCCAATTTCCATCTAGCCTGTGATAATTGAACTTTTCAATGAGAAAGAAGGCAGTTAAAAGCCCCAAAGCCATAGTGGTTAGAACAGTGCATATGAAACAGTGAGCAGCAGTCATTTTTGCAAAGCTTTCAAAATGTGCATGCCAAAACAACACTTTTCACCCATTCTTTTATTTATGTAAATCTGAATTATGCTCTGATCTTAAAGTTCTACTTTCACGAGATTTTAAGAGGATAACCAATTTTGAAATCATACCTTTATTGTCTTAATAATAAACATCCCACAGAAGCTCAAAGTTATCTTTCAGCAGTGAGTACTCATCAGCCAACGAATGTAAAAGTCTTGAAAAGCATTTAGAGAAACACAGATGGACAAAGTTGTCTGAAAATGCATTGAAACAAATTGAGACATAAAAGAACAATTGTTCGCAAGGAAAGACCAAAAGCATACAAATAATATTTGCTTCAATAAACCTATGCAAAACACATAAGGGCAAAAGATGATAAATATAATATATTAAAAAGCAAGCTACTTTCCACTTTAAAGGAATTGGTATCATGAATTTTGTTTCTCACTATCAAACACCCCAAAACAAACCCCAATAGGAACAAGAAACAAACCTGAGCTTTCAATAAATTAGAAGCCATTTGTTTGAAAGGTTAGACAAAAGGAATCCCATTTAGTGGCTTGTCTCCAATTCCAATTTATTGACACAAGGGAATGCACATACATGTAGAGTGTCCACCATTCTACTGGTACCAAAGTTACTTTAAGCCTGAAGGTTACACTTTGCAAGTGTTGGACTCTGCATCTTCCCCAATCAAATTGTTTAATATTGTAGAGAAAGTAAGATATCAGGTACATACATATAATGCATACTAGGCAACGTGGTTGAATATGCCTCACACTTACTGGCCTGCTTTTTGCTTATGGCCTTTCGGAGGAAAAAAAAGAAAAATGCCTGTTGCTTATGGATGTTAGAAATGTTTACTAAGTCATGCATTATTTCTTCTATTCCCACCAACTGAAAACGCAACATTCACCACTTCCAATTCCCATTTTCTGTTTGACTGATCTGCACTTGTTCTAATAACTAGAACTTTGAATACACATAATAAATCACAGGGGAGGGGGATGATAAGCAAAGAATAGAACAAGGAACCAAAGTTAGGATTTTAGTTAAGGCATCCTCTTCCCTCCTTTGTCACTTTTCCTTCTGACTAGGGGTCACCTTGGTTCTTGTAATAAAAATGAAAGTCAAGGCATGTTTTTGTAGGTAAACATTCTCCAACAAGTTATTTCTTAGAAAGAAATTTCAAATGTTGTTTGGATATCACACATAAGCATCTTTAGTGCTTGCAAAAGTACATCCCAACTCAATTCGGAGAGAAAAAAATAATAATAATAAAAGAGCTTATATTCACTACTTCAGGTACATATTCAGCTTGCTAATGCAAATATTTACCTCCCCCATAATGCAAGTAGCACACTAATTTTCATACTAATGCTATAAAGAGATAAAGGATTGCTGGTTCAATGGAAAAAACTGTCCAAATCCAAAAATCAACCTAACTGGATCTTTTGAACTAGTTAGTTTCTTCATAGGAGTGCTACTACAACCTATTCTAAATGTCAAAAGGATGAAACAGATTAGAAGATTACGCTTCTGACCAGGTATAATTCTTACTCAACACAAATTAATGATAGGCCCAACCCTTCAATCTTAAAAATAATGCATGTTTGGATGAAATTGGGTGAAACAAACTGCGGACTATATTCATCAATTATCTTAAGTTATTTTATATGAAAAGGAAAACAATATATTTAAAAAAACTAAAACAAGAGCACACCTCAAGTTGATCCTGCAGATCTTTAGCTTGTTCCAGTCCATGCTGCACCTGCACCAACTTGCGTTTCTCAGCTATAAGTTCATCTTGAAACAAGGTCTTTTGCTTCTCCCATGATTGGAATTTCATCAATGTCTTCTTCTCCCTCTTCAGGACCTCCCGACAGCTTGCAGCTGACTCTGTAGCTCGTAATTTAGCAGACTCCATCTCTTGCCTTAACACAGCATTCTCCACCTCAAGTCTCCGAACAGCAGCATTAGCTCGCTCTACTTGCCCACTAGCCTTACCCAAGGCATGTTCCATTTCAGAAAGCTTCTTCATGGTGCTTTCCTCCAAAGTTTGTTTCTCTTTCTTGAGTCGTTCTACCTCTTCTTTCTCCTGCCTCAAAGTCTTAAGCTCGGCTTTGTCTTTGCTTAGTCTTCGAGCAGCCTGCATAACTTTCTGGTTGGCCCACTCTGTCCACTCTCGGAGCTGATTTTGCAGTTCTCGTACTCTTGGAACCAGCTTCAATATCATTTCATCTTTCTTGTCATGTGGAACCCATTGCCCCTGTGACTTATCATATGCTATCCCAGCATAGCTACAATTAGCAGCCACCACACTGCCGTTAGTGGGCAACAGAGCACCATTGCTTTGTGTGGAAAGAGAAAGCGAGAGCTCAGTATTAGTAGCCGATAAAATTGGTGGGGTAAAAACTGTAGGCAATGTAGACGGGGCATTGGTTTTAGGAGACGTAGAAATGGTATTAACTGTTTCCAAATTAAATGCAACAGCTGAAGGAAGCTCAATATTTGTTGAAAAAGTAAGGTTTCCATTTTCTTGAGGCACATCAACTCCCATTGTCTTACTTATCCTTAGGGAGGCATTTTTCACATTAACACCTATAGAATCTGACGCAGACTTTAGTTTCTTATCCAAGATTAAACCTCCGAAACCACCAAGTTTCCCAGCTCTGGAAGACCCTTTAGAACCATAGGTACGATAGCTTTTCTCTGGATGAAGTGACTTTTGTCGGAGTATATAATCTCTCTTAGTAATACCAGAAAGCCTTCTACTGCCCCCGAACTTTTCTTCAGGAGCATGAGATTGCACCATTCCTACAGTGCTAAAAGATTTATTAACACTCTCAGATGTAGAAATTGGACTCTCTTTCTCTGTGATCTGTCCATTGAGGAAAAAGGAATTTTTTGATTTTACACAGTTTGAAATCCCAAAAACAGTGGGTGTCTCAGATTGAGAACCATAAGCAAATGGAATTGAAGCCATGGTGGCTGTATCACATTGACAAGTATGAGCACAAGCAATTGAAGGATTTGGTTTGCAAGGACTAGGAAGATTGAGTTCAGAACTTCTGGTCTCTGTTCTCAATTGAGGCTGGGTGGAAACAGAATTATTCCCACTATGACCCTCATCACCAGCTAAACTACTCAAGGGATCACCATCCATTGCACAAGCATGCGAGACATTCATGTCACATATCAATAGGCACCACATAGCATCCCCTGTGCTGAAGAAAGGCCTAACCTCGCGAAGAAAACAAACCAATTCTGCCAATATATACTTCTCCATCTGATGTAAATCCTCAAAGTGGTATTCCCTCGATGGATCAACCACTTGGCCATTTCTTAGAAATACTAGAGTATTGTCCACTATATTCGAAACAGTGTCTTTACATCCATAACAGAGGCCAGACCTCAAAACAGCCTTTGTAGCAACTTCTTCATTGTAACCGCAAGCAACAATTTTTCTAATAGCACTCTTAAAAATTGTGTCCAAATTGCTCAAAACAAGTTCCTCAAGTTGCGATTCTGTAAGATCACTCCAATCCACATCATGAAATTCATCTAATACTTCCATTTCCTCTCTAGACTGGCACAGTCCCACCTCGGACGACCGTCCCACTGTAGACAATCCAAGGTCAAGTTTCAAAGCATCTGAATGGTCTTGGTTAATGCTACACACATTACACCCACTGGGATGTCCATGAATTGAGCCGAAGTCAAATTTCTCAGCCGAGAATTCATAGTTTGAACAATTATTCTGAGGCAAAGAGACAATCTTATTCGGATCACTAAGAGGAGGCTCAGCCCCGAATTTCCTCTTATTCCTGCTTCCTTTCTCTTGAACTGACATAGCAGGCAATGCTTGACTGGTGCTGCCACCACTGGCCTTGGCAACCATTGAAGCCATTCTAAGCTGCATAACAAAATAATGAAAACATCTTTAGATACCTTCACCAATTGATAACATATCTTATTGACCATACATAAATACAACTTGTGTGCAAGAATGCAACACAAAAACCCAATTTGCCCGAGTAATTAGAACACCAAAATCAAGCTGGAAATTATATTTCTGATGTTGCAAAAGTCATAATCCAGCTCAATAAAACAGCTACTGTAGTGAATGCAAATCAAGCAATAACCTGTTATTGACCACCACATTCAACACTGACTTAGAAATCATACCTTTGATTGTCGAATCAAATGGTATCGATAAAATCTGCTGCACCAGAAACAACAATAAATCAGCCAGAAATGATGTCAAAGATGAACCCAGAAATGGAAATTCAATAATCAATGAATTTAAACAATACCCATTAAAATTTTCAATTAACACATGTCAATACGTACAACAGAAATCAGCAAAAAGATCGATAAAAACCCAAAACACAAACAGATGATCCAAAAAGTATATATATGCAGTGTGCATGTACATTAAGGATCGGAGATGGAATTGTAAAAATTTGAGATTTATTCTAACAATAGTTCGATTCGAGACATACCAGATTGAAGTTATAATCGGAGCGATCAAAAAGTAGATAAATCTTCGAGCATCGGTTGAGCTAAACAGAATCGGCAGAAATTTTGTTTACAATTGTTTCTGTCTATTAGAGGGCTGTCTCTCTAACTCTTTCTTTGTCTCTCTCAATTTATTATTTTATTTATTTATTTATTTTTCTCTCGGATTTATTAACCAGACATGTAACCATGGTGATTAATATGCGCACTTGTTCACTGTTGTCTTTAACCATGGTTGGGAGGTACCAATTGTGGGCTTTTAATTCTTTTTTTTGGTAATTTCGGCTTTTAATTCTTGGAAGGGTCATAAGAGGAATTTTGCATCAAGTTAAATATTTTTAGATTTTGTAACGCAAATCTCTTATTATTCTTAAGCTCGCTAAAGAGAAAAAAAATTAAAAGAAAACAAATATTAATTCATTTTCATAATTGATTCTATATTTGGCAATTTATACACGATATCACCCAATTAGCCTAATCAAGATCTTATTTTAATTTTACTTAATTACCCCTTAACCACTCGTTATACGTACTAATTAGTTAAGGTAATAATTCATTTTTTTTTTTTTTTGTAATCTCTCCAATTGTATGTGTTATCCATAACTAGACGTAGTAAATTTACTTAACCAATTGCTTAAAATATATATATATATATATTTATAAGACTTTTGCACACAATTTCTTATTTTTTTATTTTTGTAAATTATTTATCTATTAACTCACTTGAATACTTATAATTTAAATGTTTACACATCATACAAATATACAAATTATACCCTATTTATATTTTTTCATTTTCTTAGCGGATGGTGAAAGTTGAATTGATCTAACAGTCGAAATTATGTCTCTAGAATCATCTATCAAAATATCTAAGATATTTATAAATTGAGATAATTACTTTTTCATCCCCTATACGTAAGGTGAAAATCACTTATGCCCTTTAAATTTTAAAAATTTACCTTTACAACTCTTGTACTTTGTATTAAAGTAAAAACGTTAAAAATCTGTCAAATATAATAATTTTGACTCCAAATAAGTTTAAAAATTGTATTTATACCCCTCGTGAACTTTATATTATTTACACTTACATCCTTTGATCTTATTTAATTTTTAATAGGTATTTTTATTTTTTTACTTTAAAATTTAACACTGTTTACAATTTTACTTTAGTTTAAAGTACAAGAGACACAAAGGTTAGTTTTTTAAATTCAAGAAGTGTAAGTGATTTTTACCTTAAGTACAAAGGTAAAGAGACAATTATCCTTATAATATTTATAAAGAGTTTTACAATTGTCTACAATACTCGACACACTTTTTATAAATTCCCTTTAGTTCTAAGATATTCTAATTTATAATATATATAATATTGTAGAATATGCGAGACACTTCTTGAAATTTCCTTAATTTCTAAAATATTATGAGGAAATATAAAATATTCTAATGACTTTTAAAAAATTCTAAATCATAATATAAAAATTTGGAACCCTCTATAATACTCTAAATTATTTTAGGACATTACAGAATACCATAGCAAAATCCCATCCGAAAAATTATAGGTAAATGACAAGAGAGAATGAAGCCCGTTGTTTTATTTGAAAGAAATAGTTTAAAAAGTGGGCAGTTATTTATAAATATATTTAACGCAAAAAAGCGAAAAACGAAGGTAGAATAAAGTAGAATATAAAAATTCATATAGAAAGAAAAAGTTTATTAGTTTGAAAAATATATTTTATTTTTTAAAAATTTACATTTTATTATTTTTTATTTTCAATCAGTATACTATTAAGAAAATATTCTCTAAATTAAATATATTTTTATTTATTTTGTTTTTAAAAGAACACATAAAATATATGAAAATGGCCAAATTAAATGCACAATTTGATTGTTTCTTTAAGAAGAAAAAGGAAAAATAAGAGCAATTAAAGGGAAATTAGAAAAAAAAAGGGGATTCCTTGATTTTTAATTGTTTTTCTTTTTATTCGCTCCAACTCCAAAAATCAAACATGAAAATGGAAGTAAATTTTATTTTTTTTCAATTTACCTTTTATCCGACCATACTGACATAAATATTTTTTATTTTTAACTTTTTTCAACAAAACTAATTTTTATTTGCAAAAAAAGTCATACTTTTGGCTCCATTTATTTTAAAATAAAATATTTTTTCAAAAATATTTTCTAAAAATAATTTTTTGGAAAAATTTACATGGCAATAAATGGTGGCTTTATCAAAAGAAAATTTTATTAAAAAATAAAATTTATCTTCAAATGATCCCAATAAATTTTTTATTAGAGAAATATATATTACAGGAAAGTATTAATAAATAACACATAATAAATGAATGATGATTAGTTTTAAATAACATTTAAGTAAATAATTTGTAATTAAATGACATTTGAAAAAATAAAAAATGTAAAAGTAGTGAATGGTTAAAAAAGACATTTAAGAAATGCTAAAATATAAAAAATTAAATTTACTTAATTAAATATAACAACTAAAAAATTATTTTTATTTCTCTAAAAAATAATAGTAATTGTGAGAAGTTAAGAGATATTAATGAAAAAAAAAAGAAGCAAAAGTTTTACTACTCATTAAATTTGAGGTTTTATCAAATATCCCTAATGTTTCATCTTCTTAATTGTATAGATTATCTAATTGTAATTTATTCATTTTTGTTTTTAATTTTATTTAGATATTTAATTAAGGATAAAAATGTTGAAAAACCAAAAACATGTACCTTTAGCAACATATAAAAATAAGGATGTCAATGGGATTGATACACAAAAGTGTTACCCAATTAAATATGTCAAAAACTCATTAAGAAATATTATAATATGATTGGAATGAATTTAAGATATTCGATCCACATTTATGTTGATAGCGTACATGATATTCATGGAATACCCACTAAATACTCATTTAATATAACATATTATATTATATATATTTATACAATTACAATTTTATCCCTAAAATAAAAATAGTTAAATTCTAGGATTTAGGGTTATTTATGGTACTTTTTTTTGATTTTTTCCTAAGTTGAATTTATCAATCTTGCATTGGTTACAGATTGCTTTGCTCGTGGATTGTTGTCATTTGCTTTGATGGTGGATTGTTGTTAGATAATTCACAATTTTAAAATGATGGCTAAATAATTTATTTTGTAAAACCATTTACATGTATAAGTAATTTTACTAAGCAAGGGTTTCGTTTTCTTTTTTCTTATTTGATCTCTAAAAGGTAGGTGGATTCAATCACTACATTTTTGGCTCAATGGCATGGTAGAGGGTTAAATTTTTCCCCTTAAATGTTCCTAGTTTTGAGTAAAGATGAATTAGGTGTACATATGTATGTTTGAGATAGTTTTTGAATAATTTTTAATTTTTAATTTTTTATTGTTTAGGCTTTAGATCTAAAATCTTTTGGTGGCTTATTGTTGAGTTTGAGAACAAAGACGAATTAGGTGTATATATATATATATATATGGATATGTTTGAGATAGGTTTTAAATAATAATAATTATTATTTTTTATTGATTAGGCTTTAGGCTTTAAATTTAAAGTCCATTGGTGCTTTATTATTGCGTTTGAGACCAAAAAGTGGTCAAATTTGGATCGAGCCTGGCCGAAGATGATTTGTAGCGGTACAGATCGAGATTCAGGGATGAAACTCTAGGATTTGACTTGTTTGAGAAGGGTGTGAGCAAGTTTGAGCTGGCCGCAAGTAGGATGTGAGCTTTGTTGGCCAAGGCCAATGGTTTGAGTTGCCGCGACGTATGCAATTTTTCTCCATTGCTTCCTTGATTTAATTTTTTCTATTGTGCACAAACTCTATCAATATAAAATATTAAAGTAGACAATCATTTTGGGTGTTGAATATTCCGGTTTTGAATTCAAAACTTTATTGCTATTCAAAAAATTAAGGTGACGTTTGGTTTATTTTTTTATTTTTTATTTTTATTTTATGTTTTAAAAATCTCAAAATAAGAAAACAGAAACTACTCTATTTTTATTATTTTAAAATTTTTTTTATTTTGGATTAAAAACGTTCAAAATGAATTTTTGTCATTTTTCATTTTATGTGTAAACTCATTTTTTGTTTTTTAAAATAAATTTTAAAAACACAAGTAGTCAAATGTATTTTGAACTATTTTCCTTATTTTCAAAAGTATAAAATAAAAAATAAATTCAAAATAGAAAATAAAAAATAAAAAAAAACCAAATGAGCCCTAATAATTTCATGTGTTTGGCTTTTTTCGAAAAAATAATTTTACCACACGTATTTTGATGTGTTGAAAGGAAATAAACTAATATAAAATTTTATCAAACACACTAATTAATATTTAAAATTGGTCTTGTTTTCTATATCAAATAAAAATTTGCTAACTAAACATGAATTCATTTTCTTTAAATTATAATTCATTTACTATTCCAAAACTAAGCGTAATAACATTTCAATAAATTTATGATTCTCTCTCTCATTTACTCTAATTTCATAGATTATGTTCTCTTTAAAAAAATATTTATGCATTGGCTATTTTTTTCAAGCTAGCCATTATATTTAGCCAGTTTCTTGGCCAACAATTAAAGTCAAATTTGGCTAGATTTTAGATTGCATTAATTGTAAGAGATTGAACAATTAAAGTAACTTTTTTTAATTATTAATGTTAAAAAAATTCAATAATTTTTTTTACGAAGGCCAATTTAATAACATTTATATTTAAAGATTTTCAAAAATTGATAATGAAAAACTGTTTGTTAAACCCTTTTTTATTTTTTTATTTCCCAACTAATTTTTTAACAAATAATATAATTAGATTAGTGTGAAATATATTAATTAAATTAATACAAAATATATTTTATTAAATTACTTTTAATAAATAATATAATTAAATTAAATTAATCAATTAAATTAATATAAAATATATTTCATTTAAATTTTTTAATAAATAATATAATTAATTATATTTAGTATATTTTATTTTAAATTAAATCATTTTAATAAATAATGTAATTAAAATAATTTAATTCAGTAATTGATTAATTAATAATTAACTAAATTGATTAATTAAATTAATATAAAATATATTTTATTAAATTTAATTATTTTTTTAAAAAATAATAAAATTAAATATTTTATTAAAATAAAAATTAAATACTATAAATAAAATTATATTTTTAAATATAATATTAATTTTCATTTTCAGAAAAAAAATAAAAATAGAGAACAAAAATCCTAAAACAGTCAAACAGAAACGTAGAAACAATTGCGGCAGGGTTGACCATTTGAAAACCTATTTAAAGCAATCCAACCATTAGCGTAGTCCAAACGACACCCCAAGTAATATGGACCCATCGCCGTCGGACCCAAACGCAGCTTCCCAACCTCCCCCTCCGCCGCCGCCGCCAGTTCATCAGGATGATGCAGACGAGGACGATGAGAGCGTGAAGCAGCTCAAAGAATGTTCTGTTCTGTACTTGGCTCTACAGGTATATATATATATATATATATATATATGTATATACACACACACATACAAATTAAACAGAAACAGATAGAAATGCAATTCATTCAATCTACAACCCTAAACCCAAATTCATCCGTTGCCATGTTGCAGGATTGTCTTGTCGAAAGTAACCGGAATTGGAGATCATGCCAGAAGGGTATGCCTTTGTTCCTGTCTTCCTCTTTCTCGAGCTACAGATACACATACACACACACACACATATATTATTTCATTTTTTTTTTTTTTTATTTGTTGCAGAAGTTCGAGCATTGAAGGCATGCAATGAGAGAAGGAGCAATGAAAAGAAAAAGTGAGGATTTTTTAGGAAATAAGCTGAGGGCTGTGATCGAACTTGTTTACCATTTTTTTTCCTTCCATGTTGGTTTTGAATTCTTGAGAGAGAGAGAGAGAGTAATGCTGTCAGAGTTGGGTTTAGCAGAATTTTTTGGTCTTCGATATTTTTGTGCCCTGACTTTTTGGGTTGTATCCTTCTTTCAGATGAGATGAAGAGGACATGAAAATGACAATTGAATAGGTTGCTGATAAAATAGATAAAATTTTCAAATAATTGTACTCTTTTAGATGCTATGATTAAAAGAAGATAAGGAGGCTAGTTTTGAGGGCAACAAATTCAGCAAGGTTATGAGGTTGAGGCTGCCTGGTGTCAATTACAAGGGAAGAAAGAGGAGGCATCAGATTGAGAACTGATGAGATCATTGCTAGTCTCACTATCTGAAGTGGATGAAACCAACACAATTTTGCAATGATGAGTATTGAGGATGGTAAATTTACTTGCCTGACTAGGGGTAGAGTGCGTCTTTCTCTCCATTTTCTCTTAATCTTTTGTTCTTCCGCTCTATCTACTTCCTTCTCTGCTTGTTATTTTTTTTTCCTCCATTACTTTTTTTGATACTTTCTTGGTGTGGGTAATCAAAACTATGAGAAAGATCTTGATCTTCTGAGAGCAATGTCAAATAGTCATTTAAGATGGAGTTAACGAAGACTAATAGAATAAGAATCAGAGTGATCTAGAGTATTGAGACTAATGAATAAAAATCAGAGCAATCTCGACCAAGTAAGAAATTGTAGAGAGAGAGGATAATTCTGGTGATGGTAATAGCAATAACAATCTTCATATGGAGATGAATATATATCGGTCAGGAAAAGTTCATATAGGTCAAAGCATAAACTTGGATGTTTTTGTGACTTTTGTCTGGTGAATTTAAAGACAAATGGGTGTAAGCAACCCACACTTCTGATAAATTCTCAACATTGCAGCCCTTAGAAACATGCAACTCTCTTGGGTTCTTCCGGCTTTAGAAGTGCGGTAGCCATTTCTTTTACTCTCCGCATCAAACGACAGAAGCTTTCTATTTATTTGTTTATTATTATTATTTTGAGTGTGTAATAATTTTATGTTTAGTCAGAGAGTAAGAAGGTGAAGAAGATGGCCAAGTAACAACTGCCATTCAGATTAGTAATGCAAAATAAGAGCATTTTTTTAGACACAGATTTAGAATCAAGGGCCTCCTCCACTCCTCAGAAACAAAATACTCCACACCAAGTACCCAGACTAGCATCCAGGTTCAAAGTCTGTCTTATGACAAAACACACATAATGAAAGCAGCCTATTCTTGTATTAAGACCCGCCTAAAAGGAGCTTATTTCTTGCGTCAAGACCTTCGCGATAATTGTCACAGGGAAGCAGCTGCAGAGGCAGACTCAGCGGGGACAAACTTGATGGAGATACTGTTGACGCAGTGGCGTTCGTCGGTAGGCGTCTGAAAACCCTCTCCTTTGAAAACATGGCCTAAATGACCACCACAAGCTGCACATGTGATTTCTGTTCTCCTCCCATCTGGATCTGGCTGAAAATTTCCATTCCATATTAAAAAAATAAAAAATAAAAAATGATGCTGCCTTGTACGAGGAAATGATCAATGAGATGGAAAATGATACTCACAGAGCGATTAATGGCTCCGGGCAAGCCCTCGAAGAAGGCAGGCCAACCACAGCCAGAATTGAATTTGGTAGTAGATTTATAGAGTGGCGTCCCACAGCCAGCACAATTGTAGATTCCGTCGTTGAAGAGCTTGTCATATTCCCCGCTGCCTTTTGGCCTTTACAGGCATCAAATGTAAGTCAAGTGATATATCAAACATATGCTACAAACCATATGATTCAATCGGGTCCAAAACTCAGCCACGGAAGTGTTTTCAACACAAGATAACTACACAGGCATATCAGTTATTTAACATCAGACTCAGCGAGCAGGTAATCCAATACCAGCAGGGTCTCAAGTCAACCTCTGACAATTTCTTAGGAAACAAATAAGGGCATGTACACCTATTTTTTGGAAAGTAAAATTAGGCATTAACAGCCATGAATGCTCAAGGCTCAGTTTTTTTTTGGGTTGGGGGGGGGGGGGTTGCAGAGGGTGGGAGGAATTTGGGGCAGATGACTAAATGGAGGATGTAGAATACGGCTAGAAAATTATTCCAAAATTTCTCTACTTGGTCAATAATTTCCAGTTAAATCGTCAAAATATGAACTCAACCTATCTCACAATCAAACATTTCAGGACAATCAGCTAGGAAACTTCACAAACAGCAGGCGTGCCTGCAGATATATAGATACAACAGGATGTATGACGTGACACTGCAAGAAAGCACGAGGCGAAACGATCGACAGAGAATGAGAATCAAAACAATTTTTTCCAGGGTAAACGAGTGAGGAAGAAGGGTGATCCTTACTCTGTTCCTTTCCCGCGAAGGATTCGGAACTGTTCTGGGTTGAGAATTGCCCGCCATTCCTCCTCTGATTTCTGAACAGACCCAGGTGCGGCCATGGCTTCGTTGACTTTGCTGCTAGTAGCTGGTATTCGAGTGTCGTCCGACTCAGACGCAAATACGGGATAAGATATGGTGTGGTGAAAATGTGGATTTTCCGGAAATATATGTGCTTTCTGGGCAAATGAACGTGGCCAGAAAATGGGGTTAGTGGAGTTGGGGCATGTTAGGCACGGTTTGGCATACCAAAAATTGTAAAAAATTAGTGGTTTATCACCTTAAGATTTCAAGTTCAAATCCTTTCTGGGCAAGTCCTCGGTGCAAAATATAATAAGGTTGATAACAGGATGAACTGTATCTAATTTTTGAGTGTGGGTTCGAATTTCTGCCGTTACGTGAGTGACTCATCACTGTACATGTTGAGGGGGAGGTATGTGTGGTACAAAATAAGAGAGATGCACTCTCTGGAGGTTTGGCCTAAAGAGTGAATCTCTCGAAGTCAAATTTTTTTTTTTTTTTACTTTCTACATAATCACTAAACACTATTTTTTATTACTTTTCTAGTTAATTTGTTCAACTCAAAAATTATTAAAATTTATTAAAAATTATCAAAAATTATTAAAAATTATTTAAATTTTTATCAAACACTTAAAGTTGTAAAAATATATCAAAAATTACAACTTATTCCTCTAAATATACAAAAAAATGACAACTAACAACGTTATATAAAAAATTAGAAATTATTATAATTTTCAAATTCATTTAAAAATAAGTCACATTTGTTATTTAAAAACTTGACTTATTGGACTTAAGATCTTACTTATATAGTTTATGATATAAATAATGTAAATATATAAACATAATACAAATTTCATAGATCTTACTTATCTAGATATTTTTGTTACTATTTAACTCTTGCTTTGATTTTTGGGAGTTATTATTATTATTATTTTTGTGTATGTTAGATTTTATATTTGTGTGAGTTTTAATTAGACAACAAGGTTCATTAAAGTTGGGCGCTTATATATGTTACCAAATTTAGATTGACCAAATTTTAAAATCAAAAGTTTGCTCTAAAATATATATTAAATATCAAATTTATCTAATTAGTCTATTTTTTATTTTAAAAAATTATCAATTTCAATGCGCATATTAATTTTTATTTTTAATTATTGACTCATTTTGCTAAATTAAACTAAGTTAAAAGCACTATTTTGTACAATAAAATTTCAACTAGTTTTATATAAATAAAAAAAATAAAAAATATTATTAGTATTATTATTAGCTGTATTCAGTCCATTATATTTTATAAAAATAACTAAAATACTTAATAATATAGTTTAAATTTAAAATTATAAATTTATATAAAAAATTACTCAAAACTTAATTAATATTTAAACTTTTTGTATTTGTAAATTAAAAATATACTAAGAGTCATTATTGCAAGAAAAATTATGTCTTTTCAAAACGTTATATTTTATAAAGTCTCGCTTCGATTCATTTCTCAAAACCAAGTTTGGTTTTAGAATACGTATTAAGTTTCAAATTTATTTAAATGGGCTAATCTTTTTGTTAGTTCTAAATATTCGTTATTTTTAATATATGTTTTTATTTATTTTAAGTTTATTCACTTATTTATTACAAAATTAAATTGAGTTAAACATAATATTATGATTTATTATATTAAAAAAAATTTTGACTGATCTTATAAAACAATTAAATTGAAATTATTATTGTTATTTTAATCACACATATAAAAATAATTTAAGTACTATATATTATTAAATATTTTTCAATCACATTATGACATCACGAATTGAAAATTTTCAGAACACTATTTAGGTATTTTTTAATTATATTTTTGAATTAAAAATACATTAAGAATTGTTTTCATAGAGTAAATATAATTTTTAAATTTAATTAATATTTAATAATTTTTAAAATTTTAGAGTTTAATAATTGTTGATACTTTGTCAGTGCTTTTTAAGTGCTAGAATATGTAACGCAAAATGTTAGAATACTTGCCCTTTCCCTACAATCTGAGCCCTAATTCACTCCCACGTTCATTTTTCTCTCACTCCATTAATTTCTCTCTTCCATCTCTCACTCTCACCGTGTGGCCGCTGCCTTACACCACGCCGGAGCCACCGCGGCCTCTCAGTGTCCCTAACTTCTTTTCTCCTCTCTTCCATCTCTTACTGTCCCCGCCTCACACCACGCGGGAGCCACCACCGCCGGAGCTTTACATCACTCTCCTTCTCTGCTCAGCGACGGTAAGTCTCCTCTACCTCTCTAATTAATTTTTGAAATTTTGTATGAATGTGGTAATAATGAGTGGATGGACGGTTGCAACATTGTGTGGGATGGGGGATGGGTGGCTTACCGCATTTGAGGCCTCAGGCTGCTGGGGTTGTGGGGGAATTGCTGTACAAATCCCCCTCTCCCTCCCCCAAAGGGGGGGCCTGGGTTGAAGTGTGCATAATTTATATGATATTAGAATTTCAATTTTATTTTATGCTTTCCGTTTTGTCCTTCGTCAGAATGTGTATGATATTACGTGTGATGTTGCATGAATTTGTATGATCCAAAAGAAGTCTTGCTACACATCAAAGATTTTATCTCCCAGGATTGTCACAAGTAGTAATCCGGTGAGACATCGTACACTGGGAAGAGAAAAAATCAAAGTTGTTCTTTTTAAGAGAGAGAGAGAGAGAGAGAGAGAGAGAGAAATATTCTGATTTTGGAGAAAAGAACTTGGTTTGGAAAATGATTGAATAAATTTAGGGTTTAAACAAATAAGCAGAACAATTAGGTTTTGGGTTTCTACCGTAGTTTCATTATGAAGTTTTAATCCTCATTGCTCAAATGCTGCAATATAATTCAATCAAATAACCGCGAAGGCTGGAAATTCAATTGGAAGATTTTTTTCATTAAAAACTAACTTTGACGCCTTCAAAATAAAGGAAATTAATTAGAAGATTTAAAAACACAGAGAAATTAAATGTTAATCATGCCAGAATATGGTTTTTGTTTACATGAAATTAAAGGAAAATCCTAACCATTCACTGTTTACAGCTAATCGAATTAATAGAATTTTCAAAACATATGTGTACATCAAATATGCTCTTTTTTTTAATATTTTTATAAAGAAGACAAAAAATAGAACACAAAAAATTAAAAATGAAAGCAAAAAGCGAAAACAGAAACAACAGTATCAAGCAAAATAAAAAACTGAAATTATGTGTTCATTTTTTAACTGATGAAGATGAAGTTATGTGTTTGTTTTCTATTCAAACCACAAAGGCTCAATTAGGCATTTTTAAATTAAGTTAACTTATTTCAACCTCTTTTGTTTTATACAATTTTTTTCACCAAAATGTGTGTTTTTTTTTGGGGGGGGGGTAAGTTTTGGCATACTTTTCACATTTAAATTTTTTAAAAATATTTAAAAATAAAAATTTCATGCAGATACAAATAAAAAGTGCTTGAAATAAGTCAATTTATTTTGAGAAGGGAAAAAACTATTCTACTAGAATTATTATCACAAAATGAAATAATAATGATGTGAGTGGCAATGACCTTATTGTAATAAGTATAATGTAGTGAGTTGTTTCTTTCAAAATTATAGGCCCACAATTATGTCACAACAGTGTAAAATTCTGGTTGTGTACATTATTTGATTGAGAATGCCAAATTTTGAAATAAATCACAATTTTGTCTCCACAAAATCTCTCCTTCCTGATTCAGGTTTCAAACCCTGCAAAACTCTCCAGCAACAAGCCAATTCAACCAGTGAACAAAGCAGAAAATTACACAAAAACATTGTTCAGAGAGAGAGGAAAGGTGCATATATATATATATATACACACATAAATATGTCATAGTTGTTACGTTTGGTTTACTGCAAAATATAACAAAACTCCAAAATTTAAATTTTTTACTCATCATACAAATTACAAGATCACAACTTTTACAAATTTATACTAATATATACAACTTCAAACACCTCTAGTATATGTAGAATGTCTTTCGGCGGCGGATTCGGAAAGAGCGCAGGTCCAAGTGCTCATACCCCTGCAGAACCAAACCCATTCAGCCACTTACGTACCCCTCCTTCCTCAACTCCTCAATTCTCTGCATATCCTCTCCAACATTCTCCCAGGTACTTTCTCTATCTATACGTATATATACGTGTGTATAT
Source organism: Vitellaria paradoxa (assembly GCA_019916065.1). NCBI lineage: Eukaryota > Viridiplantae > Streptophyta > Magnoliopsida > Ericales > Sapotaceae > Vitellaria > Vitellaria paradoxa. Next base: position 43,656,267 of record CM034241.1, on the reverse strand, counting down.
TCACGTGTATGTTGCACAAACATGTTTAAATGCATCTTTATTTTTACTTTTAGATGTTATTTGATCTCCAAGAGATTACCCAAGGTTTCATGGTTGTGCAAAAGAAGAGAAAATAAATGTAAAAGAAATGAACTTTTGGCCTCAAGTGATGTGTGAGAATGATCTATCTACTGCTGGAATGTTTTTGTGGAGTTTCTTTGGCTGTTCATGGGTTCATATATATAATTGACACACAATGCTACATTTGCCACATTGTGTGCGGCGTTTATTCATTTATATGGGATGTCATTACATAAATAATTATGATTGTTGATTATGTCCACTGGTTGTGGTGAAGATCGTGGCTTTTCAAATGGCACCATTTTAAAAATCGTGGAATCATGGATAAAATGTCGCAGCCTTTCATATTCAGGATCAATAACAGGATTGCATCTTTTTGTTCAAATATTTTCACACCTATCCAAAAAGGTAAGATAGCAAAACCTGTGTAGTAATAATATATGTTGCATGGACTCACGTATGGTGGTGTGTCTAAGTGTTAGTTCTAATTAATTCTCATGTACATGGGTAGACCCATCAAGGGCCATTGCCTCCACTAATTTGAAAAAATTACACCATAATTTTATTATTTTTTCTATTTCTTTCTTATAAATTATATTTTTTTCATTGTTATTAAGGTTTTGCCTCCACTATATTGTTACTTTTTCCCATATTTTGCTTAAAAATGTAATTTTGTCCTCACTAATTACAAATTCTGGGTCCGCCCCGGCCCATATACAAAGTCACTAGGACTGGGCCGTATTTAATGTTTTAAAATATTTCTATTACTATTATTATTATTTTTTTAGTTTAAAAGACTATGTAGAGCATTTTATGAAAAAGTTTAAGAGCAAAGTTTTATGTGTAGTTGTATGGTAAATTTAATCTTATTTCTAGGTGCACAGTGAAAGAGTGGCTTTGGAGTAGCAATAAGTTTGTTCATGATCAACAAGATTTATTTGGAGCCCTACTTGAAAAAGACACTCTTCATATTTCCATTCTGATGTGGAATAATGTTATAATATTAAATCAATGTGGTATTATTAATAAATTTTAAATTCATTAAACAAATGGCATGAATCATGGTAGGTTAAGAATATATATATATATATATTTTATTATGGGACATGATAGTTCAAAGAGTAAGGGTAAATTACACTTTACATCCCTAAGCTTTATTTGGAATCTCACTTCAGGATCTAAGTTTTTTTTTTAAAGGTTCTGAGGCCCTTAATAACTATACAAAGAAAGTTCAGGCCCTTAATTGTTACACCAAAAAAAAAAAAAAAAGCCAGGCCTTTTGCGGAGTGTAAATTACACCCAAAGAGTAATTACTAACATAGATATGATACAACTGCAAATTCAGTAAATTATAATTTAATATTTAGAATGAAAATCACATTATATCATGATATAAATATAAAATAATTAATATATTTTGAATACAAAGTAATAAATGCATTTTAATAAATATATCTATATATTTCATATTTATATTATTTAATTATGTATAAATAATAAACAAGCTTCAACCAGATGATATTTAGATTTGTAAACAATCCTAATTTTTTTTTTTTTCGGTTCGTGATCGACTCACTCATTTACATTTTTTCAAATGAACAAGTTGAGCCGAGCCCAAGTCTATTAATGAATGGCTCGGTTCATTTACAACCCTTAATAATTTGTTGTACCCATGATATATTATACTATATTATACCTTTTATTTGGTGTTATTAATTTATTTATCTATGAGGCAGGGTGGTTAAAACATGAACATGAGTAGACTTCAAGATTTTTTTTTTCTTTTCTTTTTTTTTTTTAAGCCAAAGAAGGTAAAAAGGAAAAATGTTTGGGTTCCAGAGTCCTGATTTTTATGTGGGTGTTCTGAGATAATTTTTCTTCATGTGCATTGATTTCAATGACTATGGGCATCATGATATTTTATTTCACTCACCAAGATATTTCCCTACTAACCACTGTTGTAATCGTCTTGCTAAATCTCTGATTTTGTTCATTTGATAATCTGATTTCTTGGGCAAGGATATTGCATTTGTTTTTATAATAGGGAACTTGAATGTGCTTTTCTTTTTTGTAATAGGGAACTTGAAGCTCCAGAGAGGACACATTCGCCACCATTGGCTTTTCAAAACAACCAGTCTGTCATGGGTCCTTCTTACCCTCATGCAGAAGTACTTAGGTAACAAACTAGCAAGCCTATATAGCTTTATTATTTCTCACTTAAATATCCTTTAAAACATTTCTCTCCTTTTTTCTCCCAATCTATTGTTTTAGTAAAATTTGTTCTTCAAAGTCTAGCTTTGAAGTTGTGTTAATGTCATGGTTTTAAATTGAGGTGACAGTTGGTGTAATGATTGTGGTTGCAGTGTAATTCCAAATGATTCCCTCTAATATTGGCCGTCATATTGTGGTGAGAACAATATAACTTTAAGAAATATCGACGAAATCCTCTCACCTTCTTAATCAATCCTTGCTTTTATTAATACTCAACACACCCTTTCTAACCTGGTGAGTAATTTGATCATTTGCTGATACGAGTCCGATACTTTCAAAATTGATTATTTGTCCCTCTGTTAGAGCTGTTCTAGAAATGTCTGCAACTGAATAAATAGCTTTGCTTTTCATGAAAAAAATACCAATTGCAATGGAGGGTTTCTTCAAAAACTGTTTAAGAAGAGTTGATCTAGTTGTATTAGTGTCATTTTTATCGCACTTGTCTTCTAAGATAATTAGATCACACAAAAGGGGATTTTTTTTGTCCCAACTTATGATGAATATTCATTAACACAGACACACTGACACAGACACAGAGAGAGAGAGAGAGAGCTCTTGGTAGATGGTGAAGTTTATTCTAGTTATTTATTCTTTTTGAAAGTTAAGGAGTTACACTAATTAATTGAACAGTCCTCTTTATTGCATTTCTTTTGGCTGCTGATTTTTGCAATTCTCTTATCTTACCCCAAAACTCAGTCAAATCGTTGTGGCGTTTACTTGTTCAGGCCTTCTCCATCTCCTCCGAGATTGGGTACTAGATCAAATAATCTTTCTAGAGCTCCTGATTCTGAAACTCCTCGTATGTTTTGGTCGTCTGCGCAAAGTATTGATGATAAAGCTGCTGCAACTAAGCCCATTAACTTCCCAGTTACCAAAAGAACTAGGTCACCTCCTGTGCCCTCAACTGATCAAGTCTCTCAGGGCAACTCTTTTGCCCAAGATGACATTGAACGGTAAGATGTTGAGTGCATTTGAATTTATTTTTCATTAACTAGTCTATTCTTTAAAGTTCTAGTTAGCTTTATTTATTTATTTATTTATTTAATTATTATTATTAGTATTGTTATTGTTATTATTATTATATTTCTCTTCTGATTTGCAGAGAATTGCATGCCAAAGCAAAGAGATTGGCCCGCTTCGGTGTGGAACTTAGCCAACCTATTGAAAGCATTTCTGGCACTGGAAACCAGAAATTTTCTATGAATAGGCATGATCAGTCTCTCACAGAGAGGCGGAAAACTATGGGGGAGCATTCTACAGACAAAGCTGGAGATATCTCTGGTAGCAATGTGCTGTCTGATTATGAAGGACCAGAATCGTCCACTGTTATAATTGGATTGTGTCCAGATATGTGTCCTGGTATGTATCTCAACTTTTTGATTGAAGGTGCAATCTTGTTAATGATCAAAGGTGCAACGTTAAGGTTGTAGGTCCATATTGAAGAACCTCACGAGATATTAGTGTTGTTCAATCATTCTTTTTAGGAGAGAAAACTGCCATTCTAAATCTAAGAAATTCTGTCCACTTTACTATCTTGTAAAATGATGTACTAAGTAGTTCCTTAATATTTGCACTGTATAATTCTAAGAGTCCCACTTAGTTCTCTTCTATATTGAAGAATATAGCTAACTTGTTTTTCATGAGGGAAACTTCTAAGAGCATATTAGGTTTTGTATCTTCTTGTAATGTGTATCGAGCTCTCATTTCTGTTTCAGAGTCAGAAAGAGCAGAGAGAGAGAGAAAAGGGGATCTTGACCAGTACGAACGATTGGATGGAGACAGAAACCGAACCAGCAAATCCCTAGCTGTTAAGAAGGTGGACTGTAGCACTCTATTTTGCTGACTACTGCCCTTTCTCCCAAGGGAAAAAAGAAAAAGAAACTATTATCATATTTATTTTATTAGAGGAATGACGAAAGTTCTTATATGATCCTTGCAGTATAATAGGACGGCAGAGAGGGAAACAGACTTGATAAGGCCCATGCCAATCCTACAGAAGACAGTTGATTATCTTCTCTGTCTACTAGACCAGCCTTATGATGACAAGTTTCTTGGTTTGTACAACTTCTTGTGGGATAGGATGAGGGCAATTCGGATGGATCTGAGGATGCAGCACATTTTTAACCTTGATGCTATTATAATGCTGGAACAAATGGTCTGTCCTCCTTCACTTTAATTTTTGTTTGCATCAACATACTTGCTGTTTGCATCACGTCTTATTTATTTATTTTTTTGATCAGTGTCATACACACACACACTCATGCACTGAAAAGACACAAGGGGCCATATACAAGAAAACATACATCAAAAAGCTATATACTGTACCCATGAATTACATATGAAGCTCTATAAAATCTAGGTAATGGAAACACTATATCAGGTACACCTGTAACCCAACTTTACAAAAGACAAAAAAGTAAACTTTATTCTAAAAATGGAGGTCACCACCCCCTAAATAGATTGTAGATTTCATTTTCCAAAGCAATGATGTCCGAGTTAAAGAAGGCGCCATTGATCAAGCCTGCCTCCTCTTTTTCTCACTTTAGCAACTCCCTGCAGAAGCTGCAACTCTGCGACATTCCTATAAAATCCATTCTATGCCAAACAAAAGAAGAGCCAAATAACAACGGCATATTGAACAAGAACATGACTAATAGAGAGTCTCCATCCTGCTTGCACACGCAACAGTTATTCACATGGACTTGCCTAATCCCAATTAAATTATCAAAGTTGAGTATTTTTTCATGCATCACGAACCAGGCAAAGACAGCAACCTTAGATGGAACTTTGGACAAACCAATTTTATTTCGTAGGAAAACACTGCTTGAAAGAAAAATGGAATCTTTAACATTTGTTTGGTGAAATCTGGTTTAGATATAAGTGTGTTAGAACATCAATCAACAGGCCTATTTTGGGGAGGTGTAGGATGAAAGGGTTATCTTCTTGAAAGATTATATTCCGGTGCTTGTTGATGCTGTACACGTAGATCTCCAATCTTAATTCTGAAGTTATTTCTTTCTAGTTGATATTGCTGTTTGTGGCAATATTTGTTTATTTGTTTGCTTGTATAATTGTATTTCTCAGTTTTTGGGTTATTCACAGTTACAGTATTGTGCTCACTAATAACTAGGCAAAGAACTAGGCCTTTGCTTCCAGATATTGATAAACTGTTTCTAGTTGGTGTGCTTCACCTAAGTTAACTTTGTCTTGTTGCAGCATTACCACACCATATTATCTAATGTTTTGATTAATTATTTTTCTTTTCGTTAGTACATTAATGTTTCTATTTTTGGTGAAATGCACTACTTGCCTTTGTCTTGTTGCAGCATTTCATTTATCAATTTTCTTCTCATTAGTACATTAACTATTGTTTGTTTTGTTGGAGGGCATCTGTCAGTTGCTAAAATACCATTTATTTTTTTTCATGACTGATGGTATCACTGATTGCTGTGGTTGTCAGATAAGACTTCACATTATAGCCATGCACGAATTATGTGAATACACAAAAGGGGAAGGCTTTTCGGAGGGATTTGATGCACACCTTAACATTGAACAGATGAACAAAACATCGGTCGAGTTGTTTCAATTGTATGATGATCATAGGAGGAAAGGAATGCACGTGCCGACAGAGAGAGAATTCCGAGGTTACTATGCACTTCTCAAGCTGGACAAGCATCCTGGATACAAAGTAAGTCATTATTGATGGGCGCTCCAATGAACTACTTTTGTTTCAACTGTTGTCTATGAAAATAAGATGTCCATGCTAGGTTGAACCTGCAGAGCTCTCACTTGATCTTTCCAAGATGACACCAGAGATGAGACAAACTCCAGAAATATTATTTGCCCGTGATGTAGCAAGGTTGTTTTGTCACTTACATTAAGATGAAGTTTACCGAATTGGATTACCTTCCTATGGCTAATTCTAATAATGAGCAGTGTTCTTGCTCTTCCAGAGCCTGCAGAACAGGTAATTATATAGCTTTCTTTCGGCTAGCAAGAAAAGCAAGTTACCTCCAAGCATGCCTAATGCATGCTCACTTTGTGAAGGTATGCTTAACAGCTCATCTTTGACTTCAGTGCTATCATAGGATTTTACATCATCAATTCTTCTTTCTTTGACCCCTTCGAGCGTGAGTTTTCTTTATCTGTAACCATTAATTTAGCCGCTACTATCATAAAATGTTATGAAATTTGAATAACGTACTGGAGGGTGTAAGTTCTAGTTTCTAAATATAGTGCATTTCATGTTTTAATCTCTTCAAATTTTTTTTTTTTTGGATGGACTTTTACACACCTCCTCAAAATGCCTTAACCCTGCCATTATATAGTTATATTTGCAATGTCATACATATGCAGACAAAAATTAATTTCTTCTTATTTGCTATATTATTATGACCAGTTGCGAACCCATGCGCTTGCTTCTCTACACTCTGGTCTACAAAATAACCAGGGTATCCCTGTCGCACATGTTTCCAAATGGCTTGCAATGGAGGTATTTATCTTTGACTGGATGAATATTTCACTTATTTCAAATTACTACCGTCTTTATCTATGCTTTATTATTGGAAATCAGGAGGAAGACATAGAAGACCTGTTAGAGTATCACGGCTTCTTGATAAAGGAATTTGAAGAGCCATATATGGTGAAAGAAGGGCCATTTCTCAACAGTGATAATGACTATCCCGTGAAGTGTTCGGAACTTGTTTATAAGAAAAGGTCACAAACGATAGTTGAGGATGTTTCATCTCCTCATCCAACAGTGTCACTAGACTCATTACCTGCTGAAGAAGTAAAAGGGGTCTGGTTGGTTAAGGCCTCTGAGCAGGAAGTAAAACCTGTCCAATCAGAAGGGATTGAAAGTCCAGCTCAGGCCATTGATGAGGAAATGGATGATTATGAAATGGTGCAATCCCCAAAAGTCGGCACACAAGTAAAGCCCATGGCAAAAGCATTAGTAATTGGTCAACAGAGTGGAGATGGTCAGATGGCTACCATAAGTCCTTTGTCACGGAATTTCTCCTCAGCACATAATTCCCCTAAATCTCAGCAAGCTAAAGTTGGAAGCACAGGGAAACCATATTATGATACCATTTTTCGAAATTCTCTTGAGAGGACTGCACATTTTGACACGAAGGCAATTCCGTCTCAGGTTATGTCAGGAAGAGTTGAACAAGAGAATTTTGTAAGTTCTGAATTTGATTCTGTTATGGAAAATTTGGCCCCCCAGAAAGTGTTTATTGAGGATTTGGAAGATGAAGAGCATACAGATGGTCATCAAGATGTTGAAACTGAGGGAGAAGACCCTCGTTATCATGACAAGGAGGCTGCTGAGGCAAAACTTAAACTGATACTTAGGTTGAACTCTTTCTATTGCTATAAATGTGGATTTTTCTGTCCCATACTCTCATTCTTATTGCATTTTTCATTGGGCAGAATTTGGAAGCGCCGTTCATTGAGAAAAAGAGAGTTGCGTGAACAAAGGCAATTGGCTGCAATAGCTGCATTAAATACGATATCATTGGGTCCACCAATTCGACAGAACATGGGTGTAAGTATTATTATCGGTCGCATACTCTCATCTTTGGTTCCATTTATGGATAAAGTGAACTAGGCCAACTTGGGGAGGTAATATGGATAAACTGGATTAAGCCAGCTTGGGGGTTGATAATACTGAGACATTCTTTTTTTTTTTTTTGGGGGGGGGGGTTTCTGTTTGAATTAATGTTACTTCTGTTCTTCTTTCTTTTCATTTTGGTGACTGAAAACATTGGTTGCAAAATCTTAAATAACAGCAACATCTTAAACAAGTTTTAAGATTTTACATTTTTCCTTGTTGCCTCTGCAACTTCCCATGTCATTGCTTGCCCAATAATGGATCATGCATGTTAATTAGCCTTCAGCTGCCGAGATGATAATGTGACTTTCCATCACAATCTAAGTTGGTGAACCATTGTAGAAAGGTTGAATCAGGCTCATATTGTCTTCATTTTGCAAATTGAGTCTTGACTGATTATGAAAGTGACTGATGGACAATGATGACTGCTTTGAAGGATATTTTAGAGGGAATTTAAATTATAGAATGAAAATTTAATTTCTAATAAAAAATGACATTCACATTTGCACATGCATGCATAAGCAGGTATAACACAGAAATACAAATCCACACACTGACGGGCAACTGGAAGCAAGTTGGGAAAATTCTTCTTTACACAGATCGTATACGTAGCATAACAACTAAACAATTAAATGCATTGAAATTGATTTTTTTTTTCACCTGAAATATTTTGCTGAAGCTTTTCATTCTGTTTTCTTCTTGTAAAGCAAGCAATCACTTCCAGTGAGTTCAACATTGACCATGTTATGAATGAGAGATATGAAAGACATGAAAGATCATGGTCAAGGCTAAATGTTTCTGATGTGATAGCTGGTACACTTAGTGCAAGAAACCCAGCGGCCAAATGTTTTTGCTGGAAGATTATTTTGTGCTCTCAGATGGACAATCTGGAGGGCAACAAGCGGAGGCAATGGAACCAAGTTACCCATTTTACTTCAGCTTCATGGCTGGCTTCTAAGATCATGCCCACTAAAAAAGATGATGATCTAATAAGTTCATCCCCTGGCCTATCAATATGGAAGAAATGGGTTCCAAGCCAATCTGGTGGTGACCTCACCTGCTGTTTGTCAATTGTCAGGGATGCAAAACTTGATAATATGGATGAGACAGTGTTAGGTGCAAATGCAGTTTTATTCCTTGTATCAGAGAGTATCTCACTGAAGATTCAGAAGTTTTGGCTCCATAAACTTCTTATGTCTTTACCTTCTGGTTCCTGCTTGCCCCTTTTGATCGTAATAGACTCGTATGGACAAAATTCAGATTCTTCATACGTCATGGCTGAACAGTTGGGACTCCACGACATTGATAGATCAAGAGTGAGTAACTTTTCAGTTGTTTTCCTTAAGAAAAACAAGCAACCAGAGGAGTTTGATGGGTTTTTCAGTGATGAGCAATTGAGAGGGGGACTGCAATGGCTTGCATGTCGGTCACCTCTACAGCCTGTTCTTAATTGTCTAAAAACACGTGATCTGGTTTTGAAACTCTTAAATTCTTCACTGGAGGTGCTTAATGAGATGAGTGCTTATGAAGTAGCTCCAGACCACTGCATATCAGCCTTCAATGAGGCCTTGCATCAAGCAGTGGGAAATATTGCTGCTGCTGCTGATGCAAACCCTGCCTCTTGGCCTTGTCCTGAGATTGCCTTGCTGGAAAAGACCAGCAACGAGTATAAAGTGGCCAAGTTAAACTTGCCAGAGATAGGATGGAGCTCATCAGCAAGAATTGAACCTCTTATTTGTGCATTAAGGGAGACCGAGCTCCCTGCTTTTCAGGAGGACACATATTGGCTCTATAAGGGTTCTAATTTGGGCAGGGATATTGAGAACCAGAGGGTGCAACTTGAAAATTGCTTGATCAGATACCTGACCAAGTCAAGTAAGATGATGGGGTTGTCACTGGCAAAGAACGAGGCTCGTGTAATGCTACAGAAATGTGCACGCCTTGAGCTCCATAATTCAACCTACTATATCATTCCAAAGTGGGTTATGATTTTCCAACGAGTTTTCCATTGGCGCTTAATGAGTTTATCCAATGGCGAATTCTCGACAGCTTATGTCCTGGAGCGGCATGCTGCAGATATTTCAACTTCAGATCTGGATGATTTGGCGATTCAAGCTAGAGTAAGTTCACCTTACTACTTAATCCATCCCTCTCTGGATGAAATGGTAGAAGTTGGCTGTGGCTTCCTTTCATCCAGCGAGGGCCAAACGGAAGCTGAGGCTCTTCAGCCTCCATTAATGACCGTCTCTAATGGTAGTAAAGCTGTTGGAGCAGAAGCTGAGGCTCTTCAAACTCCCTTAATGACCGTCTCTAATGGTAGTAAAGCTGTTCAAGCTACCGATGGAAGTCAGTCGATGGGAATTACCAAAATGATCTTTTCTGGTGATGATGGTTATGTGGCTGAGACGAACAATGATAATTATATAGTGCATGGATCAAGCGATAGTGGCAGTGGTTTAGGGGTGGCTGCTAAGGCCACAAGGGAGGCTAACAAATTAAGCAAATTGTTGGAACAGTGTAATATGATACAGGAGAACATAGAGAAGAAGTTGTCAATTTATTTCTAATAGAGTCATCAACTACTGAGAATGGTGTTGTACAGTTATGCATCTCTATCGGGAGTTCGCACCTTTGATGAGCTTCTCAATGGCAGGAAGTTTTGTACAATTATGTATCTTCCTCGGGACTTTGTTCCTTTGACGATCTTCTTAAAATTTTGGAGACAACTGCTTGTTGAAAAGAGGAAATGAAGAGAGCTTTACGATGTTTTGTTACCCATGGTTACATCTTTTGTTTTTAATTTTAACTTTTTTTTCCTGTCTCGTTGCATTTTTTGTTAGTTTCAATAGTTTCATTATTACATGTTGGATATTTGATTTTTCCAACATCTATGTTTGTAAATGGGTAAATTACAATTTGTACTTTTATGGTGGCATTTGGGTGATCAAATTTTGTCAAAAGTTATAAAAAGTTATCAAATTTTTTAAATTTTTTCAATTAAATTTTATTACGTGTTATTTTTATACTTTTTTTTATGCCTTTTAAATACCACCTATATTTGACATTAAATTTCAGTTTTGGTCTTGTATTTTTAATTGTAACAATTAATTTGATTTAAAAAAAAAGAATTGTAACAATTAATTACAATAATTCACATTCATAAAAGGCCTCATTGTTTATCGCATTGCATTTGTATTTATAGAATTAAAATTAAGGAATTTAGCATTTTTATTTAATAAAAATTACTCAAATATAACTAGGTTGTATTTACAGATTTGAAAACTATATAAATCTATATTATACCAGTATATAAAAGGACAGCTAATTTTGTGAATCCCATAAATGCCCTCTAACTTCCAATCCTTTTCGCATATATAACTGTTACTAGTTATAAGATAAGGGAGGTTAGACAAGGATAAAAAGGAGAGGAAATTATGAAGAATAGGGAAGAGAAAAAAAAGAGGGTAATGGAGGAGAAGAAGATTAACTATGCTTGGTTTGGAGAGGAGAAGTGGAAGAGATGAGAGAATAAAAATTTTTTCCCCTCTTTGTTTGGCTGTTGGATATGCAGAGAAAAGGAAGAGAAAATCATGAAAGAAATTTAACATATTTTCTCTCTACTTTCTCTTCATTTTCCCTCGCTTTTCAATTTCCCTTCTTTTCCATCTCTTCTGGAAGATTCCAAACAAAGAAGGAAAAAGGACAGAGAATAGGAAAGAAACCACACTCTGTATATATATGAAATCCAAAGAAGTTAGGTGCATTTTTTCTGTTGACAAACTTGTGCAGTGAAAGAGGAGGATGATGACACAGATGAAAACATGGATGAACTTGTTATTCTTGCTAAGAAATTCAAAAATGTTTTCAAAAATCAAAAATCAAATAAGTCCAACAAAATGAATTTTGAGGAAAACAATTCTTTAAAGAAAGAAAATGGTTTTGAAAAGAAAAATTTTGAGAAAAAGTTTGAGAAGAAAAATAATTCAAAACTGATGAAAGGTATGAAATGTTTTGAATGTCAGAGTTTTGGACATATGGCTCAAGAATGTCCAACAAGATTGAAGAGAAAAGGAAAGGTTCTCAAAGTGACATGAGATGATAGTGATAATGAAGAATCATCTACCTCAGAATCAAAAACTAAACAAGAGAATTTCATGGCATTTATTGCATCTGTGCAAAGTTTGAAAAATGAAAATACTGAAGGTGATTCTGAAGTTAGTGGAGCTGAAGATTCAAATGAGGAAGAATCAGATCTTCAAGAAACATATAATGAATTGTACAAACAGTATTATAAATTAGTGAAGAAAGAAGATAAGTTGAAAGAGAAAGTGAAGTTGGGAGAAAATGAAAAGAAGAAACAAAATGATGAGATAGAAGAACTTCTTAAGAGAAATTCAGAAATGATTGTGAGAGATACATTCTTATTCAACAAGCTTGAGGAAAGTCGAGTTACAGAAAGATAAGCAATGATAGAAAATGACAAACTTAAGAGTAAGATTAAGTGTCTTGAACTTGATTTAAAAAATGCTAAATTGTCTTTCTCTAAATTTGATGCAGGATCAAAACAATTGGAAGAAATTTTAAGCGTTCAGAGATCATCCAAGAGCACTTCAGGACTGGGATATGATGGCAAGTTAAAAGAAAAAGTTGATTTTGAATTCATTCCATCAAGTTCAAAATTTTTAGAAATTGAGCTTGAATCAGAGAAAGTAACAATGAGTACTCCTATTACAAAAGGTAAGCCTCTACCATCTAGTGCAAAGTTCAAAAATTATTTCTTTAACAATAAGAGGGACAAGAATCAACGTTTTCATTCAACAAAAATTTTTCAAAAGTCTTCGCCCATTCATAGGAAATTCATTCCTATTTGTTATCATTATGGTTTGAAGGGTCATATTCAACCTAGATGTTATAAGCTCTATAGTTTACCTAAGAGTTATATTGATGGAAGGGTTGAAAAGTCCTATTTTCAAAATAATCACAAGAATTTTTTGTTAAATCGATTTCAAACTCTTTTGAATGAGACTGGACATTTGACTCAAGAGATAAAAAAGTTTAAAAAATCTTGTAATCTCTCTATGAACCAAAATAAGACTAGAAGAACTCCATTTTATGATTCTAAAAATCATGATCAGAATTCTCATAAGATTAGATGTATTTGGGTTCCCAAATCTAAAGTAGTAAAAGCTGATATTTTTTCCAAATCCCTTAACCTTTAAAGATTTGAGTTTCTTAGGAAATCCCTTGGAATGTGTTATTTGAGTTAATATCCATATATTTGTTTATTTTATTTATTTTATCTTTGTTTATTTATTATTATTTAAAAAAAACAGAGGCATGTTATTATGTTCATTTTATGATCTTAGAGAATTAGAACTTTTTGGATTTATCCCTCATACTTGTATACATTCTTTTCAATATTGACTTGATGAATACTATCATGCTTTTAGGGTGCCCCTTAAAACACTACTCGGATCTTAGTACTTCTCAAACTATCATGTGTGTATTACCCATAGTTTGTACTTGATCTAGTACCTTGTCTATGTACCATCTGTATGCTTAGAATAATGGCCATATTTTTTGGAAAGGGCTACCACAAAGGATAGTGTGAAGTCACTGGCACCATTGCATATTAAGTAAGAAAAGTCACTAAGGTGAAACCGGGAGGGCTACCTACCTTTGAAGTGAGTGAAAGCCGCCAAACCATAGTAGAATGAGGGTGGTTAAGTTGAACATTGAAATCTCAAGCATACAAAGGCATAATTCAAAAAAAAAAGTTGTGAGAGTATGTGAGATTGTAGGACACTCTCAAGCACATAAAGTTGTTCTAGACATGGGTGTACGTGATAGGAAATTCTATTCTTCCAATACACTCCTGATAGTCTTTGAGCTATTGGAACAGATTGTCATGAGTTCCGCACACACTGCACAGGCATTTGTTTCCTATTAGTATGATATTCATTCATCTCATTATTCATAATTGCAAAGAGATTATATAAGTTTGAGTTTAGATATTTAGCAATTGATTTTTCTTTCTCTGGGTTCATGAAATAACATATTCCATGTTTCTATATATATATATTTTTAATTAAATTATTAAGTGGATATTTTCGTAAACTTTTCCTTTGGATGACCTTTTAAACTTAGTCTTTAAGGTAGCTTGGTTTTGGTAATGTTAGTAATTTTTTTTTTTGGTTTTGAAGGTTTGTTAGTAAATTTTTTAGCGTTACTTTTTGAGTTAAAAAAAAAAATATTAACCTTACCGTTATGGTTTGTTGGGAATTTAGTTTTCAGCATTGTGATTCCATGGTATTTGTGTCTTTATTGGGTTTGTTTTTGAACCATGATTCGGTTGCCTCGTGTTGGTTAGACAATTTATAAATGTCACATGCAGAGGGTGCTATTGGATTCATGTGTCTTTTGGTCCAAGGGCTGAAGTTGTCCACTTTTCTAGATGATGATTTGGTTTAAATTGATTTTGGTTGCATCTATGATGTTGTTTTAGATTGCTATCTTTGAATCTATTAGTGCATTAATTTACACGAATCTGCAAATGGATATTAGGTGTAAATAATTAGAAATTCTTGGTCATTTGCTGGTATGCAGTTTACTTTAATTCTTTTGAAATGGTTACGAACATTAACAAAAATACAAATGGGACTTGGAATTAATTGATTCTTTGAGTCGCAATTTTGATGCAAGTTATGATCCTAGATAATTAAGAAAATGGCATCCGAGAGAGATTTTGTCTTATCTAAGCAATGGTTTCGTGGACATTATGAAATTTGTTTGACTAACCCCATGAGCTATGCAATTGATTTTATTTTATTTTATTTTGGTTATTTTTTACTCATCATTTTCGAATTGAACATTGCATGACAAAAAGGGGGAGACAAGATATTTATTTAAATAAATATTTTAACAAGAATGGAATATTTTTTTGGAATTTTGTCTCTTCTTCTTATTTTGGATTTTTTTTTTTGTGATTTTCTAATATTTGTGTTGCAGGTGTTTGGTACTAATGAATTGTTTTGAGAATTTGATATATTTCAGGAATTTAAGAATGCATTAATGGTCAAGAAGGAGGACGAATTATGTGTCATGTGTTAAGGGAGAGTCAAATGCTTGGATTTGGGCATGAATCTGTATTTTTTGTTTCATTTGGTTTTTGTCACGCAATTGTCAAGGGGGAGATTGTAAGGTTTAATTTAGAGAAAGACAGTTTAGCATTTTTTAAATCAAGTTCAAGACACTTAATCTTACTCTTAAGTTTGTCATTCTCTGTCATTGCTTCTCTTTCTGCAACTCGACTTTCCTCAAGCTTGTTGAATAAGAATACATCTCTCACAATCATCTCTGAATTTCTCTTAAGAAGTTCTTCTATCTTATCATTTTGTTTCTTCTTTTCATTTTCTCCCAACTTCACTTTCTCTTTCAACTTATCTTCTTTCTTCACTAATTTATAATACTGTTTTTACAATTCATTATATGTTTCTTGAAGATCTGATTCTTCCTCATCTGAATCTTTAGCTCCACTAATTTCAGAATCACCTTCAGTGTTTTCATTTTTCAAACTTTACACAGATGCAGTAAATACCATGAAATTCTCTTGTTTAGTTTCTGATTCTGAGGTAGATGATTCTTCATTATCACTATCATCCCATGTCACTTTGAGAACCTTTCCTTTTCTCTTCAATCTTGTTGGGCATTCTTGAGCCATATGTTCAAAACCCTGACATTCAAAACACTTCATACCTTTCATCAGTTTTGAATTATTTTTCTTCTCAAACTTTTTCTCAAAATTTTTCTTTTCAAAACTATTTTCTTTCTTTAAAGAATTGTTTTCCTCAAAATTCATTTTGTTGGACTTATTTGATTTTTGATTTTTGAAAACCTTTTTGAATTTCTTGGCAAGAATAACAAGTTCATCCATGTTTTCATCTGAGTCATCATCTTCCTCTTTCACAGTATTTAAAGCCAAATTTTTTTGTTTTTTAGAAGAGCGAAGATTAGACTCAAATGTTTGAAGAGAGCCAACCAATTCCTCCACTTTTATGGATTCAATATCTTTGGCATCTTCAATAGCAGTAACTTTGGATTGAAATCTATCAGGAACAAATCTTAAAATTTTACTCATAATATCAGAAGACGGAATAATAACACCTAAATTAAAATGAGAATTAACATTATCACTTAACCTAGCATAAAATTGATCAAAAGTTTCATCTTCTTCCATTTTCAGATTTTCAAAAGCAGTTTTCAATTTCAAAAGTTTTGACTTCTTGACAGTGCTAGTACCTTCATGAGTCACTTGGAGTATGTCCCAAGCCTCTTTTGCAATCTCACAAGTTAAGATTCTACGAACTCGTCAGTAGTGACGGTATTGAATATAGAATTCATTGCCTTCCTATTCCATGCACTACTTTCAAGTTCACTTTTATCCTATTCAGAAACAAGTTTGGGGATGGTGGTGCTCTTATCAGCAGAGACCTTAACAGGACAAATCCAACCCCTTTCAACAGAGTTCCACACTCTGTCATCAATAAACTAAAGATGAGTCCTCATTTTGACTTTCCAATATGCATAATTGGTTCCGTCAAATAGAAGATGCCTCGTAGATGACCCACCTTCTCTATAATTCTCCATAAAATTTATTTTTTAAAATTACGGATCTCACCAAAATAATTTTTTTTTTAAAAAAAAATCTAAGGTGACCTGCTCTGATACCAATTGAAAAACTAAAAAATATGGAGAAAACCTCAAAAGCAAACGTAGACAAACGAAAGTAAAAAAGACACACGATTTAACGAGGTAAAACCCTAGAACCACTTCTAGGTAAAAACCTCGAGTCTATAAGGCGACCATCCCTGAAAATCAATCCACTATAAAATCGAAGATTACAAGAGTTTACCGTACATGACTTGACTCGACACCCGTTCTAGTCTAAGTACCTCTTGCTTGCTAGAACCCGCAATGAATCTTCACCCGTGTGATTAACTCCACTCTTGAACTCGAACGGCAGCTCCTAGAACCCAGAGATGTTCTTCACTCTTCAAATCTTTTGAAATCACGATTAATTGTTGTTCTTTGAATTTTGACACCCTTGATTGCCTTTACGGCAAAGTGTTTTCTTTTTTTTTCTTCAAAGGTAATTCTTAGGTCTAGCAGAATATATTATATTTATATTCGTTCCATTCGTTCCCAATATGGAAACAGAATAAAAATCGAATATTTAGAAATTTGCAGACTGTTCAAATTTCAATCACACCATATTTGGAATGAATTAACTTTCCAATTCAATCTTCGCATTGAGGAACAACTTAACCAATAAAGACTCAATACGAAAATTACAAATATTAAATACTTATTGGCTCGCAATTGTTACACCTAAAAATTAAACCTTACAATAGTTAGTTCAGTATAGAAGGAGAAAAAGAAGATTATCAAGCAAGACACTGTTCATACATTAGGCAATTCCTTAACCTGCACAATGATGATAGTTATATCATCCGTCCGTGTGTCAAGTTCCAACCATGTCTTGTATGATTCTGCAACAACAGCAGAACATGCATCTCGAGGATCTGCATATCTTGCAACCTACGTTAAGGAAAGAACGTTTAAGAAGAAAAACAGACAACGTGAAAGTTGAGCAAAAATTGCTTCTGACAGTAAAATGAAGAAATGACCAACATAGTATTTAGTCATCAAACCATAATTCAAAACCCTAGCAAGGCCAATATTTCCCAAATTCGAGGCAATATCTGATATGTGAAATCGATAGTGATGTTGTCATAATTTAAGGAGCATAACTAGTTCTCTTTTTTTTTGCCCGACATTAAATTTTGTTGTTTGATTAATGAGTATTCATACTCAGCTTCCATGCAATGGCAGCAAGCTTCAGACTTTTTTGCTCGTTTACTAATAATCAAATAAATTAAAAGTATTGCCTGAAATACCATTTTTTCATATCAGTATTCAACCTCAATTTCACATGCTATAAGCCCTATAAATGATCCATTTTGACAAAATAAACCATTGAAACAAGTAACTGGTTTAGGGCCTTTCATTTCACCTTGAAAATAATGCTATTAAGGAAGGAAATAAGCTTATAAAGAAATGCAATCAATTAGAACCTAGAGGCAATCCACCAGGTCTTAACATGTTAATAAACTTATCAATATCCAGAAGATAAAAAAAAAAGGGGGGGGGGGAGTGGCATATGATGAGGAAAGGCAGCAGCATACAATAAATCACAAGTAACTACTAAAAAGAACAACATATGAAGGTGGTTCCTAGATCAGTTTTGAGAGCTGTCAAAGGCAATCACATACCAATTCCACAACAGTTTGGCTTGAGAGGAACTCAAAAACACCATCACTTGCAACGACAAAGAATGGATGATCAGGTGTAAGTTGGATAATTGAAACCTCTGGAACCGCAACCGCACCAATCCCCTCTGCTACACTATCCCCTACACTCCGCGTAAATGCAGTCCCAGGGTACATCTCATTTTGAACCCATAGCCTCGGCGGGTCAGTGGCGTTAGTCTCATCATCATCACCCCATGACTGACCCCATGACTGAATGCCCGGGTCGCTCGTCCCTTCCACCTGACTATTACTCAACACGCTGGCCCCGCAAAGCCTCACCCTCTCATATTCATCTCTCCGAAGAGGCGTCTGATCGTAAGAAAGATCTTCAGCTACAACTTGATTCCCATCCTTAATAGCAATCACAGCTCTGGAATCACCCACGTTCGCAACGTAAAGTGTGTCGCCAATAACAAGAACAGTAATAGCAGTTGTGCCACTTATGCTGTCATCGATGTCACTCCTATGCAATTCCTCATTTGTTACTGAAAATGCAGAATGATAAGCACTAACAGGATCATCCAGCAATGTAGGGTCACCAGAGAGAATTTCAACTAACCTATTCTTGACAAAATTCGAACACTCTGTACCAAATTCACCGTGCCCATCAAATACACCAAAGAAATGAACATTTGGGTTACCATGAATCTGTGTTTCAATGCAGAAACTATCTTGATTTTGTTTTTCGGGTGTATCTGGATAGTACCCTCTTTGGGTGAGGACTGCATAATCCAACCTCAAGTTGTGGGAAGGAACAAGAACAGAATCCAATGACCAATTTGTGAGTATGTGACTTCTTCGGCCAGTATATGTGCCCAATTCTTGGAAGTTCTTCTTATCCCCATTTGATCTTCTTGCGTTTTTGCTATAAAAACACTTCCCATGGAAACAACCCATCTTTTTTAACACAATATGAAGAACAACTTCTTACTGGATCAATGTATCGCTCCTATGGGAAAAGTGGAGAGAACCCTGACCTTCAAAGAAATGCAATTCATGGTGGAATCTGAGCAAATAATGGGTACTCCATAGATTCAAAAACAGTAGAGTAACTTGCACAAGAGTTTTTGCATAGAATCAACAAGCCCCAGAATGAAAATAAGAATGAAAAAGACCTGCATTGGAACACAATTATGCCTCACAGGCAATGATTGTCATCTGGGTTCTGCCAAGAAAAGGATTTTGTGGAAAGCTTCCACAAGATTGGTATAACCCCTCCTTTTTAACTAGAAATGATCAAGGAAAGAAAATTTTGATTTGGTACAGAGAAACCCATCAAGGCAAGAAATAAAACCCCAAAGGCACCAAAGGTTGGGACTTTTTTTTGGCTTTTACTTTGATCAAACACAGTGCTTTCTTGTCAATGAAGAGGGAGGAGGTGCTGAAGAGAGGGGGATTGTGGGGTCTGAGAAAAGATCGAACCTTTGCCAGTAGAAGATCGTCAAAAGCCCCAAGGACAGTATAATAATGATAATAATAATAATTAAATAAATTTAAACCCTTGAAAGAGAATAAAAAAAAGCGACAACAATTGAGACGTAAAGAAATCTTGGATTCTATTGTTCCATATGAGTGTGCATTTGAGCATGGTGGGCGTTGCCAAAGAAGGAGAAGAAAAAAATTTAAAAAGAAAAAGGCATGATGGGGACTGGGAGGGCTTTTGTGAGGAGAGCCCATGTCTCAGACAACACATTCACAATTCTAATTGGCAAGGCCTGCTGCGGCTGCGCGAACCACTCTAACGAGGACCCACACTCTCATGTGCAAGGAAATCACTCAAAAAAAATAAAATAAAATAAAAATAATAAAAACAAAAATAAAAGGGAATTTGGGGTTTGTTTGGAAAAAAAAATAAAAAAAAATTTAAAAAATTTTAAAAGTTTTCAAATCCCTCTAATCAAATTTTGCCACCTGTCATTTTTACATCACATCAATTCCACCTTTTGATTTTTTTTTTTTAGAGCTCCAAATACACCCGTATTGGTACCATAAATATAAGAGAGTTTATATAAATTATACTTTTAGTGTTAAAAATGAGTAAATGATTATTAGACTTGATTAAGAATAATTTTATTTCTCTCCAGATTTGAATCTTATTCTCAAATTTATTCATGTAAACTCATTTATTTATTTCGAAAATTAAATGAATTATAATTTATAAAATTATAAAAATAAGTAGTTCATATAAACTTACTTTCTCTTCAAACTTTTGACTATTCAGATTTGAGTATTAAGGATGCATATCTAATTCTATTCTACACAAATTATATGTTACCAAAAAATTGGAGTAGAAAAATGTAATAAACTCCCCGTTTCTAATTATCCTAAATCCTCTGTAATAACTATAATTCTTAATTAGAAACGAGATTCTAACTGTGTAAATATATCCAACGCACAAGTGGCCGTACCTCATCGCCAGCTAATTACGTAAGCTCATGATTTATCTGAGAATTAATAAGTTCAGATATCGGTTAGTTTTTCTAGAAAATTTGCACTTAAAGATATTTTTCTTTCCATACCCCAAAAAAAAAAAAAAAAAAAAAAAAATTCATTTGTCCGGCTGTAGCTGGTAAAAAGTGGATCTAAGCCCATTAAGACTGGGGATTGAGCCCAACCACGTTTCATGATCTCCAACTTGGGCCTTTAATAGCAAACTTTTTTGTTCCACTAATTCCTTGATTGTGTTTAATTTGTGTACAATGGGCGCTAGGGGTTATGGATTTATTGAGGATACAATACCAATGAGGCTGTTTAGTAGAACAACAAATGCCCGAAACTTATCAAAAATTACAAAAAGTTATCAATTTCTTTCAATTAAATTTTGTCACATATTACTTTTACATCAACCTTTTTTAGAAAATTGTGTTTAAGTCATATTTTGCAATCTTTTAAACTTATTAGTCACTCTAAAAAAAAAGTATTGTTTTTACGTCATATTTATGTAGAAAGTTTTATGAATATGTCACACTTTTGAGGGGGGTTTTAAATATAATTTCTAATATACCAAGAATACATTTTATTTCTATAATTAAGTAAGACAAGAGTTGCCGAAAATCATATTAACTGAAAATCACGTTTCTTCCGTTTTTGTTTTCCTTCCCTATAAATCGTGTGAAGATATGGTATATTATTAATTTGAACGAGCACCGACTGAGATTAACGTCGGTTGAAGAAGGAATATATACAAATCTGTTTATGCATTAAGTGAATTTGTACTGTCAACGATTCCGGGCAATCATGTCTTCGAATTTGTTGTTTTCAGATTGATTGGACTTAATTTGCTATACTTTTATTCACTTAATTACACTTTTACATAGCATATAAATAAGATAAAACTCTTATTTTGTGCAGATTTCATCTTCATTCCTCAATACAAAGAATGTGTTGCAATTTCATCACAATTAAAGGAGGATTTGAGCTCATTAAAGTGTAAAGAAGAATGAATGAAGAATGGAAGCACAAAGGATTCAGGATACAACACATAATCCTATTTGAATATCTTGAGCAAAGGAGGAAATGCATATTCGAATACTGCTTTATTCGAATACAACCAAGCAGTATTCGAATACTGGGACTGTTGGCAGAAAACAGATTCCACGTGATTTTTTCAGATTTGAAGGAATGCAATCTGGAGGAAAGAGAGTGTGGAGGGGTGGCATCACATGATCCACACCCACTCATACATTCACAGAGATATACACACGGATAGATATATTGGGGCGACAGAGAATTTTGGAGAGAGTTTTGTTTTAGAGAGAGAGTTTTTTTTTTTTGGGTTTAAGTTTTTTTTTTCAGTTTTCTTCTTCTTCGTTTCTCTGGTTTTTGATTCTGCAGATTTTGATTTCAATTCTAGTTTTAATTTTCAGTTTACTGTAATTAGATTTTAGTTCTACAGCACTTTACAATTCCATTCCTGTAATTAGATTTCATTTTGAATTAAAGAGTAAATTTCCATTTCCAGCTTTGAAGGTCATGTCTCTGTTCTTTATTTCTGTTATTCATTTTATTAAGATGATCGGTTAGTTTTTCTTGGGCCAAGGCAAGGACAATGTCCTGTCCAATGATTTCCAAGATGCCGTTCTTCATGGATTAATTTTGAGCTCTTTGGTTATCAATCTTAGTTGTATCTAATTACTCTCGAAATCAATGGTTCAATGTCCGATTAACACTTGTTTACATATTTTATCAATGAGTTCATAGAAGTTGCTGAATTCAGAACTCTTATTGCAAATATGTATGGGAGTTGCTAGAATTAGATCCTCTATAGTCTTTATGATAGATTATGCACATCACTTGTTTGATCCATGGCTTGTATCATTTGAAATTAATTTTCTCCAAACATTAGAGCGACTAGAATTGATGATCTATTCACTCGTGGTATTTTGAGATTGATTTGGATAGACATTGGAATTGTCTTGCCCATCTTTTTAATATCAAGTTTTAGTTAAGTTTAGTTTTCATTTCAAAACCCATTTCCAAAACTATCAAAAATTCCAAACTAGATTTTTAATTCTGTTTACCATTCATGTGAGCCATGTTTTGCCTCTTTAATCCATTTGATTCAAACATGATTTTGCTCTTTAGATCCCTGTGGATATGACCTGGTTCTTACCAGTTAATTGTGCTACAATGAAACCTTGCACTTGGGGGAGTTTGTCTTGATTTTCCTTACTCAACACCTTTGAAATCTGAATTTGCATCTTTATTTACCTTTGAGAGTGAGGTAATTAAGTAAACACAAGCATAGATTTTGCGTTGAAGGTGTGTGAGAATTGGTCGAGTTTGAATGTGAAAAATGTGTTATTTTGTTACTCAATTCATGAACATCCTTCATGTTTTCTAAGAAATGATGTTGATTTTAAAAATATGATGATGTTGGATCACATGATTGGTTTGTGTTATATATCGATTGATTTTTTTTATGGCAATATGAAAACAATATCGATGCAAAACAATACCGGTGCTATTTTTAATGATACTGTTTCGTGTAAGATGTATGATCTTGTAAAAATAGTATCAAATATATCTAGTATACAAATAACACCATTAAAAGAGCCTACTAAACAATACCACATCCAAACAGCACCATTATACCAAACAGCACCATTAATGGTTGGTTTGTGTTATGTATCGATTAATTTTTTTATGGCAGTATGAAAATAATATCGATGCAAAACAGTACTGGTACTGTTTTTAGTGGTACTATTTCGTGTAAGATGTATGATCTTATAAAAATAGTATCGAATATATCTAATATGCAAATAACACCATTAATAGAGCCTACTAAACAATACCACATCCAAACAGCACCATTATACCAAACAGCACCATTAATGGTTGGTTTGTGTTATGTATCGATTAATTTTTTATGGTAGTATGAAAATAGTACCGGTGCAAAACAGTACTGGTACTATTTTTAGTGGTACTATTTCGTGTAAGATTTATGATCTTATAAAAATAGTATCGAATATATCTAATATGCAAATAACACCATTAATAGAGCCTACTAAACAATACCACATCCAAACAGCACCATTATACCAAACAACACCATTAATGGTTGGTTTGTGTTATGTATCGATTAATTTTTTTATGGTAGTATGAAAATAGTACCGGTACAAAACAGTATCGGTACTATTTCTAGTGGTACTGTTTCGTGTAAGATGTATGATCTTGTAAAAACAGTACCGAATATATTTAGTATGCAAACAGTACCATTAATAAAGCCTACTAAATAGTACCACATCCAAGCAGCATCATAAATGGTTGGTTTGTGTTATGTATCAATTGATGTTTTTTATGGCAGTATGAAAACAGTACCGGTACTGTTTTTAGTGATACTGTTTCGTATAAGATGTATGATCTTGTAATAGCAGTATCAAATATATCTAGAATACAAACAGTACCATTAATAGAGCCTATTAAACAGTACCACATCCAAACAACACCATTATACCAAACAGTACCATTAATGGTTGGTTTGTGTTATGTATCGATTGATGTTTGTTATGGTAGTATAAAAACAGTACCGGTACTGTTTTTAGTGGTATTGTTTCGTATAAAATGTATGATCTTTTAAAAACAGTACCGAATAT
This sequence comes from Vitellaria paradoxa, assembly GCA_019916065.1. Lineage (NCBI taxonomy): Eukaryota > Viridiplantae > Streptophyta > Magnoliopsida > Ericales > Sapotaceae > Vitellaria > Vitellaria paradoxa. The sequence continues at coordinate 43,631,857 of CM034241.1, read as the reverse complement.
ATCTAGTATGCAAACAATACTATTAATAGAGCCTACTAAACAGTACCACACCCAAACAGTACAATTAATGGTTGCTTTGTGTTATGTATCGATTAATATTTTTTATGAAAGTATGAAAACAGTACCGATACTGTTTCTAATTATACTGTTTCGTATAATTGTATGATCTTGTAAAAACAGTACCGAATATATCTAGTATGCAAATAGTATCATTAATGGTGCTGTTTACATTCTTATAATTGTGCTCTTTGGATGTGGTATTGTTTCGTATAAGATGTATTTTCTTGTAAAAATAGTATCAAATATATATTTTGAGTCTGTTTTGATTATGTTTCAAAAATCAGTTTTGAATCTGTTTGTGATGAAGATGGAAAGTCGTGGAAGTTACAAGCGTTCGGATAAAACTGGTAGTTTCAAAATGTATTGAAAACGCGCAATGTTCTTTTTTGTCTTTTTGTTGTAAGTGTGACTTATTCACAAATAAGTTTTTTTGGTATGACTAAAATTCTTATAAGTTTATAAATAATGACTGACCTTCAAAAACTTTTTTTTTTTTACTTTTACTGTACTTTTGTACCATTTAAACACACCCAATAAAGTTGGCGACATACTAGAGTGGACCAATCTCAAGTTGTATTGTAATTTTCACAAAGTGGGCTAGAATAGGCCAAGAGTCAGGGCCACTACTTTGAGATTTCAATTTAAAATCATACATTAGGTTAGTGGATTTCTTGTAAGAACTCATAAATTTATTTTACACTTACTAAAATTACATGTCATAATTTTAGTAAAATTATGGTTATATAGTGATATTAGACAAGAATAAATAAATAAAGTAAAGACTTTATGAATGAAAAGAGAAAAAAGAATAAGAGAAAATGAAGGAGAAAAATGCCACCCGAGATTAAAATATTGAATGAGAAAATGAGAGAAATATTCTTTTAGTATTAGATATAGTTTTGGTATTAGATATAGATATAGATAAATGGATATAGTTTAGAATATTAATGGTGTGAAATTAATCAAAATAAACACCATGGAAGAAGATAAATAGAATGCATTATAAATTTCTCTTTTCCTCTTTGAAAGCAAAATTATAATAGAGAGGGAGGGGTGGGAAGAAATTACAGTGGAATAATAAGAAAGAAGAAGAAAACGACAAAACAAAAAATTAAAACTAAAATAGAAAGTGTGAGAAAGGGAGAGAAAATTCATATAAATAAACCTCACGATTAATTGAACACTTTTTTTTTTCCCCGCTCTCCCACTCATAAACCCTTGAGGCGTGGCAAACCTAAGTGGGGTGCATTATCATGATCAATCCCAACATCAACTCTCCTCCCTCCCTTTCATGCATGCTTATCCACATTATCATCATCATCATCATCCATACATGCATCCATTAGCGTCATCGTCATCATGCATCCATACATCCATCCAACAATGAAGAACCGTTAAAAATTTTAATTTTTAACTAGCTAAACCCTAAAATAGCCCCTCCTACTAACCCCCCTCCTCCTATTTTTAACTTTTTCATTTTCCGTGTATCTACCACCTCACCATCACCGCCGTCACTAGGCTATTTCCGGCGAGTCGTGAACATTTGGAAAACCACCCTCCCGAAGGCCGGAAATTCGTCCGCCGCACAACTCCGGCGTTTCAATCCAAGCGGCTCGAGCGCGCTCTTCACACGTGCCCACGCTTCGTAACCGGCGCAAGTGACCGCCACCGACATCTTCTCCGGCCGGAAAACCTGCGCCACCTTCTTCAACACCCGGACAAGGCGGTCGCCATCGTCGTAAACCGACCCGACGCACTCGAAGCTCGCGTAGCTATAACCGTCCTCCGGCGTGACGTGGATCGTCGAGTACCGGTCGCCGTCAATGCCGTTCATCGAATACCCACACGGATCAAAAGCAAAGTCACACACAATTGCATTCGGGTTGATGTCTCCGATACCGGTTATCTCCGTCATCTCTTTGCCGGCGACGTCGCTGGACATCCCATCGTTGGGTCGCCGGAAAAACTTCCTGGAAAGGACGGGGTCGAGGTCGGTCATGCAGACTTCAATGGTGTAGGACTCTTCGTCGGACGACGACGACCACCCACCGTCGGTGGCGGCGAAGACATGCCATGAGTGAGAAGAAGAAGAGAGCTTCGAAGGCATTACAGAGGCTTTTCTGAAGCAGAGATTAGTCGGTAAGTTGTTTTCCAAGTAGATGACTTCGTCTTTGAAGCTGGTGTGTGGGTAGGGTTGGGATTTGGGGAAAATGAAGCTCCCTCGGGTGTACCTGCACCCGCAGAGAGTGAGGCCCAGGTGATCACACGCGTAGTGAATCAGCGGTCGGATGGATTTCAAGAGCTGGGTGGTCCCACAAGTCTTGATGATGATCTTGGTGGGGTACACGAAAAGGCTCGACTCGGAGAGGACGTACGAGTCGAAGCTGTGGTTGCCCACAGCTGATACAACCGTGCATTGCACTTCGTGGAGGACGGTCTCCAGGGAGTCGAAGTCTAACCTTCGGAGTCCCAGTCCGGCGGGGTCGTCGCCGGAGAAGTTGAGCTCCAGCCTCTTCTCGAACCCTTCAAACCCGGAAACAGCCATTGAAGTCTAGTGTAATTGGGTTACTAATGAAAACAGAGTACAATTTTGAGAGAGAGAGAGTTGAGTTGTGTAGTGTGATAAACTGCAGGTGGGAGAGAGAAGGAAGGACTGGCATGATACATATAGGAGGGTGTATATATAGAGAGAGAGATGGAAGGGGTAGAGAGAGAGAGAGAGAGAGAGAGAGAGAGAGAAGGGGCATGCGGGGCTAGGCAACCAAGAAGAATGATAGCAGCAGGCATCATCAGTACAAGATGATGGTTCATTGTTGTGTGTAGAGATCTTTCATCAGACAGGAACATCCAACGTAATTTATGCCCACGCGCACTCTACTTCTTGGGCTAATTTTTTTCTTTCCTCCCCCAGAAAATTGTTTATAAAATTTTGCCATTCCAATCATCACTTTCCTTTTGTTGATTATGCATGACATTTTTTGCTTGTCAAAACCCAAACTTTTCAAATCCATGAAGCATCAATATATTTCTAGCATGTACACTGAAATTCATTTCTTACAGGTATTTAGTTTGTTAAATTCCACCAAAAATTACGAAAAGTTAATAATTTTTTTCAATTAAATTTTACAACTTGATATTTTTATATCAATTTTTTTTATTTACCATCCCGACGCCCCTACTTCAAATCAACTTTCTCAAAGTATATAACAAAAAGTCTTCCAATAAGACAGTGACAAAATTTAAACTTATTTTGTATTTATTTTTATTTTTTATAAAAAGAAAAAGCACCTTTAGTATTGTTATTAATTATCCTCACTAATTAATAACCAAAATGACAATAATACATATAGAAAATCAAATAAAATTTAAAAATTTTTCATTGCTTTATGTGCATCCACTTTATATTTGCAAAATAATTTTCCTTCTTTTTTTTGAAAGAAATTTAGGGTTGTTAATTAAATTTTCATTTTTGAATGCATGGCTGATGAAATCAACACAAACCTACTAATTCAATTGAGAATTAATGAGTTAGTTTTATTAATTAGGTGCATCAATCATAAGTTGTTGATCATTTTAAATATTAGCTATAGCTAAGATGATGATTTTCTGGAGATAAAATACCTTATAGAAAAGATCTGGCAACTATTTGGCAATAAGATTATATTTCAATGAAATTAATAATGTTTATAATGCTAAATTACAATTACTGTTCTTCTATTATTAATATCACTTTGTTCTTTGTACCTTAAATTGTTCTAGTTTATCCCTTGATACTTTAAAATTATTTTACTTTGTCCCTTTCTGTCAAATTTATCAATTAAAAATATCATATGCCAATGTACATTAAGCACGGTGACATTTTTCATTAAATTTTTTTAATGATAATTGATAAATGGACAAAATGGGGTGATTAAAATACTTAATGTTACGTTTAATTAGAGAATGGGATGATAACACATAAGTAATATCATCAAATAATATATAAGATTGGAAATAACATAAAAAATTATTTTTTATGTAGATTTTTTTAATATTTGATTGATAAAATATAAAATGTGATAAAAATATATTTTGGCAGAAAATTTAATAAGAGGTAAAGATGTAATTTTAAATTTTATTAAATTTTTAAATATTAGCAAGGAACTAGTTTAGCATAGGAGCGTCCAATACCACATTGGGGACATACAATTAATCCAACTCAAAAGCCCCAAAAACAATAAACACATTCATTGGAGAGGGTTCAAAGGAATCCAAAAGCTAGCTAGCTTGGAACCATTGAAAGCGACAAAATCATATCCTGCAATTGGGTTTCAAGCAATTAGGATCTGACCAAATCTTTGCCGGATTTGACATTATATTTGGCTATGCGCAAACTAGATATTCTGAGATATACAATGAATTTGGTTGCTTTTCTAGACAGAGCAACTAGATTGATTAAGGATATTTATGTTTTACATATACTAAAATTTCATTAGGTAACGTTTTTATTTTTTGTTTTTTGTTTTTATATTTTCAAAAGTTTTTTAAATTGATAATAGAAATATGTTTATTATATCTGTTTACGTTTTTTTTTTATTTCCAAAAAATTGAAAACTTAAACAGAAAAATATAAACAAAAAAGATACTTTCACTCGATTTTTTTTTTCTGTCACAGACATTTTATCAAATTCAATACTTTGTCCATTTTTGTTACATCGTATCTAAATAAATTATTTTATGCAAATATTCTATTCAATTAAAATTATTTTTAATAAATAATATAATTAAATTAAATTAATAGGAAATATCTATTATTAATTTATTGCTAATAAATAATTAAATTAAATTAGTTAATTCAATTAATAGGAAATATATATTATTAAATTATTTTTAATAAATAATAAAATAATTTAATTTAATTTAATTTGATAAATAATTTAATTAATATAAATATATTTTATTAAATTATTTTTAATAAATATCATAATTAAAATAAATTAATTATTAAATTAAATTAAATTAATTTCTTTAATATGAATTATATTTTATTCAATTAGTTTTAGTAAATAGCATAATTAAATTAAATTAATATATTTTATATTTATTGGGTTAAATGATACAATACTTATATTTTGTTCAATTATTCTTAATAAATAACATAATTAAATTAAATTAATTTGAAATATATTTATTAAATTCAATTAATTTTTAAAAAACTAGTAAAATTAAATATTTTATAAAAAAAGTTAATAATTGTAAACAAAATTATATTTTCAAATACAGTTTCAATTTTCATTTCAAAAAAAACGACAGCAAAAAATAAAAAATAGAAAATATAAACATATAAATGTAAGTAGAAAAATGACAGCGTTACTAAACAACCCTTAATTAATTAATAGTCATCATCTGAGGTTTTGAATTGAATGCTTAAGAATATTGTAAGAGACCAATATGTGGTTTAGTCATTCACATGAGCCACTATTTTTTTCCAAGATTAAAACTTGGGATTGGAGTACATATTCGTGAGACCCACTTTAATCTCATATTTAGTTCAAAAATGGGAGGGGATTATTAGTATCATAGGACTACTTATACTCCAATGAGAGTGTGGTATTACTTATACTCCACTTCCAAATTTCTTCTCCTCCAAAATCTAAAGGTTCAAAATTATTTTCTGTTACATTACATGTTAAATCATATCTTTTATCTCATTTTATATCCCACCAATCAAACATTAAAAAAATAATTTCACATAAAAAAAAATAATGTCATGTTATATCCAATTTCATATATTATCCCATGATATTATTTATGCCCCATTATTCAATCCCTCAATCAAACATAGCCATGGTAGCTTATAAAAATGGAGACATAATTATATAAACCAGATGCTTCAGTGCAAGACAACAGTCATTAGAGCTACTACGCGGAGGCAAGCTTATTTTCCATTTATAGGTGTATATTAACGGTCATATATATTAAATTATTTTAGAGATTTGAGGTGAAAAAAATTTTGAGTTTAAAAAATTTTCATATGTGTAATTTAAGGCCAAGATCTAGACCGATCTTGTATTATAAATACTATCATAAGATATTACTTTTAAAAATTAAGATAAATCTAAAAATATTTAAAATTAAGACAAGTATTGAAATTAAGGAGATAATAAATTTAAAATAAATAAATAAATATATATATATATATATATATATATATATATATATATATATATTTGAGACCTTCATACTGTGGAATGCCAAAGTACTAGTACTGAAGAAAACAAGCACTAGTGTTTGATGTTTGAGGTGAAAAAAGACCAAATGGGTTGTTGGGGACACCATTGTCTTTGCAGAGTTGGGCAGGTTATGTAACAAAAGCTCAGACGTGCCCAAGGAAAATCATAGGAACATTTAAAAAAAAAAAAAGAAAAAAATTACAGGCGTGGCAGCTAAATTATGAGAATATTCATGAATTAAGCGGTCCGTTGATATAACCGAAGGCTTTCATGCACATCATTTTTATGCACCTCCATGCAGTGCATTATCATCATTTTGGGTATACATACACACACACACACACACATATATATATATATATATATATATATATGTGAATATTTTTAAATTGTCAATTAAAAATACTTAATCAAACTTTGTTTAAAAAAAAAAAAAAAAAAGAAGGTTTCTCCTTTAAAGAACATTTTTGCCGATGATGTTCGTATCCACTGCTGACATATATGTACTCAATCAACTCCATTAATTTTATTTATTTTTTTATTTTTTAAATAAAATATTTTGTCGGTCTATCACTTTAAGGTCCGAAACCTAAATTCTTATAGATAGGTTTGTGCTCTGATTGCAGTAATTAAGATTATGGAAGATTATTGCTTAGCTTTTTATAGGTAGTAAAGTTACTGTCGGGTACGTACCTACTTAATTTATCCCTGCAAATTATGAGGTTCCCCTTACCTTCCAAGTCTAGACACACACACACACACACATATATATATATATAATATAAAGTTACTTAATGTAATAGTAGTAGTAGTTAATTCAGCTCATTACGCTTTCCCTCCTATATATGATTGGATAGTAGGCCTGAATATGATGGTATGCATAAGTATTCGAAGGGAGAGTATACATGCAGCAAGAATATATTATATATATGGATATTACAATTCCATACAATCAAAAAAATACAATAAGGAAATCGTTTTATACAGTGATGTGTATAAATATGACCTTAATATTTTAAAATAAAAAAGTTTATTTTTATATGGAATAATATCTGAGAAATGTTAATGCCAAAATAATTTTGGTTTCCACCAAGATAGATCCAGGAACTGACATTAAATTTAATCTCAGCCAAGTGACAATTAAATCTGAACAATTAGATTAAAATCTAACGATTCAAATATATTTATAAATTTTTAATTTAAAAAATACGTGAATGTATTTGAATTATTAAATTTTAGTTTAACAATTTAAATCTAATTGTTATGAAATTGATATTAAGGGTGTATTTGAAACGATAAAAGTGAGATAAAATGAGATAAAATATGGTTTGGATAAACTTTTTTCCTTTGGTGCACACATCAAACCGTATTTTTTGAAAATGAACAGTAGGATTCTCATTCCGACGGATTGGATTTCCGTTTAGACGGATTCAAACTTTTGTATCAATCATGGCTTCTTTGCGGACCAAACCGGACTCGAAATGCCACCATTTTACACCCTTCGTTCTTTTTGTGCTCAGATTAAAAGATATTTCTTCAGATTTCCTTTTATTTGCACTTTTTATTTTCATTTTCTGTTGTTGGAGGCTCATATTGACCATGGTGGGTCTTGAGTTTTGAAATTTCTCTACTTCTCCTTCCAAAAGAAGCATAAATAGGTTGAAAACGTTTGTTTTCTTTCTTTTTACTAGTCCATTGGTAGCCCGTGTGTTGGGATAGAGAGAAAGAATACCTTTCATTAGTTGTATTCATAGATCCGGCGTCTCTGCAATCCAAATCTTCAATGTGCTTAGCGAACCGTTCTGATTGGACTACACGGGCCATTTGAACGAAGTCAGGAAGTAGGCTAGCGTCGGAACGACTTGTAAAATCTGTTTGGACAAAATTGGCTGTGTGAATCTGTCAGAATGTTTCTACAATCCATCGGAACGGTTTCTACGACCTCTAAAAAAATAGTTACAGTGGGTGTCATTCGGTAGTTTGAGAGTCCGTGATAAGAATGGCAAAAAAATTTTACTATATAATTAACTGAATTTCAGTTATCGACTTTTTTTTTAAAATGTATTGAATTTTTTTCGAATTTTGAAAAGATAAGAATATGTAAAAATATAATAAAAATTTTTAAAAATTTTTACCAAAATTTGGTTCACCAAACATACCTAAATTTAATATAAACCTATTTTGATTTCGCGAGGATGGCAATGATGTGAGACTCTGAGTTTAGGAACCAAAAAAAATTGCTGTATTTTAGAGGCAGGAAATGATTGACAGAAGGTGCTCCATGAATTATCTTTTGGGTTGCTGGCATCAGTGGGAAGCTAGCCCTCCAACCCCCACTATTATGACTGCATCTTCCTTATCTTGTGCCTGCACTGCACGCCTGCCCACCAAACTCAAAAGTACCACTCCCAAGGCAGAAATGATACTCTCAAACAAATACACCAATAGTCATGCAAAGACAAAACATATATATACATATATTCCACCTATATATATATATATGAATGAAGAAAATGGTCAACTACCATTAAATTTCCAACTCTTAAGATGAAGAAGATACACTATATATATATATATATATATATTGGACCAAATCTATCTTGAAATACTGAGAAAATTACCACGTTTTACATCAAAAGATGGTAACCATATCCCCCACTAAGATCAATTCTCTTGAATTTTTGGGGAGTATAAGAAGGGAGACAAAGGAAAGAATATAATTAGAAACCCTCTAACCTTATTAATCTAAATTTGGACCCACCAGACATGCACCTTTCTAATTCTAATCTAATCTCATACTAACTCTCTCTCTCTCTCTCTCTCTCTCTCTCTCTCTCTCCCCAATCATCAAGGCCAAGCCCTATGATTGCGTGGGTCCCACTCCTGGTCCTAAGTGTCTCTCGACAACCACCGTGGCAAGCCGGCCCCACCAAACTACACACATCATCTACTATGTGCCCTACCCTAATGGCACATATGGACCATGCTTAATCCAAAACCTAATGGACTTATCGACATGTGGGTCCCGTCGAGTGGTCAATTTCGCGACATTTGGATTGGTTGGGATGGTTACAAGTGGCTTTAGCCGCCATACGTACATTGCCTCACTTGCAAGCGGAGAATTGCACACGTGCTACTATTTACTGCAAATAAGGAGGGGGGAGGGACGGAGGGAGGGAGAGTGGCCACCGAAACAGCACTATAGAGGGCAATTTGTGAGTGGCACTGTTCCATGCGCAGCGTTAAAATATGCCATGGGTTGGGTGGTGCCCCATTAAGGGGGCCCCCACTCTTGCGGAGCGGTGGAGCTGTCACAAAATAGACTCTCGAATTAAAGCATTGTTCGATAATGGTGGTGGAAGCGAGCCCAATATTGGGGCTATCGAGCCACTATTGAGTCAATATTATTAACGTGGCAGACCAACGTGACGTGGGCAGATTAATAAGGGATTGGGTGAGTAATCACTAATTAAGACGCCGAAGATCACTCTAGTCCCACATCACTTAGTTGGAGAAAGTGTTTTTTATGTAATATTTAATATCTTTAAAATATGACACTTCTTAAAATTGTAAAAACAATTAGGTGGTATTTGTTTTATTTTTCTGTTTTTTATTTTTTGTTTTTGTTTTATGTGTTAAAAATCTTAAAAGGAGGAAACAAAAAATACTCTATTTTTCTTATTTTGAGATTTTCTTTATTTTTTGTTAAAAACTCTCGAAACGACTTTTTATCATTTTTCATTTCATATGTAAACTCATTTTCAGTTTTTGAAAATAAATTTTAAAAACACAAGTAATCAAATGAATTTTGAGCTGTTTTCCTTATTTTCAAAAATACAAAATGAAAAAATGAGCTCAAAACAGAAAATAGAAAACAAAAACAGAAAATAAAAAATAGAAAAATAAACCAAATAATCCCTTAATTTTGTTAAAATTTTAAGTTTAAATATGTTTGAGTGAGAACATTACCTAAATGAGTGATCCATGGAAAGTTCTCACACTGCTTTTAATCAAATTTAAAACGAATAATGTACGTTATACTGTGGAAATATTAGTTATTGCAATTAAACTAGATTCAAACTCAAATTTGAGTTTTTGCATGGGTTTGAGTTTGACTTGATAAAGAATAATTTAAACTTAAAATTTAGTCGTAAGTAGTTTGACAAATATAAATGATATTGTTTTGGTTTAAAATATAAATTATGAACATAAATAAGTTGATTAAATCAAGATAATGTGGTTTTGATGAAAAATAGTATACAATTAATATTTTTAATAAATAAATAATTTATATATATATTTTTGGGTTAGCCAACCAGTGTCCGAGCTCTTACAGGCGACTGCAATTTTCGATGTTAGAAAGTGACTCATTGTGAGGTAGAAAGGCAAGGCATGTCAAGACTCGGGTTTGGAGTGGAAAAAGAAAGTGTAAAGGAGCTTTTGGTGGTTTGTCCTAGTTCATTGAGGGCACAAATTCATTGCCTTGGCCTTTGTCTAATCCTCCCCTGTGCCGCACTATTTTTTGGGGGGTTCTTTCCGCGTCATGGCTATACATGTATAGCTAGGCAAATTTATGAACATCCCTACATGTTTGAAGTGCATAAATGCCATGTTGACAACATTTTTGACGGAGTCATTAAAGGCATTGTTCTTCGCTAGTAGAAACAAACCGATCTTTGATTTTTTTTTTTTCTCGTCATTGTATACTATACATATAGTTGTAAATACATAGAAAAGAAGACAAAACAAGTGATTTGAAATTAAAAAAAAAAAGAGCTTAATTAATTTATAATTTATTAAGTTTATTTTCGTAAAAAAAAATTCCTCATAAAATGAAACAGTATCTTTATGAATATTTTGTTTTGAAATTATAATTAAATTCATGCGTAGACTGATTCCAAGACTACCTCGAGTTATAGTTTAGGTAGCTTGGTCCCAAAAATTTTTTTGGGATAATTACTTTTTTACTCCTTGTACATAAAGTAAAAATTACTTAAACTCTCTAAATTTTAAAAATTTACTTTTACATCTCTTATACTTTGAATTGAAGTGAAATTATAAACGGTATTAAAATTTCAAATTAAAAGACAAAAATACCATTAAAAACTAAATAAAATCGAGGGATATAAGTATAGATAATATAAATTATAAAAGGTATGAATGCATTTTTTAAAATTACTTAGAGTCAAAATCGTTATATTTGACGAATTTTTTAATATTTTTACTTTCATCCAAGTTATAAGGGATGCAAATGTATCTTTTTACAATTTAATAGGTATAAGTAATTTCCACCTTAAGTATAAAAAATAAAAAAGTCATTATTATAATTTTTTAGTTAACTTTTTTTTATAAATTTAACTTATCTTAAATTTTATAACATATTTATTTTTTAAAATTGTTTGTTCCACTTACATTTTTATTAGCTAGTTTGTTATATCATTGTTCAAAACTTAAGCCTAAGTTTAGTCACATCCATCAATCGTTACCCTTTCTATAATAGTTTTTGTAATAAATAAATAAATAAGTTGGGGATTACTGGTCCAATAGGTCAATGATTGCTAGATAGGTGGACAGGCAGATGCTTCTGCTTCTTGAGAGATGAGAAGAGAGAAACAAGACATGGTTAAGAGTTTCAAGTGCGTGCTTCCAAGTAATCTTCCATCGTTCGCTCTCGCTGCCCCCACAAACAAACACACCCCACCCAGTTCATGCATTTGTATTGCATGCTCTCTCTCTCTCTCTCCCCCCCCCCCCCCTCCTCGAGCCCTGCCACAGCAAATCTCTCGACTGGGATGAAACCTTACACGCCACATCATTCTCTCGTGCTTCTCTCTCTCTCTCTCTCTCTCTCTCTCTCTCGCACCACGCCAGCATCATTTCTCTTTGTGACTGATTTGCATTAGCATTACCTCTTCAAGCGCATATATATACATACATATATATATATTCTGTGCCCTGTCTATTTTTCTGTCTTATTTTCACTTCCTTTCCTGCCATGCCAGTCTTTCACAAACTCATTTCCACTTTGAATTCAGCTTCTTTTCCAAGGTGGTGAAAAGAGAAACTTAGTTATAACTTGGATGCATGGGAATTACTGCTAATGACAAATGATCAATGACTCGCCAATTGGGCTCTGAGACCGAGACCCAGCTGGCTTTCCTTCGATCGATAGGGTGGTTGGGGTTGGAAGCAGCCTCTTAGTGTGCAAATACTTTTAATGTCAAACATGTTGAAGAATCAGTACACGTGCTATTAACTAAACAGAATTCTCTGCTAGGATCTTAAGACTTCATCTGTCAATAAGATGTCCATGTAAATTAGTATTTATTTATTCTTTTTAATCAATGATGTTGAAATAAAAAATACAAGCCAATAATTAATAGACTTGGAGATATAATATGTAATGTATATATCTTGTTATATATTTCAGAAAAATTAAGAAGAAACCGTTATATAGACTCATAATAAGAGGTATGTATGGTAATAATTTATAAATTAAATATACTTAACAACTTATTAAAAATTAAGATAAAGAATATTCTAATATAAGTAACATATATGTGAAAAATATTTCATAACTTAATATAAAATATTCTAACATCTCTCACCAAATCAACTTGAGTTTGGAAATAAAAGAATTCCAAAGTTAGTTGAACTAGATAGTAGAATAAGCCCTTGAGTGTAGAATCTAGAATTGTGTGACTACTCGCAGCGACGAAGTTTGATAGTGAGTTCCTGAAGAAATTTAGCTGCTACTACTGGTATGATTATTTTTTGGATTGAAGATTAAAAAAAATAACAAAACAGAATATATAGTGTGCGAAAATAGAACAAAAAAGACAAAACTGAAAAATGTCGGAAGAAAACAATAGTACCTTACTCTCTAAAGTTTACAGCCAATAAGAAAAACTAACATCTGTTAATATATTATAATTAATTCTGTCAAAAACAATACTTTGAATAGAATGAACAATATAATACTGAGATGTCATCTTAAATAAAAAGTGTACTGAGATGGTGAAATATAAAGAAATAGAGATCAGAATCAAAATAAAAAGGGTAAAAAAAAAAACCCTAAGAACCGGTTCAAACTACTAAAAAAAAGATTTATAGTGAAAAAAAATAGTGTAACAGAATGATATTATTCCAAAGAAATTAAAAATACAGAATATGACCATGATACCATGTTAAAATAAAAAGATAAAAGACAATAAATAATAGAATTGGAAATAGAATATGTAATGTCTATATCTTGTTATATATTTTATAAAGGTTAAAAAGAGACCTTTTTTATAGACTTGTAATAAGGTATATGTATGGTAATGATTTATATACAAAAATAAATCTAACTACTTATTAAAAACTAAGATAAAAAATATTCTAATATAAGTAACATATATGTCGAAAAATATTTCATAAGCTAATATAAAATATTCTAACAAATGATTCACAAATAAAGAGTGAATATTTGTAGAATTACAAACCAACTAATTAAGCAAATCACAAATTTTATTTATAAATAAATTCATTTATATTTATTTAATAAAAGAAATGAATAAATTTTAGCATAATTTTTAAACTCAATAAATAAATTAATTAAGCCAGGTGAGGCCGGCTTGATGGAATTGGTAAATAAATTTATTTATAAATTGTAAATATACTTATAATTAAATTAACTAAAATTATTTATGAAATTTAATAATTTTCCTTTCTTATAAATAAATTAAATTTTTTATAAATTATTTATTAATTTAAAAAAATTTATTTGTTCGTCTATTAACAATCTTATTTATTTGTAATGGTAAACAAACTTTAATTGAAGTTACATATGCTAGCATGAAGAACGCTGTAAAATTTGTGGTATATATGTATATATATGTATGTACATATATAGAGAGAGAGATAGAGAGATGGGGGGAGTTTCAAGAGATTTGATGGCCTTTAGAGGAGAGGTAATTAATGGTTGAGTTTGGAGTAAGATAAATTGAGAGTTCCTAAGACGTACAATAAAAGAAAAAAGTTGATATGATATAAAGTTAACAGAAATTTATAAAATTTTTTAGAGTTTATTTGTAAATCAAACGAAGTCAATAATGCCTGAACTAGCTAAGGAGGTAGCTGCGTCAGGCATGGATATATGTAAACATGGAGGGCATCATGTTCCCCGTGCTCCAAATCCCTCTCTCCTTCCCCCTTCTCTCCTTTCCTCTCCTCTCCCCTCCCTTAGCAAAAGTTGTCTCTTCTCTCATTTATTATTATTAAATTATATATTAAGTAATTAAAAAAATTATCAAAAAAGTAATTAAAATAATACAAATACTTATGCATCCACCATTTTAAATTAATAAATTTATAAAATTTTATTTAATTATTATAGTAACAATGCCATATTCTTCTAGTAATTTTTTTTTTAATTCAATGACATTATTCTTATTATTAACCAACTTTCTAAATCCCTGACCGATTCATAACCTATTCACTCTCCAGCCCCAACCTTTAAAGCTCACCCCCATCTCTCTTTATAAACATATATATATATATATATATATATATATATATTTATATATTATATGCACATCAAGATAGATTAGGCTTTTGGAAGGGGACCAAAAGAGAGTAATATTAGTATTGTCGGCAATCTTGGAACTCATGCACATGCATTTTTAATTATTGCCTAATGCAACAAGTTAAGATTCTAACTGTAGCCCACACATGATTGCTAGCTCTACTTATAAATCTATCACATTATTACCGAGGTAGGGGTTAATTCATATTTATTTCCCCTTTGACCACTGTGTGTGTATATGTATATATATAGAGAGAGAGAGATCCACTTTCCACGTGGCAACATGCAATATGCCAATATCATGAGATGACACTTGGATCAAGTAGAAAGTTGCCACTTGCGTGTATTGACCCATGCAAATTGATGAGTTGTTCAATTAGACATTTCCCCCTAGTGAATTTTGTGACATTCCATTAATTGTTACCGGGAAATTGTAACATATATATGTATTAATTGATAAATATTTAACTTTTAGACAGATTATAATTTGTACTTTTATTTTCTACGTTTAATTTTTTTTTATTTATTTTTATTATTCTAACAATTGACTCCTTGAATTAAATTTCAGTGAGACTATTTTGTTGAATTTATTAATAAAAAAATACAACATCGCACTACTGACAATTTTTATTAAATTTATTCTCATATTTGAATTATAGAAATTGATATTTTAATAAAAGATATGTTAGATTTTATTTAATTAAGTGAATGTGAAGTGGAAGAATTAAAATCACTTTAAGACACATGGCATTGAAAGAGTGCACTGTACACTGATGCATTCCCCAATATCCAATATACCTAAGTACGTGTTGGTTTAGGAAAAAAAAAAAAAAAAGGTGGCAGCGAAGCTATCAATTACTAATTTTTTGATTTTTTTTAAATATCAAATTTACAATCTTATATTTCAGATTTTTTTTAAATTTTGAAGAGTAAAAATATCAAATTAACAAAAAAATTAAAAAATTAACTAGTAAAAAGTTACTTTTTTTTTTTTTTCTCCTTCTCAAATGCAAAAAAGTTAACTCTTTTTTTTTTTTCCCAAACTCATTCTAAGACTCTTAACCTAGCTACTACAATGGTGGGAATGACTAGTATTTGTCTTTCTTCATAAGACAGAATCTCATTAAGCAAGGGGATATAAGCATTATTTTGGTGTAGATTTAAATCTCACCATGTAGAAAATCTTAAGTATGACGCGTGCATACATATATATTTATATATATATAATGTAATCTACAAAATTCCAAATATATATATACGACCGGTCAGGCTTTCATTATGAGTAACCCTTTAAACAAGCACACGCACTGCTACCCATGCAACGGTATTATGTATATGTATATATGTAAACTTCAATAGTCCCGACATAGAAATGTACTGGCGTCGAATCTAATCTTATGATCAAACGATAACCAATCAGAAACAACTTGCCCTAACAATATGATTAAGGTCTTTTGGCTTCTGGAAATTTTCAATTAGGGTTTGCTTGAATTACGAATGGGCATAATCATAACAATGATCTTATTCTAGAAGCATTCAATTATAAATCGGGCGGTGCTCCTTTCATGCACCTAGTGTAAGTAATGGAGTACGAAATTCTCTCTCTCTCTCTCTCTCTCTCTCTACCCCTTCCTCCTCTAAACACTGTTAATAGTTTCGTGTAAATCTAATAATTAATTATTTCATTTGATTCGTCATTGTAAGATGACTTTTTTTTTTTTTTTTTTTCTTTTGGGTCAGCGGTAAAAGCTTGAACTACCCTGCCAAATGACTTGGGTTCATAGCTATGCGGGTGCAAATTATCTGAAAGCATAAGCTATAGAATATCAAGAACAGTCAGATCCAGAAAAGAATTTCAAATGAAAATAAACAGAATCAAGTCAATTAATTCCAATCTTAAAAAATAATTTTTAAGTCCAATCAACTGAAAAAGGCAATTCATACAAGGTTTGCACACCCCCCCCCCCCCCAACAAACAAAAAAACATTCTCTTCTTCTTTGAGTTCATTCTCTCCCAACCGAATTTGAACAAATTCTACTCTACAACCAAAAGAATGAATAATCAGCCCAAAAAAAACTTCTAATACAAAAACCTACGACACCCATTCAAAAAAAAAATACACTACACTAAAGCAGGAACCAAAGGAGGCTCAACCTCAAAACTGCTTTAAGCTTTTGACAAAATCGACCTCCCACCAAATACAAGACGACATGAACATCCATGCCTTGCAGCAATCTTGTTCCAAAAACACAAGATGATGTCAATGCCCGTAATTTTAAGGCTTCATCGGCAAAACAAATACTCGAGGCTCGCTGAGGTTGGAGTGAAGTTGAGTTGATGTCTCAGCATGGGGCAGTTCTGGCACAAAGCATCTTTGCCGAACAAATTACAATATTTCATGTTTCATTTGACTTCCCAATCCATGCCCCCTATACTTCTGGTGTGGCAGCAGATGGACATTTCCCTAATGTATTCCATAATATATAATCCCCAGAAGTGACCTGTTGCAATAAACAAAAAAAGCAAAAATCACATCAGCACATAATTGCTTTTTCACTGTATGGAAAACTACAATGTATTTTCGTAGAAGATTCAGAAACGCTAGTATTACTTCATGGAAAACAGCTGTACAGCTATTTTTGTGCATATACGGCGCACAATACAGTCTTAAATTTATGAAAGAATGACTGAATCACATGACTATATATTTCCCACTGACTACAGACCAAGAGACAAATGTCACTACTGTTGAGTGACAAGACATCATTTTTCTGTTGTACTATAAATCAGCGTTTCCATTACCAACAGAACAAAACCTTTTTCGCTGAAATAGCATAACAAAATTCACAAAAAATATTCGAGCTATCAGCAACTTTCTGATATCAAGGGCAGCTTAAAGAAAACTCCTCTTTGCAGTTGGACAAGAGAGTTCCATTAATGCATTGGAAAATCTGTTAGTAGAGAGACAATAATGATTACATTTGGATAAACATAAAATTTAAATCAATGGATTCGAAACTAAACCTTACAAAATATGAGGAGTGTGACTACTATAGATCAATTGAAAAACTATTTTGTAAAGAATTTTTTACGCAGCTAGAACCATTAATATTAAGGGTTTCAAATAACTAGTTTTACATAATTATTTCAAAGTCACTGAAATTTATCATTATCCATCATCTCCACTTTTTTAGTTCGCTATTGGAGTTATTCTCCATCAATAATACTAGTATCAAACAATGTTGTTAAAATTTGTAAAAATTGGGATTTTACCTAAAATCGGTAGAGGGTCCGTAAAATCGAATCGTAAAATCGTAAGATTTTACTTACAGCTTATCTTATGAAACCATAGTCTATATAACACAATATTTTAACATTCAAAGCTTTCAATTTGATATGATCATGTCGTCTAAGTGGAAAGACAATCCCCTCAAGGCTAGTAATGTGATTCGAATCCCACATTCGAAGGTAAGCAAAAACAGATTTCCCGACAAAAAAACTTTCTCAACAATAACAAATTTCACATAAAAATTTATGAAATAATGAGAAGGCAGATGGATCTAAAAAAAAATGAAAAGAAAGAAAAAAATGAATAGGGCTGGAGAGGCAAATCGCTTTTTTACCTATTTTATCCCAAAAAACGATTTTGATATGATTTAACAAGGTTTTGCACTGTAAAATCGTAAAATTGTACGATTTTACGATTAAAATTGGAATTTTAACAACATTAGTATCAAATCCCTCCACTTGCAATCCATAAATACAAACACAATATAATACGTGCCATTGTGCATTGCCATTGGTAAGTATATTATACATAGTCGAATTTCTATAAAGGGCAAGGCAAAGGGAACATGGGTAATATGACCCAAAAAAAAAAAGAACTATACTCTGTGGGAAATTGGTAACTAAAGTTCCCTTTAATTATTATGAAAATTTACAAGTGCATCAGAAAGGGTATTGGGGGGGGGGGGGGAGGCATCAAGATAATTTGAGCTACCAACCACACGAGATTGAAAGTTGCAACCTAGAAAAATTAAGATTGCATCGTTCCAATTTTTGATGTATTAATTTATCTATTTTTTTGTGCATGAGTAGAAATAGGGCCAATGGGGTTCAAATTAAGATGTTTCCAATTATGTTGCCTCCCAAAACACTCTAACATGGAGAACCACTACAACAATTCGTAATTTTCCTGAAATTGATTTAAAGCATGGATGAAAATGGTAGCAAATTTAAAATCTCGCACATAAAATGTCTTGCGACATGTTTTCTTTCTTTCTTCCCCCCCCCCCCTTTTAAATCCAAGGTCTTGGATTCTAATTATGTTTAAGATTCATTTGAATCTTATTTTATTGGTAATTTTAGCAGAAATCTAAAACATGTTGATAAGTAAATGGTTGAGAATACTGCTAAATTTAAGCCATTAAACCTAATAATAGGGGTTATACATCTAAAGAAAATTTTATTATAAAAGGTCTGCATAACAAAACCTCGTGTACCGACACATCAAGAGGCTATCTTTGGAATCATAGATTCCTTCAATAAAATAAGAGAAACCTTGAGAAAATTAAAGGGAAAACAAAGACTACCTGAGATGAGAACTCCACAGGTGCTTTAACAGCTGGAAAGATACTCACCTGCATGCAGCAGAGACTTTAAGAAGGCTAGCAATCTAACATAAATTAAGCAGTCCCAAAAGGAACTGACAATGTAGTTCTGGATACTTTTGTACGTTTAGAAGAGTGGATTCCAACCTAAGGCTGAGATTTAAAATGTGAAACCAGCAAACCCAGAAACATAAGCAGATGCTAAATCCACTAGCAAAAATTCAAGGAGATGTCCCGATGTTTTTGTTTTTTTTTTTTTTTTGAGAAAAATAATAATAATAATAATAAGCCTTTTCATTTTTTATTAAGTGGGCTCCATGGACTTACAGATTTGGGATCAATGGTCATTCCAGATAAGGATGCCCCCACAATCTTGAAAGATACCTGTATTCATGAATCAAAAATAAACTTTTTTCTGAAACAGATAATAACAGGCTAATTCTTCAATATTCTGATAAGGTCAAATCTCCAAAAATGCAAGCATAAATTAAAGGCCATTGGGGTTTGCTAACTTTCTCATAAAATTGAAAATAAAAAGCTACAGAAGTAACAAAACAAAGCTAGTTTGCAATAAGAAATATTGAGTTGAATCACAAAGCAATATGCTTCCTCTTAAGAAACAACCTCCAAAAACAAAAATAAATAAAATAAATAACAAAAACCCACAAAACATATAACATCAGCATATAAGAAAGATTGAACTGAATCATCAAGCTATATGCTTCCTACTAGAAGTGGTGCACAAGTGATGTGTGTGATAATTCCCTCCTTACATAATAGGTAGTTGAGGGTATAAAAGTTAAAAACATAAATGGTTATAAATTATGAAAGTAAAATTTGTAGTTAAGGAGGTAGTTCGAAAATTTACTCACACATCATTTGTAATCCTGGGTAGTTAAAAGGGTAATTTTTTTTTTTCTATTTTTTCCCCCTTTGCGGGAAAGGGGGGAAGCCTTCACCAACTAAATGGCTTCACCATTTTTTTTTTTTTTACTTCAGAATATGCCCGCTCCTTTAGTATAATAGCATAGAGTATAGGTTAAAAGGTAGGCGAGGGGGGAGGATGGAATCCATTGGAGAATTGACTAAATCATGGATTTTTTTTTTTTTTTATGTGAAAGCATATTATAATACTTTTGTTGCTAGGAAGGAGTTAGCCTTCAGAAAAAAATTTGGAATTTTGGAGCTCCAGCAAAGGTTACTTTCTCAATGTTCTTATGGTGGTGTTTGATCCATGGTAAAATCCTCATAATTGATAACATAATTTTGAGAAGGATTGTTGTTAATCAGTGTTCTTCATGCAATAACAGTGGAGAGTCTAATGTTCATTTATCTAAATATTGTTCTTGGTCCAAGGAACTTTGGGATTTGACTCTTTCCTGTTTTGGAATGTATTGAGTTTTTCCAAAAAAGAAAAATGCAAAACAAGTGTTTGAAGTATGCTGGGGTAGTAGGATTTCTAAAAACAAAAAGAAGGCATGAAAAGCAGCACCATTTTGCCTCTCTTGTTTGATTTGGAGGGAGAGAAATAGAAGAATTTTCAAGGGTAAAGAGTTCCCATTGTATAAATTGAAAGGCATTTTTTTGTCTACATTATATAGGTGGATATCAGGGGGTTTTGAGCCAGATTTCTATAGTTTTTCATCTTTCACAGAGGACATGGAGTAAATTATTATTATTATTATTATTATTATTATTTTAAGTCAGTGGCACCTCTCAGGGGCGGAGCTACATTAAGGCAAGGACGGCAAGTGACACCTCCTTGACTTTGGATGTAAAATTACCAAAATACCCTTAACTTTTTAGCTTTATTAAACGAATTAAATTAATTTAAAATTAGAGTATATTAGTCTTATTAAAACATTAAGATTAACTCAAATTTTCTCACCATAAAAGAAGTTTAAAAGAGTCAAGCCCAAGTATTTTTTGTGAAATAAAGTACATTCCCCCCCTACACCATTGAATACTTTTGTTCATAATATCAAAAAAATATAATATATAACATAATAAATTTTATAAACAATAAAACTTAATAATAATTATATTTTTTTGGGGTAACAAGAGACATCTTTATTAAATCTCAGGTGCCTCTAAAAGGATCAGTATATAATGAAAAGTATATTCACTGATTTAATATCCATAAATAATTCTAGCTCTCCCTAAAAGTAACATTGTTTATCTTCTACTCTTAACGCTAAGGTTACTCATTATCCTTTTCTTAAGTGTCCGATGCCCCCCTTACCGAAAATCGTAGATTCGCCCTTGGCACCTCTTGATGCTAATTTTTAATGTAATTTCTACTTTAATTATTATCTAAAAAAAAAAGCCAAGTCCCCATATATTTCTAGAATTTATAGATTGCTCCAACTTATGTTACATGGACATGGTATTGGTGCGGGCATGGGTATGTTTCTCATAATTAGAATCATCTGATTCTATTTTTCAAGGTACCAAGATAACTAAATTTAATATTTCTTGACTATTTCTTTCATTTACTTAGGATAACAT
This sequence comes from Vitellaria paradoxa, assembly GCA_019916065.1. Lineage (NCBI taxonomy): Eukaryota > Viridiplantae > Streptophyta > Magnoliopsida > Ericales > Sapotaceae > Vitellaria > Vitellaria paradoxa. Next base: position 43,609,900 of record CM034241.1, on the reverse strand, counting down.
GGTATTTGTAGATTAGTACAGAGATTTTTATTCAAGGAATGGGAATCTTATGCATATCTTCAATAGTAAACTCTACCATTTCAACATATTTTTTTGAGTGCGTATCCACCTATCACATCCCATACCCTAACCATAATTTCAAGAGTCTACTTCACCAATATTAGAAGATTCCAAGTAAAACATAGGCTCTAACTAAAGCTTTAAATGATAGATTGACATACTTTAGCAAAATTGTACGCCTGCCAGCAAAATGGCTCCTCAAGGTCAACTGGATGGAGGCCTTTGTTCATTTTTTCCATTAAAAAGTCCTCCACATTTACCACATTATTAGTAGCCTCTGTTTCTACGTCACTATCTTCATCAGCTACACTTCCCAATGACAACCCATTAGAGATCAGTCTTTGTACCTGCCATGAAGCAAACCTAACTGTTCCAGAGAAAGTTGCCTCAATACTCTTCCCAGAAACACCCCTTCCACTAGTTATAATTTTCCACTCAACCGAATGCTCAGTCATTGAAACTGTTCCAATAGAAGGTGTCCCATCAAAAGAAACCACCCTTCTCCTAGGGAAAGGCATGGTCACAGTACAGAAGTCCATTGTTAGAGGAGCTTTATAACCTTCCATCAGGCGCAACTTAAACAGAAATGCACCTTCATTTTCTGACACCAATGACAGCTGGTAAAATCCTTTTATTGGATGTGCAACGCCACAACAGGCTTGATAACGCATTAAGACAAAATTACCCAATGGTGGTGAAAACATCACAGCCTGCTTATCTACTCCTTGTTCTGGCACCTGAGCACAAGGATGAAATGATAAACCATCAATGCAAGCTTTGTCTAACCCAATCGTGGTGATAGAAACATCAGGCAACCCTTCTAATTCTGCCCGACAATTCACTTGACCAGAAATCGAGATAGTATCTGGAATCTCGTCACGGTCATACATTGCAGCATGAACTGCCTCGTGAATTGTAAAAATGATTCTTTGCTTTCCTTTATAGAGATATGGTTTCCATGCAGGCTGCTTTCTGTCTGCTGGCGGTAAATCTGCTGAAGCAAAGCCATAAAGCTTAATAGCAGAAATATTTGCATAGCTGAGGTCCAAAGGTGTACCTATATATGAGAGAGAAGCATGTGTCAGACAACCATTAGATAACCATAAACAACTAAATATAAGAAAATCTATAAGAAAATTGAGATGAGAAATACCATAATGAAAAGTACCGACCAAAGGGCATTGAGCTACTAATAAAAGTTCGAAGTGCATCTTTATCAAGGGCCCTTGAACCAATCTTTGGAGCATCTGATGCAATGGTTCCACTCATGGCACTGTTCGAGGTAGCAGAAGCTGCGACTGGTGCTGCTACAGGTTTTGCTCTTGCAGAAATACCAGAAATCCCGATACTGCCAGTTAGGGAATCCAACAACCCGCCTACTGATGGAGAAGCACTAACAACCACCTCAGGCTCCGGAACATCGCCTGTAACTATGTCACATATGGCATGTGCCACCATAAAAGCCCTATACATGGGGGAAAAAATAAAGAAAGGTGAAAGTCAGCATTCATCATGCACTAGTCGTATATGCTCAATGCCCATCAAGGCATCAATGACTAATAGCAAACTAATATCAAACTAATAGACACACCACACAGGCAAGAGAGAGAGAGAGGGAAGGAGAGAGAGAGAATCATGCAAAATTCTAGGGAGGAAAAAATCCATGGAGTAGGTCGTCAAGCAACGTAAAAAGTGGGAAGTTGGTCCCTAAGAATAAAACACGGTAAAGATCAAAAGAAACATAGTAACAGACCCTTCTCAAGTTAATCAGAATGTATCTCTGCCCACAAGAAAAAAAAAATTAACTAAACAATAAACAAATTAATTTTGCTTAATGACAAACTGGTAAACCGCCCGATTTAAAGGATTTATTTTTTAACAGAGGTTTCAGAATAAAGGGAAGGCAACTCAAAAAAGTGGCCCCATGCACCAACCCAGATATTTTAAGGGTTTGCACAACCAAAGAAAAAATGACAACCACATTTTAATGACCAATAAACAGTGATATAAAAGGCCCAGATTTGAAGCTATAGTTGTCGCAGTTCCGTATGCCACATTATGAACCCAGTTGAAAGCTGAACTCTAGGACTAAGAATTAAACCAGAATCCAGATGCAAATTCAGCAATGCAATAAAATAGACAGCACTTAAAAAATATAGGTTCAGCAACATGCAGATCCAATTGAACATTTGAAAGTGTAAGCTGGCTGGTAGAACTCCGCCAACAAGAGCAAACTACAAACACAGAATCTAAGATACCGCAGACTCCAATTACCACATCTTTTTTTTTTTTTTTAATAATCATTTTACCACATCTAGCTGAAACATACAAAACAAAACCAAAACACCACCATTGCTGTTACGCAGAAACACATGAAAAGAGCGGGCATGGGGGTCAGATTTTATGTTCTGAAGAAGATTCATTATTGGTTTGCCCAAAAGCAGAAGCATTCTACAGCCCGTTCCAAGCAATATCAATTTTCTGTCAGGATCAAGGAGAGGGACAATAAGCAGTAGGTATTTAATATAAAGAGCATGAGCAATAAATCCAGAAAGAAGCAGTATTAATTGACTCCTCAAGATTCACGAACCAGATTAATATACTCCTAGAAATAACAAATTACCATATAAAGCACTCAGTTAAAATGGAATTCGATCAGATCGTTGTTGACATGGATATGCCAGATAATTCTGCAGTCAGAACAGAGGTAAAATATTTTTTGAGTGAAAATGGCCGGTGCTCTACACCACACAGTTATAGGCTCCTAACTTCCGAAACATAAACCCATATTATGTAGAAGCAAAGGAAGAGAAAATAAGGTACTTATGATAGGAATACCATAAGTTGCCTTGCAAGTTTAACTACTTGGAGTAGATGATTAAAAGCAGCAAATGCATGTGCATTGCAGGTAAATAGAAAAATCCCTAATTCAGTCTCAAATTTAATAATACAGTTTTCCTATGCCAAGGCTAAAGTTTCAGCATCCATATTAGATGCAGTTATGAAGAGGAAAAAGGATGGTCCATCTTGCAAGAATTTTTTCTGTTGTTTTCTGCTCATGAATGACATGCATGTAACTTACCATACCCTGTGATGGATGGAAGATCAAGAAGGAGGGAAGACAAACTTCCATCCACTCCAACAGCATTTCCACAATCAGATCTTTTACACATGTTCACATATGCTTTTAGATGACGGGGTTCAACTAAAGGCAATACAAGGATAACATAATGGCTTTTTATGTGCAAAATTAATGGCCATAATAGATTATTGTCTCCTTCCTCTTCTTTGTCAATATATAGGCTTATAACATGCCGTGAAATTGGATCATCAACCCACGAATCAGACCCTTGAGCTGACTGAGCTACCCGTATACCAAACCCTCGAGCAGACCCCTCCCTACAAAAACAAATCAGAGAATAATATCTAGATGAAATACCATGCAATTTATTTAAAAAAAAAAAAAAGCATACAGTACTTAGAGCCAACCAATGCAAAAACCATCGACTATAATAATATGATAAGGTCACATAGTTTTGCAGACAATAAAGTAACAAACAGGCAGACTCTGTCATCATAAAAAAAGTTGCGTTAAATATAATGCAACTTCTGAGAGGATAAAGCCAAACACAAAAACACCTATGCCTTGGTAATGGGTATTTATCAAAACATAAATAAATCTGTGTGCCTAGGGATTCCATCAATTAGAATATAAGTAAATATAAATTATGAGGTGGAGACAAACAAAAAACAAGACCATAATTAGTGATCCGAGTATGCAACTATTAACATGTGTCACATATGAAAAAATGCAAAATCAATGTTTTTGGGGGGATCTCTAAATATATGACATCACATGACTCTCTTCAGGCTTTTGCAAATGGCTCATTTTTCTAGAATGTGGATCGCTCTGGTATCCAAAATGACAAGAACAGGCACATGGTATCCTACATGCTCTGGGACAAGTTACGAAGAGGTAGGCTTATAATAACATCACTGGAATTCCTCAAGTACCGCTAAATATGAAATTATATTCTATTAACAACTGGAACATTTAACAGACATAAACAACTTCATGAAGTGAACACAATTCTAAGAGCATTATGGCCCTGTTTTAGATCTTCTAGATTTAACTTCTTAATATTTTCTCATAAGAATAAAATTTTCCCTCTTAATTATTAAGAGGGAAAATCTTATTGGATCGCTATAGATTCCTAAATTCCCCAGGAAAAAGTGTACCGTCATTTGAACGAAATTCAAAGTATATATGGAAAGGAAAATAGAGCTTTCTGGTAACTATGAATGATGAAAGTAAAAATCAGAACGATTCATTGATGCAAAAACAGCAACCCCCAAAGGATTAAATCATTTTGAGCTTACAAGATTCAATCATTTACACTCATTGGTGCAATAAGGGATTAGGAATTGCAAACTAACCCGTCTTCAATGGGAACTCATATCATGGAAAAATTACCCGACTTCGATGGGTACTCACATCGCCCACCTTGTTTGGAGCAGATATGGAGATACTATTTGCAGGAAGAGGGACGAGGATTTTAAGTGATCCCAAAATGCTTACAACAACCGGGATGATAACCTCCACCTAACCCTATACCTTCCCACCCAGCCCTATATCCATATACATACCCCTTATATATTAATTAATTTTTCTGTATACATACCTCTTATATATCAATTAATATCCATTACACAGGATAGTATATTTTATATATAATATTATTTAATTTATTGTAGAAGCATCATATTTGTAGTTTTATTTGGCAAAGCTTGTGTTCTGTTAAAGTATTAGCCCTCTTGGATCAAACCAATGCGGCGTGAGCCAGGGGGTGTTTACCTAAACTAACCAACCAAACAACTTCATTCTCACACTCCCAACTAACGATGCAATAAGCTTTTGTGATGAGTTGAGCATGGAGCAAGCTATTAATCTTGTCATGACTAAACTTTGTGTCTTTTATTAGTTTGAAAGAATGATTTACTTCATTATTCACACCTCAATAAACATGGGAAAATTAAAAAATGAAATCACTGTTTTCTTTGCCAGTGAACCCATTTTTTTAATCAAATATTTCTTCTTCATGTCGTTTTTGGGATTTGCATTCCTATGAATATTTTATCTTTGTTTTATATACATATTTTTTCATAAAATATGTAATAATTTTTTTTTAATTTTTGGAAATATTATATAACATGATTTTGATTTAATAAATAATTTTCATTATTAGGATGGGATACCAGCCCATGATAGACAAAAACACAACTTGTGTTTATTTATACATGGGGCTGTGAGATGGGGAGCCTGCACCTAGGTGGGGACAAAGATGGGGATGGATTTCATCCCCAAATGAGAATGGGGTTAGGAACAACTAAAGGTATTATTAAACAGCATAGGGGAAGGGGAAGGGATTCCCTCCCCAGAACTGTCCCATTGACATCATACATTCACGTGGAAAATGCTTTGGAAGTCTGAAACACCTTCAAGGTTTCTTTTTTCATATGGTGCATGTTTCATGGCAAAATCCTCATAATTGATAATCTTACCAAGTAAAGATGAGTTATGATCAACAAGAAAGGCTAATGTGCCCTCACGATCAATTTTATAGGTCTTGGTAAAGGAAGGAAAGGTCAAGTCCTCTGGTTGTGTGCCATTTTCATGATAATATGGGTATTATGGTCCGAGAGGAACTTTAGAATCTTTGAAGACAAATGCAATGACGTTAGAGAATTATACAATAAAAGCAAGTTTCTAGCTTTACCATGGGCATTAATTACTGACGAGTTCAACGGGATTCCGTAATTTTTTATCCAACAAAATTGGGAGGGAGTTTGCTTTTAAATTTTAGATCACTTCGCTGAACTGTTTTGGAGTGCAATGGGTTTTTTTTTTCTTTGGAAGCTAATCATACTTGGGAGCTCATGTTAAGAAGAGAATAAGGAAAGCTTTTCATTAGATCACATTTTATCTAGGGTCACCTCTAGTGAGAAAAAAAATCAATGACATTGAATTTCCTATTTATATATTAAAAAAAAAATCTTTTGCTAGTGTACTTTTTTCCCTCTGAATCACGACCACTCATCATTAAACTATTTTAGCATCACTACATCATAATGCTCACAAATTCAATAAATTCAAGCACAATGAAGTGCTGAAAACACAAATCCATACTATGGCGAAAGCGCACACATATGCGTGCATAATGTTCTTCTGAAATTTTCTTCTTCCTGCCTTTTTTTCTCTCTGCCAATTTTCTTTCCTATTTTTGCAAATTCTCTCTATCTTTTTTTTAATTTATTTTCACTTATTAATTATAGATCTAAAGAAGTTGAAAGGGAAGTTAGGCGAGGATAAGGAGGAAAGTTGAGGGAGGTTAAGAAAGGAAATCGAGAGGTATTTATGGAATTTAATTTAGTGACACAGCCTAAAAAAGAGAGATACTGAAAAGTTTTCTCCCTTTGTATAATAATAATAGAATATATCTCTTAAAATGCACATATCTAAAATGAGTCTTCACATGCAGACTGTAGTTTGAATAGAACAAATGCCTAATTTAGTATAAGATAATGAAATGATTATTCTCACACTTATATTCATTCAATTCCTTCAAATAAAGAAGCAAATAAACATATCAAACTAATGGAATGAAAATGTGAAAATCATTATTTGTACCAAACTAGGCCCAAGTGCATATAGTGTACAATCATTGCCAGAAATTACCTCCTTTTGCGGTCCACAAACGCGGCAGCCAACTCCGAATCAGTAGGAAGAAACGGCTGCGCAGCGTATTTAACATCATCGTCAGTAGAAATCTCATTCTCCCTCTTACAAGCGGCGTGCCACCGCCTCTCCACCACCGGAAACCTCCTGTACAGCGTAACAAACAAAAATCAAAAATCAAATTCAAGATATATTCACGAATGTACACGTGAAGGGAGATCAAAATGGAAATGATGAGGAGAACGGCGAATGACCATTGCAATCTCAAAAGAACCACAACAGAAACTGTGCACAAAAACCCTAGAATTTCGCGTGAACATGCATCGATACATATACGTATATATAAGGTGTATGTATATAACCTGGAGAAAAGAACGAGGTCCTGATTATTGAGGATCCAGAGAGCTCTGATGCTGCAACCGCCGGCCATGGCCATGGTTTCTCATCAGCGACCATCTTATTCAGGAGTTCGTGTGCGTATGTATATATATGAAATGGTGAGAAAAATGCCTGAACAGATAGAACGAAAACGACACCGTTTCATTGGACTACAGACCATATTGGGCTTGTTTGGTGTGCAAACATTTGCTGAAAATCTCCAAAAATCTCTATAAATCTCTGTTAACTTTATATCACATCAACTTTTTCTCTCACTGCACGCATTACGAACTCTTCCCAAACCACAATTTATCTCAATTTATCTCATTTTTTCTTACTCCAAACAACCCCATTATCGCAAAATTTTGAACATTTTTTTTTTCTTTCTTTTGGCTACAAAAGGCTTTTTTTTTTTTTTTTTTTTTCCTTCTTACCTGCCATGAAATCATTCTTTAAGAATCTAGACAATGATTAAAAAGCATCCTCTCGGGTACCATACACTTATTAAAATATAAAAAATAATATTAATTTATATGTGAAAATATATTAAAATTTTATCATAATTATTACTAGAATAGAAGAATCATTACAATCATTACTTATCTTAAACGTAATTGTTATAAAAATTTCAGATTTCTTTGGAATTTACCATATTAAATCACTCAAATCTATAACTATATTTAAATAATTCTCATTCCAATAAATAATTCCAAATCTCTTAATTTCAAATTCTTAAATAAAAAATCCAGACAAACTAAGTAGTAAATTATTCAAAACTTTATAGGAAAATCTTATCCATATATTCAAGATTATCTTGTTATACTCATAGCCCAACTGGAATAGCTTGTATGATTCTCACGGCAACAAGTGAACCCGGGGAACGGCAGCAGCATCTGGTTATAGTCCTACCATTGGACAACTTGGACCATTCAGCAAATCTAGCAAAGGGGGAAACTTCCATACAAAGAAACATAAAAACGATTATCAGGAGGAGCAAAACTAATGTGGGTGTTTTAAGGTGATTCAAGACTCTTAACAGAAAAAATAAATCTTAACCAAACCAAATGAAAAAAAAAAAAAAAAAAAGGAAAATTATTCTTGCAGCTGATCCCATTTATAATTATTAAGAAAGACTAAATTGAATTGAGTTTACAAGGAGCAAACTTACCAACACTTCCTCCACAAAAGATACATTAAGAAAGCATATATAGAATTGCACCACCTAAAACTCATAATATCCCCCCCCCCCAAAAAAAATAAAAGTAAAAAAATAAAAGGAAAAAAAAAAAAAAGAGTTAAACACTCTTATTGCATGACCAGACAGACAAATCCGTGGCCCTTATTCGCGGAAACTGGCTCCGTCTTCCTATACCTTACAACAAATTTGTACATAAAAGAACCGAAGCTTTGGAGAAATGAGATTCCAAAATAGTGCGACTCTAGCTTATCCCCATATTGGTACCAATTTGAGCCAGTTCCAATTCTTCAGTTTGGACTACGGGAGATGATTGAAGCAAAATGCCCAGATCACATGGTGACTATCCCTTCCCTTTTTTTCCCCAGAAGAAATATGAGGTCTAAAGATCAACACACAGATAGGAGATTATGTTGCCAGCCCTCCGTTTAGTCCTCTGGCTAACCTTCCACTTCTCCACCAGCACCTTCTTTATGTTGACACAGCTAGAAATCACAGTGGCAACCCCGGCAGATGTAATTCCCGGACAATAAACCATGTGGCAGGATTCGAGCAAAGTACACTTCTTCACGAGATGAGCTAGACCAACATCTGTTATCTGACGGCAATGCGATAGAACTATATCCTTGAGCAAGCGGCAACCTTCACCTAGCTCAGCCATTGCCATGTCCCCTAGATTCTGTCAGAAAGATTAAAAATAAAATAAGAATGAAAGTATCGGAAAAGGCTCAGAATTCAGAATTTAAAAGAGAAAAAAAAGGGGTATCAAGGAATAGTTGTGCTTGAATGACCCAAAATATTAACTTCTTGATGCAAAGCAGAAGCCAGCCCACTGAGAACTCTTAAATGATTATAAACTAAATTCTAGTCTTGATTAATATTGGACCACACAATGGGTATAACCTTACAAATTTAGGGAGTTCAATGGTCAGACTCTACTCTACCATATTACAACATTATTGCAACAATGTCCACTAATTATCCATCAAAAAAAAAAAAAAAGCAACGTCCACTAATTTAAATTTCAAAAAAGATTATAATAATTAGTAATCATAGCAAAATGCACACATACACATAGTCATCAACTAAAAATGCTACAAACATGCACAACGCACGTGCATACACATGCACTCAGACATTATAAGAGAGAAAAAAGAAGTTGTACCTGAAGAACGCTTACATCAAGGTAAGTGAGTTGAGGACAGCCTCTTGCAATTGCTGTTATCCCCACATCCCCTATTTGGTGGCAGCCACTAACATTTAAATGTTGTAGGGAGCAGCCTTGACCAATAGCTACTAGTGCCTCATCTCCTACCCTGTTAATTGAATGCTAAGTCACACAAGGTTCCAACAATTCAACCACCGATACAACACTAATGTGACAAATATTAACCTAAAGAAAAATGAAATCACTGAACAAAAGCTGCAAATCTTTTCTGCTAACCCTGGACTTCCACCCAAACAGAACAGATAAAACAGAAAGATCTTCCACAAATTTACTGGTATATTTTGACATCATAAGACTCATAACTGCACATAGTAAATGAATTTTATGTCTGTATTATCCATTTTGAGTGAATAGGATTTAGGTTGTAATGCACAAAAACTAAAACCGATTTTCTTAAAACCTCAACATCCACCCAAAAAAAAAAAAAAGGAAAGAAAAGACAAAAAAAGTAAATAAATAAGAATAAAAAATTCCAAATCAAATAAATAATGCATGAGCTAAATAGCTCACTGACATCCTTTTTGAAGCCTAGCAGCTAAACACGCAAACTTCTAGAAATCACATTGAGCAAACAAAGTATAGGAAAGTAGGAAAGTAAGGCCAACAATTCACAATTACACCAAAGTTCACCCTTGGTTGGAATAAAACAAACCTTTCAAACTCCATGAAAATCATTTTTTATAAGTCGAAAATAATACATAAATAATCCTACCAATATAACTCAAGACATTCTAAAGAAATAAAGAGTAAGGAGTGCCACAACTGGCAACAGCATCACACTTCAAACTTGTTCAACTTCAAATTTAGCGAGAGGTAATAGTGAAGTGTTCCCTTGGATGTGTTTGTGGAAGCCAGGTGCTCCTCCAAAGGTTGCCTTTTACACATGGTGTTTGCTCCATGGTAACAGCCTAAGTATTCGAAACCTGATTCTAAGAAAGCAAATTATTATGAATTGGTGTCGTCTTTGCAACAGGAATTATGAGACTATTTATCATCTTTTTGTCCATCGCCCCTAAGTAGTGGAGTTGTGGGAGTTGAACTAAAATGAGTTCACAATAGGACTCCAGCTTGGCTTGCTTATTACAAAAACAAGTTCAAATAAGCCTACTGCCAAGTGGAACACCGAGCCTTTCATGAACATCATGACTCTTTGCAGCCAAAATTTCAGCAGATATAATCAATTTTAAGGGGAAATGGAAAAGAAATATGTAATTTTTGGGAAAAGAAGGAAGAGAAGTTGTCGTGTTTTTTTTTTTGGGGGGGGGGGTTTAATAAATCAAAATTGTATCAAGAAAGCATCGAGGGATGCCACCCAGGTATGAAAAAGACCCACTGCGAAGAAGTAAGAAAAGTTCTTACCGGTCACAAAACCGAAGACTAAGCTCTGTAAGGAATTTACAATTCTCACCCACGGCTATGATCCCCTTACTCCCAACCTATTAATGACACAACAATAAGAAACAGTAGATTAATAACTGAAATATGATGTCGTTACGAGAAGAATATGAAATTGCAGAATTTAATTATAGAAATAAAAATATATGGGTCATTTGAAGTATGAATTAGCCTATTAGTAACAACAGCAGTTTGGAAGACATACAACTCCCCTACAAGAACATGGAAATAAAATTACAGGTCAATGACTTATCTATCATTTCAATAACATCACAAGCAAAGTAGATGGAGAAGTAATAGATGCAAAAATCTAAGAAGAACCACTATTCACTGCAGTTATATCACCCTGACATCCCAAACATAAATATGACTGCTTTGCAAAAGCTATAGCTACCATAAGCACACAGCCATAGACTTAACATTTTCTGGGCAGAACAACTATTAGATAAATCAGGCCTTCACATAAGAAGATGATTTAGTTCATGTAAATGAATGAGGAATATAATTCAAACTCTGAGATTATGGTCATCACCAGGATTTAATTCTAAAGCAAGTACACAAAGCAAGAAAAGGTTACATGAAAGAACACCTCATAACATCGACGAATGTGAAGTTTTTTCAACTCCTGACAACCTGCAGCTACACTGCATATGGCATCATCCCCAATGCTCGAACAATCTACCAAGTGAAGAGCTTGCAAGTGTTTGCAGCCATTGCCAATCTCAGAAAGGGCATTATTGCCTATTTTTTGACAGTATAGCAGAGCTAACTCTGAAAGGTTTCTGCAGTATACGATCAACAACCATGATTAAATCACAAGGAAAGTATTAAGAGACGCAATCTGTCAGAAAAATTTGCGTAATTAAAAAGTTAAGATAATTAACAAAATCCAAACATAGAGTGACTTGACACTTTCAGCGTGGGAAATATTATTTATAAAAAAAAAATGAACAAAAAACATTTTTATGTAATTTTTTCTCCTATATTTCATCCCCCCCCCAAAAAAAAAAAAACCCAACCTTTTTCCCCTTCCAAGAAAGCCCGCATTGTCAAGCTTGAGAATGCAGGTTTGAGTCTTAGACCAGCCAAAGGTTCAGCTGTGTACTCTCTAACACAAAAACAGAGAGACATCAACTCAACAAAGCCCTAGTTCTAAATTAGTCGGGGTCGGCTACACGAATCATCTTCCCCCATTCATTTCTGTCATAGATTTTAGCTTCTTTCTTTTTTTTTTTTTTTTTTTTTTTTTTTGAAAAAGATTTTAGCTTCTTTCTTAACCAATTTGTACCTTTTGTATGCTCCCTCATCCTTACACTTGGGTCAAATTCCAATAGCACTCTCTCTTAGCCTTAATTCCACTTGTGCCTCCTCATTCCACCACCAAATCTTTGATATGCCCAATATCTCTACAGCCACTCTTTTAATACATCTAGTCATTTCATTCCACATGATTTTTACGCCATTATCTAAACTACATTTTCCTTCCTTCAGCATTTTATCCTTAAAAAACACTTGTTTTTCTCCTTTTAGGTTCTGCCACTTATTTCTTGAAAGCGTGTTTCTTACATTCCTTCTCTTCCACTTCTTAATACACACATCTAGAACTACAATTCTATGTTGTGCAGTTAGACTTTCACCCATCATTTTTTTGCAATTTTTACATGAAGCATGATCGACTTCTCTAACAAAGAAAAAATCCATTTGACTATTATTATATCTGCTTTTAAAGGCTATTAAATAAGTATCTCTCTTTTTAAAACAAGTATTTGCCATTACGAAGTCACATGCCATAGTAAACTCTAAAATCAATATGCCTCCCTCATTTCTCTCTCTCACAAAACAAAGGGACATCAAAAGGGAAAACCAGCATGGTTCAAGATGCATAAACCCAAAGAATTTATCATTTCATCAATTACAGGCTAATCTTAACACAAAGGTATCAATCCAGCAATGATGTAATGGGTTGCAAACCATTTGATATCCCGATATCAACCACACACACAAAAAGGAAACGAAAAAGGGGAAGTTTTTAGCCCTTGCAATAAGGCTCACATCAGGAGGTTACATGCAACTTCAACGTGAAGACTTGTCCGAACTCCCACTAAACTTAAAAACTGACGTGAGTCAATGTAAGAGCATGAAAAAGGAATACAGAGGCAACAATGCTATCAAATAAATACACACACATGTATATATGCAGATATCAGCTGAAGAGATAGCGCTCTACATGAAAAACTTTGAACAAAGCCTCCAAAACCAACAACCGAGTGGATTCATTGGTGAAAAGAAGGTTTCTCGATGCTTCCATTCCCTTTTGCAAGGGTGCAAACAGTTTGGGAGGAAGAAGGGGTCTGATGCAGCGTGAAGCAAGGATAGATTGGCTTGTTCAACGACAAAGCCAAAATCTTGGAATCCACCAAGAGAATTGAGAAAATTACTCAAGATATAAATCTAAAGAATGAATAATAATTAACTTGTTAATTGACTTGCATCAAAAGCATTTACAAAGGTCCCTATTTATAGAGAAAATTAATCCTAAACCTAGTCCTAATTAAAATAGGAATAACACAAATATAGTAGGAATACTAATCTTAATTAAAGTAGAAATAAAACAATTTCAAAACAAAGTAGGAAACCCAATCGGAATTAGGAAATATTTCTTAAAAATCTTCTTCTACAATCCAAATTCTATTCAGATTAGAAATAGCTTTTGCCTTAATGACAACTATTAAAATAAAAAAATTAATTAATTAAGTTCCGTCCGCGTCAGTCCCCTCCACTTAGGAAAAACTCGTCCTCGAGTTACTTTCAGGATAATCAAGACCCAATGTGACGCGGACGGAACTTAATTAATTAATTTTTTTTATTTTAATAGTTGTCATTAAGGCAAAAGCTATTTCTAATCTGAATAGAATTTGGATTGTAGAGGAAGATTTTTAAGAAATATTTCCCAATTCCGATGGGGTTTCCTAGTTTCTTTTGAAATTGTTTTATTTCTACTTTAATTAGGATTAGTATTCCTACTATATTTGTGTTATTCCTATTTTAATTAGGACTAGGTTTAGGATTAATTTTCTCTATAAATAGGGACCTTTGTAAACGCTTTTGACACAAGTCAATTAACAAGTTAATTATTATTCATTCTTTAGATTTATATCTTGAGTAATTTTCTCAATTCTCTTGGTGGATTTCAAGATTTTGGCTTTGTCATTGAACAAGCCAATCTATCCTTACTTCACGCTGCGTCAGGGTCCATTTCATCTCACCTTAAAATATTTTCTTGTTAATAGTGTATTCATTTCCCTGCGTTTGAAGGATTTCACATAATTACAACTCTATCTTCCTCCTTCTCCCTTTTTTTTATCACATTAATTATTAAGCAAATGAAAACCCAAATAACATATGGACAAAACCTGACAAAACAATGCTGAATTAAGTTATTGCTCTGAATATGCTCTGGGATGCAGATTTAGTCAAACAAAAATGAAATATGAAAAATCTTTGTTTATGGTTCTATTTTCAACCTAATTTAGCCAAAATAGAGCAAAATCAGAGCAAGCTATCAGCTATTAACAATCAGAAAAATAAGATTTATGTCACATTTACACAATTAACGCAATATAAAATAAAAAAAAATAGAAATAAACTAATGATAACAAACCATACATGCATGATCTTCCCACGAACTCCAGCCCGCTGTTGCCAATATTGTGACACCCATTGACTTCAAGATGTGTAAGTTCAGAGCAACCAGCAGCAACAGCTTCCAAACCCTTGTCGCTTAAGTAGTAGCAATCACTTAAAGTAAGATTTTTTAGCTTCTTACAGCCTTTTCCAATAGCACAGAGACTCCTGAGAAGAAAAAAATAAAAATAAAAATCACAAATAAGCATGAACCTTCAACATTTCACTTTGTTTTATTATCAGCTATTCAGCCACATTACTAGTAGCAGAATGAATTATGTGAGACCCAAAAAAGTTGAAGTAAATCCCAGGTAATAAAATAAAAGTTAAATCCTAGATTCCTTACTCAAAGCCCCCAATGATTTCATAGAGGCCATTAAATAACAAAGCATATACACTCAACTAAATGCAACTTAGCTGTTTTCTAACTAAATGGGGCACACTACATAATCTTTCTTACATATCTCCATTTACTGGGTTAAGTGAAGTGCAATTGCACACATAATCTTATCTTTTCAAAAGCTCCAGAACTTATTCCAAGACAAGCTACTTTATGGAGACAACCCCACCCCCCACACACGGGCACAAGAGATAAGAGAGAGAGAGAGAGAGAGAGAGAGAGAGAGAGAGAGATTATTCTGAGATATGTCAAAATAGCAACAAGGATTTTCAAAAAATGCCCAAGCAGAGTGACTTACTTGTCAGTGAACCTCTGGAAACTGTAAAGAGCCAAAAACTCCAATGATGAACAGAAAATGCCGACAGCTTGCAGTGCCTCATCAGTAACACTGATGCACTGTAATTTCAGAACTTTCAAAAGCCGACATCCTTTTGCCACATAAAGGACCCCTTTGTTGTTGATGAATTCGGAGTCCAATGACAATGTCTCCAAAGATCTGCAATGAGACCCTACTGCTTCCAGGGAGACATCAGTTATTTTTGCACATGCTGCAACTCCAAGAGATTTGAGAGTCTTTCCACAACCAATGGCTAAATCAATCACACCTCTATCTGTCAGGCCTTCACAAAAACGCAAATTTAGATCTTCAAGATGCTTACAACACCCTCCAACGGCAGCTAGGCCTTGGTCACCAACATAGCAACCCTTCAAAAGAAAAATGTGAACATCCAGATTTAGTTAGTCCATTAATTTTGGTGATAGAAACAGCAACTCTGTGAGGTTATATGAAATTAGGTCTTTCCTCATAATTTCAGTCAATGTTTAGGTCTACCTTTTATCCTCTTCACCCATTGTATTTGGGTTGACTCATCCTTTCATATTGGTGCATTCCAAGGTTTGTGTTGGACATGACCAAACCATCTTAGACAACCTTCTCTCAACTTTTTTTTCTGTCAATGCCACTTCAATTTTCTTTTGAATATACTTATTTATTATTCTATCTTTTCTTATATTATCACACATCCATCTTAGTATATTCATTTTTGTTACACTCATCTACTAAGAGAATGTTTTTTCTTAATTGCCCAACCCTATATCATAGAACATGGTAGACTATTCATTAAACATAGTTGGCCTTAAGACCATCTTATAAAATTTTCCATTCATCTTAATAAGTATCCTCCAATCACATAAAAACCCAAAACACTTACCCACTCGAATCCTATGGATAATATTTTATTCAATCCCTCCATTGCCATGAACAATTTATCCCAAAATATAAAAAATTATCACTTCTTTACACCTCTTGATTCTCAATTTTCACAATGCCCTCATTCGTAACTTCGGTTTTTCTGAATTTACAATGTGTATAGTTTGTTTTAATCTTACTTACTCTAAAACCTTTCGACTCTAAAGTATGCTTTCAAAGTTCTAACTTCTAATTAACCTCCTACCTAATTTCATCTATCAATACAATATCATTTGCGAACAACATACACCAAAGGATATCACTTTTAATATGTTAAATAAGCTTGTTCATAACCAAAGTGAAAAAATAAGAGAAGTGAATCCTTGGTGCAAACCAATTGCAATTGAAAAATCATTTGTATCATTTCCCACAATTCTTGTGCTAGTAACTGCTCATTTATACATGTCCTTGAGGAGCCAGATGATATTTAAAAGCCAGTTCAAAATAAGTGTTAGGAGCTAGTACACGTGCACACACACCATAATAATGTGGTTCTCAAAAATACTTTGATTTGAGAAACTAGTTCTAATTGGGACAATATCAAAAAAATTCAACTTTATTATCTAGATGTTCACCTGCAAATCCAAAAATCTCAAGAAACTACACTTCTCAGCTATAGATTTTAATCCTGCACTTGTCACATTAGAGCACCAAACAAGGCTCAACTTCTCAAGTTTTGTAAAGCCTTCACCAACAGCAGCCAGACCAGCATCTGATAAACAATATGACCCCATTTCGCCATCTTCACGTTTCTCATTTGCAAAGTGAAGCTTTAGAGCCGGAAGCGCAGATGGTTCACCACCACGTCTTCTACCCTGCGTAAGGGGAAAAATTGCACGAGTCCAATGAAATAGTTATCAAACAAAAATATTTTTTTATTTGGGAAAAAAAAGGGGGGCTCAATTACATCTTTCCCTGATAAATAAGCTCACATAATCATTAAATCAAATTAACTTATAAAAAATAAAAATATAAATAAAAAGAAGAGGGACGAAGAAGAAGAAGAAGAAGAAGAAGAAAGAGGGACGAGACGACAAAATAAATACATAATTGGCCAGTCCCAACTTATGTGTTTTTTGAATTACTCGGCCATATTTAACTACATTTAACCTAAACTGAAAATATTACTAACTTGATTCCCAGAGCTAGGGCAAATCTTAGACAACTCCAACCGCTACTTTCCCAGACCTAAACCTCATAAATTGACAGAAATTAAAACCTAAAATTACTAACCATCTCGTGAATTTTGGAATAGTGGGCATGGAATCGAGCATCTCAATTCGCAATACCGAATTACAATCTAAAACTTCATTGAGACAGGTCAAAACAAAACAATTCCCGATTGAATCAAACCAAGGACAAAAATCCAACAAACACAGAGCCGCTTACGTATTGAAGGGGGAGCGAAATGGAGAGCCTTTCGTCGATGTAAACGTTCCGGACGTTGACGAAGCGGCGAGCCAGGAGCCTGACCAGCGCGTCGGGGTTGCTGGAGGCGCCGACTCGAATAGTGTCGCGGCTCAGCCTCTCGAGGTCGAGCCATCTCTTGCAGACGAGAGAGCAGGCGTCGCGGCTCGGTTTCGAACCGAGGTACTGGAAGATCTCGAGGATCAACTCGTCCGGAAGCACCGGATTTATCCGATCGTGCCCTCTCATTTACATGTACGTATAATATAAATAATAACTATATACCCATGCTCCACTGGTGTGGGAATTGAGAGAGAGAGAGAGAGAGAGAGAGAGAGAGTTCCTGGAGAGAATTGGAGAGAGGAGTGAAATGGAGATTACTGTAATCTCAGGCAAGCGGTGAGTCGGTGCCTCGGCGGGTAGCTCGGGGCTTGACGGTCGCTTTACCACAATTACCCTTTCTTTTTGTACGTTAATAAGATGCGACCATAGCCCGTAGCAATCTTTCTTTTTTTTTCAATTGGGTGCCCACAGATTCTTCCTTTCCAATTGCCGAGCCCGTTGATTTTGGCACCGCTTTGAGTAAAAAATATATATATATACAAAATTTTACAAATTTTTACACGTGCAAAATACGAAAATATAAAATTTAAATTTTTTATTTATTACACAAAATACGAGATATTAATTTTTATAATTTTATATAATTTTAAATACACATTATTTATTTACCAAAAGTTGGACTGTGTGAATTTTGTTAAGTTATTATTTTACTAAAAAATAAAATTATAAAAAATTAACAAAAAATAACTCAAATAATAATCAATAGTATTTAAATAAATAATAATTGATTAAATAACATTTAAATAAAACAAAAAATTATAAAAATAGTGAGTGATTAAAAAATATTTAAAAAAGACAAAAATATAGATCCAATACTAATAACGTTGTTAGCTCGATGATAACTGAATTATAATTATTAGATTAAAATACAATGATTTAAATACATTTACATTTATTTTAATGATCTTCTCTTGCGACGAGAATTACTCAAAATACCTATAATAGACGATCATACAAAGTTGTTACATTCTACCTAACTCAATAAAAAATAAAATAAAATTTACGTGACAATATAATTTATTGATCTTATATTTATATATTTTCAACTGTTAAATTTATTCAATTGTTAGGATTATTTATTTTCCTCCCCATTTTAGTTGTCTTTTTAAGTTACTTTACATGAAAATATAATCCATCACTTTTCTTATATTTTTTAAATACTTTTTATATATAAGAGTTTTTAATTAAATATTTTAAAAAATATGATAATATTTGTAATAAATAATAAAATTTTATACTTTTATTAAACGCTATATGAATACTTTAGTCACTTTTGATTAGTGATTTTTATTTTTAAAGGTTATTTTTATATTTTTTTAATCTACAATTGCTTTACAAATTTAAATTTAACCTATCTACATGTTAAATTATATTTTTGTGCCTTTAAGTATGGATAATTACTAGTTATAGTGTGATTGATGTAGACCACAACAAAATGATAAATTTAATTGACAAAAATACCTTAAGAGGTTTATTGAAATTATAGAAGCTTAATTTTTATTTTTTTCACATGAGTGTTATTTTATTTTAATAAAATTACAAATTTTTTTTATACGAAACATATATATATATATATATATATTTACTCTACATTCATATCAATTGATTAAATTATGTCAAAGTTAAAAATATCAGTATAAGAAAGTATATTTTTACAAAATTAGTAATGTAAGAAATTAGTGTATTATATGAAGGGACAAAATAATACATTGTCATATTTTAGGGGTTTTGTCGTAATTAACCTTTTCTTACGCTTTACCGATCTGAAAATCCAAAAGAGAGGGTGACAATAATTATGTTTGGAGTGATAAAAAATAAGGTAAAATGATATGAAGTATGATAAGTTGTGAGTTCGTAATTTGTATAATAAGATAAAACGTGAATAATTTTTAAAGATTTTTTAAATTTTTTAAAAAATATTTTTATTTTTTTAATGTACCAAACGGTGGCGTGATATCAATGGTATGAATTATTAAATTTAAATTTAATGGTATAAATTTATTTTAATATTTTTAATTAAAAAATATTTAAGTAAATTTCAACAGTTAAATTTTAATACAAAAGTTCTTTTATCGGAACCAACATCAACCCCAAAATCCCTGAAAGTCTGGTCGGGCCTCCTATCTTTTTTTCCTCCCGGGACGTTCAGGCTCTACTTTGGAGCCAGTTTATCAAGTTGTGACTAGAGAGAGAGAGAGAGATAGAGAGTTTGATCGATCAACCATGTCATTCTCGTTCTTCAAGCCCTCAAGGCCTAAAACCCCACAAGAGTTGGTCAAAGGCATCAACGACAGTCTAATGGCACTCGACTCCAAAACTGTCGCCGAGGTTCAAGCCCTCAAGAAGGTTCTTCGCTTCCCTCTCTCTTTCCTTCCACTCCACCCCCTCTATCTGTAATGTACATACCTATGCCCGGAATTGAGTTATATTCAATTGTGCATTCTTGGGTCCCTTTCGTTTTATTTTACCCAATTGGTGGAAAAGGGTAATCTGCTCAAATTCTTGTATGGGTGCTGAAATTACTTACATAATTTCCATCTTCCACAGTTTGGCTGCTAATTGTATGTTGAATCACATGTTTACATTGTTAGCTGCGATTAGTTTATCGGTTAATTGAGTTATATTTGTTTATTTGGAATAAACTAGCAGTAAACACCTCTGATTGTAATTCTTGACCTCCTTACTCATCCCCTTCAAGAAAGTATTTCTATCAGAATACGTTGTACTTGCCTTGGTAGGGTTTCGCTCAGTAGCATTCTGCAGTAATTTCTATATTTTCTTGTTCTGATCTTGCGATATCTAAGTCGGGGGAGAGATTGAGAGAGTTTAATTTGTTGATAAATTAGTACTAGTTTCTGTACCTTTTGTTGATAAAGTTGTAGCTTCATGCTACCGATTTGACAATGAAGTATTCAAACAAATTGTTGAACTTTTAAGTTGCCTCTTTTCTAATATCAAGATTTTGGAGCTTATGTGTGTGATGGCAACATAATTGTTGTACATTGGCATGTTCAACTATTTCTCATTATATCTTTGCAGGCTTTAGAGGAAGTTGAGAAGAACATTGTGGCAATGAAAGTTATGCTCTGTGGAGATGGGGAGGTTGAACCGAACTTGGATCAGGTTTCACAGCTGACACTTGAAATCTGTAAACAAGATGTTCTTGCTCTTTTCATTCACAAATTACCGATATTGGGATGGGAAGTAAGTTATCCTAATCCATAAAACTGTTTCATGTGTTTAGCTTATATACTTGTGCAATGATAATAAATTTTTGATACAGGCAAGAAAAGATCTAGTCCACTGTTGGTCGATATTGTTAAAACAAAAAGTTGGCTCCGTTTGTTGCTGTGTGCAATACCTAGAGAAGCATTTCGAGTTATTAGACTTTCTTGTTGTGTGGTAAGGTTCTCGAATGTTTTTCCTTCATGGCATGTTTGGTTGTCAATTGGAACTGGAATGGGAAGGATGGTAGGTAAAATAAATATATATATATATATGTGTGTTGTGTGTGTGTGTAGAAATGGAATGGGAATAACAAACAAATGACATAGGTGAAAAAAAAATATAAAATGGAATGGGAATAACAAATAAATAACCAAACTAACCTTGGTACTTTAAAATAAAAAAAAGAGTATGGGAATGGAATGAGGTCAATTGAGTCGTTTGGATTCTGTCAGAGAAATTGAATGAACCATTCTCAAGTTTTAGGCCGGAAGGCTCCATCCCCACATTTATTAGAAATCGATCATTCCCTTCCCTACAATAAATACCTACGAACCAAGGGAATGGGCATTGACCATTGGGAATGGTCAACCAAATGTGCTCTTGCCTTTTTTTTTTTTTTTACGTTCTCCTTCTTTGCTATATTCTTTTTCTTTTTCTTTTTTGACGTGGTGGAGGTTTGTCCAATGTGTCAAAGAAATAGATTTACTGAAGATTTGACTTACCCAAATGGATAGCCACTGTTTTATATTTATACTAATACAAGTTACATATACAATAAATACTATACAAGGAATCTAGACTAGGTACATACCCCCTAGAATATTAAATACACTAAGTACATGCACATATATTAAATACACTAAGTACATGCACATACATTAACAGCCATATTTTCCCACACTCCTCCTCAAGCTGGTGAATAGATATTCTCCATTCCCAGCTTGGATACAATACTTTCAAACACTGGACCACTTAACCCTTTGGTTAACACATCAGCGAGCTGATCATTTGTAGACACATAGGGTGTGCAGATCAATCCACTCTCCAATTTTTCCTTGATAAAATGTCTGTCAATTTCGATATACTTTGTCCGATCATGTTGCACTGGATTGTGGGCTATGCTAATTGCAGACTTATTATCGCAATAAAGCCTCATCGGGCCCTCCAACTTGATCCTCATGTCTTCTAGAATGATCTTCAGCCAAAGTAACTCACATACTCCTTGAGCCATTGCTCGAAACTCAGCTTCTGCACTAGACCGTGCTACCACATTTTGCTTTTTACTTCTCCATGTCACAAGGTTCCCACCAAGAAACGTACAATATCCAGTGGTCGATCTTCTATCAATCAATGACCCAGCATAATCAGCATCTGTATAGGCTTCAAGCATTAAGCCCCCACTCCTCCTAAAGAGAATTCCTCTTCCTGGTGTACTCTTAAGATATTGCAACACTCTGTGTGCTGCTCGAAGATGAACCTCTTTTGGAGTGTGCATGAATTGACTAATCACATTCACAGCATAAGCTATATCCGGTCATGTGTGGGACAAATAAATAAGCTTTCCCACCAAGCGTTGATACATCCTTTTGTCCACCATAGCATCTTCCTCTGCTATTCCAAGCTTTAGATTCGGATCTATTGGAGTACTCACCGGTTTGCATGCTGTTTTACCTGTCTCCTTGAGTAGATCAGTTACATACTTCTGCTGAGAGAGAAAAATACCCTTATCTGAATGTGCCACTTCAATTCCAAGAAAATACTTTAGCTTCCCAAGTGTCTTAATCTCGAATTCTTTTGCCAAGCACTCACTCAAAAAATGTCTCTGCTCATCATCACTTCCTGTAACAATTATATCATCCACATAAACTAAGAGAACTGTGACTCCCCCTGAAGACGAGTGTTTGACGAACAGTGTATGATCTCCTTGACTTTGCTTATATCCTAACATCACCATAACCTTGGCAAACCTGCCGAACCATGCTCGAGGAGATTGTTTAAGCCCATATAATGCCTTCTTTAACCTACACACTGTATGATCAGTAACTTCTTTTCCATAACCAGGTGGAATTTTCATATATATCTCTTCCTCTAGATCTCCATGCAAGAAAGCATTTTTTATATCAAACTGTTGTAAATCCCATCCAAAGTTAGCTGCCAAAGACAATAGGACTCTAACAGTATTCAGCTTTGCAACTGGGGCAAAAGTCTCTAGATAGTCCACTCCATACATCTGAGTATAACCTTTGGCTACCAACCTTGCCTTGTATCTCTCCACTGAACCATCAGCTCTATACTTCACTGTGTACACCCATTTACATCCCACTGGTTTCTTCGCTGCTGGTAACTCCACAACCTCCGATGTTTTGTTCTTTTCCAGTGCCTCCATTTCTACATTCATAGCTTGCTTCCATTTTTCATTAGACAAAGCTTTGGATAGATTGGAAGGAATGACAATGGTTTCTAGGTTATTGAGGAAGGCTCTGTGTGACGGGGAAAATTGCTTAAAGGACAGGAAGTGTGCAAGGGGATATAAGGGTCTTTTAGTGCACTCTCTCATACCTTTTCTCAATGCAATGGGCAAGTCTGTGTCACTACTACCCTTATGGGTCTCACTCTCTACTTCTGGTTCGGCTTCAATCTGTAATATGGGTTCAGGAATCATTACCTCTTCGGACTCTTGGACTTGCGTAGAGTTGGGGGCAACCATCTTCCTCCTTGCATACATCTTGCCTTTGCCATATCTAACATCCCTGGGAATAGACTCAGTTTCGGGTTGAGTAGACACGGAAGCTGTTGTTACAGGATTAGACACAAGTTCAGAGGAAACTATGACAGACTCAGATAGTTCAGATTGAAACGGAGCATGATCGCTAGTGGATGAAGAAGTAGGATGGTTTGAAACTGATGAAGAAGTAGGATGGTTTGAAACTGAAAGATCCAACATTAAGTCAAAATCCAAACCCTCGTCTTCTCTCACTAACTTCTCCCCCTGAAGATAAGGGTTTGGAAAGTAAGATTCACGTTCATTGAAGGTAACATCCATAGAAACAAAGAATTTTCGGGAAGATGGATGATAACACTTGTAACCTTTCTGAGTTGACGAATATCCCACAAATACACACTTTATAGCTCTTGGATCCAGTTTCCTTCGGTTGTGACTGTGAACATGTACAAAGGACGTACACCCAAACACTCTAGGAACAAGATTATTTGTGGTGTGTAGGGTAGGGTAAAATGTTAACAACACGTCCATTGGACTCTTAAATCCTAGGACTCTAGAGGGCAATCTGTTTATGAGATGTGTTGCTGTAAGAACAGCTTCCCCCCAAAAAGTTTTAGGAACATGGTTTTCAAATAACAACGCTCGGGTTTTTTCAAGGAGATCACCATTTTTCCTCTCTGCAACTCCATTTTGCTGCGGGGTATTCACACAAGATGACTCATGTATTATCCCTTCCTTTTGAAAAAATGGACTGAGACTTTGATTAAAATAGTCCCTTGCATTATCAGACCTAACTCTTTTGATGGTCACTCCAAACTGATTTTTAATCATGGAACAGAAATTTGGGAAAACAATACTGACATCAGATTTTTGTTTAAGAAGAAAAATCCAGTAGACTCGAGTGCAATCATCAATAAAGGAAACAAACCATCGTGCCCCAGAGATATTAGCAACAGTAGATGGACCCCAAACATCACTATGAATTAAATAAAAAAGGAATGGAACTTATTTTATTGTGCCCTGGAAATGGTATACGTTTGTGTTTGGCAAGTTCACATTTTTCACAATGAAAAGACTCAACATCAAAACTTTTAAACAAAGACGGAAACAAAAGTTTAATGACTCTAAATGATGGATGTCCAAGTCGGCGATGATGGAGCCAAATTTTCTCTTTATAGGATGTCAAGGACTTGGAAACAAATGACACTGACTGTTTATCCTTGTTGATAGTTGGTTGACTTGTTTCAAGAAAGTAGAGGCCACCCCGTTCTCTAGCATGTCCAATCGTCTTCCCCGAATCCTTTTCCTGAAATATGCAATCAGTATGATGAAAAACCACATTACATTGTAAGTCATGAGTAAGTTTTTGGATGGATATCAGATTGGTAGATAGCTTAGGGACATGAAGGACATTCTGCAAGGTTAACAATGGGTTAATTTGGACACTTCCAATTCCTGCCACAGTGGTCAAAGAACCATCTGCAGTGGCTATTTTTCTACTGCTTGGGCACGGGGAATAGGTGGTAAAGACATTTGGTGAGTGGGTCATATGATCGGTAGCTCCTGAATCCATGATCCAAGAGGTGGAAAAGGCTGCATCCGAAACATTTAATCCAATGGAAAGCGGAAACTCACCTGAATATGCCAAAGAACAAGTAGCTGAGGGCTTATCAAGACTGTTGATGAGAGCTCTCACCCTTTCCAGTTCACCTTGGTTGAGACCAGCTGCTTCTGATTTGGGTGGCTCATCACTTTGGCTAGCTGCTACATTGGCTTGTCCACTTCTGGATTGTCCCCCTCTTTGTCCCCATTCTCGGCTTGGTGGCTTCCCATGAAGCTTCCAATAATTCTCACGAGTGTGCCGCGGTTTCTTGCAATATGTGCACCATAAATTGTCTCAGTCTTGATTCCTAGAATCTCCTGTCTTCATGTCAAGGGCTAGTTTTCTTTCATTACCAGCAGACTTCTTTGCAGTAGGTATATTCAGCTTGTTTCCATCACTTGCAACCATTGCTGAATTGATTGAAACTTGTGGCTCCAGCATCAGACTTCGCCTACTCTCCTCTCCTCGAACTATGGCTACCACTTCATTGAAGCATGGGACTTCCGATTTCCCAAGAATCTGAACACGCACCTGATCGAATTCCGGATTCAACCCAACAAGAAAGTCATAGACTCTATCCTGTTCAATAAAGTTCTTCAAAACAGCAGCATCATCGGAACACTTCGTCTTTATTATTCTGTATTGGTCTAACTCCTGCCACAAAGCACTCAATTGATTAGCGTACTCTGTGACCGTCTTATTCCCTTGCCTTGCTGCCGTTGTTTTAACCTTTACCTCATACACCTGAGCGGCATCTTTTGCCTTTGAGTACGTTTGTTGGATCGCGTCCCATATATCTTTGGCAGTGTTTAGAAACATGCACGTGTCACTGATTTCTGGGGTCATAGATCCCCATAGCCATGCCATAATCATCGAGTCTTCTTCATCCCACGCTTCAAAGTTCAGATCACTAGGCTTCGGACCCGTACCCATGAGATGGCTGATTTTCCCCTTGCCTTTCAAAATGGTCCAGACTAATTGGGACCACTTCAGATAATTCTTCCCATTTAATCTGTATGCAGCCTGGATATTTTGCAGATCTCCAATACCGTGCGAGATGGTTGTCTCATCTTGTTGACTGGTGGCTAGTTTTGTGACTGGTGAAACATCCGACATCATAGGTGTCGTGAGGAAGTAAAAAATTCAGCAATGAAGGCTGAAGAAAAGTCAGCAATGAAGGCTGAAAACGGGGCGTTGAAGGTTGAAAAAAATACCCCCTTTTGATCTCGGAAAACAGAGTAAAAATAGAGCACAAAAGAAGGCCAAAGGTTCCAGAAAATAACCTGGCTCTGATACCATGTCAAAGAAATAGATTTACTGAAGATTTGACTTACCCAAATGGGTAGCCACTGTTTTATATTTATACTAATACAAGTTACATATACAATAAATACTATACAAGGAATCTAGACTAGGTACATACCCCCTAGAATATTAAATACACTAAGTACATGCACATATATTAAATACACTAAGTACATGCACATACATTAACAGCCATATTTTCCCACACAATGGTGTTGGATTAACTTTTTTTATGAGTGAACTTGAACGAGTCCCTTTTGTTGCCCCCTCCTGCTCTCTTCATGCGGTCCTAATGTGGAGACATTCTTAGGGATCTTAGCTTTGATGAGTGAAGGCAAGAAATTGAAGGTGTAATTTATGGACCTTGGATATCAAACTTCTTTACAACACATGAAATGAAAAATTAAAATTTTTATATCTTACGAATAATTGGGGCTAACAAGGGGCCCAGTTTTTAAAGAACTTATTATAACATAACGCATCAAAAATTTATAATATTCGCAAGTAGAGCGTTCTTGTTACTCGTTATCTAATTTGTGTGCACCTTTTGGCAAACACTTTGTTTTTCCCATTACCTACATTGGGAAACCTTTCGGTTCTTGTCATTTGGTATCCTTAATCGTCATATCTAAGTGTATGTTGACTAGGGATGTAGGGGCGGTCCCAGGTGGGGATGAGCGGGGGCCAGGGCCCCTCTTAAGTTTTAAAAATCCTTTAATGCCCTCATAAATTTTAGGACTTTTTTTCATATAACATATTGTTTGGCCTCCTTTAAGTTTTGAAAATCCTTTAATACTCTCATAAATTTTAAGATTTTTTCATATAATATAGTGTTTAGCCTCCAAAATTTATAAAATTTTACTTTACTCTTCACTCAATATAAAATTTTTTTGCATTGGCCCCCCATCCAAAATCCTGGGTCCGCTACCGTGGGGATGACAATTTTATTTGTTCCCAATTGGTACCTGCATATCCTACCCGCTATGAATGGGCCTACTCGCAAACATAATGGGCGAAGGTATGAGTTTGTGCCATAATAGGTATGAGAAGGTTATGAGTAAGAGACTCCTATTTACTCATTCACCCATGTAATTTTAAACATTTTTTGTCAACCATGTATATAATATATATTATATGTATGTTCAAAACAATAAGAATAAAACTCTTAACATAACATAAATATCACTAGTTCATTATAAAAATTCAATGACAACGCCAAAAAAAAAAAAAAAAAAATGTTCTAATAGGCATGGGTAGGGTATAAATATTATCTTCTGTGTCTATGTGAGTATGGATAGACTATGGATAAAGATTTTATAAATGTGTATGGGCTATGGTAAGGCAGATCCTGCCCATATCCCACCTATTGCCATCCCTAATCTTAACCATCATATCTAAGCATATATACTTGCCATGTAATATTCCTCTGGTTGTCATTCAAGGAAATTGTAACCAATTTCCAAGTAATTTGCAGTTTGCTTCAGTTTCTAGTTTCTTTTATTTTTTTACTTATTTTTGTTATATTTTTTGTGTCTTTTGTATTATTGGGAACTACTCGCCCACAAAATATGTATTTCTTCTTCTCCTCCTCCTCCTCCTCCTTCATTTTCTCTCTCCAAGATAATCTCATTGGTTATAAAAAAAATCTAAGCATATATCCTGTTAGGCTATTCATGATGTCAAATCCTTTTTTTGACTTTCATTCTTGTTCAGTTCGCTATCTGTTATAAAACCCAACTTTCTTTTAGCCTACTTGAGCAATCCTAAGTAAGGATTTTGTACTTTGGTCCGCATGCAACTTATTTTTGTGTTTTTCAAGCAGCTATGATAACAAGGAAATTGCTTTGAATTGTGGAAATATGTTAAGGGAATGCACCAAATTACCAACTCTTGCAAAGTAAGATACTCGTGCTCTTTACCTATGTTTAGTTATTTTGAGGTACTTATTTTCTTTAAAAAAATTGATGCTAATTTCAATAAATTATTTTGTTATTAGGAAGGATATTGTTAGAGATATAAAATAGTGTAAGTATGGAAAATTTCCTTTCCTTCTTGGTATAGAATTTTGATTTCTTGTAATCTTTTCCTAGTTTGTATATGTATTCTACAAGTATAAAATACATAGAAACAACCTTAACAGGATCGAATTTTTCACTAATTCTTTGTTTTCTTAACATGGTATATGAGTAGAGATCCTACTCTTTGCGGTTCTGTTTTTTTTTTTTTTTTGGGGGGGGGGGGGTCCTTGCATTTGTATTGCTAGTCACTGACACCACTGTTTGCAGTTAGAGAGCACTATTTTCGATGCTGAAGAAGCCAACAAATCACTTAGTTATGGTCGCTGACCGCCACCGACCACCATCGCAGAAGCTGGCCACTTAGAGCCTCCCTCACGTGCTTACACATCTCTCTCTCTCTCACACTCTCACTCTCTCACTAGGGTGATGATGCGTATCAACGTACCTTGGCACCATCAACGCCTCTAGCTAACATCACCTTTATCTGGTGACATCTCGGTAGCCTTCTTGACCTTTGGCAATCTCCAATAGTCACTAATTTAACCGTAGGCCACTTTCAACGAGCGCTATTGAAATATGACCTTCAACGACTGCCGACACCCTCTGCCGACGTCGCCTCTACCATGTTAAAGCATCCAACTCCTTTTGATGTTATATTCTACAAAAATCAGTTCAGGGGAGGATAACATTTGTTGGAATTTGTCTAAATCTGTTTTTTTGGAGGTTAAGTCTTATTATGATTTCCTAGTTAGTTGAAAGAAGGTTTTATTCCCTTGGTAGAAATGAATGGAAGGAAATGATTCATGTAGCTACCTCAACTAGTTTGAAACTAAAGTTTTTTTATTTGAGTTGAGTATACAAGTGCATCTTGATTCCTTGAAAGTTCTTTCTTTTCTTCTCACTCCAAATCAACAATCCTATATGAAATGGGGATAAAGCCTTCCTCTTTCTTTTCAAAATGTGAGCTCTTCGCCAACCCTGCAAACCTTGGGATATCTTTTGCCAGAATGCCCACTACATCTCAAAGCAAGGTAAAACCAAACCTCATAATTCCTTCACCATAGGGCAATGCAGGATATGATGTACCAACTCTTAATCACAATTACACAAACAACACCAATTAATCAAAATTTGCCTCCTCTTCAAAATGTCAATTGTAAGGATTTTAATATGAGAAGGAAAGCCTAGCAGTATCTTCAGTTGCCCACAGAATGCGCAAGGGAAATTCATTCTCCTTCTCTCCTCAAAGAGCCTTATAAAGTGGGAATGCTTGCACTTCTTTACCTATACCTGATGTGCAAAGGCATAAACTTACCGCCGAGTAGAGTGTAAGGCAATGCAGATTCTTTATTTTTGGCGCATTAACCCCCATAAAGGGTTTCATTGTTGAGGCAGTCTTCTTTATTTCTAATGTATGTTATCCCCTTTTTCCAAATAAAGCTACTTTTGGAAGAATGTAGCCAACGGCCCAACATTTGATTTGTTGGGGGAAAAGGGATTACTTTTTTGAGAAGTAAACTTTGTTAATCTAATAATCTGCATGTTGAGGGTTCGAATGGATACATGCCTTTTGTAGAATATATGGAGGTTTAGTATTGGCTCTTGTTTGTTCTATTTATGTAATTGGGCGGCATCCCCTTGGTGCCTATCAACAAATATTTTTACTTGAGAGAAAATAAATTTATCTGTATGTTGAAATGCTTGAAATTTGTGTCATGATGCTTAACATGCTGGTTCAAAAAAGTATACTTTGTGGCCCTAGTGGAGGATATTAGAGAGCTGGATAATCTTAATTTAGTTAGAACTTGGCTGTTTTTTTCCTTTTTTTAAAGTCAGTAGCATTAGAAGCTGGGAAAAGGATCAATGGAGTCATATGCAGTTAAAAACCATCACTCTAGCTGTCTTGTTACTTCACATTCAAAGTCTTTCCTCCTACTTGTTAGGTTTCAATTATTGAAAATTCTAACCCTGTAGAGAATAAAAATTCAGTTTTTATTTATTTATTTAATTTTTTTTAAAGGAGTCAAACAGGAAAACTTGTCATTGCAGGCCTTGCTTCTTTGGGAATTGGAGTTTTTAGGCGGTATTACTGTATTTTATTACGTGAGTATCATTTTCATGCACATTTTATGTAGTGTTTTTTCAGATATATATTGGAGTCTCCAAGCTTTGAGTTGTTCTTTAAATACGTGGAGCTGCCTAACTTTGATGTTGCCTCAGATGCATTCTTAACTTTTAAGGTCAGATCTATGAGTTCTCTTAGTAACTAATTGCTAGTTCTAGAATTTGATACCTATTTGCGTGCTGCATTTTGGGAAAATCTATAGTGAAACTGAAACATTCACAGGATCTGCTTACCAAACACCCAACTGCAGTCTCTGAATTACTGATTGCTCATTACAATGAGGTTTGTCTCTTCATCTGCTCACAATAAGGTTCCGGAAAATCTAGGCACATTGAAGTGTTTACTGACACAGTTAAAATATGTTTCAGTTAATTTTTTCAGACAGGAAATCTTATTCATCAGGGACTATTCTAAGCCATTTTGAAAAACTTTATTTTTTTTAAAATGATTGAAAAGTGTGCAAATCTTATCGTGCACACCTGCAACGTTCAGACAGTAAAGACGGCTTTCTTCATATTTGCCTTCGTACATTAGCTGTCAACTCTTGTCTGTTTCTTTTGACTCATCTATTTAATGAATGCTGTTTCAGTTCTTTGAGCAATATGAAAAACTCTTGACCTCCTCTAACTATGTGACAAGAAGACAATCTCTGAAGGTTAGCTATTCCTCTGATTTATTGGATTTGCTCTCTCTAAGTCCTATGCTTTATAAAATTTGTTAGCCATAGAATGTTAATGATTTTTAGCTTCTCTCAGAATTTATTTTGGACTGTCCAAATCCACATATAACGAAAATCTATAAAAGTTTGCATACTCTCAAATTTGTTAACCGTGGAATGTTAATGATTTTTAGCTTCTCTCGGAGTTTCTTTTGGAGTCTCCAAATCCACATATAACGAAAATCTATAAAAGTTTGCATACTCTCAAATTTGTTAACCGTGGAATGTTAATGATTTTTAGCTTCTCTCGGAGTTTCTTTTGGAGTCTCCAAATCCACATATAATGAAACGCTATATTGTGGAAGTTCGATACTTGAAAGTCATGATGACGTTGCTGAAGGTATTCAAATTCTGACGCTTTAACTACTTTTCTGTCTGCACAATCAATGTATAGTTCTGGATCTTCCATTAGCAATGGTTTTTGGTGATGTTTGTGCACTAAAATTTTCAGTCAACTTAAAAACTGTTAATTCAGATTCTCATCTGGATTGCATGCGTACAGCCTGTTTTGGTTATCTTGGTCACCTTTTCATAGCCAATCAATGTAAAAGAACTTCAGTCATGTGGTATATTACCTTTGATGGATCTGTCTACTGGTTACTGGCCATCCTAGTGAAGTGGGTTGACTGCAGAATGATTTTTCAACTATGGAAAATATACGGTTAATACTCTTTTGGTTTTTGCTGGCTATGGTTATTGAATATCGTCTGTTCAAATATCGGTCTTGACCTCTTGAACCATGCAAATGAACCTGTCCTCCAATTAGATTGTCAAAGTTGGCCTGCAAGGCAGGTTCAAAATTTGACCTTAGGATTAAATTCGGAATGGGTTGTTGCCCAACCATGGTAAGATTAATTTTGTGTTACTCCCACAAAAATATCTTTTGAGTGGTTGGAAAGTTTAATGCTGAAATTCTTGCAATTGCACATCCTTTGTCTTACTTGTTTGCTTCTGTTTCAAATTTGCCTCCGAGCAGGATTCAAGCAAAAACATCCAGATCTCTGCTTTCCACATTTTTAAGGTGCTTAACCCTTCTTCTAAATCTCTGCATTCCTTTTTAGTGAGGAGCCAAGGATTACTATCTTATCTGCACACTCTTCCCCTCAATCCCACCAAAAATAAAATTAGAAGACACGGCTAAGTAGAAAGAGCATCATGCTCGGCTCATCTAAAATTTGACCATCACAATAAAGCATACCAAAGAGACCTTGTAATGCATTTAGCATGGATATGTTACGTTGTTGGTTTCACAGATTTAATAAACCAAATCTAACTGTAGAAATAACTGTTGTAGGACGATAGAGAATAAAACCAAGAAAGAGAAATGGAGAGAGAGAGAAGAAGTTTAGGAGAGAGGGAAGAAAGAAGAAGATGGGAGGGAAAACAAGTCACGGGGCTTCAATAACTCAAAATTTCATCTTCATAAATGTGTCAAACCCTAATCATTATAAGCC
This sequence comes from Vitellaria paradoxa, assembly GCA_019916065.1. NCBI lineage: Eukaryota > Viridiplantae > Streptophyta > Magnoliopsida > Ericales > Sapotaceae > Vitellaria > Vitellaria paradoxa. Next base: position 43,576,872 of record CM034241.1, on the reverse strand, counting down.
TTTAAATAGGCTAATACATTCTCAAGATTACTAAAAATAAAGCAAAATCAAATATTCTAATAAATTTTTTTTTAAAATAAATCTAAATAAAATTTTGCCTAAAATTAAATAAATCTTTAATAGAATAAGATAAAATTCTTATATAAAATGTAATCTTAATAAAATAAAATTCTAATAATAATTATTTCATATTTTTTTTGGCTTCTGCATCATTCTCCATCTCTTAGAAAAACTCGACTCCGTCAAGTTAAAAATTTGCATATTCCTTCAATCGCCAGGCCACGAACAAACAAAGCGGATGTTCAAGCTACTCCCAAAGTTCATGAACATGCGTCAGGAGTGGTAGAAATCTAGTGTATCCACCAAGTCTTCCGAAATAAAAGTCCCGCGATTCAGAAAATAGAACTTGTAGATGTTTAAAGAAGACAAAAAATGGACCAACTTGTGAGAGAAGTTTAGGTGTAGGAAAGACAAAATCCACAGAAGTACCACAAATTTTAGGCATACTCTTCAACTCTATAGTATCTACAGGGACATCAGTAATATCGCTAGAAATCTGTGCCTCATCAAAAGAAATGACTTCATTAGTAGTAATAATTTCGGTAGTCGCAACAATTTCATCAAGTAGCTTGCCTACGATTTGATCATCTTCATCATCTGAAAAATAAAAGTCATCAGGATCAGGCTCATAAATCAACTCTTCAATTTGATCTTCATTAGGCTCTCTCTTCACTTCAAAGTGGTCGTTGCCAGATTTTCTGTTTGGTTCATCAATTACTTTTGGAATTTTGGTAAAGGACACCAAGTGGAGGAGTTGAAACTGTGTTTGATTTTGAATTCGACATTTAGTTAAAATAGAGGTGAATAGGGTTGCTCGACCAATAGTATTCCTCCCATGTGTCTAACCTCGCGTTCAATCTTTGTATGGCTTCAGTGAGGGTTGTTATTTGGGTTTGTATCTGGTTATTGTTTGACTGTACCCGATAGTGTACTGACAATTTTGAATCTGCAAAAAATGAACTGTGAGGTGTTCCGAAGCCTCCTAGAATTTGCTGGAGCTTCGCCAGAAGTTGTTAGAGATCGCCGGAGCTTCGCGTGGAGCACAGGTCAGATTGCTGAAGTGTAGTGGTTATTCTGAACTTCACCGGAGGTCGCTGGCCAGTCGCCGAAAAAGTCACTGGAGGTTACCAGAGTCACCGACAAGTTCGTCGGAGGTTGGTGGTGCCAATGGTGGGGTTCGCCGGAGTTGGGTATCGCTGGGAATGTACGAAAGTGTACTCGAAGGGTTTGAGAGCGTGTAGGGCGCGTGCGGCAGTTATGACTATAGTTGCGGTTAGGATTTGAGATGAAAAGTGAGTTTTTGTTAATTATAGATCGATTTACTCTGATACCAAAGTTGGTGTAGGATTGTAGAGAATAAAGTCAAGAAAAAGAAATAGAGGGAGAGAGAAGTTTAGGAGAGAGGGAAGAAAGAAGAAGAGGGGAGGGAAAATAAGTCACGGGACTTCAACAACTCATATTTTCATCTTCATCAATGTATCAAACCCTAATCATCATAAGCCTTTAAATAGGCTAATACATTCTCAAGATTACTAAAAATAAAGCAAAATCAATAGTCTAATAAATCATTTTTAAAATAAATCTAAATAAAATTTTGCCTAAAATTAAATAAATCTTTAATAGAATAAAATAAAATCCTTATATAAAATGTAATCCAAACCAAACCAAACCAAACCTTTTCCCACTAGGTGGGGTCGGCTATATGGATTTGTCGACGCCAATTAGATCTATTTAGGGGCATGTCCTCCGATAAATCTAGGTAGGTCAGGTCATGTTTAATGGTATAAAATGTAATCCTAATAAAATAAAATTCTAATAATTATTATTTCATATTTTTTTTGATTTCTGCATCAGTAACGTTACATGGGTTACATGTTAATAGAAGGGCCCATTGATGTCGGGACAGTTTCTAATTTGATCTGCTTTATTTGTATTTTACCAATAGGTTTTTGTGGCCAACCCCAATAAGCCTCGAGAAATAAAAGTTATTCTCGCCAAAAACCACGAAAGATTGCTGGCCTTGCTTCAGAGTCTCTCTTGTGGAAAAGGTGAATACACATTTCATCAGTTCCACTTTAAAAGCACATCGATCTTATTCATTATGCCCGTTTCTAGATCACAAACTGGGTACAACAATTTTTTTCCTTGGGTCTAAATACTTGATTGGTTCCTGTTAATTTCTGTCACGCTCATTTTCTGTTGAATGACACGTATCACTGAAATTTCTCGTGTAGATGTGTCTGCTAAGTGATTGTGTATTTGCAGGTGACGATGATCAATTTGAAGAGGAAAAAGAACTAATTATCAAGGAGATTGAAAGAGTATCTCGACTGCAGAATATTGAATGATTGGTACATCTGACTTTCTATAGTTGTTCCTCTCTGTTCATGCCGTCTTTGTTTGAATCAAGAATTTGTGAAGGGAAAATAAATGGCATTGGAATTCAGGATTCCTTCTCTTATTTGGGTTGTGATGATGGAAAATGGAAGGGAAGAGGCATAGAATTTGCGAAATTAAAAATTTAATAAATTAATATAGTGATGATTGCGTTTTATTTTATTACGTTCTTCAATCTATATGGACATGTATTTGAATTTTTTTGTTTTTTTTTCCACTTTTTCCTATATATTTTTTGTTTGCCTTGACAAATTCTTGATCCAAATACCTGTAATTTGTGCTGTAACAAACAAACCTTATTGAATGAATTTTGTATGCAGTTCCCGTTCCACATATTCCCCCGAAGGGAGAAAATGCTTAGAATATCACTCCCTTGATGACATTCAACATGGCTGCTGGAAAAATTTCGTAGCTGCGTGTGCCCTTGTTGTCGTGCCACTTCAAAAACACACGTCAGGGAAGAATAAAAAAAAAAAACATATCTATTTGTTTCAAGGGGTGAGATTGATTATATATATATATATATATATATATTATATTTGTGAATTAGTCTTTTCCATTACTAGTGGGAACTGTGTGTGTCTTGATTTGATCATAGCTTGACTATTAAAGGGTAGAGTTTGGAACATAGCATTTAATCAAAACTAATGACGCTGACAAATAAGTTAAAGATTGTTAAAGATGTTGGAAACAAATCAAATTATTCAAATTTGACTATGAATTTGTTAAGCATTCGGTCGGTGTCAGGTACGTAATTTTTAAGTTTAGTTCGAATCGAACTTAAATTTTATTAAAAGAAAATCAAAAAATGAAACAAACAAGATAATTTGTTGACAAATGCCTAATTGTTTCCCACTTGTAATTTATTATTACAATGTATGTCTTCTGTAAACCTCGATTTGGAGATTTTTCTTTCTTTTTTCTTTTTATTAACTAGTCATATAATAATTTTGTGAGAGTTAAATTATTTATCTCTTATTTTAATTATAATTAATTTAATTTCAACAAAATAAATATTTTAATATGTAATTATTATTTTCATAAAATAATTTTAGTTTAATAAAATAAATTATTATAATAATATATTATTTATTAAAAATAATTTTAATTTAATAAAATATTTTTAAAATCGTGAGAGTACTAGATTTCGTTGAAACTCAAAAGTTAAGTATGCTTGACTAGAATGGCTAACCTCTTGACGAGGACTAGCTTTGCACTTAATCAAGTCTAAAGTAGATAATATTGTACGTTATGTGGATCTTTATAAATAGGATTAGAATTAATACTCAATCGAAAGTTTGGGATTACGTGAATGCAGGTTGTTATAAATGGTGTTAAAGCAAATAACTCGTTGAAAGTGTGGGCTCATGTAAATGTAAGTCATTACAAATGATATTAGAGTCAATAGTCTGAAGTGTGGGGTTAAGCAAGAGCACGTGCTTGGTTAGGGGAATGATTGTCAGGAACTATGAGGGCTGTCTATAGGATAGTAAAATAGAGAAGTAATATTTTTTGTTTCACATTATTTAAGTAGAGAAAATAAGTAGTTAACATATAAGTAATATTCAATATCTATAAAGTACAATGTGTTTTAAAGTTATGAAATTACTGAATTTCATTGAAACTTCAAGGTCAAGTCTCCTTGAGTGAGAGTGGACAGGTGACCCATTAAAAAGTACTCATCGTCCTGTATTCAGTCTTAATTTACTGAGAAGTACATATCCCTTTGTATCTAATCAAATTTAAAGCAGATTATATTATATCCATTTGGGAGGTGCTCATTAACCTACATCTATCCAAGATCATTATATTGGAGCACAGGTTATTTTAGTTTAAAATATATTATATATACACGTAAAAATATTTACGCGTGCAATGTAAGAAAGAAAAATTAATTAATTAATTAAATTTGATTTGTTTGAAATGAATTCTAAGAAACTGATATCGCTCCTCTAATATCACTCAAATATCTGATTTAGACTATTAAATTAAAATTAAACAATACAGGTTTATTCAAGTGCTTGACATCACATGGAATGTGAGTCTCCCTCTTTTCGCTTGAGGTTACCGATGCCAGTAAAACCGAATGAAATTTGATATAGGCACGTCATTTCCGAGATCAACTTGTGGCTCCAATAGTTAATGCGGCCCATATAAGATCCACCGGAAAACATCTGAGGGCCCGGCCCACTCGCTACCATTAAAGGCACATCTGCTCCTCCATTCATCAATTGTGCTCTGCTGCTTGGCTGCTTTTAAGCTGCTCTTATTTGCTGCCAATCCAACGCCGAATCTTTGAAACTCCGATACTCACTCGTTCAAACCCTACTTTTCTTCTACCTCGCTCTCTCTCTCTGTGTCTCTCTGTCTCTCTCTCTCTCTCTCTCCATGAATTTCTTCAAATCTGTCTTCTCAGACGATGCAGCGTCATCGGATTCCGAAACTGCCCTTACTTCCCCTCCCAAATTTCAATCGGTCCACCGAGAGGTACACGAAGAGTCTAATCCTAACCCTAAGCCCTCAATTGCGGGAATTGCCAATGCGTGGTCCTTCGGTGGCCTCATCAAAACCCTAGCGTCCAAATCGGAATCAGTGGCGGAGACTTACCGGCGTGATCTCGAGGAATTCAGCTCCGGTCTGAGGAAGGAGACAGCCGCGATCAGGGAAGTGGCTAGCCGCGCGGTGAGAGACCTCCCGACGTCGCTCGAGGCCGGCGCCGCCGCTGCACAGGAGTCTCTGGAGTCGGTCGGGCAAGCTATCGATAATATTGGGAGTACAGTCTCTGAGATTATAATTCAGGGTAAGGACTCAATTCTTGCTGGTGATTCTGATAGTGAAACTTCGAATTCTAATCAAATTAGTGGCAATCAGCACAATTTGAACTTGAGTTCGAAACCGTATAGTAGGTTTGAAGCCCAAATTCGCGCAATTCAGTGTAATCTGAATACATATTGCAAGGAGCCGGAGGATTTAGAGGAGTTCAATGAGTGGAAATTAGGTTTTGACTTGGATGAGAAGGGTGAAGAGATTGAGGATTTGGTCGAAGAGAATGGGTTGATTGAAGATATTTATGATGAGGTTGTTCCGAAGATGGTTGATCGAGAGACCTTTTGGACCCGGTATTTTTACAGGGTTTATAAGGTTAAGAAAGCGGAAGAAGCGAGAGCTAAGCTTGTTAAGAGGGCTATTGCAGGAGAAGAGGAGGAAGTGTTGAGCTGGGATGTTGATGATGACGGCGATGATCATGAAGGTAGTGATGGTTCTAAGTTAATGGGCCATTCGAAAGGAGATGTGGAAGAGAGAGATTATTCAGAAATGGTTGTTGAGAGGTCTAATGTTGAGGGCGAAGAAAAGGGTTTGATAAGAGAGAATGATGAGAAGGAGGTTGTCTCTGAATCAAAAAGTGACAGTGGGGATGAGCAAGTTCATTTGAATGAATCTGAATCAAGTGGCAGCAAGTTGGAAGCAAAATGTGATGAGAAATTTGGTTCGGAGGGAAAGACAGAGAATAGCGGGTCATGTAAGGATAGCGATTTTTCAGTCGTCTCAAGCCAACGCTCAATGCCCGAGGAAGAAGACCTTGGATGGGATGAGATTGAAGATATTGGAAACACTGATGAAATTAAGGTGACAGCAAGTGGAAGCCCAAATAGAGCTGATTTGCGAAAGAGGCTGAGTGCTATGGAGGAAGAGGAAGATCTTGGTTGGGATATTGAGGATGATGAGGAGCCGATTAATTCATGAAGGTGATTGTGAAGCTCAAGATAATAAATGTTCTGTGTTACTTCAATTACTGCTCTATCCAATGGAGACATCCTGCAAAGTGTTAATTTTTACCGCATGATGTTGAATTTTCCAACTTTTCAGTTTGAAGTGTAAGTATGTTATTATTTTCAAATTTTATGGTAAACTGTCTTGTTATTCTTTGAAAGAGATTCAAGTGATTTTATCGATATTATTATCTTACTTGAAATTGTTATTGTTAGCTCTTATCACAAAAGATTTATTGTTGCCTTGCTGGTGATCTGGAAAACGGGTTTCAGGATAATGGTCCAGAGTTGCCCTCTACACAAGGTTATGAACCCCAAAGTCAGGAGACTCTTGCGATTGCTATTTCATATAGGCTGATTGTTTTCTGCAGGTATTTCATATGGAGCGAGATATGATTATCCTCTCATATTTGCAGAAATAAAAGATAAAAAATAAATGTTATTGAATAAAGTGATGTAGTGGAATAAGTTATCCCTAATTGGATAACTATATATCTAGTAGATAAGAGGTGTATTAGAAAAATGGGTGAGACACTTAGCTCAGTGATTGAGTTCCATTCTTTACCCACTCATCACCCGGATTCGAATCTGGGGCCTTCGCTGCTTATTTATCAAATAAAAAAAAAAGAGGTGGAATAGAAAAATGTAGTGTAGGGTAAAGAATGTAAAATGTCTTATTTGCTCTTCTTTCATTAAAGTTTATATAATAACTTATTATTAATTTTTATTATAAGAATCATATGGACATGTATAATATCTTAGATTACTATTTTAATAATTTTTGTTGCTTGAAATAGGTCATCGTTAAGATTTTATATTTAAATTTCAAGTTTATAAATATTATTTTTAACTTATTTAAAATTGTACTTGTTCATTCCTTAAATTTTGATACAAATATTCAAATAAGAATATTTTGTCATTTTTTATTTTTTTTATATTATTCTCAATCCAAACATAGGATTTTTGGGGTGAATTATAGCTTGCACATTTACCTTTTATCAAATTTCATTTCATGGTGAAACATTTTAATTGTAGCAATTAAAGACATGATGAAATAAAATTTAATCAAAAGTTTAAAATGCAAAGTGTAATTTATGATTGAGCTGTAATTTAATTTATCCTGCTTCTACTTGGATCAAATTCATCTAATCTTATTTATTTATATCCTTTCATCTCTGCAAGACTCAAGCAACTAAATTACCAAAAAAAAAGACTCAAACAACTATACAAATTTGTGGAGAAAAAAAGAAAAGTAAAAATAAAATTAATAATTCATATTATTTTGTTATGCTTAATTATGTAAAAATTAATTTTGTTGACATATCTAAAAACTTCTCTTGACAAGCAAGGCCCAGAAAACAATGCTTGATTCCTAGGCAGACTCAGCTCGAGAACACTGAATACCGTCCATTTAGTTTCCATAATCTTCTCAAAAAGTACAAGCAGAAGAATGTGAAAATATATGCACGCCACTTGTAGAATAATCAGGTAAACAAAAAATTACAAGGTATTCAACAATGCAGCAACACTATAGCTCTTGACCTGCTTTAAATAGACGACAAAAGTAACATCTCACGAAGTTGGAGTTAAAAATTATACATAATGGGATCCAGAATATAAACACCACAGAAAACAGGACAACAACCAGAAATTCTTGGGACCGGAGGCATTTTATTTCCAAACGAAAGCTACTATTCAAACACACTTGATTCAACTTTTATATGAGGCCCATAGTTTCCAGAGCTTGTTTGGTAGTAACATAGACATTTAATCATTAACGAGGCCACAATATCATCTTCGTACTGAAGCTACACTACGTTTGAAATCAACAGACGACAAGGTAAACAAACATCAGAACATATATGCTTTTGCCAAAAGACCTTCGGTAGGAGGTAAAACTAATTGTCAGCCTGTCTCAGAATCCTCAGAATGGCAAGGAACAGGTTGAGGATGTCCAGATATAGAGTGACAGATGCCCAAATGTACTCATCATACGTGAAGCGCTTGATCAGGTTATCAGTGTCATAAACAATGTATCCAGAGAAGATTACAGCACTGATTCCACCATAAATAGCAACTGACGTGGATCCCAGTGGGAAGAACATCTGCACAACAGCATAATTCAGACCAGGTCAGGTTCGTTAACCATTGACACAGACATGCATACATGTGCATAGAATTGATTATTACTTTATATATATACTTATTTTATTGAAGAGTATAATTGATAGTTTGCACAAAAACACATGGTGGAAAAATAAGCAAGAGGGAGGAGGCAATTTAACCTGGATAAAACCAGCGAAGACAAGGGTAAAGAGGCTGGTGAACAAGATTGGTCCAAGATAGCTGAAGTCCTTGCCCTTCTTAGAAGCCCAGAAAGTGTACCCAGTCAAAGAGGCTACCACAGCTGATGTCAAAATTAAGGCTTCAAGCACAATTCTTCCTGTAGACTCCCAACACAAAAGATATCAGAGTAATTTTATGCAACCATACTAAAGAGGAGAATTGCCATGCATGTAACGTTTCACCTACTAAAATTTTAGTAGTGTGGAAGAAACTACCAACCATCTGTATTCGCACAGCTGACACCAACAGTGAGACTCAGACATACGGTAAAAAGTCCAAGTACAATCAAGTTCACTGGATGCTTTTGTTGATACACATACATGGGCCATAGCACTGCAAGACAATGAAATATAGCTTGCATGTCAGTATTCAAGAACAGGCACCTAAAGACACCTAAAGTCGAATAGAATCGTGGACAAGTTGCTTTTTAAGTGCATGGGGACAATGATTGTTATTAGTGTCCTACACTCTACATGATACTTAATTCTTTGAGGATGTCAGGAGAAAGCAGTCACAACCAAACAGTTGGCTGCGGAAAAAAAGAATGAAAAGAACCATAAAAATATGTTACACATCCAAACCGAGGTCATGGAACAAGTTTCAATTAGAAAAGGGGAAAAAAAAAACTCATAGTTGCAGACATAGCTATAGTAATTTATTTGTTGTTAGGAAAAGGTGCAAGGTATTTGTACACTAAGAAACAACACTCAGAGATACTCTTCTATTACCAATCGGTAGGAAGCTGCTTGCCGTAAAAGTAAAACAAGTTACTCTTCATCATGACAATTTCCTTTATACTATCAACTTGACAAATAAATCCCCTAAGGGCCCGAACATAAAATACAATTCAGCAGCCTCGTTGACAGGATCAGAGGCAGAGTAAGGGGATTTAATTTTTCATCATCAGCGTTGAATGATTTATCAAGCAGATGGGTGTTTTAGCTACTGCCTTTTTATTTATTAAACCAATTGTTCTCATGCATCTCACAATATTTACCAAAAAACCATATTACAAGTCCATACATCGCTTGCCAAGTATTGATCAAAACTAAAATAATGAAAAAAATCATGACAGTAAATTTTTTTTTTCCTCCTTAAAAACAAGGATTGGATTCCCGAAGACTAAGAAATACTGCTTTGAAACTATGATAAGTTTTAACACTGTTTGGAACATAAATTGGTGGAGGGAAAGAAAAGGTGAAGGAAATAGAGAGGAAAGCAAATTGAAGTCAGAGAGTCAAATTTATTTATTTATTTTTTTGGTTGGGTTAGAGAAATAAAAACAATATAAATAGATATTTTTCAAGATAATTTAACTTTAAATTGGTTAATTATAAAAAATAAAATAAAATAACAAGAACTAGTAATTTTATTTTCCCTTCACAAATATATATTCCAAACACACCATAAATTAAAGAAATATTATAAATTATATCATTGAAGAACATAGATCAATTATTACAAATGGAATCAACTACCTTTCTTGGTACAGAATGTTCAAGAACATTTCCACAAGACACAGACACGAGGAAATCATTTTTTCCATAATTTTACACAGATTCAGATGCATGACCCATTATTTGATGTTAGACCGATTAGCATCAGTAAACAACAAATTCCAAGCCACAGATCAACAAAAATAAATAAATTAATTAAAACTAAAAGAAGAGTCGATCAAGATCCCAAAGGATCAGGTTAGCAAATCAAACCCTAATAAAGCAGAACAAAGACTCGATTCGAATAGCGCCCTAAACAATTTCCCAATTTGATAACGTCTCTCTAGTCAACTATCACATAGCAATCAAACACCTAACCTAATCGCAACCCATTCTCACGTTCCCCTTAATTTTTATATTAATTAACAGATCAACAAAATTTAGAGATCGAGGGCTTACAGAGGATGGGAAGGAACATGAGGAAGAGCAAGAGGGCGGAATTTCCCCTGAGAAGGTCGTTGACCGGGGGGTAGAGGACGGTGACGGAGGAGACGACGGTGGTGAGGACGAGCTGTGTGGCGAGGATGCCGTAGACCTTGCGGATGAAACCCCATCGCAGCTGGTTGTCTCCATGGCTGATCCCCGGGTACAGAGTCCCTTCCTCTATGTCCCCCTTGCTGCTCACTCTCTCAAACCCGTACATCTTTTCTCTCTCCAAGTCTTCTCTCTCTGCAATTCTTCTCTTTCTCAATCTGTCTCTGTTTCTGTTTCTCCCTCTGTATGTGTATATATTTGTCTTCCGCGCGACGAGAAATGTCATGTGTTTTGATACGTCTGGGGTTATAAAAAACGGAATAGAACGAGGTAATTTGTAATTTTGGTGGAATAAAAAGTAAATAATTTTTATAAATTATTAAAATTTTTTAGTCATATTTTTTTTATTTTTTTAGCGTGCTAAACGGTGGCGACGGTGAATTTATTTTGGTAAATTTACACAAGCCCCCCCTAAATTTGTGAAATTATGGAAGCAAATCAATAAAATCAAATAATTACTAAGAGACCGTATGGGGCTCCAACCAAGATAAAAAAATTTTCAAAATTTCCAAATTTTTTGAACTCCAAAAAATTTCAACTTTTTTAGAAACAATTGTCAAAATTCATTGGAACAAATCATTATAGTGCATTCTTACGAATTTTGTTAAATTTTTTAAAAAGTTAGACTGATATTTGTACCAAAAAGTTCCACAAAATTTTAAAAATTTTTAAAATTCTCTACTAAAATTTTATCAAGCGTTATTTTATATAATTTTTAATAACTTTATATCAAATTAAATATAAAAAAATTCAACTATTATTTCAAAATAACATTTTACACTCCAAATTTTAAAAAAATTTCATTTTTGTTAACTTTTGATTTTGTTTTTTGACACTCGAGCCCGCCTCTAAAGTTAACACATTTTCCCCCCTAACCCATATAATAAAACAAAGAGATTGTTAATAGAAAAATAATCAAATACTTAGATTTTTCCGATATAGTATTAAATTTTAGAAAATTTCCAATTTGATATATTAATCTAATTATTGTTTATCTAAATTGGAAAAAAATCGTTTATTTTAATTCACTAATCTAATTATTTCCTCTATATTACAAACTCTATTTTATATATATTTTTAAGGTGCAAATATATAAACGAGCCTCTCGTTAAATTTGAAGCTATTAATAGCAAGATTAGATTAAAAAAAATAAACATAATCAAAAGTATTCCTCTCATTAGTAATTATAATTGTATTTAGTTACATAAATTCGTAATATAATTGATTTTTTTTTTTTTTACACTCTATACATAAGGCAAGAATTACTTATATCTTTTAAATTTAAAAAAATAATTTTTATACTACTTGTACTTTGCATTAAAATAAAAAATATTAAAAAATCTTACGACATAACAATTTTGCCACTTGATAATTTTAAAAATCATATTTATACTCCTTATAATTCATATTACTTACACCCCTTATTCTATTTGATTTTTAATAAATATTTTTATTTTTTTACTTTAAAGTTTAACGCTGTTATAACTCTATTTCAGTCAAAAGTATAAGTGGTGCAAATGTTGGTTTTCAAAATTTAAGGAGTGTAAATAATTTTTATCCTAATTAGGGGAATAAAAAGTAATTATTCTTAAATATTAAAATAATAATTTTATTCAGAAAAAAAAAAACTATTGATAAAAATAATGAAAATAGAAATAATCGTTAAGATGTAACTATCGAGGCGACATTGTATCTGCCAAGTCTTTGACAGGTTGTTCACGGAATTTACCTATGAAGAAGCATATATGGCATGACTTGGTCGAGGGTTGACATTGACCTGGACTTTGGAGCCGCGACAAGGAAAGAAAAAGGGCAAAAAAAAAAAAAAGATGAATTACACTTGAACCCTTGAACATTTTGGTATTTATACTTGGATCCGTCAACATTTAAAATTTACAAACACTCCTTTATTTTGAAAAGTTAGTAACTCTGATACCTTTCCCCTAGATTTATTGCTAATTTCGTTAAAAATTTAGTAAAAAGACAATTATACCCTTAAATCATCCGTTTTTTTTTCTTCTAAAACCAATTCATTACTCCTCTCTCTCTCTCTCTCTCCCCTGTTTTTATTTTATTAAATTTATAATAATTTCTTTTATTATAGTTAAAATAATAATTTGTAATTAAACTTATTCATTTATTAAATTAAAATTATTTACTAATAAATAATAATTACGTAATAAAATAATTTATTTTACTAAAATTAAAATTAATAATAATTACATATTAGAATATTTAATGTTTTTAAAAATAAAAATGATAAATCTTTAGATTAAGATATTTATTTTATTAAAATTAAAACTACTGTTAAAATAATAATTAATTTAATTAAAATATTTTATTAAATTATATTAATTTTACTAAATCTAATAATAGTTTATTATTTATTTTATTAAAACAAATTATTATTAAAAATAAATATTTTATAACATGAAAATAAGTAATTTAAATATATTTTTTAAATTAATTAATCGAATAAAATTTAAATATATTTTATTAAATTCAATTAGTGTATATTTTTAATAAAAGTATATATTTATTTAAATAAAATTAATTTTGCAAATAAAATTATTTAAGTAATGCGTTGATAGCTAAATTATTAGCTATATTCAATTCTTAATTTTGATAATTATGATTGAAACCTAATTAATCAGATCCAATCCAAATTCATCGCACACAATTAAAATTATAAAAGAAACGTATGAAAAGAGTTCTTTAGACAAATCTGCTGAAATTCATGAGACCTAATTAAAATTACAAGAAAAACATATCAACAAAAGTTAAAAATTCGTAACATATATATATATATATATAGATTTGAGACCAAATAGAGATCAAGGTATTCGAGTTGTAATTCTTGAAGGGTATTAATCAATAACAATCAATCAAAACCCATTTCAAATTCCTTTTTTGATTTTACAAAAAAATAAAAAAAAATCTCTAATTTTTAATTCATTAAATACCCACTTCAATTTCTTAATCTGGTTTTACAATACTTCAATTTCCAAATTTTAGCAACAGCAACAAGAGCTTGTCTCATCAACTGAAGAAATCCTAAATGCCTTTTCTAGTGAAGATTTGGTTGACCCAGTGATGACTCCCAGATTCATCGAGCATCTTCACAAACTTCAACCCTTGTTCTGTATTCGAGCAACCTTCTGAGCAGATCTGAACAAACTCTCTAAACGATATTCAATCCTTCATGATCTGCTGAGCTCGGGCTTCATCTTTTTCAGTTGAGACACCCTCAGTAGCTTCCTCGCGTCCTATATTGTAACTTTCCCTTTAATTCAATTTCGGGGTAATGAAGTCAATTTGTCCAACCGAATACAAGATGAATCAAAACATTTAGATCTGAACTCACAACAAGCATAATCAGATGCAACAAAGATGAATTAAAAATCAAATCATAGGGTTTCGACAAATTAATAAAGCTAATTGACAGGAAGACAAATTTTAATACAGAAATATATACATATGTATATATAGACATAAAGAGAGAGATAAATAAAGAGAGAGAGAGAGCAGCGAATGTGTTACCGCATAATAGCACACATGCCCTTTGCCATTGAGAACATGCCAGAGCTTGGACTTCAACTTCCCTTTTGATTGAGTTTTCGCCACTGAAGGAGCTATTGGGTTCGCTGAGTTAGGGTCTTAAATGCCATTGATGAGTTCTAGAGAGGGAAACAAGAGCATGATGTAAATTAAATGCCTATCTCTATTTTAGTCCATTAAAGGGTAAATTTGGTATATTAAAAAAAATTTTGGTTGACGTTATATTTTAACTAAAACCCTAACGGAATACAAACAGAAGGGGTTCAGGGTTAATAACTTTTCAAAATAAGGAAGGTGTTTGTGAATTTTAAATGTTGAGGGGTCCAAGTGTAATTACCCAAATGTTCAAGGGGTCTAGATGTAATTTACCCAAAATGGTGTTTAGTAATTTTTTTTTTAATAAATTAAGGGTGTTTTGTAATTACATGTATGCTTTATAATAATGATCGAAGGCAAAGGTATCAACAATTTCTTTAGATATATCACTTAAGAAAGCTTTGGAAATATTTACATTATGTTTTTAATCAAAAATATTTCTATAAAAAAAATAGAAGGAAATTGCGTGAAATAATTTTTATTTTTCTTTCCCAACGATATTGGCCATGATAGTCTGCAACATAAGTATTTGTCTGAGAGAATGGGGCAAGAGAGGTAGGAAAGTGAAACTGAATAATAGGAAAGGAAAGAAATAAGAACAAAGATTGATAAATTTTTATTTATTTGGGAGAGACAAAAGGAAAATGGAGAGTAGATTAAAATATAATTAAAAATGGTATTATGCCTTTTAAAATATATTTATTTATGATAAATATTTGTTTGTTCAAAAAAAAGATAAATATTTATGAAAATAATAAAAAATGGTTAGGGCAAAATAGATAAATCACATCTTAATTTTTTTAAACACTTATTCCCTCCTAAATTAGAGGTGAAATATTATATTATATATATAAATTAAAGTCTAGTAATGCCACTGTGCGACGTAGAACCTAATTTCACTACAGTTGTGGCGTATGGCATCTAAGTATAACTATTTTACGTCATATAAAACTTAACTTCCGCTACGATTATGACATATAAATAATTGTAATACGTGATATATAATTATAGTTATCTTAATTGTCTTATAAGGAAATTAGTATTTTATATAATTATTACTTATTCACAAGTTTCAATTTTGTTCAAACTAGAATGTTTATAAATGTTACACTTCTATTTACCATATAATTCCTTATTTTTTATTTTTATATCATTTAAAATGTATTCTTATTTTTTATTTTTTGTATTTTAATAAATTATTATTTAAAACATAATAAATATTATTACTGTTATTAAACAAAATAATGTAAAAAAAATTTACCCTATTAAATAAAGGTTTTAAATAAATATTATTATTATTAAACAAAATAATACAAAAAAATAATTAGCCTGTTAAATAAAGATTTTAATTTATTAACATAAATTTATAGTTATAATTATTTTAATTTATAATTATATAATTTAATAGATTTAATATTGTACGTAATTACTACTTAGTCATAATTTTATTTAAACTAGATTGTTAGTAGATATTACTAGATATTTTTATTTAATCTAGACTTCTACTTATCATACAACTTTTTATTTTTAATTCTTTATAATTTAATAAATTATTATTTAAAATAATAAATATAATAATAACTATTATCATTAAATAAAATAATATAAAAAAATAATTAACCCGTTAAATAAAAATGTCAATTTATTAACAAGTAGCATAACCTTTATTATATTTATCATTATACAAAAATAAGTGATATGTTTTAAATCAAATTGTAATATTATTTTTTAGAATTATATACGTTGTAAAATTATTTATTAAAATAATCAAACAATATTAGAAATTAAAAAATAAAATTGGCAATGGATAAATTAATCTAATTGAAGTGTCGGCTGCTCAAACTTTTATTGGATTTGGACTTTTAATTCAATTAAAATAGTATTCTAATGGGAATAAGATAAAACTTCAAAATGTATTTTAATTTAAATAGAATATGAATTTCCTGTATGCAAAATTTATTAATAGATACAAAGACTTTTTTTTTTTCAAATCTCTAAGTGACTTTGCAATTTGTTAGGTACGTACTTAAATTTTAATTTTTTAAAGTTTTATATGTAATTGATATATATTTTGTAATTTTTTATATGTGAGTGCTGTTGTTTTTCAATCTTTTTTATATATAAATTGTTTAATTATATGATAAGTGCTGTTATCATTTAATCTTTCTAATTTTTTCCTTTTTATTTTATTTATTAGAATTTGAATTTAATTGAATCAATACTATTGATGGTATTAATATTTTAATTTACTTTACGTTCATTATTTAATTGAATTTGTATAAATAACAATATATATTGCTTTAGATATATTTCAGCAACTTAATTATTTTAGTATGATAGTATACTCAGTTTAACTATATAATATAACAAATCCGTGTATCGCACAGGTCATAGCAGTAGTATATATATATATTAATGGAGGTGAATAGAGATCAATAAGTCACCTCTATTTACTTCCCTTCTCTCTTATTCAGATTCTTCTAAACAACGTAAATCTTTTCACCTTCTCATATCTACTTTTTTTTTTTCCTTTTCACTCCCATTCAGCCTCTCTCAAACATAGGCTAAAATTGGATGATCAATAATCCAAACTATTCTTTTTAATTTGGAAAAATTGTCTTTACCTCCCTTGTACTCAAGCTCTAAGTCATTTGCACCTCTTAAACTTAAAAAATGTGCACTACAAAAGTGATAAAATCAGAAGGAATTGTTGAAATTAACAGAGCGTGTGCTTCACGCTTAGGACAACTGCAGATGTGCTATATAATCCAAAAAAAAAAAAAAATGTAGTGAATGGACGAAAATACCTTTATGTGTTAAAGGGATGTAAGGGCTGGCTTCTAGCTTTTCTCTTCATTTTGTTGTTGCGAAGATTCATTGCTGAATGCCGTCGAACGCCGGCGAGCACCGCTTTCTTTTTCTATTATTCTTACAGGATTTACTCATCAAGAGGGTTTGGGAGAAAACTCAAATGGATCTAAGAAGACGATGGTGAAGAAGGAAAGAGAGAGAAAATCTAGGTCTGAGAAGACAATTGTAAAGAAGAAAAGAGAATGAAAGAGAGAGAGATAGAGAAAGAAGAGAAGATGGTGTTTGAGACCTTGTTTTTGGAATATTTGGATTTGGAGGTGGGTTCAATCTTTGGATTAGATACATATGAAATCTTATATATACATTTATACATACAGACAAAAATGGATTTACCATAAATCTAAGAGAAGCCGAGGAAGCAATTTAAGCAATTTGACAGTTTTTTTTTTTTTGTTCTCAATAATTGAAATTGTTTTGTTTTCACACTAACCCATTTCTCACAAATTCATCAAAATTAAAATTATTATTTTTGTGGGTTCCTTCGATTTGTCACATTCTATGGAAATTTGGTTGATTCAACCTTTATAAATTGTAACTAAAAGGTTATTAAAGTAATGAACTGATGTGATTTAATTTTTTAGGTGGGGGATGGGAAGATTGATCACTATTGCTTGTAAAAGTTGGAGGATATGACGATCCCATTGCAAGCCTACAAGATCGGCCCCAACCACCCTGGATCCAACCTCGTCGGTGACAGTGCCGCCGCAATGGCTGTCGCCTCCATCGTCTTCCACCGTTACAACCCTTCCTATGCCAGGAAGCTTCCGTGAGTTTGACTTGAAGATTTCTAACGGATCTGGGGGTGTATCGATTGGGGACTTGGAAAGTTTTCAAGTCTGGGGTCATATTGACTGACTGGGGCTTTAATATATATAAAGGGCATTTTTGATTTTTTAGCGCTTAACGTCACGACATCTGGTTTGTTACTTTTGTTAATAGTATAAGGGGTATTAGTACATATTTCTTAAGTTCAGGGTGCAGGTAACTGAAAGTTTAAGTGCAAAGAAATAAAGGCACTTAAGTTCAGGAGTATAAGTAATTGAGAGTTTAAGTACAAAGAGATAAAGGCACTTCCCCCTTTAATTTATTAGATAAAACTATATAAATCTTAACGGTCTAGAATATAATTCTTTAAGAACACTGAAATTTTTTAAATTAGGGAAACAAATGATGCTTTTCTTGCTGAGAAATTATATATATAACTGTAAAATTATGCAAATTAGAGAGAAACTTAAAGATTAGGTTATAAGAAATAATATATATATATATATATTAGTGGGTTACAATAAATAAAGAAATTATTAGCATAGAGTAGTGTGGTCAACCAAAAAAAAAAGAAAGAAAGGAAGAAAATGTTCTAGTATATTATGTTGATAATTCATTAAAATTTTATACGATTTTCCTAGCATAAAATCCTACTGTTATTTTGCAATCTCATAGCAAGTAAATAGTTTCCCCTTCTTGGATCTCCCATTGTAACTTATAAGGGTAACCATCAAAGTGAAAAAAAAGCTATTCTCTTCTTCATAAACCATTCCAAGTTGACAATTAATACACCCTGTCAGTTATCCCGAAAACAAAGTCGACACAAATAAAATCCTAAATTTTGCTCTCTTGATTGAGAAATTTCCTAAAGTCAAGCTTTGGTTGAAGAGAACAATTAATCAGTAAAAAGCTGTTAACCAAATGTTGTAAAATACACCACCAGGGTACTAATCAGCTACATTAATGGTACGAAGAACACATATACTAAAGAATGGGTAGGGATATGTATTCAGGTCTATAAAAAAAAAGAAAAGAAATTTAAGTTTAAATTTATATCAAAGTGGTTGAGCATTCCCTTTGTTTGCTTTATTTTTATTTTTATTTTTATTTTTTGGTTTTTTTTTTTCTCAACAAGATAAGGCTTAATTTGGGATGAAAAAAAAAGGTTAACTTTTTTTTTTGTATATAGTTGGTAGTAAAAGGTTAGCCAGCTAAAAAAAAAAAAAAAAAAGGAAAGAAAACTATTTTTTTTGTGTTTGAAAAAAGAAAAAAATTAATTTTTTAATAGTAAAATTTTTAACTTTTTATTACTTGGACATTTTTATCTTTTATGATTTGAAAAAAAAAAAAAACTTAAAATTTAAGAGTAATCATTTACTCATTTTAAAAAATTAAGGTGGCATTTGGTTTATTTTTTTATTTTTATTTTATGTTTTAAAAATCTCAAAATAAAGAAATAAAAATGCTATATTTTCATTATTTAGAAAATTTCATTATTTTGGATTAAAAACGGTCAAAATGACTCTTTATCATTTCTCATTTTATGTGTAAACTTATTTTCTATTTTCTAAAATAAATTTTGAAAACACAAATGATCAAATATGTTTTGAGTTTATTCTCTATTATTAAAAGTGTAAAATAAAAAATAAATTTAAAATAAAAAAAAAAAAAACTAAAAACAAACCAAATGTGCTCTACGTAGTTCAAGATTGCGGCTTCCCAAATAGAGCCGCGTGAAATATTTAATTTCAGCGATAATTATTACTAAAAAAAAATCGAGTCCCTCGCCGCTGCCTAAGAAAGTGGGATTATAAGCTCCATTTACTAGCAACAGGGTCGGGCCCATTCAACCCGTCACGTGAGTTCCCCTCATATATATTCGTACAGACCCGATCAACACTGAACCGTCAAACCGCACCGAAGAGAGAGAGAGAGAGAGAGAGAGGATCATTGGAACCAGGCCCATCGCCTCCGATAGCGACTCGCTCTTCTCTGCATACGAGAGGGCGAGCAAGAAGAAATGAGCTCTCCATAGTCCGATCAACTCGCGCCAATTCGATCGCGTTGAGAGCACTTGCTTCCGATTATCTGCCCTCGGCAATCGAAACTGCTCAGTTTTGGAGAGAAAAAGACGGATGCTGAGTTGATCTTCCCCGCCAAAATCGATCCTCGACAGCATTCTCTGGACCAATGCATGTGATTTGTAGCCGCAGCGCTGGCTCAATCAGTTCCATTTCAGTTTGACCCGCCCTCATTCATGCTCTCCATCTTTACCGGTTCGGCACAAAACCCTAACCGAGGCTCCGGCCCGATATGCAAAGGTAAAACCCTAATACTGGTTTTATTATTCAAGTATTGAAATGCTCAGAGATTGAATCCTTCTTGTGATTGTTTTGATTTTGTGCAGTTTTAGTTGTTAGATTTATTGGTCTCCAGTTGTAGATGTGGGTTTTCTTGTACTCTGTTACTTATTGAAATCGTTGTTTAATCAGAAGCTGATGTTATTGAACTAACATTTTGGCTACTGAAACGAATAAATCTATATTGGAGTATGACTACGAGACCGCTCAGACCAGAAGTCTTACATGTAGTAGTCATAGAGACTAATGGTAATAGGCTGTCTATTGATTGATGGATTTGATGGTTGCTTGATGTGGACAAAGGGTGGAACAATAAACCAGTTGATGGTTCTAGCTGTCATACAAAAATTATTTTCTTTGAGCCCAGGAGCAGCAACAAACAAATTGAGTTTTAAGATCTTTTGTCCTGATGATTTTGTTTCAATTGATGTATTATTGTCAACTACTGCATGATGGTTTTCATTCATTCTTTTGTGTAGTTAAAGTGCAAATACAACACCTTGGCTGGTGTTAGAACCTTTTGGACTTTGGCTAGTTTTAATAATATGGGCATGGAAAACATATGTGGAATTTTTGTACAGATTTATGTGGCGGACGTGGAGCTTCACTTTAGAATAAAACACCAGTTGAGATGAATGGAAAACTGCCTCATTATTATGGTGGAATTAACTTTTGTGTTTCGTTATAATAATCCATTAGTTATTCAAGGTTGACGTTCAACTATTTATACAATTTTGTAACTTAAGGCTCTGTTTGGAAATCTGGAAATCACTGAAAAACGCTGAAAATCTTTAAAAGCTATTCTTTTTTTATCTCACTGTACGAATTACGAACCCACAACTTTTATCAAATTTTATCTCTTTTTGTCACTCTAAACACTCCCTAAGTGCCATCTTCAATATAATGACAAGTGTTGATGCGAGATCTAGGATCGGTTTTGAATGCTAGAAAGCTGGTGAACTTTATGATTTCATGAAGTTGAACAACCAAGACGTTATTAATTATAGGGATATTAATGATAGATAGAAGGATATCTCTGTATATCCTTTCAATGAAAATTTTTATAAAATAATGTAATTTACGGGTTGGTAAGGACGTGAAAATGTTGGAATGCTCTGTAAGAAGGTTGAGCTTCAAAGCAGCAAGCTAAGTTTGGTTCTGACTGCATGTGCTACAATTTGTATCTATTGGACCCACCTTTGGTATTTGGCTTTTGGTAAAATCACAAAAAAGGTTTCAAAGATGATTAATGAACTTTAAAAAAATGGAAATGAAAAGAGTTTCTTTTGTAAGCATCTTGATATATATATATATATATATATATATATATTGTAGCTACATGAAGGTGTGTTTGACCATTTCGTTTGCACAATTTAATGTAGGGCATTGTTTACAGAAATTGCTAGAACATTGGCCGTGTTTGGTATTGATTTATGAAAATTGGTCTTGAACTCATGTTTTTAGAAAGTGTTTTAAAAGCTAGTTTGTAATTTAAAAAATGTGTTCATTAATTATATCCAAAAATTGATCTTGAAAAAAGAAAATAACAAAAAAAATTGAAAAATACAAATAAAGTACAAATACATAATTTAATGACACATTAGAATGCCCAAACCGGGGGAAAAAAAATTCATAGTTGGTTTTGATAACATCTTTTAGATGGTCTCATATTTCTGGTTTCTTTGCTCCTAATTTCTGAAAAATAAGGTTAAAAACAAGATTGCCAAACGCAATTTCAATAATTGAAACCAGAACCAAGCAAGGCTTTAATGATATATACTTTGTAATGCACAGTTTGTATGCTTGTGTTCCAAAATGTTGAATTTAGTGATTCGGAGGTATCCCAATTTTTTTCCCTTAAAAAATAAATTATAAACAAACTAAATCTTGAGTGGGTAGAGTTTGGTAGGATGAAAATGTAATGAATAGTCATAATGCTATTTAAAATGTATTATTACATGATTAATTTGAAGAATAATAGAGTATTTTAATATGCTAAAATATTTGAATGTCTTTATTGCATATTGTACTGGAATCATATGTAATTTAATGTTCTATCATAACATCTCTACTTAAAAATTCTTATATTTGGAAGATGAAACTCCATAAATATATACGTACTACTAACTTTTGTACCATGTGTTCTTTAATCTTTAGATTCTTTACTAATTATGTGATTATAAAAAAAATATGCTGGTTGTGTATATGGTGTTCTCTTTTAGAAATGTTTCAATTGATGTTACATGAACTCTTCTAAATTTGTGATGTACTCGTGTTGGATACTTGACATTTGGGTAAGGGTGCTTGGGTAAGGATATGGTATATGTGTCCACATATAATATTGGAAATCTGTATAAACATATTTAGCAATTCAACTTTAGCACATAATTATGCATAAAACTCATGTTTGCAAATAATAATCCAATGCCACCTTATAAATATCATATTAATATATAAAATAAAATAATTATATCAAATACATATGAATATTATCTGTGTCTGTGTGTCGTTCCTTAAATAATTGAAGAGATGGATCTAAGTCTTATATACACACTCATACCCGACACTTGTTCGCAATTCCATGTAACATTTGTTTCAACTTTTAAGAGGTGTTTGAGAGGTATAAGTTGCATTATCAGGAATGGGTGACATTACTTCATTTATGATATTCCGTTCATGTTGGAGGGAGTTGAGTTGTGACATTAAAATGTTTGAATTTAGGAAATTTCATTTCTAAATTTGTGACACATCCAAGTATTTTTGAGACAAATTGTGTACTGTTCAAGAGGTGGTGGCTTTGTAGTATTGCCTCTGGTAATTATGTAATTACTTTGAATTAGGTGTGTATTTTGTTTGGTCATGGAGCGAGAACTGCAAATAAATACCGTCTCCTTATCACCTTGGTTCTTTCATCTTTTTTCTTTTCTTTCTTTGCTTCTTCTTCTACTTTGGTTCTATCATCTTTTTTCTGTTCTTTCTTTCTTTACCATCTCTGTGTGTGTGTGTGTCTGCACGTGTGCTGGCACCCCTGAGCTTGCTATTCTATCCAGTTATCGTTATATATTCTCTTCACCCATCTTTATTATATTGCCCATCTTTATTATATTTACTGTAGTGTCTGTTATGTTATATACTGCTTAAAGTCAGTTATACAGATATGAATTTTGAGAAGAGTTCTGTGGACTTGTATATATATTCTTTTCAAGTTGCTATAATCCATACATGTTTTTCCCCTTTGTTTACTTTTTTTGTATTATTCAATGTTGACTTATGTTTCCTATTCTTTGTTATATTTTTATGCATTGCTTAGATACTGATATGAATCGAGAAGAGTTTGGGAATATTATGACTGTGAGAGCAAAACCAGCAGGTGCGTTGGTTATAAAAAACAATGGCCGTAGAGAGGATGAAGGAGAGTCCAAGCTTGAACCGCATGTGGGGTTAGAATTTGAATCAGCAGAAGAGGCCCAGGAGTTTTATAACTTATATGCAGCGCAAGCAGGGTTCAGAATTCGAATTGGTCAGCTGTACCGGTCCAGAGTTGACGGATCAGTTATATCCCGGAGATTTGTGTGTTCAAAGGAGGGTTTTCAAACCAATTCTAGAACAGGTTGTCCAGCATTCATAAGGGTTCAAAAAAATGATTCTGGGAAATGGGTTCTAGCCAATATCAAGAAGGAGCACAATCATGAGCTTGGACTTCCAGGGGAAATACGCCCACCCCATATACAAAGAAAAGTGCTTCCAGCTCCAAGATCGTCGATTTTAGTGTCCACCAGGACAGGAATAAGGTCACATGATGAGGACGACAGGCATCCAAGCTCATCAAGCGCCATTGATATCAAACGCCTTAAAAGGGAAGAAGTGGAAGGAGGTTCCAAAGTTGAACCATACAAAGGTCTGGAGTTTAGTTCTGCAAACGAAGCATACAAATTCTACTACATGTATGCTGCTAGTGCAGGGTTCAAAGTCCGGATTGGTCAGTTGTTTCGTTCAAAACATGATGGATCGATTACATCTCGAAGATTTGTGTGCTCGAAGGAAGGGCATCAACACCCTTCAAGAGTAGGTTGTGGTGCATTTATGAGGATACAGAGACAAGAATCAGGAAGATGGGTTGTTGATCGTCTTCAGAAAGAACACAATCACGATCTGGATTCTCCAATGGATGCTAGCAGGCTAATCACTGCTGCTGCGAAGGCATTTAAAGAGGAGGTAGGTGATGGGCTGGAAAATTTGGATTTAGGTGAAACTAATGGCAGCCTCAATCTTGTTAAAAGAGGTCGTGAAAGTAACATTGGAAGTGATTGGTATCCTGTGCTTCTTGAGTATTTTCAGTCTCGTCAAGCAGAAGATACAGGATTTTTCTATGCAATGGAAGTTGATGATGGCAAATGTCTGAGCATTTTCTGGGCTGATGGTCGGGCTAGATTTTCATGCAGTCAATTTGGGGATGCCATTATTTTTGACACAGCATACAGGAGCAGTAGTTATTTGGTGCCATTTGCTTCATTCATCGGAATTAATCATCATAAGCAACCAGTGCTCCTTGGATGTGCTTTGATTGCCGATGAATCCGAGGAATCTTTTACTTGGGTATTTCAAACATGGCTTAGGGCAATGTTGGGTCGCCGTCCTTTATCAATAATAGCTGATCAAGACAAGGCAATCCAACATTCAATTGCACAAGTTTTCCCTGGGACACATCATCGTTTTTCTGCATGGCAGATTAAAGTGAAGGAGCAGCAGTATTTGGGTGCACTGCTGTCCGTGGATACTGAGTTCAAATATGATTACGAGACTTGCATTTGTCAGAGCCAGACACCTAGTGAATTTGATTCTGCTTGGAATGTACTTCTTAACAAATATGAATTGAAGGAGAATGCTTGGTTGAAGGAAATGTACAGAACGCGTAAGAGTTGGGTTCCGTTGTACATAAGGGGCACGTTCTTTGCTGGCATCCCCATGGATGGAAGCATGATATCATTTTTTGGTACATTTCTGAATGCCCAAACACCCCTCAACGAATTTGTTGTACGATATGAAAAAGCTCTTGAGCAACGTCGTGAGGAGGAAAGAAAGGAGGATTTTAACTCATTTAACTTGCAAGCTGTTTTGCACACAAAAGACCCCATAGAAGAACAAGGTAGAAGGCTTTATACAATCACAGTGTTCAAAGCATTCCAAAAAGAGCTTTTAGAATGCTATAGTTATGTTGGAATAAAGATTAATATGGAAGGTGCTATCAGTAGATATGTGGTGCAGAAGTGCGGGAATGGGGATGAGAGGAATACTGTTGCCTTCAATGCGTCAAACCTTAATGCTAGTTGTAGCTGTAAAATGTTTGAATTTGAAGGAGTACTTTGCAGGCATGCATTAAAGGTATTCCAGATAATGAACATAAGGGAACTTCCATCTCGCTACATCTTGCACCGGTGGACGAAAAATGCCAAGTATGGTATTCTACGGGATATTGATTCAGGAGGGGGCTCTCAAGATTTCAGGGCCTTGATGCTGTGGAGTTTAAGAGAAGAAGCCCGGAACTTTATTGATGCGGGGGCTGCATCTCTAGAAAGATACAAACTTGCTTTTGAGATTATGCAAGAGGGTAGAAGAAATCTTTGCTGGCAAAACTGAAAAGTACCCTTGACAAAGGTCAGACATCTTAATTTTCTTTATTTTTCTGGACACTGAGGTCAGACATACCTTTGATGCTATTCTGTAGTCCAAACTGCATGTGCGGCTAGGTCTTTGCCATTCTGTAGTGTCTCAGCCATGGAGTTAGGGTTCAGTTGCATTGCATGGATGCTAATACTTTATAGTTTGGTACTGTGTATTGAATTTTCAATTTGGGGTGTTATGGGTTTCAATATATTGAAGCTTCACTTTAAGATGGAACAACCTTTCCTTTGTGCAACTTGGATTCTTGAGAGCAGCCCTTATAGAAGTCTCTGGTCATCCTTTAGTTTTGTTGTCTAATTTGTGCATGCCAGCAAGGCATGGGGTCATCATTCAGATTTCAAATCCACAATGCTTGAATTTATTTGAATTTAATGTCATTCTTATTGTAGTTTTTTTTTTCCCTTTTTTCTTTTTTCTTTTTTTTCCACTCGAGATCAGCTCATGTGATGCATTGGCCTCTTCCACTCTTTGCTTGTATTGACTTTATGTGCCAAGAGTGAGCCTGGAAAGTGACATTTTTAATCCCCATAAATTGTCACGCAGAGAAAATGAAAACTACGGGTGCCGTACTTGTTGATCAGTTGGTCAGGCCTTGTGTTTGCTTCCAGTTGGTCACTACTTAAGAGTTTTTTCAGAGTCATTGGAGGGTTATGTAGTCATTAGCTTTAGGGATTAATTGAGATGTACGCAAGCTCGCCTGAACAACTTGAGTTCTCTAAAAGAAAAAAATAAAAAATAAAAAAGCAACGAAAGCTGTGGAAGTGCTTTTGGTGGAGTAAGTGGGGATGGTGATGCAGTATGTAGAGGCCGATTCAGGAAGTGACTAAAAGGAGTGAAATCTGGAGATGTTGGGATTTTGGTCCTTTCATGTCTCAACGTAATGGGATCTCAATATAATGGGAACTAATGTGGTCAAATAGTGAACAAGTGAAAATTTTCCTCCTTTATTTGACAATCTCGTTTCCTTAAATTGTTGTTGATGGAAAATGATCTCCCATGTTTATTGAATAAATCGCATTCAATTAACATTTTTTTTCCTTGTCTTCTAGGCAACAAATCTGAGTAGCAGAAGACTTGTATATGGTGTTTGATGGAGATTGCTTGAGGCCTTGCGCTCTATTTTGTGTTGCTGCTCCTTTTGGAAACAGAAGAATGCGTGTTCACAGAATCAGCTACTGCGCAGCCTTTGAAAAGAATGTGTATTTACAGAATCAGATTTGACTCTCCTTCCCTTTTGTTTGGCAGATCGACTTTAATTCTCCCGTTTGTTCATTGTTAGTTAAATGGATTGTTCCGTCTATGAATCGAGCATATGAAATTGAAAAAAGAAATTGATGTTCAAGTATTGTGCTCTTTAACTCTAAATTATTGATTGTACATTGATGCTCTTAGGTTGGTTTGTATTTTGTGATTATTTGAAATGAAATCTTTTCAGCATTCTCTTCCAGGACCCTTTTTTTTCTTTTTCTTTTTTTTTTTAACACCAAAAATGAAAGGGAAGTTGGTTATAGGCATTTTGGCCAGAAGGTTAAACCATGTAATTGCGTTTGATCTAATTGAGGACGTATTCAACCACAATGACCGGTTGATAATTGAGGCATTTCGGTTGATAATTGAGGCATTTCACTCCAATTGGAATATATGATCGCCATCTGTTTTAAAAGTCAATACTTGACTCTTATGATTTGAATTAAAAAAAAATAAAATTGATTGAATTTATTTAATTTAATTAAATTTTCTCTCACGCGCGGCCCCATTTGGCCAAATGAACAACCTCTATAAATCTCTAACAACTTTTCTACTTCTAATTTTCTCGTCATTACGAATTTCAAAATATTCTAACATTTCGCTAAAAAAATAAAAAATTTAGAAATAAGTTAATCGAATGTGTAAATTTTTTATACAATCATATTCTTCGTGTCGAAAGCTTTCAAACGAGTATCATTGTCGCCATTTTTTGTGAATTTTTTTGAATCCGTGAGAATGAATTTGAAAAACCGTTCCCATGGATTCAAACTTTTCATAAAAAAAGACGTCAAAATCAACTCCAAATTATATTTTATCTTAATTTATCTTATTTTTTCTTACTCCAAATGAGACCGTGGAGGCTCAAGTGAGAGAAGACAAATTTTATCAACAAAAAAATAAAAAAGCGCCCCATTCGCCCAAGCAGTTGAGGGGGCTCCATCATCAGCGGTGAGCATGGGCTGAGGGAGGGTAACTTCCAATTTTTAGGTTTTGTAACGAAGTCTTTGTAACGAAGAGGGGGTGTGAATGAGGAAAAGAGGAAGACGAATTTTTATCATGCATCTTCGTGAAGGCGAAAAACACATTTTTTTGATTTTGCCTTTTTCAGATATACATTTTAACTTTCGTGAAATTGTAATTTGAAAATGCATTTTCATTAGTAATAGTTTTCCAAATTCTCTCTCTTGGACAGCTTTTTCCCAAAAATTTTGCCTTTCAACAGTAGAACGGGGGATAAAAAAATCCATGTATGCAATAGAGAATATGAATGACCAAAGAACAAAGGAGGAAATCCTGAGTCATTGATGGTCTAAAACAACCTAATTGCCAGTTAGAGAGATTCAATGTGAGACCTCTCAGTATGGCTTTAGCAAGAACTAATATCCAAAAAGATTGAATGGGAACCAAAATTTGGGGGGTGGGGGGGGGGGGGGAAGGGGCACAAAAGTTTTTCATCCACACATTATCGACATTGGGTGACCAACCATCCAGAATCTTTCAACAGTCACTAGCAAAGAGAAAAAAAAAAAAAAAAAAGCAAAATATGAGTTACAAACACAAAAACAAAGACATGATATCATAACATAGACATCCCAAAGTTTGCAGTATTTCATGGCTAAAACTAATGCAGCTGCAACCTGCATCATTTCCATTCATGTCAATACCTCTCACTCTCTCTCTGTCAAGCCATCTGTCCTGGGTGAACGACTAGATTGTCAATCCCTGAAAACCAGATATCTTCTACTTGAACCAAGTACCAAACCTCATGCTGCAGAATGCACCTAATAAAGGTGAGACAATTAGAAAACAAGCATATCCATTGACAAATCTTATACTAGTTTGAGAAATTGTATGTGTTCAAATTCTAATCTAGAAAACAAATAAAATGTGGCATGGTAATATACTTGATCGAAAAACAAGAGTGAAGAACAGAAACGATACCTGAATCATTGGTCTACTCGGACAATGCAGATGTTATCATTTTTAGAAGCTATCATGAACGGTTGAAAAGGTCTGTTCTATATATTGTATCCATAACCAGTAACTTAGAATATGCTTCTGCAGAACTGAGTTGGGGCCTTTTTTTTTGAAAAAGATAAGTAAATTTTATTAAAAGAAAGTAACTCTTATACAAGCAAAGATTGGATACAAATACAACATCCAATCAAATAGGAAATTCAATCAAAACCAATTATCTCATCTGATCAAGGAAACTCAAGAAAGAAAATAAGTCCATCTCCCTTCCATCCCTCATCCAGTCATAAAGACACGTAAGAAAGTAGCTTTTAATCCTGAAAGATGGCCTACTCTCGTTTTCAAAAATCCTCCTATTCCTCTCCTTCCAGGTCAGCCAGAACACACAAAATGGAATTACTTTCCATATGGTTTTCTTATTCCCCCTAAGGGGCTGCCCCCACCAAGCCAGTAAAAAATCCCTCAAACTCCATGGGAAGCACGTCTGCACATTAAAGCAAGAAGAAATCAAATTCCACATCTCAGCTGTCCACTGGCAGTGAGTTGGGGCCTTGTGTACGCATATTCACAATTAATAAAACAAACCACAAAAAAATTAAAGAAATTCAAGAGAGAGGCCATGGTTAAAATAAGCAATCAGCGCCCAGCCAATGCCGTTGTACCAGAAAGAAACCCAAAAGGCCACCAAGCAAAGCCACTGTATGCAACAACAAAATTATGGCTGCTCTTCTACTGATCACAGGAGAAAAGCAAATGGGGCCAAGGAATTGCATCACCCTCTCCAACCTGGGTCACTCCAACAATGGGTGTGTTTCGAGTGAAAAAAAGTGAGATAAATTGAGAGTTCGTAATGCGTGCAATGAAAGAAAAAAGTTGATGTGATATAAAGTTAACAGAGATTTATAGAGTTTTTTGTTATTTGTTTGTAAATCAAACGGGGCCAATATTGTGAAAGCAATCATTTTGAGAAGTATGGGTACGCGAGTTGGCTCAATATGTGGTACAAAGGGGTAGGCTTAGTTAGGGTGTTATTTCGAGTCGTATTATGATTAAGGCCCAGGGTGACCTTCCACACACATATGTATAGATAAATATTTGAAACATTTCAATAATAACTAGGAGAAAATTTATATTTATTTGAGACAATTTCAATAATAACTAGAAGGAAAAAAAAAAGTAAAATAAAACATAATTCTAATAACTCGTAGAATTAAAAAAGGGGGGGGGGAACCTATTGCGTGGTTTGGGAGGGTTAGATAACTTAGATTGAGGTAGCAAACAGGCTAGTTTAGGGTTAAAATCCTTGACCTCAAGTTGCAATGGAACAACTTTATTGTTGCTCTAACGCTGCCACCCTTTTTAATAACTCATAATATAATTTTAATAAATAGTCAAAATTCCAAATATCCAAGATAAAATATAAAACTAATTCAATATTATAATAAGTAAAAAAATATTATTCCATTCTCTCTTTTCCTTTCCTTTCTTTATAGTATTACATTAGATTTTATTTTGGGTCACCATATTTCATGATCTAGATCGTAAGTGAACCGCAATTGGAGTTGCAAAATCTGGATTGTAGCTCCATGGGAGGGGAGTGATCCTAATAACTATGTTCGTGAGTCAACAACTTAAGCAATAGACTACAAGGCCCAAACGGAAAGTATTCGAGGAATCAACACTAACACAAGCACAATACAAAAAAATTGTGTAAAGCAGTCCAGAAACGGCAAATTTCACACTAACTAGTAACATCCACAGGAACTCCCCCAAAAAGGCTATCAAAGAAGTTAACAACTGGGCTCACAACTCCTACTTCTCATGGTAAATTCCTTGAATTTAGCATATATTTAGTGATGACACAGCACTCAAGAAATCTCACCTTTATTCCTCCTTTATTTTTCTTAACCATGGAGTCTATGATACGTTTCTTCATGAGTGTATGCCGAAATCTTACCAGCTGAATTTAAACACCAGACTTGAACCACATATTATTGATAAGTCACATTGTCCCCAAAAGTTAAGTTCTAGGAAATGGACCTAACAACGTAAATTGAGTTATTTAACACTCTCCCTCAAGTATGATCCACTCTTGCACATGGAGTAAAAAGATAAACAAAATGTGTTATTGCTCAAATATCATGTCAAGTCACCAAATGTTCAAAAAAACCTGAAATTCAGGCATTGGCCTAACAATGTATCAAGCTATCTAATAATTAGAAGATTTGATAGGCCTGTTACAAATTGCCTTTGGTGGAAGTATCCATAACATTACTAAAAAATAATCGTGTCCATAAAATCTTGTCAACTCATGAGTTCCACTTTCATTATCAAATAAATTGATCTGGCTAGACACTCGATTTATTGTGATTTGCAGAAGGATTAAGCCTAAATAACTTAATTTTCTGCCAGTACAATTACATGTATCCTGGTCTTGTACCACAAACTGCCCGTAGCTTCATTGGTGCATCAAAATATGAGCATATTGGATTAGGGATTGATAAGTGCCATGTAACAGCGAATCTTATAAAAAGGGTTAAGTAACCTGGACATCAATTTGCAAAGCAGCAAACCGGAGTCCTGGGCAATAATTTATGGTGGATTGGAATCTTGTTCTACCATGACATTGATTCCCAGTGGCCAAACATGTATACACCTTACTGAATAGGGTTGATTTTCTAGAGGCCAAATAGGTGCCTGCTCTTTTATGAGAGATTTGAATCTCTAAGGGGTCTCTACCAACTCAGGATTTATGGGCTCAAAGGAAAACCCTCTATAGCAACGGAACAGAGAAAAATGACTACGTAACCAGCACCAAGATGGATTATTGACAATGAAACAGTTGAGAAAGAAAAGAAGAGATTGGAAGAGAATATATCAATGGTTAACACTGAATAAGGAAATACAATCAATCAACCAAATCAATCTATTTTGTTTAGCACTAGGGTGTCTAAACCTTATTGCAGTCGAGATCAGTCCATAGAGTAGATGTAATACCAGGAACCACTTTTAACTAAGGTCAAAGAGTTGAATTTGAGATGTCCTGCTGTTGAGCCATTTTGTTGGTGCAAATAAGAGATGTAATGTTTCTATGTCCGCTTTCCTGCTTATTCTTAAATTATGCCTCAATTATTTCCAGAATGAAATAATCTAAACAAGTTTCAGTTCACGATCTTAGTAAAGAATGTTCCTCCCCATCTAATTCCTCCACAAGGCTACAAGATGCAGTAAGTAAATGAAAACTGTTAGTACCATTGTCACAGTGAGAGAAAAAAGAAAAAAGAAAAAAAAAAAAAAAAAGAAAAGGCCTCCTTGCTGATCCTCTTTTCACATTTGAAGCAACAATTGACTAAATCTTCGGGTAATATGAAAAGCAGGTATAGAAACAATTCCTGCTCTAAGCTTGATAATATTCTTAGTGACTTCTTTCATCATATGTTATAAAACTTAATAAACTTCACAGAGCCAGTCTCCACTGAGGACGATTATAGAAATCACAATCTCTTCCGGGCTGGCAACCTTTAGTGGCTACAAGCTGAATTCCAAGTTTTCTTTTTTTTTTTTTTTTGGATAAAAAATTAGAATAAATGAAGTACCATGCAAGCAATAATCATCTAAAAGGAATGAAGATAGCAAATAATAACTAACCATAAAACTGTGCCATAAACAGTTTACACTCTTTGCAAACAGGAGGCAGTATACATACACTGGACTCAAATGTTAAAAAAAAACCACTATATTTCACAAATATGTCACCAATAGTGATATCCAATTAATAAACCTTTCTTTCACCATGCCATTGTCTCGGAAGATCATTGCAAAAGCTACTTGTTCTCTCTTAATGACCTCTAGCAGCTTCTCACTAAGTTCCTCACAATTACCATGAAACTTTAGACCAAATCCAAGAACACAAAGGAAAGTGGTTAAGAACACATGCCAAGCCAAATACTCTACAATAGTTGCACTTGCCCCACTCTAGTCACTTATAAAAGGATGCACTTTATGGTTCCAAGGAATAGTATTGTAGATAAAGACAATACTAGAAAATTGAGCCTTTATTCTTTCTTCTAAGGAGGGTGCATTTTAAAGAACCACAAGTTCATCTATTCCAATTTAAGCCTTCCAGTCCGTGTTATCTTTCACCTTTTTTTAAGGTCCTCTTTCACTTTTTTACTCCATTAGATTTTGTTGAGTCCACTAAATGTCCATAAGATAAAAGAAAAAGAATGCAAATATGGATTACAGAAAATTGACGTTGAGGGCCAAGTCTTTATATTTTTATTTTATTGGTCATATTTCTTCTTTTATGACATTTGGGCTATAACACATTACTGAAAACGCATACAAATGAAGTTTAATACCATTGATCTGTTTTCTATTTCTGAGGTTTGATCATTTTCTATTATTTCAAATTTGGCTAAGTATTCTATGGCAAGACAAACTTTAAGTAGTGTAAAGGATGGAGTTTAATGCTCTTTAGATTATAGTTTCATCAACGGCGAGGGCACTATTGACATAGAAACAAGTTAAGATATTGTATATAAATAGAAGGAAATTTTGAAATAGAAAAAGATAAGAAGGGAATTTATAGTACCTCTTCTTCTCACTTCTTACTTATTAAGTCAACTGGAACCTCAATAAGTGAAACTAAGGTCTCCAGATAGATATCCGCTTCATGAAAGTATGAACATCATAAATCAAAGGTCGCTTGAATTTATATTCTATGAGATCATAAAGGGCAAATGTCCTATTAAAATTCACCAAAATCCTTCCATCCTTCAAATACCACAACGGAGAGCATGGAAAAGGCCATAGCTCTGGCATATGTGTAAAACTAACCAATTTAGTCCATGACTCTTTCATGCCATATTCATTCATCACCCACATATCAAGAAAAGTAACCATCCCCACAAACAACACAAAGGCATCCTCTCAAAGCCCTAATTGACAACATGTAAAACTTATTCTCATAATTTGGTCGTGGAATTTCTCCGTATGTCTCCTCTGCTAAATCAAGGGCTGTGATAACCCAAGCGTCAATGCTAGTATTGATTGTAACCCAATTGAGTGATCCATTCACAAGTTTACCTGATTCTGTAGGATGAAAATTAATCATATTAATAGGGAAATCCTGAATTATCATCCACGAATTGGTCCTTAATGAATAAATCTCCATTTTAAGTGGACAATCAGCTGGAACATAATAAACCCTAACCACCTTGTAAACTATCACTGACAGAGTCATATCCAAATCCATAAGAAACAGTGAAATGAAATCCTTCGAGCAAGGCAAAATGTGAGACTCCCTGGTTGTTGGATTCCATATATAAATGATGTCAACCTCATTCTTAGAAAAGTAAATACATACCAACCCATCACATGTCGCCACAATCTTGACATTCCAATCCAAAGATTTTGTCATGTAATCAAGAGTCACTGCATAACCATAAGGCTCATGAAAAATAGAGTGTAGAGAATATGATTCGAGATTGCAATACGGATATTGTATGATGATCCTCCATGGGCTAATGGCGTCATATTTGGATACAAGATTGAGGTGCTTCTTCACAAATTTTGCGTTAGATATGGCGGCACGCCAAGATTTGCATACACGTTTGAATTGAAGCAATGACTTGACTCGTAATCGCGATAGAATTTCAAGAATGAGCTCTTGAGGGAGTTTGGAAAATATGGATGAATCTTCATCTAAAATAATAGTATGTCATTTTTTCCAAGCTCGTTTAGGTGATTGTCGAGATGTGGAATGGCTACTTTCAGTGGCCATGAATTTTGATTGAGTTGTGATGGTGAGGATGATTGTAGGTTTTGCGATTTTGGGAAGAATTAGAAGTGAAAAGGAAAGTGAGAACCCAAGTGTAGTGTGGGTGACATCAGCTTATATTCTTAAATAACAGTTGTCAAAGGATGGCATGTGGAAACCACTAATCACATTTTGGGTTAGCTGCCCACAGTGAATTTGTAATTTTAACATGTATGTATCCCACGTGTGGCAAATCGATTGGTTTCTTTATGGCATTTTAATATTACATTAGGTTCAACAGATACTGATCTTGATATGTCATCATAAATTATCAACCTAGTAAACTGCATAAATCAAGCAAAAAGAAAATAAATAAACTAATTTTATAGAAAAAGTTACGCTTACACACTTGGTAGTTTACTTCAGTTTTTACTAATTACCACTTGTAGAAGTGTGTGTAATAAACACATAGTATTTTTTCATGGTCGTCATTGAGGCTAAAAGCCATGATACATAAAAGATGGATTTTGTACTTAAAAACTTTCTTGTCTAAGTTCTCCATGTTAAAAAGAAAAAAATTTAACTTAGTTTCACCTAAGACCTCTAATAAAGTGACAATTGACATTAATAAGGAATGAGAAAAATAGGAACAACAAATTCCCTTTTTATCTTCTGTTGTTGCACAATTTGTTTTCTCTTTTTTCTTCCCCCCCCCCCCCCAATATACACTATTTTATTTCCATGTTAATGTTGCCCTCTCTATTTTATGTAACTATAATCTAAAGAGAACTAAACTCCACCTTCAATATATCATAGAATTTTGAAATAATAGCAAAACATATCATAGAATCGCAACAACATATATGCAGTATCTAACCCATTTCCTCCATCTCTCCATGAACCCTATTCTCTCCAAGAAGTAAATTAAGAAACTGCAATCGATCATAGGCCTTTTAATATCCCAGTAAACCACTTCTTTGTCTGTCATCCACAGCTTCACTAGCAATCAAAGACGCATCAAGAATCTACCACCCCTCAACATAGGTATTTTGAGAATCTGATCCTGTATTACATAGAACCATCTTTAGCCTAGTTGCCAGCACTTTGGCAATCAATTTATTAATACCACCCATCAAGCTTATTGGCTTGAAGTCCCTAATGTCTTCTGCTGCCTCTTTTCTAGGAATCAAAATAATTAATGTGGAATTTAAACTTTTCCCAACCTCAATCTTCTTCCACTGTGGGCGAGCAGAGCTTTTGCTAATATCACCTTTTTAAGCGTTAACCTGTTTATGGTGAATTCCAATTTGATAAGGAGACAAACATCGGTTAATTGGCATTGCTTGTGTATATGTGATGGCAGATCAGTGCCTCGTATTATTCTACATTGCTTTTTAGCGAAGGATTTGTGGGGGTTGGTTTTCTCTAGCTTTAATATCCACAGGATCTTCCCATGGAAGGCGCCTCCAGCTTTACAGGAGCCCTGAAGAAAAGTTTGGAGATTAGTTCCTTTTTGTATAAGATGGTTGATCTGGAATGAAAGAAATAGAAGAACTTTTTAGGTCGTGATTGATTTTTGCATAGGCTTAAGAGCACACTGGTACCAGTGTTGTATTACTGGTTGTCTAGTAAAAATGATCCAAATTTAGTTAGTTGTTTTTTTTTTTAGATTTTGTTAGACAGATGGAGCCGTAGTTTAGAGAGTTTAGTTGGTGAGACATTCTTCTTGTAAAGTCTGTGCATGTGGGTTGCATCATCTTGATGCTATTTTAATTTAATCTCTTTTGCTTATCAAAAGAAGGAACAAAAAAAATAGATCAGTAGCATCAAACTTGATTCCTATATATTTGAATTTTGAATAAGGTGTAATAACACAAAATCCATTAACGAAGAAACATGAAAAAAATAAAATAAAAATAGAAAGAACACCATCAAATTGCTATAAAATTCCACATTGGCACTCTTTTTTCTTTTGTCATTGGAACATTTTAGTGGAACACAATAAAAAGCATCTTAGGATCATTCTAGTACATCAATTTATGGTCCTTTAAAGTAGTTCACAACATAGAAGAAAGAATTAGGGTAGTAGAGTCAGCAAAGTGACGTTATTATAAAGTATTTACCTCAGTATGTGTTCTTCATGACTTTCCTTTGTGATATAGATTCCTAGTTGTCTAAGAAGCTTGGATACGAATATGCAATACAGATATGACACGACAGAAATATGCGCATATGTTAATTTTAAAAAATATCAAGACATGACACATTAGATACATTAAAGAATAAATATATAGTTATATATATAAACAAACAACAAAACAACGATTTATTCTTCTTTATATTAAAAATACATTTATATTTTTCAGGGCCATAGGAATTAGTCGAGGTGTACTCAAGCTAGCCTGGACACCATAAGTCATAAAGAGAGAGAGAGAGAGAGAGAGAGAAAGAGAGAACATTCGTATTTTATTTATATTTATTTTAGAAAAATTATTTACAAATAAATTAGAAGTTTTAGGTCTTCAAATTTCTAAAATCAAAAAAATTAAGGGATAAGGAATGAATGAATATAAATTCATATTGCTTCTATCTTATTATTTAATTTCATTTTTTCTTTAAAATTATAATTTATTTCATTGTGTTTGACAGATAGACACGTGTATCTCCCCAAGTGACCAGTTTTACAACAATCAAAACATAAGATGGCACTTTTAGATAGACATCTAATGCTTTATGAAAGAGTGTTGCTGCCTGACACCAATACGGCACCAATACATTACCTTCTTAGAAGTGTCTCTGGTTTGTCAACCAACTAATTATCACTAGAGTACTAAATCAAAAAGAGAGAGAGAGAGAGAGAGAGATGTATCCTATACCATTGGTATATTCATGTAAATATTTATTTTTTTATGAAAAGAGAGGCTGACATAGCTCCATAATGTTGATGTAGGGACCGTTGGATTAAAATCTAACGGGCCCAAATGCATTCAAACTATTTTAATTCAAAAAAAACATGAATGCATCAGAACCGTTGAATTTTAATTCAACCGTTCTGATCACAAGTCACGGAGCTGGTCAGCCCCCTCAAATCCTTTTTTTATTTTCTTAATTTCTCTTGGTTTGTTTGTGCATAGACTTTTAAGAGTTCTTCATAGGGATGTGTAAATGGATCATCGGATGGGCAACGGTACAATCAACTGTCATTTAATCTTCTTCACCATGTTAGAATGAATAGGGGAAAATGATATGATGTTAGAATGATATGACAATGAAATTTTTGTAATACAAAACTAATGGATTAAGTTTCTTTCTTTTTTGAAGGTGATCGATTCGTGGTCAGTCATCTCATTCTGGCAATAAAATATAGTAGAATATCGTCATGAATAGGTTAGGAACAACAATAGACAACTTATATAAAGATTTAAAAGAGAGAGAGAGAGAGAGAGAGAGAGGAAATATGGTCAGAATTGGGATCAGGTACGAGAAGTATGAAGGGTACTGAATGACGATGATCATTTGAGGTTTCTGACTCCATCTTGATTATATAAATGGATACCTAAAATTGCTTTAGTAAACATTCACAATTACGTAGAAGGAAACATAACTGAACTTGCTCTAAATATAATCAAAACTCAAATGGAAGGGAATTTTTACCAATTTGAACTTGGGGCATGCAGACGAGCGTGGTACTGTTGGAATGATGATATAAAAAAACGGAGATCAATCTCAGGACCTTATCATCGGCAGCAACAAAATTTCTGGGTACCCATCTCCGCCTGGGTTGGCTGTCACCGGTGCCAGTACTACTGTCTTGCATTCATCTGATTTGGGATGTTATTACTAGAGACTGAGATTCTTTGTCGGCGAGAGTTGTGGTCTCTATGGTTTTTGATTCATTTGGACTGAGAATCGGTGTTTCTTCCAAGATTGGTGGGATGAGATAGAGGATGAAGGGATTCAGGGAATTTGACAGTTTGGCGAGAACCCCCTAGATGAACAATTGACCCCCCAGATGAACAACCCCCCCCCCCCCCCAAAAAAAAAAAAACTCAACAGTACTTCCAGCAATGAATGAGAAGATCACAAGGAAACAACCCAATTGTCAAATTACATTGTTTTTTTCCTTCCACTCCATTTAAATTCGATAAGATTTAATTTTGTTTAATTTGATCAATTTTTATATTTAAAACTAAAATTAAACTGAGTTTGATATTATTTTATAACTTAAAATTTTAAAAATTCTATACCATTTGAAATTCAATTTAAATTCATTATTATATATTATACTTATCATATTTTTTATCTCTAAATTTAATATTTTTTTAAGTTAACTCAATTTAATTCTTAAATTTA
The DNA here is from genome assembly GCA_019916065.1 of Vitellaria paradoxa. Classification (NCBI taxonomy): domain Eukaryota; kingdom Viridiplantae; phylum Streptophyta; class Magnoliopsida; order Ericales; family Sapotaceae; genus Vitellaria; species Vitellaria paradoxa. The sequence goes on along the minus strand of CM034241.1, from coordinate 43,537,601 downwards.
AATATGTACTTTAAATACAAAATTTTATTTTATTAAATTAATTATTTGTCTAGAAAACTTGTTTCTTTCCTTTTCCTAGTTGTTCTCTCTATGCTCTCTTGCCTCTTTTGTTTTCAAATTGGAACCATCTTTAGTTCAAACATTTTTGGTGGGTTTGCCTCATTGGAAACCAGAAAATCTCATTTGGGCTTCCAAGTTGCAAAACGAGCTCTGCATTGTTCACACACACATCTATAAAAATTTTCTTAAAAACAAAGATTTGTGAATCTGCATGGCAGACTTCAGCTGGATTCTGGAATAAAGTTGTCTTATATTGGCTGTTGTCTGGCATTGTCATCAAAATGGCAAGTGGAAACAAAGTTCATTATTTAGATTTGGGTTTGGGGAATTACAAACCATAGCATATATATCCATCACTTTCAAATAAATATATATATATACAGACACACCCTTAGCAAAGTGAAATCAATTTCTTTCTTCTTTTCTGGAAATAAGGTGATGTTTGATTTGTAAGAAAAAAAAAAGTGCTTCAAAAGACACGTAGCAAAATTTAATTGGATAAAATTAAAAATAGTCGGTAAAAATTAGAGGTTTTTTTTGGGGGGGAGGGGCGAGGAGGGAACTAATTATGAAGAAACAGGTGAAAAAAACAACTGAAAATAAGTCCAGAATACCAATGATGAAATTGCTAACATCAAAAAAGTGCAATGACCTTCAAGTGGCAAAAATATTCAAGAAAGCACAACTTGATCCCAAAGCTTGTTGCCTTTAAACAACTGTTGCTTTGAGGTTAAGCTGAAACATCCTACTTTGGGACCTTTATTTACAAGAGATATTCCTCCAAAGATCTTAAAAGAAGCAGAGAAATGGGCTTTCCTCTTAGGCAGATTGCTAATCCCAAGTGAATTCCTTCAAAATCCCCTCATTTTATCACCATGATCACTTTAGACTTTCAATGCCAGTTTCTGAGCAGCTAGAGCTTCAGCCTCAAGTGTAGGCTCCCACAGCAGGGTAGTTTCGGCCAGTAACGAGGTCACAACATATGGGTCCATGTTTGAAGCCGGACGACGATCTTCCAAGTAACCTAGAGGAGAATGAACAACATTAACAAAACTATTAATTAGTACAAGCAATGACTAAATTAAGAAGAATATCTATGTATTTGATAGGGGTGAAAACGAGCTGAACTTTAACTTGTTCGAACTCGACTTGAGCTTTTTATACCGAATTTGAGCTCAAACTCGATTCAAACTTTTATATAAGCTCAAACTCGGCTTGATCAAGAAAAGTTTAGGCTTGAACTGGGCTCATGAATAGCTTGATTAAATCAAAACAACGTTATTTTAGTTTAAAATATAATAAATAAAATATTATAAAAAATATAACAAAAAATAATTAAAACGTATAAAAATATTATTAATATATATATATATGTTATTTTATCAAGCCTATTCGCGAATTTTCGAGCCAAGTTTTTCTAAACTTAAGCTTGAATCTAAAAGAGTTACAAATCAAGTTCGATTCGAACTCATTTTAGTTACCAACCGAGCTCGGCTTGAAAAAAAACATTTTTTTCGAGCAAGGCAGGTATCATTGCAGGATGTAGTTAGTAGTAGCTCAAACAAGCATTTTTTTACTGTTCCTCACAACAGACAACGGAGCTTTCATGAATAGAATTAGTATATTATTAGAAGAGAGAATCCTATCCTACCAAAATTTACTTCCAGAAAATAGCATCAGAATGATGTGGTAATAGCAATTGTGTTGTTAATGGGTAATTTTTTTCAAAGTGATAGGCTAACAGATTTATGCAAATAAATTCTGATCGTATAGCACTACCTATTAGAAGTAATACCTTTGCCTTTCTTCTCAGTTTCACGCCCCACACGTATTGAGCAACCACGATTGGCAACTCCCTGCAAGTTTAAGTCAAAATGACTTGGTTAACTATTATGCATATACTTTTTGTTTTTTTCCCGTTTATTAAAAAGATGCTTTAATTTAATTTATTTTATTTTTTTATTTTCTTCTGGAGCATACCCATGAGAATGTGTTGATATTGGCAGTTTCATGCATTCCAGTCAACCTTCTCTCATTTCCTTCTCCATAAGCGCTGATATGATGATGGTGACGAAGGGACAAATTCAGAATTGCCTTCTTAATTACTTCAAAGCCTCCATCCTCTCTCATACTCTTTGTACTGTAAACCCAAATATTATTGAAGTAATTATTGAATTTTGATCCAACTTATATTATTGTATGGCATGCTAGCTCATTATGAACAGTCCTAGCATCCAGCATGCTATCCAGGTATGTGAAAAATTAGTAATCATAAAAAAAAGTACCTGAAATTGGTGTGGCATCCTGCACCATTCCAGTCACCCTGTTGGCTCAATGAAGAAGCTGTCTTTCAATACTTAGCCATAATAAGGAAAAGAATCGAATACAAGTGGGATCTAATTACCTGTATTGGTTTTGGATCGAGTGTGAGAACAACACCAGCTTGTTCAGTAATTCTCTGTAACAACCACCAGCAAACAAAATAAAAATATTCTGCGTTAGAAAAACTGGCAAAGCTGTGGCATAGGTTCAAGCCATGGGAATCGCCTCTCTGTGAAAGCAGTGGGGGTAGGAGTTGTAAGACAGTCTACCGATTATTTCTCCCAAACTCTACTTGAAGCTGAAGTTGGTGAGCTTATAACAACCTTTTCAAACTTAGTAGTAAATAATGAAAAGCAAGCTCCCAAATGATGAAGTGGAAGATGATACCCAAAAAAACAAACGGGCATGTTATAGTCGAGTAAGTTCAAGCATTTATATAAATCGATTTATACAGGAAGCATTGCTATAATGACACCTGGTTTCAAGGGTAAGCAACCTGTTAATGTCCAGATGGACTCCATGTTTTCGGCCAAAAGATTCTTTTTCGAAATAGATTTATCCACAGGGCAGTTTAATAGAAGAAGGTGAATTACCTCAAGGATGTATCTAGCACACCAGATATGATCTCCAGCTTCAATTCCAATGCTGGGACCTACTTGAAATTCCCACTACCCAGGAAAATGGAGAAAGGATGAAGGTTAGTGGTAATGATCAGGACAAGCATTGTAAGAGTGACATCCATGCCCATACTTTAGATAAGAGAAGAAAACCTGGCCAGGCATAACTTCTCCATTAGTGCCACAAATATTAATTCCAGCATACAAGCAAGCCTTGTAATGGGCATCCGATATGTCACGGCCAAATGACTTATCTGCTCCAGCACCACAGTAATAAGGACCCTATATTAAAAAAAAAAAAGAAAATGGCATTGTTATTTGATTGTAGGCTGTAGCTTCATTCTATCCTATCCTTTCAGGCCATAATATAAATTGAGATGACCAGAGTAACAGAATTATTTTTGTTGGTAAAGGGTGTAATTACCTGAGGACCAGGATAGCCTCCAACAGGCCACCCCAAGGGCCAATTTACGTTTGGTTGGAGTAAGGTGTACTCTTGCTCTATGCCATACCTAGGTTGGATTGATTATGAAAAATATCAGTGACTGTAATCCGAAGAGAAACGAATAACGTTGAAAACATTTGTCTACCAGAAACCTAGGCATCAAAGCTGAGCACGGGATTAAATTCTGGCAGAGCAAAGAAACTTACCAAGGTACTTCATCTTTAACCTTCCGGTTACTGAAAATTTCAGCAGCCCTATGCCGTTTGTTTGTGGGGATTGGTTCGCCTGCTGGTGTGTAGGCATCACAAATTACCTTTTCAAATCACATAAAAGATGAGACTTTGTCTTAATATGCTTGATATTACGATTGGAATATAATCAATGTAAAGAATTTTGAATATCCACAGTGAGAGAAAAAAATAATAATATAAATAATAAAGTTATCTCTCTCTGTTACATCTTGATTTTTCAGGTGAGATCGTGGCTTACAGTTTAAATATAGTTAAATATTCTTCGATATTTGAATTATATTATAAACTCACCAAGACATTGTTACCACCACGAAAAGGATCCTTGAATATTGCTTGAGGGCTGATCAACAGAATTTAATCAAGGTTATGGCGGCTAAAAAGAAATTAGATAGAAAATTGAAATGCAAACCGAAAAATGTTATGCACATATCATACCATAGAATCACTTCACTATCTTCTCCTGGTGCTTGCCCAGTACTTGATCCATCATAGTTCCAACTTGGAAGCTCTGATGGGTGTTTAACTGGCTTCGAGATTGTCTGCAAATATAAAATTGCAGGAATTACCCAAATATCAAATTTGCCCAACACAAATAACACTCTTATTCTTGTAATTATTAAATATATTAATACCTTTGATTTACTACGCAGATCAATGCCAGATCCTCCAATCCTGTTTCAGAAGACAATTGCATAAATTGTCAAGGTGTACTGATAAAGTTGCCTGCCTCAAAATTATCTTGTAGTCCTAACAATTTAATGAACCAAAAATTGCTACTATGAGGACCATTTACTAATTATGGGGTATATGCGGCAAGGGAAATGTACCAGATATACTCAGCAATGATCTTGTCAGTGTATGGTGTTAGGTCCATATCTAGAAGATTCTCCAGTCTGTTAATTGTTTTGTTCTCAGATTGTAGAGCAACCACCCTAAATTTGGCAGAGGTTTTAGCTGTTGCGTTCTTTTTCTGTTTCAACAATAGAGAACCCCACATCTTTGATGTCATTGGACTTGCATTTGGTGTGTTCTTTGTTAGTCTCATCTGCCATTGTGGAGAAGGAGCCAAAATCTGTGCCATTTTCAACTATCCCTTCCAGAAGAAAAGAAGTTGCATGAATCAGGAATTTATAACCCAGGAGAGAATAGATTAAAAAAAAAAAGACCAAGTATGTTATGTATATTACTTGCCAAAAAAAAATGTTATGTATATAACGAAGAGAGTGCAAATATTATATGCTGTAGAACAAAACCACAGTTGACTAGTATTCTAATAGTTAAAACCTTGTTTGAGATTGGTATATTACTAATCAAATCAAGTTGATCGCATTGAAAATATCTTCAAATTTTCAAGCTTATCTTCAATTTTTCAAGCTCAATTTGACAGGTATAAATGCCCGTTAGGGATATAAAAAATGCCACCTCAAGCCAATTGGCTAGGAGTGGTCCATTTGTATTTTATACTAGTTTGGGAGGACTTGTTCCCTTTCACTCCGAACCTCTCAACTAAGCATTTCTTGTACACAGTATACCAGTCTAGCTATCCACGTGCGAGAGGGGCTCATATGTGACAAAGCGTGTTGGATATATTCTAAATCGTAAAATTAAGCCTTCCAAACCATATAAAGTTACAAGAACATCACATCAGTTACTTTAAACTCATGCTCTTCTCTAAAAGAGAGATTAAATAATGAAAAAGAGTCACACACTATCATCTGGATCGGGGGTTCTAGAAGTTAAAATACAACTTTAAGAGTTGAAGTTATATTTTCAACCTTAAAGCTGTGTGAGATTTCATCCAACAGTTAAGACACTTTCATCCATTAGAAGAACTTCCATGCGAATCTAAATGTTGACAATACAACTTCAATCCCCTCATCCATCATCTCTACCCACTCTCTATTTTAGATAATACTGCCTACCAAATGTAGAGACACCACACATTCTCCATTACAGAGAATTGTTTAGAAAAAAAACTGAGACAATTGCTATGAAATAGATAATCTCTAAAGTTGTTTTCTATTTTAATTTAAAGAATCCCCAATAAGAAGTTAATGGGGAGACTATGGGCCACTTCACTCCTAACCGAGTGACGACTTTGAGTTGAATGCTTTAATAGATCAAGCATCATTCCAAATTAGTTTTGAATACATTTTGAAACGAGTTAAGGTTTCCTAAATACGACAAAAGGGCATCGACACATCTTGACACGTCACATATTCGAAGATGAAAACTCGGCAAATACACAAAAGTAAGGTCTGCACACAAAATGAGTAGTCGGATTCAGGCAACCAGTGTGTCAGAATCCGGCACCCATCTGGTCTTACCGTGCCAAAAAATGCACAGTTCCACAGGTAGCACAAGTCACTGTAGCCATTTGGGGGCTTAATACATTTCTGATTCCCCTCATTCATGAAACACACAGAGAATCAGTGAGAAATAGGTAAAGGGCTAACCTGGGAACTGCCTGAAAATGGCCTGAAGAGCAACCTGAAACTGGGTCAGAACACCAACTCCTAGATAGATAGAGAGAGAGAGTGGGTATACTGGTTCTGAGTCATATATTAACAGGTGAAATGGGTTAGATATGGAAAGGCCTCTTGGCTTTTCCCTAGCAGATAGGGCTGGTCTTTTTGAGTGGCGGAAAATCGATTTTGGTCTCTCCACGGTCACCAAAAGAAGCTCTGGCACAGAGAGTATGACCTATTAATTTTAACAAGATGATTTTTTTTTTTTTTTGTTCCATCTGAGGAGTCTCTTCAACCAGCTTGTACTGATTTTAAAATTAGTTATGAACCGTTACTAGACAAAACAGCAAACTTTTCAATACTTCAAATTTAAAAATAAAAATGAATTTTAGCGACTAATCAGGGCTTTTGTCAGTACTGTACGTACATTAAAATAGAGGCCTTTGCCAAAAATATATATATATATATATATATATATACCCTATTAGAGTCTTTAAAGTGCAATTTTATAAGAAAAGTATCTAAATATAGAAATTCACTCATAAAAAAATAATTAATTATTTTTTTCAACTGAATTTTTTCTTTTAAATATTAATTTTATTAATTTATCAAGAGATAATATTAATTTTTTGTTTGTATTTTAATTTTTTTTATAAATTAAATTATTTTTTAAATAATATATAATCAGTAATAATATGATCCTTAAACGATTTTATTCATATTAAAAATTATAAAATGAAGCAAGGCATAAAAGAAATAAGCCAATATTTAATAATGTAGAGATTAGGTATAAATATTATGAGCATGGCCTTTAGCTCAGTGGTTAGGAGCCTTTCCTGCCTGCTCATGACTCGAGTTCGAGTCTTCCCCCTCCCCTTAAAAAAAAAAAAATTCACCTTTCAAAAAAAAAAAGGTATAAGTATTATAATGCATTTACGTAAGTGAAGAGTAAATTGAAAAAAAAAATTAAGTCTTTAAAGTAAATAATCTGTTAATGAGTACTAGTGAAGAGTAAATTGAAAAAAAAATTAAGTCTTTAAAGTAAATAATCTGTTAATGAGTACTAATGCGAATGTTTCAAGGAAGATAAATGCATAAAAGAAAGAAAAAGGAAAAAAAAAAAAAAAAAAGGAAGAGGAGGAGTGAAAGTAGTAATAAAAGAGTGGGAGATAGTTGCAAAAAATTGAAAAAAAAAATCTACTTTAGTTTAGTAAAGGAAGATGAGAGGGGAAAATTAGCCAAAAATAATTTTATTTAGTTGACTACTAAAAAAGATAAAAAGAAATAATAAGAAATAATGAGAAAATTAATAAAAAACAAAAAAAAATACAGCCAAACATAATCTTCTTTTTTATTTCTTAGTTATCCTACTAATTAATCAAGTCCAACCAAAGTAGGGATATTTTTAAATTGTTCTTTTCTTTTTATTTTCTTCTCCTCCGGACAAAAGGGGGTAAAATGTATAATAAATTAACCTTTTTAACCTTAAATTTTTGAATTTAACCAAATTTTTCTAACTAGTAAAATCAAATAATGCTATTTAATTAATATATTTGAGTGACTTTTCTACTTAATAAAAGTTTACATATACATATACATATATATATGTATGTTGATTAATAGAAATAGTTCATTTGCTTAAAAGACCAATGCATTTAATTATAAATAAATGAAATTTATCCATTGAATTGATGGAGCCGACATTAACAAATAATTTAACAAATCCATACTTAATTATTTTTAACAAAAACGCAGTTTTAAGTTTTCATGGTCTCCTAATACATGTAAGGGACCGTTTGGAGGATTAACTAAGTTCAAAAAATTTCAAAAATTTTAATTTTTTTTTAATTCAAAAAAATTTCGACATTTTTTAAAAATTTGTCAAAATCCATTGGAGCAAACAATTATAGTGTATTCCAATGGATTTTGTCAAATTTTTAAAAAAGTTGGATTGACGTTTGTACAAAAAGTTCTACAATACTTCAAATACCCCACACCCATATTCATTCAAACCTTCAAAAAACTAACAAATTCTCTCTCAAATTTCTACACTACCGAGCTATCAACTCTCAAGTGTACTTTTCAATTGTGTTCAAGTACATCCAAATTTGTCAAATTTGAAGTCAATATTTAAAGATCAAGTGTTTCAAAATTTCAAATTATTCTAAGTTAGTATTTTTTTTTTTAATTTGCATACATATATATTTTTTTAGTTTGCATAATTTAATTTTTTCATCAAATTTTTTTTTTCTAAATGGATCCAAGGGAGACCCATTTTTTTTTTATTTGGAGGGTGGGGACTCAATTTCTTTTCCCCCTCAAGAACAAATGGAACAATTTGCATAACCACAAATACCAACACCTGCTACCACAACTAGTGATGTTAGCGCATCATCTTCCCACCCCACCCAACAACGAAGCTCTTCAAAAGCATAGGACTTTTTTATTAGAATTCCACGTGATAATTGAATGTATAAAGCTAAGTGCATTATTTGTGGAGATTTATTAGATGGTATAACTACTTCTTGAACTAGTCACCTAAAAAGACATTTAAATAGAAAGCACCAACACGATCCCCGCATTAATTATTTAATTGATCAATATTTTTCACATGTTACACAAACTCAATTAGGTAATGAAGGGGGTAATTTAAATATTTTTTCTTATGATCATACAAGAACACAAAATAATTTAGTTAGATATATTGTTAAAGATGAACAACCCTTCACAATGAGTGAAAATTGACATTTTGAGGAATTTAGTTACGATAGTTTTATGCCACAATATCGCGATTTTTCAATAAATACTTGAAAAAATAAAGTTTTACGAGATTTTGAATCAAAAAAAGATGAATTAATAACTTATTTTAGTAAATTTGAAGGAAATGTTTGCTTGACTGCTAATATGTGGAAATCTTGTCAGGATATTGAATATATTTGTATAACTGCCCATTATATTGATGAAAATTGAAAATTAAATAAACACATTATTTCATTTAAATTAGTTGAATAACTTTACAGTAGATTGAGTGTTGGGGAACTTTTTTTGCATGAATCATGGAAATTCTGTTAAAAAATATTTTCTATTACTTTTGATAATGTTTCATATAATGATATTTGTTTTAATTATTTATCTAATGCTTTGTCTATAAATGGTCCATTATTTCACGGGCGTTGTTGTGCCCATATACTTAATTTGTAAATGATGGATTAAATATTTATGAATCTTCTATTATTAAAATAAAAAAGTTGTAGTTTGTACCATGAATTCTCAAAAAAGAATTAGTTTATTTGCTGCCATATGTACTCAAATTGGTTTAAAACTTAGAAAATTACCAATGAAAATTAATATAAGATAGAATTCAACATATATTATGTTAAAAGTTGTTAAATATAAAAAAGTAATTGATTTATTTATTTTAAGTAATTAAGCTATTAGTTTAGATAGTATTGAGCCCATTGATTGGGCAAATGAAGTTTTTTATAGAGATTTTTTTTACATGTTTTTTATATTGCTACTAAAATATTTTATGAAATTTATTATCCTACTTCTTCTACTATTGTTTATTAATTAGGAGTTATTGATGAATTTTTCAACAAATATGTTGTTCAAGAATATCATACTACTATGGTTGTTACAATGAAGGAAAATTTTGATAAATATTTTAATCCACTTCCCATTCATTTTTGTATTGTCACTATTTTAGACCCTAGATATAAAGAAGATCATTTTCTTCAATTATTAGAGATGACACATGGGTCTGAAAGTGCTCAAGAACAATTAAATAATATTAAACATCAAATACTAGCTCTAATGGGTTGGTTTGATATTAATCATACAATTGGCCAAACAACTTTCGCCACTACGTCCTCCTCTTACCGTGACTTTCGTGGCAATACATCTTTTTGGAGAATAATAACATCTCGATGAACAAGATCATCAACAAGTGCCAATTCAATTTCATCTGACTTGCAACGTTATCTCGGTACACCTCCAATAGAAAATGAAGATGATTTTAATCTTTTAGACTGATGGAAGGGACAACAATCAAAGTTTCCAATTCTTTCTACTTTAGCTCATGATATCATCGCATTTTCAGTTTCTACTGTAGCATCCGAGTAAGTGTTTAGTGCAAGTGGACGTGTTATCAGCCAATTCAGGAGTCGACTATCCCCTTCGATAGTAGAAGCCTTGATGTGTTTACGAGATTGGTATCTTGCCGAAAATAGACAACAACAAGATGCTGAAAAATAGTAACTTGTCATTGACTTTGATGCAATGTATTTAGATAAAAGAGAAGAGCACACTAGTGGATCTAGTGATGAATGATAATAATGTATAGATAGAGTAATATTTACAAATGATAATCACTCTTATAGATACCAACCTAGTTGGGATGTATAAGATGTAAAGTGATACACCTATTTATTACTCTATTATTTTTTTTTTTTACAATTCTACATTTGTAAATTGTAATTTTAAATTTAATAATGTAATTGCTAATTATTTAATAAATTTTATTTTTAGTCAATAACTATAATAATCCCAAAATTTAAAAATTTCAATATTCATATTATTTTGTTAAAAAAAATTAATTTTTATACAAATATTATTTTAATAAATACATATATAAGCTATACAATGTAATGGTAAAAAGTGACCATATGTTTGGTTAGAAAATTTCGTGAGAAGCAAAGAAAAAAAAAATTTTGAAATTTCCTAGAAGTTTACTTTGCTTGGCCACCAAGCATATGCTATGTATATGTGTGTGTGTGTGTGTGTGTGTGAATGGGTGTGTGTGGGTGTGTTGTGCTAGGAAAAACGAACCGAAAGAGAAGAAAAAAAATAGAAGAGAGAGAAAATAAAGAAGATAGAGAAAATGAGGAATTAAGTTTAGGAATAGCAGGGTTTTGGTATTTTGACGTTGTGATCATCATGGCGATGTCAAATCGTGGTAATTCGGTCCAAGATGAAAGATACGGAGAAGCAAAATTTTAAAATTTTGGAGTTTCTTCACTTTTTATTTGGATTCGAGGTAGGGATTTAATGCATTTGATTTACATATGTGTGATATAAAAATATTTTGATAAATTTTTATGTGATCATTTTGTATGGATGTAATTAAATTTATACTACATTGTGTGAATTCTCTTCAAAACAAAACACCAAAATATCACTACCAAAAGAAAAAGAGCTCACTGGAACTAGAAAAAAATTATAGAAGAGAATATGTCAAAGCATATTCCATGAAAGTTTCTAAAATTTTCCTTTAGCCTCAATAATTTTTATGTAATTACGATTTGACCCCAAAGTTTTACAAAATAGCAGTTTTACCCCTAAATTACTAAAAATTTCAGTTTGACCCCAAACTTATTGAAAAACTGTAAATTGGCACCAAATTTTTGGGTAATTATGTTGTGACTCCCAAAGTTTGGAATAAATACAAAGTGGCCCCAAGGTTTTTTGAAATTATGATTTTACCCCTAAAGTTATGAAAAATTACGATTTTGCCCTTAAAGTTGCAGTTTGATATTTATTGTTAAATGCATGAAAAATGTGAAATTAAGAATGCTCAATTTTGAAATGTTTGAGTGATTTATGTTATTAACAGAGATTGATTATGAAAGTGATGATGTGATGTTGTTGGTCGAGTCTAATGAGCTGTTTTGTTGAAATGATAATAATGAAAATGAAGGAAATGGGAACGATGTTGTGATTGCGGGGCTGTAAATACTGAAAAATAGGAAGGGTACAGAGATTACTCTTGGGTTGAAAAATCCTAAACCTGTGCAGGGGTTGATATTCATGCCAGTAGGTTAGTAGCCTACAACGATGATAAATATTGGGCTACTCGTGGCCATCGAGTCTGGACCCGTAAACGAAGATATTGTATAGTATCTACCTCATAACTGTGATAATTATGATATGATGGCTAAAGAGATAAATGAAAGATAATAATTTGATCATTTTTGAGATGTATGTTGATATATGTTTTTATGTTGAGATACGCAATGATTTGGAGTTTATGAGTTTATATGAAATTATTAGTGATCCGATTATTGTGTGCATATCACATATGTTATTTATTATGCATCGTGAGCATACGTGGATTAGTATTTACGTCTCTACAGATTCCTTTGCAGGTCATGAACCCAAGAGTTTGGTGGGATATTATTAGAGCTACTCGTTACTGTAATATTATCCAAAACTATAATATTATTAATCTGGGGGATTTATTAGATATGATTGAAAAAGGCTTTGGGCCTAAATTTCTATTATATTTAAAAGTGTAGATGGAACACTGTTGTCCGGTTACGCTGAGGTTCAGTTGTTATTAATTATGTTCAGCGTATTCATAAGATTATTATTATATATTACCGATGTTTGTTCCAAGAAAGTGGTGTGACTCTAATTAGGGTAATGGATATTTTAGCACATATCGTGTATGATTCTTCCACTCACTTTTTCGGGTTTTGAAAAAAATTAGGGTGTTACAATAATGGTTTTAATGTGTTTGGTTGAGTTTTATTTTGTATTTTATTTACTTTACAAAAATTAAAAAAATAGGCGGGTCAATTAGGGCGAGTCAAGGGTGGGGCGGGTGACCCTGGCCCGACTCGAAATTTTGGAGGGGCAAACGGGGTAGGTCAGTTTGCGACCGGGTCAACCTGAAATGGAGGGACGGGTCGGGACCGACCCAGCCTGTTTACATCTCTAAGTATTACTTATTCTTCAATCCCTTCACATTTATTTATTTTTTATTACATTTTTTTACTCTAAGCAATACTCAATGTTATAGTGTGCGTTTGGTTATCACTACTTTTTTAGAATTTTAGCAAATTTCGATTATTTTTAATAAATTATATAAATTTTCAGTAACCTTTCTATTAATATATAATAATTTTTTTTTACTTAAAAATAACTAAAAATTCTTGAAAAATTTACCATCGGATGGACACTGTATAATCCATGTTATTGTATTTTTTTTTCTTTGTCATCCCATTTTTTATTTAGTCAATATATATAAGATGACATATGTTAGGTTTTTAATATTATACACATGTTAAGTGCATAAATATAAATATTGGTCAAAGTTGAAGCAATTAAGCCTTAACCAATTGTATATTTGATCATTACACATTGCCAATTAAATCACGCAAATACATTAAATTAAAAATAATATATATATATATATATATATATATATATATATATATATAGTGTTGAAAAAATGTATTCAAAAAAACATCTGCTCTTTTAATCTTATAATAAAGCGCCAGTAAGAAAAAGAGGGCCTATTCATGGATTGGGCGTTAGCGTTTTAATCTGAGTCTCCATGAAGAGAGTCTAGCCAGATTTTTAGTTTATCGATATTCAATTTTTTGACATTTTTTAAAATGATTAAATTTATTATTTTAAATTTTAAACTTATTTTAAATTATAAATCACAAAAATATTAAATTAATAAAAAGTTAAAAAATTAACTACTTAAAAGATTAACTTTTTTTTATCTTTCTAAATACAAAAAAATTAACTTTTTAATAGTTAACTTGTAGGGATGTGTATAAGTTAGTTCGGTTCAACTTTATGCTAAATCCTGGCCCGAAAAGCGAACCGATCCTGATTCGACCCAAAAAAAAAATACCATGTTGGATTGATTTGATTTTTGAATTAGCATAAATCAGGTTGGTTTTGGGTGTGAATAATTTTTTTTCTTATTTTTAATTTATAAATATCCAAATAAACAATGCATTATATGTTAATATAAAATTATAAATATTATAATATACAGAACATTATATATTATTTATATATAATTATATATTATATTTTTCGGTAGGTTAGAGTTGGCTTACTTTCGGTTTGGTTTTGGTTCTTTGTCTACTAACTCACAAATCGTACTAAGAAATATCCTATTATAAATTTTGTAACTCAGGATCGAATTGATTTAATATAGACTCAAACTGAGTTATCGGATTAATTCACTTTTTGGTTTATTAAATTTTTTTTGCAACCCTACAAATTAGTAGCCAATAGAAAAAAAAAAAAAAAAAAACAGAAAACAAACAAACGACAAAAAAAAAAAAAAACAAAAAAAAAGATAATTTTTTTTTCTTATCTTTCCAAAGTAAGCCTTGCAACTGTCACCTCTTTTCTTTCTCAAAATTAACAAAGCCTTGCAACTGTCACCTCTTTTCTTTCTCAAAATTAACTTTCCCATTTGTTGGTTCAAGCTTTGTGGTTAGCTTTAAAGCCCCTTCATCAGGGGACATTTGAAGAAGTATAGGTATGGAATCCTATACAAAATTTGTTAAAATAAAAGTCTCAATTCAAAACTTTTTTTGTTTTTAGAATTTTCTCATAAAATTTTATAAATAAAAAATTTTATTTTTTGAAGTTTGTTTGCTTAGTATTTCGGAAATTGACACCGTGGAAATAAAATATTTTTTTTATTAAAAGTTTTGCTTGTTTTTTTTTTTTTTTAATTTCATATAGTGATATTATCAATATGAGTTTTAGAGTAATTTTAGATTATAAAATGAGTTAAATTTTATTTTATTTTATTTTAATTAAATGTAGATTCTAACTACATGCGAAACTTTTTCCTTAAAACTCCGCTTGTGAGTTTAGGAGAGAAAAAAAAAAAGAGAAATTTTGTATTTTATTTCTATTTGTTTATAAGTTTACGAAATGAAAAATAATAAGGGTTCATTTGGTTTATTTTTCTATTTTCTGTTTTCTGTTTTTTTTTTTTTTTTGTATTTTATGTTTTAAGCTCATTTTTTATTTTACCTTTTTGAAAATAAAAAAAAAACTCAAAATGTATTTGGTTACTTGTGTTTTCAAAATTTATTTTCGAAAATAGAAAATGGGCTTACACATAAAACGAAAAATGACAAAAAGTCATTTTGAGTGTTTTTAATTCAAAATAAAAAAAATTTCAAAATAACGAAAATAGAGTATTTTGTGTTTCTTTATTTTGAGATTTTTAAAACATAAAATGAAAACAAAAAATAGAAAAACAAACCAAATGCCGCCTAACTTTCTTAATATTTGTATGTGAGTTGAGAAGTAGGAAAGAGAAAAGAAAAAAGTATATATTGTTATTTTGCCATTAAATCATTGAAAAGTTAGAGGGTTATTAATTTATTTAGTCTATGATATATTTGTAATTTTATTTTTTTATTTTATGGATAAATATGTCATCTTGAAAATTTTATTAATCACTTTTCTCTTCTTTCTATTTTCATTTATTTTTTTAGAGGGTGAAAAATTTAAAATTTTAATATTCATATATATATATATATATGTTATAAAAACTCGAGTGATAGATTTTAAAATATTTATTATTATTATTATTATTATTATTTTTCATTTCATTCCATCCAAACGACTCTAAACGTGCTTGGGCGCGTGTGAGTGCCAGCGTGACAATGACTTGGGTTTGGATTTTGGTTTTGTTTTTTTCTCTCAGTGAGAGAATGCAAACGGGAAACAACGACCCCAACAAAATCAAAATCAAAGGCCGGTCCTTTCTTTCTCGCATCTCTCTTCCTCTCTCTTCTTTGATGCGGAAATTGTTCATCACCCACCTCTCACTATCTTGTTCTCTCTCTCCACTGTTCAAATATCTTGCGCGCACACATAATACTTGCTTGTAAGTCTTTAAACAACATAGAAAGTGCCTGAAACGGCAGAGGAAGATCTCTATCGTCTGAATCTCCATGGAGCAGCTCGTTAACTTCATCATTCGCCCACCCAGGTATCCCGCCCACCACTTTCACTTCTCTGCGTATGTATGTATATGAAGGTGTATATGTACTGGATTGTTTTTCCATCATTAAAGTTTACTTTTTCTCCCAAAATTTCGATACACGCAACTTGAATTCTGTTCTGGATATTGATTTTTTTTTTGGGGGGGGGGGGGGTTGGTTATTGATTTATTTATTTTTTTCTTGGTGGGTTTTCTGAATTTGAAGCAATCGGTGGTTTCGTATAGTTTGTTCGATGTGGTTTAGAAATATATTTTTCTTGAATATTTGGTTCCAACTTAACAGTTTACATTTGTTGGGAAATGAAGTGACTTTTCCGGTTAATTCTCACCATTGGGTGGTGCTTGTTATTGTTTAGGGTTTCTATAGTTAGACAGATCTATTGAATAGGGTTTCTATAGTTAGTTATATTGAAGCCTGGGGACCTACAGAATACTTTCAGTTAGCATTTTTTTCTATGGTTTTGTGAACTTGTATATATATATATATATATATATTTGTTTTTTTTTTTTCCTTCCTGTTTTCTGTGCTTATTGAAACTTGAATTCCTGAACCACTGAGTAGTTGGTTCAGTGTGTAAGCACTTGAACGTCTTGCTTAGTGCTTGGGTCCAAATCTTGATAGCCTTTTGGTGAGGCCAGAGATACTCCTTAGTGCTCAGAGAACGTGGTGGACCTAATCTTCGGCCTAATGGAGGTGTGGTGGAATCCCTACAGATGATTGTGTGGTACCAAGGGGGATCCTCCCCAGGGTAGAGTAGCCTATTCTGCTTATCCCCATTAGACATATTGCATGTAATATCATAATGGTTGAATGTGTATGGCCTATACCTTCTTTATCTTTGATGGGCTTTCCTCTATTTGAATTTCATATCCTTCTTGAACAACTACTACTTATGTGGCTGATTTATCAACAGTTCTAAACTATGCACAACTATATTACTCAATTTTATGAAAGTTTCCGAGGATTGAGATGCTCAAAACGGTGTTATTTTGGTTTTATGAATGTTAAGCCATTCATGAGTTTGTAATTTTACATATTTTTACAAAACTTTCAGTTGTTAGATATCTATACATATGGGGAACCTTTTCCCAAAAGCTAGGTCTTTAAATCCTTGCTTCTTGGCTAAAATATGCAATCTTAGTCTTTACTTATAAGCAGGCATTATGTAGTCTACCAATTCAATGTGATGTGGTCCCAGATTGGTACATTTGTTTTTTTGTCTTCTTATGTTAAGAAGATTGTTTACTACACTTCTTATCTCATTGTTAAATGTAATTATGGTAATTGTCCCACCTTTGTGATATTTTCACCCATCTTTACCTAACATGTCTAGCTGTGCTGAAAGTCAATTTAATAATTAATTAGTCTGAATCTTGTTGGGATGTAGAGCTGAGTATGACCCAAAAAATGATTTGTTGGATCAAGAATTCATGCTGAAAGGGAAATGGTACCAGCGGAAGGATGTGGAGGTAAGATGTAATTTTTGCATAAACTTTCATTCTTGCCATTCAGTGATTTATTTGAATTCTCTTTTAGTTTTCGTTTTTGACAGAAAATGTCAATTTAAATAATAAAGTTTGCTGATCTTTGATCGCTTTATGATTTTTTTCCCTCTTCCTTTTCTTGGAATCCTAACAAGCTTTTGGTGTTCCTAACATTCTACAGGTAGCAAATAGTGGAGGAGATGTTCTCCAATGTAGTCATTACATGCCTATTGTTCTCCCAGAAGGAAAGGCTCTGCCTTGCGTGATCTACTGCCATGGAAACAGGTTAACAAATAAATATTGTTCTGTAGAAATTGTAGTTGCATTTTCGGGGTCTGTGTCATACTTTTCACTTGACATAACTAGTGAACATTTGTACCATGAGAAATGAAATTTTCATAGTTGGGAAAAGAATTCAAGGTCCTCACTTGGCAGCAATAAGATAACTAAATATTCTTATGAGAAGAATAAATTCAATCAAGTGCACACTTGCTATGGAACCAAGGTTTAGTGTGGCATAATTTGTTTTCAAACTAGCGGGGCCCCTTGCATTTAGTGACAGTTACTGTTATAGATATAATGACGGAATCCTAGAGCTCTACCTTAACACAAATTTTAAATATATGTAGCACATTGTGTAATTGGATGCATGATACTGTGATTATAGACAAAGGTGATTATGTAATTGTATGCAGCACATTTTGTGGCTGTGTAATTGGATGTTTGCAATACATACAGCTTGTATGCCGTGATCAGCAGGCCCCTCAGTGATCTCTGATCTCAATCACTTTCTCCCGAAGTTTCATAATGTGACTCAACTTAATGCCCTGACAATTGTTAACCTCTTGGATATTCCCTCTATTCTAATAGATAGACACTAAAATGCTTTTCATCCATTCATTAGTCATCTTATTAGTATAGAAGATTCTGTTAAATAATTTAGTCAACTAAATAGATGTTAAGCATGCAGTGCGCATAGTTTTTGATGATGATATAAAGAGGGCAACGTAGTGCACGAGGTTTCCACATTGTGGAGTCTAGATAGGGTTAGATGCCTTACTCTGCTTGCAAGAGGCTGTGTTAATGATGATATCAAAGACTATTTTTTCCTTGAACGTTTAGGTCACTGGAAGGTTGCCAAGTGTGATGTGCATGGTGCATGTCCGTGCACATGCACATGATCAAAATTCTAAAGGATAAGACACAAAGAAGGGAGAAAATTGTGCGAACATGTGGAATTTGTGGATACCCCCCCCTTTTTCCCTGTTTAGAAATAATAACAAGGTTAGTAAATGGAAAATCGCAAAATTTGTCTTCTAATTGTTCAACAAAAACAGGACTACTGCTTAATTGAATTAGCTTTGATAAACTTACTTTGTATATTTATTTTACTGACGACTAGTGTGTATTGATTTTACCAGTGGATGCAGGGCAGATGCTAGTGAAGCTGCTATAATATTATTGCCTTCAAACATTACTGTTTTCACACTTGATTTCTCAGGGTCTGGACTCTCTGGGGGAGAGCACGTCACTCTAGGGTGGAATGAAGTAAGTAGTTGACCAATTTAAATATTTTTCTATCTTGTAAAAAGAAGTCTAGGAGAATGGATGCATGATGTTTACACTTTGATGTTTACTGTATTTTTTTTAATTAAGTTTTTTAAATCAAATCAACAAATGAGTTGCCCTAATCAAATATATTCTTTGAAGATTAAAATTTTTGATGCATGCTTTGACCCTATCATTAGTTAAAATCCGTAATGAAAAATGATGCCTGTCATTTTATATGTTAAACACAGAAATGATATATTTTAGTAATAAAATATATCAGAACTTGATTGAAATTGACACGGTCTATGATTCATGAAGTACACAGACATGCACATACTATGTTTGATCTGTGTGCATGCTTGTGTGGTGGTTTTGAAGACAAATTGCATTTAATTTTGTCCAAAAAGGAATTGATATCTTGAGATCTAAAGTAGGCATTTTGACATGAATCAGTGATTCTAGGGGCTAGGGGTGGAAACGAACTGAGCAGTTCGCGAGCTACTTGAGCTGGGCTCGAAAAAAGCTCGGCTCGAGCTCGATTCGTGAGTTAAACGAGCTCAAACCGAGCTTGGTTATTGGCTCGTTTTGGATTCGAACTCGAGCTCAAGCCTAGAGAAGCTCGGCTTGAAAGCTCGCGAGCAAGCTCGGTTAGAATAATATATATATTTTTAATAATTTTTTTATTATATTTTTTAAATATATTATATTTTAAATCAAAACGACGTCGTTTTGGTTTAATCGAACTATTCGCGAGCCTAACCGAGCCTACTTTCTTCTTTATCGAGCCGAGCTCGAGCCTATATAAAAGCTCGAATCGAGCTCGAGTTCTCAGTATAAAATGCTCGAGCCGAGCTCGAGTATGTTAAAGCTCGGCTCGTTTCCATCCCTACTAGGGGCGAATCCTTTTTTCAACAAACTTCTGTTTTTGAAATATACTGCAAGTACTTGATTTTGAACTGCGGCATTCTCACCTAACTTCAAATTTGTACTTATATCACATAAATATGAATTATGCAGCTTATTAGCATGCAAATAAAGCTTTGAAGCTCATTTTGGAGAAAAGTGGTACAAATTTGAAGTTGCACTAGTACATAGTTTAGTGGAATGATGGACCTTCTTTAGGTTGCTATAGAATTGACTGCTGTGCTTATTATATAGGTTTGTGTGTTAGTCATATATGACAGCTTTGTAATTGTTCATATTTCCTTGCCAGCAGAAGTTTTGAATGTGGCAGTTGTAGTTCTTTATGCACCCATAAATGATAATCTTGGTGGAGATAGTTACTTTCTGGCTAGCTCTAAATTGTGGTCCTTTCTTTTTCCCCCTCCCTCCAGAAGGATGATCTCAGAGTAGTTGTTGATTACTTGCGGGCAGATGGAAATGTTTCATTGATCGGTTTGTGGGGCCGCTCAATGGGTGCTGTGACTAGGTTTTCTTCTTGCACTTTTTCTTTACTTTTGCTTCTCATAACAAGAGAGGGCATGGAGCTGATATTATATATTTATTCCAAACAACATAAATTCAGTCAAGTTGTCTTCAATTTAATGCATGGTGACCTGAAGCCATTTTATTATTGTCAAGTTGGCATCAAGGGTTGGCAAAAAAGTATGAATGTCTTGTTCAATACCTAATTCCTTGTACTTGATTTGAACCGCATAATCAAATGTCACTCCCTTGTATGTGATGCAAATGCAAAGTGTTTCAATTTGAGCCCTTTTAGATTCCTTTCATAAACCTTTAATGCATAATCAAGAGCAATAAAAATAATTAAAAAAAAATTCCAGGAAATGATAAAATCACCTAAAATATGAATCGCCATATATTTGGGAGGTCTTTGTCATAATATATTTGGCTACATAATAATTGTCTATTTTAGTTGTGAAGTTATGGATTAATTGGCTCGACACGTAGAAGAAAATCTTCCATGGTGTATGCTAATTGTTGATGGTATTATTTCTGTGGATGAAGCAAAAATAGGAGTAAGTGCTAAGTTAGAAGTTTTGGGGAATGTGTTAGAATCAAGAGGGTCTTAAGATAAGTAGATTTAAAATTGAATGTGTTGATTGATTCTTTTGTACTGGGGTGGCATTTCCTTGATGCCTACTAATAGTTTTTTTTTTTTTTTTTTTTCACTTGTAAAAAAAGCATTGAATGTGTTTAAGTTGAATATGTGGGATGCAGTTTTGATAAAAATCAAACTACCAACAATGGTGTAGTTAGTATGAGGGCTAATAAAGTCCAAAGAATAAGAAATTTCAGTTGCTAGGCTCATACGCACAGAGGGAGAGACTCGTGTTTATGTTACCCTGGAATTAAATGAACGAATTCTTGGGGTGTTTTATATGCTTATTATGGTAAAAAGAAAATTTATTATGAAACTATTTAAGGCTAGCCATGCTCTGTGAGAGAGCGTTGGGAACAACACATTGGAAAAATGAACATCGCTGAGATGAGGATGCTATGATGGAGTTGGGGTTGTGAATGAACAAATGCGTGAGATGATACATTATTTTGTACATATGAATGTAAAGATTAGTAATTCTTCTAGTCTTTGTAACTTCATGCCATATTTAAAGTAAAAGAGGGGGGGTTTTTGGTTTTGGTGGGGGAGTAGCATGCTGTGGTTTGTTTGAATGACTTCTGGTGTATGAGGGGTTCAAGTTCTGGAATGTGGCTGTTACACAAGGTTTTTCTTAGGGGCGTGCATGGGTCGGATCGGTTCGGGTTATTACTTAACCCAGAACTGAACCGATTACTGATTAGAGGATCGTCCCTTTTTCTCATTGGATTACTGATAAGAGAATCTTCCCTTTATTTTATTTTATTTTTTAGCCCAGGAATCGTTAAGGAAATTAATAATCCTTTGCTTGATGGCATTGCTAGAAAAGT
Organism: Vitellaria paradoxa; assembly: GCA_019916065.1. Classification (NCBI taxonomy): domain Eukaryota; kingdom Viridiplantae; phylum Streptophyta; class Magnoliopsida; order Ericales; family Sapotaceae; genus Vitellaria; species Vitellaria paradoxa. The sequence continues at coordinate 43,515,738 of CM034241.1, read as the reverse complement.
TTCACTTGATATAATATTAAAATACAAAGGCTTTCTGGAGAGCTTAAAGAATGGGTTTTTACTCTGGAACATTTATGGATTACCATAGCGTATGCATGATGGATTTCCTGTACGGCGGACAGGTGGAAAGATTTTACACCCAAAGGGTGTGGATATGTTGATATTCTGGGCTAGTGGTAAAAAAGACATGAGAGTGTATATGGTAGTCACTGAATTCTGTTGAAGGCCTTAGGCCTTGATAAATATTAATGGATATGGTGAATTAAGTGCTTGCAGTCATGAAATGACGTATGCAATGGGGTGCCTTGTGAAGAAACAGAACAAAGATGTCCTTGCACCTGCACATGATTATCTTGTGCTACTATGTCAAAAGAGATTGTTTCTTTTTAGTCAATTAAATAAGATGAAATTTTAGGTTACCAAATTGATGAAGCTTGCGAGGTTCCAACTGCTACATTGTATGTACCTATATTTTATATAACTATCTTTATATACATTATTCTTATGTGCATTGTCTTTCATAATTATCATTTTGATTTTGTTTGTGCCGTCAAAATCACAGCTCTCTGAATTTGCCATGCCAGGATATCTTGGCCTAAATGAGTTCATAGTTTAACATATGTATATATACATATGTTTTGTTTCTGTTATACCACATAGTTGTTTCAGGTGGGTGTCTTTCACGGGGTATTCTCGGATTGTATGGAATATGCTCTTAAACAATTATTTTGAGCATAACACTGGCATTTTAATGACAAGATATGAGAACCTTGGGATTTATCAGGAGGGGGGAAAAAAGATATTAGAACCTTGCTCTTTAAATTTCAAATTGTAGCTATTGTAAGTAGATACAAACACATGCAATGAGTCTTGAGCTGTTTCAAGCCCTCTTTTCTGGTGTTATTGGCCATTAACACTATGAATTGCCATTTGCAGCTTAATGTATGGAGCTGAAGATCCTTCTATTGCAGGGATGGTTCTTGATAGCCCATTTTCTGATTTGGTTGACTTGATGATGGAACTTGTAGATACCTACAAAGTTCGTCTTCCGAAGTTCACTGTAAGTTGATATCTTTTGCAGAAGATATTTACTCTATGTGATTATTGCTATATTGTTTTTCTAAATCAGAAGCACTCTTGCCTATTAAATTCAATAATAGTTGTAATTTACTTCATATACCATATGTTTTTTCCTTGTATTTCCAGTTGCAATGATTCACCAGCACATGTATCATACTTTATTTTTCCCCATCAATTTTTAGGTGAAGTTCGCAATCCAGTACATGCGAAGAGCTATTCTCAAGAAGGCCAAATTTGACATAATGGAGCTGAACACCATCAAGGTTTGTTTCTACTAAATATTAGATAGTTGTATCTGTTGGGATGTAGCTCTGGGAGATCACTTGAATGGCTGAACATGACCCTCTTTGAAATTATGCTTTTGTTTATCTTGAACTTATTATTGTGAATTTACTTGTGTAATTCTTAACTTACATAGCAAATCTCCTGCTTAATGAATGCTTTAATATTTATTTTTCAAGTGTTCTCATGGTTATCAAGAACAACTTCTCTCTTTGTAGTTACACAACGTCAAATCCATACTTGGATGTGAAATCAAAATCCATGTCCTGCTTAATGTGTTCTTATCCAACCAGGCATGGGAATTGCTGATGATGAATTCCGAGCAAACTATAGAAGGGTTTTAAGGAATTTTTTTTTCTTATTTGTCTTTCTTTGTTTTTTTCCTTTCCTTTTCGGTTTTTATTTTTATTTATTCATTTATTTCTTTTAGAGGGAGTGGGGTTGTTTCCAGCAATACATAAGCTACAGTTTGTGATAGGAAAATCCTATTCATCATTCTATGAGGAAGTATTACTGATGTCATCAGTTCTAGACTGAAGATTTAACTCCTTTGTTCAGCAGCTGTATGGGAGTTTGGATGTTCTCGTCTCTCTTTCATGCAATAGGTGTTTATGTTTTTTAGCACTCAACTTTGTGGTGAAATTATAGCGTGACTTGGTTAGTTGTTCGGCAAAACAGAAAGAGAGAAAATACGAATTTTGGATTTCATATTTTGGTTGCGTCGGGGACTACCTGGGATGATTCCCAATGCTCTGCCTTTGGACGCCACAAAACATCCATAGGCAAGTGATGTCAATTACTGAGGCAATGCTTGTATATCTGATGTCACCAAATGGTCATTACCTCTTTTGTTAGGTCATAAATATTGATTACTTGCCAGTATTAGTTTGAATGAGGTTTTCATTCATTGTCCTTAGGTTGTCAATGCTGGCCTCGGGAGGGGGATGTCAACTGGGGGATGGGTTACTGAAGTGAATTATTCTGTTTTGCCTGTAGTGCTACCCTTCCTGTCTAACTAGATATGCTTATGAGTTGTCGAGATATAATGCTCTACAAATCGTATAAGTTGTGAAAGGGAGATCTTATCGTCATGTGGTGTGTTCTGCAGATTAGCTGGTCTTCTAAGCAGGTATTTCTATAGAAATGTGGGCAATCAATTTTTTACAAGGAGAAATTTAAGACGCACGCATGAGAATTTATTTCATGATTATGATCAGTAGTTATACAATTTTTTCCCCGGTTTAATGTTTTATTGCTCTTTTTCATAAGAGTGATTGGCATTCTGTCTTCTTGTATAGGTGGCGAAGTCCTGCTTTGTCCCGGTTTTGTTGGGGCATGCCGGTGATGATGATTTTATACAGCCTCATCACTCGGATCGTATATTTGATGCTTATATGGTAATTATCTCCCAAAGATAATGGTAGAATCTGTAGAATCTGCTAGGATTTGGTGTACTTTTATGCAGACATGTATCATATATAGTTTCATCACAAGACTGATTGATATTTTTTATTTGCTCATCAGAATAAAGTGTTTTGTGGTCTCACCTGTTGGTTTATTGCTTACCTTTTGTTAATGGTTTGGACCCTGTTTTTTTTTTTTTTTTTTAAATTCTTTTTTAATTGCATATATTCGATAGCTTCTCCTTCAATTGTTAAGTTTGGTGCTTTGTTATAAGAAACAATATCCTTGGTTGAATCTTCAATGATGTTGAAACTTGAAACCAATGGTTCTGGCTCATTGCTTCTAAGGACTTATTACTTGCAGACATCAATTTTGTTAAAGCAGGCATCATGAAATTAAACTACTAATATTGAACAATCAATACTAGACTTTAATTCAATATATTTTATCTGGTCTTTCTTCCTCTTTGACCTTACTTTTCTATAATTTTATTTTATTATTTTTTATTTATTTATTATTATTATTATTTTTTTTTTGGGGGGGGGGTGTTGTGGGGATGGAGAAAGTAATGATATAGGATAGAACAGGTATGATAGAAAGAATTGAAATGTGTTAGGGGCTGCTTGATCTTGAAAAGAGTTAAAACTGATTAAAAATAAGAGAGAACTATTTCTCTTTCTTCATTAGTGAATATGTTTTTAATGTGACTCATGTTGCTCCCTAAATGGCAATGCTCATAAAGGATTGATTGCTTGGGGGAGTTGCCTGTTCTTTTCTTCAGTAGAGAGACACCACATGTAACCATCCATTTATCTAAAGGGATGTGATGCCTTATTTCATCATGTGGCACCGTGTAGTAACTTTAAATGGATGCCATTAACAGGAGCAGCACCAGATAAAAGTTTGGTGGACAGTGACAAATTCCTCGTTTCTGGTGAAATGATCATGTATCCATCTGCAGAAAACTGCTAATAGCTCATACATAGATAAAAATGCGCACAATAAAGGAAAATTTAGCTTCTAGCGGGATGGGTGTTATGCACATCTATTGACTACAATCAATATATTTGTGTTTTAACATTCTGTTCAGGATCTTGAATCTAGTTTGTCACTTAGGTTTTCGATAATAGATCTCATCTTCTCTACCTTCTATCAATTATGATTACTGTGATCTTTATGAATGATGATGGATAAAGAGAGTAGGCATTTTCAAAGTTGCAGTATCTCATTGGGTTTGCATTTTCTCTCTGGCATACCATCAATTTTAGACCATACCATTCTCGTCTGTATTAACACTTGATTTTGACAGGGGGACAAGAACATTATCAAATTTGAGGGAGATCACAACTCTCCACGCCCACAATTTTATTTTGATTCTATAAACATATTTTTCCATAACGTTTTGCAACCTCCAGAAGGTGAAATTGGGGTAACTTTTTTTGACACAGCGCATAATTACCTTGGCAAGGTAAATTGAACTATGACCATATCTTATTGTTAGTCCAAATTTTATTGAAGCTGAAGATTTTGGTTCTGTGGCACATAAACTATAGTTGTCTGTTCTATCAGCAGGGTAGTTGGAGTAACTCACTTGATATAGGATACACGGATGATGATTTTGTCACAGTGTCTGTAGGTATGGACAAGAACTTCTCTCTAATTTTCAAATACTGCTTTTCCAGAGTGTCGTTTATTAGGAAGGACTCTTATATTGATTGATTATTGATTGCAGATCCAGCAGTGAACTGCACAGAATATGCCATTAACCAACTTCGCTCCAAGAGACCCATGAGTCGAATGGATGTAAGTAGTTAATTTTGCAGGTTTCTTGCTTAAATTTAAAGTACCACTTGGTATAGAAGGAACAGGCAATGCAATTTTCATTGCACGAAACTTCTCCAATATGGTGCATTGCAATTGGAGCTCCATTAATTAAATGAAATGCTAGTATATGGACTCATGCTACATTGTCTGCAAAATCAATTTGAACCCCATATCGGCCAAAAGGACAATGATAGTAGTAGTGGTAACAGTAATAGTAATAAATATGGGAAGTAGAGGAGATATAAGGGAAAATAATAATAATAATAATAACAATAATAATAATGGGAAAATACTGATGAACAATTATTGTTTGATGCATTGTTGTGTTGAGAGTTCAATTTTATTTTAAAATTTTAATATCTACTCTTTAATTTCTCTTGTATTAAATTGTGCAGGTCCCTTCTGATATCTCATCTAAAGATAAGCAATCAGAAGCAGAGGTATCTCTCTACTTTTGCCTTCTAGGATCTTTGTGAAACGACTGTCATAGTTATCCAGAAGTTCTCCCTTTTTCTAACTACAAAAATGGTACATAATATAGATAACAGTCAAACTTGTTATTGATATTATGCCTAAGAAGCCTAGTCAGAAAAGTAGGTGAAACTTCAGTTTAAACTACAGAAAAAATATTTGCCAAACTTCTCTTGTCATCAAGGCACTTTGGTCAGTGGAGCACTAAAATGGTTTATAGCCCATATTGCATCACTCTGTTCAACTTTGTTTTTTTTTCTGTTCTACCTTTGGGCTCTATTTCAGTTGAACCTGCAGCGATTTTTTTGGATGGATGGACACACTAGCGATCAATGGATTTTGGTTCATGTGTGTGCTGCCAAAAGCCGAAGTCATTACTGACTAAGATACGAAGGAAATGAATAGAAAAACAAAATAAAGTTTCAAGAAAGGAGAATTGATAAAAAAAAAAAAAGGAAAACTAATACCAATCACTCTATGCTGCAGAGAGAAGGATCTGGTACTAACCCTGCCCCGTCATCTTCTAAAATGATTAGCTTTGAATTCTCCGATGGTCATCCTTATGGCCCCCATGTTCTTCCAACCTCAGTCGGTGATGATGACTACATTGAATACCCACTTGATAGTTTAGCTGCTGTCCCTTCCAGTGTAGAAGAAGAAGAAAGGGTAAGTTAATATTAGTTCGCAGATTTAATATTCTCAGCCATCTGTTAAACTAATGCCTAGGTTGACCTTTGATTTGCCAAAATATTTCAGATGTTCATGGAAGCAGTGATAGAGTCCTTGAAAGACTTTGACGTTAAACATCTTCAAGTTGAAGAACAGCCCTCCGGTGCTGACACCAATCCACACGAGCCTTCCCAGAAAGAAAAGCCTGACAAGCCTCAACTCGAAGAACAGCCCTCCAGCGCTGACACTGATCCACACGAACCTTCCCAGAAAGTAAAGCCTGACAAGCCTCAGACAGAAAAACCTGTCGAGTCTTTAATGATGGATCATTTTGTGCCGTCGAGAACAGAGTCCACCACCAAATTAGTAGGCAGCGGTCATGATTTGGCATCCGAGATCCCATCTACAGACACGAGGATATCGCCCATGGTGCCTTCTCCAGCCACTGCTCCACCATTTGTTGAATCAGAAAGTACAGGAGCCTCTGTTCGTGGTGATACTTCAACTGCCATGAAAAGCTCGAGCAATGCTGATACGTGTGATTGTACAAAAGCCACTGTGACGGTTGTGAAGAACCCGACGAGCAGTATGCTGGATGGTTTGATAAGGCGTTGGGATCTCAGCTTCTTTCGTAACAGCCGATGAGGTTTATTTTTAGGTTCGAACAATTTGATTTCTTGTTGTTTCGTTACAAAGAAAGCTGCAGGTATTGTAGTGCTGTGAAATAGTTGACAGGGAAAAAGGAAAAAAAATAAGGATTTGCTTTGAAATGTATATATATCTGTTTGGATGCAGTGGTTCTGTTGCCTCTTGTTTATATTATAGCTTGATTTACATTTGTTGAGTAAGAGAACAAACGTGAGAATTTGCTTTGAATGTACATGCATCTTTGGATGAGATGTATAAATGTCTGGTTTAAGCAAGTGGGAGTCTTTTTTAGCTAAATGAATGGTGGCAATGTTTTGTTTCTCGAATCCTTTGGGAATGAGGTACAGACTGAATTGTAAGTCGAGCTAACCGGTTTAAGCTTTTAGTTCGTCTGGCTCCGTTTGGATTTTCGTAAATTACCATAAAATCGTATGATTTGTAGTCTCGTAATCCGTGTAAAATGTAAAAAATTAAAATTTTACGAAAATTTATGATAAGTTATTGATCTTCAAATGAAAATAAACTTCATATTTTCCTACAAACTTGGCTTGTTGGTAGATTAACAGCCTTGCATAGATTCTAGCTTAAGTTGGTAATTATTGAAAAGCTCAAGTTGGTAATGGATAACTTTTCATTGTTAATTTTATTTTATTTTATTTTTCATTCCAATTGGGTAACATCAACTTATTGTAATATTTATATTAAAGAAACGTTATTCTAATATTAATACAATGACTAAGTAAAGGTATAATTAATTTTTATTTTGTATAGTGATCATTCATATAAAATTATAAAAGTAATTAAAAAATTATAATAACTTATAAGATAGGGAGACATGATAAAATATATATATATATATTTAAAAAAAAACCAAAGAGAGATAGGGAGAGAGTCTAAATAGAAGAGGAATTAGAGAATTGTCTTTAAAAATTTGTAAATAATAAAAAGTAAAATAAAAATTATATTGAATAAGGGAAACACTCTTATTCGCTTTAAAGAAGATGATATTGGGACTTTTAAAAAAAATATTAGCACTCTATTATGCAAGAAAATATTCACTCGTGGAAGAAAAAAAAATTTTTTTTTCAAGCCTTACCTTGTTTTAGGGGTATTTGGTTAGTAAAAATTTAGTCAAAAAGTACAAAAAAGTACAAAAATTTAACATAAAAGTGATATATAATAAGTTTTAATTAAATAAGTACAAAAAATAATAAAAATTTATTAATAAATTTTAATTAATTTTAACTAACTAAATAACTCTTCTATATTTAAGATTTTATTTACACATGCGAAGCACAAGCTCGCATGCGTAAACCCGTACACGTGCCATCCATAGTCAGAGTTGGTGCGGGTTGGAGCGATTTCTCTCTCATTCATCACCCCAGCCCACTAGTATTTCTGTGCTGTTGTGGTTTGAGTTGGGTTCCCACTGCTTTGCTTTCCGTCTAAAAATACTCAAGGTTCTTCGCTCTGTGGTTGGGATGGATGGCTCCATTAACCCAAACTCGAGTTTCAAACGAATCAACCGCTAATTGTCATTGGGAATTAATTACGATGCAATCTGGGTATGTTATCCTTATTCTGACAATGCTTAATGCGTTCCAATCAAATCAAACAAATTTATGAATGGTTTACTCTTATTCTAGATTAAGCAGTATCTGGGTTAGACACAGACTCTGACAAGGCTGTATGGGCAGAAGGGCTGGTGTTAATTGATATGGGTGTAATGACTTTGTTGTTGCTTCTGTATTTGGAATATTTTCATATATATATATATATATATGTAGTCTAAAATTTTCTGTCATTTAACAACATTTCTGAACTTCCATGATATGCTGATTTCCTCAAGGCTTCAAATATTGAGCAGCTGACCAGCAATGCCTAATCTCAGCTGCTGAAATTGTAGGGATTTGGGGGGTGACATTGAGGTCGGATTCAGAAATTTTAGTTCTTAGCAGCCCACCCCCCAAGAATGAATAAATAAATAAATAAACTTTACCTGGACCCGAGTTTTATTTTTATTTTTAACAATTAAGACTTTGAGCTTTTAATTAATTGCAATATAGTTATCATTTTGCTCCTAAAAGTTGGAAAATTAATGGTGGGAGTGCAGGGGCAATTAGTTCAGGTTTTGCTTACTCAGTTGCCCCTCCATTGCACTGCAGTTAACCTCCCATGTAATATCCATCCATACTAGGGAGATTTAACCAAATACATACATTCTACTCTCCCAGTGCACATGCTGGTTGCTAACATTAACAGTCTATAAAGAGAAATCAAGTAGACTGCAACCATGAGATTCTTGGTAGGTGCAGCTTGATTATTGACATAACATGATTTCTGGTACTTATTTATTACATGAGGAAAAAGAATATCCTATAACCTTCATGCATCCATATTTACAAAATAATTGAGTTTTCTTGACACCTTAACATGAAATGTTGTCTTGGCAAAATGAATTCTGCATCACCATCAATCACTTATCTTCCAGAAACTTTATTGCGGTCTCAACTAGCGAATGAATTGTTTTGCTGTGCCGGCTCTGTCCAATGGTACCAGAGAAAACATTGAAGCTTTCAAGCTCTGATGTTGTCTCTGTCACACACTCCAGCTCTTTCTTCATTCCCAGATCCTTGAAAATTTGAATGTTTGTTTCATTCTCTCTCATCATCCTAATTGCCAAATCTATGACAAACCTCCTCATTCTTGGAGTCTTGATTGGTGGATTCTGACACTTCTTCAGAATGTGGATTAGCACACTGGCTAATTCAGCTTCTTGAATTCCAGCTCTATTGAACATGACACTTGATTCTTGAGTGGTCATAAATTTAAAAACCTGTGCGGCTAGTCCAACCATCACTTCCTGCAGTTTGTTTTCTTCCAACATAATGGCTCTAAGCGCCTGCAATGGAGTTGAATTTTCAGATTATTATCTCCACTATCTTCCATGGTTCAGATAGGAGTAAGGAACTGATGCGGAGAGAAGATAGTAATCAAATTCTATATAGAAGCTTCCTACTTTGTTAATAAGATTCTGGGGGCATTTGGAGTGACAGAAAGTGAGATAAAATGAAATAATTTGAGATAATTTGTGAGTTTATAATTCATACAATGAGATAAAAAAAAATGACGTTTTCATAGATTTTTAGAGTTTTTCAACGTTTTTCAGTGCGCCAAATACACCCTCTACTCGTCAAAAATTATATTTAGCTATCAGTTTTATTTTATAAAATTAGTTTTAGAATATTTATTTATATTTCTAAATATGTTTTTGGAATATTTTATTTAGCATATCAAGTTGAGACTATTCCAACTATTGAAATAATTTTAGTTTCCGTATTTTATGTTATTCAGTTTCTTATTTTCTAGTTGAGATTTCTATTTAAGCATTGTAAACCTATGGATTCCAGGAGTTTTTGGATTAATTAAATTGAGTGTTGTACACTTTATTCCCTATTGTTCTAAATGGCTTTTATAACCTTGCAATAGTTGTCTGCCTGCCTACTCTAAGTTTTGCCCCATTCTAGAATTTCATTGTTTGTGTGGAAGGTGTTCGATCTGCGCTTCCTATCATCATGTGCTACATCAGGAATCCTAGCTTCTGCTTTGCTTTGAAACACAATCCTATTACATCATAACAAAATAAACGTTCATCAGTATTAATGAGAACTTACCGTGGGTGCTGCAGAAGCGACCCCTCTTAGCTGCGGGAAATAGTCTGCTCCACTGTAGGTACACAAATTTGTTAAGATTCTTGCTGCATTTATCTGTAGCAACGGAGCCTCCAATGCTTGAACAAGCTTTTCTATTACCTTCAATTTTAGAATTCGATGACAATTACTCTTGCTTTCCAATGCCAGCATTGCTAGTGCTTCTCCAGCTGCAGTTCTTACATCATTATGATTTTCATGCATCCCCTGTTCAAAGAAAATGTTGAACAGTTCTTTGAGAATTCCCCCTGTGCCCCCTATCCTCTCTGTTGCGTCCTCCTCCATTGCCAGACTGGTTAGAATTTGTATACCTAGTTTTTGTAGCTCCGGATGTTTCTCTCCATGTTGTAGTATATCTCTGATGTTGCTGATTGTGAAAACCACCTCTGAAATCTCTTTCCGAAGCTGCTTACCAGTGGTGCCCATTGTGCTTGCTAGCATCTTAAGCACCTGGAGCGATCGTTTCACTGTCAGAACCTGAGAATGCGTGACATCTTCGTCCTTTAACAACCTCTTCCCTGCGTGTGTAAAATCTATTATTTTCGGTAAGAGTCCCCTCGTGTTCCTTATCTTTCCACAGTTATCATGGTCATGAGCAAGCTTCTTCAGAATAAGAAGTCCCAAATGATTGAACGTCCAGAAAGAATAATTCTCGTGGTCGTGGACGATTGTCTTCTCCGAGATCTCATCAGCTGCACTGTGGGAAGTCCTTTGGTGTTGTAGCAGAGATGATATTGATTGCATTGCACCGGGTATTCCAGCAACCCGAAGACAGTTTTGCTTCTGCCCGGCTAGTTTTGTCAGAATGTATGCTGCTGATTGCCTGATCTCTTCTTCTTGTGGATCTGTCCAATTCAGCATTTCAACTAACCTTTCCATCACTGACAATGTTATTCCAATCTTTTGCAGGGTGTCGTCGGAGAACCTCTTATTGGTAGCGAATTTTTGTAGAATTCTGACTCCAATAAGCTGTTCATCCGGGGAATTTGAAGCCAGGAGATCCATAGCAAACGAAACCATGTCCATCTTGAGGCCATCAAATATGCTTCCATTTACACATCTTGAGTATGCATCATAGAAGAACCTTTTAATGGAAACCATACCTGTAAAGGATTTGAGAGAAGAATAAAATTATGTTATTAATTTCAATAGGTACAATAGAGTGTATTTATAGAGTACTATTGTAATACTGTCCTAAGTAAGTATAAATAAAAGAAAATTGACCAACAATCAATTAGGAAACTAATTAACTATACATGTATATGGAAAGTAAAAGAGTATAAGAAAACTAATTTAAGAATATCCTTTACCAACCTGAAGGTCCCAGCTCACATTCTTTGTTCACCTCGTCGAGCACTCCACAGTAAATGACCTTCCATTCCCAGTAAGCTTTCTCCAAGAGAAACAACAAAGCTTCTGCCAAGGCCAAGGCATAGAAGATAGTCAGAGCAGACTGGCGGTTTCTCTTGTCAGTATCGCCTTTTTCCACTTCGCCATAGTTATGTTTGATGAGCCTCATTAATGACAAAACTGCACATGCTGTTGCAGATACAAGCTGGAGCCAGTAGAGAAGCTTGCTGGCATTTCTAGACAGGAAAAACCACTGGGCATATGGAAGAATCGGAACATCTGAAGTTACCCATGTTCGAGTAGGCTTTCTGTGCTGATTCCAGTATTTGCAGTTTTCTAGGTGAGTACTCTCTGCAAGTTCTCTGCTATGTCTGTTATGCTTCATAACCGCATCGATAGGCCAGAAAATTGCTTTCACAGTTTCGATGATGGAGTTTGAGCTGGATTTTATTGCCCGGAAGCTACTGATTCCAGCATCAGTGATCGACCACGTAGCTTGATGTTGCCATTCAAGCTCATAGCTCCTACTGAAAATTCGAGTCCCTTCCACTAAAAGAATGATGGTGATGAACCAGAAATCTGTCTTGTCCAGAGTAATAGCAAAACCACCAAGAAGCACCACTGTTGCCCAGATGAAACCCAGAGTTCCTAGGCCAGTTGCTGCTTTCTCCAGCACTGAAAGCCGGAGGGCAAAGAGAGTCAGCTGCTTCTCCGGTGCACGAACCGGTGAAGAACTGGAACTTGCATCGGTGCTATCTCTCCGATCTCCATTGCTTTGGGGTTCAAAAATGGTTGAACCTAAAGGATTTGAGAGAAGAATAAAATTATGGTATTACTTTCAATAAGTACAATAGAGTGTATGTATAGAGTATAATTGTAATCCTAAAAAAGAAATTGACCAACAACTAGAAAACTAATTAACCATACATATGAAATTCAATTTAAGAATATCCGTTATCAGAACCTGCACTGCAAAGCTCTTCAATCTGCAGATGAACACTTCCTCTGCTTTCTGTGTCCTGCTCATGATCCATCTTGCTGGACCAAGTTAACACGCGCAAAAAGAAAATGCTTCTTTGGTTGGATAGATCAAATGGGATATCTCTCTTTTGAGGGGGTTGGTTAAAGTTTTGAGTTTGTGGTTTGAAAAACGTGGTGTCTTGGGCTCTGAAGGAATGAATTGAAGGTGTGGTTTTATAAAATATATATATATATATATAGGGAAGGAAAATGTGCTTAAGGAGCACAATCACGCCATGTAAATGGGGGAGGAAAGATAAACCTTAGGCTGCTTCTCCCGTGCCACCATTTTGCAAGGAAGTCTGCTGTCCATTTTTTTTTTTTTGGGGGGGGGGGGGGGGGGGGTGTTTTCTCTCCTTATAACTTGGGAAACTCCGTTGCTCTCTCCCTTCTCTCTTAAGCTATTGCGTTTCCCATTATTTTCTTGATCATTCTTTGGATGAGCAAAGAATTGTCTTAAACTCAACTACCATGGAAATTGTCAAAATTATTTTATTTTTCTTTTTCTAATGAAATTGTTGTTTATTTTTATATTTATTTCTTATTTTTTGACTAATTCAATCTTGTTATGGGATTTAAGTGTCACTTAATGTGCATTGATGGGCAATTAGCTGGTTGTGGCTTGCAGGGTTGGGATATTTAATTAGAAAGTCGCCTTGTTTCAAGTTAAAGGATGAAATGGGTCCCTGCTACCCCAATCGCAATCTCTTGAGTATACGAATGCCCTTGTCTTCTATGCTTCGGAACCGTTATGTGAAGATATATATATATATATATACACACACACACACCATTACATAAATGACATCAATAATTTGTTTTAATTATTATTTTTTTAATTTACGTATCACTGCTCTAATCTTAAATGGTAGTCAAGGGTGACCCTAAAAAGGTGGGGGTATTAATTATGATTATTAATTAGAAACCATGACAGCAAATTTGGATTGCATTAGTGTTTGACTTCACGCAACCCTCTTGCCAAGGGGGTGCCCTTCCCTTTAATTCTTCAGCACCAGCTGCACAATTCATTACCCAAATGGCCAAAGAAGCAATTGGTCCTTCTGGGTATTAGATTAATAAGCATTTGAGGTTCTTCTTGCTCGTATTCAACCTGTACGGAGTCAAAATAGTTGGATTAATTCATGGCACCATTCTCACATATAATGCAAAGCTTCAAACAAATATTATCCAATAGAAGAAAGACCAGAAAATGAGCCGTTGAAAGAGGAAGAGAGAGACAGAGAGAGATTTTTTTTCTTACATCCTGGTTAATAATTAGGGGTGGCAAAATTGACCCAAATCCATCAACCCACCCAATTAAACCTATAATAAATGGGTTTGGGTCCTATTATTTTACTAATTGGGTTGTAATTGGGTAACTTATAAAATAACCATTTATAAACGGGTGCAAATGGGTTGTGAAACGGAACCCGTTAAAACACCCATTTAAGTTAAAAAAATTAGTTTAACCCCCTCACTCTTTACACTGTTCTCCTCTCTCTAACAATATCTACAATAAATATATAATATATACATTACATATATATGATACGTGTATATATATATTCAGCGTATACAATAAATGTATAATATATACATTATATATAATTTATTTCTTCTTCCATTCTCTGTTCCTATTCTCCTCCATACTCAATACAAATAACACGTGCGCGTACACACACGCGCCCATACATGCAGACACGTCTACACACACATGCGCGCACACACGCACAAACACGCGCGTACACACACGCCTACACACGCGCACGCGCGTGCTCACACATACACACGCGCGTGCACACATACACAGACGCGCGCACATACACGCATACACGCCTACACGCGCGCGCGCGCACACATACATACATGCCTACGCACGCGCGCGCGTGCTCACACGCATACATGCCTACATGTGCGCGCTCACGCACATACATGCATACATGCCTACATATGCGCGCGCGCGCACACACACGCATACATACCTATACACATGCGCGTGCGTACAAACACGCACGTGCGTGCAAACACATGCATACACGCTTACGCGCATGTGCGCGTGGGGGCACACATGCACACGCGCGTGTGGGCGCGCACACGCACACACACACGAGCTCGTGCGCGCACACGTACACACACGAACACCTGCGCACACACGCACACATGCACACACACATGCACACACCCCCCACACGCATACGTGCGCGCGTGCGCGCAGAGAGAGAGAGAGTTGTTGATTTAAAATTGAATAAAAAATAAATCGGTTCGTACAAATTCGAAATTAACTGAAAAATGTAAATATAATATATAATATTATATAATATAATATGTATAATATTATATTAATTAAAATAAATAATGATGTATTTATATATATATATATATATATACACATTAATTGAAATAAATTTTTAATTTTTTTTAAAAAGTAAGTTGAGTCATAAGTAAATGGGTTGGATATGGGTTCATGGGTTTGATATAACCCATATTTAACCCGCCCATATCTAACCCGCCTTTTAAATGGGTGGATTTGAGTTATACCTATTTAATCTTCAACCCGTTTAAACCCATCACTAACCCGTCTAACCCGCCCATTTTGCCACCCCTATTAATAATACATGTGCTGATATTTATAATAAAAATAATGCGGGGAAATTGCTCACAATAAGCCTAGAGCTAGGCAAGATTACATTACTAGAGAATCAGTGCTTAATCACACATGATTAAGATGACTTGCGGCAGATTTGTTGCTTATTTGATTTGAATTCTTGGAAGCTTCCATATCTGTTTCTTGGGGAATAATTTTGGTCAGAAAGATCTTGCTGAAATCAATCTTATCACCTAAAACATCTCGACCAACTTGTGTCCACGTAGTGAGGGTATTCACCCTTATCACTCTTTGACATAACGACTTTATCGCTCCATGTGAGATTCTCACGGGAACCTTGGGAGGCAATCAGTAATTCTTGTGGAGAGTTGTTAATACTAAGTATAATGATTATTACTACAAGAGAATAATTACAATTTACCTTATGTGGTTTGGCCCAAAAAATACAACATATGGTTTAAAAATTAAAACATAAGTTAATAAATTTTGTTTGAAGTGTAAAAGTTACAAAATTTAATAAATTTAACTAAATTTGTGTTTTATGAGTCAAAATTTATTGAAATAAAAAGATTTAGAATAAATAGGTACGTATAAGTACATTTTTTTACACTTTTTTTTTGAAATAAAACATTTTTTCATTTTTTAAAAAAATTCAATATAAATTTATAGATAAATTTACTTTTATTTTTCTCAATAAACGTCTTTTGCATGATCATACATGAGCTTTTATAGCACTGGCATTGACACTGGCACGTGAGACACAAATCTCATTAAATCATACAAAGTCGTTTTGTGGTGTTAAATTTAACAATTTGTATTTTTTATTATTTTCACAAATCTCTATCATAAATAAATATATCATAAAAATATAATGGTATTTTTAATTATAGTTTTTACTTTAGCCTTCATTCCCCTTCCAATCTCTCCTAAACAAAAAATAATAATTAACCTTCTTTTATTTTTATTTTCTCTCGTTTATTTTAATTTACTTTCTCTATTTCTCTCTCAATCTCCTAACATTTTTTAGAAAAAAGAAAGGGGAGAGAACTAAAGTAAATGATAGGGGTAAAAAAAATAAGAGAAAAAAATTAAATAATTTTTTTTTTTATTTGAGAGAAATGAGGAGGTGAATGGGGATGAATAGTTGTTTCCTTATTTGGGATAACAGAGAGAGAATGAGGTAAATAGTATAGTAAAAAAATACCATTACTATACATTTTAAAACATATTTAATTGTGACTGATATTTATGAAAATAATAAAGATATTAAGAACCAAAAAAAAAAATAATAATAATAATAACTAAAAAATTTAAGTCATTTGATTGTACACCAGTTATCCCCAAAATTGGGAGCCAAAGAAAACTTGTCCGAAGAATGTGAATGAAGGTTGTTCACCTTTATCCATTTCCCTATAGCTCTCAAACAAGTTTAATTTTTTCACCTTCCTTCCCTTTCCGTCTATTCACGTCCACTCAAACAAAGATTAAAACCATAAACACATTATTAGAGACACACACACACACACGCACGCACGCACACAATAAATAAATAAAATAAAAAAATAAAAAAGGGTAACAATCCCAGGCCTCGTTTGGAGGAACAAAAAAAAGAGCCAAAAAAAATATCAATTTTTGATTTTTAGGTATTTGGTGAAATATCAAAAGTTATCAATTTTATTGAGTTGCAGGTTATCAAAATACTAACTTTTGCTGAGTTGGTGGGGGACATAATAATCATTTCATTAAAACCCAACTCAAAAGTTATAAACATTTCACCAAAAATCTAGAAGTCATCAAAAATTACTAATTTTTTTTATTTTACTAAATACCTAAAAGTTGTGAAAAATTATTAAAAAAGTTGATTTATTTATCAAAACACAAAAAAATTTCAGCTACCAACTTTTGGCAAAAAATTATCAAAAATTACTAAAAATTTAACTTCTAGACAGAGCTTGAGTGTTAAGAAAATCAAAACTACTGCATCGATTGCTATACCACCGTAGACATTTATTTTTTTTCTAATCAATTTGTGCGCATCTCGATTATCGACTAATTTGTCCTGAAGTTGATGAAGCCATGAGCATGGTTTAAAGTTGTGGTCGCGGTTGTTGTATCGACTTTAGAATTTTTGATGCAGTCGTAATGTCGCATTGCGATATTGGCGATATGCAATATTTATTTTTTAATCTAAAAAATCAAAAATATATAAAAAAAATTCTAAATAATAAAATGAATATATATTACATAACCAAAAATATAGTAACTCTTTTACTAAATATTAGATAACTACTTATAACATACGAATGAGCTAATTTTTTTTTCTCTTATACATAAATCGCCAAGAAATCGTTTGTCTCACCGATTTTTCGTTATAACAATTAGTCATTTCGGTGTATCGCCAAGATATCAATTTGTCTTGACCATCATAGAACGAGATGACTATTTTTGATGCATTTTTTTTGACATGGGTTGAGATCTCGTCTCGCCATCAATCAGTTTCGATACATCTCAGACGATATGTCAGCGTCTCGAACGATACTTTGAACCATGACCATGAGTATAGACATTTGTTTCACTTTTGCTTTCTCATCATATCCTTGATAGACTAATCTCACTGCACTCTCAAGCTTTTCCATTTGCATTCACAACTGCATAATCAAAATTCATGGGCTGTGGTGATCCTGAAGAGCAATGTCTCATTTGTCTCGCTCTTCCAATGAATCATCCTCTTTACCTTCGTAGGTTCACTTTGCCACCAAGAAAATGAACTACCCCGGGTTTCTGAGAATCCTCTTCAGCATTGCATCCCCTTGAACGTCAACTTCCCGAGCACAATGTCATGCCACTTTGTCCGCGAACTCGCAAATTTGTTGTTTGGGGATTGTGTAGTGTTTGGATTATATTTTTGTCAAGGAAAAAATAAAGAATGAGAATTTGAAATTCCTTCTTTTATCTAATTTGTGATAAAAAAGAAGAGGAAGAGTACGCGACGAGAACCATAGGCGAGATTAGTTCAAACAGGTGTGGTCATAATTTTTGAATTGTGTAATGTTAAAAAGTTAAAACTTAACTCACTTTATTTTTTATTTTTATTTTTTGATACCAAACGTTTTCACCGAGTAAATTGAATAGGAAAAGAATAAAATAAAAAATAGTATTTTTTTAAAACATTTTGAGATATTTATTTATAAAAACTGTTACAAATACCCAATTTAACTTAATTATAAGTATTTTTACACATATTTGCAAATTATAAATTGATACTATTTACAAACGGAACAGGATTGATGGTTAATCTCAAATAAAAATAATAATAACCTTGTAAAATATAAAAGGACAAAAAGGATTCCCTATCCCAAGTGCCTTTTTTACCAACTTTTGCCCACAATCATTTTCATTTTGAAATTTTAAATTTTGTAAATTTTTTTAATTTTGACAAAATTTTATCCATTGGTTTCAATTTTTTGACAAATTTTTTAGACAATAACTGTTTAGACAGATAGGTTAGACCAGTTCGAATGAGTATGGTCATAGTTTTTGAATTATATCAACTAAACGCTAAAAAGTTGAAACCTAACTCATTTTTTTCCCTGATTTTTGGAATACCAAGAATTCCCTACAGAGTAAATTAAATAAAAAAAAAAGATAAAATAAAAAAGTAGTATTGTTTAATAAAAATTAAGAAATTTATTTATAAAAATTGTTAGAGATTACCAAGTTAACTTAATTATAAGTATTTTTATAAAAGTGAGTCTCTTTTCACTCCACAAATAACTTCTTGCATTCCTCTACTTTAATTAGCTATTCTTATATATAATCTAAAATGGCATACTTGCCCCTCATAAATAAACATTTACTAATTTAGATAACTACTCCTAGGTTTAGTTTGGTGCAAGAGACTTGAAAAAAATTTAAAGGAAAAAAATTTAAAGCCCAAAATAATTATATATATATGTTTATATTTTTAATAAGGATGTAAAAATAGTTTTTATTTTATTTATTTTCTAACTGAATTAAATAAAAGATTAATTTATTTTTGTTTACAGACTTTTATCATTTAAATTTTTGTCATCAACCTCAAGTCATTTAATAAATAAAAGTTTATACGAACTTTCAAAAAAACATATACAAAAATAAATAATTCAACACATTAAAAATATTAACTTTTATTAAGAAAAAAAAAGATTTATTATTCAAATCAGAAGTAACGTTATTCTAAAAATTTAATGTAATTTTTTATAGTAGAAAATAATATTTATAAAAATTAAAATTAAAAAATTTTATCATATTAAAGTTATTCATGTGTCATAAGTTAAATTTTTTTAAAAATTAAAGTGGTAGTTGTCCGTTTATCAAAAAACTTAGAAAGATAAAATTATTTTTAATAAGTTATCTTCTTAATATTTTGTTTATAAATATATTTTTATTATAAAAAAGTAGAATTTATAGCATTATAATTATACATTTGATTAAATTTTTAAATAAGAGCATTTATGATATTTTAATTATATAAAATATATGATAAAAATGAAAAAAAATAATTATATAATTTTAACTAATAAAAAAAGTAAAGTTGGAATTGAGTCACCTGTTGTACAAATTATGAACTGAGACGATTGCAAACGGGAAGAGGGTTGTTGGCTAAATGATAATAATAATAATAATAACATTGTAAAATACAAAAGGCCAAAGAGGACTGCCTTTTCCAAGTGTCTCTTTTAAATTGGATGCATGAGTTATTTATCTCGATGAATTACACGCACTTTTTGCTCAAAGTGTAAGCGCTGTCGGGTTCCTTCCCGGAAAGAGCAGGAGTTATTGCAATCGCTAAAGTATTCTTAAAACAACGTCGTTTTGAGGTTTCTTCATTTAAAACGATGTCAAATCACGTCGTTTCGTAGATACCGCAGCCTCCTACAGCAAGCCCGGGTCGTTTCCTTTCCAAAATCATCTCTAAAGCCCCAACGTGAATTTCTCAACTCCCTTCGAAAACCCTTTTTGTTTTAACCCCAAATTTCCAAAACCCACATCAACATTTCTTCAATCTTCCCCTCCCCTGCCCAATTCGAAGAACCCTTCGATCAATCCCCACCCAGTTCGTTCCCAATCCCCAAAAAATTTCCAAAATCTGGGGCTTAATCGTCGATGGGTACGATTGGAGTTTCTTGGGAAACCCTCGAATCATCTTCTTTAGAGACCACCACTTCTACTTCTCGAACCGAAACAGTAAATGGGTCGCACGAATTTCAGATCAACGGGTACTCCCTCACCAAGGGCATGGGCATTGGCAAGTACATATCTTCGGAGGCGTTCTTGGTTGGCGGCTACGGGTGGGCTATCTACTTCTACCCAGACGGCAAGAGCATCGAGGACAGTGCCTCGCACGTCTCGCTGTTCATCGCGCTCGTCAGCGAGGACACTGATGTGAGGGCTTTGTTCGAATTGTCCCTTTTGGATCAGAGTGGTAACGGGAGAGACAAAGTTCACACCCATTTCGGGCGGGCGCTTGAGAGCGGTCCGTACACTCTTAAAAACAGAGGAAGCATGTGGTGAGTTTTATGCATGTACATGTTAATATGGCTGTGTTTGTCTGTGTAAAATTGAATCTTTTTATGTCTGGTGCATGAAAATCTCGTTGAAGAATGGGGAAATGTTGTGTAAATTGGTAATTTTTGGAGTAAATCTGGGTTTTAGGGTTCGTTACTTCTTTAGATTGTAGAGAAGCATGTGGTAAGTTGTATACATATAAATATGGCTGTATGTAAACTTTGAATCTTGTATATCTCTAGTGCACGCAAATCTCAATCAGATGGTTATGAGCAATTGGGAGGTCTGTGCAGATGGCTAATTTTGGAAGTAAATCTGGGTTTGGGGTTCTTTAGATCTTTAGATTGTAGAAATTGGAGGAGTGTTTTAGCATACGGGTGTTTTTAGGAATGTGGGATTTTAATTAATTAATTAATTAATTATTATTATTGTTATCATTATTTTTTGGGGGGGGGGGTTTATATGATTTTGGGCATTTTAGTCACCGAATGTGGACAGCGTCTAGTGATTGTAGTGAAGGTTGTTTTAAATTTTATTTTATATCTAGTGGTCTCAAGTTGCAAATCTTTGGTTGGGAACAATGATTCGTAAGAAGTTGATTATACTGGTAAATGATACACTGTTGTGGTTAGCATAGCTTTTCATTCACGTATTTTTATATAATTGGCGGGAACTTTTGCTAATGGACGTACGTCAGTTGCATATCTTCTTGTCCTCTGATTTAAAGGGTTTATTCATTTAATTTAGTAGAGTAGTTTAAATGAACTCCAATTCTATTATCCTTTTTCCTTGCTCAATTTTAGTGTTATGAAGATCACATAATTTATCTAATTTTTCTATGGATGAATAGACAATGTGATTGGTTCATTTGGCATTGCAGGGGTTATAAACGCTTTTTCAAAAGAACTACTCTAGAAACATCAGGCTATTTTAAAGATGATTGCCTCTTGATTCGCTGCACTGTTGGTGTCATTAAATCACATACTGAGGGGCCTAAATTCCACAATATATCATTGCCACCATCTGATATGGGTCAGCATTTTGGGAGGCTCTTAGAAAGTGGGAAGGGCACTGATATAAAATTTGAAGTTGATGGGGAAATCTTTGCTGCCCACAAGTTGGTGCTTGGAGCACGCTCTCCTGTGTTCAAGGCACAGCTTTTTGGTCCCCTGAAGGACCATAAGATTGAGTGCATCAAAATTGAGGAAATAGAGGCACCTGTTTTTAAGGTTCTCTCCCCTCTTTCTCTCTCAGTGTTCCCTCTCCCCTCTCTTTGTCTCTTGTTAGGGGTTTGCTGGTGCTGTCTGATGTCTTTTAGCTTGTATTTGTCATCATTCATATGATTTTTGATTTATTCTCAAAATTTGAGTATGCAGTCTAGGCTAAGTTTTGCGTTTTCTTCAAATATTTCTGATTCTGATATTAGCTTTCCTGAATATGTATTCTTTCTGGGTGTGTGCTATCTCATATAATTTTTATGCTTCTACATGTGTGGTGGATGTTTCCTTATTTCACGTCTGCATCCAATAGAGTTTGTAGGAGGATTTTTAGTTCACATAGTTTTTTTATTTTATTTTTTTGGGATATGAGGTGGGGGATTGGATTACCAATCTGTGGGACCCACATCATCCTATGTTTAATAAAAAAAAGTTGACTCTGGATATGGAGCCCAGTCTGGATTCCATATCCCCCAAAGTGCAGGATATACAATACAATGAGGGTGTGGTATTGTGTATCCCCTATGCCCAGATTAGCCCCCCACCAAGATTTAAAGGTCCAAAATTATTTTGTCACATCTCCTTTCAAATCACACCTCTTATCCCACTTTATATACCAACCAAACACCACAAAAATAATCCCACATAGAAAAAAAATCCCATTTTATATCCAATCCCATATATTATTCCATATGTTACTTATCCCTTATCATCCAATCCTTCCAAATGTAGCCCCAGATCTCTTTGATTAAGTACTGGTTTAAATTATGTTGCAAAACGGCATTCTGGCCATTCTACTTCCTGTACTCAGTTAATGAATGTCAATTCTGCAGATCTCTCTCTCTCTCTCGCACATATGCGCACACATTATGTAATGATGGTTGTTATGCTTGGGTCCTTGCTTCGTGCTTTTACTATTCTTTTGTACCAAAGTAGGCACTCATGAGATTCTTGGGTGGGTGCTCATGTAAACTTTGTGCCTCTCTGTGGTAAATGTGAGATTTTTAGAAGGCTGTTAAGAACCAATCAGAAGTCTCTAATGAGAAGTATAAGGATTAGACTATACTGAACCTCTTACCTCCACGTAATGCTTTAGACAATTTGCACCTGTTTAAGTTTTTAGCAACATCAGGACATCATTTGAGTAAATTAATCATTACATTAATACAGTTGTCATTTACAAACATTGAGTAAAATAATCATTAGATTAATACGCTTGTCACATACAAATATTCTACTCCGAAAATTAATCATGAAAGGTGTCCGCTCATCATGTTATAAAAGAAACTGCTCGGAAAAAATAAATAAATACTTGACGAAAAAGTAAAAATATTAAATAAATAAATAAATGACTGCAAGGGAATGTGTATTCATTTTATTTTAAAATTATAAAGAATAGAAAGTTCAAACAATCAGTTACATTTGTTTTGCATGTGTGAGTAGTGGCACAATTAGATGTTTCCCTCGGCATTATAGGGTTTTAAATTTGTATTCACTGCACTTGCAATTCTGGTTAGGTCATCATTTAACAGTTGGTGGTTTAAATAATAATGCCAAAGGAGATTGTTAATATGTTATAATTGTGAAGTGAATGCTAGTTTTCTTTCAGTTTCTTATTATACTTTCAAAGTCTGCAACCATGATAGCTGTGTATCATGAGATTTGTTATTCATTATAGGCTTGTTGGAAGTAGTAGTTTTAATGGTCAGTTACTTTTGTTAGGTGCCTAATTGTGCTGTCGTACGGGATGGTTTTATGCCCTCAAATGTACACCTCATTGTTCTTGTAAGGTGCTGCTTTTGCACATAACTCTGACTTAGCAAAAGGTTTCCTTCTTGCTGCTCTTCCTATACTTTTTTTTTGGGGGGGGGGGGGGGAGTTTCCGCTCTTCCTATCTGCTGCTAATTAATTGCTTTTTGTCTGTAACTTGACACTAACCATTTTTTTCCCATCCTTTCTTTCTAAGAAAAGTTGTTTTAGAAGTGATTTTGCTTTCAACAAATAAAGTTCCATCATCAACTCAATTTAACTAGTTTAAACAAATTTATTAGTAAATTCTTGACCATTCCATGTCAGGATATTGATGGCTTATCCATTTGCATTTCTCATTTCATGAAAGTCATGATTATTCTGTTTGGAATATTTTATTTCATTTTATCTATTTAGATCTTGTTGGAAGAATTAAATGTTTTTCTTCCCTTCTTAGATTTTGCTGGGCGTGCATGGTTGTGGGTAATATGGGTTTAATATCTATCAAAGTTCATCAGTATTGAGGGTCCCGTGGCTTCTTTCACCTGATGAAAATAAAGCTGTTGTGAAGGAATGGATCTTGCAGCGGGTTGAACTGCAGAGACAGTCATTGCCATTTGGGCCCTTTTATCTGGTTATGTTTAGCTTCCATGGCATTAGTATTTTGTTTTCAGTACGAGTCATGCCCCGTCCTTTCTTATAATTCTTCTCTCAGGCATTACTGCAGGGTTTTGTTAAGGTCCTGTTGATCCCATAATTAGTACATGGGGAATATGTGAGATTGCATGGATATAACTTCTACTTCTGTTTTCTATGGTTGCATTTGTGCAGGCGCTACTCCATTTCATATACTGGGATTCTCTACCTGACATGCAAGAGCTTGCGGATCTGAATTCTAAGTGGGCATCTACACTTCTAGCTCAGCATCTGCTTGCAGCAGCTGACCGATATGGACTTGATAGGCTCCGATTGCTATGTGAAGCTAAATTATGTGAGGATATTGCCATTAATAATGTAGCAACAACTTTAGCATTGGCAGAACAGCATCATTGTTTCCAGTTGAAAGATGAATGTCTTGAATTCATAGCATCGCCTCAAAACTTGAAAGGTATTACTTTTAATGCTTTTGAGCCATTTCCGCACTGTTGGAAGGAATACTCATTTGCAAATGGGGATGACAAACATGATTTTTAAATGCAGCTTTCAACCAATAAAAGGTTAATTAATACTGAACTATTTTCTGGGACATCTATCTTTTGCATCTTGATGGATGCATGTATGTTTTGCACTGGGTAGCTTCTAGGGTGTTTTATGTGGGTTGGCAATGGAGTGGTTGTATTTCTTTCTTCATGTCCATTAGCAAGTAATGGAAAAGCATGTTTGATTTGACTGAGGAAATCATAATGTTACGTGGCATATGTGCATCTGTATTAAATTCCGCAAGTTTAGTCTCCACAGGCGCCACAGGTACTCATCAAACTTGAGAAGAAAGTAAATTAGAAGAATTGAATGTTTAAATTGCTACATACATTAGATCAATTACATGCAACATGACTTTTTCTCACCTTCTTATACGGTTGAACCATCTAAAACAAAATAAATGACTGAAATGTGCTATTTAGTGCTTTGCTTCCCTTTATTATAATGAAAGCAGTAAATTAGGGCAACTGTTTCTGAAGCCTCATTACGATTGAATGTCCTAAATATATGCCACTTCTTGTTGTATGACATGACTGGAGATCTATTCTGTTTCAGCTGTAATGCAGACTGATGGGTTTGAATATTTGAAGGAAAGCTGCCCCCCTGTCCTGACCGAACTGCTGAAATATGTTGCAAAGCTTAGCGAGCATTCTGCCATTTTACGACGTCGATTCAGGAATGAAACAGCAGTAGATGGTAGTGACATCAATGGAAGGCGCGTAAAGCAAAGGATACAATGATTACTGACAATTGGTGTTCACATTGTTCAGTCCAGTAAAGGAGGATTTAGGATTTTGAGATTTTGAATTGCAACTTCACAAATTATACAAGTGAAGTTAGGCCCAGTTGTTCATATTCTCCTTTATTTGTTGTTGTTTTTTTTTTTTTTTTATACTTTTGGCTGGGCCTGTAGTGGATGAATTTAAAAGTGAAAAGGGTGAGCATTTGCTTTATGGTATTAACTATTATTCATACTGCATTGGTCATCAGAATTCTGTTCTGTATGATGTAGTTGTGAAGTTCAAGTTTCTTAACTGATAGTTTCGATGCCTTAAATTTAAGCAAACAATACATTTGTCCAAATGTTCCTTAATGAGGATATGTTTTTTTAACTTTGGTAGACTCTATGGCTTGTGCTGAAGGGTGTGTATTTGAGGATATTTCTTCTCCGACAATATCACCACCCTAATCTAATTTCTAATATTTTTAACCCCAAATATTGTCGGAGATTTTTTGTGTGCATGATAATGTACAATTATCGATACACATGATAAAAGTATTTTGTTCTGCCAGTTGCATTTTTCCGTTAGACGTTAAATTTAATATAATTTTTGGATAAAATGAGATAGAATCCAGAATGGATATTCCTTGTGACAGTTAAGCATCAACCATTTCTATTCAGGAGCTGAAAAGCTAAGCAACAACAAGAGGCTTGACAGAGCTTCAGCACAAAAGTCCCTGAAGCAAGGAATATTATATGCATCATAATTGATAACAAGTTCTAGTCTTTAACAAAGTAACTTCTATTAAATATTTCCGCCATTCTATTAAACCAAGTTTCCAAATTCCAAATTAAATAAGCTGATTTTGAAGTTCTAATAAATGCTTAAAAT
This sequence comes from Vitellaria paradoxa, assembly GCA_019916065.1. Classification (NCBI taxonomy): domain Eukaryota; kingdom Viridiplantae; phylum Streptophyta; class Magnoliopsida; order Ericales; family Sapotaceae; genus Vitellaria; species Vitellaria paradoxa. Next base: position 43,489,349 of record CM034241.1, on the reverse strand, counting down.
AATATAATGGCTTACAGCTTTTCTGCAAAGAATGGAAAAGAAACGGAGGGGAATGCGATGCAAGGGAAGATTACAGAACTGCTTTCAAACCTTTTCATACTTCTCAAATCAGTAAATCTCCTTCACCAAAAAAAAGTCTTCATATTAGCCTTTTCAACAAAATCACCACTCACATTCGAAGATTTCACATTTGACAACCAACAAATCTTGGATGGGATGGGATTAGTTTTCACCATAAGTCGAATATAGAGTTCCGGAGCCTCTGGGTCCACCACAACTTGCAAGAAGAACATATCAGGGGATCAATACCAGTTGCTTGCAGATCCACCTTGAGCAGTAGCCACTTTCCTTGCCATATAGTGATGAGGCTTTGGCTGCAGCCCATTGGATCCCTCAGCTATATCTTCTCCTCTCTCATTTTTACAGCCCGGGTTTCTTCGTGGGTATTGGGTGGTAGAAACAGGATATTCAGTTGGAATAGCCGGATTCCTAACCATCCTTCGCTGTTCAAGACCCTCTGCTGCCACTGCTGCAGCTCCACAGTTGTTGTACCGCAACACTGAGCCTACCGCTTTCCCAGGCCTTGCAGCACTACCCGCTGTGAAGGTGTCATATTTGTCGGAGGGGTCAGATTATACCAACTAGCATGAATTAGGTAAGGAGACAATAAGGCAATCTAATGAAATGCATGCATGCGATGTCAAGTCTAAATCAGGCACACGTGTGTGCACGTAAATGAGTTCGCATCGGTACATTAATCATTGAAGTGTTCAAGATGGATATTTTTTGTGGGCCCATACACACATATACATAGGAAGAAGTTGCAAAATGATTAGGTGAAAGAATGTGCCAAATGAGCTATCTCGTGTTTCTCTGCTGTGACACAGGCCATATGCACCTTGGACACAGACCACACTAGAAATTATAATTGCCAATCACCCTTCTCTTCCTAGAAATTAATAAATATAATGCTGAAGTAATCCACGTCATATTCCCATGAAAAGCATGAATTGCATTCAACAAAGGGTCCCATACCTAAACCTCAACACAGGCGAATAGGTAGAGAAAATCTAGGATGCAACACAACTCCAAAGGATTCTTAGGGCAGCTAGAGGAAATAACAACCCCCCCCCCTTTTTTTTCCCCATCTAAACTTTTGATTCATAACGTAACTCCAGAAACTTTCTCTGATAGATAGAACAATTTCAAATTGCTTTTCTCCACAAGTGCAGAAGAAGATAAATGAGTAAACAAACTCAAAACAGCAAGCAAAGTCACTCTCTCGAACATACAAAATTTCATTTTGATATCAATATTTAGTACATATGATTTTTTTTTCCCTTATTTGGTAGTGCCATAGTGGGGTGTGGGCAGAGGATTTGTGGGTTGGGGGGCAACCAGTTAACCTATTTTTGACTCTAACGGTGTCTTTGGATCACAAATTTATTCAGGGAAAGAGGAAAGAGAGAAAAAAGAAGAGAAACTCAGATCCATAATTCTCCCTTTTTTTTTTTTTTTTTAATATAAGCAACTTAAATGCATATTCTTCTTTAGTTGGGTTAGAAAATATAAGCAAATGAAAAGGATTTCTCAATAAATCAATTTTTTTATTTATAAATATTTTTTTCCATCCCTCAAATTCCTTGCTTTTTTCCCCTCCAGTTTCCACCACAACTAAACAAGATAAATAACTTCAAATCATATTCCCTTTTCTTCTCCCTCAAAAACTCTACGACTCAAACACGGCAGAAACGGAGAAAGGAAAAGAGTTGATTCTGCAAACTGCCACTGCTTGAAAGACTACAAAACCAAAAAAACTGTTCAGTGCCAAAATCACCATGATTTGTGTGGAAGTTTAAATTCACAGATTTTCCTCTCAGCCCAAAGATAATCAAGGAAAATCCAGGAGGCTTTACAAATTTCAGTTTCATGCTAGTGCTAAAATTTGAGAAGCATATTTTTTGGATTCACCACAGCACATGTGCCACACAGAGAGAGAGAGAGAGAGAGAGAGACCAATATCTTTGGATTCATTTAATGAGCATTTCAGAAACCAAGGCAATCACAAGGGATCAACAGAAAATTCAAGAGCACTAATCAAAAGTAAAGGTATAAAAATGTGGCAGTCAGACATATGATGGTGGCAAACAAGGGAGATCTCATACAAGAATTTCATACCGTGGATACTAGGGGGAACTTGGAGAGGCATTCTTGCCATAGGGATACCAGAAGTCCTGTCCATATGTGGTTTTGCAACCTCTTTGATGCTACATTTGGAAAGATCATTTGCTGAATTTTGTGCCGAGTTATCTGAATATAACACACTTGGTCTACATCCAAATTCTCTTGTCAGGATTTGAGAATGATGTGGTGACATATGTTTTGTCAGATAATAAACAAAATTTTTGCAAGGTGTTCAAAGCATGTACAGGAGCATGTTAAAGGCACTAACTGAAGATGATACCTAGGTAACGATGATGCATGTTGCCTCTCAGGAAAAGCTACGGTTCCACCCTTTCCATAGTGCTCCTCAAGGTAAGCAAATTGTTTCTTGAATTGATCAACAGCACTGTAAAATAGAGTGGAGAGAAGATAAAAAGGGAATCCATAAAATGTATTGCTGCAGACAAAAACAAATGACATGCTTTCCCAATAAAAACAAAAACAAGGAGGGCAAAAACAAATAACCTTTGGGCACTTTCAAGGGTGTATAATTGTGGGGTTCTAATACCTTATCCAAGGAGGGTAAAGTTAGGCAGAGTTCTAGCTATTGTTTGAACTCAACTATAAAATGATTGAAGGTTCCGATACTAAATGGACAAAAGGACAGTGTGGTGCGCAAAGCTCCTGCTATAGTGGAGTCTGTAGAGAATTAAATGTACACAACCTTACCCTTGATTGCAGAGGCAAATTTTGTGTTTTGGACTTCTGATGACTAGGTGGATGTGGATAAACCTAATTGCTCCCACATTGAATGAAACAAAGTTATTTTTCTTAATTTTTTAACCTTTCTTTTACTCCTTTTTAATTTGGTTTTATGTTATGAAACAAAAATGTTATTCAAAACAAGTATGAACGCTTTATGTTTCCACATTAATAATAAATTAGATAAAAATGAAGGTCACAAAAATTGCCATATAACAGCAAGGGAAAAACATAGCAGAAAAAATGGAGAACCTCAGAACCACCATATTTTAATAGAAGACTCACCTTGGATACATGAAGCTTGTTGGTTCTGCTCCCTCTAAGTACTCTTTCAACATCTTTGGATGGTATTCAAGAATCTCTCTATATATTAGTTCTCTTACATCTTCCTTTGTCACCCTTCGTCTTTCAAATTCAAATTCCATTTTTGTAACTGGTTGAGCTGAAGGCTCTCTCTCAACCCTGGCCAAGTTCTTAAAATATGGATCTGCAAGAGCCTAATTGCAACATAATATGCACTGTTAGAAGAGGAACATGCACTGCAGAAGGTAAGACATAAAATACAATATTGTTGCACCTCTTCAGCAGAAGGTCGATCCTTGGGATCAAATGCTAGCATTCTTTCTAGCAGACGAAGTGCAAGGGGATCTGCATTTGGGAACTTATGGGAGAAGGGAATAGGCTTTTTCTTCCGCATGCTGCTCAAGTATCTACGAGCTTTTTCATTACGTATCTGTAAGCATAAAATCAGTGGTTGAGCAAACAGGCTAAAAATGTGCAGTCAAACAACAGCGAATACTTGAACAATAAGTTTTGCAACACAAGAATATATTTATCTCATTAAACAGACCCTGGCTATGGCTTCAGGAGATGGCGTTCCCAACAGATCGGTCATCAAGTCCAATTGATGGACTACATTTTTCCCTGGAAAGAGAGGCTTTCCAGTTAAAAGTTCTGCAAATATGCAACCAATGCTCCACGTATCTATTGCAGGTGTGTACTGTAAACAAGATAGACAGTGAATTTAAGTCAGAATTAAAGATATTTCATCCATACAGAATGGTGACTATTATAATTGGTTATTCATTGACTTATAGCGATATATGGTGGCATGATGTATCTCAGTAAAGGTACAACTAAATAAATACCGCATCTGCAGACATTGTTTTAAAATAATGGGCATGATATAATATATCAGTTTACAATATGAGAGATATTGTTCAGTATAGTTTTGCTTCTCACATGAACAACATTGTTCCTCAAACCTTGGATTCAAAAAAGTCTATATTATGGGAAAGATTTGTTGTAATTTCATATAATCAAACTCAACTAACATATTTTCTACATGTTTAAAAGAATTTTTCCATTTGTGGCACTGATAAAGCACCATTATGAACAACAGCAGCTGAAGTTTTAAAGACAGGCAATATCTCATTTTCACCCAATCATCTCTAATCACTATTAATTTTGGTAATGACAAGATTAACTGATAAATAACTTGTCAATTAGGCAGTTAAATGCTCAGTGGCTTTCAAGAAATGGAATGGCAATAACTCTTGCACCTTAGAGAAAAAGGATCCACACAACTCAGGAGCCCTATACCACCTCGTTGCAACGTAGTCCTGCGAGTAGTCAAATAAGGCAATCATCAACAGTGGCATGGCCAGTAAGCCTTTATGTGTGCTTGTGTCACGTGTGCCCTAAGCCCTTAAGCAAATGGACATTAATGGTGGTGAATATTTGATCGGTGAAACAGACAAGAAAAGTTACCGTCCAAAATATAGCAGTGGGAGTATCATTAAACGCCACCCTTGCAAGACCAAAGTCACATATCTTGAGTTTGCAATCAGCATTTGCTAAGATGTTCTTCGGTTTTAGATCTCGGTGAAATACATTTGCTACAAAACCATTCATTAAAAATCTCAAATAAATCAGAACAGGAGAAAATTGAATTTGTTAGCAGCTGTGTTACAAACTACAAAGTACATGTATTTATTTGGGGAAAAAAAACAAAACAAAGTACACATTACAACCAAGTGTAAGGCAGTCATAAAATTGAGTTACGAGATGGTAGCAATACCTGTGTGTATGTACTTTAAACCTCGAAGAAGCTGATAAAGAAAGAATTGATAATGTTCTGGTGTCAAATCATCATTTGCTTTAATAACCTGGTGCAAATCAGATTCCATGAGTTCAAAAACAACATATATGTCTTTGAATTCCCTTCTGGATGGGGGCAATAAGATATGTTTAATTTCCACAATGTCAGGGTGACGAAGTAGTCTAAGAAGCTTAATCTCACGAAGAATGCGCGTAGCATCGGACACATGTTCAAAAATATCATTAATCTTCTTAATTGCTACTTTTTCTCCAAGATGAGTATCATATACAGAGCAGACAACACCATAGCTTCCTTTACCAATTACTTCCTCGATCCTATACCTACTTCCCTCACCATATTCAGTAAAAAAATCAACATCCACGGATGCCTGCACAGATACATTAAAGCAAGCTATTAATAGTTGAAACAAATGTGAGCAGAGGATGAATGACCCCTGCTAGATGCAGTTTACAGCAACACTTGGCAAATTATGTGCCACTGAAACAACCATGCTAACATGATCAAATACTAAAGTAACAGTTTTAAAGTAATGAAACTAGAAACATATCACTGCAATTTATAAATTTCAGGGTACATTCATTAAATCTTTTTAGCAAAACCTATTAAGTGCTTAAATTTAGATCACAAATCCAGAACTGCCATGCCATCACATCAAGCAACATATATAGAATTCTGCACCGATAATGGACTTATATCTTACAGCAGCTAACTTCCCCTCCTTGACACGGACATCATTCAGAAAATATTAAAATTACTTGCTATTTTATTTTAAGTAAAATATTAAAATTACTAGTTATTCTATTTTAAATTAAACATGAAAAAACAAAAAAAAAAAAAAAACAAAAGAAATAGATAACTGCTTCAATATTTATTCAGAAAGCACATCACATTTTTTTTTTTTTTGGTTTAAATTTAATTCTGGCAACCCAATTCAAATCTTAGTGGAGAACCAATATAACTATTGTAAATCAGGACAAGGAAATCATCATCTGTACAAATGTATCTAACAATGGGCACATAAATTTACTGCATGGATCACTGCAATAATTTGAGGAAATGCAGTGTTAAAGAAGAACATGGCAGATACAAGGTTGAAAATAAGTAGGTAATTGTCATAAAACTCAGGCTGACCAGGAACCACAACATATGCTTGTTAATAAAATTACAGCCAATATAAGCAAAATACTCCAAATTGACAAGAATTACTGCTTCAGTTCGTACAGCACCATGCACCCGTGAATCCATGCTATGGAGATATGTAGGAAATTATATACCCTTACTGGGACCCATGTTGGAAGGGAACATGGGCAGGTAGCATAGAAGCAGGTACATGAACATGCCACGTCATGTCATGACATACACAGAAACAGACGTTGCCCCCCACCACAGGCTACAACAAAATATTCAGTACGAAGGTGCAAAACACATAAATACATCGATGTATCAGAGAAACTTAGAATTTTGCGGTTGCAATAATCAAACTAACCAAAACATACAAATTTACTGAGTCCTATATAACAATTACATCGTAAGTTCGTAACCCATAAATATCAGCTCTAATGACCCCAAAGTTTCTACATACGCATACTAAAACATAACACACACACACACACACAAGAAGGGAAATTACCTTTTTTCGCTGATCAGGCTGCATCTTAGCAACAGAGCATCACAATACTTCAAAGTTCACAAGCTCTGATCTAAAAACCACCTTTGCAGTCCAATAATAAAAAATGAAATATTCCCAGATCAGAACAAATCCTTAAATACAATAAACTTGGGACCCAAACTGAATTAGAAACACCAAAAATGGAACAAAACCCTCAATTCACAGCAAAATTCGACAAGCACAAACCGCCAGCTTGGAACCTAAAGTAGGGAAATAAGCAGCTTTTTGGGAGGTAAAGATGGGAACTTTCTGTCAATTCAGAGAAATGAATAGTGCTGCGGATGTAGCAATTGAATGGAAAGAGAATGAGATGAAGAAGCTGGATTTGTTTATGGAGAAGTATCAGCTTTGGCTGTAATAACTATGTAATGGGCAGCTGGCAATGGGATTTTCCAGATCGGGTATGGACTGTTCTTGGCTTTCTAAGTTGTTCCGCTAAATTTCGTGGAGGATCCGAGATAGCGACGATCTCTAAAACTAAGCAAATACGGATATGTATATGAATGGAGGAGCTAAAATTTAGGAAACCCTCCGATTTTCTGCACAAAAAGTACTTGCAGAGAGGGACGCAAAGTGTATAGTGAAAGAGAGTGCCGAAAATGGGTCAGCACTCGGCGCTTCTTCTTCAAGCTGAAGGATCGGAGAGCTGAGGGAAGATAAAAAGAACGGGAAGTCGGGCACGAAAAATATATAACATAAAATATTTGTGGATTTAAAAGCAAATTATATAATTTATTGGGTAATTATAGACTTTTTTATTTTTTATGTATGGACTGAAAAGACTTATTTGCCACTTTTGCAGTTGTAGATTTAACCCCCCCGATTATTTTGCAAAATTTGGAGTTTTTTCCAGTTTCCTTCTATGGCCGGAATTCTTTCCATGAATGTGGGAAAAGTTGGATTCTACTTTGATACAACAATCACAGTGCGTTTTAGTGACAAAGATGAAATAAAATTAAATAAAATAAGATAAATTATAAATTTATAATTTATGTAGTGAAATAAAAAATATATAATTTTTAAAAATTTTTAATATTTTATACTTTTTTTAAAATTTTTTATTATTTTAAACGGAATCTCAAAATATCTTTTTATTTTTTTATTTTTTTTTGTGTGTTAAGTAAATTTTGATAAAAAATAAAAATTAAAAAAAAGGTTGGTAGTTGAAATTTTTTTAATAATTTATCAAGGAAGCTAAAAAAAAAAGGGAAAAAAACTGCCTTGAGATGATCATGGCAGCTTGGAGGAGTATACCAAGATTAACTTGAATTACTCGCGTGACGTGACACATTTTTATTGGTCAAATTATGTAGCACTCATTGCAAAACAAAAACATGTACGCCCATAACTCGCGTAAGGCACTATTAGGAATTAAAAAAATAAAAAATTTTACAAATCTCTAAAAAATGAATTATAAGATTATAAAATTTAAAATTTTTACTCATTATATAAAGTAGGAGATATCAACTTTTATAAATTATATATATTTATACAACTCTAATCACGTCCTAAATGAATGGAAGAGAAGTTATCATGTACATGCATAAGGCCTGGTTTCACAAAAGTTAGCTTAAAAAAAAGCTGATTCAAACATAATTATTTATTAATTCAAGAATTATGACGTTGTTGGTCACTATAAAAAAATACAATTTTGCACCAAAAGTACAAAGTCTGTTATGCTAATTTTTGGTTTGGTATTTTAAAAAAAAAATTATAAAAATTGGTAAAAATTTAAAATAATGATAAAAATTAGACGTGTTCAACAGAGAAAGTTAAGAAAAAAAAACTTTTTAAAAGTTAATTTTCTTCTATAAAAATTGATGAGACAAACACCCTCTATGAGCAATGGTATCCTAAAATACTTTGCAAGTTCCGGAGTCTATGTACATTGTGCCTGTACGTAGGATGTGCTCAATTGTGAATATGGTGTGGATGATCGAATTGTCCTTTTTTTTAAGGTAATATTGAATTGTCAATCTATTAACCTCCATTAATTTTGTGTTTAATTGATAAAAATTACTTTAATATAGTTTGGTTTAGACTGCTAATCCCCTAGCATGGGAATACATAATACTTACAGGATGTGATATTGTATATCCCTTATTCTCTGAATTATTTCCCTACGAGATTTAAATATCAAAAATTAATTTTTCAAATTGTATCTTTGATACTACTTTATATCTGTCACACCCCTAACTTAATTGTCTAGGACAGATGGTATGGGAATGTAAAAAACTAAATAAAATAAACAAGATTCAATTCCCAATGAATTATAATCACCAATATCTCCAAAATCATTATTAATTCCCATATAAAATAATATTTGAATACATTACCATTAATTAAATAATAACATAATCTATTTTAACACCATTTCCAATGACCGCATCTAAGGTCTGCACGGTTAGAACAAATGCTATAACCATGTTTATATGTCCCAAAATCATAATATCATAAATATAGGTATCAGACCCATACTCTGGGTTACATAGTTTGTAATATTAATAATTCAACTATAAAATTTGTAATACAATTATTACAATTCAGAGTTAGAACCGGACTTAGGTTGTTCAAGTCTACGCTGCCTATCTATCCCACCTCGGGAATCAGGTCACCGTAATTCTTAATTTTATCATTCAATGTTCACAACTTAACCATTTATCATCAATTCATATATTAAACATCATTATAATTAACAATATCAAGATATTAACACATAACAATAATATACATAATCTCATGCAATAGGTAACAATGAAATGCAAAGCTAATGCTTACTTTCTAATCTCCATCTACTCCCAACCTTTTGGGATGGGTGACGCTTAGCAAAACATGCGGGGCCACCAACCACACCGTTTAACGCTTACGGGAAACGATAATCTCAACATATATTACAAGTGGGGATCCGTATTATGCCCCCGCTGGTGTGAGACTCAAGAGAACCGTGTTACACCTCCTGACCCTTCTATTAGGGAACTATGTTACACGTCTAGTCAAGCATCTACTTAGCTTAAGTAGAGTATAATCGCAGATAGGGAATCATGTTACACCACCACCGGTGTAAAACTTAGGAGAAACGTGTTACATGCCTTAACCCCTTTGTTAGGGAATCATGTTACACATGTAATTAGGCACTGTTTAACTTAAGTAGGAATCGATATAAATAGCATCTCAAAATTAACGTCTCAGTTCCAATAATTAAACTCTAGTCATGGCTATTGATGAGGGATTATCCGGTATTTTAAAATCTCAATTTATCATTTTTCTTGAAAATTAAGAATCTCGTCCATATACATGATTCGTGCCTCGGCACGTAAACAATATCAAGATTAACATCTCAGTTCCAATAATTAAACTTTAGTCATGTCTATTAATTGAAGATCATTCGGTATTTTTAAAATCTCAATTTATCATTTTTCTTGAAAATCAAGAATCTCGTCCATATACATGATTCATGCCTCGGCACGTAAACAACATCAACATGACGCTTTCCGCTAATCAATAACCGTAATATCAACCATATTATAAAACCCCAGTTCCATGTACATGATATGCCTAATTATGTAAATAAATATCATTTCAATATATAAACGTATTCCCATTAAGCTTGATGATGATTTGGGGTTTGTTTAATATTTAAAAATCAATAATTAAAGGGTTTTGACACAACGAGGCATTTAAAGATCAAACTATTTCATTTTAAAACATTTTGCCTAACGCCATCCAAATGCTGGGGTTGTCAATTGGACGACAGCACCAAACACTTGCATCCGATCTTACTGCCAATTGCCATCCGGATGCTAGGATTGCCGTCCGGATGCAAGCACCTAGCACCCAATTTTTGCGTTCATTTTCAACGAAACTCCACTCTAAAACACCCCAAATCACTCATCTAAACCTTAATCTCAGCAATAAATCATATAGAGACACTTGAACACTTAAATAACATGTTTCTACAATATTTAATTGAAAAATGACTCAAATATTTATAAATTCTCCGTATATATATGCATATATATACACATTCATATATACATATATGTATACATCACAAATCTCACAATACTCAGTCAAATTAAGCATATAATATATCCAAATGATTCTAACGACGTCTAAAACACAAATGTAAGTCTCACCTACCTCAAATCTGAAGAGAAAATAAGAAATGAGAAAATTTTGATTTTGGTGTCTAAACTTTCGGCATCGATTTCTTTCTCCTCGAGCGAAACCACAGGAAACATATATCACCATGATGTTCACGACGTCAAATATTATTCCGATCTACCGGCCTTCGTTCCCGGAACTCACTATTTCTCTCTGCTCTCTATTTTCTCTCTCTTTTTCTCTTTTCTCTCTCTCCCGTTCTCTGAAAGCCACAAGAGCCAAGAAAAAAAGAAAATGAAGGAAATAAAGAAAAAAGAAAGAAAAAGGCTGGGACTTTGACTCAAATGTTTAACCCAATGTTAATTCGAGTCACACTCTACCTAAAAAAAATAAAATAAATCAATCTAATTTCATTTTAAATATTTTATTTATCCAAAATAATACATAAATGACGAAAATTAAATACCGAATATTATCATATCTCATCAATTAAATACTAAAAAATTAATTCAACGTAATTAAAAATTTTATCTCGTGTTATATCCAATTACATGGTATTATTCATCACTCATTATTCAATCTCTTCAATTAAATATAATAGTAGTGCAAAAGTTTGAAAACTGTGAATAACAATAATTTTAATTAAGTAGAATTACTCAATTCTCATTCTTTAACATGTATTCGTTTGGAGTTTCACAAAATATCATAAATATCTGTAAATTTTTATAAAATTCTAATTTGTTACACATTATACGAATTGTGAGAGTTTAAACTAATTTTGTGGGGCCAAAGGTACTCAATCAAGCACAACGATTGTGTAAAAGTTTGGGAATTGTGAATATAACAAATTTTATTTCCAGCCTATTAGCTCGGAAACCGGAGCTAGTTCACTGGGGTCATACCAAAAGCATAAAGTTTGTCGATTATCTACTTGGGAACAGGAATTGATGATATTGGTCGGTGGTCCACGATTAAATTTGCATAAATCGTCATTGTATTTTGTTCCCTCTTTATACAATCTTTCCTTTTTTACTCACACTAAACAATTTAAAATACATCCCATTTTAATTATACACAGACAGATCAGAAATATTAAAAAGAAAATCAAAATATATAAACTTAATAAAAATATAATAATTACATAAAAATATAATTTTTTTACTAGTTGTTTTTTAACTTGTTGTTAATTTGACAATTCTACTATTAATGGTTTAAAAAAATCTTAAAATGTAAGAAGATAAATTTAATCATTTCAGAAAAAATAAAAAAAATTGAGTAGCCAAAAGCTAACTCTTCCCAAACGAAGCTTAACTCAAAACTAATTCACAAATAATTAAGAAATCTATTAGAATATTTATATCCTAATTGGGCCCCAAGTTCTTGACCGAACACTGAAGGTAAAGATATTTGTATTAATTCCTTTCAACACTTTATATTTTTTAAATTAGAAAGAAAATAGTGAAACATATGTCCACATTAAAATATTTGAACTCTTTCAATTTTGTAGAATTTCTATAGCATTTCTCAAAGTGTAAAGAGAAATCGTAACATTATCTATTAAAGATAATTATTTAGAGAATCTGATGTAAAATAATGTAGAATAGATAATTTTTATAATTAAAAATTAAATTTTTTTATTTTATTTAAATAATATAAGAGGAGTTGAGCACGTAATATAAGGGATTGACTATTACGATATATTGATAATAAAATAAATAAAGTAAGATTCGATATAAAATATAATTACGTAGAGAACAATTTATTAATTTTTCAACAAAAAAGGAGGTATAATTCAATCCTATGTTCCTAATTTTGTTGAAAAAATTACTACTAAAACTAAAATTTTAGTACATATTTAAATTCTATATAAAAAAAAAAAAGAAAAAAACTATGTAAACTACCATTTGACATTTGCGCTCACAATGGCACAATGTAAAATAAATACTTATTCTTTTTTTTAAATTTGATTGTGAAAATTACTTTTGGAAAAAAAAATTAAATTCATTGTATAAAGTGGCATGCATGTAAAAAATTGCAACAAGAGGGGCATTAAAAGTTGGAAAATGGAATGAAAAAGAAAATATAAAATATTATGGACGAATAGATAAAAACCGGGGAAATTTCTTATTCCACGCGCTTTCACCGCCAGCGGCCACATGCTGGTCGTGTGGGACTCAAACTTCCCCGGAAGGCATGGGAGAACGCGATATTTGTGTCAACTCAATGAGGGAAGAGTCAATGACTCAGTTGTGCTGAACGCGTGCCACCAATGCGGCGGAATTGGAACCTACGCCGCGTGATGGCGGTGACAGTGCGATTGCGAAAATTTGGCGAGCAAGCTGTTCCTGGTACTCTGTTTTCCCACACCCCCCCCCCCCAAAAGCTGTTCCTGGTACGTAAATATTGACCACCCAATTTATGGATCACATGCCACGTGGCTCAGTTGTAGTTGCGAATAGTCACGATTAATTTTTAATTATCATTTTTAACATAATTAGAAAGTACTTAAATCCACATACATTGTTAAGCAAAATTGGGCAATTTCTCTTAAAAAAATATTTTAAACTAAGATTTTATATAGAAAAATTACATAAAAATAAACTTTTAGTAAAAATATTCAATTTCTAAGATTCTAAATTCTAAAATGCCAATAAACTTTTAAAAGTAAAATTTTAAATTCATAAATTTTTAAAAAATTTCTAAAAAAATTATTTTGGAGTGAAAATTATATTTTAATGTACTAAAATTTTAAAAGTTCAAACACGTGAACTTTTAAAAGTTTAAACACAAAATTTACAGTCATAAGTTCGTGTTATCTACTCAGAATTAAACAATCGACTATAATATTTCTCAATTATTGCCAGGTTCGAGAGTTATTAATGTAGTTATTCATATAATTGAAATTCATTTGAACTGGCCGATTCAATTATTCTTATAAATTAAAATTATTCATAATTTATACTATTCTCAAAATTTATAACCACCAATTGGTTCTTAATATAACCGCTATCTTTACATGTTAGGATACATCATAATTGATAGGAACTTTATAAAAATTAAGAAAAAAATAACATTACTAGAGCAAACATTTAACAAATTTTATATTTTAGTTAATGTTTTCCTTTATTTTAATATTTAATTTAGATTTAATATATTCATGGCATCACGGCTCAATTTTGGTTGACCTGACGATTGAACTTATTAACTCTTGATCCGACCATTTTTTTGATTCGCTCAATACCTGATTTCAAAATATTATTTTGTATATACTTTTTTTTTTTATCATGTTTACTTGTTATATGTTTAATGATTATGATGATGATCTATTTTCGTCTGTACATTGTAAGCTTTCCAGACAAAGATTGTCTGTTTTGGGCTTAACTAATTGCTTCCCAATGGGTAATTCATCTTGGTACTACTTCCAATAGAGAATGCTTAACCCTAGAATTTCCGCTGAATCTCGTGCCTCACGGCCTTAAAACGCATCACACCAGGGGAAGAGGTAAATGTGCTTATAAACTACTTCAATCCTTGACTCTTTTCCAATGTAGAACAGTTGTAGTATCATCAGAGCCTGTCTAGTTAAGGATTGAGGGACTGGGAATGACGAGCTCGTGATCTGCGGGCTCGTAACCCTTTTGATTCATCCCACAAACAGCGCTAACTGATAAATCAGTAATTTCGTAACCTCCAGAAGATCCGATCTAAGTCCGAAAAGTTGTTTTGAACACTTATGCGATGCTTACCAAAGAATATCTGATACTTAAGTTAATAAAAAAGTTCAAAAAATATTTTGGTAGAGTTTCAATAAGGTAAGAATTTTATACCTGTGGTGGTGTGAAGTGGTGATATATATACACAAGTGATTTCACGTGAAAAGGTTTGCATGCAGTTACAAGTAACTGCACGTAACGTATTTTCTTCTTCCCCAATGAGGTAATGCCACCTGTATTGTAGATCCCGAAGTTGGTTTTCTAGTTTGTTAGCCAACGTGTCATGACAGCACTTTCATAGGCGTATAAATCATTTTCGTCTGCACATCGTAGGCCCTCATCGCAGATATTGTCCTTTTTGGCTTGGTTAGCTACTTTTCAGTGGGTCATCCATCTTAGTACTACTCCCACTGGAGCACACCTAACTCTGGAGTTCCCACTTAACCTATAGCATGCTTAACCCTGAAGTTCCCGCTTAACTTTTGAGTCCTCACTAAATCCAGTAGTCTCACAGCTTTAAAACACGTCGTGCTAGGGGAAGCACGCTTAACTCTGGAGTTTCCATTTAACCTTGAAGTTCTCGCTAAATTCGGTGTTCTCAGGACTTTAAAATGTATCGTGCCAGGGGAAAGGTAGAGGCGCTTATAAGTCACATCAGTTCTTGACTTATTTTCAATGTGGGACAGTTGTGGTATTATCAGAACCCCCAGTCGAGGCTGAGGACTGGGAATGGCGGGCTCTTCCCACATACGGCACTAATTGATGATAATCTATTTTTGTCCGTACACCGTAAGCAGAGCCGGCTAATAGGGGAAACCATTGCGTCGGGCCTCCAAAAAATGAAAAATTTTGGGGCCTCCAATTTTTTCAAACCCCTATATATGTATATACATCTATTTATTACACAAAATAGGTCCAACTGCAATTTAGGGGCCCAAAAAATGTCCACAAGTTAACCCATTTTAAAATTGGAAGCCCAAATGTTAGCACACTAACCAAATAAATACAATAACTAAAAAATAGAAAACAAAAAGAAAACAAAAAAGGTCCTGCCGTCCTTCTACTCCCAGTTCTAAAAACCCATTTGGTGGCTACCTAGAAGTTAAAACACACATACTCCATAGAGAGGCAACGGAGACGAGAAAATTGGTTCCATTTGGTAGGGTTTCCTAATCTACTTGTTCAACAATTCTCGACTCTCACTCGTTTTTTAGTCTTCACTTGCCCTAATTTTAATACTTTTTTTTTTTATCTCTATTTGGGTTTAACTGATTTCATATTTTCTTTTCCTATTTTCAAGGTTTGAGTTCCAATCTTCAAGAATATGGATAATGATTGACTATTAGGGTGTTCTTTTGTAACTTTGTCTCTAAACATTCACTAAGTTTTGCCCTAAAAAGTAAGTCAACTTTTTATTATAATCTCTTTGTATTTATTTTAAGTAATTAGATTATATATTGTTAGTTTTATATAAGTAAACTTAATCCAATTTCGTAACAGATTGATTATTATATAGTTTATGCCATTTAAATAATGTTTACTTTATGCACTTGGAGCATGTTTTGCATATTAAATATTCCACTTGTTAATTACATATTGGTTTGCAGATTGTACGGCCATTATTTCGCTATGAATCGTAGAAAATTTATGTCAGGATCTGAGAAAAGAAAGAAGAAGCAAAGAATAGAAAAACTAATTAAATCACAAGAAGGCGCTATGGATAAGTTTTTTTGTTTGAAAAATCAAAAACAGAGTTCAGGACCTTCTGCTATAGTTGAAGATGTGGAGGATGAGGAACATGGAAGTTCACCGAATATCGAAAATAAAGAGTTAGTGAATGAGAAAATAATTCATGATTTGAAAGAAGATGATAATGCAAATGTGAATGATGAAAATTATAAAGATCTCAATGAACAAGGCAGGCTTAAGGATATCTACGATCCAAGTAACTGGGACAATATTGATCAAAATTTTAGAGACTTTTTAGTAGAGAAAGGCCATTTAAAAAGTGGTAAAGATGTTGATTATCCTAGAGATGGTGCGAATAGGCATTTTTCCTCCACATTTTACTCTCGGCATTTGGCAAATGGGGAGAAGCAAAATAGAAAATGGCTTATATACTTGAAAGTTGTAGACAAAATATTTTACTTTTGTTGTAAGTTGTTTAAGGAGGAGGGGAACACCACTCAATTGGCTGCAAAAGGATTTAAAGATTGGAGAAATGTCGGTAAGAGGATTAAAAGTCATGAGACTAGTAATGATCAAATTGTTTGCACGAGCAAATGAATTGAACTGGAAAAAATATTGGTGAAGAAAGAAACAATTGATAAAAGTGTGCGAGAACAAATCAACAAAGAGAAAGAACATTGGAGAGCAGTGTTGGTAAGGATATTTGCTATAGTGAGGAGACTTGCCAAAGACAATTTAGCATTTCGTGGGGATAATGAGAAGATTTTTCAAGAGATAAATGGAAATTTTTTAAGTTTAATTGAAATGATTGCTGAGTTTGATAGGCCAATGCAAGAGCACATTCGGCAAAATGAAATCATCCAAATGCTAACGAGGGAGGTCAAAAACACAATCATCACAAAAATTAAAGAAGCAAAGTACTTTCGATTATATTAGATTGTACTCCGGATATAAGTCACAACGAACAAATGTATCTCATAATTCGTTGTGTGGATGTTTCGACAAGTCCAATTAAGGTGGAAGAGTTTTTCTAGAGTTTTTAAAGGTTGATGATACAACAGGGTTGGGGCTTTTAGATGCACTTAAAGAATCATTGATCACTCTTCAACTTGATGTTGGCGATATAAGAGGACAAGGATATGACAATGAATCTAACATGAAAGGTAAGCACAAAGGTGTCCAACAAAGATTACTTGAGATAAATGCAAGAGCATTCTACACACCAAGTGGTTGTCATAGTCTTAACCTTGCACTTTCTAATATGGCTAACTCTTCATCTCACGGTATTTCTCTTTTTGGAGTTGTCCAACGTATATACTGCTTGTTTACTTCATCGCCAAAGAAGTGGAAAGTGTTGAAAGATAAGGTAAGTCTTATAGTCAAGCCATTGTCACAAACACGTTAGGAAGCTCGTGTTGAAAGTATTAAAGTGTTAAGGTACCAAGCTCCACAAATAAGAGTTGTTTTAGTTGAATTGGCCAATTCTAAGGATGATGCAAAATCAAAGAGTGACGTTGATTCCTTAGCAAAACATGGAATTGCAAAGTTTGAGTTCTTGCTTGGCATGGTTATTTGGCACAATTTGTTGTTTGCGGTTAATTCTGTTAGCAAAACTTTGCAAAAAGAAGACATGTGCATAGATGTTGTTAGAGATCAGTTGAATGAACTTGTTGCTTCTATGAAAAATTATAAAGATGAAGGATTTGCAAAGGTCATGGTTTAAGCTAAGGAAGTTGCATGTGAAATAGAAATAGAGTCGATATTTGAAGAGAAGCATTTTTTTTTTTTTTTTTTGGCAGAAAGAAGCAATTGATGAGAGTGATAGTGAAAAGGTGACACGGTTAGCTGAGAAATCCTTTCGATTCAATTACTTCTTATATATTATAGATCAAGCATTTTCTTCACTCGAAACTAGATTTGAACAATTTCAAGTATATGAGAAAGCTTTTGGATTTTTGTTTGATTTGAATCGTTTGGATTCTGTTGAGGATGAAGTGTCGATGTCTTCTTGTGCCAATCTTGAGGATCTCTTAAAAAGTGGTGAGCTTTCTGACATTGATGGGAGGGATTTGTTTTCCGAATTGAAAGTCCTAAAAGATGTTTTACGAAAAGATATAAGAAATCCGATTGATGTGTTGAACTACTTAAAGACAATGGATGGATGTTTTCCGAACGCATGAATTACATATAAAATATTATTGACTATACCGGTTACAGTTGCCTCTAGAAAAAGAAGCTTTTCAAAGTTAAAATTGATCAAAAATTATCTTCGGTCAACCATGTCTCAAGAAAAGTTAAACCGGTTGGCTATATTATCCATTGAGAAGAAGTTGGCAAAGAAGCTTGACTATGGAGACTTGATTGATACGTTTGCAGCAAAAAGTGCGAGAAGACTAATTTTGAAGCGATGAATTTTGAGATATTGTAATGGTTGCATTTTTTTTTTTTTTGTTGATAATGGTATTTTTAAACTCTTTTGTGATAGTACACTTTTGTAATAGTTTTTTGGCATGGAATTTTTTGTCGACTAATTTTGTATGAAAAAAATGGGTAGGCCCCCATGAGGAGGTTTGCTTCTAGCCTCCAAAATGTTTGAGCTAGCCTTGACTGTAAGCCCTATTGATTGGACAGTTGTGGTTTCATCAGAACCCCTTAGTTGAGGATTGAGGGATTGGGAATGGCGAGTTCATGGCCTATGGGCTCATGACCATTTCGATTCTCACAGATGGCGCCAACTGGTAGATATTGTCTCTTTTGTGCTTCGTCAGCTACTTCTAAGAGGTCACCCATGCAGGTACTAAATTTCTTGTTAAATTCAGTGCTCTCACGGTTTTAAAATGCGTTGCGCTAGGGGAAGAGGTAGAGACACTTATAAGTTATCTCAGTTCTCGACTCCGTTCCGATGTGGGACAATTGTGGTATCATCAGATCATATACATTTTAATATCTTATAAAAATCATAAAATAAAATAAAACAAAACGAAATTCTTATATGTCAAACTACCCAAAAGTCCTTGAATTCATTAAATAATATTAAGATCGAGCAATGGCTCTTCAGTTTAAGGTTTAAACTCATTTTTTTCCCATTGTTTTTATCAACCCTGTTTTCCTTTTTTCTGTTTAACCCTGTTTTCCTTTTTTCTGTTTTAACTATTCGTTTCAAAAGCTCTAAACAAGTAAACTCTCCCGATTAATTAATTAATCAACATACTTTTTAATTTTATTCCACCGAGTCAGCTCTTTTCGAATTTCTTCCTCCTTTTGCGGAAAATACATTTGGTCAAATTCGTCGTTAATTCAAATGTCATTCTCAAATCCATAGGTGCATGGTGCCTGTATTCCCCCAACCTTGACCTAAACATTCAATTACTTTGAGCTTGATATATATATTTAGATATATATACATACATAGATACATATAATGGACAAAAGCCAGTCACTCATGTTGAAGTCTGCCAGACAGAGGACTTTCCACCCGCTTTCTATTATTATAATTGTTGGTGCAAAGAATACCTGTACGCATGGCATCATCCCTAATACATACGTATTGAGTGCGGGTGTGCTCGGCATTGGGTCTACTAGTTAGTTCCCTCATCATATCAATTGGGTCCTACTGGAGAACTATAAATGTTTTGGTGTATAAATTTGGTCCATTTATTACATGTTTTTGTTAATTTGATTCCGTCATTATTCGACAAGTGGCGGACATAATATGACATTCAGACATTTTTTATTGTCACATCGCACCCACAATTTTGATATCTGCAATGGAAATTAAATGCTAAGTGACGGATAGTAAATGCAAAGTAAGCTATTTGATACGTGTATACATACAAGGATTATATAAATATTACTTTGTCAATTATTTTTCTAATTGTTTAATCATTCTATTTTATTATAAATATAACACTTAGTTTAGAAAATTAGGTATATTCACTATTGTCAAATGAATATTTTGTACTTCACCTATTATTTTCTCTCAAGTCTCTTCTGACTTAATCATCCAAGAATCTTTAGTTAGGGACTTTTTTCGCTTATTTTCTCTGACGATTTCTTTATTTTTAAGATTCTTTTGTGTAAGTTCAATTGACATGGTAACAATGTACAAATATATATATATATATATATATTTATATATTTTATCTCCGCACAATAATTTAACCTAGTCATTGTGTTTAGGTTAGTTTGATACTAATCTAAAAATTTTCTTGTCCATTTTTTATTCAGGTGAGAGGAAAAGAAGGGCCCCATCTCCAAACATGTTTGGAAAGTGATGAGACACCACCGGAGAGTCATCGCATAATAATTCAAGGAGACAAAAATACAAGTAGTTGGGCATTTATGAGAGTCATTTGCTTGTGCCCTTCTGGCAATTTCACATCTATTCTTTACCCTTTCATGTGGAACCAGGAAGCATATTCCATATGGGTTGTCAAATGTGTTGATTCCACTACCAGCAATACATCGCGTGCTCTCGTGGTAGAGTACTACTATGTTATTGTAATAATCCTCACATACTGTATCAATTAAATTACTGACGGGTCAATGTATTGGATCTAGACCGGACTCAATCCATGGGATATTTATTTATTTATTTATTATTTTTTTAGTATATTGAACATACAATATCATAAAAATGAAAAAAAGAGTTCTCGAAGAAACGAACTTGAGTCACGAGCGGACAAATAAGACTGCTTATTACTTGAACTACAAGTCATGCTCTAACCCATTTGATATGTATCTAATTTTAGACCTATTTATTTGATTACACTTCGAATTTTATTTAACAAATTTGAACATTGATATATTTGTATTAGATCTACTAAATTTTATGATATATAAATATTGTGGCTATCCACACGTATTGGTTCAAATATATAGTTTGTATAATGTGGAACAATTAATTTTTATTTTATTAAGATATTGTTTTCACTAATGTTTTTTAAAACAAAACTAAACTCCATTGGAAATTTTCATTTTGGTTATAACACCCAGTTTTTACATTTTTTTTAAAAAAATTAGTTTTTTTTTTTACCATTTATTTAGATTTTTTGAATTATTTAAATGTTTAGATTGAAGGTTTGTTCCTAATTGTTGAGTTTTTAGGCCTTATGATTTGAGACCTTAAGGACAGGAAATTTGATTTTAAGAAAAAAACAGAGCATGAATTAAACAATTTTTAAACTTATGACTGTTGTTGTTTGGAAAGGCATCCTAATGATAGAGGTTTAGATGATTTGCTACTTTTCTATTTCAAGCTTAAAAATGAAAGTTCTGTACACATCAACAATCATGCTTACAATTATTTCAAGCTAAAAAAATGTTAATTCATAAGTCATGCCCATCCAAACAACATTAGTCATGCCTATCCAAAAAACAATAGTCATGCTTATGATTATGAAATTTTTTTTTTAATCGATGGTGTCTGATCTAACTTATGCGTACTTCGACTAATCTTTGGAGTCCTGAAATTAATGATCAGGTAAACTCTCCAGTAATTCTGAAGAGACTCGAATTAGTTAACATATTGATGATGATCATTATATTTATTATGTTTCATAAGACACTTATTCATGCTTACCCTAAATAAGTTGTCAACATATATATATATTAGGAATTGTTTGTGGTCAGATACAAACAAATTTATATGAAAAATTTGCAAAAATAAAAATTAATAATAAAAAAAACTAAATTAATAATCAAAAGAAACCATGGTTGTGTAAAATTTTATTATTTATTACAAATATTATCACATTTTTAAAATATTAATTTAAAATTTTTATAAAAAATATTTAAAAAAATACAAGAAAAGTAAGAGATTGTATTTTTATATGAAAATCATGAAAAGACAATCAACGTGGATAAAAATAAGTAATCTTGACAATTAAACAAGTTCAATGGTTAAAAATATTCTAAATTCAAAATTTTGAGTTTCTTTATTATATAGATGGCACAGAGTGTAAAAGTATAAACATTAAAAATTTTAAATTTTTTTTTCTACAATAAAAAAATTATTTTTTAAAAGTTAAATTTAAAAATATTATTTTCTTAAAATTAAAATTTAAAAATATTAAAATTTTAACTTTATCAAATAATATTAAAAAAATATGGAAAGGATGAGAGAGTGTATTTTTATGTGAAGTAATTGAAAAGACAATCAAAGTGAATAGAAAGAAGTAATCATAACCACTGAACAAATTCATTAGTTGAAAATATTATAATTTTAGATTATTAAGCTTCTTTATGATATAAATGATACAAAGAGAGTAAAATTGTAAATATTAAAAATTTTAAGTTTTTTCTACAATAAAAATATTAATTATTAAAAATAGTAATTTAAAAATATTTAAAATATTAATTTTATAACTTTATAAAAAAGTTATTAAAAAAATATGAGAAGAATGAGATAATGTTTTTCATGTAAAGTGACCAAAAAAATAACTAAAGTAGATATTAATTTTATAACTTTTATAAAAAGAAAGTATTCAAAAAAAAATATAAAAAGAACAAAAGAGCATTTTGCATGTGAAGTGACCGAAAAGATAACTAAAAGGAATAAAAGTGGGTATGATAACAAATTTAACGATTGAAAATATCCTAAATTTAAATATTGGGGTTGCTTATATGCATATATATATATATATATATATATATATGCATGAGGAATTTAGATGCTTTATTTTAAGTGTACCTAATTTTAATAGTAAATATTTATTTTAAATGTAACTATTTTTAATTCTAAAAAATAAATTATTTTAATGGATAGTTATTATTTATTAAAAATAGTTTTAATTTAATAAAATAAATAATTATAATAATATACTATTATTTATGAAAAATAATTTTAACTTAAAAAATATTTAAAGAAAATAAATTATTTTAAAGCATTTATGAAAGGAAAAAATAGTGAACATATGAAATTTTTTGTTTATCTTAGGCCTAAAAGAAATTTTATTTTTTAAAAATAAAAAATAAAAAGAAGTCTATTAAAATAATTTTGTTGTTAATTTTTAAAATTTTATAAACATAAAAAAAACAATAAATCAAAATATTAATAAAGGAGAACTGACAAATGGACCTAAATATATAGTTATCATAATTTGAATTGTATTTAAGCTACAATGAAAACGCCGGTTAATTTATACACCGCCTACATCGTTTCCCGCCAAAAACCAAGATCTAAGCCCTCCATTAACCTCCCAAAACCCTAACATTTTCAGCTTCTCAACTTCCCGTCATTTCTATCGTACAGAAGAAACCCTAGATGCAATGAAGGGTGGCGCTGTTCAGATCAATTGGCACGACACTAAGCCCGTCCTAACCCTCGATTTTCATCGTCCCACCGGAATTCTGGCAACCGGCGGCGCCGATTTTGACATCAAGGTAAATGTCTTTGTCAGTTGATTCTGAGTAGCATTTGTTGAGCAAATTGTTGTAGTTATTATTATTTTCCTCTCAGTGTCAAAATTGGTTTTTCTAGTTGATTTAATATTTGGGATTTTGCGCATATTGACTGTTCAGATTGGCCTATGTCGAAATAAAGGAACTTAGATTTTGATACCTATGATATTTTTTTTCCCTAGCATTAATTAGTTAGGAGGGCTTAGAATTTTAATATTTTTCTTCTTTTTCCCTCAAAAAATTGTGTTGTTTTAGTTTATAATAGGTTAAGGCCGAACACACTAATTTTTTTTTTTTTCTTTCTTGCTTCTCTAATTTTTATTTTTTAAAACATAGTATGAGAATTGAGAAGTTGAATAATTTTCTTTTTGAATTTGCAAAATCAAAGAGAATAAATAGAAAGTAGTAATTCTTTTCTTGAACTTGAAAAATAAAACTACTGGGAAAATTTAAAAAAAAAAAAAAGTGAGAAGTTAAGAAAGCTAAAAATGAGAGGGAAATTAGAAGTTAAAAGGGTATTTTGATAACAAAAATATGATGGAGTTTCAGCAAAAGATAGACACTTATTTATGTTCTCCCTTTATACATTAATATAGATATTATTTTGAAATTTATAAGAAAGGAAGTCTTTTTAGGGTTCCGTGTTAAAAAAAAAAAGTGGATATCTTTTTTTTTTTCCCCTATATTTTAAACTACATCAGGGTTTATAGGTACAACTTTAGTTATCTGAATTGTATCTGTGTAATGGGGAAAAATATTGGCAGGCAATTCTTATTTTATTTGGCACGGGCAAACAGATTCTATAAGGTATTAGTTATTGGGACTAAACTCGTTTTGTGCCATTTCGGTGATGGACATGCTTGGTAGAAGCCTTAACTGGTTAGAGTGTACAGATAAAGAAGTCTGATTTGTAACTGAAATTGTTATTGTTTTCTTGTTCCAATGGGGTGTTCTTTAGCTAACGATTCATTGCTTACTGCGACAAAATGGAAAAGAAAGGAATCTACAACTAGAAAGCCTATTTCAGTGTTTCCTCTGCCTTTCGTCACTGCAAGCAAACAAAGAGTCGTACCTTAACTAATGCCATTGAGTTTGTAATTGGGGAATGCTTAAATGCACTCCGCTCTTAGTTATTTATAATCCAAAAAGCAATATTTATTGTGAGAGAAGATAGAGTGTGAGAAGTCAAAAGTAGAATATGTTTAGTATTTCCCTTTGTAATATAATGTGGTTTATATATATTTTCCCTAGTTAGAATTGATAGTTCAATTTTTGGTAAGATGCTTAGATTAGCAACCCATGCCCTGTACCTTGTGGCAGTTGAAATTAATACTTTTGTTGGTTGTGATATTATATTGGCTCAAATTATGATTGTCTTTCTGCAACATCCAGCTGTGGCTTATTAATTCAAGTGAAGTACAAAAGAAAATCCCTTCAGCTTCTTATCAAAATAGCCTTGCATACCACGGTTCTGCTGTAAATGTTCTTCGCTTCTCTCCTTCTGGTAAGGATGTACCTTTGTTCCACAATATACTTTTTTTTTTTTTTTGTCGGACGAGAGTACATAACAGTTAGCTATTTTGGAAAACTATTGAAGAGCATGACAATAGGAAATACAAATATTGTTATTTGGGTCAAGAATTTAATTTGTGGCATTTGTATTATGGGCAATGATATCCCCCACTCTAACTTTCAATGTCATTCAAATGACAAAAATGCCTTTGAGTCATTGGCTTCACATATTAATTCAACCGATTATAAAAAAAAAAAAAAATCTATTGTTAAGTCACTAGTTGTTTCAAAAGTTTAAGCTTTTAGGAAATGGGTCCAACAATGTATATCAAGTTATTTTAACACTCCTCCTCACGTGCAATCCCTAATTTGTACGTGGAGCAAAGACAAGTAAGCCAAATCGAATAAGGTGCACCAACACAATCAAAGTGCACAACAATAAATGGGGAATAACAAGATTCGAATCTAGGATTTCTTAGAACCAGAGTTCTGATACCAAATTAAGTCATCAATTGTTCCAAAAGCTTCAGCAGTTTGAAAATGGGCCCAATAATATATATCAAGCCATTTTAACATCTATAAAGACAATTTATCAATATTATTTAAAATTTTATAACAATTTTTTTTTTAAATAAATTCAGCCAGGCCAACTTATCAAACTATCCCTATTTTTTATCGTAAGAAGGTAACCCATATGCCATAAGGGAAGTTTTTTGAAAACAATCAGGTAAAAAAATCTAGAAAGACAACTTATCAATATAATTTAAAATTTTATAATTAAAATATTTTTTTAATTTATCAACCCTAATTCTATTTGCTTTGCCAATTCCTTAAACCACCAGGTCTTCCATTATAGTCATCCCTTTCTATTAAGAAACTTGGGCTGGCCAGGACATACTTTGTTTTGGAGCTTCACAAATGCACATCTCTGATTGATAGATGAGTTTTATCTATATTTCATCTTCTCTATCCCTCTCATTCTTTTGCTGGCCTGAATATTCCTTAGAATGTAACCAACTCCATTCAACTAAGAATTACCCCAATTAATTGGGACACCTAAGAATCTGGTACAAACACACTAATGAGCTTAAGTTGACAAAGCTACTAATTTCCCAGACTTCATCCATTTGTGAAGCTTTTCATCAAGTAATTTTCTTTCACTATGATTTGCCAGGATAATTGCTAAAGTAGTTTGTGATCTCGATAATATTTATTTTTTGAAGATGAAATAATATTCACTTTACTTGTGCAGGGGAATGCCTTGCCTCTGGTGCTGATGGTACGAATTCATTTTCTGGAATTCACTTATTTCTCAATGAATGGGTGGTTGAAACCTTTTCATCACCTTATATTGTGCAATGTGTTCTTACATTGAGTTTTTTTGAATGTAGGAGGTGAGCTGGTTATATGGAAATTACACTCTACTGATTTAGGTCAAGCATGGAAAGTTCTCAAGACATTATCGTAAGGCTTTCATTCCAATTGGCTTCTATTTTTTGTTGCACGTTAATTTTTACGGAGTTGGAAATTGTTGAATTTTTTCAGCTTCAAGTTGCATTGAATCCATGTTGGGCCAGAAACAGGCCAACCTGAAGCCAAGAAGCCAACAATGTTTTTTTTTTTGGGCGCTAGGAATGCTTGAGAGTTATATTTAA
Source organism: Vitellaria paradoxa (assembly GCA_019916065.1). Taxonomy (NCBI): domain Eukaryota; kingdom Viridiplantae; phylum Streptophyta; class Magnoliopsida; order Ericales; family Sapotaceae; genus Vitellaria; species Vitellaria paradoxa. Next base: position 43,462,559 of record CM034241.1, on the reverse strand, counting down.
ATCAATATTTAGGAGGGGACAATATGATATTCTATCGACATGCTGATTAATGTGTTAGAAATCAGTAATATGAAGTAAGATATTATATTTCTATCTTAAGGATTAGGAAGAAGCAGCTGAGTTAGTTTGACATTGGTTTCCCTAAATCGGAACCCATCAAATTTTTGTCTCGTCCTATTATGGCTGGAACTGGTTTAAGAGAATTATCAGCGGCAGACATTACACTGGGCACACTTGGACACACATTTTTTAATGTAACATTACCTACTATATTTGTTAGTTGCCTTTTGTGGCTCAGATTTCGTTAATGGTTATGTTGGACCTGCAATAGTCTACTGAAAATGAATTACTTTCTTTTGGATTTGTTAATAATTCTTACATTGACGGTCAACATTAAGAAAAACATAGTAATAATAGATGCTATGATTCCTCCAGTTACTAATAAATTTGGTGGTCAGGTTTCACCGTAAGGATGTGCTGGACCTGCAGTGGTCTACTGATGGCACATTTCTTGTTTCTGGATCGGTTGATAATTCTTGCATTATATGGGATATTAACAAAGGCAAGGAAGGCAATGTGTGACTGCCATTTTATTTACAAGTAAAAAATTAATGTTAAGTTGTACTTTAATGATCTGTATTTCTTTTCTTCAGGCTCCGTCCATCAGATCTTAGATTCTCATCTTCATTATGTTCAAGGAGTGGCATGGGACCCATTGGCCAAGTACATTGCTTCACTTAGTTCAGATAGAACTTGCCGGATTTTTGTCAACAAACCTCAAAGTAAAACAAAAGGCAATGAGAGGATGAATTATGTTTGCCATCATGTCATTGCAAAGTCGGAACCTCAAATGATTGATGAGAATAAGGTCAGAAAATTAGTCCATTTATATACACCATGCTTTAAAGATACGTCATTTTCTTATGATAAGAAGATTTAAGTTTGGATGCAATACAGTCAGTTAAAAACCATCTGTTTCACGATGAGACATTGCCATCTTTCTTCCGAAGGTTAGCCTGGTCGCCTGATGGATCATTCTTACTTGTGCCTGCAGGTATGGATCTATATAGATAACTGGTTTATTTAGCATATCATGCAGTCTAATGCTCTATATGTTGGGTTCTGTTAATATACATGTTAAAATGTGAGGATGATTAGGGATTGATTTGTTTCCTTTCTTAGTGTTGACAGCCAAGTTTGGGTTGTCCGTAGTAGTTCTTTCCTTCTTTGGTTGTAATATCTCAGGGCAAAAATAATACAAGAGAGAAGGGAAGAATCAATCCTTCAATTTTTTCATTCTGTTCTTCCAACTGATTCCTTAAATTTTTGATTGCCTGATGGACTTCGGGTATCTTATTGCATGTTTTCTTCTGATCATTGTTCATTCATGATCTGAACTGTGAAATTATGCGTCTCTTTAGACAGTTGAAGTCCCTTAGTACTAACGCAGTTTGTGTTGCTTTTATTTATTTTATTTTATTTTGGCAAAGGCTTTTGTTTGCAGTGCGTTAGAGTAGATGCATACCAAGGTTTATCAAGATCTGCAATCTTAGCGCAGTGCATCAATGTTCTTTCCTGTTAAATCATCACCCAATAACATTATGCTAATTGATTCTCGGCATAGTGGAATGATGGATGTTTGATTTATGATTAGTATGCTAGAGAGTTGTTAGAGTGCAAGCCACTATCTCACTTATTTTATTTTAGAATAGATAGCAAACCATCATCTCACTTATTTTATATCAGAATAGACAAACGATTTGAGTTCAAACCTCACCGTCATTCAAATAAATTAATAATTCTGTGTTTGGACCCTTTGAAGTCAATTTGGCCGTATTTAAGAAGGCATGTTGAGAGAAAATAAGTTGATATAATAATAAAGTTTCCCCAATAATAAAGTTCCCCCTCCCTAACAGCTAAAGTTTTTAGGGAAGACTTTGGCTAACAATCTAACAGAAGTGATTCTATAGCTTTATAAACATGATAAAACATATAGAATGTGATGTAAAAATGTGTTTTCCATTATCAAAAGAATGCACATATCTCCATCTGGATGTGGTTTTGCTGCATTTCACTTTCTAATTTAAGAATTTTCCTTTGCATCTGTTCTTGTGTGTTGAGGAAGATGTGCAAACATGTTCATTTTAGATGTTCAAAATTTTGCCTCTTACCTTGACGTCACATGTTGCAGGAGCCATTTTACTATTTGGCTATTTCAAGTCAGATAGGCTGATTTTAAGTTGTTTCAGCTAGTTGATTTGTTCTATTTTGTGACCTTTTAAACTTAATTGTTTCTCCTCATGTAATATGTATAACATCTTTGTCAGCACTTCCATTTTCTCCATCACCCGAAAAGTTGGATGTTTAGATAGTCATTTCCATTCATATAAAACAACAATTATATAAACGAATATCCAATTTCAGGTTCTTACAGGTTTTCAGCTGCTTCTGAACCAGTTAACGCTAGTTACGTGTTCTCTAGAAAGGATTTGACAAGGTATGACACTTGTCAGCTTTATCAGTTTCAGATTAATTCTGTATGACCTATTCCTTTTCAACATATTCAAATTTATTTCTTAATTCAAAGTTCAGAAGAACTATATTTCACCATCCATTTTCACATTCTATCCAATACGCAGGCCTGCTCTCGTTCTCCCTGGTGCCAGCAAACCTGTTGTTGCAGTGCGCTTCTGCCCCGTTGCTTTTAGGTTGAGGGGTACAAACCCAGGTACATGCAAGCTAAATAGGTTGTTAATAAGGGACATGCACGAACGGAATGAATTATATTATTATGATAATCTGAACTGGCTTATGTGACTTGTGCAGCTCCTTCCTTCAAGCTCCCATATCGCCTTGTTTTTGCAGTGGCTACCTTGAACTCTTTATACATCTATGACACAGAAAGCATTCAACCACTAGCAATCCTAGCTGGACTTCACTATGCTGCTGTAACTGATATTGCATGGTATATTTTAGTGTTTTTCTGCTTAATATGATTTCAGTTTGCATAATGTATTATGATTTGGACGATCATAAACTCCCACTGGAGTTTTTTGTCATTTACAATATTTGGTTTCTAAAGGTCGCCTGCAGGAAAATATCTAGCATTGTCATCTCAAGATGGTTATTGTACTCTTGTGGAGTTTGAAAATGATGAGCTAGGTTTACCCATCTCTGTTCAAGGTTAAAGCTTCTCTTTCTGAGCACTTGTATTAGTTTATTTGCCCATCTTTAATTTTCTTTTTGGTAATTACATGAAATCTTGAAAATTTTATGCTTCAAATCTGCTCAGAAGGAAAGGAAGCAATGGGTGATGAGAGAAAGAGCCCTGTTCAGAAATCAGAGGACACGGGGATGGTAGAAACTATGAACATTGGCATTGTCAGTGCTGATAGTGGAAAAGTGGAAGTTGTGAAAAATGAAGGAAAACATCCATCAGCTGCAAGCCCAGTGATTGTGTCCGTGCAGAACAAGCCAACCAAGAGGCGCATTACTCCGATGGCCATTGATTGACCACAATTGTCAGTTCACCCTGTATATTTTCTGTCCTCACCACCGCCGTAGCTCAATTACAATGTGCCTTTTAAGCATTGATCTTTCTGGGTCATTTTACGTTTATATATATATATATATTTGTATGAAATGAATATATAACATTTATGCTCCAACCAACCAGTTTTTCCATCCATTTTTTTCTAGGTTCTTTGTCAATACCATGACTCAGAATTGGAGCAGTGTATGGTGCGATGTTCTCATTGGTTTTGTGATTTTCTGTCCTTGTATTGGCCCTGTTTATGTGATTTGAACTCAGATATATTAGATTTTATGTCATTTTGACATTGTCATCGGTTCAAAGCTTAGTTGAACTCAGATTTATTTGATTTTATCCATTTGTCATCGTGACGTTATCATTAGTCCAAAGGTCGGCATATTATAACGTTTTGATCATATCACCGATTCTCAAAATGTTTATATATATATGTATATAAAGAGAGAGAGAGAGAGAGTAAACCAATTCATCCATGCATATTATACAATATAGATATATTCATCAAATAGTGCCTAATCCCTATCAGAATACTGTTCGCCAGCAGTATTTTAAAGATATTGTTATACTCCAATAAGGATAGCTTGTACAGATTGATTTCAATGTAGAACAAGATTTTTCACCCAAAAGGAAAGACGCTGTATATTAAGCATCTTAAACGAGACCCAAACCTCTGAAAACACAAGAGCTTATTATTTTTAATTGCGTAGCCAATGCTAATCTTATAGTACTGCATTATAATTCCTAGAAATTTTTCTCAGATTTTTTATTGTTTAATTTATTTTTCATTTGACGTACTTGGTAAACCAGTTTAATATGTCCCCGTGGGCCTCTTCAGCACTCTTGACAGCTGATTCATCGTCGTCACTGTATCTTACCGACCATCCATGGCTTACACCGGGGAATATTTTCACAAAGCTGTGGGCCTGAAAATGAGAGTAAAGAAAATGGAAAAGTCATACTTCAGCACAAGAAGACTATAAAACTCCAAAAATTTAAACAAATTTCTATAAAACTTAAATTTTTTATTCATTGCATGAATTACGAGGCTACAACTTTTACAGATTTATATTAACTTTTACAATTCCAAACACCCCATACTGAAATTTGAGTACATGGCCCAGCAAAATATTAAAACCAATGAGAGTTGTTATATAATGAAAACCATGAAAACATTGGATAATAAGAAAGAATATGTTTCTGAAGTTCTAAAACTACATTTCTGAGAGTGTAATTTTAATGTGCATGAATTGATGGAATTCATTCACTGTTTATAGGGAGAGAGAGAGAGGACCCAATTTCTTAATTAGTCATTTAATCTCTACCGTCCATCAAAGTAGGATATGGTTAGGAAAATAACTCACAATCTTCTACTAATAATAACTTTCTAAATAATTCTTTATCAAATTTGGATTCTTATATGGATCACTTTAATTAAGAAACTAATTATGAGAATTAAATATTAATTAATTCCAACAAGAATATGTTTCTGAAGTTCTAAAACTACATTTCTGAGAGTTTCTTACGCCAAGTTTTGTAGATAGAATCTCCCCAAAATGTTTAAGTTGTTCAGGTGGGGATGCTTTGTCAATCTCGGCTCCCAGTATAGAAATTGGACACTTGACCTCTGAAAAAAGCAGACAACTGTGAGTCACGTGTACAAGTTGTTTTTTTTTTTTTTTGGTAATTACGTGTACAAGTTGTTAGCTTGAGAAGTGTGAAATTTACCCTTGATATCGTCTTCTGTGAGGGGTCCTGGATGCAGTACCACTCCAGCTTGAATGTCATCAAACCTTGCTAGTTTTACAACTACCACTCCTGATCCAAATGCAAGAAAAACCATAGTCTTAGCAGTCGAGTCAGTGACTCCCTGTGAACAGCAGCCTATTTCAAATGTGTCGAGTTTCGGGCCTTCTTTACACTAAAAAAAAAAAAAAATGGCAATAGAAATATCTTACCACCCCAGCAAAAACCTGCAGCCCCTACAGAAGATATTCCTTTGCTTCTTAAAGCAGAAACTACTGCCTTGGCATCTTCACACCCTTTATCCTGAAAGGCAAGAGGTTCAAACCAAGTCCGAAGTAAGTCCAAGAATAGCTAATCAAGTTGCAAAATTCTTTCTTGCCGATCTCTTGAGTTCTGACAATATCAAAATGCTTCTCTTCACGTTTTAGCGAGTCTACCAGTCTAATATTGATCTTTATTCTTCAACAAAAAGCCTCAGTTATAATGACCTTGTTTTTACTTCTTGCATAATTTGGTCATAGTTCCATTTTGCATGGCCAATTTCCATGTTGAAAGCACTACATAAATGAAGTCAAACCAAAATATTTGTAAAAAATACTAAATGAAGGGGCCTATTGACACTGACAAATCAGAACATTTAGATGCTAGAAAAGAACTATGTAATGCCATTTTTAATATTTTGAAACTAGCACTTAGGGTCAGATCTAAGATTTGTAATAGTGGAGGCAAAAGTAAAATTTTCAAGTGAATTTGGGCAGATAGTGAAAAAATAATGAGGTAGAAGTATAATGTCTAAATAATTAAGGACAAAAATAATAAGGTTTATATGTAATTTTAGTGAGTCGGGGCAACTCGCTTCAGCCCCTGCTAGCACTCAAATTTTGATGACCGAATTTAACATAAGTTATTGAAACAGGTAACTAACCGTGCCATGAGCCTTTAACCATGCTTCCCGATCAAACTCTGGGTTATTGAGATTAACAATAGGGTCACCACAGAAGAAATCAGGAACAACTACTAGAAATCCTTCAGCTGCCACTTTGTCAGCTAGTTTCCTTCACAGTGACAAGATGCAAATTCTTAAAAAGAGATAACAATGCATGCAGATTATTGTGAAGACAAGGTACAAGTAAACATCTTTGTTTTTAAAATAATTATTTGCTGTATTAATATGTCATAGTAAACATTAATATTGATTCACCTCCCTCATTTCTATATTCAAATTCATAACCCTTGTGCGCCCTCTCAAAACTTTCACTATTTCTCCCCACATACCCATTCCAATCTCTTCCAATTAATATTTTTGCCTCATTCGTGTCCCTTGAATAAATCCAGCCATATCTTCCCAAAAACGTCATTTTATTACTTCATCTAACTCTACCTGAGAGATACAAGCGCTAATAACATTTTTCATCTCTTCAATTAGTACAAGTTTTATAGACATTATTCGTTCTCAGATACCCTATATTCTCTTAACGGTTACAACTTCACCATTGATAACTCTATCAATAATGATTTCATATCTCAATTCTATTCTTACCTTTCCCCGAATACCAAAATTAATTTCGATTTCTCTAGATTTTTCTCCTATCCACCTAGTTTCTTATAGTTTAGCTATGTTTAATCTTCTCTTAACCAAAATATCTACTAATTTTCTTAGTTTTCCTGTTAATAAGTTTATATTTCAAGTTGCTATCCATAACCTACTATCCTGAATCAGCTTCTTCATCACACTTGTCCAAGTTGTGGGAACCATTTCTTATTTCTCACCAGACCCGGATGTCAATGTGGTGTGTTGCTTATAAGGAACTTTAGCAAACTCTTACCCATTTTTCACTATACCTGGAGCCAATACGGCACTTAATAATAATAATAAAAAAAAAGTAATAAAGGAGCAATAACGCCCTTTTGATAGAACAAAAAATTGGTTATTGCTCTTTTACTTTCAAAAACTCGTATACACTAAGACAAAAGTCTTATCCATTTGCAGCTAGAGCTTCAATAGCAGCAAGGTCTAGAGGGAAGTTATGCCCCAAAGAAACTCCTGTTTGAAGTCATAAGGGGTAATTATGTTTTACAATGGACGTCAACTACAACCCTCTTTTATCCGAGTTTGCTAGTGGCTATATTAAAATAAACATTAAGTGCACTAATGAAGTTTAAAGGTCTTACATATTATGAGATAATGAAATGCCTAAATGTTTCATTTTCCTTGCCCTCCAACTAGGAGGACAATTAAACCAAAAGATGAAGCTGTTTCCTGTTGTTCAGGTTGATACCAACATACTGTAAAAGGTTACATGGCACATCTGCCGACATATGTAATATTAAGGACTCACGATAAGTTTATGTTTCAGTTGAATGATGGAAAGAACATTCAACCAGAGATAGTAGTAACAGTACAACAAGTCACACACCTCAAATTTGGAGCTTCATACCCTGCAAGACAATATAAGAGAGAAACAAAATTGAAATTTAATTTTTCAAAAAATATGGGAACTGAAAACATATATAATAATTCAAACTAATCTTGAAAACAATTATCGCAAATACCATCTCTTTCCGTGCCAACTTTCTAAATTGGGAATTCTAATGGTACGTTTGGAGAATTTTTTTTTTTTTGCTTTGCTCCAAACAAATTGTGCAAATACCATGATAACAAAATTAATTGTAAAAATACAGATGATGAAACCGCGAAATCAGAAGGTGGTTTCATGGCAGCCTAAAATCGCATTATGAGATAGCGGGTTTACCCGGTTACACTAAAACTGCGTTATTATATAGCAGTTCTTTGAGATTTTAGGTAATTATTTATTTTTAAGTTCTTTGAGATCCAAATTATCGTTATCTTTTTTTTTTCTACGCAATTTTTTATTTTTAAATATTAATTTACTTAACTTTTTTAAACTTATCTAAATTATAAAATTTAAATTTATGACTTTAAGAGCTTCATATGTACCATATCACCTAATTAATTAAATCTAATTTATAGCAAAATAATTTAATTTAATATATATTATTTTTAAACTAAATAATATTTTTGTTTGAAATAATTTTTTTTTAATTCACAATAACTTTTTGAGCTCTCTCTCTGTCTCTCTTTTTATTTTTGCTACACTTATTATCCAAAATAACTATCTTGAACTCCATATAATATAAAATTATATAATAACAAACAAAAATAATAAGAAAACAATAATTTAAAATTTATAGTAATACAAATAAATTAAACAAATAAGAAAATAAATATTTAAAATTTGTTGAGACGCAAATCCCTATCTACTCCTATCTTACTAATTTGCTAACAATAAAAAGAATTGAAGAACCATAATATGATAATGCTGGTTAGGCTTTAGAGTTTTCTAGATACAGTTGTTTTTCTATGTTTTTTTATTAGGTGTAAATATTAATGTTTTTTTTTAATATTTTTACATTGATTATAAACTTCTATTCAAACTCAATTTTATTTATTTAAATATAATAAAACATCCAATTCTAGACTTCTATTCAAATTTTATATAATTTCTATAAATATAACAAAACAACTAAATATATAAGCTGATAGATAAAAACATCTAAATGTGATAAACAATTAATTCTAGAATCTCTAGACTTTTATTTAATAATAAATTCTTAAATTTTGTTCTAAATCCGTAAACAAAATATATCTGATAATATCTTATCAACCTAACTGATATTATACTCTCAACCTTCATAATATTCCACCAATATTATTTTTAATTCATATTTAATGTCTTAAATTCATTTTAGGCTCATGTATCCAACCAACTCTTACTTAAAATAAGAAAATAAATATAAAAAATATAATTTAACATGAGATAAGTATTAAAAAAAAAAAAACTCTTTCCAAAAAAATCTAAACCCTAAACCGCATTATGATATTATACTTTTTTTGAATTTTTCTATTATTAACAAATTAGTAAGACAGAGGTAGATAGGTAACACATGGATAGATAGGGATATGTGTCTCAACGAATTTTAAAATTTTATTTTCTTATTTGTTTAATTTATTTATATTACTATGAATTTTAAATATTTATTTTCTTATTATTTTTATTTGTTATTATATAATTATATATTATATGCAATTTAAGATAGTTGTTTTAGATAAAAAGTGTAGCAAAAAAATATTAAAAAAATCTATTGAAAACAAGAGAGAGAGAGCTCAAAAATTTATTGTGAATCAAAAAAATTATTTCAAACAAATTTATTATTTAGTTTAAAAATGATATACATTAAATTAAATTGATTATACTATAAATTAGATTTAATTAATTAGGTGATATGATACATCCGAAACTTTCAAAGTCATAAACTCAAATTTTATAGTTTAGATAAGTTTAAATATGCAAGTAAATTGATTAGATTTATTTAATTCTAAATCAGAGTTTATATCTAGATCATTGCTGGTAAAACCTGTAAAAAAAAAGTTAGATAAATTAATATTTGAAAACATTAAAATAAAAAAAAAAAAAACAAGAGAGAGAGAGCTTAAAAAGTTATCGTAAATTAAAAAAAATATTTCAAACAAAAATATTATTTAGTTTAAAAATAATATACATTAAATTAAATTATATTGCTATAAATTAGATTTAATTAATTAGGTGATATAGCATACCTGAAACTCTCGAAGTCACAAATTCAAATTTTATAGTTTAGATAAGTTTAAAAAAATTAGGTAAATTGATATTTAAAAATAAACAATTTTATAGTTTAGATAAGTTTAAAAAAGTTAGGTAAATTAATATTTAAAAATAAACACGTAGAAAAAAAAGATAACCATAACTTAGATCTCAAAAAACTTAAAAAAAACACTTACCTAAAAAAGAAAAAAGATAATAATAAGTTAGATCTCAAAGAACGGTTATATGATAACGTGATGTTAGCATACGGGGATAAATCACTATCTCATAACACAAACCGTCTTTTGATTTCGTGTTTTCATCATCTGTACTTTTACAATTAATTTTTTATTACAGTATTTGCACAATTTATTTGGTTTTTAACAACAAAGCAAAAAAAAAAAAAGTTCGATCATGAATTTGGTAAGAGAAAATAAAAGGAAAGGATAAAAAATAGTGAAGAAAAAAGAAGAAAGAAACACAAAATCTCAATGTGTACTTAATATTTCATGTGATTGGGTTAGAAAATAAAAGGTATTTTCCTAATAAATTGATTTTTATTTTTTTATTTCTCAAATTGCATGCTTTTTACCCTCTATTTTCCACTGTAAGTCCACAGCCAAATAAACACGAGAAGTAATTTTGAACCATCTTCCTTTTGTGATCCAAAAATAGCATAAAGTTGTATTTGGATAAATGATTCGTCAAGAGAAAAGGAAAATGAAAAATATCTAACATCACCCCTCATATTTGGTTTTTGATAGAAAATAGAAAGCAAAAGTATAAAATTTAAGAAAATAAAAATAACTAAATTAGAAAATTAATTTATTGATAAATGACTTCTACTTTTTTATAGTTTGTTAATCAACTCAAATAAAATCATGCATTTAAAATTATATATTTCCTTTCTTTTTTTTCCTGTCCATTTTCCCTACTCCATTATTTTCCCTCTCTAAATCCCAATTCAAACAAACCCTAAGGTAGCATTTGATTTACTTTTGTGTTTTCTATTTTTTATTTTTATTTTATGTGTTAAAAATATTAAAACGAGAAAAGAAAAAATACTTTATTTTCTTTATTTTGAGCTTTTTCTTATTTTTTTGTTAAAAACTCTTAAAATAATTTTTTATCATTTTTTATTTCATGTGTAAACTCATTTTCAGTTTTCGAAAATAAATTTTAAAAATAACCAAATGAATTTTAAACTGTTTTTCTTATTTTCAAGAGACAAAATGAAAATGAATTTAAAATAAAAAATAAAAATTAAAAAATAAAAAAACAAATCAAATGACTCTAAGATTTTCAGTTCATGTATTTACTTACGCAAAAGAAAATGATAACGAAATCAACATTCCTTGTTTAGTTGCCTTAGAAACCAATAAGGAAAATAAATATAATCAAATTATGCCCAAAAAAAAGAAAAGTTCCAAACATCATTTGTTTTTTTCCTTTTCGTTCTCAAGAATTATAATAATTTCATAGATGAAAGTAAATCAAGCATTCTTTTTTTTTTTATTAGGAGGGAACTTCCGGTTTCCTATTTTTATGTTCAACAAAGAACCAATCAATACAAGTCCAAAAAGAAATACGAGGCTCCCAAATCCCATGCTTCTTTTCTTGCATCGTTAGACATTTTAAAATGCAGATTCAAATACCCAGTTCAAGAAACCCTACAATTTGAGGTTTAAAAAAAAAAGAAAAGAAAAAAAAAAACCTAAAAATATATAACAAATTAATGAAATTCAACACAAATTAACGAAAATTGATGAAGCAAATGGAGATGGGTTTTTACCAAAAACATCAGAAATGAGAAGGATGGCAAGCTTGGATTCCTCGGGGCCGGTGACATAGGTCTTGAGACCCCCAAGCTCTTGGACGCTCCCTGCTCCACAGGCAGAGCTGAGGCTAGGTGGGTTCTGAAGGCACTGAGATGTAGACATTTCCAGCTATATGTATATAACAAAAGTTAAATATGCGTGTGAGACTGTCCACAGCTGCAGAAGAGTTGGATTAGAAGTGGAATGGAGGGAAGCGAGCTTTTGTGGAAGAAAGAGTGACACTGTCCGCAGCCGCCGAAGCGCTGAGTTGCATAAAAGAGATTTCAATTGAGCAGCGTCACTGCTTAGTTCACGGTTTAATTCTTCAGCGTCACTGCTTAGGTCACGGTTTAATTTTCTTCCTGATGTGGTCTTAATTTTATGTATCATTTAAAATTACTCCCATGGGATAGACATTTAGGCTGCATTTGTTTGAGGGATTAGATAATGGGAGATAAGTAATACCGTGAGACCCACTAATGAGATTGGATAAAAGATGGGATTAATTTTTTATGTGGGATTATTTTTTTGGTGTTTGGTTGGTTAAATATAAAGTGGGATAAAAGATGTGATTTGATATGTGATGTGATAGGAAATAATTTTGAACTTTTGGATCTTGGAGAGAAGCAATCTGGTAAGGGGGGATTAATAATATCCCAACCCCCCCGGGTTTACTCATCCCCCAAACCTACTCACTAACACTCCAATCCGTGGGTCCCACGGATTAACCAAAAAAGCAAACAAATACCTCATTGTTGTGGGTCCCACGGATGAGGGCTCCAATCCCACATCTTTTATCCGGTAAACAAACGCATCCTTAACGAATTTTTTTTGGCCCCACTTGAGCACTAGAAAATAATATGAACTTTTATATTAAATTTTAGTTTTTTTACTCACTATTTGTATTATGAGATTGTAATTTTTATAAATTCAAACGACTCCTAACATCCTATTATTAATGTTACAAATTATTTTCAAACTAGTGTGAAAAATTATAGAGAAATTCTTAAAAAACAAATACACAAAAGCAAAAGTAAATGAGATACAGGATTTAAAAAGGTAAAACCTTAAAACCATTTTTAGGTAAAAATTTCAAGTCTATAAGGCGACTATCCCTAAAAATTAATTCACTATAAAATCAAATATTACAATAGTTTACCGTACGTAGTTCAACTTGACACTCATTATAGTCTAAGTATTTCCTGCTTGCTAGAACCTACAATGAATCGTTTCTCGTGCGATTGACTTCATTCTTGAACCCGAACGGCACCTCTTAGAATTCCGAGATGTTCTTGATTTTTAAAACCTTGGAAACCACGATTAAATATTGTTCTTTTTGTTTTACCCTTTTGATTGCTCTTGTCGCAATATATTTTTTAGTTTATCAAAAGTGATCACACTAGGTCTGGTAGAATATTTACTCCACCCGTTCCCAATATGGAAACATAATAAAAATAGAATATGTTAGAAATATGTAGGCGGCTGAAATCTCGCTTACATCATATTTGGAATAAATCAACTCTTCACTTTCAATTTTCGCACTGAGGGACAACTTGATTAATATAAGATTCAATACAAAAATTTACAAATATTCTATGTTTATTGACTGGCAATTGTCACACCTAAAAAATTAAACCTTACATAGTACAAATTATTCTTTAATGAAAAATGATAAATTCCATCCACCTTTGATTTTTTACGCTCCAAAAAATATTGTTTACTATGAGAAAGAATAGAGCATAAAGGATTAAAAATTAAGTGTATTTAACGTTGCATTCCTTAATACAAGTTATTCTTAGACTCAGTTTGGCATCAGTGACTATTAGTTTCAATAGTAGCTAGCTGTTACAGTAGTTGGTCAATTCTACCCTCTTACATTTTAACCTTCTTTTAAATTTTTAAGGATAAAAATGTCAAATTAATCAAAACAAAAAATTTACCTCTAAAAATTCACTTTTTTTCCTTCACAAACACAAAAATAGTTGGCTTATATTTAGTTAGCTAAAAATAAACCAATTACTTTTCTTCCCAAGCCAAGCATTAGTTATATATTATATGCCATGTAAGAAGAGAGAAACGAGAGTTTGGTTCCTCAAATTAATTGCAGAGAAAGAATTATGAAATAAATAATCTCTTATCCATATTTGGTCTCTCAAATTAATTGTAGAGAGAGAATTATGAAACTAAGAAAGAGAGAAAAGTTGTTTCTTCACACTTTGTATTTTTCTTTTTTTTTTTTTTTTGTTCTTTCTTTTTTGTTTTTTCGTCTTTCCTCAATAAAGTTAACATATTTTTTCTTTCCTTTTTTTATTTTTTAAAAATTAAAGAAAATTATTTTTATTAGTTTTTTTTTCACAACCAAGTTAAAAATAAACTGTTACATTTTTTTTTTTTTATAATTCTCTTACTTTTATCTACTTCTATTTTTTTTTCTCTTTCAATTTCACCCATTTTGAATAGAGTTTTAACTTTAAAAGTTTTAGGCTTAATTTGGGAAGAAAAGTAATCTAACTTTTTTTCTTTTTTTTTTTAAACAATTAGCTACTAACTAACTATTACAAAATTAACTTTTCTGTGTTTAAAAAGAAAAATTTTAATTTTTTAATAGTTAATTTTTTAACTTTTTGTTAATTTAATATTTTTACCTTTGTTATTTAAAAGAAATGTAAAATTTAAAAAGATAAATTTGATCATTTAAAAAAAATAAAAAACTGAGTAGTTAAAAGTTAAAAAGTTGGTAGACTTCTCAAATAGAACCTTAATTTTAATACAATATACTGCCAAATTGTGTTCATTATCTTGATTGATATTTAATTAAATATAACAGCATTCATTGGCTAAGATATGGCTAATCATCCAAAGCATTCATGCCAACTTAGGACAAGGATTGTATAAAAAGAAGATTTGATAGCAAGCCAATTAATTTCACTAATTTCATGCTCAATCATATTCAAATTTAAAGATTTGGCCTCAAAATACTAAAATTTTAATATTTAAGTAATTACACGTTCAAATTTAAAATTTTCTCTTTCACTCTAACTCATTATTGCACAAAATGCCATCCTAATAAGTAGTTCTTAAAAAGAAAAAAATATTATTTTGATTAGGGGTAAATTCAAGCCGAGCTTAGTCGAATACTAATTTTCTGGAGTTCAGCTCGAGTTTTGTTATGAGTTCAAACTCAAATTGATAAAGAAAAATTTAGACTCGAGATCAATTTTTGAATAGTTCAATTAAATTAAAATGAAATCATTTTTGTCTAAAATATAATAAATAAATATTGTAAAAATATATATTATTATATTAAGTCTGCTTGCAGGCTTTTGAGTCAAAATTTTATAGACTCGAGTGTGAGTTCAATTTTAAATGAGTTGCAAATTGAGTTCGAGCAACTTTAAAAAATGGTAAATTATAGTTACCTCCCCTCAATATTTAGATAATTATGATTAACTACTTGACATTAAAAAATTATATTTACATCTCTTATTTTAAAATATTATTAACATTAATCCATTTCGTTAAATCAACTGTTACCATTTCACATAAAATGTTAAAAGTAGCCAAAATTTAAGTATTTTTTCTGTTTTACCCCCCTCTCTCTCATATCTTCTCCAGGTTTTCTTTAAAATAATTTCTAAATTTTTTATTTTTATTTATTTTTGAGAATTTGTGTAAAAAAAAAAAAATTGAAAAAGATGTGAGAATCTGAGAGATGAATGGATAAAATAGAAAAAAAACACCTAAAATTTTGATTATTTTAACATTTTTTTGTTAATTTTTAAAAGTTAATTTAATAAATGGGGTTAATATTAACAATATTTCAAAATAAAATAAGTGAATATAATTTTTAAATTTTGACCGGTGTAAGCATAACTACTCAAATGTTGAAAGGAGGTAAGTGTAATTTATCCTTAAAAAAAATATTTTTTAATTGTTTTCTATATTTTTAAAAAAATTATTTTAGTAAAAATTTTGAATTTATCATTTTATCATTTTTTTAACAAATTATGTTATTTCTTTATAACAAATATTTATTAATCAAAATGTCAAAAATAAATATTTGAGTGAGGATGCATGCATTACCAAAAAGGCAAGTGTCTAGGGCCCGGAGTATGTTTGAACGCTTCTAAAATAGACAATAGCATTGTGAACGAGATTTCTTCTTTTACAATTTCCTTGTAAGTTTGCTAATGATCTACTATATTTTAGATATCCTAGTTTATTTTTTTGGATATTTAGGATGTTTAGTTGGTTAAAATTAACCAAAACTCACAAATTTTTATCAAATTTTTATACTTTCTTCCAATCAAATTTCACCAAATATCACTTTTACGTTAATCAAATATTTGTACTTTTACTGTACATATCTATGGATTTGGAAATATTTGCACATGTGCAGACGTGAGAGAGAGAGAAAGAGAGAGAGAGAGACGCAACTTTAATCCAAACTCATTGCAACATACATGAAAAGCATTTTTTAAATAAATATAACTCAATGTGCACATCTAGTATTAAAGGAAAAAAAAAACAAAACCTCACTATGAAGCATAAATAATAATCAATATGAAACAAAAGTATGCTGCACAAACAAAATACTAAATATACTTAAAATTTTGTTATGACCCAGAAAAGTTAAATTTTTTTATTCCCGCCAAGTCTAGGAAGCATGTTCAATCATTATTAGAACAAGAATGATCAATAGATCAAGTCTCACATATGCTATTATTTAACAAAATCATGATGTAGATGTAATAAATCATTTGCCGAACCAGCGACCCCAACTCGTTTGGTACTAAAGTTTTGTTGAGTTGAATTGTATTATATAGAAGTAATAAGTAGGGGCAAAGTAAGAATCTTATAATACCTTTGAATCCAATTCAAAGCCCATTTGGCTTTTTGAGCAATACAGGGAATATTCTCAATTGCATTGAACAATCTATGTTTCTCCCTTGAGTCTCTGATGTATGTTTCCAAAAGCAAGCTGTACATCTCTAAAAAGGAAGAATAAATACCCGCTATCAGTTAACTCAATAATGTATGAGCTAATAAATCATCCTAATATCAAACAAAAAGCTCTACCAGAATGTATATTCTCCATTGCCCTTTATAAGTTATTCTTAATTTTACATTATATGCCATGTAAGAAAAAGACAAGCGAGAGTTTGGTCCCTCAAACTTATTGTAGAGAAAGAATTACGAAGTAAATGCTCTCCTATTCATATTTGGTAGGGGTGGACATGGATTGGGTTGGGCTAGGCTAGGTTCGCGCTGGGCTTATTCGGACCGAGTTTTTGAGTGTCGACTTAAGTTTGGCCCGCCCCGATATCGAGTTGAAAATTGTGAACCCAAGCCCATCTATTACTAGAAAATTAAAACTCAAACCCGTCCATTGGATCGAATGATAAAATATTAAAAAAATATAAAAATTATGCAAAAACAGCTAATAACCTGTTCACAACCACTGTTTAAACATAAACAAACAACTAACTAATTAATTAAAACACTTAACAATCAAACAACTTGTGACAAAGAAAAAACAATACTTTGGGGCCAGGGAAAGAACCTTACAAAAAAAAAAAAGTCAAGCCTGCCTATGAAGTTCGCAATTCAATTATGTGCTTGCTCGCAATTCATCATTCATCCTCACAGCACAAAGATGCTTAGGCATACAATGCAATAAATACGTACATACAGCACACGTTCTGTAAATATAGATAATATATTTTTTAATCCCAGTTTGTAAAGCTATTTTTGAAAAAAAAATTGATAAAATTAAGCATATTGCTTCTGTTATAATGAAAAAAATATATATATAAATAAAATTAAGCTAGAGAGAGAGAAGAGTGACGATTAAAGAGATGAAGAAGAGAGACGAAGAAGAAAGTGAGAGTGAGAGATACATACTTTGTATTACAGACTGAGAAGAGACGAAGAGCGGTTGAGTATTTGGGACTAGGATTTGTGGGAGGAAGAGAGGAAAAGCGAAGCTAGGGTTTGTGTGTTGAGAGGTGTAGGGCTAACTCACTTATTAATTTTAGGCGGGGCTGGGCCAGGCTGTGATGCATAAATCCAAACCAAACCAAACCAAACCAAGCCTTTTTTCACTAGGTGGGGTCGGCGATGCATGAATCCAAACCCAGCCCAAAAATAAATCGGGCCTAAAAAATTACCCCAGCCTAACCTTATAACCTAAATTCCCAAACCCAAGCCTTACAAATTTCGGGTTGGACTGAGCGGATTCTTCGGGCCAGCAGGCTGATGTCCACCCCTAATATTTGGTTTCTCAAATTAATTGCAGAGCGAGAATTAAGAAAATGAGAAAGAGATAAAAGTTATTTCTTCTCACTTTGTATTTTTCTTTTTTTTTTTAAATCTTTCCCCTATAAAGATAACAAATTTTTTCTTTCCTTTTTTATATCTTTTTGAAAATAAAAGAAAATTATTTTTTTATTTTTTCACAACCAAGTTAAAAATAAACTATTACTATTTTTTTTAATAATTCTCTCACTTTTATCCACTTCTATTTTTTTTTCTCTTTTAGTTCCACCTATTTTGATTAGAGTTTTAACTTTAAAACTTCTAACCTTAATTTGGGAAGAAAAATAATCTAACTTTTTTTTTTTACTTAGTTACTAACTAACTATTAAAAAATTAACTTTTTGTGCTTAAAAGGGAAAAAAAGTAACTTTTTTAATAGCTAATTTTTTAACTTTTTGTTAATTTAACACTTTTACCTTCATGGTTTAAAAGAATTTTAGAATTTAAAAAGGAAAATTTAATCATTTCAAAAAATTCAAAAAACTGAGTAGTTAAAAATTAAAAAATTGACTTACTTCTCAAATAGAACCTTAATTTGAATACACTATAGTGCCAAATTGTGTTCAATATCTTGATTAATATTTAATTAAGTACAACAGCATTCATTTGTCTAAGATATGGCTAATCATCCAAAGGAATCATGCCAACTTAAGAGAAGGATTGTATAAAAAGAAGATTTGATAGCAAGCCAATTAATTTAAATAATTTCATGCACAACCGCATTCAAATTTCAAAATTTAACCTCAAAATTCTAAAATTTTAATATCTAGGTAATTACACTTTTAAATTTAAAAATATCTCTTTCACTCCAACTTATGATTGCACAAAATGACAAAATGCCATCCTAATGAGCAGTTCTTTAAAAGAAAAAATATATTATTTTGACTAGGGATGAACCCGAGCGGAACTTAGTTGAGTCCTAATTGCCTAAAATTCAACTCGAGTTTTTATAAGAGTATAAACTTAACTTGATAAAAAAAAAATTTAGATTCAAGATCAATTTTTGGATAGTTCAATTAAACCAAAATGATGTTATTTTTGTCTAAAATATAATAATATATATATATTTTTATCCAGTCTACTTGCGAGCTTTTGAGTCAAAATTTTATAGACTTGAGTATGAGTTTAATTTTAAACAAGTTACAAATCGAGTTTGAGCAGCTTCAAAAAATGGTAAATTACAGCTAGCTTCCCTTAATATTTAGAAAATTATAATTAATTACTCAACATTTAAAAATTATATTTACCTCTTTTATTTTGAAATTTAGTTAAAATTAATCATTTTCGTTAAATCAACAATTAAAATTTCATATAAAAATATTAAGAGTAACCAAACTTTAAGTGCTTTATATATTTTGCCCCTTTCTCCCCCCCACATCTTCGCTAGGTTTTCTTTAAAATAATTTCTAAATTTTTTATTTTTATTTATTCTTGAGAATTTTTGCAAAAAAAAAAAAAAAATTGAAAAAGATATGAGAATCTAAGAGAGGAAGGGATAAAATAGAAAAAAAAAAACACTTAGAATTTTGATTATTTTAACATTTTCTATTAATTTTTAAAAATTAATTTAATAAAATGGGATTAATATTAACAATATATCAAAATAAAAAAAGTAAATGTAATTTTTAAATTTTAAGAGATGTAAGTATAATTACTCAAGTGTTGAAAGGATGTAAGTGCAATTTACATTTAAAAAAAATATTTTCTAATTGTTTTCTATATTTTTAAAAAAATATTTTAGTAAAAATTTTGAATTTATTATTTTATCATTTTCTTTATAACAAATTACGTTAGTTCTTTATAACAAATGTTTATTAAACAAAATGTCGAAGAGTAAATATTTGAGTGAGGATGTATGCATCACCAAAAAGGGAAGTGTCTAGCGCTCGAAGTATGTCTGAACACTTCTAAAATAGACAATAGCTTTGTGGACGAGATTTCTTCTTTTACAATTTTCTTCTAAGTATGCTAATATGGCTCCATTTGGAGTCCTACAAAATAAAATAAAATCTTACAAATTTCTACAAATATAAATTACGAAATAATAAAATTTAAAATTTTCACTCACTGTACGAATTACGATACATTTATTTTTATAATTTTATTTTATTTTATACACTTTTATACAACTTCAAACACATCTTATATTTTAGATATTCTAATTTATTTTTTTGAATATTTATATATATTTTAGATGAATTTGACTTTGAAACATAATCACAAAACTAATAGTGCAAAAATAAATGCTATCGAAAGTTCCTTTTTTTCATTTACTTGATCTATTGGGTAAGTATTTCTCTCATTGATGGTTAGAATTGAATTTGGAAATTACCAGCAATTCCGCTAATTGTTACGTTCTACTGAGACGCTGTCGTTTTGAATGAATGCTTAGATCACACAAAGGAACAAAAAGGAAGGGGAGAGAGCGAGAGAGTGTGTGTTTAATGGTGACGGTTGAGTGTGTGATTGGCTATCATCAACCACCACACTCGTCGGTTGTTCTCTTCCTTGAGAGGAAGGGTTTTTGTAGGGTTTCAATCTCTGGTCTTCCCACCCACCAGTATATGTAAACATATATACAGTGTAGAGAGAGAGAAAAAAAAAAAACAAATGGGTTCTCTGAAAAATGAGGTTGCCAGATTACTACTAGATGAGAAAGAAGAAGAGGAACAAGAACCCATATTAATGGAGAAATCTCAGAGGTTTTGCATGTTTCCAATTCGATACCCACAACTTTGGGAGATGTACAAGAAGGCTGAAGCCAGTTTTTGGACTGGTAATGCATATATATTCACACAAATAATACACACACAAACGCGTAACTTCTTGTAAATTCATACATTTGAAAAAGTTTGGAGATTTCTCCGGTTTTGTTACCCAAAATTGGAAAATTTCGAAATATCTCCACTTACTCAAAATTGGCTTTGCATCTGTTCTCTTTAATCTCTTTATTTCTCAGTTTGTTTTTGATTTATTATTAAAAGATTATTCCCCTGTGTGGTGTTTATGCTTACTTCATTGTGAAATGAATTTTACTTTTAAGACCTTTTGCCCTTGTCCTTGTCGAAGACATTAGGTTCGAATCTTTAATCCTGAAGTTGATTATTTGTCTTTTTGCTGAATTTGTTGGTGGATGTGTGTTTGTAGCTGAAGTGTTCTGTGTTTTCCCTGTTTCTGGAATTTCGTTGGGAATAGAGAGAGGATTGAAATCGGGTGTTATTTTTGTTTATCAAAGTGGTTGGATTCATTAAGTTTGATGAATTCATTGGCTTTGCTTGATTCTGCTTGTTCCTTGGATACTTCTTGTGGGGTGCTCCATGAAACTCGCTCTTGGAGGACAGATGCTGTAGAATATGATATACTTTTACCTCAGGAAAGCAATTTCAATAAGTGTTTTTTTTCTTTATTATTATATTTTGAAGGTCGAAAAACAGGATACAAAAGCATTTTTTTTCTGGTATTGTCCTTAAGGCACAGATTGCATGGGCTGATATTAATCACACTACTGGAAGCGGACAAATGAGAGGTGAACACATCATTTCAACATGTTTCAGGCATTGTGTGAGCTTTGACTAGATATTAGGCGATTTTTGCAAGGAAAAGACAATTCTGCATTAGTTTTAGGCACTCTGGGCTGGAATGTCATCAAATGTTCATATTGAAAGCAGTCCCTTATCATTGCACCTATACTGAAGTTTTAGTCTCTTGTATAAGTAATGTAATCTATATTTTACGCATTTTTATTCCTTCAAATTTTTATTTCATATCATTATTTGATCCTGACTAGCACTTTAAACCATTGGTTGATGAGGCAACTGTTATGGTAGTTAAGTTGTCTTGACTTCTGTCTTGAGCAGAGCAGTCTCTGGATTAAGTCTTGAGCAGAGCAGTCTCTGGATTCTGCTCGTCCCCAAGTCCTTTTGGTGCCTTATAGCATTGATAGCCAATTAGCACGTTTCAGACTATGCAACAAGAACTTTTTAAGTAAGAAACCTTCAAAAGTTGTGTCCATGAAGCAGGCAGGTCCATCAGTATGTTATAGGAAAATGGAGAAATTTTTTCCTCCAATTGGTATGCTAAAGTATGTTTCATACTTTGGTGGATGGCTGCATCATTCCTTTAAAGGCCTCTAATCCAGTCATCAAGTAAGGACCTTCAAATCACTAGCATGATTATGCAGTGACGGGGTTTTCTTTTAATGTAAAAAAAAGCAGTCGGTAAAATACATGTTACCACAATCCCACTTTAGCACCAGTACTTACAATTGTGCTGCTTTGCCACCATACATTTGATCCAATTTCATTGTCTCCCCTTCGTCCAATCCTGTCATGTGAGCCTTAGTCGACAAATGGACTTGCTTATGGAATTAGATGGGTGGCTGAAATTGGAACTGGATCAAATGTAGAGGGACAAACTGACACAATTAGAAGTACTGGTCCTAAAATGAGATTGGTAGTAAAGTATGAGAGTGGTAAGTGTATTTTACCTAAAAGCAGTTTAAGTATGTTGGACTGCTAGATTATGGGTTTGGATTTGGGACATTTGGAATTCGGGCATATGGCATTATTGCTCATAACACAACCCAATATATGTGATCTTAAAGATTTCTTCTGCTGAGAGAATCACCCATTGGAGAGGTCTTAATTTCTATGTGGAATATCAGTGTGTTGAGCACATACGACATCACTGGTCCTAACATTGGTGGCCAAGGTGCATTCTTTTGCCCTAAATGGCTTAGCCACGGTGATATCTTTCTATATATAAGAAAGCACATGAGTATCAACAATTGGGGAAAAGGTGATGGGTTTGCTTGAGGTAATAGATGGTGGTGGTAGTACTTAGTGCCTTAGTGGTGGTGTGGCTGTCAGTAGACGTGGTGGTATAGTGTTTGTGGCTGCACTGTCAACCTGTAGGTGGCAACTGTGGCATTGATGTTGATTTTCCCTTAGGGATTGACGGCAATGGTGATTATTGGCAATAAAAAATGGTGACCATATCAACAAAAATGGTATCCACCAGTAGCTGCATTTTCAGGTTTCACTATTAATAAGGATATTCATGGGCATTAGGAAATCTGATCTGTCCTACCTTCAAGCATCTCATATTGGGCTTCTTTGTATCTGTTGTTAAGTTGAATGCACTGTTATTTCACTTATCGTTGTTTTCATTTTCAACTTATCTATTCTGCTAATTGCCAGTACGGTGCTTTCTTTCCATACATCATTATAATAATATTTTTTGGGCTCTCAGCTGAGGAGGTGGACCTGTCCCAGGATGTGCAGCACTGGGACTCTTTATCTAATTCTGAGAAACACTTTGTAAGCCATGTATTGGCTTTTTTTGCTGCATCTGATGGGATTGTTTTGGAGAACTTGGCTGCAAGATTCTTAAATGATGTTCAAATTCCAGAGGTAAATTTCTTAACAATGCTTCTTTATAAGACTCTGTCATTTCGGTGTTGATCATTCGACCTTCTATGGTCAGGTCCTTCGAACTGGTGCATGCCTTTCTATCATGTAGTGAATTGATGGTTATATTAAAGTTTGCGATTATTTCATGGTTTGTATGTTTGTTGTATTGGGTGAACTTTGTGAGGAGTTAATTTATACTTGAAAGACTTGTGTTGCTTATCCTGCAAGAAGTGTCTAGAGAGTGCTCTTTACAGGGGAAGTGGTTGAGTCTCCATTTCAGTGTGCATATAAATTATATATGGACACTGCATAAGTTACTGCCTCCTTTAATAATTTTTACTGATCATGAAATTCTGAAACCTACTTCCCTAAAGTTAACACTAACTCTTATTTTATTTCCTAGGCTCGGGCATTCTATGGATTCCAAATTGCAATGGAGAATATACATTCTGGTAGAGCTTTTTGTTTGATATTAGGATGATTTATTAGCTCATACATTATTGAGTTAACTGATAGCGGGTATTTATTCTTCCTTTTTAGAGATGTACAGCTTGCTTTTGGAAACATACATCAGAGACTCAAGGGAGAAACATAGATTGTTCAATGCAATTGAGAATATTCCCTGTATTGCTCAAAAAGCCAAATGGGCTTTGAATTGGATTCAAAGGTATTATAAGATTCTTACTTTGCCCCTACTTATTACTTCTATATAATACAACTCAACTCAACAAAGCTT
Organism: Vitellaria paradoxa; assembly: GCA_019916065.1. Taxonomy (NCBI): domain Eukaryota; kingdom Viridiplantae; phylum Streptophyta; class Magnoliopsida; order Ericales; family Sapotaceae; genus Vitellaria; species Vitellaria paradoxa. Next base: position 43,438,341 of record CM034241.1, on the reverse strand, counting down.
TAGTACCAAACGAGTTGGGGTCGCTGGTTCGGCAAATGATTTATTACATCTACATCATGATTTTGTTAAATAATAGCATATGTGAGACTTGATCTATTGATCATTCTTGTTCTAATAACGGTTGAACATGCTTCCTAGACTTGGCGGGAATAAAAAAATTTAACTTTTCTGGGTCATAACAAAATTTTAAGTATATTTAGTATTTTGTTTGTGCAGCATACTTTTGTTTCATATTGATTATTATTTATGCTTCATAGTGAGGTTTTGTTTTTTTTTTCCTTTAATACCAGATGTGCACATTGAGTTATATTTATTTAAAAAATGCTTTTCATGTATGTTGCAATGAGTTTGGATTAAAGCTGCGTCTCTCTCTCTCTCTCTCTCTCTCTCACGTCTGCACATGTGCGTGTGCACTCCCTTGAGGGGTTGGGTTGGAATTTCTCACTGAACATGCTATTGAATCCATTTGAATGGAAGCATATGTGAAGTGGGGAAGAAGATATGTTAAAACGCTGTTATTTAATTTTGGATATTTGCTTTCTTCTCTTGCATTTGCAAGTAGATGCCTCTGCTGCCTTTTGTGCCCTTTTGGCATGCAAGGAGAGTATCTCTAGCAAATACTCTAATGTGGAACTTGGCTTTTCCCATTTTTGAAGAGCAAAATCTTAACAATAAGTATTTGAAGTGATTTCCTTTTAATGGTTGAGATGCCACTTTTATTAATTTGGCTGAATATATTATCGGCCTGTTCCACTGATATATTACAATTTTTTTAAATATCTGTCTTACTCTCATAACAAGCCATTGCCCTTTTTTTTTGGTTCAAATCAAATCTGTCTATTGCCCTTTATAATTGTGGTAGTAGGCAGCGATGAAGCCACGATTTTTTTTTTTTGGGTCCCGGTTTTTTTTTTTTGGGGGGGGGGGGGAATTTAGGCTGTTTTTTGATGTCACATTTAGGCCTAGAAAAAATTATAACTAATACTATAAACTATATTTAATCAATATATAACAATGTTACATCACTAGAAGTAAGTTTTATATGTAAATATTCACAAACAAAATTCAGCTTCATATACATATCTTATGAATTTTGTCAATGAAAGTAACACTTGACAACTTTTCTTGTCATAGAATTTATTAATAATTAAATTTATAGTGAATTTATTGCGTTTTCCCTTCCATCTTATTCTGAAACTTTATTTTAGCAGTACTCATAGCTAAGAAATACATGCTCTATAGTTGCAATAGAAATTGACATTTTTTCATTTTGCATGAACTAAACTTGTGTCTTTTGATTTTCCTTCTTTATTTTATTTTAGTTTCTTCAAATTTATTAAATATTATTTAATATTGGACTGTCTATGATAGTTTTAAAAATTTTAAATATTTAGACTAGAAATTTTTTTTGTAGCTTAAATTTTGGGGCCATTTAAATTTTAGACTATTTTTTTCTTTTTATTTTTTGTTTCAATAGCCATAAGTGATGGGTTGGATTATGTATAGATGATAAAATTAGTTGGGATTCTAAATTTTTCTGGACTATAAATAACAATTAAGAAAAAGGTATTTAGATTTTAGGGAGGTTGGTCCATAGCCTGAAAGTTTCTTAACCTAGAAATTTATGTGTACTAGTGTTTTCTTGAACCAATTATAGCATTAAATGTTTTTGACCCAAAAATTTATATATAGTAGTGGTGTTTTTTCTTAAATTGAGGTTTACCATTTTTTAAAATTTTAGGGGGGGGGGGGCCGAACTATATTATAAATTTTTTTTAGCTCAAAAATTACATATATGGGTGGCATTTTCCCAAACTTAAGCCCCTCAAGCCTTAGCTGGCCTCATCCCTGGTAGTAGGGTACATATACGAGCTAGGAGGTACCGTTTTCAGCAATTCCTCATTGTGCTTATCTTCATATGCAGCTCCACCTCATTTGCAGAAAGACTTGTTGCTTTTGCATGTGTAGAAGGCATATTTTTCTCAGGGAGGTATGCTTCTGTCAAATTAACCATCTCCTTTATATTCTTCTGCGCGGCTAGTTTTAAATGTCAGATTTGTTTGTGAAAAGATTCACATTGCACATTCTCTTTTCTTCTCAGTTTCTGTGCCATTTTTTGGCTTAAAAAGAGGGGACTGATGCCGGGCTTGACATTCTCAAATGAACTTATTTCTAGAGATGAGGGTCTTCACTGTGATTTTGCTTGTCTACTATACAGGTGGCTTTGCTGCTATTCTTATCGTGACTTAAATATTAATTCTTGATTGGAAATTTTCATCACAGCTTGTTAGTTGCTGCTATAAAAGTCTATTTTTTGCTGAAATATGTTTTAGTTCTTTTTTTTTTCTTTGAAAAGATAAAGAAAGGAGGTTTTTTTTTTGGGGGGAGGGGGGAGGAAAGAACTGAGATATTTTCCATCTACAGTGTGTTACGGAAGCAACTACATTGGCAAAAAGTCCATGACATTCTGCATGAAGCTGTTGAGATTGAGACACAGTTTGTTTGCGAAGCTCTCCCTTGTGCATTGATTGGCATGAATTCAACACTCATGAGTCAATATATAAAGTTTGTTGCCGACCGTCTTTTGGTATTACCCTTATATTGTCTTTCAATCTAGGGAGTTAATAATGGTGGTTTTGATAACTAAAGTTTTTTTTTTTAATTATTTTTTTTTTCATTTTCAGGTTGCTTTAGGGTGCCACAAGAAGTACAATGTAGAAAATCCCTTTGACTGGATGGAATTCATTTCGTTACAGTAAGTATTAAGGAAACACAGTCCTTAAATTTGGGCTTCATGATATCCAGTGAAACATTATGCACAAGTGTTGGACCCAAAGTATTGGTCTTTAGCGGTGGGTAATGACACTGAGCTATTATGTCCTAATTCAATCTCTAAGAAGTTTATGCTTTGGGTTTATGACTCATGCAGGACACTAGAGAGCCTTTTCTTCAAGACATCATGATATCTGTGATCATTTGATTTTGAGGCTTTCCACTGTCTAGTGCTGTGGAGTAAAATCACATTTTTGACGCTATACCACAGTGAGATTCCTCGGGACATGAGATGTTGGGTCCCAACTTCCAACCTTCTTATTACAAAGTTATGCGGAAGAAAGGCATTGCCATGTAGAGATTGGTCTTGGTTTCAAATATTCTCATCAATTATTTTCATCCCATTCTTCCACTATATGAGAAACTTGGTTTTGAGCTCAAGGGCATGCCAACAGTGGCAAGGGTGGACCCACATTGGGCTCAGCGGGGGCAATTACCCCCGCTCAGCTAGAAATTGCACTTAAACCTCTCTTATTTTTCAACTAAACAAAAAATCCCATGGTACTTTGCTCCCTACTATTCACCTGTAGCTGCCCGCAAATGCACAAAAGCAACCCGCAACCTTTTTTTTTCTTTTTTTTTTTTTGTAAATTATCCCCACAAATTTTATTACATCACCATAATTATCCTTAAAAAGCTAATTTCATTATAAAGATATCATATTTTTCTCCTACTCAATCATTGTAGATAGCTTTTGCTTTTTCCATTGACACGTTTTGCCTGAATTTCTGACGATTGCATTTCAGATTTCTGGGAATGAGAGTATTCTGTAATGTCAGTCATGATTTATTCTTGATTCATCTGACTATGCAGAGGAAAAGCTAACTTCTTTGAGAGAAGGGTGGGTGATTATCAGAAGGCTTCGGTGATGACAGGAATACAAGATGGTGCTAAAAATTTTGTCTTCAAGCTTGACGAGGACTTCTAGTAATCAAATTGATTCGTCTTGGTATGAGTACTAGATGCTAAAACAGAGCATTCAGATTTCATTATTATTATTTTATTGCAAGAACATATTTATTGTAAATGTCATTTTCACTTGATGCGAAGGCAAGGGTTCATTGTCAAAAGTATGATGTCGAAGCCAAAAAAAAAAAAAAATGCTTAATCATCCGGCATGGTAACTTTATTATATCAAAACCCGGCCTTCACTGACTATACACTGCTTGTTCCCATGGTTTTTTCCTCTGTTTTTTAGTGCTTGTCTTGTAATTGAAAAAGTACTAAGCATTATTTTTATGTTGATTTTTTATTGAGGTGGAATGGTTCAACAATGATATTGTTTGGACTTACCACCAACTTTGGTGTTGCTTTTGTGCATTCCATCATTGAGATTCTTTGGGTAAAAAATAAGGGGAAGGATATAGAGTTTTTGTCTCATAATATGAGCTCGTGACGCTTGTTTTTGCTGTGGCTGATGTTGCATATCCATGGATCTCTGGTAATATCAGATTCTGATATTTCTTTGGTTTGAAGTTTTCTTGCGATGGGGTGTAGGGTGATGAAACTTTGTTTATTTATTTATTTTTGCCATAGGTGGTAGTGTAATAAACTTTGCCTATGATGAATTCTTGTTTGGCAGGTGGGAAAGGGTCAATAGAAATTGCTGATCACACACTGCACCCACCAACAACTTTGTTTTATGCAAGGCAACTAGTTCAGATGACCCGTGTTTGGTTTCTGAGAAAATGGGATTTTGGAATAGTGAAGAGTAAATTCAAAGCTTTGATTCATTTCAATTAAACTAAGAAAAACAATAATAATAATAATAATAATTAATGTTCTGAGACCATGATGGTTGGCATGTTACCCGTAAGATTCATGATTTTCTTTGAAGACCCGGTAAAAGCCTTGAGTAGTTTGCAAGTATTTGAGTTCATTTGCCTTCCACATCATCACTCAATATGTGGAATATATTTTTTATTTTTATTTTTATTTTTACAGGCTGAAAATATAGAAACTTTTTTTTTTTTTTTTATCTTTTTTGCATGCAAATTAACAGTGTAAAATTACGTATGGCTTTCTATACCATCAGCTATGGACATCAACTCAAATGATTAAATTTGATCATAATTAAGGCATTATCATGTTTTCATGGCATGCTTTTCCTATAAAGTCAAAAGTTTCTGTAAAAGTTGAGATGGAAGGAATATCACCTCACTAATTATATGGTTGATTCTCGAAAATTATATATCTGCTTGGAGAAATTGAATCCAGAACATGCAGTTGATTCCTAGAAATTGCATAGATAAAACAAGTTTTTATGGTTCATTTTTATTTATTATTTATTATTTTTTAAGTTGTTGCCCACGTCAGCGTGTTATGTTATTAAATTGGAAAGTACAAGGCAAGTTGTGTGAAAGTCCGTTGAAGCCCTCGAAGCAAAATTGCACTTTCGGTCCTTGTTGGGGACAAAAGTTTTTGCTTGTGTGCGCTCAAAGAACTGGGTTTTGGGCCCTCATCATTGGGTTTCAAGCTACACATTTATTTATCTTCGAATAACTAATTGTTGTAGTACAAAAATGAATTAAAAAAAAAATTAAAAGAAGAGATTGGTTCATAGTTTTTTTTTATATATATAGATTTCCAAACGTTACCTTAAGTCTCAATCATGTTTGCTTGGCTTTGCCGTCTTCATTTAGGTTGGTATGGCGTAATTTTCCATAGGCATATTGGGTGCCGTTTGGTGGATATATAAAATATAAGGGGAAAAAAAATCCCCTAAACTATAACCCGTTTTTCACTTTATCCCACTAATTATCAATTTTTGCATTTTACCCAAAATTATGACTTTGTTTTATGTTAAATTGTCACAAATTGTTTATACCGTTTAAATTGTTAAAGAAAGTAGTCATGTGATAAGACCGTGATTTTGAGTTGTGGAGGGGCAAATTTGGAAAAGTAAAAAATAAAAACACACTCCCCTCTTAAATTATAGTCACTTCCTATTTTATCTTATCAACTATCAATGGTCTTATAATGCATCCTAAACTATGACTGTATCTTAAGTTATCTCAAATTATTTATGCTACTTAAATTATTGGTTGGAAAAATTCACATAACTTTAGGAGAAAAACTTTAACCTCCTTCAACCTTAAAGTTCATTGGTAGCTCAATTGGAGGGGGCGAAAATTTTATTAATCAATCAACAAGATTTTCTCTAATTAGGCAAAAAATCCTTCAAACAAGTAATAAAAATTTTTGAACAAATAATTCATCCAAGTTTTTACTCAGAAAACACTGTGATGATTTTGTGAAGAGAAGCATGAACTTCCTTACCATTACTTACTTAGTGTAAAATACAAATATTTAATATATATAACTTATTTAACTTGATCTGCACTTCACTTGAAGTTATGTGTTTCTTATGTGATTGTTTTTCATTAACACTTTAAGTAATGTAAATAATTTGGAATTATTTGAGATAAAAAGTCATAGTTTGAGGTGCAATTTTAAACCATTGATGGATGAGGGGTAAAGTGGTACATGGGTCATAGTTTACAGAGGCATTATTATTATTATTACTTTTTGTACTGTCCTTCTTATTTTGGCTCTTACTTAAAGTCACATGTTGTCAAGTGATTATTTTTTGTTAACAATTTAAGCGGTGTAAATAATTTGGGACACATAACTATATTTTAGAATGTAATGTAAGAGAATTGATAGTTAAAAAGATAGTGAAAAATGATAGATAGTTTTAGAGGTGGTGTGTTTTTTTCACAAAATATATGCTCCATCGGTTCCTTTATCTTAGCATATCTAACAATGATGTGATTTAAATAATAAAAATATAACTTAAAATACTAATCTAATCTTTGGATCTAAAGGTGCGTTTGTTCGAAGTATGTAGGAGAGAAATTTGATAATTAATCCAATGAGGCCACAAATTGTTTCTTTTTTCTCTTTGTTTGTTTGCTTTTTTTTTTATTTTTATTTTTTTGGGCTTTCAGGGGATTATATGTCCCCCAGATTAAGAATATAAATAATAGGGTAAAGTACAAAAAATACTCTTACAGTTTACTCTCAGTGTCACTTAAGTTTCACGCGTTTCAATTGCAACAGTCAAATTTTTTCACTTTCGGTCAAATATCAATTTGGTCCTTCCGTTAGTTGACCGTTAAAAACAACCGTTAGATTGAAAGTGACACTGAGGATAAACAATAATTGAAATTACCATTTTATCCTCAGTTTAATGGTTATTTCTAACGGTCAACTAACAGAAAGATCAAATTGAAACTTGACGAAAGTGTAGGGATTTGACTGTTGCAATTGAAACGTGTGGGACTAAAGTGAGACCGAGGGTAAACTATAGGGGTATTTTTTGTACTTTACCCTAAATAATATAATATCACCTTTGATATTGTATATTTTTATATTCAAATTAGTTTTCCGTCAAGATTCAAATTTAAGTCCTACAATATTTTCTATCAAATTTAATTTTTTATTCCGCTTCATATTTCACTAAATAAAAATTAAAAAAAAAATTCCTTATAAAAAAATTAATCTCATATCTAATTCTATATTATTTCACAATATTACTTCCACCACCTATTATATTTCCTAATTAAATGTACCCTACGTATTTGTTGTGGGAGATAGACATTCAAATCTTTTTTTTTTTTTTTTTTTTTTTTCCCGTTTTGGGAGAAAGCTTAAGCCTATTGAATTCTTTACTTCACATTTTTAAGCAAACATAAAAGTTTTAATTTCTATTTTTCAACAAATCCCAAAGCCAAACAAAGCTTTCATTTTTGATAATCTTTCCCCTTATTGTACTACCAACCAACTTCTAATCATACCAACTTCGTTCTTGTACATGGGGGCATGCAATCATTGTATTTCATGTTGGTGACCAAACCAGTTCACCTAATTCACCTTCTGTATGGCAACTTTCATTTGATTAAATGTGAAATTTAACTCCTGAAGATTGGTTGAACTGATAAGATTTTGAGTTTGTTTGTCAATAATTATTAATTTGAGTCTTCTCAGAGTTATTGAAAGATTTATATGATCATTAATTTCAAAGTGCCAAACATTAGTTGGAGTGCAGACAAATTAGCTCAGATATCATCGATTACACAAAAAAAAAAAAGAATTAATCGAGGTGCGCCCAAACTGATTCGAACACCTTTGATTAAAAAAAATAAAATTAAATGTAAAATTTCATGCCATGTTATGACATAATAATCTTAATCCTTATCACCTTTTTTCAATTAATCAATGATTACCAAACCCACAAGTGGACAGGTAAAGAAAGACCTCACTTAATGAGTGCAATCTTGTTATTTTCAACATTCCATATATGTGTGTATATAATTAAACTTTTGTTTGTTGTATCATAGGACTCTCTCTCTCTCTCTCTCTCACCACTAATAAGGTCAAATTAGTTTTTTTTTTTTTTTTCTTAAGCCAATTCAATTAAAATTTTTCATTTAAAAGTGTTTCAAATACAAAATTTTATTTATTAAATTAAATTAAATTAATTTCTTATTTTTAAATTAAATTAAGTTTTTTGTAGAAATATTTTTAAACATAGCATTTTAGAAACAAAAATTACACCCAAAAAAAAAAAAAAAAATTGATGGGGGTTGAAGCGTTCGTGTTGGTTGGGGGGAGTTAAAGGATAACGATGGCCCCATTATATCATTGTCATATGAGTTAACACAAAGCCCTGCGCAAGGCCCCGCCCCAGGAGTGTTCACCTACCAATATATATATATATATATATAAATCTATCATCATGCACAAGCACAGACTGTATATATATATATATATATGTATGAGAATAAAGGTACTATTGATACATACTTGCACTCTCGCTTTGTCACGCGCACATTCAGTCAATGGAAACAGTGGAGAGATAAAAAGAGAAAGCTGGCTTTTCAATACCTAAAGCAATAATAGATTATCACCAGCACCAACTTTGATAGGGATGATATACGTATATACATATATATATATATATGTCACCTGTCATCGTCTCCACCTACCCCTAACCACTATCCTTTTTTATCATTTTCATCATCCAACAAATAATTATTAAAAAAAAAAAAGAGTTGGTGTGAAGTTGAACGACGAGGGGTATTGCCTATAACTAAAAGAATTTGTCAACAATAATAATAATAATAATAATGATAATAATAATCATAATAATCAGTATGTTATGTAAGATTTGTGAATTTATTAATTCAAAGTAATAAATTAATAAAATTTTATTTTTATATTTTATACATTTTTAAAAAAAACTAAGATGATATTTGATTTGCATTTCTATTTCTTATTTTCTATTTTTCGTTTTATATGTTTTATGTTTTCAAAATCTCAAAATAAAGAAAATAGAAAACGTATTTAGTTAGATATTTTTTATTTTTCATATTTTAAATTTTTTTTAATTTGAGTTAAAAACGCTCAAAACGACTTTTTGTCATTTCATTTCATATGTGAACCTATTTTCTATTTTGTAAAACAAATTTTAAAAATACAAGTGACTAAATATTTTTTAAACTATTTTTCTTATTTTCAAAAATACAAAATAAAACATGAAAACAAAATAGGTATACTAAATAAGACCTAACATTTTTCGAATTATGTCTATTTAGGAGTTTGGCATTATTTTTCTTGGAGTTATGTTATACAGTCACATAATTGGACAGTATTTATATTAAAAGTATATTATAATGTTATATAATTAAAAATTTTAAGTCTGTCCTTCTCATGGGTGGACTGACTCCTAAGCTGTCCTAAATCATAACTTGAGTAGTTTGGCTTAAACTTTTTAATTTATTTTTTTTTTAAATTTAACTCAATTCACTCAACCTTTAAAATGTTGTTTAACTTGAATTTTAATTTGCACGTAGTTCGCCGTATTTTTAGACTTCTCCTGTCTGATCACACTAAAACTTATCAAAAATTACCAACTTTAAATAATATTTGTATTTCTTTCCAATCAAAATTTTCATATATTACTTTTATATCACATCTTTTTATTTTTATTATACTTTTTCCTCCATTTTTTATCTACCAAACAGGCCTACCTTCTCTGGAATATGCCCTCATCTGGAATTTGGAATATGCCCTCATCCATCTTCACCGTTACCTTGTCTTCGCTGGGGAGGAGAGGTGGGCCAATGCCTAAACTGCCATCCAAACAATTTTTTTTTTTTTTTTTTTTTTTGCGAATTCCTTCTGGCTTATTTTCTTGGAAAAATTAGATTTTAATCTAGTTGATAATGTATATAGTAATGCTAATCTATTTTATAATACTAAAATAATATATTTTCTCTCTCCTCTTCTCATTCACTTCAATTCTAAGTGGTATGCTTCTTTAATCTCCATTCCATATTTTTCTTTTTTGATAGAATTTTGAATTATTTTTTCATTTTCCCCTTTCCTTTTATTTTCTCATTTACAAAAGCTTTGTATCTTTATCTCAAATCATCAAAATATTATAACTTCACTTTTTCTTTTGCATATAAAAGTATTAGAGTTGTGGCATATGAATTTAATAAATATAAAAAAACTCACGAGTTCAGAAAAAGGGACTTATGTTTTTGGATTCCGAAAATAGATCCATTTATTTACAAATTTCATATGATTGAATTGATGGGTTTCAAAAAAAAGAATCTACCTGCTTATAAATTTAGTATAATTATAAAATTTATATATTTTAAATATATTAGTAATTAAATTGAAAATACAGATAAAAATAGAATTAAACTAAAAACACAAAGAGAAAATTTTAAATAACAATAGATTATTTCTCTTATAATAGCTTATTTAGTATTTTCAAAATTTAATAGTATAAAAAAATTGAATATTAATTAGATTTGGGAGTAATTTTTTTTTAATTGTAATTTTAAATTTAAATTAGTCACATTGATTATATTTGATTTATTTTATAAAGCACATATGATTAATAATAATATTTTTTATTTGAGAACTTACTTATTGGTTCATTTTCGTTGTAAAATTTATTGAACAATTGATTAATTCAGATTAGAAGAATATTTAAAAATAATTAAATATTAATCAAATTTAAAAAATATAACTTCTCTGACAATAATAACTTTTATTATATCTTAAATTTAAAAAACAAAAAAAGTTAAAATATTACTTAAGCTTGGGAATTAATTTTTTTTGTTTTAAAAAATTTTTAATTCTAAATTTAAATTGATCACACAAACGACAATTTTTAACTGATTAATAATACTCAATATTCGAGTTATTTTTATAAATTTATACTATCTGTCTATCTATAATACTAAAAGAATATATTTTTTTCTCCTTTTTTTCACTCCAATCTTATGTGGCATGCCATTCCATTTTTTCATTTTTTTATAAATTTTTGAATTATTTTTTAAATTCATTCATTACCTGTTCTTCTATTCTTTTTTTTCATTCAAAAAATATTTTTTCATTTGTTCTACATCACTTAAATACTATAATTTTACCTTTTTTTTTACCTGTAAAAAATTAGAATTATGGCATATGATTTTAATAAATGTAAAAAAACTTATAAATTCTTAAAAAGGATCCACTTACTTATAAATTTTTAATATTTATATGTAAACCTGATTATAATTAATTCTGTTAATTTATTAGCATTGACAAAAATAAAAAAATATAGATATAAAAATTAAATAATTATTGTTTAAAATTATGTAATTTTATTAAAATATTTTGTAATGTATTTAAAAATTATATTTTACCTATAAAAAATTATTCAATTCCGTGCTTTGCAAGTGCTAACACAAGTGTATCTATTAAATTAATGGGAAGTCAGCGTGTTAGATCCACTTCATCCGGGATTACTCTGTGAGGGCCATGGCTTCTGGTTGCACCGTCTTGTCCCCTAAACCCTTATCCTCCCAATAAATGAAAATGACAACTTCACCCTTGCTTTCATCAGGGGAAGGAACTTCCGACTTAAGGGAAAACTCTTCCTAGAACAGTAATTTTACAGTCATGCAAAGCAATTTTGTGTGGATTTTACGTAAGTCAAAACCAATAACTAGATTAGTGCCCCTCACCCTGTTTGACTTTAAAATTTTTTAGTACAGAGAGAGAGAGAGAGAGAGAGAGAGAGAGAGAGAGAGAGAGGGGGGTTTAGAGATCATGGGGTTGCCAATAAAGAAATCAACACACCCTCTACTTGCGAGAGGCTTCCTTGGTGTTCTTGTATTTGTAATCATAAACCCATAGCCTGAAAGTAGCAATTTTGGGTTGGTGATAATTTGTTGTTATTTGGATCAAAGGCACGTTTGCTAAATAAAAAATTTCTTTTAGTAATTAGAACTTTTTATGCATTTAATAAAAATTTTTAACTTTAAATAACTTTTGATAATCTTAGTAATTTTTTGTACAAAACAATTGTTAAAAATAAGAGATTAATTAGTCAAATAAAAAAATTAAAGAAAATTAGAGAAAGTCAGGTGACCAAACGGATCTAGTGACCCTTATTGGTTTACTTTGAAATGACAATATTGCCCTCACACTCAATTATACGTTAAAGAGAGAAAAAAAATTTAATTGACTATGTATGACATTATAATCACATTCTACTATGTATTAGTAGAAGAGTTGCCAACGTAATTATTCTTAATCATATATAGTTTTAATTTTTTTCTATCTCTAAAAAATGAAAAAAAAGAAGTTAGTAATATTTGGTGATTTTAAAAATCCCTGAAACTAATTACAATTTACATCCATATATTTTTACATTGAAATTTTGATTATAACAATTAAAAAAATGAGAATTTACTTTGTAGTAATGGAACCCATGTTAAAATTTTATTAACGTGTATATTTTACCCTTGGTTGATGGTTGTATGTATATTTAAAGGTAAAAATTTAAAACGGATGGTGACATGATCTCTACATTACAAGGAATTGAATTCAATTAAAATATTAAATGGTGTAAATTGTAATTCACCCAAATCCCTAATCCCTAATCCGTTGAAGGATTAGGACCGGAAAGCTTCCATATGAGTTCAACATCACCCATTGAATGTTATGTGAGATTTGAGTTAAGAATAATAATAGGGCGAGATCAAGACTTTTTTTGGTTTTGCTGAATTTATTACTCAGTTAATCACAACAGGGAAAGCTCATCTCAAACTCGCTTTACACTTTTTTAACACGTTTTCGATTGTAACAATTTTCCTTAAATCATCCCCTCCACGCTACATTCACCCGATTAACTAATATTATTACGTATTAATGAATGATATATTTGACTCTAATATAATTAAGAGGTGTTTGGAGTTCCACAAATTAGTAAAAAAATATTATTTGGGTAACTTTTTGGTATTTGGAATTTAACCACTATACCATCTATTTTGGAAAAAAAATAGTTCCGTTTGAATGTATTTTTGTTCGTTCGAATGGATTTCGGCAAAAAATTTTTTAACTTTTCTGTCAAAATTTTTTGAAAATTATAGATATTTTATTAGAATTTGCAGAAAAGTTATTAGAATTTATAGAAATTTTATTAAGATTTATAAAAATTTGTTGGTATCTGTAGATACATATAAATTTATATAGATTCGTCTAGTTTGAGGTGAAAAAAATTTGTTATAAAATTGTAGAGTTTTTAAGAACTTTTTTGAGTTTTTTTGGCACTCTAAACAGGCCTTATGTCTTGGCCTGTTATTCATCATAATATAACATTATCAATTTTGAGTTGATTTAGATATAATGCAAAATTTTTTAAAAAGTTACCCAGCTTAATAATGTTCTCACTCATATTTACTTAGCTTTGAAACTCCAATAAAATTTGACAAAGACGTTAAATTCTAAAACCTAATGCAAAGGTTAAAGGGGGTTGAAGTGCTTAAATCAACTGTTTTAATTTAACCAGAATAAGTTTGACTAAATCAATAAATTTTATTTAATTGAATTAATAAGTTTTGATTAAACTAAGATAGTTAATTTAAATACTCCATTCTTTAAAGTGCAAAAACACACCAGGGGACTCTATTGAATACTTTATTTTGGGCATGTTTGACACATTAATTTTTGGTAAAAATTTTTAAAAATCACTAAAAGAAATTTATTTTTTTATCTCATTGCACGAATTATAAATTTATAACTCATCTCATTTTATCTTATTTTATCTCACTTTTTATCACTACAAACGCATCATTTATTGCATATTATAGTTTCAAAGAACAAAAACAAAGATACATGCCGCTGGCAAATAGCAATAGTAACGTCATTTTTCCTTAAGAAAACATAAAAATTATTTTTTAGCAGTCTATTTGAGGATAAATTATCTTATGGCACCTCTTTGTCTCCATATGCCAATTAATTTCTTTTTCAAATCCATTAATAACCCTAACTCAATATTCTAATCCCACAAGTGCCCCTCTAACCCAACCCGTATATATAAATTAATATTTTTGGTTAATTAATTTATTTTTTCTTAAGGGGTCTCAACTTTCTTCTCTGTTTTGACTTCCCCAAGTTTTACCTTTCAAAAAAAAAAAAAAAAAGAAAAGACTTCCCCAAGTTTCACATCACGGACCAATCGGGAACTAGATTTGCCCAATGTTAAATCAGTAGGCTGTACCAACCATTACCTTCCACTCTCTGTCTTTCTGTCTCTCTCTCTCTCTCTCTCTCTCTCTTCCCCATTTACACCTGCTGTTTCTGTTCCATTTCCATATCTGTTTCTCTCCGGAAAATCTCTGCTTGTTTCTATTTTTATTTACAGATGTTCCGTTAAATGGCAGTGGTTTCCGGACAGAGCGGCCTCTGGGACGGTGTCCTGGAGCTAACGAAGGTGGCTCAAGAAAAGGGTAGTGACCCTCTGGTATGGGCAATTCAGCTCTCGTCGAATTTGAACTCCGCGGGCGTGTCTCTGCCCTCTCCCGAGCTCGCAAACCTTCTCGTCTCTCACATTTGTTGGGCCAACAACGTACCCATCGCCTGGAAGTTTCTCGACAAGGCCTTGGCCTTCAAGATCGTGCCACCTTTGCTCGTCCTTGCTCTTCTTTCCACTAGGTCTCTCCCTCTCTCTCTCTCTCTCTCTCTCTCTCTCTCTCTCCCTCCCTCTCTCTCTCTCTCTCTCTCTGTTTTACGTGTTTTTTTTTAAGATTTTCATTTCACGGTTCTGTCTTTTTTGGGTTTTGTTTTTTATTCGAATGGGTGGTTCTGGGTTTTAGTTTAGTGTGTGATTTTTCGTAAACAATCACCGACCGTTGATTTCAGGTGGGTCCCACATTACAAGGTGGGATGTACTTGAAATGAAATGATCGGTTGTACTTGGAATTTTTTTTGGGGGGGGGTGCTCTTCTTCTGAATCCAACCGTTTGATTCTTTCTCTGTGCCATCTGTACTGTTAACTGTTTGATGGAATCGGCGAGGGAGGAGAATGGGGGTGTTATTCTGATGTTTTGCACACACATATTCATGATGATTGCCATGTTCTAATTTTTATTTTTTTTCAGAGATGATTCAAAGTGTTTTCTTGTTTAGTTAACTGTTTATGTATTGGTCCATCCTTGGGCCTTCTTTTGCTTTGTTGCTTGGTGATTTATTTTTATTTTGTTATATTATTCTGGAATTTGGTGGTGCTATAATAAATTTATTGCTGGTAATTGAGCCTAAATTGGTGGTTGATGATTCCCTCCTTGCATTTGTTCGGTGCTGATAATGTGAATTTTTTTTTTGGTGTTTTGGCAATTAGCATTGCCACGGTTGTGAGGCCCTGGAATCCATTTCAAGTGTCTGATTTTTTGCTCTTAAAATGGGGGTAATTTTTTTTTTTTTTTTTGGGCGATGTGGCACCATTGATGGAACCTGTAATTTTCTCTTAAAATGGGTGTAATTTTCTGAGATTAACTATTGATGGAACCTGCAGGACTAGAATTGTTGCTTTGTGTTTGAATTTACAGCATCTCCGCCGTGCTATTGTATGACAATGACATCATGCCCTCCTTTGTTTAACAGGGTTATTCCAAATCGACGTACCAGACCAGCAGCATACAGACTTTACATGGAACTCCTTAAACGACATGCCTTGACAATTGAATCTCATATTGATGTGCCAGACTTCCATAAGTGAGTTATTGGTTTTGTTTAGTTGTTAACATCTAGTTGGCGGGTTGTACTATTTTGGACAGCTCATTTTGGTTTGGATCTTGTTAAGTGATTTTTTATTTTCTTTTTAATTGAAGAAAAATAGAGTATGCCATGCATATTAGAGGCTAAATAAATTTTCTTTCTCGGGGAATTCTGGTTTGCCCAGATATGTTTCCAACTCCAATTCCAATCTTGGCGCTTTTGCAGATTACATTATTGTTCAAAATAGCTTTCCATACCTCTGCTAAGTAGGGGTAGGAAAACCAAGTGATACTGACTATATTGCATAGCATGGATTGCGGTCAGCTTCAACATCGATTCTGATTCTGATATTGATTATGCATAAAAAATACATTTGTTGAGTGTGTGCTGGGAAACACTTAGGGGATGCAATGCCATGCAGGGGTTCTCAGTAATATCATTTGTTCCTAAGTGGCTGATGATAACAAGGCGTATAAGAATTTGGTATGTTATTTATATCCGGCTAATGGGTTAAGAGTGCGTACATTGCCCCTACTCAGGTGCTGCGCCTCATGAAAAGACAAGTCGATATTTTGATTCATAGTTTGGATTTTCTTCTGTTCAGAGTATTCAGTTGCTCATTGTATTGGTTTTGTATTGGCTTTGTTTTCTCCTTCTGGTGCATGTAGTTCCATGCTAGTAGTGTGAAAGATTTTAGTAGTCTTCCCAGTGAACTGGTGATTAACACCTTGGCCAAACTGTGTTAGATATTAACAGAAAATAGCTACAAAATGAAAATAGAAGATGAGGAATTGGTAGGGACGTTAATTAGGAGTATGCTATAGATACCGTGCATGACATGTTGTATGCCTCAGCCAACAGTTTTATCTAGAGGACATTTAGACAACCCAGAGAGTGAAACCTGCCAAGGTCCATCTGTTTTGTTTCTCTCAGTCAATTTAATCTTATTCATTTTATTCTTGTTTTGACAGTAGTGATAGATCCAGGATTTGAGGCTTGGGAGGCGAGGTTGAAAAAATATATACAAGGAGGCAGTTAGGATTTCTGAAAAACATTTGGGGGGCAAGGAGGCTGGAAGCCTCTAAAATAAAAAGGGGTATTCTTTGTTTTTTTTTTTTTTTTTCACTAAAATTACACTAAACCTTAAAAGGATTTTTTTTGAAGCTAGAGGTGACTGCCCCCTTCCAGTTCCGCCACTGACCACAAGTAATCTTTTTATTGAATGCTTGTTCTAATTTATTCCAAGAAATGCGTGCACGAAGAAGTTCAGGCCAGAATGGATTATCACTGCTTCTTAATTTGGGACACATAACATCAACCTATATATATGTTAGTTCTAGTGATCCCATCAAACTAAGTGGACGTAGCATTTTATCCCAACTATGCAGACGTAGCTGCATGCATCCTTGCAGCTGATCTGGTATTGTTTTTAAGTTAATAATATCACAGATAATCCTTGCAATTGATCTAATTTATACAGACCTACTGGGATATATGTGACTTCTGATGGAATTTTATAGCTTTTCATAATTTTAAGTAATGAGAACATAAATCATGCCTTTCAAAAGAGAACATAAATCATTATACTACTTGGTGACATTTTGCTTTCCATATTGTTTTTCACTTATAATTTTGAACTTATCTTCTTTGTGCAGGGTCATGAATATGATAGAAAATGTTCTTCACTTCTCCCAGATATTTGGTTTCGAAGAAGCTGAACCCGGCATTCTTGTGGTTGAATTTATCTTTGCAATTGTTTGGCAGTTGCTTGATGCATCATTAGATGATGAAGGATTGCTTGAATTCACCCCAGTAAAAATGTCTAAATGGGCAACTAAATCTCAAGATATGGAAGTAGACAGTGATGGCAATTATGATGAGAAGAGGATTGAACATCAAGAGAGATTGCAGAATTTAAATACTGTGACAGCCATTGAGTTGATTGGGCAATTTCTGCAAAATAAAGTAACTTCCAGGATTCTTTACTTGGCACGCCAAAACATGTCAGAACTTCATTCCTTCGACAATTGCTTTCAAGCTTCATGCATTATCCTTTAATTGTATATAGGTGGAAGCAAAAGTATAACATTTATCTACTGCCATGTTTATTGGTACGCTTCAGAAAAAAGGACTTTATTCGTTCAGGTGCTTGACAGGAGAATAAACATAGTGTTTGTGAAAGCTTGAACCAACTCCTATAGTGGATTGAAAAGACCATGTGCTATTTCTTGAAGATCAATCTGTTCCCTGTATGAACTGTATAGCCTAGAGAAACAATGACCCCAACCTACTTTGCCGGGCATTGGGATAGATCCTGTTGAAAGTTTAGCCAACTTTCCATATTTGTATCTGGAGTAATTGCTTAAATGCTCTGCTTTTGGCTATGTTTATCATGCACTTGTGCAGTACAAATTCGTTTCTCTTTTTCAGTGACTTATAAAAAGTTAGAAATAGTTGGACAACAGTATTTGGTCTTCACTTTGGTATTAACCATGCTTTTGAGCATTGTCTTATATTTTAACTTCGCTATTTGGGCTTTTCGATTTTCCAATTGAAAGGAGTATTATATTAGATTAATGCACTTTCATCAAGTTTTGCCTACACTTTGGTAACAACTAAATGAATTCTGCCTTTCCATCCCACTCCTTTTATATTCATGATTCCTGTTAGATAATTAGCAATTCTGTTTTTTCAGTACTCCAATCTGTCTCCTTGCCTTCATTTTGATGGTTGTTTACTCCTTGCTTCCACTTCAACAGGTCCACACAATGGGGAGTTTTTGTCCAAGGATTACAGCTGCTTGTTGCAAATTCTTCAGCATTGAAAAATTCAAAAGTTATGACTGCACGGGCTCTTCTGCAGCTGATACCAGATAATAACAGAATTTTGTTTCGGGAATGCAAAACAAGTTCACTGCAAGAGTTCCATGAGGTTATGTCTTCCGGGTCTCTGGCTTCTTCTGCTGGTCTCTGTCATGGTGCTAGCCGTTCGTCACTTTGGCTTCCTCTTGATCTGGTGCTTGAAGATGCAATGGATGGTTCACAAGTTAATGCAACAAGTGCTGTTGAAATAATTACTGGTAAAGCCAATTTTGCCCTGTACTTTAGTAATTTGATTTTATATAAATGTAATATTCTCTTAAACTATATCAAGCATGATGGGGGTTCATGGTTTTACTTGCAGGTTTGATAAAGGCCCTCCAAGCATTTAATGGCACCACTTGGCATGAAAGCTTTCTAGGTCTTTGGATGGCAGCTCTGCGTCTTGTTCAGCGGGTAGGAACCCATCACTATTAAACTCATTTTCTTTCTATGCAAAACTTTTCTTTTCTCTTATTTTGAGGAGGTTTTGTCGTGAAGCCTTCAGATTCTACGGTTTTGCTATATGAAGCATTCAAGCGAGGGTTCCTTCTGGCGAAGATTATTCTTCTCTGCTTTGAACCTACTGCCTAACATTAACAGGCTTAGAAGAGTTCATGATGTTCTTTGCTATATAATTTCTATGTCAACTAGGATTGGAATGTTTGAGCAAACCTATTAGTGTGGACGTCACAATGGTGGTTTGAAGATCATGTAAAGTATGAGTTAGAAAAGAGAAAAAGGCAAATTCTTGCTGTGTTACTTCTATAAAAGAGGATGTTGCATTTATACAACGGACTTTAATAAACTGCCACAATTAGATTGGTAGGAGGAAAAAATGATGCTTTGGTTACTTAGATGTGTCTTGTTGGTCTGAAACTCCACTCAATTCTCATGGGATGGATTATTGTTTAAACCTTTTTGATAAACTTGAGGATCAGATTAGCAGCATGGAATGCGGGGGTGTTATTTCCAGCTTTTGGTGGGTATTATACTTTTTGTGTAAAGCATACAAACATAACTATTGTTTTTATTTTCTATTTTATTATTTCACTAATTTTCAGGAGAGGGACCCAATTGAGGGCCCTATGCCTCGGATAGATACTCGCTTGTGCATGTTGTTGACTATCACAACTCTTGTGGTTGCCGATCTAATTGAGGAAGAAGAAAGTGCACAATCTGATGAAATGGAATGCAGTGACAGCATTCATTGTACAGAAAATCGGGTTCCTGGAAAGCGCCGTAGTGGTTTGGTATCCAGCTTACAGAGTCTGGGTGATTATAAGGACTTGCTGACTCCTCCCCAGACAGTTATTACTACAAGCAATCAGGCTGCTGCAAAAGCAATGTTGTTTATTTCAGGCATCAGTGTTGGTAGTGCATACTTTGAGTGTGTCAGCATGAATGACATGCCAATAAACTGTTGTAAGTAATATCTTTCTCTTGAAACAATCAAAGTTCTGCACAACATTTAGAGTTGGTGTAGTATTTGAACTTGCATAGCATCGTAATTCATGCAGTCCAAGTGTATGTTACTGAGGCCATTTTCATTTTTTTTTTCGGAGTTCTTTGATGTGAAAGGTCATTTTGATTGACCTTGTCTTCTCACTTCTAATATTTCAATATAATTTTCCTGACTGTAGAATGAAATGTTAGTATGTGTTTAATAGCTGCAAACCTGCAATACATTGGTTAGTTTTAGTTTCTCCTTTTTTGTTTTCCCTTTGGACATAGGGGTTATGTTGAATCAACCTACCATATCTTTCCCCTATGCTCTCCAATTCATTTGTCAGGAAGACCTTATACTCCACTTAGTGGGAATCAAACTTCCAAAGAATCTAAAGCTTGTTGGAACTTGGAATTTCAACAAAATTATAGAAGGGCTAAAGGAAACAACTAGAACAAATGAGTCATGAGATAACATTTAAAAATTAGCATAGGCGATGCTAAGCACTTGTTCAGCTGCTGCAGGGATTACCCAGCCTCCTGCATTTTTATGCAGTGTCTATCCTCAGAATTGCACCTGTGGTCTCACACTTGGTTCTTGTGGATTTTACATTTGCACCAAACCATGGCCCTTACGATAAGATGAAAATTTACAAATCAGAAACATCATGGTGCCTGAATGTTGATTTTCTACTTAAAACTGTTTAGTCGGTGCTTGAAGTTTATTTTCTGCAAGTCTGCAAGTAGTATACACTACCTAAACACCCATCACCAGACAGGGTCGTAGTAGCTCAGTGTATTCACCAATTTATAACAAGTAGTTGAATAGAAATATTTTGAGATCTTTAAACATCTACATGGTAGAAAAATAAGTTGTAGTTGTCTGAACTGTGGGGATTAGAGGCCATTGCTGGAGGAAATGTAGTAGTCTTAGGTCTCCCATACTGCCATGCGGAGGCCCAACAGAAAATGTATAAGGCCCTTTATGGAAGTGCATTGGCCAGCATTTGAAGAACCTGTGTGGTATTTATGCATATCAGTAGATGAACAAAGAAGAATAAATTCATGTGAATTGTTCACACGCTAAGCTACGGTGTGACTACCAAGTGTACAGAATCTTCTATACCCATTTCCCTATCTGTTTATATATGCTACAATATATACATCACAAACTATAATTTAAGCTTGAAGCAACTGTTGACTCTGCTTAACTGAATGCTTTTTCTGCAGAACCAAAATGAAAAACAGTAATATATTCGTGTTTTCATCCATGAGTATGTGTAATCTAATGGATCTTATGCCCTTGTTTGCAGCTGGAAACATGCACCATTTGATAGTGGAAGCTTGTATTGCCCGAAATCTACTGGACACATCTGCGTATTTCTGGCCAGGCTATGTGAATGGACACATCGACCAAATACCTCATACTTTACCTGTTCAAGTCCTTGGTTGGTCATCATTCATGAAGGGAGGCTCACTTACTCCAAGTATGATAAATGCTTTAGTTTCAGCTCCAGCTTCATGGTATGCTTGCAGTTCTCTCTAAAAAATTATGTGATTAACTAACCCGTGAAAATTTGTTGTTGAATTTATTTAACAATCTTCTGAACCATTATGCTTTCCAGTAGAGGACTAACCTCTCCTTGTCTGATTTTGAGACCTAGAGTTGCAATAAAATGCTTCACTAAACCTTTCTTTTTTTCATTGTTATTATTATTATTATGTTGTTCTTGTTCTTGTTGCCCTATAATTAAATTTCAGAACATATTAGTTCCAAGAATGGTGCCATGGGAGTTACAGGATTTTGTTGATACAGCCAAATCTTCGATGTAAAAGTGTTTGTTTGTCCCATCAAATGGAACAATTCTAATATTAGTATTAGAATGGAGGTTGGTCATTCCTATCAACAAGTTAAATTAATAAAATACTATCTGTATTAATGAATTTGGAGACCTATGTACCTATGTACGGGCTGAAGAGTTACTTTTGGTCATGTTGTGGAGGATCAATCCCAATCTTGGCCAATTTTTAGAATTTGTAGAGAATATAGATGTGCAACTTTAGATAGAGACCCCTTGGTTTAGCTAGGGACTTTTTGTACATGGATTACATCTCCTTGATGTTTTGTAATACAAATCCTTCATTACTTTCATCAAGGGAAAGGGGAAGGTTGCATCCTTGCAATACTAATATTGGTGGCCCAAATGTTCAAAAATACGAGGGCAATGCCATATGACTTTCAGATTCCCTTCTGTATTTCTTTACTGTGACCTGGTCTTCAGTTACGGCTTTTTCTTTCCTGAAGCCAGGAGATGCTCTTTTTTATTGATTTAGCCAAGGGTAAAGCAACTGAATTTAAGCTCATGGATTTGATGGAAGTTTAGCAGAGCTCGAGAAAATCTTTAGGATTGCAGTCAAAGGATCAGATGATGAGAAGATAGCTGCTGCTACCATTCTTTGTGGAGCCTCCCTAATTCGGGGTTGGAATATACAGGTAACGAGGTTCAAGTTGTTAAACATATTTTTTGTACATTATTAAAATGGTTGCAGAGAAGAATTCTTCTTCTTCTTTGTTTGTGTGCGCATGCACGAGCTGAACTGAACCGCTAGTTTCTAATTGTCTTTAGGTCATGACGTTTACAGGAACACACTGTTTATTTTATAATTAGATTACTCACTCCGCCAGTTCCTGCTGATTATTCTGGGAGTGACAGCCATTTGATAAGTTATGGTCCAATGCTGAATGTTCTCCTTGTCGGAATAGCACCTGTTGACTGTGTTCAGATTTTCTCCCTACATGGCTTGGTATGTGGTATCTCCACATATAGAGATGAATTGATATCTTAATTTGTTGGTGTGAATAGTTTTCTTGCATAAGCATTGAAACTTTCTGCATGGTTTTTGTTCTTCTGGGTTCTGTATGAATACTAGTAAGCCAACATCAACGTGTTGCATAACTTTGAAGAAGGGGCGCAACCCTTTACAGCTTCTTTGCAATAAAGCCCCATGGACTATATACCTACAAACAAGGGCAAACCTACATGAGGCCCACTGGGGGCAATTGCCCCCAACTCACTTGAAAAATTACACTTATACCTCATTGTTTTTGCCCCTATTCACATAAAAATTGTACTTTTGTCCCCATTGTTTTTTCACTTTTTGCCCTTCTTCCTCTGGAAGTTACATCTTTGCCCCCACTGACTATCATGGATCCGCCCCTGCTTGTAGAGATGTGTCACAAAGACGATGTCAACTATGAACTGATGTTTGCCTCTTTTACCTTGTTTGTCAGGTTCCACAACTTGCAGGTTCCTTGATGCCAATCTGTGAGGTATTTGGTTCATGCGTGCCTAATGTCTCCTGGATTCTCCCAACGGGAGAAGAGATTTCTGCCTATGCCGTGTTCTCGAATGCATTTGCATTGCTTCTAAAGCTATGGAGATTTAATCATCCACCTCTTGAACATGGAGTGGGTGATGTACCCCCAGTAGGTTCCCAACTCACTCCTGAATACCTCCTCCTGGTGCGAAACTCCCACCTAGTGTCTTCTGGGAGCATCCATGGTGATCGGTATAAAAGGAAACTGTCAGCTGTTGCAAGTTCTTCATCTCCAAATCCCATATTCGTGGATTCATTTCCGAAACTAAAAGTTTGGTATCAGCAGCATCTAGCGTGTATAGCTTCACCCCTCTCTGGTCTTGTTCAGGGGACCCCTGTTCATCAGATTGTTGATGGGCTTCTTAACATGATGTTCTGGAAGATTAATAGACCAAGCCAGTCTGTGACTACTGTAACATCCGGAAGTAGTAGTTCATCAGGCCTTGGAAGTGAAGATACATCTGTAAGACCTAAATTACCTGCTTGGGATGTCCTCGAAGCTGTTCCTTATGTGGTTGATGCAGCTCTAACAGCATGTGCCCATGGAAGACTCTCTCCTCGTGAACTATGTACAGGTTAGGCTTTGCTCGTCTGATTCTTTTTCTGGATGATCTCAGGAGTTCCTCAACCTATTTAACTTATTTGATTTGAGAACACAAGCACTCAAAGATGACAAAGTTTGTTGTTGCGAGTCCACATCGCACCAAGCTTTAAGAAATCAGTTGCCCTTTATTATACATATTTTTTTCATTTTATTTCAGGGCTTAAAGATTTGGCTGATTTTCTCCCTGCATCTTTGGCAAGCATTGTTAGTTACTTCTCCGCAGAAGTAACTCGGGGTATTTGGAAACCAGCTTTTATGAATGGAACTGATTGGCCAAGCCCTGCTACAAATCTGTCTTATGTCGAGGAACAGATTAAGAAGATCCTAGCTGCCACTGGGGTTGATGTTCCAAGTCTTGTTGCAGGTCGACCCGCTTACCATGTCAACCTTTTCTAATGGATATATTGTTTCGGATATATGCAAATCAATATGGGAAGAAATTGTAATCAGCATGAACATCTTCTACTCCTTAATTTAGGCAGAAATGGTTTATAATTACTCATTTTTTTAAAAAAATTTTGGTGGTTAAGACTGGCATCATCATCATCATTATCGTCGTCGTCATCATCATCACATCATCATCATCATCATCATCATCATCATCATCATCCAGAACTAGTTCTTTGATCTAACAATAAAAACTTGTTTTTCTTCCAGGGGGGAGACCTCCAGCAACACTTCCGCTGCCATTGGCTGCCTTTGTCAGCGTCACTATAACCTACAAACTCGACAAAGCCTCGCAGCGTTTTCTCAACCTGGCTGGCCCCGCTTTGGAGTCTCTAGCAGCAGGCTGCCCGTGGCCGTGCATGCCAATAGTGGCTTCATTATGGACCCAAAAGGCAAAGCGTTGGAGCGACTTCCTTGTCTTTTCTGCTTCACGCACTGTATTCCTCCACAACAACGACGCAGTGGTTCAGCTTCTCAAAAGCTGCTTCACTGCAACACTTGGCCTGAATGTGACTCCGATGTCAAGTAACGGAGGCGTTGGGGCTCTTCTTGGACATGGATTCGGCTCCCATTTCTCTGGTGGGATTTCCCCAGTTGCTCCAGGAATCTTGTATCTCCGGGTTTACAGATCCATCCGGGATATGATGTTCTTAAGGGAAGAGATTATTTCTCTCTTGATGCAATCCGTAAGAGACATAGCAGGCAGCGCGCTGCCAAAGGAGAGACTGGGAAAGCTGAAGCAAGGCAAAAATGGAATGAGATATGGACAAGTTTCTCTTGCCAAAGCAATGACTCTGGTGAAACTTGCTGCTTCACTTGGGGCTTCAGTAGTGTGGCTATCTGGTGGATTGGCTCTAGTTCAGTCACTGATAAAAGAAACACTGCCTTCCTGGTTTATATCTGTTCACAGGTCTGAGCCCGAAGAAGGCGGCGGCAGCGGCTCAGGTGGGTTGGTGGCAATGTTGGGGGGTTACGCACTGGCTTATTTTGCCATGCTTTGTGGAGCTTTTGCTTGGGGTGTGGACTTGTCCGCGTCGGCATCTAAGCGGCTCCCCAAAATCCTTGGACCTCACATGGAGTTTTTAGCCAGTGCCCTCGACGGGAAGATTACTCTCGGGTGTAATTGGGCCACTTGGCGTGCTTACGTGTCGGGATTCGTGAG
This sequence comes from Vitellaria paradoxa, assembly GCA_019916065.1. Lineage (NCBI taxonomy): Eukaryota > Viridiplantae > Streptophyta > Magnoliopsida > Ericales > Sapotaceae > Vitellaria > Vitellaria paradoxa. The sequence goes on along the minus strand of CM034241.1, from coordinate 43,412,549 downwards.
CCTGCTGGTGGCTTGCACACCAGCTTGGGTGCTGGAAGTGGATGTGGAGGTGTTGAAGAGGCTGAGTAGAGGGCTGAGGCAGTGTAATGAGGAGGAGCTTGGATTTGCTTTGTTGGGGGTTGGTGGGGTTGGCGCAATGGGTGTAGCTGCTGAACTCATCATTGAAAGTGGGATGTAGTCAGTTCTGTATGTTTCTCCTTTTGTTCAAAATTTTGTAGGGTTGTGGTCGAATCTACAGGTTGTAGTTGTATATTATTATTAGGTTACAGATTGTATTTTAGTGAAAAGACCCTCAGGTTGGAAATTTTCAAGTTTTGTACACAACGGAACCCACCCGAAGTCGAACATTCTCAGTTGGGGTGGGTTATCTTTGCTAAAACAATTCCACTTGTTAGCTTCACACAGATAAAATAAACAAAAGTAATAATAAAATAAAATAAAGTAATGGCTTACCACCAACTGTATACGTCATAATTCCAACTACTTTTGGGCAATCAAAACTTGAAACCAGAAAAGGTATTATTTCAACTAAAACGGGTGGATGACATAGCTATTTATGTTAGTTCGGCAAATATCAAACCTGTGAATATATTGAAGCTAAATATATAACATCCAACTTTGCTTATTCATATATATATATATATATATATATATTAATTGCATCTAGTCTGGTATATCCTTCCAGAAAAAAGAGAATGCCTGATTGTATTGTGCACAGAAAGATGGGTGTTTCAGACAAGTTTGGGGGGATACAATGTCATCGGTAAGGTCAAAAGAATTGTTCTGATGAAAACAGAAATTTCTAGGGAGAAAGAACATCCAGACATTGGAAGGTACGTAGATGAGACAGTAAAAGGAGAACCATACGTATAAAGATCCAACAAGCCATCCGTCCATCACGAAAGATCAGCGATGATCTCCTCCCCCATTTAAAGCCAGAGCCCTGTGGACAAGAGCACACTCGTAATGTTAAAGTCGTACCAACCTAAAACAACAGCAACAACAATATAATAAAAAGGGAAAAACAATCTGACAACATTAAAGTAAGTTGGTGATGGGACAATTTATCCAACTATTACACAGCACATAATTCCAAGAGAGCATACTGACAAAGTAAACATGGATAGTTTCTGAATCCAAGCATAACACCAACCTAAGGACTAGTAATTTTAACAAGTAGATATATCTATAAATGATTTGGCTAGTCACTTCTTACAACCATCTAAAGAAGCGCAAAACACCATCATTAGTGACGCACCAAGTGAATTTATCACTAGATGTATTAACACCCGAGGAACATCAGCCCATCTGGCATCCATAATTTCTTCAAGTAACAAATAAGAAGCTTTAGTAATCAATCACATATTAATGTCATTAAACTGTCCAATTCCTGATATAACTTGACCAACTTAATAGAGTACTATAAGAATAAAACTTCAGAGTAAGTCCAGAAAAATAGATATTCAATCCTAAAATGTGGAATTTAAATTATTATTATTATTATTATTGTTTTTTTTTTTTTTGGGCGGGGGGGAGGCCGTTGACAGAATTCCAGATTCTTCACACGGTTGAAATCAGGTGAAAACAGTTGAAATTTGTTAACAAGACTCTACAGGAATAACAGTGCAGACTAATTAATTACCAAAAAAAAACAATGCAGACTAAGCAGCAGACACAAGTGTTTTGTTCTTGTTTTTGTTTCTGTCTTTGTTTTTTTTTTTTGTTTCCCCCCAGATAAATAATAATATTCAATAAGGCATCAGGGGAATGCCACCGCTGTAACGAAAAACCTCAATAAGGCAAGGTACAATCCATTATTGTCTAGTTCTATTCTCCTCAATAACCAAACCAAACCAAACCAAACTAAACTAAACCAAGCCTTTTCCCACTAGGTGGGGTCGGCTATATGGATTTGTCGACGCCAATTTGATCTGTTTAGAGGCATGTCATCCGATAAATCTAGGTAGGTTAGGTCATGTTTAATGGTTTCTTTCCAGCTTCTCTTGGGTCTTCCTCTACCTCTCCTGCTCCTAACAATCTCCATACTTTCACACCTTCTAACAGGTGCCTCTGCTGGACGCCTTCTAACATGGCCAAACCATCTTAATCGGTTTTCTCTCATTTTATCTTCAATCGGTGCTACTCCTATTTTACCCCTAATCTCCTCGTTCCTAATCCTATCTTTCCTTGTAATCCCGCACATCCACCTTAGCATCCTCATCTCCGCAACTGCCATCTTCTGACCATGATTATGCTTTACTGCCCAACACTCTGATCCATATAGCAACGCTGGTCTAACCGCTACCTTATAATACTTTCCTTTCACCTTGAAGGGGATTTTTCGATCGCACAAAACCCCCGAAGCACTCTTCCATTTGGTCCATCCAGCTTGAATCATGTGACTTACATCAATATTAATCCCTCCATCTTGTTGCACCATAGATCCAAGGTACCTAAATTTATCTTTCTCTACAATCTTTTGTGTACCTAAACTTACTTCTATACTACTCGTTATCCTACTTTGACTAAACTTACATTCCATATATTCCGTCTTGCATCGGTTTAGCCTAAACCCTTTTGTCTCTAACGTATCCCGCCACAATTTTAGCTTAGCATTCACTCTTTCTCTCGTCTCATCTACTAAAACAATATCATCTGCAAATAGCATACACCACGGCACCTCATCCTGAATATGTCTTATAATCTCATCCATAACTAAAGCAAACAAGTACAGGCTTAACGCTGAGCCTTGATGTAAACCAATCGTGATAGGGAACTCATTAGTCTCTCCACCAGTCGTCCATATACATGTCATAGCTCTATCATACATGTCCTTTATCGTCTCAATATATGCGACACACGCTCCTTTCTTTTCCAATACTCTTCATAGAATCTCCCTAGGAACCCGATCATATGCCTTCTCTAAATCGATGAACACCATATGTAAATCTTTTTTACCTTCTCTATACTGTTCCATTAACCTCCTCAAGAAAAAGATAGCCTCCATGGTTGATCTTCCAGGCATGAAACCAAATTGGTTCTCTGAAACGTTTGTTGTCCTTCTTAGTCTTCTCTCAATAATTCTCTCCCATAATATTCTCCTCAATAACCACCCGTACAAAATAGCCAACAAATTGCTTTTCACCCCGCATATGGATAATTCTATACCTTGAAAAGTAAACCTAATCCTTTCCCCCCAAATCAACCAAGTCACACAAAAAGGAATTAACCCTTGCCTTTTGGATCTTTAATCCCCACCAAGCATCAATAATATGTTTCGCTTTCTTAGGGAACACCAATTGCATACCAAACCATGATAGCACTAAATCCCATAACTATTTAGATCAAGTGCAATGCACAAAAAGATGGTCAATACATTAGCCAGCCTTCTCACAAAGACGACATCAATTGACTATGATTTGTCTTTGAGCAACAAGAATATCAACAGTTAGTATATTGCAATAAATCAAGCACCAAACCCCCCCTGTGGGGCTCCGCCCGGGGGGGGGGGGGGAACTACCTCTGAAAGCACTCCAATGCAGAAAAAAGTCCACCTTTCCATTCCGTATTTGAGCCTTGTAGAAATATTCCACCTCGGAAAAATCCTGATTTAGATTTCTTCCATAATTTAATGGATATAATGAGTTGCTTCTTCCAAAATGGGGGGTTTTGAGGAGCTTTAATGCCTCTTTTATTGCACTAATCCTTAAGAAAGGAGGGGGCGGATCCAATTCATTGGCAAATGAAAAATCTATGAAGACATCAAGGATTTCAGGGCAATAAGTCTGGTGGGCAGCATTTATAAAATGTTGGCCAAGGTGCTTTCAAATTGACTAGGGTGAGCAGCGGGCAAGGTCATGTCAAACTCACAAATTCGTGTGTGTGTTTTTGTTTTTTGTTTTTTTTTTTTTTTTGGGGGGGGGGGGGTTGTGAAAGAATATGCATGGACTCACAGATAAAAAACAGTACAATGCCAGGTATCATCTGCAAGTTAGATACAAAGAAGACCTTTGATCATGTGAATTGGGGGATATTTGCTACTCTTGATGGCAAAAATGGGCTTCGGTGCAAAATGGAGGAGATAGATGGAAATGTGTATCTACAGTTAGGTTTTTTTATTCTATCAAATGAAGCGGCTTCTTTCCGAGCTTGTGAGGATTGAGGCAAAGGGACCCCTCAACATCCCTTTTTGTTCATTCTAGCTACGGAAATGCGGAGTTTGATCTCAAAGGTGGTTAACAGGAATTTTCTGAGTGCTTTTGTTTGTAGGGAGGAGCAGTAAAGGCTGGCAGACTCCCATGTTCTCTGACAATGACCGTATTATATTTTGTGATCCAGATAGAGAGCAATTATGCAATTTGAGGTGTGCACTAAATTGGTTTGAGGTAATTTCTGGTTAATGAAATAATGTACACAAGAGTGAGATGATATTGGTAGGAGTAGGGAAAGATGTCAGATCATCAAGCTATCAAAGGTTTGGGGTCTCTTTTTTGATGTCAATGGTTGGGCCTCCTTGCTCAAAATTTAGAGAAGGCTTTAGGAACCTCACCTAAGGTAGTGGAAAGTTGGGACCTTGTGGGGGAGCAAATTGAGATGAGATTAGCCCGTTGGAAAAAACAGTATCTGTCACCAAGGTGATAAAAAGAATAGCGAAGTTGGTGAGGGTTTTTTAGTGGGACAACAGAAATAGAGAGGAAATTCCATTTAATTAAATGTGAAGCTGTATGTAGTCTAGCTTAGGGAGGTGGTCTAGGAATTATGAACCTGGCCACCTCTAATACAACCTTTCTAGGCAAGTGGTTGTAGAGGTTTACAGCACAAAAGGATTCAACTCAGAAGAGTGTAATCAGCCACAAGTATGGAGAGCAAACAGCGGGCTAGATGCCAAAAGAAGTCAGGTTACCTTACGGAATGGGGTTATGGGGAAGCATTAGCCATTATGAGAGGCAAAGGGGATTTCCCAAGATTCATTGGCCTTTGTGGTAGGTAAGGGCAACTGCATCAGGATCTGGCAAGACGCTATCTGGCATAGTGCTTTTTGAATAAATCTGAATGAATGGGAAGAGTCGGTGATCTTGTGACTCTAGAACATGGTTTACGGATCTAGGAGGACAAAATTGTTTGGAGAACTGAAAACAATGCTTATTCTCAGTGCAAAATTTTTATAGCCAATTACATGAAAAGGGTGATAGCATCTTCCCCTGGAAAGCAATATGGAATCCTAGGGTCCCAAGAAATGTGGCTTTCTTTACATGGACAGCAGTGAGAGATGCCATCTTGTCAGGTGACAATTTGAGGCGGCAAAGAAAGTACATTAGCTGGTGTTTCATGTCCAAAATGGCAAGAGTGTCCACCAACCACTTGCTGCTTTTCATTGTGGAGTGGCGAACAACCTGCAGTATACATTTTACTACTGCTTTGAGTCTCACGAATAATGCTACACTCAGACAAGTCTTTGTTACAAAGCTGGAAGAATGCTACATGTAGAAGGGGTAGAAGAACAATCTGGAAGATGGCCCCTTTGTGCCTTTTTTGGCGCATCTGGATGGAGTGCAACAAAAAGACTTTCGAAGGCGTTGAAACACCTTTGTTTAAAGTCAGATGTTTGATGCTGTTTTTGTTATTTTTTTGGAGGAAATTCATGGTCCCTCCTCAACCAAGAGTGGTTGGAATTTTTGGAAGATTTTGTGTATGGATGGTAGAGTACCATACTTTTTGCTATAAATGACGTAGAATAGGCTTCCATTGACTTTCTGGATAGGTTCAATCCAGTTCGGCTCAATTAAATGATCCAGAGGCGTTTTCATAATTTTGGCCAATATGTCAGAATTGCACAAAAAAGCTACTTACTCTGAAGGAAATTTCGTGAAGAACACACTCACCACCTTTGGTCTTGACCCAAGCCGGCCTTCGACCAAATTCCTTCATTTAGGGCATCAATTTCCCCTTTTTTTCTATTTTTGGTAATTTCTGTTTTGGCAATTGCAGTTTGAATAAAAGCTGGAATTGACGTATGTCAAAATCCTATACTGATTAAGAGTCAATTAGGAATAGATTCTGCAAATATCCCATTTATTGGCAATTTTTGGGTACATGGTTGTTTCTTATTTTGGTCTTTAGGGTTAGAGTTTTCATTATAAATTGAAGTTGTAGCCACTTTGGTAGATCAACTTCAAGTTAAGAAAACTTATTCCACCAAAATTCATTCACATGTTTTGATGGATTCCAGTGTCCCGTTCTAGGGTTAAGCAATATCTATCAGTTTTTTGCGCTAGCTTGAACGATATCAAGCACATTACTCTTCTGTTCTACATCAGTAAATGATTATGCCTTACCAGGCAATTTTTATAGAGGATTTCCTCGTAAAAATAAAACCTAAAAATTGTTTCAATCATCCAGTTTTGCTAGTTATGAGCAGGACAATAGAAGAATAGGAATTTTCTTTTTGCTTTGCTGTTAAAAGCAAAAAGAAAAAAAAAAATTGCCTAAATGCTGTCCAATAAAACTTATTGGTGAATGTGTTGTTAATGAATCTACGAAATCATCACGTGAAAACTACAAACTTGAAACTGCGTTATTATATTGCGGTTTTAACTGCTAAGCCTAAAATTGTGAGATGATAATGCAGTTTCTAGCTGCCCCAAAACTGTGACATTATTATGTGATTCCTTCATCTGCCATTCATTTCAGTCCCTTTCCCAAAAATTCTAACTCTTTCTCACTCCTCCTCTGGTATTTCTCTGCATATATATAATATATATACACAAGTAGAAATAGGTACCTATGGAGGACTTAGAGGATGGGATAACCGATCCTGTGGTGAAACCAAGGACACATTACAAATAAATATGTGGGAGAAGAGTTTTTTTTTTTTTTTTCTCCTCTTCCAAAACCTATTCTTTTCTTCTATTTTCTATCCATCTCCCTCCAAATTAACTGCCAAAGACAAAAGGGAATAAGACACCAAGATTTTCTACTCCTTTGTGGCACAAGGGCACCCTAACAACTCCTAAAAACATGCTTAGCTTTTTAAGAGAACAACAAATGCACCCCAAAACATGATAAGGCCAAATTCCAAAGCCCTATGTCCATGAACAATCATCAAAAAGGTGATTAGTACATTAGATTCAACCCCAATTTGCAAAGAAAACACCAATCCACTAATAATAATCTCCTTGTAATGAGATTGTATATTGTCAGAGGCTACAAACACCAAGCAAAGAACTTAACCTTTGATGGAGCCCCACTCTTCACATTCTTCCATGAAACTCACAACCCCTTTGCTAATCAAAGTTGCGTAACACGATTTGACCTCAAAACTCCCTGAATTTGAGATATTCCAAAATAAAGTGTGTGCAATTTTTGAGAATATAGACTACTAAGGAGATTCATCACGCTATCAACTTCCCGATCAATAAGATTTCTACTTAAATTTAAAATCTACTTCACCTTTCTGCACTTGAAAACAATATGCCACTAAGACATCCCAATCAATAGTCAAATTAAAAATCTTCAGATATACATCACACAAATCTCTATCTTCGACCCATGGCTCTCTCCAAAACCATACCCAAGTACAAGACCCTACTTGACACTTACAAGGTCAAAGGATAACATTCCACCCAAATAGAATTCCTTTCCATAAGCTAATACCATGAGAGATTAACACCATTAACGACGTCCTTCCCCCCCATTCATAACCAGATTTGACCCCCATCAGCTGCCCCCACATTCTATCACAAGAAAATCTCCATGGCCACTTCCCCAACAAAGAATTGTTGAAAATGTTTAAATTGCAAAACCCAAGGGCACCATGGCTAACTATAAGTAAACTGTAGTCCAATCAATCAAGTGATATTTCAAATGCCTAACTTCCATTCCATCAATCAAAACAACCCACAAAATATATATATATATATATATATATAATCCAAAGATAGTCAAATGGAAGCTCCAATTTCAAGTGAAAAAAAGGTTCAAGATACTAGGCCTAAAACCACTGGACGCTCCTGACAAGAATCAAAGAAAAAAAGCAATATCTAGACATTCAAGAGGCCTATAGTAAAACGCCTACTCAGTTGGTGCACCAGCACTCTTGCGCTTGTGTTTAAGAATCAAGTTGCTCCACAAAAACCAACTGCTAGTCTCATGGGTTCCAATGGAAAGTTACAAATATTATGCTGCTACTTGAGCATACACCACCACGATATTTGATAGCATCAAGAATCAATCAACTGTCATTTCAAATACAACTACCAGTGACCAAACAAAGATGTAATGCCTTCTTAAATATCAGTGCCACCTGGATCAATTCTAAACCAGTCCAATTCAGCTAAAATTTGCAGTGATTAGTGGTTGTCACATCTAGAAAAAAATGATCCCATCCTCCAAAGCAACAGAAACCACCTTCATATCCATATTATTGTTATATATATTTATCATATATGTAATGCCACTCAGTGAAGGCGACCCAGACTCCCAAGCCCTATTACTTTTAGGAGTAACTACTCAAATTGGACTGCAATTCACAGCCATATCTACCATAATTTTTCTCCTCTTTCTTTTTTCTTATTTGTACTTCCAATCGAAGACTACTGAACCCTTCCTGTTTTATAATAGTAATACTCCACATTGTTCAAGGAAATCTAAAAATTCCATCCATTGGCATAGAACTAACCATATTAAGATACAACAAACCATTAATAAATAATCAAAAGAAAAAGGTTTCGTTAAAATAGAAAGTTGTTACAAGGATTCGGTAGAGTATCAAGTGCCAATGTGTATCCAAGTATTAGACCTCTAAAAATATTAATTTTAGGATATTGAGATATTATTTATGGAAAAGCAGTGAACATTTAATATATTGCACATATACCAACATAAAATAAAATTATCATTTTGGAATAGAAGTGAATTAAACGGAATTTAGAGAGAAATCATATTTTTATCCTCCATCCACATGGAAGGAATTCATGAAATTTCTTTATCATCAAACTTGAACTGTTACTTCTACAAATACCAATAAAAAAGGATTCAAACGTCTAATTTGGATGTGGAAGTTGGACAAATCGAATATCTCATACCCTTACTTTGTGATATTTGGTGAGCATGAGAACATTGGAGGAAATAAAAGAGTCTGTGCAACACTAATAGAAAGGCTTGGTGTATAGGTCTTCATGTTGTTATTGTTTTTCTTTTCTTTGGAGACTAGTCCTCCTTTAGATTCTTTTATAGAGCTGTGGGGTATTTTTATTTCTAGTCAATAACTATACTCTTATTTGTCTTAATTATTATTATTTGCATACTTTGCATGTGTAAGGTTGCCCCCTTATTCCCTTGGAGCCCTTTAATAAATTTTATTTATTAAATGAAAAGAGAATGGAAATACAAAAATATGGAGAACCAGTGGAATCATCATGAAGCGCGTCCTACAAAGCAACTCGACATAAGAAACATTGCACCCCTCCCAAAAAATTATGGTTGAAGGGGTATACAAATACCTTCCTTGATTGTGGAATGCTATAGCCCTTCTTTTTGTTAAACCATCGTTTTTCATTTGAAAAATTAATGACCACTTAAAACTCCACTCCCATTGATAGAGAAAAGTTCAGTTTTCATGCATTTAATTAACATATTGGCAAATCTAATTGAGGCTTCCTCAACGCATCCTTCAAGCACTTACCAAAACTCCTTCAACTACAGCATGATTATGCATCAAACAATAGACTTCTCCAAGTCTTCAAGAAGTTAATAAATGCTATATTCAACTAAAAACTTAGTGGATTCATTTTCCTACATTGCAATTATTAGTGGATCTCAATAATTGCAAAATCATACTCATAAAAGCAGCAGAGAGGTGAAGTATAAAGTATTTGACTTAAAATAAAATTCCAAACCAGTACTAAATCTTTAATTAGGTGCTGTTAAATGTACTAAAATTAATTAAAACCATTATAATATGACAAACACTAGATGATATTGATTAGTTTTTTAGGCTAGCCACCAAAACAGAAAAGAAAGAAAAAAAAAATCAAAGCTCGTGTAACAATCCGTACTCAGATTGGCAAATATTTAATAGTGAGCTTGGCAACAGAGGTTCGATATCCTCATCATATGACAAATACTGCACTGGGGCAAAATTTTTGAGGGAAAAGAGGGAAAGAGAGAGAGTATAAAAAAAATTTGGTACCAAGAAGACTTGCATAGCCATTCCTTAGTTGCAAAGAGAGTGCCATCCAGTGTCCATTAAAGGTTGTAGAGAAAAAAAATATGTCAAGTTTACATAATAAAGTCAGTCTTTCCATAACAACTTAAACTTTTAGTTAAGATGTGGCTAAAATTTAATAGAAGTTTTCTTGGGTGTGTCAAGATTCTCAGCATCTATTGAATAATCCAACTCAATCACATCATGATTTGGTTTCAGCACAGATTGTATTGCTATCAATAACATAAGAAGTAAAATAAACAAGTAAACTATAGGCAAATAAGTTGTTTCATACCCTAATTTTGATCAACTCAATCAATCACAATTCTCAAGTATTAACAAACCCAAAAATCATCCATAAGTAGTCTAACAATGAAGCCCAAACATACTTCCAAGTAAAAGCATATCCAATTCTTATCCTTCTTAGTTCTTATGACTGCTCACATTAGCAGAATAAACAGAAAACAACCCTAAAACAAATTAAATTCAAAACAAACAATATGAAACACACTAAAGAACCAATACATATAAATTCAATTTTACATGGCCAATGCAGAATTTTCTAACGTATTTTGTATTGAATTTGAATCGAAATTGCAATGAATCGGTGAGTGAACTCACTTCTTGTGCCGACGACCACGTTTCACTCCCCAGCCCTCGAGCTTGGCGACCGGGCACCCGCACTTAGCCCTAAAGAGCAGCACCGCCCGCCCATTGGGCGGAGCCATCTTCCTCAGTTCGGTCCTCAAGCACTCGTAGTCAGGGTTCCCCTCACTCCCTCCTTTCCACGGCAGCTCATCGATCTCTCTCACCACCGCGACGGCCGATCTCAGGCACTCCTCCGTCTGTAGTTGCAAATCGAACTCCATCGCCTTCTTCAACCCTTTACACCTGGGGTTCTCACACTTCCTTGACCTGTACCCGCAACAGATCTCGAAGAAAACGATCGCGAGAAGGAAAAATAGCACAAATCCAATAAAGTACACCACCGGAGTTTCACGGAGGAGGAGGAGGAGAAGGGCGGTGGAGGTGGAGTGAGAAAGGGGGGGAAGGAGGAGAGAGAGGGACTGCAAGATGTAAGAGAAGTAGGAGGTGATGAGGAAGGCACCGGAGAAGAGTACCAGAATGAGGATGAGAATGTCAAGGGTGGCTGATGGGGAGTGCCTGCAGAGGAGAGCTGAGGAGGAGGAGCAATTGGTGGTGGAGCTAGGGCTAGGGTTGGAGGGGTGGGAGAGTTTCCGGGGGGTGGTGGTGGTGGCTGTGGGTTTAGAGAGAGAAAGTGATGAGGAGAGAGAAGAAGAGGGGGCCATGGCTATGGAGAAGAGGAGGTGATGGCGCATGTTAGTGGGTTGCCTTTTGTTTTTAGAGGGGGAAGAAAATGGGGGAATTGTCACACACAGGTTAAAAGGATTTGGGGTGCTTTCCAGGAGATGCAATGCGGCTCGCCGGGGAGGGAAGAGGGTGTGCATGTTAGCCACCTGACCGATGATGATGGCGCATGTTAGTGGTTATTTAAACCCCCTTTTTTTTTCCTTTTTTGGGAAATAAATTGTTTAATTTTGAAAATGGTATGATCAATACATTGACATTTTTATTTTATTTTATTGGAACTTTGTAAAAATGATGAAAGTTAGAGTGTCTTGTACTTTCCTTTTATGCTACTACAACAAATCATTACTAAAAATATTAGAATTAAACATCATTGTTTATCTATACACTGCATTTTACACAATGTATTTTTTTACTGTAGTTCTTGAAATCCTAAAACAATAGTTTCATTAACAAATATTAATTATTAATCAAAGATTAATAAAATATACTATGTGATAATGTTAATGGAGTCGTACGCACGTGAAAAACTTTTATCAAAATAAAAATTACCAATTCATTAACTCATACTTTTGAAACAAAAGAGTTACGCGTGAGAATTATAGCAAAAATTATAACAAAGTAAAAAATAATGATAATAAAAAAATTAAAATATTTTATAATTTGATATAATTACATTTATTAAAAATTAAATTTTATTTGATAAATCATAAAAAAAATTACACGTGACATATAATTCTCTAATAATTCTTAGTCCAAACAAAGCTTAAAAACTTATTTTTAAATTTATGAAAAAAAAAAGTACGAAAAAAGGTAAAATTATACGTTTGAAATAATGTTTTTAGTTTGAATATTAAAAGTTAGGTGTAATAATTTCTTTGATTAACGTTTTATTTGACTGATTCTAAAGAACCTAATTAACATTGATTGCCTCTTTTAAGTCAACTTACCAAAGGATTGATAGCCCTCGCCTAAATTCAAAGCGATTGATTTACGGTGAATATAGTATATCTATGACCCTTCACTCTTAAGGATTGATAGCCCTCGCCTAAATTCAAAGCGATTGATTTACGGTGAATATAGTATATCTATGACCCTTCACATTAAGAGAGAGAGATATATATATATATATATATATATATATATAGAGAGAGAGAGAGAGAGAGAGAGAGAGAGAGAGGAACACAAACTATCTCTCCGACTTACCAAAAAAAAAAAAACAAACTATCTCTCCGTGCAAATTTATCTTAAAACTAATCATTATTAATTATTTAGTCATTATCTAAGTTTAGTTACATATATTAGTTAAGTGTTGTTTGGAGCGCAAAAAAAAAAATTAATTTTTTTATATTTGAATTCTACCTTAATTAAAATTTTCTATATTCAATTCTTATCATTTTATTTAAATTTTAAAATCAAAATTTTAAATATTATAATTATCTAAATTGAATTACACTTATCACATGACATCATTTATGAATTAAAATATTGATTTAATTGGATACTATTAAAAATAATATTTAAGTTAAATTCATCATAGATTATCTAAGTTGATTATTATTAAAAAAATAATATTTTAAAATATTATCAAAGTTAGTTCCTATTAAAAATTTTTACATACAAAATCATTCCTGATAGTGAAATAATAAAATATTATATATTTACAGTAAAAATAATTATATTAATGGCTATCACGATATATATATATATATACATTTATACACAATTTACTTACAACTTTACCATTTCATTTCCACATCATTATGATTATACTTTATCCGAAAATTTTTTTAGTAGTATAATACATAAGGTTGTTTTAGTACTTTCTGGAATTTTTTTAAAGTAAATATTTTTAGTAGAATATAATAGAAAATATTTTTAGGATAATTCTTTTAGAAGGAAGAGTTTAGAGTTCCTAAAAAGTTAAAAAAATAGAAATAAAAAATTAATATTGAAATGACGTAAAAGAGGTATGTGATAAAATTTAAATGGCATTTGGCAGTAAAATTTTTAATAAAATATATCAACTTTTGATATTTGAGTGTTCAACAAACCACCAACTTTTGTCATTTTTTTACTCCCCTACAATAACTTCTCAAGTCAAAAGTTATCAAAAGTTATTAAAAATTGCCAAAAAAAAAAAACTAAAAGTTATAAAAAAATTTTACCAAATGCCCAAAAGTTGTAACAAATTGCTAAAATTTACTACTTATTTCACCTAACACACTAAAAATTACAATTATTAACTTTTAACAAAAAATACCAAAGATTATTAAAAATTATGCCTCCAAACGCCCCCTTAATTGGAAAAAAGTTGACAACTTTTTTAATTTTTTTTGAGTGAGTTAGAAAAGGTGTAGTACAAAAGATCATGGGATAACTATTATTTTTTCCCCCTCCAACCAACAAATAAATAAGAGAGACACAATAAGGAGATCATTAACCTTAGTTGTAAAGCGTAGCTAAATTTAATTTAATATTCACACTCAACAGACGTGAACATAAACACAGAAGGTTCTTATACCATCAGGCTTGGTTCTCACACCAAACAATGGAAGATGAACATAAACAGCTTTTACACAGCTCTACTTCGCTATATGGTTGACTATTAACATCACTCGAAAGACCCAAAACTCTGTAAATGCTTGCAAGAAAGATTCAATAGAACTCACGATCAGGCATGATCAGAGGAGCCAGGAGAGTCCAGATGTAGAGTGCAGCAGTGACCCACTCGGTGCTTATACGAACCCACAGCGACGTGAACATAAACACAGAAGGTTCTTATACCATCAGGCTTGGTTCTCACACCAACAATGGAAGATGAACATAAACAGCTTTTACACAGCTCTACTTCGCTATATGGTTGACTATTAACATCACTCGAAAGACCCAAAACTCTGTAAATGCTTGCAAGAAAGATTCAATAGAACTCACGATCAGGCATGATCAGAGGAGCCAGGAGAGTCCAGATGTAGAGTGCAGCAGTGACCCACTCGGTGCTTATACGAACCCACAGCGACGTCCACCCAACATCTATCAGCTCTGAGCTCTCCGAAGAGCTCGTCCATCCCGAAAGAAGCATGGCCGAGTACATGCTAGCCAGCGCGAATATCAGATGGAAGAATGTATACGAGTAACTCACTGGCTGCGGCTCTGCTTCCTTATTTCCTTTTTTCCCTTCTTCCAACTCTTCTGAATCAAGAAGGGATTTCTTCCCAGCTGCAATGCAAAGCAAATTTTGGCTCTGTTTGGTTTGTTATAAATCTCTAAAACCTCTAAAAGTTATTCACTTTTTTTATCTCACTGCACGAATTACGAACTCATAACTTATTTCACTTTTTATATGTTCAATAGCTACACATATTTGAACACCAACTTCTGAATGGAATTTTCACAGATTTGAAGGATTTTCGGAGATCTAAGAAGTAAGAATACAGATAAGGAATACAAACATGAGATAGATGCGGATACAAATATGATAATTTTGAAAAAATGAGAATATGGGTGCGGTAGAGATGCGACCAAAAATATTAATTTTTATAAGCTATTTGTATAAATATAACATCTAAACGAAAACTAATTCAATAACTGCTACAAAATAAAACACAACAAAATAATAGATCTCATAAGATTTTATGGCTTTACTGTCTTTGGCTATTCAAATATAGGCTTACTTTACTCATATTTGAGGGAAAAAATGATAAAATAATGAGATAAGCCATTTTTCGTGTCCAACATATATTTTGGTGTGTTTGAGAAGTACGTGCATTTAATTTGTGTTGAATACAGATACAACATTTATTTTGAAGTATACGTGCTTCATAGCAGAGATGGCCTAACGAAGTAAGTCTCTTGGAATAGCTATTACATTTTGGGGAGGATACAACTTTAAGCTGTTACGGAACCAGATAAATTTCTTACTGAAGCTTCACGAACAGAAAATATAATTAAATTTTGCTACTTTGCAAAAGTACGTATTTTTACTTCAAGGCATTTCATCAACCATTTTAGTCAGATTGTGGCCCAACAAAGGTTCTAGATAATTGAAGTACCTGACTTCGGCGATGATGGTGGGGACAGAAACGTCGTTGACGAGCCTGCACGAAGGGCGGAGTAAAGAACTGAGAGAACTGTCGTCAGCATCCCGAGAACAAGGGTACTCATGGAGACCACTGATTTGTTGTGGAGACCATTGCACACGTAATCTCGAGGTTCACATGCGAGTCCCGTGTAACAGACATAAGCACAATAAACTGACATTACAGACGCAGGCAAAAGGCTGCCGTTAACCTGTTCACAATTATCAAAACACATATCCAAGTCAGAAGTTCTAGTTATACTTCTCTAAAATCAATAAGGGTGTGGTCTCTCCGTTGTAAGCCACTTGAACTATTCAAATCACAATTAACTTGCACCACATCATGAGGCATGACCATCTTTTTAATGATAAGTTCCCAAACCAAGTTCAATTACCCCAAGCAGAACCAACTAGAGAAGTCAAAACCATTAAGCGCATGAAAGGTCCCAACTAGGATTTATTAGCAGGGATAGTAAATTGGAAAAAATTTGCAAAATTGATCATTACTACACAGGAAAATCCAGAAACCCCCAGTTAAGTGACAGTTGGCAATAACATCAAAGCATTGAAGCACCCATGAAACAAATGTTTCCATTACCTTTGGATGCAATGCAATAACAGCAAACACAAATGCAAGAATCATGGTCATGACCAGGAAGAAGACATTGAGACCGCAGTCGTGGCCAGAAGGATTGAACCATATAAATAGAATTCCTGAAATTGTAAATGCTGCAACATAGCATGCAGCTGATACAGCGAGTAAAGCAATATACCTGAAAACATGAAGAAGCGGGTTATAGTTCAAACAAAAACCTAGGGCAGGTCTATGAGATATGGCAACTTAAACCAACCATTTTTGCTCGTCTTTAGCAACCCACGAGTCATTCCATGAATGTGTGGCATCTAATAATATGATTACTTGGACCAACAAAAATAAACCTGCCCCAAATTTTGATAGGAAACCTGCAAATAGGGTAATGTTGTGACAATCAGTTATTTATATGTCTTCCCAAAAATAAGCACATTTAAGCTCTACTCATTGGACAAATGACACCACCTTGGACCAGCAATTTGGGGGATCCCACGAAAGAATTTCTTCCAAGTTCAAAACTCTAAGTAATGACATTATTATGCTTAGATCAATGAATTAGGGGAAAGGGGGGGAGGCACGACCATCAACATCTATTTGGACGCCCCTTGGGATTAACCCGAATGGCTAGTGGGTATGCTCCCCACAAAAACCGCACAGGTTTAATTTCTAACTTAAGCGGGATGTACGTGAGAGGCAGCGTACATCTCCCCGGTTTATCTATCTACTACGTGATTCGTTGAGAATTGCAATAAACCGGTGTGGGTTCCAGGTTACTAGAAAAAAAAAATCTATTTGGACCATGCATTGGCTGATTACAAAATGGGAGTGAAAATATTAATAAAAACATTTCCTGTTGGTGTTCACCAACTTGATTGCTCCAGTTACTTTTAGCCAATCAAATGTACAAAGAAAGGACAAATAATAAGTCTCACAGTTAACAAATGATAAGTCTCACCCTTAAAAGTTTGACTTAAAAGGTCTCACCTCCATGGGACCTGGAGATTTGTGGATTCTAAAGCATCAATTATGCCCTAAGAATATTGCACAGGCTGATATGAGATGCTATTCCCTAATAAAATATATATATATATATTTTTCCGTTTCCTGATGACAAAAACCATCTATCTAGCTTCTCTATTCTTTAATAGTGTCCACTGCATAAAATAACATGGAATGCACTTTCTGGTTTTTTGCCAATCACAGATGGGGCACACTTATATAGCAAGAGGCGTCAAATAGCAGAAAAAGGAAAAAAAAAAAAAAAAAAGGTGCTTCATCTGTCCATTATGAATGGAAAACAAAAATAGCCGAAATTTAAATACTCCAAAATGAAATATCAATTATAGAGGTAAAACCAACCATAAATTGTTGTGACTACATCTGGCACGAAAAACATCAATATGATGAGCAAAATCCAAATCACAAACTTGGCAGTCCATCCACCATGGTGCCAAGAATCACGTTTGTCATTTTGATCCTTCACCCCAATCATTAGAAGAGCAAATATTGCAAAAAACAAGAAACTGCCCAAGCTGACACGAAGCACTGCTTCTGTTTGATACCATTCTTTTGTGTGAGTATGAGAATTATTTATCCCTGTAATAAAAATTAAACAGGTTCATGGTAGTGAGCTAGCAGAGATGCATTGGAAAAGTTGAGATAATGGAATGAATTGAATTATAGAAATAGAATGCCTAGCTTCAAGCCAAATATGCAAACTTGTTAAGTGATACAACATGTAAAGTAAGTGTAAATAATTTTTGAAAACAATATGCTTAGGAGTTTGAGATAAGTGCTGAATGAAAAGTAAAGGCACAACGAACCATAGCTTTTTGAGCCCCATCAAGTCTGTATCCCCTTGAGCCCCCCACATAGGTGTAAGGATGTACTGATCCAGTTCATAAGTTTTGTGGGGGTAATTTGAGGATTATTTTACTTTAAGGGTGGATCCAATGTGGCCCCTGCCATGGAGAGGTTTTTCATCATATATATTCATTTACACATTCTTGTTTTTTCTTTGTTTGCTGTTTCCCTGTTTTATTAATAAAATTTTGAAAATTAATTACCCAAAAAAAAAAAAAAATTGAAAACTAAGGAAAAAACATGTTTGAAAATGTTTTTGTTTCCATTCTGCCACTTTTCCCCAAAAAAAAGAAAAAAAGAAAAACATATTTTTAGTAAAAATTTTCAAAATTTTACAAAATAATGAAAATGAAAATATGTTTTCAATTTTTTTTTATTTTATTTTTCACTTGTTTCTAGAATATATTTTCCACTTTTTTTTTCTTCACTCATCATGGCCACCGCTTGATGCCACCATTCTCTGCCACCTGCCCGTGCTATCCCCACCACTCACTACCACCTCTCAACAACACCACTAGCCCATTGCCACCAACACCTGCCACACCATTCCTTACTACCAGCCACCGGCATTATGGAAATTTTTTTGCTTTTTTAGGTTCATGTTTTATATTTAGGAAGGTACGCATTGTTCACAATCAGAACATGCAACCTATATTTCAAGAGAAGTTAAACCATGTTATAAACATTTTTTTTTCTAGATCTACTATGCATATGGGATTTGGTTGGGTAAACAATTTGAAAACAAATGCAAACCATATAATACCCAGCAATGTTTACACCAGGTGATAAACCATGGCCTCCGCTTTAACCAGAATCTACATAAACAAAGAGAGGTTCAGAAGAAAATAGAGGGAAGTAACATATCACTAAGTTCATATCACCAACACCGATTCTTTCTCAACTGTACGAGAGGGAGAAAGGGTTTTTGCAGTTAAAAAATGGGGAATCATGATGCCTGCAGGGAGATAAGGAGTCCTCGCAGAAGTGGCAGTCTCCTATGCACTTGCTGGATTCATTGGTGTACTAAAAATGCTATTGCTAGAATTGTGTTGTTGCACAAGGTCTAACAAGATACAAACATGGAATAGAAGGTGGGTCACAGTCCAAGGAACATGGTATATCAAAAGGTTGAGGTCGTTTAGCACCTGAATAAGGGTTATGTGGTTGAATTGTGATACAAATGTTGGTTGTTTTATCAGCTTATAAGAAAAGTATGGCATCCAATGACATTGCAATCACCAATTTGATAGTGACAATCTACCCTTGCCCCTTCTCCCAACTGCTTACAGGATCACATTTTGCATCAAGTGAAAGCTACTGAACTAAGGCAAGAGTTATCAGTAGGGCTGAAAAGAAATCATCCGTTCTTATTTACTCCAATATTTAATTAAACATCAATAATTCACATAGCATTGACTTGGGACGGAGTGTCACTCATGAAAAATATAAAGAAAATTGGGCATTTTGCACATATAATTACACTATTGACCTCCATCACAACTTGAATAGATAAAGCCCCAGCCAAATGAAAACAACAAGTCTTACAACCTAAATTATGATTTTTTTTTATTTAACAATTACATGGGTTATAATTTTTTTTAATTGTGTAATTAGTTGGTTATTTAAATGGTACTTAAATTAATTTGATTTTGGATATTTTTAAGCCATTGGATTATTTAAGGAATTAATTCTAGCCATTGGTTAATTGATATGACTGAATATGCTTTAGACTGCGGGTTTAATTATGGATACAGACTTGGTGACACATGTTAGAAGTTTATTATTATTGGTAGTTACTTGGAGGTGCGAGTAGGCGTTGGAGTATAAAGTCAACTACTTGCACTTAAATAGGGTTATTTTAATCAGAATAGGGATTATATATAATTCAGAGAGTTGGTAGAAAGAGAAAGTAACTGCTGTATTATCATAAGCCTTATTGGTGGACAGTATTTTAAGTGAAAGTTTAGGCTTCCGTGTTCTTGGGCTACGGCTGGAGGTACTCGGCCGGTTACCTCCCTAAGTGGGGGTGTGACAACAAGGACATGCAAATTCCAAAATTGGTAGATCACATAGAAAGGAGACCACGTAAAATCACAAACAAGAAAGGAAAAATCCCAAATGATCGAAGATACTAAATCCAACATCCAATATAAACGCTCAATAGACAGAGGAAACCTAGTTCAGAAAAACTTTTGAGGAAAGCGCAAAACGAACACAATCGATGAAATTCGCGCCGCTATGGCAATCAATTATCCATAATCTGACACTTACATAATAATATAATAAACGCGCATATAATCCATAAATCAGAGACACAATTGAGAATAAGGTGCTGAAAATGAAAAAAGGGGTTATGAAGAATTGGGGAAAACTGACATGGGATTTTCTCCAAGAGAGGAGAGGCGAATTCTCTGAGAATCCATGAGACGATGAGGGAGATGCCAAAGAGGCCGCAATAAGCGATTCGAGCTGAGCGTTTGGAGATGCCAGAGGCGACTGAGGTGCAGAGACCACAAGTCAGCGACGCACAGCAAGATGCCAAGCACGACATCTCCTTTTCTCCCTCTGCGAACCGAACAGTTCGAAGCTAGAGAGCGGGTGGACTGGTAGGTTGTAGGCCGCGTGCTCCTCGATGCTGGACTTCTGGTTGCGTGCGTCCTTGTAGAAAGCTAGTCGGTTTAAAAACAAAAATATAAATTAAATATAAAAAACAAAATAATTAAATTATAATTTAACGACTTTCGATTCCAATACCATCAAATTAACATTAAAAAAAATTTAAGTAGTATTTGATTTACATTTTTATTTTTTTATTCTATATTTTGTTTTTTAATTTTTTTATTTTATATATTTTATGTTTTAAAAATTTTAAAATAAAAAAATAAAAAATACATTTAATTTGATATTTTTTACTTTTTGTATTTTGAAATTTTTTATTTTAAGTTAAAAACGATCACAATTTTTTATTATTTTATATTTTATGTGTAAACTTATTTTTTAATTTTTAAAATAAAATTTAAAAATATAAGTGACTAAATATATTTTAAACTGTTTCTTATTTTCAAAATATAAAATAAAAAATGAGGTAAAAGAATTGTACCAAAATGGTACCTTAGTGTAACCTACCCATTTCGGTAACTTGGGCATGGGAATGCGAATTTATACATCGTCGTTTGGAGTTTGACCGAACAATTAGCTGTTGTATTGTCATTTTATTTCAAAAAAAAAAAAGGAAAGAAAAAATAAGTTGGATTTTGATCATTTTGTTGTGAGATCTAATCAGAAGTCCTAGAAAAAGACCTAGACAAATGAGAGACAATGTGCATTGATCATTCGTTGTTGAACCAATCGAATTTGAGAGAGAGGATGGGGGGAGGGTGAATAAATTTTTGTTTAGTTTATGAATCTTTTAATTTTGAACCTATATAAAAAATTATATATATTAAAACAAAAAAAATTAAACATTTAAATTTTTATGTATGAAAAAAAAAAAAAAAGTTTTTGAGTTGTTCTATTTACATTCTACAACTAAATAAAATAATTATCCAATTTATAAATTCGCTGACTCAAAAATTTAAGAATAATCAACATATACATTATATGTATATCTATATACCCTTATTATTTAATTTTTTTAATTATTATTCAAACCATTTTTTTGAATACAAGTTGGTATGGGAATAGTTAACTCTCCTGTACTTATACTTTCTATGTCCAAAACCATCTATCTAGATGTACAACTAGTATCGAATTAATGTTGCATGCCCAAATGGGGCACAATAATGGAAAGCCCTTCCTTAGTGTTCGTAGTAATTTTGAAATAACATTGGGTGGTAATGCCTATGTGTAATGAAAATGTAATAGACTATCAAGTGGCTTAAGTTAATTTGTGCAGGACTATAAAAAATTTTTAAGGTTTTGAGTTCAAATCAAGGGAAGAGTACTTTTTTTTTTAGATATTTGAACTAAGGAATCGATTGGATGATGCTAAAATTTCAGGGGATAAGTTTTAGAGGGGTATAAGATAAGAAGGTGTATTATTTTTAGAGGGTTGGCCCACATTAATGTGATGTTTATGGAGGGGGATAACTTTTGACTTGGTTTGGATGTTTTATAAATAAAGGGGTGTGAATGATGAAAAAACAGTCAAATGACTCTTTTGCCCTTGTAGTGTCCCAAACTTAATTACCCATTAAATTAAATATTAAATTGTAAATCCACTCCATTTAATTATTTTTAGATAATTTGAAGTTATATTATTTATTTCATTGAAAATTTAATTTTTATAAATTTATTTAAACAATTTTTTTAAATATGTACTTTTAAATGGTTGGTTATTATCTAATTTTATTTTTAATTATGTTTATTTTGACTTGCTGACCTATCTATTATTTTTTTACTACATTATATTATTTTGATCAAATTAATGAAGGCTAAAAATGCCAAAATAATACTTATTCTCCCCGGATAACTTTCGGCCAGGGTTGAGCCTGCCCAAAAATTATTCGGGAGAAGCCCGCGCGAGAGACAAAGCGTAGACCCGGGAGAAAAGGGGGTGCAGTTGCCAACATTGGCAAAGGTAGGACCTACAAATGATGGTTGGGTATTAATTTTGGCCTGGGGCTTTGCCCGCATCCAAGCACAGCCTAAAGTATAAAATCTTAACGATTTTGTGGGTTAATTTTTCAGCTTTTTACAATTATTTACCAAAATATGTTAATAGTTAAACTTTTAAATGTAATTATTAAGTTTAACAATTGTTTAGCAAATATGTTCTATTTGATAGCACAATGTTTGATAACACAAAAATATGAATCATACACATGATAAGATCTCGACTATAACTGTTAGAATTATCTGAATATCAAATTTGTTAACTAGGTGGACATGTAAACTGGTGGAAAAAAATATTATTTGAGATCTAACCACATAATTCGAATGTAATTGAAACAGTGCAATATTATTGTAAGAGAATATAACATGGAAAATATATCATACACTAAACTATCACATCACACTTAACCAACATGTAGCATTAAATACATCATGAGTTGCCACTTATGTATGACAAAGAAGGAGTAGGATTATTACAATCAAATCAAATTTTCACTATCCTACACTTTTTACATTTATAAGGGAAATGTATAATTAAGATATGCTCACTTCTGATTATTTACTCGTTCTTACTCTACTCTCCCCCTCTCTTTAAACATTTAAGATTATCACGCTTGATTATTTTTCTTGTTTTCAAGTACTTATTTTAAAGGGTGGGTCTAGGTGATATGATAATTATCTGTATATTTTTTTATATTAAAAAATGTGATGTATGTGTGTGTATATGTATATATATATATATATATATTGCATTTTTGCTCGTGAAACCGTGAATCAATAGTGGTATTATTCACAAGTTACATGTGGCTATACCTATTTCTTTTGTTATTATTATTATTATTATTATTAATTATTATTTTCTGTGGCGGTTGATTGTTTTTAAAAGATAATCAAATGGTATGACAACGTTGTCGTTTCATTAAAATCTGGGAGGAGAGCAACGGCAAGTCAAAGCCAAATTCCTGGCTAGGACTGGTAGTAGAGAGAGGCCATGCATTTCACTACAATTGAAAAAATGATGCTCTCGCTCCATCATCTTCCCAACTACAAGGATTCCGCAAGCTCATTGACCAACAAACATTGCTACACTTGTACTTTTTCTACATGTATCATTTTCAAGGCCACTTGCTTTCTCACGATCTTTTATTTTAGTGAGTGTTTGGTAGATAAAAATTTGATAAAAAAATATAACAAAAGTATGAAAATTTGATGTAACAATGATATATGATAAAATTTAATTAAAAAAATATAAAAATTAATAATAATTATTAAATTTTAATTAATTTTGATTAACTAAACATTTTTTAACCCATCTAACTTTTAGTATAATTCTTCTTTTGGAATTCTCCCCTCTTCTCTCTCTCTCTTTCTCTCTCACATGTTTCTTTTTAGGGACTGCTGTGAACGTGGTGTCTTAGTTAGTCACATCCAGCACCAAGAATTGCCTATTATTATTGTACGTACTTCCAAAACATGCAAGCAATTAATGCAACAAAAGAGAATCTCCCCAGAACACTTTGGATCAACTTCTCCCTTTCCTTCCTTTTTGAGTTCAAACATTCAAATGGCTTCATGTATATGTTGTCACCATCTTGCATATCCTCCTATGGCTTTCCTCCACATGTGCCTATGTCACCTATCATATATAAATAAATATATTAAGGCTTGATTTAATTACTTACAAAAAAAAAAGGCTTGATTTAATTATAGATAAGTTAATTTTTAGTTATTTGTAATTTTGTTTTTCATTTTATATGACTTTTTTATCAAAATTTAATTTTTTTAAAAGATGAAACTTTTAGATATATTAATCACATTTGTATAAAAAAAATTAAAAAATTTATATCTGTTTGAGTAAAAATAACCCGTTTAAATAAAAAAAAAGTAATGAAAAAATATTTTTTTTTTATTTTTATCTAAACGGATAGTCTATTTGTTTTATTATATATCTCTATTGGCCTTGACCTTAGCTAGATCAGTTTTTATCTAAATAAAAATGATGGCTCAAGAACATACCAAAATGAAGTAAAATTAAACTTATTTATCGGAGTAGAGACAATGCCATTAATGATAGTGATGATTTTATAAATGATGTCGTTACTGCAGTTGACATTTTTAAGTCGTGCAAGCTAGAAATCGTCATCAACAGAAGTCATTGATAATACTGGCGACTTCTAACCAACCATACACCAAAAAAAAAAAAAAAAAAGCTTATGTAGCAAGCCCACATCATAAAAAATTTGTGCAAAGTAACCATGAAAAACACGCAAAAATGGTTCTAAAGGCGAAAGCAGAGACAAAAGTGACAACTTAAATCGAGTTATAACAAATTAAACATCTCAATCAAATCTCAACTCCAATCAACCGTCGCACATAGCTCTCTATAATTGCAATAATGAGAGGCAAAAAGAGACTTAGTGCTGAAATCATCAATGGAAGTAATAGAGTCGCTATAGAGAAATACTTGAAATCTTTAAATTTTTGTAAAAAGTCATAAATGACAGTAATGACTTAGCATTAATTTTTTGAAAGATCATCAATGACAACAACAACTTTGCTTGAGTTTTTCTAAATTAGAAAATACATATCCTAGGAACAACTTCATTAATGATACAGTCACTACCATTGACAACATTCTCTCTATTCTAGTAAGCACGCCTAATTTAATTTCTTTTTGATATTTTCTAGTGCCATCATCTTTATTCAAGTAAAAAATTCCAAACTACAAATGACAACTTTCTCTCTGCTCTGGTAAATACATTTAATTTAATTTCATTTTGATATTTTCTTGTGCCATCATCTTCATTCAAGTAAAAAAATCCCATACTACCATTGACAAATTTCACTCTACTATGGTAAATATGTCTAATTTAATTTCACTTTGATATTTTCTTGTGCCATCATTTTTATTCCAGTAAAAAAAATCCCGAACTAGATGGATAGAACGAACGAACGAACTCGCTCAGCAGGGGCCAAAACTTGTTTAGAGTAGTCTATTTAGGACCCATATTAATTAGCTGGAAATCAGCACTTCAATTCATTCCACATCACAGGGTCCACAAGCTCTCACTCTCACAATCTGCTATAAAAGATAATATCTTATCCTTGATCCCTTCCCTTTAAGATAAGGTGTCCTTGCCATTCTTTAACATGACAATGGGACCTTTGATTGGCTTGGGATGTCACATGTTGATTGATGCTTTGCCATTTGTACTCCACAGCAGAGTGTTAGCTCCTATGATAAACAAGAAAAGACTATGATTGTGGGGTTGGCCGCAATGGAGGATAAGGTTTATGTTTTGAGAGTTCAAACTCTTAGTTTAGAGAAAGAGAGAGCGAGGCACGTGACATGAATGCGCCGTGAAAGCTGCAAATGGAGCCCTCAATAAGACTTCCTAGTCTCCTTCCAAATTGATATACAATATAAATATCTATATATATCTTAGGGTACAAACTAGGATTGGTACAAAGACGAGAGTGCAATTAAGGCGGGGGCTAAATGGGAAGGATGGGTGAAAGATGTAGCAAGTGGAAGAGAATGGTGAGACAACAGAGAGCCAAACTGTATATCATGAGGGTGTGCATCTCCATGCTTCTGTGTTGGCACAAGTACTCCTAGCTAGCTATAGAAGACCTTCAAGCTCTTCATTTTTATCAGTTTCTGATGAACTGTTCTTCATTTCCCTTCTTCGTGTTGAGTTTTGCTAGCTTTCTATCACCTTGTAAGTGTAACTGTATATGTATACTTGTAAACTAGCCGGGTTTGGAATAATCCAACCCTAACTAGAATGGTAAAAAATAGGAGTATATGCGTGCCAATTTTTGTTATCAGCTTTTCTATCAGCTTGTAAGTACTGTGACCATGCATATTTGTAAACTACTAGGATTTTGAGTCAAAATCCGAACAAGGATTAGAAAGCATTCGGTTGTGTACACATCTCTCTGAATTTGTCAACCAAGGGTAATGCTTTTCTGTACTTTCTTAAAAATAATGTTACCGTGTTGTAAGCCCATCATATTAAAAAAAAAAAAAAAGCCATCAAAATAATGTTTAATTACAACATTACCACTGTCATATTATTCTAATATATATGAATGTAGGTGCATTCATTTGCTGCCCTCGTTTAGTTTTAGAAGCAAGCAGTAATTTTGGGGTTGCTTCCACTTTTCCCCTACTATATGTATGTATGTATGAATGTATGTATTGAGCAATCTTAGCCATCCGGCCCATCCGCATGTGTGGATCAAACTTCAACTTACACACACGTACTTACGATTGAGCGTAGCAGTGCCCTAACAACACTTCGAGTCACTTTCCATGGTGCCTGGCAGGCAGACAAGCTATACACCTGCTTAGCCATCTCTACAAACAGGAGGACCCATCCATACTGTCCCCAGATTCCCCCAATCAGGGTCCAGCATCTGTCACACACCACAACAAGCTCTCTCTGTATATATAATGCTCTGATTATAAGCTCTTATAGCAGAACCACATTTACATTTATACCCAACAAAATTCATTCAAGAATCCTTTACCTGCAAGTGCATGAACAGACGAATCCGAAAGTTCGTGTCTTGGCAGAGGTGTTCCAGGTATGTCCAGAAGCAGAGAGCCCGCCTCTATCTCATATGGAGGTGTTCGGTGATTCTTCTTTGCTGGAACGAATGAAGTTTATCCAGGAGCTCCAGTTCAGTGAATCCAATATGGGGGAGTGTCTCAACAGTAGGCCACTGGTCCAGCAATTGAAACACTAGCTGATATTATTATATACATAGCTACTTTTTACACAACTTGCTAAGCGGTAACTGAGGTCGATCCCTTTCTTCTGTGTGATCTCCTTTTTCTTGATTATCGTTTCTTCTTCTGTAAGAATTAAGAATGAAACAATAATACTAATGATACATGAATTTTCTATTATTTATTTTTAATTACAACTACTGGTGTGTGTGTGTGTGTGTTGATATGCATGTGAATTTACACAAGATCAATGCTCCGAGACAGTAGAGTACCTATAAGGTCATTAGTGTAAAAATACATACTAGTATAGAAAGTTAATTTGCTCAACTTAGTTTTCAAAATTTATAATATATAAGGGGACCCTTATTTTTCTTTTTTCCACATAAACAAATAGCTTTCTCCTCGGATAATCGGGATCTGGGAATGACACCACAAATTAAACTGCAGCTCATATCAATCTCTTGTTCACAAGAAGCAGCTAACCAAAATTTCGTAGTACTTTTGTTGAATTTGAGTCTACCTCTGTAGACTTCTTTGGAATTTTTCCTTGCTTACTTTGACCTCCCTGAGAATTTAACACCATGAAACAAAAAGCCCATCAGCCACTATAGGTAATCAACCTTGAAAGAAAATGTTATCTCCAAGAAGAAAGCCAAGAAAAGTAAAATCCATCGAGAATTTACAAATATAAATTCTTCCTTTTGGAGACTTTATGTTTGTTACTTGTATTGATAAACATTGTTGAATCCAAATTTTACCAATTCAAGCTTTTTTAAGATAATTGGTGACATAACATCGTATTAGAACTCTGATTTCAAGAGGTCGTTCAAGTCTAGCTTTATGAGATTGTTCTTCCGTTTATTCTTATGCACTTCAATCTGTTACTATGGGTGGTGCATCTATGTGGTTCATTTTGTTTGTCTCTCTGTTCCAAGCATAAGATTTGTTACATGTGAAGAAGAGTGTTAAATTTGCATGAAACACACTATTGTATTCATTTCCTAACAATTTAATCTTTTAACAAAATTGGTGACTCAACAATGTTCAAAATCACTCCATTTGTTTCTCAAAAGAATTCAAAGCTGAGTTTCAGATGAGATTAGGCATTAAAAAATTACTTTTCAATTCAACTAAGTTTCTTTTACTTTATATTGTGATAAAGAAGTACTGCGCAAGTGTAACAAGACAATAAATTTCTAAGAAGAATCCACCTACCGCTCCCTTGTGGCCGCTAATCCTCCGATTTGATGGGGAGCGAGCCAGTGATGAAGCCGCTGCGGCTGCAGCAACACGTATCCTGTAAAATAGAGAACGTCTTATGATCATTAATTTTTATTTCTCCAGCAACAGCCAAAGATCCTATCGAGTCCTCAAAGGTGCAAGTACCTTTTATGTACATCAACAAATTCATCTGTCTCATCTACAATCTCCTCCTGGATTGGTGAAAATACCATCACCACACACTGTGTTGTTAACTCGATAACCCATGCATGAGAGGAAACGAGAAATCAACGGACCATGCTAATTACCTGCAGTAGTTCTTCGAAGACATCCTCCAAGGTTATGATCCCGATTACTTCACCATCTTCAATGTCCTCTGATAAATAAGGCGATCCATTTGTTGCAGCACCATTATGTTGAGAAGAGTTTTGCCCAGGTGATCTTGAAGCCTTCTCAATGTCAACAACAACACTTCCAGGCTTCTCATCTTGTTTTGATAGGAGAGGAGTAGTTAATTGAGAGTCCCCAGTAGAAGCAACTTTGTCCCCTTCAGGCTTTTCTCCACTCATACTTGATGGATTTTTGTTTTTCCCCGTCTTCACCACAGCTGCCATATGGCTGCTACCTTTTTGAAATTCATTCAGTATGTCATATAATGGCATATCAGCAGGAACCCTGGGGAAAATGTTCCACAAATGAAAACATCAATTTTTAATGCTCTAGTTCTGGAAAGGCATAAATATTGTAAGGATGAATAAGCACACCGTGGAATTCTTCGAATGGAAACAGCACTGACGGGGGTTTCTGTTTCTGGTCTTACCGTAAGAAGACTTTTTACCTAAGTTCAATCAGGCAAGAAAAATTAGAGAATAACATAAGATAAAAATACTTGACTTATCAAACATACTGATAGTTTTGGGTTATAAAACCCACCAGTAAAAGTCCAATAATATTTTTTGGGTTGCCGGAATAAACAGGAACTCGACTATGACCTCGAGCAATAATTTTTCCCATTGCTTCCCTGAGACATTAATTTGAAAGAAAGAAAAAGATTAAAAATCCAATACGCATCTGTGTACCATAATCTACTCCTAGTGATAAATCATGAATACATCAGAAAGAAACATATGATAGAAACAGTTTTGAATCAGGCCATAAATATCACGGAACATCGCCAACCAGTCCAGTTTTGAATTCACGTCCAAGGAAAATGTTGACTCAATTGGGGTCATGGCCTCCTCGGCAGTCTGCATGAAAAGAAACAGATGGAGTTTGAGATTCTGTTAACAATTATATCAGTAGCTCAAGGTATTAAGACCTAAGAGCAAGTATTGTGAAAAAGGAAACAAGGAAATTCAAAAAAATTGATGTGCTCCAGAACTAATTTGCAAGCATTAAACAAATCTGAAAATCATCAGTTTGCAATCGCTACACAGGAGTCAGTTGATTTAATCTGGTATAGGCAGCTGAGTTAAGTCCCAAAAAAAAAAAAAAAAAAAAAAGAATCAAGGAAAAGTTCCGAACTTTTACCCAAAAAATTGCGCAGAAAATTTAGGGTAGCGAAATTTGAGAAAGTGGGACTGTAAAATGAAGTTAGGAGGCCAAAACTTGGCTAAAATTTCACTTAAGAAAGCTCATGTTGAGGCCCAAATATAAAAGGAAAGTTATGATTTTGTTTAACTAAAAAAATTAATACACATGTACAGAAAATGAAATTTAATGACGTAATACTTTGTGCTGGCATGTTTCATCATTTTATTCCGGTGCAAAGTACTAGAAGACCAGAATGAAAAGAGAGCATGACAAAACTTCTGTATTCTCAACCGCTGCAATCCTACTTCCTATTTTCACAAGATAACGGATGAATTCTGGGAATCCATGGACATGCAAGGACAGCCAGATAGACAATTAATCGACAGACTTCAAAATAAAAATGTCAACGTCCCTTCATACCTTCTCAGTTAAATCTAGTGCTCCACTAATAATCGTTGTCTCATCATGTGTCAGTTCACCACCCCTGCCAGCCTAGAAATGACAATAGAATCATATTATGGAATCAACAAAAAGCAGGAAGAATTTGTATAATTATTTGGTAGTTTTGGCAATTTCTGAACCCAAAAAAGTTCTAATTGGGTTCGGTTTACCTCCTGGCTGTGGATGGAGACAAGAGCTTTCAACTGAGCCCGTCTAAATAGCACTTCATTATGTCCCAATGCACAATCTAGAAGCTGGAATTGTATGAAAAGTTCAACTAAAGCCAACTAAATTTTTAAATAGTTAAAAGTAGAATATCAAATTGCACAACTGATCACAAAAGGAAGACTGGCAGGAAATATTATTTGTTGCTTTAGACAAACGATAGGATAGTATCTATAGTTTACTTCAATGGTGATTATGACAATGAAGACAGTAAACATTAGAGGCACTCCACAACTCAGGTTTGAAGTAATAACAAGGACAGAACACTAACAAGAGTGAAAGAAGAAGTTTGGCAAGCAGCTAGTGAGACATCATTTCTGTCTCCTTCCTTTCTATTGTTTTCTTCTTTTCTTCTTCACCAAAGAAGGGGGGGGGGGAGAGAGAGAGAGAGAGAGAGAGAGAGAAGGAGAACAGGGATCCACCCAAGAGTAGGTAACTCTAACACTACCACAAGTCAAGACACCCAAGCTATCCCAGTGACAAGCAGTGAGGCAACTAGGTTAGAATGCAGTGTGCATGAAGACCACAAAGAGCTTCTAGGACTATACTAGGTTATATGCCAATCAGTACAATTCAAAGTGACATATGAGACGTAATTCCTGCTAATAGGCCTTCAGGTTTTCAGCCACGTGCACATGTGTCAGCCATCTCGCCCTTGATCTTGAGATAAGCTTGACATATGACATGGTGGTGCGTCGCTTGGCACAAAGACAATAATCTTCTACTTCTCAGACTACCATCCCATCTCCATGGCCTCCCCTCCTTGGCCACGTGATGTTCCAAGAACAATCCCTTGTTAGGCTTCCGTCATAGATTCAGAACATTAACAATTTATCTTGAAATTGCTTTACAAGATAATACACATAATACACAGTTACTTCCCAGAAAAAGGGACAATAGGCTGCTTTCTTCCTCATATTTTTCCCCCAGTACCTTTGCAAACACAGCAGTACCAATCCAGGATCATATACCAAGAAGGGTAACCTTGTGTACAAGGCTCCTGCATTTATTAGCAATATATAAATTGTAGAAATTACCTTCCCAATAGGATAAGCAATTGGATAGCAAATTATCATCAAAATCCGCACAAGCCAAACAAAATTTGCACCTACAGCAAGACCATATCTAGTGCATATCGCTTGTGGAATTACCTGACAACAGAAGGGCAATTTGATGATCAAATTCCAGTCAATCTGTGGGGTTCACAAGGGCTGATTGTTACTTATAATTGAAACGCAATATACCTCTCCAAAAGCTAGAACAAAAGTCACAGAGAGCAAAATAGCAACAAACTGATTGAAAAGTTTATCCAGATATATCGGAAGAGCCTGCATATTGCAAGAAACAAAGCAAACAACTATCAGTAAAATTTTGGTTATCCTTCAAAGTTTAAACTTTGGGACATAAAGTAAGAAAACAAATTAAATATAGAGTAAGATTTCAATTAAAACAAAACCTGATAAATATTATCAAAGATCATTTCATTCGGAGTCACGCTAAAGAAGACCTTGCATCTGACAAGAGTTTTTTCTCCCATGCCCTTACAAATCAATTTCATACTTGTAATTTGGCAAAATATTAGTTATAAATCTCAACTCCCTTCTAACACCCTTGCTAAACAGTTAACAGCACTGAGGATTATCCTTTGAGAAGAGGTATACCAAATTTCCAATTTTAGCTCCAGACAGTTGGGTCAAAATATCATATATGTACTAAAAAAACACACAAATCACATTCACTCACCTCCATAGCGCCTGCATTGCACAAAAGCAAAGTCACAAGAAGCTGGTGTTGCTTCTGGACAACTGGAAGGATAGCAGCTGAATATAGAAAATACATGATGTAAGCTAAGCCAATAACCACAGGCATCAAAAACTTTTCTGGAGAAAGGAAAATACTAATCTACCAGACAGAGTAACCAGCATTATGTGGCAATGGCATTGTTGTAATTGAAGAGTAATACTATGGGTTTATTAATATTAAGTGATAGGTGCACAAGAGTTCCACCTTGTTCTGGTGTGTATCATTTAGTTATATAGTATTATCCTTCCAATAATGGCAGCCTTGAGAACGCCTCAAGTAACGACACATATTGATGCAGCAAGCAGTTTAGTCATAGTCGGTGTCTTTCTCACCCTTCCTTACAATAACACCTTCTACTTGCACAAAATTACAACTAAATGTGGTGTTTAACTTCTTTGATGTCTTCTACAATGTCAGATTATGAAATTTTTAGTCCCGATATTCAATTATAGATTAAGCATTATTTGAAATTTCAAGGAAATTTTTATCTGTTTAATCTTCCAATAATCAGCACACAATAACCAGTTCCATAATCTCGAAAATTCCAAAGATTTTCGTAAATAGCTACTAAGCTCTCCATTAGGTCTTATATAAACACTGGCACTTGATCATGTGCGTGTTTCCATTCGAGTATCTATACAGAATTGGGGGATTGAAGTGGGAGGGGGGGGAAGGACCTGCTTGTTTCTTCTCGGTGGCGGTGCCGCTGCGCTGGAGGATCTCGAGCTCGACGAGGCCGAGGGACATGAGGCCGAGAGTGAGGCCGGACATTATGCCGGCGAAGAGGACGAGCAGGCAGGAGATTCCTGCGTAAATGAACCACCAAACCGATCCGAACTCAATCTCTCCCGATTCCTCTGCCCCCAGCCCCCTCGCCGCCAATCGCAGTACCGCCGCCGCATTTATCAGCTGCATCGCCGGTCGACTATTTGTCTCCTTCCTTCCCACCTCGTCTCTTCTGGTCTCTTCTGGCTCTCTCTCTCTCTCTCTCTCTCTCTCCTCAGTTGTTTTTGGAACTTTAGTATATTTTTTGGAACTGTTTGGAGCTTCGTACATGAATACACGTAATTATATATAAGCTGATGCTATTACCATAATGGTTATTGTTTTTTCCAGGTAAGGCACAACTTTTTGAACACCGAGTGTGTCTAATTTGCTGGCAGAAGTGATAGATGGTGTGGTATTAGTGATTTCAGCCAGTAACTTTGACACGTGTCGAAATAAGGGAGGATGAGCGAGGACTACAAAGTCGTACGGCTTTCTGTAATTAATAAATTGCGGCCCGAGAGATCCGAATCCGAAAATACATATCGTCCAAGTGCAATAATGTTTCGGCGCTGTTTGGATTTCCAAATTTAGCAAATTCAAGCTGTTTCGAATAATGTTTTTTCTTTTTCTTTTTTAATTAGAATGGTACATTATTCCTTTCGTTTTTTCTAACAATTGGACAAGATATATTAATAAACTAGTAATTGACCATACTTAAAGATACAGAAATTATGGCACCGTTTCACATTGTATAAGTTTATAAAAGTTAATATCTTGTGCTTTGTGCAGTGAGAGAAAAATTTAAATTTTACAGTCTCGTAATTCGTGTTTATAGATATTTGTAGAGTTTTATATTTTTTATTTTAACACCAAACAGTGCCATAATTTGGTGTATAAATAATTTAAATTTAAATTTATAAAATAAAACCTACATGAAAAATTACAAAAATTAAAATCACTAATCAAAAAAGATTAAGGCATTCATACAGTGTTTAATAAATATGTAAAAATTTTATTACTTATTATAAATATTATCACATTTTTTAAAATATTAATTTAAAAATTTTTATATAAAAAAGTATTCAAAAAAGATATGCAAGGAATAAGAGAGTATATTTTTATATGAAATGATAGAAAAGACAACCAAAGTAGAAAGAAAAATAAAAATAATTCTGGCTATTAAACAAATTTAACGGTTAAAAATATTTTAAATTTAAAATTTTGAGTTTTCTTATTATATAAATGACATAAAGAGTGTAAAAATGTATGTATTTAAAATTTAAGTATTAAGCATATTAAAATTAAATTTTAGTTTATATATTTAATTTCTAATAAATTTTTAAAGAAAATTAAAGTTTAAACATTATTTTTCAAAATAAAAAAGTTTAGTTGACTTTTTCTAATAAGTATCCATATATTATTTAATAAATCCGTAAAATTTTATTATTTATTACAAATATTATCACATGTTTTAAAAATATTAATTTCAAAATTTTTATATATAAAAATTATTAAAAAATGAAAAAATTAGAGATTATATTTTTCTGCAACGTGATCGAAAAGACAACTAAAGTGAAGATAAAAAAAAGTAATCTTGACTATTGAATAAATTTAATATTTAAAAATATATAAATATCAAATTAAGAGTTATATTATTATATAGACTGTTAAAATACTCATAAACTATTAATGAGCGATTAGATTCTATAAAAACTATATATATTGAATTGTTTTTTCAACTTATGGGCTTAACTCAATCATCATCGGTTCAAATTTGAGATTTAAAGCAAAACTTTGATTGAGTCATACGTAACACAAATTTTTCTAACTTCTGAAGTTGTAAAATTAGTTTATTAAAGTTTTATATTTAATATATTCTAATATTTTTCAACAAGTAATGTTATTAGTTCACTTAATTTATCTTGTAATATAATTAATTTTAAATAAGATTTAAATAATTTTAATTTTAAAAATTTATTTTAACAAAAATAACCATTATCGGTATGGTTGTATAATATATGATAAATAATTTAAGCATTTGAAAAAGCATCTAAGTCATTTATGTAATTTAAAACTTAAGTCGAAGGATTAATTTTCATTTTTAAAGTCATTGTAAAAAAATGTTAAAAGTGAAAAGAATGTGCACAATCTAATGTTTAGAAATTTGATATCTTTAAAAATAATTTATTCATGTAAAAATAGAAAAAATGTCATGATCATAAATAAGACTTCTTGTATAAAAAGCTTAGCTATATAAGGCCGTTGGACTCGCGATCTCTCTCTCTCTCTTTCTCTCTCTCTCTCTTTTTATGTCGTCTCTTATGACTTTAAAATTATTTTATAAATCGTAAAACTCTTTTATTGATATCCAAAAAAAGAACATAATTTAAAGATAATGTACTAGAAGGCATTACCCTGAGGCCAAAAGTAAAAGTCTTTGGGGGCATTTGATGGTACAATTATAACAACTTTTGGTATTTTTTTATCATAGTTTATTAGTTATAATTTTTAGTTTATTTAGTGAAATAAATAGTAATTTTTAATAACTTTTTACAATTTTTGAGTGTTTGATAAAATTTTTTGTAACTTTTGGTATTTTTAACAATTTTGAGTAATTTTTAACAATTTTTAGTAATTTTTAAATTGAGAAGTTATTATAGTAGAGTAGAAAAATGGTAAAAGTTAGTGATTTGCTAAATACTCAAAAATCAAAAGTTGGTAGTTTTGTAATAAAAAATTTTACTACCAAACATCCCCTTGGCTGCTTAGGGTAAAACTAACCCTAAACTCACCTTAAAAACTGGCTTACATGGCAAAAGTTGTTCAAAACTTTTTATATGGAAAGTAATTAAAATTTGATTTGTTTGGATTAAGGTTTTAACGAAAAAAAATGAAAAAAAAAAGAAGAAAAATATATGAAGTTTGAACTGTATGCTTTTATTTAAGTGAATTAAAAAATACTAAAAACTAAAATACATTCACCAGTAAATTAGTTTTTTAATTTAATTATTTTTAATTTTCTAAATCTCATACTCTTCATTTTTCATTACAAAACCAAACAAAAAAAATAATTTTAAATTCCATTCTTTTTACTTTTTCCTTACACTAGCACTTTTCAGATGCCTAAAATGATAATAATTAGAAGTTTTCCTTAGCTTGTGTTCACTCGTTTTCTAAATCACAATAGACCTTTCTCAGTGTAAGAGTCAAAAAGAACTCTCTCTCTCTCTCTCTCTCTCTCTCTCTCTCTATCTCTCCTTCTTTTTTTTTTTTTTTTTTTTCATTCAATACAATCATAGGAGGGGTCGGTTTAAGATAAATTGGTCATATCTAATATAAACTTAAGAATAGACCACTATTTTTAGTAGTTACTAAATCTAGATAGAAGAGGTCAAAAGATAAACACAAAATTATATGAATTAAAATTGTTAAGAAATGTATGATTTTATTTTATATAATCTCACGAAAAATATAAAATATACCACATGACAGATATGAATAGAAGAAGAAAATTTATGTAATTGAATAACTAATTTGAGACTACAACTTTGTCGAGTTGTCAATCACAAGAAGGGGGTACAAGTGGACAAGCATATCAGAACTTAAAGAGTCAAAATCGAGACATCTTCTAATAAGCTGACGAAATCTGAGCCAATCTTCAGACTTGCAGTGCAGTGAAGATGCTCAGAGCTATAGCTCACATTGAGATGTATTTCAGCCCAAAAAACTGCAGAATATACCAGACAAGCACCATATAAGCTGCTGCATTCAGCCATTCATTAATTCTAAGATCAGTGTAAGCTCCACAAAGTCAGCAGCAAGCAATGACCATTCTCCTTGTAAGGCATGCTAGCCTAAAAGTTCAACCATGGCAGCCGCTTTAACCAAATTCTCTTTACTCGTCTTTGGAAAGAGGTCTAAGAACTCTCAAGGAGCTAAAGGCTGTTCGGGTCAGAACTTGTATGGAGTTGCCCTTACATGGGTCTTGCAAGATCCAGGCCTCGCAATTGTAACGAAAACGAACCTACCATCGAAAAACTGAACAATAAACCACTTTCCAAGTCAAGAAACTTTGCCTTTTGCTCTCTTTTTGAATTGTTTATATCCAATGAAATATAACTGAAGCTGCGTTACCTTCCCATTCATCTCTTTCACAGCCATTTGAGCAGACTCCTCGCTAGTAAACCAAACATATGCAAATCCCAAAGGCTGCTTGCGCTTTTTATCCAATACAATTTTAACTGCATGATACCAATTAATAAATACATAACCCAGAATGTTGTAAATGAGGTGTTAAGTACATAGTGTATCAAATTTATGATTTCACCGTTGAAGTTTCTTTAAACACAATCCAACCAAAAAGCTCACAAGAGCATTCACTAACCTCGACTAACTTCTCCAAAATGTGAAAATGCCTTCTTCAATATTCCCTCTGATGTTGATTGTGGCAGTCCTGCATCAAAACTCATTGTCATCAAAATCATGGCCACTAAATAGTGCTTCAAACGAACCCAGTTGTTCACAAACAAGCTTGTATATGTTTTTTGGATAAGGTAGATAAACAAACTCGAACAAATTTTTCAAAATGAATAAATAAACAAGCCAAGCTTGAGTGAGGGTAAGCTTGGCTCAATAAAACTTGTGAATAAACTCGTTTATCATTTGTGAACATATTTATTTATGGCACATGAACATACTTGTTTAGGCATTTGTTAATATGATTAGCTAAGATTGCTTATAAGGTTTTAATTACTAGACTTTTCTTATTAATAACATAGATTAGTTATAAGTTGTCGTTCGTTAAATTAGAAAAGCTTATTTGATTGCTTATTAAAAGACTTGTTTGTTTGTTAAGTATGTTCACTAATGTGCTCGTGAACAAGCTTGATTAGAGGCTCACAAGTATGCTTGAGTTGAGCTTTAATTCGCCAATAAACTTAACAAGCAAGCTTGAACATAACATTTCAAGTTAGTTCAAAGCTTCGCTCAAGCTCGCCAATAAACTTAACGACAAGCATGAATATGCCAATACTCGACTCCGCTTGTTTGTGGGCCTACTACTAAAAAACTTCCATGACACATTTTTTACCCCAAGGACCTAAGATAATGGGTTCTCAATGCAACCTTCTGGTTACCAAATCCTATCCCCAACACTCCTAAATATGATTAACCATCACAAAAGTTTCCAAAACTCCACATGATCATGCAGTATCAATCTAAAAACTAGTTCCAGAGTCTCAAAATCTGCACATTACACACACACACACACACACACACATTAAAAGTTAAAAACTGATTCCACAGTGCCTCAAAATCATTATGCGCCTATATGCATACACACAAACATTTGTGCTTCTGTGAACTCATTTCCATTCAGTATATTGCTTTCAATGCGCACAAGCCCCGAGACAATTGTCTTGTGCTTGTAGATGATTCATGATAGGAATTGGAATGAGAAGAAATTAACTCCGGCAATAATGCATGAGAAACGCAATAATCCAGAAGCTAACCGGCATAGAATTGAATACCCTTTATGAAGATTACATCCGAAGGATAGTTATCATGCTCGATTGAAGAGCTCGAGCTCGAGGAACAATGGAACCTCCGAAGAAAAGGGTTAGGGTTTAAGATATTGGGTGGTGAAGCAGAAAGTGATATCTCTGAGATCCTAGATATGGGTATTGTTGGGAATAGTGTTTCTGATACAAAGGATTTAGAAATTGCAGATTTTCTGTGGAATTCAATGGATGAAATTGGGGATGCATACGGTGACCAAAACAGAGCCATTTGAAACCCTAACTTCAACTGTACAGTGGGAGGTTATGCAGTGCACACAATTTCCCAAACCCCCCCCCCTTTTTGGAGCGCCAATATGCCCTATTGTGGGTCTTGTCATGTTATGGGCCTTCAGTACTACGGCCCACAATCGGATGGAGGGAAATGTATTTGGACTATGTTTGTTTGAGGGATTGGATGATGGGAGATAAGTAATACTGTGGAATCCACAGATGAGATTGGATAAAAGATAGGATTAATTTTTTATGTGCAATTATTTTTGTGGCGTTTGGTTGGTGGGATATAAAGTGGGATAAAAAATGTGATTTGATATGTGATGTGATAGAAAATAATTTCGGACTTTTGGATCTTTGAGGGAAACAAATCCGGATATGGAGTATTAATAATACCACATACCCCACGGGATTACACATCCGGTGAAACGCTTCACAATACATCCAATCCGTGGGACCCACGGACTAAACAAAAACCAAAGCAAACTGTTCACTTGGTGGGTCCCACGGCTTGTTTCTCTAATCCCCCTTTTCTCATCCGGCGAACAAACATGCCCTTGGAATTTTTGGAGGTCGGTTACTATTTATGGACTTATAAGGATTTAAGTCATACCTAAAAAACTTGTTTGTAAATAAGTCACACTTGCAACAAAAAAGACAAAAAAAGACATCACGCGTTTTTCACCACATTTCAAAACTGTCAGTTTTATCCAAAAATAGTGCACACTTCACTTATAACTTCCGCGACTTTCCATCTTCTTTACAAAGCAAGTAAAACCGATTTTTGGAAACAAAATTAAAACTGTTTGGAAAAAACTTAAATCGATCATCATTCCTAAGTATCTTTATTTTTTTTTATTTTGAAACAGTATCAGTACTGTTTTGAAAATAACTCAAAATGCTAATCAACTTCATGGATTTCTCTTGCCCAAAACTTGTCATCTGCTCATGATTCATGGTGCTATTTTGAAAACAGTACCGATAAAACAGTACCGGTACTGTTTTAGACCGGTACTGTTTTCATACTGCCTAAAAAACATCAATCGATACATAACACAAACCAATCATATAAGCCAACATCATCATATTTTTTGAAACAGTACTGGTACTGTTTTGAAGATAGCTTAAAAAGTCCATCGACCACATAGATTTCTCTTACTCTTAAAACTCGTCATCTGCTTATAATTCATGGTACTATTTTGAAAACAGTACCAATAAAACAGTACAGGTACTGTTTTTATATTACCTAAAAAACATCAATCGATACATAACACAAACCAACCATACGAGCCAACATCGTCAAATTTTTTGAAACAGTACCGGTACTGTTTTGAAGATAGCTCAAAACGTTGATCGGCCCAATAGATTTCTCTTGCCCTTAAAACTCGTCATCTGCTTATAATTCATGATGTTGTTTTGAAAATAGTACCGGTATTGTTTTGGACCGGTACTGTTTTCATACTGCCTAAAAAATATCAATCGATACATAACACAAACCAACCATACGGCCAACATCATCATATTTTTTGAAATAGTACCGGTACTATTTTGAAGATAGCTCAAAACGCTAATCGGCAAAATCATTCCATGAAGAAGATAGGCCAAATAAGCTCTATCTTCTTAATATCTTCGCGACTAAAACTGTAAATAATGAAACTGAAAACAAAGAAAGAAAAAAAAAACGGAAGAAGTGTGATTCTCGGTAAACCATATCTTCACGTGATTATCGGAATTCCCGGAAATAACTTGTGTAACTTTGTTATAGAAATAAAGGATATTATCAGTATATTAGAAACTATATTTAAAGCAAATTCGTGGGACCCACTCAAAAGTGTGACTTAAATACAAAACTTTCCACATTAATGTGACTTAAAAGCAATATTTTTTTTGGGTGTGACTAATAGGTTTAAAAGATTACAAAATATGACTTGAATATAATTTTCCGAATGTATTTCAAGGCCTATGGGCCTTATTGGCTCATAGGTTACTCGAAGTCCACGTTCAGCTGTCCCAAAAGAAATGAGCTAACAAAAGTGTCCAAAAATGTTTGATTTATTTATTATCTTTATACTTTTCAATGAGTTTATCAAAAGATGAGGGTTAGCTTAACTAGTAAAAATTTAAATTTACTTTTTATATTTCATTAATTTGAGTGTTGAGTTACGCGTAAGTTAGTCTTGACATCTTAACTTACAAAAAAATAAATAAATAAATAAATAGATAAAGAGATTATCGGTGTGATATAAATTTAATATTTTTTTAAAAGCCATGATAATTTTATTTTGGTTGCTTCAATTTGAAGCATGAGATTCATTGAAAAAAAAAAAAAGAAGGAAAGAAAAGAAAAACCTTATACATCATGGAATATGTGAATTTTCTTATTGATTATTATCTTCTCGTTGGAATATTATTATCAAGATAAAATGCCATTCTGTTTACATAGTTGATGAAATTAAGCAAGGTCCAATTTTATTCATAGAACTTTCTAATATTAGCATGAATGATATATATATATATATATATATGCTGATAAGCAGGGATTAACTATTAATTAGTAGTTTATGCATACCCATTTATTCTTTGATTAGAAAATTCTATTGCAACCGCCAAAGTCGGTGGTGGTTAGATTAATTAATTGTGCCCTTCCTTATAATTTCTAGATAGCTTTTTGGTTTCTCCTTCACAAGAGAGTTGCTTTTTTGGGTTTTTTTTTTTTTTTTTTTTTCACCAATTTGTTCTAATATTTTATACACTTTTAGACCCTAGTGGTGCAAATTTTCCCCACGATAAAGGAGAAAAATGACAAAGACAATCTTTGAGCAAGGCAACATGTAATTAATACGCTACTGCATTGAGGTAGAGAAATTTTCATATGTTCTGAGAGCATAACAATTCACACATTTCCCATCAATAGAAATTATATAATAAAAAATTACGTATAATAGATGAGAATGGATCATAAGTTTCTATATGTTGCTCATGTACTGAAAGGCCGCACGTGTTCCGACAATATGTGTTCCGACAATATGTAAATAGGTGATCAAAGCCGAGCCCAAACCAAGATGTCAGAGTTTTCGTATTTGTCCAAATCCGTGCTTCGGGGGTTCAAAAAAATTCCAAGTCAACTTTAAAATAAGAAACAAAATTCTACCCCGCTTATGAACCCGAGATAAAATAAAAGTTATTACACAAATATATATATATATATATATATATATTTACCATGCACATGGCGTGCACATAACAATACACTAGACAGAATTTTTGGGCTTCGACGTTTCATACTGTTTTTCATTTTGTAGAGTTATATTCATACTCGTTACATTCGAGTGCTAAAAAAAATTGATGTCTAAGCATAGCGAGACTTCTCTTAATCTAATCATAAAAGATTTTATCTTCCAAATTCTGGGTATGAGATCTTTGAAAGAGTTCCAAAATTGATTGTGTTTTTCATCAAGTGCGGTGAAAATTCTTCTTCTTGTGTTGAAAAAAACGTCAATTGTGATTGGTGCAATAAAGGTATAAATAATAAAAAATTTTTCATCTTGCAATATGAGGTTTTTCTACCCTTATTCATGAAGGGTTTTCCTTATTAATTCCATATATTCATTCCCTTTATTTTTTGTATTGTGAAATAGTTTGATTTATGTTCCAAATGGAGAATTTTCACCTACTTTTTGAACGTTCTTAAATGGGCATCAAATTCATCGGGGAGACCTTGGAAGACTTGTCAGCTGGGATCTTAATGCCATTAATATTTGGAGCAAGTAGTTCAAGCATTGTGTCTTCATTCGTGCATTGAGGGAATTGCAGCTCTTTTGCTGATGGATTAATTAGGTAAAACGGGGGTTACCCGAAATGACGATTTTGTTGCTTCGTTATAATCCTTCTCCCGCTGTAGTTTTCCCAAGGCCTGCTTATGCTATTTGTTGGAAACATGATCTGCGTGAAATCTTTTCACGTGTGCATACACCCAACATGTCGGGGAGTATCCACGAAATTCACATATTACATCACATCACATAACGTGAACTCAAAATGTATTGAATGGCCTAAGTCTACTTAAAAGCCTAAGTCTGGTAAGTGATAAGTCCCCTAATTGTATATTAAGGTCCAACCTCTTTTATATTTATCCAATATAGGATTCAACTTTTCCACATGTTTTCAATTTTAACAATGTCCTCCTCATGTGTGAATAATGCACTGGGCCTTACTCTCCCTCGATTTGATCCACTTGACTGCTTTTTAATCCATGATCTTTTTACTCTCCAAAATC
The DNA here is from genome assembly GCA_019916065.1 of Vitellaria paradoxa. Classification (NCBI taxonomy): domain Eukaryota; kingdom Viridiplantae; phylum Streptophyta; class Magnoliopsida; order Ericales; family Sapotaceae; genus Vitellaria; species Vitellaria paradoxa. The sequence goes on along the minus strand of CM034241.1, from coordinate 43,369,075 downwards.
AATTTAATTAAACTCTAGACTTTTTTACTGTACAACTCCATTGATCGAGAATCGTCCCTTCTACTCCATCGAAAGCCTCCATGCAACGAGCCCGCTTGCATTCTTGCTCCATCGAGAGTCTTCTACCCAAAAATTATCAGTTATAAATTATGATACCACTTATTAAGAATCTGATCTATTTGAGACTTTACCGCATGCACATAGCCCCAATCTGTTGGGAAGTATTTATGAAATTCACAGTACATTACATGAACCTAATATACACACTAGTAGAAAGTGTGGAACTAGCGACCGCCTAAGACGGTCGCTAAATGTGTAATAGCGGTCGCTAAAAGTATTAGTGACGGCTTAGCGACCGCGTCAAACGAGTCGCATTTGCTTCGTCGCTAAAAAGTATTAGCGACCGCTAAGACGGACGCTAAATTATTTGCGACCGCTCCTGCGACCGCTCGAGTTCAGACGTATGGATAATAGCGACCGCTCATAACGGTCGCTAATACTGAAAAGGCGGTCGCTATTTTTTTGGCGCGAATAAATAGCGACCGTAGGTAGCGGTCGCTAAATAGTGAACAGCAGTCGCACCAAGTTTCGCGCGGGAGCCATGACCATTTGCATTAGCGACCGGAATATGGACTATTAGCGGCCGCCGTAGGCGGTCGCTAATTGTAAGTAATTTTTTTTAAAAAAAGATTTAAATTATTTAAAAATCTCAATAATTATAATTTAAATTTTGCTATAATAAGATCTCAATAATTTGTTTTACAAATCAAATTATTTAAAAAATAATTTAATAATAATTTATTTTTTATTTATAATGATTATTTATTTAATAGTTATTAATTATTTATAATAACTATTATATTTAATTACTTATCTATAAATATTTATATTATATTTAATTTATTAAATTACACATAGAATTAATGAATTTTTTCATAAAATTTGTAAAAAAAAAAAACGTATCTCCTAATTATGATTATATATACAAACATAATATCAAATTAGATTACAATTAAAATAAAATTTTATTATATACAAATGTTCAAAATACAAAAATAAATATATATATAAATGTACTGATCAAAATATATACAAATAGATCCTAATCAGTCCAGGAGGGCCATCCGCCATCATCCGGGTCCTACAATGAAATAATAATGAAATTAGAACGTGATAATTAAGAAGACATGAATAAATAAATTTATATAATTTTAATGAGTAATAGTAACGAGAAATAAAATTTTTAACCTGAGGAGGAGGAGGTGGATGGCTCTGACTCTGAGAGAGGCGCCTCTCCATCTCAGCCATCATCTCGGCCCGAAGTGCTGCCTCTCGCGCGTCCATCTCAGCTCGAAAGGTCTGCAGCAGATCTTGATCGCAACGTCTGGCCTGAGAAGATGATTCTGCTCGTGCAACGGATCGGCGTGGAATACCTGCACCCCGCGTAAGCGTGTATCCATGACCATCGCGTCCGATAATGGAGAAAAATATCTCGTCCCTCCTCTCTTCGGACTCCCTCTCATCTGGCGACAGCTCGTCTAAACGTGCATTAAACTGCGCCTAATGCAAACAAGCCGAAATAGAAAAAACAAGATAACTAACTATATTATTTAAAGAAAAAATTAAATTATAAATTATATGTTGATTGGACAAAATATTAAAATTTGTTACCTGTATAGCCTGAACCTCCGGCGAATCAGTACGTCGAGTCGCCAACCACATGGACATCCGATCTGTCCTCAGGCCCTCCTCTGTCCTCTGTTGAAAGGTAAATTATATGTTAATAATTTACTATCATTAAAAAAGATAAATAAAAAGTTGCTATTAGCGTGATAAGCTCACGTTTTTACCTCGTGGCGAACCTGAGAAAAGTGTCGAGTCCCCTCCTTGTGCCCCGGCCCCTGCAATCCTCGATTTCGCGAGTTCCTTTGGGCCTCCGCCTATTTTAAGTTTTTTTCGATTACTTTTTGTAATTTACGCTTGATAACGTCAAAACTTAAGGAAAAATAATTAACTCGCAATCTACTCACCTGTGCCTCGGGACTCGACCAATACCTGACGAGCTCAGCCCGCTGGTGGGGAAGAACGCCCGGTGGGACCCGCTGGAGGATGTCAGGGTCATTCTCATGACCTTTCCAGTATTTATCTTTAATCTTATTTTTATGATCCTTCCACATCTTCCGACACTTAGCGAACATAACGTCCCGGAAGTCTGGAGGAACATCAACTACATTGGCCTAAAAATGACAAATTGTAGAATATTATTTGTTACAAGTTTCAGCACATAAATCACGTACAATTAGATAAATAAAATTTTCATACCTGTACCTCGGTCCATAGACCCTCGAACGTAGAATCTGGAAAACGATCCCACTCGAGGGTGGTTAACGAGAATCTGATCGGATTCCGGACCAAATGTCCGAGCTGTGAAATCAAAGACCGTCCATCCTTCCCAACCGGATGGGGCGTGTCATCCCACTGAACGGTTATCCACTGAGATCCACAGTTCCACTGCGGCAATCCCTTCGAGGGCCCTCTGCCAGACCTCGAAAGCCTGCTCGGAGTGGGAGAATCTGTTTTAAACAAATTGTTACATGATAAAACAACAGAATATACCTACTGTTGTTGGATAAGATACATTCTGAAATTAAAGAACTTTACCTGCATCTGTGTCAGTCACTGAAGGACGCGTGGACATAGGGGGTGAAGGTGGGACAGCATCTGCTGAGCTACTCCCGGCACAGGATAGCCCCAGACGCTCAGCCATCGTCCTAGGACCAGTCTTCTTCCTAGAACGTCCGAACATGGCTCCCTAACTGTTCACAATTTAAACTTATTATAATTTTAAATATAAAGAAAAAAAAATTTAAAATCTACCTTGTTCGGATAGAAAAGTACACAACCGTGTATTAAGTATGTAAATCAACCGTATCTCCTTCAACCGTGTCCCTAACCCAATTAACATCTTCATCACGTTGGACAATTGCATCTTGGTCAAGAGCTTGTTGGGCGAATGGATCAATATCTGGCTCATCGCAGTCGATTTGGTATACCCCTCTCCTTGACATTTTAACTGCAACTTGCCAGTTGGGATCAGCTCGATCGCCAACATAGTAAACTTGCTCTGCCATGGATGCCAGTATGTATGGTTCAGCTTCTATTTGTACATCTCGATGTAACAAATTGTTTAAATTGACCAATTTAAATTGGTACTTATCAGCTTTAACCCCGCGAATTGGATCAGCCCAAACACACTTGAATAATAAATATCTTAAACCACGATTGTAAACGATTTCAATAATGTCATTCAGTTGGCCGTAATAGTAACCACCGTCAATAGATGGACAACCGATGCCACTATTTTGTGTTGCTCGCCTATCATCTACTTCCTTGATGTGAAATCGAAACCCATTGATGTCACAAGCTGTGAAACGTCGAGCTGTCGTGTAAGGACCATCAGCCAACTGTTTTATTTCATCGGTCAAAATAGAATCCGTAGTACTTCGTAAATTGTATACCTATGAAATGTAAATTATCATGAATTAATTAAACACAAATTAATTGTGATGTGAAAATCATATAAAAACATATGAAAATATTTAACACGTACGTAGTTCTTAAACCAGTCATGAAAACATTGATAATGGGACATTCGAATTTGATTGTCTGTTGCACGAGGCATGTTCTGTTTCAGCTCGTTTATGTGTCTCCTGCAATGCAAATCAAACAGGATTGAGAATAATCACGATTTTTATTACAAATATGATGTAATTAACTTTCTTTATTACGACAACGTGACTTACTGGGTCAATGGCACAACTGATTGGGTGTTGAAGAGCACGAACCGATGAGCTTGGATCCACTCGATATGGTTGAGATCAAATGACGTGCCTTCCCCAATAGGGCCTTCATTTATCCGCTCCGACTTGCTAAAAGTCGTTTGGACATCATCGTTTAGATATGCCGCACAAAAATTTATGCACTCATCCATCAAATATCCTTTCGCTATGGATGCCTCGGGTCGAGCTTTGTTCCGCACATACCTCTTCAATGTGTTCATATATCGCTCGATCGGATACATCCACCTAAATTGGACAGGGCCACCAAGCCGGGCTTCTTCAGTTAGGTGTATAGTCAAGTGAACCATTACATCAAAAAATGCCGGCGAAAAAATTTTCTCTAGATGACACAGTGTCAAAGCAATCCTGTCCTGCAGACCCTTTAAATCTTCTGTACGGATTACTCTGTAACACAACTGCCTGAAGAAATTACTGAGCTCGATCAACGGCTGCACAACATTATTAGGCAAACATGTCCTTACTGCTATAGGCAACAACTGTTGAAGCAGGACGTGGTTGTCATGACTTTTCAAACCCTGTAACGTCCGTTTGCTCATGTTGACTCGCTTCGAAATATTCGAGCAATATCCATCAGGTACCTTCACGCCTTTCAGAATTAACAAGAACGCATCCTTCTCCTCCTTGCTCATGGTATACTGTGCAGGTGGCATGTATGCCCTGTTGGACTCTCTCGGCTGCAAGTGCAATGGAGTTCTCAATCCCATCTCCTGCAAATCACGTCGAGCATTAGCATTATCCTTTGATTTCCCCTTAACACCAAGGATCGTCCACAATATATTATCGCAAACATTCTTCTCAATATGCATGACATCCAAGTTGTGCCTGAGTAAGTTGTCTTTCCAGTAGGGCAACTCATAGAAAATACTTTTCTTCTTCCAATTATGGGTTCGGTTCCTATTTGGACCAGAAATAGATGGTAGCGGGGGGGCTAACAGATCCTGAAAGTCATATACTATTCGAATTTGCTCCCGCTCCATCTGGGCCAGCAATTCGACCCCGGTCATTGCTCGTGGTGCCGGACCGAACTCCCGAGTGCCGTCAAACGAGACTCTGTCCTTCCTAAACCTATGCAACGGAGGTAGGAAGCGTCTATGACCCATGTACGCCCACTTTCTACCATACTTTAGCCAAGTTGACTTCTTGCTCTGATTGCAACAAGGACATGCGAACTCTCCTTTCGTGCTCCAACCAGATAAGTTGGCGTACGCCGGAAAGTCGTTAATTGTCCATAGTAATGCTACCCGTAGTTTAAACATTTCATTTCTTGTTGAGTCAAATGTCATCACACAATCAGTCCATAATTCATTAAGCTCTTCAATCAATGGTTGCATATAAACATCTATTTTATCCCCGGGACCCTTAGGTCCGTCAATCAATGTCGATAGGATGACAAAAGGTTGCCTCATGCACAGCCAAGGTGGAAGATTATATGGAAGTAACAGTATAGGCCACGTACTGTGAGTTGCCCCAGTCATGCCTGAAAATGGGTTAAATCCATCAGCCGCCAAACCAAGCCGTACACTGCGCGAATCGACAGCGAAATCAGGGTGTCTTCTATCAAAATCCTTCCACGCCGGAGAGTTTGTTGGATGGGATAAGTTCCCATGATCCCCCCTGTTCTCGGCATGCCAAGTCATTAGTTTAGAGATCTTAGATGACATGAAAAATCTCTTCAATCATGGCTTAAGTGGAAAGTAGCGCACTTGCTTTGCAGCCACAAGCTTACCACGATTTGAACTACCCAAACGATTCTGCCGAGTTTGGATAGTACCAACATTCTTCCATCTCGAAACACCACACACGGTACACGAATCGAGGTTGCCATTCTCATTCCGAAACAACATGCAACTATTGGGACATGCATCCAGAGTTTCGTATGTGAATCCCAGATTCTCAGTTAACTTGCGTGCCTGGTAGTACGATTCTGCAAGCTTAGCTCCCGCTGGTAAAACCCTACGGAGTAACTGTAGTAGCATGTCAAATGACGTATCTGACCAGTGATTCAACGCCTTCAAATGTAACAACTCAACGGTAAATGACAATTTACTGAACTCCTGACATCCAGGATATAATTTTGTCTGCGCATCATCGAGTATTTCAAAATATCTCAATGACTCATCATCTGCACCCGAGCGGGGACTAGTTCCACCCGTCAGATTAATACCGGCACCGTTGTCTTCATGTGTCAATCCACATGCGATATCAGCTAGCATCGCGAGCATTGGATCAGCTTCCTCTGCAACCTCGGCCTCCACCTCAACGGTTTCTTTCGGACGAGAGGCGGTATACTCTTCCCCATGGAGAGTCCAGAATTTATACTGCTTCAGGAACCCATTACGGATCAGGTGCTCTCTGACAACCTCCCGTGTATAGTAATACCGGTTAGCACACTTCTTGCAAGGACAACTAATGTACCCACTGGGAAACCCACTGGTGAATGCAATAAACTGATTAATCCCCTCCACATACTCCGGGGACATCCTATTCGGCAAATCAATCCAACTCTTATCCATCTCGCTTAGAGTGTCTGTGGAGTCCCAAGAGGAAAAAAATGTCATTACTATAAAATGTAGTGCCATATGCAAAACACCTAGTCTTAAACTTTATCTCCTCATTACAGGGTGATTGGTCCTATCCCATTCGAGAATACACGATCCAACTTGCACTCAACAACTCAATGCCGTTGTCCCCTAATTAGATAAAATTTCGGCAGCATGTCCGCGTGGTTCTCCAAGTACACGATACACAGACGACATTAGTCGTACCCTGTGTACGCACCCGGAGAACAACAGGACGTCAACCGAAACTTCATCTAACACAGGACAGTACATGAGTTGTTGAATACAGGATGGATAATTGCATTCCCAAACTGTCCATACTGGACAATTCAAGAATCGCGTACGTCAATCCCCGCACGTTCATCGAAAGGACAACGAACCTGGTCAAAGACCTAATCTGTTACCTAAGGATGACCAAACAGGTGGCGTACGAGATTCTTAAACGGGTCTAAGTTTCACTAATATATGCAAATGAATAAAATAAAGTGGTTCTCAATGTCTGTTTGTTTTCTAACTTAGAATAAAATATTTAGATGTTAGATTGGGCCTAGACAAGATTAGGGGTTTTATTGTAGTTACTAATTGAATTAATTAACTCTTATTAATTAACTACTGCTGCTTGTGTAATTAATTACTATATTATTCGGTAAATTACCTAGAAACAATATTATAATATTATTGTTTGACCTAATTTTCTTATCGTATTCGTATTGAATTACACTGGGCCCAAGCAAGATGTTGGATTGGGCCCAGGCAAGATTATGGGTTTTATTGTAGTTACTAATTGAACTAATTAACTCTTACTAATTAACTACTGCTGCTTGTGTAATTAATTACTATATTATTCGGTAAATTACCTAGAAACAATATTATAATATTATTGTTTGACCTAATTTTCTTATCGTATTCGTATTGGATTACACTGGGCCCAAGCAAGATGTTGGATTGGGCCCAGGCAAGATTATGGGTTTTATTGTAGTTACTAATTGAACTAATTAACTCTTACTAATTAACTACTGCTGCTTGTGTAATTAATTACTATATTATTCGGTAAATTACCTAGAAACAATATTATAATATTATTGTTTGACCTAATTTTCTTATCGTATTCGTATTGAATTACACTGGGCCCAAGCAAGATGTTGAATTGGGCCCAGGCAAGATTAGGGGTTTTATTGTAGTTACTAATTGAACTAATTAACTCTTACTAATTAACTACTGCTGCTTGTGTAATTAATTACTATATTATTTGGTAAATTACCTAGAAACAATATTATAATATTATTGTTTGACCTAATTTTCTTATCGTATTCGTATTGGATTACACTGGGCCCAAGCAAGATGTTGGATTGGGCCCAGGCAAGATTATGGGTTTTATTGTAGTTACTAATTGAACTAATTAACTCTTACTAATTAACTACTGCTGCTTGTGTAATTAATTACTATATTATTCGGTAAATTACCTAGAAACAATATTATAATATTATTGTTTGACCTAATTTTCTTATCGTATTCGTATTGGATTACACTGGGCCCAAGCAAGATGTTGGATTGGGCCCAGGCAAGATTAGGGGTTTTATTGTAGTTACTAATTGAACTAATTAACTCTTACTAATTAACTACTGCTGCTTGTGTAATTAATTACTATATTATTCGGTAAATTACCTAGAAACAATATTATAATATTATTGTTTGACCTAATTTTCTTATCGTATTCGTATTGAATTACACTGGGCCCAAGCAAGATGTTGAATTGGGCCCAGGCAAGATTAGGGGTTTTATTGTAGTTACTAATTGAACTAATTAACTCTTACTAATTAACTACTGCTGCTTGTGTAATTAATTACTATATTATTTGGTAAATTACCTAGAAACAATATTATAATATTATTGTTTGACCTAATTTTCTTATCGTATTCGTATTGGATTACACTGGGCCCAAGCAAGATGTTGGATTGGGCCCAGGCAAGATTATGGGTTTTATTGTAGTTACTAATTGAACTAATTAACTCTTACTAATTAACTACTGCTGCTTGTGTAATTAATTACTATATTATTCGGTAAATTACCTAGAAACAATATTATAATATTATTGTTTGACCTAATTTTCTTATCGTATTCGTATTGGATTACACTGGGCCCAAGCAAGATGTTGGATTGGACCCAAGCAAGATTAGGGGTTTTCTTCTAATTAGAGTTAATTATTGTTATTCCAAAAAATAACACTTCAATACATTATACGAAGATCAAATATACAACAAATAAAATAATACGATACAAATTAAATAAATTAACAATAGTTATTACGAACAATTCAATATTTACTCATTATAACATAAATCAAACAATAGATATTAATTTTTTTTTTGTCTTATGCATCGATTCTTATTTAAAAGTATTCTTTTTATGAAAAAAAGTAATATGTTTAAAAGTTTACAAACTTTATTGTATTTAATTTATTAAAAAATCTATCAACTTTTACTAACTTTTTATACTTTTTTCAAACTATATATTATTTTTACATTAAACTATATATTAATTCTCATATTTTTAGTAGTATTATCTAACATTATAAATATCATAATATAATTTAATTTCCGTAAGGTACGTTAATCAATTTATTTATAAAAATTACCATATTGAGTGAAGATGTTAGCATTGCTTCAAAAACTCTCTCTACCCTTTGTCATTTTTTGTTTTTATAAAATTACAAAGTTAATTTCATAGTGAAGAACAATTAAAATTTGTTTTCACTCTCGTTTTTCTTTTCTATTATAAATATTTTATTAATTTCATTACTTAATCTATTTTTGTTGCATCACATTAAAAATGAATTATTTTATTCAAAGATTTTATTAAACTAAAATTATTTTTGATAATTTTTTTTATAAGTTTATTATTGTTAAGTGTCGTTTTAAGAATTGGTTAGTTATAGTCAAGTTGATAGGTAGAGTTGAATATATATATATATATATATATATATAGTGGGAGAGAAATTTTTTAGTAATTTTTACTTTTTTTGACAATTGGTAACTCCTTAAAAGTTACTAAAAAATTTTGAAATTTTTTTCAACATTTTTACTAAATAATTAAAAGCTTTTAAAGAATTCTTATTTTTTACATACATAAAAAATGATATTTATGTATGAAAATTTTTTATTAAAAAAATTTATATTATAATTTGATTCCTCAAAAATTTTTAAAAATAATTAGTCTTATTAGAAAAAAAAACTAATATTGGTATATATAAATTTTGAATTAAAAAAATTTAAGTTATAAATCAATCTCTTTAAAATTTAGTCAATTACCAAAAAAAATCTCTTTAAAATTTTATTTTCTCTTAGTTGTTATATGATAGTGTTTAAATGGTTAAAAAAATAAATTAGTGAAAAAATAACACGTGACAAAATTTAATTGAAAGATATTAAAAATAGTTAATAAAAATTTTTAATATTTTTAATAAACTAAATACTCCTATATAATCTAAAATTTAAAATTCAATTGATTATACTATTTGTATATATATTATTTTATTTTTATTCATTAAATATAATTTTTTAAGCCCAAGTTTAACGCTCCAAAAAAATAGGTCACATGCATAATTTTCCAAGTATCACATATAATTTTCCAAGTATCCAAAAAAATTTTTCAAGTATCACAAGATGAATTTTATATGAATAATTTGATAATTAAAATCAAATGATATATTACTGGCATCAAGTTTAAAGAAGTAAATAGTCAAGAGTAGGAAATTTTTTATTTTTTCCCTTCAATATTTCAACTAATTTCATTTTAGCTATTTTATGATTCTAAAATATAAATCTATCACTTTTTATGAATTATTATTTTCCAATTAATTTACAAAATTTTTTGAATTTTGTAATGAATTCAAATAATAAATTGTAATTTGTATTAATTTTTTTCAAATTCTACCGATCGAATAGTTTTTAAATTACGAATTGTTAACTATACAAAAAAATTTTTTAATCCAGAATTTGTTACTATGCCCACGGGGGCTAGATATTCGTTTTAGAGAGCAAATGGCAGACTAACAAATACAAAAAAAAAAAAAAAAATTAACTTTTGTCATTTTTTAAATTTTTTCCAATTTTAATAACTTCCTTTAATTTTTATAAATTTATACCAAACAATCAATTACCAACTAAAGTATTACTTTGTCATTCTCGCATGAAAAGTTACACGGCTCTATATTTCCCATCACGTTAAATTCATGTTTAAAACAACAAAAAGTAATTTACTTTTGAATATCTAATGAAAAAATTAAAAGAAAAAGAAAGTAATAATCATTTTGGTGGTCACATTTTGACTTTTATGTCAAAATATTAGAGAGAGAAACTGTTAGGATGAGTTTTTGGGGTTCGTTCTCACGGATTTATGTCAGTTTTGTTGAAATTTATTAAAAAGTTATTGAGATTTGTAAAAAAAGTATTAGAATTTATAAAAATTTGTTAGGATATGGATAAAATGTATTAAAGAGTTTTAGAAATTTTCAAAAATTTAAATTTTTTTTATTTTTAGTAAATTAAACGCAGCCTAAATTATTTTGATCGAATTTAATTAATTTTAATTTCATTTTTTGCATTTCGTCTATTTTTTTCACCCAAATAACAAATACAATTGGGGTATTTAGTTTATTAAATTTTATCACAAATTATAAAAATTATCAATTTTTTTCGATTAAATCTCATCACGTGTTTTTTTTACGTCAAATTTTTAAATATTTTTTTTCCCAATCCAAACACATACCAAAGCCGACGCAACCATTAAAAAGTTCTATACATTTTTTTTTTACGCACTGCACAAAACACAACAATTTTTTCCACTAACTAAATTTTTCTTCTAAAATCTCTTTTTCTTTCTTCCAACATACCAATTTTTATAAAATAAAATTAAAAAACAGAATATTAAAAAAAACAGCAAATAAAAAATACAGAAAAAAAAAACAGCAAACAAAAAAAAACAGAAAAAAATAGCAAATTAAAAAAAATTAAAAACAACAGCAACATACATAAAAAAAAATATTACACAATACGCACATGAAATAAACAATTTAACGAGTAACTAAAATAAAAAAAAAATTAAACAAACAATAATACATACATGTATGTATAGATAATCATCAAACCCCCAACCACAAAAAACAAAAAAAAATTATTTACATTTATCCAACAATAAACATGAAAAATACAAAAAATAGAAAAAAAATTTCAAACTAAAAAAAAAATCCAAACCTAGTACAGTGTAGTGTTGCCTTAACCTCAAAATAAACTACAATAAACAAAAAAAAATATTAATGCATGTTTATGAGAGAGAGAGAGAGAGAGAGAGAGAGAGAGAGAAACCTCCGGTGACGGCTGGCGAACTCCGGTCCGGCACGGCACGGCAGAGGGGGGAGAGAAGACGGCAGAGGGGGGAGAGAAGAGAGAGCGCGGGGGAGGGAGGAAAAAAAGGGAGGGAGGGAGAGGAAAAAGAGGGAGGCGTTCTGCCGAATATAATTAGAGAATCAGCGACCGCTTAAAGCGGTCGCTAATACGGTCGCTACAACCATATTAGAGCGGTCGCGCGAATTTTTTCGTCGTCGATACCTTGCCGCACGGGATTAGCGACAGCCGTTTAAGCGACCGCCATAAGCGGTCGCTAATACAATTATAGCGACCGCTTTAAGCGGTCGCCCGAGATTTCCATTCGTCAATTCCCCAATCTCTAGTAGTGACATTAAATGACTTATATCCACTTAAAAAACTAAGTCTTGTAAGTGGTGAGCCACCCAATTGTATATTAAGGTTCAACTTCTTTTCCATTAATCTAATGTGGGATTTAACTTTCACACATGTTCCCAACATTATTATTCTTCAATGTTTTGGTTCTGAGATGTCGTAAAGCTTATAACTGAAAGGACGGCAGGGGTCTGAAAACTTGGCAAGGAGGTAAGGGAGTTGAGTAATTGCTCATTTTTAAAAGGTTCTGGAAATCATGGAGGTCTTGAAAATATATATATTCATACATACGTGTTATTAATGTGTAGTTGATTCATTAACCATCTCAAGAGAACTGGCAATTGGTCCGACTTATCACTGCAGGCAAAATTCAGAGAATACATGAGCTGTACATGCACGGCCATGATGATTGGACCAAAACAAAACGAAATGCCATTAGTTTTTTAATTATGTATGTATACAAAGCCAATTATAAATTATATCTCAAATAAATTAAGTGTCCCTAATGCTTCTAATAATTAGATTAAATTAATGTGCATGCATATTCAATTAGTACATAGGTTTAGTTGAGCTAAATCAAACTCGATTCGAGATTTTAACTAGTTAAATTTGAATTTAATTTTAAAAAAGTTATAAATTAGATTCAAACTTGAGTTTTAAAGTACTTGGCTAAAAAAAAATTTGTGAGCCAATTTAATAAAATAATATACATGTATATATACTTATAATATATTTCTGACTAAAATAAAGTTATTGTGATTTATTAAAATAATATTATTTTAGTTTAATCGAGTTATTTATTTTAATTTATAATATTTTATACTAAAATAACATAATTTTAGGTTGCGTTTAGCAGCCATTAGCTGGAAGTTGAATTACAAGTTACTAACTTTTTTATCTTGTTTTGAAATGATTAAATTTAAACTCTTATATTTAAATTTTCTTTTAAACTTTGAAAGACAAAAATGTCAAATTAATAAAAAATTAAAAAGTTAACTATTAAAAAATTAATTTTTTTCTCTTCCCAAAAATTAAAAAAAAAAGACTAATTTTTAGTAACTTGCTGCTCGCTAACTATTAAAAAATTAACTTTTTTTTTTTGGCCCTCAAACTCAATCTTAGATAATCAAGTTATTCGTGAATTGATTTTGAGTTCAAATTATTTTTACTAAACCAAACTTAAATAAATTAAAATTCAACTCGAATCCGTCCCAGCTGACAATTTGAGTGGCATCGATCACTTTCGTAATCCGAATTTCCATAACTTTTTGGAGCAGGGAAATGGTAAGGGCACATCAAGCTCTACCCCACTTTGCTCTATAATTTGTAAGTTTTGTGCTTAGGAATAATACTGTTGAAAGCTCAAAAACAATAATAATGTCGGCTCATTCACCACAGTGGAGACAAATACTAGGCCAAAAGCCGCAAAACCATCCCGATCTATCACCAACTTGGGCATTCGCGCCGCGTGCCTAACAACAGCCCCGGATATACATGCAAGCATATATATATATATATATATATATCAGAATTTATTGATGAAATTTATGAATAGATTAATTTTTTTAAATAATTGATTCATATATTTAATTACGTTATTTTGACGATAAATTTTGATAAAACAAGGTTGCCAATGTATAAAATTAATGCAGCAGGGACAGGACAATATTCAGCCAAAACGAACAGTTTCTGGGAAACTTCGCATTTGAAAAGCGTACAAGGACAGGCCAAAAAGGCGAGAAGCGAGGGTACGTACAATTGGAAAGGGCTTTTAGATTCTTTCGAATAAGGCCGGAGGCATTTCATTCGGATTGATGGAGACCACTTAGATGTGATTGCCACAAGCTAGCTAGCATGATTCCTTTTTCATCAACGACGTGCACAGGTATTTGTTCTTTGTTCCGTGCGTACGCTAAATTTAGGAAAATTCTATTTTACTAAAAATGAGGTTGTTAGTGATAATTTCATAAATAAATTTTATCTTTATAATTTTTTTTATTTTGAAAAGATAGATTTAGGGGAGCAAATTCAAGATTTGGTGTTTGCTTGAACTGAATAAATGACTTAAAAATAAATTGGGTCGAATTACAAAAATTAAGTTTAGATTTAAAAATAAAATAAGTTAAGTATACAAATTTAGGACAAGCTAAATTTAAAAAAAAAAAAAAATAGTTCAAGGTACTCGAACTATAGTATAAGGCAACTTCAAGGTCGATTTATCCCTAAGCACATTGAAACACACTTATCCACGTTACTTTGATGAATCTCTCAATTTATAAATTAAAATTATTATTATTATTATTCTTTATTTTTTGATAAAAACAGAATGGTATCCATTTTATTGATTATACGTTATGGTATCCATATTAAAATTAATTATCAAAATCTATAGAGAGAGCTCTTTTGTATTTTATATCGATTTTGAAATCTTGATTTTATTAATATATGATAAATCTTAGCACGACCCCTCATATGTAAAGATATAAATATTAATGCAACACGAAATGCACAAATAAAAGATTGATGAGCAATAAGGAGGCGGGGAGTCTTCTTAACATATATATATAGCTCCAATATAAAGCATAATAATGTATCAACTCAAAAGTACTTAATAGAGGATCTATAGACTCAATAAACGATAAAACCTCATGCCAATGTAAAAAGGTTGGATTTATCCATCTGAGATAAACTCTATCAATACTCTTCCGTTATAGCATACATACATATATATATATATATATATATATGCACATATTATCAGCAACTTGGAAGAAAATTACAGTGACATATAGAGGTTGTGGGTTGGCCTAGTGCACATCAACATAACGAGTTGACCGCCACAGCCTCCACCGCCTTGCACTAGACTGTCCTTGTGGTGGTACTGCACTGCCAAAGGACAATACTGCGAAGCCTGGATTCTCCTCGCAAGAATACAACATCACGAGTTGGCATAGATGTTAATGTATGGTTGGGATGCATGGTTAGTAAGATGGTGACTGTGATTGTTGTGCGCTTGATCTTTATTCTGTCTTGGCTCGACGGAACCAATTCTAGACAACTTGATGCTGATCAATGGCTTGGATCATCCCCCATCTCAATCAACTTTAATTAACCTTTCAACTATATGAAAGGATAAGATGGCAATGATAAAGACAAAAGGGATATACCAAAGTTTAACTTTCACATATTTTGCAGTTGTCCTATGCGATTCTATTTAATTGTTTTAGTAAAAAATTAAAAAAAAATTAAAACGCATTTATTCACATTTTTAGGAAATATTCTTTCTAAAATATAAGGTGGCATTTAGTTTATTTTTCTGTTTTCTATATTTATTTTATGTGTTAAAACTCTTAAAATGAGGAAACAAAAAATGTTCTGTTTTCCTTATTTTGAGATTTTTCTCATTTTTTGTTAAAAACTTTCAAAACGATTTTTTGTCATTTTTCATTTTACGTGTAAAATCATTTTTAATTTTCGAAAATAAATTTTAGAAATACAAGTAAACAAATGAGTTTTAACCTATTTCCTTTATTTTCAAAAACACAAAATGAAAAATAAATTTAAAATAGAAAATAAAAATAAAAATAAAAATAAAAAATAAAAAAATAAACCAAATAAACCCTGAACAATTAAAAAAAAGAAACATTTTATGTTGCGGAGGAGTTGGGTAAATTTCAGGCACATTTCTCTGTCGAGGTACCGCAAGAAGTGCTGAATTTCCCACTACTTAATTTTGAAAGTAATTGATTACGCAGCTACTACATTGAGGCTAATTAATTTGGTTGCGCAAAAAAGTATAGCTTTTAATAATTTTCAAAAAATTGCGCGTTTGACAAATTACAAATTTTAGCAAATTTTAGTTGTTTTTTGCACAATAATTATTAGCTTTTTACCAAATAATAAAAAGACATCAAAACTTACTAGAAGGTATTAATTTAGACTAAACACACAAAAAGTTTCAATTAATAACTTTTGGTCAAAAAAATTGATAAAAATTACTTTACAAAATGCACCTTAATTGAAAAAAAAAAAAAAAAAAACTCTTTCTATTTCAAGCTGATCACATACATAAAAATATATGTAACTGCACGTAGCATATATAGATATATATATATACACTAAGCATCCGTGGAAAGCTAAATTGTCACATCACCTGCCTATAAAGTTTAGAATGCGTTTGGTTGGGCAAAGTTTTATAAGGGAAAAATTAATGGGGGGAAGACGATGAAAAACCCCTTTTCTTATTTGTGGGCCATTTGGAATTCAAAAAAAAAAAAAATTAATAACTTTTGCTTTTTTTTTTTTTTTTTTTGACATTTGAAAATACATCAAAAGTGTTAAGAATTCTTAAAAATTTATACAATATTTTTATCAAATAACTCAAAGTTCTTCAAAATTCTTAAAAATTTCTCTGACTTAATTTTTTTTCAAATAAACAGAAGTTACTAAAAATTTTTAAACGTTGCTAAAAATTTTAATTTCTTTATCAAATGCATAGAAAGTTGCACCTTGTAATTTTTGTCAAAAAATTATCAAAAAATTCTAAAAATTTCACTTCCAAACGAGGTCTTGATAGATTGGATAAAATAAGTGAAAGAAAAGAATCACAAATTATTCTACCTTGATCAAGAAGTTTTCATTTGTCGAAAAATAAGTAGAAAAGGAAGTGAAATGGAAGGAAACATAATTTTCTATTCGAAACATAATACACAATAAATTAAGTGACCTCTAAAATCAGTTTGAGATATGGTAAAACCCCTTCCGGTTTTTGCCTTTCAAAAAATAGCATCAAAGCTAGTTCAGGTAATTGGATTACACTATCTATTTTTTCTCACTCAAGTGTTCCATTACACTTTATTTGGAATTGTAGATTTAATGAAATTTAATTTCATTTAATGAGAATTCTTATTAATTCTTATATTTAGAATTAAAATTAAATTTTATAAATTAGATTTGATTTCAATTCATAACTTAAATTTTAAATTTTCTATATTATTTCAAATTCAATTTAAAATAATGGAATTTGATGAAAATTCATTATTTTTTTAAATCAATTTAAAGACAAATTATTTTTAAAAGAAAAATGCTTTTAAATGGAATGCTAACGTTTACATTCATTATTTGTAATCACAAACACTCAATGATATTAAACCCACAAAGTGTGTAGAAGTTTTCTAGATCTTTACCAAAAACAAGAGTTATATATATATATATATATAGCATAATTATAATGAAATTAATCATATACTTTCTTCCTCACCCTTCAAATATGAAGTAAGAAACCCTTGATTCATTCGTCATGAATACACTTCACGTTCCTTCCCCTTCTATTTATCTTTTCTTATTTTTATTTTTTTATTTTTTTTTAATTTCTTGACCCTCCATTTCCTAAAGATAAAAGAATGTAAAAAGATACCAAAGAAAGCTTGGAAATCATTGTCTCCTTTTTCTAAATGCATGGATGCAAAGGCAAGATTAGGCTACTTTCGCTAAAGGTGGATTTGACCATACGTGTGAAAGTTCTATAAAGTGAAAGGTTATAAACAAAATTGAGAGAGCTTGTTCTAATAACGTGGACCCTATATAGCGCCTTCTCATCATGGAGTGGTGAGTGCATATTAATTAATATGTAAAGACTTCTCTCTCATATACATACATATATATATATACACACACACACATCTTAATTATACTCTTATTGAAAGAGTTGGAATCATGTGGCATGAGGAAGACAGGGGCTTCTGGTCATGTCCCACCAAAACAACTCTTTCTTTGCTGCCTTTTGTCTCCTTTTATTGGATTCCATATTGACATTTCATTTTACACACACAATGAGGGAATAAGTATATTGGTTGGCACAAATCACTGCCATCCACCCATCATCAAAACTTCCATCGAAGAATATCCTTCTCATTGGTGAGTCCCCACCCCCCCCCCCCCAAAAAAAAAACACCTTGAGGCCGTACACGTACTATTAGATCTTGGGTGGAGGACAATTAAACCCCAAAAACATGGTTATTAATGTTGTTTTGTATGATCCAAAGAAGAAATTCACTTAAAAAGGGTAACTGTCACTCTGATTTGAACTCTTCAATTGGAGACCTATCAAATAGAAAATGGTGTGCATGTTACGGAAGTATGAATATATCCTACTTGCCTACTAAGATTTTTTTTTCTCCACCTCATAAAAAAAATTAGGTTATATATATATATATATATAAATTAAAAGTGGCAACTAGGTTAGGCCTTTAACGAGAAATTGTTTCATAGTCTCATGCATGCCCTCCTAGTGCATAATTAAGACATATAAAAAACAATGATCCACGTGGGTGGAGCCTTGTACCTTTTGATTTTAAATGTGAAACTACCAAAATACTCCATGTATTTTAGTTTTATTAACAAAATTAAATTAATTAAAAATGGGGGATTTTGGCTTTATTAAAAAATTATGATTAACTCAAAATTTTTAACGTAAAAGAATTTATAAGACTTAAATTCAAGTATTTTTTTTATAATATAAAATGCATTATCTCACTGCACTATTGAATACTTTTGTGTGTAATATTAATAAATATAACATAATAAACTCTATATATGATAAAACTTAATAATAATTATATTTTCTTGTCATGAGAGATATTCTTATTAAATGTTAGGTGTCGTTAAAAGAACTAATTGAACCATTAAAATGTGAAAAACATATTTACCAATTTAATGTTCAAGAATAATTTTCTTTATCTCTAAAAGCAACATCGCTTTTCTATTAGTGTTAACTCCGATATAACTCGTTGTTCTATTATTGAGTATTTGGTGCACTTTTAGTGAAAATTCCAAATCGGCCCTTAATGATCCACATTTATAAAAAGTTTGAGCTATATTCTCAAATCATGTGTGTCCTATGCAATAAAATTTAAGCATTACAAGGTAAGGGCGAGTTATGCTATCTTATTATGTGATAATTTTGTATTAAGTGTACGTTTAGAGTGTCAAATTTAACAAAAAATCTCCAATGTTCTTCAATTGTTTTTTTATTTTATTTTTCTCTAATTTTTTTACACCAAGAATCTCCAATTTCCTCTAATTTTCACTAACTTTTTAAAATTTTTACACTTTGAAAAACACAATTGATGATTCAAAATTTACCTACAATTTATTTTCTTACGAAATTTTAGTACACCAAATAGGTACTAATTGTGAGAGCATGTACAAATCTTCCGACGGGAAGATGGAATAATCTATACTTGCCACCGTATTTATTTTTTAATATTTATTGGTAGGCGCAGATTTTTTTGGAAAGATTGGTTAATTTTTAACGTTCTTGCAGTTCTTGTTTTTGTGATGGTTTTGGTTTATCCAAATGACCAAATTATCTTAAATGGATTCAAAAGCATGAGACTTTGGTACAGTGGTTAAAATTTTTTAATTTTAATTAATCGATATGTTTGGAATTAATTTAAATCTAAAAGGAATTTTCCGTCCCCAGTCCCCTTCCATATAAATATATATATATATATATAATGAAAATTTACTTAAAAAGAGGAACTTTTCAATCTAATCAAACCAAAGGAAAGACTGTTGGAAAATTTGGAATTAAATAGGAAATGGTGAATGAGAAATTGCATTTTCCATAGAGCACTCTTGAATTGGAAAGTGTGAAAGGCTAAGTGGAAAGTGTGAAAACACTTGTCCCACATTGGAAAAGAGGTAAGAGGTTAAGTGTTTCATATATGGTTACACTTTTTATGAGTGGTAACCAATGTTAAGTATACTATGCCTCGCGCGCACGCACAGGGGGGTGCAAATCCTACGCCCCGACGGAGGCCCGATAAACTTCTGTCGTGTGCAAGCGCGCGACCTGCAGACACGAATGCCGGTCCGAAAAACGGGTCTCGCGAGTAGTCCAGTTATAGCCTTTTAATTATCCACCAACAGTTACAGATATTGGCTTAATTATGTAACAGGTTTAATTCTGCTGTTATAAACCTTTCAAATTCGAATTTGAATTCTGAGTTTATTATAGAATTAAATCAATTCTGTAACTGCAGTGTGCAAGCGCGCGACCTGCAGACACGAATGCCGGTCCGAAAAACGGGTCTCGCGAGTAGTCCAGTTATAGCCTTTTAATTATCCACCAACAGTTACAGATATTGGCTTAATTATGTAACAGGTTTAATTCTGCTGTTATAAACCTTTCAAATTCGAATTTGAATTCTGAGTTTATTATAGAATTAAATCAATTCTGTAACTGCAGCAGGTTAATTCCTAGTTTGCCCCTCCTCCCCACATTATCTATATATATAGCCTTTTCCCTGCTTAAAAAAAAGAACCAGCAGCAAAAAGACTCTCTCTTCATCTTATTTCTTTTAATTATCCACCAACAGTTACAGATATTGGCTTAATTATGTAACAGGTTTAATTCTGCTGTTATAAACCTTTCAAATTCGAATTTGAATTCTGAGTTTATTATAGAATTAAATCAATTCTGTAACTGCAGCAGGTTAATTCCTAGTTTGCCCCTCTTCCCCACATTATCTATATATAGCCTTTTCCCTGCTTAAAAAAAAGAACCAGCAGCAAAAAGACTCTCTCTTCATCTTATTTCTTCTCTGCGTATTTCCTCTTCCAGTGATAGTGTTCTGTGTTTGTTTATTGTTCGCCGAGAGTATCGAAGTCTGTGTTATCTTCGGTGCTGTTGTTAACCGTTGTATCCTGGGAAACAGACGTCCATATAATCTCACGCACAGGTAAAGGGGACGAATCTGTTTTAAGGAAACTGTGTACATCACAGTCCTCGGTCTTCCTGCATTTTCTGTTTTATTCTGATAATATATATATATTATTGCAACTGTTATTTGAAGAAATAATCATAATAAAAATATATATATATTTCTGCCTCTCATTTCATTGTTTCGTGGAAGTCATCTTTTCTTTTAATTTAATTTTAATTTAATTTCCTCCTTCTTCTTTTTATTTTTTCAACAAAGACTGGTACTGAAGCTGCTTGATTTCAAATTTTCAAGTGCCAACGAAGAAACTGCATTGAATTCTTCAAAATACAAATGTAAGAAAACCACAAGAATCCAAAGAACAAAGAATTCACCAAAATAGACTTTGATATTATCTGATAGTCATACAATTGATATACCATCACATTAGTTGTCTCAGAATAATACAGCTCATGTCAAAACAAGGCACACCAAGCAACAAAACCCCCCCTCTCTCTCTCTTCTCACAGGTGCATCAAGAGTGGTGGGATCCACCAATGTGGGGTCTACGGCCACTTCACAAAGTTCACTGGGCCCCACAGAACTTACAATGCACCTCACTACACTGTAGAGAAATAAACCGACATGCATAAGGGCTGTTTGGAAAAAAAATTACAAAAAGTTAAATTCCGTCCCACATCATTTTTACATTAATTTTTTTAATTTTTATATATTTATATATCTTTACTATTCAAATACCCCATAATATAGATATTATTATATAATATATATAGCAGCCGAGCACGGATTTCTAAAATGCTTCCAACTGTACGGCTCCCAAATGTAGGTACTTAACGACCTGACAGCAACGACTCAAAAAAACCCACGTTTGTCTGGTTGCCACGTGGCATCCACGGCGCGGTACATAAGAGTAGTGAGCCCCGCCACCACCAGCATTCCTAGTGAGTGGCGGCGGCCACCGCCGCTGGAGAATTTCCGAGTATGGCCGCCGCGGCGGAGATAGAGGTCGAGGCGGTGATGGCCGGCATGAAATCGTGGTCGTAGAGGAAGCGGTCCACGATTATGGTGCTCGGCGCCACCACGAGATTCTCCCAAGCAGCATCGGCGTCTCCGCGGCCGGGCTTTAGGAAAACCTCGGTGGCGTCGATGCGGTGGATGTTCCACTCCAACTGAGTTTGGAGCCTCAAGATGTTCTGCAACTGGCGACAAGCCAATTTGCAAGTATTGGACTTGATTTTCTCGATGGCTTCCTTTAATATCTTGACTTTGGTCTCATTATCAACGTATGGTTCGGCTCTCAAAAACTCGTCTATTTCGGGTACTCCGATGGCGCGTCGAATTCCGCGCGTGTAATCAGCTGCAGCAGCAGCAGCAGGATCAAAGATTTCTCGTACCTCGTCCACCAAGCCCGCCTCCACCATCCGATCAACCCGCTCCGACACGAACGAGTGCAGCACGGGCAAAGACACGTCCACCCATAGAAAGCAACAATCGTACTTTGACTGGAATTCCATGTCATCGTTGACCAGAGCCTTGACGTAGGAATTTGATCCGCCGGCTATGACGGGAAGGCGGTCCCGCCTCACGATGGAATCGACGGCCATCGAAGCGTGGTTCCGGAAATCAATGGCTGCGAAGTCCGCATTAGGATCGACGATCCCCAGGAGATGGTGGGGCACACCACGGCACTCTTCTTCGGTGACCTTGTTGGTGACTACGTCGAGGCCCTTGAAGACCTGCATTTTGTCCGAATTCACGATCTCCGCCGGGAACCGGGTGGCTAAGTCGATGGAGAGCCTTGATTTTCCGGTGCCGGTGGCTCCCATCACCACCACCACCTTGTCCTTCCGCCACCGCGACATGAAGGGTTCCATGTTGAGCCCGCCGGGGAAGCTCACAATGGGCTGTGCTTGCTTGCAGGCACAGAATGAAATTCTCATGATATATTGGAATTGGAACAAAATAACCAGCTAGCTAGGTAGCTAGGTAGGTCAGACACTGATGAGAGAAAAGAAAATGGAATATGAGAACGCAAAGTAAACCCCTACTAGATAGAAAAATGAAGAAATAAATGCCTACAAGATGTCATATATATATATATAGATGCATATCTATACACAACATATAATTTTAAACCTCCATACCTTAATTAAATATCAGAGGTTGATGCTCACAAGTAGTAGCGAAGATGAGAGGGAAATTTGTGAAGAAAATAAGACTTATAAAATTATTGAGAATTTGGAAGAATGAGTGACAAGCTAGATCGGGGCATCAATCTCAGTAACCTGCACAAGCAATTATAGGGTGGCAATGGAATTTATATAGCGGTGCAAAGCTTCTATTTCACACCGTTTGGTCGATTCTCTGTGACACTGACATGAATAATAATTTGTTGGGCAAAATAATACTTCGATGTACGTGTGCCGAACAAGTGTAGTCCGGCGCCACGTGGTCCAGTGCCGAGCATATTTGTATGAGCCACGTAGTCATTCACCGAGCACGTTGCGTCGTGACACGTGGCGTCATACCGAACAACTGATTGATGACACGAGAGTTCCACGTGAGTGTTATACATGAACACATGTCTTAAGGTTAGTATTCCAAAGAATACCCTGAACCTCAGCACCAGTAAATAGTGTATTGCTACGTGGCTATAGCCGAGGACCTCGATAGCTAGTTTGTTCGGCCCATCCATTGGCGGCTAGTAAATGTTGAACCTGGGACCCACAGCCTTTAAAGAAGACTCATGACCATAAATGCACCGTAGTTAAGGCTGAACTGGGTATTTATCTCTGAGAAAGTAACTAAGTCAGTCCATCTCGTCATGAGTAGTTGGCAGATGTGACAGGAAGACAGTCTGACTTTGAAATTCTGATTGTAATGCCGTGTTAAGCCACCAAAAGCATTAAATGAGAGGCATTGTGTATTAAATGAGAGGTTTGAGGTATTAAATGAACGGGAAGGGCATTTAAAGCAAGGATGGAAAAAAAAAAGACATGGCAGTGTGCGTAACGTCAAGTCGCAGGTATGCTTTAATTATTATTCAAGCTACTATAAATAGGACATTCTGCTGAACAACAAAGGGAGGCTGACTATTACCAACTTAAACTTTTACTCACTTCTTCTCTGAAAGTTTCCTTCTTTGAGCGACTTGCTGACTTAAGTATCGGAGAGTTTTCCGGCCAGATACTTCCACTCCGGCCGTAACCTTTCTTTCTGTCTTTGTTCGGCAGGTCGGCGATTGTATTTCCGGTTGGCGTGGTTAGCAGTTCCGGCGGTATTTTTTACTGCCGAACATAATTAAATGACGAAAACCAAAATGCCAAGTTTTTAGTTTTCACTTCTTTCCTCAATTTTCTAATTTTTCTTGTTTTATGTATGACTTTGGTCTTTGGAAAAAAAAATGCCTAAGAAGCATGCTACTAAGGTTGGTACGTTTGGTGTCCTTTAATGATGCTAGTCTAATTAAGGTTAAATTTGAGGGCCAAGAAGGACATTAGTGGCTTTTAATTAAGGCTAAGAAAATTCCCTGGGACCATGGAGAGAGTACCTTTGCGTTCGAACTTTTACTAAATAAAAGCAAAGTCGATCTTTGGCTGTACAAGGAATGCGTTTCATGAAAACTCCGCGATGCATCGGGTGATCGATCACCATTTCAGTCTCTCCTTTGTATATTTAATTAGTAAGTATAATTAGTCAACAAAAAGTAGAGTTACGGTTCCTAGCAGGAATCTCCTCGAGCTCCATGGTTGTTTTGTTTAGTAATATCTAGACCTTTTCTTAATTTGGGGTTTTAAGTTTTTGTCTTCGTGATCAACTTAAAATAAGGCATTTGCATATTATCGGCATCACTAGGTGGGCAATTGTTTTCAAAAAAGCAGCGGCAAAAAGAATTTCCCAGCATAGCAGTTTGAAAACTTTCATGATTGTATTTAATTTTAGCGCGAAAGGACATTATTGTGAAATCTTAAACAAACCTCTGCATGCAATTATAGTAGATACACGAAAAATATATATATATATATATATATTGAGAACACATCTAACTTGATTTTATAGCGTGTCTATATTCACGAATATAGTAAATTTCAATCTTGAATTAATAGCTCCAATAATAAAATTAGGGTTATAAGATTTGATATTTTGATATCCCTTCAAGAATAATAAAAAACAACATGTGAATAATTTGCATGCTTCTCAATCATATATTAGCAACTCTAGTGTTACAAAAGGATACCAAAACTAAGTCAAATTCAAAGCTTTGCAATTGAACCGTAAATCCTCCAATTTTACCATTTTATTAAAACATCAGTGTAGCGAATTTAAATCATAACCCTAGCAAATGATGGTGAGTGTTAAGAATACTAATCGAACTCTTCTCAGGGCTCCGTAGTATTTTTTTCGATCAGTTAATTCATACTTTGCGTCCAATGATGGGAACTTTCGGTGACTAACTACACTACTTTAATTGTTCATTAATTAACAGGGCATGCACAAACGAACAAGAAGAATCGTCTATATATATATATATATATATATACACACGTAAAGGTCGGGGGTTAATGCAAATTCCGTTTATTTAATTTCCTCCTTTCGGCCAATTAAAACAAAAGATAAACTCACGTTTTAACTAGTAGTAAGCATCCTATGTTAAAAAAACTTTTCGTACCACTTTGATTGTTCAAGTAAAACAATTGATTTATTCAAATTGCCAGAAAAGAAAAGAAAAAGAAATAAAAAGAGGTGGTCATTGTTGAAAGAAAATAGCTTTATTGGGTGCTTATTTCTTTTTGTACATGGCATTCGGTAAATGGCTGGGCGCAGAGAATCGTTTGAGGCAATAAAAGCAAGGAGAACAACAATAATTTATAATAATGGTCTCTTAGTGACAGTGGGGTTCAATGTGGAGCTTGGAACCTCAAGATATTTCAGGAATAAAATTAATGTGAAAAACCTGAGAATCTTTTTTTTTTTTTTTCCCTTTCTTTTCCTTTCCTTTTCCTATTTTAAGCTATATTCTAGAACCATGTTTTTACTACTTCAAATTATTAATTTAGTTTAATTTTTGTCACTGACAATCAACGAACAATGTGAATATCTACTAAAAGTATATGATTGGTGGATTAAAATGGAAACCCACAATGATTCCCAAGGGGTATAAATGCTACCCCAAAACTCACAGCTAACTACCAAAGGATTTGATACTTGAAGAGTCATATTGGTAATGTGGTACTTTCTATCATCTTCAACAAAAAGGATAACTGGAGTTCAAACTAGTCTATGGCGGCCTCTCTAGCTACTCAACCGACCATATATATATATATAGGTATAACTATAGAATTAAGTAGATGCTAGGTGCATTAATTTAAATGACAACTTGATATCAACGTGCAGGTATTTTTTTTATTTAGCTCTCGAAACTAGCACTCCAAAATTTAAGGTATTATTTGGTTTTTTTTTTTTTTATTTTGAGTTCATTTGTCATTTTGCACTCTTAAAAATAAGAAAAACAACTCAAACATGTTTGGTTATTTGTATTTTTAAAATTTATTTTAAAAAATAGAAAATGAGTTTATACATGAAATGAAAAATGATAAAATTTATTTTGAGCATTTTTAACCCAAAATAAGAAAAGTCTTAAAATAAGAAAAATATAACATCTTCTGTTTCTTTATTTTAAGATTTTTAAAATATAAAACACATAAAATAAACAATAGAAAACAAAAAACAGAAAAACTAACCAAATGACATCTAGGCCCTGTTTAGATGCAGGAAAAGCCTCTCCCCAAAACTAATACCCCCTTATAAGTGTGGATCCCACCCTTTTGCCATGGTTTGGCAAGTCCATTACTAAAATTTTTCACCCCCTCTTAGCTTGTCCTCTCTCTCATTTCCCCCCCCCTTACGGATAATTTTTGGGCACTCTCAACCCTAACTAAAAATTTTCACCTCATCTTAGCTTATTTTTGATGTTTTTAGGCCCATTAATATTATTGTTAACTTGATCAAAATAAATATAATACTAGTAAAAAATAATAGATAGGCCAACAAGTCAAAATAAATATAATTAAAAAATTAGATAATAACCAATCATTCAAAAGTACATATTTAAAAAAAAAAGTTCTTTAAATAAATTTATAAAAAATTAAATTTTCAATGAAATAAATAATATAACTTCAAATTGTCAAAAAATAATTAAATAGAGTGGGCTTTGCAATTTAATATTTAATTTAATGGGTAACCAAGTTTGGGACACCACAAGGTCAAAAGAGTCATTTAACTATTTTTTCCATCATTCACTCCCTCTTATTTATAAAATATCCAAACCAAGTCAAAAGTTATCCCCTTCCATAAACATCACATCAATGTGGGCCAACCCTCTAAAAAAAATACCTTTTTTTATCTTATATCCCCTTTAAAATTTATCTTCCCGAAATTTTAGCACAATTTAATCGGGCTCCTAAGGTTTCTTAATTTGTTTTCACCCCCCCCCCCCCCCAAAATTAAGAATGGATATAGAATACCGTAAGAATAAAGAACTTGCAGCACTGAGAGTGCATATATTCAAATAATTGTTTTGTAAAAAAGAAATATTAAAATGGTGTGGTATGATTGTAAGTTAATCTATAATTTTAAAAATATTAACTTACTAAAAAATATATATTTTTTCATATTTGTCATTACCACGTCCTCCTAATACTTTATTTATTTATCTATTTATTTTATAAAGTGTTCTAATGGGATGGCAATTTCCCATTCAAAAACAACCTTGCATGGAACTTGAAGCCTAGAGGGTCAACTTCAAGAATCTTGTCAAAAGCTTATGATAACAACGTTAAACCTCGCAAGCATATTTCTAGTTTATTATTAATTACTCTTCCTTGCTTAAAGTTGGTTATATAGGCCAACCCCAACACAACGTACGTACAAATAATAGCCAATGGTTTTCGTTTTCCTTAATAAAATATGGTTAGTTAATTCACTCAGTCGTGGCAAGAAATGTGTGCAATTTCTGCACCGACGAAGGCTAATGATAGCTAGCTGTCATGTACACATGTGATGAGCTCAGGAACATGTTTATAATAATTAGGGGTGGTAAAATTGACCCAAATCCATCAATCCACTCAATTAAACCTATAATAAATGGGTTTGGGTCCTATTATTTTACTAATTGGGTTGTAATTGGGTAACTTATAAAATACCCATTTATAAACGGGTGCAAATGGGTTGTGAAACGGGACCCGTTAAAACACCCATTTAAGTTAAAAAATTAGTTTAACCCTCTCTCTCTTTACACTGTTCTCTCTCTCTCTAGCAATATCTACAATAAATATATAATATATACATTACATATATATGATACGTGCATATATATTCAGCGTATACAATAAATGTATAATATATACATTATATATAATTTATTTCCTCTTCCATTATCTGTTCCTATTCTCCTCCATACTAAATACAAATAACACGTGTGCGTACACACACGCGCCCATACATGCATACACGTCTACACACACATGCGCGCGCACACGCACAAACACGCGCGCACACACACGCCAACACACGCGCACGCGCGTGCTCACGCATACACACGCGCGTGCACACATACACGGACGCGCGCACATAAACGGATACACGCCTGCACATGCGCACGCGCATGCACATACACAAGCATACATGCCTACACACATGCGCGTGCACACATACACACGCGCACACATACATACATGCCTACGTACGCGCGCGCGTGCATACACGCATACATGCCTACATGTGCGCGCTCACGCACATACATGCATACATGCCTACATACGCGCACGTGCGCACACACACGCATACATACCTACACACATGCGCGTGCGTACAGACACGCACGCGCGTGCAAACACATGCATACACGCCTACGCGCGCGCGCGCGCAGGGGTATACATGCACACGCGCGTGTGGGCGCACACACGCACACACACACGAGCTCGTGCGCGCACACGTACACACACGAACACCTGCACACACACGCACACATGCACACACACATGCACACGCGCACGCACACACATACACACACCCCCCCCACAAGCATACGTGCGCGCGTGCGCGCAGAGAGAGAGTTGTTGATTTAAAATTGAATAAAAAATAAATCGGTTCGTACAAATTCAAAATTAACTGAAAAATGTAAATATAATATATAATATGTATAATATTATATTAATTAAAATAAATAATGATGTATTTATATATATATACACATTAATTGAAATAAATTTTTAATTTTTTTTAAAAAGTAAGTTGGGTCATAAGTAAATGGGTTGGATATGGGTTCATGGGTTTGATACAACCCATATTCAACCCGCCCATATCTAACCCACATTTTAAATGAGTAGATTTGGGTTGCACCCATTTAATCTCCAACCCGTTTAAACCCATCACTAACCCGCCCAACCCGCCCATTTTGCCACCCCTAATAATAATAATAATAATTACTGGGTTGAAGTTTGATTCATCTGGAAAAACAATTCTAATAATTAATTGAAATTCTTTTCCACCCCAATTAATTAATTAATTCATGACTTCAAAAAATTGTAGTATGCTTTTGGATTCTAATAATTAATTGAAATTCTTTTCCACTCCCAATTAATTAATTAATTCATAATTTCAAAAAATTGTAGTATGCTTTCTAAGAGCATCGCGAAATAATACTCAACAAGTTTAGGATTGATTTTCACAAAGAAAATTTAAGGGGTTTTTGGAGGCCGGTCATAATTTATAGACTATTAAGGATTTAAGTCATACCCTTAAAATTATTTGTAAATAAGTCATATGGGCAACGAAAAGACAAAAAAGACCTCGCGCATCTTTTCACTCACAAAACCTGTTTATTTGAAAACCTCCGTGTTTTATCGGAAACGTTCCGTAACTTTCCAACTTCTTCACAAATCATCTGAAAACTAATCAAAACTTCTTCCAAATCAAGCCTCAATCGATCCCTAACTTTTCGCCGAGCAAATCCACACATTACAGTGCTTCGCAATCAACAAGTACTATATTCGATTAAAGGTACTCTTTAGGGTTTTTCTTCAAAACACATATCGAGGGTTTGAATATTTATTGTGTGGTACTGTTTAGGGTTTTCGATTATCTTTGTAATAACAGGTTTTGTGGTACTGTATTATGTATTTAGTTTCTCCGAAAACGTATAATCGTTGCTATTTTTACAATAGCCTAATATGAAACATTACCACATACATGTGGTATTGTCATACATGCGGTACTGTCCGTCATTCGTTTGATATTTGCAACCATTTTTGTGTTTAAATGTGATGTTTGCATGATAGAGTCATGCGGTACTGTTTTTGAACGAGCATACATCCTAAAAAAAACAGTACCGCAGACATGTGGTACTGTCACACATGCGGTACTGTCTCTCATTCGTTTGATATGTGAGTCATTTTTGTGTTTAAATGTGATGTTTGCATGATAGAGTCATGCGGTACTGTTTTTGAACGAGCATGCATCCTAAAAAAAAACAGTACCGCAGACTATGGTACTGTCACACATGCTGTACTGTCTCTCATTCGTTTGATATGTGAGCCATTTTTGTGTTTAAATGTGATGTTTGCATGATAGAGTCATGCGGTACTGTTTTTGAACGAGCATGCATCCTAAAAAAAAACAGTACCGCAGACATGTGGTACTGTCACACATGCGGTACTGTCTCTCATTCGTTTGATATGTTAACTATTTTTTGTGTTTACATGTGATGTTTGCATGATAGAGTCACGTGGTACTGTTTTTGAACGAGCATGCATCCTAAAAAAAACAGTACCGCAGACATGTGGTACTGTCACACATGCGGTACTGTCGGTCATTGCATTGTATGTGTGATTCTCTTCTTTGTTTAATGGTGCTCTTTGCATGATATAATCATTCGGTACTGTTTTTGCGAAGCAAGCATATTTTGTGAGACAGTACCGCATGTGTGGTACTGTCAGACATGCGGTATTGCATAGAAGTGGTATTGTATCTAGATGATATTGCATTTTATCTCTAACAGAAAACAAATGTTACGAAAATACAGGTATTGCTATCACGCTCATACAAAATCAAACATGGTGAACATCCAGTACCGTTCGAACCTAATCTCAGTCATTAATGAAGTTGAAACCATCAACTTGACAAAAGCACACCATGTATATCTCAAACATTCTCCATTTTGGAAGCTCATCCTCACTATTTTAAACTGTGAAATTAACAAAGATTACTCGAGGAAAAGCGACGTTGATGTGGAAACAATCATCAAAACATTTGACCCACAGTCCAAATCTTTCAACCTAGGTGGAATAAAGTTTCGCATCAGAGAGAAAGAGTTGCGAACAATGTTTGCAATAGAGGATGGTGAACAACTGATAGACAGTGTCAAAAAAATCGCAAGGCCAGGCACTGAATTCGTCTCTCGTAGATTCTCTGGGTTGCAACGAATTAAGAAACAGAACATATCTGATGCTTTGCGGCAGGCTGCTGCAGAGCAAACACGCATTGGCAGAGAAGATGTTGCAAGACTTTTGACACTGTTCTGTTTGGCAACGTTGTTTGTCCCTAACAAAGGACATTCATTGTCGTGGCACTACACAACATTGGTTGAAAATTTGGATCAAATCCGCCAATACAACTGGAGTTGCAGGCTGTGTCATGATGTTACCGGTAACCTTTTCATATCATATTCTATATTATATGTTGGTACTGTCTTATGAACTTCATTCAACTAATCAGCCCTATAAATGATGCAGTACTGGATCTGTGAGCACACCACTCTGGTCCAACAAGTACAGAAGAGTGCAACACCTAGATGTCTAGTCTGGGATCTCAAGCCATTGTCCAATGCATTGAAAAAAATAAATCTCAAAAAGTTGAATAAAAATCAGGTACTATTTATGATAAAATAAATCATGTTTGCATGCTAAGAATATTCGGTACTATTTTTCCAATAGATTCATCTTCATCTTTTACAAAAAACAGTACCGCATACATGTGGTACTGTCATCCGTGCATTAGGTACTGTGTTTCAAAGAGCATACATTCTTAACAAAACAGTACCGCAGACATGTGGTACTGTCAGTTATTCTTTGAATTTGTGACCTATTCTTTTTTCCATGTATGCGGTACTGTTTTGTTGTGTTTCATGATACTGTTTGAATGCTATATACATTCGGTACTGTTTTTGAACGAGCATGCATCCTTAAAAAAACAGTACCGCATACATTTGGTACTGTCATCCATGTGATACTGTCAGCTATTTTGTATTTGTCACCTCTTTTTGTGTTTCATGATACTGTTTGCATCTGATAAATAAAATCATTTTAGATTCAACAATGTATTCATGGACATACTAATGAATTATATAATTGATGAACAAAATATCAGGTAATTGTACCTGATTTTGATGATGATGAGGAGGAGGATGACGAGGAGGAGGATGACGAGGAGGAGGATGGACAACAACAATATCATGATGATAATGATGATGATGATGATGATAATTATGATGATGAAAGGACAGAAACAGAAGAATACATCATTGCGTCAGAAAAAATCAGTGATGATGAATTAGTAATTTCTGACATTCTTCAAAAACTGAAGACAAACATAGTGCATTTGAACAAGACAACTGAAAGCGAGCGAAAACAAGAGGTGTCTTGTACTCCTGAACTCGATCAATCTGGTACTGTTCCATCTGCCATAGCTGAAAGTCTTCCAGAAACAGTACCAGAATCTGATGAAGGCACCTTACCAGACAAAATAGCAGAAAAAGTCCCAGAACAAGAGGCACCAGAACAAGAGGAACCAGAACAAGAGGCAAGACAGGCTGCATCAGCAGAAACAGTACCAGTTCAGCAAAATAATGATCCAGTTGTTTCAGTTTTATCAATTTTGAACCGTGAACAAATAGAAGAGCTGGAGCAACAAGTCAAGGAAAAAGATGATAAAATTGCTGAATTGGAGAAGCAAATGGCAGAAAAAAAAGATGAAATTCTGACAAAGTTGTTCATTGACAATGAAAATCTCAACCTGCAAAACACAAACCTGAAGGAAAACTTGATAATGTGAATGCAGTTGTTGAATTATTAAGGTCTGAACTTGTCGAATCTAGCGTCCACCAGGTGACGCAGAAACATGCAGCAACTAGAAGGCCAAAGAAATCGGATACCAATGAAAAACAAACTCCAGCTGCAAACGAACCACCTTCAATGTACAAAAGGCTCAAGGACAAAACACGCCAAAAGAAAAGAGATCCTGAGTTCTCATACAGTGGTAAAAATAAGGTTGCCAAAAAATAAAAGGCAGATACTGTGGCAGTTGTCACGAAAGATATAGAATCTGACGTTATAGACATTGATCTTCTACAACTGTCTACACATCAAACCGAGCCCAAGCAACTTTCGCTTAAGCAGATTATTTCAACTTTTCAACAAAACACACATCTATCGGACATAGAAAAGGAACGGATCTTAAAACTTATTGATAATGAGGGGAAAGCGTAAGACAGTATTTAACTCTTTCTTTTTTATTACTTGTCAATTATAAAAAAAATTACTTGCTATCATCTGGTACTGTTCTCTATTTTTTACAATAATTGGTACTGTCATTCCTTTATCTGGTACTGTTAACATAAACATTTCAAACTTAACTCATGTTGTTGTTGTTTTTTTTTTTTTTTTTTTTGGCTGATCTTGTTAACATCTCACTGCTCACTGTATACACACAACACAGTGCAACTGTTTGGGCTGTACCAAATGAACCACTCTGCATGATCACCATTGAAGATATCTACAACCTCATAGCAAATGAGAGTATATCAAACATGGTAGGCATATATGATTAACTTATATTTCTACAGAATTAATAAAGTATGTTGACTATTTCTTAAATTCAACAAATTAATATGATATTTACTAATCACAATATTTGCCCAGCTAATTGACTGTCATGCACGCTATCTAGAATCAACACAACATGAATCAGTCAACAGCACTTTCCCCAAAAGATGCTTATACTTCAGCAGTTTGTGTTGGGTAAGATTTGTGACCTCTTTCTGTGGTTAATTGTGCTTTTTGCATACTATATATATTCGGTACTCTTTTTCTAGAGCATAAATGTTTTCAGAAATAGTACAGCATATACGTGGTACTCTCGACCATGTGGTACTGTTAGCAAATGGCATGGATATGACTTCTTTTTTAGTTACGTGGCACTGTTTGCATACTATAATCGTTTGGTACTGTTTTTCAACTAGCATTCATCTGGTACTGTTTGCATACTGTTATCGTTTGGTACTGTTTTTCAAATAGCATTCATCTTATGCATAAAAACAGTACCGCATACATGTGGTATTGTCATCCATATGGTACTGTCAGCCATGCGATGGATACGAGACTTCTTTTTTATTTTCATATTACTGTTGGCATACTACAATCATTCGGTACTGTTTTTACGAGAGCATGCATCTTGGGGGAAACAGTACCGCAAGCATGTGGTATTTGACAACATGTATTTTTTCTTGTTGCAGACATTTGTGGTATTTGAGAGACATCATGCAGCTCGAGACACTCAAATTGATCAAAAGTTGAAACTATCTGATACATACAGACTACTTGTATTCTCTTTGAATACAAGTGGAACGAGAATTCCTGCTGATCCCAACCATTGGACCCTTTTGGTATTGGATAGAGACACGTGGACATGGACACATTATAATTCCATGAAACCACGTAGAGCAAATTCCAAAGATTTGTATCTTGAGGATGCAAGGAAAGTGGTAAGATTCTGTATGTAAATTTTATACATAATTTCATTGGTACTCTTTTCTACTATTTACAACAGTACCGGTGCTGTTTATTAAAACTTATACTGTCTCCACATTTGTCATATTGTATCAGAAAGAGTATGTGGAATTGAAACTTAAAGACCAATACCTCAATGATCCAATAACAAAAAATTTTGAACATACCAGCATGGAATTCGAATACCCAATTGTTTCTGCAGCAAATTACTCACAACAAGGATCTACAACGTAAGCCACACCCTTTTTTATTCATGCAAATTGTTGAACACCTCTAACTAAATTCTTACAATCTATAACATCTTGTGTGCAGTGTTGACTGTGGGCCAATGGTGTGCTACGTAATGCAATGCATATCAAATGACGAGCCACTTGAACCGATGCTTTCAGAAGAAGCTGTACAAGCTTACAGAGCAAAGATGCTAACACAATTTCTGTCCATTAGTGATGTACAAACATTGTGATTGTAATTAAAACAGTATTAGTGCACACTCTGTTTCTTTTTTAACAAAATACTTGTATATTCAACATTCTTTTCCTGTAAATTGAATGATACAGTTTATGCTAATACAAATAGTCAATGTCCAGTTAATGGTACTATTTGTGCAACATAAATAGTCATGGTTTTTGCGATTTTTGTATGATAACTCTTGGGATGTTGATTCTTGTTATGTTGATAGTGCTGCAAAATAGTGCTGATTGATACTCTATTCGAAACAGTACCGGTATTAATATTAACAGTACCGGTACTGTTTTATACCGGTACTGTTTGTATGAAGTATCTCAATACCAACCTATTGCAAATGAAGTTTGCTTGTGAAAACACTTACAGCTATTGTCACCAACAAATTTTATGTCCTTTAAATATAAGAATGACAACGGTACTGTCTGCAAATATAAAATTGATACACTATTACAAACAGTACCAGTATTAATAAAAACAGTACCGGTACTATTTTATACCACTGTCATTCTCAATACCAACATTAAAAATGAATATCGCTGAATAAAAAACTATCACAAAATGGATTGAAACATACTCATTCTCATTATTAATTCAAAAACAATACCATAACAAACAAACAATAACAGACTTCTTCACAGCATAATTTTGGGAGAAAAAAAAAACAATTCAACTCAACGGCTCTTTGCAAGTCTTCTTATTATGAGAGCCCATACGACCACAACGACCACAACGAATTCTTCGTACAAGCTCACCAGTTGATCTAATCCTACGCTTCTTCGGCCTTCCAACTGGTCTCCGTGTTATTGGAGGTAATATTGAACTATTACAGTCTGCAAACTCTTGGATTATGTCTGTTGGTATTAGAACAATCACACCTTCATATGCCAATTTGTAATTATCAACATGAAAGTACTCATCAACAAACTCACTCAAAGGTCTGTTAATCCTCCCAATAACAGCAAATGCATGAGAGCATGGAAAACCAGAAATTTGCCAACCATAACAAGAACATGTACAATTCACCAAATCAACAGTTGTTGAAGGATTAGAAAATACTTCATAAATACTATCTGAACACATCTTGATGGTCCATGTTCTACCAGCATCAACAAGTGCATTAAACTTCTCTTCCATTCTTGGACATAGAACACCATTCCACTTTGTAGCATCGAGCTTTCTTATGGCAAACCATTCCATTAATTTAACCCTTATCTTGTCAACCAAATGTGCCACTGGCATATTTCTTGCATCAAGAATCCATGAGTTAAAAGATTCAATGGCATTTGAAGACATCTCACCATACCTTCTACTACAAGAATACGCATTAGTCCAATTTTGCACAGGCAATCCACTCAAAAAGTTTTCCACAATTGCACCCCCTTCCCTCTTCAAAACATCTAACTTCTCCTTAAATGCTGCGACTGTGGGAGCATAAGCACACTGACAAAACAAGTTCACAATGTATTCACGGGATCCATTAGATCTGTTACCACGACTAAATTTATCTCTTAAATTATTCTTCAAATGCTGTAGACAGAAAAAGTGATGACATGTAGGAAACTTAATTGGCAAAGATTCCATCAATCCAGGATTTCTATCAGAAATAATTGTAAAATCTTCAGAGGGGTTCAATATCTCACGCAAATGACCTAGGAACCAAGACCAATTATCGAAATTCTCTGAATCAACAACAGCAAATGCCAATGGGAATAACCCTGCAGATGAACATAAAAACAGTACCGAATTACAAAACAGTACCCCATATTAAAACAGTTAAAAAAAACAGTACCATTCTTTGTATGGTGTACTTGTGGTCGTTGAATAGCAGATACATTTGGTACTATGTTATACGATACTACATCTTACTAAAAACAGTACCACATAATAAAATAGTACTGCACAAAAACAGTACCGCACAAAAACACTACCATTCTTTGTATTGCTAGATACATTTGGTACTGTGTTTATACGATACTATATCTTACTAAAAACAGTACCACATAATAAAACAGTACCGCATAAAAACAGTACCACATAATAAAACAGTACCGCACAAAAACAGTACCGCACAAAAACACTACCATTCTTTGTATTGCTAGATACATTTGGTACTGTGTTTATACGATACTACATCTTACTAAAAACAGTACCACATAATAAAACAGTACCGCATAAAAACAGTACCGCACAAAAACAGTACTGCACAAAAACAGTACCGCACAAAAACACTACCATTCTTTGTATTGCTAGATACATTTGGTACTGTGTTTATACGATACTACATCATACTAAAAACAGTACCACATAATAAAACAGTACCGCATAAAATTATGAACATTAACATACCATTATTCGCATCCTTGCCAGTAGCTGCCATCAGAATACCCTTGAAACGTGACTTCAAGAAAGTACCATCAATAAAAATGATAGGCCTGCAATATTTGAATCCACGTATACTAGCCCCAAATGATACAAACAACCGTCTAAACCGGTTTATACCGTCATCCACATCCAACACAATATGACTACCTGGGTTAAGATCCATTGCAGCCTTCACATAACAACTTAAGTGATTAAACGAATCAGCATACTCACCATAAATCATGTCTTTAGCTTTCTCTAAAGCACTCCAAGCCTTATCATAGCTAATTTCCATGCCATAGTTGTTTTTAAAAAATATAATAACGTCGACCGGCGACATTGAAGGTTTTAATGCTACTTGATCAACAATCAACTTACCTAAAGATTTCCTGCTCATCCTCTTAGACCTATCCCTAATAATTGTCGGACCACAACTGTGAATATTGTTGAATTTCCTTATGTAAAAATTACGATTAACTTTTGATAACGATGCAACAATTGACCACGGACACCCTTCAGCGAACTTTTTTGCACAAACAACTTCGACTCTATCCTTGTTATTCCTCTCATACAAAAATTCAAAGCCAACCTCTGTAGCATATCGACAAATTGCATCACGAAACTCATCAACACCTCCTACGAATTCCTGTCCCACTCTCAATATTAATGACGACCAATTAGAACACAACAATGGTTTATCCTTACGGCTTGAAATTGAACTACGATACACATCAACATCACAGTAATCATCATACGAATCCAGACCAGTACCAACATCACCAATTGGCACACTATTAGAAACAGTACCGGAACTGCTGGAAACAGTACCGGTACTATTTTGGATCGGTACTGTGTTCAAACCGCCGAAAAAAACATCAATCGATATATAACACAAACCAACCATGCGAGCCAACATAATCATATTTTGAAAATCAACATCGTTTCTCAGAAAACATGAAGAATGTTCATGGATTGAGTAACTAAATGATACATTTTCCAAATTCAAACTCGACCAATTCTCACATACCTTTAACGCAAAATCTGAAAATGACATTTCACAGTTCAAATTGACTACAAAAGTCTCTGTACCAAACTTACATAGCAGCAT
This sequence comes from Vitellaria paradoxa, assembly GCA_019916065.1. Lineage (NCBI taxonomy): Eukaryota > Viridiplantae > Streptophyta > Magnoliopsida > Ericales > Sapotaceae > Vitellaria > Vitellaria paradoxa. The sequence goes on along the minus strand of CM034241.1, from coordinate 43,330,418 downwards.
CAAATTCGAAGACATGACTGACCGAAATCGTTCACAGCACAAACTCACCCAAATGCGTAATCCAAATCCGTACGTATTCCTTCGACCGACGTTAACCTCACTGCAAATCGTGTAATCTGTATCTATATATAATCCTTTAACAGACTTTTTATCTCACTATATGCTTGTTCACGCGATCTATAAGGAATGAAACAAAAAACGGAAAACGTGATTCTCGGTTCCATAATTCTCGGCAATTTCATCTCAGTTAATTATAGAAAAAAGGGCATTTAAGTCATATTATAAATTATATTTAAAACAAACTCGTGGGACCCACTCAAAAGTGTGACTTAAATACAAAACTTTCCACATTAATATGACTTAAAAGTAATACTTTTTTTTTGGTATGACTAATATCTTTAAAAGATTACAAAGTATGACTTGGATACAATTTTTCGAAAATTTAAGTCTCATGTCCATCTCTCTATATACTAATAACTTATCTAAACTACCTTATATTATAAAAAATTAAGTATAAATGATTTTGAAATTATTTAAAACTAATTTAGATTAGAATTACAGAAAAAAAAAAAATAGACTACATTGCTGGAAAGATGGTTTAGGCATTTTATCAAATACTTTGTGAGCATATTTCACACAATCAAAGATAATCAAGAGAGCTCATCTCCAATCTGTTATTAGTTTTAAAAACATTAAATTGGTGGATACAATAGTTTTTTTTTTAATAAAAATTTATGGAAAAAATGATTAACTAGATTCCCAAGCATTGCATTTGCTAAACTAGTTTGCCTATATAATCAAAATAGCCCATTTACACTTGATCATGTTGCAATATGAGTTTAACTACACGCTTGACTACACGCTTGACATTCCAACACTAAACATTATGTTTCAACTGAATAAAAAAAAAAAGTAAGCTTAGGTTTCAATGTTGGTTATGAAGTTCCAACATGAATAAATTTTCCTTTGTCGTTCTAACGCTAACTTATCCTAGTTGATATTCAAACTTCAACTCTCATATTCAATCAGGGGATTATTCCTATTTATTTGACCATTCTCTCTAGGCTATTCTTTTTTATATTTATTAATGTTTTAGAGTTTCAACTATTGTCAATTAAGACTGGTATTAGAGACATGTACTATAATTATAAACATGTACACATTAGTCATTAAAACCACCCCTAAATTGAAAATCAAATTAGATGCGATGAAGATTTTAGAGATGTTTAATTTCATAGAGAGTTAGGTGTTGATCATTAGCACATCCATAATATATCATATTTTTGTGTCTAGATGCTCAGTTGATGACCCATTGTGAAGGGAAAGGTCGCACTATGAAAGGAAAGGTCACACTCAAGCGAGATAGACAACTCCTCAGGGGATGAATTTCAAAAGTGATTTAAGAAAATTGTGTCTGTTTTTCTTTCTAGGCAAAGAATCATGGCACGAAGTCTTGGACAATAAAACATGATTTTGATTCCATATTCGTAGGCTTTCCAATCCCAATTATACATATATATCCTCACATTCTGTGTTTGTAAATGATGGATCTCTTTAGGAAAAGGAATCATATATAAATATATATAATTACATAGTGGCTCGAGTTATTAGAACTTAATTAAACTAATTAGGTGTTTTTAAGAGAATTATATAGTCTTGGCTCGAGTTATTAGAACTTAACTAAACTAGTTAGGTATTTTTAAGAGAACTATGTAGTTCGAACTTGAATTTTTTTTTTTTAACCTATTAAGGATTTAGAACACATAACATCGAGTCATAATATTTACTCTCATACAATCCTCAAAATTTTGATGATTTTCATCTATCAAAATTTGAGGGAGGGTTATGTCACACAAATTAAATTAATTTAATTAATCTCCTAATTATTTTTACTGTCCTATGCCTTTCTTTTTCCCACCATTTGGAATAATTTTTTTTGATATATATATATATATATATCTTGTATTGAATGTGAATTTGGCATGGCTAAAATTTATCAAAAATAAATAAATAAATAAGTGATTTTTTCATATAAACAAGAAAAAAGTAAAAAAAAAAAAAAAAAAGTATATATATATATACACACACTGATATCTCTAACTAACTATTAACAAACGGATTAGCCTCAATTCGGGTGGAGTTGTAATCTATTACAACATTAATCATTAAGAAATAAAAATTTAACATTATCTACAAGTCACAACTAGATAGCTATTAATTAATTGGTGAAAGAAGAAGGAGAAGGAGAAGGAGAAGAGAGTACTATATATTTAAAAAGGTACAGTCAAACGTAGGGATCGATCTAGCTAGCTAGAGAGTTAATTTTTTACGAGAGATGGTGTTGAAGGTGATCATATTGATGATGGTCTTGTTCCTTTACCGCTTGTTATGAAAGTGATCAAATGATTATTCTCGTGCGTGCAGGAAAGCACCCAAAAGTCTCCTTTTAAATCAAATTCAAAAGCAATTGTGCCCACCACCAATTAAAACTGATTTTTAATTAGAAACAAAATTAAAATTAAAATCATCATTCTCATTATTATCATCATCACCGTTATCATAACATCTCTTTAACTAAAGCTAGCTTTTTATATTGTTTTTCACTTTCCTTGGAATATTCAAATTAAATCGTCAAGCCAAACTGTATGTATTCTTATTCTCTATTGATCAGTGGAGCGTTTTTTTTTGAGTTAGGCTTTGTTTGGTTAAAAAAAAACTATTAACTTTTTTTTATAACTTTTTTTTTTATCTCATATGATTTTTTTTTACCAATTTATTTTCAAAAATGGTAACTTTCAGACGTGTTGATCGTATTCGTTAAAAAAAATGTTAAAAATTTATATTTATTTGGATAAAAGTTAAAAAAATAAAAAAATAGTTTTTGTCACCTTTTTTATCAAAACGGATGACTTTTACTCCAACGTGAATTTGGGGGGCAGAAACGAGCCGAATCATGTCGACCTTTAACTTGTTTGAGCTCGGCTTAAGCTTTTTAAACTAAATTTGAGTTCGATTCGAACTTTTATATATGTTTAGGCTCGACTTAATAAAGAAGAATTTTGACTCGAGTTCGGCTCGTGAATAATTTGTTAAACCAAAACGACATCGTTTTAATTTAAAATAAAATAAAAATATAATAAAAATATTATTAAAAAATATATATTATTTTATTGAATCTACTCGCGAGCTTTCAAGTCGAATTTTTTTAGGTTAGAGTTCGACTTTGAATCTAAACGAATCACAAATCAAAACTCGATCCAAACTCGTTTTAATCATAAATCAAATGTGAACCGAACTTTTTTCGACCCAAGCTCATAATTAACTCAATTAGTTTTCACCGGACCCGAACATGAATTCACGAATGCGACTAACACACGTTGCTGCGGCTTTTTAAAAAAATTAAATTTTAAAGAAAAAATCATATAATTAAGACAAAATAATGAGAAAAAAACTAGAAGTTTATTTATTATTATTATTATTTTTTTTTATAACGAAACAAAACCTCATCTTTGAAAGAAATTTGAGTGATGATGGCTCCCAAAAAGATTCAGTTATCTGCTTCAAAGTCGAGTCATTCTTAGTAGACCTTAAATCTTGAGTAATTTCTTCGTAGGGGCAGTACTCTTGTTTGTTTGTTTGTTTGTTTGTTTTTTTTTTTTTTTTTTCTTGGTTAAGTTGTGGGGGCAATACTTGATTAATTCTTCACAGCCACAGAAATTTGAGAGATAAGTCATTGAAACAAACAATAAAAAGTAATGCAACACTTATACTATTTTGTTTACATCTTTTTTACACTCTACTAGTCATGACGGATCATGATCAGTATAGTTTACTCAAAATCATCACAACCATACGCAGAAGGTGACATCCAATGATTGTGATAGTTTTAAATAGAATATACTGATCATGATCCGTCATAACTAGTAGAGTGTAAAAAGGATGTAAATAAAAAAGTGTAATTTTAACATTATTTTTTTAATACAATAATGATACTACATACTTTTTAGGAAGGAATCAACAATTAATAATTATCATGCGTTAAAAAGTTTAAAAGAAATCCGTGCAAAACCCTAGTTAAGATAATATATTTTATATATATATATATATATACTTTCAACGAATTTTGGCCCCCGTGATTATCTCTCCTTAGTTTATTCGCGGGTGGTTTGCTTATTTGGGACCACCCTCCTCCGATTTCTAATTGCTCCCACTTAGACTTTCAATACATTCACTTGGACTTCGAAACCCACAAAATATATAGGAACAATCTTCTGCTCTTATTTAATACTTTAAAAAAAAATTTTGAAAAATAGTTAAAAATACTAAAAAATTTAAAAAGTTACTCACTTTTCATCGAATTACATGAATTACGAATTTACAATTTATCTTATTTTATTTCACTTTTTATCACTCAAACGCATCCAAAATATATGAATTAATTTCTACACATTTTGACTAATTTTTGAACTCTAAAATTAATAACTATATTTGAAATTAATGACTGAATATACTCTTTTAAGTAGCCTGGTGGCCTGATTAATCTTCTATTCTACAATAGTGGTTTTTTTCTTTTCTTTTTTTTTTTTTTTGAGGTTGACATATTTACAGACCAATTAATTGAAAATAAATTAAATTATTAACTTCTTGAAAAAAAAATCTTAAAAATTCACTCCCCAATGGATCGGATGATAACCGAAAGCTCTCGTCCTCTTAATCGACTTTTAATGACATGACAATCTTTCTTTAGAAAAGAGAGATTAGTCACTGCATGCTGTGTTTTTTGGGCCAAATAAACAAGTATTTTTAGGTAATAAAAAATATATGAAAAAAAAAATTGAAACTTTAAAAACTTCTTTTTTAAGCTTTTCATAAATACAAAAAAAAAAATTAAGATTTTAATCAAAGTCTCGTCCAATCTCGGTAATCCACAAAATATATTGATATATATATATATATATATATATGTCTAAAAAATTAAATGTATCCTCGTATGTTTAATAAATTTTATACAAAAAATTATAAAATAAAATTACACAATTATATTCAAACAAACATATTTAATGCAGATATGCTTTCAATAAATTATAGATTTTTAATTAATTAATTGTTTCCGATTTCTAAAACTAGAATTAAAAAATTTTGACTTAATCTTACTTGTTATTCAATAATTAATCAATTAATTATAAAGTCACTTTAATCATTTTTATTTAAAATAGATAACTTTATTCAGTTGATACAAAAAAATGATCTATGCAAAAAAATTTCCTTTTTGGACATATTATAAATGCTCCTTGCACAACTATTTTACAGTCAACTTAAACATCAAGCTTCTTGTTAATTACCCTTTTGACTGAGGCTGTGATTGAGTACGGAAAAGCTAGTTTTTGATTTTTTTATTAGCTTTTTTGTCTTTTGTGTGTGTGTGTATATATATATATTTATCAAAATTTAATTTTTTAACTGTAATTTTTAGGCATTATAATCACATTTCTAAACAAAATAACAACAATAAAAAAATTCACATATGTTTTGATAAAATCTCTGTTTAAAAAAAAAAATAAAAACAAAAAAGTTTAGGGTTCATTTGGTTTTTTTTTTTATTTTTTGTTTTCTATTTTCTGTTTTGAATTCATTTTCTATTTTACACTTTTAAAAATAAAGAAAAAAATTCAAAATACATTTGCTCACTTGTGTTTTCAAAATTTGTTTTAAAAAACAGAAAATTAGCTTGCACATAAAATAAAAAATGACAAAAAATCATTTTGAGCGTTTTAATCCAAAATAAAGAAAATTTGAAAATAATGAAAATAAAGTATTTTTTGTTTCTTTATTTTGATATTTTTAAAACTTAAAATGAAAACAGAAAAATAAACCAAATGCCACCTTATTTTTTTAATTTTTACCTAAACAAACGTGAATTTTTTAATTTTTTTTATTACAAATATGATTAATATGTCTAAAAATTATAGTTTCTTGAAATAAAAAATTAAAATTTTAAATAAAAAAAAGTCATATAAGACAAAAATATATAAAAAAAATAATGATAAAGTTGGTTCGAAGAGCCAAACGAAACCTTATAAACTAATACCAGACCAGCTCTAAATCATAATAAAAGTCATTTTACAATGATAACAATTACGAACAAAATCTATAGAACATCTGCTGGTAACGAGGAGCCCGGTGGGTTTATAGGCTCTAAGTGAAAAGCCCAACGGGACTACTCACGATGGCCCATGAGCCCATAATCAAGACGACCCAATAATTCTTGCAGAGTCTCTGACAACCCAGATGTGGATATCCAAGTAATTAGAAAAAATAAATAAATAAATATAAATAAATAAATAAAGCAGAATCCGAGAAAAAGTCCAGGGCGCCCCTGTACTAAGATAAAAAGGGGGTACCGAATATGGATTCTTTCTAGCTAGTAGAGTTTTATTTGGATATTAACGTTAATGTCCTCCTCTTCTCATACATCCATCGATGAACACATTACACATGAATTGCTTTACACAATGATGATTTGTTCCACGTGTTATAATGTTTTATAAAGTCACGTGGGTTAATATATATCGTTAGAGTATCAACTGTTTTTGAAAATATAATCAGAATGGTTTAACGTTAATTGTTACCTTTCTATTTATAAATTTGAAATGAACGATTAAGGTGCCGCGTAAGTATGTATGAATTTGAGAAAATTTCAACGTGAAATGGAAAGAGTGCACCTTGTCATATATACATACATATATATATATATATATATTGATTTTACTGGATTTGAAATAGCGACTTATAAATATTTGTATTTTGATTTTACTAGATTTGAAATAGTGATGTATATAAATAATTATTTAGAATCCATAATCTCATTAAAAAAAAATCACTACAAAATAATCTCAATTTTTTTTATAGTAGTCGCGTTGTTTATATTCTTTTAAAATTTAGTCTTTCAAATTTATTTATTTAAACAAATAGAACCTAAGAATTTGTGTTAATATTAGTTTAAAACAAAAATATAATAAAATAAAATTTTAAAACTATCATATGGGATTATTATTGCTGTGGTTGTTTTGATTTATTCAGTTACCAGCAATAACTCATGCTTATAGCACTATTAACAAAATTAGTATAAAAAATTTTGAACAAAAAGTTCAAATCGAAAAAATTATGATAATTTATTGGGTTTAATTTTTTTTTTTCAAAACTTTATGTCCTAGAAGGTATTACATGTGTTTTGCTCCATCTCTCTCCAATTAATTTTTGATAAGCATCATAAAAGAAAGTATAAATATAATACTTTCATTTGGAATATTTAACTTCCTAAAAATCATAATTGGACAGAATTTAAATTAGTAGTTTTGATTTGTTTATGATTTTCACCCCTGGAATATGATGAAATTAAAAATATCCAAACCATGAGATAGATGGTAGTGAAGTTCATTAAAATAAGAAATTGAGTAGAAAATTAAAAATATAAAAATAATCTCAATTATTAAATAAAAAAATAATTTTTAAAAGTTGAATCTTAATACGTGAGTGCCACATTTTAAAAAATCGTGCTCTTTTGTTATATAAATTATGAGTATGGGATTATTGTAAAGTAACGTGTGCTTCAAGTTTCGTCCAAATTAAAATGAAGCCAACGACCGATGCAATGGCTCTATTTGGTGGCAAAAAAAAATAAAATCTTACAAATTTTTATAAATACGAATTACGAGACAGTAAAATTTTAATTCTTCACTCATTGTACGAATTACGAGACATTTACTTTTACAACTTTATTTTATTTTATACACTTTTATACAACTCCAAACATACCCAATTAGCGGGTGTATATATATATATATATATATATATATATATATATTTTAATCCGGATTCATCACAATCCAAAGAAAAAAAAAGTCTTGAGATTTGCCAATAATAAAATTATTTTTTGAGGTTTAAAAAATTACTTACACTACTCTATTTTTAAAATTATATAACAAATTAGTTAGTAGTGAAATCAAATCGAGTTATTCACGAGTCACTTGAGTTTAGTTTGAAAAAAGATTGGTTCAACTTCGATTCGTAACTAAAATGAATTTGAATCGAGATTAATTTGTAATTCGTTTAAATTCGATCTCAAGCATAATTTTAAAAAAAAATCAGGTTGAAAGGTCGCGAGCAAGCTTAGTAAAATAATATATATATATATATATATTATTAATATTTTAATTTTTTATTATATTATTATAATATTTTATTTATTATATTTTACACTGAAACGACGTTGTTTTGATTTAATCAAGTTATTTGTGAATTGAGTTGAGTTTAAATTTTGTTTATCAAACTGAGCTCGAACCTATAAAAAAGTTTGAATTAAATTTGAGTTTCGAACTTGAGCTCCGTTTAAAAATTCGAGTCGAACTTGAATAAGTTAAAATTTGACTTGATTTGATTCATTTTTACCCCTAAATTTGACCTTACAATTAGTTATTCAAAATTTAAATTCCTACTTTATTCCAATAGTGTTTGGATTTGGGAAAAAAAAAAATTGATGTAAATAAATGTAGGAGTAAGTTTTATACTAGTAATAATTACGTAATAATAATTTTAACTATGTTTAGATAATATATATAAAATTTAATGTGTAATGATCACACAACAGTTAGAGTAAATGTAAACCAGTCATCTGTGTAATTTAACTATTTTTGGTTTGACTCATATAAAATGCTCGTTTATTATTTTAATATTAAATAATTTAATTTTAGTAAAATATTATAATAAAATAAAATTATTACGATAATAGTTACTTTCATAATAATTATTCCTAATAATCTTATTAATAAAATACATAATTTAATAGTAAACTATTAATACTAAATAATTTAATAATAAAATACTGAATTATTAAAAAGGGAATCGTATCATTATCAAATATCGATGAGATTTAAGTAAACTATTTTGAAATAAAAGAAATTAAGATATAACACGATTCCTCTTATACTTGGTTTGGGAATTTTTAGTTAGTTTTCTTTTCAAAATTTTATTAAGATTTTATAAATTTATTTTTTTTGTAATTTTTAAAAATATTATTTGTAATCATACAAAAAAAAATTGCAAGAAAAATGATTAAGAATAAAAGATTCACGTACAGGTGAAAAATATTGGATATTCCGAAATATTTCACCAATACATGATTTTTTTATTTGAAAGTATTTTTGTATAATTTTTTTATAAATACAAATAACATATCTAAAAATATCAAATAAAATAAAAAATTAAATTTTGATAAAAAAAAATTATACGAGGCATAAAAAAATTAAAAAAAATCACAACTTAAATTTTAGAATTTTTATATCATTTCAAATCCAACAAAAAATAAATAAAATTTGATAATAATTCATTTTTTTCTTAAACCCGTAAATGAGTGGATAAATTTATCCTCGTATAACATACTTACTCTATTTTTTATTTTTTTACTTACGTAGTCAAATGTAATATTTCTTCTAATTCTGTTGAATTTAACACTTGACTTCAAATATATATTTGAAATATAAATTTTTTATTAATTTAATTTTTCTTTTGAAATTAAAATTTTTTTTATGACCCGGAACCTGAGTCGGTTGAATCCCCCACAATCAGGAGCCCCGACCTGCTAAACCGGGGGGAGCGGTCCTGGGTCCAATCAAGAGCCCCGACTTGCTAAACCGGGGGGAGCGATCTGACCCAAGAGATCCCCCAGTTCAGTCACGGTGGTGCACTTAGGATGAATTGAACCCCCACCCTCTAGAGCCCCCACAATTAAGAGCTCATAAAAGATACGCCTCGACCACTAGATTAGACCGCGGGATCTAAAATTAAATTAATTCTGTAAGAGACGGATATTTTGAGTCAAAAGCTTCTTGTGTGCTTTACGGCTGTCCAAATAATTTAAAGGTCTTTGATTGTTGTGGTGCCGGTTGTTGGATTTGGTACAGTCCAACTGCAGAAAATTTGTAACTTCACAATCATCCTACTTTTCTTTTTAACAAAAAGAAGGTTATACAAATTTTGATGTATTGCCGTAGAATAAAATAAAAAAGAACGGCAAAAATGATATGATGGTAAAAATTTTGTACATAAATTTTATCTTTACGGATTTTTTATTTTAAAATATTCAATACACACTTATCCATGTCATTTTGGTAGAATTTTCCAATTTTACTTGTGGTTGTGGTTATATAGAAGGCGTTTGCTGTTAAAAAAAAGATAAATTTTAGTAGAAATTGTGAGTTTATAATTTGTATAATAAAATAAGAATAAATAAATTTTATAAAATTTTAATTTTTTTTATTATTTTTAAAATTTTTCAGAATTTTAAACCAAACATAATATTGTGCATTTTCTTTTGTGGTGCCTAAGAGCTATAAATATTTTAAAATAGGAACGGAACCTTTGTCTATTATATGAACACGTCGGGATGTGTAGTGGACACGTCACATTATGTATACAATTATTTTATTTATATATCTTCTTGTTGAACACAAGAAGGGGATGGAAGAGACACGTAAGGGACAAGAGGGTGATGCAACGGGATCAAAATGCAGTATCTAAATTTTGTTCAAGGATCGTTTTATAATTTTAGTATTATTCGAGATTAAAATGTGAAAAATAAAATTTTATTTTCAAAAAATATATTTTCACTAACTCACCGATAATTTAAAAGTATATTATAAAGAAAATAAAATAATTACACACTCAGAAGTTATTTTTTATACTTGTTACTTTGTTAGTTTTATAAAATATTGTATGTTTAAATGTAATTTTTAACAAAAATATATATGTAAGAGATTGTGACAATTTATGCTTATAAGAAATTTCGTCTGCCGGAAAATAAAGTAAGAAATAAAATAAAAAAATAATATCTTTTATCCCATATCATTTGAACAGTAAAAAGAAATAATATATATATAATATTTGATATTTATAAAATATAAAATATTTTAAAGTCGCGGAGGTATTGAGTTTCCTAATAACTCCAGGGTAAAATCTACACGAGTGGGCCCAGGAAAGTCCTCAACCTGCGTGGACGTGGATGGTAGCATTTGTTCTATAGTTGGCGCAATTATTGCAGTTTAGTCATTCATTAGAGTGGCTGCATGCTACACTAAGGGTTCGTTTAGAGTAAAATAAAAAGATAAATTAAGATAAAATATAGTTTAGAATTAATTTTAGCATCATTTTTTTTGAAAAATTACAAATCATTGAAACGGTTTTCTAAATCTGTTCTCACAGATTTAAAAAAATTTAAAAAAAATAGCGATAATGGTACTCATTTGAAAGCTTTCGACACGAATAATATGATTATATAAAAAGTTTACACATTCAGTTAACCTATTTTTAGATTTTTTTTTATTTTTTTAGTGAAATATTGAAATTTTTTGAAATTAGTGTTGGCGAAAAAATTAGAGGTAGAGAGGTTGTTAGATATTTATAGAATTTTTTGGAGATTTTTTTTATGTCAAACGAGCCCTAAAAGCATATTGAGAATTATGCAAAATAAATACAAATTTTTATAAAATTTAGGTGCCATTCAGTTTATTTTTTATTTTAAGCTTATTTTTGTTTTATACTTTTGAAAATAAAAAAAACAGTTAAAAACTCATTTAGGTGATATTTGGTTTATTTTTCTTATTTTTATTTTTATTTTACGTGTTAAAAATCTCAAAACAACGAAACAAAAATGTTCTATTTTTTTATTTTGAAATGTTTCTTATTTTTTGTTAAAAACTCTCAAAACGAATTTTTGATATTTTTTATTTCATGTGTAAACTCATTTTCTGTTGTCAAAAATAATTTTGAAATTACAAGTAATCAAATGAGTTTTGAACTATTTTTCTTATTTTTAAAAGTACAAAATAAAAATGAGTTTAAAACAAAAACTCAAAATAGAAAATAGAGAAACAAATCAAATAATACCTTAGTTATTTGTATTTTTAAAATTTGTTTTTGAAAATAAAAAATGAGTTTACACATGAAACGAAAAATAACAAAAAGTCATTTTGAGAGTTTTTAACAAAAAAAAAAGAAAAAATTCAAAATAAAGAAAATAGAGTATTTTTTTATTTTCTCGTTTTGAGATTTTTAACATATAAAATAAAAACAGAAAATAGAAAATAGAAAAGTAAACTTCTACTCATTACATAAATTATGAGATTGTAATTTTTATAAATTTATATTAACTCTTATAATTCTAAATATCTCTTAAATATATAACAAAAATGAATTTTGGCTAGAGTGGCAATCCTAATTGAGTTATTGGATTAAAATTTAATAACTCAAGTTACCACCGAAGTGTCTGCCTAACCCTATTTAAGATACAATAGCTGAGCAAGATTGCGCCCCGTTAGAATATTAATTTAGTAAGTTTTAAAAAAGTTAGAACTTTTTGTTTTCATTTTTTAAGATGAATTTAATTATTATTTTTTGTTTGATAATTTTTAAATACATTATTTATAATTTTAAAAATTTACAGAAAAATTTAAAAATAAGAAAATATACGTAGGAGTGAAAAATAATAACACTTGCATGTGAATTTCTCTATTTTAATAAATTTATTTTGCAGTTTCAAAAATGTTAACAACACGCCAAGTTATCAAAATGAGTAAGATAAATTAAATTTTTAGTAAAACTATATTATATAAGTAACGTTAAACATAATTTATTTTTAATTTTTTATATTTTTAAAAAATACTATTTATTACTGTGTGAAAAAAATGAAATGTGAAAAAATAAAATACTGATTTTTTTTTTTATCATTTTAACGAAAGTGTTTCACTTCTTTGAAATGTGAGCCCTCTTTATAAATTCTTTATTATGAGATGACTACGTGGGTTTAAGGGGATTGTAGTGAAAAAATTTATTACAACGACTGCAGTAAAAAAATGAAAGGTTGAGATTTATTTTTACTTTAATGATACGTAATTTTTTAATTTTACATTAATTATGCTATAATCAAAAATTTTTAACATTTAATTTTATTTTAAAAATAATTTTAATTAAATTAAAATAAAATTATTTAATTAAAAATAATTAAATCACAACTTTTCATTTTTTCTGCAGCTCTGCTACCCGCTCCCATGCGGCATCGGATGGATTGGTGGATCAACCATCACGGCGCCATAAATGTATATCTTATTCTTTATTTATGATCTTTAATGAGCTGTCTCCCATCCATGCATCCATCATGTGATTATATACACATGTATGTATCCGTATGGATTGATTAGTGCATCGGACATCATGTGATTATATATACACATGTATGTATCTGTCACTGCATATCATTGTCGCGTCGAAACAACAATAATTAATTTTCTACATTTTCGGAGGCGGTTTGATCACCAAAAATAATAAAAAAAAAAAGAGAAAAAGTGAGTTTTATTAATTACTTTTTATATTTGAAAAATTAATTACAATTAAATAAAAAAATCCGTTAAAACGATAAAAAAAAATTCTTCCTAATAATTTTGGTCAAAAATTAATATGAAAAACTAATTAATATTAAAAAAGTGAGAAAATGGGTAATTTTTTTAGTTTTTTGTAACCTTTTTTTTTAAATTTGTAAAATTTATATTTTAAAAATAAATACACCAAAAAAAAGTTGATAAAAATAAACGTTTGTAATTTTCTGAAACTTTCGGTCAGTTTTTAGAACCTCTATCCTCAAAATTTGCATTGGGATTCGGATATACTAATCGCAGTATTGTGGTGTATCAACAACGAAAAGTGTTTAAAAAATTAAAAAGAAAAAGGAAAGAAAGATAAACATTTGCCTCTAAATATTGGCCAAGTTTTCACCAATATTACCGAATTAAAATAAAAAATAAATTATCAAATATAATGACTAAAATAAGTTTATTCTTCGAAATTTGTAGGATTGTTTAGTATAATGAAATAGAATCGAAGCATCATTTTTGTTATCTTATCTTATTAATTTTTAAGATTACTTTTATTGTGATTTAATCATTTTTTTTAAAGTATCTGTCACAAATTAAGATCCAACGATTAAGATTAAATGATTAAGAATTTTTTTTTTATGATTAACATTATTTTTATATTTTTAACTTTCCGCTTAATTTTTATTTTAATAAACCTTACCACCATTTCTCTCACAAAATGAATCAAACACTTTAAATTTTAGGCATTTTAAATTTCACCATAAGGGTGGAGATGGTTTGCAAATCAAAACTGTCTTTGGAGAGAGACTAAAACACATGAAATAACTGATATGATCTAAAGTATTGAAAAAAAAAAGTTTAAACCTATGAATTATCATAATTTTTTTCATTTGAACTTCTTGTCTAAATTTTTAACTATGGGTGTGTATTTGGAGTTGTATAAAATTATATAAAATTGAAAAGTTAATATCTTGTGTTTTGTACAGTGTGTAAAAAATTTAAATTTGTAGTATCGTAATTCGTATTTATGAAGATTTGTAAAATTTTATTTTATTTTATTTTATTTTATTTTACTCCAAGCGTTGTTTATATAAAAAAATTTAATACTAATTTTGTTGAGTGTTATAAAGACGGTTTATTGCTAATCTATATAGGGGTTGTTTGGAGTAAGAAAAAATGAGATAAATTGAGATAAATTGTGGTTTGGGGAGATTTCGTAATGCGTGCAGTGAGAGAAAAAGTTGATGTGATATAAAGTTAATAGAGATTTATAAAAATTTTTGAAAATTTTTAACAAAAAATCTCAAACCAAACGGGCCCATAATTAATTAAGTCTTACCACATGTAGAAGACATTGATTTTTCCCATAATCACAGAAGGCATCGTAAACTACGTATAAATCACCTCTTTTGGTTGTCTGAATCGAAATATTCTCATAATTGTGCTGGTTTCTGTAAATAAGAAAAGGTCAATAATTGAGCATGAGTCGCACGGCCTTTTGAAACACTTTGCATCGATGTACGGAAAGGACAAAAATGTCCCACGCTGCAACATTCCTTGATTCCCGCGTCTATCGCTGTTCTAAAAAGCCGTGCTCATCTGGGGAGAAAAAATAATACTAAGAGTGAGTTTGGAATGATAAAAAAAATTAAAAAAAATTAATGAATAGGATTGATGTGATATAAAAATGATAGGTGGTAAAATATAATTGGAGAGATTTGAAAATTTTTAAAATTTTTTGATTTTTTCTTAACTCCAAACGAGTCCTAAGAATAACATTTCCACCGATATTAATTATTAATTACGAATTTGAAATTATAATTTCTTGGAGTAACGTCCTTTGTAGGCGCGCGCCCTTACAGCTCGACTTCTCAATTTTTGTCGGAAAGGTAAATCACGGGATATGTCTCGACTGATCTTAATTTCGAATGCTTGTCACTCGCTGAGTGAGTATGTGAAAGTCTTGACGCTCGCTTGTTAACCAATCGAGCTACGTCTATAATTTTTCGGCATTTCAAATGTTGGGTTCATAAAACACACTAACTTTTCAATTTTTTTTTTAATTTTCTGTATTAATTAGTTAATTTCTTCATTTCTAAACAATTTTTCTTCGTTTATTTAAATAATTTCACATTTTAATATTATAGTGCATGGATACATTTTATTATTTATGAATTCGTACCTAATTAGATATACACAATGAAAAAATCAAATTAAAAGATGGAAATGATAATTTTCAAAGTGTTTAGATATACTTCTTTAAAAAATGAAAAATATTGTTTATATAATTTAAAGTGACATACTTGTCAAATTCTGGTCCACTAAAAACTTTAAAACAATTCAACTTCCAACTCAGTTATCTTCACAAAAAAAGTTAAAAAAGAAAAAATTACAAAAAATATAAATTTGTAAAAAAATAATGATAAAATCCCACATTTCTTTGTGTTGCCAGATTTTTTTGTGTTATAAAATGATATTGTATGATAAAAAATAAAAATGTAAAATAAATATATTACTGAATAGATTTCTTGTCAATCAAAATACGAGAAATATTATTTTAAATGCACTGATTTTAGTTTTAAAAATATATATCGTATTTAATAAAATTATATGAAATCATATACCACGAAAATAATTATAGAATTTTTTTTTTTTTTTTGTAAAAAATAATGTGGACCGAGAAATCACTGCCCATTGCCAAGGAAAAAAAACAAAAAAAAAAAAATTTCTGGTTGGAATTTGAGAACACAACACGGCACGGGCGTCTACAACCTCAATTAGTCCGCGGCCGCACAGTAATTTTACCAAGAATCGGAGGGCACTATGGCCAACAAAATTTTCTCATGGTACTCTCAGTAGTCTTTACCCCATAGTTCTCTAGTTCCACTGTAAGACTCTCCCTCTCTCTCTCTCTCCATCGTCTCCGCACTTTCCTCTCTGTTTCACGCGGCTTTATTCAAATCAAAGCCAAGTTTTAGGTTGAATTTTTTTGGCTTAAAATTAATACATTAGAGTAAGCCCACGCCGAATCTCTGTTTTGTTTTCTCGATAAACTCCCTGTGCTTCTACAATATAAAATTTCCCGGGAATGTGCTTTTGTCCGCAGATTATCCGGGGAAAGATGAGTAGTAGATAACTGCATATTTGGGTTTGGTGGGGTTTGTTTTGTGGTTTTGTTATTTCACATGTCTCAGATGATGCCGGAGAAAGCTGCGAGCTCTGTTTGGACTTTCCGGTTGAACCCGATGATTCACTGGTCGTTTAAGGTACTGATCTCGTCTGTTTTTCTTGGGGTTTTGATTGTTTGGGGCATTGATGGGTGGAGCGTTAGTTATTTGCACAAAGATTTTGTTATTCCCAGCATCAATAACCAAACTCGAACCCAGGAGAATTTGGGTAATTTTGTTTCCTCTCTTCAGTCCAATCCGAGCTCTCCTGAAAAACCTCCCCTGAATGTGGCCCATACTCACCAAAATCTGACAGAAACGCAGAAAAATTTGAGTTCATCCGTTGCCAGTTCTCACAAAAATCTGACAGAAACCCAGAAAAATTTGAGTTCATCCGTTGCTAGTTCTCACAAAAATCTGACAGAAACCCAGAAAATTTTGCGTTCATTTGATGCTACTATCCCAGCTGTTAATCTCTCAAAGAACCAACATAATCTCACCAATTTTAGCTCTCAACTGCCACCAAATGGTACCAATTTTAGCCCTCAGAGCTCAAATCTGACCAGCTCTGTGATTACTTCTTTTTCGGCTTGGGTTTCTACTGAGCTAGACCCAAATTATACCTCAAATCTACTTGCTGGATGGCTAGCTCCGGGCGGTGAGCCATGTAGAGAGTCAAGAACCGTGGAGATTTCAATCCCAGGTTTTGACGGCCATGAGAAGATAGCATTGTCAACAGGAAATGTTCATGAGTTTGTTTTCCAAGCAGTGGATGAGTCAGGGAAAGCTCGCTGCTTGGGCGGCGATTACTTCGAGACTGACCTCTCCGGCGAGCGGTGGAAGTCTCGGCCTCCAATCAAGGATTTGGGCAATGGCACCTACTCTTTCTCTCTCCAAGTCCACCCTGATTTCGCCGGAGATTACAAGCTCACCATTATCTTACTCTTCAGACACTACGAGGGTCTGAAGTTTTCTCCACAGAGATTTGTATTCGACAAAGAACTTCGCAAAATCCCAATCGAGTTCCTCAATTCTTCAGCTCAATTGCCGGAGCTAGCGACCTGCAAGAAGTCCGATTTCGGCAGAGACGTCTGGTCGGGCCGGTGGACTCGCCACGCGAAGAACGAAAGCTGCTCAATTGATCCCGAAGGTCGATTCCGATGCTTGGAAAAGAACTTCCCGTGTCAGAGTCCATGGTGCGAAGGCTCTTTGGCTTTGTTGGAGAGCAACGGCTGGATCTATTCGACCCATTGCTCGTTCAGACTGTTCTCCGGGGAAGCAGCTTGGAATTGCTTGAAGGGTCGATGGATCTTCTTCTGGGGCGATTCGAATCACTGCGACACGATTCGAAACATTCTTCACTTCGTCCTCGATGTGCATTCCGTTCAGGCGGTTCCGAGGAGGTTTGATATGAACATTACGAACCCCAAAAATCCGTCGCAGGCAGTTCGGATTACCAGCGTTTTCAATGGGCACTACGACGAAACTTCGAATTATCTGGGCTTGAATTCGCTCAGAGATTATGGGTACAGGGAGCTCTTGAAGCAGTACTTCTCCGGCGAGAGGGTTCCGGACACTCTGGTGTTGAATTCCGGGTTGCACGACGGAGTGTTTTGGCCGAATATTAGGAGGTTCACGGCGGGGGCGGAGTACGCGGCGGCATTCTGGGCGGAGGTGATTGGGTCGGTCAGGAAGAGGGGGCTGGTGGCGCCGGAAGTTATATACAGGAGCACGGTGGCGACCGGTGGCTACGCGCGCAGCTTGGCGTTTAATCCCAACAAAATGGAGGCCTTCAATGGGGTTTTCCTGGAGAAGCTGCGGCGGTTCGGGGTGGCGGACTGGGTGGTGGATCACTTCGACATGACCTACCCGTGGCACTACGACAACCGGTGCAACGACGGCGTCCATTACGGCCGTGCTCCGGCGAGAGCCAAGTGGAGGGATGGCCAGATTGGGCACCAGTACTTCGTCGACATCATGCTGGGTCACGTGCTGCTTAACGCGTTATGCGCAAGCTAGCATAACACTGCTGTGTGGTACTAGGGTGCGCTGTCGGCGCTTCTTGGTTGGGCCAAGCTAGCATGCAACCGTTACTGCTGTGTTTGGCTAGCTTTTTTGGCACATACCAGCTGGAACGATAAGACTTTGAAAGGGCAAAAAGAGGGGTGGGTGGTGGCATCGCGAGGCATAATTGTGATGTGGGGTTGGGTCATACTGACATCTATATATATACATATACATATACATTATTGATATATATATATATTTGTATTATATATATAGTTTCGTATGTTTGTGTTTGTTTATTTTTTAGGGTTCAATTCATCTACCACGTATTTTGGAAATTCTTTATTTATTTGTTTGTTTTTCAATAAATCTCCAAGGACAATAGATGCCTTGTTGGCCTTGCATCTTGTATATTTTATTGAGGATGTTACCTTTTCTTTGAAACATTATTATTATTATTATTATTATTATTACTACTTTTTAACATGTATATTGGTGTGTTTGGAGTGATAAAAAGTAAAATAAAATGAGATAAAATGAAAATTTATAATTCGTATAGTGAGATAAAAAGTGAATAATTTTTAAAATTTTTTAGTGTTTTTATCATTTTTTAGAATTTTTTTTATCATTCCAAACAGAGCATTTGTTTTGTTCTTGTGGATCTGAACTTCTTTCATTCACAAACATTTGTTTTTAATATTACTGGTTATTTTTTTTTTAAAGTCTAAAATTTAAAAATTCTTTCCACAAGAGTGTGCAGTGAATTTCTCTAGTGCTGCTGGACTCTTCTCAGTGTGAAAACTAAAATACTCCTTGTTCAATAGTCTGCCCTCAATCATAGAAAGTCAAGTAATGAACTTAAAACTTTTACGAAGACTTGGTAGAAAAAGGTATTTGTTTTTTTCTCTGTAAGAAAAAAATGTTTGATGAAAGAGATGATTTAATCGAGAAAAGGTACATCAATTGTTGTTGAATATTAAGGATCAGTTTGGAGTTGTATAAAATTTTATAAAAGGTACATCAGTGTTAAGAGCGGCAGTCGGTACATTGCGCTACAGTGATCAATAAATTTACTCGCATCACAAAATTTGACCTGTAATGCATTAATTTGTCATTATAATGTAACAACAGTCTTTCATAAATTCAAATTCAAGAAGTATTTGATTTACTAAAAATCTTTAAAAATTTTTAAAATTTTTTTAACACATTTCCTCTTATTTGTATTTTGTGGAATCTCTATAAATTTTTTTATATATTTCTATATTCTAACAAGCTCAAAAGTCAAACAATTATTAAAAAATTTAAAAATTAAATGTTTTGAGGCAAAATTATTTGTATTTAAAAAATAAATAAATTTAACCGTTTCAAGAAGAAAAACCTTTCAATTGCTTCTCTCTAGTTCGCGCATATTATCGAACACCTTGAACACAAATGAAACAGAAGGCACGCCCCCTTAGCTTTGGCGTCGCGTGTTATCAATGGCCTCCAATTGGGCGTCTTTCCTCAGAATCCCTCTTCTCCTCTTCCTCCTCCTCCTCATCACTGCCATTGCCCCCGATTTCCTAACTCTCCCCCTTCGAAAAGGTCGTATTTTTTACACCTGGGTCTGGTCGCATTTCCTCAAATTTGCTGTTTTTCGGGCAGACTAAGCAAAATTTTCATCTGGGTTTTATTTTTTTGGTGTTGAATTTTATTTTTTACATGTGGTTTTAACGATAATTTGGGGCTGTTCTTAATTTACATAATGGGATTTTTTTTGTTGTTTGTATAAATGGGTCAGCTACAATTGAAACTGCTGATACTTTGTTATAATTGATGTATCTTATTCTCTCCATCAAATAGGTTCTTTTTGACATGTGATTAAGCTAATCTGTCCGTTTTACTTATTAATTACCTTCATTCTTGTGTCTGATTGTTGCATATATATACACACACACACTAGCAAATAACTCAATATGTACACATTTAAAATTGAAATACATATTTGAGCAATTGATTGTGATGGGCATTTGTTTGTTCAACTTCGAGTTAATTTAATCGTAGTCCCTTTCACTTAGTTAATATATGAAGTTTCCCTTCTGGAAATTCCAAATTCACATGGGACGATAACTGCTCAACTTGATTTGATTTCCTCTTTTGCACTGAAGCTGCGTGAAATTTATGATTGTGAGGAATAAGCTGGTAAATTCAATCCCGGGTGGAAAGTTATATCCAGTTATTTCTATTTGTAACCTGGTTCCTGCGGTATTATTTAGAGTTGAATATTATATCCAATTAATTTAATCCCCAGGGATAGGTTCTATTAGACCACAAGTACAGTCTTATTTTTCTACTCAAATTTAATTTATTTGTTTATTTATTTATTATTATTATTATCTTTTTTTTGGGGGGGGGGATGAGGAGCTGCTTAAATTTAATGTTATGAATTAGTTTTACACAATTCGTTGATATGATTTTCCAATTACTTTTCTTTATTACTATTTTGGTTATTACAAGAGTGGTAGTTTCTTTATTTATCTATTTATTTCCTTTGGGATTTGATAGATTAAAATTGGAAGTACTTGGCCTAAACGGTAGCAACAATTCTAACGGCATGGCGCTCTCTGTAGATGAACCTTTATCGTTTATTAAGTTCTTTGATGTGCATTCATCTATATTTATAGAACGAATTTCTTCACGTTCATGCAGATAACGAAAGACTTCTTCCTGTGGTTTGAGCAAGATCTTCTCATGTTCATGCAGATAATGAAAAACGAAGAACTACCTACTGAGGTTTGAGCAACATCTCGGGCCTTTGCGGTCCACGTGTGCTGTAAGTGAGCTGCAGTTTTCTCATTAATTTTGTGCAATTAATTTTGTCTGACAGACCGAGGAGACCGTGGTCACTGAAATCACTATTGTTACATCTATTGTGGACTCCATAAGTGACTTAAGAGCACCACATTCATGTGTACCCTCTCACATTGTCGGGATGATGGAGTGCTATGTGCTATACATGTAAGGTGCTGGACCTACTTGGAATGAGGTCTTTGAAATCGTGTGGACTTAGATCCAAAGTGGATAATCTCATACCAATTGGATCATGTCGTTACATAATGGTATAAGAGTCAAAAACCAATCAGAAGTGTGTGGACGGGCCCAACGTGAGGACGTGTTGCCTTTGGGGTGGGTGGATTATGGAGTCCATGATTGGGACTTGGCTTGAAAGCACCATTTCCATCTGTGCCGTCTTGTAATTGGGCGATGGAGTGCGATACGCTATGCATGGATTTGCTTGACATGAGGCCTTTTAAAATGAACAATATTATACTAATTGTATCAGGTTGTTACATTTATTCTTTTACATTGTTGCATAGAGACTTTTATGGTAATGAAACTCTAATGTCCACCAGTTAACCTGGTTTGGCATGCCAAGGGGAGCGCGTGACCGTGTGAGCCTTGCTGAGATAATAAAAGAAATATCTGTAAGATTAAAATAAATCTGTAAGAACATAAAAAATTATATATTTAATAATATGGAAACGTATCTGTTTGTTTCGTGATTCTTAAATGTGAACGAAAAAGATCTTCAAGTTTAAGATGAACTTTGGCGGTTATAGATCTTCTTCTCTATACCTTATGTGTATGATGGATTTTTTTATAGGGCGTATTCTTTCTGTCTAAGGTAGAGAGGGGACCTACTCATATATTTCTAAGATAAGCCCTAACCTTACTGTACTTTTCCATAAAAAACCTATAGTAAGGTTCTTGGCCCCACACTATTAACTGTCTAATCACATAATTAATATATACTTAGTTCATATGAATCATTTCTTTATCGGGCTTATTCTGTATTCCTCAACTTTAAACTTGGATTCAACTCGTTTTATTAAAATCAAAATTCAATTAATATGCACACTCAATTTAAAAAAAAATGCTAACAATATCATGTTAAATTACAATTATATTTGTAAAATGCTAAAATTTAAGAAATTAATTAATTTTTTTTTACTTTTTATTTTATTTTTCCTCTGTGAAATTTATTAATAATTGATATACTTTTGTTATTTGAAATATTGTGCTGTTTCTGTTCGTTCCTTTTTTTTTTTTTTTTCCTTCAATTCTAACATTTTGCTTTTTTTGCTGTGCAGGCATTTATCATAACAAGCCTTATAATGTCTGGTGAGTTGCAATTTATGGATTTGCAAACATAGAATTATACATAAGATATAAGAATCTCTATTTAATGTATTTGCACTTGGAGATGGAGTGAGTCATGCATGCATTTCTCGCCTTCATTTATTTCAACTTGCACATTTTCAGTTATTTTTTTTTTCACTATCTCTGACATCATAAGTAAAGTTATAAGCCATTGAAATCACCTTATCTATAATCTATAAAGTTGACGAGTCAGAGATGTCTTCTTAACGTTGAATTTGTAAGATTTCAATCTTTTTAATTGATTAACCCAATTATTTATACAGTGAAGCATTGTGATAGAACGTCTGTCTTCTAGAGCGAAAAGAGCTAATCAAAATTCTACTTCTAAACTTCAGTTTGTGGAGCGTGAGTAGGGCGTTTACTTTACCCAGCTTGAATTTCTTCCTTCAAACTACCAATAAACTAACCACTAGCACGGCCTAAAGTAGTTGCATACTGTCATTTTTTTTTTCCTGGTCAACTACAAAATTGTAATGCATTGATATAATTTAATTCCCTTGATATTACTATGTTTTGAATATATATGTTTTTGACTTCTATTTTTCAAAAATTTAACTTATTGTTTTTTACTTCCTTTTATTAATTTCAGGTTCTGTTTGGAACCAACAGCTGGGTAGTTCAGTTATTAGTTATTAATTTTTTGGCTTTTTTTAAAATGAACAAATTTACTCTCTTACATTTTAAATTTCTTTTAACTATTGAAAGAAAAAATGTCAAATTAACAAAAAGTTAAAAAGTTAACTACTAAAAAGTTAGCTCTTTTTTTTTTCTATACTAAAAAAAGCTAACTTTTTTTATAGGTACTTAGCAGGTAGGTACAAAAAAAAAATTAACTTTTTTTGCTTTTCAAACTTAACCTGAACCTGAAGATTCAGATAGCGTCTTGGGCTCACTGGAGTCGCTCGTAGCAGCTGATCCAACAACACCAGAACTCCACCAGCCATTTGTGATCCAGATAGGCCCTTCTCAAGGCGGTCATGAAAAATGAAATTTTTGCTATTTGTAAATTCTACACACCCTCTCCTCCTAGACGTCTTTGCTTAGCTTTCTCTCATCCCACACTGGCATCTGTCTAGAGATGCTTGCGGTTCTTAATCTGTACAGTCTTGCTGCTAATCACAGTGTCTTTTGGACAGCCATTGCCTGGCTTGTGGGTGATATGTGTACTGTTTTCAATATGTATTGTGACTAGAATCATTCAATTTGATATGAAAAAAGGGAAAAAAAAATTTATTTTCTCTGTGCACAGTGTTCTTATTTGAAAAAAAAAATATACTTATGTTTTAGGGCACCTCTGTGTGTGTTTCTCTCTCTCTCTTTCATTTGTTTTGTGCTTACTGATAAAGTGTTGGAATGAAATGGGTCTTATTCAACTACCACCACCACTTCCCTCTATTCTGATTACTTTTACTGGCTTTACCTTAGGTGGTCCTAACTGTGAAGACACTAGTACTGACTGATCAACCAAACATTGGTGGTGGCTGCCACCCTCCCACCAAGTGGTTTTCGGTCAGAGTCAGAACAATCACCCCCAACATATTATGGAGCCGTTTGAAGTTAATTTCAAAAAAGTTTAAAAAAAAAAATTATGGAAGTGTTTGGAGTTCCAAAAGGATTTTAAAAAAAATTAAAAGTTGGTGTAAAAGTGATACATGACAAAATTTAATTGGAGAAACTTACAAATTTTTGGAGTTTTTAGAGTTTTTTTTTTTTTAAATTAAAGTAGCATTTAATTTACTTTTCTGTTTCTGTTTTTATTTTATATGTCTTATATTTTAAAAATCCCAAAACTTGTTTTGAATTTTTTTTTTATTTTGAATTAAAAATGTTCAAAACGACTTTTTATCATTTTTCATTTCATCTATAAATTCATTTTTATTTTTTAAAATAAATTTTAAAAATACAAATAATCACACGTATTTTAAACTATTTTTTATTTTTAAAAGTACAAAATAAAAATGAGTTTAAAATAAAAAAAAAATCTAAATACCAACCCTAGTAACTCCAAATGGAGCCTCTATATTGGTCCCATTGTTTTGAGCAGTGTGGAGGGAATTCATTTTGACTTCAAAGTGAAGTAAATCTAAAGGCAAAAGGGCATAGAAATCGGAATGATGAAAGTTGAAGCAACATCATGTCCAACCTCATCATCAAGCTTCGGTTCCATCGTTGGTGCGTTTGGTTTCTTTCTCCTTCTTAAACAAAGACCCTCCAAATAATAATAACAGGGAAAACAAGAAGCCCTTTCTTTGTGTGCAATCTCCGGGGCATGCAGCGGGCCCTTTCAATCCCTGAAACTGAGCCAACTTTGCTGGGCACAACCCAGCAGTTATATAATATTCAACGGGCCATAGCAAACTACGTCATTAATTTATGAAGTGGGCAACATTTAATAATATCATATTAATTAAATTAAAATAAGTTTAGATCATTTGTAAAACTAATTGATTTAAACTTTGACGGACTTTTTGAATTTGGACACTAATAAATTTGTCGACGTCTAATATTAGTGGTACAATATTATTAACTATTATTTATCATATTAGCTGGTGGACTAATAAATATTATTTTTCAATAATCAGAGTCATTTATTAAATATTGATTACAATAATTATGTCATATCATGTTATGATGATATGATATAATGATTTATCAGAATTCGAATGTATTTTTAATAATTTAAATAAATAGACGCGTCATTCTAAAATAAGCGTGAATCTTAGAATAAAGAATAAATGTCGAAAATTAAAAACTTTAAAACTAACTATAATGGACTTATTTGGAGGTTTAAAAACTTTAATTTTTGGTAATTTTTTTATATTTAGTAAAATTTTTATAAAAATTTAAACAAATTGAAGAAAATTAACAAAGTTAATGGTTTTTCACGTGATAATTTTTTTTTTGTTTGACAAAAATTAAAAAAATTGAAAGGAGTTGAATAAATCGGGAAAATTAATTTATTTTTTTTAATGGTGCAGCCAAAGGGGCGCATGTGAGTCTATTATATCACCTCAACATAATGAGATGACGTGACACAACAGTTAGCAATGAATATGTCACCGTCACTCTTATCTCTAGTATCAGAACACCGTAATTTGGGGGCTATAATATGCACAGTAGTATGGCAAAAGGTTGAAGAAATGACCTACTTTTTTTTCTGGGGTATCACAAAAGTATGAGAGCTTCGTCAAAGCCTAAACATTATTCTGAGTCTCCCAAGGAAGAAATGCAGAAATTAGGCCTTCTTTCGTTTGTGAGGTGCTTTAATGGATGCCGCGATCAAACCCAGGTTTCAGGGCTTGGCACCAGGATCTGGAACCTCAGTGACAAGCCCGTGGAGCTTCAGATAAGGGTGGGATCAATACTGAAGAGAGTTCACACTTTGAAGCCTGGATCTTCTAAGAGACTCAAGTGCAAGAGCATCTACAAGGCTTACATGCCTAGCGGCTGCGGCGGTGGGGACGGGGGTGGTGGTGGAGGGGGCAGACGCAGTGGTGGAATGAGGTGCTTGCTGTATTACTACGACGAGACATGCCAACCTTACATTTGGATCCATGACACTGGAGGCAATTTCTCAAGGATGGTGAAGCAACAATACATCAGTCTTGAGGACTTGAGAGATTGTTCAGAGATCAGAATCTTCAGAGACCATCAGAGAGGTTGTATATCAGTTAGGAAGAAACCAAGGCCTGATTTTTGTTGATGTTGAAGATCGATGAACTTGCTTGACTTCCATTAATGTAGTAAACTAGCTTTACATATATATATATATATATATGTGGGTGCATCAGAAATGGGATTTGCTGTGTATCTCTTTGTGAATTTCCCTTTTTTTTTTTCATTTTTTTTTCTCTTCTAGCAATTAATTGTGGTTATTTGACGATTTAATGTGTCTGTAGTTATACCATGTATCCGCCGTGTGCTGAATATGAATTAAGGAATGAAATCTCCAACCTTTTTTTTTTTAACTTCTTATTATTGAGAAATTTAATTTGTTTACTAATTAATAAAGTGTTGTTAAGAAATTGAAAACTTTTGAGAAAATTTAGGTTCGAAATATAAATAGAAAAATTATGTTTTCACACTTTTTTTTAATTCTTTGGTAAATATTTTAAATTAATTTTAATTAAATAAATATATTTTATTAAATTAAATTGATTTTATTAAAATTAAATGTTTTATAGAGATAAAGTTAATTAATTATAATAAAAAACGTATTATTAAATATATTTTTATAATTTATTTTGAAAAATAACTGAAAATAAAAACAATAAAATAAAACATATAAATATTAGTAAACCGAGTCTTAAAGAACATGAAAATAAATCCATTCACTGGTATTTTCTTTTTATCCAGAATTTTATAGAAATGGATCAGAGAGTAAAACGAGAGACATATGACCGGTTCCTTCCATTGTATTTTTCAGTTAATTTACAAGACTTAAAATTTTACCAACAATGTAAGAATATAAAAAACACATTTATTTGCCAATTCGACCGTGCAGGTGACAATCCATTGACCAGTATTGATCATAAATGCTAATGGGGGGAAATGTTGCTTTACGAGAACCTATGCTACACAAATATCATTTCTTTTTTCAAAGGTATGCTACACAAATATCATATAATAGGAAACGATAAATCCAAATAACACATTCAAGCATGGTTTACGTAATAAAGGTCCCGTTTGGAGTAAAAAAAAATAAATTAAAATAAAATATGATTTGAAATTAATTTTGACACTTTTTTTTTTTTTTGAAAAGTTACAAATCGTAAGAACGATTTTTTAAATCTATTCTCACAGATTCAAAAGAATTCACAAAAAATAGTGACAATGGTACTTGTTTGAAAACTTTCGACACAAAGAATAAGATTGTATAAAAAACTTACGCATTCGGTTAACCTACTTTTACATTTTTTTTTAGTGAGATATTGAATTTTTTTGAAATTAATAATACCGAAAAAATTAGAAGTAGAGAGATTGTTAGAAATTTATAAAATTTTTTAAAATTTTATTTTATGCCTAACAGGCCAAAATAAGTTGTTCATTTTATAAGAGTTTCACTGAAATATTTTTTTTTAATAAAACATTCCGTAGAACTGAAATAATTAATAAAGGAAAAACAAATCCGTTAATACGGTCACATTATCAAATTGTACTAAAGAACGAGCCGTCCAAGGATGAAACCTAGAAAGAGGAAGGTAGAAGAGTCCGAGAGAGAGAGAGAGAGAGAGAGAGAGAGAGAGAGAGAGAGAGAGAGAGAGAGAGAGAGAGAGAGAGAGAGAGAGAGAGAGAGGAGATATTTACAAAAATATAATTAAAAAATAAATATTGTACAGAAATCGATCCTGGCAAAAAAATTGACAAAAATCGACTCGATATCGGTAGTAGGACTGACGACACACTTAGGATGTCGGTATTACCATTGACGACACCGACTTTTTCACCCTCCACAGGACAAAATGAGTTGCTAAAGGGTGTCGGTAATGACAGCAACGACACGGACGAGGCATGTCGGCAATACCATTGACGACATGAGTCGATTGAAGTCGTCACTTCTAGTGATTCTAGTGACGACACCCTCTAGCAAAACACTGACCACACCCTGTAGGAGCATTAGGTAGTCTTTTATAATTTATGTTTTAATTGTGATCAAATATAACTTTTTAGCATCAACAGGCATGTCGGCGGGTAGTTTTTTAATTGTTTATTTATATATTTTATATTTTAAAATCTTAAAATAAGTAAAATAAAAAATGATTTTGTTATTTATTTTAATATATTTTTATAAATTAAAGATGCTAAAAATAAAATTTTGTCATTTTTCATTTTATGTATAAACTCATTTTTTATTTTTTTAAAAGTACAAGTAATCAAATACGTTTTGAGCAATTTTTTTAATTTTAAAAATACAAAATGAAAAAATGAGGTAAAAACGAAAAATAAAAAACAAGAAAATAAAAAATAGAAAAACAAACAAAATGTACCTTAATAAATGATATTATTTATTTAGGACATGATTTGTTACACGGACTTTCCAGTTTGGTAAACCAAGAATAGCTATCTTTCTTTGGAAATTTTTTTTTTTTTTTATAGATATAACTTTTTGATATGATTTTCCAGTTTAGTTTTTTTCATTTTAGGAAAAATGGCAATAGAAAATAAAAAATAAAAAACATAAATAAGAAAATGACACGTTAAATGGGTTCTTAATATTAAATTTTTAATTTTAATTTTTTATTTTTGTTAGGCATGATTTTATTTTTTATTTCAACACATTTTTTTGGAAAATACGATAAATAATTTAATTAGTATTAAATAAATCTTATTAAATTATTTTTAATAAATATCATAATTAAATTATATGAATTATATGTTATTTAATCATTTATGTACGGGTTCTAGGCTACCAAAAATTTATATTTTATTCAATTTTTTAACAAATATAATTAAATTATAATTTATAATACTTTTTATTTATTGAACTAAATAAGAGTTAATAAATAATTTAATTTAATTGTTATGAAACATATTTTACTAAATTTAATGAAAATTTTAAAACTGGTTAAATTAATATTTATTAAAAGAAAAATTAATAATAGTAAATAAAATTATGTTTTCAAATGTAATTTTATTTTTCATTTTAAAAAAAATGACAATAGAAAATAAAAACATAAAACATACATAAGAAAAATGACAACATTATTAAATGGGTTCTTAATATTAAAATTTTAATTTTAAATTTAAATTTTTATTTTTGTTAGGTATGATTTTATTGAAAAATTTCAGCACCTTTTTTTTGGGAGAAATGATAAATATTTCAGTATATAATCTAATAATTAATTTATTTAGCATTAAATAAATTTTATGAAATTATTTTTAATAAATATCATAATAAAATTATATGAAATATATTTTATTTTATAATTTTTAATAAATTTTTATTCATTTAAATAAGGGTTCTAGGCTACAAAAAAATTATATTTTATTCAGCCATTTTTAACATTTTTACAGTAATAGGGCTATTATTATAAAAAAATCTCAACCGGCTACATTTTTACGGTGATTTCAAATCCACCATTTTAAAACTCCTTAAATCTATGATCAAGTCCTTATTGAAATTAAGAAAGATATATTGAAGCAATTCATTTTATATAATTACCTACGGAAATATGGTTTTGTATTTCATATGGAAATATGTTTTTATTTACATACTGGAGATGAGAAATCTAACAAGAGTAAAAAGGAAAATGGAAGAGGTGTGGTCGATCACTCCGTGCCACAGCGAGTCCTCTTTCGTACACGGCGTGGTCGGCCTGCTAACATCATGGGTGCCTCCTCCATATGTGGCTCCCATCCCGGTGCGTCGTCAACATGTGCCTCCCCCATCGGTGCATCGTCATCAATGTGCGGCTCGTCCCATTCTGCTGTAGGCATGACCATGGGAATATGCGTAGATGATGACGTGCCTATCTGCTGTGCTTTGGGTCGACGTGTGTAAGCCTTTACTGGTGCCTGTGGGGCAGTCACGGACATCCCTGTCTCGAACGCTTCAACAGGTGATCTAAATACTGGAGAGGTAGAGAATGGCTCTATGTGCAGAATCCCCGACCATAGGTCATCCATATCCGAGGAATGCGAAGCACATGGCTCTGTAGCTGATGGTGGGGTCTGAACGTCGACACTCGGATCTGCAGGTGGTGTGGCTACTGGGGCTGCAGAACTACTCGGGAAGTCCGGCTGAGGCATAGGTGAAGGAGATACATAATCCCGGGGCTCGGGGCCATATATAGTAGGATGCCGCTGTGATCGTCTCCTGGCAGGCCGTAGTCTACTGTATCGCGATGATCCAGCCTGCGAGTATGACCCTGGCTGTGTGGTGGGAAAGGGTGCCCGCAGTCTCACTTCATGATCAATCTCCGTGATAACCGGTGCTGCCTGGCCAATAATGTCCTATAGTGCTTGAGTATGCCCATACTGGTCCGGACCCTCGATGGCCGTAACTGCCAATCGGTGCATACGTACAATCGTGTCAACCTGTATTCCACAACGAATATGTAATTCAGTTAATTTTGAAACAAACAAGTAAATTTAGTATATTTAAACATGGATACGTAGAATACCGTACCAAGATCGACATATCAGCCACCACCGACTGAGATCCAATAGGTGGGACATGCGAGGGTGGCGCGATATGACTCCGGGTGATCTGACGATACCAGTCCATGTATGGGTCGTCGTACGGTAGACGCGCGATACAAGCATGACCCTGGACGATCGTCTCGTGCCGTCTG
This sequence comes from Vitellaria paradoxa, assembly GCA_019916065.1. Taxonomy (NCBI): domain Eukaryota; kingdom Viridiplantae; phylum Streptophyta; class Magnoliopsida; order Ericales; family Sapotaceae; genus Vitellaria; species Vitellaria paradoxa. The sequence goes on along the minus strand of CM034241.1, from coordinate 43,299,329 downwards.
GCCCACTCCTCCACGTACCTCTGATGGTACGCCATCCAATCCACCTCCCCCCGTCCGCGTCTCGTGAGCTCGTGAAGATGTGCATCTGTGTCAAAGTCTGGTGGGATCACCTGTCGGAGGCAGAACTGTCTCATGACACGGCATGGCAGGTGGTACTCGACAACCTCGTAACATATGAGGGGACATGTCGAGCGCCACACTGCCCCCCCAGCTCGACAGTATACAGGCAGTGTGTCAAGAATAGACTGGGGGTATGGACACCAGGTCATCTGGTCCTCCCTTAATAGCGTTAGCTGGTCCCTGCAGTCCCTCAGTGGCCTTGCAAAGCTCACTGCTAGCACTCCCTTCCATCTGCAGCCCCATAGATCCGCTGGAAGCCCAAAGTCAGCTAGTGTCGGGTCTGGGGGGGGGATGTGGTCGTGTAATAACTGGCCGAAACTGTGCCAGTCTCTCCCATGCCCACACCTATAAAAAGAAATAACAAATAAATTTAAATTTTAATATTTCTACCAATAGATACATAAAATCGAACAACTCGTCTCGGTTATGTATTGTACCTGAAGGATAGCAATCGGTCCTGTCATCTCTGCTGTGCGTGTGGTGGCAGTTGAGCACATCTCCCTGTATAACCACGCCAGCCCAGCAGCTCCCCAAGCCAATATGCCGCACGCATCCAAGTCGCGGAGTAGTGACAAGTAATGCAACTTCACCAGGTTACCAGAGTGATCTGGTAGTAACTGGCATCCAATGATGATAAGTATGAGTGCCCGAGCATGACACTCCGTATCCTCAACTGTGGCACCCTCTGGCAGCACAAGAAAATGCTCTGTGAGCCACGAAATCCTCAGGCGACCCCTCCTAAAGTCTGTAGGATCAGGGGTCCTACCCAGCAGCTCCTGGCATAATGACTGGCGCCCCTGCAATCCCAGCTGCCGATCTGTCCCCGTGACCGGCTCTCCATCAACTCGTAGCCCTGAGATGACCTCTATGTCCTGCACTGTGATGGTCGCCTCGCCAACCGGAAGATGGAAGGTATGTGTCTCCTGTCTCCACCGCTCAACCAACGATGTGATCAGCGGCCAATAGAGGTGGATGGCTCCTAAGCGGTATATCCCGTAGAATCCAGCTCTGTGTAACTGTTGCAGGACACGAGGATCCTGAGGTGGATCCAGTATCTGTCTAAGGGGATGCTGTGTCGCACGACAGCGAATAACCTCCTCAAACTGCATATACCCCAAGATAACGATGATAAGTGTTACCGAGTAAATAATACTTGAAATGATGACATAAGAATGGCATTTGAATTAATGAATGTTATATACGTACTCGAACTGGAGACTCCCAAATATCAGTCGATCGATGCTCACTCTGGGAGTGGAGTACACGGGCATCTAATGGCCCAGGATCCAACATCTGCCGTCGACGAGACATCTTGCTGTATGAAATCAACGTAAACATTCACAATTTGTAAGTTAACGTGAGTAATTTCTAATGATATCATTCAACAGTTAAATGAGTTTATTTCAATAGGTGCATGCAAACACAGTCACTAATTATGGATAAACAAATACATTTCATCCGAAACCAAAAAAGTTACTTGTTGATATAAAACTATTTCATTAAACAGCTGATATATAATACTGTTACACTACGTACAGAGAATTACAATTTCAAGTTTTCAAATCTACTAGGTCAAGAACCCTGTGGCTGACGAGGATGACGCCCGTGCGGGACACTTGCGCCGGTCATGACCTTGTTGTTTACATATGCCGCAATGTAGGGTGGAGCCACGGTCTGACCTATCCATCTCGTTCCTCAACCTGGTCGATAGAGGACGACCATGCCCACGGAGAAGATTAGGGTTAGGGATAAACATTGGGGTTTGAATGCTGGGCCAGTAGTCTTCGTGTTCCAGGGGATGAAATTCCGGCATATAAGTGTCCACGTACGACTTCATTGAGTATACACTCGGCACGAATTGCATCCAATCCATGTGTATTCGTTCACACGCTGCTATCACATGTGAGCAAGGTAGTCTGAGGACCTCCCACTTCCCACAGCTGCACGTTCTATTCCTTAGTCCCACAACCTGGGTGTTGCTACCCCTACCAAGATGGGAACCAGTCACCACTTGGCACTCCCCAGTAACATGATTGAACTCCACAACCTGATGAGCCAGTGCATCCCTTTGGAAATCAGCTAGAAGTTTCTGGACCCGGGGACCCACTCTCGCGCCATTGTTCATTGCATTCATAGCAATTTGCCGACGCTGATGAAAATATGATACCAGTTTGTAGAATGTTAGCTGAACAGCGGCAGTAATTGGTAGGCTCCTAGCACCGCGTAGTACATTATTAAAACACTCAGATAGGTTAGTTGTCATGATGCCATATCTGTGAGCCCCACCGTAACAGAAAGTCCATTTCTCTTTTGGGAGTTCCTCTAAATATTTCCATGCCTCAAAGTTAAGGGACTTTAGTAACTCCATTGCCTCGTTGAACTTACGGACTTGAGTCGCCCTGCCTGCTTGCTTCAGTAGATCAGTCATTTGCTTGGCTGGCCATTTCTTCTTGAAGTTAGACTCAATATGCCTCAAGCAGAAGCAATGGTGTGCGGTGTCCCATCCAGAACGAGGGGAGGCAACTGCAGCTTTTATGGCGTTATGCCTGTCGGAGATAATGCACAATTGTCGATCTCCACACACGTGCCTTCGAAGCATCCTCAAGAAATACATCCAACTATCATAATCTTCATCGTCCACCCATGCAAATGCGAGGGGAAACACCTGCAGGTTTGCATCTTGAGCCGTTGCAATAAGTAGTTTGCCAGTGTACTTTCCATATAGGTGGGTTCCGTCGATTGACACAACGGGGATGCAGTGAACGAATCCGTCAATGCAAGGCTTGAAACTCCAGAACACATACTGAAGAACCCTTTGGGCCCCGCCCATATAAGGCTGATGCTGATAGCGAACAATCGTCCCTGGATTGTACGTTTGAACGGCACTCAAGAACTTTGGGAGTAACAAATATGACTGCTCCCAATCTCCAAATATCTTTGCCACTGCCTTCTGTTTGCCGAGCCATACTTTTCGGTAAAAGACGTTATACTTGAACCGGTCCTTTACTTCGGATTGCAACCAGACGATGGAACAAGCGGGGTTGGACTTAACCAAATGGAGGATATTACTGCAAATAAAGTTTGAGTCAATCTGTGCATGGTCTTCGCTGAGTCGTGCGAAAATGCAAGTATAGGGCCCCTCATACTTAGTAATTTCGAATAGACCATGTGAGCGTAACTTGCTTGCTCGCACCCGCCAGTTGCACTCCCCGTCAGTTCGCCTCGGGCATTGGGCGACCCAACAATTCCTGTTTGACTGCACAATTTCATAGGGCTGGTTCGATCTAACAGCGTACAGTTTCATTGATTGGACTAGGTGGTCCTTATCTTTGAAAAGTTGCCCAATGCTTGGCTCTTCATTATCCGGGTTCCAAGTTCGACGGCGGAAGGAGGGGGCCCAAGAAGGTGAACTATCATCCAGCTCAACGTCGTTGAACATTTCAAACATCGGTTGATGCATATGTGGAACAACACTTTGATCTTGTTGAGTAATAGCTGGAACCTCACTTCTGGGTACGACGTCAATATCTATCAGGTCTGTATGATCTACTTCAATGTCGTCATCGTCAATAGGGGCTCCAGTTGCATTGCAATCTTCAGCCTGATCGGCCATATAATCCCAATACATATCTTGTTGCTGAACAAATGTACGGACTGGATCACAAATAGGCTCGGAAGTTGGGACCTGCAGGTTGCCTGGATCATTGTAGGGGGAGGAGGGCATGACTTCATTGCAACTGGGAACGAAATTATCTGCCGGTTCATCTAATGGTGAGCTGCTTTGTCCAGCAACTGTTGCAGGGTTAGAAGGCTCATATTCCAGAAAGAGGTCACAATGATCGCGGTGTAGATTCTGAACTATAGCAAACATTGCCTCCACTGTGTCATCATCCACTACATATAGAGGTCTATGAACTATTTGGCCTGCACTCCCAACAATTGGATATCTACACACCACTCGCAATTCCACTTCAGCCGGGTCCATACCAATGACCTCATACAATTTAGCCATTAACATCGCATGTGTTGACTGAGTGCTAACCCTAATACAACGCTTGAATGGCTTGTCGTATCCCACGTCGTCGTCTACATTGATAATGTTTCCTCCCCAAAAACAGAATAATGAAATTCGACCTTGCGACATTACGAGCAGTCAATGAACAATGAATATTGGCCCTGAACAACATCACTATTAGGGACCAAACCAATTTACAAGAAATTTAAACTAACGAAATAAAGTTTAACTTAAGTTTAATATGAGAATGTTGCATATAACTGTCATCAAATTTATCTAAGGGTCTTAGATAATACCTTAGCTAGCTTCTTACAAGAAAATTTATTTCTTAAATTTTGTTCTTAAAAAAAACAAAAATTAGTATTTGAAAATTACAAATGGATATTTCCTACATTATCTTAAATTTCAAAATAACTAAAATCAAAATATTTTTTATTTGATTAAATTAGAAAATAAATTACAAACATAATTTTCATATTACTTTTAAAATTTAGGTACAAAAAAAAAGTTGTTGAAATTAATTCTATATTACTCTTAAATTTTTTCGAATTTAGCTGTCAAAAAGTTTAATTGTTAAGAAAATTGCTTCTTAAAAAAATAGTTTACTATTTCGATTTAAAAATAGGTATTTTTATAAATTATCTTAAATTTCAAACTAAATAAAAACAAATATAAGTATTTTTCTAAATTATCTTAAATTTCAAACTAAATAAAAACAAATATCATTTATTTGATTAAATTAGAAAATAAAATATAAGAACTATTCTATTTTATTCTTAAAATATAAGTATAAAGAATAATTTAGTTGCTAAAAATATTTTTACGTTGCTCCTCCATTTTTCCAACTTTAGTTGTTAACAAATTTAGTATTTGAAAATTACAAATGGATATTTTCCTACATTATCTTAAATTTCAAAATAACTAAAATCAAAATATTTTTTATTTGATTAAATTAGAAAATAAATTATAAACATAATTTTCATATTACTTTTAAAATATAGATACAAAAAAAAAGTTGTTAAAATTAATTCTATATTACTCTTACATTTTTTCGAATTTAGCTGTCAAAAAGTTTAATTGTTAAGAAAATTGCTTCTTAAAAAAATAGTTTACTATTTCGACTTAAAAATAGGTATTTTTATAAATTATCTTAAATTTCAAACTAAATAAAAATAAATATCATTTATTTGATTAAATTAGAAAATAAAATATAAGAACTATTCTATTTTATTCTTAAAATATAAGTATAAAGAATAATTTAGTTGCTAAAAATATTTTTACGTTGCTCCTCCATTTTTCCAACTTTAGTTGTTAACAAATTTAGTATTTGAAAATTACAAATTGATATTTTCCTACATTATCTTGAATTTCAAAATAACTAAAATCAAAATATTTTTTATTTGATTAAATTAGAAAATAAATTATAAACATAATTTTCATATTACTTTTAAAATATAAGTACAAAAAAAAGGTTGTTAAAATTAATTCTATATTGCTCTTAAATTTTTTCAAATTTAGCTGTCAAAAAGTTTAATTGTTAACAAATGTGCTTTTTAAAAAATAGTTTACTCTTTCGATTTAAAAATAGGTATTTTTCTAAATTATCTTAAATTTCAAACTAAATAAAAACAAATATCATTTATCTGATTAAATTAGAAAATAAAATATAACAACTATTTTATTTTACTCTTAAAATATAAGTATAAAAAATAATTTACTTGCTAAAAATATTTTTGCGTTGCTCCTCGATTTTTTCAAATTTAGTTGTTAACAAATTTAGTATTTGAAAAATACAAATAGATTTTTTCCTACATTATCTTAAATTTCAAAATAACTAAAATCGAGAAAATAAATTATAAACATAATTTTTATATTACTCTTAAAATATAGGTACAAAAAAAAAGTTATTACAATTAATTCTATAATGCTCTTAAAATTTTCCAAATTTTGCTGTCAAAAAGTTTAATTGTTAAAAAATGTGTTTCTTAAAAAAATAGTTTACTATTTCAATTTAAAAATAGATACAACGTCTTAATTATCTTTAATTTCAAATTAAATAGAAATAAATATCTTTTACCTGATTAAAGTAGAAAATAAAATATAAGAATTATTTTATATTACTCTAAAACTATAAGTACAAAAAAAAAAAATAGTTGTTAAAAATATTTTTTCAATCACATGCGGAAATACAATTATTAAAAAAATAAATACTATATTCAAATATTTTACTAAACTAAAATTAGTTTTAAAAGTTAATATAATTAAATCAATTTAATTTAATTGTCTAAATTAATAAGAAAAATATTTTATTAATTTATTTTTAATACTTAATACAACTAGTTTAATTAAGTTAATTTAAATTAGTAAAATTAATAATTTTCATATAATTTAATCTAATTATTAATTTAATTAGCATTAAATTAATTTTATTCAATTATTTTTCATAAATATCATGATTCAATTATATAAAATATATTTTATTTAACCATTTTTAATAATTATTTAAATATATTGTTAATTTGTCTACAAAGAACAGAAAAAATTACAACGAACAGAAAAAATAACAAATTTACAACACCAAAAAAAGAACAGATATACAAGGAACAGAAAGAACAGAAAAAAAAAACAAGCCAAACAACTCTTCAACCATATCAATGAACAGAAAAATTAAAAGAACAGCAACAATTAGAACACCAAACAATATCTAATTCGAAACTCATCAAAAAAAGTTAAAACCCATTCACATATAATCAAAAATTAAATTAACAAAATCAATATATGAATATCAAAAAATTAACCGAATAAAATACACAAAAGAGAGAGAGAATGCTGACCTCTATTATACGTGAATATATTTTTTGAAGCTCATAAATCAGCAATGTGTGTGTATGTGAATGTATACATATATATATATATACACGCGGATGAGAGGGAAGCTTAGAAAACATACATTTTTTTGATCGTTGGAGATACTGGCTAGCCGAGAGGGAAGGCTGCCACTGAAATGATGCTTTGCAGGTAATTTTGGACCGTTGGAGAGCAGTAGCAGAACAGCAGAACGGATGAAAGATGGAGAGGAAGGGCGAGCTGCGACTTACAGATTGAGGGAGATGGCCGGAGATATGAAATCCAGGGTGTCGTCACTTCTAGTGACGACACGGTAGTCTCCTCAAACGCAGGCTTTCCTGCTTTCCTGCTCCTGCTGTTGTCTGCTGCTGGCAGCGGTTTTTTTGCTTCAGTGTGTCGTCAGTGCTACTGCCGACATGGTGTCGTCGGTAGCACTGCCGACACTAGATCGATTTTTGTAATATCTTCCACCGTGAACGATTTTGGTATAATGTTAATTTTTTAATTACATTGATGTAATTCTCTCGAGAGAGAGAGGACGCCCCAGCGTTTTGGATCCATCAAAGTGACAACTTGCGTCGATGTTTCTTCGTCTGCACACAATTAATTTTCATCTATAGGGATTTGCACTTCATATATCCATTTACACGGATCAATTCTATATCTTTCCTTCATTCACCACCAAAATTCATCTCTCTCTCTCTCTCTCTCTCTCCCCCTGGATTTTCAATGGGGATTTCATGGAGCAGCAACAGAAGAAGGAACAACAATTACGATCAAAACCCACAGCACCCGCCTCCTCATCTCATTGCTCCCTCCTCCTCCACTTCCTACTACTATTCTGAGCCGTATCCCTCGCCCTCTGCCTACCCTTGTCATTCGTACCCCCCACCTCCTCATCCGGGCCCTCCACCGCCACCGCCACCGCCACCGCCACCGCCGGTGCCACCTCCTCCAATTTACTCTTCCTATTACTACTCCGGTGGCTATAGTGCTTGCAGTTACTCAAATCACATGGTGGGTCGGGCCAATTTTGGTCGGTTCTACCCTCATCAGAACCATGGGTGGGCTGGAATTCGGCCACCTCAATTGACGGGTCCGCCGCAGCCTCCTCCTCCTCCATATTTCCATTACGAGCAGGCCAAGAAGATCAGGAATGATGTAAATGTGAATAAGGATACATTACGGCTCGAAGTTGATGAGCAGAACCCTGATCATCATCTGGTATCCTTCATCTTTGATGCATCATTGGATGGGAGGTAAGGATTTTGTGCACCTTTATGTGCACATATAGATATATATATACACACATACATGTATGATGAAGTCTTTTTTTTTTTTTGGTAATTTGTACGATGAAGTTATGCATGCATTTGTATTAATTAATTGCTTTTCTTGTTAAATACCAATTTGACATTTGTGAATTATATCTTGGGTTAGTTGTAGGTGGAAATAGGTTTTTACGATTGGCAGACAATTGTGTTATCTGTGATTGTCAGTATCATTCTCCCATTTATTGTAACCCAAATAAAAAGAAAAGAAAAGAAAACATGAAAATTTGCAGCTCAAAAAAGAAAACATGGGAATTATTCTTATTACAACCAACCTGGACTAACATGTGAATTTGATGTCCCAAATATCATTGATTTGAGCACATCAATTATTAAAGCTTAATACCAATTTGGCATTTATGAAATATATCTTGGGTTGATTGTAGGCGGAAGCGGGTTTAAAATAGGAACTAGACTAATATAGGAAATAATGTGAATTCGGTGTAAGCGAATCAATTATCAATAGTTAAACAGAGGTGTAATTTGGCTGGGAGATAAAGAATTAATTAGGATAACAATGACAATCCCTGAGGTTAGGCCCAGATGACATTGTTAGACCTTGCAATTTTTCAGTTTGCGCACAAAATCTCCATTAATTTTGCTTTTGTTACAATGCGAATCATATGTCAACTTTATTACAAATAATTAAGGAATGAAATATCATTTATTTTCCGTTGATATGACCGAAATGTTTTTATTTCCTAAGAAATTGGAATAGAGAACATATGTTATTGTATTTTTTTTCGGACAAGTATAATAAAAAATCTGAACTTGTTCATATGACCCTTGGGTCCCTTTTTTTGTGTCTTCTTGATGCTCTTTATAAAATTTTGATTACTTAATCCAAAAAAAAAAAAAGAAAAAAATAGAAAAATCTGAACTTGTTAAGCTTCATCTTCTATATAATAAAATCTAAATTTAGAGTTCTAGTTGAAATTATATTTGTGTTAGTGTTGCCATGTGCTCCCACAATATTCTTGCTTGTGTCCTGTCATTTTAAGTTCTATGACGTAATATTTCTGCATCAGATGTGTATCTTGTATGTGTATTATGCTAACCTAGGCCTATAGCATATTGGTTTTGCCATTCGTTTGTAGTGCAACTTATTGGTTTATCAAATTCAACTTTGATGGAGGCCTATTGCACTCCAGCTTTTTTGGTGTTATATTGTTCTCTTTTATAGAAAAAGAAAGGCCAATGAAGCATGCCATATTCTGCTTGCCATGCAACTATTTTTAACTAAAGATGGTTCAGAACTTGATTTTGAGGAATGTTATTGTTGAAAGTTGATACAGCTTGCTGATTTTTATCCAACTTGAAAACTAAAATAGGCTTAGAATCTTTGGACATGGGGTTGATTCCAGCTTCGGAGAATGGGGTCTGGTTACCTTGTTCGGGTTTTGAATATTCCCCTTGAGAAGTAATTTTTTTCCCCCTTCTTAAAGGTATTGTAGGCTGATATTTCATAAATTTTAATATGTTGGAATAGAATAGCGAAACAATCAACCTATTGATATTGGAAGACCAAAGGAGCCTTCTAATGTATAATTTCTTGGTCCAATGGAATTCATAGGTATAGGAAGAAGCCCTATCAAATCGAGATTTATTTTTCCAACCATATTTTGATTGTTAATACGATATATAAGGACTACCACTAAAAAGAGTATCACACCCTTCATCGTGAAAGATCGATTGCTTGTTGAACCTTGTGACTTGTGTGAAAGTAGGATATCCCCAATTCGGGGGTCTGAGAGTTTTATTAAACGTTCTTGACATTTATTTCAAGAATGGTTTAGTTTGTTTGTACAGCTGTCATCCTAGAATGATGGACATGAGATCGTGTAAAAGTAGCATGGACCTTTATGATTCAGAACCTATGGCCCTTGCTCTGTTGTACCTGTTCAGGTATTTACTGGAAGATGTCTGAATCACTCCTAATTCTGTATGCGCAGTTGCCAATGGTAGCTATTTTGTTGAAGCTTGTGTGTGTCCACTCTGTTATCCCCAGCGCAGAATCATGTGAATCAATGGTTGATATATTTAGGTCTTTACTTGAAACCATGCCCTCTTTAAGATGAACACCACAGTGAGAAAACAGACAATAAATGTGATTAAATTCTGAATAAGGAGTGTTATATTGTTCAGCCGTGAACCAAGCATTTAACAGAAAATAACAAATTTGTACTTTTTTATTGGTTAGAAATTAAATGTCTATCATGACTCTTTTTGAGATCAGGTGGCAGTGTCATTCCTGCATATAATTTGGGGAGTTTGAGAATGATCACAATCTTGTCTTGAGATAAAATTTTCATGACTACTTCACATTCTTTTATTGTAATTGGAAAACGAATAACTGATATATGAATGACTCCAAATTCTATCTTTGTATGATGAAGCATGTTAAATCTTGAGTTTTGTCGTGAATGTGCTCTGAAAGAAGCATGTTGAGAATTGTCCCTGTGCAATCAAGGGTTTAGCTGTTTATTTGAAGGAGCAATTAATACTTCAGAAGATTATTTAATTGCCTTTTTTGGATGCTTGGCTTCTGAAAATCCTAGCAGTGGAAGGTTTTTATTTTATTAAAAAAATAAAATAAAATAAAAAATAAAGACAGAGAGAGAAGTGTTGATAGATTTAGTATTATGTTTGGCTTCAGAAAATTCTGAATTAAGGAATACTTAAGAAGGGTATCCCTGGATTTTAAGTGATAAATTGGATGTTAATCGACAGTTTTGCTATTTGGAGGCATGTAAATACCATGATAGGAGGAATTATTAGCTTGAATTTGAAGCATGACTTTACATGATAATTCAACAACTTGTGGTGACCAGGTGCTGTATATTGATTTTTTGCATTGCTTATATTTGAAGCACCATTTATTTGATTTCTAATAAATGTGAACATTGTCCACGCTTTGTGCTTATTTTTATTTTGTTTTTTGTTATGTTTTCTGATGGACAGCTTCACTATTTCTTACTTTGCCAAGGAGGAGCCCAATTGTAGATTTGTTCCACCATCTCCTGAAGCATACATGCTAGTTAAAGTCCCTTTTCAGAAAGGAATTGGCCAGAAATTTCGTCAGCCTTCTGGAACAGGCATTGACTTAGGCTTCTTTGAGTTGGATGATCTTTCCAAACCATCATCAGAAGAAAATGTATTTCCGCTTGTAATCTCTGCTGAAACATGCTTTCCTTCGGTTCATATAGAAGAACATCTTGGTGAATCCATGCCAAGTTCATCCCCCAGTGTGCAAATTACTCAAGCCGTTATACAGAAGAATGATGAGGATGGTTTTCATGCTAAAGTAATCAGGCAGATGGTGTGGATTGGTGGAGTTTGCTATGAGCTGCATGAGATATATGGAATTGGAAAGTCAGCTGCAGAAGGCACCAAGGGTGATGACCTGGGGAAAGAGTGTGTGATTTGTATGACTGAACCTAAGGATATGGCTGTCGTTCCTTGCCGTCATATGGTGAGGATCCCTCTAAAACTCAGTATTTGTTCTGAGGGACAGACAATATTTAAGTGCCTAGTGAACTGTAAACTAGAGTGGTCATGGACTTATAAAGGTCTCTACTCCTGCTGGTTTTTCTTCTTATGACTTCAATGGCTTATTGTCTGACTGCAGATTGTTGCTTTTTGCAGTGTATGTGTGGTGAGTGTGCCAAAGCGTTGAGGTTTCAATCAAACAAGTGTCCGATATGCCGTCAACCCATTGAGAAACTAGTAGAGATCAAGATAAATGGTGCTGATCAGTGAGATATCCCTTTTCTTTGCATCATCCTGCTATATGCATGTTTCTTGTTCCGTTACTGTCATACCATATTTTGAGTTTCTGACCTTGATCACGCGGTGCTGTATATATACGAGGGTATTAAGGTGGCCTGATGTTTCTTGCAATAGGAATATGGTCTTTCAGACCTAGTTAGTTGATGAAGGTTAATTTGTTTTGGTTTTTCTGGACATCACTCTTTGCATTTTTTTTTTTTTAATAACTGAAGGTGTTCGGGCTATCTTACGTACACCTCGACTAATTCTTGGAGCCCTGAAGTTAACGATTGAGTAAACCCTCCAGTGATCCTAAGAAAACTCGAACTAGTGACCACTGGAGAGTAAATCTAAAATTTTACCAGTTTAACTAACTCTTAGGATTCTCTCTTTGCACTGATAAAATGGAACCGTAGTTTCTTTTTTGCTTCCTCTCATTGCCACTCAGTTTTTGAACTTCTCGAGAAATATATGATATCTTAAATTTGTTGCTTTCCCTTTAATCTTCTTCCCCTTTGCTTGCAATTTTAGTTCATGTGCACTTTTACCCCTTAGGTAAGATTTTCAGTCTGGAGCTTTCACCCTTCGAGAAGCAACAAAAGGAAAAAGTACCCCCCCCCCCCCCCCCAAAAAAAAAAGGGGGAAAAAGAAATAAAACAAGGATGATTGTGAATGTGGACATTCAAAAAGCAGGGGAGGGGAAGGGAAGAGGAGAGAAGTCTTAAGGCTACTTGGGAGGATGATAGGTGTAGGAGAGTGAACTTTTCTTTTCAATCTTACTCCCCGCAAAAAAGAGAGGCTGTGATAGAATATTTTCCATAGAAGTTAGCAAAAGCAGGACAAACTAAGGCTGTGTTTGGAATGTTAATAAGCTTCTCAACTTCTTCTGCCTACTTAGGTTTTTAGTTTTTTTTTTTTAAATAGTTAGATTTACTCTTTTAAATCTTAAATTTCTTTTAAATTATATAGGGCAAAAATATTATATTAATAAAATTAAAAAGTTTATTACTAAAAAGTTAATTTTTTTAATTTTTTCTTTTTAAACACACAAAAAATTATTTTTTAATAATTAATTAATAATCAATTAAAAAATCAGTTATAATTTATTTTTTCCAAAAAAGGCCTAAGAAGTGAGAATCTTCTAGGGTTGGCTGGTTTGGAGAGACTGTCGATGCAGATTCTACAAGAAGGTTTGCGATACTTGTGCTGACTCGCTCTCTATGCCGATGTGTCTGCACCTGTGCGTGGCTAACTGACACCTGAGGGGGTTGGGAATAGAAAAAATTAATGAATGCTCTTGGAGCGCCAATCTCTGGGCCTTTTATGGCTCTGTTTGGGGCTTTAAAAAAAAAAAGAATAAAATTTTACAAATTTTTACAAATATAAATTACAAGATACTAAAATTTAAATTCTTCACTTATTACATAAATTACGAGATATTTACTTTTACAATTTTATACAACTCAAACACACTCTATATCAGGTCACATAAGTACAGCTGAGCTACCGTTTCAAAGTTTAAATTTTAGTAATGCTTGGTATTTATTTATTAAAAGTTATTAGTTGTAATTTTTAGTGCATTTGAAGAAAAATAAATAATAATTTTTATTAATTTTTTATATTTTTAAATATTTGGTAAAATTTTTAATAATTTTTGATAACTTTTAACAATTTTTAGTAATTTTTAATAATCTTTGGTATTTTTTAGTTGTGTAAGTTACTGTAATTAAGTAAAAAGTTGACAAAAATTAGTGTTTCACCAAATACTTAAGAAGTAATTTTTGGTAAATTTTCATTGAAAATTGCATTGTTAAACGATGTCTAAGTGAAAAAAATTACTTGTGCGGCACAATATGAATGACCTAAAACATGGTAATCCAAAATGATGAAATAGGGGTTTTTTTTGGAGTTGTTTAAATTTATAAAAAATGTAGTTTCGTAATTTGTGTAATTAGTAAAAATTTTTTTCGTAATTTATACAATAAGTAAAAAATTTTAATTTTAAAAAAATTTATAAAAATTTGAAGGTAAAAAATAGTATTCCAAACATAGCCATAATAGCTTGCCTAAAGCAGGGGCTTTAGTAGTAGCTAGGGAATCGTCATCCCTCGAGAATAGGGGGCTGTAATAGGGGGTTATTGTAGTCGTTATAGTAACCCTAAAACAACGTCGTTTCAACATTTTTTATCTCAAAACGACATTCGAATACGTATTCGAATACATTAATTTATATTTGAATATAAAAACTTGAATAGAATAGCATTATTTTGAACGAAAAAATATCGAAATGGTGTCATTTTAAAATTACTGCAGTGGCTACGGTAAACCCTTAGTTGTAGCCCTGAGTCGCATCATACAGTAATTCACTTTTTTGGTCTTGTGAGAGGCTATATAGGAGGAAGAATTCCTCAGTTTTGTCCCGTAAGGGGTAGTTGAGTTAGTTCAGATGGCGGGTTGAAGGACCCGAGACCAATAGGTCCCAGGTTCGACCCCTCTCTGGGGGCAGTCTTTCCTCTAATTGTGAAGGGCTATCTAACAGCCTTCTCAGCTGAGCCGGTCAGCCAGGGCTTGCCTAGGCTGGTTTGCCTCCTCGTTGTTCTTTGCCGACTAGGGTCATGGGGTGAGTTTCACCCATTGCGTACCCATAAATAACGGCTACAAACTTCTCCCCGACTCCTAAAAAAATTCCTCAGCTTCTCAACATTGCCTATCTTATTTTTGTTTGAATAGAATTTAGCTGCTGATAGTGGCTTAGATACGTTAGGCCTAACATTTCAAGACTTAACGTTTGTTCAAATGAATCAATCAGTGCCATACGGCTACTAAATATAGAAAGTGGATGGTGAAGTGTCCCTTGGTTAATTTGCCTTAATGTGTTGGTCCTCATCAGTGACAGATCAAAGAAATTTTTTAAGTGAAGGCAAAAAATTCATGAAATATATATCAGGCATGTTTGAAATTATAAAAATTAGTATAAATTTATAAATTTATAATTTTATAATTCATGTAATAAATACAAAATTTGAAATTATAAAATTTAAATTTTATAGAGATTTGTAGAGTTTTATAAAATTTCAAACAAATCTATTATAAAAATAACTATTAACTTTTTACGTTCACAATTTTTTATCTCTCTTATCTCATTCCTTAAAAAATCAGTTTTAACGAGTATATGAAAAAAAATATTAATGTATTTGTAATTTTATAAAATATACATTATATAATTAAAATAAATAAAAATTTACAAAAATAATATTTATTATTGTTAAATATTATATGCTAAACATAATTTTGTAATTTTTCACAAGTTCAGAATATAAAACTCTTTCAAAAAAATGATATAAAAACTCGAAAATTGAATACTTAGGCAATAAGCACTTTTGACTATACATGAGCATAATTAGTATATCATATACAAGACACGATAATTAATTATGAGTATATGACTTTTGAAGAACAAATTTTTTTTCTTTTTACAGGTGGCACTGTTTTATTTTTTTTTATTTTTAAATTCTAATAACAGCCGTCACTATCACTCGGTCACACGTGTCTCCGCCACTTGTTCTAATCTTATGCCGCGTAGAATTGTAAGAGATTTATAAAAATTGATACGATTTAAAAATTAATTAATTATTCAATATTTATTAAATTTGAAAAAATATTTAAACATAGATAAAAATAACGAATACGACAGATAACATTAATAAACTTGTAAAAGATGTCGCTCTCCTGTCTCTCGTTAATTGTACGAATACTCAAACACATAGGCGGAGCCATGTCAGGGGGCCACGTGCCCCCTCACAACAAAAAGAAATTATACTCTTTTTTTTTTAATTACCTTCCATGCAAAAACTGTGCCCACTAAAAAAAATTAATTTAATATCAATTATACCTACTCAATAAAAAAATAAATTTTAACTTAATAATATTAATATACTTATATTTAATACAAAAAAATATTTAATTCAACTTCGATTTCTCTCTCTCTTGCTATCTCTCTCCTCATTTTTCACACGGAAATTTTTCTTTATTACTCCGTGGTACCTATTAATTATTTATACGTGTTATAATTAGTATTCACCGACGGACAATTTTCTGGTCCGCCACTGCTCATAAGCTGCCATTGCCAACAATTTATGGGTTTCCTCTGGGAGATTCGCTTTTGAAATTTCCTTTCGCTCTGCGACGCATTGCCGCATTGCTTTCAACATTTGGGTTCTAGCAAAATTATTGGTGTCATCACATGAACAGCTGTACCCCCCACTGTTTAATAAAAAAAAAAACCAAATTTGCACGGCGTACCAAACTGAAGGATGCTAACTTCATGGGTTATCTTTCCCAATTTGTCTTTGTTTTTGTTTGTTTTTGTCCACTTTTTTTATTCTCTTTCTAAAATATTTGGAGGGTATAACTATAATGAGAGATGGGCTCGAGGGTGTGAATGGAGTGAGTACGGGAGTAAGAATTGATGTAGAAGTTGTACTGATACAGGAGGCATGCTTTATCGATCAGGTGTGCTCGATCAGGCTGATTCGTTCTTTTCCGATCGAGCTTGGCCGACCGAGATTATCCATACCTTCTTAATCGGATTTGCCCGACTGAGGTAGTACTCGGATTCTTGGTCAAGATTACCTGACTAGTATCAACTGGCCCTACTAACTGGGGGTATCAGCATGATCGAATGAATCTCGATTGATCGGTGCATCTCTCCTTCCCGATCAGGGTCCTGTCAAAGTAACGTCATATATCAGGTGTGTAATGGTTTTCTAATATATCCCTTGATACCCACTTATAAGGACACGATCTAATCTTAATGGTGTGAATAACTAATCAAGGAATATACTCATTGGGGCTTGCTGGTATAGCTGGCTCAATCCGATTGGAGGAAAATACAAACTGGTGCAATGCAGGCGTATCATACTGGTGCCTGATACACTCTCAAACATATAAAAATCGTCATTCTCTCCCAAGTATACACACAATACATTTCTCGCTTACTATTACTCTACCGGATTATTTACTGAAAGCTTATTTTGTTAACTTAATATCGAAAACTCTTTGACAGGCACCATACCGGTGTCAAGGTAGCATCCGGGTTTGAGTTAGACTGTTTGCAGCACTCCTGGTTCACTGTATTATCAACAATAATCATAATCCCAGTAGACATGGAGAATAAATTTAGGGATGAGAGTGATTTACGTATGGTAAAAATAAATAGTAGAGTAAAATAAAAATATGAATAAATATTAATATAATTACCATTATAAGAAAAATAATTATTTACTTGATGAGCCAGAAAGAGAGAAAATAATACAGTAACTTTTACGGAAAAGAAAATGAAAATCGCTCTTAATTTTATTTTTTCACATTTCCTCGTCTATATATATATATATATATACCTCACCCAAATTTAGAAGAAAGGAGAATTTCTTTTCTTATAAATTTCATTGCAAATTTGCTGCTATATATTGCAGATCAGATTTCCAAGAAAGAGTAAAATCTAGGGTCAGAATTTAAGGAGGGACTGCAAAGAGCATGTGAGGTAGCAATGCCTGCAGAGATGGGGTTAGACTTGGACCATTATGTATGAATTAACACCCCCCCCCCCAACAAAGTCTACCCATCTCTGATCTATTCATTATCAATCACCATCCAATGTCCATGAGTGCTCATGTGATTCTTGGGCATATAAATGGCAATGGCCCCGTAATATTTACCCAAATGTATTCTCTTCCCAACCCAAAATATAAAGAAAAATAAAAACTGCCACTGCCAAAGTGTGTGTATGTGTGTATATATATATATATATATATATGTATATATGCATGCACCTCCCACACAAGCAAAACCCATTGAAGCCTATGTATATGTGTTTTCCTCTCCTACAGTCCAGGGTTTTCTTTTGGGAAAGTGTTATAAAAAAAAAAAAAAAATTAATGAAAAGATTGATAAAAAAAAAAAAGCATTGTTTTCCTATAGTTTTTATTTGTTTTCATTTTCATATATATGAAAATAGATATCGAGAATCTAAATGGGATAAATTGCATTTCACACTCCTAAGCTAAGTTCATGGGAGATTTGTCAAAGAAGATTCATGAAATACAACAAATTAAAAAGTCAAGTTCTGGAGTGAGATTTGATTTAAAAAAAAAAAAAAACTGGGGATGCAAATTGTTTTATCCACTTAAAAAAAATATCATTTTTCTCCCTATATATGGATGGGATAGTTTAAAAAAAAAAAAAGTCTCAAATTCCGCCCCCCCGGGGGGGGCAAGTATTTGGCTAAAACAAGTTTTACCGTATTAATAACTTTGGCAAAAGCACTAATAACGTGCATTAATGTTAAGTTACCAACTTGTTAATTTGTTTGCAAGAAAGCCTAACCCAACTAGTGACCATGCATCTGCTAAAATAGTGCTAGGCTGAGCAAATAATTGTAACTTTGTAACTTTCTCCAAATTTGGGCAACAAAGGCATATTAATTAATTGCTCGGTCACCATTCACATTTCTTTTATAGGCAAAGGGTTTGACAGAAAATTAAAACAAATATGAAAGACAAAAAGGAAAGGTAGCAAAGGAAGACAGAGTCACAAGACTTTCATAATGGGTTAGCATTTTAAGAAAGACAACTATTATTTGCTTGTGAAAGAAGGTACAAACTTGTAGAAACTAACCCAATTAATTGTAATGCATGCATGGTTCATCTGCTTCCAAGGGATGAGTTTAGCTTAGGGTAGCTTCCTTACTAAACTGTTTCTGTTTGCTAGATTAGGCCTCTTATAAACTTGAGAAGGGCTCTATAGCCTTCATTAGTTGCCCACTTTGCATATATGATTGTTAATATACATTATCTTGAATAAGTTTGTATAGCATATATATATATATAGAGAGAGAGAGAGAGAGAGAGAGAACTAGAATTAATATCCAATGATAAAGAGCATCAGTTTCCACTCCCATTTTTATATATTTTTTATTTTTTTCATTTAGTTTCTATATAAAAAAAAAATAATACTCTTCTATTAAATAGTTATTACTCATACTCGTTACACTAAAACTATATAAAAAGGGCAATGTCTAAGCGTGACGAGTGAAATAGAACAAGACGAGTAATACAAATATATCACTTTGCGGAAAGTTTGTAAGAAGAACATGATGATTTGTGAAAAAATATTGAAAAGCATGTTTTGAGGTTTTGGCTGTTTGGGAAGTGCGCGAGGACTCACAGGAAGCTCGGGAAGGCCGCTCCTGTGATCGCCATCGAAAAATAATTTTGTTTAGGATTTTGAGATATATATTATATATATTGGGGTATATTGTACATTGTAAGGAGAAGTTCATATTAAGATTTTCTAAGATTAGTATTTGAAAAAAAAGTTATGAACGAATTCAGTTTTCTTTAAGGTTATGTTTGAAATATGAATTTATGAATGGAAAAGAAAAGTGAAAGAAAATGTTAGGAATGCAAAATGAAATGAAAAAATTAAATTTATTTTATTTTTTTATTGAGTTAGAAAAATAAAATTAAATTGAATAGATACTTATTAACAAAATTTAACTTTTACTTGATTTAGCGTACAAAAATTACACAAATTATAAATTTTATTTTTTTTTTCATTTTTCCTTATTTCCACAAATCCATGCTCCAAACATAGCATAAGGATTCTTTAAAATTCTTTCAGCGATCTTCTTATTGCATTCTTCTTACTTCATTATTGGAATTTTATAGTGAAAATCAGATTTTACTACATCCGTGGACGTACGCTAATTATTAAACCATGTAAATCTTGTGTTGTTTCTTTGTAAATGTTTTCTTGTACTCGTTTTTTTTTTTTTTTAATTGTTTACTAATTTGTTGCATAAAAATGGTTCGGTACTCTGCACAATAAAAATAAATATATTTAAATAAACAGTCGACAAAATGTTTATGCCGGTAGATTAACCATTGAACAATTGAGACTATTTCAATACACCAATTATTGAACGCATATTTCAAATTGGAGCCCATAAAAGCGCAAACAAAATCTTTCATTAACTACAAACATTAACTATAAAGACGGCTGCTAAGTGGCATTGTACATATATAATCTATCTTCATCAAACATCTATATATAATTCAAGCTTGATGCATGAATTACAGGAGCTCTCAAATAAACAGATTAGTGACAAGTGGCATCAGCTCAGTTGATCCCCCCCCTGACCAAACGTTTAAGCGTTGGAGTCATTTTCCGCCTCCATTTTCTAGGTAACATTTTGGTGATGAGGAGTTGGAATGGAACGGGTATGAGGTGAATTTGAAGGATAGAATGAAATAGGGATATAAGTAAATTTTGATATTATTTTTATATAAAAAAT
The DNA here is from genome assembly GCA_019916065.1 of Vitellaria paradoxa. Lineage (NCBI taxonomy): Eukaryota > Viridiplantae > Streptophyta > Magnoliopsida > Ericales > Sapotaceae > Vitellaria > Vitellaria paradoxa. The sequence goes on along the minus strand of CM034241.1, from coordinate 43,278,895 downwards.
AAAATATTTGAGTGAATAATAAAAATGAGGATAATTTCATAAATATTCTACTAAGGCTGAGCCTCTTCGATGAAAAATATATAAGTCATTCCATAATTTTTTTTTGGGTTGGGGGGGGGGGGACAAGAATAACTTTTTTCTTTTTTCTTTCATAGAAAGAATAGAGGGTGGAAATGTTCAATGCTTATCCAGCCCAACTAAAACAACCTAATATTTTTCCTACATTGCCCCAAAAAAAATAAAAAGTTAAGAAATTAGAATCATCATTTGAAGGCCTAGTTGGAGGATAAGCCACAAATGGAACGGTAAAGTTGTTCATTTTCTACTTAAACGCCATTGAACCCTACGTAATGAAAATGCTAGAGAAAATATATGATTAATAAAAATTATCATGCAAAATACCAGATTACTTTTATATAATACATTAACAGACAATGGCATCCACAATTGAATATACGAAAAAAGCACACAATAAAAGAATACAAAATTTATATGATTCAACAACTTGTCTACGTTAACAGGTACAATACAGTAAGATTTGATTTTCATTATAAACTGTAACAATAGAGTAAGAAGAATGACAATAAGGAGATGAGCAAATATTAAAGAAAGCGTTTTGATAAATTTATTATATTGTTCTAAACTTTTCTCTCAATTCTAACATTAAAAAACTTAATTTGAATTACATTATACAATATGTTCTAAAATATATATCTCGAAACCATAGGAGAAATTAACTTTCGAAGAGTAATTCAAAAACTATTAGACCAACACTCATGGGAGCGATCTTTTCGAGATTACTCGCACGTGCTTCTGACGCAACCAATATTTCAAAACATGCTTCTTGGTATTTTCTCACTAATCAAAACAAACTTTTTGCAGATTTACAGCAAGATTTTAGTGAGTTTCACGCGAAATGACGTATCTATACTATCACGCGAAATGATAAATCTGTACTATACTGTATATACCCCCAACCTTCTACGCGTTTCGCTAAATGTCTGCCCTTTTCAAGTTAAACGCTTTACCGCGGCACCAGAATACTAGCAATTGCGGGGCTTAGTGTAAGGGACAAAAAAGCAGTCGTACCAATTAATGGTCTTCAACAACCAAAACTTAACCCTACTAACAAAAAGTAAGAAATTCTGGAGAAAATTATCAAAAAGTAAGAAATTCCGGAGAAAATCGTCTTTGGCTCTGTTAGGATGCCACGTGAAACCCAACAGCAATCGCACCAAAATTGAGGCTCCAACGGGTGAGAATTCATTAGCGCTTAAGCAGGCTACAAGATTATCATGTCTAGGTTTGGATGAGTTTTAGTTTTTTCAACCAAATTATACATGAAATAATAACTCAGGATTTATTTGGGATATTTATTTTAAACTCATTTTTTATATTTTATTTTTAAAAACAAGAAAAATATCTCAAAAAGTATTTGATTAGTCATTTTTTAAAATTTATTTTCGAAAATAAAAAATAAATTTATACATAAAATATAAAATGATCAAAAATTGTTTTGAACTTTTTTGAGAATTTCAAAACATGAAAAATAAAAAAATTTCAAATCAAATACATTTTCAGCATTCTTAAAATATGAAAATCAAAATAAAAAATAAAAAATATAAATAAAAAATAAAAAATAAAAATACAAACCAAACGCGATCTAAGATTGCGAATTACATGTGATGTGAAAGCCATTTTTGAAAATAAATTGTCTTAATTGCAAACTAATCCTCAAAATTACTACCAATTACAAAATTTAAATGAATGGTTACACTTTAATTGTTAAATGCTTATGCTAGTTCATAGTGTTAAACAAATATATATATATATATATATATATATATATATATATATATATATATATTAATAAAATAAAAATAAATGAAATGACAATGTTAAAATGAATGTATCGTAAAATGACAAAAAGTAGAATTAGAAATAATAAATTACATAAAATCAAAATCTATAGACACAACAATTAAGAGTAACAGTAACATTTATATTTTAAAAACTACAAGAGATGAAATAAAACAAAATTATCATGCATAGAAATAATAAAAAAATACACATTTAATATTATTTAATAAAAAAATGATACTTAACCAAATAGATTAAAAAAATTACTAGCGAACTTCATTTAAAAAAAAAAGAAAAAGCTAACTTGGCCTCTAAATGAAAGAAGTTACTAGTATTTATCAAAAAATAAATTAACCTAATTAGTAATATTTTCGAAAAAAACTATCAAACTGTATACGCCAAAAAAAAAAAAAAAAGCTTAAGATCTGAACTAAAATCCAAATCGATTTAGCCCAAAGGGGCTGGATATGGGTAAGAGGGTAGAGTAGTAAATTGAATTGGCAAGAAAATAAATAAATGACATACCATATAGATGATCCCATTAAATGATTTTATTTATTGTACCGACCAAAATTTAAAGAGGAATTTTCCGATTTCATATCTAACGATAATTAATATTTTTCCTTAAATTTTAAATTTCATATCTAGTGGTAATTAATATTTTTCCTTTAAATTTCTAATTTCATGTCTAATGGTAATTAATATTTCCAAAAAATATTCAATGCCTTTGGTCTTACCCTTGTCCCCCCAAGCAAACACCATTCCTATTCTGAAGCCAAGCCAAACCCACCCTTAAGCCAAGCCAAATCCCAAGGGGCTTTAGGACAAACCGCGTGAATAATTTTTCACCTAAAAAGAATTGGTAAGAAAATACCCCATAAATAAAGGCCAAAGCCAAGCAGCGTGAAAGGCTTTGGTTCTCTCTCACACTCTATGTGCCAGTGCGCTCTCTCTCCCTCTCTCTCCCCCCTCAACTCTGAAATAGAGGAAGCAGAGAAAACTAAGTAATATAAATGTTCACCCACCGCCTCAGAACTTCTTTTTATCCTCATTTCTCTCTTCTCACACCGAGGGACTGAGCCAGGTTATTGGTGTCAAATTAACTCTCTGCTTAGTGCCTGAGACCCACTTGTTCTCTCTCATTTTTTCTGCCCTTGTTTGGAAAAAAAAATAAAGGCCTAGAAGAGAGAACAGTGAAGAGTCCCTCGTGGGTTTTGTTTTGTTTTATTTTGTTTTATTTTTTTTTTTCATTTGCAATTTCATCTCTCTCAGTTTATTTATGTTTTTAGCTGCTTCTGTTTCTCAGATCTATCAGCAACCGACCCCTTTTTTCTATTTTCGTTAGTGTACCCCTCTGGTTGTTCTGTTTGGAGTGGTAGACATGAGTAAAGAAGAGTTTTTGAAGATCCAGGTACTCTCAAATTCATTTCTTCTACTGTTCATATCTTTGTATATGCCTAGATGGATGCTTTCTTGAAATGCCTTGCTTGTTTAGAACTCAAGACTTGGAATGCTCTTTCTCTGTCATGTTTCTTTCTTTCTTTTTTTTTTTTTTTTTTTTTTTTGCTTTTTTCCGTTTTGGTTTTGTTTTCTTTCTGAACCAGACATTTGCAATTAGTTTTACTTCTATGCGGATTACTCCATTAACAAGCTTGGAATTTTCCCCCCTTTTCTCATTTGAATCATTAGTCTGGTTGGATTTCATGGTTTCACTTGTGCATGCAGACTTGTGTTCTGAAAGTGAACATACACTGTGATGGGTGCAAGCAGAAAGTGAAGAAAATCTTGCAGAAAATTGATGGTATCATTCAATTTGAATAAATTCCTCTACTTTTCTTTTCTTTTTCATTTTTATTGATTTTGGCCATGGATGGTTGGTTGATGGAACCAAATTTGTTCACTTCTCTGCGTTCATTTGTCCTTTCTTCCTGCTTTTCTTCTCTCTCTCTCTCTCTCTCTCTCTCCCTCCCTCCCCCACCCCTTCTTTATGCATACACAAACATATATGTATGTACAAGTATTTGGGTCGAATTAGGCCTTATCCTGAATTTTTTTTTTTTTTTTTGGGATGATTATTTCGGAATTTTTTTATATTTACTTCTCTAGGGGTTTACACCACCAAAATAGACTCAGAGCTGGGCAAGGTCACAGTGTCAGGAAATGTAGACCCGGCCACACTGATCAAAAAGCTTGGAAAGAGTGGAAAACATGCAGAGCTATGGGGGTCTCCAAAGGGCAATCAAAACCAGCAGCAACAGCTCAATAACCAGATGAAGAACTTGCAAATGGACAATGGCAAAGGTGGGAACAACAAGGCCCAGAAGGGTGGTGGTGGTAATAATCAGCAACAGCAGCAGCCCAAGGGTGGTCAGCAAGGCCAAATCCAAGTCCAAAACCCGAACCAGTACCAACAGCAGCTTCTGCTTCAGCAGCAACTGAAAGCTCTTTCAGGTATGAAAATGCCCCCCTTTGGGAAGGACCAGAACCAGAAGGCTGTGAAGTTCAACTTGCCTGAGGAGGAGGGTGATCTGAGTGATGATGAATTTGACGAGTTTGATGATGAGGATGAGTTTGATGATGATGATCTTTACGGTGAATTTGATGATGATGAATTGGGTTATGCGCATCAGCATGCGATGAACGGTAAGATGAAAGCCATGATGGGTAATGGCCAGATGCCTCATTTGATGGCGATGAATGGGAAGCAGCTTCCACAGGTTGTGAATGCTCAGGCCGCCAAGGCCGGGAATGCCGGTAACAATGGAGGAAATGGTAAGAAAGGAGGCGGCGGCGGGGGAAGTGTTCCTGTTCAGGTGAGTGATGGAAAGAATGGCAATGCTGGGAAGAAAGGTGGTGGTAATGGGGGCAACAATCAAAATCAAGGCGGAGGCGGCGGGAAAAATGGTGGCAAAGGTGGCGGTGGCCAGTCATCGGAGGCTAAAAATGGTGGTGGGGCTCAGAACAAAAATGGTAATCACGCCGGCGCCGGTGGCGCCAATGGTAATGGGGGCAAGAATGGAGGTGGTTTTGGTGATGGTGTTCAAGGTCTGCCCAACATGGCTAATGGGTTACATGGCATGGGCAGAGGTAATGTGGGCCAAATGGGGAATTTGCCCATGCCCATGGGCCAGATGGGCCCAATGGGTAACATCCCAATGGGCCATATGGGCCAAATGCCTGCTGTCCAAGGCCTTCCTGCGGGAGCAATGCCGTCCGCCGGCGGCGGTGGTGGGTACTTCAACGGTGCTGGACCGAACGTTATGGCCGGGAATCCATACTACTCGCAGCAATTGGCGGCGGCGATGATGGACCAACAACGTGCGAACGGGAACGAAAGGTTTCAACCAATGATGTATGCGCGGCCACCCCCGGCGGTCAATTACATGCCCCCGTACCCGTACCCATACCCACCTCCGGCTGACCCGTACACCCATGCCTTCAGTGATGAGAACACATCAAGCTGCACTGTGATGTGAGTTTGCCGGAAATTTTCTGTGGTGGCGGAGCTTGCGGTGGTTGATTTATAGGTCAAGTGGGTCTTTGATGCCGATATAATACATGAATTTTTTTTTTCCTTTGCCTTTTTTTTTTTCCCCTTTTAGTTCTTAGTTTTCTCCTTTTTCCAATCCTAAAGCCTAAACTAAGTTCTTAAATTATTATAGGAGTCTTATAGATGATAATATAAATTATATAGTAGTAAAAGACTCTATCGGGAGAGTGAGATGTAAGTGCTTTGGACTTTGCATGTGTATGTTTATATCTCTCTATGTATATGTTGGAAACAAAAATAATATAAATTAGCCAAAAAAAGGAAAAAAAAAAAAGGACCATCTCTCTCTCTCTCTCCATTTCTCTCTCCTATATTCTAATAATTGAGATGGGTTATATAATGTGATTGCAATTATGGATCCTAAGGCGTTGAGACCCACAGTCCATAAATTGATCAAACCAATTGGACCCTCCATTTTTCGAGCTTGACCCGCCATTTTGCTCATAGGGGAATGCTTATATATTAATATATATATATATACAAGCATCCTGCAGTGGAGTGAGTGAGAGTTGTTATTGGTTTTGGTGCTATGCTAAATATAGGCCTGTGAGCTGAATATGGGCTTGTGATGTTTTTTGGGGGGGGGGGGGGGAAGAGAGAGAGAGTGGAGTGAGTGAGAGTTGTTATTGGTTTTGGTGCTATGCTAAATATAGGCCTGTGAGCTGAATATGGGCTTGTGATGTTTTGGGGGGGGGGGGGGGGAAGAGAGAGAGAGAGAGAGAGAGAGAGACCGATCTTGATAAGGACACGCTAACAACTTTTTAACAATTGTTGGGATATCTAACGGCGTTGACACTTTTGACAGGCATGGGAGTCTAGTCCAATCAACAGACACTAGTTTGACGCGAATTCTGGTGGGAGAGAGTCTCGTCTAATCAAAAAACTCAAAGGGCATTATCATCATCAAGTGACAGAGAGAAAGAAACTGACTGGCGGACCATCTCTTCCAGTCTGTTGGATTTGTCAACACCATATCCTCACCTCCATCTATTATTACTCATGAACAGCCTTCTCATCAGTTTCCTACCGTATATATAATAATCCGAATGTTTTGGTTGAGGGTGCGTTTGAACCCAAAAAAAAAAAAAAAAATCACAAAAAACTAAAAGTGAATTTTTTTTTTTTTTTTTTTGGAGTTTAGAGTGTAAAATGTTTGAATGATAGGTGGATGTTTATATTTGATTTGATATAAATTTGTTAAAAATTATATAAAGTGACACGTGACGTAATTTTAGTGGAGGGTTTTAAAAATTTTTGAAGTTTTATGAAATTTTTTGGTATAAATGTTACTTCAATTTTTAAAAAATTAAGATAAAATTCATTAAAATGTACTATTTTGTTTTGTTTCAACAGATTTTGATAATTTTTTCAAAAAAATAAAAATATTTTTGAGTTTGAAAAACGTGAAACTCCTCAAATTTTTTTAAAATTTTAAAACTTTTTTTGGTGTTCTAAACGACACTTGAGAGTAAAATCTTGAATGCACTATTTTGATTAAAAGCAAAATGTTATGTATAATTGTTGATGACTAGGGTTTTGATTACAAAAATTTTTAAGTTTTTGTTAATTTTCCTAAAATTTGTGTACTGATACTCATTTGATAAATTTATTTTTAATTTCTAAAAATATAAAATTATTTTAGAAATTTTTTTAAATTATAAAAACATAAAAAATTTATTTTCTCAAATTTTTATTTTTCTTTACCACCACCACCACTTGTTGTAGCCATGCATCACCCACCGCTAGGCTACAATCTCAAATTTGGGTTTCTTTCATCGAAATTTATTTGACAAAAAAGAATGAACTTTTACGTGTGTTAAATTGCATTCGTAAAAAATAAAATAAAATAAAAAAGTTCATGTCTATTTGGATAAAAACCATCTATTTGGATAAAAAGCAATGAAAAATTATTTTTTATTTTTTTAATTTTTACTTATACACAGGAATAGATCTAAAATTTTCGTTAAGTGGAAGCAAAATTAAACAAAAATAAACATTATAAATTTTCAAGTGACAAATCTTAAATATCGTTTAGAAGTCTATATTTTAGGAATTTTTAGTTTTTTGTCAAAAATTGTTAATTATAATTTTCAGTACATTTAGTAAAATAAATAATAATTTTTAGTAATTTTTTACAATTTTTAAATATTTGATAAAATTTTTGATAATTTTTAGTAATTTTTAAAAAATATTTGGTAACTTTTGGATCAAGTAAGTCATTTAAGTAAAAAAGTGACAGAATTAAACTTATTTGACAATAAAAAATTATCAAGCACATTTGAAAAGATAAATTTTAGATTCAATGGGGGTAATTTCTATACTATTCATTAAAAAATAAAATATTTGTGCAAAATACATATAGAATGTATGTAATTTTTTCTAGCCAGTGGGAATAGCTACCCCTAGTCGCATGCTAAATCGGCCCTTGCCTATACGAACGTGAATATTTTGATTTTTTCCTTATGATTGTGACTAAAAATTAAAAAGATTTAAGTAAGTTGTCAAATTTAAATTTTCTTAAAATTAATTTCTATTGAAAATTTTTGAATTATATTGAAAATGTTTTTATAATTCAATGAAATTAATATGAAAAGTTAATAATTCATGTGGAAATATGAACATTTGGACGGCGGTTTGACCTACTAAAGTTTACCAAAATTTACTAATTTTTAACTATTTTTTATATTTTTTTCAATAAAATTTTAATACTTATTACCTTTATGTTATATATTTTTATTTTTATTGTACTTTTTAATCAAAATTTAATCAATCAAACGGGCTTAAGATTAAACAAAAATAAAAAAAAGGAAGAAAAAGTAAAGTACAATAGGTATTTTGACAAGTACAAATAAGACTCCTGTAAATAAATGAAATCACAAAAAAATCACGATTATGGAGCTCTGTCATGACACAAATTACTGGTGGGGCTCACATCATCTAAAGCATGATTCATGATCATCATGTATTGTGTATATATACATGCATGTATAACGTATATGATCAGACAGTAGTACATGCAGGTCCGTCGTACTTTAGCAGAAGTACCTCCCTGTTTTCTGAGACTTGTTGTCATATAAGTTGTTGCGTTGCCCTGTTGGGTTGAACCGTGTGGGTTGTGCAGCAGAGGATAATAATTCCCACTGCGTGCGCCAGCGATGGATCTCTTGGACTGTGTTTGGGTGTGTCGCCGCGCTACCGTATTAAGTTGTGGATCGCCAGACGATACAATTTCTGATGCAATCTACGGACGGGACTGAGAGGTGATTAAAACGCCCCGCAGCCAGTGGGCCAGTATTTGCGGAGCTAACCTCGCTCGGTTCTTTTCTGTTACTGTTTACTTGAACATTTTTATTAATTTGATATTTTTATCATTCTCGATTTAAAAAAATTTTAAATATAAATAAATAATTTCGATTATTTCAGAAAAAGTCAAAAAGTTAAGTAGATAAAAACTAACTTTATTTATAGGTTGCCAAACTAAGTCTTAAAAAACCAATGCAATTATTGAGGAGATTAAAAAAAAAAGAAGATAATATCTCTAGACCATATTTTATTTTTTTTATGACTATGCTTGCAATTGTGTATTAAACGTATATATATATATATATATGATTTTTCTATTTTTTACATATTAGTTAAATATATTGAAAAACTGATTTTTTTTAATCCATATGAGATTTTTTATATTTTAAAGTATATTTTGTAATTTTTAAAAATATTATTAACATGCTTAAAAGGTACTTAAATAAAAAGAAGATTAAATTTTGATTTAAAAATTATATAAAAAAAATAACCGATACAACTTTTTTTGATTTACCGTTGGCATGAGTTGAGTTGATTTAAGTATTTTAATTGATGAAAACATTTCTAATATTTGTATATTATTTTTTTAATATATTTAAGAAATAATTACTTTTTTACCCCTATGTTTAAGGTAAAATTACTTGTACCACCTAAATTTTAAAAATTTACTTTTATATCCTTTGTATTTTGCGCTAAAATAAAATTATAAACAGTGTTAAATTTTTAAATAAAAAGATAAAAATACTTGTTAAAAATTAAATAGAATCAGGAGTGTAAGTATACGTAATATAAAGTGTAAATAGTATAAATTTAATTTTTAAATTTAATTAGAATTAAAACTGTTGTATTTGAAAAATTTTTTGACGTTTTTATTTTAATCTAAAACATAAATGATATAAAATAAATTTTTAAAGTTTAAGGAGAATAAGTAATTTTTATCTCGAATGAAGTAATATAAAATTAATTATCCAATTTAAATAGGACATGCAAAAGGTGTGAGGGGGTATGGGAAGGTGCCGCGAAGAATAAGTGAGGCATCACATGGGAGGGGTGCATGGGGATGAGCGTCGAGGACATTATATGTGAGGGCAAATAAATCCAGAATTATATTTAAAAAAAAAAAGAAATGGTAAACAAATTAGCGTGAGAGTTAGCAAAAACATGTAACACGAGCAAGTTCAACTCCCGATTTTGACATAGAAATCTCTCCCCTATTTGATTTTATGCGACAGTTCAATTAAGGGGTATTTACAGTGATAAAAATGAGGTAAAATGAAATAATTTATAAATTTATGATTCGTATAATAAGATTAAAAATAAATAACTTTAGAAATTTTAAAAATTATTAAAATTTTTAAGTATTTTTCAGTGTGTCAAACGCATCCTAAATATGAGTAGAATATGAACAATAGATACATGTGCTCTTATTTGGATAAATATTTATATATATATCAATACAAAAATAGTATATTTTAGAGTTTTAAATTTTTAGTTAATTAATATAGAATATTCGGTGAGAAGTTAATTTTTTTTCTATTTCCTCAACTCTAAAAGAGGTATAGGAATGAATAGTTATACTCACTTTTCTTATTATTTTTAGAAAATTTGACTATTTATGACTCAAGCTCATGCTGTAAATAAAACTGAGATAGGAGAGGTCATTCTTTAATATATATATATATATATATACGTATGTATATTTATTTATTTATAAATAATATCTTTGATTCTTTGAACCCCATATCAAAGATACAAGAGCCTTAGGAAAAGTATAAGTTATGACATGTTTGGTTGGATGAAGAATGAGAAAGATGAAAGATGGAGATAGAATAATATCCTATGTTTATTGTTTGATTAGAGAGAAAAGTGAAGAGGAAAGAAAATAGAATGAAAAAATGAGTGGAAAAATAAGGGTGAGTCCCACTTATTTTTATTCTCTTAAATTTGGGAGGAAAGATGGGGGAGAGAAGGGAAAAGAAGAGACAAAAAAAAGAAAGTGTAATAAAAAAAGTGAGGCCCACGTTGCATAAATAATTTTTAATTTAAAAAATAAATTATAATATATATATAATCCTTTTCCTTTCTCGCACTTTTCCACTCAACCTTCCTATCACTTCTTCTTCTTCCTTTATTCCTTCCTCTTACTTTTCCGTCCTTTTAAATTTCTTTTGTACCAAATGTAGGCTTAGTCTTTGATTTGACTTGTCATTTTTAAAACGAGCTAAATCTCCCAAAATATTAAGGTTGAGTTTGGGAGGTAAAGTTGAGCTTTATTTTATTTTATATATTTAAGGGTAAATTTCACTAACCCCTTGAGATTTTTGACACCAACAGAAACCTTCCCTGAAATTTTTGAAATAACACTGACCTCCCTTCTTTTACCAGATAAATTTCACTAACCACCCCTGGGGTTTTTGAATGTGTAAATTTTTTATACAATCATATTTTTTGTATCGAAAGCTTTCAAACGGGTATCATTATGGCTATTTTTTTGGATTCGTAAGAACGGATTTGAAAAAATCGTTCTCACAATTTGCTACTTTCTAAAAAAAAATGTCAAAACCAACCCAAAATTACATTTTATCTCAATTTATCCCACAGTTTGCTACTTTTCAGAAAAAAAACGCTAAAATCAACCCTAAACTAAATTTTATCTCAATTTATCTTATTTTTTCTTACTCCAAACGGGACTTTTAAGGAAAAAAATAGATCAGGGGAGGTTAGTGAAATTTATCTGGTAAAGGAAGGGAGGGCAGTGTTATTTCAGAAACCTCAGGGGAAGTTTCTGTTAGTGTCAGAAACCTCAGGGGAGGTCAGTAAAATTTACCTATATTTAATTTTTTAAGTGTTTAGGAAAAAAATTAACTTTTTATTAGTTAATTTTTTAAGTTTTTTTTAATTTGTTATTTTTACCCATTTAAGAGAATTTTAAAATATAAAAAGATAAATTTAATTATTTTAAAAATATAAAAAAATTAAATAATTAGAAGTGAGGAACTAACTACTTTTTCTAAACACACACAAACAATTACAATAATTACTCAATTAAAAATGTGTTTGGAGTGACAAAAAGTGAGATAGAATTAGATAAAGTGAGATAAGTTACGAATTCGTAATTTATACATTGATATAAAAATAAATAATTTTAAAATTTTATTATTTTTTAAAATTTTTTACTATCACAAACGGAGCTAAACAATTTATTGTACGACTGATGGTTCCTTCAGTTAGTTTTAGTTTTTACTTTTCCGGATTTTTAAACTCTTTCTTCGATGTAGAATTTAAACCTCTACCTGATTTTACGAGAAAAGCGAAGGTATTTCAGGGAAAGTGGGATGAGTTGGTTTTATTTTCTTTTGTTTGTTCATGTACCTTTTTGTTTACTGTCCATACTGTCTGCAAGGCACAAGCTTTTGTGGCAACTCTAACCTGGTTTTTTGGGGGGGGGAGAAAGCGATGTTGCTCAAGAGAGAGAGAGAGAGAACAAAAATCACACCCACACACACAGATATATATATATATATATATAGAGAGAGAGAGAGAGAGAGAGAGAGAGAAGGAAGGGGGAGGATGCTGCACATGATGATATCATGAAGGAGATGACAGTAGCTGGCTGGGTTCTTTATACTTTTGTTATCATTGTGGGCGTATAGCCTCTAATTTTGACTGACTAGAGTAGAGTCTGAAATGCAGAACATCACATGGGCTACGGTTCCTCGTAATTTTTTACGGGATTTGCTCTCTTTAACGCTGAGAGGCCTGCCTCTTGACATTATTAGCTAGCTCCCTTTATTTAATTAAATACTAATTTATTTCTCACTTTTTTTTTTTTGGTAGTGTTGAGTGGCTCATGTAATTTTTTTTAAATATTTATAAAATTTGAATTATTTCAAAAATTAAAATTAAAATATGATAAATTATTTTTAAAATAATAAATTCATGAATATTTTGTAACGCCGTTGGTTCGGTTACATTGTTATGGGACGAAAAGGGGTAAATTAATATATGTTGTCTTCGTTATACTTTACCCTATTTTAATTATATTTGGCATCTTTGTAAAAATTTAAATTAATTAATATTTTTAACTCTTAAAGGTTAAATATTAATTTTTTAGATAATGAGATAACAAAAATAAAAATAAAGTGTAAGAGCATATGCAGTAGAATAGGTAAATAAACATTTTATGTATTTTTACTAGCAAATATGAAGAAAATTATTTATACCAGACTCTCCAAGCTATAATTATTTTTGCTCTTGTTACAATAACTCTTCATTTCTATCGAGTTACTGTTCACTAGTTAAATAATTATTTATTATTTGTTAAAGAATATAATAGGTTTTAATTTTAAAAAATTAATTTTTTAATAGTAATTGATAAAATACTTAACATTAGTGTGGTTTAAAAAAAAAAAAAAGTTACTTGTTAAATTCAAAATATATACTATTTATTAGATAATTTAGGTACTGATTGGTTCACTTGCTCTGCATAACCCAATTATCTTGCTCAAATGTTAGTCATCTTCACTTCGTAATTGTAAAGCTTTGCTCAAATCCCGAGTAAGACATAGATTGGCTAATACTGTTAACCTAGCAATAAAAGAACTGACCAAGTATTAATCTGGGTTCAGGCTTACTGCATTTTACCCGACCAACTTGCAGCCTAGGTAAATAGAGAATTTTGACTAACAGAGAGCATCAGATTAAAGTAAATTTGGGAAAGGCCAATGCATCCAAACCGGGTTCGGTGACCGAGAACGAAGGGAAGCTAGGACCCACGTTTGTTTGGTCAATCTCAGAAGAACAATCCCACCCAACGGGGCCCTCCCTCCTCTTTTTGACTTTAAAAGGACAAGATTGCCCTTAACAATTGCCAAAAACCCACCAACGAGTGCAACTAACGTCGTTAAGTCGTAATTATTACGAATCAAAATCCTAATAATTACAAATTGTAAAAAGAAAAGAAAAAAAAATTCAAAAAAATGGTCGTACCATCAAACAATTTAGAAATCCAGCAAGAATCGAACGGCGGAAAGGAGATGACTCCCTACGTTTGTGTTCGCATCACAAGCGCACTTTATTAACGCACGACCACGAGCCTCTCAATTGCAGAAGTACGGGAATCAATCTTATTTTAAAAGGGCTATGCCCCAATATGTACAGCAAAATATATGTACATAAATACCGAGATCTGAAACGAAATCTTTGTTATTATTAACTCTACGTTAATTAATCTTAAAAGAAAATATTTAGGTGCAATTGTGACGAAGCCTCTATAAATTAAGTAGATTTTTTTATATTAACGTGGCTTTTGATTTATTTTTTTGTTTTTTATTTTTTGTTTTAGTTTTATGTTCTAAAAATCTCAAAATAAATAAACAAAAAATGATATGTTTTTATTATTTTTAAATTTTTTTTATTTTGAATTAAAAACGCTCAAAATTACTTTTTGTCATTTTTCATTTTATGTGTAAGTCTATTTTTTGTTTTTTTAAAACAAATTTTAAAACGCAAGTGACCAATTACGTTTTGGGCTTTTTCCTTATTTTCAAAAGCTTAAAATGAAAAATGAGTTCAAAACAAGAAATAAAAAACAAAAATAAAAAATAAAAAATAAAAAAATAAACCAAATAAACCCTAAAGTTTTTCAATATGTAATTTAAATATATTTATTTTTTTCTTTCTCCTTCTCCTTCTCCTTTATTTTTTAGTAATTTAGCTCATAGATAGAGCCACCATAATTTGAATTCATTTCCAAAATCTATTAACAATTGCATGCAGTCGTTCATCGTGTTATACATTTTTAAAAGTTCACTCCTAAAAATTAATTAGTAGGAAGAGAAAATCTAAGGCATATTATACTAATATAATATTAAATATTACTGATGTAAAATTTACATTAGAATTCAAATCGATCATCAATTATAATTGAACAATTAATAAATCATGACTATCCGTATTTTTCTATTGGATTGTCAAAATCGAAGTCATTATTTTGAGGAATGCTAAGTCATGGGAATCAATCTAAATAGTATTTTCCATTTTTAAAATTATGAATAGCATTCTTCTAATACTTCTATATTAGTGATAAATTGAGATCTCATCAAAGATGGTATAGGGCGTACGGGAATCTCATCATTTATGTTTTAATAGGAAAAGAAAGACTAAAGCTTTATTTTCAGGCCCATTTATATAAATTGTAGTATTATAGATGATAATTAAATTGGATTTGGTCATTAAAGTCATAGCACTTCCTTGTGAGTTTTAGCTATTTAATAATAATAAGTTCGCAATCAAATTGTTAAAAGTTGCAGCTTTGTACCAAACTCATGATCGTAAGATGGTGATATATACCAGCAATTAGGTATGTATTACTATAAGCATAATTTGGGACAAATGAAAGGCCTCTATGTCAAGTTAACATCAAACCAACTATATTAATGCTTAGAGTCCACCCACCCCTCCAAATCCCTTTTTATTTATTTTTTTAATGAGTAGATCTCTTCAAATCAATTAGCAAGGAAAGTACTTAAATTTTGAGTAATGATCCCAATAATAATAAAAAAATAGAATGATGTAAACTTGTATAAGAATGTTTAGATTAGCTTAAATATATTTTGATTAATTTTTAAAAATTTTAAAAAAGATTTAAACTAATAACCATTAAAGAGTAAGTTTAAATTCTAACCAGCTGAGGTATATATCCTTTAAGATTAAAAAGTAAATCTATTTTGATTATAATTCTAGTGTATTTTTTTCTTAAATTTTTATATTTATTCTTGCCATATATCTTTCTCATTTGCCATTCTATTATTTCCGACGGTCTTCCGCGGATCACTACGCAGTGCCTAAAATGAAGATGTGATGTTTGCCACATTAACCCTGTTCAGATAAACCCACGAGCAACAGTCTTCAGCACTCATGAATTAGTACTGTGTGTTCATGTGTGATGTGTCTTCTTGAGCTCTGCCAATTATATATAATACTTGATCTTATGTACGCAAAGAATCTCCAACACACATCAATAGAATTAAGACTTTTGGCAAGGATACTTTCAACATAGAACAAATTGATACTCTAATTAATATATAAAATCTCTATCACATTTACTTTTTTGGAACACAATCAAACACACCAAATACCAAGGTCGTCCCAGCTTTCATCACGACCCCCACCAGCATTGGGTTAGGTTTTAAGCCGTACTCCATTTTCAAGCAAGTTGACCAAAGTCACCGTTGAATTAATTAATTCACGATATAAATTTTGAAGCACCACAATTTGGAGTGAGGTATGCATTGGGTGGAGTGGGAGTCTTGAGCATACAGAGGTGTTGAATTATGATCACTTCACAAGTAGCATGGGATGTTTGGTCTCTCTCTCTCTCTGTATACATTATATATATATATATTACATCGAAAGGAAGTAGCACATGTAACTTCAGAAATTGAATTATAAGGTAGAATGAAGTAGCACAATATTAGACCCACCCCATTGATCAAGGGACAGTGCCAGCCACACAGCCAGCCAGCAATCTCATTAGATACATGTTCAGTCCAACCATCCAAACTTGTCACCATTGGAGACAATCCCAAGTGCTCAATCTAGTCTATGATTTGCACATTTATGGCGTGGTTTTTGCATTAAAAAAGGTAAAAGAGCGACCCACTTATTCAAACAATTAATAGAAAGGGTGAGATCACTCTTTGCCTTGCAGTTCATATAAACCATTTATAAGAAATCACAGCGGAACATTTAGAGTGATAAAAAGTGATAAAATTTAATAAAAATTATGAGTTCGTAACATGTTCAATAAGATAAAAGGTAAATAATTTTTAAAAATTTTTAATATTTATAAGAGATTTTCAGTAATTTTCATCATTCAAAAGAAAGCTTATATATCTTTATAGTTTTTGACTCTTATGTTATGGAATTTATCAAGAATTCACATTATTAATTTAGTGCATGTGTCATTCATTTGTGATGTATATCTGGAAAGAAATAGTAGGTCTTAATCGCCTTCGATTTTTTTTTTTTGGTTATAGTTGTTTGAAAAATGTGAAGCTAGAGTGGAGGTTGCAACATCTCTGAACATGAAAAAGAACTAGGGGGTGGGACCTTGCAAAGACTTCACATCTAAGTGAAATTTGTGAGTAGAGGCCGGCGTATGGAGAGGTTGCAGTTTCTATATATAAGATGCATGTCATATAAAGAGCAAGGCTCTCTCTCTCTCTCTCTCTCTCTCTCTATATATATATATATATATATATATAGCTTAATTAGCTCATGAAAATTATATATATATATATATGTATGAATAAGTTAAGCCTTACTACATCAAATCTCTAGATTAATAATAAGTTGGTGCATCAAATCTCTAGATTAATCACTTGAAGTCAAGGACAATTCTCGTAAAGTCTATCTCAAAGATTAATTATAACTTGGTGCATCTACCCCAATATATGTTGTTACCGAAAAGAAAATAAACAAAAAAAAAAGAACTTTTGATGGATGTAGTGAATCCAACATGCATGTTTATACATAAAGTTTACTCTAAAGTACTTAATTCATAGTGCATGGGAGTGAAATCGAGTCCATCCAACTCTAAGTTTAGTTTATTAAAACTCACTCTAACAAATAGTATGAAACTTGAGTTGGGGATTATATATGTTGCGCACCAAATTGTGTCGCGCCACCGTCGACCTGCTTGGCCAATATTGGCCCCCTCCTGCGGCCTAAGGGCGTCGGGGGTTTTGTTTTCCGCTGTGGGAAAAGGTCTCGTTACCAGTGAGAAGAGATAAAACCCCTTATAAGGTGACCTCAGTCCCCGACTCCAGTCGATGTGGGACAAATCTGGATGTAACATGGCCTTCCAGTCGGGAATTGGGGGACCACAAGCCACATCGGACCTGTATGGGCCACCAAATGTTGCGCACCAAATTGTGCCGCGCCACCGCCGGCCCGCCTGGCCGATATTGTCCCCCTCCTGCGACCCAAGGGCGTCGGAGGTTTTGTTTTCCGCTGTGAGAAAAATGCCTCAATACCAGTGAGAGGAGATGAAACCCCTTATAAGGTGACCTTAGTCCCCGACTCCAGTCGATGTTAGACAAATCTGGACGCAACAATATGTGAACTTAAACTCCATTCATGAATAACTGGATTAACTAAAATAAGATTATTTTAGTTTAAAATATTATAAATTAAAATAAATAATCTTAATTAAATTAAAATATTATTGTTTTAGAAAACTAAAATAACTTAATGTTTAAATGAGTCGCAATTGTTCGTGGGAGATCTTTCATTCAGGCTATCTTTAGTAACTGTTCGTGAGATATCTCAATTATCTTAGATGATACTCTTGAGTGGAAGTTTTTTTAGCAGTGCTCTTTCTCTTGATACAGAAGGCAGGCTAATGGAGGTACCTATTACCTTACTACCAATTACTTAAAAGGCCCTCTAGGGGTGGAATTAGCCAAGTTAAGCCGAGTCGAGTTTTAACTTGCTCGATCTCGGCTCGATAAAGAAGAACTTAAACTCGAGTTAGACTCCCGAATAACTCGATTAAATCAAAACGACGTCGTTTTACTTGAAAATATAATAAATAAAATATTTAAAAAATATATAATAAAAAATATAAAAATATTATTAAAAATTATATATATTATTTTAACGAACCTGCTCGCGAGCTTTGGAACCGAACTTTTCTAAATTCGAGCTCGAGCTTGAATCTAAACGACCTATAAATCAAGCTCGGTTCGAGTTCGTTTTAGGCACGAATCGAGTTCGAGTAGTTCGCGAACAATTCGATTCGTTTTCACCTTTGAGGCTCTCCCCCTTTTTATTTTTCTTTTGTAAATTTTCCCTCCAACTCGTTTAATATTATTCAAAGGGAGTGATTTGTAACTTGATATTTCTATAATATATTTTTTCTCAATTTATAAAAAATAAAATCTTTAAATGAGTAGCAAAATGAGCTCAAATTCTCAATTTGTTTAGTTTATAAATATATCACGAAGCAGCCCCACATTAATAAGTATAAATAGGCGGAGTAACTGGCACGAGATCATGTTTCGACTAACTAGCTCAGCATACACTTTTTCCTTTTTTAGTAAAAGTGATTAATGTTGAAAAACTTGTTAGGTCTTATTTCCAAGTGCATTTCCAGGGTTTCGCCCGTGGGCTTCGCAAGTCTCTTCCCCCCGCCTTGAAAAACACGGACCATAACCTTTGGCTTTAATCCTTAATCAACGTACAAGTAGTCATGGATTATGCCCTTCCAAATTTGTTTGCCACTCTGTGTCATATCAGACGTATTTGATTGATCTTACACGTGAATCTTTCTTCGTCATTTATCTCTATTATAATTATTAGTTAATATCTTAAAATGGTCAAATCAATAATAAAATTTGATCGATTTTTGACTTGTAATATAAATTTGAATCGCGAAAATTAGATCTCTCCGCATAAAAAGTATAAAATTGTACATATTCATGCACGGTAAAGGACTGCTTAGTTATTCAAAACTAATCAAAATTTATTAATTTTTATTAATTTGTTATATTTTTTTCAATTAAATCTCACTGCATATTATTTTGAGATCAAAATTTTGTATATTTATTATATATTTTTATCAACCAAACATGCATACTTGTCTCGATATTGAGAATGTGAGATCCATTATTGACGAAAAGGCTCAAAGAGTATATATATGTAAGGCAACAATAGATGAAACTTACAAAACGGGGAAGCCTCGATCGCTGCGAGAATCTTTTAATTTTTTACGGCACCCACTCTAACTTTTTACCAATTTTAAATTTTGAATCAAATAAACTATTTCACATTTTAATTTTTAACCGTTGCATCATTTTTTCATTTATTACACCTCCCTATCTGGTTATAATCTACAAATGACCAATAAAGTGATAATCGCACATAATATATTATGTGTACTCGTCTAGCGTATATATATATAATTTACTTTTGATTTACTATCAGGGTTATAGTGTTTTACACAAATGGTGTAATATAACTTTATACATAATCATTTTATAATTTAATAAAATATACAGAACAGTAATTATGAATATATGGCATATTTTAAATCTATATATAATATTTAGGTTGAGATTGAATTAAAATTAAAATTATATATATACATGCACATAGAGATTGTTTAAAAGTTTAAAATTCACCAAAATTACTAACTTTTATTAAATTTTTATATTTTTGTTAATCAAATTTTATCGCATCTTATTTTTACATTAATATTTTATATTTTTCTTATATATATATATATATATTGCCATTCAAAAAACATCTCCACCACCATAGATGGAAGCATGCATGTATAGTTTGATTTGCAACGACGTAAGCCAAACGTTGGTGAAGATCACTGAGATTGGACTTGTGCTACAGAAAGAATGACAACAATTACTTTCTGAGTTGTCCCGGAGTTGATTAAGTTGGAAGAAAAGATCACAAAGCCTGCTCATTTGATGACTTTTATTTTACGATTGTTCATTCACGTGCTCTCGGGTCTCGATTCACCAAAATAATAATACTAATAATAAATAAATAAATAAATAAATAAATATTGTACATATACGCAGCTTCAAACAAATGATTACTTTGATAAAAGAAGCAGCAGGTCCACCAATCCAACCATCGCGAACAAGAATGGAATCATTCCACATCCTATTTTGATCATCTTTTTCTTCTTACAGAGCAGAACAGTCTGCTTTCACAAAATTTACATTTGACATAAACACCTTTTTCAATTATGAAATTCACTGTCCAAATCTCACTTTGCCCTTTACTAGATCGGATCATGTTCTTCAGTCTTACTCCATATATCTCCTTTACAGCTTCTGATTTTATTTTTTTTTAAACTAATTCTCAGTGTTTTTTTTTTTTAAAGGTTGTTAAAATTTTTATTTAAATTTTAATGTCTTACAATTTTATAATGTTAAAGTAAAAAGATTTATTTGATGTAATATAAAATCTTGGTAAAAATAAAATAGGTAAAATTTTAATTTTGGTACATAAAAATAAAAAATCTTGATTTTATATATAATTTTATGATTTAAAAAATTGAGTAATTTTTACAAGCAAAATAGAATTTTATGAATTATTTTAAGGGATAGACTATAAGTGTCTCACTTATTTTTTTTTAATTTCCTTTTTTTTAGATTTTTTAATACTATAAAATTATATTTTTATATTATACTAGTTGATGATTATGTACATTGCTCTACCAAATTGTCTATCGTAAATTAAATGTAATAGTTGAGCTAGAATACGAGATCTCTATAATAAAATATTAAAAATTACATTTTTAATTCTATAAAAAATTAATATATAATGATGTAAATATTTTAATATTAATTATATAGATCACGTCACATACTTGATAAGTCCTAATTTTATAGTTGAGTGAAAGAGGCATGCAATCAGGCTTAGAATCTTTTGAAAGTATTGTCGGTAGTTCGTTTCATCGATATGGGTAAATATTTATGCATAATATTTTCTTAACATATATATATATATATATTTCACTCTTTTTTTATTAATAAAATTTTTTATTTGTAAAAAAAAAAAAACTCCAATTGAAAATTTATAATACAATAAATAATATTAATGTTTTTATGCAATAGACATTAAGTAAAATCTTAGAATGATTTAATTTTTTTGAGCTTTTTACCATTTTATGTAGAATATCATAATTTTTTTTTTGAGTCTTTCGTATTACAAAGAATTAGAAGGGGGGGGGGGCGTGGGTCCTCATCCGTAGGAGGAGCTTATCGTTCCTGGCTTAGCCGCTCATCATAAAGCAGGGTATCCGTGATGGGCTTAGCTTATGGCTTAGTTTGGAAAGGAGAAAAATTAATTTTTTTTTAAAGTTGATTATTAGTTAATTAGTAAAAAATTACAGAAAACACAAGTTTTTTATTGATTAATGTTTTAACTTTTTATTAATTTAAAATTTTTGCCCTCTACAATTTAAAAGACGTTTAAATTGTAAAAGGATAAATTTAATTATTATAGAAAAAAAGTCAAAAAATTGGATAGTCAAAAATTGAGGAAATGTTTCCAAACAGATCCTAAGTTTATTATGTAATCTTGATATAATTGTTATATGTACCACTTATATTTTCATTCTCCAATATTTTTTATTGGCTTAGCCTCTATTTGAAACTATGATATTTGCTTAAAAATATTAAAAAATATTAAAAATTTTTAAGAACTACTTACTTTTTATCTCACGACATGAATTATAAATTTATAACTTTTATCAAAACTTAATAACTTTTTTTACTCTAAACGCACTCCTAGATTGAGGTATTTTGTATTCTTCTACCGTGATTGCGGGTATTTAATTTTTTTGGTAGAATTTTTTTCACTCTCAGGTGACTTTTTTTTAACTTTATATTTTGTGTTCTGAGTTCACATATTTTTTTGGTGTTCTGAGTTCACATATTTTTTCAATCACATACTTTTTTTTTTTTAACCGAACAGAAAAACTACACACGGATAAAAGAGATTCATGATTTTTATAGCTGCTTACAGTTTATATATATATATATATATATGTTTGTAAGGATTTTTCTATAATTTATTTAAAAATACACAAATAACAAAACTTATTGAAATAAAAATATAATCAAAATTTAATTAAAATTATATAAAATAAAAAATACATTAAAAAAATACCTTTAAAAAAATTTTCCCAAATTTGGCCTTGTCATCAACTTTCTCATATTATTCTGAAAAAGCTTAGTGCATGCATATATATGATGAATATCACACGTCACATTTTGTAAAAAAAAAATAAATAAATAAATAAAAAATATTTACTAAATAGGTAGCTTTCAACATTATTAGCACAATATTCTGTATTTTAATTTTTAATTTTTACTTTTTTAATACATGACCCACTCATCAATCAGAAAGTCCTAAGTTCCCTGATTGTTAGGGCGTTAATAGTGCAAGCAAATTTACTGCCGTATTCGCTCCATCTTTTCACCAATATTTGCTCTTTTTACTGTTTTCTTTCTAAGTTGGTTACCAGAATTGATTTGGATGGTTTGTACTAACAAAATATATTAAAAATTATATAAAATTATTAATTTTTTTTAATTAAATTTTATCGCATATTATTTTTACATCAAATTTTTAAAGTATTTTTTTCATCCAAACACCCCGAGTCATCAATTAAAGTGATAGATTTGCATTTAGGATTCGTTTACTTTAATTAATAAAAAAATATTTTCCGAAAAATATTTCATATTTAAATAAATAAAATTTTAATTAAAAAAAGTTGCATTTATTTACGATTTAGAAGCATTGAAAGAAACGAAAAACCTACTTTGTCAATTCACTGCACGTGCTTGAACAGGAATTACAATTACAATTACAGTTATATAATTAGAAAAATGAATGCGTTGTCATGTGATTGTCCTTTTTTATTATTATTAATATAACATTTATCTAGATTCATGTCGTGATCAAGCTTCTACATATAGCGACATCTCCAATTGACCTGTTCGAGGGAACAAGAAACAACCAATCTAACAAATTTCTAGTGCTAGCCAGTATATGCGCGCTCCCGCACATACACATATATATATATATATATATACACACGCAGAGAGGACACAATTGTATGTCCAAAATAACACTAATTTATTAAAAATTCCTGCACACTGATACATATATATATATATATATAGATAAATCCAAATAAGTTAATACATATATATAAATAGCACAAACATGAAAGAGAGAGAGAGAGAGATGGGTGGGTAGGAGACCGAGATGGTGAAAGATTAAATACACACAACTGGGGGGGTCAGACACAGCGGGAGACTACATGTATTGGATGAACATTGAGACTTTGGACAAATACTCCTGATAAAATTATTTAAAAAAAAAAACACTAGTGGTTTTGGTCACGAGATCTTGATAGATATCTCTTAAACTCTCTTTATAATATGTAGTTGTAGTGTTGCATGATTGTGGATCATCCAAACTATATCTTCTATATATACATATATATATATTATGAGAAGGTATGTGAATGGAAAATGACGAACTAGCTTGTGTGTCTGTGCCTAAGGAAAAAAAAAAAAAGATAACATAAAATATGGCAGTGAGATAACATAAAATATGCATGGCAGTGAAAGCCAATCCATAAGCCCAAAAATTATATAACCTATATATATACACTTTATTGGATGCCAATTCAACCTTATCACTGACACAAATATGTAACCTATATACACAAAAAAATTATATAACCTATATACACTTTGGTTTTTTTTTTTTTTTATAATTGGCTTACTGGTTGCTTTATTGCACTCAGTTACCACACACTTTAAAGCTTCAATAATGGAGAATAATTTTCCCTGGTGGGGGGGGGGGTCTTGTTTCTAATCCGGAGATATGCATATAAAACTAGAAAATGATGGCTTTGCAAATAATTGGTGGCCGAAGTAATTATTAAATACTACTTAATAAAGTCATCGATCGTTTAAGTTTATGCTAATTAAGCTAGAATCCCGGATATCTAATCATGCAATAGATCAATAAAACTTTTTTATAACGCTTCCCGAGATAACACTGTTTCTTTTCCCGGAAGTAATCTTGCATTCAAAAATCATTCCTCTAGCTTACCATATATATGGGTGTGTTTAGAGTTGTATAAAAGTGTATAAAATAAAATAAAATTGTAAAAGTAAACATCTCATAATTTGTACAATGAGTAAAGAATTTAAATTTTATTGTCTTATAATTCATGCTTATAGAGATTTATAAGATTTTATTTTATTTTATGTAATTTCAAACGAAATCATATATATATATATATATATATATATGTTTGTGTGTCTTCACTAACTTAAAAAAATTTCGCCCTCAATATGAAACCAAGGTGGCCAATTCCTTTTGTCAATTTGGTATATATGTGAATTTTTAAATATATCTCCTTTCATTTGGCATGATGGGAGCATGAGGTGAAGTTATAATTGTAGGAGACCTACCATCCCTCAACAAAAATTATTGGTAAGCTCATTAATTTTACTACTATTTGACCAACTATTTTTTCCGGGTGTATTTTTAGTAAATTTTGTTAATTAAAAAATTATTAAAAATTAATTAAAAAATTACTAAAAATTACAAAGAAATTACTAAAAATATATTCTTGCCAGCCATCAAATATTCGTTGATATTACTATATATGTATTAGTTTGATAGTCGCTATACTTTATAATTCTCATTGTTTGTAATTAAAAAATAATAATAATAATCGAGATACGCCTTTATAATTCGATCCTTCTTGTCATAATTTCAATTAAATTATGAAAAATACATAAAATTCTTTTTAAAAAAATTATCAAAACAATGTAAAATACTTGTGTGTCAGTTAAATTTCATTTGTTTCAATGTAAAATACTTGCTTTAGTTAATTTACAACCATACGTAAGACTAAGGGGCTATGTTATTTGCCAATAATGAAGAGTCTAAAGTTAAAAAACTATACACGTTGATTAAGTGCAAGCTCCCGTCTAATTAAAAGAATAAATTAACCAGCTTTCTTGTTGGGCCTTGCTTGGAGTGTGTGCATTCATGGGTTAGACAAATTGGCTGCAGCCCAAATTCAGTGGCCAACACACCCTATTGCCCTAGTCTACATTTAAAATAACATTACTTGCTTGATCGATTGTTCGGGAAAAAAAAAAAATCTTCTTTCAGAATAAAAGAATTAGTTAAATAATAATTAATTATACTTTGATATTTGAAAAACCAAGGGGGGTTGTATTGAAGTCAAAGAAGGATTGAAAGGGGTTAATTCCGAGAGAAATTCTGCGTTGGAAGCGTAGTGTTCGAGGAGCGGGATTAATATGCAGTGCTGTCCGTGCAGCCCTTCACATGGGCGACTCTTTTGCTGGCTGCAGCAGCTGCTGCCCCCACTGACTTATGGCCGCACCCCACGTCCATGTGGCCCACCACAATCACGGCCCGTGGGCCCAACGTTGTTGATCACCGTTCAATCGTAACCGAGTTTTTTGTCACCAGGCGTGAAAATTGTAGGTCCCATTACAAGTTACAAGGCTGGCAGGCCTACGTTTTTAAAGGGTTATCAATCTGATTCCCCATTCGGGGCTTGAATTTTGCGGAAGGATGTACAACCCCTGTCTATATATATATATATATTATAATCAGGAAATTTAAAAAAAAAAATACGAGAATACGAATGAACATAAAATGAAATAAAATGAGATAAATTAAGATAAATTATAAATTTATAATTCATGAAGTGAGATAAAAAATAAATAATTTTTAAATTTTTTTAGTAATTTTTACTATTTTTTTAAAATTTTTATCACCCAAATGGAACTTAAATAGTGAATTTGTATAAATTAATGGGTTCAATAATTCATAAAAATTAATAATTCTATTTTTCCTCTCCGTAAACTATTGATCCAAACACATTGGACGGTTTGGTAAACCAAAAAAGTTTAATATTTGATAGCTTTTGATAATTTTGTGATTTTTTTATTGTGTTGGTAAAAATTTTAAAGTTGAAAAAATTTAAAGAAAGTTAAAGAAAATTGAAAAAAATTTGATAATTTTGTGTATGTGCTATTTTTTTTTTTTTTTTTGAAGAAAGTTGAAAAAGCTGATAAATTTTAAAAATTAGAGAAAGTTAAAAATTTTTTGTGATAATCAAACGGGTCTATCATAAACGTCAACACATGCATTTCAAAATATATGACAATGATTAAATAAATAAAAATTTTCATTAATTAATTAAGGATTTGACAAACCATTGGCCATACCAAAAATAATAATAATAATAATAATAATAATAATAATAATAATAATCGAAGTCCATCTTCATTGATTTGATTTTTGAGAAAAGTTTTAATCTTGTAATGTTTAACAATTATGTGTTTGTAATCTCAAATTGCAATAATTTAATTAATTTTTATCACTTACAAATTAAGTGTTGGTGTTTTCAAAACAAAAAAAAACAAAAAAACAAAATCTTTGTACAAAAATTCAGTGTACAATTTATTAAAATAGTTTATGAATTTTTTCTATTAATTAATTTGTCTGGCATAATGAAATAATTTTCCAAAAAAAAAAAGAAATTATGCTATCTTCCTTTTGATTTTGGTTTCTTCAAGCATTAAAATTTCAACCAAAAAAATGAAAAAAAATAAAAAGTTAAAAAAAAAAGTAAAACGAGTTTGGCTTCGGCAAGCGAAGCCGAGCCGAGCGAAGCCGCGTTTTATATAAATAAATATAAAAAGAAATTGGAGTGGCACTTGGTGGTAAAATGAGTGAGACGACGGGGCGAAACAGGAAATGGAGAAACGATGGCGGAAGCCCAGTGAAACGGCGATTGTTGTCAGTTAGCCTGTGACAACCAGTCCACCCCTGCCCCTGAAGCGGCGGGAATCTTTCCATGTACGGCTTCGCTATAAAGCGGGCCCACGCAAGAAACATCCCGGCGTCGTTTCGATTTTTTTTTTTAATTATAACCACACCATGGGAACGTTTGGAGTAAAAAAAAATAAAAGAAAATTAATGAATAAAATTGATGTGATGTAAAAATGATAAATAACAAAATGTGATTAGAGGAATTTAAAAATTTTTTAAATTTTTTAAAATTTTTTAATTTTTTTTAACTCCAAACGAATTCTATATGTTATTTAATTTTTCACATTTTAGTGGCGTTGTTTTGAATAAAAATAAACGAAACCGCGTCGTTTTGATGCTGCAGCCACCCTTTTTTTTCCTTCTGCCTACTGCGTTATAATTTATTATATTAATACTTATTGAAATAATTAATTTATTATATTTTATATTTTGTAGACGTAATGAGACAAATTAAAAAAAAAACAAAAAGAAAAAAAGCTAGTGTTTATGTAGAGCCCGTTGGATTAAAAAAGTAATTATGTAGAGTTTTAGGTTCCATTTGAAAAGAATTAACTAATAGTTAAGTTATTAGTAATGACCTTTTTGATCTTTTTTAAAATAACCAAATTCATTTATTATTATTGGTTTTATAAGATTTAAACAAAAAATAAAAATAAAAATTAAAAATAAATCAAGAGGCAAATTGCTAGAAGTTGAAAATTATCTCAACATCGTCCAGTATTAATCACGACAAATATTGATACAAAATGCAGTTACTATTTTCAGGCCATTAGCTGAAAAATGCAATTATGCTTTACCTTAAAAAAGAGAACATTGTTACTAATTGTGGTTGAAGTGCAATAATTGTATCTTAGCCTTTTTATTCATGCGGGGCTAGTGTGAGCTTCGCTTGATGTACGTATGCACAACATGAAGGACTGAAATGCAAACGTTAGCTTTACATAAATAAGGATTGAGATGCAATAATTGTCACTGCTGCCTGCTTTCCTTTAAAAAAAAGAAAAACAAAACAAAGATATATATATATATATATATATAGACAGAGAGAGAGAGAGAGAGAGATTGCAAACATCAAATATCATGATACCTTAAGATGGTAGATTTTTATCTAACAATACCAACCTTTTAAGTGATAATGGCAGTGTGTGTGATTTGATACATATTCATATAAAATCATGGTTATATACATTTTTTTTGTTGGGGGGGGGGGGGGTTGTGTTGTACTTGTTTTATGTGCGTAACCCTGGCATGACGAAGCGGGGTGTACTGTACTTTGTGGGTGGTAGTTGAGAGAATAGTACCGTGACGGCAATGCAACGCAGCGGCGCGTGGAAGGAATGCCCGGCCGCTGACGGCGGTGACGACCGAGTGGCTGGTGGATCGATCGCACTTGAGCCCAGCTTTAGGAGCTTCAAATCTTTTACCGCTTGGACTACTCCTCGATCTAATCCGAAAGTTCAAAATTTTGAAAAGTTAGCACTATCATGTCACCAATGTTCTTTTTCCCATCAACCCACGTTAATTATTAATATTACATGATGAAATAAGGGTAAGGCATTAAAATTTGATAATGCTTGGTGATAATATATGATCGTATATATGAATAACCTTGTCAAATTTACTTAAGCTTGAGTAAGACACACCAAATGATTACCTACTTGGTAATAATTTTTGTTTGTAGTTCAAGCTAAGATTAGACTTGTATATTGGTTATTACTATTATTATTATTATTATTATTATTATTATTATTCATAAGCATGAGGGAGTGAGAGAGAACTTGTCACATGTCACTTTATTTTTTTTAGAATAATATTTTTGTTATAAGTGCACAGTGAATCATTTTATTATTATTAGGTGTATTTGAATTTCCTTCTTTTTTTAGGAATTGAACATTAAATTTTACAGTAAAAATCTTAAGAATTATTGGCAGTTTAATATGGATACCATGTTTAGTTTTTTTTTTTGAAGGGTTAACATGAGTTGCACTTTTTTTTATTTTTTTATAAATTTATAAATGGATTATTTTATTAATATTAGAGGTATTTGAAATGCGTTTTTTTTTTTTGGGAAAGTTTTTAAACATTACATATTATTTTTATCTTAAAATTTTAAAGAATTAATAGTGGTTGGACACTAAAATAAAAAATAAGAAATTACTAAAAATGCCCGATCAAGAAAAATCAAGCCCATGCGAGAACAAGTAGAGGATTTTGCTCCCGAAAGGGTTAGTCGAGTTGGTTCGGATGGCGGGCTGAAGAGTCTGGGACTAATAGGTCCCGAGTTCGACTCTTCTTGGGGACAGTCTTTCCTCTAATTGTGGAGGGCCATCTAACAGCCTTCTTGGTTAAACCGATCAGTCAGGGCTTGCTTAGGCTAGTTTACCTCCTCGTGGTTCTTTGCCGACTAGGGTCACGGGGCGCGTTTCACCCAGTGCACACCCATGGATAGCGGCTGCGGACTTCTCCCCGACCCCAAAAGTAGAGGATTTTGCTATAATTAAGTAATATGCTTTTTAAAGGCATCGGGTGTGCGACATTTGACAAAAGAATACTTACTACTTCATAATAAATAGGCATGATGAATTCGGCAATGGATTTGGATACATCATTTAATGGAGTGGGCCCATATCTAATAATAGTAATGGGAATGCAGGCCCAAAATCATAACAGGTCCACACAAGTTGATGTGGGGATGGGGAGGTCATTCTCACCCTTTGAATTATTTTTATTTTTAGAAAAGCAGAGCGGAGCTTTTTGTGGCATTATGATCTAGCTTTTTTGCTATGTCCTTAATTAATTTGTGCATTTCTTATTCTCTTGCAAGCTGTATACCACATGCTGCCCGATCATTCAGCTCGACTCGGGTTGTCCTGAGTTTTTTTTTTTTTTTAAAGAGACCTAAATATTATATATATATATATATATATATTGAAATAGAAAATTGAGAAAGATGCACCAAGTGTGATTTAAGAAATATGAATCCGACACTTATACAGTAGTTCTATTTTGCAACAAGAGTTTGAACGATAATATACATGGTTCCAAAGGGAGACTAAATTTGATCTTTGCCCCCGTGCATGCAGCGCAGGAGTGTAATGACAATTAATTTGATGTATGGTGCAATATCAATGCTTTGGTGCCACAATAGTTCTTGGATGAGGCCCCTAAAACAATGCACTTGTGTGAAGTTTTGGCCCAATTTAAAGGTGGATCGGATCTGAGGGTCAGGCTTACACATGTCCGAGCTCAGCCTATTCTAACCGGCCCAATGGATACCATCTAGGACGTGATGCATTTAGGTTAATGTAATGCTAGGAGAACCTGTTGATGTGATTTTTAACATTAAACAAGTTAATTGCATGATTGGGAGCCAAATTAGGGTGGGTGTTTGGAGTTTAGAAAAAGTTAAAAAAAATAAAAAATTGGTATTGAAGTAATGTAAAAGTGACATGTGATAGAAATTTGATTGGAAAAATTGAAAATTTTTAAAATTTTTTGAAATTTTTAAAAAAAATTTGAAACTCTTCGAACAAGAATAAATTGAACGCTCAAACGTTATTTTCCAAAGAAGATCCCTATTATTTAGTGTTAAATGTGTAAAGCAACGTTTAAACATCAATGTGTGCTAAAGATGGTTCCACGATTCTGTTACCTATTTCGAAGTAATTCTAAGAGATTATTTTAGTTTTCATTTCCCATTATTAGATTAGGTCTTATAAAATTATTACAAATGGGATATTTTCAAACTTTTAATGAGATTTTGAACCTAAATTATTTTTTCCTTCTTTTTCTAATTTTTTGTTATGACTTGTCACCAAAAAGAGAAAAAAAAAAAAAAAAAAACTAACTTAGACAAGGTAGAAACTATAATGGATTTATATATGTACATTTAATTATTTAATACAAGATTTTTCTTTTTTTTTTTTTAAGTTCTATATCTCATTGATTGAATGATTGATTGTTCTCAACATTTTTAAAAGATTTTTTTTTAGTTCTATATCTCATTGATTAAATGGTTGATTGTTTTTAACATTCTTAAAAGATTTATTTAGGATAGTGAACAATTAAGATTTTCTTATGATTCATTGTAGACAAATAATCATATCCAAACACGGATAACCTTATACGTTTTTAAATTTCTGAACTAATTTTGTTTATTTTGAAAACATTAAAATAATTTTTAATAAAAAAGATCTTTCGTTAAATTTTTAGCATCCGCAGTTATTTGACTAAGTAATATTTGGGTATTGAGGATTGAAATTTAATAATGCAACTATGGTAGAAATCCAAATCTAAATTTCTATTTTAATTTTTCTTAAACAACATTGATTTTCCCTTTTCTTGGTAGATTGCCTTCGATTTTATGGAATTTATTACTTGTAAACATACCACTAAAAGATACATTATTTATAGTGTAGCTCAGGGTTTCTGAGATTCACATGATAGTTAATTTCAAAACCTTTAAAGATTAATTGAGATATACGCAAATTAATCATAAGATCCTGAGATATTAAAAAAAATAATATTTATATATCTGATCGTAAATACGTAAGTAAATTATATGCTTTGCGAATAAAGTTGAATTCTCATTGTCTTTTGTGAGGAATTAATATTTTAAAAGATTAATTTTGTTTTTTCTGTGTTTATTTCCAGTCATCATGTCACTATATATATATATATGCATATATTTTTTTTCTTTTCTTACCAAAAGAGAATATGCAAAACATCGTTAGGATGTAAGAAATCTCAAAATTTTGCCCGTGTGAATGGTCACACCTTCACTCTGCACCAGGGGTCGGTCCTCCAAGGTAACCAAAGTGTAACCCAAATTTTGCTTTCATGAACTGACTCCACCAATCTACAAACCTTGATAGCAACATAATCTCGGTAAACTAGAAGTAGATTTCTCTTTTTCATGTCAATCAAAGCAGTCACAAGCTTCTCTGCCTGTATGAACTGAGCAAAAATGAATCAGATACTTCAAAGGATAGGTGCCACAAGCTCCCAAAACCAAGCAATCAGATCTTCCAATCAATTTAACCCCTGCTTTGGCCAAACAATAAGAAAAAAGTTTAATTTGATTCCCTGAGGTTGGTTTTTTATAGGGATTATGAAGGAAACATCTATGGTGATTAAAAAATAGAGGCTGGGTTATTGAATATACTAGGTGAGAAATTGAGGATTGATTGTGTACTTCATTGTGTAGTCAAGGACATTGACCAAATCTTTTCAAGCTTTGTGGAATTTAATTATGAACACAGAATACTTCTGGGCTCTGGGACAACACTTTTAAGATTTAATCCGAGTTGAGTTGCAGGAAAAATTTTGACGAAGGAGCGCATCGGCATTGGTGTATTAAAGGATTTAGTGAGCAAGAAGAGAATAGGATTAGGACGGATTTAAGTATTTAAACTCTTTGTAATACTTTTTAACTAGGTAATTCATAGTGAACTTTTTAACACTATACGAATGATGATATTATAATTTTTATTAATTTATATTAATTTTTTTTAATCTAATTAGAATTTAATCTTGAACTAGGATTCACATGGCTCGCCATCTTCGATTAATGAAGAAAATTTCAACAAAAGCCTGCCACATATGCGCTGTTATATGAAACTGTAGACCTAGTTTATGTGAATTATGCAAATTGTAGGCATAAATTATATGAATTGAACATGTGTAGTAAATCAATGAAGATACGCAATATTGATAAATAATTTTTTAATACGTGCAAAGTCTTTAATCTCGAATTAAAGGCACTTAATTTTATATGTATTGGTAAACCCAATAATAAAGTACCGGACAATTAACGAGGTATTAGTAAACTAATATATATATGGGTGTGTTTGAAGTTTTATAATAATAATAATAATAATAATAATAATAATAATAATAACTTTTTACAAATTTATATAAAATTTAAAATTTTTACATATTACACAAATTGCCTAATTATAAGTTTTATAAATTTGCACTAATTTTTTTTAATTCTAAACATTATATATATATATATATATATATGAGAGTGGGAAGGATAGCCCCGCAGCTGTAATTAATTACCTGATATCTCCTATAAATGGATGTAAAATTTATAATGAAATCTATACACACAAACGATTTGAAAACGGAAATCACCCGCGACGTGACTCCAGGTAACATTTTTCTCCAATATTAGGCCAGATGATGAGCTGGCTGGCAAGGCTCACCATCTCTGACCAACCACAAAGGTCAAAAAGGGCCTAGCCATAGATAGCAGTAGTTTAGAATGAGAGTTGGGCCCAAATGGCTTCTTCTTTCTGTCGTTGCTCCTTATCCTACTTTGTTTTTCTCTTCCTTTTACTTTCACATGAAGCTCTAGTAGAAACCAAACCTCATGCCCTAGTTCTTCCAATCAAGAAGAACGCCAAAACCCTCCAGTATTACATTTCTCTTGAATTGGGAATTCGTCGTGCCCATCAAGACGTGGTCCTTGATCTTGAGGGCCAGATCCTATGGGTCAACTGCGATAACTATAGCTTATCAACCTATCGTTCCATTCCCTATAACTCTCCCAAATGCAAGAGTATATGATCCGAATTTAATTTTGGTCTGGTCAGAAGAGTTCGCGGTGCGACTTTAAAATAGTAATTTTTTGGGGTTCTGTGGTGGTCGCGTGTTGGCGGGATTTCGAATTTCTTCTCTTCTGCTCGTGATTTTTCTTGAGTTTTTCACGTAAAATCTCGTGTGTAATATTTTTTTTTCTTTGTTGCTTAATTACGTGAATTTCTAACACAATGGTACCCCCAGGCCCGGATGCTCCAACGATACCTGCGGTTTCGATGCTTACAACCCAATTAAGGGTGGTATTTGCAACCGCAGGTAAAAATCAAAATTACCCTTAATCACTTTAAAAATTACACTTATATCTTGTTCTCACTTCTTTTCTTATTACTTAGAAATTGTACTTTGACCTTACTAATCTGGCGTTTGAACGTGCAGGCCTTGGAGAGGATACCTTGACTCTCAATTCTCAATGTGGAGTGCCTCGTTTCGCTTTCGCATGTGGTTCTTCGTTTCTCTTGGAAGGGCTAGCTAGTGGCATTGAAGGGATAGCGGGATTGGGAAGGACTCGAGTTTCTTTGCCTAAACAACTAGCATTGGCGTTTATATTGCCGTATAAGTTCTCTCTTTGCATCCCATCTTCAAATAAGCATGGATTTGGGGGCTTATTCATGGGTAGTGGGGTACCAAAAGACTTGTCCAACTCACTAATTGCCACTCCACTCCTCATTAATCCATTTTTTTCCGGAAGATCAGCCATCTTCTCCCTATTTCATTGATGTGAAATCCATCAAGGTAGATGGGGAAGTAATTGTTTCACTCAACACTTCCTTGCTAACCATTGACAAGAGGGGGGTCGGTGGGACTAGAATTCGTTCATTAGGCCCTTACACCATTTTGCATACTTCCATCTATAAGTCCCTTGTGAATGAGTTCATCAAGAAGGCCGAATCTTGGAAAATCAAGAGAGTAGGATCCGTAGCGCCATTTGGAGCATGTTTTAGCTCGAAGACCATTGCTAAGACCAAGACTGGACCAGCTGTGCCAGCAATTGATCTGGTGCTAGCTAACCGCAACAAGATCATTGGTAGTAGTGTGTATTGGAGGATCTATGGTGGCAACTAAATGGCGAAAGTTAAGAGAGATGTTCTGTGCCTGGTTTTGTAGATGGAGGGTTATTAACAACGACATCTATAGTCTTGGGTACGCTTCAATTGGAGGATAATCTTCTTGAGTTTGATCTAGCTTCCTCTGTGTTGGGTTTTAGCAGTTCACTCTCCATGAGGAACTCAACCTGCTCCAATGTCGTCAGACCTTCCAATTCTTTCCATGTCTAGCAGTTGCAAATTCAATAGTCCCAGCCGAATTTCATTTTAATACAAGTGTGTGTCAAAATTAATGTTTGGTGTTTTTGTATGGTGCTTTTTATTTCAAAAATGAAACTGTGGATGTTATGTTGTTACTTTGTTTCGGATATTTCCTTTATGTTTGTTACTAATATGTCGGGTATTTCAAGGGAAAAAATAAGATTTATTAAACAAGATGAAGAATCTATGTAGAATTTTCTCTAACGTACCTCTGCAATTAATTTTTTTTTGGGGGGGGGGGGGGGGGTGTTTAAGCTCGTACCTTTGTATTTGAGTGAAAGGAAATAGAAACACCTCACTTGCGGGGGAGTGGGGGAATTCTACCACACCCAAAAAGCTGAGATGTTGTACCCCTGGAGGTGCTGAAACTTTTTGCAATCTATATTTATATATAAATAAATTATCAACAAACTAGCTAAAATTAAAGCATATTTTATTAACAACAATTCACAAAGGGGTGTTTAGTTATCAGAACTCACTAATTTTTACCAATTCTGTACACTTTCTTTCAGTTAATTTTTGCCACATATTATTTTTAAATTAACTTTTTGTATTTTTATTATTATATTTTTTTTTTTGCCATTCAAACATCCTCAAAGTTATTTGTTCAATTTAAAATTTATAAAAATACATTATATACACATATTTTATGTACATATACACAATACAATTAATATTGTTAGTTTTGTATTTGATTAGTTGTTTCGCATGAGGTTATTCATCCGGGTATTGTCCTTCACTCAAGCATATTTATTTTATTTTTGTGCTCCGAAGACTACCATAGTGAGACAGTGTGAAATTTATTTTTCAAAAAAAAAAAAAAAAAGAGAAATAGAAAAAAGGAGTTGTGGATATTAAGGCCTTGTTTGGAGTCTCAATTTTTTTTGGTAAGTATGGAGTCCCAAATTTTGCTAAAAGAAAAAATTAAAAATTAGCCAAATTTTGAATTAATGGATACTTGTGTTTCTCGAAAAGTCTTAAAAGCTTAGAAAAAAGTAGGTAAAAATTAAAAAATTTTGGTGTTGAGAAAGTTAGAGAAATTTAAAACAAATTAAAGATGACAAGGCACCAAATGATGTCATGTGGCATCATATTTGAATTTTTATTTTTTAAATTAATTCAAATTTTTAATTTTGACCCTTTTATCAACTAATTGGTTGCTAAAAACTAATTCTTTAGCAATCAAAATTTGGTCGCTAAAATGGAAACCATTTCCAACCAAATATATGTTGGTCACTAAAAGCCTACCTTTTAGCGACTCTTTAGCAACCAAAGTTTGGTCGGTGAAAATTATACTTTTACCAATCAAATATATTTTTGCTGCCAATACTTTCTGTGACTAACTTTTGTCGATCAACTAGCGACCAAATTATGTTTGGTCGACAAAAAGTTTAGCAACCAAAAAGTAATCTTTAACGATCAAAAATTTAAACGCTAAAAGTGCTTATTATTATAATGAAAGTTTATCTCAAAGATTAATTGCAATTTGGTGCATCTACCCCAATATATCACTTCACAAGTAACACTGGGTGTGTGGTCTCTCTCTCTCTCTCTATTACACGTGAAGGAAGTAGCACAAGTAACTTCAGAAATTGAATTATGGGGTTCAATGAAGAAGCACAATATTAGACCCCATTGATCAATGGACAGTGCCAGCCAGCCAGCCAGCAATCTCATTTGATTCATGTTCAGTCCAACCATCCAAACTTGTCACCATTGGAGACAACCCCAAGTGCTCAATCTAGGTCTACGATTTGCACATTTATGGTGTGGTTTTGGCATTAAAAAAGATAAAAGGGAGAGCCACTTATTCAAACAAGTTATAGAAAGGGTGAGATTACTCATTACTTTGTGATAAATACAAATTATTTATAAGAGATCACTGCAGTACGTTTGGAGTGATAAAAAGTGATAAAATTTAATAAAAGTTATGAGTTCGTAATTCATAAAATAAGATAAAAAGTGAATAATTTTTAAAAAATTTTAATATTTATAAAGATTTTCAATGATTTACATTACCTCAAATAGAACTTATATATATCTTGATAGATTTTGGCTCTTATGTGATGGAATTTTTCAAGAATTGACATTATTAATTTAGCGCATGTCTCATTCACTTGTGATCTATATCTAGAAAGAAATAGTGGGTATTAATTGCCTTCGATTTTTTTTTTTTTTTCTTAGTTGTTTGAAAATGTGAAGCTAGAATGGAGGTTGCAACATTCCTGAACACGGAAAAGGATTAGGGGGTGAGACCTTGCAAAGACTTCACCTGGGTTGGATTGGCTCGAAATAATAAACCCAAACTCCGCATAAAAAATATAAAATTGTACAAATGCATAGTAATTGTCCCAATATTGAGAATCTGAGATCCATTATTGACGAAAAGGCTCAAAGAATATATATTTATATTATTATGTAAGGCAACACTAGATGAAATTTACAAAATGGGGAAGCCTCGATCGCAGTGAGAATTTTTTAATTTTTTTATGATACCCTCTAATTTTTTACCAATCTTAAAATTTGAATCAAATAAATTATTTCACATTTTAATTTTTAACCATTGTATTATTTTTTTATTTAGGGTATATTACAATTATCAAATAAAAAAACCATAAAACTCATAAGTCATAACACACCCGCCCACCGGCAGCAGAGGAGAGGAGGAGGTAGAGTCGCTCATTCGAATGAAAAAATCATACTGGCATCGAACCGCTAGTAGCAAATGAAGAACTCAGGGCAATGAGTGCCTCAATTCGGCCAACAATAAGGTTACGGGAAATCGTCTTCCGAGTTCGATAAGACCGAGCCGTACCACGTAGCGTTCTTGATTGAATCGGTTTCGAATCTCAGGAAGAGGTGAAGGAGATTGAATCGGGAGTTCCCAGAGCTTTGCCGACGCTGCAATGTCGAATGCGATGTGCTTTAGCTCCATCGGTTGATAGGTTCTGCCCAACTCGTGGGCAATGCACCGGTTTCCTCCTCCGGCGAGGATTCGAAAGTACCCGCTATGGCATTCGGTGACAATAGACGCAAAGAAAAACGATTGTGAATGAGTTTGAAGAGAGGGTCATAGTCACAACCGCGTGAACGCATGGAGTTGAAGAAAGAGAAGCTCGTAAGGTAATTAATTTTCTTTTCTTTCCTTTGATTTTTTTCCATTTCTGATTCTTTTTGTTTTGGTAACTTCATTTATGGGTTTTTGAGGGTACTTCATAGGTTTTATAACGAGGGAAAACAAAATCCCGACCATTTCAACTAGGAAAAGAAGGACAACAACTTGAACCTTGAAAAACCAGCACCTCTGTATTAGGTTTCAGCACTACTGTTGAAGCCCGAAAGTGGAATAATTGGTGATTTGCCATTCAAATTGGAGGAAATGCCCACGAATTATGGTGGGTTTAAGGAGAGAGCGGAGGGGGTTGACAATTAGAAGGACGATCGCTACTTTGGATCAATTGAAGGGATTACCGTCTAGGGGCGATGTCAAGCCAGGAGAGATTTAATCAATTGAAGGGGTTCAACTCCCTCGGGCCGGGTCCCAACAAATTATTAGAAATCAAAAACAACAAATTATTAGATGATGTAAAAGAATATAATATCATCTAATAAAATAAATATAGTAAATTTACTCGTATTCTTAATGATCTAAAAAAAATTAATAAATAATATTATACTCTACGCACTCCTTCCTTTTTAACCATGTTAATTATAAATAAAAGTTATCGTAGTAAAATTCAAACAAATTTTTTCTGAGCATAAATACTATTTTATATATTTTTTTAAGCTTGCTATGTGTGTTAAAATTTCATATAAATTCGTATTATATTTTAAATAGGAATATATTATCTAATCCAATACATTTCAAATATTTGATAATTTGAACTTATGGCAAATTAAAAATTAATATATTGAAACTTAAAATATATAAGGTTTCGCTTTTTTTGATAACATATTTTAATATTAAAAAATATTTTATTTATATTTTTTGTTTATTTGTATCAGTTTTAGTTTCTATTTTTTACTTGTCTTTTTTCCCAACATAAGAATAGAAAACATATTTAAAAGTACAATTTTGTTTACTGTAATTAAATTTATTTAAAGAAATATTTAATTTATCAAATATATTTTTTAAATTATTTATAATTTATTTATTATTAATAATAATTAATTTTAATAAGATACATAAATGAAGTATGTGAGTTAGGAATAAATTATCGTTGAATAAAATATAATTTAATTTAATAAAATATTTCAATAAAATATATATTTTAATAAAACATATTTCAATATTAACAATATATTGAATTAGTCCACGTGATCAAAAAGAGTCAAACGTAGTAATATATTAAAACTTAAATCCTTGTGGATGAACGGATGAATTATGAAAAAAAGAAAGATTAACTATTAGAAGAATTAAAACAAAATAAAAAGAAAAAGTCTCATCTGTAATGATACCCAACCATCAGAGAGGCTCTAGAAAATAAGTATACTCACCAACACTTGATTAAAATAAAAAATAAACTCATTAATGAAAATCCAAAATCTAGAAAGAAAATCTAGAAAAAAAAGCATAGAAAAAATTTCAAAGAAAAAGAGGTGAAAAATAATTATCAGCTCTAATGCCAAAAGCAAAAATAATTCCCAATTAAGTGAAAATAAGAAAAATTCCTATCTATATTTTTGATTGGAACACTCTCAAAACACTTATATACATATATAAATGAATGAACCAATCCAGTATGGACTAAACTTTGG
The DNA here is from genome assembly GCA_019916065.1 of Vitellaria paradoxa. Lineage (NCBI taxonomy): Eukaryota > Viridiplantae > Streptophyta > Magnoliopsida > Ericales > Sapotaceae > Vitellaria > Vitellaria paradoxa. The sequence goes on along the minus strand of CM034241.1, from coordinate 43,239,076 downwards.
ATTACAAGCTAAATTTATCTAACAATTAATTGTACTACTCAGAACAATTCAACCTTGGATGATCAATTTATTAGATGAAAAATCGAGATAACAGAGACGGAATAGGAAGTTGAGATTTTTTTTCCTTTCTTTTTGATGATATACCCAATATAAATCCAAACTATTTCATTATTAAGAATTCTAGTAGAGTTGGGTTTTAGAGTTAGATTGGAATTCAGTTAAACTGGAAAAAAAAAAAGATAATGCACTATCATGAAGAATTCTAATAGAGTTGGGTTATAAAGTTGGATTAAAATTAGAATAATGATGGGATGGAATTTAGTTAAATTGAAAAAAATAAAGGTAAAGTAGTCAAAAAAGTTTTTCAAATATTGAGACTTTTTATAATAGTATAGATATAGATATTTATATTTGTAAGGATTTTTTTGTAATTTATTTAAAAATACATAAATAACAAAACTTATTTAAATAAAAATAAAATCAAATTTTAATATAAAAATATATAAAATGAAAAAATACATTAACAAATAACTTTAAAAGTTTTTCCCAAATTTAGCCTTGTCATCAACTTTAAAGTTTATTCTGAAAAGGTTTAGTGCATGCATATATATGATGAATATCACACCTCACATTTTGTTTTAAAAAAAAGTAAATAAATAATATTTACTAAATAAAAAAAAAAAGAAACAACCAATCCAACAAATTTCTAGTGCTAGCCAGTATATGTCCGCTCCCCCGCGCGCGCATATATATATACGCATACGGGACACAACTATTTGTCCAAAATAACACTAATTAATTAAAAATTCATGCACACTGATATGTATACAAACTCAATTAAGTTAATATATATGTATATATGTATGTATATAAACAACACAAACATGAGAGAGAGAGAGAGAGTCGGGTGGGTAAGAGACCGAGATGGTGAAAGATTAAATACACAATGGGGGGTCAGACATAGTGGGAGACTAAATGTATTGGATGAACATTGAGACTTTGTACAAGCACTCCTGATAAAATTATTTATTAAAAAAAAAAAAAAAAACACAAGTGGCTTTGGTCACGAGCTCTTGATAGATATACCTTACTCTTTATAATATATATATATATAGATATGTTATAGTGCTGCATGATTGCGGATCATCCAAACTATATCTTCTATATATATATATATATTATGAAACGGTATGTGGATGGAAAATGATGAACTAACTTCTGTGTCTGTGCCTAAGGAAAACAAAAAAAAAAAAAAAAAAAAAAAGAAATAAGATATATAACATAAAATATGGCAGTGAAAGCTAATCCATAAGCCCAAAAATTATATGACATATATACACTTAATTGGATGCCAATTCAACCTTATAATTGACACAAATATGTATATATATATATGTATATATATTTTGATGTTGAGCGCTTCGGCTAGTTAATTAATTACTGTAAGTGACTAGGTAGAACTCCATTCACCCGAGTTGTTCATTTGAATTTTTTTAATTTTTTGAATGTTGATATAAAAATAGCCTTGTACACGTGGTGCTCTTCTGAACACAATAAAAAAGTGCTTGGTTCTAATTAAATAATTAGAAAATGGTTATAGTTGGGTCCCATTTCATTGTGAAACTGTATTGGTATAATCCTAATCATAAATGTAAAATAATAATAAATGAATTGAATTTATTATTTTAAAATTAAATTAGTTAGTTCATCTCTTTACAAGTGACAGGTAGGTGTGACGTGTGGATATTTCTGAATGGTGCATTCAATCTATTTAGACTCCATTTCGCCCCATGCATATTAAATGCATAATGGGAGCATTAAATATAGAATGAAAAGCATTTAAAGTAAAACAAATTACAGTAGACTTTGACATATATATATTCGTATAAAATGATTGCAATTCTATTATTTACTTATTAATTTATTCATACTACCTTACTATAAATACCACACTTAGCTCCAAAATGAATACCACACGTGGTGCTCTTCTGAACACAATGAAAAAGTGCTTGGTGCTAATTAAATAATTAGAAAATGGTTATAGTTAGGTCCCATCTCATTGTGAAACTGTATTGAGATAATCCTAACCATAAATGTAAAATAATAATAAATGAACTGAATTTATTATTTTAAAGTTAAGTTAGTTAGTTCATCTCTTTACAAGTGACAGGCAGGTATGACGTGTAGATATTCCTGAAGGGTGCATTCAATCTATTTAGACGTCCATTTCGCCCATGCATATTAAATGCATAATGAAAAGCATTTAAAGTAAAACAAATTACAGTGGACTTTGACATATATATATTCGTATAAAATGATTGCAATTCTATTATTTACTTATTAATTTATTCATACTACCTTACTATAAATACCACACTTAGCTCTAAAATCTAGTTACGCTCTCTATCATCTACCTAATACTTCTGTTTTTTTACTCTTGTTACACAATTCTCTTGAGCCAATTCTAACTTTATCATCGGGGGTTTTGTGGTAGGGAACCATCTCTTTGGCCATAACCTCTATTTCTTTTGTATTCGGCAAGCTCATGGGTGGCTCTTTGGTTGACATGGAGGGCAGATTTGGTAGTAATTTTTTATTACCGAACATATAATTACTTTTTTTAAAACAAACAGAAAATTATATTTAAATAAAAAGGTAATTTAAAAAAAAAGAAAAATAAAGAATGTCGGTTACTTCAATGTTACCCAAACAGAGCCTAAAACAAATATCAACGCGGCGGGTCACTCGTTTTTTGTTTTTTTGTTGTTTTTTTCATTGGCTTACTGGTTGCTTCATTGCACTTAATTAGCATACCCTTTAAGCTTCAATAATGGAGAAGAAATTTCCCTGGTGGGGGGTCTTGTTTTTAATCCGATGATAGGAATATAAAACTAGAAAATGGTGGCTTTGCAAATAATTGGTGGCCGAAGTAATTATTAAATATTATTTAATAAAGTCGTCGTTTAAATTTAACCTAATTAAGCTAGAATAGCAGATATCTAATTAGAGTTGTGCCTCCCCTTAGATAAATGAGACGGTCGCCTAGACCTCATAAATAGATAAGGTCTTCATTATTTTAAATTTTTATTAATAATAAAAAATATATAATATTTAAATCAATTAAAATTTAATTAATATATTAATTATTATTTTTAATTTTATTTAAAAATTTTATTTTGACTTTTAAATTTATCTATGCCTATTTTTATTTGTTAGACACTATCATAACTATTATTATCTTATTAAACATTAACATAACCACCTTCATAAATGAATAATTATTATTATATTAATTCTATTACCAACAGAAGTATAATTATCTTCATAAATAGATAATTATTAACTTATTAATTATATTTTTATACATTAAATAACTATCTTCATAAATGAATAATTATTATTATACATATTAGTTATATCACCGATAGAAAATACCTTCATAGATTATTACTATCTTATTAATTATATTTTTATCTGTTAGAAATTATGCGTTAGGTGTTATCTATTTAATTAACTCATTTACAGATAGATCAATGATATTTTATCATATATTCACATGTGATATTTTATCTTTATAGTTTTATTGCTTTGTACTTTAAATCTAATATTTTTTTAAGCTACAATTGAGTTAAGATTGAATGAGAAAGAAAAGAATAAAATAATAATAATAATAACAAAGATAATATTTATTCAATTCTTACATAAATTAGGTCTTCGTAGAAAGCTTCGCTTAAGGCCCCAAAATTCTAAACACCGCCTGTATCTAATCAAGCAATAAATTAATAAAACTTTTATAACACTTACCGAGATAATGCTGTTTCTTTTCCCGGAAGTAATCTTGCATTGAAAAATCAATTCCTCTAGCTTGACATATATATAAGTTTGACATATATATATATATATGTGTGTATGTATATGTATATGTCTTCACTAACTTTAAAATATTTCGCCCCCAATATGCAACCAAGGTACGTAGCCAATTCTTTTTGGCAATTTGGCATATAAGTGAATTTTTAAATATATCTCCTTTCATTTGGTACGATCGAAATATGAGGTGAAGTTATAAATGTCGCAGATCTACCATCTCTCAACAAAAATTATTGATACACTCATTAATTTTACTACCATTTGACCAACTATTTTGTTTTTTTTGGGTACTTTTTACTAAATTTTGATAATTAAAAATTATTAAAATTTAATAAAAAGTTAGTAAAAATTATAAAAAATTACTAAAAATTGATTCTTGCCCACAGTGAGATATTTGTTGATATATTACATATGCATTAATTTGATAGTCGCTATACTTTATAATTCTCTTTGTTTGTAATCCAAAAAAAAAAAATAATCACGGTACACCTTTATAATTCGATCATTTTAGTCGGAGTTTTATTAGTCAGAATTTTAATCAAATTATGAAAAATATATAAAATTCTTTTAAAAAAATTATCAAAACAATGTAAAATACTTGTGTGTCAGTTAAATTTCGTCTGTTTGAGTGTAAAATACTTGCTTCAGTTAATTTACAACCATACGTAAGACTAAGGGACTATGTTATTTGCCAATAATGAGAAGTCCTACGTTAAAAACAAAAAAAAAATTCATGTTTATTTAGTGCAAGTTCTCGTCTAATTAAAAGAATAAATTAACCGGCTTTCTTACTGGGCCTTGCTTGGAGGGTGTGCATGTATGGGAGACTAAATTTGATCTTTCCCCCGTGCATGCAGTGCAGGAATGCAATGACAATTAGTTTGATGTATGGTGCCATATCAATGCTTTGGTGCCACAATGGTTTTTGGACGAGGCCCCTAAAACAATGCGCTTTTGTTTGAAATTTTGGCCCAATTTAAAGGTGGATCAGATCTGTCCCTTGAGACAATTACACAAAAGAATCTGAGGGTCAGGCTTAAACAGGGCCGAGCTCGGCCTATTCTAACCAGCCCAATGGATACCGTGTATGACGTGCTACATCTATGTTAATGCAACGCTAAGAGAGCCTGTTGATGTGATTTTTAACATTAAAGCATGATTGGGAGCCAAATTAAAAAGTTGAAAAAAAAAAAAAAAAAGTAAAAGTTGGTATTAAAGCAATGTAAAAGTAACTGATTGGAAGAAATAAAAAGTTTTTAGAATTTTTAGAAATTTTTTTAAAAAATTTAGAGCTCCAAATGTTCTCTAAGTTAAAAATAAAAAAATATTACTAGAAGAATAGAAAAAGGTCTTCAAACAAGAATAAATTGAACGTTCAAATGTCATTTTCCAAAGAGGATCCAAATTATTTAGTGTTAAAATGTGTAAAGCAACGTTTAAACATCAACGTGCGCTAAGGTAGTTCCACGATTCTATTACCTATTTCGAAATTATTCTAAGAGATTTTTTTAGTTTTTGTTTCCCATTAGATTAGGTCTTATAAAATTATTATAAATGGGATATTTTTAAACTTTTAATAAGATTCTGAACCTAAATTATTTTTCCCTCTTTTTCTAATTTTTGTTATGATCACCAAAAAAAAAAAAAACGTATTTATATATGTACGTTTAATTATTTAATACAAGTTTTTTTTTTTAGTTCTATATCTCATTGATTGAATGGTTGATTGTTCTCAAGATTTTTAAGAGTTTTTTTTAGTTCTACTTCTCATTGATTGAATGGTTGATTGTTTTTAACATTTTTAAAAAACTTATCTTTTTTTTTTTAATAATTTTTGATTAGTTATAAGCAGAAATGGCATATTAAGGACAATGAATACTATCTTTTCTTATGATTTATGGTAGACAAATAATCATATCTTAACATGGATAACCCTTATACATTTTTAAATCTTTGAACTAATTTTGTTTATTTTGAAAACATTAAAATTAATTTTAATGAAAAAATTATTTGGATTGAATTTTCAGCATTCGCAGTTATTTGATTGAGCAATATTTGAGTATTGGGGATTGAAATTTTATAATGAAACTACGGTAAGAATCTGAATCTAAATTTCTATATTAATTTTTCTTAAACACCAATGATTTTCCCTTTTCTCGATAAATTGACTTCAATTTTATTGAACTTACTATTTGTAGACACGCTGTTAAAAGATACAATATTTATGGTGTAGTTTAGTATTACTGGATATTCACCCGATCGTTAATTTTATGACCTTCAAAAATTAATCGAGATGTACGAAAACCAATGCAGACACCTTGAGATATAAAAATATATATATATATATATATATATGTATATTTATATATCCGATTGCAAGTACGTAAGCGAATTATATGCTTTGGGTATAAAGTTGAAAGCTCATTGTCTATTGTGAGGGATTAATATTTTAAAAGATTAACTTTGGTTTTTCATATGATAATAATGTGATCGACATTATTAGCTGGCTTCCAAATACAACCGACAAAACTAATGTTTGTTGTGGAAATAATTCAACCTTGTCGGATCCATGATCCATCAAATGATAATGAATGTATGCTTGTATGTTACAATATCTGCTACAGTTATATGTTACAATTGATGTATACTCGTGGTTGTATTAGTTATCTAAATGTATATATATATATATATATATATATATATGTTACATGATATAGATTTAGGCTGTCTCATTGCTACCCTAACGGGCAGTATCATACCTTGCCTCAGTTGAAAATTGGTTGAAGAATCAGAAACCACCTGGTTATTTTTATTATTTTTATTTTTTATTATTTTGGGTTTAAGGTCATTTCAAATAATTTATGCAGCTTCTCAACATCTCATGCGCTGAGTAAATTTAGGGAGAAAAAAAAGAAAAAAAGAATTTCATATTACTCTGTGCATCATATTGATTTCATAATTATAAGAATTGGCACATATATATCTGAGAAACCCATGCCAAAACATGGAAGAGATAGAAAATTAAACAGATTGAAGACATCAATATGTTTCCCTAGTGATGAAACTCCATATATAGCAGTTTCATGCCGAAGAAGCATGAGCATTTGCCATATCTTAGCCATACAAGCGTGTCAAATATCTCATTTATTACGAGACTAGCTTATTATATAAACCCCATCAGAGCAGAAGGTTTGCTGAACTTCAACTGCTATTTCGATTTTTCCTCTCTCTCTCTCTCTCTCTCTCTCTCTCTCTCTTTTTATTTCTCTCCATATATATGCCTCTATGGATTAATTATATGATGTCGGAAAGAACTGGATTAGAGCAGAAGCTTTGCTGAACTTCAAGAGCTAGTTCCTCCACACTCACTCGGCATTCCAGCCCTATCTGTAACATTTAATTCCCATACAAATGAGAAATAGTGAGAAAGAAGAAAAGAGATAATAAAAGAAACGCAAAGTTCTTATGTAATTGATGCAAGCATAAATTATCAAAAGGAAAGGAAAATCAATAAACTAAAAGGGTGCATTATCGGCTCGATCATAAGACAATCAGTATTTATGATTATCCAAAAATAAGAGATCACGTGTTTAAAACTTAAAAAAAAAAAAAATGATTACATCATATTTTGGATATATAGTTGTTCAAAAGTACCATGCTCAGTGCCTTTTAACCGCAATGTCGTCCTTACCACATATGAGTGATTTCACATGTATATACTAAGATTCCATAATCTCGCTTCTAGCTAGTAGCTATAAAGAAACAATGGTTAAGAAAACCTATATGTATATATGGTGCATATACATGTAATATTGCCAAACATGTTTCACTTGCGTGGATTAGCTGGGGCTTTGCCTCTCCGATATATTTGAAAATGTACATTTGGACATGTATGTGTGCACTTTGTGTATGAATACATCATTACGAGCGTGGCTAATAATGGAGCAAGAATATTAATTTTCTTCTTCTAAAATGATCCACTGTATTTCAGTTGGTGGGTAGTGTGTGCGTGTGTATATATAGCTTCATTTGATTGTCTCAATATTTATGTTAATTACTATGTCTCAATTAAATAGAGTGATGGTATATTTCTCCATACTTTGAACTAAGGGCACATTTGTCTCCTCAAATATGAATGAATTTAGATAGAAATTAGTATTTTATTTTATTTTTTTTATCTCAACTTTAATTTCATTTTTTTTCTTAACATAACATCTATGGCACATTGATATTTGTAATGTTATTCATATTTTATGAGAGATATTATTTTGATAAAAAAATTTAAAAAAATTATAACTTATAACTAAACATGAGATAAAAATTAAGAGCAAAATATTATCTCTTCTCTAACTCCAAATCTAATTAACGAAAACATCTTAAAATTTTAAGGAAATTGCTAATCTTTACTACTTGTTGTGACATTAAAAAAGCATGTAAAAAATAACATTGTCTCCGAATTATCATTTTCTTTGGTTGTCATACTGTGTGTGGACTAATAATATGCTTGTGTACATAGAATATGTATTTATTTATATTTTATACCTTGATGACAAAGGAATATAGAACGGTGTCTTCCATGCTACTTATGTTCAAATGAAGAATCTCAAAAGAGAGCTTCTCCAAAACATTGATTATCTTCGCAATCTGGCCCGGGATTCTCCGAGAAATTGTTCTCAAGATAACGTTCGAACCAGAGATCTTCGCCTCCACGTCTGCAACAGGAGAATTGCAGCATGCTCCGAGTTCCTTAACGTTTTCAATCCCAAAGGGGCTTTCAGGCTGGGGAATTAGTTGCAGTGCCCTTGGACTTGGACTTGGACCAGGGCTAGGGCTTAGACTCTTCCTTTGTTTTTTAGACTCCAAAGACTGAAGAACTTGGTGCAACTCCTTGATGAATTCTATCACACCCCCTATAATAGATGCTTGGTCTCCCTTCATATGATTATATTTAGAAATCAAGTTTCAAGCCTTGAGTACACATTTATATGCAATTGTTCTGTGTTATAAATATAGATAGATAGATAGATAGATAGATAAAGAGAGAGAGAGAGAGATACCCTCTTGATGTAGAAGCATGGGGTCAAGGACCTTAAGACCTTGAGATGTTCATTCATCTGTCTTCTCCTGTTTCTTTCCACCGCTATGTGAGACATGTTTTGGTTCAGCACAAGCTTTGAGTTCTCTGAGTCTTTGACCCAGTTTTATTTATGTTCTTTAAATGCAGCATGGTGGTCTCTTTCTCTATTTATAGGCAACTATACCGCACACATTAGGTTAGGTAGATATCTCTATATACTTCTAGCTAGGTTCTTATTAAATGCACTATGTTGCACTCCCGTGAGGCTAATTTTACTGCCTCCCCCACCCCCCTTCTCTCTCTCTCTCTCTCTCTCTCTCTCTCTCTCTCTCGTATATATTACTTCTCACGTTTATTATCTAGGGGACAATTACGTGCCTCGCGTGAGTTAGAAAAAAAAAAAAGTATAGGGAAGGTTATACTCATATCATCTTTGTCATGCACATTTACCTGCTCCTTCTCCTCTATCATGCATGCCTTGCTTGGCTCTTCATCTCGAGTATGTGTGAGCTTGTAGTCTACACACACACACGCACTATATATATATATATATATCCATTTCCAAAAATAATACTGAAAGACTAAAATAATTTACTCTTTGGATGTGTCTTTCCCCTCTACCTGATTATATATTACGCAATTCTTTTAGGTGAACAAGGTGTTTTATATAGAAAGATAGTTGTATTAGAAAAAAAATGGAGGCACTAGGTAGTAGGCAGACGGTCGACAAACATGACCATTAATTAAACAAGTTAAATGACCTTCACAAGTCTCCTTGTCATGCCTTAAAATGGCTGAAATATTTCAACTGAACTATTTATATGCCCTGTATAGAGTTAAAAAATTACACACCCATAATTTACTTACAAGTTCATCTTGAGCTATATTAATACATACAATATATATGATCAATGTATAGTCGACAATAGGAATAAGATTGAACTGTGGTAATTGATAGGCAAAAGGTTGGCACACATATTTACTTATTTAATTTTCCATTTGTGGAACTCAATCTTAATTAGATCCCAACTAGCCAATGTTTCCCAATATAATCTTGTGTGTAAATTAAGTATGGGCATTGATTTATCATGAACTCTATTAATGTGGCCTCAGAGAGAGGATAAAAAAAATGACTAAATAAGATGGATATATATATATATAGATATGTATGTATGTATGAAGGAGAATGATTAATAAGGCCACCAAGGAAACAGTAAAATATTTATGTGGCCGGGAATGGCAACCAGAAAAAACGTAGCAAAGAATTATGTTTCTGAGATAGAGATGACAACTGGGAGGACTTATAATTATTTACTGGTTGGATTGCAGGCTTTAATAATTCCCAGCTGGGTAAGTTGATCAGGCAAAAGCTTCATAGTGATTGAAGAAATTGCTGATTTATATCAATTCTGTGTTACCTTCATTTATTTAGAAGGGCCGATTTCGTGGTGGTGATCTAGAGTTTCGCCAGTCGGACAATTGCTAATGCCGGTCTTTATGTTTTTATTTATAGTAATCATGTTTCTCACCAAAGAAAAATATCAGAAAGACTACATATAAGAGGAGGATTTCAAATTTTAACATATAAGAGGAGGGTTTCAAAGTTTAGGTACTCAGAGGAGGATCATCTATATCTTACATGGCGAAATAATTTTTTTCATGCATCGATATGGGACAATTTTTAACACAATTATCAGGCCTTCATCCTTCTTCAGGGTCCTCCAAGATAACAAGGGTAACCCAAATTTGACATTCATGAACAGAGTCCACCAATCCACAACCTTCGACAGCAACATAATATCAGTAAACCAGTAGTAGATTTCTCTTTTTCATGTCAATCAAAACAGTTAAGCTTCTCTGCCTATATGTACTCAGCAAAAATGAATCAGATACTCCAGTGGACAGGTGACATGCACAAGCTCTCAAAACCAAGCAATCTGATCTTTCAATCAATTTAACCCCTGCTCTAGCCAAACAATAAGAAAAAAGTTTGATTCACTGAGATTAGTTTTTTATAGAGATTATGAAGGAAACATCTATGGTGATTGAAAAATAGAGGCTGGGTTATTGAATCTACTGGATGAGAAATTGACAATTGATTGTGCATGTACTTCATTGTGCTATCAAGAATATTGACCAAACCTCTCCAAGCTTTGTGGAATTTGATTATGAACACGTCTTGGCTCTAGGGCAATACTCTAAGATTTAGTCCGACCTGAATGACGGAGAGTATTTACTAGCGCATTCAGTGGCAGATTTAGGAATTTTTTTTAGTGAAGTCAAAAAAATTCATAAAATCAATATTATGAGTATCTGGAGTTGTAAAAATTAATGTAAATTTATAAAAATTATAATTTCATAATTCGTATAGTAAGTAAAAAATTTAAATTTTATAAAAATTTATAGGGTTTTATAGAATTCTTAGCAGATCTATTATAAAAATAATGATTAAAAATTTTAAATTTTATAAAAGTTTGTAGAGTTTTGTAGAGTTTCAAACAGATCTATCATAAAAATAATTATTAACATTTTATTCTCACAACCTTTCATCTTTTTTTACCCCACTCATTCAAAAATCAGTTTTAATGAGTATATTAAAAAAATCTTAATTCATTTGTAATTCTATAAAATATACATTATATAATTAAAATAAATAAAATTTTACAAAAAAATATTTATCCCTATTAAATATTAAATGCTAAACATAATTTTGTAATTTTTTATAGGTTTAGAGATATAAAAGTTTGGAAGTTGAATACTCACGCAATAAACATTTTCAACTGTACATGTATAAATACAAAACACGATAATCGGTCATGAGAAGAAGAGTTTTGAAAAATAAAATCTTTTTTTTGCGAGTCGGGTAATTTTTTTTTTTTTTTTTTAAATTTTTCTGCCACTCAGCCACGTGTGACTCTGCCAATACATTGGTGTATTGTGGGATTTGAGGAGAATAGAATTAGAGTAGATTTAAGTAATATTTACTATTTTGTAATAATTTTGTAATCATTTAATTCATAATGAATTATTTTTTGGGTTTCGATTTGGGATTTTTCTACGAGAGTCTCGTTAAATCCTGGTATCTCTCGTGTGACGGATTATGTTTTGTAATTACATTTATTATTTGGTTTTGTGGTCTGCTCATTTATCGTTCCACAACACTCCATATGTATCTAAATTTTCAAATCTATTACCTGCACTAGTTTAAAAAATATGTATCGTACGTAGTATTTTCTTCGTCTAAGCAATGTGTGACAAAAATGCTTAATTACACTTATGTCGTGATGATATATCTGTCATATACTTGCCATGAGTTAATCAACCAATTACCATACAATACTACATTTTAAATAATTAAAAATGCAATTGACAAGTGGACCTGAAGACATACTTTTTAATTAAAACTCCGTTTAAAATTTTATAAAGCAACTTTATAAAGTATCATTAAATTTTAAACAATTTTACAGAATTTAAATATATTATATTTCACAAATTACGAAATTATAATTTTTACCAAATTTATATTATCTTTTTTTTTTTTTTAATACTCCACTCAGAATCTTGAACTGCGCTTCACATGGCTCGCCATTTTCAATTAATGAAAGAAAGTTTCAACGAAAGCTTGACATATATGCGATGTTATATGAAATTGTAGGCCTCGTTTATACGAAGTATGCAAATTGGAGGCATAGCTTATACGAATTGAACACGTGTGTAGTAAATCTATGAATATATGCAATATTGATAAATAATTTTTTAACACAGGCAAAGTCTTTAATCTCGAATTAAAGGCATTTTTATAAATATTAGTAAACCCAAAGTAAAGTGGCAGGCAAATAAGGAGGCATTAGTAAACCAGTATATATATATATATATATATATGTGATTGTGTTTGAAGCTCTACAAAGAAAAAAAAATTAATAATAATAATAAAATTTTATAAATTTATATAAAATTTAAAATTTTTATTTATTGTACAAATTATAAGATTATAATTTTTATAAATTTATATTAGGGAGTTTTTGGAGACACTATTTTTAGTATTTTTTATTAAAATTTTTTAGTTATAATTTTTGATGTATTTGGTGAAATAAGTAATAATTTTTAACAATTTTTAATAACTTTTTACAATTTTTGGGTGCTTAGTAAAATTTTTGATAAATTTTAATAATTCTTAGTAACTTTAGACAATTTTTAGTAATTTTGGTAACTTTAACAAATTTAAGTAATTTTCGAGTTGAGAAGAGTAGAAAAATGACAAAAATTAGTTATATATCAAACGCTAAAAAATCAAAAATTAATAAATTTTTTTGCTAAATATTACGTTCCCAGGCGCCCCCTTAATTTTTTTCACACCAAACACTTTCTATATATATATTAATTAGAGAGTGCGAAGGACAGCTCTGCAGTTGTAATTAATTATCTGATTCGCCTATTAATGAATGCAAAATTTATTATAAAATCCACCCCCATAAACTACTGAAATCGGAAAATCGCCACTCGAGGTAACATTTTTCTCCAATATTAGGGCAGTTGATGAACTGGCTGGCAAGGCTCACCATCTCTGACCAACCGCAAGGTCAAAAAGGACGTACGTGGCTATAAACAGTAGTAATTTAGAATATTTTTTTCTTATTACTTAGAAATTGCACTTTGACCTTATTAATCTGGCGTTTGAACGCGTAGGCCTCAGGGAGGATACCTTGACTCTCAATTCTCAATATGGAGTGCCTCGTTTCGCTTTCGCATGTGTTTATTCATCTCTCTTGGAAGGGCTAGCTGGTGGCATTGAAGGGATAGCGGGATTGGGAAGGACTCAAGTTTCTTAATTTGCCGAAACAACTGGCACTGGCTCTTAAATTGCCATATAATTATTTCTCTCTTTGTATCTCATCTTCAAATAAGCATGGACTTAAGGGCTTATTCATGGCTGGTGGGGTACCAAAAGACTTGTCCAACTCACTTATTGCCACTCCACTCCTCATTAATCCAGTTTTTCCGGATCAAATCAACCATCTGCTCCCTATTTCATTCATGTGAAATCCATCAAAGTAGATAGGTAAGTAATTGTCTCACTCAACACTTCTTTGCTAACCATTGACAAGAGTGGGTTCGGTGGGACTAGAATTGGTTCATTAGAGCCTTACACCATTTTGCATACTTCTATCTGTAAGTCACTTGTCAGTGAGTTCATCAAGAAGGCTGAATCTTGGAAAATCAAGAGAGTAAAATACATAGCGCCATTTGGAGCATGTTTTAGCTCGAAGAACATTGCCAAGACGAAGACTGGACCAGCTGTGCCAGCAATTGATTTAGTGCTAGCTAACCGGAACGAGATCAGTGGTAGTAGTGTGTATTGGAGGATTTATGGCGGCAACTCATCAATGGTGAAAGTTAAGAGAGATGTTCTGTGCCTTGGTTTTGTAGATGGAGGATTAGAGGCAACAACATCTATAGTCTTGGGTGGGCTAATCTTCCTGAGTTTGATCTGGCTTCCTTTGTGTTGGGTTTTAGCAGTCCACTCTCTCTGTCCATGAGGAACTCAACCTGCTCCAATGTCGTCAGACCTTCCAATTCTTTCCATCTCTGGCAGTTGCAAATTCAATAATCCCAGCTGAGTTTAATTTTAATACAAGTATGTATCAAAATTAACGTTTGGTGTTTTGTGTGGTGCTTTTTATTTCAAAAATAAAACTGTACGTGGATGTTAAGTTGTTAAACTTTATTTCGGATATTTCCTCTATGTTTGTTACTGAAGTTTCTTTATGTCGGGTATTTCAAGGAAAAAAAATTAAAATTTATTTTTCAAAGTATAGCATTTGTCCTATCAGAGAGCTACAAAGAAGATGAAGAATCTATTTATGGTATTCCCTCTTACCTCTCCGTAATTGAGTGAAAGGACATAGAAACACCTCACTTGCGCGGTAGTAGGGGAACACTTCCGCACCCAAAAAACTGGGATGTTGGATCCCGAAGACGCGCTGAAACTTTTTGCAATAAATATAAACAATTTAAATATGTAGATTATATAAATAAATTATCAATAAACTAACTTAAATTATAGTATATTTTATTAACAACAATTCACAAAAGTTATTTGTTCAATTTAAAATTTATAAAAAACATTATATATACATGCCATATGTATTATCCGTTTTGTACTTAATTAGCTATTTTTTAGGAAGTCATCCGCTCTGGTACTGTCTTCACTCGATTATGCTTATTTTATTTTATTTTTATGCTCCAAAGAGTACCATAGTGAGACAGTGTGGAATTTTTTCCCCAAAAAGAAAAAAATTAATAAATAAATAAAATAAGAGATAAAAAAGGGAGTTGTGGATGTTAAGGTTTTTTTTGGAGTCCCAAATTTTGCAAAACAAATTAAAAAGTTGCTAAATTTTAAATTGTTGGGTGCTTGTTGTATCTCTCAAAAAGTGTTAAAAAGTTAGAAAAGTTGGTAAAAGTTGAAAATTTTTGGTGCTGAAAAAGTTGAAGAAATTTGAAAAATTAAATAAAATTAGAAATTTTTGGAGATATTTGTCACTCCAAACATACACTAAGGCTTCGTTTGGTTACAAAAAAAAATTCTAACTTTTTTATGTAGTTTTTTTTTTCTTTTTTTGTCTTATATAATTTTTTTCACCAAAATTTAATTTTTTTTTAAGGAGTTGTAGTTTTTAAGCCTGTTAGCTAATTTTCTTAAAAACAATAAAAACTTCACGTCTGCTAAGGTTTAAGCTAGAAAAATTTTTAAAAATCAATTTTCCGTCACTCTTTTATTCAAACGAATTGTTTTTACATTTTATTTATTATTATTATTTTTGAATGCGATTGCTTAAAAACTACGGCTTCTAATTTTTTTTTTTAATTTTGATAAAAAAAAGTCACATGGAACGAAAAATAACTAAAAAAAAAAATTAATTTATTTTTAAACCAAAGAAGCTTAAAAAGAGAAATTTCCGCACAATTGCCCCTTGATAAAGCAAAGGCCATCCCCCTATAATACATAAATATGGCTCTGATCGAAGTTCTATCAAATAAAATAAAATCTTACAAAATTTTATAAACACGAATTATAAGATAATAAAATTTAAATTATTCACTCACTGTATAAATTACGAGACATTTACTTTTATAAATTTTATTTTATTTTATATACCTTTATACAATTTTAAACACACCTTATATACGATTTCAAACCTATCGGATATGGATATTTGAGTAGGTTTGGGGAGAAAAGCTGAGCAAGAAAAAAGGCCAGAAGGGACAAGGAATATGCTTTGGATATATCTCTTTGCAGTTTACACATTCGCGCACATGTACTAGACCTCCAAATAAATTAATCACATGCCAAACAGATAATGATAAGGTAAATCCAAGTCCAGAACAACACGAATCTACTCAGCAAAGGTATACAAATTCCGAGTCCTTATCCTCCGTCAACGCTGGAGTCAATGCTGGCCAGACGCGGCAACCCAACAACCCAATATAATATATATATGTACTTATATATATATATACACACACATTATCTACTTATCTTTGTCTGGGCTCTAGCTCTCTTCCATGGCTTCTTCTCTTCAGTTCCTTCTTCTTTCTTCATTCATCTTCTCAGTCACTTCCTCTTTTCCTCAGAGACCCAGATTACACACCGCCATGGAGCTTCCTGTCAGAAAAGATGCTTCAACACCCCAGTATATGACCCACTTATATCAAGGCACATCCAAGTGTACTACCCGTCAAGCTTGTAGTTGATCTGGGCGGTCCATTCCTCTGGGTTGACTGTGCCTGTGGACACGTGTCATCACCCCATCGTCGCTTCCACTCCGGCTCACTGCAGTGCTCAAGGGCAAAGGCCAATGGTTGCTTCTCCACTACTGCTTCTTGCAGCCTCAACACGGCGAACGCCATCACAGGGGAGGTCACAGAAGGGGAGCTAGCAGAAGGCATCATAGCCGTTGATTACGGTTCAGATCAGCTGGGTTTGATCAGCACCGTTGATGACTTCCTATTTTCATGCGTACCCGCGTCGCTACTAAAGGGCCTACCAAGCGGGGCCAAAGGAATGTTGGGCCTCGGGAGGACTAGAATTGCACTACCACCACAACTCGCCACCAGATTTGGAACCCACCGGAAATTCTCCGTCTGTTTATCGTCCTCCGACGGCGTCATCCTCCTCGGCGACTGGACACGTGTCGCGCTTCCTCATCTCGAGGTATGGAAGTCACTAATGTACACACCCTTAATTTCAAACCAAATGGGGACGCTAGAAGATTACTACATTAATATGCAGTCTATTAAGGTAAATGGAAGACGATTAATTCTTAATGAATCCTTATTGTCCATAAATAAAGATGGTTTTGGAGGGACTAAACTAAGCACAATTGTTCCTTATACGACCATGGAGAGCACAATCTATGAAACATTTACGAAATCTTTTGTTGAAGTTGCTACATCCATGAACTTGTCTAGGGTGTCGTCTGTGCCGCCGTTTGGGGCCTGTTTTAGATCGAATGGGGCCCAGAAAACTCCGGAGATTGATCTTGTGCTGCAGAGTGAGTTGGTGAAGTGGAGGATCCATGGTAGGAACTCAATGGTTCGAGTGAGTGATGAAGTGATGTGCTTAGGTTTCTTGGACGGAGGCTTTAGCCCAAGGGCTTCGATTGTCATAGGGGGTTACCAATTGGAGGATTATCTTCTGGAGTTTGATTTGGCTAGTTCTATGCTTGGGTTTAGCTCCTCATTGTTGGTGGGACAAAGAAGTTGCTCTGACTTCAAAATGCATTCCCAACCAAGTGAGTCAACAATTTGATTCGTCTCTTTTTTTTTTTTTTTTCCCATTTTTTTTAGGGGCGTGTTAAATTGGATTGTCAATTAGAACAAATTCCTCTACGGGTCCCTATATCCTTATTCCACAGTTCTTCAACTTATTATGAGAATCATTATAGAAGAATAAAAGATACTCAAAAAAATAAACTAAACACTTTATTGATCATGACGTAGGTGTATACATACACAAAGTATGCATCAACTTTGGAGACCTCTGATCATGGTTTGATTTACTATATAATTGCAATTCAAAAACCTATAATCATGGGCTGAGTTATCCAATAATTGTGGGGCTGAATTGTCTTATTGACTCTCATAATTTAAAAAATTATTGATTTGATTTATCGTGTCCTATTTTCTTTATAATAATTAAATATGGGCGAGATAGGAAAGAGCCTCTGAACATTCTGATAAATCGCGTTAAGTGTGCTTTTCTGCCGTCTTTGAGTTTATGTTATGAGCCAACCTTTTCTGGCTACTCTTTGTAGGATTCAGAAGCTTTAGATAGCACTCGAGAGAATTCCTTACACATGGTAAAAAAATTCCTGCAAAGAGGTGTTTGCTTCTCAAATCATTACATGCAATCCTGAGATTGGTTATTGGTATAAATAATGACTATATATAAAATTATTGTACAAGATTAATATACGGAATGATATAATTTTATATCATATTCAAAATGGAAGAAAAGTTTAAAAATATGTTCTGTTTCTGCTATTACGTTACACAAATTATATTTACATATATGTTTATTAATTTAAGTATATTTAAATATTTTTTAGTAAATGTTCTGAGAACGCTTTCGATTTTATGTTCTTAAAAAATTAATGTTCTTACATTTTTGTGTTTGTATGGTTTTTAGTTTTCTAAAATTTCATACTAATAATTACTTAGGGTATATTTGGAACAACAATTTGTCAAGTAAAGGAAATTCAAGATTATTTTTCTTATTTAATTTATGATAAAAAAATATAAAGAAAAATACATGGGCTTTTAGAAAATAAAATTTTATTTTATTGATTATTCTATTTTATTTTCATATTTTCCTAACTCACTCAAACAAGAATATTGATTTGAAATTTAATAAATTTTTTCTCCACTTCTTCTCATATTTGTTTCCTCCTTTCTTTCCTCCTTCCAAATTTTCAATCCAAGCGCACCCTTTAATCAAAAAGTAATACTCAGTGTAGGAAATTACCCAAAAAAAAAAATTACTCAGTGTAGGAGACAATTGGGGTTTTTGGAGGCCGGTCACTATTTATGAACTTATAAACATTTAAGTCATACCCAAAAATCTTATTTGTGAATAAGTCACACTTGCAACAAAAAGACCAAAAAGGATATCACGCGTTTTTCACTACATTTCAAAACTATCAGTTTTATCCGAAAATAGTGCACACTTTACTCATAACTTCCGTGACTTTCCATCTTCTTTATAAAGCAAGTAAAACTGATTTTTTGAAACAAAATCAAAACTGTTTGAGAAAAACCTAATTCCGCGACTTTCCATCTTCTTTACAAAATAAGCAAAACTGATTTTTGGAAACAAAATCAAAACTATTAAGGAAAACAATACCACATAATAAAACATTATCGCATAAAAACAGTACCGCATAAAAACAGTACCACATAATAAAACAGTACCACATAATAAAACAGTGCCGTATAAAAAAACAGTACCTCATTAAAACAGCACCATTCTTTGCATGATATAGTCATGCGGTACTGTTTTTGAACGAGCATGCATCCTAAAAAAAACAGTACCGCAGACATGTGGTACTGTCACACATGCGGTACTGTCGGTCATTCGTTTGATATGTGAACTATTTTTGTGTTTACATGTGATGTTTGCATGATAGAGTCGTGCGGTACTGTTTTTGAACGAGCATGCATCCTAAAAAAAACAGTACCGCAGACATGTGGTACTGTCACACATGCGGTATTGTCGGTCATTCGTTTGATATGTGAACTATTTTTGTGTTTACATGTGATGTTTGCATGATAGAGTCGTGCGGTACTGTTTTTGAACGAGCATGCATCCTAAAAAAAACAGTACCGCAGACATGTGGTACTGTCACACATGCGGTACTGTCGGTTATTCGTTTGATATGTGAACTATTTTTGTGTTTACATGTGATATTTGCATGATAGAGTCGTGCGGTACTGTTTTTGAACGAGCTTGCATCCTGAAAAAAACAGTACCGCAGACACATGCGGTACTGTCACACATGCGGTACTGTCGGTCATTCGTTTGATATGTGAGCTATTTTTGTGTTTATATGTGATGTTTGCATGATAGAGTCGTGCGGTACTGTTTTTGAACGAGCATGCATCCTAAAAAAAACAGTACCGCAGACATATGGTACTGTCACACATGCGGTACTGTCGGTTATTCGTTTGATATGTGAACTATTTTTGTGTTTACATGTGATGTTTGCATGATAGAGTCGTGCGTTACTGTTTTTGAACGAGCATGCATCCTAAATAAAACAGTACCGCAAACATGTGGTACTGTCACACATGCGGTACTGTCGGTCATTCGTTTGATATGTGAACTATTTTTGTGTTTACATGTGATGTTTGCATGATAGAGTCGTGCGGTACTGTTTTTGAACGAGCATGCATCCTAAATAAAACAGTACCGCAGACATGTGGTACTGTCACACATGCGGTACTGTCGGTTATTCGTTTGATATGTGAACTATTTTTGTGTTTACATGTGATGTTTGCATGATAGAGTCATGCGGTACTGTTTTTGAACGAGCATGCATCCTAAAAAAAATAGTATCGCAGACATATGGTACTGTCATACATGCGGTACTGTCGGTTATTCGTTTGATATGTGAACTATTTTTGTGTTTACATGTGATATTTGCATGATAGAGTCGTGCGGTACTGTTTTTGAACGAGCTTGCATCCTGAAAAAAACAGTACCGCAGACACATGCGGTACTGTCACACATGCGGTACTGTCGGTCATTCGTTTGATATGTGAACTATTTTTGTGTTTACATGTGATGTTTGCATGATAGAGTCGTGCGGTACTGTTTTTGAACGAGCATGCATCCTAAATAAAACAGTACCGCAGACATGTGGTACTGTCACACATGCGGTACTGTCGGTCATTCGTTTGATATGTGAACTATTTTTGTGTTTACATGTGATGTTTGCATGATAGAGTCGTGCGGTACTGTTTTTGAACGAGCATGCATCCTAAATAAAACAGTACCACAGACATGTGGTACTGTCACACATGCGGTACTGTCGGTTATTCGTTTGATATGTGAACTATTTTTGTGTTTACATGTGATGTTTGCATGATATAGTCATGCGGTACTGTTTTTGAACGAGCATGCATCCTAAAAAAAAAGTACCGCAGACATGTGGTACTGTCACACATGCGGTACTGTCGGTTATTCATTTGATATGTGAACTATTTTTGTGTTTACATGTGATGTTTGCATGATAGAGTCATGCGGTACTGTTTTTTAACGAGCTTGCATCCTGAAAAAAACAGTACCGCAGACACATGCGGTACTGTCACACATGCGGTACTGTCGGTCATTCGTTTGATATGTGAACTATTTTTGTGTTTACATGTGATGTTTGCATGATAGAGTCGTGCGGTACTGTTTTTGAACGAGCATGCATCCTAAAAAAAACAGTACCGCAGACATGTGATACTGTCATACATGCGGTACTGTCGATTATTCGTTTGATATGTGAACTATTTTTTGTATTTACATATGATGTTTATATGATAGAGTCATGCGGTACTGTTTTTGAACGCGGTACTGTTTTTGAACGAGCATGCATCCTAAAAAAAACAGTACCGCAGTCATGTGTTTAAATACGTAATCCAAATCTGTATATATTCATTCGATCGACGTTAATCTCACAGCACAAACTCGCGTAATCCGTGTGTATTCCTTCGTATATAATCCTTTAACAGATTTTTATCTCACTATATGTTCACGCAATTAATAAGGAATGAAACAAAAACGGAAAACGTGATTTTCGGTTCCATAATTTTCGGCAACTCCATCTCAGTTAATTATAGAAAAAGGGCATTTAAGTCATATTATAAATTATATTCAAAACAAACTCGTGGGACCCACTCAAAAGTATGACTTAAATACAAAACTTTTCACATTAATGTGACTTAAAAGCAATACTTTTTTTTGAGTGTGACTAATAACTTTAAAAGATTACCAAGTATGACTTGGATACAATTTTCCGTAGATACTACCAGTGCAGCTAGGGCCCAGGACGTTTAATTTCCTGTAGCATGCCCACCGGAATTGAAATATTTGATCTTGTGCTTCTGTAACTGATATCTATACTGATATATTAAGGAGGTGTTTGAAGTGATAAAAAATAAGATACAGTGAGATAATTTAAGATAATTTGTAGGTTTATAATTCGTGTAGTGAAATAAAAAGTGAATAATTTTTAAATATTTTCAAAAATTTTTAACATTTTTCAGTGCGCCAAATACATCCTAAAATGCTAAGGGTTGAGGGGAGGGTGACATGTGAGCATTGGTTTTTATTTATTTTTATGAGTTTTTATAAAAATACCACTCAAATTATCCTTCTTTTTTTATTTCTTTTTTTAACAGACGGAGTTAGTGTTTAGAACAAATAGAACAGAATTAGATAGTTTGAAAATGTAATAGTTGTATTTGATAGTCTAAGAACGAAATAGAAAAAAGAAGGATATTTCGAGTGATATTTTCATAAAAAAAACTTATTATTTTATAAATAGTTTTTAAATTTTAACACTTTATTCATTCTTTTTGCATCATATTAAATGAATTGATTTATTTAAATATTTTATTAAACTAAAATCATTTTTAATAAATAATATATTATTATAATGATTTATTTTATTAAAATGAAAATAATAATTTATGATTAAAATGATTTATTTTATTAAACTAAATTTATTTTTTAAAAAATAATAATTACATATTAAAATATTTATTTTTATTGAAACTAAATTAATTAAAAATAAAATAATAATTTATTATTAAAATAATTTATTTTATTAGATTATAGTTGTGTTTTAATTAATAATAATTACATATTAAAATAACTTATTTAAGTAAAATTAAAATTAATGATAATTGCATATTAAAATAATTTGTTTATTAAATTAATATTACCATTAAATTAATATTATTAAAATAATTTATTTTATTAAATTAAAATTTTTTAATAAGTAATAATTACCTCTTAAAATTATTTATTTTATTAAAATATTTTTATTACATCAAATTAATTTTAATAAATAAAATATTAATTCATTATTAAAATATGTTAGTTATTAATATATTTTATTAAAATTAATTATTTCTAAAAAAAATATATAATGTTAAATTATTTAATTTAAATATTAATAAAATTAAATATTTTATTAAAATAAAATTAGTTACCATAAACAAAATTATACTTCCAAACATGTTTTAATTTTTATTTCAAAAAACTTAATTGAAAATAGAAAATTTCAAACAAAAACTGTTGAGGATAAACCGAAACAAACATAAATATTACAAATAAGCTTTAAATTTAACAAGAGTTTTTTTTTTTTTTTGTAAGAATATTCCTCGAACTATTTTTTTTTTTTTTTTTTGTTATCAAATTATCAAACGCACTTTTTATATTTTCAAACTATCCAATTCCATTGTTTTTGATAAAGTTAATGGATGAGATTAATGTTTGGACAAAATAAAATGAAATTGGATAATTTAAAAATGTAATAAGTACGTTTGATAGTTTGAAAATAAAATTAAAAAAAATAGTTTGAAGGATATTTTCATTAAAAAAAACCCTTTGTTTATTTTTTGGTGTGTATTTCTTCGTCTCTCTACCTACTCAATTGTATGAGATACTGTACTCACTACCTATCTAGACCAACCTCAGAATACATAAACCACCAAAACCTAGTTGAAAATTAAATTCAACTAGCAGAATTACCTGTACATTGTTAAATATTTTTGTATTATATCTAATTTGTTAATATAAAAAAGAAATATGCATAAAATGTAAGATAATGTATAATGTAATAAATATGTAATGTTTGAACATTTAAACAAAATATTCAAATATCTAATTTATAACAAAATAATTTATTATAGATTTAGTATAAAACATGCTAAATGTCGATACTCCAAATAAAAAATAAAATACAAAAAAAAAAAAAACACCTATAACAGCTCCAACAATTCCTCAGATACTTCTAATATTAGTAAAATGATCCCATTATAGACTTATAAAAAACAAAAAAAATGCAATATGTATCGATTTTCCAAATAAAAATAATATATAATGTTAAATTAATTAGTTTAAATAATGATAAAATTAAATGTTTTATTAAAATAAAATTAATTACCGTGAGCAAAATTGTCCTACCAAACATGTTTCTATTTTTATTTCAGAAAAAAATAATTGAAAATAAAAAATTTAAAACAAAAGTTGTTGAAGATAAACAAAAAAATCATAAATATTACAAATAAGCCTTAAATTTAACAAGAGTTTTTTTTATGAAAATATCTCTTAAACTATCTAATTTCATTCTATTTGATAAAGTTAACGGATGGATTTAGTTTCGGACCAAATAGAACAAAATTGGATAGTTCAAGAATGTAATAAGTGCGTTTGATAGTTTAAATATGAAAAAAAAAAAAAAGAGAGGAATAATTTGAAGGATATTTTCGTTAAAAAAAAACCTTTATTATTTTTTGGCATGTTTCTTTGCGTCTACTTACTTAATTATTTGAGACGCCATACTCACTACCTACCAACCAGCTAATGCTCGGAATATATAAACCACCAAAACCTAGTTGAAAATTAAATTGAGCTAGCAGAATTACCAGCGCATTGTTAAATATTTTTGTAATATATTTAATTTTTTATATATAAAAAATTAATATGTATAAAATGTAAAATAATGTGTAATGTTTAAATATTTAAAGAAAATATTCAAATATCTAATTTATAACAAAATAATTCATTATAGATTTATAAAAAAAATATGATGGATGTCGATACTCTAAATAAAAATAAAATGCAAAAAAAAAAAAAACACACTAATGAGACCACCAACAATTTCTCACATATCTCTAATATTAGTAAAATGATCCCATATAGACTTATAAAAAATAAAAAAAATACAACACATGTCGATCTTCTAAATAAAAAATAATATACAAAAAAAAAAAATGAAACATGTGTCGAATTGTTAATAATTTCTAAATTTTTTAACATAAAAATAACATTAGTATCTCAATCAAAAATCAAAAACATAAAGAAAAATTAAAATACATGCGTCAACTTATAATAAAATTACGTACTTATCACTATTCATATAAATTGCTCTATATTAATTCATTACTATAGATTATATGAATTCATATAATTTATATTAATACATTAATGTTGAGTTACTAACGTTATTTTTACCATTAGTATATGTTTTCTAGTACAATATTAGGTAAGTTATGAAAATATATTTTCTACTACAATGTTCAGTAAAAAGTATACATGCAGCGAGCCGACCCAAGTTTAATTTTGAACCGGAATCGAAATCTTTGATCTTGAGCTTTGGTAACCATATATTATTTTTAATTAAAGGTAGAGGGTAATACGGAAAAAATTGGGCATCTCTCAACAAACTTTGATCGGAAGTGTGAGTGTAGTTTCTTCAAGTTGTTAGGCATGCTCAAAATAAAGTAAATTTAATAAAAACTCTGTGCAACTTATTTTTTAATTAAAAGAAGCAAAGTACAAATTTAATGGCCTACTTGTGTTATAAAAATAAGCAAACGGCATCATTTACATAAATTATGATTTTCTTCGGTTTACTTTATTTATTAACTTGAAGGCAGAGTATAAGGGAATCCATCAACCATGTGAACAAGTAAAAAGACAAAATTGCCCCTTTGGGGTGGTCAAGTGGGGGTTCGGGAGTGCCTGAAGACTTGAACCGCGTGTGATCCCAGGTTCGACTCTCTCTTCGGAAAGGGGCAGGTTACCGTTTCGGCGGACTTCTAACAGCCCCTCGATCGAGTCGGTCAGCCAAAGCTTGCTTAGGTTGGTTTACCACCTCCTGGGTCATTGCCGGCTTAGTCCACGGGGCGGGCTTCACCCAGTGCGCACCCTCGAGTAGCGGCTGCGGGCTTCTTCACTACATTTGCAGCCTGAATTTTCTCTAACAAATTTATTAAAAATTTAATTTTTTAATTTTTGTAATTTTTTTAAACTTTCTTCGTAAAAAAAATTAATTTTTTCAAAATTTTTTCAATTATTATCAACTTTTTATTTGTTGTTTCTAATTTTTTTTTCTAATTTTCCAATTTTTCTTTAATTTTTACTGAGCACACATGTAATTTTATCAAAATTAACCACTGATGGTATTATAATTAAAGTTGTAAAAAAAAATTTATTATTTTAATTTATCAAACACCCCCAATGTGGAAGATGGGGGAGGGAATCCATCAACCACGTGAACAAGCATGAATGACACCTTGAAAGCCTTGATCGTGATTAATTAATTATTTCCAATGTTTTTGTTTTTTTTTTTAAATCGAGTAGTACCTTTATTAATTGAGTGGTGCATGTAAAGCGCAAGGAGAATTTAAGTATTGATCTTATCATCCTATATATAGCTTGTCAATCAAGCAAGTGGTCAATATATTTGAGATTAATCGACAGTTTTATTTAAATAAATTAATATACATATATTGCAATGAATTGAGGCATACATTTAATAATTAAAATATTTAAAATGTAATAATAATAAAATTATATTAGGATATGCCTTGCAAAAGCATAATATTGGAAGTAAATTCTCTTAGGCTATCCTCCAAATAAGTGGTGATGAATAATTAAAAAGGCTAAAAAATTATTTAGTGCTCTTAAAATATATACTCCCAATCAATTAAAATAGTATCGCAGAAGCACAATTATAATGGGTCTTACTAAACTGTATTTGTGTGACACAATTTTAACAGATTTAGAGTATTATTTTTAAAAGCATTAAATATAATTATGATTTTTCATGAATGAGGTAATTTGAAAAGTGCTAACATAAAATTAAAAAAAATAAAAAAAGAAGTAGTAGAAGGTGCGGTAGAAGGGGTGTGGTAATTTTGAGGGCGTAAAATATTTTATATATAGAAGATACTTGGTACACTGAAAAATATTAAAAATTACAAAAACTTATCAATTTCTTTTAATTAAATTTTGTTACATATTATTTTTATATAAATTTTTTTATACTTTTATTATATTTTTTACCATTTAAACGCCCATATACACGCATCATAGTCGTTTAGAAATTTAAAAACAAACCGACAGAAAAGCCGTCTTGAAAGTCAAATTGCAAATCCTCCCACTTTTGGTGCTTCTGTTCGTTCAAATAGTTTAAAATTTAATCTATTCTCACTCTTTTCTCTAACACAAATCACTTTTTAATTAATTTATACTGGTGTAGTAATTAATATATATCGTTTAAAAGCATTACAACGATAATATGATGTCTTATATTTAAAAATTAACTGTCAAAATATAAGTAATAAAAAAATGCAGAGTAATTGTTCAGTGGGTAGTTGAGCTGATAGTTTAAGCATATAAGATAACTACTCTGTACCCCCCGCATTACAAAATCACAAATCAAGTAGCTATAAAAGTAGCCACTGCCTTTACTACTTGAACACAACCTTAGCTCAGATCTCTAGTTCTGATGGCTTCTTCCTTTCAATTGATTCTCTTTTGCTCTCTCCTTTTGGTTTTATCATCATCAGCCTTAGCTCAGACCTCTTTGCGCCCAAAAGCCCTAGTCCTTCCGGTCAAGAAAGACTCCGCATCCCTCCAATACCTAATCTATCTCAACCAGAGGACTCCTTTAGCGCCAGTGACCTTAACACTCGACCTCGGCGGCCAGTTCTTGTGGGTTGACTGCGACCAAGGCTATGTCTCCTCCTCCTACCGGTCGGCTCGGTGCCGCTCAGCCCAGTGCTCTCTTGCAGGGTCCAAATCGTGTGGAGACTGCTTCTCCGGCCCGAGACCCGGTTGCAACAACAACACCTGTAGTCTCCTACCGGATAACACCGTGACTCATTCAGGAACGATCGGTGAGCTCGCTTCCGACAAGGTTTCCATCCAGTCCACAAATGGGAAGAACCCAGGAAAAGCCGTGTCTGTGCCTAAGTTTCTCTTTGTTTGTGGGTCTACATTTCTCTTGGAAGGTCTCGCTGGCGGCGCCAAGGGCATGGCTGGCCTTGGAAGGACTAAAATCTCGCTCCCTTTTCAGTTCTCGGTGGCTTTTAGCTTCTACAAAAGATTTGCTCTTTGTTTGAGTTCGTCAACTACATCGAACGGTGTTTTGTTCTTTGGTGATGGGCCATACGTGCTCCTCCCAGGGATGGATGTTTCAAAATCGCTTGTTTACACCCCACTCATCCTCAACCCGGTGAGCACCGCCTCAGCTTATTCAGAAGGCGATCCTTCGTCGGAATATTTCATCGGAGTGAAATCTATCAAGATCAATGAAAAAGAAGTAGCCATCAATACAACGTTGCTGTCTATTGACAGCGAAGGCGTTGGTGGGACCAAGATAAGCTCCGTCAATCCTTACACGGTTTTGGAGACATCAATTTACAATGCCGTGATAAAGTCCTTCGTGAAGGAGCTAGGCAATGTCACTAGAGTGGGCTCGGTGGCGCCTTTCGGGGCCTGTTTTGACGCGAAGGACATTGGCAGTACGAGGGTGGGACCAGCTGTGCCTGCCATCGATCTGGTTTTGCAGAGTGAGAGCGTCTACTGGAGGATCTTCGGTGCGAACTCAATGGTTCAGGTCAGTGACGATGTTCTGTGTCTAGGGTTTGTGGATGGAGGTGTAAACCCTAGGACTTCGGTTGTGATCGGAGGGCACCAAATTGAGGACAATCTTCTGCAGTTTGATCTTGCAACTTCAAGGCTAGGGTTCAGTTCTTCGCTCCTTTTCAGACAAACGACATGTGCCAACTTCAACTTTACGTCCAATGCTCAACGAAGTTTCCAATATTAATGTATTTCCTCGAGCATGCTAATAATAATATCCTGATGCTGTACCACTTGCCCGTGTGTTTTATTCCGATGCTGTACCACGTGCCTGTGTTTTTCATCCTGATGCTGTACCACTTACCTATGTGTTTTATCCTAATAAATATATATGCTGTACTACATGCCGATGTGTTTTGGATATGCTGTAAATAAATATCGCATGCCTGTACACACACACGCACACATGTATTTCTTTGTCAGCTTTATGTTACTTGCTACAAATTTGTTGCATTAGATTCTGTGGATGATACAAATTAACACACTTACACTGTTTTTGGCTAATCAAAGGCATGTGTCACACTCGGGTAATATAAGAATCAAGATCCGCTTAATAATTAACATGGGGTGAAGTCAAATGGTGACTTTTTTAATTTTATTTATTTATTTATTTATTTTTTTGGAGAAGTCCAGAATCAACCGGTGACCTTTTACCCTCATGTTGCCCTTTTTATTTATTTATTTTTTGAAGCGGAAAAAATATATTGAAAGAAAATATTAATTGTTTACAAGACTTTTCCCCTTTACAATACGTAAGTTGTAGAGGGAAGTTTACAAAAGAATGCCTGGCAGAAAGATGACTTTTCAGATAATCAGAAGTAAGAGAATGAGCAGCTTGTACACAAAGAAGAAGACCATTGAAAAGAAGATTTTCGTGCTTGTAATCATATAGATGTGAGTAATAAGTACGAACATGATTAGAATATTCTATATTACAAGGGGACTCATTGTTTGGATGTGAGATGTGTGTGCGTGGCAGCATTTTGGAGAGGTGGGTGTGCTGGGGAGAGAGAGAGAGAGAGAGAGAGAGGGCGGGGGGTGGATTTGCTGGGAGAGAGAGAGAAAAAGGAGGTTTGGGATTGAGAAGAAGAGAGAGGGAGGGGGAGGGGCAGAGAGAGAGAGGGAGAGAGAGGTGGTTGGGAGAGTTGTTTTTTTTAAAGATAAGTTGAATTTTTTTAAATAAAACTAATTAATTTATTATATAATAATTAATAGTTAAATTTAAATACATATATTTTTATATTTTTTTACATTATTTGTGTCATATATACTGAATTTGATATAGTTTTAACCGTTAAATTTATTTAATTATCAGGATTATTTTTTCTATTTACTTTAATTATTTTTTTAGTCATTTTACATAAAAAAATATTTTTTTATTTTTTCATATTTTATTAAATGTTTAAAAAAATAATATTTAAAATTTATTTGTAATGTACTCAAATTAAAAATTAAAAATAATATTCTTTAAAATTTTAATTTTAAACAATAAATATTTAAATTAAAAATGTTTGGATATGACATGTGTGTGTGCGTGGTAGCATTTGGGGAGGGTGGGTTTGCTAGGGGGAGAGAGAGAAAGAGACAGAGAGAGAGAGGGGCAGGAGGGTGGGTTTGCTGGGAGAAAGAGAGAGTAAAAGAGGCATTGGGATTGAGAGGAAGAGTGAGGGAGGAGGAGGGGCACAGAGAACGAGAGAGAGTGAGGGGGTTGAGAGAATTGTTTTTTTTAAAGATAAGTTAAATTTTTTTAAATAAAACTAATTAATTTATTATATTATAATTAATAATTAAATTTAAATACATATATTTTTATATTTTTTACATTATTTGTGTCATATATATATATGAATTTGATCTATTTTTAACCGTTAAATTTATTTAATTGTCAGGATTATTTTTTCTATCAACTTTAACTGTTTTTTTGGTAACTTTACATAAAAAATATTTTTTTTATTTTTTTATATTTTATTAAATGTTTGAAAAAATATTTTTTATATCTATCTAATAAAATACAACAGTTGATATGACAAAAGTTAACTAAGTTTTTTTGTTTTAAAAAAAATAATATTCAAAATTTAATTTTAATATACTCAAATTAAAAATTAAAAATAATATTTTTTAAAAATTTAATTTTAAACAATAAATATTTAAATTAAAAATATTTGGATGTAACATGTGTGTGCGGGTGGCAGCATTTGGGGATGGTGGGTTTGCTGGGAGAGAGAGAGAGAGAGAGGGGGGGTGAGAGGGTGGATTTGCTGGAACAGAGATGGAGAAAGAAAGAGAAAATGGGGGGTTGGGATTGAGAGGAAAAGAGAGGGAGAGGGAGGGGCACAGAGAACGAAAGAGAGAGAGAGGGAACGGGAGGGGCACAGAGAACAAGAGAGAGAGAGAGTGAGGGAGTTGGGAGAGTTATTTTTTTTAAGATAAGTTGAATTTTTTTAAATAAAATTAATTAATTTATTATATAATAATTAATAATTAAATTTAAATACATATATTTTTATATTTTTTATATTATTTGTGCTATATCTATATAATAAAACACGTCTCATTTCAAAAATATCTCTCTCACAAATTATAATTAACAGCTAAAATTAAATTTTACATACAAATGAATGGCTGAGATTTTTTCTCCACAAAACTTCCTCCACAAACTCCTGCCTTTTTCACAAATATATGCATATCTATATAATAAAACACATCTCATTTCAAAAATATTCCTCTCACAAATTATAATCGACGGCTAAGATTAAATTTTACATACAAATGAATGGTTGAGATTTTTTCTCAACAAAACTTCCTCCACAAGCTCCCGCCTTTTTCACAAATATACGCGTATCTATATGCAACAGCCGACGTGACTTTGTATACGTGACAAGGCGCTAACGAATTCGAGGATGAGAGGACGAAGGGGTGAGGAGGGTTTGCAGGAGAGAGAGAGAACGGTGGCGTGAGGGAAAGAGAGGGGGGTGGGGGAGAGAGAAAAGGGGTGGGGTGGGTTTGTTTTTAAAGTAAGCTAAATTTTTTATTTGAAATTAGAATAATTAATTTATTATATAATAATTAATTTTAAATACATATAATAAAGAAATTAAAAATTTTGAATTTAGTATGTTTTTAACAGTTAGATTTATTTAATGGTTAGAATTATTTTTTTTACCACTTTAGTTATTTTTTAGTTATTTGCATAAAAATACACTCTTATTTTTTAGTTTATTGAATTTTTTTATAAATATTTTTAAAATATTTTTTTATAATATGAATGCATATTAGACAAAGTTAAATAAGTTTTTTTGTTTTAAGAAAAATAATATTTAAAATTTAATTTTAATGTACCTAAATTAAAAATTAAAAATATTATTCTTTAAGCATTTAATTAAAATTTTAATTTTTTTGATGGAAAATTTTAATTTTAATGTACTTAAAACTTAAAATTTTAAATACATAAATTTTTATACCTTTTTATGTCACTTATAAAATAAAAAAGTTAAAAAATTTAAATTTGAGGTATTTTTAACTATTGAATTTACTCAATGATCCGAATTATTTTTATTTTTCTTTTCAATTTAATTATCTTTTCGGTCACTTAACATGGAAACACAATCTTTTACCCTTCTTATATTTTGTTAAATATTTTTCTAAAATATTTATTTGTAGTAAATAATAAAATTTTGCATATTTATTAAAGACTGTATAGATACTTTAACCTCTTTTGATTAATAATTTTTTATTTTTATAAATTATTTTTACAGTTTTTCATATAATTTGTTTTATAAATTTTTATTTGAGCTATTTGCAGACTAAATTATGTTTTTATATTTTTAGACGCAGGTAATTTTTAGCTTTTGAAAAAAATAAATTTTAATAAAAATTAAACAAAATAGTTAAAAAAACCTAAAAATCAAATTAGAGGATGGGCGATCCGTGCTTTGCACGAGCATTCGCTAGTTTGTTTATATTCATTACTATAAATAGTTACAGTTTTCTTTTTTACCAAACAAAAAGTGGTCATTAATTATTATATTTTCCTAATCAAATAAAATTTGATTAAAGATTTAAATAAAAAATAATAAAATATTTACTTCATTTGTCCACCACTTGATTTACTTTTACCGACTAATTATTCACCAAAATTATTCACTCTTTGGAACCAAATGAAATTTGGCCGACAATAGGTGCACTATTCCTACCTAATTTTCACGCATCAAAGAAATAAATATTTTATTATTTGTGGCGCCAATCTTCGCGCATAAATTTTATTTTTACGGGAAATATCATGTTATGAATGTATTTCTTAACTAATATAACTTCATGATGAGTGAGTTACAACAATTGCATTTTTTCTGATTACGAATCCTAATTTTGATTTAGGATTGCAATTAGGGGTTAGCCTAGGTTGTTTCAGTTTTGATTTATATTTAAATTAAAACTGAATAAATTTTTTTTTATTCTTAAAATTTAAACTCGAAACTAAACTAATTTTAAATTAGAATCAAACTAAAGCGAAAAAAAAATATAAAATTAGTTAGGTCGGATTTTCAGTTTAGTCTAGTTCAGATTGGGTCGAATCTATTTTCGGTTTAAGTCAATTCAGTTGAGTCCATTTTATTACACATTTATCACTTAAAAAAATGCACAGAGCTAACAAGCGCTATGATAAAAAATAAAAAATAAAAAATAAAGTATCAAGATAAATCACTTAAAAAAATATCTAGATTGGTTTTGAGTTTGGCTTGAATGTCTATCAATTTAATCTAAAAATTGAATCCAAAATATTAATTTGTTGATTTTTTAATTTAGAATCAAATAAAAAATGATATAACCCTGAATTAATCCGAAGCAAAGTGGTTAGTTTGGTTATATTTTGGAGTTGTTGGATATATATATATATATATATATATATTTTCGCATCCCTAATTGCAATTTTGTTGTGCTCTGTTATTTATGACTTGATTAAACCGCTACTATCGCTTCTTGGGCCGAACCGAGACCAACCCAAATTCAATATATATACATGTCCTATATGTATGCCAGAAATGGATGGCCGACCCATCGCATGATAAACCCACCTAAACGTGACTGTAATAGCCTCTCTCTCTCTCCGAATTCATGTTTTAAACTCTCTTGGATCATTATAGCGAAGAGGGAGGTTTTGAGGTCCTATTTTTCTTGTTTTTGTTTTTGAAATTCGCAATTTTGTCTCTCTTCTATTTTGTTGAAGAGTCCTTATCTGTCAAAAAATTTGTATCTTCCATCTCTTGTGTTGATTAAATGATCAATTACTCAAATTGCATCAAAACCTGTCTAAAGCATTCTCTGTGGTGGCGAGGGTTACTATCACATTTAAAAGTTGTACAACTACAGAACAGAAATTTCTTCAGTGAAGATCTTAAATAGGAATTTCTTTGGTAGTCATTAAGCAGACCTGGAGCGCATGACTAATCCGAGCACCATTTTAGGACCTGTTGATGTCAGTAATATCAGCAGTCAAACCGAAGGGGAAGAATTACCGAATTGAATGCATTGCAATGAACTATTGGGAATAAAATCTAGATATATTGCCTGTTAGTTAGTTCGAGTGGCTCGTAGGTATAATTTTTATAGAGATTACACGGATTCGATTTTTAATTTAAGTAAGATATACGTGAGAGATAGCGTATATCTTTCTAATTTATCCAACATATATTTTCCTAATTTATTCATCGGTTATGCAGTTCATTGAGAGTTACAATAAATTGATAAGAGTTCAAGTTATCAAAAAGAAAAATTTAGATATGTTTGACGGAAATACTTGAAATTTTGCACAATCTTGTTTTTGAATACACAGTAAACGTACATAAGACTATAATTTATAGCACATATACGGGGAACATCTTTGAGAATCTACATATATGCTTGCTTTAAAAAAAAGGGAAAAGTTAAAGAGTACAAAACCCAATTTTTAGTGATTGGCTTGAGTTCTACAACACACTAACAAACAAAATCCCTGGCTTCAAAAAGCACTAATCTACCAATTGATTTTTGAAGTCTAGATGGAAACACTGTTGGGAATTCCCATTCCACTAAGTCCGCTAGCTCGCTTGGGATCGGAGATGCTAGGATAGAGCAAGGTGTATGCAACTTTGACAGGGCCAAATCTGTTCTTCCATCTCTGGTCATTATTCCTCTCCATTATTCTGCTTTCTATTTCTACCAGCTTGTTCCCAAATCTCTCAAATGCTTCTCTAGGTTGGGCGTCTGAAGTCCACTCAGGAGTGTCTCTCTGTCCCAGATAAACCTCATCTGTAGAATGCCGGGACAAGATCTCTATCAGGGAAATACCAAGGAGTGTTTGGAATTGGGCCGTTATTGTTTTCAGGAAGGCAGCCTCAGGATTTGACTCAAGCTCAGCATACTCGGGAGTCCCAGGCTCAGGCATGAACCTGCGGCTTACTGTTGGACGATTAGGGAGATAACCAGCATAAGGGTACTGGCCAAAATTGACTGCTGCGTGAAGCGCAGAAGCTACCCATATGATAATGGTGCATGTTTGCATGAGCTCAGCTCGTGTCTGCATCTCTGGCCAGCATGGCTTATCTTTGATGTCTCCATGCCCCTCATTGCGGAGCTCTGTCCACCATGACTGGAGTTCAGAGTCACTTTGAATTGACTCATCTGTGGCGTAGTAAAAAGAGCAATATTCCTGAACCCAGGTTTCAATCGCTGACCAAATTTCAAGTCCATCAACAGCATAGGGGTAATCCTCTATCAGAAGTCTGAGGCCATAGGGCTGGCTCGAGTCTGGAATTGCCACTCCCCTGCAATGAAGCCAAAGGAAACAGACGGTCAAGTTAATGAAATGTCAAAAGCTGTTTTTCATTCAAAACCTTGTGATTGACCTTTTAAGCAGATCAGCTGGAAGTGCCTGCTCAGTGAAATTCCAGTTCTTATAAACTACAGCAGACATCTCCATCGCATATTTAGCTGGAAAGACTGTGTTCTCAAGCACCCCACCAGCATTGATGAGGATCTGTCGAGCCAAGGCATTTATATGCATGGTATCACGGAAGTGGGGATGCAAGAGCTTGTATATTGGGTGAAGCACACTCAATTGCCTATTTGTTGCGATGATAAATGGTTCTATTACTGCATGGGTATTCAACCTGCGCCGCATCAAAAGCTTTCAGGCAAAGCTATTTCAATTTTCCCATTTGTGAGAACTTATTGCAAAAGAATCATACCAGTGACTAATGAGCTGATGGTAGCCTGAATCATTTACAGCAGCATAAGCCTTAGCCAGCTGCCACACTGAACCTTCAATACCAAGTTCTGCTGGAGTGTACACTTGGTTGGTGCAACCGTGTAGGTCCCCTTGTGGGTGTGGTAGGCTTAGCTCAATTGCTAATGGCTTCAATGTTCCGTCATCTTGTAGTAAGAGAAGTGTTCTGGTGGCATATGTCTTTGTGGAGGTTGTGTTTATCCATTTCAGGTATGGCATTAATGCGTCGTGATGATCCAATATGAACAGCTTGTTATCCTTAATTGCCTATGGTTGTATAGAAGTAGACTAATTAAATTTGATAATCTAGATTCTAGACAAACAAACAAAAA
Source organism: Vitellaria paradoxa (assembly GCA_019916065.1). Lineage (NCBI taxonomy): Eukaryota > Viridiplantae > Streptophyta > Magnoliopsida > Ericales > Sapotaceae > Vitellaria > Vitellaria paradoxa. The sequence continues at coordinate 43,202,828 of CM034241.1, read as the reverse complement.
AAATAAATAAATAAAGACACTGGCTATTGAAGTGAAACTTGCTTTCTTTTTTAAGTACTAGTTTAGTTGGAAAACTAATTAGGGAGGATAGTACTTCTTCAACTGTTAGCCCATTCGTGTTGCTCTCAATTTGCTCCCTGGTCATTGAACTGGTTTGATTACCCCATTTTTCAGGACCTAGCTTGCTAGTGGGTGGAAACTCCTGAGGTAAAAAATTGATAAATATTAGTCCTAAAATGAGAAATCAATAATAGATAATCTATCAAATGACAAAGCTATTAACTTGGAGGCGACGGATAATGACAGGGTTTACTCCAGCAAGCATTTCTCGTGCAAACTCCTCATCTGTCCTCCAGGCAGACTTATCCTCTGAAATATCCCATGAAAATTTTACAAAGTATACACAACTGAATTTACCACAAAAAGGTTTAAAATCTAAAGAATCAAAATCCACGAGACATATATATTTTTTCAAGGTATAGAAAATGTATGCATACCCTTGATTACATCGGGCATTGGAAATTTGAGGAGCCGCTCACCATCGGAACGGATGAGTTCCTTCAGCATCTCCCATGGGACGCAGTCCCTAAGCTTGTGTAGCATGAATCCATTGGGCAGCTTAAGCCCTCCTTCATATAGGTTTAGTACATCTTGGAAAGTGTCGAACTCGTTAATAGTTTTGTCAAATACAGCTGCAATTTCTGGCAGCAGTACCTGTCCAATGGATTTGAGTGCATAGGCGAGGAAATCTGAAAATTTCACATGACTGAAGCGTTCATCTCTTGGAACATAGATGTCTAAACTTAGGAGTGGTAATCTGCTTTCACTGTTTGGATCTGCAAAGAAGACACCAGGAAACCGAAAAAGATAAAAATGGTCAAAAACAGAATAATGCAAAAATAATAAGAACTTTTTACTTGACCCATAAATTTTCATTTTTCAAATGGCCTTCCCATAAACTGGAATCATAAAGAGCTTAAACCACCAACTTGGATAAATGAAAATTGGGTATATGAACTTCTAACCAGCTTTTGATGGTGCCCTGCCAGTTCTTCCTCTTCGGGGATATGGATACATCTCAGATCCACCAAGCACTGGACGTGCATAATCTGTGCCCTTGTCTGGCATTCCTAAATCATTGTAGTATGCATAGTCATACACTCTGTCCCACTCCTTGAGCATGCCTGATCCATTTCCACGGAGATTAACAAGTTCTTGCTCTCTATAAAAGCGTAACGGTTCTGGTGTATGGCATGGCAGGTAGGTCTGATAACAAAACCACACAGTTCTAGGTTACTGCATTTACTTCTTACCTTAGCCCTACATTTAAAGCAAAACCAAACTAACTACTTAGCTTTGTGCAACATTTTAATAGGCCCACATATAAAACAATCTTTCCCCTACATTTTAATTAGGTTAGCTCTGTATTCAGGTGGTGCTAAGTAAAAGAATAGATCTTAATTGACATGATGAACAGATGACAATTTGCCAGATAGAAAGCAGCATAATGATGAGGTTTCCATGGTTAAGGTCAAAAGGGACCACCATGATAGAAAGTGCTACCAATATGAAATGTCACAACATAATTACTAGCTTTTCAGTCTCCTATTCCCTTTTGAAAGATTCGATGGATCAGGGATAATGATAGTTCTAGGGAAAATGAGGTATAAATTAATTGTATTCAGTATTTTTTTTGTTGCCTCAAATTAGAATTACCTTGTTTGCAAAGAAGACACGGTCATATTTGTACCGGTGTGCTGGATAAACCCAAGAATTGCAAACGAAATGGATGTGACCATGCCCAGGAACATCTTCTAGGGTGACCGTCTTGAGGTAGAAATGACTGTAGTGGTGGTTTTTGATTATGAAAGCTCCCGGGATGCCCATAGATATATCCCAGTCAAATGAAATGTTGAATACGGCATCGCGAGCTGCTGCTACTGAGTTGATTTTTGTAATCCAGTTTTCAAGATAGGCTGGTTTTCCGAGCTTCCCTCTGTTTCCATTAGCTAAACATGTAGAGCAAACAAAACCTTAGCTTATTACAGATAATACTAACGGTAGCTTATTGCAGATAATACCAATGGCAAGTTCATTATTTATCAGCTGTATTATATAATTGCTATTGACTCAGCCTCAAATTGTGCATCTACATTGATAAAGTGTCCTCCAAATGGGTTCTTATCGCATAAGCATAATAGACTCTTGTAATTATAACCACTAATTAAAAGTGCAACAAAAAGACATTGAAACTGAAGCTTTTACCTTTTACAGTATAGAATTAGAACAGTAAAAATTAGAAGGTTCGAGTTGATCTAGTATTTAAGAACTGTGCTGGCTGCAGAGGAATATAACAAATAAATGACAAAGTGAGGTGCATATGGATCTCTCTCTAAAACTCTCTCTCAATTCAGGGGAGTTCTAAGTTTGAGAAAGGGGGGTGATTTTGGGTCTTGGAATGAGACATAATAGCTCCCTTAAAACTGAGTGAAATTCAATTCTGTCACTCTTTATCCATTGCCAATCGAGGAAAGAGAAGAACCTAGGCTCTAAATTGCTGAAAAATATACAAATATCCTGGAAATTTCAGTAACGAGTAAATTAAGAACTAACTTCCTTGAGAACAAACAGAATTGCTAGGTTCTGCCTGGTTGCTAAGAAAATGTGGGAACATGTAGGAAGTTCGTTATGAAGACATGAGAAAATTAAGAACCCATACTAAACTTATAGAGAGAGAGAGAGAGAGGCTGACCTTGGTCAACATGAACAGCGCTGACAAGCTGTATTGAAACCCGTTTACCAAATAGCTCATGAATTCGATCAAGAAAAGAAGCACCCAAATCGTTAAAGTCTAGCGCGTTCTTCTTCATCAAAAGCACCGTGCCTTTGATCTTCTGCCTTGAGTCACTGTTGTTGTCTATGGACTTGCGTTGGTTCTGCCCACAGAATGTTTCCAGCACTTTCCCAAGCTCCGCTGGAGCGGATGAACAGTTCCCCATTTGAACAGCTCCTTAGATAGAACGGATTCACAGAGGAGGCTCCTATGAATTCAATCGAGGACTTTGAAGGATTAGTTCTGAAAGAGAGAAGCTTTGCCTGGCTTTAGTGGAAACAAACAATAGCTTTGCTTAGTAGCAGACAATGAGAGAAGCTATTAACTTATCAGTCTTGACTTGAGAAGACCTGGCATTTACAGGTGTGTGCGTGTAAAAATATATACATGTATGATGTGCAGACTTCATAGTGGGGTCCCCTTTAGAGAATTTTCTATCTTGATCTCTTTCTTAAAGAAAACTTGAGGACCTGATTCCCCTTGTGATCAAATATCAATCCCGTATGGCAATGTTATTATCTTGGGAAAAACTGTATGTCGTATTCAATCTGATGGTACTATATGTATATATACATAAACTTTTGTTTTCTTCTTTGATTGTTGGGTGACACGTGTTATGTAATATAATACACGGAATGAAAATATTAATGGATCGTATGGCCTGGTTATAATCTAATGAAATTATAATGTAGGTATAATATTTTTGAATTATTATATTTAATGTACTAAAAACACACTAGTATACTGCGTTTCGAAACGTGTAGAACAAAACACAGTTTATAAGGTTAATAGTAATTTTTTATAATTATGATTATACTATTATAAAGATGCGTTAGAAAGAGTTATTAAGAATACTTTAAAATTTGTGCGCTTATTATTTTAAGTGAAAATACATTAATTAATATGTATTTTAATTTCAAAAAATTATTATTATCACACTATTCTAATCATTTTTCCTAATAAATTCTTGTAATAAGATTAACATTTTCCTATAAAATTTAATGCATTCTTTAGGGTTTGTGCGAGGTTATTACCTGCTCAAAATTGGGTTTATCAAATCAGTAAGGAATAAAGCGAACCCAATCAAAGCCTTCATCATGAGTAGGGGAAAAGATGAAAGTTTCGAGGGAGAATTTATTGTATTAACGTACGTAATAAGATTGCGCCAGGTCACGACAGCACGTCCAAAAAATTTATTGAAAGGGAAAGGCAAGTTGAGGTAATGGTTATTTTTATCAAATGATATTATTCCTCGATCGTCGATGACTCGTGGTTCACGATATGTAAAAGACCTTTATAGCCTTGCCCAGAAGCTCCCAACAGGCTTTCTCAGTAAATTACCAAAAAAAAAAAAAAGCAGACTTTCTCAGTGGAATTAAATGGTCAATATGAAAAATAAAGGGCCAAAGAACAGACCAATCAATTGCTGACATGATTGGGCTGAGAGGGGATGAGGGGGGTGTTTAAGGGGTTGCAATGGATAAAGTGACTGTAGGGCTGCCGTGAAAAATAAAATGTTGAGATTTCTTAATACTTAATTTAATAGTTGTAATTTATTTTAATTAAATTTATTTTTAAAATAAAAATAAAAGTTTAAAAATTTTGACTGAAACACAATTAATGCAGAATATTAAAAATTACGTGTCATTAAAATATAAAGAAATTTTAACTGTCTGTTTTTCTACTGCAGCTCCTATAATAGATTTGTTTACTGTAAACCCATTGAACCCGGGACGAGGGCAGTTTATCTCCAAACTTGGGAGAGTCCGCCGAATCATACATGATGTTCACTGCTTGGAGACAACTTTTTTTGACTATTTAAAGAGTTTTTTCTTTTTCCTTGTTGTTTTAATTAGTGATTTTTTTTTTGGGAATCTTTTGGGTTGAACCAAATAGCTACTAACTTCCAATATTCTGTGTCTATTAAGTTGATCATTTTTCTTGTTTTATATGTGCATCATTGGTTGTAGTTTGAAATTTGCTCCTTCTCTTGGAATGATTCTAATATGTTGTTTGGCTCTTCTTTCTTTTTCTTTCCTTTTTTTTTCTTTTCTTTTTGATTTAACGTTTCTGTGGTCGTGATCTGTCTATGCTTTGAATTTAGGTGAGGCACCTTAACAATAATGTTTTTGTCTTCTTTCAGAGTTAGCTGTCAAATTTCTAAAGAGTATGTAGGCATTACTAGTCATGAATCATGACTCATTACCAGCCGAATGTGGGTGGTGAATCCTACAATGAATCCCATCCCATGTGCATAGACGACCAAAATCGCCAATGGCATTCCTCGTTTTTAATTGTTAGCACTTGATAACCAGCGCTAGGCATTCAAATAACCTCTTTTTGTTATTGGTCCTCCAACACCCCAATCATTAAGCTGTCACGTGCAGCATGTGAATGGTACAGTTCGTCCTCGTCGCACTAAAAAATGTTAGTGGCCGTCCAGGTCATGTCGCATTTCAAGTTAAGTTATATTCAGGGTTGTTAAGTTTACCAAAACACCCAAAAAAAAATTAATTTTTATTAATATTTTTTTAAAACTTTTTTATGATCAAATTTTGGCACTTATTATTTTTATATTGATTTTTTTTTTTTTTTTTTGGAAACCAAACACCAACTTATAATATAAATTTGTGAAAAAGAAAAATGGATTGAAGAAAAAAAAAATAAAAATAAATTTGTGAAAAAAAAATAAAATGTGTATGTGTCTCCATGTGTGATATATAGGTTAAAATAAAGACCATGCGCTGACCCAAATCTTACATCTTTTTTTTATTGCAGGGGCTTGGTACGGATCGAAGAGTCCTACACTCGTATTGATCGGGAGAAAAATAATATTTTTATAGTAAAATTAATTTCTTAAAAATAATTATAATAATATAATAAAATTTATGAAAAATTTGGGCGGTGGTGGAGACTGCCTTGCGCCACCCCAAAAGAGGAATTTTTGTACGACTCTGGGATAATAACACGTATGTGTATATTCCTAAGAAGAATGTCAATATCATGTATTATCTTTATGATCGATTCATTCATTCTTTTTATTATTATTATTATTATTATTATTGCCTTTGCATGTGTGAACTTTAATTTGATGCTATCCTTTGCTTGCCTCCCATGGCAGGAATCACCATTCAAAGATGAAGCCGGGAGATATTTCACAGAAAGTCATGAAAAGAAAAGAGGAGATTGATCAACTCGGCTGCCGAAAGAAGGGGAAATTGAGGAAGGGAACTTGGGAAGGAATTCAATGCATGGGGAGGTAAGATTTTCTTTCCGGGTTTGTATATTATTCCTTACTTGAAGCAAATATATATATATATATATCTATCTATTTTATTTATACGTACATATGTAGATGAGTTTAATTTTGGGCATGGTGTGAATAATTAATGAAAGCGGTGGTGCTTGAAAAAGTGGTTGAATATGAAAGGAGATCAATATTGTCTGAAAATGCTGAAGGGTTGAAAGCGAAAAGGAACGGAAAATAAATGAGAAAGGGATAAAACAAAAAACTTGTGCCCCCTTTAATGCCAACACTAGTATTTTCTCCATGTCAACCCACCCCCCCTCTATGAAAAGGCAAACTAATTTTACTTATATATATAAGCACTAGCAACAAAACTGTGGGACAACAATCCCACTACCAAACAGAAAAAAAGATTTCGCAAGTGTGACCCCGTGAGACACAACACCTACCATCTTTCATTAATTTATAATTATAGATTAGAAAAGAAGAGGGGGGAAAAAACTAACTATACATGCCATGCTGTTTTTACATACTTTGATGATTTTCAACTCAACAAAACTTTAGTTCTAAATTTATTGGGATTCCGTTGCATGATTTTTTTTTTATTCATTTCTATCATTAGTTACATCTTTTATAAGATTATATACAATTTTGTACATTATTACAATTTTAATTCATGTAATTTTAGGTTTATATTTTATCCTATTTAAACCATCTACTTGAATTGATTCATTCTTATATACTGATGACTTCCTAAGTTTAAATTGGATATGACCAGATCATCTTAAATCTTTTCTATTACTATTGTCTTAACTTTTTCCGAAAATATTCAATTCTATCATATTTTTTCTTGTATTACCATACACATCTATTTCAGTATATTTATTTTTGTTATACTCTCTTTATGAGAGTGTTGCTTCTTAATGACTGAACATTTTGTCACATAATACATAGTTGGTCTCATAAAATTTTTATTTTAGCTAAATAAGTATTCTCTAGTCACATAAAATAGTCGACACACTTTTCTATTTTAACTATTCAGGCTTGGTTTGAAAACATATTTAGCTAGTTTCTTTTTAGTTAGCTAAAAAAAAAAAGTTAGCTAAATTTGTGTTTGGGAAGGGAAAATGACCTTTTTTAAGATGGCTAACTTAGTTTTGTTAATTTGACATTTTTAACTTTGAAAGTTTAAAAGAATGTTAAAATGTAAGAGGATAAATTTGACCAAGCACTGTTGAAGTAGCCATTAGCTTGGCTAATGGCTACCAATACCAAACAGAGCCTCAATTCAAATTTTGATAAATTTATTCAAATTGTTACAATAAATTTAGTATGTCTTATTATGTCTTATTGTGTAATAATTTTTTATGCGTTTGGTAAATAATCAACTTAAAAAAAAAAAGAAAGAAAATCTAAGTAAAAGTTGAGATTTTAACTTATTCTCTATTTGTTTCAACGTTGAGGAAATATTTTGATACATGTTTCATAAAAAATATATTTAAACAATATGAGTAAATGTGTTTTTAAAAAAATATTTTACATTAGGACAAACATAATATAAAAAAAAAAACAAACTACCCGAGTGTTTGGTTCCTTGACGAAAATCGGTGTTCAAATTATGGGAGAGTGGTAGTCTTTTTAGGGAAATATCTAAAATCTTGGTTTCTTGCATTGAGCTCCGCCTCTATGTGCAATATTCTTCCTATTAAGGAGGGCCCTTTTCTGATTTAAAAGGGCAACCCAATGTCGGAGATTTCCTGTACTGGAAGATTCAACCTTCGTTGGGGCACACCAACTTTTGATTGGACGGTGCTTATCCTTGGAAGAAAATATCGAAAATTTTATCTCAAATATTAAATTCCTCTTACTTCTCCACGCATGCTATTCTATCAAGCATATATAAAAGGATTATAAATTTGCTGGAACGTAGGTTGTGTGTGTGTATATATATATATATATATAGAAGCAATAAATAAATAAATAAATAAAAATAAAAATAATTATTATTAGGATTTTATTATATCTCAAATATTAAATTCCTCTTACTTCTCCACGCATGCTATTCTATCAAACATATATAAAAGGATTATAAATTTGCTGGAACATAGGTTGTGTGTGTGCATATATATATATAGAAGTAAAATAAATAAATAAATAAAATAATAATGATTAAGATTTTGTTTTATTAATATTAGATTTATAATGATATTTTACTTTATTTTATTTTAGGGAAGATTTTATTTAAATTTATTTTAAGTAGGATTTATTAGAACATTTGATTTTACTTTATTTTTAATAATCTTGAAGGTGTATTAGCCTATTTAAAAGGTTTAAATGATTAGGGTTAGACACATTGATGAAAATGAAAAATTAAGTTATTGAAGTTTCTTTGGCTTGTTCTCCCTCCCCCTCTTCTTCTTTCTTCCCTTTCTCCTAAACTTCTTTTTCTTTTTTTATTTCTCTTTTTTTACTTTACTCTCTATTATCTTACATTAACTTTGATATCAGAGTAAAAAACTTAATTACTAAATATTCCTTAAATCAAAATTTTATTCCTTGTCAAGAGTCTCGAACCCTAACCACCATCATAGTCCAAAACCCTAATCGTCATCATAGTCCAAAAACCCTAACCCTTCGCTTAATCTCAACAAGAATTTAGCAGATCTACTTTACTTTCGTGAATCTCCGATGACACTCAACTCTGGTGAACACCACCACCGACATCGCATCCCTTCGATGACCTCTGGCGACTTGACCAGTGCCCCGGCGACCTCCAGCGATACTCTAGCGACACTTTGGCGAAGGTTCAAAACACTCCTAGACACTCTAGAATTTTTTTTCTAAACCCCTTTTAGTTCATTTTTGTAGATTCCAAGTTGTCAATATACTATTGGCTACTCATTTGAATAATAATCAAATGTAAACCCAAATAGCAGTCCTCACTGAAACCATTCAAGGACTAAACGAAGTCATTTAAAGATTGGACACAAATTTTGAAAAACACAATTGGCCGAGCAACCCTATTCACCTCTATTCTAACTAAATATCGAACTTAAATGTGAATACAATTTCAGCTCCTCTATTTAGCACCTTTATTGATTTTGTAAAAGTTATTGATGAACCGAACAGAAAATCTAATGACGACCACCTTAAAGAGAAGAAAGAGGTTGATGATGATCAAACTGAAGAGTTAATTTATAAGAATAATCCTCATGACTTTTATTTTTTAGATAATGAAAATGGTAACCAAATTGTGGGCAAGTCACTAGATAAATTGTTGTGACTACCGAAATTGTTATTATTACTAAAATCATTTCTCTTGATGAGACACTGATTTTTAGTGATATTACTGAGATTCTTGTTGATACTAAAAAGTTGAAAAGTATGCCTAAAACTTATGGTGCTTCTATGAATTTTGTCTTTCCTACACCTAAACCTCTCCTACAAGTTAGTCTATTTTTATCTTCTTCTAAGACTTACAAGTTCTGTTTTCTGAATTATGATACTTCTATCTCGGGAAACTTGGTGGAGACACTAGATTTCTACCATCTCTAACGTGCGTTTATGAACGTTAGGAATGGATTGAACATTCGCTTTATTCGTGACTTAACAATTGAAGGAGTATACAAATTTTTAACTTAACAAAATCGAGCTTTTCTAAAGGGTGGAGAATAATGCGGAAGCCAAAAAAATAAAATAGTTATTATTGGTATTTTATTTTATTAATATTAGGTTTTATATTAGAATTTTACTTTATTTATTAAAGATTTATTTTATTTTTGGGAAGATTTTATTTAGATTTATTTTAAGTAAAATTTGTTAGAATATTTGATTTTATTTTATTTTTAATAATCTTAAGAATGTATTAGTCTATTTAAAGAGTTGAAATGATTAGGGTTAGATGAATATGACTTGTACTCCCTCCCCCTCTTCTTCTTTCTTCCCTTCTTCTTTCTTCCCTTTTTTTCCGAAACTACTTCTTCACTCTTTATTTATCTCTCTTTACTTTACTTTCTATTGTCCTACGTCAATATACGCACACTAGAGTAGCTGCACACCTCGTAGAAATGTAGTTATATGTATGCACACGGTTATTGGAGCACGAAGTCACAGTCATGCGAGGTAATTGGAGGAATAATATAATACAAACTTTCAGCCCATAAATAGGAAAATTACTTTTTAAGTATTGAAATCATAATCTTAATGTTCCAGAAAAACAATCTTTACTATTTGCCTCCCTCTCGCTCGCTTGTGTGCAACTCCCGAGGGCCAACAGCGGTGGTGGACGCAGCTTTGGTTGTAGGTGTGAAAATCAGGATAGCTCTAATTACTACGACGGTATGTGCCCTTGTCTTGTTCTCTGATCTTTAATAAAAGAAAAAACAAAAACAAAATGTATATGAACATTTATACCTACATATTTTGGACAGATTCAAAATTTGAAACTTGTCTGATTAAACAAAGTGTTTGAAGACAAATTAATCAAGTTATAAAAATTTAGAATGAATAATAAATTTAAAGATAAAGTCGGTTAACTTACAAAAATTTGGAGTGGATTAAATTTAAAAAAAAAAAATTGAACTAAAATATTTTTTTAGGTTAAGCTATTCGAATTATAGTCCGAGGAGCCTAAGATTACGTCTGTCCATGTACATATCATATTATATATACATATATATAAAGTAGAGCTTGAGATTGCCTATATATATATATACATATATATAAAGTAGAGTTTGGTACTATTACTGCGTCACGTATGATCTAACTTGCAATATAATTGTGACACTTGTTACTTAATTATAACTATTTTGCGCTACGTAGAACTTATAGTTATGACACGTGGTACTTAATTATAGTTACCTTAATTATTTTATAAAGAAATTAGTATTTTATATAATTATTATTTATTCACAATTTTTAATTTTATTCAAACTAAAATGTTCATGAATATCACTTCATATTTTTATTTCATCTACACTTCTATTTATCATATAATTTTTTATTTTTTATTTTATTTATATTTAAAACATATTCCTAACTTTTATTTTTTCTATATTTTAATAAATTATTATTTAAAACATAATAAATATTATCATTGTTTTTAAAAAAAATAATACAAAAATATTTACCCTGTTAAATAAAGGTTTTAATAATAAATATTATTATTAAACAAAATATTACAAAAAATTAATTAGCCTGTTAAATAAAGATTTTAATTTATTAACATAAATTTATAATTATAATTATATAATCTAAATGGAATTAGTATTGTACATAATTACTATTTATTCATAATTTTATTCAAACTAGAATATTCGTGGATATTACTTGATAATTTTATTTAATCTACACTTCTATTTATAATATAACTTCTTATTTTTAATTTTTTTTATAATTAAATAAATTTTTTAAAAAATAATAAATATAATTAATATTAAATAAAATAATTAAAAAATTAACCTATTAAATAAAAATGTTAATTTGTTAACAAGTGACATGTCTTTTATTATTTTTATCATTAGACAAAATAAGTGATATATCTTAAATCAAATTGTAATATTGTTTATTAAAATTATATATATTGTAATATTATTTATAAAAAAATAAAAAATATTAAAAATTAAAAAATAAAATTAGTAATAAATAAATCAATCTAATTGAAGTGTCGCTCAAACTTTTATTGAATTTGAACTTTCAATTTGATCAAAATTATATTCTAATCGAAGTAAGATAGAATTTCAAATGGATATTCTAATATAAATAAAATATGACTCTAGCTTGCATGTAAAATCTATAAATATAAATGAAGACTACTTTTCTTTCAAATTTCTTAGAAACTTTTTATTATAATAATTTTCTTTTCAACTTAACTTTGTTAGTTACATATTTAAATTTTAATTTTTTAAAGTTTTTATATGTAATTGATATATACTTTATAAATTTTTATATATAATTAATATATACATATATATATTGTAATAGGAGAAGTAGGGAAAATATTAATATTTTATTTATTAAAATTTAAATTTAATTGAATTGATGCTATTGATAATATTAATATTTTGATTTATTTTATGCTCGCTTACGTAAATAATAATATATATTATTTTTAAATATATTTATACAACTATTTTAATATATAATAATACATTTAACTTAACTATATAATATAATAAATTCGCATATCACATAAGCTATATCGGTAGTTATATAATAACTTCATTCCACAGGTAAACAACGAACGGCACGAGAACAATACACATGTACATATTTTGATTTGGCTTCTGCCAAGGTGTTGTCATCTCATCATCGTCCATTATCTGACCTAACCGAATCACTGTGCATTTTGGAGTTCCCAATACACTCATTCATCGGATAAGAGTGTCAATGAATTTATTAATTTGTCCGTTGATAGTGATGAATCTAACTTTTAACAACTTTAATTTGAGACTGTTTGGTGAGACTAAAAATTAATAATTTTAATTAATGTTTATATTTTTTTTTAATCAAAATTTTTTTACGTCATTTTTATATTATATTTTTTTATTTTTATTATACTTTTTACTTTATTTTTTTGTCAACCAAACCAAACAGGCCCTTGGTCTATTGATTTGTCCGTTGATGGTGATGGATTGCAGTATATGTATTATTAGCTGTATGGGGACCAAAATTTGTACTACCATACAGTGCAAATGAGCTAATAATTTGGGGGGGTGGGGGGTGAGGAACTGCCATCAGGAATGAGAAAGGGCATAACTTGTGCTATAAGAGGAGTTGTGACAACAGAAGTTGCGTGGATGATGGCTCTGTCTTAATTAGAGGTTTAATATTTGATGTTTCCTTTGAGACTGACTCCCCCTTCAACTTGTGTGATTAAAATAGAGAGTTAGAAAAGGTTTTGGATTCCTGCCCTTGTTGGCAAAATGAAGGCCTTTCTTTCCAAGGACATTTCCTTCAGCTTCAAAGATTAATTTACCAGAAAGAAGAATTTAGCCAAAAAAAAAAAGAAAGAAATTAAAGGACAAGGGAAAAAAAAGGGCTGAAGTTCAAGTAAAGTCAGCCCGGCTACGATTTAACAAATCACTTCTTCAGCTTTTCTTTCTTTGTTTTATTTATTTTTGTATGTGCGTGTGCGCGCGTATTTATTTATTTTTTTATTTTCTTCCTCTTTATTATGTTTGGAGAGATATTTTTAATTAAAATAAAGTTTAAAATTTTATACGTTTATGGTAGTACATTTTATTAAATTTTGATTTTTTTTAAAGGGAAAATTTAAAGAGAGGAAAAAAAAAAAAACATTAGAATCCAACTTTTGTTTTGTAAATTTGAGAGAGGAGATTGATACCGGAAATAAATTTTCAATAAAATATTTGTTTACGTAATTTTTATTTCCAACCTTATTATTAATCAGGTAGCGTTTGGAGAAATTTCTTGAAAAGGACTTTTGAGCTCTAATTAATTTTTAGTGATCTGGGGACATTTTTGTGAAGGACTTTTTATTTATTTATTTATTTATTTATTTATTTATTATTATTATTATTATTATTATTATTATTATTATTATTGTTATTATTATTATTTGTAAGAAGTCAATTTAATCACATTACGTCGAAACCAAATTGTAAAATATAAAAATTTAATTTTGTTCTCTCGTAAAACAAATTTATTTATTTTACATAATTAAATTAATATAATCACGAGCCAAGACTAGATACCTAATCAGGTCCGAAAAAAATAGGGGTGACTCTTGTGGGCTAGTCCCATTGAGGACTGCATAGCGGAAATGTGGGTTACTAATCGAGCCGAGTTTATCCATGCCCATTTCTGTTCCCAAGCCCAGCAATGCCACCTTCAATATTTTGCTTTTTCTTTTTTTTGATTTAACAAGATGTTCGGACCAATTTCATGCACTTCGATTAATTTCTGGAGTTTTAAAGTTAACGATTAGGTAAACCCTCCAGTGACCTTGAAAAATTTTGAATTAATAACCACTAGATAATAAATTTAAGATTTTATCAGTTGAGTTAATCCTTATTCTTATATTTACCAAACCTAACCATGAAGTAAGTCGGAGAATCAATATATGCATAAATTTTTTTGATGGGTTTATTGTATAATTTTATATATTTTATAGACATAAATGTTGATACTAAAATAAATATACAAATAAATAAATTCTTCTGTAATTTTCTACCATTTTGAATGATAGGACGGTGCTATAATTGTAATTTAAGTGATTTGTTTTCGTTTTTTTTTTTTTAATAAGGAGATGTTTGTTTTAATGATAACGGAAGATAACTTGTACTAGAGTAATTTTTATTCTTCATTATATTAGTTTGGATGATTGAAGTAATAATTACTCTAGGTTAACAATTATCTCTGTATAGGAGTAAATTTTTATTCTATAGGACGTAGGTAAAAGGAGGTAATGGACAAATTTTATCCCTTTCTCATTATCCTATAAAATATTTTTTTTCTCCTACATAAACTCTTAAATAACGTTCTCCTATGAATAATTATAATAAATATTATAAAATAATTTATTATTAAAATATTTATTTTTCTTTATTAAAAATAATATTAGTTTATGACTAAAGTTATTTATTTTCTCAAATTAAAATTACTGTTTAATAAATAATAACGACTTATTAAAATAATTTATTTTATTAAAATATTTTCTTAAATGAAAATTATATCTCATAAATAAAAGTTTATTGGATTATGTATTGTATTAATATAATTTATTAAAATCAATAATTTATTAAAATAAACTAAAATTATTTATTTTATCTAAATAAAAATAATTTTTAACAAACAATAATTCACTATTAAAATTAATTACTGTTGAAATATTAATCAATGATAAATTTATTTTTTATAACTAATATTTTTTAAAAAATAAATATTTTAATAATATATTTTTTTATTAAAATAACATTGATTTTGATGATTTATTTTATTCTAATATTTTGTTAAAATTAAATATTAATTTTTACCTTTAGTCAATTTAACCTCATTCCAAACATAATTAACTTTTATTCTTTCAAAATTTTTTAACATTCCAAACATAATAAAATTATTGCTGAGTAATATTTATTTTTTACCAAACCCATTCTATTAATAACAATAAGCTTGTCCTAAAATAAAGGGCCTTTTAATTCATGTGATTAGTCATACAATAAATTAACATAATTTTTTTATGTGAATTAATTTAAAAACTATTATGTTTGTACGGTATTATTCTAAACAAACGAAAGCTAGAGTATTTTAAGAGTACAAAAGAAGATGCTTATTGTTGGTATCGAATATCGACCAATGAATTAATTTCTATTAATTATGTTTGTGACTTTCTTTTTTGTTGCCAAAAGAACGGCCTATGTTTGTATTATTACGACATAAAAATGACAAGAGTATTTTGGTAATCACCCAATCAAGTAATTAACCCCCATTTAAGATTGTATTATTTATGTCGAGAACGGCGAGAGAGAGAGAAGCTCAATTGCTGAAACAGTGGATCGTTACGCAAACTCTGGTTTTCTTCAAGTAGATCTTAGGATTGAACCCAAATACCTCTGAATTTCCCAATCATTCACTAGAATCAACCCCAGTTTCTGTAATATCACCATATTCATATCATATATATTTACTTCGAATCCCAGAGTTTCGGAATCGTCTCCATCTATGCGTAGCATGTGACAAATCATCAAATGGGTTCCCAAAAAAGAGCTGTTTCCCACAAATCTACTTCTGCAGATACGGAGATGTTGGGCCAAGGCAAGTGTTTCTCGTTTTCTTTCTTTTCTTGTCATTATTTTCTTATGTCATTTATTTTTGTTTGTTGTGTTTGTGGAATATGTGAATTCCTGATTTGATTTTTTTGGGTTGTATTTATGTGGCGATGGAATTTTTTTTATTTATAATTTTTTAATTTGATGAAAAGTTGGGGGTTTGCTTTTAAGTATTAGATGTTTGTTTGTTGGAGTGTGGGGTCTTAATTGCTATCATTAATAATGCTGATTGTGATGATAAATGTTTTTCATTCAAAGCCCGCGTCTTTCTGTCTGTTGGATTATGAGTGTGGGGAACAATGAACATTAGCTCCATCCATTTTGGTGCCCATCTGGTCTTAGTGGGTTTTTGCCTGGTGATACTGCTTTTCTTGAAATCATGGCTGATTTTCAGTTGAAAATGGAATGTTCAATTAAATGGGGAATATAGTTGAATTAATAGAATCATATTTGCTGATATGATTGATGATTATGGTAACTAGCCAACAGTGTGCCACACATACTGCTTAGAAGGAAGTAGAAAAACATAACATAAAAACTTTTGATAGTTTATTGGGTGGTGTGCTGTCAATAATCTTTGTAATTTTGTTAACATTTAAAAGATCTCGTTAATCTGATAGGATTGCCAGCTTTTACAGGCCTCCGTGCAAAGCATCAACTGGAAGTGGAAAATTTGACATTAACAACACAGCCATTCAAAACATTGAAGTTTTTCATTTTGGCTGTTATGCAATATCTTAAGAGATCAGTTTCATATCTCTTGGCACACGGTGGTTTGCTCATGGCTTTGTGCACAATTCTGGTGCTTCTTGGAATACTGCTTTTTACCATTGATGGTCCTCATGAAAAGAAGGTATGTTGCCCCCCCCCCTCTCTTTCTTTTTCTAATTGTATGTTTGTGTTTGCAAAATGCAAACAAGGAATATCTTTTTTACTTTCTATATTAGAATTTTAAAAAATTAAACCACTTTTGGCGGGAGCTCCTCATTCATGTAATTGTTGTCAAAAATAAGAATTTATGCAACTTTGCCTTTTTACTATGATCTTCATGTCAACAAGTTACTGTGGTTCCTTTGGTCTCTTCGTGCTACTCTGTAAAGGTTGTATCTCCCAAATGGAGGATGTTTGTAAACTTGATAAGTTCGAGGTCAAATCACCGAGAAAATGGAAAACCAAAAAGTGTTTTGAAAAATTAAAAATAAAAATTCAGATTTTAAGAAAATAGTTTGATTGGAAAAATAATTGAATGAATTTGGGCTTTAAAGATTAATTAAAAATTATACTTAGGTTTCGGGTTTCTACCATGGTATCATTATGTGATTTTAATTCTTAATGCTTAAACATAACATTTGGGTTTTAAAGATTAATTAAAAATAATACTTAGTTTTCAAGTTTCTACCACGGTATCATTATGTAATTTTAATTCTTAATGCTTAGATATAACTCAGTTGAATAACTGCAAACACTAGAAATTCAATCGGAAAATTTTTCCATTAAAAATTGATTTTTATGTTTTCAAAATAAAGAAAAATAGTTCGAAGATTTAAAAACATAGGGAATTTAAGCATTAATCATGCCAAAGTGTAGTTCTTCTACAATGAATCAAACGAAAATTTTAAGCATTCGCTGTGCCCAATATACCATCTCCACCAGGACTAATCAAAAATAATACAAAAAATAAATATTTTAAAAAATTATTGAAAACATTCATCCAAACAATCAAGAAGATATTGAACTGAAAGCATAAAGAAAATTGCATTTCGCAATTAAAACTTACATAAATTCACCATAGTTGCCACCCTTGCCTAAACTACAGTTTTTAGTTACGAGCCATAATTAAAAAACTAGAGAAGAGGAAGAGAAAATTTTCTAGGGTTCAAGATCCCCCCTAAGATTCATAACATATTCTATTTATAATACATAGCAATCCCAAATAAAATAGGAAATAAACTCCCTTTAGGAATTGATTTAAATTAAAACAAGAAACACACTATTGGAAGGAATGTTTGAACGTTCAATCACATGTTTGAATGCAAAATAATGTTTCCTCTCTGCCAATTGATGCAAGAACTTGAAGTTTTACATTTGAACAATACAAGAATTTCTTGCTCTCAGCCAAAGTGACGTTCTAACGTGCAATTGCACGTTTAAACATCAAATCTAATGTCAAGTTCTCTGCCAATTCCTTCTGCTGAGCCAATTCAATTCCTATTGATATCAAAAAGCAACTGTAATCCATGGAATTAATTGGGAAGAAATCCAGCTGCTCCTCAAACATATGCTTTCGCCACTTTGGCTTATGCAAGTAAAGCATGTGATATGTCTTAAAAGCATCTTTGTTTGCAAAAATTCAAATAAAAGAATTTTATAAGTCGCTTTACCAAGTGTTTTGGACCCTTGAAAGTATTCGTTGAAATATCCTTGACTTGGTTATTTATCTTCTCTTCTTTATTTTTTAATTCTTCAAATATACTAGCAATTCCTTAGCACTTGATTGGATTCTAAATCATACAAAAAACTTGTTTTAACCTGAAAATCACAACAAAGAGATCAAATGCACATATCTATTCCTAATAATGTAATTAGTCTAAAAAATTCAACTAAATATATGTGAATTATACTTATAAAAAACACCATTTTAGAGACTAATCACTTCGCCCAATGCCAGCTGATTGCTTCTGGGAGCTCTTTGCCACATGTGATGAGAATGATTAATTCTATTGTTATTTTATTATGCAAATATTCTTTTAAGCATATGTCTTATTAAGGTTATTTGGATGTTTCTTTTGAATGAAAAATAATGTGTTTTTGACATGCTTTTTTCCAGCATATTGAGGAGCTTTACCAATATTTACAGTACGGTTTGTGGTGGATGGCACTTGGAGTTGCATCTTCTATTGGTCTTGGTGAGTAAGCTATTACATTAAAATTATGGATTTAATAATCTGAGCAAGTGTTGTCTAATGATCGAGCTTTATATGGTGTTGTTGCAGCCTGGACGTTAAAATCTTAACTAAAACTTTTGTACGTACCCTTGCCACAATGCACGTGGCTCAGGTGTCATTAGGAAACACCTAGATCCACCTCCTCATATGACATGCTCGAGATATTGGTAGTGTTCCTGGCCCATCAAATTGCTTGAGCCACTTGCCAAAATAACCAAGTCCTTCGAGGACCTATCCTTGAGCATCTCCACGAGCCCTTAACAAGCCAATAGGTTGGCTCAGTCATCTCGGGTTAGCGCCTCCCTGGTCAGTTGTTTGGCCCTTTTTTTTTTTTTTTTTTTTTTTTTTTTTTTTTTCTAGTGACTCGGAACCCCACTAGTTCATTACATCCCTCAAGTTGTTTGGCCTATTTGCTCTCTATTTGAGAAAATGCTTAATTCTAGAAAGATAACTTCACCAAAGAAGACCTTCACTTAGGACCATTCGCGAGTTCAATGAATCGGAGGCAACTGAAAGGGCCTGTCATGCTAATTGCCATTCTCCTTGGCCAAATAGGAGAGACATTACCAAGTGTTTAATTCTCTTCTCAACTGTCAACTGGCATGCATCTTTCCCCCATTAGGTTATTAGTGCCAGCAAGCATCTCCAATTTGGCAGAGTGGCTTGCCAGACCTTGTTTGGCATGGCAAACATTGCCCCTTGTGTGCATCATGGGTAGCCTTCTCATTCCATTAACTTGGTTCAAAGCCCCATGCTAAGCCCTACAAATACCCAACTCTCTCCTTGTTAACTCTGAACGTTGAACGCTTCAAGTCTTTAGCTCCTCTCTCTCTCTCTCTCTCTCTCTCTCTCTCTCTCTCTCTCTCTCTATGTATATCTCTGACTCATGGTTGCCTTAATCTTCCCCAGTTTCTTGTGGGTTGCTCAACAAGATACAAATAGCGAGTGGTTCCCCTTCCCAGACAAGCCGTTCACTAGCTACCCTAGTGTTAAATTCTCCACTGCACAGAGTTAGGCACTTGCCAATTACCCTATTGTGAGGATCTCTATACCACACACAACTTTTGGTGGGTGAAGGAAAGTTTATTTTCCATCAATTTTATACTTGCATAGATAGTAGTTGTAGATCTAGCTAGGTTAGCTTGCAATTGTACTGTGCTGGGGACATAGATGAGAGGGAGATAGAGGAAGTTATTTGTTGCATTGGAAATAGTATGCACTGGGGATGCAGGGAGGATCTATCTTTCGTATCTGGCAATATCTTTGTTTATATGTGTTGACCATTCTTGCTAAACATGCCAATGATGAATATTTAATCTCATTCTGCTATCTTATCTTGTGCAGGATCTGGTTTGCACACTTTTGTCCTTTATCTGGGTCCTCATATTGCGTTGTTCACTATAAAAGCCTTGCAATGTGGCCGCATTGACATCAAAAGTGCTCCATATGATACAATACAATTGAAGAAAGGGCCTTCATGGCTTGACAAAAATTGCTCAGAATTTGGGTCCCCGTTGTTTTCATCTTTACATGGTTCCCGGGTTCCACTGAGCAGCATATTGCCTCAGGTCCAGCTGGAGGCTATTCTGTGGGGCATTGGGACTGCACTTGGGGAGCTTCCTCCATATTTTATTTCCAGAGCAGGTATGTGTTTGAATTAAGTTTCTATATTCTCAGATGCTAAAATTTGTCTTTGGCCCAAGAATGTATATATGATAGTGGAGTTTTTTTTTTTTTTTTTTTTTGGGAGGGGGGGGGGGTGGTGTTGTCTGGTTGCACTGGGCACTAGCTGGCCTTATCCCTGACCATTAAAATCGAATCGCCTAATGTAGTTCTGCCCTTTTTTTTTTTGCAGCTAGTATGTCAGGTAGCAAATTGGAAGAATTGGATCGTTCCTCGACTAAAGATAATGGCATCATAGCTACTCATATGAATGAGGTCAAGCGTTGGTTACTGTCACACTCCCAGTATTTGAACTTCTTTACAATTTTAGTGCTTGCTTCGGTTAGTTTTGATGACTCTACTATTTCAAACATCACATTATACAGTGTTCTATGACTTTGCTGCCCTCTAGTATAGGACTCCTATGATCCCCCATGTTTGAAAATAATCTTTAATACCTGTTGTGAACATTTTATGATGTTTGATGATTCCCAGTGTTCCACTGCGTTCCCGTTGGAAGTTTCGTGTTGATCTCCAAATTTTGTCTCAGCATATTCGTTAATTTTAATATTTGCTCTGTTGGTTAACTCAAGTATCTTTTAGGTTCCAAATCCACTATTTGACCTTGCTGGTGTTATGTGCGGACAATTTGGGATTTCTTTTTGGAAGTTCTTCCTCGCAACGTTGATCGGAAAGGCAATTATTAAAACTCACATACAGGTTCATGAAGCTCTTACACTCACTCCTTAGTATATGAAGACATTTTTAACTATCATTTATGTAGTTTCCTTGTTCATTATTTTGGCATACAGGAATTATGTACTTTGTTTGTTAAATTTTTTTTTTTTTTTTTTGGGGATAACAATAAACGGTATAATTGCAACGAAATGGATATTAAATGATTTTACACGCTTTATCTGCTGTTATTCCGAAGCTTGTTTGTATCTTGAAAATTCCTCACGGGTTGGATACTAATTGGATGTTTTTGGTTGGTTACTCTTGTGCAGACAGTGTTCATTATATCAGTTTGCAACAATCAACTTCTAGAGTGGATAGAAAATGAGTCGATTAGGGTGCTTAGCTTTGTTCCTGGTTTTGCTTCTGTTGTGCCTGACCTCATCTCAAAATTGCACGCAATGAGGGACGCGTATATGGCAACGCCTTCTCGTATGCCCTCAAACGTCAAGGTAATATGTCTCGAGTTCTCTCTCCCCTACCCCTGTTGCATAGATACGTATAAAATAAGAACCATTTTACGAGTCTGTGTTAGACATGATATTTATCTATTTTCCGCTTGAGGTTAGATTGTCATCCCAAAATTGGAGATGAAATTTTCCTCTGACCTTTTTTTTTGGGGGGGGGGGGGGTATGATTCGTGTTTGCTTACATTATTTGCATTCCTTTTCTCAGGTGAAGCAGTGGGATCTTTCATTCTCTTCAATTTGGAGCACAATCGTGGGGCTCGTGATTGTGAACTTCTTCGTCAAGATTGTGACTTCAACCGCACAAAGTTATCTTAGGAGACAGCAGGAGTTGGAATCAATGCAGGCAGATAATCATCGTTTGTCTTGACAACCTGCAAGGTAGTTTTAACTCCACCCCCCCCCCCCCAAAAAAGACAAAAAAAAGAAACCCAAAAAAAAAAAAAACTTGTTTACATTGTAATTCTGAAAAGGCGAAAGAAAAAAAAAAAGAAATATTTCATTATTACAAGTAGAAGATATGTAATATGAGCACAGCCCTTTGCTAGTCGCCACTGAAGATGTCCCCACCCGAAAAAAAAAAGAAGGGGGGGGTATCAATATCTGAAGTGTCACCTTCAGAGAATTGTACGGGAAGATCAGAAGTTACTGGTTCATTTTTCCTCTGTAATTTGGAAATATCATTGTTTTGGGGAAAGTTTGAATGCCATTGTTAGCTATTGTTGGGGTTGGGAGATTGTCACTAGTGGATATTATTTGGCAATGCAAAGAAATACTCGTTTGCTTGCTCATCTAGCCTTGTGTTATTTTGTCCTGTATAGGGATGATTATGATACACAGAGCGATTAAATCTCTCTCTCTCTCTCTCCCCCCACATTATTTTACACTTTCGGGTCTATTTAGCTTTTATATCCAATTTGCTTTTAACTTCTCCCAAACAAATAATAATAATCCGATATGCTTCTAGAAGAAAATCATTACTATTAGGGTGTGACAATCTAAATAATGAAACACATCATTTAATTTGATATTTGTTTTAGTTATCATTAAATCATCACCACATTATCACTTATTATCACTTATTATATATTTATATTATATAATAAGACACGAATTTGGAATTTGAAATTTAAATAAATATATATATTATATTTTGTAAAACTATACAAAATATATTTTACTTATATTATTTATTATTATTAAATAATGTACGGATATTTATTATACAAAGTTAACTAAATTTTTTATTTAAAAAATATATTTAAAATTTAAATTTTTAAAAATTTTGTTAAAAATAAACATTTAAATTAAAATTTTAATTTCAATGTGCTTAAAATTTAAATTTTAAATACACACATTTTTACGGCGTGTGTCATTTATAATAAAAAGTTTAAAATTTTGAATTTGAGATATTTTCAACTATTGAATTTGCTAAATGATCAAGATTATTATTTTTTCCCTTGCTCTTCCCATATTTTTTAAATACTTTTATATAAAAGATGTCACTATATTTTTTTAATACTTTTTATATAAAAGATGCCATTTATATAATAAGGAAGATTAAATTTTTAAATTTAAAATATTTTTAACTGTTGAATTTGCTAAACAGTCAGAATTATTTTTCGTTTTCTCTCACTCTTCTCATATGTTTTTTTGAATACTCTTTATATAAAAAATTTTAAATTAATATTTTAAAAAATATGATAATATTTGTAATAAATAATAAAATTTTATACATTAATATCTTTTAGTTAATGATTTTTATTTTTATAAGTAATTTTTACACTTTTTTTGTAAATTTGTTTTATAAATTTAAATTTAAATTATTTACAAATTAAATTATATTTTTGTACCTTTAAATACGGGTAATTACTAGTCCTCAGAATTATATAACCATTCTATACAACTATAACATGTTGCCCTCAATTTGATTTCAATTTGAAGTCGTTAAGAATTTTTATTAAGTCCAAAAAGACCCACCATTTTCACAAATTGTGTTTTCAAGTTAATTTGATAA
The DNA here is from genome assembly GCA_019916065.1 of Vitellaria paradoxa. Lineage (NCBI taxonomy): Eukaryota > Viridiplantae > Streptophyta > Magnoliopsida > Ericales > Sapotaceae > Vitellaria > Vitellaria paradoxa. Next base: position 43,179,134 of record CM034241.1, on the reverse strand, counting down.
AGTAATAATTACTAATTAAGTCTGAAATGCAAACAGGCTGGATTACTATTCAGTTGCCATTCAAGTTTGCATTGAAATGCTCTGTCGCATTCTTAATTATCACAAATTTACAATGCATATTTATTAATTTTAAAACAATTACAGTATATTTAGTATTTCAGTTACATGAGGTCGTGTTATTTTTTTTTTTTCTATGAAAGCCCACAAATAATAATAATAATAAAAAAATATTGGTAATTAAATCAACCCCCATATGCGAAAATTTGAGAGGTAATCTAGTCAGCATTGTGCATTGGATATTGTGTCCACGTGGCCTATGTCATATTTTGATTCTAATCTCACCTAGGCCTTGGTTAATTATAAGTAATAAATCCTTTAAAGCAAAGCTAGGGTTTGTTTACGTCCCAACGAAGTTAGACGATATTATTCTTTATTTGGAGACACAAGTTTCCAATCTAATAATACAATGAGATTAATAAACAACATTAGATTGATTCCTTAAAATATAGTTATCCCAGACGTCGTCATTGCCTTCCCCCCAACCCTAGATTTATAATAATAATTAGAAAAATGATTTAAACCAAATGCTGGTGCTTTCGTGTAATTTTTAACCATTTAAATTATTTAATGACCCATTTGCTTAATATTAAAAACATTGAGTCACTTTCAGGGGCCCCTTGTACGATCCAATCACATTACTTTGCACAATCGCCATACCACCTTCAACAAACTATATATTTTCGTCGTTTTGACTGCAGTCTCGATTTTGGAGTTAAAAAAATATATAAAATTTTATAAATTTTTATAAATAAGAATTACAAAAATATAAAATTTTAATTTTTTTTATTTACGGTACAAAACACGAGATATTAATTTTTATAAATTTATACAATTCTAAACACACCTAAATATAAATATGTTAATTACATGTTTTCTCTTTCAATATATATATACATATATATATTTATGTAGAGACACGGAACGCTATAATAATTGTTTGCATTAATGAATAAATTACCCTCCCTGGGGGGTGTACTTTTTAACATATTCTCCTCTTAATAAATATAATAATACCTTGACTTACACAATCCACCAGTCCAACTCTAATTTTTGAATTTGTGAATTCAAAATGAATTCCGGTGATTACATCATTAAATTAAAAATGAATCCGTTCTTTTATTAATTATTTGAAAGATATGTAATATTATAATGATTAAAATGCATTGAATTGTTATGAATTATTTTAATATAATTTTTTTTGGATGAATATAATGATTACGTATGATATTATTTAATAAAATTTACATAAATAATAATATATATAGTCGTATCGCATTTAAATATTAGCAATGTAGATGATCATTAGCCTCAAGAACCAAAAAATTTGTTGTAGTGAGACATCCAAATTAATTATAATTATGGTTGTATGCATGCCAATCTTCTTCTTCTTCTTCTTATAATCTCCAATGGGAACCATCAATTTATCAATTGCTTCGCTTCCATGATTCCACCATGACTGCAAATTCAATAAGGAATTGAATTTGGATCCAACAAATAATTTATTTTATTTTTCTTTGTTTTATTTTATTGTATTCTCAAATTTTCAACCTTATATTTCTGTAATTTCCTTTCAACAAATGGATGCGTTCTTTGACTTGATTCTAATAAACGAATCTAATCCCATTTTTTAATTAAAATTTTGAGAAAAGATCTGACATGGTTAATTTTGTTTAATATCCATTCATTTGAATATAATAGCAGCACCATTCGATGGAGTTGAATAAACAATGTTTAACTTACAATTAGTACTTAGCTAGGTAATCCTAATACAATATTTTATTTTGTTTGTATATATATAGAGAGAGAGAGAGAGTCTTTGAATTAGAATAATAGAAAGTTGAAATGCCTTGCAATTGCATAAAGAAATGGCTAGAAGCTTTGAATAAGACAAACTCACAATAACTTAAAGTCATATATATATATATATATATACACACACACACACACACACATATATATAATTGAGTTCCTGCTCCTTTGCTATTAAAGTAATGGTGTTTTTCATTGTCTGAGATGATTCTGGTAAAGTTAAGACAGGGCCACATGCACAATGATTTGTAATAAATTAATTATTCTCTCTTAGAAGTATTTTATTCCTTTTTTTTTTAAGTTAAATGACATAATTAGCATAGGTTCTTCAATGACTACACAACGCAGTATCAATGTACTGATTTAATGATTGAGGAAGTATTATACTATGTAATCACTGAATCACTGTAAACTCCTAATCTTATATTTGTAAATTTTTCAAATAATTTGATACATGTTATTTGTAAGTACGGACATTAATACTAGCTTAAGTTGCGTTCGGGTAAAGATTCATTGTTTCCTAGCTTAGCTTAGCAATCTAGCAAGATTCATGGTGCCCTAGCTCATCAACCTAGCTCACCCACTTCAACATATTTCAAAAAGGCTTTGTTCAAGATCCACCCAAGTGGGTCATTGCGATGATATACGAAGATATGAATAAAGGAATGTCGAGGTGGCTTTGAATCCTTAGTGGCATTTTGTCATTGTGGTGGCGAGACAAAATCTTAACTATTTCGTTAATTATCCTAACATACCTCAACCATTAATAACACATGGCTTTTCACAATTGGATCCCAAACCCTAAATACTTGGATTAATAACCCTTGTTTGGAATTGTTTAAATTAGTATAAATATGTAAAAATTGTAATTTCGTAATTCATGCAGTAAGTAAAAATATTTAAATTTGATAGAGATTTGTGAAGTTTTGTAAGATTTCAAAAGCAAACCAAATACACAGTGTCACATTTCTACAGCAATGACCAAGACTGGCCTTTTAGTAAGGCAAATGAGGTCCTCACCATATGTCTACTTTTTTTTTTTTGTTAGTAAGGTTCATTTTTCTAGATGTAATGAAGTCTATTATATTTGATAATTTATCAGAAATTTTTTTAAATTAAATATTTATTTGACTTTTGCATTTTTAAACTTTTATATAATCATTATCCTTTAAATTTAGCATTAAATTTCTCTCGTAAAAATTCAATAAATAATTTTGCAACAAAAAAATTAAGAATAGTGAATTATAAATAATTTTTACTTGTAATTTATAATAATTATTTTATTTATCATATAAATAAATTAAAAAAAAAAACTCATTTTAATATGTCGACTTAGGCCTCCAAAAAGGTCTTGGCAGTGGAATTAATGCTTGTAGCTGGGGATCAATGACAAATCTGATACACAATTACACATAATTAAGCAAGAGGAGAGAATGAAGAATCAGTAAGGATACACATTTTGTTTATTTGATCATTATGAAAAATTGCATAATATTTTATTTTCCTCAATCAAATTAATATAAAAACTTTAATTGGTGCGAATCATAATCTTTAACTAGGCCCTTAGACATCGATTGAAAAGTATGTGCCGTGGCCCAAAGGTAATGTCAATTTCAAAGCATGGTCCGTTTTCGCAACACCCGATGGGACCCCCCCCCCCAGGGCATGTGATTCAATTGCAAATTAGGGAAACGAGTCTCGTGTTGCTTTCGAGATTTTCAGTTGTCAAGAAAGTTCACTTTTACTACGTGTAATTTGTAACGGTAAAAATATTTGTATTTTTTTTATTAATTATTTCATTCTACGTTAATTTTTTATTTAGTGAAATTTAGTATGGGGTGAAAAAATTAACGAATAAGTGTAAATATTCTCAGCTAATTTATAATTATGTGACTTTCTAATTAATTAATTATATTATAAAAAAAATTTAACTATAAATTTTATCAAGATAAATTAATTATAATGTCGTTTGGAGGGGCTCTTAATTTGTAATAAAGCAATAAATGTCATATATGTTGTTAATATATATCTATATTATATTGTTATATATCCATGTTAGATATATAATTTAGTTATAATAAGTTATCTAAAGTTTACATAATTTATTTAGTATAGATCATCTAAAATACACTTATTAAATTTTTTATTTCTCTTATCCTCGTGCTATAAATAGAGTTACTATTTCATTATATTTCACACATTTAATATATATATATATATATATATATAATTTTTTCAATTTTTTTCATTCATTTTTTTTCTTAACATATGTTATATATATAATATAAATGAATGTGTATTATCTACCTCGTTACATGTTAGGTTTTTTTTTCTTAAAAAATAGATATGAAAATGAAAATATCTATTTTTCTTATTAGTAAAGTTTTGTTAAACAAATAAATAACTTTTAAAATATTTTACTTTCACAATTTTTACAATATTTCACATTAGAATAATATAAAATAACATTTTCATCGTTAAATATTTTTAATGAATTTTTATTTTAACAAAATAAGACTAAAACCTAACTGCATTAGTTATTCTATAAATCATTCTTTTCGCTGTACTTTTTTTATAAATTGTTATTTATTAAAAAAGTAAAAACAAAAAATTCTTAATGCAAAAATATGGAACTTAGATTTATAGAGAGAAACTGAAAAAAAAAAGTAAAGAAAAACAATTAAATTGATATGAGAGATGTTAAATTTATTTTATTTTTAAAACTACATAAATAAATAAATGAATAAGCCAAAATTAATTTTATATTTAATTAATTATAAACTTTTAATACACAAGGAGAAGAATACGGTGATATATATATATATATACATATATAAAGTGGAGGCGAGGGCAAAAAGCCTTGGAGAGGAAGGCACCGCTGCGCCAGGTGGTGGGGGCCACCTAATGGATGGTGGGGCGGCGCAACATTGAATTCAAGCCCTTGTTAGGTATTCTATTTCAAATGCCGAGACACTCTCTCTCTCTCTCTCTCTCTCAATGGACGAAGAAACAGAGTCCTATCTTTAGGGTCCTGGTGGGGACCACGATCGCTGATTTTCTGACTGTTATCTTATTTTTTCATTGCTGTCTGATCTATGGTCTGCAATCAAGTGTTAAAATAACATTTGTGTGGGTCCCCGCCCAAACCTTTTAGTTTATTCTCACTCACATGCCTGTCTCTGTCCACGTAGTCCACACACACACCCCACAGCACAAAGGTTGCGTTTGATTGGCATATTACGGAAAAACAGATTGCGATTATTTCCGTGGGGTCCATCTTCTCAGGTGTTTAATTGCTTGGGCACCCAAAAAAAAATTAAAAATTTTAAATAATTTTAACAAGGTTCTAGTATATTATGGGGTGTTTAATTAGTTAAAATTAATCAAAATTTTGTTAATTTTTATTAATTTTTTATATTTTTTTAATTAAATTTTATTACATATCACTTTTATATCAAATTTTTATACTTTTATTATATTTTTTATCAAATTTTTATCCACAAAACATTCCCTCTACTCGATCACTTGCATTCCAGTTTGAAGGCGAGAAAGAATTTACTTGCTGTTATTTTTATGCACCAACTTCCCATGAAATTTGACGGAGATTTCGTTTGAAGTGACAAAAATTTTTAAAAAATAATAAAAATATTAAAAAAAATTTAAAAATTATTTACTTTTTATCTTATTATACGAATTATCAACCCACAACTTATTTTATTTTATCTCACTTTTTGTCACTCTAAACATACTTAAAAATACATAAATTTATCATCTAATTTTGAAATTATATTTACAATCACTATCTTTTAAATTCAAATATAGATTTTTTACAATATTAGTGTGCCGTTAAAAAAAAATTGACACCATATCGAGAATGTTAATAAAAAAAAATAGTTTTAATACCATAAATACCTTATAACCATTTAAAAGAATACTTTAATTCTTTAAGAAAAGTTAAAAATACTAAATTATTCTTATAATTTTGTAACACCCAATTTTGTCCTCACCATTTCAAGATGCTCAACAAATTTAAATTAGCATCAAGCATTTCATAGAGAAGAAAATCAAGATTAGTGCAATGGTTCAAAAGTTCATGGTCAAAACAAACGACCCCTGACAGGTAGCTCTAAAAGAAATAAAAAACAAAAACTCGCTCAAAACATTTACTCATGCATCATTAAATCCAATTGCACGAACGGACGATGAAAGTTCAAAAAAGAAACTATGGATCATTTGATCATCAAGAATTGGGGATATCACTGCTAAGATTATATTGAGTGATTCTATCAGTTTTGAGTTATTATGGAGATGATCTAAATAGATGTGATAATTTCATCATTTACAGACAATTTCTAATTAAAGATCATACTCAATTATTTAATTAGATCAAATCTTAATATACATTTTTAAGTAGCATGATTGATGAGTCTTAAGTAACGATTAAATATTTTAAAAGTTCATATAAATGCCATCAGAATATCTCAAAATCGTCATGAGAACATATATTCAAATCCTAGTCGGTCCATCAATCAAGAAAATTCATCTGATAAGAATAAAAGAAGAAGTAAAGAATTATGTATTAATATTTATTTCTGTGTGTGAGAATACAAGACTACAAGGTCCTTTATATAAGAGGACAATAATCCTAATCCTGATAGGAGATAGTAATCCTAATTATGATTGGATATACAAAATAAGGAATGGAATAATATTCCTAATTATGATATAAGGAAAGACATAAAATAAGGAAAGGCATAAAATAAGGAATACTAATTATATACGATTATACATTACTAAATCTAACACCCCCCTCAAATTCAAGGTGGCAACGCAGGAAGCAGCTTGAGTTTGGAGATTAACTCGAAGAAACGACCAGGAGGATGAGCCTTCGTGAAAAGATCGGCAGTTTGATTTGCTGAGGATACAGAAATGAGACGAACGATGCCACTTCTGACATGTTGACGAATAAAGTGACAATCTATTTCAATGTGTTTAGTGCGATCATGAAAAACATCATTGTGAGCAATCTGAATAGCACTTTGATTGTCACAATATAATATAGTGCCCGTAGAATGAGTGACACCCATATCAGTAAGAAGCCATCTAAGCCAAAGGAGCTCTTGAGTGGTATCGGCGAGAGCACGGTACTCAGCTTCAGTACTAGAACGGGCAGTGAGAGTTTGTTTCTTGCTACGCCAGGCTATGAGAGAAGTCCCTAGAAAGAAACAGAACCCTGTCGTAGAACGACGATCAGTAGGATCACCAGCCCAGTCGGCATCAGAAAAAGCATGTAATTCAAGTGAGGACTGGGCTGAGTAATGAAGACCATGAAACATAGTGCCTTTGATATATCGGAGAATGCGCAGCAAAGCAGTAAAATGATGAGAACGTGGAGCAGCTATGAATTGACTAACAATATGAACAGCATAAGCAATGTCAGGGCGAGTGACAGTAAGATAAACAAGACTACCAACAAGTTGACGATATAAAGTCGCATCAGATAATGGTGCACCATCAAGAGGAGTAAGACGGAGCTGTGGATCAATCGGAGTAGTAGCAGTCTTGCAGTCAGAAATACCAGCCCGTGTCAAGAGATCAGAAGCATACTTAGCTTGAGAGAGAAAGTAACCAGAAAAATCTCGGGAGATCTCCAAGCCCAGAAAGTAATTGAGAAACCCCAAATCCTTCATCTCAAACTGTCGACTAAGAAATTGTTTGAGATGAGAAATGCCAACACTGTCATCCCCAGTAATAATCATATCATCTACATAAAGGAGAAGAAGAACAGATCCAGCTGTAGTGGTGCGGATAAACAAAGCAGAGTCATATGAACTGGGGATAAATCCAAGCTCACGAATAGTAGAGCTAAACTTCGCAAACCAGGCACGAGGAGCCTGTTTCAGCCCATATAGTGCTCGACGAAGCTTGCAAACATGAGAAGACGGAACAGAGGAGCCCGGAGGAGGTTGCATATAGACTTCCTCAATAAGATCGCCATTTAGAAAGGCATTCTTAACATCCATCTGATAAAGATCCCAGTTACGAGCAGCAGAAATAGCAAGTAAACTGCGAACGGAAGTAAGCCTAGCAACAGGAGCAAAAGTTTCTTCATAGTCAATACCATACTCCTGAGTAAAACCTCGAGCAACAAGACGAGCTTTGTGTCGCTCAATAGAACCATCTGAACGGGTTTTGATTTTATAGATCCATTTGCAACTGATAGCAGTCTTCCCAGGAGGAAGGGGAACCACATCCCAATTATGAGTTTTCTCAAGAGCCTGTAACTCATCATCCATAGCTTGCTGCCATAAAGGGTTAGTACAAACCTCACGGTAGAAAGAAGGTTCGTGAGTAGAAAAGGCAGCAGAACCAACAATATAATCACGAAGACGAACAGAAGGTTGTGTTACTCGTTTAGGACGTTCTGAAGGAGGAGATTTGTCAACAAGGGATGGAGGAGAAGACTCATCAGGAGTGGTCACAGGTCCAGCAGAAGACCCAGGTGTCTCGGGATGAACCGTAAGCAGTGGTGTCTGAGAGACCTGTGGACTATCTGCATCAAATATGTCAGAATGCAAATCTTTGGAAATATCAGTAAAGAGAGGATTATGGGAAGAGGTAGAAAGATGAAATGGAGAAAGAGTAGAAAACATCTTGTGTTCCCAAAAGACAACATGTCGAGAGACACGAAGACGTCGAGAAATAGGATCCCAACACCGATACCCCTTATGTTCAATACCATAACCCAAGAAACAACAAAGACGAGAGCGTGGTTCAAGTTTAGTTCTTTCATGGGGTTGAAGGAGAACAAAACAAGCAGACCCAAATATTCTAAGATGAGAATAATCAGGAGGGGAGCCATACAAGCGTTCAAAAGGGGTAGAATTACCAAGGACAGAAGTGGGAACACGATTAATGGTGTAGGCAGCAGTAAGAGCAGCTTCCCCCCAAAATTTTTCTGGACAGGAGGAAGAAATAAGAAGGGCACGGATCGTGTCAAGAAGATGACGATGTTTGCGTTCTGCCCGACCATTCTGCTGAGAAGTACCAGGACAAGAAAGATGAGACTGTGTCCCCTGAGAGCGTAGAAAAGATAAAACCTCAGAGTCAAGATATTCCATAGCATTATCAGTTCGAAAAACCTTGATTGTACGAGAAAATTGAGTTTTCACCATTGCCGAGAAATCAGAGTATATCTGTTTAAGTTCAGAACGTTTAGTTAAAAGATACAACCAAGTATAGCGAGTATAATCATCTACAAAAATAACAAAATAACGAGAGCCCCCCATAGTGGGAGTGGGTGAAGGTCCCCAGATATCCGAGTGAACGAGATCAAATGGTGCAAAAGAAACAGAATTAAAATCAAGGCTTCTTGAACTCTGCTGATGATATATACCAACGCAATATCTCGCCGAAAAATAATGACCGACGAAGAAGAGAAAAAAGAAAAAAAAATTAGAGCCTTTGCTCTGATACCATGATAAGAATAAAAGAAGAAGTAAAGAATTATGTATTAATATTTATTTCTGTGTGTGAGAATACAAGACTACAAGGTCCTTTATATAAGAGGACAATAATCTTAATCCTGATAGGAGATAGTAATCCTAATTATGATTGGATATACAAAATAAGGAATGGAATAATATTCCTAATTATGATATAAGGAAAGGCATAAAATAAGGAAAGGCATAAAATAAGGAATACTAATTATATACGATTATACATTACTAAATCTAACATCATCAATTTGGAGAATTGAGTTGAATTAATTAAGTTGCTGACATTTTCACCGAAATTAGTAATTTTACTTTCAAGAAAAGAGAAATTTTTTTTGATGGCACACAAAACTATAGCGGCATCTCAAATGTAACGATAATTAGTGTAAATTAAAAAAATATACGAATACTTTATGTATTTTCATCAAATTAAAAAAAGAATTTGTTGCAATTTTATTCCTTAATTCGGTGAAGTTACAATAAACCCCACACAAATCACTTTCTACAAAAATCGAAAGTACAGCTCTGACTAATAAACTATCAATGAGAAAAAAGTTAATACGGGGAAACTGTAGGCCCACCTCATTAAACCTGGACAGGGTGACAAAGCCTACCCCTAGGCGGGGGTCGGTTCTTTCGGGGATCATTAATGATTTTGGGACCAACCGGCAAACATTAAAATCTCAGTTTAATGATTAACCTTTAATCCCTTTTACACCCTCATATATGTGTATTATAATAAATGTATTTATAGTCTAACGACTGGGTCAGAACTTCTGATGAGAGAGGGCCGGTAAATAATTATTACAATTGTTTTTTTTTTTTTACATTAATTGAATGGCACTATATTTTTCAACAATAAAAATTAGAAATATTTTCAAAATAGTCTCCTAATGAATTTTGGGTCTTGATAATTTTTTGTATTTCTTAATTATCTCTCTCTCCTTTTTTCTTTTGTCAACCTTATGATTTATTTGCATGTATATATACATTACCTGTATGCATAGCTTAGATACGGTTAAAATTACGTTATTTAGTTTTTTTTTTTAGTAGAATAAAGATTTTTATAAACTTTATTATGTTGTAACATTTTTTTTTACCAATTAATTGTAGTGGAACCTTAGGTCCTGTTTAGAGGAGTGTAAAAAAAAAAAAAAGAATTAATTTTTGGTATTTTACGTATTTATTTATCACACTTTTGCTGATTTTAAAACTTGCTAAAACACTAATTTTGTTAGGTCAACAAAGGTAAAATCGTCATTTCATTTAACTTAACTCAAAAGTTACTAAAATTTTTATCGAACACCTAAAAAATTGTCGAAAGTTACTACAAATTTTTATTTATTTTGTCAAATACCTAAAAATTACCAAAAATTACTATAAATTTTTATTTATTTTACAAAACACATAAAAGAGTTTAACTTACCTACCTTTGTCCAAAAAAAAAACAAAAAAAAAAAAGAATACCCAAAATTATTAAAAATTTTACTCTCAGAAGGGGCTTATTTTGTACAAATGAAACTAGGAAATGTTAAAGGACTTGACCCTTGTAGCTCAGCCCCCAGTCTACATACATCCCTTTTTGGAACTTTTTGTGAGTTTTCCTTACTCCCCCCCCCCCCAATCTACATCTCTTTTTGGAACTTTTTTGAGTTTTCTTACTCCAAGATCTACCTTGTTCAAGATCTGCTAGGCGGGCAACTATTTCAATAGACATGTTGTGGAATCTCATGGGTCCACTTACATACTTTAATGCTAAGTAGTTCACGTGCAGGACAATATGTATGGTTTAATTTGCTTCGCAAAAAGTTCTTCTTTTTTTTTTACTTTTTAAACTATTTGTTTGTTTTATTTATTTTTACTTTAAGTCTCTTAATATAATTTAATTTATTTTCTTTTCCCAAAACTTTTAATACTTTATATTTTTACTTAATAAGAAGCGCCCGCATCATTATAAAATTATTCTATGGATATATTTGAAATTATAATATATATATATATATATATATGTCCGACCAATAAAAATTAAATACATTGGTTAGATCGGTAAATTATAATATCTTATGTATTTATTATAAATTAGGAAGAGACATATATTCTTAGACATAAGACTACTCTTCTTTCCTTTTTAGGGGAATGACATTGCACATTATCAGATTCTTCATTCAAATTACGTATTACAATTAGTTTCATAAGCTGAAGTGACATTTTACTATTATAGGTTCATGAACATATGCAATAGGTGATATATGTGTCTCGCATTTATACATGAAACACGAACATGATAGTTTGTATGCCTCCAATTTCCCCTCTAATAAGTAACTTGTATAGGTAATTTTTTTCAAAATATGAAGTTAGTACACTATTTCTTTTATATTTTTTTTCATATGTTATTTCGTCTTGTTTCAATTTTTTTCGTGGCCAGATAAACACTCGTTTAGGAAAGAAGTGTTAATTGATTTATGGGTTAATTGACTTATTTGCTTATTTGTAAAATAATCAAATTTACCCTTTTACATTTTAATTTTCTTTTAAACATTCAAAAGTAAAAATATCAAATTAACTAAAATTAAAAAATTACCTAAAAGGGTCACTTTTTTTTTTATTTTCCAAATACAAGTAAGCCAAATATTTTTTTTCTCAAACCAAGGCTAACTACTTCATTTCATTTTAAGAATCCGCTTTTGAATTGATGGTAATTTTCCCATTGGTCAACTGGTTCTTAAGCATTCATGGCAAGTCAAACTCAATAAATCAATATGGCACAAATGGGACAGGACTCTTTATAAACACAGCAAAGTCGCAATTACGTGATTGTGCGTTTTCAACCGCCCTTATATATATATATATATATATATGAAAATTATTGGGGGACCCACGCACACATTTAATTGGAATTGTACGCCACTCATGTTGTTCACTCAGTTCTGTACAAAGTGATAAAAAAATTTAAAAAAATTATAAAAATATTAAAACTTTAAAAATTGTTCATATCTTATTTCACTATATGAATTACGAACTCACAATTTATCTCATTTTATTTTATTTTATCTCATTTTTTATTATACCAAACGTACCCTTAACATATCTAAAAAAAATATTAATAATAGATTAATATTCTTCTATTAAAATTTAAAATAAGATTGTCTATTGAACTATTATTTTTAAAATAATAATTTACCGAAATTTTAAATACTATTATTATATCATTCTCATGATAAATTTTGATAAAAATTTTTAACAATTTATTATTATTTTATTATTTTAGAGATAATTTCTCCAAAACCAGATACGCTGCAACTTTGAAATGGGGGCATGACTTACAACCTAAGTTACGTGTCCAAGTTTTCAAGTAGAGCCCAGCTAACCAACCATTGAAATATTATTAAAAAGGAAAGAGAAGGAGCAAGAAAGGAAAGTTTGAAGGATGTTTTGTGTGCCTCGTCAATTGTGGAAAAACCTGTCCTCTTGGCCCCTATTAATTGCTCGTACTGACCAAGCCTGAGGATTATTGACACTCAATTTTAGGGTTGAAAACAAAGAATAAATAAATTGGTATTCAACCACTATGGAATGATTTCCTTTTGTATATTTCAATTCAAAGGAATTTTTTGGTTTGTTTAGAGTAAGAAAAAATGAGATAAATTGAGATAAATTATGATTTGGAGGGAGTTCGTAATACGTACAGTGAGAGAAAAAAATTGATGTGATATAAAGCTAATATAGATTTATAGAGATTTTTAGAGACCTTCAATAAAAATTTACAAACCAAACGGCCTTTATCACTATCTCCCCTAAGCAATAATTCCTTCCTTGTTTCGTCTGGCTTCTAATGATATACTTCAGTCATTCTGAGCACGAACGCTTCGTTACAGAAGAACTCAAGAGCCCATTTGTGGGATTAAAAATTAGTGAAAAATAAAATTTTTGGTAGTTTTTTTATGTGTTTTTTAAGTTATATTTTTTTATGTGTTTGGTAGAATAAAATATAATTTTTAATATTTTTTTACAACTTTTAGGTGTTTAATAAATTTTTTACTGTAGCAAAGTAAAAAAATGATAACTTTTTATACGTTTGGTAAGTTTTTTTACTGTAGCAGAGTAAAAAGAGAGAATTTTTATGTGTTTAATAAAATTTTTTGTTTTATTTTTTACTGTAACAAAGAAAAAAAGTAGAAAAAATTATAATTTTACTAAACGTACCAAAAATTACAAAAATGTAACTTTTGATTTTTTTTTTTTGTTAATTTTTGAGCCTCCAAACGGGCCGAATAAAAAACTCAAAAAAAAAAATCATTACAAGAGAGCATATTTTAGCAATCAAAAAAATAGTCACTAAAAGTTTATTTACGGTAATCAATTGATTGGTTAAAGACAATTTTTAGTGACCAAACTCACGACAAAAGGTTAATTTTTTAAAAATAATAAAATTTTTAAATGTGACACCACGTGGCGAGTTGCTTGGGTTATTTCAAAATATTAAAAATATGGACTTCGGCGACCTTATCCTTTATTTATTCGGTGATGTGCTAAATTGAATAAATTAAAATTTTTATTTTATTTATTTTTAAGACATTATTTAAATGCAGATACGGTTGCGTGCACAAGGAAACCTATTGAAGCCGCGGCAGCAGGGGGGCCCACTTCAATGGCAGGGACACGTGCTCACCCATAAAAAAATTTATTATTTATAATTTTTTTATTTTGTCTCCAGTGTTTATTTGTACTCATTAAAAAATAAAAAAAAATTAACTTAATACTAATTATGTTTATAAAAAAAGAAAAAAAAATTAATTTAATACTAATTATATTTATCAAAAAAATTAATTAAATACTAATTATGTTCACCTAAAAGAAAAAATAAATTTAAAAATTAATCTAGTATTAATTATATTCATAAAAAAATAATCAAATACTAATTATGTCCACCTTAAAAAAAAATAAATTTTAACTCAATTTGTATTTGTCCCAGCTCACTCAGAATGGTGGCCAACCAGGCATGAATTCCTGGCTCCACCCCACTGTGCGGCAGTCCTTCCATTCTCGCATTTATCCCTCTCTCATTCCCCTTTCTCTTATCCGCTCGGTGTCTCTCTTCCCGGTCTTGTGCTCTTTCTCTCTCTCTCTCTCTCTCTCTCTTTCTATATATATATATATACACACATATTATTATATATACACACGCGTATATGCATAACCCGTGAGAAACAGCAGCAGTTCACTGTATCAGTCGCCTAAGCACCCGCCAATCGCCGCCGGTTGCAGAACAACCGCTTGCTGTAACCGAGCCCAATTATAGCTAGTTAAGCCCAATACCGATTCCAACGATCAGCTACTACCCCTTCCAACTTATTCCGACAGCTTTACGCACGCCCGCACGCACGCGCACACGTGTGTGTGTTTTTTTGTATTTGTAAAGTCTGTTTGTATCCTTGAGCCTTAATGATTTGATAAATTTATCAAACCAAGTTCTGGATGGCTGTTTTAAATCATACAATGACTTCCTCCATCCGGAGAGCTTCCCTTCTTTCTTTTCTTCATCAAATCCCGGTGGAAGTTTTATATACACTTCCTCCTTTAAATCATCATTTATTTATATCAATAAAATATTAAAAAATTTATATTAGATGTTATAATAAAATAATGTGAGTAAATTATATAATAAATATATAAAAAATAAGAGTTAATCATACTAACTCTCTTTTAATTAATTTTTAATTTACGCTCTTTATCTATTAATACTAACACTTTAATCTCTTTATCTATTTAAAAGGAATTTTTTTTAAAAATCATTAAAAAAAGGTAGATAAAGAATTAAGTAAACAGTCAGCCGTATTTTATAATACAATTTTAATAAAAATAAAATATCCTTAAATACAAAAAATAAAAATAGATAAAATAAATACATATTGATCAAACCCGCTTAATTTGAATTTTTTTTTTTTATGTACCTACCTCCGATAGGACTTGTTGCCACCCTTTGTGCTTATCTTTGATGTTGATCTATGACTCAATAAATTCTTAATCCCAAACTAATTAAATTGACCATATAAATACTCTTTACCTATTGATTTATGTCAAATGTCATATTTTCTATCAGGTTATATATATGATAATGATGTCTAGGAAAAATATAACTTTGTGTGAACTACCCCTAAACATTTACTTAAATACGGGTGTACTTCAAATCAGTTCAATTTTACAAATTTTTGTTTTTTTTTTTTTTTTTTTTAACGATAGCTCAATTTTACAAGGTTACCATTATTTCAAATTTTATTAGTACTAAACTCCAACCATCATCGACATATGGATATTGTTAAAATATTTAATTAACATACCTTCTTTTATCTCTTTTTTATAAACATGACTCTTTTAATACCAAACAAAATATTAATGTATGAAATTCAATTTTAATAACATTTATAATATAAGAAGTATTACGGTTATATTCAAATAGTATAGTGTTTATTTATATTTAGTTAAATTTTTTTTAAAAAAAAAATGTCCCTATAATTTACCAACTATTAAAATATCTATAAAAATTTAAAAGTTTTTATTGAAATCTATTTAAATATACAATAAAAATTTAGTGATTTTTATTACATTACCATATTATGTCATAATTTTTATTTTTATTTTTTACATTTTACTATATTTTGATGAAAATGTTAAAATACTATTACTCTATTCAGAAATGGAATAAGAATGTTTAAAAGGAAAATGTTAAGTGCAGACTTGAAATTATGTTTCACCAATGCAACAATGACTCCTTTATTAAGGTTTTGGTAATTAAAGAAATACAGCCTATATTGTAGCCACTTGCATCCATTCGAGGCATAATTCAAAGATTTCCCAAAACAAATGGTAGACCATGTATCTTATTATTATTATTATTATTGAAAATAACATCTCTAATATTATTTAAAACAAAGATCATACTTCTCCTATAATGATTAATGATAAGTTATGTATTGATGTATTTTGAGTACAAAAAATTAATATAAATTGATAAATACACGTGTCAATTTTATAATTCATACTGTGTATAAAAAGTTATAATTTTATGGAGGTTTATAGAAAATTGTAGAATTGTCTAAGAATTAGAGGTATGAAAAATAAATAAATAAGTGATTTCTAATGTAAAGGGAATGATGATAATAAACAAAGAAATTAAATTTTAGTTTGTGGTTTTTTTTAGGTGAAGCTGGTTTGCTTTGTTTGTAGTTTTATATATATATATATATCAGATTAAAACGCACTAAAGAAAAAAGAAATGTGTGAACAAAACTTTATTAATTATATATTAGTTGGATGATTAGGCGTACAAAATCTAAAAAATTAATTGATAACTAGGCACTAAGGGCATTGTTTTGTGCAAAAGGAAAGGGCCAGCGGCCAGAATTTGTACAGGACTTTGAATTTTCGTCCATTGCAGAGTTGACGCCAGCGCCAGCCTCATATGCACTTTGATGAGTCCCTCTCATCATCACTCATGCATAATTTTTTTTTAACTATATGCCCCTCCCCCACCTCTCTCTCCCTCTCTCCCCCCATATACTTGTGGGGTCTGCAGCCAGGACTTTGATGGGATAACCGATCTTTTAACTATTTTCATTTGTTTAATTATATTAATGATGGGTTGCTCAAAGATTAATCGATTCCCTTTGTGGGTCCCCCTTGACAAAGAGAATATTATGCTAATGTGTTGTGTCCAGGATGATGATTCGTACTTATTTATTTATTTATGTTTACATTTAAATAATAAATATATTAAACAACTAATTTATTTTAAAATTAAATTAAAAATGTGTTAGTTTCAAATTAACAAGATTACCATAAATTAGATTTAAATGAAACAAAAAGAATTACTGATATTTCTATAATTACTATAGACATCTATAAAAACCATAATAAAGACGAACCAAATGCCCATGGAATTTCCTTGTTTTGGGAGGAGTAGAGTTGGTTCTATCCCTATATTTATTTCACATCAATATCTCAATTAATGAAATGGAAATACTGTTTTTACTCGTAAAGGGCCTGTTTAGTGACACCAAAATTTATTTGGTGGTACCAAAAATCATCAAAAATCACAAATTTTAATAAATTTTTTTATTTTCCTTCAATTAAATTTTTTCACATATCTCTTTTATGTCACATTTTTTTAATTTTATTGTACTTTTTATCTATTTTTGTTTAACCAAAAAGGCCCAAAATAAAGTTGAAATAAGCTTGTGGATATTATTTTTGAAATTTTAATTTTAATAAAAAAATTAATTAAAGTTCAATGAAAAAAAAAAGAAAAAAACCTTAATTTAAAGGAAAATTCAAAATCATATAATAATTTGCTCGATTTATTCCCGTACAGATGGTAGCTCCATAAGGTAATTAATCCAAAGGTTTGACCATTTTACAACAATAAATAAATAAATAAAGCCCTTGTATAAATCCACACATGGGTGATGTATACATATCCAGAATCCACCATCCCCACAAAGAACCCATCACTAGAAAACGCTCCAGGAATTAAAACGTAACTTTTAGAGAGAGAGAGAGAGAGAGTACACGTGTATAGAAGAGAGAGACAAAAGAATCCAGCATTTGAGGGAAGGAAATCGGTACACATGTGCCCACCAGGTAGCTCCTTCTGGAAGGAAAAGCCAAATCCAGCCCCAACCTCCTCTTGAGGGGGGTTTATGCATTGCGGGGCCCAGGGACCTAAAAATGCTGTCTCCAGTGGGGCCCCACCAAAGCAAGGGCAAAATTGGCATTTCACGGTATATCACATCCCACTCCGCTAGAGACCAAAGCGCAGAGATATTTATTATTTTATCCTGTCATGTGCCAATAAAAATAATCACATAAAATAATAATCTCCACAATATTATATTCATATATATTTAAATAAAAAAAAAGATAAAGTTGATCACATCCGTGAGATAGACAGGCCACGTGTAACATACTGACAATAAAAGAGCCAAGCCCCCTTTCCAACAACCTACTTTTGTCAACTATTTTCAATTTAAATATTATATTTTATTATGTCTACATACATACCCATACTCAATTAGAAATAAATAAAAAATAAGACTTTTTTTTATATGATACCACTAGCAGAGAGAAAGATCGCAATCCTATCACAGTTAAAATAATTACATATCTTTTATGCATACACAGATATATACATACATATATATATATATATATATAAAAGCTTATGAGTAGTTACACATCTATCTTCTCTTTTATCACCGAAACAAACAAAAACCCAACAGCAGCGGCCATAATATGAGGACAGTGATGGCAAATATTAAAATTCAAGTGAGGCAAGGAAACAAGGCTCCTCATTCTCACAGACCCCATTCTGGCCTGCAGCCAAACAAACAAAAAGGACTGCATCATCACCCACAATTTATACCAATCATTTAGCCTCCTTCAACTCTCTCTCTCTCTCTCTCTCTCTCTCTCTCTATCAATTTCTGGAATCAAAAGCTCAAACATTCAAGAAAAATACCCATCGTCGTCGTCATCAACGGCAACATCAACGAAACATACAAATTGATATGGGGACACACAGATTAAATAAAAAAAAAAAATTTGAGAGTTCTACCCTTATACGAGCCAGAGATATACATATACACCCTTCCATTACAACATATATATAATGTCAAACGACATTGTTTGGAACTGCTCTTTCAAGAAAATTAAACCTCAAGAGAAAGGGGCAAAAAGAAAAAAGTACAAAATGAACCTCCATTCCTACCCAAAACAAAAAGAGGGGCAAAGCTTGATATTTCGTTCTTTTGCCTACACAATTCGTGGCCTAAATCTCCTCTCTTGCCATACAAAACATTTGACCTACTTCTCTGCCTTCCAGGGCCATCCATTCAACCCCACAAAAACCAATCAAATTAATTAGAAACAAGGAGACCAGCCCTGTCAGATTATAGACACCAGTGTACATAGATAGATACACTTGTACTCAAGTCTGTTTGTTCTTTCACAATCCAAGCAAAATTCCAGAAAAGCTATTTGCCAATCCCGATTCAACTTCCCCACAAAATATCATGGGTTGCTTCTCATCCCCAGAAGTTCTTCCCAGCAGCATGCCCTCCATTCGATCACCGAAAGTTTTTCATTTCTTCTCAGGCCGCTAGCACGCATGCAAATTGTCATTTCCTGGTCAAGCAATGGTGGTTCCCTTCATAAATTTACAATCCCCATTTAATCTATAAATCTTCATTTACTCCAGAATCTCTCCCCCCTGAAGTGGGGGATGCATAATAAAAATGTAGAACAGCAAAAAAAAAAAAAAAAAAAGAGAGGACGACAAAACTACTTACCAGCAGGTTGCTTCTGCTCGGCTGGTTTAACCTGAACCGCAGCAGGAATCGCGTGCACATAAGAGAAGCCTGGCACAAGCTGATGTGAGTTTCCAGTGGACTGTGATGTGAACTGCGCGGGATGGAGAATACTCTGCGAAGGTAAGCCGCCGCCTTTCATATTGCTTGCAGCTGCAGCCGCGGCTTTTGCATCAGAAGTGCTTGCACTAGCTAGTGTAACAGGACAAAGTGACAGCATCCCAGTTGAAGACGATGCAGATGAGCCTTGAGGCTGCTGAGACTGCTGCTGATGTTCAGCACGCCGCCTATTATGAAGATAATACCCACTAGCAACCGAAGCAGTTGAACTTGCACCAGTAGAATGAGGATTTTGAGGTGGCAAGTAAGCGGGAGAGAAAAATAGCTGTGGTTGCTGCACCGTCTGCTTTTGTAATTGATGCTGCTGCTGCTGCTGCATTTGAGGCTTTGTTCCGGTGGTCGAGGAGGTAATATGAGGGTTGCCAAGTATTGATGGAACATTTCTGCCCCCCACTGGAGATGACTTCTGGCTGGGTACTGATGCCGTGTTCTTGGACTGCTGAGATGACAATGCAGAAGGTTGGGTGGGTTTACTGCCTTGTGAAGCCGAAGTAATTGTCCTTGGACTTCCACTGGCACCCTTAGAGATAGAAGAGGTGGTGGGAGAGCCAACCACCATTGGCGGAGAAGGGGATTGGTGACTAGTAGGAGCTTGGTGTCCTTGTGGTGCCGTTGATTTTTGGCTACCCCCAAAAGATATCTGAGTTTGAGTTTGCTGGGTTCTAGCCTGCTGTGGAGAGAGATTTTTCAGTGATGTGGTCGATGAGGCTAGGGAAGCCGGAACTTGTTGAGTAGTTCTAGCAGAGTTCTTCCACTGAGGAGACTGAGATGGACTGCTGCTGCTGCTTTGCACAAGATTTTGAGGAAAAGCAGAGAGGGCACTAGGAAACTTCGAAGCGGTGGCCGCAGAAGAGGATGAAGTCAAATGGTCACTGTAAGCACTCCCATTACTTGTGGCTGGTGTTTTGTTCCGTGCAGCTGCTGCCGCTAGCTGCTGCTGCTGTTGCTGCTGTTGCAGTTGCTGGTGCTTCTGCATCTGCATCTGCATCATTTGTTGTTGCTGCTGATATTGCAGTTGAGCTTGCAGCTGAGAATTAGGAGGGTTTACAGTGCCCATAGATGAACGAGAGGTCCGGGCAGGAGCAGATACTAGATTCAGAGTTCGATTTGAGCTATCAATGACATTACTGCCCGGGACAGATGGGTCTACTAATTCTGGTCCTGAAAAAGCAATGGATTGCCCAACAGTGACTGAAGCCTTCACCACTAAGCCTTTTTTCTCTTCATCCATGCTAGAGGAATCACCTCCTCCAGTTTTACCTTCTTCAGAGACCCGAAAATTTTTCTTCTGCTGTGCTGCTTGAGCAGCAGCTGTGGCTGCCATGATTTGCTGGTAGTTATGCCTAGCCTCTGGAGAACTCTGGAAAACTGCATGACCATGCGCCATGGATGAAATGTCAATACCAGGAGCAGTAGAACCATTGATGGGAGCAAATGACATTGCAAAAGTTTGAGGGGCTAGAGATTCCACTCCAGCCTTCATGCCCTGGTGTGCTTGATGCTGCTGTTTCTTTTCACCTGGATTGGCACCACCACTAGCACCAGCAACAGCTGAATGAGGGGTCATCAAAGCAAAGTTCTGGTGGTGAATAGGCAATGTAAAATTCTGACCATAGACATTCATTTTAGCACGAGAAGCACGACTATCAGCAGTGGATGGGCTATCTTCACCGCCCACCTCACTTTCAGGCTGGCGAGTTTGATGTGACAATGACATGTGCTGACTTGGCCGCTGCTGAGATGGCCGGATTTTTTGGGCAGGAAAGCTATGTAAATTCCCACTTCCATTCCCACCATTTGTGTTAGTGCTTTGTGGTCTCTGCTGCTGGCTCTGCATATGCTTCTGAGATGATGATGAACCGCTGGAAATGCTGGTATTCTGATGGCTCTGTTGCATTTGCAGTGGTTGAGATGAAGGTTGCTGCTGCTGCTGAAGCTGTGATGGATGGATCATTTGGGAGGAATAGAACGAACCATTGAAGTAGGGCATAGGCTGAGCATGGGTTCCTCTATAGTTTGGTGGAGCCCCGGCAAGGGGAAAAGTGTATGCATTGTTCTGTAATATGGCCAAATATTGTGTTTCACTGGCAGGCAAATTTGCGTAATTGAAGCCCACAGGTGCTGCTGTTGCTGAACCATTCACAGAAGCAGAGTTGGTTGCACTACTTGAAGCTCCAGTCCCAGCAGCCGTGGGAGACTTCACAGATCCAGGTCGAACAGAAGCAGCAGCTGCAGCCGGGGGCTGGTTCAATGGGAATATGAAAGTAGGTCCATGCTGGAAAAAACAAGAAGAATCAACACCCGGCCCTATAAAACCCATACAAATAGGACACAGCTAATTATAGATTATAATGTGGTTTGAAGGAGCAAATGTACCAGTATATTACTAGGCGGTGCTCCAGGAGGCAAAGCTTGCTGAAGTAAAATCTGTTGCTTTCTCTGTGCATCAGCAATGTTAGCAGCTTGAGAACCTTTGTCCTTCCCAGAATGACCGGGGAAGATTGCCAGACCCTGACTCTTGTCCTGGACAGGGTTCACGCTCCTGCCAGCAATGTTTCCATGCAAGTCAGCAGGAGGCACAACATTGAGATTGCAGGGCTTGGCCCCATAAATTGACGCAGAACCAGCAGCAGCTGGCCAGAAAGGGCTCATCTTCATCCATTGCTGGAGACAGTGAATGCTCCGAGCAATGTAACAATGTGTTGCACACCTTTTAGGCCGAGGCTGAGAAAACAGTGGCTTCACATGTCCAAACAAAGAGAGAAGAAGGTTACAATCACTTCAGATTTCAAAAGCATAAAGATTAATTTTGATGGAAGGAAGAATTGCAAAACAATGTAATGCCTGTATTGGTGTAGAAGGAACGGGGCTCCCATCCATGGACACAACTCCTTGTAAAGGTGCCATATATCTGCTGGTGAGAAGAGAGTTATTTCCCCGATAGACTTTAAAACACCGATATGTACATATTGCTACTACTAATCAAATGAGCATCAAAACACAACAATTCGATCCAACCATACCCCATTGGAGGAAGTCCACTAGGCCAGCTAGCCACAGACATTGGCAAAGGCAAAGAGCTGGTTTGAACTGTGTGAAAAAATAAAAAAGAAAGGCTCAATCAGCCAAACCCACCAGGTCAAAAAATAAAAGGGGGAAAAAAAGAAGAAGAGAGCCAGATCAGATTGTCTCCCAATCAAGAACTTAGAGAGCTCTTCCAATTGACCCTCACCAGTTTTTTCTGTATGTGGTTGCTCATCTTTCACAGCTTTAGGTAGCTGCTGCTGTTGTTTCTGAACATGTGGGTTTAATTTGTTGCCATTTCCAGTGTCGCTATCTCTCTCCGGTTTCTCCAAATCAAGCTGAAGATCAATGTTCCTCACCACTGGCTTCTCTGATTCCCCTTCTGCTGTCGCTTTCGCCTTTTTCAGCTCAGGCTCCACCACATTCACCGCCTCGTCTTTACCACTACCACTTTTCACTGCATTTTCTTCCTCCTTATCCTTAACCATCGGTCTCATCTCCTGCAGAATTCAACACAACCACAATTCAATTAACTTAGTCCCCACAAAAACCAAACAACCGAAGCTGATTAAACCCCCCCCCCCCCAAAAAAAGGCAAGCCTACTCACGGCGTCTGAATGAGGTACTGCCGGTTTATGCTCAGCCGCAGCCACAAGATCAATATCCGCTTCTCTTTCCGGCGAAAATCTCAACTGGGGAGGCGGAGCCTAGATTGAACCCCCCCAACCAAAAAAAAAAAAAAAAGATCATACTAAAATCTTAAAAATATGCATATAAATAAAGTCAACAATTTGAAAGATCGCGTTGCATCTTCATCCTCACCATCAGATCTATCTGGAACTTCTCTTCGCGGTGGGTTTCAATCTCGGAAATTGCCGAATTACTTTTGGGGGGCGGGGGGATCAGACATGGAAACAAAGTAGATAACTTTAGATTTGTCATAATCAGAACAAAGCACCAGAAAGTCAATAAAGAGCAGAACTTTGAGATGCTCACGCTTTGCTTGCTGTGGCGTCCTCACGACCATCTTCTGGTCTGACCGCCGTTGATTCCTTCTTCGGAGAGGTGGCTGCCTCCTCCTTGGGCCGATCCACATCTCGGCTTTCTCGGGATTCTTCTATTGCTGGCTTCGAATCTGTGAAGGCATTGCCGGGTTCCTGCCTACCTGACTCCAACGGCGGCGGTTCCAATGGCGGCGGAAGCGCCTGAGAACTGGCAAAATCGTGCGGAACACTGCCATTTTCAGCTGCAGATCCTGTATTCTTATCCAAATTTGGAGAGGGGATCTCAGTCTTTAGTGGCTGATCGATCTCGACCTTCATTGTCTGCGTGGTCGTTGAAGAAATGGAGATGTTCCGAACACTGAAAGTACCCAGATTTTCAGATACTTGCCGCGGTCTTTTCCTCTTCGGTGCTGTGGAATACAACCAAAAAAACAAAAGTTCACATCAGCAAAATCTACTGAAAACAAATACAGATGTAGATATTTCTTTCGCAAAATTGAACCGATCGAGATATAAAATGCTCAGGAAACGGACCAACAACTGCAAGAGGAGTGGCAGAAGAGCTAGAATTTTGCGGCAAGACAGCCGCCGACTGGGGTGCTGTCGAAGTCGAATTTGAGATCGGAGATGAAACTCTCGATTTCGCATCGCTGCTCAATTTGTTCACTTCTCTGGAATCAAACTTAGCTGAATCGTTCGCCGGGATTTCCTTCTTCGTCGAAGGGCCTTGCGATTGGGTCATCAGCCCATACAGTACCTCCGCAATCTCTATCTCAAGCTCCTCTGGATTGGAAGAAGACGACTTGGATGACGATTTTGGCGGCCGTTGCTTGGGTCCATTGGGCTTCTAAAACAGCAGAAGTTTTTGTTAGCCAATTGAACAATCTATCAAACAGACCATAGATGAAAAAGAAGAGGGTAGAAGAAAAAGGATGGCTGACCATCTTCTTTCGACCCGAAGCATTGGAGGAAGACGGCGATATTGGAGCCGGTGAAGGTGTCGATGTCGACGGTAGACTCGGCCTCACCGGCGAAGTCGAAGCTTGCGGGTGAAGTTGCTCACCTCCGGCTCCACTGCCAGAAACCCAGCATTCGTGCGACCTCTTCGTGGCTGAAACCAGAAACCCGACAGATTAGCAATTTTTTTCCCAAAATCCAAACAGAAAATCGGCGATTCAGATGAGTCTTGACAACAAGTCTCTACCTGACCGAGCTTTTCTCGGAACCGAAAAGCCAATCATCTCGTCGGCCGGTTTCCAACCCTGTACAGGTCGAAACACTTTGGTAGTGATGGAGGGTGGAAAGCTCTTCCGGTGCTGGTGGTGATGATTAGACAATGAAGACGAAATCGACGGCATCGGATTAGGCGGCAACATCCGCATCGCGCCTCCTCCGCCTCCCTCGTCCTCGTCGTCCTCATCCTCGTCATTTACGCTCTCCTCCGAACTGTCCTCTACACCGTCCTCTCTATTATTCCCGTGCATCAACCTATCCCCTCTCCTCCGCTTGCTCCGACTCGACCTGTCCCGGTCTCGATCCCGGTCCCGGTCTCGGTCCCGTTCTCGATCCCGATCTCGATCTTTCTTCACTCCTCGGTCTCGTAACCTTGCTGTTTCCTGCAACTCCAACTGCCCATCATCCTCTGCAAATTATATAACAAACCAAAAATCAGGAAAATGAAAAAAAAAACTGAATGATTTCAAACAAATCGATGCAAAAGTGAAAGATACAGATAGATCTGAGCAATAATCGAACCTGGTGAATCCCTCAAGCTACTACTTCTATGCCTTCGCTTCGTCAAACCATTGGCGGATGCAGCCATACTACCTCTTCTGACTTCTCTGTTCCTGTCCATATCTGCTTTGATATTTTCTGGTAAAATCAGCTACTACGCCCAGATGATGATATACAATCCTATATCTCATCACAGGTTATTGAGGCATAATTCGCCGGATTTTATGTCTGACTCGCCGGGAACTGAAGATTCAGAGTTGTCTCCGGCGAAAAGCCAGATGATTCGATCAAAGATCTTTCCCAAAGCAATTACTTTCAGAGATCTCCCTACGCCTCTCCCTCTCTCTCTCTCTCTCTCTCTCTGCTCCTCCAGTCCTCTTCTGCCTCTTCTCCCTCTCTGTATCTCTCTCTGCTCTTTTTATGCTCTCTCTATCTCATCATCATTTCGGTATTTTCTCTCTCCGAAACCCCTCCAAACCCTCGTGGAAGGCTTAGATTCATCGCTTTTGACACATACTTCAATCTCCGCCCTCCATTTTGCGACACATCCTACGGTCAGACAGCCGTCTCCGCCATGGCAAAAGCTGAGCCGCTTGATCAGCAGCACTTAACTTAACGCGCTAACCGACACGTGCCGGTTCATCTCCCTACTTTCTCAGCCAGCTTTTCCATATTTTGTTGTTTACTTACCGCGCATATAATTAGCTTATCCCATCGCTACCCTTAATTTTTTTTTTTACTTTTTTTTTTTTAAGTAATCACTACTTTTAAAAAATAATAAATAGTAAAAATAATAATCATTTAGCGAATAGTTTTTAATATTCTAAGAATGATTAATGAATAAGTTTATTTTTATTTCACAAATAAATTTTTATACTTAATTTTATATTTTAATTAAATAAAATTACATAGCTATCTTATTTTTTAAATAAGATATATTGTATAATTTTAGTAATATAAATATCTCTTTATAAGAATGAAGGTAATTGTATAATGTTATTTAATCAAAAGGTAAAAATTTATTTGTGAAGTGTAAAGACCTAACCTAATTAATTTAGGTAACAGAATTATAGATACATTTTAATATTTTTTATTATAAAATAAGGCAAAAAATAGGTCAAAAATAATACCTAATTTGGTAATAGTTTTTATTTTATATTTTCTCTTCTTTATGATTAATTTTACTTGAAACTCATTTTTTCTTGTTTTAAAATATAATTGTTTGACCCATAAAAAAAATAATTGTTTGGTAGTTTTTATAAAATCAATGAGAAATAAAATAAGGTGCAAAAATATCAATCAGACTTAGGATATATTTAGAGTGATAAGAAAAAAAAATATATTATGAATTCATAATTCATATAATAAAATAAAAAATAATACTTTTAAAAATTTATAATAATTTGTAAAAAAAAAAATTCAAATGTTTATAACAAACCAAATCAAACAAAACTATTGGAAGAACTGATCCGAACGGCCACCCATCTAAGGTAGGGTGTGAAGGCGTTTCACTTTCCTTCGTGCGGTGACCGGAAATATCCGGTTCGCCTAGTCATTGGCAAAAGCAATATGGAGATCGCAAGGAATCTAGAGGTGACCGTAGAAAATATCGTTCCCAGCCGGTCAAATTTCATTATTTCGGTTCCACGTTTTCTTCCCCTAAAATTTAAAATATTCGTAATTATGGGGTGTGAAAATTTTTAGTTTCCCAAAATTGTCCTTTGGGACCCACATTACTGGTTCAAAATGAATGCCACGGACGGGCCCGATGTGTCTAGGCCCAGAAGCGAACTGTGTCAACCGTCGGATTGAAATCTGACATGGCGATAATATTATTATTTAAAGCTCAGATTCCAACCAGTCCGAGCTGGCACCGAACGGGGACAGGTTCGGCGAGGTGTGGAGCGGCGTGAAAGATCTCAACCGTTGGCATTAATTAATCCGACGGTGAAGAGTACCGAGCAGCAGGTTTTGGGAGATTGTACTCAAGTCACGGTCACGGAACTTCCGAGAAAAGCTTGGTCCCACTTTTTTGCCCATTTTTATTTTTTTTTTCTTTTTTTGGTTTTTGGTAAGTCCCATTTTCTCGAATTGGCCTAGTTGTCATGGTCATACACGTGGCAGGGGTGACGTGCGTGGTCCCCATTTGCACGGTCAAATTTTTAGATCACAGTGAAAAAAAAAAAAAAAAATCGCTTTTGCTTCATCGCCTCGTGACGGAGTTCACACTCAAAAAAGTACCAAACCGATTGTCCGACGTGTCACGGTCGTTATCATCACGTGTCAACTTCTGATTTGCCACCCTCAAGCCCATCCGACTTTTTAATGTTCACTCACACTGGTAAATATCTTTTCCGAGTTAGGGAAAAAATATCGGTACCTGCCTGTCTAATTCCCAATTTAACCGGCAGCTTTGCGGGGGCATCCGACCTGGCAAAAAAAAACAGTGAAAATTATTTAATTTTTTATATGCGATCCACCTACCATTTTCCAAATGGATTATGCTAATAATTTTTTTTTTTTTTGGTAAGTGGGTTATGCTAATATCGATAAGCCCCGTCAATATTTGTTTAATAAAATACGCAGACAAATTTAGATATATATATCAAACTTGAAATTTACAAAAAAAAATTTAAATACATGGTACTTGGCATTTTTTGCGCATAAATTTTATGTGGGCTCCATATTATTCAACGATTCAAATATATTAGTTAAATTTTTTTATTTAATGAAGACTTTTTAATAAAATAATAATTTTATTATATACCATTTTGTATGAATATATATGATCTGTTAGAGAAATAGTCGAGAGAATATTCGCAATCCTTCATTAACTTACCTAAATAAGTTTAAATTAATTAGGTTATGAACAAAAATATAGGGAAATCTAGTGCAAATATTCTTACCCAAATAATTATTTTCAAAAATCAACTAAGAGTTAATTATAAAGTTTTTATTCTTGGGTGATAGTAAAAGTTAGCAATTAATATAACTAAAAAAAAATCAACTCTATAGATGTAATTATTTTGAATATCGTAATTTTAAATTAAACCATGTTATGAACAGGATTTTAGGAGGAATTAATGGAAAAGTGTAAATATTTTCACCTAAATAATTATTTTTAAAAAATAAACTAGGAGTTAATTATAAAATTTTTTCTCTTGGGTAATAGTAAACGTTAGCAATTAATATAAGTCAAAAAAAATCAACTCCATAGATATAATTATTTTGAAAACCGTAATTCAAAATTAAACTATGTTACGAGCAAAATTCTAGTATTTGATAAAATAATTCTATTCAAATTAACCTTTATCATAATATTAACAATAGTAGAATTTGCCCTCTGGGGTTACCTTGAGTAGTTTGTGGGTATGTTCTCACAAAAATCAAACGGGTCCGATTTTTTACTCAAGTAGGATGTGTCTGACGGACAGCATACATCTTGCTAGTTTACCCATCGGTTATACGGTTCGTTGAAGGTTGTAATAAACCGATGAGGGTTATAGGTTACTAAAAAAAAACAATGGTAAAATTTCGGCTGCAAAACGAAAAATCTTATTATATTAAAATACAATTTTGTTCAAAATAAATTTGTTATATTAAATTATATAAAATATAAAAATGATTTAAAATAAAAATCACTAATACATTCTATTTTTGACCTCCTATATACCTCACAATAAGTAATTTTTTTTTTTTAGTTAGAAATGTATTCCTAAAATGTTTGTGTCCATTGTTTTTAAGAAATAAAATTAAACTCAAAGCAGTTAATCAAAAACCTGGACATAATGCAAAATAACGAATTGATACATATTAGTGTTTTACACTATATCATTAAGATAAATTCACTCTCCACATTAGTGCTTTAGAATTTTTGAACGTTTATAACTCAAACACTAACGATCTTCTCAAGTATAAGCAATATAAAAATATTCTCGCACAATGAACCAATTAAATAAGATATTAAATAAGCATATTAAATCTATGTGTTATGAAATAGCAATAATGATAAAGGGCTTGTTGATAATGAGATGAAATTAATTGGACCATGATGTTTTGTAGAGGACTACGATATTCTATTAATAATGGATTACGATTAGAACGCTTGTGTGTGTGTGTTTTTTTTTTTTTTTTTTTTTTATCTTAGTTCAAGAAGTTACTATTAATAATAAATATACGTACTCGGGAGTTGAAAGTCCCGTAACCTGCACAGGGTTAGTTATTTTTTCGATTGGGCTAGTAGCTCACAAAAGTGTAATTTGATTACCTCCATGGTGTAGACACCTATGTTGGTGTATTGGATTGTCTTCATGGTTCAAACACCTACGATGGTGTATTTGATTAGACTAGTTTCGTGACACAGACACCTATGATGGTGTATCATATTATTTTTGTGATGTAGAGTACCTATCCATACATGTTTGTGTGTGTGTGAGTTTGAGTTAAATCTTGATATTAAGTATTAACGCTGACATGTGCATCTCTATGTGTGTCGCTATGATTATTGACGTGACTTAAATGGTATTATAATAACGGACGTAGATTTGAAATAACAGATGAACATAAGATATAATAATATATTAGTAATAAGAATGGTAAAGATAACATATTAGTTTGAAATGATTATATGATTTTAATGTTGTCATTTGTTATACTAAATTATTGTTGCTTCTGATTATTATTATTCATTGCTATATTGTATGATATATGGTTTGCATTTTTACGTAATATCAGGTTAGGACATGTTATGCATGTTTTTTATACAATAGGTACATGTGTACTCGTGTTCATTCTCCTATAATTATGGTTGCAAGTTCTTAGATGGGCCCAGTGGGGACTTTTGATCAAGGGAATTAGATTGTTTTGCTATTTTATTTTTTAATTAGGGGTAATGTATTTTGATAGCTCAGTTGTGAGATCTATATTATTCTTTTGTGCCCTCAATAAAGTAGCAGGTTTTATTTATTATTGATACTTCAATTGGGTTGTATTTGGTTTGTTAAGCCCTTATTTATATTTTGGAGTTTAGCATCCAACAACAATTGTGGCTTATTCTGTATTACATTTCTCAATTATATTTTATTATATTTTACTCTAGTTTTGCTCTAATTGGGACATAATTATGTGATTGTATGCGATTAGTTGTTTAAAAGTTGGATTACGCAATCTGGCACATAACAAGTGAGTATAAATTTGTTAAACTAAAAATTAACTAGAGCTATTTTGGTTCAAAAATTACCCAAACATAATATTTTTCTTAATATTAGGAATATATAACACATTGTTAGAAATAAGTTCCTTGTTAGAAGTCATTTTTAACACAACTTTGCCTTTCTTCTCAATTAAGTAGAAGAAATTTTCATACAGAGTTGTTCTTAGTAAAGTGACTCATAAGTTGAGTAAGGGCTCTTGTCAGAACAGACGTAACGAGTAATCTTTGTGTCAATCTACCAATTTTTGGTATTTGATACAAAATTTGCTTCAGAAATGATCATAGAAAATTTTATTTAATTTGTAGTTATTCATTTACTTAAATCACATTGGCTTAATTCACCATGATGGCCAAGTTTATTGCATACAAAACAATTGTTCTTGAACGTCTTGGTAACGTTATACTTGAATTCACCTTTTTACTTTCACTTTTTTTTGGTTTTTAAACATTTTCCTTACATGTGCCTTCGACTCCATTAAATAATTTATGTATTTTTTTTATTCAGAGAAACGATTATCTATCTCAATTCTCAATCGAAAAAAAATGTATTTAATATTCTGATTTAAATTTTGCCATCTTGTTAGATTAGTTCAAACTTAACTTGATAATTTAAAATACGCTTTATTGCTATATAAGAAATCAAGTTCTTTAAATTCAACGTATGATAAATTTGGTTGAAATTTAGGTCATGTTTAGAACTTAAAAAAAAAAAAGAATTTTTACCTTTTTTTTTGGGTATTTAATAACATTTTAAAAGTTATTAAAATTTTCAAAAAATTTCTTTCAATTTTTTTTTTATCAATCAATCAAAAATTTCTAAAAATTTCTCCAATTTTTTATCAAACAACTAAAAGTTACTAAAAATTTATAAATGTAAAGTTACTAAAAATTTCTAAATATAGTACCTACCAATTTTTGCAAAAAAATTATCCAACGTTCTTAAAAATTTGACTTCCAAGTGCACCCATAATCAAAATTAATTTAATAAATAAGTAAATTTGAACTTTAAATTATAAGGGGCGTTTGGTACATTGAAAAACAATACAAAATATGGTTTGTATAATTTTTTGGCGTTGGTGCGCAACTAGCAAACGATGTTTTCAGATATGAATAGTAAAATTTTTTAATTTTTGTGTCAATTTTTTTAGAGAAAAAACAGTCTAAACGGTTTTTTTAGGTCGTCATAATAGTTTTATTTCAGAATTTATTGAAAGATGTTAAAGTTTTTATAATTTGTAGAAAAATTATTGGGGTTGTGGAATGTATTTGGAATTTGTAAAAAATGTATTAGAGTTTGTAAAAATTGTTGGAATATGTAAATATATATAAAGTTATAGTTGTTTCACAAAATATGAAAATTATAAAATATATTAAAAAATTTAGAGATTTTAAAAAATTTTCAACTTTTTTTTTTATCACGCCAAACACTCTTTGAAAATATAAAATTTGAAACCACCCTTGCAGTAAAAGTGCAAATTTTATGCAACCGCTACTAACATTTTCATACCCTCCCAAACGGGATGAGTGAAGCGGGTACCCACCGAATACAGGTATAATTGACATATTTAAAAAAATGTATTAGGGTTTATAAAAGTTGTTAGGATATGTAAATATATATAAATTTATAGTTGTTTCACAAAATACAAAAAATATAAAATGTGTTAAAAATTTTACAGATTCTTAGGGGGTTTAAAAAATTTTCAACCTTTTTTTTTATAACGCCAAACACTCCTTGAAAATATAAAATTTGAAACCATCCCCACAGTAAAAGTGCAAATTTTATGCAGCCGGTCCCATAAAACGGTATAAGAAGCACCCGCCCATCGGCCATTCGTGTAGACTTTCTTTTTTTTATTAATATTTTTTTTAAGAGGTTTATTCCGGGTAAATTTATTTTAAAAGTTAACACGTGCTATTAGATTGTCAGGTTTGACTGTGTGACACAGTCATGTAACAATAGAGGAACCCAATTAAAAGAATTCGGTTTAATAGGTAACGGCCACGTCGGATCCATGGGCCCACTTGAATGGGGTTGACCCGCCACAGTGGATCCCTCCGCTTTTGCTTTTGTCGCTTTGTGAAGTTATCTCACACCCTCGCTACAGGTGAAATCCCCCACAACGCTGCCACGTGTACATCTACCCTGTTTCGTCACCAAGCCGTCGTGGCCCCCTCCGCAACCGAACACGTAAAACCTAGCCGTCAACAACAACAGCACCACCCATTGCTACTTCCATCTATCTATACATATACGGGTCTGTATATATATATATATATATACATATTCAAACATCATAGAGAGAATAAATATTTTTCTTAATTTAATATTTTTCGATGTAATAGAAAAATGACAAGTTGGGTACTTTTTATTAGAAAAGAGAAGCTTAGCAATGTTGCTCTCTCACTAATTAAATATTATATATCAGGTGGGAAAATATTTTACTAGCATAATTAGGGGCCACGGTTGTTTAATATTGAAGTGAGAAAAAGAAAAGAAAGAAAATAAAGTTGGGGCTACTCATGCATGCCACCTCATTGATATAGATATAGATATAGTTGTATATTATTATGTATGTACGCCTGGCAAGCAAATTGTGTGGGTCCCAATTAATTGGTGGGAAACATATTCAATGTATGTATTATGATAATTCAATAACATTGCATCAAATAAGTATTATTTTAGTCATGGTATAGTTAATTAATTGAAATTTCTTTTTAAATTATTTCACAATTATTATAATACCCATGATGAGATGAAGACACCGTGGCAACATAGTTACTACAGAAAATTTTAAGAAAACGTACGGTCTCAAATTTTGATTAACATAATTACTAATATGTATAAACGAATAGTGTGCTTCGATATGAAATATCCCACAATTTAAATTTAGTATAATTATTATATGAATCTAATTAAATATAATTACTTATATAATGAAGAAGTCAAAATTTTTAATTTGAGATATTTTTAACCGTTACATTTATTCAATAGTTAGAATTATTTTATTTCTTTTTTCCCCTTTGATTGCTTTTTCAAGGATTTTACAAGAAAATACATTCTCTCACTCTTGGCACAATTTTAAATATCTTTTTATAAAATTTTTAAATTAATATTTTTAATAATGTGATAATATTTCTAACAAATAATAGAAATTTTATACACATGTTTGGATATGTTACTTTTTTTTATTAGTGTTTTTTATTTTTACAGATTATTTTTATTTTTAGTTTTCATGTAAGTTTATTTTATAAATTTACATTTTTAAATATTTTACAGATCAAATTATATATCTGTTCTTTTTAAACACGAGTAGTTACTATAAAATATATATATATATATATATAATCAAAGATAATTTCTTTGAGATTCATTGAACTCAATTAAAATATTGATTCTTATTGTGGTATAACATTATTTATTTATTTATTGGAAAGCAAAAAAAAAAAAAAAAAAGGTCATAAAGTGAGACAAAGCATGTAGTATCACACGGTGACTTTTGTACCACTTTGTATTTTTTTTATATAAATTGTCTAGATAGGATACACTAATTAAGTATGGTTAGCTAGTGTCTTTTGTCAACTTATCTATGCGAGTAAACACACTGGAGGCTTCCTAACTTTGCTTTCTTTCGGGAATACATTAAATAATATACAAAGAAGGCTAAGTGAATATATATATATATATATATACACACATGAAGTTTATTATTATATAGAAACTTGTACTATTTTGACCTAACCTAACCATGCTTAACAATACTTTATGCTTATAAAATTATTTCGATTGGTAGTGGCACACGACAAGTTTGTTCATCCCCAATTAATTAATTAAAAACATAAAGGGAAACAAACACAATAATTTTGTATTTAAATCGCAAGATCCAAGCTTGTGTATATACGCAATGAATTGGTAAATTAAATAATAATAATAATAATAATAATATTATTATTATTATTATTATTATTATTATTATATCTGAGAGGGTTTGAATTTAATATGCCACGTGGATAAGTGGTAATTTAATTGTCTTTCTCCACATTACAAGCTAGCTGGCCCCCTAATTGAAGGAAAGGGGAGAAATAATTTGTTATTCCACGTGGCAGTTAGGATTTTGTTTATCTTTTATTTATTAATCCCAAGTTTTCATTCTATAAAAATTGATGACGTATACCATTTAATTTTTTCTTACTGTTCTTCTAAGTACAAAACCATTATTTTCATTACCATACCGAAATTGTTTATCCTCCCAATTACTCGTTAAGTTTCCCCTTTTAAATAAGTCTCCAGCGTATGATTACAATGCTAAATTATTACGAATTCAATCTTATTGACTAATTTCTTTTAATGTATATAAGGCTTGGTTTGGGAACAAAATTAGTTAGTTTTTTTTAGTTAGCTAAAAAAAATTAACTAAATTTGTGTTTGGGGAGGAAAAAAATGATTTTTTTTATGTGACTAACTTATTTTTTTGTTAATTTGACATTTTTACCCTGAAAAGTTTAAAAGAAGGTTAAAATGTAGAAGGGTAAATTTGACCAAGTGCTGTTGAAGTAGTCATTAGCTAAGCTAATGACTACCGATGCCAAACAGAGCCTAATTACAATGCTAAATTATTACGAACTCAATCTAATTAACTAAGTCCTTTAAATGTATTTTATACCCTCACAATCGTACAAAAATAACATAGTAATTTATATCTTTATGAGTGCATAAGGATAACATAGTAATATTTGATCGAATTTCAAGTATTATTCTCAGAAATTATATTGATTAAGAATGAAAAATCAAGGTTTCGAACCAAGTTTGTGTAAAAGAATAATGCTTGAAAGTAAGGAATGTAAATATCAATTTAAAAAATCTATGAAAATAATTAATTTAGGTGGTATTTGGTTTAATTTTTTATTTTCTGTTTTATGCTCAAAATAAGGAAATAAAAGATGCTTTGTTTTTCTTATTTTGAGATTTTATTTGTTTTAAGTTAAAAACGCTTAAAATGACTTTTAGCAATTTTTCATTTTATGTGTAAACTTATTTTCTGTTTTTTAAAATAAAATTTGAAAATACAAGTTGTCAAATGCGTTGTACCTGTTTTTCTTGTTTTCAAAACGACAAAATGACAAATACGCTTAAAATAGAAAATTAAAAATAAAAACAAAAAATAAAAAATAGAAAAACAAACTAAATGAACTCTTAGATTTTAGAATTTATTTTCTATTGTATTCGTATTATTTCGATCATGATCTTCTTTTTAACACTTTAGAGGGCGGTTGCAAACACGCATAAAGTAGACATCTAATAATGATGTGCTAAAAAACAAGATTGAACTGATATTTGTTAATGCAATATCCAAGGTTTCATTAGTTTCATGAGGAGTTGTCTAAGTTCCGATTAGCAAGAAAAGAAATGCTTAATTCTGTGCATATATATATGCCTTCCACATTTAGAAATGAATGATTGAAAATGATATGATATAATATATATATATATATATATATATATGAAATCAATCGAAATGAATGATTGAGAGCTCACAATCATTGTTTATATTTTTATTTCATTCCTCATCTCAAAATATATATTTTTTTAATTAATACTTCGTTGGATATGAGTAGTTAAAAGCTCAGCATTAAACTAATGTTTTACCTTTTTTTAATGATTAAAATGACTCTTTTACATTTCAAAATTTTTTAACTCATTAAATACAAATATGTTAAATTAATAAAAAATAAAAAAATAAATTATTAAAAAGTTAAATTCTTTCTCTTTCCAAATACAAAAAAACTAATTAAGGTGGCATTTGGTTTAATTTACTATTTTCTGTTTTATATTCAAAACAAGATAATAAAAAATACTCTATTTTCCTTATTTTGCGATTTTCTTTGTTTTAAGTTGAAAATGCTCAAAATGACTTTTTGTCATTTTTCATTTTATGTGTAAACTCATTTTCTATTTTCTAAAACAAATTTTAAAATACAAGTGACCAAATGTGTTATAACTGTTTTCCTTGTTTTCAAAATGACAAATACGCTTAAAACAAAAAATTAAAAACAAAAACAAAAAAAAAACCAAACGAGCCCTAATTTTTTTTTCTTTCCCAGACTTAACCTAATTGCAGTCTACTCACTTTACCACACATATGTGTGTGTGTGTGTGTGTATATAGAGTTCTTAAAGCCATAATCTGGCTCTTAGCCTCTTAGGCCCCGTTTGGTAACGTTGTCGTTTTTTATTTTTTTGTTTATGTTTTCAAAATTTTATAAACTCGCAACAGAAACACGTTTGATAAACCTGTTTATATTTTTTTGTTTCGAAAAAAATGAAAACATAAACAGAAAAACGCAAACAGAAAAAATGTGTTTTCACTCTGGTTTTCTTTTCTGTTGCCAATTTTTGTCAATTTTAAAACTTTGTCTATTTTTGTTATATTACATAAAAATAAATTATTTTATTCAAATATTTTATTAAATAAGTTATTTTAATAAATAATATAATTAAATTCAATAAATAAATAAATTATATAAATTAATATAAATTATTTTTAATAAATAATAAAGCTAAATTAATTTAATTATATAAATTAATATAAATTATTTTTAATAAATAATAAAGCTAAATTAATTTAATTTAATTTAATAGTTAATTACTGCTAAATTATTTGAAATAAATATCATAATTAATTGATTTAATTTAATAATGAAATTAATTTATATAAAATAATTAATAATAAATAATTAAATTACATTAATTTTTAATTTAATTTAATTTAATAATAATTATTAAATTATTTTAAATAAATATCATAATTAAATTAAATTATTTATGATTTAATTAATTTAATTTATATAAAATATATTTTATTAAATTAGTTTAATAAATAATTAAATGAATTTAATTAATTTAAAAATAAATAATTTAATTTAATAATTAATCTAATTTAATTATTTATTAATATGAAATATATTTTATTAAATTATTTTTAATAAATAATATAATTTAATATATTTTATATTTATTAGATTAAATGATTTTAATAAATAATTTACTGCATTAATTTAATTAATCATATTTATTAAATTAAATTAATATAAAATATATTTTATTAAGTTCTATTAATTTTTTATAACTAATAAAATTAAATATTTTCTAAAATAAAAAAATTAATAATTATAAACAAACTTGCATTTCCAAATGCATTTTCAGTTT
Organism: Vitellaria paradoxa; assembly: GCA_019916065.1. Taxonomy (NCBI): domain Eukaryota; kingdom Viridiplantae; phylum Streptophyta; class Magnoliopsida; order Ericales; family Sapotaceae; genus Vitellaria; species Vitellaria paradoxa. The sequence goes on along the minus strand of CM034241.1, from coordinate 43,141,111 downwards.
TCAATTCAGAAAAAATAAACGGTAACAAAAACTAAAAAATAAAAAGCGACAGCAGAAAGACAACAACAAAAAAACGATAACGTGGTCAAACGAGCCCTTAACAATTCGTTTTGAACAGTATGGACTTGTTAATTATAAAAGACGTTATTATATATATGATGATACGTAACGGAAGCATTAAGAACTAAACAATACTGTTAAATAACGATTGAAACATTTTGGCCTCCAACCTTAATCCATTTTTCCGGATATTCCAATATGAAGTAGAATGGTTTTGAGGTTGTACGTATGTGCATTTAATTAAAATAAATGACAAAATCATTGATCGATCAAGTAGGAAATTATTTTCAAACAGCCGACAGATTTAATTTTTTTTCAATTGTTCTAAAAAAAAGTAAAGACAACGATCTTTGTAAGCTAGCTAGTAATAAACTAGGATCAAGTTGCCTTATCAAAAGGAGCTTGCAAAAACATTTTGATGAAAAGGCATCCAAGGAAGTTGGTTACTTTCCACAATTCCAGGTTTTTCTCCTAGAAAATACAGATTATGTGGTAATTAAGTGAGGGATAACCCAACTGATCAACTTCATTTTCATTTCCCAACTAAAAATGGGTTCAGTAAAAATTAATAATATTGAATATATATATATATATATAAATAATATGATTAGTTAAATCTTACGTAACGCATGAGTTAATTTTTCTGTAATCAACAGATTCAAATTCAACCGGAGCGAATTGAATGCATTATCAGGGTGTGTATTACTTTCTAATAAGATAGCATTTGGAGCAGTAAAAAATAAGAAAAGAAAAACATAAATTGAGACAAAAAGTGATTTTGGATTAATTTTGGCGTTTGGTATTTTTTTCCTAATCACATTTTTTGGAAATGAACAATAGCAAAGTATTAGAACAGTTTTCCAAATCCGTTTTAACGGATTCAAAAAATCTGCACAATAGTTCTGCTCTCTCTCTCAATAGTGATTCAAAAAGTTTTTTTGCAGATGCACAGCATCAAACCGTTAGAACGGTTTTTCCAAATTTATTCTAATATATTCAAAACAATGCGTATAAAATAATAAGAATGATACTCGTTTGAAAGTTATTGACTTAAAGTATATGATTGTCAAAAAAATTTATGCACTTATTAAAACAAAATTTGAAAACATAAGTAACCAAATACGTTTTGAACTATTTTCTTTATTTTCAATAGTGTAAAATGAAAAATGAATTCAAAATAGAAAATAAAAAATAAATATAGAAAATAAAAAATAGAAAAACAAACAAAATAAAACTTTTATGCTACAAAATTTTTCCTCTAAAACTAATTTTTTTATTAGTCCAAAAATTTTATAGCTTGATTAATTTTACCCTCAAATCATAACCCATTCAAAACCTAGTGTTAATTACACTTAAAAAAATGATGTCATTAAAAATTTACACTACCCTAAAAATTTAAGCTATCAACCATCTCCTAAATTTTGAATACTTTATATATATATGGTTCAAAATTTTAGGAGACCAATTAATTTTATTAAAAATTTTTATAGATCAACTAGTTTTTCATTCAATACTTAGCCCACTTCATTACTTTTGTTAATGACACACACACAAATCTAATATTTAAATAGTTCTAAAAATTTAAGTTATTATTTGAGAAACTGAAAAATAAAATAAAGGAGGAAAACCAAGGTATTGGGGATTAATTATGGCAAACAAATTATGAGAATTACATGTTTCACACTTCTTAGCAACTAATTACTCGTGTTCAGTAATTCTATTCTCACCATATAATGGTAATGCACTCATCAAGCTGTACTGTTTTGTAATTCTTTAGAAAAAAAAAAAATGAATTTCGACTATGTTACTATAAAAACGAGCATTCTACGCTTATTTGAAGTAAGAAATACTTAGTTCTATAAGTTTTTGGGTATAATCTTTTCTCGTTTTTATTATTGGTTATAGTTTTATTTACTTCCTATCAAGTTTAGTTTGGATTTAAATTAGTTGAAATCTTTCTAAAATAATTCCCATTTAATTTCTAGTTTAAATAGATTAGTTTAGATTGCTTATTATTATTTGGAGTTCGACTTGATATAGAGTTTTTTTTTTCTTTTTTTTTTTTTTATTTTAAACTATTCCAAATTCACCAAGCTAGAGTCATAAAGAATCTTTGCGTTGGGAAGCATTTACAAGTAAATATTCTACAAAATAAAATAAATACATTAAAATTTTAAATATTTTCCTATCTTCTGTAATTTTCAGTAATGAAATGAACAGATTTCACGTTTATACAAGCGCTCATACCGGAATGCATTTAACATATAAGTGAGAGCAAGAAATTTCTTGTTTGTCCACTCCTACGAGGACACTTGTCATGCCAATAGGGAGGTAAAGTTAATTCACACCTGTGTTCTAGCCATCTAACTCTAGGGTTCAAAGGAGTTGCAGTGAAAAATAAAAAAGTGGAGATTTACTTGCATTTAATCCAATAATTTTTATTTATTTTAATTAAAATCATTTTTAAAATAAAAATAAAAATTTTAAAAATCTAATTAGAGTATAAATAATGTGGAATGTCAAAAGTCATGTGTTATTAAAGTATAAATAAATCTCTACCCTTTATCTTTTCACTGCAGTCCCTGCAGTGGATATCTTCACTACAACTCTACTACAGCTCCCTTGAACCCCTATCTCTAATAATGGAATTCGTGTTGAGAGGTTGATTTATATTGAAGTTACTGCAATTACCAAAAGTATCATAATTAGGGATTTCAATTTCAACGATTTAGTTACTTAAGTTGTCAATTGGATTTCATTGCACCACGTACGCACGCACGTAATTTACACGAGATGCCTCTATATTATTCCAAATCAAAACCACCTGAATTTTAGAAGAATATCAACTGTTTGAATCTGTTAAGTTTACAAGTTTATTCACGTAAGTACCCTTACTAGATCGGAGTAGGTTGAGAAAGAATAAAGAATTATTCTATATATATATATATATATATGTATCATATGATTGACAAAGAAATCTCTACACGTTGATTTGTAGTCATGGGTTTGGCTGGTGCGTAGGTACGTACCACAGTTTTGCGTTCGTCATCAATTTTTTTTTTTTTTTGGGTTCCTAACTGTCTTTTAGGTAAAAATTATTAATATTTTTAAAATTTTACTTTTATATTTTTTTTATTTTAAATTAAAGTGATAATATTGTTATATTTTTTAAGTGAAGGGATAAAAATATTTATTTAAAATTAAACATGAAGATGTAAATATATTTTTTATATAATTACTAAAAAGACAAAACTGTTATCTTCAGTGAAGTTAGGCAATCTCTGGACTGAACGTTTCTACCTACTGCGACCGTTCGCATTCGGGCCCCGTACGGCATTATCCCGGCGCCGACGCCGGCGCCCCCTGTTCGCCGGTGTTCCCTTGATCCATTCCGGCGAGTCTTTGGCTTCCCCTTTCCCGGAGCAGCCTTCCATGGCTGCCGTTCATGAACTAGATGGGCCAGCGCTGCCCTACTCTTCTACAATCGCCGCTGCCCGCTTTCCTGGCAAGAATCCGGCATCATCCCGCATGATGCCACCCAAACCCGTCGGCAATCAACACCAGACCGCCGCGGCACTGACCAATATTCAGGCCGCCTCTGTTCCGACCTCACAAACCCGACCGTTGCAAATCGGGTTTCTTCCGGCGCTGTTCTACCAGCGATTCTTCCGGCGAAGCCGGCGATTCCGGCATCTTCTGCCGCCACCGCCGGCGGCGGCAACCCTGCTGCACCAGCCGCCACACACCGAGCTGCCATACCCCTTCACATTCCTCTAAATGGAAACCCTAATGCACCCATTGCAAATTTCACAATTGCCCCTCAACCCTCTAACCCTAGTTTGCCTGAATCCCCAGTTGAAATTCCCAATCACTCAATTTAAAACCCTAAATACCTAAATTGGAAAACCTCTAATCGCCAAATTGAATATCCTAACCCAAAATTTCTAATACCTCCAACCCTTAACCCCCACTTGGTTCTTCCCCAATTGAAAACACTAATCTCAGCAAAAAGTGCAACAAGTCCCAGGGAATGTTATTAAATTCTTCAGTTCCCAGTCAAGTTACTGTTGTTGTTGCTATTGATACTCCTGTTCAACATAATGCACCCCCCACTATCTGCTCCTACTTCAGCACTCTTAGGGATCGTTTGGTTTACTGGTAAACTCTAAAAAATTTTATAAATTTCTATTAACTTTATATCACATTAATTTTTTCTCTCATTACACATATTATAAATTTTTTTCAAATTATAATTTATCTCAATTTATCTCACTTTTTTTATTCCAAACAATCTAGGGCCCTTGTCACAATTCTGGGCGCGCGTTTCAATTTTATTTTTTTTTAATTTTTTTTTCCAGTTTGGTCGCCAATAAGGTTAAGAGGCGTTTGGCGTTTCAAAAAAATATGAAAAACATTGAAAATATTTAAAAATATCTAAAATTCACTAATTCATTTTGTACTCTTTGTATTTGAAGAAATTTCTATAAATTCATATATATTTACGTATTTTAATAAATTTTTACAAATCTCAATAAATTTTTTACAGACCTCAGCACCATTTCACAAACCCTAATATCATTTCTTCAAATTCTAAAAATTTTTTAACTACTTTCAATAAATTTTGATGCAAAATCATTTAACGGAACTAAAAAACCGTTCAAACAATTTTTATATCTAAAAAATCGACATTAAAGTAAAAAAATTTCATTATTCATCTCTGAAAAATGTAGTTTGATTGATGCACACCAAAAACTAAAATTTTCCCCAAAATTACATTTTTGCTGTTTTTCGTTATTTTTTACCTCGTCAAATGGATCCTAAGTTGGGAAAAAAAGAAAAAAATTTATTTTTTTGTAGTTGGCTACTAAATAATTACTAAAAAAATTAGTTTCTCTGTGTTTGTGAAAGGAAAAAGTTAACATTTTAATAACTATTTTTTTTGTTTCTTATTAATTTAACATTTTTGTCATTCGAAGTTTAAAACAAGTTTAAAATATAAGATGGTAAATTTGATTATTTAAAAAAAATACTAACTAGTAGCTGGTAGATGAGGTACCAACATTTTTCCCAAACACAGCTCGCAACGCTAATTAATCCAACAGTTTTATTTTATTTTTCTAAGAACGTGATTCAAATAAAAAAAATATTTTTGAGTTATTAAATAATATATTAATCATATTGATTGTTAAATATTTAAAAATAAAATTTTTTTAATATAAATAAAAATACTATAATAAAAGTTTAGTTAGCAATATAATTTCAAAATATTTATAAATGAATATTTTTAGAATATCAAAAAATAAAATTTATCAATATAATTTAAAATATTATAATAAAAATTTAACTATTATAAAAATTAGAGTATCTGCATTTGTCTCATTAAACCCATGTAAAAAATATTTTTTTTATAAAAAATAAATTTTACTGATGAATTATTTTTCTAAACTTTTTTTAGCAATTGTTACTTGAATTATTATTAAAAAATTTAGATAATTAATATGATAAAAAAATTTTTAAGTTATTGGGTGATATTTTAATTATATTAAATATTAAAATATATAAAAATAAAATTGATTAATATAATTTAAAATAATATAATAAAAACTCAATAATCAATATATTTTAAAATAAATATTTTTAAAATATTTAAAAATATAATTTATCAAAATAATTTAAAATATTATAATAAAAATTAATTCAAGCACAATGTCCGTTTGATTGCTAAAATATTTAAAAAATAATTCGTCTTTATAATTTTAATTTTTTGTAATAAAAAATATTTTTTAAAACATTTATAAGAGAATAACTTAATCTTAAATTTTATGATATAAAAATAACTCATTTGTTGTAAGTAGAATTTTTTTAAGAAATTCAATTTGTAATTGTTTACATTTTAAATACAAATTTAGTTCAATCAACTTATTAAAATATTTTTATTTTTACCATAATAAAGTAGTCTTCACAGTTTTTTTTTTTAAATTAAAATATTAATTCAAGTATTCAATTATTTTTTATAATGATTATTTTTATATTAATTATCTATATTTTTTATAATAATTCAAGTAATAATTGTTAAAAAATCTAAAAAAATAATTTATTAGTACAATTTATTTTTGTAACAGAAAATAGTTTTTATACGGGTTCGATGAGACATATGTAGATATTTTAATTTTTACGATAGTTAAATTTTTATTATAATATTTTTAATTATATTGATAAATTTTATTTTTAAATATTTTAAAAATATTTATTTAAAAATATTTTAAAATTATATTGTCAGCTAAGTTTTTATTATAGTATTTTTATTTACATTAAAAAAATTTTATTTTTAAATGTTTAATAATTAATATATTATCCAATAAATCATAAATTTTTTTATTATTTGAATTACATTCTTGCAAAAATAAAATAAAATTGTTGGGTTAATTGACGTTGGGAGCTGTGATTGTGAAAAAATTGGTAGCTCGGCTTCTAACTACACCTTTTTTTGTCTTTTTTAAAATAATCAAATTTACTATCTTACATTTTAAATTTGTTTAAAGCATTGAATAGCAAAAATATCAAATTAACAAAAATTTAAAAAATAGTTGTTAAGGCCTCGTTTGGTAACGTTTTTATTTTTTATTTTTCTATTTATATTTTCAAATTTTATAAACTGACAACAGAAATATGTTTGTCAAATCTATTTACATTTTTTTCTTTCCAAAAAAAGGAAAAAACTTAAACCAAAAAATGTAAACAGAAAAATATGTTTTTACTTTTTTTTTTCTGTCGCAAATATTTTATCAATTCTAATACTTTATCCATTTTTGTTACATCATATTAAAATAAATTATTTTATAATTAAATTATTTAATTTATTTAATTTAATACTTAATTTAAAATAATTAATTTAAATAATATTAAATATATTTTATTAAACTATTTTTAATAAATATTGTAATTAAATTAAATTAAATTATTTAATATGAATTATATTTTATTAAATTATTTAAACTATTATGAAATATATTTTATTAAATTATTTTTAGTAAATAATGTAATTAAATTATAATTAATATATTTTATATTTACTGGATTGAATGATATAATATTTATATTTTATTCAATTGTTTTTAATAAATAATATAATTCAATTAAATTAATATAAAATATATTTATTAAATTCAATTAATTTTTAAAAAACTAATAAAATTAAATATTTTATGAAAATAAAAAATTAGTAATTGTAAATAAAATTATATTTTCAAATGCAGTTTCAGTTTTCATTTCAGAAAAAAGAAAACGACAGCAAAAAAATGAAAAATAAAAAAAAATAAACATATAAACATAAACAGAAAAACGGCAGCGTTATCAAACGACCCCTAAAGAAACCATTTGTTTTCCTTCACAAACACAACCAAACTAACTTTTTAGTAACTATTTAGTAGCCAACCACAAAAAGAATTAGCTTTTTTTCTCAAACACAGCCTTCTTCACGAGTATGAACCAAACTGAAAAAAAAAAAAAAAAAAAAAAAAAAGACAAACAAATACATGCGCACAATTTGAACCAAATAGAAAAGAAAAGAAAAAAAAAATTGAAACGCGCGACTAACATTGCACTGGCAACTGACTAACATCGTAGGCGATATTCCTTCCTACCTACTTCTGTTGTGGGTAATATTTTTCCTACTATTGTTTCAATGCCATGCTCTAGTAATTATATCTAGGGATGTTTAAAATAACAAAAAGTGAAATAATTTGTGAGTTTATAATTTGTACAATGAAATAAAATGTAAATAATTTTTAGAAATTTTTAAAAATTTTTAAAATTTTTAAATGTTTTTTAATACGTCAAACGGCAGCCTTAATTTTCAATCTAATGATATTTTCAACCATGTGAATTTTTAACGTTGTGATCAAAGAGTATTACTGATTTTCAAAGGATATATTAAATGATAATTAACCATATTTTCTACCAAGTAAAAACCCCATTTTCTAAGGTTCGGTTAATTGCCCTTATTGGGTATAGAAGTATATCATGAAAAAAAAGGGTTGGATCAACTAAGCACATGGTGATATAGAAGTATATCATGAAAAAAAAGGGTTGGATCAACTAAGCACATGGTGCCATCACCATGAACGAATCTACATTGGGGATATACAAAGGGGAATGCCGAAATGAATCAAAATTAAATAAACAATTTTTTTTATTGTCAATATATTGGGTTCGATTATTTAATTCTTAGTCCAATTTAAGCTATTTTTTGAACTAAAATTAAATTTGGTATGATTTTGGTTATTGCATATCAAGAATCGAAATAATCGAGAGTCGAATTTGAAATTGAATATAAATATATAAAATAATAAAATTTTATTAAAATAAATTAAAATTATATATTTATATATAATATGATTTTAGATAGTATAATAATAAATTTAAAAATTAGATATTTGTATAGATAAATAGAATTCTGGTTAATTTTGTTTTAACCAAATTTAAATCAAATTATTTCAATTCATTTCATTCTGGATAATTTGATCCTCGCTTCAAATTCAATTATTTTCTTAAAACTAAAGAAATTTCTATAATTTAATTTTTTATTTTTCGTCTCAGTTTTCCCGAATGAACACCCCTGGCAAGGGGGGTCATCCTCAAAATTATGAAATGTGATTTATATAATAAAATATGATGATTTTTGAAAATACTTCTCTCAAAAATTAAAATTCAATTATTAAGAATTATTTTTTTTTCGTTCAACGATCAAAATAACTTTTATATTTTTAACTTCGTGCTTAATTCTTATTTTAGTAAACTCCACTACCATCTATCTCACAGAACGGTTTGAACATTTTAAATTTCACCATATTTCGAGAGCAGAAATTATATGTAAATCAAAACTGTTAACTTAAATTCTGCTCAATTATGATTTATACGAAATTGAATCTTCTAAATTAAAGCACAATAACTTATATTTTTTTTATGGTGTTTATCAACAATTAATTGGAGAAAGAAAGAGACCAAGACATATATGATAATTGCTAGACCCTAAAATTTTGAAAAAAAAAAATTAAACTCATGGATTATCATAGTTTTTTCAATTTAAACTTTTTGCCCAAAGTTCCAATTATATAAAAAATTTAATACTAATTTTGTTCAAAGTACTGTATGCACCAATTATTGCTACTTAGTATATATTATATGTTACGCCCCTAATCTCATAGTCCAGGATGGATGGTATGGGAATGTGAAAAATAAATTAAATAATAAAATCCAATCTAAAATCAATTCACATTGAGTTAAAGTTACCAAAATACCCAAAATTATTGCTCATTTCCATATAAAATAATATTGGATTATGTCACTATCAATTTGTCAATAACATAATTCACTTTAACATCATTTCTAATGACCACGTCTAAGATCTAAATTGTTGAAACAAATACTGTGATCAATTATTATTACCTATAGTTAAGATCAGATTTAGACTATTCAGGCCTAAGTTACCTACGTATCTCACCTTGTGAATTAGGTTATTATAGTTTCTAACTATATCTCTTATTTCATGACCAAAATCATGATCAATAGAATAATTCATACATCTCATCAATAAATATAACAACCACATTATCTTAATATCTCAATATTTCAACACATAATAATAATTCACGCAATCTCATACAATGACAAATGATGGAATGCAATACCAATGCATATTCTCTAATTTCCATCTACGTCCAACCTTATTATGGGATAGCTGACGTTTAGCAAAACATGCGGGATCACCAATCGCACTGTTTACGCTTACGAAGAATGTATGTCTCAATATATATATATATATATATAAACTGAGTGGGGAACTGTGTCACACCCCCACCGATGTAAGACTTAGGGAAACCGTGTTATACCCTTTACCCCTTCTGCTAAGGAACCGTATTACACTCCTAGTCAGACATCTGCTTAATTCAAGTAGGAATCAATATAAATAGTATCTCAAGATTAACGTCCTAGTTCTAATAATTAAACTTTAGTCATATACATCAACTGGGTATCATTCGAAATTTTTAAAATCTTATTTTATCATTTTCTCAAAATCATGGACCCCGTATATATATATATATATATAACCCGTGCCTAGGCACGCCACAATATAAATGTGGTACTCTCAGCCAATCAATAATTACAACATGAACTAGATAATACCACCCTAGGCCCATACACATGATATGCTCAATCATGCAAATAAATATCATCTCAATATAAAAACATATTCTCATTAAGGTTGATGATGATTTGGGGTCCATTTAATAATTTCAATTAAATACCTAATGGACCTGGGCAATAATCAATGATTTAAAACTCAAAATATAAAAATTTTAAAAATCTTAACATTTTGTCGTTTGGACCCTGTCCGAACAACAGTTTGTCCATACCCTCGTCTGGACCTTTGTGTGAACAATGGGTTATTTAGAACTCGTCCAAACAACAATGCCCAGAAACTCATTTCTCTAGTTCGTCTCCAACAGACTCTGAACCAAAACATCCCCAAATTATCCCTTCAAGCCTTGATATCAACAATCAATCATATATAAATATATAAACATCTCAAAAAACATGTTTATCTAGCATTTATCTCAATAATAACTCAAAACAATATGAGATTGCAACATTGGTATGCATATATATACCTACATTCATATATACATATATATATATATACACCAATCTCAAGATATTCAACTCAATCAAGTATATATATATATATATATATATATATATATATATTAAAATCATCCTAACAACGTCTAGAGTACAAATATAAATCCTAACTATCTCAAATCCGAAGAGAAAAGAAGAAAAATGAATAAAATCAGTTGAGCTCCCAATCTTCAAAAACCAATTTATCTCATCTCGGGCCAAATCATTGAAAATGATGTCACCACGACGGTCACAACGTCAAATACTACCCTAATTCGTCAACCTTTTGCTCTGGATTTCACTTTCTCTCTCTACCCTCTCTCTCCTCTCTCTCTTCTCTCTATTTTTCTCTTTCTTTTTCTTTGTTCTTCTCACACCCGAGCTAAAAACAAAGAAAAGGAAAGAAAAAGAAAAGAAAAGGAAAGAAAGAAAGAGAAATGAGACATGTCTTTGGCCCAGTTATCCAACCAAATACTAATTCAGGCCACACCCGGCCGAAGAAAAATAAATTAAATCAATTCAATTTCATAATAATTATTTATTGGCCCTGTATAACACATAAATAGTCAAAAATAAATACTAGGTATTATATTATATAAGTTATTTAAATTAAATCATAGATATTTGTTAAAATATAAAAGAAACCTAATTTTAGTGTCTCATTTCATTTAAAGCCTATTCGCACTATTAGATTTTGTTTTTTTTAAATACCATTTGGCTACCCATTTTCTTTTAAGGAAAAGAACATGCAGCTAATAACTGATATCCGTTCGAAATAGTAAAAGAATAATAAATAATAAATAAGGAAAAATTTTAAATAAAGAAATTACTGAAAAATTAAAATAGAAAGTATATCAGAGATGGGAATGAAAGAGGGCATCCTCCCTCTCTAATCTATACACCCATATTAAAGTGTGAGAGGATGGGAAGAATGTGATAAGTGTCATTTTTTTTTTTTTTTTGTGCACACTTTTATTTTATTTTGTAATTTTTAACTAGTGTTAGGGATATTTCAATTTTTTTTAGTGTTTGAAATTAAATGTTATTTTCACATTAAAAATCTAAAAAATTATTAGTAGTACGGCATATGTTTCACTTTTTACTTTTTTTTGTTTTTTATTTTTAATTTTTGCTTGGGGGATCGATGCACGTATTATACTTTTTCTTTATTTTTGTTCTAAAAAACCTTTAGTGGACAATTTTACTGTTAGTTAGATATTTAAGATTTTTTTAGTATTTAAATATTACTTGTTTTTACATTAAATATTGTATTATATTTTCTTTATACTCATTTCTAATCAATTAAATATATTACAAAATCCGGAAAGAACATGAACATCACACTATTATGAGTGTGTTTGGAGTTGACCAAAAAAAAAAAAAAAAAATAAGATATGAATTCATAATTCGTGCAATGAGATAAAAATAAATAATTTTAAAATTTTTTTACCATCTCAAACGGAACTTATATATGTAAAATTGTCCATATACTCTTTTCGAAGTATTCATCTTTTTATTTATTTGATAAATTGTTTAAAAATTTTGGCCTGTCCGTGTAATAAAGTTCTAACTCCATTCATGATGATCACAACGATCCCTTTCAATAGAATCTACGTTGGAATTCTCGAAATGTACAGCTGCCTCAATAGCACCACGAGAAGTTTAGTCCTGTCTTAACATTTCGAGTGTGGTGGCTGCGTAAAATTTTGGTGAAAATTTGTGGAAATTTTTAAAAATTTTTATTATATTTTTATATATTTTTATCTTTTCAAAATTTAAAAAAATTTATTATATTTCAAAAAAAAGTCGATAATTAGAATTTAGTTAATTAAATAGTAAAAATTTTTTCGCTATTCTCATCACAAATTTCCAAACTAGCGAATGATAAATACTTTGACTTTTTTATAAGGTTGTAGAAATCGTTCCAACGGATTTACGCGACTAACTTTTATCCAAACAGTTTTTATAATCCATTTGGATGGATTGTAGTGCAAAGAAGCCATGATAGTCCAAAACTTTAAATCCGTCCAAATAAAAATCTAATCTGTTAAAACGGGAATCTTAGGCCCTGTTTGGTAATGTTTTTGTTTTCTGTTTTTCTGTTTCTGTTTTCAAAATTTTGTAAATTGGCAATAGAAACATGTTTGTTAAATCTGTTTCCATTTTTTTGTTTCTAAAAAAAAATAAAAACGAAAATAGAAAAACGGAAACAGAAAAAATGTGTTTTTACTCTGATTTTTCTTTTCTGTTGCCAATAATTTGTCAATTTTAAAATTTTGTCTATTTTTGTTACATTACATAAAAATAAATTATTTTATTCAAATATTTTATTAAAATAAGTTATTTTAATAAATAATATAATTAAATTCAAAAATTAAATTAATTATATAAATTACTATAAATTATTTTTAATAAATAATAAAACTAATTTAATTTAATTTAATTTAATAATTAATTATTGCTAAATTATTTGAAATAAATATCATAATTAATTTATTTAATTTAATAATTAAATTAATTTATATAAAATAATCAATAATAAATAATTAAATTACATTAATTTGTAATTTAATTTAATAATAATTATTAAATTATTTTAAATAAATATCATAATTAAATTAAATTATTTATGATTTAATTAATTTAATTTATATAAAATATATTTTATTAAATTATTTTAATAAATAATTAAATGAATTTAATTAATTTAAAAATAAATAATTTAATTAATAATTAATCTAATTTAATTATTTATTTAATATGAAATATATTTTATTAAATTATTTTTAATAAATAATATAATTTAATATATTTTATATTTATTGATTAAATGATTTTAATAAATAATTTACTGTATTAATTTAATTAATTATATTAATTAAATTAAATTAATATAAAATATATTTTATTAAGTTCTATTAATTTTTTAAAACTAATAAAATTAAATATTTTCTACAATAAAAAATTAATAATTCTAAACAAACTTGCATTTTCAAACACAGTTTTAGTTTTCATTTTAAAAAAAATAAACAACAACAGAAAATAAAAAACAGAAAACGGTAGTAGAAAAACAATAATAAAAAAAAGACAACGTTGTCAAATGGGCCCTTACTGTTTCATCTTAAAAAAATACGGTTTGAGATGTGTGCACCAAATCATATTTTATCTTATTTTATCTCACTTTTTATCACTCCAAACACACCATTCAAATTGGATTATTGGATTAAACGTTGCATATGTTAAATTCAGTATTTAACGCAACGATTATATTTCTGAATTATGAATTTATAAAGGTGATGGGATGGGTAAGGTGAATAACGCATTTTACTTCAATGAGATATATCAAGGGTAAAAACTAAAATTCAATAAAGTTTCGAGCAAAAATAAGATTATAATAAAAAATTTTTAACTGTCTTGATTAAAAAAAAATTATATAATCGACAAGTAAATTAGAAAGATATACATCTTCACAATATATGATGTCCGTGGGAGGATAACACGAACTACTTAGACTAATTCCAATGGGTTATTAATTTATATATTACTATTTTTTATTTTTTTAATTAATAATTAGTATTTATATTTTATATTTTTTTATTTTCAAAAATAAAATAATTAAGTATTATAACAAATGAGCTGTCACAAAACGAGACGAGAGGAGAAAAATTGCATGACGGAGTAGAATTTAAAAAATGAATCGACTCTATACCCCTTTTCTGTTAGCATTCTGATCATAAACCCGGTGAATTTTCCAGAGGAGTCTCCACTTTCTACCTCAATATTTCAAAGAAACCAATATAAATATAAAAAAAAAAGCATGAAAAATCTAGTAATTAAATAAACTAGGAACCCATGAAGGTAGTGGTGTTGACTAGCCAATTAATTCTCCCCAGCCTTATCCATCCACTCCTTGCTTATTGGTGGGTTTCTTCTCACCCCTAAAGTAATTGGATCTTGAAATCAACTACAATGCGCCCTATGGGTGCACTTAAGAGAGAGAGAGAGAGAACAATTTTACATATTTTTTTTTGACACTTGACATTTTGATTGATAATTAGATATATGATGAAAATTTATAAAAATTAGATAAAGTTGAAAAAATTAATAAGAATTAAAGAAAATTAATAAAAATTAGAAAAAATTTTTAAAAGTTGATTTTTTGTCTAGTAAATTTTAAAATTTAAAAGCGTACGTAAAAATATAATACAGTAATTTTGATCATTTCAAAGAATTAAAAAAATTAGAATTATTAAAAAATAAAATATATATATATATATTTGAGGAGGAAGCCTTAAAATAGAAAAACATATTAATATACACTTTTACCATAAAGTGTCATTCCTGCATTATTATAATTGGATATTCATTTTCAAAAGGGAAACATTGTAAATTTAAGCGCGAATAATGGGCCTTGAATGGAGATTATTTATTCAAAAAATGTTCTTTTGTATGCACATATGATATATCACAAGAGTTGTTGTAAGATAAAAGCACTTCCCACATAATTTTTTTAAATAAAAAATTTAATAAAAAGTAGTTACTTAAGTTCTATTTGATAATGTTTTTATTATTATTATTTTTTTGTGTATGTTACTAAAATCTTGTAAACTAGTAACAAAAATATATTTGTTAAATTTGTTTATATTTTTTGTTTTCAAAAAAAAAATTTAAATAGAAAAATATAAACAAAAAAATATTTTTTAATCTTTTTATTTTCTGTTATAAACATTTTATCAGTTTTAACACTTTACCTATTTTTATTGCATCATATTAAAAAGAATTATTTTATTCAAATATTTTATCAAAATAAATTATTTTTGATAAAAAAATATTTAAATTAAATTAATTATCTAAATTAATATGCAATATATTTAATTAATTTATTTTTAACAAACAATTAAATTAGTTAATTAATTTAATTAATATAAACTATAAATTATTTCGAATAAAAAATTAATTTAATTTAATAGTTAATTTAACTAATATGAAATATATTTTATTAAATTATTTTTAATAAATAATAAAATAAAATTAATTAATTTAATTTAAGGTTAATAATTAATATAATTTAAGTAATATTAAATATATTTTTAAATTATAATAAAATTGAATTAATTAATTTAACTTAATTTTAACAAAAAATTAAAATTAATATTAAATATATTTTATGAAATCATTTTTGAAAAACATCGTAATTAATTATTTTAATATGAAATATATTTATTAGATTATTTTTAGTAAATAACAAAATAAATTTAAATAATTTAAAATAAATTTAAGAATTAATATAATATAATATATTTATTTAATATGAAATATATTTTATTAAATTATTTTTAATAGATATCATATTTAAATTATTATGAAATATATTTTATTCAATTGTTTTTAATAAATAATATAATTAAATTATAATTAATATATTTTGTATTTATTGAATTAAATGATATAATCATTATATTTTATTCAATTATTTTTTGTAAATAATATAATTAAATTATAATTTAATATATTTTATATTCAATGAATTAAATTGTTTTTAATAAATAATTTAATTGATTAATTTAATTTTATTAAATTCAACTGATTTTTAATCACTAATAAAATTTAATATTTTATGAAAATAAACAATGAATAATCGTAAACAAAATTACATTATCAAATACAATTTTAATTTTTATTTTAGAAGAAACAATCAAAAACAAAAATAAAAAATATAAATAAATAAACAAAAATAGAAAATCGATGACGTATTATTGGAGCTTCCTAATCAAACAAAATTGGTCATAGATTAATGATTCGTTCACTTGACTCACTGCAACATCCACCCATCTCTTTTTGTCCTTGATGAGAGATAAGTTCAATGTATCAACCCATCTTTCAACCAAAAGGAAAATTATTCCTAAGTTAATTAAACATATGCAAATCATGCTACTCCCTGTGAAGATATTTGCTACCATGTGTCTGCCCTTTATTTGGGGTGGCAAGTTTACCTTCTAAGACACCTCCTAGTTGAATTTGAAAGCAAGCAAAATTGTTCATTAATGCACATCAAAATTAAAGAATGGCATCAAAATAAGAGAGTAAAGGCTCTTTTCTAACTTTTGATTCATTAATTCTTGTTTGGGTGTCCTCCTCATTGCAAATGGACTCCTCTTTTCTCACCCAATATGTGTGTATATATATATATATATATATATATACTATAAGAGAATAATCTTTTGTGCAACTGCATTTAAATGAATCGTTTTTATTTATCTTTTTTCAAAGAATTTCATTTCTACAAGAATCCTATTAACCCATAATTGATTAGCATCAAAACCATTTTTTAGGGGCCACAAAAGTATTGCACTTTGCCTAATTAATTATTATTATTTTTTTTTGGGATGAAAAATGCACTAAGAAAGAAAAAGAGTTCAATAAATCGGACAAAATTAATATATATATATATATATGTATGTATGTCTAGATGCATGCAGCTAATTACTAGCTAGTTGTCGGTTACACGCTTTAGCTGTTCATTTGTGTTGCCATTAGCCGTGGATAATTTGTACATGTTAAGAGAAATTAGAAATAATGAATCAAATTACTGAAAAGTGATAACTCTGACAACTTTCTTGTTAGTGATGCCGATGGCCAATAATATTAATTCTTCCCCCCCAGTTTGGTGGATTTGTCGGAGCAGGAATATTACTGCATGCCCATTCAGCCATTGATCATATATATATATATATATATATATATTGTGAAGATAAAACTTCAGATGCTCCACAATTTTATGTGGAAACTCAATTACTCGTCACAATTTTTCTCACAAATTTCTAATAATTAAAAAAAAAAATCCCACCAACAACCAAAAAAAAAAAGGTACCTTTTGGGGGGGGAGTTTCGAGCCTAAATATAGAATTTTCATCTATTTATCTAATTTCAGCATGTTCTCAAGAAATAATTAATAGGTTATTACATGAGATCGAAATAATCAAATACACATCAATTATTCCAGAGGCCGTAAACCATAAAAAAAAAAAAAAATTCGAAAAGTGCGTTTGATTTATTAAAAATTGTTGAAAATTTTTAAAAATTTATTCATTTTTTATCTCACTATACGAATTACGAATTTATAAATTATCTCATTTTATCTTATTTTTTATCATTTTAAATGCACCTTAAGTGATATTTTTTTTATTTTCTCGTTAAAAAAAAATTCTCAGTAACGATAACTTTTCTTAGTGTAATTTATTAAACCTTTTTAAAGGTTCTTCTTGGTATTTTCGTGTGATCCTTTGCGCCTCCCATTATATCATGCCAAAGTTGCCGTCGGTACTGGAACTGGTACCGGTGCTGGTGCGCGGAAGGAAAATGCAATTATGCAAGTTTAACCTCTTTTTTCTTTGCGGGATTGGTTTACTAGTAACAAGTCTATCTTTTTATTAATTTTTTTTATTTTTAATAATTTTTAAGCATGCTGTTTACATTAATAACATATTAAATAATAATATTTTAGAATAAGAAAAACAGTGCACAGATAACAGAAAATTAAAGAAACTATTTTCCTTTATAGGGTGAATTATTTATTTAGGTTGTGTTTGGCGTGAGATAAAATATTGAAAATTTCTGAAAATCTTTGAAAATTTTTAAAAGTTATTTACTTTTTATCTCATTGCACGATTTACAAACTCACAACTTATCTCACTTTTATCACTCCAAACACATCCTTAACAACATTAACAGGCATAAAAGCAACCCAAAAAATAAATAAATAATTTTTGATAAATAATAATATAAAACAAAAACCAAAAAAAAAAAAAAAAAGAAAAGTAACCGAAAAAAAAAGCCGGCTACTCTGTTGGTAATTATACAAGTGAGTAATTCCTATTTTAAGAAAATATAGTGAGAATTAAAACTGCCATTCGTATGGCATTCTGTTCTTACCCTGCCAATAAGGTTTGGCAACATTATAAACAAAGGAAAATTTTGAATGGGCCTTATGTCCGGATCATGAGTAGTTAAGCCGTATGGACTTTAGATGGTTTTAAAGTTTTGTAAAGCAGTGAAACTGTAGTTTGATATGGGCTACAAACATAGGCCTTTTTGGGCATCAAATATGTTCAGAAACCTAACCAGGATGGTACCATTCAAGCCCCCCTTTCTTTTCTTGTTCTTTCTCTTTTTCTTTTTCTTTTTTCTTTTTCTTATCAGCCAAACGGAAAATAAATGTGCGGAGAAAGTTAGATGTACCTACTTTATTAGTGCTCAGCACTACCAAATTTCCTCTAGAAATTAAACAATTAATGTGATGTGAAAGTGTTTTTTTTTCTAGAGTGGTACTGGTCACTTTTGGGCGCCTTAAAGTGCAATTTGATTATTAAGGGTAATGTTTCATGCAGCTTACCTTTATTCTATTTTATTTTTTGGTTTTTTTAAATTTAAAAAGTATTATTTGTTGTGAGAGGTAATGAAGGGTGTTAAATTAATTATGGAGTGCATTTAGAATTTCTTTTTATTATTTTACTATGAGTATGTTAAGTCTGTACGATGAAGGGAGAATATAAGAATAATTAGGAATGACAATGAAATAAATGACAATGAAATAAATAAAACATTAACTCAAATTCGATTCTACTCTAATAGAATAAGGGTAAAAGTAAAAAATTAAAACCAAATGAACAAAATTCTTCGTTCCTACCCCTATTAAGTTGAGAGAATAGCAAAAATATTCTTACTAATATCACTTTATATGTCGAAGAGTTGAAACGCTAGCATTCAAATGTTTATTTTGGTAGTGTTTGAAATGATAAAAAATAAGAAAAATAAAAAAAAATGTAATTTAGAATAACTTTTGGCATTTGACGTTTCTAACTCAAATTACATTTTTTAAAGATGAATAGTATAACTTTTGAACTTTTGCGATAAAAAGTTGGAGAGAGAAACCGTGGGAACGATTTTTTTGGTCCGTTCCCACGGATTTATGTCAGAATTTTTTTTGAAAAGTTGTTAAATTTTTGGACTTTTGCAAGAGAAAGTTAAAGAGAGAAACCGTGGGAACAATATTTTAGATTTGTTCTCGTAGATTTATGTCAAATTTTTTTTGAAAGTTGTTAAACTTTTGAATTTCTGCGCGAAAAAATTAGAGAGAGAAACTGTAAGAACAGTTTTTTTCGGTCATTTCTCACGGATTTATGTCAGATTTATTGAAATTTGTTAAAAGATTATTGGAATTTGTGAAAAAGTTATTGGGGTTTGTAAAAAATGTATTGGGATTTGTAAAAATTTGTTAAGATATAGATATATATAGAAATTTATAGAGATTTTACGAAATACGAAGTGGCTAAAATGTGTTAGAGAGTTTTAAAAATTTTTACAGGTTTTCAAAAATTTTTGTTAGTTTTAGTAAACCAAACGGTGCCTTTACAATTTTGATAACTTATATATTATTTTTATTTATTTATAGTTAAATTAAAGTTAGTTTGCGTACATTTTGCGTATTGTTTTTTTTTTAAATAAAATAATAAAATATTATTAACCTTAATGGAATGGAGCGGAACAGAAACTCTCCCAATTGAATGCTTCTCATGAGATGAAGAGAGTAGTAAAAAAGGGAAATTACTCAAACGGAGTTTAAGAAAGGAAGATTTACAAGACTACGTTTCATATCTATATCCATTTCTTTGTCATTCTTGAAGTCACAATTCTAAATGCAATGAACAATGTGAAGCAAAATAAAAGTATAATCCAAAATGATGATCGGCAATTAATATATTTTGTGAATGATGAATATTTGAGGATTCATTATCCATGTTTAGCCTTTTTATTTTTGAAAATGATTTCTTCAACTTCCATTTCATCCTTACTGCCAGACATGATGACTTGTCACTTTTGGCCTTTTTTTAATTTTCTAAATAACACGGCCAGATAGTAATTATACCTGATTAAAAAAAAAAAAAAGACATGCAATTACAACAAATAACAATTGGAATAGTTAAAGGTCGAGCAGTCATATACCACTACGTACTTACGTGTGAACTTTATCTTAATTAAGTGGATAAAGAAGCTGTAATCCAAATTTGAATTGAGGGGAGGAACGAGTAAGAAAGCACTTAATTGCATTGGTGAAGATCAATTCCTCGTACAATTAGCTTCAAGCACTTCAAAGAATGATAGGGCAGATTAACATGGGCATGATATACACACGCGCATATATATATATATATATATATAATAAAAAATAATATTTAGTTAAAAATTATATATTTTCAAAAAGTATTTGAGTTTATCATTTTAAAATTATGGACTCATAATACATTTAATTTTTATTATTAATTTAAAAAAAAATTGGTGGCGCAAGTTACTCGTACTTGATTCAATTCAACTAATTAACATTACCTCAAATATTGATCGCAAAAGTTATGCTTCATTAATATGGATACGTTTAATTTGTTAAAAATCACTAAAAAATTCTTAGAATATCTAAAAGTTATTTATTTTTATTTCATTACATGAATTATAAATTTATAAATTATCTTATTTTATCTTATTTTTTATTAATTAAAATGCACTTATAATAGTGCTTCAAGCAATACTGCCTTTTAGTATATATCATTGCGTTCGTATAATAAAAAAGGTACCATATATATAGATAAATTTTCCCACTTTCTCCTTCATGATTTTATAATTAGAAGATGAAAAATATTGTCGAGAGGCACGCACCTATAGAAAAGATTGTATTGACTGCCCATTCTCAATTACGACTTTATTTGAAGATGGAAAATGTTGTGGGGAGATACATACCTATATGTATTTATAGTTATATATATAATTATATACAGTTACTTCGTGTTGAAACCATACTGGTGGGAAATGGAGTTGAATTTTTATGTTGCTTTGTACTGAAGTAAAGGGGATCGAAACGGTGGCATTTTATATCTATATGTATATATATAATTTAGTGATGCATGGCAAGGCCTAAAGCAAAGTCAATCTTTACTAATCTTTTAGAGGAAGGACTGAGAGTGAAGATATGAATTGGTTACAGCTTGTGCTTCCAGACGAAGGAGTGAGATTAAAAACTTCATTAGGGGTTGTGCGTATATATATATGTGTGTGTGTGTATATATACGTTTACAAATTTATATGTAGGACCTTTATTCTAATGTTCGCTCAAAGACTATATTGCTAGGGAACCTTCGTAAACATAGAGAGTGAGCCGTAGCCTCATACGAGGGGAAGGGTAGAAGAAGTAGGACCTCTTAGAAATAGCCAAGCAGCTGTTGACTCTCTCTTTCCGTGGGAATACAATGGATCAGTGGTTATCTTCTCTTTACTTGTGATCTCGACTTTCCTTTTATCGTGAGAACGCAGTACCAAAATACAAGTCGTCCGTCCAGTTCTTCTAATTTTTGTTCTTATCTCATCTTTCGTATTCAAAGAAAAAAAAAAAAAAAAAAAACTAGGAGTTTTTATTCTAAATCTAATGCCCCAAAAGGCTTCCATTGTTTTGGACCGGAAAGGTCATAATTCACAATTTGTGCCACCATAGTTGACTGCGAGTTCCTCTGGTCCACACATATAGTTGAAAGCGGGTCTCTCTCACGCGTTCATTTACGTTGTACCGTCAACACGATCGAATATAAAAAATTCAGCCCCTTAGTTAAATGCTTATATATTTCATGTATTTTACCATGAGACATTGACGGTGGAGGACATGAAAGATACAATTAATTTCCGCAAATGTGGGTACAAGAAAAATGATATATATATATATATATATATATATTGTGTATCACCTTTTAACTTTATAATTAATTAAAATTTTTTTGATAATTAAGTTAAATTTGGTGATAAATTTAAGTTACAATTTCAACAGTTGCTATGGAAATCATGCTTAAAAGAATGACTAATTTATTATCTTAAACGCGAGTTAATTTAAAATACACAAATATATATATATATATATATATATATATATATATTAATGCAATCAATTTATATATTCTTGTTATTTGGAAATCAAAATTCATTTTAGACTTCGTTTAGAACACTTAAAAAATATTGAAATTAAAATACTAAAAATTTTTAAAAATTATTTATTTTTATTTCATTTTACAAATTACGAATTCACGTTTTTTTATCAAAATTTATTACTTTTTAATACTTCAAACACACCAATAATCACGCAATACAACTACCACACAAATTTGATGACTGGATTGGTGGTTGGAATAACTTGGTAATAATTTTACAAATTAAGGGATTAATGTTAATATGTGTGTGTGTGAGAGAGAGAGATAAGCGATGACATAGATATTTGTACATTGAAATTAAAACGGTTAATTAAGCAATAACAATTTAGTTGACCTCATCTCAGTAAATCTTCCAAATATTGTTTTGATTAATTTCAATAGGAAGGCCGTCCATTCATGTTCCAATTATCTTTAATTTGTTCTCTAGCTAATACTTCAGCCATCATAAATGGACTACATTCAATTGTCCTGATTTTGGACTTTTGCACCTTTTTTTTTTTTTTGGTAATTGGACTTTTGCACCTTGGTCGACCAGAAAGCAAATATCAAGGACGAAAGAAAAATTTATTAAATTCCTTTTTAATCTGTCATCATCCAAGTTCTGTCGATGGTGGAGAATATATGACTATATATATATATATATATGTATTAATTATACAATTTATTTGACAATGATATTAATTTAAACGTGTTATACTAATCAACGGTTAACAGCTATGTTTATGTTTTCTGTAATTAATATTAAATGTGACCGACTAGAGGTTGCTCAATTTGCTTAATTAATTAGTTGTTTGTAGAAAAAGCATGGGCGGTTCTTGCCATTTTCAAGTTACTACCCACTTAAGTCTAATAAATATATTGTGCATCTGATATATATATATATATATATATATATATATATATATATATAATATGTTTTAACTATTAATTCCAATGCCTTGATTTCACAAAAATATAACCTATCAAATATATATATATATATATATATATCACAGAAATGATATTTTTTAACAAATAACTCAATTGCTTTGATGTCACAAAAAAGACATTTGGAATTGGAGAACTGCATGGATTTGGAACTTCAGTTTGAAATATAATAATCATAGGCACAAGTTGAGGAAAGTGATCAAAATTAAAACTTCACTATGAAAAAGAGAACCTGCATGGGGATTTATTTTTTATTTTTATTAAAAAAAAAAGAAGTGAAAAGTCATCCTCTATTGCTGTTGCAACTGATACATACATATTCCTGGAAAGGTGCAATTATGCCTTCCCTTGTTCTTCTCATTAAGGGTGTGTTTGGAGGGAGGAGAGGATTTGGTAAGGAGTAAATAAATAAAAATGTAATGAAAAGACTAACCTATCTACAAAGTATATACCTATCAGTATATTAAATTTTAATTTAATTATTTTTAATATATTTTTCCTTTTATTTTTTTTATCATGACTCCAATAAATTAATGAAAAAAAATTTGAATCTCTATCATTTTTTTGATAAATTCTTAATTCATAATTTATTCAAGTGGAATTAATTTGTGCTTTTTTATCTTCTTGGAAATTTTTTAGATAATTAAGATCACAAGGGATAGATTGGCAGCCCCTTATCTTTCCCACAACTATATCTAGTATTTAATTGTCAAGATGATTAATTAATTTTCCAAAGAAACCATAAACACTGCAAAGTCCCATGTGGATGCTTCAGCATAACTTCATAATCCCCCCCACCCCCCATCAAACCCCACCAAAACAAACAAACAAACAAGCAAGAAAACTGAAAAAGAAAAAGTACTTCACCCAAATGTCAAGGAGGGTTTGGTGGCTACATGTTGGTTTCTTACAAGTGTACTACTTCCTTGGATCATCCTACATATATATATATGGTTTAGATTAAACAAGTTAATTATATATATGTCTATATGAAGCAAATTTGAATTTCCCGGGAAGATTTTTCATACATCAAGAAGCTCTTCATTTTTCATTCTAAAGGAAAATTCAAAAAATGTGAGAAAATTCAATTTGATGTCTTCATCATGAGTTGCATACACACACAGACACAATTTGAAGATGCATATCATATCATGATGACTAGGAGTTGGACGGTAGTGGAAAAGTTTATGAGACCCATCTTTCTATTTTGAAGGAAATTAAATGATTTTGAAATCAAATAAATAAATCAGATCCACTTGGAGAAGAAAGTAGCCTCCTCTCTTTTGATCTGAATTTGGTATTATATAGTTCAACACAAGGGGAATGAAAGCATCATGCATGCACCCACATCCACATGATAAATTAAGACATTGCTTAATTATTACTATTTTTTTGAATAATTCAGAATTCACACCAATTTATTACAACTCTCAATAAACTACGTAACCGATAGGTAAATTGAAAAAATGTACGCTACTTCTCACGCACATTTCGTTTAAATTAAGAATCTAACCTGTATAGTTTCTGTAGAGAGCAAATCCACGAATCACTCGAGTTAACTCTAAGGGGTCATTGCTTAATTATTATCCAAATACAAATATCCAATGTAATAATTTCCACATGATATATAACGTTCATTGTAGCATTTGTAATGAAATCTTCGTATATACACAAACTCTTCATGCATATAGTAAAATCATCATATATACACGAACTCTTCACTTTATTTGAAACTCTTTTCCAAGTCTTCCGTGACGAATGCAAAAACTTTGAGCGAAAGGACAAGGTAATAATTTTATTTTTGTTTTTTTACAATTAAAAAAAATATATACTATTTAGGGTACGTTTGGTGAAATAAAAAATACTGAAAAATTTTAAAAATTTTAAAAATCTCTAAAAATCATTTACTTTTTATTTAACTGTATAAATTACTAATTCCTAAATTATTTTACTTTTTATTACTTTAAATACCTTCTTAATAATGTAAATATTTAAAAAATAAAAATACATAACTAAATTTTGAGAGCCGTCCCCTGCGGGGTCTTTGTTGGGGATGAAGGTGGGCTCCAATCAAATTTTATATGATGTTACTTTTTTATGCAAACCGTTAAATTTTACTTAAATGGATATAAACTTATTTATTTATTTAATTACACGTTTAAAAGTTTTAATTTCTGAGAAAATTAGATATTGATAAAATAAATAAAAAAAATTATAAAACTAAGTTGTGTAACTAATTGGAGCCCAAAACCATTTGCATCTTTTAAAGTATATTGATTTAAAATTTTCTTTCAAAATGTCATGCGAAATTACGTCACGTCAAAGGACTATTTTTTTTGTTATTATTCTTGTATTAAATTCCTTAATGGGGCCAGATGAAATCAGCTGGCTTCGATCCTAAAAACCAGGGCTAAAATGCTTTCACACACAAATTACAAACAGAGAGAGATAGGGAGAGAGAGACGTTGGTTGACTAGCTAGCCGTCATGTAAGAACAGAACTGTCAATAAGTTCCACGTGGAAAAATCCCAATGGCGGTGACCTCATCCATTTCCTAAAAACCTCTCGCTCTCTCTCTCTCCCCGTCTCCAACCCCCCCTTTCCCCGGGTGACTCTATATATACCCCTCTAACCACATAAGTTCTTTTCATCTCTCTCTCTCCCTCCCTCGATCTTCATTACACAGATAATCAGTCTCTAATTCTTCTTCTTCCTCAGCTATACGAGAAGATATTAACAGTTTCATACCCATCTCTCTCTCTATAAATATATAAGGAATCATGGCTGGGGGAGGATTTGCCGCCCCGGCGGCAGGAGGAACCCAGTTTGAGGCGAAGATAACCCCCATCGTCATCATCTCCTGTATAATGGCCGCTACCGGTGGACTCATGTTTGGTTACGATGTTGGCATTTCAGGTTACACATCTGTCTACTTATAAGTATTTTTTGAGGTTTAATTTAATCATGTTTCCCATGTTTCAACTATCATGGTTATATGTTTGATCAACTGTTCCTTCTGGATCATTCAAGTCTTGCATCCATACACATGTTTCCTTATGCATGTATACATATATATACATATTATTATAGTACATACACAAGGTGTATTTGCATAGATATACAAATACACCTTAATTGGTTAATATTACTCATTTTTAAGAGATTAAGTTCGTATTAAAAATATATTTGTTTAGATATACATATATGTTTTGGATTTAAGATTTGAGGATAATTCTATTAATTTAGATATTTATATACGTTAACGGAAGCTATGTACATCATTACATTATTTCAAAGCCATAGTTTTAACAAATTGGAGAGAAAAAGAGGTAAATGTATATTTTTATTTTTAATTACCAAATATTCCTAAAAATCGAAATGGAAATACCATAAAGGTCCACCGGGACAAAGATGTGCTTATTTTCCTCTGCAAAGTCCAAGTGGGGTTCTAAGCAAATAGGAGATAATTACATGCACTGTAGAAATACCAAAATACCCATCAAACTTAATTTTGTGAATCAATTGTTTTCAGCATTTTCAATTTTTATGCACCAAATGGGACATTTGCTGTTGCAGAGTTGTGTTCAACTGCCACATATATTGTATAATTACATTATATGATAAAAATTCATCTGTATTTAATTATGCCATCCATTGCAGGAGGGGTTACTTCAATGGATCCTTTCTTGAAAAAATTCTTCCCGGTGGTTTATCGTAATACTCAGGAGGAAAGTGACAGTAATTACTGCAAGTATGACAATCAAGGTCTACAACTATTTACATCTTCTCTGTACTTAGCCGGTCTGATCGCAACTTTCTTCGCCTCATACACGACGCGGAGGCTCGGCCGGAGGCCTACCATGTTGATCGCCGGTTTATTCTTCATAGTCGGCGTGGCACTGAACGCTGCGGCTCAGGATCTTGCTATGCTCATCATTGGAAGGATCTTGCTTGGCTGCGGAGTTGGCTTTGCTAATCAGGTTTGTTATGTTCATATATTAGCCGCTTTAATATTATTGTTCGTTTTAAATCTCATTCATTAATTATTTAGGTCAATACTTGTTTCAAATTCATATTTCATCTTACATTTTTTTAAAACGAGAAAAATATTTTGAGTAAATCTCATTTAATTATTTGTATTTTTAAAATCTTTCTTAAAAATAAAAAATAAATTTATACATAAATATAAAATATAAAATGACAAAAAATTCACAAGGACCTAACGGCATAAATGGGCTGCAGAATCACCGACCAATTTAAATGATGTATATATCTCTTTTGATTATGGGTATTTACCCTATCTTGTAAAGGAAATTTCCCACCACTGAATTAAGGAGGCTTGGCAAGAGATATATATATATATAATTGGGTGAGAGTGGGTCATATAATCAATTATGGCGCCTAAGCTAAAACTATTCCTCCGACTTGTGTTACTCGTTTCTCACAGTACTGTACCATTTACTGATCATTCACAAGTTTTGCCCACTCATCCTTTGGCTTTAAATATCTTGCGTGATCAAGACCTTTCTGGAACCAAACAAGATATAAAAGTTGTGGACAATACCTCACTTGTTTTTTTGTGTCTGGAAAAGTCCGCCAAATTAATTATTTAATTTCCATGCATTGTCCTTTATTTAGAAAAAAAATAAAAATAAAAAACAAAAAAGAGATTCTCTTTGGCTAACCAGCCATAGCTTTCTGAATCAAGGGGATGTGAATCTTGTGAAAGATGGTTGCTTTTCGAATCATTATCCATTTGAAAAATCTGTGGCTGATCTACCATGCATGATCATCTTGATTTCACTTTCCAGAGTTGATCCAATCGATTTATTTCCTTTATATCCAAAATATTTCACTTTAAAAATCTATATCAATACATCCACTTTCTTTCATGACAAATCAACAAGCATGTGATCATGCACCGTCTACTTTAATTTATTTAGCTTAGGTTGCAGGCTCTCACGTTGTGCATAAATCAATGTTCTCAATCCTTGTTTCATGCACTTATATATATATATATATATATTAAATTGTTTTTAATTAGTATAATTGAAGCACCTTAATTCTAGTTGCATTTAATCCCCAGTTGACTTCAATACTGTGAATCAAATTGCCTAGTTTTTGTTTTTTTGGTTAATTAATTATGACCCTTCACTAATTAACTATTCAGATTTGACCAGTACTTCTAATGTCTATGTATCTAATTTGCATGATTTTCAGGCGGTTCCGTTGTTCCTTTCAGAGATAGCGCCAACAAGAATTCGGGGAGGACTCAACATCTTATTCCAGCTTAACGTAACCATAGGCATTCTTTTCGCAAACCTTGTCAACTACGGAACTGCAAAGTAAGTTCTCCATCTGAGAAGGAAGCAAAATTCTCCTTCCACTTTGATCTTGACACTGTTTTGTAGCCCAATTGGAAGATACGCATATAATATATATATATATATATATATATATATAACTGTACACGTGCGATTGCTAGGAGGAAACAAACAAGGTTTAGAGAAAATTCAACGTTTAGGTTGGGTGGTGGCTTAGGGGCTCAGCTTTAATGCCTCAAAAGTCATGAAGTCTGGTCCACAAAATTGAAAATTGCATGATTAAACAATGGTTACAAATGCTTGTGGGTGGACTAGCTGTAGAA
The DNA here is from genome assembly GCA_019916065.1 of Vitellaria paradoxa. NCBI lineage: Eukaryota > Viridiplantae > Streptophyta > Magnoliopsida > Ericales > Sapotaceae > Vitellaria > Vitellaria paradoxa. The sequence continues at coordinate 43,111,777 of CM034241.1, read as the reverse complement.
GTAGGGCCTTTTACACAGAAGGATTTTAGACGTGCAGCTATCCACGGGTTTGTGTTTGGCTATACCTGTTAAAAAATGTCACACTTACACTTATTTTTTACACTTATATTTTCATTACGTTAATTTGCACGGATTATTACACAATGATCAGTGTATTTGTTCCAAATTATTATAGGCGCATAATGTTATTTTAATTTTACGGTTGTAATGATCTTTAATAAAATACATTGATTATTACGAATTGTAAATTGTATAAATTGACAAAGTATAAATAAAAACCTAAAAGATTAGGTGTAAGAGTAACATCAGTGTTATCTGTTTAATATTCATGATGAAAAGTCAAATGTTAGCGATCAGCCCCTTGAACTGTGGCATTGATACACTATTAATTAATTATTTATATTTCCACGGCTCCAATTTTGACAAATTACCCCACTTTGTATCCCATCACATAACTTGCTATGTTTAGAAAAAGGAGTAATATTGCAGGAATGATGCCATGGTCTCGTTTGGCCGGTCAAAATTTGTTAAAAATTATTAAATTTTAATTATTTTTTATATTTTTTTCAATAAAATTTTAATACATATTACTTTTATTTCATATATTTCTATAACCAGACAATTTTTTTTTTTTAAGTTATATAACCAGAAAAGTTAACTAGAATGATGTGTGTATTTGTGAATCTATTTCGTTAAAATAATAAAATAATAAAATTTTACTTTAATTACTTCATTACTAAAATCATATTATTCTAATTTCAATTTTTCCTGATAATTTTTTTTTTTTATCCAATGACATTTTCCATATCACGTTAATACTTTTATATGCTTGTGTATGCGTATATGCTGGCTCTGTTGCTCACCATAATATATATATATATATATATATATATGTACACACAAATTTATATAATTGTTTCGATTGCATGCAACCACAGAATCAAAGGTGGATGGGGATGGAGGCTGTCACTGGGATTGGCAGGAATTCCAGCACTCCTCCTAACGGTGGGCGCACTCATAGTGGTGGACACCCCCAACAGCCTGATCGAGCGCGGCCACTTGGAAGAAGGCAAAAAAGTCCTCAGAAAGATACGAGGCACCGACAACATCGAAGCCGAGTACTTGGAGCTCGTCGAGGCCAGCCGCGTCGCTAAACAAGTCAAACATCCCTTCAGGAATCTCCTCACGAGGAGGAATCGTCCTCAGCTCGTCATCGCCGTCGCATTGCAGGTCAGTTTCTTTTCACAAAAATGCCAAATTAACATATCAAAACAAGCTCTATTTTTTATTGATTAACGTCTAATTATGTGCTTGCTTCCTACAGGTCTTCCAACAATTGACAGGCATCAACGCGATAATGTTCTACGCGCCGGTGCTCTTCAAAACATTGGGATTCAAGGACGACGCCTCCCTCTACTCCACCGTGGTAACGGGGGCGGTGAACGTGATCTCCACCGTCGTATCCATCTACTCCGTCGACAAGGTGGGCCGTCGATTCCTCCTCCTCGAAGCCGGGGTCCAAATGTTCTTCTCTCAAGTGGTCATCGCAATAGTACTGGGACTGAAAGTGAAAGACCATTCGAGTAGCCTCCACGACGGGTACGCGATTCTGGTGGTCATCATGGTGTGCACATTTATTTCCTCCTTCGCGTGGTCTTGGGGTCCTCTGGGATGGCTCATTCCCAGCGAGACGTTCCCTCTGGAGACTCGCTCGGCCGGGCAGAGCGTGACGGTTTGCGTCAACTTGCTCTTCACGTTTGTCATCGCGCAAGCTTTTCTCTCGATGCTCTGCCACTTCAAGTACGGCATCTTCTTGTTCTTCGGCGGCTGGGTGCTGATCATGTCGACCTTCGTATTGTTTTTGCTTCCCGAGACGAAGAACGTCCCCATCGAGGAGATGACGGAAAGAGTCTGGAAGCAGCACTGGTTGTGGAAGAGGTTTATAGATGATGATTATTATCAAGGAGTGGGTGGGGAAACTGGGTATATTGACGGTGTTGATGATCATGGGAAGAGGAATGGTCATGGCAAGGGATTTGATCCTGCTTCGCAGTTGTAAAACTTGAAGCTCTACTGAGATAATAAACTCTTTTCTGATGCGACATGAAATTTAATAACCTAGTCATTGGTGATACTTTTTTTTTTTTTTCAAACTAGTTATATATATGCATGTTGTGTATAGTTCAAATTAATTACATTGCTTATTAGTTAAAGCATTATTATTATTATTTTTAATTAAGTTGCTAAGAGGTTGCTGAATACTGTTTGATGCAAGGAAAATTTGTATTGGTTCTTACTTACAAGAAGCTTATATAATAAAAAAATGCTAGGCTTACGCCTATTTTTTACACTCATATTTACATTCTACCAATTTGCACTGATTATTACGGGTAATGACTAGTGCATTTGTTTAAAATTATCACAACTGCAAGATGTTTTCTTTATCTTGCGGTAACATCTTGCAATTGTGATGATTTTGAATGAAATACACTGGTCACTTAAATTGGTGAGACATAAAAAAGGATATAAAAGATTGGGTGTAAGTGTAGCATCACTATATATAATATAAGAGTTCATTATATTCTATTATGTGAATTTTTTTTTCCTTTTTTTTATTGGGAAGGATTATATTTCTTGACCCAATCAAACACATTATATATATATATATATATATATATTAACAGACATACATATGGTGACTCAGTGAATTGAGATCCTCCTAATGCCAGCTCCAAGTTCAGAATGCTGTCTAATATATTGGTGTGGTGTCTGTCAAAGAGTGGTGCCTACCACAAAATCTCCAACACTTAAGTTAGTCTCATACTATTGTAGCTTCCTTCCAATTATGTTATGTCACGTGTATTGTAGATCTCAAGATTATTTTCATAATTAGTTATCAAAACCGTAATATGGTATGCATCACTTTGACATATGAGAATTACAGAATATTCCAGAATATGATTATGCATGCTAATATGACGTAAGTAATCTTGTCTTTAATACATCGATTAGTCAGCCTGACCGAGGCCCATATTGTTCGGTCGGATCGAGTAATAGTTGCTTGGGTAACCCTGTTAAGTTGATTGCATTCTATCATATGCCTCCGATTCCTTCAGTCATTGAAAAGGACCGAGAAGAATACAACAATACTTCATCGTTTGGTTCTTAGTCGAGCACAAACCATCAGATGCCCCTGGTTCGATCGATCAAATGAGGGACCGAGAGAATTTGACGGTTACACTACCTTTGGAACATGCGTGCATTTATTACATATTCGGTGTGGCACGTGCAATTGTACGACGAAAAGACGCGGCCGTTCCGCCACGTGTCACTTGCTTATTGTCCGCAACATTAAGGCTATAACTGAGTTTTATTTACCATTGGATTGATTTTTCTCGCCTAAATCACCACCGTTGGTTTCAAATAAAGGCAACTGAAGGGTTTCACCCTTTCGCCTATAAAATACAAGGAACAAAAGGCGTTCTCTTATTTACGCAAACTTGCCTTTGTTACTACTATTGTTACCATCAATTCCATTGTTGTTGCTGCCAGTTGTTGCCTACATCACTGCTTGATTTGTGTTTTTTTCGTGTAGCTGGTAAAGATTCTTTTTTGTTTTCTTGAGCTTTTTCCATTCGTTTTTTTATTTTTTGGTTCGTATGTTGTGGCTGTTGAATTGGTGTGTGTATTTATTTTAAATCAATCATAAACTCTCAAATCCCTTAGGTTTCATAAAAAACCCTAGATGTATCAAAGCCATAGTGGAGGGCCTAATTTTCATGTCATATTCATACTGTGTGTCCTAATTTTTCTGGTTTTGTGCAATGGGTAACCTAAAGAGAGTCTACATTGCTAGCACTGAAGAGTCGGATGACAACGGACTCGTTTTCTGTTGAGGAAGGGCTCTCAATACCCTCAACACCAGCGGGCTGATTTTGAACGCACTGTTGATGCTTTTGAGCCTGGGATCGGGGAAAAGTGCCAACGTATCACTGCAGCTAGTGATGGTGATGCCCTTTTCGAGGTTGAAGGCATCAAATCGACCATCACCAAAAGGAGGATTTTGGAAATAATCACCAAATTCCAATTCCCCTCCAATTTAACCTACCGAGTCTCGGGGGAGAATGATTCAACATGCTCGCCGAGGTTGGGAGAGATTGTAGTATACGAAGCAGCACTGCTCGGCAAGCTCAGGTTCCCACTAGCGAAGCTTGTTCGACAAATGCTCTCTCACCTTGGTTTGGCTATAGGGTAGATCGTACCGAATAGTTAAAGAATACTGATCGGTTGTGCTATGTTTTAGGCTACCTCCATGGGACACAGTTTGACGGCCAGCGAATTCCTCTACTTCTACAAGATTACAAAGAGGGGATCAAGCTAGTAGTACTTCTCTGTCAGAAAACCAAAATTCAACTTCGTCACCAATTTGCCTACATTAAATAAAGGATGGAAGGATAAATATTTCTTCATCCAAGGGTCCACCTAGGAGTTTTAAGTGTGGGAGACCGATTGAGATAAAGCCATTCAAGTTCCTTGGGTCTAGAGCCAGCCAATATTAAGGGGTATGTTTAGGCTCCTTTAGGCTTTTTATGAATAAATTTTGTTAAGTTTCCTTAGATCATTGAGTCTAACTTCCTTTCGTTGTTGACCTTACTCAGCTCAAAAAGCTCCCGTTCTATTCCCCAAAGAGAAAAAACTTCTTTGTGAAACAAAGAAAAACTAACTCCGGAACATAAAACTTCTTATCTCGATAAAAAATCTAAGTCTATACCTGCTCGGCCTCGAGGCCACCGTAGAAGCTCTGGCTGCCGAACGTGAGCGGAGTGAGTTTTTAAATTACAATTTTGAAAGCAAGACTTATACTTCAGTTTCCATAACTCTTTGTTTTTCTTCAACAGATAACACTGTGCTCAAGGCGTCCGACTGATAAGTTTTTTATCTTAGTTTCTTGGATCGGGCGGACAAGGTCTCCCAAAAATCTCTAAAGGAGCTTGCCTCTAAAAAGGCACGGATGAGTAAGGTTAAGCCTGCCACTTCCAAAGTTTTCTGCTCCAACTGCTCTAATCTCTTAGCAACAATAGAGGACGATCTCCCCTCCCACTCATAAGAGACTATTTGAACTCTACCCTCTCCATCTAGGGCCACTAGGTCTGGTTCGGAAGCTGGAGCATCTTCGTGCTAGCCTTTCCTTAAGAGTTGTGAGGCATCCTGGCAGAAGTTTCTAAGCATTGTGGCGGACGAGGATATGTTGCCATTTAGTGGCATGGACAGTATGGAAATGGTTTACAATGCGAACCATGAGCTATTCAAGGCATGAGTATATTCAACTCTTCTTAATCAACATTTTTTTTTTCAAGCTGATGTCAGTTACGTTTTTCGCACCATGGTTCATTCTTGTGCCATGTTCACACGGTTGGCCAACACCAAAAAGGCCTTGCTCGCGAAGAAAAAGATAAGGGAACAAACCTTTACTAATCTTGAAGCGACAAAAGACAATACAGTAATCACCTAGGCTGAGAAGGAGGAGGTTTTCAGGTATGAGAAAAAAAAACTAGAAAATAAGAGCTTGAAAACCGAACGAGCAAGCCTTTTCAAGGAGCTTGAAGCAGAGAAGGCTCTACTGACAGATGCAGAGGAGAAAGCTAAGGCTACAGAGAAGAAAGTTGAGGAGCTCACTGAAGAGCTCCCATCTGTAAAAGAGGCACTCCAAATCGCTGACGACATAGCCACTGTAAATTTCAAAAGTGCGGACGATTTTCAAGTGCTGATCATGCCTGTGTTCCTCGAAGGTTTTGATCATTGTAAGGAGAAGGTTGTTACTGTCTTCCTTAATCTGGACATATCTGTACTCAAGCCCAGCCGTGACATCGTTGAAGGGGATGAGTAGTAGCACGATCATTAAGCTGATACTTCTGAACAAGCCGTGGAGACCACTGAAAGGAACAATGCTCAAGCTGAAGACTCTGGTAGTGCTCCAAAGGACGTAAATGAAAATATTGAAGGCAATGCTCAGAAGGAGGCTTAAGTGTTACTTAGTTTTCTTCTTCTTCTATCTCTATTCTAATGATGTACCTTTCATTTTCCTCTTTCTTTTTTTTTTAATGAAATCTAATTCAAGACTGCCAAGTTTTGGCATGAAATGAAACTTACTGTAATATAATTTCACATTTTTGTAAGTCTTTGAGGTTTGGATGCTTTGCTATTATTCGTGTTTATGTTAATTCTAACTTGCTTATTCGTTCTTACATTCCTTATGAAAGGTAATTTCGAACATTTGAAAAATTTGCAATACAACTCAAATTTTTTATAACTATCAATTTTACGATCTTCTTCTACTTGTGTGGATGTTCAGCTTCTCTCATTTGTTTTTCTTTTTTTTTTATTTCTTTTTTGTTTAAAATATACATCAAGTTTAACAAATAAACTTGTTTTATAACATTACCTCGTGAGGAGTATATTATCGTATAATGTTATTTGGTTCTAAGCAATGTCAGTTCTACTTTTAGCTTCATTAGCAACCACAACTCTGCTCATCCACATAGGTCGAACTGGATACTTACACAGCTTGATCATGTGAACTGAGCAGGGATCTTGCCATTATTTGGCATTAGCCTCCTAAGTCGTTTGTATACTGCTCGACAACGTGAGCCGAGTAGGATCTTTGCTTTACTCGGTCACGTGAATTGAGCAAGAATCCTTGCTAGTTTTTTCGTATTTGTCCTCATGAGTCATCTTTATGCTGCTTGGCCACGTAAGTCGAGCAAGAATCTTTGTTAGTTTTTAGCATTTGGCCTCGTAAGCTATCTTCACGCTAATTGACCACGTGAGCCAAGCAGAAACTTTGCTCTACTTGATCACGTGAACGGAGCAAGAATCTTTGCCAGTTTTTTGGCATTTGGCCTCTTGAGCCATCTTCATGCTGCTTAACCACGTGAACTGAGCAGGATCTTTACTCTACTCGGCCGCGTAAACTGAGTAGAAATCCTTGCCAATTTTTTTAACATTTAGCCTCATAAGCCATCTTTACACTGCTCGGCCACGTGAGCCGATCAGGAATTGTTGTAAAGCCATCATTGTAGACCTAATCAGTGTCAATCAGTGATTGTAAACATTCATTATAGAACCATCCATTACGGTAGAAAAATTAATTGTAAAAGCCTGCCAAGACATAGATTTTATTAATAATCAAATAAAATTATAAAAATAACTTCTTATACATAATATTTCCTTAGATGCTCTGCATGCCAAGGGTGGGATAGTTCCTTGCCCTCAACTGTCCTGAGCTTGTAAGTTCCTTTCCTAGTAAAGCCTATTATTTCATATAGTCCTTCCCAATTTGGCCCTAGCTTGCCATCCTGAGGGTTTCTTGTTGATTGATTTGCTCTTTTCAACACAAAGTCTTCACACTGAAAATCTCTTAATCGAGCTCTAGAGTAGTGGTATTGCCACATTTTTTGTTGATAGGAGGCTATTCTAATAGAAGCTTATAATCTTTGTTCTTCCAACAAATCAACCTTTTCACTCATCATTTCATCATTTTGCTCTAGATTGAAATTTTGTGTTCTGGGGCTAGGAAGTCAAATCTCAACAAGAATTATAGCCTCCATTCTATACGTGTGGTAAAAAGGAGTTTGACCAGTCTCCACTTGTTCAGTTGTTCGGTAGGCCCATAAAATGGTTGGAAGCTCATCAGCCGAGAGGTCTTTTGTTTTGTCTAGTTTCGTCTTGATGATTTTGAGGGGAAACTGATTGGTGACTTCGATCTATCCATTGGCTTGGGGGTGCTCAGGTGATAAATAGTGATAGCTGATGCCCAACTCTTCGTACAACCTGTTGAACTGCTTTCCTTCAAATTTTTTCCCATTATTTGTGGTCATCACTTGAGCGATACCAAACCTGCAAATAATGTTTTACCACAGAAAGTTCCACATGTTCTGCTCGGTAATGGTTGGCAAATCCTTTGCTTCTACGCACTTTGTAAAATAATCAATTACAACCACGGTAAATTTCCTCTGTCCCATCTCTAATGGAAATGGCCCATTAATGTTGATCCCCTACTAAGCAAATGGTCAGGGATTTTTGATTGGTGTCAGTTCTTGAGTAGACCGTCTCATAACGTTAAAAAATCTTTGACACTTATTACACTTTTAAACAAACTTCTGGGCATCCGTTTCAATGGCGGGCCAATAGTAACCGGCCCTTAAGATTCTCCTAGCTAAAGTTTTGCCCCTGAGTGGTTACTACAATCACCTCCATGGACTTCTCTCAGTGCATAATCAGCCTCCTGATTGTTCATATATCTCAATAATGGAGAATTGTGCCCCTTTTTCTAAAGCTTTCTATCTAACAAGAGATATTTGCTTGATCAATATTGGGTCCTTCTTACTTCGTTCTTGTCGCTCAACAAAACTCCATGCTCCAAATATGCTCGAATCAGTCTGGCCCATTCAGCATCTTCTTTAGCTTCATTTACCTCTGGGGTCTGTATACTTAGAGAATCCAAAATTTCTATTGGAACATCCGAGCTATCCTCCATCAAGAATGCAATTCTGACTAGTCGGTCAGCCTCCTTATTTTGCAATCCAGGAATACGTTGAAACTGGAAGTTGAAAAATTTCTTAGACAGACTTCTTGCTATTTGATAGTACTTAGCCATATGCTGCCCCTTTCTTCATAGTCCCTCTATATCTGCTCCACAATCGCTATGAACCTTTATTTGTTCTACCCCCATTCGCCGAGCCATCTAGAGACTAGCAATGAGGGTTTCGTATTCAGCTTCACTGTTGGAAAGTGAAAACCTAAAACGAAGTGTGTATTCCAATTTATGACCATTACGGGAAACAAGAATGATACCTACACTACTAGCATTCTCAGTGGAGGAACCATCAACATGTAGCAACTAGGACTCATTAGTGCCTTCGTCTTCGAGTGGGGCAGCTAGGTGGGTTGTAAATTCAGTTATAAAATCTACCCCAGGTTATTCTTTAATTGCCAATCTAGGTCGATATTGAATGTCGAACTGGCTAACTCGATCAACCATTTCATCAATCTAACCGATGTCTCTAGCTTATGTAGGACATTCTTCAAAGGCTAGTCAGTCAGAACCATGATCATGTGGGCCTGGAAGTAAGGTTTGAGCCCCCGAGCTACTATTACGAGAGCAAGAGCTATTAGCTCCATTTTTAGATAACGCTTCTTCGCCCCCCGAGGCCTTACTTGTGTAATAGATAGGTTTCTTGATGCCATCCTCCTCTCGCACGAGCGTCGAGCTCTTAGTAGTGGCTAAAACAAAAATGTATAGATACAATTGTTCCCTTAAGGTGGTTCGACTGAGTAACGACATCGACTTCAGGTACCTGCTCAATTCACATGACCAAGTAAAGCAAAAATCCTGGTTGGCTCACGTGTTCAAGCAGGTTAAAGATGGCTCACGAGGTCAAATGCCAAAAAATTAGTAAGGATTCCTACTCGGTTCACGTGACCGACCAGAGCAAAGATCCTACTCGATTCACATAGTTGAGCAGTATGCAGATGACTCACGAGATCAATGCCAAAGAATGGTAAGGATCTCTGCTTGGTTCACATGATCAAGCAATGCAAGGATCCAATTCGACCTACATGGACGAGCAGAGTGGTGGTTGCTGATGAAGCTAAAAGTAGAACCGACATTACTTAGAACAAAATAACATTATGCGAAAATATACTCTTCACTAGGTAATGTTATGAAGCAAGTTTATTTGTTAAACTTGATGCGTATTTTGAACAATTAGGAGGATCCTAGTCCCTCAGTCGTCGATTGGTGGCTCTGATGATACCACAACTGTTTTACATGAGAAAGGAGTCGAGAATTGAGGTAATTTATAAGCGCTTCTAGCTCTCTCCTTGGCACGACACGTTTTAAAGTCATGAGAATATTAGATTCAGTGGGAACTCCTATATTAAGCGTGTTCTAGTGGGAGTGATACTAGGATGAGTGACTCCCGAAAAGTAGCTAGTCAAGCCCAAAGTGGACAATATTTGTTAGGAGAGCCTACGATGTGCGGACGAAAATGGATCATCAGCAGTTGGCATCATTTGTGGAAATCGAAAGGTTCACAAACCCGCAGATCATAAGCCTGCAATTCCCAAGCCCAAAATGGACAATATCTGTCGGGAGAGCGTATAATGTGCGGATGAAAATGAATCATTATCAAAATATATGTCTTTTTAATAAAAATTAAATATATATAATTGAAAATGTGAGCCATAAAATAATGAAATCCTGATGTTTTTCATTGTCATTAATAGATGAGAAATTTTCAAATAAAAAAATGAATTTTTTGAACTTAAAATTTATTTTAATAAATTGAAAAACTTAAAATTTTAAATAAATAAAATTTTAATCCAAGTGCAACTAAAGACAAGTTCGGTTCTACATAACGCGCAATTGATTTATGTATCAGACTCAACTACAGTAGTACTGTTAAATTCATCTATTATATTTTATTAAAATAGATATTTTAGTTCAAAATTTTAGCTTTTAAAATTATTTTTGCCTAATAATTGATACCAAATCCTGTTCTGTTCAACAGCTTTCTTAATGTACTTCACCTTCAAAGAACCTTCTTATCAATTTAAGACAATGTTTTATACGTAGGAATAAAAAGAAATATAATGAAATCCATTTTAATTTAATCTATTCTTATTTGGTATTAAAAATTAAACTAGAATTAACTATTCCTGAGGAATAGTTAAAAAATTAACTATTCCTCAGGAATAATTATTTTCACATAAAGTGAAAAATTTTATTTCATAATTTATGTGATGGAATATTTATTTCATTCTAATTAAGATTTAATTCAAAAAATGAAAAAACTATAAATAAAAAATAAATAACTACCTTGCAACAACAAATTTCTCTTAACTACTCTCTTAAATTGTAAAATAACTATTTTATTCTGAACCTTATTTTTTTATCTAACTTCAAATTCGGATTATAAAATAATTATTTTACCTCTGGGTTCATTTTTTTGGGCTTAAATTTGTATTTTAGGTTTCTTAAAAGGTTAATAAAAATTTATCGACATATTTCTTAATAACTAATCCAATTTTATATTTTTTTTCCTAACTTTAGCTATGGCACTTCAATCAAACACTTAATTGAAAGTACTTCCGGGTAACAAAATTCAGTATTTTGGATAAGAAATTATATAAATTGATAAGAATAGTAAATTCCTAATGGAATAGGAAAGAAAAAATAACTTTAACGAAGACATTAAATAATTATAAATTAAGATAATAATTAATATAAATTTTAAACATGATTCAAATATTAAGTGATGTTAATCAATATAATGAAGATAAAAAGTATTTAATAATAATCATAGTAAATAAAAGCCAAATATTTTAAAAAGACACATGTCACAATTATCATCCTCAATTAAGTGTCACATGGCGCAATTTTTTAGAACCTTACCTTATATATATATGTATACTGTATATATATGTTTACGGTATATATATGTGTATACGGCATAGCATTAAGCAATGCTAAGTATAATCATATAAATCATAATTATGCCATAACCAACTAATTACTTTTTAGGTTTTATAACAGGACTCGTCGAGAAGAGAGATTGTAATTGCACAATTGTAACTGTGTAGAGAGTCTCTCGTATAGCAAATGATTCATTTCAAGGTCTAATGTTTCTAAAATCTATCGTTCCCACATGCCACACTCCATTAAATCTTCTTTGTTATGCTTTTCTTTCGTCTCATTGGTAGCTAGTCCACCTTGATGGTAAGCATACCGACAAGATGGTTTACCACAAACACCAACCCCATATGTGACACTAAACAAACACAAACCAACCGTTAAGTAATACTAGGAAATTTTACTAGTGAAAAACATCGTACCAAAATATTTATGGGCCCCGGTAGATGAGACAAAGCGCATAAAGTCCAGGGCTGTATATGTATAATATATATATATATATATATATTGTTCTTCCATGTATGAAGCAATATGGTTGGATGAGAATGAAGTAACAATATAGTAAGCTGCGCAGTGTCATTATGGTACAACCCAATCTCTATCTTGAAGAGTAATTGTATTCAGTGTGTGTATATATATACATATATGCTACCAACCACCACCATGCACCTCCCACCATTCTTTCCGTAGAAGTTTTTCAACAATGGCATCGAACCTAAAATATGACCGACAATTATTCTAATCAAATGTCGAAGCCAAGGTTCTATCGCTAAGAAAATTTTTATACTTTTACCTTTCATCTGAATTATACTTAATATTTAATAATATAGACACACAAATTAAATCAAAGGAAATACAGTGACAAGCATCAAGCAACGTACGTAGTGCACAATTTAATTTGATTGATTTACAAGGCATTAAGCAACGTACGCCGCGGGAAATTTTGACTGATTTCATCTAAATAAATATTGTTTATCAAAAATTAAAAACAAATGCGCCCAGCTAGTTAATTAGTGTGTATATATATTGCCCTGGAATTTGGTGTGAATATATTCTTGTCTTTGCCTTATTTTTCAAATAAAATATTTTCTATATATATTTTAAAATGTTCGAAAAATACATGTATGAGATACGTATTAAATACAAATAGGATAATCACTTTAAAGACGTAGCCTGAGTTTATGCTTTATGGCTTGAAAATGCAAAGACAAATTTTTAGCCCTGGGCTCAGTGCACGGATGTATTCCCATTTGGAAATTTGAGGAGTTATCGAGGAGATTGTTTTTTTTTTTTTTTTATCTGACGTGTTGGGATGTATTTACCGCAAAGAGAAAGTGATGATTTTTTTTTCCTTGGGTAAAAGCCGTCATTACTTACCCACCAAAATGGTAAGTAAATATATATAGAACAAACACGAGCAATGTTCGTTTTTTATTTTTGGAAAAGTATGCACTATTTTGCTTTCACAAAAGCTTGTCCATCAGTGTTGTAAAAGGATAAACCATCTTTATTATTATTACTGTTATTATTTAATGTTTTGAGGTTTCAAAGTAGTCCAAATTCAACCGTCAATACAAATCTGAAAAATGTAGAGTGTATTTGAAGGATTTGTTTGGAGTAAGAAAAAATAAGATAAATTGAGATAAAATGTGATTTAGGGTTTAATTTAGGCGTTGTTTTTTTCTGAAAAGTTACAAACTGTGAGAACGGTTTTCTAAATTTGTTCCCACGGATTTAAAAAAATTCACAAAAAATAGCGACAATAGTACTCGTTTGAAAGCTTTTGACACGAAAAATATGATTGTATAAAAAATTTACATATTCGGTTAACTTACTTTCAGATATTTTTATTTTTTTACGAAATATTGAATTTTTTTGAAATTAGTGATGGCGGGAAAATTAGATATAAAGGAATTGTTGGAGATTTATAGAGTTTTTTTGAAATTTTATTTTATGCCAAACGGGGTGAAGTGATAAAAAGTGTGATAAAATGAGATAAAGTGTGATAAGTTGTGCATTCATAATTCATGCAGTGAGACAAAAAGTAAATAACTTTTAAAATTTTTTAATATTTTTTACAATTTTTCAAAAATTTTTATCACCTCAAACAGAGCCGTAATATAATTCACGCAAAAACTAACGAAAAACTATATTTTTTTTTTCTTCCATAAAATTGCTAATTATAAGAGAAGCAAATGTACCGAAGTAAATTCACATTTAATTAAAATGAAAAATTTCAACGATTATCATTTTACCAGCATAAGCAAGGTAAGCAAGGTTTTAAGAATCAGATCGAAAGTGATCTGGTTAACTCTTAATTGTAAAAAAATTTGACATATTTTGAGAAAATCAATCAAACTTACAATTTAATTAGAAAAATCGATGAACTGATAGCGAGCAAAGTAAACGATAGGGTGGGGTTATAATTTGATTTTTTTTTTTTAATTTTCTTGCCAAAGTCCATTTTAGGATAATTTTAATTTAACAAGGCACACTTAAAAATCAAAATTTCAATGCCGTGGGCCGTTAATTTTTGTGTAATACATTTACTCACTTTGAATTCAAATAGAAAACCCAATCAATTTTTGAAATGATCTTCATTTTATAATTCTCAATAGAATTCTTGGGCTTTTAAGGGGTCGTTTGGTTTATTTTTCTATTTTTTGTTTCTTATTTTTATTTTTTATTTTTTGTTTTCAATTTATTTTTCATTTTGTACTTTTGAAAATAAAGATAATAGCTCAAAATTCATTTGGTTACTTGTATTTTTAAAATTTATTTTCGAGAACTGAAAATAAGTTTACACATGAAATAAAAAATAATAAAAAGGTATTTTGAGTGTTTTTAACAAAAAATAAGAAAAATATCAAAACAAGGAGAATAAAGCATTTGTTGTTTTTTCGTTTCAAAATTTTTAACACATAAAACAAAAATAAAAAATAAAAAACACAAAAGTAAACCAAATGCCATCTAAAAAACGTGGAAAAAATTAAATTTCATCTCACAAACGCAACATTCTTTCTTTCTTCGCCCCCTCTCTCTCTCTCTCTCTCTAAAAGTGACTATCAAAAAATAAAAAGTTACCTATAAATTCATAATTATTATACAAATATTTTTTTAAAAAATTATTATTCATAATTACATAACCATTACAAATACATATCGTAAAAAAAATAAAAGTAATTTATCAACAATACTAATATAATTTTATCAAATAATTATTTAGAAATTAATTATTTTAAACATATTTAACACTATTTCAATTCAATCACGATTCCACCGCAGTTGAATTAATAACCCATTCACCAAACCATTTTAAAAACATTGATCGGAAGTACGGACCTCTCTCTCTCTCTCTTACAGTGATTCCAAAGATTTATAAAGGGCCACAGAGAGCAAGGGCCTCTCCTCAGTTCTCTCGCACGCTCTCTCTCTCCCTCTCTCTCTCTCTCTCTCTCTCTCTCTCTCTCCCCCCCCCGCCAAATTCCCAAGCTGAATCCCGCACTCAGAGGACAACCCTTCGCATTTCTTTTCAGAGAAAAGACAACCAAGTGTTTTTGGAGCCATGGGATTGGCAATGGTGGGTAGAGCTGTGGCTCTGTTGCTAGCCATTTTTGCTGCCTTGCAGGTCTCCTTTGCAGCTGTGTACAAAGTAGGGGACTCTGCTGGCTGGACCACCATTGGAAAGGTTGACTACAAGCAGTGGGCTGCTACAAAGGCCTTTCAAGTTGGGGATGTCATCAGTAAGACCTCTATCCTGCCTTTATATATATATATATATATGTATATGTATTTACATACACACATTGTTTATATTTATGTACTGTTGTCATCACATTTGTGACTGTTTCTTTGTAGTCTCTGGGTAATTGGCTTACTCAGGCCTGACCCACCCCTTAAAATTCACCATTTCCAACAAGGGTGTTTTTGCTGAGAAAAGACTAGAAAGAAACAACCATTAGATTATTTTTTTTAATTAATTAGTATTATTATTTTTTTGTTGGAGACCCTTGGTGGATAACCCTTGCTGACACAATTTGGGTTCATTTTACTTTTGGACTACCCAGAAGATGCAAAAGACTCGTTCATTTTCCTCAATTTTCGGAGCTACCAAACAGGGGAGTGCATTTCTTTTTCTGTTTCTGGTGAATTTCTGCAGTGCAGTTCCAATTTCAGATCTTTTCAAGAGAAAGCATACTCTGTTTCATCTGCTTGGATGCTTAGGCTTTGGGGAACCAGTAAACTCTGTACTGAAGTGGGTGGCCTGCCACTGTCTATTGCTGGTACCCCTCCTAAGCGAGGAATACAGAGTCATCAGACAAAAAGTGACCTTTTTGGTTTTGGGGAGGAGGGAAGGATGATGCCACGTGGACAATCTTCCACGCGGACAACATCCAGTGGGCTATTGGTCTTTGGGATTTACATAATCCTCTGTTTTGCGGATTCCTGATTTTGTGCCCATGCCCAAGGGGTGTCTGCTGGTCCCCCCCCCCCCCCTTAAAAAATCTATCCACTGCCCTGTTCGTCACATTTAGTACTGGATTAGTGATGATGCCCATTTCCTTTGACATTAATGGAGTTTGAATTAAGCAATTAATCAACCATGAACCATGGTTGAGAGTAATGATTCAATACTTGCCCACCCACCTAAAAGGAAAGGTCATGATTACCAATTGAGTTGTCAGTCGAATGATGACTCAGGCCGTGCGGGACGGTACTTCGGTTTATAAAAAGAGAAAAATGAAAATTGAGAAAAATTGAATTTTTTATTTTTGTATAGAAACTTTTCTTTTGTGTACTTGGGATAGTAGACACCCGTTGAGTCGCTGAGAAAGCCTTGTTTTAGGCTCCGGACTGCGTTTGAGTCATTATAATTCATCAAAATTTATTAATTTTAATTAATTTTTTTCATATTTTCTTCTAATCAAATTTAACTATATATCACTTTTATATCACATTTTTCTACTTTTATTAGATTTTTGACTAATTTTTTTTCAACTAAACATCCCCTTATTTGCAATGCATGTGTAAACAAGCAGCACTCTAGAAATGTACACAATGGAATGCCATTTTTGCGGATGGACTACGAACACTATGTTTGTGGCATATAATGATTTTTTTTTTTTTTTGGGTTAGATTTCATTTCATGTATATAGAAACGGACTTTGTGCTCATTTTCCCAACAGATTAGTCCCCGAGCTGGAGCTTGTTTCCTCTTATGACAACTTCACCTACAACGAACACATATTCAATAGAGACTGCTGTTTGCCGTTGGCATTAACCCATTACATGGCCCAATTTCGTTTCAAATTCAGACATGACCTTATGGTTATGCTTGATTGGATGATGGAGATAAAGTAATATTATTTTGAATAATATATAAGATTAGATATAATATGAGAATAATTTTTATGTGGAATTATTTTTTTTTTTTTTTTATATTTGTTTGGTGGGATAGAAAGTGGAATAGAAAATAATATTAAACTTTTAAATTTTGGCAAAAATCAAATTTAGGGATGGAGGTATACCACCCCAATCCCATATATATATATATATATAGATATATCCATTTTGGGGATTAACAATTCATTAAAAAGAACTGCTAATCCCCAATCCCACCCCCAAGTACCCCAAACAAACACTGGCTGTCGGTCTGAACCAACTTTCAAGACATACATAGGAAAATAATAGGGGGAAATGCCTTTTCTAAAATTTGTGCTGTCTTACCACAAACAAACCGCGTGGCTTCTGATTAGATCTGAATCCAAAGCATGACTCGGCCTGCAGGCACCTGAAAATGATCAAGAACTATACGTCAGGTTCTAATTAGGTTAAAGCCTTGAAGGGCTCATATTTCCTCAATTCTATTACCTTATTTCAAGACTTTCTTTCATGGTACTTGCCGCTAGTTGAATCCAACCCTCTCCATGTACTACAAATGCAGTACATTGTTTTCTAGTACATGAATTTCTTTCTAATTGTCTTTTTCTAACTACCAACTTGTCGTTCTAGTTAATATTTGGATGGAATTACACTTAGCATTTATATATTTTATCATTAGTACTTGTAATTTAAATAGTCCATCACATGGTGTTGTCCATCACATTTGATTAAAAATAACTAAAGAAAAATGTAAGGTTAAACTAGATTAAGTATACAACAGGAAAATAGAATAATTTAAAATACAGATATTAAGGTAAGATCGATGGTAAAGTGTAAATGTGCATAAATGGAATTTTTCCTAACATTCAATATGCTTACTTTTCTTTCAATTATAGTTTCTACTCTCTCACACTTTTAGTCCGAGAACGACATTAATGATTTTCTGCATTTGTGGGGGCTGACTTAATTTCCATTTGACCTCCTTGGTATATGCTCTAATCATCGAAATTGCATTCAAACTTGCCCCAATTAAGATTATTTAGTAAGTGCAATTCAAATTTTTTAGTTTCACTTGCTGTTTTTCCGTGCCTAACAAAATCCAAATGGTGAAAACCAGTTTTTTCATACAACCCTCAATTTCACAACGTGATGCAAGTCAATCACACTGGCTTCAGATCATGCAACGCTTCGTCCCCAATTTCCTCCCACGCCACCGGAAACGACTCAATCACCCTCAACACTCGCGGCCACCATTACTTCCTCTGTGGCGTGCCAGGTCACTGCCAGTCCGGGCAGAAGGTTGACATCAACGTGCCTCGGATTCCGTTGGCTCCGACCCCATCTCCTCCTTCAACTCATGCTTCTGCGCCTGCTCCAAGCTGCTCTGCTCCAATGTATGCTATGCTGGGACTTCTTGGCAAGTTAGGCTTGTCTGTGGTCATCTTTACAGCTTTTGCTTCTGGAATATTTTCTTAATCAGGGGAGCCGTCTTAGCTTGATTTCAGTTCATGGGCTTTTGAGTATTCATACTGTTTTATCATATGTAAATGTATTTTGTATCAAAAACTTACAGAGCATTCAAATAATTGTATGGCAGTTGGTACTATTTCTTTGAGTTTGAAATGAGCCAAATTGGAAGCCCATGCCAGTAGTCATATATATATATAAGTATTTCCTTATGGCTACTAATAGATTCTGCACAGCCAGATGGTATAATTTGAAACATCCACAGATTTTATGCATGATACAATGGCAGAAGAAAATTCAACTATTCTTTTGGCATTGGCAGAAACAGCTTTAGGATGTTACAATGTTAACTAATTCAATGGGCCTAGGTGCCTAACGGCCACACCAATTGATTGTGAATGGCCACCTTTATTTCAGTTAAAAATAAAAGAAAATAAAAAGGAAATAGGCCTAGTTGAGTTTAAAAGAATGCAAATGAATGAATGAATCATTATAATAATAAATTATTTAAATAAATCATTATAATAATATAATATTTATTAAAAATAATTCTAGTTTATTAAATCATTTAAATAAAATCATTTATTTTAACACGATGTAATAAAAATAGATAAATTGTTAAACTTGATAAAATATTTACAAAAAAAAAAAAACAGATTGAAAATAAAATTTTTCTGTTTACTTTTTTTTTTTGGTTAAATTTATTATATTTATCAAACCCCTGCTCGGCCTTTAAGGTTAATATGCTAATCTCATTTTTTTTAGGTTTATGATTTTTTTTTGAATTTCCAGTAAGTATATAATTTTGTCACAGTGATATTGATATAAATTATCCCTCTATATATCCTTTTGATATAGATCCACAAGTGTTCGGATCAAAGATTTTGATTCGTTGAGACTCATTGTACACCCGTATCCAACGTTAATCTAATGACTTGGAAATTAATGCGTTACTAACTCTGTAACATTTTTTTTTTTAACTGTAGAGCCTGGACACAGTTCTTATAAATCATGGTTCAAATTTAAATTTCAAGTTAATAACTTACTGATTTAAGGTTTGATTGCACCTTAAATTTTACAAAAAACTATCCTACCATTAGATTTTTTTTAAACAATTAATTATATAAAATTTTCATAATATAGGAGTACAAAGGCCAAAAAAGTATTGAGAATAGTTATTATAATTAATGAAAAATTATGGGCTTAAATTGTTAACCCCTCCAAACCCAAACACCCCCCCTCCAAAAAAAAAAAATAAATAAGTAAAACTCAAATGCTGAAATAAAATTTCGAGTAAAATGCAAACGAAATTCTTTCTTATTACTGATCCCAAGCAGGGAACCATTGCACTTATGCAGTGCTTATGAGAAACACAGAAGATAGATGTGTTTCCAAATTCAACGAAACTAGGAAACAGCAACAAGAAAAAGAAAAAAAAAACAAAATTATTCCTCAAAGATCAGGAGAAAACATTCTCACATCTCGAGACAAAAGTACTCCTTATGCATTAGAATACTTTTTTGTAGCTTCATCTTCATTGACTTCATCATCCATGAACTTCTTCCACACCGGATGCTGCTTCCACACCTTCTCAGTAATGGAGTCAATGGGCACGCCCTTTGTCTCGGGCAATAGGAAGACGACGAAGATCCCCATGGCCAGAATCCAACCGGAGAAGAAGAAGAAGATGAAGGCCTGCATGTGACAGAGCATCGACAAGAACACCTGAGCTATAAGGAATGTCATGAGCATGTTGGAGCTCACAGCAAATGCGAAGCCAGCGGTTCTTGTCTCCAGCGGGAATATCTCGCTGGGAATCAACCAGCCAAGAGGTCCCCATGACCACGCGAAGCACATCACGAACAAACACACTAGCACCACCACCAGTGCCGCCAGTCCCTTGTCCAATGAACCCGTGGTTTTTAAGTGAACCAATAGAATCGCACCAATTGATGTCTGCAATATTCAATATTAATTATTTGATCCTTTATATAGTGGGGATGGATGAGATTAAATGAAACCTAAACTAAGTTTGAAAAGAAAAAAATATCTATATTTTTTAGTGGACTATTATTAATTCACTAAAAAGTTAATTTTTTTTTTCGTGTTTGGAAAGAGAAAAAAAAGTTAGTTTTTTGATAATTAATTTTTTAACTTTTTTGTTAATTTTATTTTTTTTTAATTTAAAAAAAATTAAAATATAAGAGAATAAATTTATAATTTTAAAAAAAATAAAAAAGCCAATAAAGTTATGAGCTTCCCCGCCGGGGGGGCGCCAAACGCTATCTTAATTAATCAAATGTGGGTACATATACATACGTATGTATACCTGCGCAATGAACATCTGGACACAGGCTTGGAGAAGCAACTTTCTCCTTCCAAGCTTATCAACAGCATAGATGGAGACAAAGGTGCTAGCCACGTTCACGATTCCAGTTATAATCGCGGACAGAAGCGAAGCATCATTCTTGAAACCCATAGTCTGAAACAGAACCGGTGAATAGAACATGATGGCATTAATCCCAGTGAACTGCTGGAAGATTTGCATCATAATTCCAATGACTAGTGGTGGAACACTAGATCTCTTCATGAGCTCTTTGAATGGGTGCTTCACTTGTTTGGCTACATCACAAACCTTTTTCACTTCTTCGTATTCGAGATCTACGTCGCTAATGCCCCTAATCTTCATCAACGCGGCTTTCCCTTCTTCGTCCTTGCCGCGCTCGATCAAACTGGCTGGCGTTTCGGTGAGAATCATCGAGCCGAAAAATAGGATTAAACCCGGAACACCTGCTAACCCTAGCGACATCCTCCATCCGTTTGGGTGCGACTTTGATGTGCCGTAGTTCACTAGGTTTGCTATGAAAATCCCAATTGTTACAAATAGTTGGAAGAGGATGTTCACTGCTCCTCTATGTTGAACTGGTGCAATCTCTGATAAGAACACTGGAACAGCCTGGTAATATTGAATCAATTAATGTTTATGGGAAATAGAAAAATTAAAATTAGATTTCGTCACATGTTAGATCAATCTTCATTTTGATTTTGAGAGATAAAATCCAACTTCACTATTTAAATTAATTCATAAATGACAATTGACCTCGTTTTTTTATATGAAAAATATTATATTATCAAAAAATATTTATTAAAAATAACCACCAAAATCATGCCATATTAATGGTATTATTGTAATTAAATTATATATTCAACCAAAATTTTATCACATTAGACACCATTAAGGGGTACTTCAAGCACCCAAGATGGGAATTATATTAACTGTTGGGTCCTCACCCATTGATAGCAGAGTAATTTAAGGGTTTCTCATTGATGGCAGCTGAGTGGCTTTAGCTGTCTTATTTCTTTTTAACTATTGTTATAAAATTGAAAGGTTCTCTGTAAGTTAGTCGACCGTACGTGGATTTCAAAATATAAAGAAAGAGAGTCTCGTATATAATAAAGTTATGACTCAAAATGTAGAGAAAGAGTCTTGTATATAATGGAGTCGTGCATGTAAGTCAAAGAGTGTTGAACATATAACTGTGTATTTTGTTCTTCTTCTTTTTTTTTTTTTTTTCTGGCTTTATGTTTAATTAATCCTAACATATAACATGCTCATAAAATAATTATAGGTGCCCTCTCCTAAGAGTAAAAAATGTTACTAGAAATATCAATAATTATACGGGGACTAGTGCGCGATTATGATTGACTTTTTGTTTGGTATGAATGTAATCCTACATACCTCGTTTCCAAATCCTACGCCGATTCCAAAAAGAATCCTTCCAAGGATTAGCATCCATTTAAACTCAGCACCGGCGCTCAAGCCAGCGCCGGCCACGAAAAAGGTGGACGCCAATAGAATTGTGGGTTTGCGACCAAGTATGGTACAAGCCTTAGATGCACCAAAACTTGCGAGGAGAGCAGCAAGGTAAAGGGAAGACGTGAAAAGCTGAAGTAACTGATCGTCGTATTTGCAGTAGTTGTCTTCCTTGGCATGAAGTTTCCTCTCATATACTACCGGAAAGAATTTGATCAAGAAGTCATCCATGCCAGAAACTCCACCTTTAAACCAACACAACACAGTAAAAACAATAGAGGTAATTAAATACATATCCAAGTGCATGCACCCATTTGTTTATTTTTTCTTATCTTTTAACAATTTTTCTTTTCCGAGGAATCGTTGTAAAAAAAAAAAAAAAAGAAATAGAGAAAAACATATACACCTGAAATTCCGATATCATAACCAAACATTAGTCCTCCGAAGGCAGCAAGGATCCAACATGCTAACACATAAAAAGTGGTCTTGGATTTGAATATCACTTGATCCTCCGTCCCCATCTTATAAAACTAAGGAGATGGTATCAAAAATCTGAAGTTTAGTTCACAGAAATGCAGAAAAAGAAAAACAAAAAAAGAAAAGAAAAACAAAATGCTGTATAGAATATTAGAATGTTACAGCTAAGAGAGATAGGGAAAGGGAGACACCAAACCTTCTGTCCGTGTTTGCTGCTGCGACCTCTTCTGTAGCGCTGGAGATAAATGAATAAGGCCGCTATGCATTAGACTAATGAATTTGAAACTTTAAATATTGAAAAGTTTTGATTAATTTGAGTGGGTTGATATCTAAAAATAAGCAGTGCCAAGTTTAGATTGCGCATTTTCAGATCCATTGCATTGATCATGAGGGATAAAAAGCGGACAAAGAGATCAGATATCCTATTGATAAGGTTTTAGACTTTCATCTTAATTTCACCTTTGTGGATAAGCACTTGCAGCTGTGTAACTGCTCTTCATTTATCTATGCAATAAATCTCCCATTGACTAATATTTGGGGAATGATATCGTAGCAAGAAGAAAAAATAAAGAAATAATTAGAAATTTAGTAATGAAAAATTAATCAACATAAAATTTTATTACTAGAAATATTTTAAATGAGATAGCGTCACAATAAATCTTATACTGAAAAGTATTTTGTGATAAAATATTATCTTATTTCATCATTTTTAACTAATAACCGGTACTCTATCGTTAGGTTTAAAATATTTTTTAGGGATGAATTCATTAAATATAAATATCACATGATATTAGTTATCCCTTATCATCTAATTTCTCAATCAAACATAGCCTAAGAATCACCATTCTTGTAGTGAAATTCAACAATAAAAAAAATGAATAATGTGATAGTGATAATCTTGTAATTAAATTATACTGTATTAGATTTTTTTTTTTTTAAATAAGAGGCACATACACTCAATGCTAAGTTTTGAATATGAATTTGTGGAGGGAAAAAGAAGTGTGAAAAAAAAATGATGAAAAAATAAAATGAAGTAGATATGTCAAATTTAGTGGATTGAGTTAGAAAAATAAAAATATGATTAATAAATATTTATCAAAAAAATTATTTTTTACTTAATTAAATATAATAAAATATAACCAAATAATTTTATTTCCTCTCCCGCTGGATTTTTTTACTCAAACTCCCATGACTTAGCTACTCATATATATCAATTAACTATTTTTTGAAACTATTGTAAAAAATAAAAAATAAAAATTGTCGGGTACATAGCCCTGAAGTTGGAGTCTACTTTAGTACTATTTTGAGGGCATTTGAAGTGATAAAAATTGAAATAAAATAAGATAATTTGTGAGTTTGTAATTCATACAGCAAGACAAAAAATAAATAATTTTTAAAGATTTTTATAAATTTTTAGTATTTTTTAGTGTGTCAAACACTTTATGTCTAACGCATAAAATTAAAAGTATAAATTTATAATTCAACTGCCAAATTAATGAAACTTTATCTAAAAATTAATGCCCTCTCAAATATAAATTTATATTTCAACTGTGAAATGATTCAAATGAAATCTTATCAAAAAATGGCATGTAAAGATGATATTCAAGGGGTATTTGGATGGTTCAAAAAGTATAAGAAAAATATAAAAAGTTGATATAAAAGTGATATGTAATGAAATTTAATTAAAAAAAGTTGATAATTTTTTTTAACTTTTAATAACTTTTTATATTTTCTTGTAATCCAAACAACCCTTCAATTCAACTGTTAACACCCAATGATATTTTAATATTATTCATAATAGTGGCTCTATCATTTTACGAAATAATTGACACTACACTTTAGTAATAAGGGATTTAAAAATATTACAAAATAGTAGTTACATCACAAAAAATAGTTATTTAATTTAAAATATTACATAATAATGATTTTACCAAATAGTTGGTAGTTTACGAGTGTATTTATAAAATTTGTATGATCTAGCTATACAAAAAGCCAAAACCACCAGGGTGCAAGTGAAATAAATCTTATAATATAGAGACATTAACTATCTTGTAATTAATGAAGAGTGTCATATATGAAAATAATTTATAACGGGAGCATCTTCTTTAGGGTTGCAATGAAAAAATTCACTGTTGAAAAATGAAAGGTTGAGATTTCTTTGCACTTAATTGAATGGTTTTAATTTATTTTAATTAAATTTATTTTCAAAATCTAAATAAAAGTTTAAAAATTTTGATTGGAACAAAATTAATACAGAATGTCAAAGATCACATATCATTAAGGTGTAAGGAAATATGAGCTACTCATTTTTTCACTGCAGCCCCAGTAGTGAATTTTTTCGCTACAACTCCCTTGAACCCGGGTTTAAGAAAGCTACAGTGAAGATATCCACTGTAGGGGCTGCAGTGAAAAATAAATGGTAGAGATTTGCTTGCATTTAATCCAATGGTTCCTATTTATTTTAATTAAAATTATTTTCAAAATAAAAATAAAAATTTTTAAAATCTGATTGGAGTGTAATTAATGTGGAATTTCAAAAGTCATGTGTTATTAAAGTGTAAATAAATCTCCACCTTTTATAATTAAGAAAATACTTTTATTAATTAGACATTAATTACCTTATAATTAATTACAACTCCAATTAAATATATTAATTTATAGAATATTATAATCTAAATAAAAAACTGCAACTCACCAAGCAGATATATATGGCGTTATGGTCGTCACTTGGATCACAAAATTTGAGAGAGGACCGTGTGCGAAAGTGGAGAGTATAACTTTTGAAAAATATAATTAAACTGGCTGCCTCGTCGCGATCTCTTCTTCTGTGGTGCTGGAGGTAAATGAATACACATTAGACTAATGAATTTGAAGGTTTGAAAGTTAAAAAGTTTTGACTAATTTGAGTGGGTTGATACTTGATAGATAGAAGATTAGCAGCAGTACTACTGGCAATTAAATTAAGTTCAGACTTGTGCATTTATTTGCAGATTCATTTGCATTAAATAATGGACAAAAAGCATACGAAGGCAGTTCAGATTTCCTACTGATAAGGTTTTAGAGATCTTGGGTTGTTGTAAAGGAGCGGCTGTGAAACGGGCGATTCCTTCTTTCCGTCCAAGTAGGGAGGGCCTCCTCCTCGCCCACCACTCCGGCGTCTTTTTGTAAGGGCTTTACCGAGGGTGAAGGTAGCCCATTCATTGTCTTAATTTCACCTTTGTGGACAATCTCTTACGACTATGTAACTGCGCTAATATGTGTGTGCGCGCGCGCGCAATAAATCGATCTGCCCCCCCATTGTTAGGAAAATGATATCGTAGCTTATAGAATAAATGATTTTTAGTATATGATGAAAAATTAAAAGAAAATGTTGTTGTAGTGTAATTATAAAAGAATTTAATTAGAGTTTTAATTAGTAATATAAAATTAAACATAATATGAAATTTTATTACTAAAAATATTTTTTGTAAAACAATGTTGCCATTAAGGGGCCGTTTGGAGGTCCAACTAAGTTCAAAAAATTTCAAAAGTTTTAATTTTTTCAAACTCTAAAAAATTTCAATATTTTCAAAAAATTTATCAAAATTCGTTGGAATAAATTATTATAATATGTTCTAATAGATTTTGAAGATTTCTTTTTTTTTTTGATATTTTACTTAATTGTTTCAATCAATTATGGTAAAGTTTTTAGAAATATTTTATTATTTTCAATATACAAAGGACGTGCTTATCAAAAAGAAATATTAAATGTAATTAGTTTTTTATGAGAAAATAATAATTTATTTCAGAGTGAAAAAAAATCAAATAAATCTATTCAACAATAAATTAAGTTCATTTAAATAATTGAAATTGAAAAAAATTAAATAAAATTCATTAAATGTAGACTCCCACTACATAGAGAGAGAAAAAAAGAAAGTTTTTATTCACCAAACATTATGTAAATAAACAAAAGAAAAAAAAAATTAAATATAGAAATTCGAATCAAATCGATTCCATCCATAATCGAATCACATTCGATCTGAGGATGCACAATCGAATCACATTGGATGTAGGTCTTTTAAATCATCTCTATAGATTAGTGATGCAAAACGGGCCAGGTTGATCCGATCTGTTATGTCCCGTACTCCCGGGTCCAGAGTTGGGCCACCCCCAGTCCTGCCCGACCTAACCCGGTGACTTGACTCGCTGCCCTGACCCCCTCCGTTCAGTTCTCTACTTGTTTTTACTTTTAATTTTTCCTTGGGGTCACTGACATCTTTCTCCCCTGGCAGCAGCTTCCCCTTTCAATTTTTTTTTTTTTTTTTTTTGCCATTTGCTTGTGGAGCCCACAACTCTCCACTCTTTAAACAGCCTTCAAAACTATTATTAGTTTAGATGTAAAGAAAGAGAGTACAAGTTGTCAGTTTTATTTTTTAATAATTAACTCAATAATCATCATCATTCATGCAAATACAAGTTAAAAAGAAATCTGACACATACACTCTTTATTTACATTTTTCTTATATTTTACTGATCATGACGGATCATGATCAGTATAATTTATTTAAAATCATCACAGCTATACATAGAAAGTGACATCTAATAACTATAATAATTTTAAATAGAATACACTGATTATGATCAGTCATAACCAATAGGGTGTAAGAAGCGTATAACGAAAAAAGTATAAGTGTAACATTACTTCAAGTTAAACGTTTAAAAGGTTCCGTCTAATTTTACGGTAAATCTCTTAAAATTTTTTAAAATATTAAAAAATTATTTATTTTTTATTTTACTATAAAATTTATAAATTTATAACTTATCGTATTTTATCTCAATTTTTACCACTCTAGCTACATCCAAAATATCCCTGATAATAATAATAATTAGTGCATCAAAATACATACATTCCCCATTTTCGTACGCACAAGGGAAGAAAAGAAGTAAATGAATTAGCTAATTACCAAAAAACAAGAAGTAAATGAATTCATTCTGACAATTTCAGATAAAAGCATGTCTAACTACAAGAAAGAGATAAAGGAAATTTGCTCCTCATAGAGGGGGGAAACATTCTCCCATCTCCAGACAAAATTCCTTATGCATTAAAATCACTTTTATGGACCACCACGATCATTGTCATTGATCATCATTCATGAACTTCTTCCACACAGGATGCTGCTTCCACACCTTTTCAACAACGGAGTCAATGTGCACGCCCTTTGTCTCGGGCAATAGGAAGACGACGAAGATCCCCATGGTCAGAATCCAACCGGAGAAGAAGAAGAATATGAAAGCCCGCATGTGACACAGCATCGACAAGAACACCTGAGCTATAAGGAAAGTCATGAACATATTGGAGCTCACAGCAAATGCGAATCCGGCGGTTCTCGTCTCCAGCGGGAATGTCTCGCTGGGAATCAACCAGCCAAGAGGTCCCCATGACCACGCGAAGCACATCACGAACAAACACACTAGCACCACCACCAGTGCCGCCAGTCCCTTGTCTAATGAACCCGTGGTTTTCAAGTGAGTCAATAGAATCGCACCAATTGATGTCTGCACCAATGCAATGTATCATATAAATAATCTAAAGCTCATAATAAAATTCATATGTAAACTAATAAAAATAAATTTGTATAGTTTCTTTATTGTTTCTCATAGTAGAATTGTGTACACTTAACAAGACGAATTTTTCTTTGAATAGTACGTAAGAAGAGAAACAAATAAAAAATGTGTATGATTTTCCTCATTATTTATCTAAAATTTTAGTTTTAGTAAAGACTTTGAAATATAAAATTTAATAAGAAATTAATTAAAATAAATTTTCTATCAATGTATATATATATATATGTAATTAGTCAACAGGGATAAGTTATTTGAATTCAGTTTGAACTGAATTCAAAGCAGCTAGTCAATAGGGAAAATTTATCACTTCATTAATTTGACCAACGCTTATCCTAAGTCAATGAACATAAATTTACCAATAAAAATTTATGCTCACTAAATATGAAATTTCTTTGAGCAGTAATCGTAAATGTAGCTTTTTAAGTAATGGTAAATTAAGAGAAATAATTTATTTAAATGCGAGTACATATGTACCTGGGCAATAAACATCTGGACACAGGCTTGGAGGAGCAACTTTCTCCTTCCAAGCTTATCAACAGCATAGATGGAGACAAAAGTGCTAGCCACATTCACGATTCCAGTTATAACCGCGGACAGAAGAGAAGCATCATTCTTGAAACCCATAGTCTGAAACAGAACCGGTGAATAGAACATGATAGCATTAATCCCAGTGAACTGCTGGAAGATTTGGATCGTAATTCCAATGACTAGTGGCGGAACGCTAGATCTCTTCATGAGCTTCTTGTATGGGTGCTTCACTTGTTTGGCTTTCTCACAAGCCCTTTTCAGATCCTCGTATTCGAGATCAACATCGTTTACGCCCCTGATCTTCTTCAACGCGGCTTTCCCTTGTTCGTCCTTGCCGCGCTCGATCAGACTTGATGGCGTCTCGGTGAGAATCATTGAACCGAAAAATAGGATTAAACCCGGAACACCTGCTAATCCTAGCGACATCCTCCATCCGTTTGGGTGCGACTTTGAGGTGCCGTAGTTCACTAGGTTTGCTATGAAAATCCCAATTGTTACAAAGAGTTGGAAAAGGATGTTCACAGCCCCTCTGTGTTGGACTGGTGCTATCTCTGATAAAAACACCGGCACAGCCTGGCAATATTGAATGTTTTTGGGAAATAAATTTAAAAAAAAAATAAAATCAGATTTCATTACATATTAGATCAATCTTCATTTTGATTTTCAGAGTTAAAATCCAACATCACTATTTAAATTCATAAATGAAAATTGACCTCGTGTCTTTTTTTTTTTTAATGAAAAATATTACAATATCAAAAAATTTTATTGAAAATAACAATCAAAATCAAGTGATATTAATGGTATTATTGTAATTAAATTATATATTATATCGTGTCATATAATATTAAATAAATGTCGCTATACCACGTAGAACTTGACTCGTGTCTTAATTGTGACATGTGGCATCAATGGTATTCTAATTTAAATGGGACAGCACTCTCCCATATTCTAATTAATCAAAGATTTTTATTTATTTTATTTATTAATTACTTTAAATAATTATAATTCTCTTTATTATTTTAAATTAACATACTAACAACAAAATTATTATGTTTAGGTAATTAAAAATATTTAAGATAAAAATAAAATTAATTGATAAAATAGTTTAGAGGTAAACAAATTTAAAAAAAAAAAATGCGTTGTACGTTGAGATTAGGATAATAACTTTTTTAAATTTATAATTTGATTTTGTGAATTCTATATATTGTCTTAAAGTATGGGTTATGAAGTATTTTTAAAGTATGAGTTCTAAGAGGTTTAAATGGTATAGATTAGCATAGGTTTTGAGATGTCCAAGAACATGGGTTTAAAAAAATGAACCTATGAGTCCCGAACATGATTTATATAAAACACCCTAGAACCCATATTTTAAAACCTCTTCAGAATTTAGAAATTTTTGACTATCAAATACACCCTAAGTTTTTATAAATACAATTATAACAATTGATTGTAATATTATATTTTTCTTCTTTAACGTGATTGTCAATTTATTTTTTTAAGTATACAAGTTATAATTATTTTTTTTAATTTAAACATATTTTATTCTATTTTTATATTTTAAAACTATATAATATGAAAAATTTATACATGGCACGAACATAATCACTAATATATATATATATATATATATTCAACCAAAATTTTGTCACATTAAACATCGATAGGGGATATTTCAAGCACCAAAGCTGGGAATTATGGTAAGTGTATACCATGTTCATAAAATAAATTTAGGTGCCCTTCCCTAAGAGTAAAAAGTGTTGCAAGAAATATCAATAAAAATCATGCAAAAATGGCCTATTTAAAAAAAAAAAAAAGAAAAAAAACTACTCATTCTTTTTTTTTTTTAATACTGAGGCTAGTACGCAATTATCGATTAGATTTTTTATTTGGTATGAATGTGATTCTACGTACCTCGTTGCCAAATCCTACGCCAATTCCAAAAAGAATTCTTCCGAGGATTAGCATCCATTTATACTCAGCACCCGCGCTCAAGGCAGCGCCGGCCACAAAAAAGGTGGACGCCAGTAAAATCGTGGGTTTCCGACCAAGAATGGTACAAGACTTGGATGCACCAAAACTTGAGACAAGAGCAGCAAGGTACAGGGAAGACGTGAAAAGCTGAAGTAACTGATCGTCGTATTTGCAGTAGTTGTTTTCCTTGGCATGGAGTTTCCTCTCATGTACTACGGGAAAGAATTTGATCAAGAAGTCATCCATGGCAGAAACTCCACCTAAATCCAACACAACACAACACAACACATTAAAAACAAACGTAATTAATTAAATATATATCTATATGTATCCATTAATCTATTTTTCCACCTAAAAAAAAAATCCCAGATCTTTTTCCTTCTCATCTTTTAACAATTATTCTTTTCCTGAAAAAAAAAAAAAATGAGAAAACGTATACACCTGAAATTCCAATATCATAACCAAACATCAGGCCTCCGAAGGCAGCAAGGATCCAACACGCTAACACGTAAAAAGTAGTCTTGGATTTGAAGATCACTTGATCGTCCCCAGCCATCTTATATTACAAAGGAGATTGTGTCAAAAATCTGAAGTTTAGTTTACAGAATAGCCCCAAAAAAAAAAAAAAAAAATGATGTGTAGAATGTTAAGATTAAGAGAGAGATAGGGAGACACCAAAGCTTCTGCCGCTTGTGCTTGTTACGATATCTCCTATAGTGCCGGAGATAAATGAATAGGGCCGCTGTGTATTAGACTGATGAATTTGAGGCTTTAAATACTGAAAAGTTTTGACTAATTTGACTGGGTTAATAAGTTAGGTGACATTTGCATTGCTTTTTTATTTTTTGTTTTTTATTTTCTATTTTATGCATTTTATATTTTAAAATATTTAAAATAAGAAAATAAAAAATGTTATTATTTTTTTTTATTTTGAGATTCTCTTTGATTTGGGTTGAAAACGCTTATAATAATTTTTTTACCATTTTTTATTTCATGTGTAAATTTATTTTTTATTTTTTAAAATAAAATTTAAAAATATAAGTGACTAAATGTGTTTTAAATTATCTTTCATATTTTCAAAAGTATAAAATGATAGTTGAGTTCAAAATAAAAAATAAAAAATAAACCAAATGCCATCTTAACGTATAAAAATGAACAATGCCACGTTCAGACTCCGCATTTTTCAGATTCATTGCATTTGAATTGATAAAAGGCATAGAAACAGATTTACTTGCTGTTGTGGATAAGCTTTCAAAACTAAGTAACTGCTCTAATGTGTATGTATAATATGCATGCAATAAATCTCACGTTGACTAATATTTATAAGGAATGTTATCGTAGCATGAAGAATAAACGATTTTTAGTAATGAAAAATTAAAAAGAATATTATTGTTGCAAAAGAAGAAATTAGAGTTTTAGTAATGAAAAATTAATCACAATATAAAATTTTATTATCAAAAGTATTTTAAATAAGATGATTTTGGGGTTATTATGGTTGTCACAGTAAAAACTTTCATTAAAAGTAATTTGTAAAAAAAATATTATCTTATTTCATCATAAAATGATCTTTTTAGTGATAATTATACTATGGCTTCGTTTGGAGCATAACAAAATAAAATAAAATCCTACAAACACGAATTACGAGATAACAAATTTTAAATTTTTCACTCACTGCACGAATTACGAGATATTTACTTTTACAATTTTATTTTATTTTATACACTTTTATACAACTCCAAACACACCCTATATCATTAGTTTTAGAATATTTTTAGCGATAAATTATAGTAACCATTGAACATACAATCAATTCTGATAAAAATTATCATCATCGTCATCATCACAATATATTTTGTATGTTTTATCTATTAAGGGATTATGGGAGAACTATGTTTCTGTGAGGTAATTTTTGTGAATGGCAGTAAATAATAATTCATGTCCCCCTAAAATGGGAGGGATTTTACGTGGATTGATGGTGGAGAGGGGATTTAACATTAAATTATAATCCAAATGCCCTAAAATGGGAGGGGATTTGTGTGGATGGTAGGAGTAATCCATATCCCCTAATATGGGAGGGGATTTATATGGATTGTAGTAAATAAGTAAATAATAATTCATATCCCCTATAGGAGGGAATTTATGTGGATTGATGGTAAAAAAAAAAAAAAAAAGAATTTAATATTAAATAATAATATATATCCCCTAAAATGGGAGAGATCTATGAGAATTATAATAAATAATAATTTATATCTCTCAAAATGGAGGGATTTACGAGGAGTGTAATAAATAATAATCCATATCTCTCAAAATGAGAGAAATTTATGAGGGTTGTAATAAATAATAATCTGCATCCCCTAAAATAGGTCGGGATTAAAGTGGATTGTAGTAAATAATAATCCATATCGCCTAAAATAAGAGGGAAGTTATGTGAATTGTGGTAACATGTAAAATTCAATATCAAATAATTCACATCCCTTAAAATGGGGATATAGGCATGGTATATATAATTATGTAACAAAACAATCCATATTCCCATATAGGTTTTTTTTTTTTTTTTTTTTTTTTTTTTCACACCATAAAGAGGTTAGGAAGCAAAAATATCAAAATAGAACCAAAATAAAGCTATTGACGTTTCCTAAAATTTGTAAATTCAAGAGGATAAGACTTGTCGAAACATATAAACACAGATACACAGTAAGCTAAAATTGTCATAAATTTTTTCGAGCTTTTTTAGGATAGTACGTATTGAAGTTTTGAAAGAGGATAAAACTTCTACACATTATATAAACTCGTGATTATAATAAATAAGACTTTTACAAATTATAAACCCACGTAGAATAGATAAGGAGAGACAAGTATTTATAGACAAGTATTTAACAAATTCATGGATAAGTATTATAGATAAGCATTTAACAAATTCATGGATAAGTATTTAAATTTTTATAGCTTCTACCGATTATGTAAACTGATGATTATAATAGATAAGGCTTCTATAAATTGTAAATAATAGATAAGGAAAGACAAGAATTAATAGATAAGTATTTAATTTTTATAAATAATTGATAAGTATTTTAATTCATAAATAATTGAAGATATGTAATTCTAATTCCATCGTCATTATAGAGATGACGTAGATTTTAACATTTTTTTATTTATAACTCCTTCTGTAACATTATTTCAAAATAGTGTTTTACAGAAATATTATAATTTTAAAACATTATTTTATAAAAATATTATTTTATTTATAAAAGTTAAAATTGAAATATATATAAAGCTATTACTTTATTACAAAAGAGTTTAAAAAATAAAAAATTACTAAATAATATTAATATTATGAATATCATTTTTTATTACAAAAAAATTTAAAAATAAAAATTACAAAATAATATTAGCATTATGAATATCATTTTGTGTTACAATTTTTTTTTACAATTTTATAAAAATAAAATAATATTTTTATAAAATAATATTTTAAAATTACAATATTTTTATAAAACATTATTTTAAATATCGTTTATTTGTTTATTTAAAAAAGTAGTTATAAATAAAAGAAAATTTTAAAATCTAAGGATGAAATTACAAACCTGCGAGTTTTATTTTCAACTATTTATAAACTTAAAACTTATTCATTCATTAATATATTAATTTATGAACCGAATAAATTTAAATACTTATCAATATTATTTTATAAAAAAATTATAAATTTAAATATTTTTCTTTATTATTTTGCAATTTGTAATTTATCCATTTCTTATTATAATTAATTATAATATGTAAGAATTTTAATACTAGTTAGTTACGATTATCAATCAAGCATTAATAATCACTAATTGAAAAAAAAAATGAGTCAAATTAGGTCAAAATCGACTCACCTCATAAAACTTGCCAGGAGTCAAAACGAACTAAACTATTAAACGCATGTAAATCACGGTCTAAAATGTCGAAGTCAAGTGATGACAACAACCTAGAACAGTTCAAGCTGTTGATCATAACACGTCACAAACCTATATGTCTAGAACGACCGACATGAAAATATGGAGCCTCAATATACCAAAAAAAAAAAAAAAAAAAACTAAGGTCGGGTAACAAATCACGATCACTCATGATAATCCAAGTCAAACTTATAAAAAAATATATAATAATAATTAGAGCATCAAAATACTTGCGTCATTTCAGTTCAAAAGTTAAAAGTTAACTTAGGGATATGAACTACACACGCGCACCTAGGGATGGACATGAGGCGGGTAGAGGACGGATATGTCTATCTCTGTACCCAATCCCTATTGGGGATTTTTTTGTCCCCCCATCCCCGACCTAAACGGGGAATAAGGATTCCCGCAGAGAATTGGGTACCCGAAATAAAAATATATATAAAAATAATAAACTTACCAAAATTCCCTAAATTAGAATATATGGTAAAATAAAAAAAATGCATGTTTTCATATGTCCATAAAAAACATCCCTGCTAGTAAACACATGAATAGATTTTTGAGCCACTCGAAAATGGGCTAGAGGCGAAAACAAAATCCAATAAAATGACCAAAACAATATTGGTTTGATTAGCTAGCTTTACAAATATGTTAAGATCTATAAGAAAGTTGAACATGCTATATAAATGAATGAACTTGACTGCTATTTTTTATGCATTCCCATATTTAATTCATTGGGTTAACTTCACCATACAAACATTTCAGTACTCTGTTTGTTATTTTTTAAGTCAAATCCAATCATGAAAGTCTCTTTCCACGTAACACTTGATCGAAACACACCAAAGAAAAGCAAGAAAAGTATACAAGTCATAACAAGTAGATTCCGAATACACCCCAATTCGGATAGGTGGCAAATCCATCACAATGGATATAATAGTTCCACACAAACATTTAACAACAACTAATAGTTCAACAAACTTACCCAAAAAAAAAGATCAACAAGACAATACCATAAAAATAATACCATAGTTCAGCAAATCTAGGCTGGCTTCCACAATCTCCACAACTCCCCCACATTGCTTCTCAAATTCTGTAAGTGAAATAAAAAAAATATTGAAAATGAGTGATATATAAAAGAATGCATTGATCTATTAACTATTCATAACTAAAACTCTTACCCAATCAATCATCAACAACTGCTATACCGGACAAACACTCATCTATATCAATATCTTCATCATTGACAATTGGGAAAGGATTTTCTGGCATTGTTTGCACACCTTATCAATTATCATATATATCATATTAGCAAATAACAATTGCAAATAAAAGTAATACGAGAAATAACTAATGAAACATAATAAAAAATTACCTCCATTTTCAATGGTTGCCAACCAACTTTGAGTACACATTAAAGCTTCCAAAGTCCTAGGATGAAGTCTACTTTGGTTTGGACTAACCACTCTACCACCACTACCACCAGTGCTAAAAGATGACTCCAATGCAACTGTATATACAAGCACGACCAACACATTCCGAGCTATGGCTTGCAAAGTAGGGTACTTTGAGCCATTGGATTTTCACCATGCTAATATATCAAAATCCTTACATCTTGGTAGCAAATCATCCTCCAAATAATGATCCATTTCTAACTTCACATGTTCAGTTTTTTTTTTTTTTTTTTTTTTTGCATTAAGAAACATTTCAAAATGATCCAGCTCATTATTGTTTATGGTATTGGTAGAGGATGGCTTGCTTACATATTTTCCATCATTCTTGTTTTTGCCTTAGTAGATCGTAACCAAGTCGTAACAACGTTTCCTAATGCCCTCAATCATCTCATCACTATACTCCCCGTAAATATTTGAATAGTAACATTCAATCAAGGACATCTTGTATCTTGGATCAAGAACAGCTGCTACTCCCAAAAATTCATGAGTATTCTCCTAATACTTGTCATATTTTTCAATCATCTTTGAAGCCATCCTTGACACCACACAATTCTCACAAAGGACCTATTCTTCCAATTTTATTTTGATCTCACACACATTTTTAAAAAATAAATTGGAAGTAGGGTAACTCGTCCCACTAAATAATGAAGTGACCTTGTAAAATATTTTCAATCTCTCACATATATCTTTCGCCATGCTCCAATCATCATCAGTTGAGCAAGATTTATACTGGTTATCCTTGAGCCTTAAATGGCTGAAAGCACTCCTATATTCCATGGAAATTAGAAGCATTGTATAGGTTGAGTTCGACCTAGTAGGACAGTCAAGAGACAACTTTTTACCACTAAAAACTCCCAATTGGCGAGCTGCCTTTTCGAATTTCTCCTCTCTCTTAGGAGAGGCTGTCCAATAAGCAACACTATCTCTGACATTTTCAATAGCAGACTTAATGACATCTAAACCATCTTTCATAATCAAGTTAAGAATATGGGCAGCGCATCGCACATGAAAGAAACTTTTAAACCAAATATGATCACTTCCAAATTTGTCCGACAAAAGATTAACCATGGCCTCATTGGTGGTACAATTATCAACCGTCAGAGTAGATAATTTTCTATCAATATTCCACTCCAAGAACATATACATCAATACGTCACACAATACATCCGCTGTGTGTGGACATGGCACATACACAAACCTAGATAGAAAAATTATTATAATCATTGAATGAAGTAAAATGCATTTATGAAATTCTTATGATTCATAAAAATAACATAAAATTAATATGAAAAATTTAAGAAATTACCTAAGAATGCGGCTTTGTAATTTCCAAGAATCATCGATGAAATGTGCTATGATGACCATAAACCCTCTTTTTTTATTGGTAGTTGTCCACATGTCTGTTGTCAAGGAAACTCTACTTTGGTTTTTTTCCATAAGCCTAATTGTCTTCGACCTTTCCACATCATATATGTTCAAAATATCCCTCTTGATAGTACTTTGAGAAACCACATGAAACATAGGTTGTAGAGCATGACAAAATCTCCTAAACCAAAGGTGTTCCACTATGCTTAAAGGGTACTCATGCATTATTATCATGTAAGCTAGTTGTTTCCTTGCATGTTCTGGATACTTTTTCTTGTCCTCAACATAACACTAGGCGTTAAAATTTTTTGCTTACTATCAGCCGTCTTTCTTTTTAAACAAGGGTTATAGTGATCCTTCAAATGTGTCGTTCCACTCTTAGCTTCCACACTTAACTTTTTATTACAATACAAAAACCTTGCTTTATTTTCCTTCTTTCCCCCCATAGTAACTCTTATCTTTTGAAAATGCTGCCATATCTGACTCCTTAACTTGGTTGTATTTACCACTTCATCACCTTCAAAGTTACACTCAACTTCACTAATAATGGGAATTGATGACTCTGTTTCTGGTTATGTATCTGCTTGCGAACTACTCAATGTTGGTGTTTGCATTTCATTTGATTTCACTTGAGTTGAATGTGATGGTATAAACATAATGCTATATAAAAT
This sequence comes from Vitellaria paradoxa, assembly GCA_019916065.1. NCBI lineage: Eukaryota > Viridiplantae > Streptophyta > Magnoliopsida > Ericales > Sapotaceae > Vitellaria > Vitellaria paradoxa. Next base: position 43,073,645 of record CM034241.1, on the reverse strand, counting down.
TATTCTACAAAATCAATTATTATACAAACATAATGACAATGCAAAAGAAATTAAATAAATATTCAACAAAATCAATTTAGGCATGTAAAATATAATAGGAAATTTCATTTATAAATAAAAGCAAATAATTAGTGCATTAGTGGGATACTTTTATAAAATTAATTAAAAATTTATTGTCAAATCATATGTGATACACTCTATATTTATCATTTTACTTTTTTTTTTTATAAATCTTTGAATAAAATTAGTTTTTGGAGAGTGATTTTTTTTTTCTAAATTATAACTTTAAATTTAAATTATTTAACTTTAAATAGAAGAAAGTAAATTATTTTTTCTTCTTTTTGAGAGAGAGAGAAAAAAAAGAAGAGTAAAATAAAAAATATAATTAAAAATATTATTATATTTTTAAATAATATTTATTTATAATAAATATTTATAAAATATAAAAAACAAAATAAAAAATATATATATAATTTAAAATTCTTATACATCCATGGCACATTCGCACTTCAAATTGAGGGTAAATGAAAACTTCAAATTCCTTTATTTTCCATTCAAACTCCATCTTAAATAAGACGAATTTTTTTGCAATGGCCTTCCTAATTCACTTCGTGCCCAAACAAAGGCTTAGGATAATGACAAATTTACAGGCAATAATGCAAAACAATCCAATCATTTCACAGAACTTCATGTTCAAAGATTATCACGAATAATAAATCTAAAAATTTTTACCACTAATAACAGATATTTGACTCTTTAATAATAACAACCTCCCTTTCATGGCAAAACTATGAATTATGGAATTATAAATCGCCAATGAAGGTCTAAGCTCATGACACATCATTTCTTGAAGTGTTGATATTGCTTCTTCCATTAGTCCTTCCTCAACTAGTAACCCTATAAACTTCTCATAGTTAAATTCATTCAACCATGGTTTGGGGGCACAGCTTCTATTTTTTTTTTTTTTTCGTCAAAAAAATTAAAATATTTGAAAAAAATATGTTTTCCTACAAGTATTTTCTAATAAAATTTTTATCTAAAACTTTATTTTTCGGTAAAACAAAAATGTCTAATTTATTTTTTTGATAAAAAGAAACTCAAGTTATTTTGTATTCTTTTGTGGAACTTTATAGATCAACGTACAGTTAAGTCAAGATATATATATTTTTTATAATATTTATTTATTGTAATTTAAACTAAAATGACTGTATTTTAATTTTCATTAAATTATTCACGAATCAAGCTCAAATAACGTAAATCTTAATTCAACTTAAATCCACCACTAATTGTCATCAACAAAAACTGAAAAGAACTTTATTCTATTAATTTATTTAATTTTTTTAACAAAAATTATTGCATCAGGTTCAAATTAGTTTACAAAATAACTAAAGTTTAAGACTTTGAGTACAACGTTACATATTGCACAACCGATAATCAACAGTAACAATATGTCAACAAAATAGTTTCAAACAAACAAAAGAACTAGATCAAAACTAAGCCACCATTATATATATATATATATATATATATATATATATATATACATATTCATGAGCTTCTAATCAATTACTATGATGCCTTGGCCATGGAATCCATGATCTGTCGGAAAGTCCATTCGTGACAGGGAAAAACAATACCTTTGGGGCTATGATCAATCCCGAACTCCTCCGCAGCCTTTTCGGGGAGTTGCTGGAAAATTGGAGTCTTCAAGCAAAACACTGGAACTATTGAAGTGTTATTAGTATAATATAATACTTGACATAATTGAGATGCCAATTAGAAACCAAAACAACATTAACCTTGAAATTCCATTTTTCTTTTGATTCTATTTTCCTCAATTTACTAGCAACTAAACATAGGGATTTAGCCTCCCAACTAACAAGAACAACACCAACCTTAGGAAATCCAACAAATATATATATATATATATATATATTCAAACAAATAAATAAAATCAATCGAAAGTAGGAAACTTTTGCAAAATCAATATCAAACATGTAAATCGTAACGTACTGGAGAGAGATCCTCACAACCATTTATTTGGAGAACTGAAGATAAACTTCACCTAGATTAGGTCCTTGGACCTTGACGAGGACTATTTGAGGAATCTAACAACAGCCTGCAAGTGGTGTCGGGTCCAATCCTGGTTACGCTTACAGGCGTGGTTGGAGATGGCAGTGAGGACACTCCAGATGTCGGGATCGGAGTTTTGAAGAGGCTGAGATGAGATCTTAGCAAGCACTGGAAGTATGTAATCTTTGGGGCTTAGAGGCTTTTGGAAGATGGAGAAGCGCCGTTGTCGTCAAGGTCATGTGTGGGATGAACTGAGCTGCAAAACCCTAAAAAATTAAAATATATATATACGGGGATACGGGTAGGGCGGGTAGGGTAAGGATGGGTCGGAGAATGGGTAGGGTAGGGTAGGGTAGGGTACAAGACGGAGACAGACTCGTACCCGTACCTTACTCGATCCCCGAAATTTTTTAAAAAATATTCCCATACTCTACCCGATCCCGAAAAAATCCCCAAATCTCCTACTCGTTTGGAGGGGAGATAGGGTAGGGTATGAACGGGTCAGCTGAGATGGCCATCTCTACACGCACCTTAACTGTCCCAGTGTGGGACAACTTGTCCACTGCAGCACCTTGAGCCGAGGCCCAAACTGATGAAGTGTTGTGTCGTTGCAGTTCAAAAGTTAAAAGTTAAGTGAGGGATATAAACTACACACACGCACCTTAACTGTCCCGATGTGGGACAACTTGCCTACTACATCCCCTTGACCCGAGGCCCAGTCTGATGAAGTGTGGATCGTAACCCATGAGGAGAGTAGAGCACTGGACGATGCACACACAGGTTTTCATTTTTTGAAGTACGAACCCATAACCCAACATTTCAGCCCAAAAGTTGAAAGTTAAATGAGGGACATAAATTACACACATATACCCTAACTGTCCCGATGTGGGGCAGCCGTGTCCTTCATTTCATGTACACGTAAAAGAACAAAAGAAATAAATTAATTACTATTCTGACAATAAAAGTATACAAACAAAAGTATAGACGACTACACAACATGTGATACAAAATACAAAGAAACTGGGAAACACCATCAAGAGAACTAAAAGAAAATGAAAATTGTTTCTCAAAGAGGGGAAACTGTTAGAAAATTTTGTTGTTCAAAAATAAATTAAACCTACTAGTGTCTTTTTGAAAGGGTATTACCTTTTAACCAACTTGTGTCCTTTTGAAGAGTCATTTCGAAAGGGTGTTATATTTCAACCAAATTATGTCTTTTCATTGAAAGGTTATTACCTTTCAATGTTCAACCAACTCATGTCTTTTTATTGAAAGGCTATTGCCTTTCAAAGTTCAACTAACTTGTGTCTTTTAGTGGATAGGTTGTTTCCTTTCAAAGTTAACTAACTTGTGCATATAAATATTTCACTTAATCTATAAGTTTTTTTTTTTCAAGAAAAAAAATAAAATAACTTATTTTTAAGAGAAGAAGACCAAAAAATTTCAATTGTTGTTCCAATCTGAGTTTTCTTCACAAATTACTATGTGTAGTTTACTCAAAAGTCTATCATATCAACTAAAGCTATTTGCAAAAACTCCCATCAGCAATCTCAAAGAGGAGTGGGTGCAAATAATGCTTTTAGGAAAGCGATTACAGTGTATTTCAAGCCTTCTTCAATTCTTTTAGTATTTTCCTTCATTTAAGATATTTAGGTTGAACTTGTTCATTGTTGTATACCTTAAATTTTTATAACAATCCAAAAACGTTATTTGCATCTATTACCATGGAGAATGACACAATTAAGATGATGAATCAAGACTTTGTTCGCCTTGATCGGTTCGATGGCACAAATTTTATGCGATGGAAAGACAAAATGAAGTTCATGCTTACTGCTCTAAGGATATTTTATGTTCTTGATCCTAATCTGCCACCAATACCTCTTGCAAAAGATGACGATTCTGAAACTCTCAAAGCACAAATGAAGAAAATGAAGGAATATGAAGTTATGTGTAGAGGTCACATTCTTAATTCACTTTCTGATTGATTACATGATCTCTACATAACAAAATCATCTGCAAAAGAGATTTGGAATGCCCTAGATTTCAAGTACAAATTTGAGAAGGCGGGTACCAAAAAGTTTTTAGTTTCTAAATATTTTGAGCATAAATTTCATGATGATATGCCCATTTTAGTACAAGTGCATGAATTGCAAGTACTAGTAAATCATTTAAGGGCTACGGAGATCATACTTCTTGAACTTTTTCAATTGGGGCAATTATAGCGAAATTGCCACCTTCTTGGAAAGGATATAAAAAGAAACTTCTCCATGATTCCAAGATTTTACTTTGGAAGAGTTACTCAAACACCTTCGAATTGAGGAAGAATATTCGAGGGTGAGAGATAAGAATGAAAATTCTTACACTAAAAATAATAAAGCAAATACTGTGAGTAAGCCCTCAAATAAACCCAACAAAGGCAAGCAAGTTAAAAGAGATTTACTTGGTCCTAAAAAGGATCAAGGGAAATTCAAGAAGTTTAAAAAATGAGACTGTTTTGTTTGTGGGAAACCTGGCCATTATGCTAAGGAATGCAAGTTCAAGAAAATTTATAAATCAGAGGCAAATTCATTGGATGTGAATAATAATATTATTGCTACTATTAGTGGTATTATCCAAGGAAAAGCTTCTGGTTGGTGGTATGATACTTGTGCAACGGTGCATGTTTGTTATGACAAATCCTTATTTAAGACTAATGTTGAAGTTGGAGATGGACAAGAGATTCAAATGGGAAATGAAGAAAGGTCTAAGGCGCATGGCAAGGGAAATGTAGAACTTGCTTTTACTTCGGGCAAGAAAGTGACTCTCACTAATGTACTTCATGTTCCTAATATGAATAGAAATCTTGATAGTGGAAATTTGTTAGGCAAACCAGGCATTAAATCTGTATTTGAATCGGGCAAATTAATTTTGTCCTGTAATGGTGTATTTGTTGGGAAAGGCTATTCTTGTGATGGAATGGTCAAACTTTCTGTTGTACTTGATAATTCGTGCATTAATAATACTAAGAAAGATGTTTATGTTTACATGCTTGATTTAATTTCTTTATGGCATCAAAAATTAATGCATGTTGGTTTGAATGCTATGAAAAGGTTGGTTAAATGTGGATTAATTTTGTGTAATGTTAATAATTTTAAGAAATGTGAAGTGTGTGTTAAATCTAAAATGACTAAAAAAACCTTTCAAAGTGTTAAAAGAAACACTAAATTGCTAGACTTAATCCATTCCGATATATGTGAGTTAAATGTCATATTAACTAGAGGTGGAAATAGATATTTCATCATTTTTGTTGATGATTGCTCTCGATACACATATGTATACTTGTTAGAGCACAAAGATGAGGCATATAGTGTGTTTAAAATCTACAAGGCTGAAGTAGAGAATCAATTAGGGAAGAAAATTAAAATTTTTAGAAGTGATAGAAGAGGAGAATATTTTCTTAATGATTTTAAAGCATTTTGTGAAGAAAATGACATAATACATCAATGCTCAGCCCCTAGAACACATGAACAAAATGGATTAGCAAAAAGGAAAAATAAAACTTATTTAGAAATGGTAAATGCTTTATTATTGCATGCTGAATTGCCATTTAATTTGTGGGGTGAAGCTCTTCTTGCTACTTGTCATATATTAAATAGAATTCCTATAAAGAAAAATCAAATTTCTCCATATGAATTGTGGAAGGGAAGAAAACCCAATATGGGGCATTTTAAAGTGTGGGGGTGTCTTGCATATTGTAAAATTAATGATCTAAAAAGGACCGAATTGGGACCAAGAGGAATCAAATGTGCATTTGTAGGTTATGCCTCAAATAGCAAAGCTTATAGACTTCTAAATTTAGAGTCTAACATCATTATTGAATCTAGAGATATAGAGTTTTTTGAAAATTTATTAGCCTCAAGCAATAGAGCTCAAAACTCATCTAGTGAATTAACACTAGGAGAGACATCTCAAAAGATTGGTGAGCAATCTAATTCACAAGAGATTAACGAAGAACCTAGTGAACCAAGGAGAAGCATTAAAGTTCGAAAATCAAAAACTCTTGGGATGGGTTAGATTGACTCTTAACGTATTTCTTTTTACCTTGTTGAAAGTGATAGAAATCAAGTTGTGCAAGCAATCCCTATTGTTTTTCAAGTAGAGGATGATCCAAAAACTTATTAGAAGACTATGGCTTCGAGAGATGCAAGTTTTTGGAAAGATGTAATTAAAGATGAAATGGATTCAATAATGGCAAACCACACTTGGGAACTTGTTCATTTACCTCCAGCTTCTAAATCTATCAAGTGTAAGTGGGTGTTTTGAAAAAAGCATCATACAGATGGTACTTTGAACGCTTATAAAGCTAGGTTAGTGGTTAAAGGTTTTCGACAAAAAAAATGTATTGATTATGTTGATACATATGCACCGGTAGCAAGAATTACTTTTATTAGACTTGTTTTTGCTTTAGCATCAATTTATGACCTACATGTTCATCAAATGGATGTCAAAACGGCATTCTTAAATGGAGATCTTGAAGATGAGGTTTATATGGAATAACCTAAAGGATTTATTCTATCAAGGAATGAACATAAGGTGTGTAAATTGGTAAAATCTTTATATGGTTTAAACAAGCTCCTAAACAATACCATAAGAAATTTGATGATGCAATTTTATCTTATGGTTTTACTCATAATATAGCTGATAAATGCATTTATACTAAATCAAGTTTTAATTTTACTGTGCTTGTTTGCTTATATGTTGATGACATGTTGATTGTGAGCATTACTATGGAAGGCATAGTAGAAACAAAGAGGTTTCTATCTTCCACATTTAAAATGAAAGATCTTGGACAAGTAGATACCATTTTGGGTATTAAGGTTAAAAGAAATAGTGGGGGATATGTATTGAGTCAATCTCATTGCATTGAAAAAGTGCTGAATAAATTCAGTCATTTAAAAATAAAAGAAGCTAGAATGATAGAAGATCCATAGCTCAACTTGAGTATGCAAGTGCTATTGGAAGTCTAATGTATGCAACGCAAAGTACTAGGCCTAATATAGCATTTGTAGTTAGTAAATTAATTCGATTTACTAGCAATCCAAGTGTTGAACATTGGAAGGCTATTGGTAGAGTTCTTGGTTTTCTTAAAAAGACTAAAGATCTTGGCTTGTAATTTTCAAATTTTCCTATAATATTAGAAGGATATACAGACGCAAGTTGGATATCAAGTGTGGGAAACAGCAAATCTACTACAGGTTGGGTATTTACGCTGGATGGAGGTGCAATTTCTTAGAAGTCTAAGAAACAATCTCTTATAACACACTCAACTATGGAGTCAGAACTTGTTGCTTTAGCAGAAACTGGAAAGGAAGCTGAGTGGTTGAGAGATTTTCTTTTAGAAATTCCATTGACTTCTAAGAGTATAAGCTCAATTTCAATTCATTATGATAGTCAAGCCAATTTAGCTCAAGCATATAGTGATATATACAATGGGAAATCTAGACACATAAGTCTAAGACATGATTATGTGAGAAAATTAATTAAAGATGGAATTATTTCTCTCACATTTGTGAAATCAATGCGAAATTTGGTCAATCCATTCAGTAAACCTCTTACAAGAGATTTAGTAAAATCGACCTCAAGTATGATGGGTTTAAAACTCCTAAATTAGATCCACCATTGATGGCAACCCCACCTAACATTATGAAATGAAAAATTTTAGGTTCAAAGGGTAACAACAAGTCATTGATAAGTGGATGTTTAAGTACTTAAAAAGTGGCCTAAACGTCAGGTAAAGTACTTCTTGTCATAGATTTGAGGGTTGAGTATTAATGCTCTTAATGAAATTCAGTTCCAAGAACAAGTGTCTCTAATATGACGAAGACACTGAAAGAAATTCACCTATATAAGCTTCGAAGTGGTGCTGCTTCAATTGAGAGTTTTGAAGTTACTCTTATAAAAGTTCATGAATTTAGATAGCACATGGCCATAATAGTGCTAAGCAAAAGATTGAGTGGAGCAATGGGTACAATGTTTATATGTATAATGACATCGATGAATTCACAAGAAATAATTGTTCAAAGCTTTATGCGACATAGGATTTCGATTTCATCTTGTGCTGTTATACTAAGGTAATATTCAAATCGAAAGATACAGTATTTTATGCATAAACATATATTGGTCTTCTTCTTTTGAGATATTAATTTATGTTTAAACAAGTGGGGGATTGTTAGAAAATTTTGTTGTTCAAAACTAAATTAAACCTACTAGTGGTCTTTTGAAAAGGTATTACCTTTCAACCAACTTGTGTCCTTTTGAAGAGTCATTTCGGAAGGGTGTTATATTTCAACCAAATCATGTCTTTTCATTAAAAGGTTATTGCCTTTCAATGTTCAACCAACTCATGTCTTTTCATTGAAAGGCTATTGCCTTTCAAAGTTCAACTAACTTGTATTTTTTAGTGGATAGGTTGTTTCCTTTCAAAGTTAACCAACTTGTGCATATAAATATTTCACTTAATCTAAAAGTTTTTTTTTATCAAGAAAAAAAATAGAATAACTTATTTTTAAGAGAAGAAGACCAAAAAATTTCAATTGTTGTTCCTATTTGAGTTTTCTTCACAAATTGCTGTGTACAGTTTACTCAAAGGCCTGTCATATCCACTAATGCTATTTGCAAAAACTCCCATCAGCAATCTCAAAGAAAAGTGGGTGCAAATAACACTTTTAGGAAAGTGATTACACCGTATTTCAAGCCTTCTTCAATTCTTGCAGTATTTTCCTTCATTTAAGATATTTAGGTTGAACTTGTTCGTTATTGTATACTTTAAATTTTTATAATAGAAACATTCTCACGTCTCCAGACAAAAAGTCCTTGTGCATTAAAATCACTTTTTTGGGACCATCATTGAGATCATTGATCGTCATCCATAAACTTCTTCCACACAGGATGCTGCTTCCACACCTTCTCAACAATGGAGTCCATGGGCACGCCCTTTGTCTCCGGCAATAAGAAGACGACGAAGATCCCCATGATCAGAATCCAAGCCGAGAAGAAGAAGAATATGAAGGCCCTCATGTGACAGAGCATCGACAAGAACACCTGAGCTATAAGGAAAGTCATGAGCATGTTGGAGCTCACAGCAAATGCGAAGCCAGCGGTTCTTGTTTCCAGCGGGAATGTCTCGCTGGGAATCAACCAGCCAAGAGGTCCCCATGACCACGCAAAGCACATCACGTACAAACACACTAGCACCACCACCAGTGTCGCCAGTCCCTTGTCCAATGAACCCGTGGTTTTCAAGTGAGCCAATAGAATCGCACCAATTGATGTCTGCAATTGCATTCATGTCTCCGATTAATATTAATTATTTGATTCTTGATCATTGGGATGGTTTTAAAAAATAGTTACCGTCGGTGTAACGATAATGAAAAATAATAGCGTAGCAGAGGTGTAACGAAAAAAACAACTACATTTAACGGGACAGAGAGTTGCAAAAATATACGTTACATAAACTGGCGATTTTTAAAACTACGGTAGGGGTGAACAGTAATGAAACATAATTAATTGAACGTGGGTACATACATATATATATATATATATATATACATACCTGGGCAATGAACATCTGGACACAGGCTTGGAGAAGCAACTTTCTCCTTCCAAGCTTATCGACAGCATAGATGGAGACAAAGGTGCTAGCCACGTTCACGATTCCAGTTATAACCGCAGACAGAAGCGAAGCATCATTCTTGAAACCCATAGTCTGAAACAGAACCGGTGAATAGAACATGATGGCATTAATCCCGGTGAACTGCTGGAAGATTTGCATCATAATTCCAATGACTAGTGGTGGAACACTAGATCTCTTCATGAGCTTTTTGAATGGGTGCTTCACTTGTTTGGCTATATCACAAGCCTTTTTCACTTCTTCGTATTCGAGATCTACGTCGCTAATGCCCCTAATCTTCATCAAAGCGGCTTTCCCTTGTTCGTCCTTACCGCGCTCGATCAAACTGGCTGGCGTTTCGGTGAGAATCATCGAACCGAAGAATAGGATTAAACCCGGGACACCTGCTAACCCTAGCGACATCCTCCATCCGTTTGGGTGCGACTTTGATGTGGCATAGTTCACTAGGTTTGCTATGAAAATCCCAATTGTTACAAATAGTTGGAAGAGGATGTTCACTGCTCCTCTATGTTGAACTGGTGCAATCTCTGATAGGAACACTGGAACAGCCTGGCAATATTGAATGTTTGTGGGAAATAAAAATAAAATAAAATAAAATCAGATTTCATCACATATTGTATGTATCCTTCCCTAAGAGTAAAAAATGTTACAAGAAATGTCAATAAAAATCATGCAACAATGATACATTTGTAAAAAAATTAAAAAAATATATATTCATTCCTTTTTTTTTTTTAAATTCAAGGGCTAGTACGCGATTATGATTAGAATTTTTATTTAGTTTGAAAGTGATGATGATCCTAATTAAATACCTCATTGCCAAATCCTACGCCAATTCCAAAAAGAATTCTTCCAAGGATTAGCATCCATTTATACTCAGCACCCGCGCTCAAGGCAGCGCCGGCCACGAAAAATGTGGACGCCAGTAGAATTGTGGGTTTCCGACCAAGAATGGTGCAAGCCTTGGAAGCACCAAAACTTGCGACGAGAGCGGCAAGGTAAAGGGAAGACGTGAAAAGCTGAAGTAACTGGTCGTCGTATTTGCAGTAGTTGTCTTCCTTGGCATGGAGTTTCCTCTCATGTACTACTGGAAAGAATTTGATCAAGAAGTCATCCATGGCCGAAACTCCACCTAAATCCAACACAGCACAACACATTATAAACAAACGTAATTAATTAAATACATATCTATATGTATCCATTAATCTATTTTTCCCCAACCAAAAAAAAAAATCCCAGATCTTTTTCCTTCCCATCTTTTAACAATTCTTCTTTTCCTGGAAAAAAAAAATGAGAAAACATATTCACCTGAAATTCCAATATCATAACCAAACATCAGGCCTCCGAAGGCAGCAAGGATCCAACACGTTAACACGTAAAGAGTGGTCTTGGATTTGAAGATCACTTGATCTTCCCTCGCCATCCTATAAAACAAAGGAGATGGTGTCAAAAATCTCAAGTTCAATTTACAGAACTGCAACCAAAAAAAAAAAAAAAAACGATGTATAGAATGTTCAAATAAGGAGAGGCAGGGAAACAACAAACCTTCTGCCGCCTGTGTTTGTTACGATATCTCCCGTGGTGCTGGAGATAAATGAACTAGGCCGCTTTGCATTAGAACTAATGAATTCGAGGCTTTAAATATTGTAAACTTATGACTAATTTGAGTGGGTTGATGTCTAAAAATGAACATTGTCAAGTTTAGATTGTTTATTTTGAGCTTCGTTGTATTGAATGGATAAAAAGCGTACAAACAGATTTAGATATCCCATCAATAAGGCTTTAGACTCTCATCTGAATCACACCCTGTGGATAACCTCTTAAAACTATGTAACTGCTCTAATGTGTATTTATATATATATATATATACACACATGCAATAAATCTCTCGTTGACTGATATTTGAGGAATGATGTTGTAGCATGAAGAAGATATCATTAAAGCTATCGAAAATATTATTATTTTTAATAGTATCTAACTTAAATAAAAATTCTAATCCATATGATATTACAATAATATTATTATTTTTAAGTAATAAATATAAATCAGTTTGGATATTATATTATTTAGAATTCAAATTTTGAGTTAAACTATCGATTAGATTTTTAAATATTAAATTAGAACATATTTGTGTTTGATTATCTCTCTTTTAAAAGCGTTTTTTAAATGGAGACTAATTCAAAATTTTTCAGTAAATATGAAAATATATTTATATTTGGATTCCTTTACATTAAGATGCTCTTAAATTATAAAAACTAACTTCAATTTTTTTTTAAGTTCTCAAATATAAGCATTTATAAACTACGATTGATCAATTGCATGACTAATAATTTTATATTTTCATACACTAAGATAGATATTTTTAAAAATAAAAAATTATGTGAAAAATATTTTCAATTTCTAAGATCTAACAATTAATACACAAGTCAGAATATTGATACATCATTTTTTTTTTTTTCATATTTTACTTGGTTGTTTCGACCAACAAGGGAAAAATTTTGTGAAATATTTTTATTATTTTTAATATACAAAGAACTATGAAAAATAAATTTATACCCGGAACACACACTCCAATTACTAGTACCATGTGTGGGTTTGGACTGTTGCATCTGACACGAATTTAAGTTCTTTCAATGTGATAAAACATGGAACTTGCTATTTTCACAGACATCAGCCATCTGAGATGAGAGCTGGCAAAGAGGAGAAACGCTAAAATGTATATCCATAAACAATAGTTTGTGAAATTTTATTACTATAAAACATGGCCAAATATAGCAAATGTTAGAATGAACTCTAGAGAGGCCCAACATGAATTGATTAATTATTTCCTGTCACAAGTTTATTTCTGTTGTCTTCGTTCATTTTTTTGGGTTGACAAAGGGACAGAGCAAAAGTAGTAATGCGCCATGTCACTTAAGAGAGGAGAAACTCCATTTCTCACGGTTGTTCTCCTGTTCTTTTAACTGGCAGCTCCTTGAATCCCAATCCTTTAGCTCGTTCTCTGTTCTCTTATCTTTTCTTTGTATTTCACAACATTTTCTGGGCAGAGGAATCAGACGTTGAAAGCTCTGCATACATGTTAGCTATCTCTTGCGCAAAGTATGCCTTTGCCTGAGGTCTCTTGATCTGCAACAAAAGTACACCACAGAAACAGTCCGTCATTTTCAGCTTATCCACTCAAGTTCATATTGCCAATACTTACTCAAAATCCACACTTGCCTTGAAAGTTGGGGTGAGCAGACCATTCTCCATGGTGAACTGTTCAAGCACCAGAGTTACAGCTTTTACAAATTCAAAGCCTCTCAGCTGCAGCATAAGACATGTATTTGTTTTCAATATTAACTAGTTTACAAACAAAATTATAGTACAACAGAGGTGATCTAAATTTAAGCTGAGACAATACCTGAGCTTCCCTTCCAAGAGCATCCATGTCAGCCAAAACAGTGGCCCTTGCTCTTGGATCGTTGCATAATTCTCCCAAATCCTTGAACTGGACATGACATGTTGACATCAAAACACGTTGAAGTAGGATTTATTAGGAGACCCGATGCCATGCATGCACACAAGCAAGTTATTCCGTGTCACAATCATATGTTGATAAGGTTACAGATTAAAAATCAGAAAAAAAATACTCATACAACTTCCCTAGAAGGCAGTTTGGATCTGTATAGTATGAAAAACAGGTAACTTCCAAAGAACTTTTTCATTGGTGTCAAAATTTTCAGTCTTTTTTTAAGGATTTCAAAGAAATAAGGTTGTGTACACAATTCAATTGCAATTGGACAGAGAGGTGAACTGAAAGTCACTGAATTTATACAACGGCTAGAAGTTTCTTTTTAGTTAACCAAACCAGTAATCACCTTAATGCCTTCACATTGACTTGAAACCATATCATGAATGGTTGAAGTAGGACTTCTTTGCACAATAGATGCCATGCGCAAACAAGGACACAAAATGGCCAATCATATGCAAGTTATTATTCCATATCACAATTACACGGAGAGTTTCGTTTTTGTATAATATAGTTGATTTGGGTTAGAAGAATAAATTTAAGAGTTTGATTTCTTATGCATAAATAAAAGAGCATTCTTTTGTCCACTTTTTATAGATGGATTTCATGGGTATAAATCCAGACTAGCATGGTTCTTTGTCGTTCATTGAGGACATAGGATATCGATAATTAAATTTTGGGCTTTAATGGTCATCTTCTCTGATTAGGTGGCACCCCTTGATGCTATTTTGAATATATTACCTATAGAGAAAAGAAAAGCTAACCAAATAAAAACAGGAAAGAAAATTTATGAAAAACAGGTAAACCGTAAAAACTGACTGTATCATCAATGTTAAAGTTCCCAATCCTTTTAATAAAGGTACAATTTAAATGCAACTGCACAAACAAGTGCACTGAATATTACTGAGTTTATATGATGCCCATAAATTTCTTGTTTATTAACCAAACTAAAAAATCACCTTAATGCCTTCATTTTCAGCCCAAGCTTTCAACCCATCTGGGTCCACCGAAACAACAGCAACCAAGCAAGAGTTGAGGCTGTCACCTACCCACAAATACAGGAGGAGTCAGCAAACAGATAATATAAAGAGAAAAACAGGGTATTGTGAAGAGTTGAGGCTGTCACCTACCCGCACAAACAGAAAGAGTCAGCAAACAGATAATATAGAGAGAAAAACAGAAAGATTCAGCAAACAGATAATATTGAGAGAAAAACAGGGAACTGTAAAACCTCATTTTCTTACCATAAACAAAGCACTGAGCCACAAACTTGCATTTAGCATATACATTCTCAATTTTCTCTGGAGCTATGTACTCACCCTGTGCCAACTTAAATATGTTCTTCTTCCTGTAAAATATGTAACACCTTTAATACAATCCAATAAGATACAACACTACAACCTCCCAAAAAAAAAAAGTTAGAATGCACCAATTACAATTGATAATGGAAATCACATATTCTGATAAGATATCTGACTAATCCATATTATATACATATGTATTGTCAAGAATGTTTCTACATGGACACAGAAACGTAGGTAGAGGGTATGGGTAAGCTCCCGTTACCCTTGCCCATACTGTTAGGTTTATAACTTTGGAAGTATGACAACTGCAAGTTAAGAGTCTTTTTAAATTTTGTAGTTATTTTAGAATCAGGTCTTGTTAACTGGGTTGTTCCTCAGTTCGTAGAATTCACACAAACAAGTTTTGCTTCAATTCAGTTTGAAGTCAGTTTGATAGCAGTTCAACTATACACAATTTTGAAATTATATTTGACCACTGTTTGATAGGAGTTCGGCCGATGGAGCCACTGGGTGTTCTATTATTATGTGTTTTTATTGCTGGTTATTTCCTTATTGTGTAGGACTATATATTGTGCTTTTGGCTGAAAAGAGAGTAGCTTTGGAGGCTATAAGAAAACCCTATGTATATGGCATCTAGGGCTGTGCATGGATTGGTTCAGTTCGGATTGGTTCAGTTCGGATTCATACTTAATCCAGAACTGAACCAATTGTTTTCGTTCCTGAAGTTTGAACGTGAAACCAAAATGATTTCAACTTGGAACAGAATCGAACTGTGCCAAACCGAAAATATTGGGTTGGGTCAGTTTATTTTTGAAAGAAATTTTTTCCTCAACTTTGAAAAGGTGGATTTTGGAGGGTATGGATCCAGATTTGCGTAGTTTTTAATCATTTGGGAGTTTATGAAGCCATAAGCTTGAGTTGAAAAGGGTGACATCTCCTTGATGCTTCATCTAATAAAATTATAAAATTTACTTACCCAACCCAAAAAAAATTATTAAAACTTAAATAGGGCCATATCAATTGACTCAAGAACTATCACCAAGGATAGGGTCACATCACCTATCAATTATCTTTAGTCGGCCTCCAGGTGACCATAACCCTATGTCTCCTGTATGAAGCCATCCATCTTCATCAATTACTTCTCTCCTGTAAAATTTGATTAGCATGTCAGCAGGACTCAACTTCAAGATGGAAGACTTGGCAAAAACAGAAATGGAGTACTAAAAGAAAAACTAAAACCAAACAAAAAAGAAACTAGGAAGACGGAGAGCTAGGTACGTCTGCATTTCATCTTTATGGTAGCCTCGGAACAAAATGGGACCCCTCACACAGATTTCACCTCGTGGATAGGGCTGATCCTCTGACGTATAGTTCATTTCTGGAACATCCACAAGCTTTACTTCTGAAACAAAAATGTAGAAAATATACTTAGCCCATCATCATTACAGTTGGAAAACAAAACAGAATAATTGAGAGAAGTAATTTACTCTCCCTCTCCATCATTATATTTATAATAATGGATTACAAAAGAAATTACAATCAATGACAATCATGCTCAATTAAGGCCAGACAATTCTAACAAGTACAATGTGAGGACAAAAGTCGCAATGAAAACTGCTTGTCTTGTCATTCAAATGGTCATGACAACTACAAATACCCAAAAACTGAACCAACAAGGGCCCTTTGGCTAGGTTTGTTTAATTATGGATCTCAAAAGTGTCAACCAGATTTTTTATCAGTTCGGTTCTAGGTTTGTTTATTTTAAGACCTGAATATGCTCAATTATTGGCTTACTTTTCTACACAAAGTTCACATTATGCTACAGACCCAAACTGAACCACTAAAAACGAGTCAGGATGGTTCCATAGGATGATTGGCTCAGTTCTGGGTTAGTTTCTTTCAAGACCTGAACTAACTCAATTTTTAACTTACTTTTCTACACAAAGTTCACATTATGCTACAGACTCAAATTGAACCAACTAAAATGGGCCACTACAGTTCCATATGATGATCGGCTTAGTTCTAGGTTTAAATTTTGGAATTGATAAAAAATCAGTTTGATTCTAGGTCTAGTGTGAACTTGAACAAACCATCCCATGCACACCCCTAATGGCAACCAGCTACTTCAGTGTCCCAAAAAAAAAAAAGGATTAGTAATCATCATCAAGCATTCTAACAGATTATAGGCCTTATTTTAATTAATAATAAACCCAATTCAACAAGTAATGATTACAAGAAAAAGGAGGCTGCCGACTTATTGGAGCAGATTTGCAAAAAAATCAGAAGGCTTATCGTTCAGGTGGATGGGAAGTGACATAATGAAGGACAGGTTGCATATCCTATGCCAAGTGAAATTTGCTTTGAGTAAAAAAATGGTAGTACGTCTAGTAATAATGATGTTTGACAGGAAAAAAAGAAGTATTTTATTAAAAAAAAAAGAAAAAGTTAAAGTATAGAACTGTTCAATTAAATGTTTGATAAAATTTATTACAGTGTCAAAAACTCACCGCAGGCAGGATTAGGAGAGCCAACATGACCAGATAGAATGTCAGTCTCATCCATTGCAGTTATAACACAAGATGTTTCAGTCATACCATAGCCTTCCAGAACTCGACATCCAAAGCAGCTGTAACATCGAATTGTTACATGTTATCAAGTGAAGGAGAGAAGTAAAACAAACATGCAATATGTGGTATAAATTTTAGTGCACATTTGGGCCAATAAAAACCATTAACTTACACCCTCAAGAAGTCCATTACATCAGGAGACAAGGGCGAGGCACCTGATACCATAAAACGAACCCGTCCCCCAAGCTTTCCCTTAATTTTGTTGAATATCAATCTATCCCACATGGGAGATGGATTCTTGCCTGAAATGGTAACACAAAAGAACCTAAAAAAATGACCATGCAGAAAAACATTGCAAGGATTTTAGCCTCTTTTTTTTTTTGGGGGGGGGGGGTGGGGTGGAGTTGGATTTAAGGAGACTAGTTATTAATTTCCTAAATTTAAGAAATTGGTCAGGTAAGCAACTTGACCACAAAATATTGGACAAGTCAATTATTGATGAGAAAAAAGAAATTAAGCTTCATCTTTCAATGACTTCTGTTCCCACAGTGAGTTTTGTAAAGACATGAATGGGTTAGTCATAACTTGGGAAGTGTATGCAACCTGGAGCTTGAGCATCTGAAAACATATTATATCTTCGTGTACAAATGATAACTATAATAGCTTATTAAAAAAAAAAAGGTTAAAACACCAAAAACAAAAGTGATGAAATTCAGGTGCTTGAAAACCATAAACTCCAACCTAGAGTTGAGGACAGAGGATTATATGTTTAGCTTTGGTTCAAGGCAACACTGAGGACATGCCACTAGGCACAAATCCCTTGATGCTCACACTTCAAAGTGTGACAAAAGATTTCCCTATGCAACATAATTCATGCATTTATATCCTAGTATGTCTAAGAGCTAATTGTAATTTTAGTCATCATATTCAACACACTCAGAGCCAGCACTTGTGTGTTTGGGATGTATATGCTTCAATTAGATCAACTCGTCACTGAAAATTCAATGGCACATTAAGCCAAACAAACTAGCTTTTAGCAGCTCCTAAATACTTCCAGAAAAAAAACCATCACAAAATTTTGTCATTTACTACTAATTCAGATTAAGTACGCTAAAGAAAAGCAGGAAAGATGGATTTCAATTTTGTATTATGTCTTCCACCAAGCCTTTGACCCAAACAGTTCAATTTTCAACAAAAAAATTGGTGTTAATGTTTATGCTTTTTTTTTTTTGGGTCCCATATAAATGACAATTAACTTAACTTTTGAAGCCTTGTTCCAGCTCCCTGGATGTCATATGAATAGTCACACACCATTCCACTTGATCAAGGACCACAATTCTAGTTAAATCACAAACTAAAATATCTTTTGATTAATTTTAGTCTTCCCCATCCTTGCATCACTTTGTTTAGGGAAAGTGCCCACTCTTCCTAAGTGGTACAATTACTGGTCATTATTATATTTAGGCAAACAATCTGAATAGCTTTTATCTTATTATATCTTCAATAATCCTTGGATCTATGGTGCAACAAAATGGAGGGATTGATACTGATGTAAGTCACAGGATTCAAGCTGGGTGGACTAAATGGAGGAGTGCCTCGGGGGTTTTGTGCGACCGAAAAATCTCCCTCAGGGTGAAAGGAAAGTATTATAAGGTAGCGGTTAGACCAGCGCTGCTATATGGATCAGAGTGTTGGGCAGTAAAGCATAATCATGGTCAGAAGATGGCAGTTGCGGAGATGAGGATGCTAAGGTGGATGTGCGGGATTACAAGGAAAGATAGGATTAGGAACGAGGAGATTAGGGGCAAAGTAGGAATAGCACCGATTGAAGATAAAATGAGAGAAAACCGATTAAGATGGTTTGGCCATGTTAGAAGGCGTCCAGCAGAGGCACCTGTTAGAAGGTATGAAAGTATGGAGATTGCCAGGAGTAGGAGAGGTAGAGGAAGACCCAAGAGAAGCTGGAAAGAAACCATTAAACATGACTTGACCTACCTAGATTTATCGGAGGACATGCCCCTAAATAGATCTAATTGGCGTCGACAAATCCATATAGTCGACCCCACCTAGTGGGAAAAGGCTTGGTTTGGTTTGGTTTGGTTTGGTTTTAGATCTTCAATAATCCTACATCTATCAGCTTTCCTACTTTAGCCAAGCCTCCCCTAAATATCCTCATCTCAACACACTCATTTTTTGAACATGTTGCATTTTAACAGCAACAGCATAGTACCATGAAACATAAGTGACTTATAACCATCATATAAAATTTTACATTCAATCTCATATCTGCCAAACACACAGTACATGCCTTCACTTGGTCTATCTTGCCTTGAATGTATGAGTAACATCATCACCAATCTCTTTCTCTGCGTATCAAATTAAGTATTTTCAAAATGTATGACTTTTTGGTATTCCTCAACCTTCAATTCGAACCATCACCGATTCTTATTTCAATCTCTACTAATATTACATGGATGCATTCAATTCTGGTCCTACTTCTCAAAAAATTTAAAAACTCAACCCTGCTTATCTTGAACCCTACCAATTTTGAAGTGTCTCCCCAAACTTCTATGCTACCATTTGTTGTTACATTTATTTCACACACTAAAATGCATCATCAGCGACATAGAATAAATTTGTTACTTTATCGGTTTAATCAATTTATCTATAATTAATGCAAAAAGATTCAAGACTTACAAGTGAATCGCACTCAAAGTTACAGCAATATGAAATTACAAGTTTCGCTACTCACTATTCTCACTATGGCCATATCTTCATCATTCATAACATTTGTCACATAAATATCTGTCATCGTTCCCTTTTCTAAGTTTTTTCCCAAGCCCATAACATCATATTTTTAAGTTCCCGTATAAGCTCTTTCTAAATTTATAAAAATGAAGCAAGGATCTTTCTTCTTTCCTCTATACCTTTCCTTTAATCTCTTAAGTAAATAAATCACTTCCACTATTGACCTTCCAAGCATATATGATATATCTTCAACTGTTAATCCAAATGCGATTACTATCCAAAAGTTTAAAATATAACTCAGAAGATTTATACCTCTGTAATTTTTAATTACTTGAATCTCACCTATTTTTAAATATAATTACTAACATTCTTTTCTGCCTATCATCCCACATTCTTTTTAGTTATGATGACCTTATGGCGTAGTTTTTGCTTAAGCATGATTCTCCATCATCTCCTAGACCTTTTCCTAGTCTCAATACTGATACCATATGATAGAGAATTCCCTGTTTTCTCTATCTTAAAACATTATTGTTGCTAGATACCCTACTTCATGAAATTCAACAGTCTTTGTTTTTTGTTCCTTTTTTTTGGTAGACACAACCCAACATTTCCAATGGTTTTTACTCAATAACTTCTCAAAGTAACTTTTCCATCTCTTTGACTTGCATATCTTTTACCAACACCCAATCCTCATTTTTCATACAATCAACATGATTAAAATCTCTAAATCTCCCTCCAAACATTTTACCAACTTCGCACATTTTTACCCAATTTTTCTGGCAAGTGAGACACATATAATTTTCTCCACAATCCTTTGTGCATAAATTATTCATAAATAATAATATGCTTTAATTTAGGATCTCTAACTTAGGGTGTGTTTGGAAGCGAAAAAATGAGGAATTTATAGCAACTTTTGTTTTTTTTTTTTTTAATTTTTTGGCATTTGGCAACACCTCAAAAGTTGCTAACAATTCCTAAAAATTTATCCAAATTTTTTACCAAACAACTGAAAGTTCCTAAAAATTACTGAAAATTTCTCCAACTTTTTTACCAAACAATCAAAAAGTTACTAAAAGTTATCAAAATTTTTACCAAATACTCAAAAGTTGCTAAAAGTTCCTAAAAATTGCCAAAAATTCCTAAAAGTTTTGCTTCCAAACGCACCCTTATTCTTTTTAACTACTACATTTTAAACATCCTCATTCCACCACCAAATACACTTAAATAACAGCCTTTTCTTTCTAGACTAGAGAGGGATCCCCTTTGTGATTCTTTTAACACAATCCACATTATATTTTTCACATTTTTCAAATCGAATATAACTTACAAAAACAATCAACAAAATGAAATTCAACAAATAAAAGTCAACCATAATATATAGTCTCCAATCTGCTCATTTTGTAAAATGAAATACATGATAATGGTAAGAAACATTTCCTGTAAATTTTTTCCGTGTCTACTGAATTCTTCCATAATTATCATTTGCAACTGCATGATTTTAATAGCATTTCAATATGATAAAGATGCTTACGGACACTTTAACAAAATGTCAACTAATGCACAAGAGTTTCTACCTTAGCTTTTGTAGATAATAAATGTGCTTCAAATTAACAATGCCATTAGGGGGGGAAAAAAAAAAGATAGCCACTGAGAGAGAGAATTTAGTTGAATTTTACCATTCAATATAGCTTGCTTCTTAGCATTGTAGGCCATATTAAATAACCTCTCCCTCAGAGCACCTGATGTCTTCACCGCATTAACAATGCTACAACAGCCAAGTAACATGACTGCTAAATTGCCATACATAATGATATCACAAATACAACAAGCATTAGACAATAATTTTACCCAGCATATATTCTATTGTACAACCGTGGAACACTACAGAATATAGTGGGTCTTAAAGCAGCCATATCATCCATTAGTTTCAAATTGTCCTGCACACACAGGTTAAATAATGGAATCAAAGCCCAAAGAAAAAATTCTCATCAATTGACACTTTATCTAAGTAAAACTCCTAGTCATATGGTTCAATCTCTTTCTCTGAATACAAAACCTTAAACCCATTTGGTTTTTTTCTTAGATGACGTAAATCATTAAATTGTGGTGGTAGTACACCTGAAAATTAAAAAATATATATTTACACAATTGTCAAGTTAAAGGAAGAAAATGTCATCAAAGTGACAAAAAAACGTTTTGGTACTCATGGAAAAATAGAAGAGAATGTCTTAATGAATGAATAATTAGGATACTACACTAGTAAATCATGCTATGGATCTTTGGAAGAGAGTGATCAAGCATCAAGTGAGACATGAAACAATAGCATCAAAAATTAATTAACAGTTTATGTTTAGGAAGTAATCATGGAGACATTTATTTCTGAAGAAGACTAAGGCAAAGGTGTAGAAAGTACAGCAAAAGCATTCTGTAATGTCCATAGACATAGAAAAAGCCTACAATAAGTAACTAAAAATATAATATGTTGAGCTCTCCTAAAAATAAAGGAGCCGCAATTATATTGACACAATCCACAAGTATGATATTTTTTTTGAATTTTTTCCATAAGTAGTAATAAAATTTATTAAAAGGCATCAAGGGAATGTCACCAAGTACGAAAAATTTCATAAGTAATTCCTACAATTACATATCCATTTTCTCGACCAAAAAAAAAAAATTAGGCAAATCCGCTTCTTTTCCTCCAGACAAAAAAATAACAAGTGGATCAAGTGAATTCCCAATTATTATTGTGTGCTTCATCAATGTTAAGCCCTTTTTACTTAGTTGTGGATGATTTGATGGAACCCATCCAAATAATGTTCCATATTCTATTACTAATGGTATTGCCTCCATTGCATTTTGTACTACCTTGTATCTATCCCATAAGCCTTCTTTTCCCATTTGCTTCATGCTTTGGAGTCATTCTATTCTCTCCTTGGTTATCACATTGCCCCCTGTATGGATCATCTCTACTGTTCGTCCATGGGTACCACCCCTATGGTACAAGATCCTAGATTATTCGACCTTTAATGTGGCCTTGAGTTATGGTGTTTTCTTCTTCTACTTCTATTTCCCTTTCTAGTAAGTAGATGTGGATTGTATTGCTGTTTTTTAATTAATTTATGAATTTTGAAACCCTTTTAGTTTTGGTTTATTGAATTCACTAAATAAAAATCAGCATATACCCTTTCATGTATGATTAGCTCTAAAGAGCATAGCACAAATTAGAACTGATGAAATTTCTCATAACTATTAAAATAAATAAATTAAGGCATGGTTCAGTCTCATACTCCCTGGTAGAATCCAACTGCAACTCCATGATACACTATAGAAACCTGGTTTGTCCGTTCATATATGTGCGCCAAAGGAAGATACGATATGTAACTGTCTCAAGAAAGAAAGGAAGAAAGAGAAAAGGTAATTTCATGGGAGGAAAGCCTTTATAGTTATCAAGAACAAACTTGGGTACAGTTCCATGCCAGCAAGTGGTTCTTATGACCAATAGGATAGTCCGTGTCATCGTGACTCATGTTATCCAATCACGAGTATTGCCTTAATGATGCGTCCAAGATATTGGGTTTTAAAACATGATTTGGTAAGATGGACACACATCTTACACCAATTGGCCAAAATTACCACTTGCATGCAAGGAAAAAAACCTAAATTGCTCCCAGTCAGCATAAGTTATCACAACATAATACAACAATAATTGTTGAACACAAAACTAGATACCCACACATCTGAGGGATATAATTTGGCAGAAAGACTTGCCCCAGCAACGTTGGCAATCAAGTTTTCGTGAGACAACACAGCTCCCTTACAATAATTGGAAAGAGAACAATATAACTAATTTGCTTTAAACAATCAAAGAATGTTGAGCAAGCCTTCAAGCACATAAAAAATAAATTTCGTCACAGTTTAAACCAATACCTTCGGAGTCCCAGTTGTGCCACTCGTATAGCAAATAGTAGCAACATCATCAGGTTTTGGGGGGCAAAAAGGATGAGGTTTACCGCGGCCCTAAAAAATCATAAAAAAAAATGAAGTGTTGGAATGCTTTCTTTTTCTTAGATAAACAAAAATAGAGTCTATGAAGAAGAATTTTGAAAGTATTAGAATGCCTCTTTTCCATGGACAACTGAAAATAGTCTGTAAAAGATAATTTTGAACAATCTGGCACAATTTATTCAGATAATTACATCAACTGAAAGATATATTTAACCCCCCCCCCCCCAAAAAAAAGGGGGTCAAAGCAGACATAAGCAAATTATGTCTACGGTACATTATCCAAGAGAAATCCTCACAGCCAGCCAAAGAAAATTTGGACTGCCAATGTTTCATAGACTCTTTGAAGCATTGCTAGTATCTATGGACTCTATACATTGCATTGGTATGTATTTATCCCTCATATGCACATAGAGACATAGACTAGAATCTAGATGATTTAAGAGACCTAAGTAGTGCCTTAATGAATTAAAAAAAAAAAAACACACGAAAACAAAAGTGGAAAATCAAAACAGAACTTTCATTAAGCAGAACAGAATTTATTCAGCCAAACCCCCAGTTGGGACAAGGGTTCATTGAGATTAAGCAAATATATATATACATATATATTGTTGAATAAACTAATCAATTGACATCCCATAGGCAGGTAGCACGTGGCTTGCATTTTGCCACTCAAGGTCCAAGGATCAACTCATCATGTCTTCTAGTATTTAGTAGGTAACTTAATGGGACAAAAACTACAGTCTTCTTATTAAGGGAGCCAGACTAAGCCACAGCGCTGTCAGTCATCTTGTCTTCTAATTAATAAATTGGTATTTCCATCATACCATCCTATTTCCCACTTTCAACCAAGAGGTGAAATCACGTGTGCGCTTATGTATTAGTATGTCAGATATAAACAACAATAAGGTTTAGAAAAGTGTGTAAAATTAGCACCCCATCAATAGGAAGAGTGTTGTTTTGGGGTCCCACCACTCACCCCTCAATTCTAGTGTGATCAGGGAAGAAGATTTCTAGGTCTTTGGAGCTTATTTGAAGATCAAGAATCAATCTTCTCTCATTGTTCATGGTGTGCAACCAAGCCTTGCAAAGGTGATTATCTTATTTTTGTTCTATGAATCACTGAAAGTTCATGAGATAAAAAAATTTTGAAATCATTTTTCCGACACGGTTCCCAATCTAGAACATTCAGCAAGCACTTCAGATATAAATGTATGTTATAAAAAAAATGATATAATGCACTAATGCTTATAGATTGGCTATACACCAAATTTAGGAATTCAATTAATTCCTAATCCACAGCAACCAGTTTATTACAGTTAACCATCATTATAGCAATTTCACCTGAGAACATTATGTAAGGACATGAAATCACCTCGCTAAGTAGTTTCGAATATGATATTACTTCAACTCCCGTTGTTGATGGAAGCGACGGCAATTGTTCATCAATCCCTCCAACCACCTATGAAATACTAAACTAGATGAAAGCATTTTAGGAAGAACTATTGAACCAGCGCAAATTAAGTCATTCAAGTTAGATATGAAAGATCAGGTGAATTTTCATACCACTATTAGACGTACAGATGGAATCTCAGACAAGAAGCTCAGCAACTGCAAATTCCAAGAGATGATAGAAACAAATTGTGACTTGAAATACGAAGTTTTCAATGCTAATCTATGATCACAAGAGTTTGTTATCGATTTGCAAGAAAATGGCATAAATTTGGAGTAATAAATTTCAAAATCCCATAGACCTCTTCATCACGCTAAGACTCCTTGGTATAGAAATAGAACAAATAAGCACATTTAGGATATCTTGGGGCTACAACAACAGCTTACCAATTATTTCAATGTAGAACTTATCTTATTAAATTATCTATTTCAGAAATAAGATCAGTACATTTGAATGTTTGTCATTTCTAGGTAACACAAAAATGATCATTTTTCATTACTAATTTTTCTTTTCAAGGCCAGAGTCAATTGTTGAGAAACTACAATTACAGACAAAGTTGAACATTGCGAAGGCTATCATCACTAAAGCTTCACCAGGATTTTTTTTGTTGTTAAATGAAGCCTGAAAGCCATACATGGCAAAACTCACAATTTTCAATGTTTCTGGCAAACAAAATATGGCTTGTACAACAGCATGATTTACAATGTACTTGACAGCATCCGGACCTGCAAAACAAACAAAAGACTGTAAAATCAAGAGGGCTGGAAACAGTAGGCAAAGGTCCAGGTCAAATTTTAACTGAAGCTAATGACTAACCAAGAGTGTCATACAAAGGAACCGAAATGTACGAATAAGCAGAGCAAGCGTGATCAACTATTAGCCACTCTGGTCTGTTAATAAAATACAGCCCAACGCAAGCTCCCTGTTGCAAAACAAAGAAAGGTTCTAAGAACTCCATCTCAATGTTTCTGTAAGCATATATAAATGTCCAAAGAAAGCACTTCAAATTCCGGAACAAGCAGCAAAGAAAAGAGAGAAAATTCAATCCCAAATTTCCTAAAGATCACTTGCCTTTGGTATTCCATGATATACTAGACCAGAACCAATTGCTGACCGCGCAGTACCTGCTTCTCCATATGTCATCCATTTGTACCTTAAAAGCACATAAATCAACAAAAATGGATAAGAAGCTTCAGGAGGGAAAATTGCAATCTTAAATTAAATGATCAGCTTACTCTCTAACTGTTCCATCAACCCGAATCCGTGTACCCAAGTATTTGTAATCTCGAAAAGTCTCAACTGCATGCCTGCATTTGTAAATTACGTAATGGAAACGAGGTTGCAACTACTACTTAATTTCACTAACACAAAGGTAACTAGCAGTCCAAATGGAATTACAAAAAACTTAACCAAGTAAACAAGGGGTGCTCACACAAAATTATCATGCAAGGTACAAATTTCAGGATGATCTCGAAATCTGCTAACAAGCTTCAAAGGAGAGCGTCCAGACCTGCATTATAATAATCAATCAACTCAACAGCCAATCTAGGTCATTTCAGAGCTAACTAATACTAGATTAAGGATTCAAACCTGTACACATTCCATTTCCCTGTCTGCAATTTCTCTGGAAGAGCAACACTGTACCCCTGCTCTGCTCAGAATTCAGCAGCACCATCAATGCGAGTTTTTTTTTGGGGGGGGGGGGTTGGGGGAAGGGCAAGGAGTGACATACAGCAGGACACAATACATATGTGCAATACAAAGATTTTCAAAAAACAAAAAAAGAAGGAACAGCACACAGCACATAAGTAAAATTATTTTTATAAATATGTATGTAATAACTATAAATATTTTATTCAAAGAAGATAAAAATTTAAGAAAACACTAATCAGAATATTTTTTAGAGAATACACTTCATCACTTAAATGCCATAATATCTTTCACAAAAATGGGTTACCTTCCATGAAGACAAAAAGTAAGTTAATAAATCAATTAACAAAATGTTGAATCATGAAATAAATCAAACCACGAAAATGTGAATACAATTTAGCAATTGTCCCTAACAAAAAATTCAGAAAAGATAAACATATATTAACCACACACCCAACTTCTAATTTTCTAATGTGGGACGATTCTCATGTGTATACTCAACAATCTCCCCGTGACTGAGTAGGCTATCGGTGCGCAGCTCTTCCTGTTCTAGCAAGATTATAACCTTCAAAAGCCCCTTGGCTGGATGACAATATAGCATGTTGTTGTGAGCCCTTGAATAGGAACGCATTCCATTGGAAGGCATACTTCTTAAGGAGGCTTGTAAGGGGTGCCACCACCGGTCCATAATCTTTGATGAACTTCCTGTAGTACCCTGCAAGGCCTAGGAAACCCCTTAAGGCCTTGGTTGATTGGGGAACCGGCCATTCTGTAATTGTCTTGATTTTATTGATATCCGCCTCAACTCCTGCACCATGAATAACATGCCCCAAATATGCCACTTGGGTTGCCCCAAATGAACACTTGGATTTTTTTAAGAATAGATGGTGAGCTCGCAATAATTCAAAAACCATCCTAACATGCTGTAGATACTCTACCCAAGTCTTACTATAGATTAATATATCGTCAAAGAAGACTAAGACGAACTTACGTAGGTGAGGTCTGAATACTTCATTCATTAGGCTCTGAAAAGTCGAGGGACATTGGTAAGGCCAAAAGGCATTACCAAAAATTCGAAATGTCCATGGTGAGTCCTGAATGCAGTCTTCTCCATGTCTTCGCGAACCATTCTAATCTAGTGATAACCCGACTGTAGATCAAGCTTAGTGAAATGTTTGGCCCCGTGAAGCTCATCCAACAATTCGTCCACCACTGGAATCAAGAACTTGTCTTTAACTGTTCGAGCATTAAGCTCAAGATAATCGACACAAAACTGCCACATTCCATCATGTTTCTTCACCAAGAGGACCGGTGAAGAAAAGGAGGATTGGCTCGGCCTTATGATTCCTTGTTGCAACATAAGTTCACATTGCCTCTCATTTCGTCCTTCTGAAGGTGGGGGTATCTGTAAGGCCTCACCACTACGGGGTCGGAGCCTGGCATCAGGAGAATACGGTGGTCACATTGTCAACTTGGGGGCAAACCAGAAGGCTCCTCAAACACATCTCCAAATTCGGCCAATAATTTTTCCAAGGCCACATTGGCCGAATGCTGCCCTTGCAGCATAGTAACCCGTGGCTCTACCCTCGGAAGTTGTCCCTTCCACGTCACTTGCTTCCCATCCACTGAAAAACTCATGGTTAAAGAATCAAAATTCCATAATATTGGCCCAAAGGGTGCAAAGCCATTTTACACCTAAAACCACATCAAAGCCGTCCAACGGAATTGTATAAAAATCAGCAAGGAAGGAATCATTCTTGACATGAAATGTGACCGATTCACAAACCCCCAAACGAGGGACCCACTCACCGTTTGCAACGTAAACTTGTTGCCCTAGACGCCTTCTCACCGTCAATCCTAGCTGTGGTATCACCCCCTCACGAAGGAAATTATGTGTACTCCTCGAATCCACAAGCACCAATACCGAAACTCCTGATATTACAGCCTGTAGCTGCATTGTTTGGGAGCTCCTAATTCCGCTGATCGCATGCAAGGAGATCTCGGGATCACCTAAACCCTCCTCCTCCTGTTCACTATCCGAATCTGGAACCTCAATCCAAAACAACCTCTTGCACTTATGCCCCACTGAATAGGACTCGTCACAATTATAACACAATCCTTTTGCCCTCCTTTCAGCCATCTCTGCTTTTGTCAATCTTTTGAAAAAAGGTACGGAACTGCCTGTTCCCCTGCTGCCACCTGCTGCCTTCGCCGTGGGGCTATCCCCTTTGGTATTCCTGCTCAAAGCAATGGCAGAGTTGCTGCCTGTGGACTTTGGAACCAGCCAATTAACGCTAGTCCGGTTGTTAGGGGCCCCTTGTGTTAGTTGCCGCTTTCGTTCCAATGCCCTAGCCATAATTCATGGCTATTCCCAGATTTCCCGGCTGTTGCATCTCCACCTCATTTCAAAGCCATTCTACTAATCCTGCGGTAAACAAATTAACTTGCTGGCAGGGTTTGAGGTTGGAGGTCCTTGATAGCAGGGATTGAAACTGGCGTTGATACTCCCCTACGAAACCTGTTTGCTTCAAAATTTGCTAATTCACCTAATGGGTTGCTGCTCATTGGTGGACTGAACCTCACGTGACAATGCTCCTTGAACAGCTCCCAATCCAACTCCAGTTCTTCTTGTTCGAGTTGATCAAACCATAGCTGTGCCTCTCCTGATCAATGGAACGCTGCTAAGCCCACCTTATCTGCTTCGGCTATTCTTTGATTGCAAAAGAACTTGTCGCAACGTTTAAGCCATCCCAACGGATCATCGATTCCATCATAGGTTGGGAATTCTATCTTTGAGTATCGCGGAACAAATGACCCTCCTGACTGCACCATTCTCTCCTCCGAGCCTCTGTTGCTGCCACGGTTTCCACTAGGGGATCCATTAACTCTCTCTCGGTCACCCCCTTTCCCTGTCCCTCGGACCTCCAGGTATAGGTGGGCGATCTGCTCTTCCAACGCCTACTGCCGCAACTTCATCTGTTCCATGAAAGCCTCTATTTTGCTTGTCAAACTCTCCCAGTCATCCATGACAGGTGGCTCTGATGCCAAGTTGTTGTGAGCCCTTGAATAGGATCTAGTCACAGGTTGAGACAAGGGAAGTTCCTCTCCTTCCCCCTGGCTCGTATCCGTTCCCTTCCTAGAAGGACCTATGATGAAGATAGGAGACGGGGACTCGTCCTTGACAGAGTTCCAGCCTCAAGTTCTGCGTTTTTTTTTTTTTAAGTGAATTTTGCTTGCTTCTTTATTCATGAACAGCCCCTTATATAGGCCAACGAAAATAACACACAAAACCCTAATTAGGAGTCCTAATTAGGTCTTAAAGTCTAAAAAAAGTAGAATCCTAATTGAAATAGGAAACTATGAAAATCTGAAGTCTAAAAATAGAATCCTAACTGAAATAGGAAACTATGAAAATCTGAAATCTAAAAAAATAGAATCCTAACTGAAATAGGAAACTATGAAAATCTAAAATCTAATAAAATAGAATCCTAACTGAAATAGGAAACTATGAAAACAACCGAATAGGAAGGAAATCAAAATAACAAACAGAAATCTTGAAGCAAGCCGTGTAATCCCATGCCAAATTTCCTAGCCACCATTTTTCTTGTGCCTCACATAGTGTTCCCCACAAATGCATCCTCATCACATGTATGGGACACCTTCAAACTCAAGAACTTAAACCCAAGAGTTAGGGCCGATAATATGCTACATTAACCAGACATACAACTCTCAACTTTTCATTGTGGGGACAATTCTTATGTGCGTGCTTCACAAGCCACTTTTCCTTCTGGGTTGAATTAAATCCTCAAAGAAAAAAGTGAAGAGGTTAAGCCAAATTTATGCATGTTAAATGAGCCCTGTCCCATTTTTAGGGGGGTGGACGAGGATGAAATTGGCACTTCCCAGCTGCAAATTTGAAATTGGCACTTCCCAATTGCAAAATCTGCAGCTTGTGTAAGGCCCCTCAGTTCTCAAGACACGACCCTGAAATTTAAGAAACACTGCCTCTGAGAAATTCCTTGTGTATATTATCATATCTTCGATTAACTTCACCTATTTCCCCAATAACATGAGCCTATCCTCATCAGTTCCAGAAAGTTGAACAACACAAATATTCTCATTTGACTGATTACACTAAGGTCCCCAGCATTAGTGCTTCCTGGGTGCCCCAAACCAGAGAAAAAATCATTACATCTATATCGTAAATCCTCTCTAATGTGCTAATGATAATTATCCAAATATGTGATGATTGGACAGTTTAATGTAGACATAAACCTTTTTAAGAAATTATTATTGCCAAAAGGCATTATTTGTCTCCCTCTAGAATAATTTAAATCACAAGGACCAACAAAACAATACTTCCCTAACGAATACTTTGGGTTCTTGCCGGGAACAATGCTTCATTCAGAATGAACTGTTGTCAAGTCAAAAGCTGAAATTCCCACACTATAACACTTCTCCATCATTTTGTAACTACGAGATTAGCCCCCAAACTCCCGCACTAAGAAACCCAGTGAATGTCTTAGTTGAGGCAAATTCTTCATTTCACAAAAACCAAAATATGATAAATCGCAAATATTCAAATCTTATACCGCTCGTCAGTAATCGATACTATTATAACTAATTTTGCTGTTTCCCGATTTTGTAGCAAACTCACAAATTTAAATTCCACTAATACCCTCTAACTTCTGTTTCTTCAACCTCTCCCTTTACTTCCATAACTTCCCTATAAAACATCTATCGAAGGAAAAAAATTTGCAGAAAACAGTAGAGGCGGATAAGACAGAAAGGAGAAGGAATTGATGTTGAAGAAAATTTAAGAAAAATATTCCAACACACGTAAGCGCACCAAAATTTGATAAAGATCCAGAAAGTGAAGCCAAAAAAAAAAAAAAAAAATCACCATATTGAACCTCAAAAGTAATACTTAAATTCAAAAGTTGAAAGACCCAAAAGCGGTCAACGAAACAAAAACACAAACCAATAACACGCAGATTAAACAACTCGTCCCAAAAAAAGCCCTAACTTCGTGTAAAGTAGCATCAAAGGACAACAGGTTAACTATTTACCGTCAACATCAACACAAAAAACAAAAAAAAAAGTTCCAGATAACATTTCACGCCCAAACAGACGCATAGACGGAGAAAGATAAAAAATTAGATTACCGGAGAAGAACTCCCCAGCGGTGCGGTTAGTTCGGAGAAGCGACTCCTGCCCGATGTAGTAGTAGTCGCCGCCGCTCCCGGCAGAGCTGAGGTGGTTTTGAATGGCTCTGAGGCGGTGCTGAGCTGAAGAGTCCATGAATGTAGCTTGAGCTTCTCTTCTGACCACAGTGAGGTCTCTGCTGAGCTTCAACCTTGGACGCGAGGCACACTTTTCAATGTATGGTGACCAGATGAGATAAGCGTCTTTATGTATATTAGGTAAAAAGAGAGGGACGTTGATTATTGTCTGTTGCGATATGAATGTAGGTGAGGTAATACAATTGATATATATATATATATATATATAAACGCTAGCGTTGAATCGTGATTGATTGGTGTTTTAAATTAAAATTTTTGCAATAATTCTGATGTTTGGAGCTATCAATGAAATATGCTGAGGTTCGGCAGGGAATGCCGGCGTGGCAGAAACTGCGTGCCTATCCAAACACGTACTTACAGCGGGCAACTACAACGATTGTGCTGCCTTCCGTCGTTGCACGCAAGACCTAAGGACGACCGTCATCGTTAATGGTGAAAAAAAAAAATTATCACCGATGTTTTGTTTATCAAAATTTATAAAAAAAAAAAATTTATTAAATTTCAACACATATTATTTTTATATTATTTTTTTTAAACCATCCAAACATTAGCATAATTTGTGATAATCATTATTACCAATTTTCCATTTCAATTGATGGAATTTTGGCTAGCAATTACTTTAGAGGAAATTTTCGACTGCAGCTAAGCAGGTGAAGGGAGTTGGGTTTAACTTTGATACGAAGTCGTGTGGAGTGTTAAAACAAGCATAAGTTAACAAAATTGAAATTTTTTGAAATTTAGAGAGCGTTTGGAGTGATAAAAGTGAGATAAAATGTGATTTAGAAAAAATTTTTTGAGTTTGGTATACACATCTCAAACCGTATTTTTTTAAGATAAACAGTAAAATTCTTATTCCGACGAATTGAATTTCTGTTTGGACGAATTCAAAATTTTGGGCAGTCATAACTTTTTTGCACTATAATCCGTCCAAACGAATGATAGAAACTGTTTGAACAGAAATTAGTTGCGCGAATTTGTCAGAACAGTTTCTACAATCCGTTAGAACGTTTTTTACGACTCCACAAAAAAAGTCAAAGTGGGTGTCATTTAATAGTTTGTGAGTCCATAGTGAGAATGGCGAAAAAATTTTTATTATTTGATTAATCGAATTATAGTTATCGACTTTCTTTTGAAAGGTATTAAACTTTTTTTGAACTTTGAGAAGGTAAGAATGTGTAAAAAATATAATAGATATTTTTAGAGATTTTCATCAAATTTTTGTGCACCAAATGCACCCTTAAAGCGTAAAATATTATTTTAAAATGATAGTTGAATATTCGTATTCAATTTTATAAAAAATCGTTAAAAATTATCAAAAGTAAAGCATGAAAAAACTTTAGTGAAGAATTTTAAAAAGATTTTTGAAATTTTATAAAATTTTTTGGAACATATGTCAGTCTAACTTTTTAAAAAATTTGTCAAAATTCGTTGAAACACAATATAATAGTTTGTTACAATAAATTTTGACAAACTTTTTTTAAAAAGTTTTAAATTTTTTAGAGTTTGAAAAACTTAAAAATTTTGAAATTATTTTAAAGTTTTTTGGACTTGGTTGGAGCTCTAAATGATATTATTATTTTTATAATTTTTATGGTGAAAATTTAATTAATTCTTCTATTTGTGATTAAAAAATTTCATTGCCTACAAAATTACAATAATTAATAATAAAATTATTTATTTTTAAGATCAATTAGTTAATTATTTTATTCTAAGTTCAATTTATAATTAATTTATCTTAAAAATTATAAAAAAAATATATTAAAAAGTACATAAGGTCAATGAGTCATCTATATAAAAAAACATGACGCTTTTTTAATATGTCTCTCTCATATATTAAGATTCAACAGTTAAAAATTATTTTTTATTTTATTCAACTGGTTGAGATTATTTTTGTATTTTTAACTTCCCGTTCAATTCTTATTTTAGTAAATCCCACTATTATCTATCTCATAAAACGGTTTGGGCATTTTAAATTTTACCATATTTCAATAGTGAAGATCATGTACAAATTAAAATTGCTAACTTAAATTTCACCAAATTATGATTTTTAGGAAGTTGAACCTTCCAAGTTAAAAATCATAATTTATATTTTCTTTTATGGTACTTATAAAAAATTAATTGAGGAGAAAGAGACCAAAACACATATGGTAACTGTCGGGACTTAAAGTTTAAAAAAAAAAATTAAAACTCATGAATTATCATAATTTTTTCGATTTTAACATTTTGTTCAAAGTTTTAACTATATAAAAACTTATTACTAATTTTGTTTAGGGCATCAAGCATAAGTTATTTCTAATTTATATTGGCATTTATATAATAAGATCAACGGTTGAGATTTTGGTTTATATTTCCAATGACTAAGATTTATTGCTCTGTTGGAGGGAGAAAGACGGTGTGGGCGTGGTTGTAAGCCGGGGGGTAACATCGCGCGATGTTAGCCGGCTACCCTCGTGCGATCGTGGCCATTCGACTTTTCGCGCGCGTGATCCTGGTCGTTTTTTTTTTTTTTTTTCAGCCATCCGCACCATATTCGCCTCCTTTTTTTTTTCAATTTTCAGAAAAAATAAATTAAAACGAAAACATAAAATAATAACAAAAAAATGACAATATTGTCAAACGGGCATAAGAAAATTAATGTTTTTTACTTTTTTTTCTTTTTTAAACATAGAAAAAATTAAATTTTTAATAATTAATTAGTAATTAATTAAAAAATAACATTTTTTCCTAAACCCAGCATCGCCCGTAATGTCAGCCATTAATTTTTTAATTGACAATACTGTCATTTTTTTGCCAGCAGACATCGTGGGCGATGCTGTGTTTAGTAAAAAAATGTTATTTTTTAATTAATTACTAATTAATTATTAAAAAAATAATTTTTTTCTATGTTTAAAAAAGTAAAAAAAATTAATTTTTTTCTATGTTTAAAAAAGTAAAAAAAATTAATTTTTTAAGGTCCGTTTGACAACACTGTCGTTTTTCTGTTGTTATTTTTTATTTTTTGTTACCATTTATTTTTTCTGAAATTAAAACAAAAATTGTGTAAATAATTAAAAATAAATTTTTTTCCTAACCACAGCAACGCCCGTGATGACATCGCAAGCGATACTGTGTTTAGGAAAAATTTTATTTTTTAATAATTATTAATTATTAAAAAATTAAATTCTTCTATGTTTAAAAAAAGAAAAAAAAAGTAAAAAAAAAGTTAGTTTTTTAAGGCATATCGTTTTCTGTTGTCCTTTTTTGTTGTTATTTTTTCTTTTTTGTTTTTTGTTACCATTTATTTTTTCTGAAATTAAAACAAAAATTGTGTAATTAATTAAAAAATTAATTTTTTCTATGTTTAAAAAATAAAAATAAATAAAAAAGTTAATTTTTTAATGCCCGTTTGATAATATTGTCATTTTTTTGTTGTTATTTTTTGTTGTCGTTTTAATTTATTTTTCTGAAAATTGAAAAAAAAAAAGAGACGAATGTGGTGTGGATGACTAAAAAAAAAAAAAGAACGGTCAAGATCATGCGCGCGATGTTAACCCGCTACCCTACTTCCGGTTGGACACACCTATTGG
Source organism: Vitellaria paradoxa (assembly GCA_019916065.1). Taxonomy (NCBI): domain Eukaryota; kingdom Viridiplantae; phylum Streptophyta; class Magnoliopsida; order Ericales; family Sapotaceae; genus Vitellaria; species Vitellaria paradoxa. The sequence goes on along the minus strand of CM034241.1, from coordinate 43,037,802 downwards.
GCTGAAATTCACTACAGGGGCTGCAGTGAAAAGTGAACTGTTGAGATTTATTTACACTTAATCTAATGGTTCTAATTTATTTTAATTAAAAATATTTTCAAAATAAAAATAAAAATTTTAAAAATCTGATTGGAGCACAAATAATGTGGAATGCCAATAGTCACATATCATTGAAATTCAAATAAATCTTAACCATTTATTCTTCCACTGTAACCCCTGCAGTGAATTTCTTCGCTGCAGTCCGTATAACCCCTTTTTAAATGGTAGATATTTTACACGGGAGAGGAATTACATACATGAAAATACACACACATATATAGGTACAAACTAACGGCAACTTGGGCTTTGCCCAGGCGATGCAAATGTTTTTAACTTATTAATATTAAAAAAATAAAAATATCTTCAAAACAATAAAAATAGATATTTATGTTAAGAAATACTAATATTCATAAATTCACATGTCAAAGTAAATAGAAAAAAAAAAGTAAACATAGTCATCAAATTTTCAAAATAGTATTCCAAAAGTACAACTACAAAAAATATAAGGGTAAATTATACTTAAACCCCCTCAATATTTAGGTAATTACACCAGACCCCCTTAACATTTAAAATTGACAAATATCCCCTTATTTTAAAATATTGTTAACCCCTGACCTCCCTCCGTTAGTCTGCCGTTAGGGTTTTGGTTAAAATGATTACGTCAGTCAAAATATTTTTCTAATATACCAAATTTACCCCTTCACTTATATATATATATATATATATATAAGCTTTTTGGAGCTCCTACGAAACTGTTTGGGAAACAATAGAGGAAGTTCATCAAGGTCGTCGGAACTACGGACACTGCCAACCATGGGAAGGTCAGGAAGACCTTCATCCCCCCCTCTCTCTCTCCCCCTCCCAAGCCTAAAAACTATTTTCAATTATTTCACTTCCTTCCCTCTCCCACTTCCATTTCTCGCTTTCCTATATTATATATATATATATAACGGTGCAAATATCTATTTTGTGGTTGATTGAAGAAATCAAGGGTTTTGGGTGCTCAAATTTGAAAGATTTAGTATTTTTTTCTTTCATTTTTGGATACTACTTTGTGGATTCCTTCATCTTTCGTCGCTTCTAAACTGATTATGGGATTGATTCGAGCTCGACCATGGCCCAGTTGTTGGGGTCCTTCAAAATAAGGGGTATTTGTTAATTTCAAATGTTGAGGGGTGCTATGTATAATTACTCAAATGTTGAGGGGGTCTAGATGTAATTTACCCAAAATATAACATTTAACTTCATTCTTTTAGTCCCATCCACCTCCAGCATATTAAGTAATCACCTATTAAACAAAAAATATTTAGAATTATCTCTTAAAATATATAATATTTTCTTAAAAAATTATTAAAAGTAAATAAAAGGTTGTGTAGCATTACGTAAATCGCATGGGTTCCTGTTTTTATTTTATCTTATCAAATACACATCTCAATCATCAATGTAAAAGATAAAAGCGACAGTTGATATATATCTTGCTTTTTGTTTCATTTCGCTTTTGATAGAAAATAGGATCTCAATTTTAATTAAAAAAAAAACAACAAAACAAAACAAAAAAACTACAAATTATACACTAATATGTATGCAGTGATATATATGAAATAACACCCTTGTAAATTTTTTTTTTTATAGAGAGGAAATTGCAAAAGTTTACACAGAAGAAGGGAACCCAAAAGTCTTCAATTGATGGGCGGATGTGTGTAGAGAAAGAGAGAAAGAAAAAGAGAGAGAGGAAATTGAAGAAGAAAATGATTGCTAAGTTGAACCCAAAAGTTTTATAGATGATGGGCGGGAGTATTGTGGAGAGAGAGAAATTTGGAAAAGAAAATGATTATTGAGTTTCATTTTTTTATTTTTTATTTTTTTTTATGATTCTCTTTTAATGAAACTTGTATTATTATTTATTCCAAGTGATGAACGGGAGTACTGTGTAGAGAGAGGGGGAGAAATTTAATGAAATTTTTATTATTATTCATTCCAGGTGATGGGCAGGAGTACTACGTAGAGAGAGGGAGAGAGAGGAGAAAGAAATTTATTTCAAAAATAAAATCAAAATTCTATAAAAAAAAATGAATAGAGAGTAAAAAAGTATATCACGTAGGATGAGGGTAAAGGAAATGAGTGAGAAAGTACATGAATTTAGTATTATGGTATAGATAAGAATATAAGAGATAAAATATTATTTTAATATTAGATATAGATAAATAATATAAATTTATAAAATAACTCAAATATTGAGTATTATTAATCAGTTAAAATTTATCAACATGACTAACTTAAAATTGAAAATTTTCTAAAAAAAAGTTATTTCCAAACTTAAATAATATTTTTGACATTTTTTATTTTTAAATTTAAAATATAATAAGAGTTTTTATTATAAAAGAAGTTATAAAAATAAAAAAAAGTTGAATAATAGAGAGTGCTACATAATATTTGATAATAATTTTTTGATTGCTTTATAAAAATAACTCTAATAAAAAAAAATATAGTACGTGCTTTATAAAATAAAATAAATATAGTCAATGTAACTAATTTAATTTTAAAAAAATAACTACTTTTGAATCTAATTAATATTTCAGTATTCTTTTATATTTTATATTTTAAACATTTTAAGAATTGTTATGAGAGAAATAATCTAATTATTATTTAAGCATTTTTTGTGTTTTTAATTTAATTTAATTTAATTTTTTTTTATATTTTTAATTTAATGCCTAATGTATTTGAAATTTATAAATTTTATAATTATATATAAGTAAGTGAGTCTTTTTTTTGGAACTCATAAATTCATTCATATTGAATTTATAAGCGAATGGGTCTTTTTTTCGAAACCCAGGTAAGTAGGCCCCTTTTTTTCGAACTCATAAGCTCTTTCACATGCATTAAAATCATATGCCATAATTCTAATAGTTTTATGTATAAATGAAAAAGTGAAATTGTAGTCTTTTAGTAATGTGGAACAAATAAACAAAGGAATGAGAAAAGAAAAGAAGATAGAAATTTTAAAATAATTTAAAATTCTGTTAAAAAAAAAAAAGGAAAAGTGGAATAAAGTGTAGAGAAATATGCCACATAGGATGAGAGTGAAGGAAAGCAGGAGAAAAGAACTACATTATTTTAGCATTATAATATAGATAGATACATGTCGCTTAGTTTCAAGTGTACATGAACAAACAACCATATATAGCAAGCCAAGCTCTTTTCTCTTTGTCATCACTCTTCATTTGTTTATCAGTTCAAGTCAAGTTCTAATTTTCTTCCTTGCAGAGGCTTCAATAGCACCCATTTCTCAATCTCAATTCCTTTTTAACAAGACACAGCACAGGCCCAGAAAAGCTCCGCCGCACGGTGCTTTTCAAATATTTTGCAGGTAAGTCTCTTTATCTGGGAAAGGAGTGATCGTGATGCCGGTGAAGAAGAAGAAGATGACAGCGGTGGTGGTGTCTGTGGTGACGGCAGTGGAGAAGCCGAATATGTTGGAAATATACCTACCAATTTAGAAAACAGAGTACAAAATGGAGAAAAAAATACAGAGCCACAGTGCAGGAAAGTGTAAAGGAAAAGGAAGATAAACACTCAAACTAATATTTTCTGATATGCACTGATATTGCTTTTTGAGATACCACCAAAACAGGAACAAGACTTGCTATTTAAAGAAAAAAACACCACAAACTGCACAAATTCGTGGGCCTAAAGAAGTGGAAGTAGTTCTACAAACCAAACCATAACTCCATGACTCCATAATTTCCTCAACTAAATAGACCCACTAATTGATACACTAAACAACTAACTTAGTCAACAGTAGCATAAAAATAGGAACTAACTAAGCATCACATTTCATCACTCCCCCTTGATGCGAAACCAGATACACCAAGGAGACTTCTGAATTTAACAAATTTGGAGTGAGAGAGTGCTTTAGTAAAGCCATCAGCAACTTGTTCAATGGTTGGACAATATTTCATTGCAATTTCCCCATATGCAACAACATCTCTGATGAAGTGGTGACGCAGCTCAATATGCTTGGTTCTACCGTGGAAGACCGGATTCTTTGTCATTGATATGGTGGCCTTGTTGTCACAGTAAATCTCTGTTGAATGCTGCTGGTTTTGCTGCATATCTGCAAGAATTCTCTTCATCCAAATGGCTTGGCAAACAGTTGCAGTTGCAGCAATGTATTCTGCTTCTAATAATGATAGTGCTGTAGTAGCTTGCTTCTTCGAACTCCATGAAACAGCACCTGAACCAAGGTTGAAAATATATCCACTTGTGCTTTTTCGATCATCTACAAAACCAGCCCAATCACTGTCAGTAAAACCAACTAATTTAAAATCGAAAACTGGTTTATACCAAATTCCATAATCTGCAGTAGCACATATGTATCTGGGGATCCGTTTGGCTGCTCCAAGATGATGCTTCGAAGGACTGTGCATGAACCTGGAAACTAAACTAACAGGAGACACAATATCTGGTCGTGTATGAGTCAAATACATCAATCCACCAGCAATGCTTCTAAACCACTTCTCATTAGCTTTTGCAGTCCCATCACGCATAACCAGCTTCTCACAAATATTCATGGGTGTAGCAGTAACTTTGCAATTGAGCATTTTATATTTCTCAAGTAAGTCAGTAGCATACTTTTCTTGAGAAATAAAAATGCCATTCCCTGTTTGTTGAATTTGAAGACCCAGAAAATAATGCAACAACCCCAAATCTGTCATATCAAACTCACACATCATGCTTTCTTTAAATTCTCTAATAAGAGTATTAGAAGAACCTATGTAGATGATATCATCAACATAAATGCAAACGATAAGCACACCAGTACTATTCACCTTCACATACAAAGTAGGCTCACTATCACTTTTACGAAAAGCATTTTGTCGTAGATAGGAATCAAGTCTACCATACCATGCTCTCGGAGCTTGTTTGAGACCATAGAGAGCTTTCTTTAACTTGTAAACTTTCTCTTCCTTACCATCAAAAACAAAACCTTGTGGTTGATCAACATACACATCTTCATTCAAAGCACCATTTAAAAATGCTGATTTAACATCAAATTGGAAAATATTCCATCTCATTTGAACTGCCAATGCCAGAATTATTCTCACAGTTTCAAATCTAGCAACGGGAGAATAAGTTTCAAAATAATCAACTCCAGTCTTTTGTACGTACCCTTTAGCGACCAACCTTGCCTTGTATTTCTGCACACTCCCATCAGCATGGTACTTCACTTTATAAATCCACTTTACACCTACAGCATTTTTCTCCGGCGGTAAATCAACAAGCTCCCATGTGTTGTTTCTTTCAACGGCATTCATTTCTTCCTGGATTGATATTTTCCATTTCTCTTTTTCAGCTGCTTCTTCATAGCTTGTGGGTTCAACAACCATAAGAGCAAGAGAAGTTGCATAGATCTCTCTCAAGGATCCGAACTTTCTTGGTGGGATTTCACTTCCATTGCTGCTAGAAGAACCTGCTGAGAGCAAAGGAGTTATTGATTGAATTGGCTCTGCTGGACTCTTTACTAGAGATGATGCAGGTGACGCTGTCTGCATCTCTGGTTGTATTGTTTCTGGCAACACTTGGAGACCTGGTAAGTTATGATTTCTTTCATCATTCCACTGCCAGCTGCTGCTTTCATCAAACACAACATCTCTACAAATGATTAGCTTCTTTGTGATAGGATTATACAAACGATAACCTCTGGTTTCTTCACTATACCCCACAAAAATATATTTTTCACTCTTCTTATCCATCTTAGCACGATCACTTGAGTCAATCAAAGTATATGCAATACTACCAAAAATTTTCAGATTACTTACATTGGGCTTAGTCTTCCACCATGCCTCATAAGGCGTCATGTTCCTCACTGCCTTAGTTGGAGAAATATTGAGAAGATGGACTGATGTAGCTACTGCTTCAGCCCAGAAATCATTTGAGAGTTTTTTCTCATTCAACAAACTTCATGCCATTTCTACAACCGTTCGATTTTTCCTTTCTGCGACACTATTCTGCTCTGGAGTTTTCCTTACTGTTAGCTGCCTGCGATGCCCAATTCTTTGCAAAACTGAGTAAATTCTTCAGATAAAAACTCTTCCCCTCTGTCTGTTCTGAGGGTTTTAAGTTCACGACCACTTTGCTTCTCTACAAAAACTTTGAACTCCTTAAATTTTTCAAACACCTCTGATTTCTGAATAAGAAAAAACACCCAACTCATACGAGAAAAATCGTCAGTAAATAAGAGAAAATATTTACTCTTGTTTAAAGACAATGTTCTCATTGGCCCACAAATGTCTGCATGAACTAATTCTAAAGGCATCTTGGCTCTCCAAGCTTTCCCAACTGGAAATGGCAGCTTGTGTTGCTTACCATAAATACAACCTTCACAAACATTGTTGGCATCAGCAATAGATGGCAGCCCCGACACCATACTTTTCTGACTCAATAATTTCAGCCCATTAAAATGCAAATGTCCATATCTCAAATGCCAAATATGATTACTATCAGCATTAGCAACCAAAGCACAATCATCCAACCATGATAATTCAAGAGGAAACATTTTATTTTTTGTCATTTGGATCTTAGCAATAGTCTGCTTAGAATTTTTAATTTCACACACATTATTATAAAACAGAACTGAATACCCTTTTCTCATCAACTGACCCACACTAAGCAAGTTAGTTGCCAAACCAGGAATGAAATAAACATCATGGATCAGTCTTTCAATACCTGAATTTGTTTTTACTACAATGGTTCACTTCCCTTCAATCTGAACAGCCTCGCCATTTCCAAGTCGCACGTTAGTTCGAATTGAACTATCCATGGTACGGAAAATATTCTCTTACCCAGTCATATGATTGCTACAACCACTATCTAGAAACCAAACATTATTCTCACTTTTATTAGGATTAGAATAAGCAAGAAACAAACTACCTTCCTCTTCCTTTCCTTCGACAAAATTGGCTTACTGCTTGCCTTTTTCCTTGTCCCAACACTTTGCTGCAATATGCCCAACCTTCCCACAATTATGACACTGCTGTTTGCCTTTTTCTTTGTCCCAGCACTTTGCTGCAATATGCCCAATTTTCCCACAATGATAACATTGCTTATCTCTATAATCTTGTATTTGTTGTTGCTGCTTCTTGTCTTGCCAATCACTTTGCTGTCTCGAATCAAACCTTCCTTGGCCTCTTCCACGACCACGACAATCTCCTCTACCTCGACCTCTACCTGGCTGCTGCCTTTGACCAGAATTGCCTTCACCAAATTTGCCCGAAAGCTCCACCTTGGATTGAAAGGCATGCTCTAGATTCTTTTCAATTGACCTGTTAATTCTTGCTTCATGTGCTAACAGAGAACCCTTTATTTCATCAAAAGACAAAACAGACAAATCCTTAGATTCTTCAATAGCTGCAACAACATAATCATATTTATTCGGAAGACTTCTCAGTATTTTTTTCACAATTTTCTGATCTGAAATTTCCTCCCCATAGGCTCTCATTTGATTCAAAATAGTAGAGATTCTTGTATAAAAATCTTGAATAGACTCACCACTTTTCATGAAAATTGTCTCAAAATCTCTACGAAGTGTCTGCAACTTCACCATAGTTACCTTGCTATCTCCATGGAACTCTTGCTTCAAGATGGTCCAAGCTTGTGTCGATTTGGTAGCACCAGCAATTCTTGAGAAAATGGGTTCTGTAACAGCTTGTTGTAAAATAACTAAGGCTTTTGCATCCTTCTTGCGAAGCTCTTTAACATCGGCCGCTGTCTCCACAAAACCTTTATCAACCAACTCCCAAAGTTCTTGTGCAATGAAAAAGGTCTTTATTTTAATACTCCAAAATTCATAATTATCTCCACCAAATATTGGAATCAAGGGTTGAGAAGCATTGAGACTGTTACCGTTTGACATAGTTGCAAATAACTTACACAGACCTTCTGTCGAACAGCTTCTGGGCATAGAAAAATTGCTCTGCTACAGCAAGCAACCTCCACAAATCAACGCCTAACGTCAACCGAACCTGGCTCTGATACCAAAAACTGTTGGAAATATACCTACCAATTTAGAAAACAGAGTACAAAATGGAGAAAAAATATAAAGCCACAGTGCAGGAAAGTGTAAAGGAAAAGGAAGATAAACACTCAAACTAATATTTTCTGACATGCACTGATATTGCTTTTTGAGATACCACCAAAACAGGAACAAGACTTGCTATTTAAAGAAAAAAAAAAACACCACAAACTGCACAAATTCGTGGGCCTAAAGAAGTGGAAGTAGTTCTACAAACCAAACCATAACTCCACGACTCCATAATTTCCTCAACTAAATAGACCCACTAATTGACACACTAAACAACTAACTTAGTCAACAGTAGCATAAAAATAGGAACTAACTAAGCATCACATTTCATCAGAATAAACAGTACTTGGGTGAGGCAAAGGGGTTCGTGGAGGAAATGAGAGTTGTGGCAATGAAATTGCACGCCAAGGACCAAGCGAAAGAGGGGAAGAAGGAGTACTAAGGGTCTACCAGTGGCGAAATGGGAGCCTTCCATTGATGGGTACTTGAGATTTCTAAGGACAGCAAGTTGGTGTATGACACACTTGAGAGGATTGTCAAAAAAGCTGCTTTTCCTAAATACGCTGAGTTCAGGAATACAAGATTGGAAAGGTCAGAAAGTCTGGCGAAAGATTTAGAATGGTTCAAAAAGTGAGGTATACCATTCCTTAACCATCATCTCCTGGTGTTAGCCATGCTAACTATCTCGAGGAATTATCAAAGAAGGATCTTAGAATCCTAAAGCATTCATTAATTTGCCACTTCTATGACACTTACTTTGCCCACACTACTGGTGGTAAAATGCTTGGGAAAAAGATTGTCGAAGAGATACTGAAAAATAAGGAGTTAGAATTCTACGAATAGAATGATGACATTTCCCAATTGTTGGAGGGTGCGAGAGAAAAGCTGAATAAAGTTGCAAAGAGAGCTAGACTAGAGAGGTGAAGAACCACAAAAACACAGATTTTGAAAACATTAAAATAAATAATAAACAATAGATTTTAAATACTTTTTATATAAGAGATTTTAAATTAATATTTTAAAAAATGTGATAATATTTATAATAAATAATAAAATTTTATACCTTAATATTTTTTGATTAATGATTTTTATTTTTATAGATTATTTTTATATTTTTTCATATACGTTTGTTTTATAAATTTAATTTTGAGCTATTTATACGTCAAATTATATTTTTGTACCGTTAGATATGAGTAATTACTGGTGATTATATATACCTAATCTGATCTAATCTAACTCAATTTTTCAAGTGACAGTTAAGGTCCAAGATAAACCAAAATAAGTTGGCCCACATCGCATCAATAAATCGTTATAAATATTTCTTCAGTTACAATAATTTACCACGAATTTATAAACCAACAAAATTTCTCCTATTTTTATATACTAAATATTAATGTTCTGACATTATGCCAAGTGATATTGGCGCTATTTGAAGCACACAAAATTTCTCCAATTTTTTTAAAAAAATCTTCAATTGTTTTTAATCTATTCTAACTTTTTTCAATAGTGGTTATATATGCTTAATCTGATTCAATTTGACTCAATTTTTTCAGTGACAATTAAGGTCCAAACTAAACCAAACTGAGTCAACCCACATCACATCAATAAACCGTTACAAATATTTCTTCAATTACAATAATTTACCACTAATTTATGGACCAATAAAATTTCTCTTATTTTTATGTACTAAATATTAATGTTCCGCCATTATGCCAAATGATATTGGCGCTACAAGAAGCACACAAAATTTTACCAATTTTTTTCTAAAAATTAATTTAGTTTAATTTTTTCAACTTTTATTAGTTTTTAGAATTAATTTCTTCAATTTTTACCAATTTTTGGAGTAACACACCAAATGTCCAACAATGATAGAGTTGGTAAGAAATGATTTTTTTTTTTTTATACTTCAAACGCTGCTGTAATCATTATTACTTACTTTTATCAGGTTATTTCACAAATATCTTCTAGGCAGGTTTTTTTTTTTTTTTTTTTTGTTTAAAACAAAGGAGGGAGGGAGGGGGAGAGAGAGAGAGAGTTGTACAATATTGCTAAAATACCAAGGCAACATTATTATTACAACAATTTATTGTGACGTCAACATATAAAAACAATTAACAAACAAGCTTTCAAATGCATAGTAAAACTGTTTATACAAAAAATGAACTTCTCTACTTTTCAATTAAAGTTTTTAAATAAATCAAACAGCTTAAACTCAATTCCTGCCTAATTTCTTAAAAATTTGTTCATGGTAAGCTTAAAATAAAATTAAACATAATTTAAACACAATTTAAATTCGAGCTCAATTTAATAAGTTTAAATTTGTATAAATCAATCGATCTACACAAGCTTTTCTCGAATAAAATCCGACTATAAAAATTTAAAAATAATCTAATTGTAGCCTAACCAAAGTCAAATTTGTGTTTTTTCAACCTAACTAAAGTCAAATGCGATCCAAGCAACACGGCCACGAAAGGAGAAAGTCAAAACATTAAAGCACAATACATTGACTCCTTTAATTGTTTTGTGGTTGGCATTTGTTTAATTCTCGCGTCATTTATCTGCCTCTTTTTTTTTTTTTTTTTTTTTTTTTTTTCCTTCTCCTCTCTTTTTCTCCAGATGTGAATGTGCTAGCTGGGAACTTTTTTTGGTTCAAATTTTTGTTGTCTTTGGAAAGTCACATCTTTTAAAAGGTAAGCATTACATGTGTTCACGCCAGGTTAATTATTACTTAAGCTGTTAATTCCCTGTTTAGAACGATAAAAAATTTTTAAAAATAAGTATAACACACTTATAAATTTTAAAAATTATTTATTTTCTATCTTACTGTACGATTTATAAACTCATAATTTATCTCATTTTATCTCTTTTTTGTCACTCTAAACGCACACTAAACTTCAAACTAATAGTTTTTGACACACACGCTAAAACATATATTTAATTATAATATAATTTTATATAACTCAACATGCATCAATAGTCTATTAAGAAATGGAATTTAAAAATATAAAATGATAACTCAACTGGTAAAATCTTAAATTTATTTCCCCGTAGTCATTTGATTAAATTTTCTCAGTGCAATTGAAAACTTATTCGATCCTTAACTTCAAAGTTTTAAGAAATTAATTGAGGTGCATACAAGTTAATTTAGATACTCCAAGTCATAAAAAAAATGTTATTTAAAGTCAAAACGTTGTGTGGTGGAAAATCATATGGGTTGAGAAAGTTTATAAATTGACTAGGTATAATATAATGCTACGTATGTAAGATAAATGCTGGCAATTAATTAAGCAAGTACTTAACGTATTCCTTTGCCCCTGAAAATGATATATATACTTATTATATATAGCTTAATGATTTTGTTTAAAACGTTTTAGGTCATGAATAAGCTTGTTGGTATATTTTTAGATAAGAGGTGTTTATCAATGAGAACACTCCATTTTTATCTTGGATAATACTCCATTAAAAAATAATTGTCAAACTCTTAAACTTTCCCCCCCCAAAAAAAAAAAAAAAAAAATTCCTCGTTGTAATACTTTTATTATCAAATCTGTTGCTTAAGCTTTTAAAAACAATTTCAACATGGGGCAAAATATATATATATATACATATATGAAGAAAATGGACGGAATTTCTCTCAATTTTGGCAAAATGGCCCCTTTTGGTGGGATAGCAAGATAGTTGATTTTTCTACCTCCTCTAGGACTATTTGGATCTATTATAACACTTTTCTTGTATGTTAAAGTCATGATTTATACTTATTATCTAAAAAATAAAGTAAATACTTGAGCAAAACGAGTGACTGTAACAAAACAAGCAGAGCACAGGCATCTACTGATTTATGTTTATATTGATTCGCAAGAACACAGAGAAAATTGGGAGGTAGTATAGTACAGCGATAGTATAGATTTGTTACTTCACAAAAAACTCACTTTGATTCAAGAAGAAATACGAAGAGACTTATTTTGGAGTTTGGTTGTACAGGAAAAGCGTTGGAAAAGCATGGGAACTTGTTGGAAGCTTGCGGGAAGATCGCTTTCGCAAGTGTTAGCCTAGCAGTTTTTTGAATTATTTTTCAGAAATTTAATTCGCCAAGAGTTTCGTGATATATATTATATATATATTCTAGGACATATTATATATCAGTATGAATAACAAATTAGGTTTTTCAAAAACTAGCGTTGGAAAAAATATCTAATTAAGAATAAAATGATAGGATTATTATCTAAGGGTTTTTTTTTTTAAGATTTTCACATCACTTTCTTGTTATCTTCTTACTTTATTGTTGGAGTTTTATCGTAAAAATCAAATCTTATTGTACCTCTAAACGTAGATATATTACCGAATCACGTAAATCTTATATTCTTCCTTTGTGATAGTTTTCTTATGTTTGTTTATTTTGCTATTATTTATTTGTGTATTGTATGAAAATGATCTGATATTTATTTTGCTAATATTATGGGATGTTTGTTTTAGCGTCATCAATATGACAAATTACAATTAGGCAAAGACCCTATTCTGCCCGAAACTCGTCCCTAAAAGTTTGGATGTATTGAATCATTAATATCTAATAGAGCTAACTTACTCTTCAGCAAATTTACTAGATGACTATGTCAGCGCCGAGAAGAGAATGAGCCAATTACTACCCTTTTAGGAAGTTACTCTCCCTATAATATTTTTGTTGTCAGGTGTTGCTTAGGTGGTGGATATTGGGTTCTACGTTTTCTTTATGAATTAAATAAATTGAGAAGTTAAGCCCCAAAAAAAAAAAAATGAAATTTTACTCATGAATGTGAATGCCTTCACTAAGAGGAAAAGTATAAATACATTTTTTTTTTATTTTTCATAAATGTTTATGTTCTTTTAAATACTCAATTTTAAGACCAATGCAAAGCAAGTTTTGTAGAGTGATGTATGCGAGACACCCCATTGCATTATCGGGTTAGGGTGCTAAAGTATAAAATATCAATGGTGAGATTTTTTCTAAATATGATTCAACTCAAATTAAAAATTAATTTTAACCAAGTTATAATGAAGACCGTTAAATCGTATTTGGAAAAATCTCACTGTTAGTATTTTGCACTTCAACCCCCTCCTAACCCTGCAAATCACAAACAATTTACATTGATGTTACCTAGGTGAGTTGATTAGCAATCTTCACGTTAGAGGAACAATCCCTTAATTAAGCTACCCTTCCCAACCAACTTATAACTAAATAAATTATCTTTAATGCAAGCATTCAATTAAAATATAGAAACTTAAATCATATACAATGAATGAAACCAATTGATGTAAAAAATAAATAATAAGAATAATAATAATAATAATAATAATAATAATAATAATATAAGCAAAGAAAGAAACTGTAGTGAAGAATTTTATGTGAAACTCTATTTTTTAGAAAAAATAAAAAAACACTCAACCAAATTTTCTACTAAATTAACTTGAACAAAAATTTGATTAGTACCATATCCATCAGTCTCTCAACGCATATGACAAAAAGTTAAAAGAATTTTCTACTGAATTAACTTGAACAAAAATTTAATTAGTACCATATGCATCAGTCTCTCAACGCATATAACAAAAAGTTAAAAGATTGTTTCATCGAGTTTAAGTCCACACCCAATAACTTATTATAATTTATTATTATAATTTAAGTAGTTAAAATACGTTCACCTTACTTATTTTATTATATTATTATGACCGAAAAATTTTAAACATATGACCTCTCCAAATTGAGGTCTATGCCATTTGTTTAAGCTATGTTCGAATAAACTATCATTCAACTTAAACTAAATTCCACTCAAAAACTTAACATTTAACCCGGAACAGCAACCAAGTTTATATTCAAAATTCACGTCTTCATATCATCCGCGTTTATATTAAAATTATCTCAAATTTTAATAAACATGCTAAATAAATAATTTATTTAAAAATTAAATTAAGTCGCACCTAATTTTAGTTAATATATTCATTCTCACATTTTGAGTAAATATAATCGTTCAGCACCCACATCTGCCTAACTACTTGTTCGTGTCACATTTAAGCATTTTCTCAAATTCCCTTTTTATAATATGTTGAATTGTATTTTCATGCCGTGCCTAATATTATTAATCCTACATTTAATCCTTAAAAAGAAAAAAAATATTAATTCATTTAAATTTTTTTGAACTGAACCAAATATAATTAAAATGAGTAAAGCACTATTGATACCTAATATTCCCTTACCAGTAACGTCCACAGTCTACCCACCCCATTCATGCAATGGCTGTGAATATTTTACATTTTTCCAAAAAAATAAAAAAGGTCCTATTTGAACTATTGTTCTTCATCATCATCCTTAGAACCAAATTTAAGCAGCGCCTAGTGTCCTGCCCATGAAAACCCTAGAAGGCAAAATTTAACAAGAAAGAAGCTATGCAAAATCGATACTGCTGATACGACTGCGGTGAAAGTCATGTGCATCTTCCATAGAATGCCACACAGAGTTCACATTTGCGACCAGTCGAGATGACTAACAAAAAATGTTGGAAACTTTAAAATGCTGCCAGTCGAATTGGAGGAGGAGGAACAAGAGCATATATCATATCATCATGAGGTCTTTTTAACACTTCCACGTAACCAATTGACTGTTCAAAGAGAGGGAAAATGTCATGTCTTCTACTCCACTGCCCATTCTTAACCATTCAAGTTGCAACCCCTCCATCTGTACTGCAGCAATGCACTGGTGAAGTTTAGAAACTCACATTACATATCCTCCTATGCCTTCTCACTGTTAAGTCCTTAAGAAATTGTGATGATCACTGTAAGGTAAACTCAAGTAGAAATACAGTGAACAAGTATAAATATTATGCCTGCAGCTAACATGTACCATCTCATGCTGACCTTGGAGCCATAGTCATCTTCTCTGTTTTCTTCTAAAATAGTTCCATCAACTGCTGCGCTACATCTGGCATCAAATAGTCACGGATTTTTAATAAAAATAAAAATATTATCGGCATAAACAAAGAAGAAAATGTTTCTCATACAATTACTTCCACATGATGATGACATTCAATTCAATTGTATTCAGTAAGCCATGCACACAATTGATGAGTTTACAAATGCAGCTAAACTACGAAAACAAACAATACAAAACCATAACCCCGTCCAATAAATATACCACCACCACATGACTGGCCGGAAAGAAGAATTGTATTATCTACAGAGGATGTGGAAGATGGGCGGGGATTTGGGGGCCAAAGAAATTAATGCTGGTTAGTAAGCAGTTAAAATATAGAAGGAAACAAATCAAATCCTAATCACATATCCTAACAAGCACAATATGGGGGTGTAACCCGTGTTAGTATGAACTCCAAACAAAAGGGAACTGATGAACAGTATTGATGTAGTGAAGGACATAATTCAGAATTCCATGCATAACACAACAATTACAAACCAAATCTGGATTAAAATGTTTGGCTTTTGCTTTAATTTCATTTCAATAGGATCCAAGTTGGATACCACACCAACAAAGTGGAATTCTTAAGATAAACACCCAGACCTTAAGCTAGAATTAAGGGCGTTAGCATCCTTTTAACACTGTATTAGGGGCCATTTCGAAACTACAAAAGCTAGAATTTTGAGGTCTTCCACAAATTTAATGGTTTAATAACTTGAATGCACGTAAACTATGTACTAAAAATTATGTAACATTTGACTAACAGTATTGAATACCTTCGAGAATAAATGGTGGTGTTTGGAACTCCATTAAGATATTCTGGCATGAAGCAAGATCCAAATTTAAATATTTGGCAGCTAGATATGCAGCTCCAGCAGCAATCTGATGCGGTTTGAATTGAAGCCACAGTGAGCTTCGAAGCCTACATAAGAATGTACAATTTAGTAGAAGTAACCACTGTTTAGCATTGATTAAGAAACAAATGGACAATAGAACAAACCCATCTGGAGCAACACTAAAATGAAGAGGTAACATCTTGTACAAGATAGCATATTCTCCACATTAACACAAACAACATCAGCTTCAAAAAGTATGGGGAGGACTTGACAAACATATAATAGCAACGATATCTTGCAGTTTCATAAAACAAAATGCTAAGCCAAAGACAATAAAAAGCAAGCCAAGGCAATTTTCCCTTACCAACTAACAAAGCAGCAACCCAGGAGAATTTTTCCCAACAACCTTCTGCAAAATAGCTGAGAGAGTGCCAAAACTATAGCAAACATGGTATACCCATCTAGAGAACAAATCAACATCAACTCCCACGCCCAGTTCCGCTGCAGGGGAATTACAAATGGAATAGGAAATAGAAAAAGGCAACCCATATTCCAAGACATTAAACCACCCAAGCACTTGCCGGTGTCTTGTGCTTTATAGTTTAATCTGGAATGATTGATATAGGTCGCATGTCCTTGTTAATGCACTTTCTTGCTAATAGATATGAAAAGCAATCACATCTTCCAAAACGATTTCCACAAACAGCGTATCTTACATATTCAACTAATAAAGCCTAGAACGAATGGTCTGAGATCATAATCACAAATTGAGGCTGTTAATACTAATAAAAAAATAGTAAGCAGTAATTTCTTTTTTTTTTTTTTTATGATAGTTAGTTAGCAGGATTTTCTGCGTATTACCAAAATGGACAATGTCATTTCATAACATTAAGCCTGAGGTCATAGATAATAAAATCTGTAAAACATTAATATTCTGGAAAAATAGTTAGGGATAAGTACTCTAAAATATTCCTCCCAACCCCCCCCCCCAAAAAAAAAAAGAGCAGGGGGGTAGATTGTGATAAGCCATCACTAGGGTTAAAAACCTCAATTTTACAAAAGAAACGTCTATTTATTTTTTATTTTTTGATCAGTCAGACACTTGAGTTCCCAACAAACTCTAACCCATAGGTGGTGGAAAAACTCTCTTAACAGAGTAATTTATGCTCAAAATTCATGGCCTAGGGGAAAAAACCACCACACAACAGATAACTTGTATATACAGAAACAGCAGCACTGACACCTCACATGTCGCCACCTCTCCTGACAGAGCCCAAGCCACACACCGTTAACTACATTAAAAACAATTAAGATCCAGTCAAGTTATATCCAATTATTAATATCGAATTGTAACTTACTATAAAGCTTTCATTATAAACGTACGTAATTATTTATTAAGATCTAAATCAATAATTTAAAGATTACATCATCTAATACTTCGCACAACAATTGAGCACATCCCACCAAACCAAAGCAAAACCTTATATCCTAAAAGATTCATTTATCGGGATCCATCAGCTGATTTACCCTGTGCAGCCCTATAATTACTCAAGATCAGAACCTTCAAAATCCATCCTTGTACAGACGCCAGAAATTCTAGCCTATACTGGAAATAGTAAATACTGACAATATACGATGACTACATACCACAGATTTTAGCTCACTAATCCAAGGAACAAAAGAAGATAAGGGAGGAATAGACTGAAACAGAATATCAAAAAGAAACAAAGCACGGAAAGATTCAAAAACGTTGAAACAAACTTTTCATGGAGGACCACAATTTTATCGATGAGCAGGTTGGCTACAGGGAAGAGAAAGAAACAGGAGGAAATAAATGTGTAAATTAAGATCGGAAACCAATTCATTCAAACTGATTAGGGTATGTATGAATTTATGGGCACCCCTCAACAGTTTCCCGTAGTTCCAAACCCAATAATAGTCTAGCAAAATATAGATCAATTAAAAGGGAAAATTTTTAAAATTAAATAATATTTTGAATATATGAAATCAAATCGTAGACTAGGCAAGAAACATATTGAGTGTGCCCAGGGTCGCGGCATGTGTTAGTCTACATATACTTTGCAGGTTTATGGACCAGGAGCATTTAAAAAAAAAAAAAATTTAAATCTTATCTTCTCCACGATCACCACTCAAATTGAGCATTAAGCTAATTTTCTCCACTGCTTATGCATAAACCATAGCCTACTGGTTTTCAGTAGATACAGTATTGAGGGAATAGGAAAGAAAAAAGAAAGGTAAATTAAAAAAAAAAAAAAGGTTCAATAGAAAGAAATTTCATTATCCTCCCATATGGATGTGTAAATGTGTGGACAGGCTGCCTGGGGGATTGGTTATTCAGCTTACTATCCTTATACCCCAAAATGAACATAGGAAGTAAGTATGGGATTAATTTCAGTAATAACCCAACCTACTTGTCGGCCCAAAGTTTTTAAACCCGAATAAAAAGATTTTGGTGCTATTGTTATATAAAATTTATTGAAACCATTTCCAAAGTTTTTATAGAAAATTAAAAGTATGATAGTATTAAGAATATATTAATTTGTTGTGAAGATCCAAAAAAGGTTTTCGGAACCAAGCAAAACTTCAAAAGGGTAGTTGAAAACAATCAAAAGGGTGGTCCACTAGATCCCAATAGGCACGACAAAAACTCACCCAAACACCTTTTTATGGCATCTTTTGCCTATGCAACAGTGTCCTACATGGACACTAGTGAATGGGCAGCAACACTAATGAAACCCACATGATCGATTTCATATGACCACAGAGAAGTCAAAAGAGAGATGGCAAAACTGGTTCTGGAGCATCTGTTGCTATCCTCTATAGCCAATGACCAAGTTAAAATGCATATTCATGCAAAGGCATCCACAACACATCGGTGGTTCAACTTCAGATGTAAAAATAAACTTTCCATGAACAGCATATCAATCCGCCAGCTAAGAATATCATAAAGGCCAGCACGCTAATCTTGTATAGATCCTGCAATTATTTGCCAATCCAAAAAAATCAATATTTCATACCAAAAGAGCAATTACTCAAGAGGAAAGAATGAAGCCATTAACACAACTAAAAGCATTCTACTACAAGCATATCCTAATTCCCAAAACCTCAACAAATTTCAGTACTGACTGCCCCCCAAACCTCAACAAATCTGCAGTTTGTTTGAGATTTCGACACCTCAGTCAGAAACTAAAGAGATTAACAATTATAAACAGACAAGAAAATCCTACATCCCCCAACCCCCAAGCCAAAAAAATAAAATAAAACAAATTAAAAACACCATACAGCCCTCTGGATAAATTAGTTACAGAAGAACAGTGACACCAAAACAGAGTCTAGGAAGGATTATGGTCAGCAGTTCCATACAAGCACAGTAAGTTCCATATCCGCGCAACCAAGTAAACACATTGACAGGCAATAGAACCTTCTATTAAATATCACCCTGAACCTGCCCTAAATAACCAATACAACAAACAATGCAGTATGCACTTAAAACTCATGGCATCAACTGCATATTTAGAAAATCATGAAATTATGAAAATGATGAGCTTACCCTTCACTAATCAAATTCAGTGCCAAATTCACCAAAACTGTCTGTGTAAGGCCTAATTTGTCAAGAATGGACGTTAGAGGAGCATATGGATGCTGAACGTTAAGCTCAAAATCAAGAGTTGTCAATATCAATTGCTCAGCTTCAATCACACGTTCTCGATACTGCTCAAACCAATCCTATTCAAAAGCAGCCCATGTTAGGAAAGCATAAAGAACACACTAGCTCTAGCAAAACAAATTCAGAACACAACAACTTTTGAAGAATAATAAGTGGATATCATCAAAAATAGTCTAGTAGACCACAAATGTCTCGAAAATAGATTCATTGTAAAGCCTGAAATTTTACAGCATAATGAACACACTAGCTCTAACAAAACAAATTCAGAACACGACAACTTTTGAAGAATAATAAATGGATATCATCAAAAGTAGTCTAGTAGACCAGAAACGTCTCAAAACTGGATTCATTGTATAGCCTGAAATTTTAAAGCATACATGTTGAGGAAAAAGAACATTCCATATTGAATTATAGAAAGAACACTATAAGGTCATTTGATCATGCCAGAAGTTGCCACTTGATTATGACATCAGGAGTTTATCATTTGAAAGCAAATTAGAAGAAGGGGGGGCAACTATGATGTGGTGGTGCAAATTCAGTAATTAGAATTTCTCTACAAAACAAACTCTTACGGTTGCGTTCAAATCGCGGATTAATTAAGGGAGAAAGAGTTCAAATTTCCTTCTCCTGTTTGGCAGCGATAGAAAAAGGAGGGAAAAAGTATGAAATTTGATAAACGAAAAAATAAATAAATAAATAATTGATTTATTGAGAAATACCCTTTATTTTCATAACACAACCAAATAAGAATATGTATTTGGGATTCTATGTTTCCTTCTTTTCCCTTCCTTTTCTTTTCCTCACCAAATCCATGGTCCACACATACCATAAGGGTTTAAAATGAAAACCACATTTCTTCACGATGTCAAGGTTTTCTTGCAGTAATGATGCTCCACAAAACAACAGAACTGCTCTGCCCCCCACTCCCCGATTTATTTCATTTATTTATTGTGGGGGGAAAGGGGGTGGGGGAAGAAAGTGGGGGAAACTCCCCAAAAAAAAAGGAGAGAGAGAAGTACTCACAACAGGAAGCAGATAAGATAAGAAAGGAAAGTCCTGCTTGTGAAAAATTTCAGTTGATGCTCTCAACACGCTGTTCAAAGGGCGTGCTGTCTCCTCAGATTTTGCAGCTAGAAAAAGAGCAGCTGTAGAAATCAACTGCAAGAGAATTGAATCAATAACAGTAGCAAAATATGTCAGTCAAGGGTTGATGGGACAGAATCCAAGTCGATGCTAACTTTATGACAAAATCAACTAGCTATCTTCCCAAAATGAAATGATTGAAAAATTGCCAAATATACTCAAATGAAAGGATTAAACGCACATAAGATAATTAATATTTTTTTTAAACAATATATACACTTCTTACAAAAATAGCTAAATCTTCCACCTATAAAAGATAATCACATTTTAGTCCTCCTCTGGATAAGTGATCACAAAAGACAATATACGACAAACTATGCCTGGAAATGTTTCACAACGACCATTAATATTTGCAAACTCTACAGCACCACATAAGCAAAGTTTCTAAAGTTTTTGAAAAATAAAGCATGAGTTGGGAACTCACAAATCTATCATGGCAAGCATGCGATCTTCGAACAAAAAAAACGGTGGCATAAAACCATTGCAGTGCCAATAGTGGTTTGCGGCCTGTAAGCAAGTCCAGAAACAGAATTAGTACTTGTAAGGCTTAGGGAATGCTCAACACAAGATCAGTTCGACAGACCATTATTCAAATGCTCGGTATAGAAAGAAACTGTCGCTTCTGAAAAATATAATAAAAGATGTAAATACAAGAAAAGGAACCTACAAATCCAACCGCAACCCAAGATTCTGGAGGAAAGCACAATATGAATAACGCAAGTGTGTTTCTTGCAGTGCATCAATACCATCTTTCCTTGATGGAGAGCATCTTTCAATCTCGTCTCTTGACATAAAAACCAATTCGTCATCCTCAAACTTTGTCCGATCACGTTTATTGGCGGTAGACATGTAGCCACTGGCATCTGGTCTTGAAGGAGCAGGAAGGAGTACATTGCTGTTACATGTAGAAGGGCCATTATATGATTTGGGTTGACAGCGTCTCCCGCTATCTTCCCATGTAGAATTTGAAAATTTTCTCCTTTTCAAGGAAGGTGCAGCATCATTCTTAACATAACTCGCATGATAGTTATACTCCTTAGAACTCCTCGAATAGTCATAGAAATTGTTGGAATTCCTAAAGTAGTTGTTGCTATTATAGTTGTCAAAATTGTTGGTGGCCGCGATGGAGGAGTGGTTTCTATTGAAAGAGGACCTATAACCACCTACAATAGGGCCGCCTTGTGAATGGTATGTCCGTGAATGAGACATGATTCCTGTTGCATCATTCCAAAAAAGAAAGTAAAAATGAAAGAAAGAAAGAAAAAAAAAAAAAAAAAGGTTAGACAATTCAAATTGATAGAGATACCTTTGCATTATTAACAATGCAGTAACTTTGCCTATGGGGAACAAAATAGGCACCCCCAGTAGTACACATATATAAAAATACACTCCCTTTGTTGATGTTTGTCAGGAGGGTTACACAAGCCAAATATAGAAGAAGAATGATTCTGACTGTATCCTCTTGAAAATAAATACAAATTATCTGCAACATATATGGGGGGGGGGGGAGCACTCAACCAGCAACAAATGAATCCCAAATCATCACCAGATCAACAATTGTCATCCCATGCCAAGGATAGACTAGCAAACGTGTAATTTGACACTTGAAATTCCTGCTCGTGCTGAATGTACCAATTCAGTAACAGGACTATGAAATACTCAAACCTACAGATCCTTCTATTCATATGAACAACCTAATCTCCCAAAACCTCAATTTACCACCCATAAATATAAAACATAGTTGGTGGAAGCAAACATCTTTGGAACTAAAATTCCCCAGGGCAAGTAAACAACTAATATTCCAGGCATCCAAACAGACCCATACGATAAACCCGTAATTAGATACATGTATCAAAAGTTATTGTCTATCCGTCCCCTAAAGAAACAAAGTTTCAACAAAATTTAACAAATCTTGAATGATTAAAGAAGGAAATCGTTAGTTACAACGACAATTACCTAATTCGCTGAGAAAATAGATCCGATCAATCGGCCCGCAGTCGATCGTCGACAAAGGACGTCGAGGTCGGTGAGGAAACTAGAGGTTTATACTCTGGAGGTCGATGTTTTGGAATGGTTCGGAATTAGGGTTTGGTAAGAACGACGAGGCTTGAGTTTTGACGAAAAGCAATCGGTAATTCGATCAAGAAAAGAAAAGAAATTGCAGAGAGAGAGAAAGAGGGGGGGCCCGCCCAGATAAAATGCAATAGATAAAATGACAGATACGGGTTACGTGTCGCGTATTTAGGAGTACATCCTCATCCTGATCCCTCCCGTTGGGAAAAAATTCATTGAAAGGATTTAAGTAAAAAAAATAGAGGATTGAGATTCATTTTTATTTTAATAATACGTGATTTTTTACATTCTATATTAATTATGTTTTAATCAATTTTTTTTAACTTTTATTTTTATTTAAAAAATATTTTTAATTAAATTAAATTAGAACAATTCAATTAAAAACAATCAAATCTCAGCCTTTGATTTTTCACTGCAGGGGCTACAATGAAGAAATAAAGGGTTATTTTCACTTTAATAACAAGTGATTTTTTACATTCTGAATTAATTGTATTCCAATCAGATTTTTTTAACTTTTATTTTTATTTTAAAAATAATTTTAATTAAATTAAATTAGAACCATTCGATTAAAAACAATCAAATCTCAACTTTTAATTCCCTACTGCAGTTCCTGCAGTAAATTTTTTCACTATAGCCCCCTTGAACCCCTCTCTATTCTAGTGTTGCTATTGCCAGGACATTCTTGACTATTCTTAAAATATATTTTCCCCCCTTTTTTATTGTTCCTTGATTTTTTACATCATCTTTTAATTTTCTTTTCTTTTCTTTTTTTAATTCCACACACCATAATTACAAAAATGGATAAAAAGCAACCTATTTTGAGTTATTTATTTTTATGATCCTTTGAATGTTACCACAAATAGCAATTAATTCCTTTAATCAACGCAATCTACTATTTGGGGGTGATAAAATTGACCCAAATTCATCAACCCATCCAATTAAATTCATAATAAATGGGTTTGGGTCCTATTATTTTACTAATTAGGTTGTAATTGGGTAACTTATAAAATACCCATTTATAAATGGGTGCAATTGGGTTGTGAAACGGGACCCGTTAAAACATTCATTTAAGTTAAAAAATTAGTTTAACCCCCCTCTCTCTCATTACACCGTTCTCTCTCTCTTTAGCAATATCTACAATAAATGTGTAATATATACATTATATATAATTTACTTCTTCTTCAATTATCTGTTCATATTCTCCTTCATACTCAATACAAATAACACGTGCGCGCGCGCGCGCGTACACACATGCGCCCACACACGTATACACGCTTACACACACATGCGTGCACGCACGCACAAACACGCTCGCACGCGCGCACACACACGCTTACACATGCATACATGCCTACACACTCGTGCATGAGCAAACACACGCATACATGTCTACACACGCGCGTGCGCGCACATGCACACACACACACGTGGGCGCACATACACGCCTACACGCACGCGCGCGCGCGCCCACACACGAGCGTACACCATGGTTTAAAGTCACGGTCGCGGCCATTGCATCGGCTTGAGAATTTTTTATGCGATCACGGTGTCGCGTCGCTATATCGGGTGATACGTAATTTTCTATTTTTTTAATTTAAAAAATAAAAGATATAGAAAAATTCTAAATAATAAAATAAATATATTATAAAACCAAAAATATAGTAATTCTTTTACCAAACATTTGATAACTACTTATAACATGCGAATGAGCTATAACTTTTTTTTTTCTCTATTATACAAATCACCAAGAAATCGTGTATCTCGTCGTTTTCTCACCGAAATAGTTAGTCATCTTAGTGTATTGCTGAAATATTAACTTGTCTGGCCGTGACAGAGTGAGATGACTATTCTTGACGCATTTTTTTATGCGGGTTGATATCTCGTCGCGCCATTCATCGATCCCGATACGTCTCGAATGATATCTCGGCGTCTTGGACAATACTTTGAATCATGGCATGCACACACGTACACACACGCACACACGTGCACGCGCACACATACACACACGCACACATGCACAAACGCGCGCGCGCACATGCACACACACGTGCGCATGCGCACGCACACACACGTACACATACGCGTGTGCGCACGCACGCACACACCCCCCACACGCATACGTGCACGCACGCGCGCAGAGAGAGAGTTGTTGATTTAAAATTGAATAAAAAATAATCGGTTCATACAAATTCCAAATTAACTGAAAAATTTAAATATAATATATAATATTATATAATATGTATAATATTATATTAATTAAAATAAATATTAATGTATTTATATATATATACACATTAATTGAAATAAATTTTTTATTTTTTTTAAAAAGTAAGTTAGGTCATAAGTAAATGGGTTGGATATAGGTTCATGGGTTTGAAATAACCCGTATTCAACTCGCTCATATCTAACTCGCCTTTTAAATGGGTGGGTTTGGGTTACACCCATTTAACATCCAACCCGTTTAAACCCATCACTAACCCGTCCATTTTGCCACCCCTACTACTATTTCAAGCAACTTAAAAAAAATTAACCTCAACTACTCCCAAAATAAAATTTTAAAAATATTTAAATTAAATTTATGTTAACTTTTAAGTATTTTAAATTGAGAGTCGGTCACCCTCATTCTTAAAGTAAGGGTTTAAAGTTATTACTTACAAAAAAAATGGGGTTTAAAGTTATTATTATTATTGTTATTGTTATCGCCGCCTGTTATTGTTGTTGTAAATGTACTATTGTAATAATTGTGAAGCTAATGTCAGTACTTTACTAAAATGTTTTAGAATATATCTAAAATGATTAAATATTAAAATATAAATAAATAAAAAATATTATTTAATTTAAGATTAGTAATAGAATATTTTTTAATATATCTAAAGTTATTACATATTAAAATAGAAACAAGCTTCAAAAAAAAAAATAGAAACAAATAAGAAAAAAAGATTGCTTAATTTAAGATTAACAACAAATACAAAGTTACTAAATAAAAGAAGTTATTAAAACCTAAGATTTTATAATCTTAGGACATTGTATAAAGTAATATTATCAACACATATCAATGGACCACCCTGAGATAATTCACTGAGTTAAAATTCAGTTGATGAGATTTAATTTTTAGCTTAAATTCTTAGCGTGGCACTCATTTAATAGATATAAAAACTAAATTATGATTAAAAAATAACTTAAATGTTTGAAAATGATGATGTGCCTACTTGGACATTACTTTGCTTGTAAGTGACGAATATCATTCATGTCTATTATTTTCCTGTAACAAGTAAAGTAATATGTTATCATGTAAAAGGAGCTAATGTAGTGAAATATTTGTGTAGAGAATTCATTAAATTGATTTAGTCAAGTAAAGTTTTTATTAAATATGAAATGGCAAAAAATTATAAAATTTCAATGATAACTATTTTTCAAAGTATTGATGCAGATATACAAGAATATAGTATTTGAGACCATGCGTGCCATGTATGAAATTTTGACTAATTATTATTCATTAGAAATTATGTAATAAATGTTGTGTACAATGTGTCAAAAATTTCAAAGTTAATGATGAAATTAGTAATTAACCAACTGTATCATTTGATGAAGTTTCAAAAATAATTATTAAAATTTGAGCGCATTTTGACGAATAAAAGTTCATTTAAACGATTATAATAAATTAATTTTTTCTATTTGTAAAGATGATGATTAAAGTTTCGTTAATCATCAATACTATTGCATATTCATCTATCACCAGCTTATCCCATATTATTAGTTTTACAGTCTACAAATTGTGTTACAGTAGGAAGAATATTTAGTTAGTGTGAACTTTACGTGTGATATTAGCAAAAAAAAAAATAATTTCTTGTTTGGATACAATAAAAGTGCTTGCAAG
Organism: Vitellaria paradoxa; assembly: GCA_019916065.1. Lineage (NCBI taxonomy): Eukaryota > Viridiplantae > Streptophyta > Magnoliopsida > Ericales > Sapotaceae > Vitellaria > Vitellaria paradoxa. The sequence goes on along the minus strand of CM034241.1, from coordinate 43,011,129 downwards.
TTAAAACAATTTTACATGTGTACATTAATAGTCTTGATGATCTTTATGTCATGATTTTTGCTAACAATAAAAATTACGGCAATAGTTACATTAAGATTAACGAAGTTGGTTGAAGATTAGAATATAAGAGTTGATTATATTCACGATATCATTCACTATTAATAGCATAGTATGAATTCAAAAATTGCAAGAAATATAGTTATTTCATCTATTGCATCAACTTGTGGTGTCCATATAAGTTACTATTTCGAATAGCTTGGTGATGTTATAGCATCAAATAAATTATTTGAAAAGTTTACTACTATATTTCTTTGATTGTGATTTAACTATTTAGGATATTTCATGGTTATATTCAACAATTTGCCTAGACTAGTCAATTTTATAAACAATCCCATTTAAGAAAAAATATAGCAAATTTTTGAAAATTTACACATTTTTATCAAACAAAATAGCTTGAATTCTTGTGCCCTAGCATATTAAAACATATGTTATATTTGTAGGTTGTTATATTAAAAAAAAAAAATTATTGACTTTTATATCTTTCCAAGTGCAAGATTGTTAGAAGTAATAAATCAGTAAGCCTGAGGTTGATCCACAAGGATGGAGGAAAAGATTAATGGCGTTTCAATAAAATAAAATAAAAATTCAGATTTGAAAAATAAATTTTTGTTTTGGAAACTAATTTAATAAAATTCTAAGATTTTAAATAAATAAAATAACAATTAGGTTTTGGATTTCTACAATAGTTTCAGTATACACGTAGTTTTTAATTCTCTATACTTGACAATAATTCAATCGGATAACGACGAACATAGAAAATTTAATTGGAAGATTTTTCTATTAACAAGCAATATTGATGTTTTCAAAATAAAGAAAACATATTTGAAAATTTAAGAACTCGTGAAATTTAAGCATTAATCATGCTAATGCATGATTCTCTGTTTACAATGAATTAAAGAAGAATCCTAACCATTCATTTTGTTAAATATGCCACCTAATAAAAAATTATTCAAAAAACAAGTCTTATTAAAAACAATCATCCATGAAATCAGAAGGATATAAGATTAAAAGCATAAAAACTTGTATTGAATGATTAAAAACTTACATAATTGCTAATGTTTTCCACTATAGCCCAGGTTAAGGTTTTCAGAGACAAAGTATAATTAAAAACGCCAAAAGTAAAAAGAAAAAAAAATAAATATTAAATTTTTACTCACAGGGTTGGGATTCCTCTACAAAGCTAAAAAAGTCCTATACATAGACACAATAAAATCTTTGATGGAGGCTGCGTTTGACATAAAAAAAAATACTGAAAATCTCTATAAATCTCTAACAACTCTTTAATCTTTAATTTTCCCGTCATCACTAATTTCAAAAAATTCTAATATTTCGTTAAAAAAATAAAAAATCTGGAAGTAGGTTATCCGAATGTATAAATTTTTTATACAATCATATTCTTCGTGTCAAGAGTTTTCAAACGAGTACCATTGTCGCTATTTTTTGTGAATTTTTTTGAATCCGTGGGAACGGATTTAGCAAACTGTTCCTACGGTTTGCGAATTTTCAAAAAAAAGTGGCGCCAAAATCAACTCCCAACCACATTTTATCTTAATTTATCTTATTTTTTCTTACGCCAAATGAGGCCAGAATAAGAAACAAATATATCAAGATTTAAAATTAAAAACAATCAAGAAACCTCTCCAATGTCTCATAGCAACTTGATCGACTTGGTGAAATTTGAAATGGTGCAAAAAAAATTGCTTAAACTTGAAAATCTTATCAGCAACGATAACAAGACCAAGTGAAAGTATTTGTTTCAAAATAATATAGTTAGTGTCTAAATCCAATTAAATATATATTTTATATGTTCAATAAAATGCCTATTCAAGACTAATCACATTCTTACTCCGTCCTCTAAAACAGTGAACCTTTGGTAGCGTGCCTGTCCAGAGTAAGAAGTGCCAACACGCTGCTTTTGTGTGGCTTGTGCTTTTATTTTCCAATTTTTACTTCAGGTTGTAAGTTGCTGTAATATTATTTAATCCGTCACCATTTCTGAAAAAGTAAAAACATAAGAGTATTTGTTGTCAACATAATAAGTTAATAGAAGTTTAATGCATAAAAATAATTTATATTTTGTCCAATAAGAGGTTTTTTTTATGTTTATACAATCAACTCTTTACCAATTTTCTCAAACTTTTTTTTTTAATTTTTATAAATTTTTAATAAATATACAACTTTTACTAAATGTTAGTTCACTTTCTAATATTTTCTCCGTAACAATGGGATTGCGAACCGTCTAAAATCGTATGATTTATAATAAAATTAAGTTTAAAAATTTTAGAAAGGAATTTAAAATTTTTTAATTTGCACTTTCGTTGTAAATTATTTGATTTGAACCAAACGGTTCATAATTTTTATATCGTAAAATCAACATTGAGCATGATGTTAGCCGATCAAGTCCTTACCAAACAACCACGAAGTAACGTCTAATTAAAGTTTCGTTTGATATGATAAAAAATTTTGAAAAATAATAAAAAATATTAAAAATTTTAAAAATTATTCACTTTTTATCTCACTGTATAAATTATAAACTCACAACTTATCCCCATTTATCTCACTTTTTGTCATTTTAAACACACCCTAAATAATAAACTTTGCCAATTAAATGTCCAAATCAAATTTAGGCTGCATTTGGCGCACCAAAATGTGAAAAAAATGAGATAAAATGTGGTTTAGAGAAATTTTTTGTATTTGGTGCACACCCCTCAAACTGCGTTTTTTGGAGATGAATAGTAAAATTTCGTTTTGACGGATCGGATTTCCGTTTGGACGGATTCAAAATTTTAGGCAGTCATGACTTCTTTGCACTATAATTCATCCAAACAAATTGTAAAAACCGTTTAGACGAAAGTTACCCGCATGATTCCGTCGGAACAGTTTTTACAATCCGTTGGAACAGTTTTAAAAACGCCACAAAAAATAGTCAAAGTGGGTGTCATTTGGGAGTTCATAGTAAGAATGACAAAAAAATTTTTACTATTTGATTAACTGAATTCTAATTATTGACTTTTTTTTTAGAAAAATATTGAATGTTTTTTAAATTTTAAGAAAGCAAAAATATGTAACATTTTATAAAAAATTTCAGATATTTTCATCAATTTTTTTGTACACTAAACGCCGTCTTAATTACCATGCCAAATATCGATGGATGTGAAGCATGTGCAAGGATTTTTTTTTTGGTAAGTATGGGCAAGGGGTTTTGACAGCGATTATATTAAAATCCTAACCTACGGACCTCGAGAAGCCTAATCTACGTATATATATGTATATAGGTATGTTTGGAGTTATATAAAAATGTATAAAATAAAATAAAATTGTAAAAGTAAATGTCTTATAATTCGTACAGTGAGTGAAAATTTTAAATTTTACTATCTCACAATTTATATTTGTAGAGATTTGTAGAATTTTATTTTATTTTGTATAGTTCCAAACAGTTATATATACACACACACTATCTAAATGACCGTTAATTAAAAATGTGTTTAATTTATCAAATTCTAATAAAACTTACAGAAATTACTAATTTTTTTAATTAAATTTTATCAGATATTACTTTTATATCAACTTTATTATTTATTTATTTATTATTATTATTATTATTTTGCCATTCAAACATCTTGTACTTTGATCGTCTCCTAAATTAACTGTGTTTGGAAAAGGGTTATAGGGATTACAGTTGAAAATGTACTGCAAGACTAGTGTTCAAATAAAAAATTAGGATGTAATCAAGATTTATCAATTTTATCAAACACAACTTATTATTATATTTATTAATTTATTTAAATTTATTTATAATATTTATTAATGTAATCAAACTTACTTTAATTATATTTTGATTTTTTATCTAAACACTACAGTCTCTGTAATGTATTTTCCACAGCACCACCAGGAACCCGTTTGGGAAAATGCAATTACGCTTTTGCTTTCTCTCTCACGTGAATGCATTAATTGAGTGTCCTCTGAGAAAAAGGTTGTCACTCTAATTATTTTAATAAAGCCGTATTTGAGAAATATCCTAGTTCGTTAACGGGTGCCTTGCCCTGCTGCTCTAGTGGCGGGATCTTCAAGCAAAACCTAGCATCTAATTTATTACAACAATCCCAAGAAGGAAATGGGAAAGACTCCCACAAGATATGAACTGCAAAACATCGAATTATATAATTAGAATACTAGATGATAAATGTACCTTTTTATTAATTTTTTCTACTTTACATTGGTTTTTTTATTAAAATTATTATAAAGTGAGAAAAATTAATAAAAGAATGTAAATATCTCACTAGATTAGATATACAACTCTAAATTAATAAGATTATGAATTTCACACATAAATTTATAAATTATAAAAATTTCTCACACAAGATATATCGGGTGTGTTTGGAGTTGTATAAAAGTGTATAAAATAAAATAAAATTATAAAAATAAATATCTCGTAATTCGTGCAGTAAGTGAAGAATTTAAATTTTATTATCTCGTGATTCGTATTTATAGATATTTGTAAAATTTTATTTTATTTTGTTTAATTCTAAACGGAGTCATAGAGTCAAATATATATCTATATTTTAGTCCTCCCACACCAACACTTGCCGCCATGTCTATGGTAAAAATAGCGTCAGTTTAGAAGTGAAATTTTTAAGAATTTTTTTAGCAAAAATTAATAAGTAAAATTTTTTTTTGGTATTTGGTAAAATAAATAAGAATTTTTAGTAACATTTGACAATTTTAAATGTTTAATAAAAATTTAATAGCTTTTGATGAGGATTCAAATAAAATGATCATTATACTATAATTCAAAATATATTATGAACCTATACAGAAGGGTAATCTAGTAATTCTATCATTGTTCCAAACCTCAACTTACAGTGAAGTAAAAGGAGGAAAAGTTGATGTTTTATCAAACAACCAATTCAACAAAAATTGACTGTTTTCTTCTATTTTTTTGCTCCTCCAAATGGTGTTTAGATCGTTTTCTTTACACAACTATATTAATTAATAACTTTAATAGAAAATGTACAAGGATGAAATAATCATTCACTATGAAAGTCTAATTCTGGATCAGTTTAAAAGATAATCATCATACAATGTTAGAAAAATAGAAATAAATGAAAACAAAAATTTGCAATGTCAAAATATGTCATTTTAATTTCTAATATGAAATCATATATTGGATGTGTTTTAAACACTCTAAACCTCTAAAAATATTTAAAAATTTTAAATTTTCTACTCATGGTCCGAATTATGAAATTACAATTTTTACAAATTTATACTAATTTCTACTATTCCGAACACATCCATTGTTAATCTAAATGAAAAACTTAACAATAATGCTTGAATTACAACTGCATGGTGAGTTTGAATCGAGAGTAAAAAAAAATGAGTGGAGATAATTATGGCATAAACTTTACGTTATTAATATGTTTGGTTAAAAATCATAAGTTTTAACTTGTAATTATTATATTCAGTTTGTAGTTAATGTAACAATTCATTCATATAATCTAATATCGTTTGGTCTGAAAATAATAATTAATATGTGTAAATTACTTTTCACTAAATTTTGTAATAATAAATTATTATTTATTTTAACAATAAATCAGTATTTAATTTAATAATAAAATATTAATTAAAAATTTTTTATTTTATATTTAACTAAATATTTTAATAATAAATAGTTTTGATAATAAATTATTTTCATTTTAAAAATAAAGAATTATTTTTTCAAAACATTATTTTTAATTTGAAAATTTTTATTTTTATTTTAATAATAAAAAATTAATAATTATTATTTATGTTTATAATAAATTACTAATTTTATATATAATTTAATTTTTGTAAAATATTATATTTAATAATATATTAAAATTTAACCGTTTGAATAATGAATTATTTAAGAAAAATAATTTTAAGTTAATAAATTAAATTAGTTTAGTAATAATTTATTACTTTTTTAATATTTAATTTTACTAAAATAGTAAATTATTATTTTACAATATTATATTATAAATTAATTTTAAGAATGATAAAGAGGATATAAGATAAAGATGAGAGGAATGTAAGATAATAATAAGATGAGTGTAAACCTTTTCAATTATAACCTTTTAATTTAATCCCTTACATTCATTTTGAGAATAATTATTACTCTAATTCTTAATCTATATCTATATCTATATCTATATCTATACTATTATAAAAAGTCTAAATATTTGAAAAAAAATATTTGACACTTATTTTTTTTCATTTTTCTATAATTTCAATTATATCTAATTATATTCTTTAATTAATAATGATTATTCTCATATTCATAACTGATTTTTATGCAAACCAAATTATATCCAATTATATTTCGTAATCAATGGTACATTTGACAAACTTTTATTGCACACTTATACCCTTTCATTTTCATGCAATTTCAATTATATCTAGTTGTATGTCTTAATCAATGATGATTACTCTCACATTAGTAATTGATTTTCATACAAATCAAATTATATCCAATAAATTCCTTAATCAATGATACCTTTTTACCCGATTATATTCCATTATTCTCATTTTCACAACTAATTTTTATTCAAACTAAATTATATCTAATTATATTATCTAATAATGATGATCACTCTCCGGTTATCTATCAAAAACCTTCAAAATATTTATGGATATCAGTTGAAATTTTTATTTAATTTATGCTTTTATTTATCCTATAACTTGTTATTTTTTTATTTTTTATATTTTAATAAATTATTATTTAAAATAAAATAATAATAATAATATTATTATTAAACAAAATATTATTTTATCTATACTTCTATTTATCATATAATTTCTTGTTTTTAATTTTTTCCATATTTTAATAAATTTTAGTTGAAAACATAATTATTATTATTAAACAAAATAATGCAAAAAATAATTAATATATTAAATAAAGATTTTAATTTATTAACAAATTAAAAATCCTTTATTATTTTCATTATTAAACAAAATAAGTCAAAAATCTTAAATCAAATTGTAATATTGTTTATTAAAATTATATATATTATAATATTATTTATTAAAAAGTTATCAAATAATATTAGAAATTAAAAAAATCAAATTGGCAATAGATGAATTAGACAAGATACATGATTATTTGAAATGATTTTATTTTTTAAATATTGCACATATTATTCTTTTTTATTTAAAAATACATAATTTAAAATAATAAAAGGTTATAAAAATTAAAAATATCCATTAAATTAGGAGATATGATAATAATAACATAACTACAAATAGAATTTAAAAGAAACAAATACATAACAAATTTAAAAACATATTGAGTCTAAAATTCAACAAAATAATACAAAAAATTATTCTATTAAACAAATATTTTAATTTATTAGCATTAATTTATAATTCTAATTATCTTAATTTATAATTATATAATCTAAAAAGAATTAGTATGATATATAATTATCATTTATTCACAGTTTTATTCAAACAATAATGTTCACTAATATCATTTAATATTTTTATATAATCGACACTTATATTTATCGTATAACTTCTTATTTTTATTTTTTAATAAATAATCAGGTAGTTTCAATTAATGACTATCAAATGTTTGATTTTTATTAGATTAGGTAATTTGATATTTATTAGATTATATAATATATTTTTATCTAAAATAGAATACAAATTTACATGAAATTCTATTGCACATAGCAAATTAAGAAAAGTGTAAAATATCATTCACACGCAAAAAACTTACTAAAATTTTATTATAATAACTTTTATTTATTATTAACTTGGTTGGGAGTAATTGTTTGTTAATTTCTATTGGATCATTATGAATAAGGATGGTTTTGTTATATTTATTTTTATTAGATGATATTTTTTTATATTGAAATTATTTTTTTATTTATGCATTTACTTTTTTGTTTATGTATTTATTTTTTGACTTACTTTTTAATAGATTCATTAAAATATATAATGTTTGTTTTTTTATTTTATTATATCTTTTGACGTGATTGTTAAAATATGTAAAATTCCAGTTTTTTAAATTTTTTCTTTTTTTAGTGTGATTGTTAATATTAATTTTATTATATCATTATTGATAAAATTTTAATTTTTTTAATTACAAAGAAAGCCTACTCTTTATTATATTTTTTTAATTTGGTTATTCAAAAATACAAGGTATGTTTTTTTTAGTTTTTATTATATTTTTTAATATGATTGTGCACATAAATTTTTGGATTTTATTATATTTTTTGTTCTTGTAACCTAAGAAAAAAAAAACTACTTTTAATTCTCTATGCTATCTAAGCATGATTATTCTGCACTCTCATCGTTGAACTTTCATCTCATTTTAATTCATGGTAAAACTTTCAACAGAAGTGTGGTGACTAAAAAGTAGAAGATAGTCTATCAGAAGTGGAGTGATTGGAAAGTAAATGATAGAGCAATCAAGATAAAAGGGTTGTTTGTCACATTTGATTTTTATTCTATTCGAAATTCTACTTTTTTGTGTTGTCTCCAAAGGCTCAAATTTTGGTTGATTATTTGGTGGAAATCCCCCATGTGATGGTGTGTGTTTTGCTGTTGTAGACATGATTGATTACTTGGCAAAACAAAATTCTTTCTTTACCTTTCTTTGTCTTTATTTTTGCCTCAAACTAAACTCAACATTAAAAAATAATTAACCCAATGGAGTACTTTTTTTTTTTAACTTGAGGTTGCTTGGTTTTATCTAGTATGGAGTCAACGTATTGTTTATAACTGAAATATACTTAATTTAGTTGATTGCATTTGCATGTTATCGTTGAAAACATGCCTTTTGGATACTAATAAGCAATAAGCTTAAAGTTGTATGTAAAACTTTTTTTTTTAAGGCGTAATTCCTGTTTTTGAATAGATTTTGGACCAATATATTTTAAAAGCAAATCAAATGTATTGTTGTGTGTTTTGCTTACATTACAAAAATGAATTGCCTTTAAAGAAAAATTTAATCTAACAGTTATTAGATTATGAAAATTATTCTTCACAAAAAAACTTTAATAGTTGCAGTGGGTAGAAATCATTATGATAGTGGAATTAATTTTATACTATATGATAGAAGCATATTGTTATTTTTTTAATTTTGTAAATCGACCGGTAAAATAAAATAATGTAAATATTATGGACATATATTATATGAAATTTTATTTCAGGCTTCATTTTTTCATTAAACTAGTGAAGTGTTCATTCTTCCAAGTTAAATTTCTTTTTTAAATATAGTTTGGAGATGTAAATAAAACTAAAAAAAAAAAATTAATGTAAAAAGGATATAAAAATACTGCAATAGATTTATTTATTAAAAATATTTTAAATCTTATTTTTATTATTTTTTAATTTAAATATTAAAAGAAATAGAAAATTATAATGTAAATTGATTTATTAAAATTATTTTAAATTTTAACTTTTTATTATTTTAATTTAAATGTATAAAAGAAATAGCATACATTGATATAGATTTATTTATTAAAATTAATTTAAATTTTAAATTTTTATTATTTTTTAATGAAAATATATAAAAAAATATAGCATACACGTGCATATTACATCTTGTCTGTGTAAAAAGATTTAATAATTACTATTATTACTTTTTACTCTTTTATACTCTCCCAAACTCATCCAAAAAAAAAAAAAGAAAATAAATTATTATAGTATAAATTTCATAAAATGTATAAAGTAAAAATAATTCTAAACTCAATCGAGTAAAATATAATAACTCTTAATTAAATATGATCAACCACTTGATCTTTCTAACAATTATCTAAGATCACTAGATTTGACCATATGATGAAATCTGTCACAGGCTTTTGAGCTGAAAACAGCTGTGGTGCAGATCTAAATCATTCACGAACAGTTAAAAAAAAATTACTAATTAATTAAGAAGCAACTGATTGAACCAACTGTTTTCTGAGATGAGCACATTTCCTGTACTAATTATTGCATCTTTACCTGACTTTGCATGAATATACGTGTATATATATATATGTGTATATATATGTACTTGAGGCCGGAGCACACGCTGCGTGTAAATTTTTTTTAACATTTTCGTAGATTTATATATTTTGATAAATATATATAAAGATGAGAATAACTATTAAATAAAAAAATAATCTTAATTGTTTTTAAAATTAAAATTTTTAAATTTGAAATTATTGAATTTAAAAATATTATAAACTAATTATTATATCTTTATTTTTTAAAAATAATACGTATATATATATATATATATTTAATTTTTGAAATATTTTTTATTTTAAAAAAATAAAAATTTTACTAAATTTGACGCTAAAAAATATAAATTTTACCAATATTGTTACTTCATAAAAAAATGGAGTTCACCAAATCTCGGCTTCTCTCGTAATAGATATACACATATACGCCACACCATATGGCTGCGTTTGATACACAAAAAGTTGATGAAAATTTTTAAAAATTTTTATGAAATTTTACACATTTCTATCTTCTTAAAATTCAAAAAACGTTCAATATCTTTTTAAAAGAAAGTCGATTATTAGATTTGGTTAATTAAATAGTAAAAATTTTTTCATCATTTTTACTACGGACTCCCAAACTACCAAATGACACCCACTTTGACTATTTTTTGTAGCGTTTTTAAAACAATTATAACTGATTGTAAAAACCGTTCCGACGGAATCGCGCGAGCAACTTTCGTCCAAACAGTATCGCATGGGTAACTTTCGTCCAAACGGAATTATGCAGGCAACTTTCGTCTAAATGGATTGTAGAATCTGTTTGAATGAATTGTAACGTAAAGAAATCATGACTGCCTAAAATTTGAATCCGTCGAAACAGAAATTCGATCCGTCAGAACAAAATTTTGCTATTTATTTCCTAAAATATAATTTGATTAGTGCGCATCGAATATAAAAATTTTTTTTAAATAATATTTTATCTAACTTGTTTTTTTTATTTTTTGGTGCATCAGACGCAGCATATATATATATATATATAAACTAGAAGGTGGTCCAGTCCAGTGATGTACGACCCGCGATTCCTTTCCATATTCCACGCCTAAAGCACGTGACAAGGAGCTGCATGCAAGCACAGCACATGCATCACCCCCGGGGCGCGCACAGAGTCCCAGAAGATGCTTGCGGGTGGAAGATGCTTGCGGGTGGACTCCGAATCGGTTAAGCCCGATGGAGGGGTTAAAAATTGGAGGGTAATTTGAACGGATGTGAATCGGCCGGGTTGGGCCATTACAGGAGGGTCGTGTTTGAATTTTTTTTTAAATTACTTAAAAAATAATATTTTAGTTAATCTATAATTTATAAATTTACTTTCTTAGGAATTTTTGAAGATACAATTTTTAGTCAAAAGTTACTAATTGTAATTTTTGATATATTTGGTGAATCAAGCTACAATTTTTAGCAACTTTTTATAACTTTTAGGTATTTTGTAAAATTTTTAACAATATTTGACTGTTTAGTAAAATTTTTGACAGTTTTAAAAAATTTTTAGCAACTTTTGTGTGTTTGGTAAAATTTTGAGTAACTTTTGAGTGAAGTAAATTACTGTAGGGAGTTTTTTATGTGTTTGATAAAACTTTTAGTAACTTTTAAGTAGAGTAAATAATTGTAGTAGAGGAAAAAAGTGGTAAAAGTTGAGATTTTACCAAACACTTACTTTGTAATTTTTGATAAATTTTTACATATTTTTGCGCTACCAAACGGAGCTACAATAGAGGTACGATTACAAAGCTTACAAAGTACTTAATACTTATATTTTTTTATTTAAAAGTCAATATCGATTTATAAAGGAAGGGGAAAGGTTAATAAAGTTTGGTTCTTCACTCGGGCGTTGTATCGCACCCAAAATTAATTAATTAATTAACTAATAGAGAAAGAAGACGACTCCGTAATTCATGCACGTGAGACGATTAGAAGAAAACAATGCATGAATTGAGTTTGAGAAGGACGTCGCAAAGTTCCGTGTTAGGCTCTAATTCAAAGGTGGAAACTTTTGGTGTGGTGATTGTGATTTCACCCAACCAGCTGCGTTCCGTGTGGAAGCCAAACGCAGAAACCCGGCCCGTTGATGTTTGAAATATGAACTCAGTTTGACTTACTGCTAATTAATTAATTCAATCCATAGAGTTACACCGCACTTTTATCCTATAACAATCACTTCTATCGTCAATTAAGAGATAATATCCATTAAAATTTTAGATTATTTATTTATTTTTGTGTCTTTTTCTTTTTTCCTCTCTTTTTGAAAGATTGCAAAGTTCAGCATCATTTTAACGAAAAGATCATCAGCTTTTTACCGGCCGGTTGCCTTTTTAGCTAACTTTTCAAAGGCATTTAACTGAATTTTAATTTAGAAAAAAATTAAAATAAATTAACCTAAATGCGGAACAAGAAGCACATAATCAAGAGTGCATTTGTTTCATTGATTTTTATTAAAAATATTTGAAAATTTTTAAAAATAATTTACTTTTTATCTTGATGTATAAATTACAAATTTATAACTTATTTTACTTTATTTCATTTTATATTATTTGTTATCACTCAAAACACACCCCCTAATTACCCAAAAAAAAACTTTTTTTTTTCCTCTTCAAAAAAAAAAAATCCATTTTAATTTTGTCCGGGCCTAGCAAAATCAAAATTAAATTTCATTAAAATGTCAAAACACCAACAACAATATTTGTATGAAGCTCAAATTTTTTTAAAAAATTATAATTTTTAACTCAACATGTCATTTTTTACACTATTTTTTTTTTTTAACTTCTTGAAAACTACAAAGCCTACCTCAATTGTGAACATAGATGCAATAAAATTGCAAGGAAGTGGTTGGTTGACTAAAATTAATTAAAATTTATTAATTTTTATTAATTTTTTATACTCTCTCTTAATCAAATTTTATTGTCTATCACTTTATATCAAAATTTTATATTTTTATCATACTTTTTGGTCAAATTTTTACCGAACAAATACGCCCTAAAATTATTTTAATATTTTTCACCTCGCTATTTCTGTTTGGTGGGTCCAACCATATATAAGAAGACCACGCCCTACTGCTTTTTCTCCATTTCTTCCCTTCAAAACCTCTCTTTCTCTCTCTCTCAAACTGGTGAAGCTCCATTGATGTGAACATGTAGAGAGATCAGAAAAAATGGGGAGAAGAGCAGAGAAAACCCAGAGATCTCATACTCTCCCTTCATCTCCGACCCATTCTTTCTCATCCTCATCCTCCTCAGACTTCGAGTTCACAATCTCTCTCTCGCCTCGCAAATCCTCCGCCACCATCTGCCCCGCCGACGAGCTCTTCTACAAAGGCCAGCTCCTCCCCCTCCACCTCTCCCCCCGCCTCTCCATGGTCCGCGCCCTCCTCCTCTCCTCCTCCAGCTCCTCCTCCGACACCACCACCACCGCCTCCCGCGACTCCTCCGGCAGCTCCACGGACTCCCACTCCTCCTTCACCAGCGACCTCGTCCTCCTCGCCGACTGCGACTCCTCCCGCCCCAGCTCCGTCACGGAAGACGACGACCTCAAACGCCTCAACAACTTCCACCACCACCACCACCACCAGCAGCAGATCAAGAAGACCAAGTACTTCTCTCTCGCCAGATTCTCTTCCGTGTTCCGCAAGGAACCCAAAACCCGGGTCGAACCGGACACCGTGTCGCCTGTGAAACGCATGAGCTCGACGGCGAAGGAGGTCATTTTCAAGTACTTGAAGAAAGTGAAGCCCCTATACGAAAAATTCTCGCAGAACCATCAGCAGCAGAAGACAGCAGCGATGGCGGCGGCGGGGTCGGCGGTGTCGAATATGACCAAAACTGATGGATCCATGAAGAACAGGGACATGCGTCTGCAGAATCTAAGGAAGGACAACAGTGGAGGACTTTCACATTCGTTTTCGGGAAATCTTAGGTACCCAAGAAGGAGAAGCCATGCGTCGAGCTGTCCGTCGTCGATGCGATCGTCTCCGAGCCATTCCGGCGTTCTGTACCGTAATGGGTTCCCGGGGATCAACACTGGAAAGGGTACGATGAACTACGTAGATACTTCGTCAATGGAGGAGTTGCAGAGCGCCATACAAGGAGCAATAGCTCATTGCAAGAACTCTATGATTCAGAATAAGAGTCTGGTTAGCAATGAGATTTGAGGGAAAAAAATAAATAAAAAAATAATTGAAATCCGCTGTTAATTTGTTCATCAGTTTGTTTCTGGATCAGTCCAAGCAGTCATGAGTAATCTTGATCACCTGACCAAGAAATATTATATGAAACACCGTTTGGAATTTTCTCAGAAGACCTGGGTTTGCGTGCTTGTTTCTTGGAACCCGAGAATGTATTCGTTGGGCTTCGAATTTTGATTTGATTTTATTTTTTTTTTCTTCTCGCTCTTCTTTAACAACTGTTCATCTTCAACCTCTCCGGGATAAGGCCTTGTTTGATACTACTAAAAATTACAAAAATTCATTAATTTTGGATCTGTTTGATCGATCAAAAAATATCAAAAGTTATCAAAATTTTAACAATTTTTTGTACTTTCTTTCAATAAAATTTTAATACTATCACCTTTATGTTACATATTTGTACTTTTATTGTACTTTCTCTCTCAACTTTTTTTTTTTAACCAAACAACTCCTTTAACTATTTTTTTTACTTTCTTCCAATCAAAATTTTTTATATTTTACTTTTATGTCACGTCTTTTTATTTTTAATGTACTTTTTACCTATTTTTTTTATCGACCAAACACCCATCAGTGTGCGTTTGTGGGATTTTCATGTCTTTAATGATTTGGGGTTGCTCAGAATCTCGTTCCATGTGACCTGTGCCTAAAAATTGATTCAACGTTTTCAGTGGATAAGACATTCATATTTATTGAACGTGCACGAAGCTGCAGCTTTGAAAGTTTCTATTATGCCTTTTGAATTTGAAATATGTTAGGTAGAAATGTATGCATGTTAGGTACGTGACCAAAGCCCCTGCCAATTCATATCAGTAATTGTCTTATTCAATTTATGTTTCCTAATAGGCCCTTTAGATCCATAGTTTTAGCTTTTGTCGGAATAAAAAAATGTATAGATATATATAAATATATATTAATGCAAATTGTTTTTGCTAGTCATTTTTAAGTTTAATTATTAAAGATGTTTTTGGAGTGGCAGAAAAATAAAATAGAATAAGATAAAATATAGATTCATAATTCATATAGTAAAATAAAAAGTGAATAATTTTTAAAATTTTTTAATATTTTTAATCGTTTTTCAATTTTTTTGTTATTCTAAATGGATCAATCAATACGCACATAATGAGCTGTATTTTAGAGTGTTTGGAACCCCCCAAAAATTTCAAAAAAATCTCAAAAAATTTCAAAAGCTACAACGGTCTCTAAATGATCGAATTTCTCAATGTCGGTCATGTTATTTACGTTCGTGAAAATTTAATAAAATGACAAATCGATACAACTATATTGCAACATCTACGTTTCTTCGTCACGGCCCCCTTACAGTTCATTAGAACAATAGGGATGACCATTTACGGTTCATTAATTCAAAATATATTCATATACATATATGTGCAAGCAAGGGATACAGAGATTTTTTTTTTTTGTATCTTTTGTCATAGATGAGTATCTCATTAGTTGTAATACGTTTTAACACTTATTTAGGAAAAGTAATTTTCTAAAAGAAAAAAATATTTTATCAAATATGTAAACGATTAAAAATAAATTTAGAATACTAACAAAAATATTACCTGAAAGGATTACTACTTTCTTGGTAATTAACACTCCAAAAATATCTTAATTGAGGAAAGGTAGGGATAGTTGCATAGTCGCGACTGTTAAATTAATTATAATAGGTTTTTTGGAGTGACTAAAAATTTTAAAAAATAGTAAAAAATATTGAAAAATTTTAAAAATTATTTACTTTTTATCTTACTGTACAAATTACGAACTTATAATTTATTTTATTTTATCTTATTTTTTGTTACTTCCAACGCACCTATACTCGATGAATTTGTGATTATCAACGATGGTGGTTGAATAGTCGCCACCAATGCGACTATCAGATGTTTTCTTTTTAATTTTTGTCTTATACCATGTTTGACTTGAGAGAAATATAGAAGAGATGAAAAGGAGAGGGGAGAGAAAAAAGTAAAGAAATGAAAAGGAGTGAGGGGAAAGGGAAGGAGGGATGGTTTTCTCTGATCATATTTGGCTTGAGGAGAATAGAGAAGGAAATGAAAAATGAAAAGAGTAATTATCTTACGTAACCCATCAATTTTTTCATTTTTACGTTGAAAGGAGGGAGAAAAATATTAAAAAATGGATTTTATTTATTTTTAAATAAAATTTTAATTGTAATATAAACATATACATATCTTTCTACATTTCTTTTCCTCAAATAAGACGAAATTAGAAAAACAAATAAATATTTATCAAGAAGGGAACGTTAGATTATTTATTTATTTTTTTAAAGGAAGAAACTTTCAGTTATCTTATTTTATTTACATTGACTTTATGAAAGTGTTTGGAGTGACACAAAATTAGTAAAAATTAATAAAAATTATAATTTTAAAATTCGTGTAATAAGAAAAATTTAAAGTTTTTAAAAAATTTGTGATTATTTTGATAAAATTTAATACCCCAAATAGAGCCGCCATTATTCTTCTACGAAATCGAGCATTAGCTGTTGAAAGCAAACTTCCTCCATCTGCCTATGCAAGCATGAAGTAAGACTTACGTGGGACCGGTAGTTATCAAGAATGAATCCAACTACTAAAATTACGTTTGATTTATCGTAAAATTTTAAAAATTATTTATGTTTTATGTCACGTATTATAAATTTATAATCTATTTTACTTTATCTTATTTTTAATTACTTTAAATGTTAACTCAAAAATGTTATGGT
This sequence comes from Vitellaria paradoxa, assembly GCA_019916065.1. Lineage (NCBI taxonomy): Eukaryota > Viridiplantae > Streptophyta > Magnoliopsida > Ericales > Sapotaceae > Vitellaria > Vitellaria paradoxa. Next base: position 42,994,160 of record CM034241.1, on the reverse strand, counting down.
GATGCAATCCCCACCGTACATAATTTTGCTTTCTTCCAATTAGGGGCCCAGAAATGGATGAGAATGGAGGAGCAGACACATTATCACCAGATGGTCCGGTAATCAAATCCTAAGCATTTCACGATGGGCCCAATCGCCGTAATGGGACCCTCTACAAGACGGATCGAATGGTGGATCAATAAACAATCGTGACCCACAATGCACGTTTGTACTTTATTTCTACGGTACAGATGTAGTGTAAATCTGTGGTGGAGATACACGTGATCATGACCGTACAATTCTCTCATCTTCCAGCGTGATACCCACCTTGATACTGTAGGTTGACCCACACACAATCCAAGAATGGGACTTGACCAGGGATTGCAACGCTATCCTTAATTCCTTATCACATAACTGTCACTTAAGTCTTGTTTGGATTAAAATATATAGGTACACTAAACATATATCCTTTTTATTTAAAAAGCCTCTTTACATTAATCAAAATTTTATCTCTCTCTCCTTTTTTTTGGGTAAGCATATATAAGAAATAAAAAGCATTATAAAAGTAGTAGTTTTGAATGTTAATTAGAAATATTTTATTTACACTTCGTTTAAAAAAATTCTTTTCACATTAATATAGAGAATGTTTGGCTCATCTTTTTATCAAAAAAATAATTTTTTTAAATTTTTTTAGTTTTATCTATCAAATATATTTCTGATTCTTATTAAATTTTTTTAATTTTTTAATTTTTCTTAACTTTTATATGTTTTCACTAAAAAACTAATTAAAAATTAACATTACATATATCACATCTTAGTATAAAATTGAATAAAATTAGACTTTTTTGTGATGCAAAACTGCGTCATAATCTAATCCCCACTTTGAAAGTACAAAAATTGATTTGCTTTTGAGAGAGGGTGTTGGCGTGCTGGTGGAGAAATTTTTTTTTCTTTTTAAAACTAGCTTTCTTGAGCTAAAAAAAAAATAGTACATATTCTTTTTGTAACTGATTAATAGTTAATTATTAAAATATTATTTTTTTAGTATTTGAAAAGAAAATAAATTAATTTTCTAATAGCTAACTTCTGAATTTTTTGATTAATTTGACATTTTTACTTTATATAATTTAAAATATAAAAAATAAATTTAATTATTTTATAAAAAAATTAAAAAATTAAGCAATCAGAAGGTGGCTAGCTTCCAAACAGTGCCTCGCATTCTTCTCTTCTTCTTTCGTTTCCCACGTGTCAGTTGAGAAGAAGATCCACATGTGCGTGGATGGCAGCGAGACAAATGTCACTTGCACTGACGTGTTCGTTTTCAGCTGACTTTTAGTTTTACTCATTCACGTGCTTGTTAGTTCGTACACTGCAAAAATCTGTAATCATATGCCATAAATGCTCTGCTTCCATCCATATACATGTATGTATACGTGTATACATAGATATATATATGTCTACATATACTTTTTATCGTATATATGTATGTATATATTTTTAGGAGGAGAAGTGCTTCCGATTACTAAAATTCATCCGAACTTAGGGGACGTTTGGTAGTATAGTTTTTAGTATTTTTCAGTCAAAAGTTGTTAGTTATAGTTTTTGGTATGTTTGGTGAAATAAGTTACAATTTTTAGTAACTTTTTACAACTTTTGGGTGTTTGGTACAATTTTTGACAATATTTAGCAACTTATGAGTGTTTGATAAAATTTTTAGTATTTTTTAACAACTTTTGTGTGTTTGGTGAAATTTTTAGTAGTTTTTGAGTGGAACAAATTATTATAGTAAAGTAAAAAAGTGACAAAAGTTAAAATTTTATCAAACGCTCATTTTGTAACTTTTGGTAAATTTTTATAAATTTTTGTGCTGACAAATGGGACCTTACTAATTATTATTAAACTTTTTTTCAATTTATTCTGATTAAATTTCTCTGCATATTATTTTTTCTATCAACTTTTTATACCATTTTTACACTTTTACCACCCAAACATACGTGATGTAATTTGTGAAAATGAAAAAAAATTATTATTATATGAAGAAAAAAATTATAAGATTGATATGGAAGTAATAATTGCATTTTAACAAGTGTGTTTTTATTTAAGATAATAAGACTGCATTTGGTTTGTTAAAATATTTTAAAAAATTTTAAAAATTATTTACTTTTTATCTCACTGCACAAATTACAAACGTACAACTTTTTTTACTTTATTTCACATTATCTCACTTTTTATCATTCTAAACACACCTAAGTGCATATGTCCTTACAATTTATTTGATAAGTTTTTTAAATAACTTTTTATAATATTGGTATAGAATAAATTTTAAAAAATATATAAAAAATTATGAAAAGTTTTAGAAAGAAGCAAAAAAATAAAAGTAAAAAAAAAATGAAAAGCTTGGGAGAGATTTGTTTATAAAAAAAAAAGGATATCAACTTTAAATATTAAAGTTAATTTATCCATTTTGAATTGTCTCAAAATTATAATTTTTATGATTAATATAAATGGAATTTCTGTCTCACCATTTGATATAAAACATGTGTTTGAATTAAAAATTTGTTTAAGCAAAAAGAAAGTGATAGAGATTGGGAATTATTTATCCTGTTATTTAGATTGCCATTGAAAAAACTTTGAATTAAAATAATTAAATTTAAAATTTATATATTAATAAATAATTTTTATTTTTATTATAATTTTGAACCAACTAAATTTCTATCTAGCATTTTCACATTTTATGTTTACAGTGTGTTTGGTACGGAAGAAGTGTGGGAGAAAGAAATAAAGGAAGGAAAATAAAGTGAGAGGAAAGAAGTGTGTTTGGTTGAGTAGAAAAGTAAGAGAAAAAACAAATATATATATATATATATATATATATATATGCATGTATATATGTATATATTATAATTTATTTTATAAATTAAAAATTATTTTAAAAAATGCATCCCACTCTTTTAATCATTACCACACTTTTTTCCTCTATTTCTCTCTCTATTCCCCCTCTCTCTCCTTCTTTTCCATCCATTTTTCGCCCAAAATTAAGAGGATAAATTTTTGTGGGCCCCACCCCTTCTTTTCCTCTTCTTTTTTCTGCTATTGTCATTCTTTTCTATTTCTCTCTCCAACCAAACTGTGGAAAAAGGGTGATTATCCTCCTTCCACCTTCCATTGATCCTGTTTTCCATCTAAACAAACACTGCCTTACAGTTTTTCTCTTTTCTCCCGCGTGAAATGCTGCGGCAACTGTGATTTTGCCACGGCCATTTAGCCATTTTCTTCTCCTATAAGTTTCAAAATGCACTCTGAAATTTCCGATTTAAGTATATTGGTTATTCTCATAAAATCCTAATCCATGGCATGATGACACCTAAGCTACCGTCATTAAAAGTATTAAATATTAAGAATTGCAAAAGATTTGCGATACCATCAGTCTATATAGGGATGTAAACGGGTAGGATACCCACCTAATTAGTCAATCCCATTACCGAACCTGCTTATTTTTTGTTATCATTACCGTTCCAAACCCGTTTATTTTTTAACGTTGAAATCCCAAACCCGTCCCAAACCTACGAAACTCGTTTATGTTCAATTGGTTAAATTACCCGTTAAGTATCCATTAAATACCCAATTTAAAATAAAAAATAAATAAATTAATAAGTGACAAAAATATTAAATTTATTAAATTGAACAAATTCATTGGTCAAAGGAACTTCAAATTTTTTTTTTTTGAAAGGTAAAAGAAATATATTATCAATAGTAGAAATAAATGTGTAAAATATATAGAGGCATACTCCTAGAATAAAATAATAGGAATCACAGTTCATAAAGAACTTCCAAACCCAATATGGAAGTTGAAATAATCCATGACATGTGAAAATAGTAACAACAAATTATAGATTAAACAAATTTAAATAAATTATCCTAACAAAGTTAAAAGCAACTGTTAACAAAGTATAAATAATCTTGACTTAAGAAATTTAAAAATTTTATCTTAGAAATAAAATTGTAATTATAAATATATAAATATATATGTTATTTTATTTTATTTTATTAAACAAGTACTTTACAGGTACTTTATGGGTATAGGATATCGGGTATCTTATAAGCGTAAATGGATATCGGGTATCTTATAAATAGATCCCAAACCTATCTCAAACCCGTACGAGTATTAAATTTCAATCATAAACTCATCCCAATCTCATTAGAGTAGTTTCCAATAAATTTTTATCGGATTCGATCGAATCGGGTACTCTTGTGTACCCCTCTCATTGACATCCCTAAGTCCATAAAGCATTATAGGCCGATGATTAAGGAAAAATTAATGAAAAAATATTGGCCAAAGATCATATGTATAAAAATATGCTGATGTTATAATATGGTCCAAAGAAGACACATAGGGTAGAGGAAAGGCTGACGTTTTTGGTCAAAGACAAAGAAAGTGAGGAAAGTAGAGCGATGAAATTAGCTTCAATTACTAGATCCTTGAGTGTAAGGATAGAGAGCCAAAATTCACAGTGGGCAAGAAAGGCCGATGATGAAAATTCACTATTCCGAGATTCATGTAACAGTTAACGGAGAAGAGCACGAGGCTATGATTTTAGGACACGCAGAAGTGCTGGAGAATGGGAGTTGTTGGCTAGCGGCCTCTGCTATAAAAGGAACTAAAGAAGACAGAAAAAGGGCTTCTCGACCACATCTTTTCTGCGAGAGTTTTATCTTTATGCATTTTTACTTCTCTGCAATTTACTTTTCCTCCAAGTAGATTACCTTGTTCTTGGATTGGGTCTGATGTCCAGGAGGCTGGCACCGAATGAATTGGATTGGGACTGATCGAGCCAGCTTTATCTGAATATTGCTGCATTATTGCAGGGCTCATTTAATTTTACCTCACAGTGCTTTAACTTGGTGCAGGCTTGACATTGTTGGTACTTGGCAATTTGAAAATTAGTTTTACACACATACACATATATCAGTTTGTATACATATAAAGGCTCCAACATCATCATGATGAGGAAGAGGAGAAAGATAGTTGTATGTCTTAAATACATATAAAATTAGCAGAAGTGCCAAACACAGTCTTCCTGTTAATATAGCCTTTGTTGGAGGTTTGGAGGCAGGGTGTATATATATATATATATATATATATGTACACATGTGCAACTATGCAAGTGACCTTCTCATTTATTTCATTTCATTTCCTTTTTAAGGTAATTGAGCCAAATTGCAAATTAGGATTATGAGTGCACATATGCATGTGAGGAAAAGCTTATAAAAAAGAAAAAAAAAAATATTCACTGCGAGTAAGTGTTTGAATCTCTATATATTTTTACAAAATTTTATAAATTTTTACAAAATTTAAATTTAAATTTTTATTCATAATACAAATTACAAGACTACAACTTTATAAATTTATATTATTTTATACAATACCAAATATATCCAGTTAATTTTAACCAATGACGTTAATTAAATTATTTATTTATTTATTTTAGTACATGTTGAAGGAGGGGAAAACGTTACCTTTCAAGTTACTTCGAAGAAGCGTGCTATCGAGGCTTGTGATTAGAAATGTCATACATACATAGTAGTTGCATACCTAATGCAGGCAAGATCACAAATCTCAATGACAGGAGGCTTAATAATTCATTTTCCCACAAACAAGCAGAGTTTTGGAGACCCCACTTCACATTAATTAATTATTGGCTAATGATATGCCGGAAGATGCCATTTACTCTAAATGAGCTGGCACGGCAGATTTTGAAACAAGAATGTGTATGCTTAATCAAAATTTGGTTAACTACGACTAGTGACCGACCACCCTCACTGTCCTAAAACTCTGTTTAGAAATATTCATTCCTTAAAATTAATTTGATTTTAAAATAAGAATTGATTTGATTTGATTTGATAAATAAAATTTTATGTTTGGAATATATTTTGAATTTAAGAATTGAATTGATTTGATTTAAGAGAAAATGTTAATAGAAAATAGGATAAATATGATATGTAAATAATAAATTTATCTGCCTATTTAGATGATTTAAGAAAAAATAAAGTTTTATCAAATATTATTGATTTAGATTAGATTTCAAATGATATAAAAATCTTAAAATTTAAATTTTCTTTTACAAATTCTCCTATTGCATTTAAGAATTTATGGAAGGGCTTCCTCTAACTCAGGGTAAAACCTATAATTTCTAGTTCTAAAATTAATTTCAAAATATAAGACAGTCTTCATTAGTTGTTAATTATTTATTAGAATTTTTCTAACAAAATTCTAATATTTTTCTGGTATGAACTTTCTTCAAGTGAATTTTTGTATATTATTCAACATGTAAATTTTAATTTTTTTAATAAAATTTGTCGTATCTCATTTTTTTGGGCTCATTTTTTAATCTAAAAATTTAGTGAATTAAGTTCTAATTTTGTTATTTAGAATTTTTTAATGGATTATTTTTTGAAATTATTCTTTTTGAAAGCATGTATTTTATATTAAATGTAAGTGGATGAATATATTATGTATGATTATTTTCAAAGATTTTTGGTATTCTCTTAACTCTAATTTTTTATTTCTATTTTTCATGCAAAAATTTATTATATAAATATATTAATACTATACTATTATAGTGAAATTTATGTGAGTAAAAGCAAAATATTTAAATATTTTATTTTCATTAAATGCTACAAAATAAATATAATATTTAATTTATAATAAGTTGGTAAAAATTATAATTATGTTGAAAATATTTTTTGAAATAGTACTTTTAAAAAATACTTTTTGAAACAAAAAAAAAAAAAAAACGCTCATTGAAATGACGTTTTTCTCTATAATATACAGTAAAAATTTGCTTAAAATATTAGCATAACAAAAAAAAAAAAAAAATCAAGAATGAGGCATTTGTTTGAAAACCTGCAAAAACTCTACAAATTCTATAAAATTTAAATTTTTTTTCTCATTACATGAATTATAAAACTATAATTTTTACAAATCTATACTAATTTTTACAAATACAAACACCCCAATCAAGAATGCTTCTCTCTCTCCCTCTCCCTCACACACACACACACTATCAATTAGAAAAATACTTCAAAACCCTAATTTGTTTTTTTGGTTAAAAGTCCTTAGAATGATGTTATAATAATATTTGAGAAATATAATATTTCTCTAATGAATTTTTGTTTTAATAATAAATATATCCACAAAGTTGTCACATTATACTAGTAATTCTTTCTAGTAATTTTTTTTTTTTTTTTTTTGGAAGCTGTAGTAAAATTTTTTGATAGTACAATATTGCAACAACGCCTGTGCAGGTAGAACTGAGGCATTTAAAAGCAAAGGGTACACATTAACAGCTAAGCTCTGAATGAAAAGCTCTCTCAAATTCTGCATATATAATTAAATATACACATACAATAATAGAATGGTCCCCCATTTCAATTACAGTTTGGCCACATTGCTTGGCTATGAGTTTTTTCCGGGTCCTTCGCTCCTCTTTAAGCTTTGCACATTGCCCTGTTTACTCTTTTCGTCCAAATAACTATACATATATGTATGTATGTATGTACAAGGACATGCAAACAGAAACAGTGATGTACATCTATAAGGTCCCCACTAATAAGTTAACTCTTAATGATTGAACAGTCACGTACTCAAGCTTCTTGCGTTACAACCCTTTACTCCCATTTTAAAGAAATGCAGGAAAAGTACAGAACACCCAACTGAATGCTAGCTGCCCTTCTCCTTTGGATTCTTTAGGATCTGTTTGAAAAACTAGACAATTTTTTGATTTCTGGTTACTCAATTTTTTGATTTTTTTTAAATAATTAAATTTATTTATTTTTTACATTTAAAACTTTTTTTTAAGCCATAAAAGATAACAATGTCAAATTAACAAAAAAATTTAAAAGATAGCTATTGAAAAACTTTTTTTTCTTCTTCCTAAACACGAAAAAAAAATTAATTTTTTAGTAGTTCTTCCCAAACTAAGCCTTTAACTTCGAACAGTACATCAAAAATACTCATTTTTCATTTGGGAAAAAAATTATAGCTGAGGTACCAGCTACCAGTTTTTTGACTTTTTCTAAAACAATTAAACTTATCCTCTTATATTTTAAACTTTGAAGGTAAAAATGTAAAATTAATAAAAAGGTAAAAAATTAACAACTAAAAAGGTTAGTTTTTTTTCCTTTCCCAAGTACCAATAACAATAATAATAATAACTTTCTAATAGTTGGTTAGTAACCAACTAAAAAAAAAAATTAAAAACTACTAGTTTTTTTTTTTTTTTTTCCTCAAACCCAACCACAGTAAATTTGGGATGTTTTCACCAATTTCTCCATCATATATAAATATATGTTAACATAAATAATTAAGTCACAGCTCATATAAAAACACCAAGCAAAGATTTACTCTTGTGCTGATTAGCTGTCTAGATTACTTAGGAGCCTACCCAAATCTTTACGAAGCTTTTCATAAACCAGACATGATATCTACCACATTGTAAACTTTCCCCTAGTGACAAAAGTACCCATCCTTTGGGAAGGAAAAGAACACGTTATACCAGGGAACAGGCAAATTCTAACGAAGGCCAATTTGGTCTCTGGGAGGTATATCTTTGAGATCATACGTGGTTTTGATTTAGTTTGGGAATTGGGCTATCACATGGCGAGAAATTAGTTTCATGTGACCACGTGCTTAGGAACCCCTCCCATGTTATTATGATCTCTGCAAACAAGAGGGTCAAACTGCCAAAGTTTTCTCTCTCTTTGACTAACCTATGTTTAAGAATCCCATTTGCTACTAAGCTAAAAAAGATGACACTAATTTAATAGAATGTCCCCCTCTTTTCTCCCACTGTCCCCTCCCCTATGAAAAGCAAAAGGCCTATAAAGCCACTAGCCGAAAAAACTCAGTAAATTTGTAGAATGAAGACACTTTCTAGTGGACAACCAAAACTCTAGGCCAAGGAAACAAGGCCAAATTCCTTGTACACAATCACTACATTCAGATCTTTCACCATTATTGAAGAGTTAATCAATGAATGTGACTGCAGCTGAGTCATCAAACCGAAACCAATTTAAAGGGTAGCTTATTTACCATGTAAAAATGGTTTCACTGTGATCAAGAGCTAATACGACTAAATCAAATTATAAGAAAGAGCCCTTCTAGCGTTTGTCGCGAATAGGGGATCCTGACCGTTGATATGTATGGAGCCCACATAAAATCAATGGTAACATTTAGTAAAGCATTCTTCTAATTAGAAAATAGCCCCCCAGAGGTGCTAGCAACTATAGCAACTTAGCCACTCTATTTTTGGTGGCTTAAGAGGGGGAGATGGGTGGGGTTCCTAACCTTTGGATTAACCCAAGGTGAAAGTAACAAGACAGTGAAAAAAAAAAAAGACTGATATAGACATATAGACATGTAAACATTAAAAGGAACCTATGCCCTTCCTAAAACTGAAAAAGAAGGGGCAGAAGTCAGGCTTAACTTCAACTCCTGAAGTCATGTTAAAACGGTGCCATCTCTTTTAATCTGCTACATTTAGATATAAACTTATGTATATGGATGTGACTATTCGAACCGTAAGAGCATTCGAATGTAAACAAGGTGGATCCGAATACAAGCTAGTACATTTGGATGAGAACTGTATGAATCAGAATATATTTTCAGATACACTTTATTCATATCCGAATGCATATTATTTATATCCAAATGTTAATACTCATAGATGCACCAGCTCATATCGGATACAACAGATTAGAAGAGATACAAGAGATACAACAGATTAAAAGGGACAGCGTTTTAACATGACTTCAGGCTGAAAATGGGCTTTAGTTCAGCCCCACATTGTGAAACTAGAGGAAAATATGCTGCCTTCACTTCAGAATTCAAAATGAAAGCGTCATCTTGTACTTTTAATCTTGAAAGTTCACCACCCATCAGTTAGTCTAAAATTTTGAAAGCATTCCCCTATAAATTTTTAGTGAATATGCATGTAAATATATATATATATATGTACGTTTTATGTGTGTGTACGTAGATAACAGCCTAAGTGAATTCACAAGTACTGTGAAAATTGTATCCAGAACCAGAGTAGAGCTTTCTTGTCTTTTAGTTCCCAGGGAGTCCATGTGCTGTTCCCATATTCTACACACAACCTTAGCTCACTTGTTTCGGCTTCACCAGACCACTTGTTTTTAATAATCTCACCGTCCAAACTTTCACTAGCAATAAGAAAACGGAGAGACTAAAAATACAGGGAACAGTAAAGCATCTCATTCCCACTTTATAAAGCTACACAAATCCCATGCATAAGTTCAAACTTCAGAACACCAGTCATCAGCTAACCCGACCCCATCACTCTTCTCCCTGCATCCAAACGCAGAACACAGACCAAATGGTTTCTCTTGAAACTGTTCAGGCCCCTAGATCCGTCGTCGATCCAACTTCAAGTCCCCGGATTTCTTTCTCAGCTGAATTCCTTGACGAGAAAGACTTCATCTCCATAAGCCCAAAGTCTCATGCTGGAACAGAGCGTGAGACAGAGCGCGATAGAGCACGCAACCCTGAATTCGAGTTCCTCTCGAGTAACTCTACTAGCCAAACCATGATAACTGCAGACGAGTTGTTTTTTGAAGGAAAACTACTTCCATTTTGGCAAATACAGCATTCTGAAAACCTCAGCAAGCTCAGCCTTAAAGATAAAGATGCAGAGGAGGAAATGGAAGAGGAAGAGACGAACAAGGAGGAGAGCAGAGTGAGTTGGTTTGTTGATGATGACCCATCCCCTAGGCCACCTAAGTGCACTGTTCTATGGAAAGAGTTGCTCAGGTTGAAGAAACAGCGTGCATCTTCTTTGTCAATGTCTTCTTCTTCTTCCTCCTCCTCCTCCTCCTCATTACCATCATCTTCTTCAAGCTTAGTTGGTGATTTGCCTCCCATCGAGGAAGGCAAGGAAAAGCCAGAGAAACATGTCAAGAAGATAAAGAAAGGGCTGGAGAGGACAAGATCAGCCAGTATAAAGATAAGGCCTATGATTAACGTACCAATCTGCGCACAAGGGAAGAACACTGTCTTGCCTCCCCTCTTTCCTCTTAAGAAAGGAAGACTAGAGAGGTGAGAGTATAGTCATAACTAGTTGTCCCCTTGATATGTAAAATTGTCCAATATGTTCATCTCTTAATTTAGTCTTATTTTACACTTTCCTCCTCTATCTTATATTTACGAACCTTGCTTATGTTGGATCTGATGAACTATAACGTAAAATGCTTGCTTTCATTTTTGTTGGATTCTGTTAACAAAAGATTCGTCCTTTTTATCACCCAATTGTGCATTTTTCTAGCTTTTCTAGGGAAGTAAAATACATAGAAGATGTTCTCCTCTGGTTCTACGCATCCCAGGTGAAATAAATGGGATGGCTATATTATTTCAGTGGAAGAAAGTAGCCCAGAGATCTACATGGTTCCGGTCACACAGATCTCGTATTAATTTCCTCTAAACCATAAGCAAGTGGAAGCCAAGGAGTAGTTAGGGTGTATGCTAATAGCCAGAGCACATTTTGTATAAATATGACTACTTTCAGATAAAAATATCAAAATTACCAATAATCAGTGAACATAAAACTCGGATAGAATAGTTAAATAATTGAAACATATTATGTCACATGTATACAAGAAGGGCACGAAAAATTAAAAAAATTAAAAAAAAAATTTGAGTTTATATGGACAACTTTTGGCACGCAACTTTGACTACACTCTTGTTTCATATAATGAAGAAAGAATGGAATTATACATGGAAAACCATTTCAAGTTTGCAATTCTGGGCACTCAAGAAGCATTGAGGAGCTTGCAAGTACTCAGGTGCTAAACATTAAAACTTTCACTTCAGGGATAAGTTGATAGGAGAGCTGGATATGGAGAAACTTGTGAAAAATGCTTCATATGGAATCTTGTACAGTTGCTGGTAGACTAAGCAAATATATAGGAAATGAATTTAGTCAAATTTCCATCTGCTCCAACCGTGGAACATGTGACTCTGGATGGTAGGACTTTTAGCTCAAGAATGTGGTGGCGACAAAAATTGATTTCCAGGAGAAATCCTGAGAAAAAAAAGTATTATAAATCCATTAATTTCCTAAAGGAAAAAAAAATAAAATTTGAATAAATATGAACTGTGGTTCTGTCTACTTACGTGAGGTTCAATCCAGGTTTCCCCCAAAGGTTATTTGGCACACGACCAGTTAGATTGTTACCTTGCAAAAAACTAAAATACAAAAGCAAGTCAGGTATGCCAACAACATTGGCAATAACAGATTTGGCAAAACAAAAAATCAAAATTTTTAATATTTTTATGGCATTGTTTCTTCATATTCAGCAAAACAAAGAATTGTCTAATTTTATATTCAATAAAATCGGTATAGCAATTTATCCACAGTTGGTAAAAAAGAAAAAAAAAAAAAAAAAGCTAAATTCTTTAATATGCATAAAAACACAGCATTCACAGAACCATTTCTATCAGAAGAAAACTTGATACAAGTTATGTCTGTTCACTTGCTTTCCTGCTAGCACTACAGAAAGCTTTATTGTACACGAACATCAGGGACAGGGGAACATGCACCAAATGTATGGAATCAATGCTGAATAACTTATTAAAACTATGTAAAGGATGAAGCGGGGTGCCACTAGGTACATCAAATCAACTTCAAGACATCAACTAAGCATTTAGGATTAAAATATTCCAAGGAGACTAAAGCTTTTAGCATTCATAACAGAATGAATGATCAAATAAAACATGCAACACACTAAATTATCTCCATTCTAAAAGAATCAAAGCTGAAAAATAATCAAAAGTCTGTGCAAGCATGCTTTATAATATACTGCTGAACCTGAAATGGAATGATATATAACTAGTAATACAACAAAGACAGCTAGTAAAATCATTTACATCTACAAGCACATGATGATAAGCACAAATCCATATATTTGTGTATTGCTTGCAAAAGTAGAACTTACAGTTGATGCAATCTGTCAATGTTTCCAAGTGATGGGAGAATCTCTCCACTTAGCCGATTGTCTTCCAAATGTCTAATAATGAAAAAGAACACAAATTAGAGAAAACACGTGTATATAACAAGGAAAAGGATTCATAGAAGAATCAGTTTGCAAAATTCACAGGGCAGAGCAGTTGTATCTAAGGACCACTCAAAAACATGGAATTTACATCATCATACAACAAGCAGTAGTAGAAATTCTAAATTTCAAGTCATTGGACCCAGATGATGTGCTTTTTCCTTTTTGCAATTGGTGATTATTGAGCTATGAATTCTAAGTGAAATAATCTTGGTCACCGCAAGCATAAATACGAAGTACAAGAAGAAAACAGAATATGAACTCATGACTTACATTGTTTCTAATCTCTTTAATGGACTGAGATCAGGTATACTTCCTGACAAGCTGTTGTTTCCAAGCCAGCTGTTGATTGAATGAGATTGTCAAAAAATATGTTTTTGTCCCTAAATTATTGGTGTAACCCAAGAAAAGAAAAATATTAGGTTCTTGAGCACCTACATGTCAGTCAATGCAGTTAAATTGGCAAGATTGGGTGACAGTGATCCTGAAAGGCCCATGTTTGTAAGGTTTCTGTTAACAAGAGAAAATATAAGCAAACTATTATGGAAAAATGAAAAGTGCAGTATGAAATGAAGCACAGCCAACAAATTTACTTATTTTTTCTTTTATTTCTATCACAATTATAGCAACTCACAAGGCAACTATACGAATCAGGGTTCCATAAGAACATGTAACTCCCGTCCATGAGTACTGACGGGGTAAACAAGGATCACCAGCCCAATCAAATGGAGGGTTCTGGAAACTCTTCTTAATTTGTTCCAAAGCAATTACTGCAACAAAAAAGTGCAATTATGTGTAAACATTGCAATGTAGAAAACTCATTATTCCTGGGGCAAGAGAAGATAACTTAAGAAAAACAGTATGCAAGCGACAGGATAAACCTGCCACCTTTTTCTGGATGAATACAATTCACCTGTCTAGGACTTCATTTGGTAGGAAGGATTATTTTGGTAGGAAGGATGGACAGTTGAACAGAAAGATACGAAAGGAGATGTAAAGGAACCCCAAGGAAGGAAAAGGGTAGTCTTTCCTCGGTTTGTTAGGTTGATCCAAAAAGGAAATGGAAGAGAACTTGTCAATTTAGTTACCATCATACACTTGCGGGTTATCACAAGTATTCACCATAAAATCTTCCATTTGGTCAGTATAGAAACGTAACAACCAGCATAGTTGGTAGAATTTTATTTAGTATCAGAATTTTCCTTTCCTTTTTTTTTTTTAATAAAGTTTCACCCTCGGATCATGGTTGCTCATCCAATATGTGATCAAATTAATTGTTGTAATATGCCAAAACAAACCCACGAGATTTTCGTGGAAATAGCACTGGGTTGGCAATGGAAATAAAAAGAAACATTAGGGAATTGGTACAAACCATCTCGTGTAATGGTTCTTCCTCCAAGGGTCATCGTATTAAAAACCTCTCCAGCATTAATCAAGGGACCAATGTTCGACCCGGCAGCAGGAGTTAGAGTTATCTTTGTAAGACCAACAAGAGGCCATTGGTTTGCAAAAACCATAGCACCTGCAGGAGTCACATTTAGATCTTGGTAATAAATGACATCATTTACACTTATATTGAAGATCCTCTGGTTTCCTGCTGATGAATCGCGATCACTTGCAAAGTAAAGAGCAATGTAGTACGTTGAGTTGGGAAGAGATGTTGGAGGCCATTGCAACTCCATAGGTCCTGGCTGGGCTGTTGTCAACTCTGTCTGGAATATCTTTGAAGGGGGAAGATTCCAGAAACCGGAAATGGAAACATTTCTGCCCTTTGAAATTGTGGAGTTATTATCTAGAAATGGATCCCAGAAACGATCAAATGAATCATCAGGATACCTATTGTTTCAAAATAATCAAAGTTAGCCAATGTACAGGGAGAGAGGGAAAAAATACTTGATCACATAATATTAGTGAAAGGAAAATCCGCGTTTATTATGACTTAGAAAAACATAGAATTCAACATCCTTGAGAACTTTCTAATTCAAAATATGGAGGGGGAAAAATTATGAACTGCAATGATTATGTACATAATTATACATGAAGCACATAAATATATGAACTGCAATGATTGAATTTTTACTCTTCGCTCTATGCGTCAGTATATGAGATTTGATCTGATACCATGTTGAAATAAAAGAAGAAATAAAATATTGAAAAGAAATAATTGTATTAATGTGTGTATTGAATACAATAGAATAGCAACCCTATTTATAGAGGTGCCAAAGTAGAATCAGAATAGAAATAGGAAACTAAATTAGAATAGGACTAGGAAATAATAAGAAAACCTATAATGAAAAGGAAAAGGCGTTCCTAATATAATTTCTAAATTTCTATATTTTATATCTGTAACAGATATATTCACTAAAGCATAATTCTAGTCTTAGTCCCTTGCATCAATCAAAACTATCAACCCAACATTAAAAATCAACCAAGAAATGTTCATGCAACCACAAAGGTCAACGCTAAGCCAATGTGCTTGCTAACAATTATACAAACGACGACTACGTTAAATAATCAAAGGAAATCAGGTAAAATCGTAGATCCAAGAGAAGCAGAAATTGCCAAGTCGACAAATTTCATACAGATGAATCACTCACCGGATGATTGATCCATTGTACCCAAAACTATGCCTGGCAACCAAACTCAGAGCGTATGTCCGAAAATCTGTTGAATTGTACAGCGAATCAGCCAACGGCACAAGCTCCAAAGCCGATATAAACGGGTCCGAATCCGTATACACATTGGCAGCAATACACACACTAATCGACTTCCCTCTGGCAACGTAAACCCCCTCGTAATACGAAGACATCCCTGCAAATAATCCTCTGTGGTGTTCACCCACACCCAAAACGTCCCGTCCACAATCTGATCAAACACGGGAGGCAAATCCTTGCCATTGACTCCGCCGTAGAAGTACGTAGTCCTGACCAGATACTTCCCATTGCGGTACGCCGGCACGACGTAGCAGAATTTCCGGCGAAGATTGCCCCTGACTGGAAAGGATCGGACGGTAGATAACACCGGGGAGAGAACGGCCGTAGTTAGGTTTTTTGGAATCCGGCGGAGACGAAATCGGAGTCTGGAAGCCATTTCCGGCGTCAATCACCGATGGAACCGTGGCGCCCGCAATCAATAAACTTACCTGAAATTAAACACACATATATCATCAACATCAACATCAACATACAGATAGAGATAGGGAGAGGGAGAGAGAAAGAGAGAGGGGCAGTGAAACGATGCTCACTTCTGGGAGGTTGAGATAGGACCGGAGAGAGGAGAGAGATGAGGAAGAATAGTAGAGATAGAAACGGCATGGCTGATCAGGAGATGAGAGAATTGAATCGACATAGGGTGGGGATTACAAGGGTAAAGGTTTTGATAGAGTCAGAGGGTAGTAGTGGAGTTGAATTGGTCCGGTTGGGTGATCATGCAAGCAAGGAATATATATACACATATATACGCATGTACATGCACAGAGAGAGAGAGAGAGAGGTGAAGTTGGTGGAAATGGGAAGGAAAGAATCGGAGAGAGAGAGGGGGGTGACGCGGGAAAAATATACCAGGTCAACAGACGGCATTTTGGTTAATTGTTTTTGTCGGCCGGATGGAGTCGTTAGTTTCTATAATTTTGTTTATTATATTTTATGAAAATGAAAGGTAAACCAATTTTATTTTATTTTATTGGTCAGAGTTAAAATGGGAATTCACCAGACCATTTGGCAACAAACTCCATTTTACCCCTTTGATTAATGTCTGAATTAGTATAAAAAATCAAAAATAAAATATTTCAATTGACGAGCAATTAAGTATTTTTTAAGCATACTTGGTAATCATCGGAGACCAAGCCCCCTTGGGGCCAATGGTGACCGGCTCTTCTTAAGTTTAAAAAATGCTATTTGTACATATATTTTTCTAATTATAAAAAATCTATATTATAATTTAATTCTCTTTAAAATTTTAAAAGATACTTAACCTTAGTTACGAAAACACCATTATTAGTACACATAAATTTTTGTATTAAAAAAATTAAACAATGGACCAACCTTTTTAAAATTTATTTTCTTTTTTCAATGGTTATGCATAAGATGCATTTGCAATGCAAAAAATCTCTAACTTTTACTAACTTCCTTTACACTAAAAATCTCCATTTTTTTTTCAAATTTCTCCAACTTCTACAAAAAACTTTCAATTTTTATCAACTTCTACTAACTTTTTCCAACTTTTATCAACTTTTTTTTATATTTTTCAAGAAATACACAAATACTCAACAATTCAAAGTTTACCTACTTTTTTTTTTGTGTCAAAATTTGGCACTCTAAATACCATCATAATCCAGAAAAAAAATGATACTGGTAGCGTTATGATTATTTTAATAAATTTTATTTAGTAAAAAAGATATAAATAATTTTTTTAAAATATAAAAAAAATGATATGCATTTAATATCAATCTTTTTTTATTAACAAAAAATTATGTAGTTGCAATTGCCAAACATTGTATTTTCACAAAATGATAAAGAGAATTTTTATTGAATAAATATCGAATCGAGTTTGAATAGTATAATTTTTTTTATTTTATTTATCGAGTAATTTATCTAGTCACGAACTCTTATTAGAATCAATAATATGACAAATTTAAAATTATATTTCAAGTTTAACTTATTATATTTTGAGGCGAGTTCAAACAAATGCATAACCTTATCAAATTAAATTGAATCTTTATTATAGCTTGATTTGTGTTATAATCATACTTGCAACATTTTTTAATAAATTAATGCAAAAAACATAAAAATTGTTTTTATTTAATATGTGGGGGAAAAAATTATTGGGGCTAGCGTGAATTTTTTTAAAAAATCACCTATTAAAAAATTTAAAAAATATAATTTATTAATTAGTTGTGACGTAGGAATTAAGCACGAATACTTTAAAATGGAGGTCATATCCATAACTGATACGTATCAGATACACACACTATTCGGATATTTCAAGATCGTATCGAATACGCCACATGATATATCTTATTATTTTATCATTTTCCTTCAAATACATAATTAAGATAAATTTAGATTTGAGTAGTTGAAAATCTTAAAATATAAAATCTTATAACTTATATTTTGTTATATTTTGTATATTAAATTAATTTTATTGTAAATGTTATATTCATATATATAACTAATAAAAACATACAAAATTTATATTTTTTGGCCGTATCCCTATCGTATTCGTATCCTTATTTTTTAAAAATTGCCGTATTCATATCCGTACTCATATCGTATCCGTATCCATACTTCTTGGGCTGTGCCACTATTGCTTGCCTCAAAATCATAGACAATTTTATAAACAAAGGTATGTATGGCCCCGTTTGGAAGTCATAACTTTTGGTAATTTTTAGTAAATGAATTTTTTAGTATGTTTGATAAAATAAGTGTAAATTTTTGGTAACTTTTGACGACTTTTAGGTGTTTGTTAAAAAAATTTGATAACTTTTTGTGTATTTGATAAAAAATTTGATAATTTTTTAAGTTGAGTTGAAATGAAATGATCATTATATTCCTCTTCACCTAGGTAAAAAATTAATGTATTAATAACGTACCATGTAGACAAAACAGTAACTTTTGGCGTTCTATTAATCACCTAAAACACAAAAAATGAGTTTTTTTTTTTTCTTTTTTTTTTTGTTATTATTTTTGCTCCTCCGAATGGGGCCTATATACAATATTTATTCAAATATGTTTGAAGACTTTATTTGGTGTTTATGGGACGCCTATTATTCATCATTTGCGCCAAATGAACATGTTTATTAGGGGCCACGTTGATATATGCTTCCATGCACAATTATAACAGCTTCTGGGCTCCAAAAAAATCTAATAACTTTTTTATACCATAAAGATAAGGGTAACAAATGGATAAATTTGGATAGATTGTGGGATAAAAACATTAAATTATTTAAAAGATGCATTATATTTAAGCGAATGGTGATTAACAATTCAAACCCATCTCGTTTGTTTGACTTTAATTTTTCAACTCTCTTTTAAGTATATTATTATACAAAAATATAAAGATATATTACTTTTAAAAATAAAAATAAAAATGACGTTCAAAATAAAATTTTAATAAAAATTAGTTTGTCAATGTATAAAATAAAATTTGATAAATAAGAATTCATAATACAATTGAAAGATAGGAAATGATATTGACACTCTCAAAAAAAGTTTTTAACATTCTATTATAAAAGAAAATATTCACTCACGTGATAGAGTACAAGAAATTTTTTTTAGAGTACCAATATCATTTACTTTTTTTTTTTTTTTTGAGATTTAGAATAATGTTTGATTACACTAACACGTCAAAAACTTTTTGATTCTAAGTCTATTTAAGTGTAAGGGTAAAAGAATCTCCAAATAATTTGAGTAAAAGAATGATGATTTTAATCTTTGAAAGTATGAAGAACTAGGGTGAAAATGGAACAAGAGATATAACAATCCATTTTATCACACTTTTGATTATTCTACAAATTAAGCTCAAGTGATACACATGCAAAATCATTTAATTAGATAAGTCTACTCTCTAATCAAAGCAATACTACGGAATAACATGATACAAATTAGACATACAATCTCAAAATAATAAATTAAGACTCTACAGCCTATATAATCCCGTCAATGTCAACCTATAATGTGTACATGAAACTCACATTGACATATAAAGTCTCTTATTTATGAACTTCACATCAACTCATTGAAAATGAGAAAAATAAACTCTTTCACTTATCAAAGTTAAATGTAACAGCTTGTATACCTTAGTATGATGAATGCAATTGTATGTGTATAATTAAGATGTACTAATTTTATGACTTCTTTGAATAACGAGCAATGTAGAGTGAAACAAAACAAATTACGTTTGTTAATTTTTTTTATCGAGGACAGGTCAAACATAAAATAAAACAGAACTAGTCGAATTTGTTAATTTTTAGAGGATTAGAGTGAATAAAACAGTCTCTTATATATGAACTTCACATCAACTCGTTGAAAATGAGAAAAATAAACTCTTTCACTTATCAAAGCTAAATGTAACAGCTTATATACCTTAGTATGATGAATGCAATTATATGTGTATAATTAAGATGTATTAATTTTATGACTTCTTTGAATAACGAGCAATGTGGAGTGAAACAAAAAAAATTACGTTTGTTAATTTTTTTATTAAGGACAGATCAAACATAAAATAAAACAGAACTAGTCGAATTTGTTAATTTTTAGAGGATTAGAGTGAATAAAACATTTGTCACGCCTCTAACTTAATTGTCCAAGACGGACAGTATGAGAATATGAGAACAAAATAAATTAAATAAAAACATGTGCCAAGGTCGAGTTTCAATGCAATAACAACCATCAGAACAAGTAAATATGTTCCTCATTCCTATATAAAATAAATAAACATCGTCAATCGCGGTAAATTTAAGGCCACGCCCTAGTGACTAAATTTAAGACTGACACTGCCGCATAAGTCTCGTCAACAACAATGCAATCTCATATATAAATTGACTTTGGGACCCACACCCCCAAGGCACACACAAAGGGGAATACGAACATCTCAGTATAAGTAAAATTTCGTAACAGATCAAGCTATCGATCTCAACTCAGTTCCAGCTAGCTATTTCCTGGCCTCGTCGGATCACTCGTAATATATGTAGAGTAAGTTGACCAGCCAATTAGGTGGAACCATGCTAGTGTGTTCTAATGAATATGCTCAAACATACAATATAACTCACAATAATAGCAACCAAACATAATATAAAATGCACATGTCATGTTACACAATGCAAACATCATATAAAAATGCATATGTAATGTAGTGTAATTATCCAATTCTCATCTATTCAAACCTTATCCAAAGTTAAGACCGGACACATGCTACTTTTGCCTGAGCTGCCTACGTATCCCATGTCGGGAATCAGATCACCGTAGTTTCTATTCTTTTTTTATCCCTTATTTCATGACCAAACTCATGATCAATATAATCATCCCTACATTTCATCAATAAATGTAACAATCACATTATCTCAATATTTATATAAACCAAACGGGGAACCGTGTTACACCCCCATTGGTGTAAGCCTCAGGGGAATCGTGTTATACCTTCTGGCTCGTCTGCTAAGGACCCGTGTTACACCCCTAGTCAGGCATCCGTTCATTTCAAGCAGGCATCCGCTTATCTGAAATAGGCATCCGCTCATCTCAAGCAGGGTCCGACTACAATCTGGAGAAAATCACATAATATTTCACTTCAATATTAATGCCCAACTCCAAATGATTACTCTTTAGTCATACATATATCGACTGAGAATCATCTGGTATTTTCAAAATCTCATTTTCTCATTTTTCTCAAATCGCGAACCCAGTCTACATATATAACCCGTGACTCGACACGTCACAATATAAATGTGATACTCTCAGCCAATTAATATCCTCAACATGGACCAGATGATGCTATCCCAACTCTAATGCACAAAATATGCTCAATCATATATAATAATTCGTTTTCACAATTATTAACATAAAACAAAGTATGCTTTAGAATATCAAAATTTACAGTTTTTCTAGCATCTTTCCAATTCTGTAACATCAACTATAATTTTCCATAACCCTAGGAGCAACATTATGATCCTTCCCAATTATTTAGGGGTGAAATGGTAATTTTTTCCAAACTTTAGGGACTATTTTATAATTATTTAAACATTTGGGGTCCACTTGATAATTATTTAAACTCTTGAGGAATCACTTTTGTAATTATCTAAACTTTGGGGGCTATTTTATAATTATCTAAAACTTCAGGGGTCAATTTGTGATTATCTAAAAGTTTTGGGCCCAAATTGTAGTATCTCTAACTATTTTCTCTGTTCTTTTCTTTTTTTTTTTTTCTTTTTCCGATTTCTTCTCCGATGAACGCCGAGCGAAATGGCTACCAATTTTGGGCTAACTTCCTATTGTCAGTCTAAACTTAATCACTTCCATACAAAATGAACATATAGAAATTTATCCTAAAATCTCTTTATTTCTCATTTTCTCTTCAGATATGAGGTAAATGGGACATATATTTGTGTTCTAGACGTTACAAGGATCATTTTGGTATATTTATATGCTTGATTTGGTAAAATTTTATGAGATGAGTATATATATATATATACACACACAGGTGTGTATATATATATATATACACACACAGGCGTATATGTGTTGAATTTTTCATACTTTTGAGTTATGAGTCCCGGACAATTAAGTTAGGGGCGTGACAACATCTTAATATCCAATTAGCAAACTAAAATCAAACACAAATTAAAGTAAAATAAATAGAATTCATTAATCTCCACTAACATAAACCAAATTAAATGACAATGTTTACAAGTATTGGACAAATAATAATAATAATAATAATTAAGTTAAGGACCACTTTTACAAATAAAATGATAAAAAGTTTAAGTAGTGTTGAATAATTGTATATTTTCAAGATATAAGTCCCCTCCTATAGGCATATTAGGGCAATGATTATTATGTCACTACTCCTTATTTTTATTTTTAGTTTTTCTAGTATTAGATGTTGTAGTTTGGTATGAGGTTTTTTAAAAATCATTGGAATACCCTATATTTCTCTATAATATTTTAGAAAGGATGAGAATTTATAGAAAATGTCTCGAATATTATATAGTATCATGAATATTATAAACTATAATAGTCTAAAATTTAGGAGAGTTTATATAAAGTGTGTCAAATATTGTAGAGAATTGTAAAATTCTCAATAAATATTATAAGTATCTTAGATACTCTGATAGATGATTTTAAATGCATAATTCCCACCAAATCAATCTTTATCAGCTGTTAAAAAAATATAAATAGGGATAAAGTTTATTTGTTTGCATGAAATATAAGGATCTAAATTCTAAGCATTTAAGATAAGTTAAATGAATAAACAATTTACGAAAAAAAAAAAAAAGAAATTGTGTGTCTAAGGCTATGTTTGGCAAAATAAGTTGGTAGTTCTAGTTACTAATTACTAGTTTTTTAACTTTTTTTCTAAAATGATAAAATTTACTCTCTTATATTTTATATTTATTTTAAACATTGAAGGGGAAAAATATCAAATTAATAAAAAGTTAATTTTAAGTGAAAAAGTTAATTTTATAGTGGCTAATTAGTAGCTAGTTACCAAAAAAAAAAGTTTTTTTTTTACCCATGTCAAAAGAAAATTTAATTACTATCAATTAGTTAAGTAAATTTAATTTTTTATCTTTTAGTATTTTTAAATACCCTTTTTAATTACCTACTATATTTCTATATTTTTATTATTTTTAAATTTCAATTAATTACAAATTATTTACTTAAATAATATTTAAAACTCAAATATTTTACAAGTGTTCAATATTTTTTATTTTAAATTTAGTTGATAATTTATTTAAACTTAAAAATATTTATTTATTTAAAAAAAATTACGTGCTTCCATATTTAATAGTGAAAAATCAATCCGTGTTATTTTAACATGACTCGACCCGCGGGTCGTTTTAATGCTAGTTATTGTTAGCACGATCCGCAGGTCAAATCAAGGTAAACCACAACGGAGAGAAAGAAAGTGGTCCGACAATCATCCGATCCACCAACAGTCCATGATGGGTCTAACGTAAGTGGAACCCACCACTTTAGCTAATTGCTTCCCTATTTTCCTAACTTCAAATGGATCGCCCCAACGGTGGCATTTCAACTCCATCATCACAACCCATTTTTCAAAACCCGGAAAACGGAAATCATACGGTCGGTTTAAACCCGGAGCAATGTTAACCCGAACTGGCAAGAAAAGAAGAGGAGTGAACATTTTTTATATCTTCCCCAAAATGCCCCTGGATCTGGCGTCCGTATATCTATCAAAATCCAATCCTCCTGCAGAGGAGGGGGTCTCTCTTCCTTTTTTCCTTTCGTTTCCATGGAGTTTCAGAGGCGTCGCGACAAGGAAAATTTTCCGGAGAGGAAGGGGCAGAAGCGAAAACTGGAGGAGGAGCTGGACGAAGACCGAGAGATCTCTCTTCTCTGCGATGGCCACCAGGCGGTGCTTTGCGAAGTTACTGCTCAGGTTGACATCCTCAACTCCACCTTCTCTTGGAAGGAAGCCGATCGGGCGGCCGCTAAGCGCTCCGCTCACGTCCTTGCGGAACTCGCCAAGAACGGTAGCTCCAACCACTTCGATCTGCTGCTTCCCGCTCTCCCTCTATGTATATCCGTGTTCCATGCAATCAAATATATGATGTGGATGTATTTTGTGATGGTGATCATGCTTGATTTTGCAGAAGATGTTGTGAACTTTATAGTTGACGGCGGCGCTGTACCGGCACTGGTGAAGCATCTTCAGGTGCCACCGCTGGGCGACGGTGGCCGTAGTCCGAGGCCGTTCGAGCATGAGGTCGAGAAGGGATGTGCTCTTGCACTAGGCCTTCTTGCTGTGAAGGTTAGTTGATTACATTGTGTAGTGTGTTTATACATTTTACTGGCCCCAGGCCTACAATCCAGTGAAAATGCGCAGAAGTAAACTCTGAATATGTACTTATTACCCATGACAATGTAGGACTAGTGTGTGCGAGCACTTTCTCTGAAGCTATATACCAAATTGACTTTGGATTGTAGTAAGGGACTATACGATGGGGCTGCCGTTGATGGGAATTATGTATGGCAATTACCATGTCTTTTGGGTGCTAAATCAAGGATGATAGGAACAGGTTTTGATTGATCCAGGCCTGGCAGGATTGAGTTTTGAAGCTGAGAGAGGTTGTTTTGGGAGGAATAGCAACCTTACTGTAGTATATTGAAGTTATTGTTTGAAGAAGTTATAGAAAAAGAATCTTGGATTCTCAATTAGAGCTTCTAAAGAATCACCTCCTATGGTTAGTTGTATCTTGCATTACTCAAATTTTCAAAAGTTTCTTTCAAAATCTCAAAACTCTAACACCATTTAGTTTCCTATTGTCTTGGAAAAATACATATATGTTAACAAGCAGATATATTATCCTGTTTCTACAAGGAATTTAACTCTCGATTGGGCTTCAAGATTTTGGTCACTGTGATATTCTAGATTTTAAAAGTAATACTTGACTTGTGGTTAACCATGCCAGTAAAACATGTCTGAGAAATGCCGCCAGAGTACTAATAATTTATGCCACTTATGACAAGTGATGCTAGATAGCATTGAATTAAGAGCAAGGTTTTAATGGTGCAGTCTTCTGTTTAGTCGAAGAATGCCTTGGATGTTAATACAATGAGATAAATAAGAAATGCTCCCCCTCAAGGAATACTAAGCAATTCAATAATTCAAGGACAGTTGAGCCGACCACAGCCATTGAGTGCGTTTATATGATGACTGATCCAAACTATTCATACTAAGTTACTAATGTCACTAATTGCACAAAAGTTAAGGAAGTAACAAAAATAAGAATCTTGAGTTAAGGTTAACTGTAGGCACCATAAATAAAATAGGAATTATACCAAAACTAGTCCTAATGAAAATGGAAATTTGTAGAAAATAGTACTCTTGGACAAGTATCCAAAACTGAATAGAAAATAATATCAATATAATTGGCTTTGCGAATGCTTGAAAGTCACCCATAAATATTTAATCATTTTGTTCAAATGACTTCGCAACTATTCTCTTTGCTCGTCTCAGAAATAAGAAAGTTGTATCCAAGACACCTTATTTATAATGAAAAATGGGGAGATCCCTAAAGAGAAGAATTGGGTAGATTTGTAGGAAGTCTTTTGGCATTGGATGAGGGAGAAGGGAACTCTCAGTCGTTGAAAGAGCCAGAGGGTTCAGGCAAAAGTTTTTGTTGAAGGAAGAGGAGATGGAGTTGGGTTAGTGGATCATTGTGTCACTTTCTCTGCTCTCATTCATTCTAGTTATGGAAGCTCTGAACAAGTTAATTTCTAAGGTAGCCCAATGAGGATTCTTGAAGGGCTTGAAGGTGGGAGGTACAAGCACACAAGAGTTGGAGATTTTGTATATTTTGTTTGCGGATGATTTAATCATATTCTGTAAGGTCCTCTAATGTTGGAGCATCTTAGGTGCATTTTGCTGTGTTTTGAGGCTGTCTCTAGCTCAAGAGTAAATTTTGGTAAGTTGGAATTAATCCTTATCGGTGAGGTTCAAGACTTGGAATGATTGGTGTCTATTATGGGTTGTAGAATCAATCATTTACCCTCCTTGTACTTGGGTCAAAAGGGTGTGGGAAGTGATATTGGAAAAACTGTCAGAAGGAGTTAGCTAGTTGGAAGAAATCGAAAAAGGGAGGATAACCCTAATTAGGAGTACTTTGTTGAGCATGCCGATTTACTTCTTGTCCCTATAAAGACCCCAGTTTTGGTTGTGAAGATATTATAGATACTTTAGCATGATTTCCTTTGGGAAGGAGGCTAAATTTCACTCTGCTAGTTGGGATTTGCTTTGGAAACTGATTAGCCAGGGGGTGCAGCCATTATAAAGCTCATGCTTATCAACGAAGCTCTTACTGGAAAGTGGCTTTGGAGGATTGCTTGCGAAAGATAGCTTGTGGAGGCGAGTGGTGGTGGCAAAGTATGGGTCAGCAAAAGGGGAATGGATAACAAAATAGGTTATAGGAGCCCACAACGTGAGTCTTTAGAAGGCGATACACATGAATTGGAATGCATTTGTTAGACACATTTCTTTTTAGTTAGCAGAGGTTACTCAAGTTGACTTCTGGAATGACCCGTGGGCTGGAGAGAGGAGCCTATGTGAGATGCACTCTGTGCTGCACTCTAGCATGGCATTGTCGCTGAGTTCATGGAGGATACTAATGGAGAGATTACATGGAATGTATTCCTGAGAAGAATTGTACGAGATTGGGAAATGGAGGATCTAACGAGCTTTCTAGCTATATTATATGCGGTTAAGAAGGCAAAAGCAGAGGATTAGATAAGGTGGAACCATACTAGATTGGGTTGCTTCAAGGTTAGATCCTTCTACTTGGCGTGGAGATTCGGGGCTCTACCTAATGTAGAGAGGGGGAATCCATTGATTGTCTCTTCTTTCATCGTTACCGAACAAGAGAGCTTTGGAGCTTGGCACTTACTTGCTATGGGATTTCTGAGTCTTCCCTCTTGAAGTGAAAAATGCACTTTAGGAGAGCTGGTGGCACGGATTTGCAAGAAGAGAAGGAAGATGTGGCGTTTAATATCTTTTTGCTCGTGTTGGATAATTTGGGGGGAGATGAATAGAAGGTTCTTCTGTAATGAGAAGATTTCGTTGTAGAGTACTCTTTTGGGATCATGTAGCCGGGTAGAGGGTGGCAAAGAGCCAGATATCAATTCTTTTTTTGCAATTTATTAAGCACATAGACGCTAATTTTTACTTGGCTCTAGACTGGTATCTTTGCCTTTTTTCTACTGCAGTCGTATTGCTTTGGTGCCCTTTTAATAAAATTTCTTGTATATACATATATAAACAATTCTCTTTGTTTGAATGATTTTGTCTGACTGAAATGCTTCCTTTGCTCCAGCTATTCTATAGTCAAGTGTTCTCCATCAATAAGTTCAAATGATAGACATCAAGTTTATAACCTGACATAAGGTCCAACGAGCATCCCCCGCAAATTTCTAGGATACACTTCATCTTATTATTGTGCTGTAATCACAGATAACTATGATAGGGATAGGGCATAAGGAAGTAAGAAGCAGTTGACAATTATAGATTTTTGGTGAAGTATGAAAGTCAGCAAGTATCATAATTGATTCTATTTTCTTCTTTTCTTTTTTGATTGTTTTTAATTTTTTCTATTTTCTTCTTTTCTTTTTTGATTGTTTTTAATTTTTTCTGACTATTGAAAAAGAAAAGGACAAGCCATTTTGGAATTGATACCAAAACAGATGGAATAGGTTGGGATATTCCAAAAATTTTGAGATATATGATTATTGTTATTAACTTAAAATTATTAAGCATCATGAATGTAGTTTCCTTGCCATATTGCTCATTGGAGATGTTTTGCAGAGCACCGGAGGATGTGCATGATGCAGTAGTGTGGTGCATTTCATACTTCAATAGCAGCACCCATTTGAATGTAAATTGTTAGAAGAATAGTTAAAATAAGTTGATGTGCTCGATATGATTGAGGTTTTTGGTACCTGTCTTTAACTTGGAAAAAGCATGTGGGGGATATTGGTAATCTTAAAATAAGTTGATGTGCTCGATATGATTGAGGTTTTTGGTACCTGTCTTTAACTTGGAAAAAGCATGTGGGGATATTGGTAATCTTGCCTTTGATGGTGGTAGCTCGGATATACTAATGCCTTTCATTCATCCACCGTCATGACTATTTCAAAGCCCCACACAAGCCACAATCTAGCAGATTCACACTCCTAATGTGCAGCATATTGGAAGAGTGAGTTTACCATGAGTTTAACCTCATGATGCTGATCATAAACTTGCTTTTGTTTGATCTATATAGGCAGTGGAATTGGAGCAATTTGTTCAAGTCAGCACAACATCTTCCTTCTTTAAAGACAGTATCACTGGCTAAAAATCAGAAATTAACATCTATAAATAGGTCTATTTTTGCTAATGGAATGCCCAGATCACAAAATAACTAACTGGGTTAAAAGAAAGACAGTGCTTATTTTTGAACGACAGCAGTCATATTATCGAATGGAATTTTGATGTGAAAATTTGACTATAAGATCATCACACAATGCTTAAGCAGATGAATGTGGCACGTCTAAATTTTGTGTGCATGAATAGATGTAAAAATTTAATATCTACACAAGACAGGCTCCCTATAACCTTTTCCATAAAGACACAGAAAAATGGAAACCCAAAATAAGAACTTTATCTAATGCTATCACTATTAGCGGAAAATTACAAATGGCAAATTATGGTGTCACAACTTGGTACATGAAAGCCTTCACCCCTTTTGTCAGTGTCACTGCAAGCTTAAAAAATGACAAATACGACAAATTCTTTGTCAAAAACAATGAGTTGATGCATGGATAAATGACAACAATTTTCTAATGCTTTAAAAATATATTATGTTTGATTTAGCGAGTAGGGCATGTCTATCCTGACCAACAGGATGCTCTTAACCTTGTTATTTGTGGCAATATATATATATATACATATTTGTCACATCAGGTGTCAGGGTCTTATGAACTCTAGTTGGTGCCTTAAGGATATGTTAGGTTTTCTTTATTTTGCTTCCGCCTGGGCCAGCTGTATGCACTCATCTTTTTTATGTATGGTAATTGTTTTCGGCCATATCGGGTTTGAGTTATGAACTCCAGTTAATGATTCTGCATTTGGCAGCAACCCAGTGACCTTATCCTCATATTCATATGCTGCTGACTGAAATTTGCAACATAGGATATTGTAATTGTTGACTGAAACAGCTCTATCAGTTAATGTTGTTTGCATGAATTCTATTATACTTCCCATGTTGTCAGTCATTGCGTGCTAGGTTTATTTCTCATGTGTTGATCATACTTGGCTTTCTGAACTTTAGTTTTTTGTTGTTTTTCGGAAACAGCCAGAGCATCAGCAACTCATAGTTGACAATGGTGCCTTGCCTCATCTTGTGGGTTTGCTAAAGAGGCACAAGGATAGTCCTAGCTCTCGGGCGGTCAATAGTGTCATTCGAAGAGCAGCTGATGCAATTACTAACCTTGCTCATGAAAATAGCCGTATTAAAACCCGTGTTAGGTATGAATTTTTTTATGCACTGCACTTCCAGAATTTTATTGTTCGGCCACACATTTGGATTCTCTAAACTGTATTTTCAGGTTGGAAGGTGGGATTCCACCACTTGTTGAGTTGCTTGAATTCATAGATCCAAAGGTACAAAGGGCCGCAGCTGGAGCGCTACGAACTCTGGCTTTTAAAAATGATGAAAATAAGAATCAGGTTGTGCACCTTTTGTGGAAAGCTAAATTTGTTATAGAACTAGTTTGAGATTCTGTAATTGACATAACAATTACGAAATTTCCAGATTGTAGAATGCAATGCACTCCCTACCTTGATTCTGATGCTCCGATCTGAGGATGCTGCTATTCATTATGAAGCGGTAGATATTTCTCTCTATATAATATTTACGTCATAATTTAAATTTATTTGAGTCCTGAACTTGTTATTTGGTCTTTACTTTATTCCTAGAGTCAGACAGTGTTTCTTGGGTTTCAGGTTGGTGTAATTGGAAATCTGGTGCACTCATCTCCATGCATTAAGAAAGAAGTTCTTCTTGCTGGGGCTTTGCAGCCTGTTATTAGATTGCTCAGGTTTCAAATCGCAAAAGTTTGTCAGATTTGTGACGTTGTCTGATTAAGTTTAAAACCATTTATCCTTTTCCTTGCCTTAGTTTATGATTACATTAGCTGTCTATTCACTTTTTCTCAAGTTCATGTTTTGGATGACAGTTCTTGCTGCTCTGAGAGCCAAAGAGAAGCAGCTTTGTTACTTGGACAATTTGCTGCTACTGATTCAGACTGCAAGGTGGATTAGGGCTTGCATTGTCCTTGATTTGTTTTTATTTTGTTGATTGGTGCTGGACCTTCTCTTTGCTAATGCTATGGTTTAGTTGCCTGAAAAGATGAGAGGGGAGGAGACACTTTTGACCTCGAAAACTTTTTGGGAGTGGATGTTTCATTATTTGTTTCTGTCTATTTCTTCTTCTTGCCTCCATCCTTTTGATGTCTAAGCTCAACTGTAATGTTTTTATGTTGTCTTGTTAAGGCAATTTTCCGCATCTGAGTATTTTGTTGGTTGCTTCTTTGTTTCTGCCATCTCCAATTTTTACTTTAATTTTGTACTGGTCTTTTTTTAGTAGTTTTTATTGTCTATTTTTGTTTTTATATATTGTCTTCCCCTCTTTAAGGAAGTGGGACTATTCTCAGGTGCATATTGTCCAGAGAGGAGCTGTTCGGCCATTGATTGAGATGCTTCAATCCCCAGATGTCCAGCTTAGAGAAATGTCAGCCTTTGCGTTGGGGAGATTGGCACAGGTTAATACTTCATTATTTATTTATTTTTTCAGCTGTCACTGGAGTTGTAATAAACAGATGCTATTGACCTGTGCATTGGCTGTCAATTTACCAGCATACATTGACTAATATTTTTTGGGTGTGTGATGAGTCTTTAAGTTATTTCATCCAATTAATTTCTGCACTCCTTAGAAACTTGGTTCCTTAGATCCATTGAGGAGATGAAGTTAATTCTTCAATGAGACTGAGTACTTACTGAAAAAAGAAGAGAAGTTGGCTAATATTTTTTTGCCAATCCACTTGTTATAACTACCTCAACCTTCTTTTTCTAAAGACAACAAAAGCAAAAAGAAACAGCTTTTTTTGCATGGTATGTTCTTTTGAAATGATGACTCCTTTTATTCTCCCTTGCCGGTGATTACTGTATTCTGTTTCAAATGGTATAATACCTGTTTCTTTGTTATGTGATGTTGCTGAATGGCTTCCTGGAATGGAAACCCCCTTCCAGTGGCAGTGTGAAAAAAAAAAAAAATAAATAAATAAAAATAAAACAAAAGGAAACCAAAAAAAAAAAAAAAAGCAAGCGCCTACTGGTGTTAATCCCAAATTGGGCGTGTTTTAGGTGGTTCTCGGATTTATAAAGGAGGGTGGGAAACGCTACCTAATAACCTTTTAAGTTAGATAGCAAGCATCAGACTTGTGATAAGTGATATTAGAATTGGCTCGGCAGTACAATAGCGTGATTCCCACGTAGAGGTGTGAGTTCCCCCGGTGAGGGTCAGTGGTCGGAAGGCTAGGAATTTGAATGAGAGGGGGCTAAAGTAAAAATTTCTATATTTTATAGGAGTCAAGGTAAATTTTTCATACCTTGAGGGGGCCAAAATATATATATATATATATGTATATGTTTAAGTTTTGAGGTCTAATATTTTATTTATTATAATAAACACTAGAAAATTTAAGGGGCTGTAGGAGCATTTTAAAAATATTTTATTTTTTATTTTTATTTTTTTTTTGGGGTTGGGGGGAGGGGGTTGTGCCCTCACGAGCCCGTTTTGTCTGCTAGTGGCCAGGGTGATAGGGATTGAGTGGGGGAGTTTGTCATGGTTAGGACATGTGTTGATCCCTCATCAATTTGAGCATATCACGGTGACACACATGGTTTTTGGGCTTTAGATAAGGATAGGTAATATTGCTTAATAGCTTAAGCTTTTGGATTGAATTGCAAGCACCCAACTTGTGATAAACTGATACTGTGTATGGTTTTAAAATTTGGTGACCAGTAACGTAGGGTGGACTAAACTTGCTCAGGTTGTCAGTTGGACCTAATATATTGAACAAAAATTTCATCACCTACTGAAGGCTGTCAGAATACGGTGTATATCTGCAATTTTCCAGTCATATCATACAAAATTTTCCATCTTAGTTTAACGAGTTTTACTTATATGATATATGTCTTCAATTTTGTAATTTTTTTTTTATTATATACCTTTAGTACATATTGATAGGCATTTCTGTTGTTCAGGACACTCACAATCAAGCTGGTATTGCTCATAGTGGTGGTTTAATGCCATTACTGAAGCTTCTTGATTCAAAAAATGGGTCTCTACAACATAATGCTGCATTTGCTCTTTATGGCCTTGCAGATAATGAGGTATTTATTAATTTGGTGAATTCAACTTTTAATGAGGGTGATGTCCTTGGTTTTATTTCATTGAATTCTAGGAACTTTTCTATTTATTTATTTATATATTTTATATATTTAAACTCGGGGGCTAATTTATTCTGATAAAGGCCCTGTTCAATCAGGGCAAAATTACTATGCAGTCTTTCTAATTTAATTAAATTTATTTTCCCCCACAGGACAATGTGTCTGATTTTATCAAGGTTGGTGGGGTTCAGAAGTTGCAAGATGGAGAATTTATTGTTCAAGTATGCTTATTTTTCTCTTCTTTTTTATTATTATCTTTTATTCATCCATTCCTGATTAGTAGCTATCGTTTCAGGTTTTCTTTAGATGCAACCAGCTGATTATATTTTATGCTTGAGCCCCTAATATGGTTGATTTATGATCATATTAAATAATAATGACAAATTTGCTTTTAGGCAACGAAAGATTGTGTAGCCAAGACACTGAAAAGATTAGAGGAGAAGATTCGTGGACGGGTGAGCATTTGTTCGTTGAGATTAATATATAGGATTATAATTTAGTTTGCAGGACTTCTTATTTTTGTTTCTTGAAGTTATATCCCTTAGTTCCTTCATTGTAGGTTTTGAGCCATTTGTTATATCTGATGCGCGTAGCAGAGAAGACTGTTCAAAGACGAGTTGCTTTGGCTCTTGCTCATCTCTGTTCTCCAGAAGATCGGAGAGCAATATTCATTGATAACAATGGCATGTCATTTTCTAGTCCAACATTTGACATAATCGAATCTCTTGCTTAACACTTACTTTGATTTGCTGGTTATAAAGTTAATATCACTTGAATGCAGGATTAGATTTGCTTCTTGGCCTTCTTGGCTCTACAAGCCCAAAGCAGCAACTTGATGGTTCTACAGCCTTGTACAAGGTGGCTACCAAAGCCTCAACTCTCTCTCCTATCGATGCAGCTCCTCCATCTCCTACGCCACAGGTGGGAGTTCTTTCAATTGTTAATTTATGTGCTCTGTTAGACTTGGAGTTATCTCGAACATTTAGCAGGAATAATATTTGACAGGCTTTTATTGTATCTTCAGAGTTTCATATCTGTTGCTGACTAAAACATTTTGCACTTGAGAGTTAGTGTCCCTAGAGTTAAGTAACAAGGCAATTTGCTTTTACCGAGACAGCTGTTGAAATATTGATTGAACTTTCTTGATGGTGTACTTCGTTCAGGAGGGGTTTGGAATCGTTGATTTTAACAAAATTGCTGAAAAGTGTCAGCATTAATGTCAACTACTTCTAATTCTCTTTTGTTCCAGGTCCTACAATAAATGAACAATTTACTGCTAGGCAGGAATCAATTTTTATCATATTCCCCTTAATTTGTCTATATTTTATTCAAATACAATAGAAATCTATTAA
This sequence comes from Vitellaria paradoxa, assembly GCA_019916065.1. Classification (NCBI taxonomy): domain Eukaryota; kingdom Viridiplantae; phylum Streptophyta; class Magnoliopsida; order Ericales; family Sapotaceae; genus Vitellaria; species Vitellaria paradoxa. The sequence continues at coordinate 42,959,985 of CM034241.1, read as the reverse complement.
TACGATACTAACTAGAATTAAAAACCACTTAGTTGAATATTTCGGGTCCGTCTGATAACGCTGTTGTTTTTATATTTATGTTTATGTTTTCTGTTTTTTGTTTTCTGCTATCATTTTTTTTTAATAAAAATTGAAACTGCATTTGGAAATGTAATTTTGTCTATAATTATTAATTTTTTTATTTTAATATAATATTTAGTTTTATTAGTTTTTTAAAAAATTAATTGAATTCAATAAAATATATTTCATATTAATTTAATTTAATTTAGCTAATTTGATTAATTAAATTTAATTAATCAATTAAATTAATTAAATTATTATTAGAAATAATTTAATTTAATAAATATAAAATGTATTAAATTTATAATTTAATTATATTATTTATTTAAAAAATTGAATAAAATATAATTATTATATTATTTAATTCAGTAAATATAAAATATATTAATTATAATTTAATTATATTATTTATTAAAAAATGAATAAAAATATAATTATTATATTATTTAATTCAATAAATATAAAATATATTAATTATGATTTAATTATATTATTTATTAAAATCAACTGAATAAAATATATTTCATAATAATTTAAATAATTTAATTATGACATTTATTAAAAATGATCTAATAAAATATATTTAATATTAATTAAATTAAATTAAATTAATTAATTAATTTTATTATTTATTAAAAATAATTTAATAAAATATATTTCATATTAATTAAATTAATTAATTTACATATTAATTTGGATAATAAAATTAAGTTAATTAATTATATTATTTATTAAAAAATAATTTTACTTTAATAAAATATTTGAATAAAATAATTCATTTTAATATGATGCAACAAAAATTGACATAGTGTTTGTAACAGAAAGAAAAAAAAATAGAGTGAGAACACTTTATTATTTACTTTCTATTTAAGTTTTCATTTTTGGGAAACCAAAAAAAAAAAAAAAAACCAGATTTAATAAATATATTTCTGTTGCTAAACTACAAAATTTTGAAAACATAAACCAAAAAAAAAAAAAAGAAAATAAAAATGTTACCGAACCAGAGGGTTCGTATCTTAAGAAAGAAGTCACATAATGATCATATTTTAAAAAAAGTGAACAAAAAAATTATTAAAAAAAAAAATTTAGGGTACATGTATTTAAAATGAATTTGTAGCGTGTCCAAGCTGTGTTTGGACAAAAAAATTGGGCATGGCAAGAGGGGAGTTTGACATGTGTCCATGGTATGTCTGCCGTGTGCCCAAGTCCTTCATGAGTCTAACTCGTAAATTGCACAATTGATGGTGCGTTTGTGCTTCTTGGCGTCTAACAATGTATATTAAATTAATTTAAGACTCCCCATGCACCAATCGAAATAAATGGGGGGAATGCACGCAAAAACAAGACTTAAACCCTACCTCTTGGAGCCAAAGGTTTGATATTATATTCAGTCATCAATTATTGAAAAGTTTAAATTATTAAGAAATGGCCCAACGTTGTATATCAAGCTAACTTAACAGAGGTTAATGTTGTGTCTTCAGTATTTATCATAAATTAAACAGTAGATAACTGTTATGTCTTTGCAGCACTCTGTTTATATTAGTCAAGACAAATTTCTTTATTATCCAAAAAGAAATTAAAAGATAAGTTTTTCTTTTCTTTTCTTTTGAAATTCTCCAAACACACTGCAGTTCTAGAACCTCGGTTGCTATCTAACTGTGAAAATTATTCCTTATTAATCTGTTTATTATAACAGTTCTAAACTGAATATAGCTTGCTTCCCATAGATGGTTATCTGTTTTTTTACCATTACTTGTTTCTCCTTTAATTTCATTATACAATAATAAATTGCTATCTTAATTTTGCTTTTATTACACAGAATTGGTATACATGACGATAGAATCCTTACTGCAGGTTTATCTGGGCGAACAGTACGTGAACAATCCTACGCTGTCTGATGTTATCTTTTTAGTTGAAGGTTACAAATCATCATTTCTCCATTGTTGTTTACATCCTAAATTTTGTCCCAGTGGATATTTTGTACCTGTGTATACCCGTTCTCTCGTTACCAGTGAATTCTTTGGATATTGAATGCCTTGGAATGTTTTATTTCAGGTAAACGTTTCTATGCCCATCGAATTTGCCTACTTGCTTCTTCCGATGCATTCCGTGCAATGTTTGATGGTGGTTATCGGGTGAGTATATATGTATGCACAAACTTGTCAAGGCAGTCTCCTTCGGAGCATTCCTTCTTTCTCTCTGAATGAGTTGACTCAGTTGAGAATGCAACATGAATTTTCTTTTATATATTTATTTATTTATTTGGTTTTTTTTTTGGGTTGGGGGGAGGGGTTCTTGGTGATTATTGGTAGTGAAGGGTATTTTTGTATTTGTAATTAGTTGTTATTTCAATGTCTAATGACTTGAATTTGTGATTTTTATTAATTGTTCGGGCGATGATGCTATGGTATAATTGTTTCTGTATGTAAATAGGAAGAAGTGTAGCTACTGATTGCAGTATATAAAATACTAGTGTTGATCTTCATTCTCATTTCCTCCACGTGGATTACAGGAAAAGGATGCAAAAGACATTGAGATTCCAAATATAAGATGGGAAGTTTTTGAGTTGATGATGAGGTTACAAGCTTTTTAGACTTTTTGAGTTTCAATAAAAGTCTTTGCCCCTGAGATTCACAATAATAAGGTCTATTTTGTAATATCCAGATTCATATACACTGGATCGGTGGATGTTACATTGGATATTGCCCAAGATCTACTCAGAGCTGCTGATCAGTATCTCTTGGAGGGACTCAAGCGTCTCTGTGAATATACCATTGCACAGGTTAGTCAACATTTAATTTTAATACCTTAACAGTTTTTGAATCAAAATGATGTATGAATTGACTTATTATTATTTTTTTTCCAGGATATATCGTTAGAAAATGTTTCTAGCATGTATGAGCTGTCAGAAGCGTTCCACGCCATGTCATTGAGGCATACATGCATTTTGTTCGTTTTGGAGCAGTTTGAGAAATTAAGTGCAAGGCCTGGGTATGTGCTTTGTATAACCTTCCTGTACTGCAACTTATATATGAATGTTTCTATTATTTTTTATTTTTTGATGTTTTAGCTAGATTGAAGCATTTTAAAGAAAAAACAGAAGTATTTTTTAGTACAAATGCGTCTTTCCTACTCACATTCTTTAGTCTATTATGTTCACATTGGTTGTTATGGCTGTCAATACCATAATTTGTCAAAGTCAGATACTTACTAAATATTATTTCGCTTATGTGATCTGTTTTTGAGCATGATACGTGGTTCCAGGCAAATGAAAGAAACTGCTATATTCAGTTTCCGTTTTCTGCTATTCTTGAGATCAGATTGGTGTAACAGATACATCAATTTGCATGGCGACCATTATAAGTTGCTGCGCACAGTGATATATTCATGTTCTCTACTTTTTTATTCTACAATTGGACTTTGCCGGGCATGAGCTACTCTCTTCTAGTCTTCTTCTAACAGATTCACTGGCATCGCTTATTCTTTTTGTTTCAAGCATGAGTGACCAGTCAACAAGAGGAAGAAGACTTTCTTCTTATTTAATCATTCCCCTGGTCATTCTTTTGAGAATTGCTAGTAATTCACTCACTGTGAGAAAGAGAGAAATTGGAGATTGTGCAATAGGTACCTACTCCCAATCTTCCTCGGGAACTGGGTAACCCCAATTCCAGTTGCAAATGAAGAAGAGCTCAAAGTATTCATTCTGTCTTCCCACATTCTCTCCTAATATGCAAGCTCCTTCCTTATTTGCCTTGTCATAAATGCTGCACAAATATCCCGTGACATGCAAGGATTGGTTCACCTAAGTAACTGAGGTTAAAGGGTTATTTGATGTGGCTAGAACAAAGAAATTTATTATTAATTTTTTTTCAAAGGCTTCAACTGGGCTCCTAGGATTATGTAATCAAGAAAGGGTATAGGCTCCAATTGTTCAAAATATTGTTAAACCTTGAATTTTGTGGTTTGCTCAAAGAGCAGTAAAATGAATTGAGTATTACTCTTTGTTTATATAAAAAACATCTTAAGAATTCTATCTTGCATGATTACCCATCAAATATGAAACTATGTTAGTTGATTCAATTTAGAATGAAATGGAAGGGGATTTGTCACTGGATCAACTTTATGCTCAAATTCATTTCCACTGCCTACTGATTTTTCTCTTTTTTGTTATTTCCAATATTGCAGGCATTCTCATTTGATCCAGCGTATGATACCTGAGATCCAAAACTACTTTGTCAAAACACTTACTACACCTAACCCACATAACTCGCGGCTATAGGTGGCAGCTCTTAAATTCTTGATTTCTAACTAAATGCAATGTACAGAAAGCTCTAGATCTCACCGTTCTAAAGCTAGCAAGGGATTTGTTGATTGATTATAGAGGGTCTACTGTCTTCTGGTACAAGAGTTCTGTTGTGAACACTTTAAGTTCCTCCTGTTGTATCATTGTCTTTGATACTGATATTGCTTGCTGCGACCCTGTACAATGTTGTACCCATGGATTTAGATGGTTTTATTGACTCAAGTGTTACTCCTGTGGGTTCATAATTGAATGCTGTTTGTTGAGAAATTAAACTTGGTTATTTTTAGTTGTTCATTTTGCAAGGGTCTATGGGAGGCCTAAAAATGGTTTGTGGATAAGTGCTTAAAAACACGGGTGGACCCAGGGACAGATTTGTGGGATCCTCTCCACTTACTTGGAAATTGCACCTCTTGTTATTTTCTAGTTGTACAAAAATTTATCTAGTAATTTGCCCCCATTGCCCATCTACAGTCGACCCTCCTGTCCTGCATAGTGCATATGTACAGGGGCACATTCACTGCCGAAGTTAAAATAATTGAGTTCTCCCTCCAAGTTTTATTGTATTTCAATAATTATCTTATCAAGACTTATTTGGCTTGTCTAGGCGATAGTGACAACAATATTATAGTAACGTTATCAGGCTTAATAATTGATTTTAACGAATTGATGTTTTTGTTTTGGCATCTTGTCAGCGAGTGACTGTTATTAGGATTCAGTAGATGACAAGATCGATGCGTAATGGGCAATGGGAATCTATCCTGAGGAATCATACCAGGCTAGTGTTACTAGTATGTTTTGCTCAGCGTTTCTTAGTAATTGAGTCTCAATGCTAGTGTCATGGCCTTTCAGACCAAAGAAGTGGCCATCGAATTCCTCCCACTCATTCGAGTTTACACGGATGGCACCGTCGATCGACTTATAGGTTCTCCTTTTGTTCCACCAGTTACCAATGACACAGCCACTGGTGTTTCATCTAAAGATATCTCCATCTCACCCAATGTCTCCGCTCGACTCTATCTTCCGAGACTCACAGATCACACCGAAAAGCTTTCCATTTTTGTCTATTTCCACGGAGGTGGTTTCTGCGTTGAATCTGCCTTTTCCTTCTTTCACCACCGTTACATCAACCTCTTAGTCTCCCAAGCCAGAGTTCTTGCCATTTCAGTCGAATTCAGGTTAGCCCCCGAGCACCCACTCCCCACTGGCTATGAAGACTCCTGGACTGCTCTCCAATGGGTTTGCTCCCACTCAACTGGAGAAGAGGACAGCCGTAAAGACCCATGGTTAATCAACCATGGCAACTTTAATCGAGTCTTTATAGGCGGGGACACTTCGGGAGCTAACATTGCTCACAACATGGCCATGCGAGCTGGTGTAGAGCCCTTGTATGGAGGTTTGAAACTCCTGGGAGCTATCATTTCTCAGCCTTTCTTCTGGGGATCAAAGCCTATCGGGTCCGAGCAGAGTACTGGGCATCATCAGAATATGATGGACCGTGTTTGGAAATTCGTGTATCCATCGGCGCCGGGTGGGATAGACAATCCGATGGTCAATCCTTTTGTTCCCGGAGCACCAAGCTTGTCTGGGCTTGCATGCTCTCGGTTGCTTGTGTGTGTGGCTGAGAAAGATGCCGCTAGGGAAAGAGGAATTCACTATTTTGATGCCGTGAGAGAGAGCGGATGGGAAGGGGAAGCAGAGCTGTATGAAGCTGAAGGTGGCAAGCACGGCTTCCATATTACCGATCCCGAAACTGAATTGGCGAAGAAGATGATGACTCGATTGACATCTTTTCTCCAGTAATTAACTGGATTGATTGTCTTGTGGACTTGGCTTGATTAAATATATATGTTGTATGTACGTAAACAAGCATATGTATGATATGCAAGTGGATTTGTTGATGCTAGCTGAATCCGGAGATCAAAAGTTTGGGCCAGCATTTCTGCTCTAGTGAATTTGTTCGATCTTGTTCCTCCACATGAAGTAAATTGCTTTTCCCTGACAATTGTTACACTTTTGGATCTCCTTTATTCTTATAAGAGATTTTAACATGTGCGAATAAGGATGTCAACGGGCAGGTATCACTTTCTCTGTCTCCGTCCTTGTTTAGCAATATTCTTCTCCGTTTCCGTTTCGAGAATAAAAATTTCTTCCATATCTATCGTTGATATCGCCATCAGGTAACAAATTCTCTATGCCCATCCTGTCCTCGTTTACCTGCAAAACAAAATAATAATTATAAATTATACATATAAAATAAATATTAAAAATATTATATATATTAAATAAATATTAAAATAAAAATTTATATATAAGTGTTTAATTAAATGGTTCCGTCCCCATCCCCATTCGAGAAAGACTTTAAAATTTTTATCGCCATACCCTCTCCAAACAGGATTGGTAAAGCGAATACTTATAGTTCTAAAATACTCATACTCGTTTTATCAATGTCTCTATATCCTCTCCGAACAGGATGGATAATGCAAGTTTCTGTCGAATGCGTATAATTTTGATATTCCTACGTACAAAAGCACACACTAGGTGATGTTTTTTTCATCATCTATTTTTTTTTCCTAAATTTGTTAGCTATTTTTACAACTTATGTTCTTTTTAATATTTTTGTATTCTTATGAATTAGTTAGTTACAGATTGAGAAATTTTAGAGAGAAGTTGGAGGAAATTTGAAAAGAGAAGTTAGAGGATGTTAAAAGGTATTTTTGTTAAAAAAAAAATTGGGAAAGCTTCACATATATCAAAAGACGTCTCCCTTCATTTATAGAAGCATAGATGTTAGTATAGATACAGAAGTATAAATATATAGAATCAGTTTTGGTATCATACCTTTGAATCTCATAAACACTTTTTAACTTTCTTTCCAACTGCTCTTAACTTATATTTTTTCATGCCCATTTCAAAGAAGAAAAAAATGGAAATTTAGAGAAATAAAAAAGGGAGTAGGGATAGAGAGGAGAGAAAAGAAATACGAACAAATTCAACGGTGCGCAGATTTGCCCTAGTATGTATTTATAATATATAATATATGTATAATAGACCACAATTACTGCTTCTAACATAAACGAGGAGAAATGAAAAGGAAACAAAATTAGATAACGACGCATCGATTTCACGTTTAAAAGTAATTTAATCAAAACATAGAACGCTAAACATTGTCTAAATAAGCAGAAAAGAAAGAAGAAATTGGCGAGGAATCGAATAGCATTACACCACCTTCTTTTCGGAAGAATCTCCGGATAGAATCCTGAACGGATCGTCGCTGGGGAAATTCCCGGAGCCGGAAGCTTTGGCGCTGACGCAGACAAGATGGGACGAGGAAGCGGGGTTGGGGGGCGAAGAAAAGAGAAACTGCAGGGACGAGTGAAGGAGGAGAGAGGAGGAGGCTTCTTTGGAGCAAGAAATGGAGGAGAGAGAAGAGGGGAAGGGGGAGAAGCACAAAGCAGAAGTTCTCGCCATTGTAACTAGAGAACAGAGTTTTAGAGCGAGAGTCACAGGGCTTGATTTCGTTACTGTTTTATTCTAGTGTAAGGCTCGGTCTTAGGAAGACTAAAAGAAAAATTATGTATTGTTTTAAGTAAATTCATTTTATGTAAAATAATAAAAAAATCGAAATATAATGACTTTGTTGACCCAAAAAAATTATTTTATTTTATTTTTTAAAATTTATTAATTGAATTAAAACTAGGTTGATGTAGTTACCATTATTGGAACAATCTCATGCTTTATTTGAAAGAATAATTTGAAATCATATATTTAAAAATTATAACTATAATATAGAAATGTAGAAAATATGTAAATTTTTAATATAAAAATAGATTTTGAATTGTAATTCAATCTCAGTTCTCACCACTCAATCATTGGATTGGTAGGTATGGACGAAGAAGAAAACTTCTTTTTTATAAACCAAAGTTGAACTTTTGTAATTGAAAATTTGAGGCGAATTTAAAATTGTTCGACGTGAAATCGCCAACATTAATATATGATTTAAAGTTATTTGATTATAATTTAACTTGTGATAATTATAAGTAGAGAATTTGTATTTTTCAGTTACTGATAAATTATTTGTTGGACAATACTTAACGCAATCATCACAAATTATTCGATACTGTAAGTGGGTTTGCGTAATTTTTGTTAAATTTTTATTTTATAAAAATGGTTCAAATAGTAAATAATAATTAATTAAGAGAATTTAAGTAGATAATGAATAGTTAAACAACATTTAAAGAAAACCAAAAAAAAAAAAATTACAAAGGCAGTAGATAGTAAAAGACATTTAAGAAAGGCAAAAATATAAATAGATAAAATTATTTAATTATGTGATATTCATAAAAATTTACTTAGAATTGGAGTTGTAGGAGATTATAAGAAATTTGGCGGTATTATAGAAAGAAGAAAAAAAAAAAGAATTCATTTTAAATTTTAAAGTCTCACCATTATTTTTAATACTTGTGTTGAATAATAGTATATAATTTTTTTATTAGTTAGATATATTCTTAGTATAAAAGATCTCAATAAACAATTTAGTTAATTAAATTATCCTATTGTTCCTTAAGTACTTTGAAGTTTTAATCAAAAATCCTATAGCAGCTTGCAACCTTTTCAATTTTCATCCTTTTCTAAACTATTCTGTTTTTGTGAATTTGATCATGCATAAGCTTAGGTTTCGTTTGGAGGTTTTAAAAATACAATAAATTTTCATAAATTTTTATTTTTTACACATTGCACGAATTTCAAATTTGTCGCGCGTTTTAATTTATATTAACCTTCTACACTGAAATGCACATTAAAATTTTTATTCTTAATAACTTTTTTAATATTATATTTGGAACATGAATTTGTAAAAAGAAAAGAAAAAAAAATAATAGGAGTATAAAATGAAGTGAAAAAATTAAATTTATTTAATTTTTTTATTGAGTTACAAAAATTAAATTAAAGTAAATAGATATTTATTAAAAATTTTAATTTTATTTACTTAAGCATAAAAAAATTACATAAATTATAAATTTTATATTTCTTTTATTTTACTTTTTCCTCCACAAATTCATGGGTGAAACGTAGCATTAAGATATCTCAAATTCTATTTGTGACAACCGTTAAATAAATTTTCCATCCCACAGTTGGTCTGATTGCACGAGCTGTCCTCAGATTGCAATCTGACGCAACCGTCCATCAACCCAAAATTTTTACGAAGCATATGTACATAGATATGTACCCGAACCCGGCCCGCCCATCATCAACCCGAAATATTCATGGATCTTATGTATTCCTCATAACCCTAATTCCTTAACTCCTTTCAAAAACGCTAACCTATTTCTGCCTCCACGTTTCACAGAGAGAGAGAGAGAGATAGAGAGAGAACACCACAGCCATGGCGGCCCCGGTCGAGTCAGTGCAATGTTTTGGGCGGAAGAAGACGGCGGTGGCGGTGACTTACTGCAAGCGCGGCCGTGGCCTTATCAAGATCAACGGCTGCCCAATCGAGCTGGTTGAGCCGGAGATCCTCCGCTACAAGGCCTACGAGCCCATCCTCCTCCTCGGCCGCCACCGCTTCGCCGGTGTCGACATGAGGATCCGCGTCAAGGGCGGCGGTCACACCTCCCAGATCTATGCCATCCGCCAGTCCATTGCCAAGGCCCTCGTTGCCTTCTACCAGAAGTACGTCGATGAGCAGTCGAAGAAGGAGATCAAGGACATCCTGGTTCGCTACGATCGTACCCTTCTCGTCGCCGACCCCAGGCGCTGCGAGCCCAAGAAGTTCGGTGGACGTGGTGCTCGTGCTAGGTTCCAGAAATCATACCGTTAGAGAGAGAGACTATTGAGGTTCGGAGAGAGATGGATCTATTGGTTCAAACTCGTCTTTTATGCTTTGCTACATGTTGCTGGTTTAAGTTTCAATGGCTTTTCGTGTTTTTATTTACTGTTGGATTAGGGCTCTAAATTTTGCTTGAAGTGATCAGCAGATTTTGCTTTGGATATTGGGTTTTGTATTCGCTCCCTGTGGATTAGCTGTTGCTTTAATCAATTAAATATACTCTTCCCATCTTTGATATTCTAATGTGCCCCGCAAGTTCATATATACGTACGTTGGGTCGAGAATTTAGCTTTGGTTTTCTAATTCTCCAAATGGCTGGACGTGATTTTGTCTAGGATTTGAAAGATTGTTTCTAACATTTTTCCATGGTTACTGAGAATGTCGCATTTTTTTGTCTTTGCGTGCTCACACAGAGGCACTCACTGTGTTCTTGGCCTTGCTGCCATTTCATTTGATTGCTGAAGGAAGAAAGCAGACTATTTTTTTGTTGATCTGGGTCTTGAGGCGCCTCTAGCCTAGTGTGTCTTAAGTAATTCAATTTGGTGAAAGCTTGGAAGTCTGACGATTGAGTATTAATCACCCACAACTGCATTTTGATTCCCATTAGATAGTCTCATAACTTAGATTCATGTTCTCTTGCCCTATATTTAGGGCTGCGTTTGTTTGAGGGATTGGATGATGGGGATAAGTAACACCGTGGGACCTACTAATGGGATTGGATAAAAGATGGGATTAATTTTTTATGTAGAATTATTTTGTTGGTGTTTGGTTGGTAGGATATAAAGTGGGATAAAAGATGTGATTTGATATGTGATGTGATAGGAAATAATTTTGGACCTTTGGATCTTGAAGGGAAACAAGCCGGAGATGAGGGATTATTAATCCCACACCCCCCGGGTGGGATAACTCATCCCACAAAACCTTTATTATTCATCCAATCCGTGGGGCCCACGGATATCAAACAAACACTTCATTATTCCTCCAATCCTTGGGACCCACGGATTACTTATCCAATCCCACCTCCTTATCCCGCTAACAAACACGCCCTTAGAGTTATCATGTCATCACAAGCCTTGGCCAATCTCCAGATTTTCAAAAATTGCAGTCACAATTTGGCTTTCTTTGGTTGAGCACATAATGACTTGGTTTGTTTTTGAATGATTGATTGATTGCTTATGCTTGGTTTTATGTTTTCCTAATGCATATTGTCTTCATTTGTTTTGCCCATTGCCATTGTGCTCCATTTGTAGTAAGCTGCTCTTCCATTTTTTTTAGAATTTATTAATGTGTTATTAAATGCTGGCACTGGCAGGTTGATGATGGCTTAATTATTTGGTAGCCACATCCCAATAACCACATAGAATTTGGGTTCGTCAAAATTTGAATCACATTATATACATATATATAACAAGTTGAAATACTTGCCAACAGTAGTCAAATTTAAAGCAATTTGGAGATTGGTTTGAAGGGCTTGTGTGTTTGCTTGAGATTCCGTGTCCAACCCCTCTTCTTGACTGTGAAGCTTCACCGTTGTCTTTGTTGTGTTTTCTGCAGTTCTATAATTCTATATGAGTTTGTATCCCCAGTTAAAGTCTCTCTTTCATTTGCTACTTCATGTCAGTGAACATCACTTCCACTGGGGAAATGAAAGGGGGGAGGGGTTATTTTTCTTGGGATATTTTGAATTTAGTTTTCCTGGTATAATTTCAGATTGTTTATTGGAACATTGATAATGCAAGGCTTCTGCCTTTTGTGTTCCAACTTTTATCTTTCCCTGCGGGACTGGTCCAAGGATTTTGTTTGCGGCAATTAGTAGCTTGAGAAAGGTGTTCGAGTAATTCAGCGAACTGATGGTGGTGGTTATCGGTATGAAAGATGTTGGTTTAATTGTCATCAAAATGGTACAGAGATCCAGGTGCATTAGGTACTAGGAGGTGAATAAGGAGCTGGTGGGTTTGGATTCTGAATGCATTTGTGATTTCTTTCCATTCTGTCTGCATAGATTTGAATTGTAGTAGTCTCAATCTTGTTTTAAAACTGTTTCACCTCACCGTTGTCACTCTGAGTTGTTCGTTTCAGTGCTACAACTTTATTTGTTAAGGCTCCGTTTGGAGCTCTAAAAATGATAGAAAATTGTTGAAATAACTTTAAGAATCTTTAAAACTCTCTAACACATTTAGCCCATCATATATTTTGTAAAATTTTTATAAATTTATATATCACTACATATTTCAACAAATTTTTACAAGCTTCACTAACATTTTTGCAAATTTTAAAAACTTTTCGACAACTTTTAAAAAGTATTGATGGAAAAAGTAAAAAATTTCTATTGAAACTTGTTCGAACGAACTAAAAATTCGTTTCAAGGGTTTAAGTCAACAAATTTTAAAAAATTATAATACAAAAGTGAAAAAACTTATGTTGAAAATTGTCCAATGGACGAAAATTCATTTCAGTGGAATTATTTATTTTTGAAAAATGTAATTAGATGGTTAAATTCTGTACATTAAAAAATCATTCAAATCATATATATATATATATATATACATATTTTTTTTTTGATTGTTTTTTTTTGGAGTTTCAAATGTCCCCTAAATTACATGGTGTGATCAAAGAGTTTCCGTCCATGCGTGCTCTGGGGCTGCCGAACTGCATAATTAGCTCAAGATGGCCTGCTGTGATGTCCGAGATTCAAATGGTCGTGCACTGCAAATATGTGACTTCTTGGGAGGAGAGAGAGATTATCGCTTTTTTAAAACTCCTTTATGCATGATGTGATGATGCCTTTTTCCAAAGAGATAAATCTGGAATTTCGCTTTGTGCTAATTGTACACACAAATTTCATGTTTAAAAATAAACACAGGAAATTATATTAACAAATAAAATTTTTGTTGATGTAAAAAAAGATGGATTACAATCTCTGATAACTTCTAATCAAATAAATAAAATTATCTGATTCTTCTTTTCAAAAAGTTGATGTGAGGGCTTACAGTTTAATCTCGAATCAACACGTATATCTTTTTGTTGCTTAAGAGTCTCTGCGGCTTTGGCATTTGATCCAGTAGAGTCTCCTTGTGTGTAGAAGAATGTCCCTTTGTGCTTGGTAGTGACCCCTATTTATAGATGTGTGAGAGAAAAAGACACAGTTGAACTTAACTTCTCTTAAATAATTATCTTATTATTTATTAAATAAAATAAAAGATAATATCATACTTCTTAAATAATTATCTCGTATTTATTTATTTTTTAAGAGATAAAAATTAAGAAATGATAATTATCTTTAGAGTGGGCCTTGTTGACAAGTGGCTTGTTTTAATTGGTCAAGCCTTGTCACATGTAGCGGCATGTCATTCGTCCACTTGTGCAGTTTTGTTGAAATCTTCTACGAGACATGCGACAAGATTTGATTTGTTAATTTAATTCGACTTTATTAAACACTTGACAATATTTGATTAGTCAAAATTTGTGTGTCTACCGTAATAAACAAATAACTAATGAAATTTCAGATTGTTTATCGGCTAACCTAGACTATTTAATACAAATTTATGTATGTTATTCAAAAGAGTTACAGTTAATCATCATATTTTGATATTGAACGCAAATTCTTACAGTTAATCATCGTATTTTGATATTGAGCGCAAACATTCATTTCTCCCTCCCGACCTCGGTTTCAGAGATTGGGTGGTAGTAAGATTTGTGACAAGTGAGGGCCAAATTACAATTTTTTGGTAAAGGTGAATGAGAAAAAAAAAATGTTGGGAAAAATACTGGGGTGAAAGTTTAATTTTTAATTAAATGAGCACTAAAATGTAGTTTTTTTTTTTTAATAAAATAGAGACGACAATTATAAAGTTTAAGTGTAATTTCTTTTAAATGAGCAGGACAAATTTGAGTCCACCACTTATTTCCGGATCCCATCATCTACCTTGTATGCTAGGTTGGAGTATAAATAGAATTATATGGATATTTATACGTTTATTATTTTAAAATATTTAAATTATAAAAGTATTTTTAATTATATCACTATTATCACTACATTATTCTAGTTTTACTTTTTTAATAAATTCTTCAAGACTACTAGTATTTTTCAAAAATAAATAAATAATGGTCTTGTTAATTTAACACCCTAAGGACCTTTGGTTTAGGAACAACATGGCTTTGCATGCGAAGAATGGTACAATATCAAATAATTTTTTAAGTCATACCACGATATTTTTGTATTTTTTATAATTTTTAAAGCAAAATTTAATACTTATTAAGTACACTTAGGCACCGTTTGGAAAAATTAGCATGTGCTAATGGTAGCTAAAAAAAAGTTAGCTAATTTTGTGTTTGGGAAAGAAAAAAGTTATTTTTTTTAATGTTGCTAACTTGTAAGGGTAAATTGACATTTTTATCCATATAAAATAAATATCATATAATAAAAATATTATGTCCATGAAATAATAGTATCATATAATAAAAGTGTCAATTTACCCTTGAAAGTTTAAAAGAAGATTAAAATATAAGAAGATAAAAAAGTCCAATCACTGTTGAAGTAGCCATTAGCACATGATAATGGCTACTCTTTCCAAACGGTGCCTTAAGGTGAGTTATTATTTTATAGACATAATCAATATATGTTCAAGGAATAAAAATTAAATACATAATAAAGTATAACCTATATTTATATGGTATGTTTAATTTTTATTAATTAGATATATATAGATTGGGCCTACGAAATGTTTACTAACGTAAATACTCTTTAATATATTTCATTAAAAATAATTATACTTTGATGTTATTGATGAATCTGTACACTTACATTATATTTAATTTGATAGAAAATTGGAAAAAAAAAAAAAGGAAGAGGGTAATTGAAAGGAAATTGAAATTTTTTATTATTTGGCTCGAAAGAAAAAGGGAAGGAATGAAGATGGAAAAAAAGTTATAAGAAAAAAAATTATGTGACTCTAACTTATTAGTTTTCATTCCAAAAATAAGAAGAAAAGTTGAACGAAAAGAAAGAAAAAAAAAAAAGGAAGTGAAACGAAAAGAAAAGATAAAGAGGAGAGAAAAAGGAAAAGAAATAGATTCCTCTTCCTTGGAAAAGGATAAAAAGAAGGGAAGCAATTTCCTCCTCCCCATATAAGGAAAACTCATTGAGTTAGTGCTCAGGGTTAACCGAATGCAATATCTTACAAAGATTATCTAATAAAAAATTTCTAATTAGATCGATATTTATTATAGTTTGTCATTTTTTTCCTTGTCTAATTATGGGGTCGTTTGGTTTGTTATTTTTTGCTGAAAATCTCCAAAAAACTCTATAAATCTCTATTAACTTTATATCACATCAATTTTTTCTCTCACTGCACGTATTATGAACTCTCCCCAAACCACAATTTATCTCATTTTATCTCAATTTATCTCACTTTTTCTTACTCCAAACAACCCCTATACAACTTCATTACATTATCACGTAGAATCAATAATTAAAATGTCTTAACTAATTGTAGATAACGCATAATGTGTATATTTGCATGAGATGCTGTATTCTTCACATGAAGATTTTTTTTTTTAAAACAATCAAATTAAATAATTATTTTTTTCTTTAATTAAAAATAAAATAATTTAACGTACTTGTTGTACTTGTCATAGTTGAGGATTTATCTAACGTGTAAACCGGTAGGGTACTCGTCTAATTAGCTAATTCCATTACCAAACTCATTTATTTTTTACTTACCATTACCGTCCCAAACCCGTTTATTTTTCTAGTTAGAATCCCAAATTCGTCCAGTCCCAAACCTGTAAAATCCGTCCTAAACCTGCAAACCCGTTTATATTTAATTGGTCAAAATTATCCGTTAAGTATCTGTTAAATACCTAATTTGAGATAAAAAAAAATAAAAAAATTAGTAAGTGAAAAAAATATGAAATTTATTAAATTGAACAAATTCATTGGCTAAATGACCTCCAAGTTTTTTTTTTTTTTAAAGGTAAAAGAAATATACTATAAATAGTAGAAATAAACGTACAAAATAGACACGGGCATATCGTTGGAACAATATAATAGCAATCACAGTTTATAAAGAACTTTCAAATCTAATATGGAAGTTAGAACAATTCATGACATGTGAAAATAGCATATAACAAATCATAAATTAAACAAGTCCAAATGAATTATTCCAATAAAGGCAAGAGCAGCTGCCAATAAAGCACAAATGACATTGATTTAAAAAGTTTAAAAATTTTATTTTAGGAATAAAATTGTATGTAAATATATAAATATATATATTATTTTATTTTATTAAATAGATACTTTATGAGTACCCTATGGCTATCAGGTATCGGATACCCTATAAGTATAAATACGTTTCAGGTTTCGAGTATCGGGTATCGAGTATCGGGTACCCTACAAACAAATCCCAAACCTATCCCAAACCCGTGCTGGTATTAAATTTCAATTCTAAACCCGTCCCAATCCCATTAAGGTATTTCCCAACGAATTTTTATCAGGTTCAATCGACTTGGGTACCCTCGTATACCCGTCCCATTGACATCTTTAAACGTGGGGTTGAGTTTCGGTTCTGCCATCCCAAGGGGCTTTTGATGCCCCAAAAATTTTCAAAAAATTACAAAAAATTTCAAAAGTTTTCATATTCATCTAATTAAATTTTGTCATGTGTTACTTTTACATTATATCAATATCAATTTTCGTTTTTTTTTTTCACTCCAAACACCCCGTAATTTTTCTTTTTTTTTGTATTTAAAGAAAAAAATAAAAGAATAATAATAATAATAATAAAAGAAAGAAAAAGGAAAATAAATTGGGTTTGGCAATCGAGTTTAGGAGCATCCTAACCGGAGACAAAATTATCTACATTCCCACTTCCCAAACCCCCCGTTATGAAACTGAAAACTGCAGGCATTTTAAAACCTGCCGTTTGAACCCCTCACTTTCAGTTTTTGATTGAGAGTTCCTCTCTCTTTGCTCTCCAATCCTTGCAACTGTCCAGCGAAAGGGGTCCGTCACCGAGACAAAGAATCAGTGTAAAGAAAAGTGTATCTTTTGCTTTTTCTTTGAAATGCTCTGTTCATTGAACTCAAAAGAGGGTTTTTAGGGTTTCATTCTGCTCTTCATTATAACATCCTTGTATTCCATCATGGGCGTAATAGATAAATTTATATGTATATAGGCAGTTATATTCATATGTGCTGTTACCGATCTGTTGCATTTTATGTCAAAAGTTTGAGTTTTTGTGATGGTTCTGAAGTTCTGATGGTAATTTTTTTTTTTGGTTCCCAGTTATTTGATTATGTGCAACTTGGAAAGAAAAACGCATCATACGTTTCTTTTTATTTTAATTTTTCTTGGACACACATTTCTACTTTCAAATTACCTCCCTTTTAACTTCTCCTACCTTCATCTTTTGAGCTGTGGGCATAGTGTCATTTACCTTTTGAGCTGTGGGCATGGTGCCATTTACTGCTATTTGCCATCATCCTTTACATATCATTTTGTTGTAGGCATGGTATTTTGTTATATCATAAACTTTTGCTGTAACGGGCCCTGTAAGTGAACTGATCCCGAGTCGTTCATGAGCAAGCTCAGGTGGTCTTGGCTCTGGCTATTCGTTCATTTAATAAATTAGTTGATTTTGAAAAGAAAAATTAGGCTCCTTAGGAAACTAGCCGAGTTTGAACAGGGTCTGGCTCAGCTCATTTAAGTGTTGCTCGTGAACAACTTGCATTTGGCATAACGCATGCTCGGGCTCATTCATTTATAAACGAGACGAGATTGAACAACAATTTTGGATTCGTTCGATAGACAACCCGAACCAGAACAGTGTCAGCCTCTGCTCATTTAGACCCCTAGTTGTAACTATTTGGGATCACATGTTAAACTTCAACACTGATCTTGCCATGTATCCTCTCTTTTAGGCCCTTAAAAAAATGCATAGATAGTTTTCTGATAAGTTGCTAAAATTAAGGTCCTTTGGTTAATTGCTGATGATGTATTACTATATATATATATTTAATTGGAAACTGTGGGTGTATTTTTTGGTTGGTCCTTTTATTGTATATTTCCAGATCTTTTAATGGAAAATATTTAATGCAGCTGTCATTTTAAGATTTTGCTCAATGGATGCCAGTGCCACAACTCCAAATTCACATTGCCAACCATTTTCAATTAAACTGTGGCCGCCAAGCGAGAACACGCGGCTACTGCTTCTGGAAAGAATCACCAACAATCTTTCCAGCCAATCATTTTTCACCCAGAGATATGGTTGTCTTAGCAAGGAAGAGGCTGCAGAGAGTGCCAAAGAAATCGAAGATGCAGCTTATGCATCTACGAGTCAACACTATGAAAAGGAACCTGATGGCGATGGAAGTTCTGAAGTGAAGCTGTATGCCAAGGAATGTAGTAGGCTTATCTTGGAAGCTCTTAAGAGGGGCTCTAGAACCAAGCGGGATGGAGAGGTTGTGAAAGTCGAGAAAGTTACAGGGCCCCATGAAACCTTTTTTGATATATCTAAAGGCCCGCGAGCCTTCATTGAAGCAGAGGAGGCTGAGGAACTTTTAAGGCCATTAAAGGAGTCTGGAAATCCTTACACTAAGATATGCTTCAGCAATAGAAGCTTCGGCTTGGGTGCGGCCCATGTTGCAGGGCCCATCTTGAAATCCCTGAAGGATCAACTGCGGGAAGTCGACCTGTCAGATTTTATTGCAGGAAGGCCAGAGGCAGAAGCTCTAGATGTCATGAACGTATTCTCATCTGCCCTGGAAGGTTGTGTCTTGAAGTGTCTGAACCTTTCCAACAATGCCTTGGGTGAGAAGGGTGTTAGGGCATTTGGGAGACTGCTGAGATCACAGAATAACTTGGAGGAACTCTATTTAATGAATGATGGCATCTCTGAGGATGCTGCACGCGCTGTTTGCGAGTTAATTCCTTCCATGGAGAAGCTTAGGGTTCTCCAATTTCATAACAACATGACCGGTGATGAAGGGGCTGTCGCTATATCTGAGGTTGTGAAGCGCTCGCCCTTGTTGGAGGATTTCCGATGCTCCTCTACCAGGGTAGGTTCTGAAGGAGGAATTGCTCTGTCTGAAGCACTTGCGTCATGTACCCATTTGAAAAACCTCGATCTGCGGGACAACATGTTTGGTGTAGAAGCCGGAGTGATGCTGAGTAAAGCTCTTTCTAAATACTCAAATCTTACTGAGGTTTATCTAAGCTACCTGAATTTGGAAGATGAGGGAGCAATTGCTGTATCCAATGCTTTGAATGAATCAGCTCCGGCCCTTGAGGTCTTGGAGATGGCTGGAAATGATATAACAGTTGAAGCTGCACCGAGCTTAGCCGCGTGCATAGCAGCAAAGCAGTTTCTCACCAAGGTGAATTTGGCCGAGAATGAACTCAAGGACGAAGGGGTTATTCAAATCAGCAAGGCTCTAGAAGAAGGCCACGGCCAATTGAAGGAAGTTGACATGAGCACTACCTCGATGAGAAGGGCTGGGGCTAGGGTATTGGCTCGGACTGTGGTGCAAAAGCCTGAATTTAGGTTACTAAACATTGATGGAAATTTCATCTCCGAAGAAGGCATCGATGAGGTGAAGGCTATATTTAAGAATTCTTCTGATATGCTTGGGGCCTTGGATGAGAATGATCCTGACGGAGGAGACGGCAACGACGAGGAGGAGGAGGAATCCGGGGATCAGAATGAAGGCAAGGAGGATGAATTGGAATCAAAACTGAAGAACCTTGATGTCAACTCAGAGGAGTAGAGGATTTATCATCAGGTATCTTTAGGATTCCTGCTGCACAACTTGCATCTGGAAATCTGAATTAGCTTAACCATTTTTTTTTTTTTTTTAATTTGGGGATTAACTAAAGGTTACTTTCAGTAACCCCAGCGAGAGACCCAAGTACGGTCTTCTGAACATTAGTTTAGGTTTGATGATGTAATTTTTCCTTTGCTTCTTAGTTGTTGTATTGAACTAATCATCTCTCTCTCTCTCTCTCTCTCTCTCTGCGTGTGTGTGTGTAAAGATTTCGAAGCAGGTTCAACTATTTCACTCCAGAATCTGCCATTGTTTACATATTTTCCTTTATATATCTTTTCGTACAACTTTGTAGGAAAGACTGAAGTTACTCAGCAATTGAATTTTAAAATTAGACACATTTTACTGAAAATTCTTGCAAAAGTTTTGAGATTTATCTCTTTCCAGAAATTATTTTAAATAAATAAAAACTCCCATTACTATTTTGTCGACAATTATACTTCTTTTTTTTTTTTGGTAAGTTCGACAATTATACTTCCTTCAACGCACGAGTTGAGTTTTTGGGTTCGGTGCACCATCTGGATTCCTTGGAACAAAGTGGGGGGGGGGGGGAATCTTAAAACACGAGTGAGACTAATTTCAACAGTAAAATAATAATAATAATAATAATAATAATAATAATACAATAAAAACAGTAATATTTTTTTTTTTATACATTGAAACTAATTCAAGGATCAACTTTACAAGAGGAGTTTCTATTTATGCTGTCAAAATCTAAGAAAATAATAGAGGTGTTATCCTTGGGACGCTGTGTTCTGGCCTCGCTCAACAAAAAATTAGCTATCTTTTCTGCTGGGTTCTCTCTATCTGCTGCAACACATCTCTCCCTTGCCTGTTCATTTTTAATATTTCCAAGTCACAAAACAGCCTGGTCAGAATCCTCAGCAAATATTAACAGGCAAAAAAAAAAAAAAAAAAAAAAAAAGAGGAAATTCAATCAAGTGAACAATACCTGTTGCACAAGCTGAATTGCTTTCTTCGAGTTCACAACATCCCAAAGGCCATCACTGCATCTCGAGTTCACCATGTTAAAAGAGATACTATATTAAAATTATACGCACAACAAAATGGAAGACGACTTCTAGACAAGAGGACACAAAAATTATATACATTCAGATCTGGTTCTGAAAAAAAAATTGCAAAATATTAATTTCATGGCATCCATCAGGATGGAAGATCACCCATATAGAGAATTGTTGCTGATTGATCGGCAAAATAAGAAAGTAGATAATAAATGCGCCGATTGTAAGGAAGATCACCTTGCTAAAAGCGCAAAGCCTTTGCTTGCTTGATTTATGCACACCACTTGACTTATGTAAGGCACGGAACTGAAACGAGTATCCTGCTGTTTAAGAAATTTGTCTCCAAGCATCCGACCAAGGTTTAAACCTGGAGGGGGGAAAGTAGGAAAAAAGAAGAAAGTGTTAGCTGACTATCAATATTAAGCAAGGGAAAAATGGATCAGTCATGCAGCTTCTTTTCCATACCGCATAAGCGCGTTTCCCCAGCTTTCAAGGGTTCTCCTATTTCTTGTATTCGAAGTCTTTCAGAATAACTGGTTATTCTATGGTCTTCTGTCATCTTAATCTGCTTTCCATTAATACTGCCACAAGAGGATCATATACCCACTAGTAAATGCAAGGGTAATTCACGGAATAGAACTATTTCAATGTGCCACTAATAACATGAACTTGATCAGATAAATTCAAAACAAGCAACATTCATGAATGGCAAAGCTACTCTCCGCTTGGAACACCAAATTTCACTATAAAAAAAAAAAAAAAAACAAAAATCTCTAAAAATTACTAACTTTTTATCTTGTTGCATAAATTACATGGGTACAACTTTTATCAATTTTTACTAATTTTTTGTCACTCCAAACGCATACTGTATAATAGCCATTCAGTTATTGTCCATGGTATGGTAAATGCTGCTACTAGAAGAATCTGCATTTAATTGATTGAGTTAACAGTTGAATTGTACCACAGTAGTCATCTTAAGAAACAAAAAATTTAAGAAATTAACTCAGAAAAGGAACTTTTTGAAGAATGCAATTTCTTACAATTACACTTTTAACCATTATTGCAAATTTAAAACAGAAAATAATAATGGGAATTTAGCAAAAAGCATAGTGGCTGCATAACAAATAAATATGAAATGAAAAAAGAGCACTTACTTCATTACACAAGCTGAGTCTCCAACATTTGCACATTGCACGTAGAAATTTTCATGACCATCAGTCCAAACTAGCAGCACTGTTGCTGTACAACCCTGAAAGATTTGATTATTATAACAAACACTATAGCCTTAGATGTCCTTTGTTCCTCGGGCCTCATATCCAATTCACTGTTCTTTGAATCTTTTAAAAGCTACAGTATTTAGGATCAAGTTTCATGACCTTGTTTGATTGAAGGTCTCATGATTTCATACACAAGCAGGCAGTTGATGATCTATGATGCCTATTTTCAAAATATAATGACACAGAAATGCATTAATCTAGTGTGAAAGTAGAATGTATAGGTCCCTTAGGGAACACCCCAGTTACTTAAGGCTGCAATCCCATGGTTAAGGCATTGGAGTTTGAGTCCTATTACGCTACCTATCAAAAAGTAGTAGAACTAGAAAAGCTTCACAAGCAACAACCTTGTCCAATCATGGAAATCTTCCACAACATCAAAAAGGATGAATGTAAATTGTTTAATCTCTTGAATTATCAAAAAAGTCCCAAAATTTGTGCCACCTAACATCCATTCCATTAGCAAAAGTGCCAGCCAAGCAATGTTCCAAAAGAAAACCTAAAGCCAACCTTTCTGCCACATCACAATGCCACTCAAATTCCATATCTTTTCTTCCATGTGCACCATACAAAACAGAAAAAGAGGAGGTGGTGAATAGGGATGCAACTCGGTGGTTTGGTCAGGTTTGGAGGTTATTTAGGCCCACCCAATGTTCACAAAAATCTACCCAGACTAGCTTGAGTTCAGGCTAAAAATTTATGAATGAACCCAACCCACTGGTCTATATGTAATGTTTGGGTTGCCCAAATTAACCTGCTTGTTTCACGACATCCATATCCCCTAAAAAAGGAATTAACAAAAAATGACGTAGAGAGAGATTGAAAAGAAAGAGAACATAAAGAGATGGATGAAAAGAAGAAAAGAAAGTAATGACCAAATTGGAGTTCTGTTCTTTGGAATTTTGATTCAAGCACTAGAGATGAGAGTAGAAGAATGAATATACCACAAAAAAATTTGGATCTTGGCCTACTTATACTTTATGTACGATATTTGATTCTTTAAATAAGATAATTAGAAAACTTTTTTATATGCTATATGAGTATATACATGCATATATCTATGTATTTGGGTTTTGGTTTTTTCAGCTTGTCCAAACATGTTGCCCAAGCATAATACCGAATGAATTCTTTTGGCCCACACTCGGACCGGGTTTGAAAATAAACTAACCAAGTGCCAATTTGAGAAACAAAGATAGAGTTATATATCAAACTAAGATGTAACGGATTGAAAAATAAAAGCTACTAAAACAATGAAGAGATATCAAGTCAGTCATTTAGCAAACAGGCAGAACAATTCAGAGGCCCATACAAAATGAAATAACAATTCAATGCACAAAGCTCCCGCAAACTGTGACCCCAAGTCGCAATAGAACAACTTTATGCTGCTCCAAGGTCCATACTAAATGCAAATGAATAACATTCCATAGAAAATAATGAAGAGTTATTGAATCGATATCGATAGACAAGCAGAGCAATTCGAAGATATACTCAAGGAACTGTGATACACTTCAACAAGCCAAGTACAAAATCCAAAGACAGAGAACAAGTATTGTCGTCTCAGGGTAAAAACCTCATAATAATGGTTCATGCATGCTTCTGTTTGCAAAAAAGCATCCCTGAGGACATCTGAAGCATCGCATTGTGTTAAAACCCTCTCCCTTCGGAATGAATCTGACAAGATACTAGCAACCATCTCAGGCATTATCCTGGAGATAAAATTGTCAAAAATAACTAATCAAGTATCCAAACAGTAACTGCTACATCTGTGCATATGCAGGCGTAAAAATGCAGGACAATTATACGATTGGAGGAAGGCTTAGCATCTGGACACAGATAATGCGAACAGGTGATGAAAAGAGTAGAAGGAACTCAAATGGCATCATGATCTACGAGGTCAAAAAGGATTGTATAGGAGACACAATATCAGGTTGATCTACTTCCAACCCAACCAAACTAAGCTTCACACAGTCTGCTGCAAATTCAAGATCAATTGTATTGTCACTGTATAATAAGCACCAAGAAACAAAACCAGGTTTTGGAAGATACTGAAACGCATATGCTTTGAGAAAGAGATCATTTCTTCTGATCACAATCAGGTGAACTCTTTCAAAATGCCCCAAAATGACTTGAATAAGCTTTCAAATTGGTTATTTTCTGCAAATATGATAATCATATGAATTTCAAGAGGGATGTTGATACTTGTGAACAGTAGTATCCCATGAAAACTGAAGATATACTCAGGCGAGGTGAATGATAGTATGCTGAAATTGTACTTTTCTTGTTGAAATAGCTTAGGAAATAAAAATTAAAGAGGGAATTTAGCAACCCATCGAAAATTGAATCTTTTAGTTGGAAAAACACTAACTTGCTTGCAGACAAAGCAGCAGCTGCTCCACCATGTCCATCGCATATACCAAATAATCCAAACTGTGTGTCCAGCAATTGCACTAGATTAGCCCTTTTGGGAAGTGTCTAAGACTACCACGATAAAATCCAAATGTAAATGTCCACAACCTGATCAGCCCCAGGAAGAGGCCACTGGTAATAACACACATCTTCCATGGGCAACTTCTTGCCTCCTCGACGAACAGCCATAGGGTCTGATGCCAGACCAATTCCAAAGGGGATTGAACACTCAGTTTGAGATGTAATCTGAACCTGCAAAATATGATGGGGGAAGTGCAACAAAAGTAGCAAGTGAACTGGGTTTAGTGTGAGGGTAACTAACAAGAGGTACACATAATGATCTCTCAATACAATGTTGAGCAAATTATATGGTCACCAAAAAAATGAAAGGATGAAAAAGAAAGGATCTACCAAGAAAAGTAGATTACTGGAGAGCATTTTTACTGCAGGGATCATTTCCCACTTACAAGCCAAAACAGTTCTTCTACCTCTTTACCATGTAGTTGCATAAAAATTATATTATTTTTTACTTCACATCTTCTACTGAACCCCCCCCCAGCATTCAGTATGTAGTATCATATATGCGGATGACTGTCCTATTTTGATTACACACAAGATTTTGAACACCATTGCTTGAGGAGGTATCTGAAAAACAGAATTTCCAAACCTAAATTTCAAACAATAAGTGTAGCCATGAAGACAGTATATAGATACAGTATGATGCAGTGTAATGCATGAATAAGATGCTCTAACCTATAATGTTTATAAAATTACAACAAAATTTAGGACAATCGATCACTTTTATATCTTAATTCTCTTCATCAAGAAATTGTCTGAGGATTTGAGACCAAATTTACATTTTTCAAAAGAAAGATGAATCTCAATATTCAACTCATTCAGGCATGTCCCCATGTATCCAAGTTTTGATACAAGTTTAGATTATGCATAAATATAAACTTATTTTCAAACCATATGGATTTTCAGGCACATACATGAATGGGCAGAAGTATTAAAAGTGAATATGCAAATAATAAAAAGTAGGCCTGTCTATGAGTTGGTTTTCGTCTAGACTCGACCCGGGCCAGATCCAATAATATTAGACCATATCCGTTCAATTAAATACGTGACCAAATGGATTTAGATCCGTTGGATTTAAGAACTAATGGATTTGGATCCGGATGATCTACCAGACCCATTATTTTTCAAAATAAAATATTTAAAAATAAAAAATAAAAATTTTAAAATATTTAAAAAATAAAAATATATATATACAGACATGTATATAATTTATATACATATATATATATATATATATCTTTATTTATTTCTTTTTCCGTAATTAAAAAACATTGTAAAAAGATAATTTTACATATTAGTATTTAAAAAAAAAAAATTTCAATGCGGAGCATTTACTGGGCACATTGCGGTGTATTTTCATTACCAAGTATTTTTTCATTATCATACGAATGCGTACACTCTTCGGAGAATGAGATATATCTATATTTTTTTATATAGCTTTAACTTTTTTTTTTTCTTTTTAGAAAATAGCGTGCTTATAACAATTGCTTTCCAGTGGGCGCATATGGAAATTAACTTCAGTTCATTCCAACCTTGATTAACTTCAATTCGTTCCAACCTTATCTTTGTGTTGATAATAAGCTACTAACATAATATTAAAAAAAATAATAATAATATATACTAAAACGGTACAACCAATAACATTAAACAATTACAATTTTTAAATTTAAAAAAAAATGATATTAAATTAGCCGACACCCTATCTTTTAGTAGTCAATAACGCCATATATAAACATATATATCATCACATATTAAACTAAATTTCATGATTAAAAAATAAACAAAATGTTAAAATTCTCAATCATAGCAATCATAATTTACCAAAATTTTTTTTGCTTCTTGTACATATATAATATATATATTTTAAATAAAATATTTTTTTTATTTTTATGAATTGATGATTTAAAAAAATTATTTTTCAAAATGGATCGATCTGTGGGTATTGGATCTGAACTGGATCTTACAAATTGGATCCAATTACTTTTGGATATGGATCAGATCCATTATAATTGGATCTGGATCCGACGGATTTGATCCAGATCAAATCCAGATCCGCCTCATTGACAGGTCTAATAAAGACACTTTATGTACATGACAACTATTTTAACTTGCAGCTTCAAATTCTTGAATTTCAATGTCATTATAATCTCTCCCTAATCCCAAACTGAAGAAACTTCATAGGCCTTCAAAAGTATTTGAAAGACTTAAACAAAATTAAATTCTCCTTTGGAAGTAGCCTCGAGAAGCAGGATAAAAAGCGATTCATCAAAAAATCTTTCACCCTTACCCAGAAGAACGTTGTTAAATTCACAACCTGATGGAAATGCAAATTGACTTACAAATATTTTTGTGCCAGTGCCAAGAGTTATTATGTCACCATTTGCAAGCTCAATTGGATGACCCCAACGTCTACTTTCAGAATCTGGATGGTGGATTGCCTGTGAATTCAAGAGCGTGCCATTCAAGCTGCCCATATCTACCACCTCCCATTTTTGCTTCTGAAATCATTACTTGAGTTAAAAAAAATTCAGCAAGCCACATGATGAAAAATTCAAAGGATCATTAACAAGCATATCAGGTTACGTTTAAATTCCAGTTTATCAGCGCATGCTTCCCTGAGACCTCCGAATCCTTCAGTAACAGATCACTTGGAGAAACCCTTCCAAGAGTTAGTGGAAGCATTGAAGCGTTTGTTGATTGTATAGAAAATTGAAGCCCCCGAGAAGCACCAGAGATAACCTCCAGGGTGAGGCTACTTCCTACATTTCCTGCACTTCTAACAGAAAGATATGATGACATGTTTACATCTTCAGCTAATTATAAGGACTCATAATACATTAACCTTGTTAATAGTGTTATAGAAGTCAGGAAAAAGGAAATATTAATTTTCATCTGCGGTACCTATGGGTATAAACTCTCTAACGCTATCCTTGTCTGCATGAATTTCCAAGTTGTAACTTAAATCTTCCCTTCTGACACGCTCCCGCTCTTCAACAGTGTCTTGAGTCACAGGGCGCTTAAGTGTCTGACCAATGAAAATATCTTTGGAAGAGTCTGAAATTACATCTAAACCAAAACTAACACCTGAAAGAAAATAATGGAAGCAATTTTGATTTTGAAGTGAAAACATAAGAAGAAAGGCACGTAATACATTAATGTAAAGATATAAATATAATATAAGATGAAGGAGATGAAAGATTAAAGCTTCACACTTTGAGTCAACTGGGGAGCTGTAGATGGAAGCTGTTTATGATCAAATCCATGTGTTTGGGGTGAGCTGCAAGTTGGATAGGGTGTCCCCTCCCAAGCATAATTTCTAGTTAACTCATTGCTTTGATTTTGAGCAAAATTCAAATCCTCTGTAACAAGAGGCCTCTCTATGTCATCAACCTACAAAAAAGGTCCCCACAATGCGATAACAGCACAAAAGAGGCAAAAAAACCATTTAACAAATAAAAAGCCTAAAGCAAATTGCCCAAGCAGTCACAACATTGGCAAAAATTTATTGCTCCGCAAACGAAGAGAGATTAGCATTGCATACAGCACGTTCCAGTTTCAGTTGCTCCAAATAAAAAAAAAATGACTATTGCGATTGTCATACAACACAGACAATTAAAAGGTGATATGATTTTTAGAACAAAGAGGAAAAAGTTTTTATGCATAGAAATGTGCCATCGGATTATTAGACAGATGAATCGCGGAAAGGACTTGTACCGCACACTGTCCACTAATTATTGCTTACTTAGCAAATAAACTCATAAGGGCAATGCACATTAAAGCAATAAAAAGTTAAATGGGTAAATTACACTTTACCCCTAGGGTTTGGCCCAAAAACATGACCCTCTCATGATTAGGATTAAAGTGGAAAATTAATTGAATCTGTTAAATTTAACTAGATTTATGCCTTGTGTGTCAAAATTGGTTAGACCAAAAAAATTCCACAAAAATGGATAGATAGAAGTATATTTTCCAATTTTTATGTTAAAATGAAACACCATCATTTTTTTAAAGACAAATCCATTGACCAATTTGTCTCTAACAATGTTTTTTACACAATCATATATAAAACTCCATGACACCAAAGGCGCAAATCTAATTAAATTTAGCATGTTCTAACAATTTTGATCTCCAATCCAAGTCACAAGGGAGTGATGTGTTGATTTTGAAACTAGAGGGAAGCCATGTGTTTACCAAGGGGGTCTTGTATAATTACCCCAAAGTTCAATATAAAGCAGAGGTACCAAAATAAGAAAATCCAATTATATTTTAAACAAGACAAAGAAAAGGAGGTTCAAAAACCAAATGAAATGCCTTAAGAACTTTATTAAGTTATCAATTTTCACCCAGTAGCTATATCAGTTTTGAACTAAGTCATTCAATAATTGAAATTTACAAAACTGCTTCAAAAGATGAACTTTCAATTATGGAGCTCTAGTGTGAAGGCAAGAGTTCATGTGAAAAATGTCGGTCATTGAATATAATAGATTTATCTTCCACAAATATGACCAAAAAACCCTGGATCAAAATCTCGTTTCACTAGGCCATTTAGATTGGCATGGAACGGAAACATTTCTGTGGCATTTCAAAAGCAGCATAAAAACATGAAATGCATGAAAATGTTCACAAGTATTAAAAAAAATTATTTAAGGATATGAAAATTTAATAATAAATTAAGTAAATTGTTAAATTATCTTAAAGGATACATAGTATTTTGGACACAATTCCAAACTTGAACCTACATATCACCTAATAAATAAAATTTTACATAGAAACGGAAGGAAAGAAATAATCTGACACTCAAATGACCAAAAGAAGAGATTGAATAATTTGGCATTCCTTCAGCTAAAATCATCTGCTTGGTTTGATAATGTCATTACAAACTAAGTTGCTTACAGGACATGTCAGGTTTATACCGTAACTGTCAACTTCTTGTGCAACCAAAATGTAGGAGGTACAAAATCACAAACTCACACCTCAAAGTTTGACTTTAAGTTTTTTTTTTTTTTTTTGAGATGCAAAAAATACGAAGAAAATGAATGGATATTTAAAAAAAAAAAAAGGCAATAACTTTTACTTCGTTATGCATAAAAAAAATAACATGAATTAGTAATTTTATATTTCCCTTGCTTCTCTTTTCCCTCAACAAATCCATGTTCCACATAGCATAAATGTTTCAATAAAAAAAATGAAGTGATTTCATTACCCACTTAAACACCCATAAAAAGAATTTAAATTTACTAAAGAATTTAACCAACAAGAAAATTGTTTTCACCTAAAGAAATACGAAAAAACAATTTTACCTAGCCATTGCCTTGCGTAAAAAATTGACTCAACCCAAATCAAATAAGACATCTTCTAATTGCTGCTTTGAAGCATCCCAACTACACTAAACCAGAAAATGGTCAAAACTAAAGAATTAGCTCTTCGGATACGATAAACAATTCTCATTGTATACTAAGTGATCAACCGATTAAAAAACGGGCAGACCAATAGAATCAAAATGGGTTATTCATTAATCAATCAGACCCTCAATTAGGTTCGAGCAAATTTAAAATTTCATAAATGCAAAAAAACACTTATTGCCCAGCTCTATCGTACCCATATCATCAAACCCTAACATCCCCCCCCCCCAAAAAAAAAGGTGTAAAAACAAAAGCTTCACATCCAACAACATTGTTTCAATACGAACGCAGGTTGCATTTCAATCAATGACAGAAACAAGAAACAGGCTCGAAACCTTAAGATCAAAGGAAATGAAGAATGAAGATGGATGATATAGACTCAAATACAGATAGAAAAAAAGAGAAATACGAATGGGGGATTGGGGGGGGAGGAACCTGAGCCTTGATGGTGCGAGTGCGGGAGCGGGAGCGGAAGAAGCGCCATGGCTTGCAGGCGAGGAGGACGAGGAAGAGGATCAGAAGGAGCATAAGGACGAGGCCACCAACGATGAGAACGCTCCCTACCATCGCCTTCGCCATCAGTCCGTGCGCGTGAGAGTAATGTCAGAGAGAGAGAGAGAAAGAGAGAGAGAGGGCCAGGTCTCCGAATAAGAAGGTCGCTTTGAAATGGTCGCGTTTATTTTTGTTCGTTGGCCAATTCCATGACATTTTTGTTTCCATTTTTTTTTATATTTTTAAAATTTTATAGTTTGGCAATAAAAATATATTTGTTAAATTTATTTATATTTTTTAATTTTTAAAAAACAAAAATTTAAATAGAAAGATGTAAAAAAATATTTTCGCTTTATTTTTTCTGCTACAAAAATTTTGACAATTTTAATACTTTACCTATTTTTGTTTTATCATATTAAAATAAATTATTTTATTCAAATATTTTATTAAGCTAAAATTTTTTTAACAAATAATATAATTAAATTAATATGTAATATGCATTATTAATTTATTTCTAATAAACAATTAAATTAAACTAGTTAATTTTTAATTTTAATAAATAATAAAATAAAATATATTAATTTTAATTAATTTAATAATTAATTTAAATAATATTAAATATATTTTATTATATTATTTTTAATAAATATTATAATTAAATTAACTCATTTAATTTAATAATTTTTTAACTAATATTAAATATATTTTATTAAATTATTTTTAATAAATACCATAATTAATATAATTTAATTATTAATTTAATTTATTTAATATGAAATATATTTTATTCAATTATTTTTACTAAATAATATAATATATTTTATATTTACTAGATTAAATGATATAATACTTATATTTTATTCAATTGTTTTTAATAAATAATATAATTAAATAAAATTAATATGAAATATATTTATTAAATTCAATTAAATTTTTAAAAACTAGTAAAATTAAATATTTTATGAAAATAAAAAATTAGTAATTGTAAACAAAATTGTATTTCCAAACGCAGTTTTAGTTTTTATTTCAGAAAAAACGATAACAGAAAATAAAAAACAGAAAATATAAACATATAAACGTAAACAGAAAAAGACAACATTACCAAATGGCCCCTATATGTTATTCAAGGTGCGTCATAATTTTGAAACTATTTATTTTTTGATTTTTTAAAATTTAATAAATGCATTAAATAATTTTCTTTTACTTTAACAATTTCTTGATCCAAATAGCCTTAACACTCCATTAATGACTTGATTTGATTTAATAAATAAAATTTTATGTTTGAAATGTATTTTTAGTTTAACAATTGAATTGATTTAATTTAATAGAAATACTAAATTTAACTATGTTAATATAAAACAAAAAATATGGTAAATATGATATATAATAATAAATTTGTTCACTTCGATAATTAAAATAAATTTTCATTAAATACTATTATTTTGAATTTGATTTCAAATAATATAAAAATTCCAAAATTAAGTTTTGAAATTAAATCAAATCCTACTTATAAAATTTTATTTTAATTTCAAACATAAAAATTGGTGATAATTCTCATCAAATGAAATTAAATTTCATCAAATCCACCATTTCAAACGTGTAAAGGATATAATAAAAATAGAAGTTTGTCTAAAGCATTGTAAGGTTTTTACTGGCAAATCGATGCAAAATCTTAATTAAATATGGCAGATTTGAATATTTCCTACATTGAAGAGAGAATAAGATTTGTATGTTTCCTAAATTAAAGATTTTTCAAATTAATAAGTTTTCAAAAGACCACAACTACAATATTGCAATCTAAGTCTAAGTATGAGTGAAAAAGAAGACTGCACAAATTAAGAAATATATGTGCAAAAATTCAATGTACTTCATAGATGGCACGTGCAGTTGTGCCAAATGAGCGGTGAGAGCCCGTAGGATATGCACAATTTCGACCTTTTGGCAGTAGACCCCGCAGAAAGCTCCCAGGGAAACCAGCAGTTCAAGGAAATCATTTCATAAAAGAATTTTTGTTTTTGTTTAGGAAATTTGTTTACATATTTGAATCCTATTTGAAATAGAATTTTGTAAGTCTATATATATACACATAAGCTTATTGTACTAATAACAATTTGAAGGGGCATATCATAGAATATTATGAGAGAGAGAATTTTTATTATGAGCTTATAAGTACTTCTCTTATTTTTCTTTATTCTTTGTTAAGTTTCTTTACTTTGAGATCGTTTGGAGGTTCAAACAAAAGCAAAAAATCTCAACTTTTGGTAGTTTTTTTGTGTGTTTTTTAGTTACATTTTTTTGTGTATTTTGGGAATAAAGTGTAATTTTTAGCCTTTTTTTACAACTTTTAGGTGTTTGGTAAACTTTTTACTATAACAAAGTAAAAAAGTGATAATTTTTTGTGTGTTTGGTAAGTTTTTTACTGTAGTAGAGCAAAAAAGTAGTAATTTTTGTATGTTTAATAAAACTTTTGGTTTTATTTTTTACTGTAGTAAAATAAAAAAGTGAGAAAAATTGTGGCTCTACCAAACGTACCAAAAGTTACAAAATGTAACTTTTGGTATTTTTTTACTAGTTTTGAGCCTCCAAACGGGCCATTTCTAAGAAGTTAGAAAATTTATTTCTACTTGGTCTAGGTGTGTCAAGAATTCGAGTAAGTGTTTAAAAAAAGTCATGCAGGGAGTCGTAGAGATTTTGAGTAGGTACTTACAACCTACTTATAAAGTGGAAGTTTGGGTGGTGTCCGAAATCGAGCCCAAAGTTTTACTTTTACTAGTTAGTAAATGATTTCTCCGTTACCAATCTTATGTTTGTTATTTTTATGATTGATTGATTAATTTGGGCGATTCGATTTTTAAGTATTATACATAAAAAATATATAATTATATATAAAATATACAAATAATATTTATTTTGAAATAAAATATAACCGAGCTTATTCACATAAAGTCAAGTCTATCTAAAAAAAAATTAGTTGGACATATTTTTTGCGAAAATTTATCTATACTATTATAAAAAAGTTCAATGTTTGAAAAACTTTTTTTGATTATTTTACCCCAATTTTTTTTCAATTTAACTCAATGCTGTCCCCTCATTATTCTAATTCTAATCTAACTTTATAATCCAATCACACAAGAATTTTTATGATGGTGCATTATCCTTTTTTTTTTTTTTAGTTTAATTGAATTCTAATCTAACTCTATGACTTGACTTCACTAGAATTCTTCATAATGAATTAGTTTGGATTTATAATAGCTATATCATCAAGCAGAAAGAAAAAAAATCCAAACTTCCTATTTCGTCTCTGTTATTCTTAAATTTTCATCTTATAAATTACTCTTCAATGTTGAATCGTTCTGAGTGGTGTAATTAATTGTTGATAGATTTAACTCGTGATTCAAAGTTTGATCCATACTCGATTAGTTCATTTATTCATATATATAAAATTCATTATTATTAATAATAAGTAAATTATAAAATAGTTTAAAAATATATTTGATAAATTGACTATTTCTTTAGATATATTTAATTACAGTAAACAAAATTGCACTTCCAAATGTGTTTTCAACTTTTATGTTAGGAAAAAGACAATTAAAAAAAAATAGAAACCAAAAGTGATACAAATAAACAAAAAAATAAATAAATTATTTTTTTGATATTAAAATATGTTATCAAAAAAGCCAAACCTTATATATTTTAAACTTTAATATATTAATTTTTAATGAGTCACTGGTTCAAATTATCAAATATTTGAAATATATTGGATTAGATAATATATTCATCTTTAAAATATAATACAAATTCACATGAAATTTTAATAAACGTAACAAGCTTAAAAATATATAAAATAACATTCACGTTCAGAAAAAATTTATTGAAATTTTACTACGATAGTTTTTATTTTCAATTAACATAGTTGAGAGAAAGGGAGTGCGTAGAGTATCATATTATTTGTTAATTTTTTTGGGTCATTAAGAATGAGAATGAGTTTATTATATTTATTTTTATTAAATGATATTCCTTTATATAAAAATTATTTTTTATTTATGCATTTATTTTTGACTTATTTTTTAACTAATTTATTAAAATGTATTAGGTTTAACATTTTTAGATTTTATTGTATTTTTTAATATAATTGTTAATATTAGGTTTTTAAATTTTATTATATTTTTATTATTGACAAAATTTTAATTCTTTTGTGTATCAGTTTTCAGACAAAGTTTATTCTTTACTATATTTTTCAATTTGTTCATTAAAAATTATAAGGTAAGATTTTGTTTTTTTAGTTTTATTATAATTCTTTAGTATGATTGTTTATATAAATTTTTAAATTTTATTATATTTTTTATTATTATTAAAATGTAAAATTTTGCACATTAAATTTCAACATAAGCCTTTTTTTAGGGTTATTTTTTAATTTGTTTATTTAAATATAATTTTTAAAATTTTATTTTATTTTTAATATGAAAATATTATTGTATAATAATAATAATAAATTGTCAAAGCATTACAAAATTTCATATTTCAATTTTGTTAACTTTTAATTTTGTTAACTTTTTCATTAATAAGATATTATATTTATTTTTATTAGATTATATTCTTTTATATTGAAATTATTTTTTATTTATATATTTATTTTTTAGCTTATTTTTCTTAAATGATTATTAATATAAATTTTTATTAAAACTTAAAATAAATATATAATATAACATACAACATATTTAAATATCGGTGATGTACGTCTGTATTCGTAAATCTACTAAAATTATATTTAGCATATTTTGAATATGATTATTTAAGATTTCAATAAATTTTTTTGATCTATTATTTTTCAATTTAACCCTTACTTTTTGTTTATAACTACTAAAAATTATCCATATTAACCATTCTATTTTTGGGAATAATCTTACTCCAATTCTCAATTCAAAATCTTCTATATTTTGTAATCACTTTTCAACACCTTCATTAATTTTTAATTTTACATAATTATTTTATACACACCAATATATATATATATATATATATATGCCTACATCGAATAACAAATTTATGAGAATAGATCTCAATAAATTTTATAAACCAAACGATTGAACTATATAATTTTTTGACGTTAGGCTCTTCATCAAGATGTTCAATATGAAAAAAATATAAAAAATTAATGTAGGTTTTATTCTGAAAAATAATATTTTTATTTTTGTTATTAACTTATTTTTTAAATTTAGATATATCAAAAAACAAACATACCCATGCAAAACACGTGCATTTTTCTAGTTTTATTAATAATGTATATGTGTTTAATTAGTGCTCTAAAATAACAGACTTAAATGATTGGGCCGACTAAACCTCCTAGCCCAAAAAATTGGAAGACATTTTTGGGGTGAACCTAGGGCGCAAGGCTTCATAAGACACCCAACTTGGGTCGTGCATGTCATGACTTGAGTTTAATTTTAAATTATTTGAGATAGATTTGAAAACATTCCGAGACCAAATACCTTACCTAAGGGCTCATTTGGTTTATTTTTCTATTTTTTATTTTTTGTTTTTGATTTTGATTTTTTGTTTTGAACACATTTTTCATTTTGTCCTTTTAAATATAAAAGAA
This sequence comes from Vitellaria paradoxa, assembly GCA_019916065.1. Classification (NCBI taxonomy): domain Eukaryota; kingdom Viridiplantae; phylum Streptophyta; class Magnoliopsida; order Ericales; family Sapotaceae; genus Vitellaria; species Vitellaria paradoxa. Next base: position 42,923,703 of record CM034241.1, on the reverse strand, counting down.
ATATGTCAAAACTCATTTAGTTACCTATATTTTTAAAATTTGTTTTCAAAAATAAAAATTGACTTTACACTTAAAATGAAAAATGACAAAAAGTTATTTTGAGAGTTTTTAATAAAAAACGAGAAAAATCTGAAAACAAATAAAATAAAATATTTTCTATTTCCTCGTTTTAAGATTTTTAACACATAAAACAAAAATAGAAAACAGAAAATAGAAAAGTAACCAAATGCCAACTAAAAGTTTGACATAAAAATATTAAAATATTTTATTATGTATTGTGAAATTAACAGAATAATAATTGGTTGGATCATAGCACAATTAATATTATATTTATGTGCTAACTAATTTATCATTTAAAACTAAGAGAAATGAGAGAAAAAGAAAAATGAATCCATTTGGATTTGGCTAATCAAATAGGATAATACTGCCAAAATAATAATATTACATTTAAATGTGTTGTCCCAAAAATAATAAGGGATTTTTGGAGGCTGGTCACTATTTATGGCCTTTTAAGGATTTAAGTCATACCTATAAAACTTGTTTGTGAATAAGTCATATTTGCAACGAAAAGACAAAAAAGGATATCGCGCCTCTTTCACTCACATTCGAAACTCTCTGTTTTATTGGAAACGTCTGCAACTTTCTGACTGCATCACAAACCATCTGAAAACTAATCAAAACTTCTTCGAAAAAAAGCCTTAATCGATCCCTAAGTTTTCGTCAAGCAAATCCACACTCTATAGTCCTCCGGAATAAACAGGTACTTTTTTTTATTAAAGGTACTCTTTAGGGTTTCGATGAAAACTCATATCGAGTGTTTGAATATTTCTTGTGTGGTACTGTTTAGGGTTTTCGTTTATCTTTCAAATAACAGGTTTTGTGGTAATGTTTTTTGTATTTAGTTTCTCCTAAAATGTATATCTCCTAAAACGTATATTCGGAGCTATTTTTACAAGAGCCTAATATGAAACAGTACCGCAGACATGTCAATGGGTACTGTCATCCATGCGATACTGTCATCCATGCGGTACTGTCAACCATTCGTTTCATATGTGAACTCTTTTCATGTTTAACTGTGATGTTTGCATGATAGAATCATTCGGTACTGTTTTTGAACGAGCATGCTTCCTATACAAAACAGTACCGTAGACATGTTAGACACTATCTATGCGATACTGTTGGCCATTCATTTGATATGTGAATTATTTTTGTGTTTAATAGTGATGTTTGCAAGCTAGAGTCATTCGGTACTATTTTTGAAGTAGAGTTCATCTAATACAAAAATAGTATCGCAGACATGTCGTACTGTCATCCATGCGGTACTGTCAGCCATTTCGTTGGATGTGTGAACTATTTTTGCGTTTAATCGTGATGTTTGCAAGTTAGAGTCATTCAGTACTATTTTTGAAATAGAGTTTATCTAATACAAAAACAGTACCGCAGACATGTAGTACTGTCATCTATGCGGTACTGTTAGCCATTTCGTTGGATGTGTGATTCATTTCTTTGTTTAATAGTGCTGTTTGCATGATAAAATCATTCGGTATTATTTTTGCAAGAGCATTCATATTTTATGAAACAATACCGCAGACATGTGATACTGTCATCCATGTGGTACTGTATGTAGATGAGCATGCATTTTATCTCTAACAAAAAACAGATGTTATGAATTACAGGTATTGAAATCACACAAAATCAAACATGGTGAACATTTAGTATCGTTCGAATCTAATCTCAGTCATTAATGAAGTTGAATCCATCAACTTGACAAAAGCACACCATGTATATCTTCAAAAAACTCCATTTTGGAAGCTCATCCTCAGTATTTTAAGTTGTAAAATTAGCAAAAATTACTCAAGGAAAAGCGACGTTGATATGAAAATAATCATCAAATCATTTGACTCATATTCCAAAGCTTTCAATTTAGGTGGAATAAAACTTCGTATCAGAGAGAAAGAGTTGCGAACGATGTTTGGAATAGAAGATGGTGAACAATTGATAGACAGTGCCAAAAAACTCACAAGGCCAGCCACTGAATTCGTCTTTCGTAGGTTCTGTGGGTTACGATGAATTAAAAAACAGAACATATTTGATGCTTTGCGGCATGCTGCTGAAGAGCAAACATGCATTGGCAGAGAAGATGTCGCAAGACTTTTGATATTGTTTTGTTTGGCAACCTTGTTTGTCCCTAACAAAGGACATTCATTGTCGTGGCACAACACCACGTTGGTTGAAAATTTGGATCAAATCCGTCAATACAATTGGAGTGCACATATATTGGAATTCTTGGAAAATAGTTTATGCTTGGAATCTAGAAACAAATTTGTTGCAGGCTGTGTTATGATGTTGCCGGTAACCTTTTCGTATCATATTCTATATTATATGTTGGTACTGTCTTTTAAACTTCATTCAACTAATGAACCGTAACAAATGATGCAGTACTGGATCTGCGAGCATACCACTCTGGTCCAACAAGCACAGAAGAGTGTAACACCTAGATGTCTAGTCTGGGATCTCAAGCTATTGTCCAATGCGTTGAAAAAAATAAATCTCAAAAAGTTGAATCAAGATCAGGTACTATTTCTGATAAAATAAATCATCAGAGGGGTTCAATATCTCACGCAAATGACCAAGGAACCAAGACCAATTATCGAAATTCTCTGAATCAACAACAGCGAATGCCAATGAAAATAACCCTGCAGATGAACATAAAACAGAACCACATAAAAAACAGTACCTCATTAAAACAGCACAATTTTTTGTATGTGGTACTTCTTTTTGTGTTTAATAATGGTCTTTGTATACTAGATAAATTTGGTGCTGTGTTTATACGATAATACATCTAATTAGAAACAGTACCACGTAGAACAGTACCATATAATAAAACAGTACCGCATAAAAAATAATACTGCATAAAAAACAGTACCGAATTAAAACAGTACCATATGTATGTGGTACTTCTTGCTAAAATTCAACAAAAAAATTATGAACATTAACATATCATTATTCGCATCCTTGCTTGTAAAATACTCCTGAAACGTGACTTCAAAAAAGTACCATCAATAAAAATAATAGGCCTGCAATATTTGAATCCACGTATACTAGCCTCAAATGATACAAACAACCGTCTAAACCGACTTGTACCCTTATCCACATCCAACACAATATGACTGTTTGGGTTAAGATCCATTGCAGTATTGACATAACAACTTAAGTAATTAAACGAATCATCATACTTACCATAAATCATGTCTTTCTCTAAAGCACTCCAAGCCTTATCATAGCTAATTTCTATACCATAGTTATTTTTAAACAATATAAAACGTCGACATTAAATGTTTTAATGCTACATGATCAACAATCAACTTACCCAAAAACTTCCTGCTCATTCTCTTAGACCTATCCTTAATAATTGTCAGACCACAACTATGAACATTGTTGAATTTCCTTATATAAAAATTACCATTCACTTTTGACAACGATGCAACAATTGACCATGGACACCCTTTAACGAACTTTTTTGCACAAACAACTTCAATTCTATTTTTGTTATTCCTCTCATACAAAAATTCAAAACCAACCTCTATAGCATATCGACAAATTGCATCCTGAAACTCATCAACACCTCCTACGAATTCCTGTCCCGCTTTCAATATTAATGACGACCAATTAGAACGCAACAATGGTTTATCCATACGGCTTGAAATTGAACTACGATACATATCAACATCATAAGAATCATCATACGAATCCAGACCAGTACCAACATCACCGATTGATACATTATTAGAAACGGTACCGGAATTACTGGAAATAGTACTGGTATTGTTTTGGACTGGTACTATTTTCATACCACCATAAAAAACATCAATCGATATATAACACAAACCAACCATGCGAGCCAACATCATCATATTTTTAAAATCAACATCATTTCTCAGAAAACATGGAGGATGTTCATGGATTGAGTAACTAAATAACACATTTTCAATATCCAAACTCGACCAATTTTCACACACCTTCGACCCAAAATCTGAAAATGACATTTCACAATTCAAATTGACTACAAAAGTCCACATACCAAACTTATAGAGCAGCATCAAATTTCAAGACATGACTGACCGAAATCATTCACAATACAAACTCACGTAAATGCGTAATCCAGATCCGTATGTATTCCTTCGACCGACGTTAATCTCACAATTCGTATATACTCCTTTAATCGATTTTTATCTCACTACGTGCTTATTCAAATAAAAAATATACCATATATCTTCACGCGATTTCAAAGGAATGAAACAAAAATAGAAAAACGTGATTTGCGGTTATCACAATTTCCGGCAACTTCCATCTAACTTAATTATAGAAACAAAAGGTATTTAAGTCATATTAGAAATTATATTTAAAACTAAGTCGTGGGACCCATTCAAAAGTGTGACTTAAATACAAAATTTTCTACATTAATGTGACTTAAAAGCAATACTTTTTTTTTGGTGTGACTAATAGTCTTAAAAGATTACAAAGTATGACTTAAATACATTTTTCCGAAATAATAATATCCATATGGACCAAAAGAAATACATGTCTCGTATTAACCCAAATCAATTGGGATGGATGGCCCAACAGCCTGCATATATTTCGAGTTGGAGGTTTTAAATTGCAAGAGCCCTCGCCCAAGGTCTCATCCGCATTCGAAGCCGACATAGTCCGAAGTTGCTGCCCGAACCGCAGTAATCATAACAAGGATACCAATTTAATCTGAAACCAAGGGGTGAGCGCAAAAAAATGAACCCGGTTGATGAAATTCAATTAAAATGGTTTTGTTGCTTAGTTTAACCGGCTTGGTTCGGTTTAGTTTTTTTTTTTCCCTAGAAGTTTAATCAGTTAGTTCATTAAGTGTTAAACTTTTATGATTAAACTAACCAAATTTTATATTATTTCACATTAAATTATATATGGGTGCTACATATGTATTTCATTTAATGTATTTTAAAAACTTAGAAATCATTTGGTTTATTTTTCTATTTTCTGTTTTTATTTTTTATTTTCTGCTTTGGATTCATTTTTTATTTTGTACTTTTAAAAATAACGAAAATAGTTCAAAATTCATTTAGTTATTTGTATTTTCAAAATTTATTTTCGAAAACTAAAAATGAATTTATACATGAAATGAAAAATGATAAAAAATCGTTTTTAGAGTTTTTAACAAAAAAATAAGAAAACTCTCAAAATAAAGAAAATAAAGCATTTTCTATTTTCTTATTTTGAGATTTTTAACACATAAAACAAAAATAGAAAATAGAAAACAGTAAAGTAAATCAAATGCCACCTTAAAGATTTATGATTAAATTTTGGTTTAAAAGCACATTGAACTTTGACACTTTTTCAATATTCGATTCTATTTAGTTATTCAATCGGTCCGATCAACAAATATAGTAACCGAACAATTCTCGATCAATTTAGTTTACTTTAATTTCAGCTCGAACACCAGCTTAACTAATTTTTTTAATTTTATTCTTTTTTTTGTTTTAGCATTCTCGATCAGATTTGATACCATATGAGCATCTTGGTTTGATCAGCTTTAAATGTCATAATTTTTCCTGTGACTGAAGATTTTAATTGAATTTATCTTTTTGTGAACGGAGACAGTAGGTCAAGAAGTTTTTCTGGGATCGGAGAGAAACCTGCAGCCATTATTCATGGATGCGCACTGGGTGAAGCCCGCCCCGTGGTTCTAACAGGCAAAGAAACCACGAGGAGGGAGGTAAACCAGCTTAGGCAAGTCCTGGCTGACCGGCTCAACCGAGAAGGTTGTTAGATGGCTCTCCACAATTAGAGGAAAGACTGCCCCAAGAGGAGTCGAACCCGGGACCTATTGGTCCTAGGCCCTTCAGCCCACCATCCGAACCAACTCGACTACCCCTTTCGGGGCAAGTAGGTTAAGAAGTTCTTGATCATATATCATGTTGGTTTGTTTGGAATAAGATAAATTGAGATAAATTGAGGGTTCATAACGCGTGCAGTGAAAGAAAAAAATTGATGTGATATAAAGTTAACAGAGATTTATAGAGATTTTCAGTATTTTTTATGCCAAACGCAGCCGTTATATATATATATATATATATGGTGTTTGGTTGGTAAAAGTTTGACCAAAAAGTACACTCAAAGTATGAAGATTTGATATAAATGTGATATGTGGTAAATTTTGATTAGAAAAAAAGTAAAAAAAAAAAGATTGATAAAAATTAATTAGTTTTAGTTAATTTTGACTAACTAAACACCCCTAAAATACAAATTTTATTAAAATTTACAGCATCTCCTTTAATATCTATATGGTGTTTGGTTGGTAAAAGTTTGACCAAAAAGTACACTCAAAGTATGAAGATTTGATATAAATGTGATATGTGGTAAAATTTGATTAGAAAAAAAGTAAAAAAAAAAAATTGATAAAAATTAATGAGTTTTAGTTAATTTTGATTAACTAAACACCCCTAAAATACAAATTTTATTAAAATATACAGCATCTCCTTTAATATCTTTTTAAAAACATTAAAAGAAATTCCGTACACTCGCTAATAAAATGATATGGGCGATTTTTCCCTTTATGTAACTTTACTTTGATTGAATAACTTGGGGCTCGTTTGGCAACTACTTTGTTTTCAATTTTTTACTTTTATCTTCATTCTATTTAAAAAAACTGAATATGAAAACTCCTTTGAAAAAAATTTATCTTTAGTTTTCAATTTTTTAAAAAAATAAAAACTATTTTCAAAATTTTCAAAAATTATGAAAATATAGAAAAAAGTATTTTCTCAAGTTTTATTTTCTTACACAGCTACTACCAATTATAATGACTATCACTATTATTCGCTGGTCACCACCAACATCTGGCTGCTTCCTTTGACCGCCGTCATTACCAACAACTCATCTCTGATCACCGCTAAATATATTATTATTTAATATAAAAATATCGAACTAATATATAAAATATATTAATATATTAAATTAATAATATATAACTTTTATTTATATAAAAATATATTAAATATATTAATTAACTAAGTTATATTAATTATAAATGAATTTAATTAGTTAAATTAATATAAAAATATTTTATTAATTTATTTTTAATAAATAATACAATAAATTATATTTAATATATTTTACTTTTATTGAATTAAATTATTTTTTATAAAAATATAACTAAAATAAGTACATTTAGTTAAATTAAATTAAATTTATTGTTTAATTTAATTAAATTAATTGTTTAATTTAATTAAATTAATATAAAAAATTTAATATAAATTATTTTTAATAAAAAATATAATTAATTTATATTGAATATATTTTATTTTTATTGAGTTAAATTATTTTAAAGAATAATATATTTAAAATAATTAAATTTAATTGATATAATTAATTAAAACAAATTATTTTAAGTTAATTAAATTAATTAATTTAATTAACATGAAATATATTTTATTAAATTTTTTAAAAAATAATTATAATAAATTAGGTTTAATGTATTTATTTTTATTGGATTAAATTATTTTTAATAATTAAAATAATTAAATTTAATTAATTAACAACTATAACAACCAACTAAAAATTATCGTTACCAAACATATTTTCAACGTTTTGCTTTTTTTTCTTCTATGAAAAAAATTAAAAATTAAAAACTGAATACAAAAAGTAAAAATTGACAGTCTTACTAAACGGGTCTTTAGTAAATTATTTTAGTAACAAAATTAAGAAAAAAATATTAATTCAACTACTAGTTAGAGACCAAAGGCAATAACCTTCAAAAATAGCACAAATATATATATATATATAAGTATATATGTGCTTCTAATTTTTTTGTTAATGGGCTCAAATTGATGCATGATTATAGGTTTATTTTGTTACATTGACCATTGGTTCCATGACAAGTTTGCGTGGTTATATTAGACTTTCGCTCGCATTTTTTAATTTTTTTTCCGATGGGTAATAAAAGGTAAAAAAATAAATTTTTAATTAATTAGTAATTAACAAATAATTGTTGACAATGGAAAGCAAAGGTGCCACTAACATGGTCAAAATCACAAAAAGGTGCTTGCGTAAGCCATGATTAAATAGATTCTCTTGTTTTTTTAATAAAGTTTAATTAAAGAATAAAAATAAATTAATATGAAATATATATATATATATATATTAAAAGGCCACCTTTAGGAATTCCCTTCAAGCCAAGGGGGAAATGACGAATTCTTAGTTAAAAATTCTCCATTCAGTTGTCTTTAGTACTCGAACGAAATCGAAGAAAAATGCAGTACATGTTCCCTTAAAAATGTAATTTAAAAAATAAATTCTGGTATGCAACATCAATTCCTCCTATTTTTAATCAATGTACATCATCTTAAAATTATGCCAACAATTCAATTCGAATCAATATTTTTTTTTCAATCAAATTTGGTTGACTACATTTATAGTATTTTTTATTTAATTTCTCTCTTAAATTTATGTGTGTAAGTACTTATTTTTTCTTAGCACAATTTAAGAAAAACAGTATACTAAATATCCTAACAATCATGCAATCAATTGAAATCAAACAACAATAAAGCGAATAGAAAGAGGAATCAAATTTTTAACAATAAAAATCTAAATTAATTGAGAAAAAATTTCAAGTCTTTCACTGTAAATACAATTTTAGTTACAAAGAGTGGATATCTTAATAATTTTGAATCTATGAACTTATAATTCGACTCTTTACTTGAATTTTGGATGCATCAAATCAAAATGAAAGAAATAATCTTCAAATCTTTAAAGATCAATGAGTTTATGGTAACTTGTTGAATTCGCAGCTAACCAAATTTAGGACGTACAAGATCTAAAATTCTTTGAATTACAAATACATGAAAAAAATGAAGAGTTGGTTGGCAAAGTATGAGAGAAATACTAGATCTCTTAATTTTAATTGCTCTCTTAGTGTATTTTTCTATTTTGTTAACCCTAAAGATGCCCTAAAGTATATTTATATGAAGCACAAATTATCAAACAAGTAGGATTTCTGATATAGATTAAAAAATGCCAAATTGTCACTCATGGAAACGAGCATTCTGTGGTGAATTTAGTGAGATCTCACGAGTTTCCTGCAAATATCTCAATACTAACAGGTGGTGATCCATGTCGTAAATTTTAGATCTTATCTTCTAACACAAGGCAATCTTATTTTTATATCAAATGAAAAATAATGTATATTAGATATTCAAACAACTGAGTAATCAATCGCAATCTAATCATAATAAAACAAAAGTAAAGAGGTACAAGATTTTTAACAAGAAAAACTCAAATTAGGAAAAAAAAGGTTTAGCCTTTCACTATAAACACAATCTTAATTAGTTACAAATACTCAATCTCAAAAATTTTGAATTCACAAACTTATACTATTAACTCTTTATTCAAATCCTTAATACACCAAATTCAAGCGAAAAACGTAATTTTTAAATTTTTCAAGATCTATCGAGTCTATGCAATTTACTGAATCCATAATTAACCAAATCACAGTATAAAAGATCTAAAATTCTTCGAATTCCTAAAACATAAAGAGTTGTTGAATAAGTATAACATATAAATCTTATATCCGGTAATTTTAATATCTATTTGAGTGTTTTTATCTTTCTTTAAAACTTAGAAAATGTCTCAAAATTATGTAGCACGAATTTTTAAGCAAGTATGATTTCTGAACAAAAGTTGGAAAAATATCAAATTTTTGCTTTCGGAAGGGACATCCCTCGGTAATCTGTAAGATCTCATCAAAGTTTCTGCTCGCTTCTAGCATTAACTGCAGTACTATTTCCTCTTGATCTTCTACATCTCACAAAGATATGATTTTTTTGATTTTATCCATTCAAACTCTTATTAGGTTTGGCTCGAGAAGTAAAAAAAAGTTAATTTTTTTTATTGATAATTAGTAATTAATTATTAAAAAATTAATTTTTTTTTGAGTTTGAGAAAAAAAATTAACTTTTTAGTAGTTAATTTTTTAACTTTTTATTAATTTGATATTTTTACCCTTAAAAATTAAAAAAAATTAAAATGTTCTTGGGTAAATTTTGTTATTGTAAAAAAATCCAAAAAGGCAAAAAGCCATGGGTTCCCAAACGAAACCTTAATTTTGATGCTTTAACTTTGTCCAAATCTAGATGAATTAAAACATTATTTTGATCATAAATTTGTAACTGAGCAAAAATATAACCTAACACAACCAAAATTTTGGAAGGAGAAATAAGAGTTACATTAGGGGGTGTTTGGTTGGAAAAAAGTTGATAAAAAAATACAAAAAAAGTATAAAGATTTGATGTAAAGGTGAAATGTGATAAAATTTAATTGGAAGAAAATAAAAATTTTTTGTAACTTTTGGTAGATTTTGGTATTTGATTGGTGGCCAAACAGCCTCTACATAGCTGATAGAAATGAAAAAAAAAAAAAAAGAAGTAATTTTTTTATGCATATTTGATCGCCTTTCTCTCTCTACGTGGGATCACACCGTATCAATACTAGTGCTTCTAAGAAAGAAGCTTTGAGGACTAGAAAGCAAAGGATTGAAAAGCACACTCGCTCAGAGCCACCAAGGGTTATTAAGCTTATTTATTTTGATAGTTTATGGGGGGGGGGGGGGGTGTTCGTACTTTAGGACCACTTGCACTGTTTGGAGCTTCAACATCTAATTCCCTGCTATATATGCAAAGGTTTTCTGGTCAGATCAAGCATCTAAGTGTACAGGTATTTCGCTGTCTTCTTTTGGTATCAGACTTTCACTATGTCACCTTACCTTTTACATATATATATATATCTTCTTAATTCTTAGTTAATTGTATGATCCATATGCTTGTCACAATCATGCAAGCCAAAAACCTTTACGGAAACGTTCTACTATATATTTACCCAAAAAAAAAAAAGGTTCTACTATATATTAACACCATCGATCCTATATATATATGTTGACTAATCCATTTAATATTTAAGAGCATTTTTAAGTGACTCCAAATCCTTTTCACCCTCAGTCGTTTTCTGCTTACTAATCGTTCACCTATCTTAATTACAAAAATACACCCTATACCAAGGATTAATTATTTATCACCCTAATCTGTCCATTTCAAGCATGCACGCTGGAAGCCTCAAACTTCAGGGAAAGTATTTAGGTCAGAGAGTGATAATTCGTAGTTCATAGAACGCCGCCCTTGTTCTTTTCTTTGACCATTTTGTGGCTAAAATAATCTCACCTTACTACAATAATGTATTTCTGACCACAATATGGCACCCCTAATCAAAGAGGGTATATTCTAATTAAGTTGGGATTAAATAGTTTGATAGTTCCAATGTGTAATTATTTTAGATACTATACTCAAGCACATTAAGAGATAGAATCTACAAAATATATATAACAAAATCACTTTTTTACACATTCCAATGCTTACATCATTAAGCATTTAATGCAACTGTCATGTTGTCAAATTAACAAAAAATATGTCGGATTCTTATTCTATAAATGGTAAAAACCTAGTAAAGATAAGACTCTATTTCTTCTCTTCCTCTCCTCTTTATATTGTACTTTCATTTTCTCTCTCTCTCTATATATGAGATTATTATCAATATCTGTAATTAACTTAAGTATCGAAGAGTTCTTGTTTAAAGACAAACTCAAACCGTTTTATTTCATCATTTTTGTACATGCTGGTATACACTGGTATGAAACTTATAAAAATACGGGAGAAAGGGGTCCACAGAGAAAGGATGGGAAGTTAAAATTTTCCTGCACAACCAAATATATATATATATATATATATATGTTGCATGTCATTGTTTTCGCAAAATATATGTCTCCAAAAAAAAAAAAATTTAAGGTATTTAAGGGGTCAATTAATCACCCCACACGATCAATGCGTTAATGGATTCGGATGTGCGCATGACAGCGATATATACGGCAACCTATGCTAAAAATTCAAAGCACGAGAATATAAGACAGATGAATATATATAACGCGATGATAATAACATGAATTCCGCGTAATTGACTTGCCGATCAGAAAGCTAATGTCATTACATGGTACAAGAATATATATATATATATATATAGTGATGCTCGCTTTCATATATGCCAGCTGCTTGTTTTTTTTTTTTTTTGCCTCCTTTAAGACACACCCTGATACCCTCCATTTCAAATTTACTTGGAATTTACTAGGACAACTCTTAACTGGCAATGAATAGATCTAAAAAAAAAACAAATTATATAAACTAGTTTATAGTACAAAAATATGCTGTAATGAACACTGATGGTGCCATATGCTTTTCCATTTTCAGCTTCTCTAAGGTTGTGATGTACCCACCATTTCTGTACTTGGAATTCACTAGCACAATCTCCTTTTAAGTGGCGGTGACAACTCTAATTAATGAAGTATACGTTACTTTAAACATTTCGGGTTGGTCAGTTTATGCTGTGATGAACACTGATGGTGCCATATGCCTTTCCATTTTCAGCTTCTCTAAGGTTGTGATGTGCCCACCATTTCTGTACTTGGAAATCACTAGCACAATCTCCTTTAAGTGGCAGTGACAGCTCTAACTAATGAAGTATGCCTTACTTTAAACATTTAGGGTTGGTCAGTTTTTCTTATAGGATCACATGGCCTAGGGTTTGTAAGCAGTTTTTTTTTTTTTTTTCCCCCTCATTTTTTTGTCCTTTTTGTTTGAGGCTTTGTTTGTTTGTTTCAATGTAAAATATTATTTGAAAAACACATCAATTTATATTTTTGAAAAATATTTTTCTAAAACATGAAAGAAAAAATTTACAAGAAAAAATTTAATCTTCTATCAAAAAACAAATGAATATTAAATTTTATGTAAAAAAAAAAGTTTTACTTTGTAAAATATTTTTAATGTAAATTAATGTTTTAAATAGAAAAAAAAGGAGTCCTAATGTAAAATAATTTAAAAAAAATTAAATATTTAAAAAAAAAAGTTTACTCCCACTTCAAAATCTCATTGTAAAATTAATAATTTTTTAAAATTACATTAAGTTTTTAAAATATATTTTACATTAAAATAAACATAAGTTCTTTTTTTTTTTAACATAAAGGCTTTATTTAGAGTAACAAAAAATTTTGAAAAACAGTAAAAAAATACTAAAAAATTTTTAAAATTATTTATTTTTTATCTCACTGTGTGAATTACGAACTCATAATTTATTTCAGTTTTTATTACTTCAAACGCAATTAATACTCATAGGTTAACACCTATCCGACAAACAAAAAAGGGGTGTCTCAGTGGAGAATGATTTCATTAGGCTGCTTTTTTAAAACTTTTATTAGAAAGCGTTTCCTTTGCAATCTGCCCTGGCTTTTTTCCGTACAATTTGTGTGGTTTCTTAAAATATTTTTGGCTAATGGAAGGCCACGCCAAGAACAGAATGATGTTAACAATAACCAAACAAGGCTATACCAATGGTAGATTAATATATATATATATATATATATATGAAAATTAAGTTATATAAAACCATATGTGCAGACAATTCAACGACTGTGGATGAATAGGAAGCCACAAGCCTTGGAAGCAAATAAAAAATAACCACATTCTTTTCATTTGGCTGGTCGCTAGCTTAAATAATACACTACACAATTCATATAGTGATGGGAAATGAAGTGAAATGGATGCTTTGAACTCGTTTTTCTCCAAACAGAAATCATTAATTCCTGGTCTTTCTTACTGATCAAATCGTTTTTATTTTTTATTTTTTTATTTTTATGAATTCCCAATTTTCACGTATCCTAATTTGCCCTTCTCTTGGCAGTTTAATTTCATTGCCTCTTTCTTTGAGTATCGAGAAATTTGCTATGGTTAGTTTGGTCAATTCACATTACACACATGGAAGGATATGAATGACATGCAATTCACTTCCCTGAAAATTTCAAATTGTGTGGGCTATGATGTTCCTTATCTTTATTCCCTTTGAATGCAATCAACATTGGTTTTTGACAAAACAAAATATTAAAAAAAAAAAGGATGGATTTAAATTTCAAATAAAGTCAAAAATGGGAAGAGAACCAATCGCTGTCAAGAAATATTTGGGAGAATCCATTGGGTTTCTGGTCTTTTTGTTGGATTTCTTTTGGAAGCAAAAGAGGAAAGGAATAGGAGGGTTGGGGGTATTTTTAGAGGAATGTTAGAACACCTTCTGTCCCCTTTTCTGTTGCACTCTTTTACATTGCAGGACATCCCCATCAAGCCCATTCTTCTTCCCTAACTTGAGATATTGAGGAGGACTTTGCTGGCAATTCAAATTCCATCAAGACAAGAATTTTCAATAAAATAAAATATTTCATATCATATATATAGGTATTGTTGTTACTATCAGAAAATATTACAGAAAATTCGATCAGAATAATTTGATGGCCTATTATTTCAATACAAAATACCTATAAAGATATAATCTATTTACAAAACTATTATTGACAAATTATTATAATCATTTTTTTTAATGTTGTTTTCTCATAAAAGAGCATTTAATATATAGTTAGGTTGGGAGTCTCAAAATTTTTCAAAAAATTTTAAAAAACTGCCAAAAAAAATTTTATAATATGCTACTTTTATATCATTTTAACGTTAACTTTTAATTTTTATTTTTTAAAGCCCCGTCTACATATATATATATATATATATAATTTTGTATATATTCTCTTTTGTAGTGTGTGGCAGATTAGCAATTGTATAATTCAAGTGGCACAAAAAGGTCTCCCCACCTCCCCCTCTCTCTACAGTAGAGCTTTATGGCACTTTTGGGCACTACAAATTCAGAACCTCCCCCTCGGTTATCCCTCATGCTAAGCCTCTTCTAACCTCGTCCCCCGGGCCTCCGCACCCCCCCCCCCCCCCCCAAATCTCTCTCTCTCTCTCTCACACTCACACACGCACAAACACACCCCCCACATAGTTCAACCTATTCATTGAACTCCAAAAGCTCAAGTCATCTATTTTTTTCCCCTGCCCCTGCTCAGCACACAAAACAGAGTATTTCTCCAAGCCTCTTTGCTCTTTCATTAATTCTTTGAAAATCCTTATTTTATCAGAAAAAGCTACATCAATCGCCATGTCCACGGTGGTCTGTCAAGGACTGCAATCCTGTCTCGAGTCCCAGCTGCTAGAGACACAGATACTGAGGTTCAGACTGGCTTCACAAAGGCCATGCTCCTTCGAATCCATAGCCAGAGGGGCGCCTTTCGTCGTGCCCGAAAATGAACTCCGAGACGAATCCCATTTCAAAGAAACCGCCCACAATCACATCTCCTCAAATCCTGATCACTTGGATGGCTGGAGTTTCCTCCTAGCTCTCTCCAACACCTCTCGATCTTCCAAAGAAGGATTATTGGACAAAGAACTCAGCTCATATTCTCATCCTATGGAGAAGAAGTCCTCGTCCGCTCTCAGCAACAAAAGCTTGGAACTTTGTACAGAAAATTTGGGCAGCGAGACAGGCACTGATATTTCTGAAAGCAGCATTTTTTCCCTATCTTATTTGGATATGCAGGGCGGAGGAACTCCGGCTAGGGAGGAGCCCCCAAAGTCGTCGTCGCGCCAACAAATGGAATTGAAAAGGGTGATCAATAAGTCGCGCGATTTCCCTCCTCCATTGACGTCGATTAGCGGCTCGAGTTCTGTTCAAATTAGGCCCCACCGCGAAGGCGGCAGATTGATCATCAGCGCCGTGGAGGCCCCTTTAAGACACACTTATCTTCAAGCCGAAAGAAGCCATGGCCGCCTTAGACTAAGCTTTTGGAAAGACTGTAGTAGTAGTACTACTACTGCTACTTTTGATTCGGAAATGGCGACTGAAGAAGACGAAGATAGTGACTCTTTTTTGTCTTCTACTTCTTCTTCTTCTTCTTCTTCTGCTGCTGCTTCTTCTTCATCATTTGCCTCATTTTCCAGCTCTTCTGTGTGATGATGATCACGAGAGGGAGGATACGGGTGGTGATAGTTTCGATGCCGTGGACGAAATGGGAAGGGAAAAGTTTTAATGGCCAAGCAGGTGCAAGGAAGGTAGCAATGGCAACAAAGTTTTTGTGAAATTGGGAGCCCTCTCGTAGTGGCTTTCCTTGTTCAAGTTCCACAGTCCCTTTTTTTTTTTTTTCCCTTGCCCTTTTTCCCCCTTTCTCTTTTAAATTCCCATCTTTTTTCCATTAAATACGCTTATGGTTGGTAGTTATTATAGTTATTTGGGCATGCACGGCTGCTTCTTGTGTCTCGATTTTGCATAACTATTTACTTATTTCTATGTCTTCATCGAGTTCTTTTTAGGGAAAGTGAAAACAAAAGCATTAAATTTCTTAATTAATTAAGACTCACCACTGCAGATGTGATTAATTCATTAATTATAAAACTGCGTGCACTAATTAAACGGATATCAAAACCTGGGAGATTTTGAAGTTGAAATATAACTTTTAAAGAGTCAGAAGTTATATTTTCAATATTTGAATTCTTACGTAAATTTATCTAATTGATAATCATGAATTCTGTTCAGAGTTCAAACTCAACTTTAGACTATTTTAACTCTTGGATTCCATCATCCCAATCTTTGGAGGAGAGAGAGAGAGAGAGAGAGAGAGAGAAGGAGAAGGTCCTGCTACACTGAATGAAACTCATTAGTAGTTTCTTGCAAAAATCAAAGATGCTTCTTCTGAAGTTTTTCATTTAAAGTTTGATGTTAACTAATACATAAGCAACCTTTTACACAGTATGTTTTTGAATACATCTCTCTTAATTAATTTGATTGGCGTCATGTGAAACTTGCTCTCTTTTAATCTGATTTATATAGATAGATTATGTGTATAGGCATGTATATATATATATAGTTGAATAATACTGGAAAACCATTAATAATTAAGAAAAAGCAAGAAAAAATTACAAAGGTGATGCGAGATGTGGGGCACCGCGCAAAAAAGTTGTGTTTGGTTTAATTTTGACATCAACGAGACATGGCAAGGGAAGAGACCGATAGCACTCATGGCAGGTGTTACCAAAACTATAGCTTGGTTGACTATTAAATTGATTGATGTTCGTTTTTATAGTGGACAAGACATTAATTAATTAACTAGCGAAAGGAATTACAAGAATAAAATAGGTTGTCAGACGCATGTGCATGAAGCCGGCAACAACAATAGCACGCCATGACAAACATAAAACAACACAAACCGTGATATCAGCCAGGCAAAACTCCAAGAGGCTAGTGGGATAGAAAAGGGGAAAACTGACGTGCAAAGTACGTTAGTTGGGTGACTATATGGGGTCAAAATTATTAAATTTTAATTTAATGATTTATATATATTTATATTTTTTTAATTTAAAAAAATAAATATATTTAAATCATTAGATTTAATTCAATAATTCTTGATCACAAGTTAAGAAATTAACATAACTTGTCATGTGAGTTCCAGATGGTAGAAATACTAATCCTTGGGCATCTCTTATTCTCTAGCTCTGAATATTCTTTCATAAAAAAACAAAAATGACTGATAGCTAATATTTTTCCCATGATCCTCTCTGCACACGCGCGCGTATACACATCTTTTTCATTTGTAAAATTTAAATGGTAAAAGGATAAATTAATAAAATTTAACGGTAGTTGAAAAGTTAATTAGTAAATAATTTATTAATTGGGCATGTCGTAATTAAAATTTACTTAGAAAGACAATTGAGCAATTTGGGGTCGAAGGATATAAAAGGAAAAATAAAAAAGTCCAAAAAAATGATTTCACAGTTTGTTAGGTTTAAGGGTGGAAATGAACCGAGTTACTCGCAAGCTATTCGAGCTTGGCTTGAAAAAAGCTCGGCTTAAATTCGATTCGTGAGTTAAACGAGTTCAAACCAAGCTTAGTTTTTTGCTCGTTTTGGATTCGAGCTCGAGCCTGGAGAAGCTCAGCTCAAAAGCTCGCGACTAGGCTCGGTTAGAATAATATATATTTTTTAATAATATTTTTATTATATTTTTTAAATATATTATATTTTAAATCAAAACGACGTCGTTTTAATTTAATCGAATTATTCGCGAGCCGAGTTGAACTTAAAAATCTTCTTTATTGAGCCAAGCTCGAGCCTATATAAAAACTCGAATCGAGCTCGAGCTCGAGCCTATATAAAAACTCAAATCGAGCTCTAGCTCAGTATAAAAAGCTTGAGCCGAGCCGAGCCGAGTCGAGCTCGAGCTTGATAAAACTCAGTTCGGCTCAGTTCGTTTCCACCCTTAGTTAAGCTCTACCACATGCTCTAGTCTTTTTTTTTTTTTTATAATATATGTATAGCTTAAGAATGGATGATAAAAAAAAAAAAAAAAGAGAGCATATCAATTGCAGATTTTGACAGCTTTGTTTACATGCAAGTCAAGATGGTCATAAAATAAAAAGATTGGTGGACAAAATTATGAGTTTAGAAGGTGCATAAATGGTTTGGAAATAAGAAAAAAATGATCTCATCGCACAGCAATGATATTAATTAAGGGTCCGATTGGATGAGAGATTTGGCTCCCTCTAAAGTTTTTACCCCCTCATAAGGGTAGGTCCCACACTTATTTCCTTGTTTGAATGGTAAAATTTCTCTCTCTCCTCCCCTCTCTTAGCTTTTTCTCTTCTTTATTTTTCCCCCCTTTTGGCGATAATTTTTAGGCACTTTTGAGGTTAACTAAAAATTATCCCCTTTCAACTTGACTGTTTTTTACATTTTTAACCCTCATTAACTGTATTGTTAACTTAATTAAAATAAATATAATGCTAGTAAAAAAATAATAGATAGACCAACAAGTCAAAATAAATATAATTAAAAAAATTGAATAATAACCAACCATTCAAAAGTGCATATCTAAAAAAAGTTCTTTAAATAAATTTATAAAAAAATTAAATTTTCAATGAAATAAATAATATAACTTCAAATTGTCCAAAAATAATTAAATAGAGTGGGTTTTGTAATTTAATATTTAATTTAATGAGTAACCAAGTTTAGAAGACCACAAAGGCAAAAGAGTCATTTGACTATTTTTTCCATCATTCACCCCTCTTATTTATAAAACATTCAAACCAAGTCAAAAGTTATACCCCTCCATAAACATCACATCAATGTGGGTCAACTTTCTAAAATAATACCTCCTCTTATCTTATACCCCTTTAAAACTTATCCCCCTGAAATTTTAGCACTATCTAATCGAGCTCTATGGTATCGTTTGACACAAAAAAATTTATTTTTATTAATGTTTTCTAACTTTTTCACCTGGCACAAAATTAACTTTCTTTTTAATTTTTACAAACTTTCTTTACTTATTTTAATTTTTATTAACTTTTATAAATTTTTATTAAATGCTCGACTCAAATTTAAAAATCTACCTCTCAGCCCTATATACGCTGTTTGAAGAGAATCCTTGGAAGTTCGCCTCCAGACCAAACGTCCAACTTGTGAGAGAGAGAGGAGGTCCCCATTGTCCCTTGAGCCATTTTTGGGATGTGACGTGACGGATCGCTGAGGAAATAATTTGTGCATTAGAGCTAATTCATGGGCATTTTAGCCTCCGTTTGATCTACCGTAAATTTTTTAAAATTATTTATTTTTTTATTTTATTATACGAATTATGAATTTATAATTTATCTTATTTTTAGTACATTTGATTTATAAAAAATGTTAAAAATTTTAAAAATCACTGAAAATCGTATTTACTTTTTATTTCATTACATGAATTATGAATTCACAAATTATCTTATCTTTTGTCACTCCACCCATCTTATCGTATTTTATCTCTTTTTTTATCACTCCAAACATACCTTTAGTGCTAATTCATTCAGGTTGCAACTGCTGTTTACTAGTTATTAAATTTATACTTTAACTTTTTTAAATTATAAAAAATAAAAATATTAAAGTAACAAACATTAAAAAATTAATTATTAAAAAACGAACATTTTTTCTTTTCAAATAAAAAAATTAACTTTTTTAATAATTGGTTGGTAGTTAGTGACAAAAAGAAAAAAAAAAAGTAATTTTTTTATTGCTTTCTAAACTCTATCTTAGGCCCCGCTTGGATGCGGGAAAAACCCCCTTCCAAAAATTATACCCAATCATACGGGTGAGTCCCACCCTTTGCCATGATTTGGCAACCAAACTTATCCCCCCTCTGGATCTTCACTTTCCCTCTCTCGTGGTCGTCTCCCGGATAAAAATTTGGGCACCCTCGACCCTAGCTAAAATATATGTGGGGAATGGCTCTTATTTTTAACCTTTTTAACCCTCCTTAAAACTTGATCGAAATAAATATAATGCTAGTAAAAAAATAATAAATAGGCCAACAAGTCAAAATAAATATAATTAAAAATAAAATTAGATAATAACCAACCATTCAAAAATACATATTTAAAAAAAATTTAAATAAATTTATAAAAACTAAAATTTTCAATGAAATAAATAATATAATTTCAAATTGTCCAAAAATAATTAAATATAGTGGGTTTTGTAATTTAATATTTAATTTAATGGGTAATCAAGTTTGGAACACCATGAGGGAGCGTGGCCTTTAGCTCAGTGGTTAAGAGCCTTTCCTGCCTGCTCATGACTCGAGTTCGAGTCTTCCCTCTCCCCTTAAAAAAAAAAAAAAAAATTCACCTTTCAAAAAAAAAAAAAAAAAAAAGTTTGGAACACCATAAGGGTAAAAGAGTCATTTGACTACTTTTTCTATCATTCACCTCTTCTTATTTATAAAACATCCAAACCAAGTCAAAAGTTATCCCCCTTCATAAACATCACATCAATGTGAGACGGCCCTCTAAAAATAATACCTCCTCTTATCTTATATTCTTTTTAATTCTTATACAATTTTTAAAACTTATCCTCCTGAAATTTTAACACCATTCAATTGGACCCTTAATACCAGAAAACATACGTATATACACTTTCGTATGTATGTATATTTTATGAATGAGATGGTCATGTATGCTTTTGATGATGACGTAGAACAAGAAGTTAGTTTTCTGCATCAGTTACATGTACAGTTGAGTAGCAGACCGCTGAGGGGGGCATTCATGCTGTGGAGATTTGATGGAGATGCTATATCTGACATTTGAGATACGAAACAGTACATCTGCTGCAGTGTAATCTAAAATCAGCGAGGATTTGTACCAATCTGCCAGTGCCGTACACACATTGGGACCAAAAAAAAACAAAAAAAAAAGAAAACACAGGCACTTGTTCATTCTAGTTAATCTTCATTTGTATCCGTTAGTGTTGCCCGCCGCTCAAAACCCATCTTTGAAACGTACATCACACATATATATGTATATGTATAGTCATATGTCAGTGCAAGTTTTTTTTTTCGATGATTATGTCAGTGCAAGTTGGGGTTGTCCTACATACAATCTAGGCCACATATGGTGCAGTGCCCACATGGAGGGTCCGAAGGGCAGCACACCAACCCAATTGGGATGATGAAGTTACTGTTTGGCCTACACAATTTTATTACAATTTATTAATTTTTAACTATTTTTTATATTTTTTTCTAATTAAATTTTAATACTTATCATTTTTATATCATGTCTTTTCTTTTTTATTATAGTTTTTAATCAAAATTTGACTAATCAAACGGCTCACGTATATATACATATGTGGGGAATTTTTCCAAAACCGTTAGTTAAATATGACAATTCCATTCAGTTAAAGACTCTGTTTGGTTTGCTTTAACATTTGAAAATTTAAAAATTTTTTTAGAAATTTCTAAAGTTATTCCTTTTTTATTTTACTACACAAATTACGAATTTATAATTTATTTCATTTTATTTCACTTTATCTCACTTTTTATTACTTCAAACACATCCTTAGTCAGTCAAAATTTATTTTCTCTAAATAAGTCACCTCCTAAAGTCTTCTTTCCAGGGAACATATTCAGTTTGAAATATGCTCTTCGTAACAACAAATTTAGGTGTCTATTTGATAGATATGGAGTTTGTTCTAAATATACTGTTTGAAACAACAAATTTAAGTTGAGTACACTTTTCGGAATGATAACTTTAACAGATGACTTATTTAAGAAAAATAAATTTTGGCCTACTTAATTATAAAATTACCACTTTTAACTAAAGACTTTGGCAAATCCCTCTGTATACATATCAAATATTTATTGATATATGTTCCCAATAATGAAAACTAATTAACATGTAAAGGATGAAATAGGGGTGCAATTTAATTTGGTCATAAGCATTGTATAGTTTGTACTGCCTTGGCGTAGAACCGTTAGCTAAATTGCTATGAGGGGTGAATAATTAAGATAATTTTCTCTGGCAGAATTAGTGAGGGTGTTTTTGGAATTGTGACATTTCCATACCAGAGGAAGGCAGCGTCCGACCGTGGAGTCGGGGCATCCATTCGTTATATATCTAAAGGCAGGTTGGCGAATGGGAGACTTCTCGGCCTATGTGCATTTGATCCTGTGCCATATGATGAGTTTATACACACAGATATATATATATATATATATGTACAGAAAAATACTGCATATATATGTTGTGATCTCTCGCCTGGTGGTGATGATATCGCGAGGCCTCGTGAACTGAACTGTCTTTTAGGAAAACAATCAAGTTTTCTAACCGTTATGTAGAATTAATTTGTAGTTCTTTTTAAGCTAGTAATATTACGCAAAGCCAGAAAAATGCAATTAAAGACCGTATAACCTCGACACTTGTTACCCCACCATGAATATCCCCATGGCAAGCCACGTTAGCAAGACATTTCATACCGTTATTCATGTAATCTCTACATAGTTTAGTTTGGAAAAAAAAATATTATTATTATTTTGTGTTTAGAAAAGAAAAAAATAAATTTTTTATTATAATTCACTTTTAAATTTTTGTCAATTTAATATTTTTACCTTTCTTAGTTTAAAATAAATTTAAAATATAAAAAGATACATTTAGTTATTTCAAAAAAAAAAAATAAAAAGTTGAGTAGTTCAAAAAGCGAGAAGTTAGCTAGCTTCTGAAACAGGGCCTTGGAACTCACAAAAAATATTCATCTTGAGCTAGGATGAAGGTCTAGAAATTTTCCACTAGAGAATCTCTCACCCATGAGCACTCTTGAGGGTCTCATGGCCTCCTTAGTCACTCACGGGATCACCGAAGTGTGGCGGCTTGGTGGCTGTAATTAAAATATTCAACCTGAGATAGGATGAAGGTCTAGAAATTTTCCACTAGAGAATCTCTCACCCATGAGCACTCTTGAGGGTCTCATGGCCTCCTTAGTCACTCACGGGATCACCGAAGTGTGGCGGCTTGGTGGCTGTAACTAGGGGGTTTAACGAGCTACAGTAAACAAATTCACTGTAGAGATTGTAGTGAAGAAATAAAGTGCTAAGATCTCTTTGTATTTTAATGACACGTGATCTTTAATATTCCGTGTTAATGGTGCTCTAATCAAAATTTTTAAACTTTTATTTTTATTTTAAAAATAAATTTAATTAAAATAAATTACAACCATTGGATTAAGTGTAAAGAAATCTCAACCTTTTATTTCTCCACTGCAGCCCCTTGAACCCAATTAGGGGGTTTCAGGGGGCTGCAGCGAAAAAATTCACTGTAGGGGTTGCAGTGAAAAATGAAAAGCTGAGATCTTTTACACTTTAATGATATTCTGTATTGATTGTACTCCAATCAAATTTTTTAAACTTTTATTTTAAAAAAAATAATTTTAATTACATTAAAAATAGAACTATTGGATTAAAGTGCAAAAGATCTCAGCCCTTCATTTTCCACTGCAACCCCTGTAGTGGAAAATGAAAGGTTAAGATCTTTTGCACTTTAATCTAATGGTTTTAATTTAATGTAGTTAAAATTAATTTTTTTTTAAATTTAAATTTAATTGAAACATAATTAATATAAAATATAAAAAATCACAAATCATTAAAATATAAAAGATTTCAGCCTTTCATTTTTTACTACAATCCTTGCAGTGAAATTTTTTCACGGAACCCCGTTGAACTCTAATTAGGAGGACTGTCGAGACTCCCCTCAGCAGTCTAGAAAGAGACAATACCAGATAGAGCGATCAAAATATGCCTATTCATATAATACGGCACCGTACAGAAACATCACCACTACCTAATCAAAGAGTCTTCTAGTTAATGAATTGGCCAAACTATGCAAAGTTGACTACCTTCCCAGGCGTGTATGTGGAGGCTAACCTATTTGCCCTAACTTTTCCTTATATACACCTCCCATTCGTATAACTCTTCGCCATAATCAAATCTTTCTCGTTCTAAACCGTCCTAATTCTCACTCCGCTCCTCTTTAATGAGCTTTGCCGTCAATGATTCTCAATATTATTCCTAGCATTTGGAACATCCAGTTAATTCGTTCTTGGTCACTCATAATCTCCTAATTAAATTCTACTCCTCACGCAAACACAGCAACGCAAATTATAAATTTGTTACATAACTTAATCTCTTCATTAAATTCTATACCCCAACCAGACATACCCTTGCATGTTATAAACTTTTGTACAAGTCGTGTGGTTGAACCAAAAAAAAAAAAAAAAATTCATCTGGCGACGCAGTCAATATTGTTTCAAGTTCATGCGTGATGAAAATAATTCAGCTCTAGTATAAGAGGTGTACTGGCTGCACTAAACAATTTGCTAGAGTCCTCCATCAACTAGTTTAAAAATCTAGTTACTTAGGACAAAAAGTGGTCTGAAAGGTCAAAAAATAAAAATAAAAAAATGAATTGATTCTTAATCTTTAATCTCTTCCATAAGTTTGAAAAGATCATCAGAAGCCACATATCAATCATTAAACACGAGTCAATATCAAACAGTGTCGGTGCAAGCGATGAGATCCTCCAAGTGCATGAGTTTAGGAAATGAATCATGAGATATTCAAATCCAGAGAGGACCAATACAATAGATATTTATACTACTATGAAGAAAATGCTAGGGACATTGATGAGACCAAAAAAAAATTAATGAAGTTACAATTTTAGTGAAATTTTTTTTAGGTGTCATTTGATTTATATATATATATATATATATATATTTTACTTACCAAAAAAAAAATTTGTATTTTTTTTATTTTTTGTTTTTTATTTTTTATTTTTTGTTTTAAACTCATTTTTTATTTTATATTTTTGAAAATATGAAAAAAAGTTTAAAACTCATTTGATTGCTTGTATTTTAAAATTTTATTTTAAAAAACAGAATACAAGTTTACACATGAAATAAAAAATATCAAAAAATCGTTTTAAAAGTTTTTAACTCAAAATAAGGAAAACTTCAAAATAAAGGAAATAGAGTATTTTCTATTTTCTCATTTTGAGATTTTTAACACATAAAATAAAAATAGAAAATAGAAAAGTAAACTAAACGTCACATTAGTTTTTTAAAATACTCTCCAATCGCCCTTCAAATTCAAATGTTAAATTAAATAACTTCTAAAAATTACTACTAATTAAGTCATTTTACAAATTTTAAATTTTTAACCATTCCATTATTTTACTTTTATACCCTTAATTAAATTATGCAAATGAATTTTTTTTATTTTATTAAAAAAATTGAACAAAAATTACATACATTGTGTACACTTTTAATTACCCCCAACACACACACACAAACATACACACATATATATACAAGCTGTCCAAACATGGGGGGTTTTCATTACCCAAAAAAGTTTGGGGGTTTTCATTACCTAAAAAAGTTTGCTTTCTCATATTGATTATTTGAATTAGGATCTGACATTCTTGGCAATGAAGTAAAGGCTCGAAAAGTTCATGGAGTGTAATTTGTAGGTCCTCCAAAATCTGAGGTTTCCACTACTTTGCCAATTAAAGCTATGTATAATATCTAATATGCAACACAACAATCATTCAAAAGCATAGATCTTTCTCAATATATATTGTCTTAATTTCTTTCTCTCCAACCCCCCCCCCCTTCTCGAATCTCTTTTTGTCTTTGTTTTTCATGCCTTAGTGATCTGCTGTGATTGGACCCTTTCCCCCTAATCATCTGCGCCACCTTACCAAAAGGAGAAAAAAAGACAGAATCAATTTTGATGATTCATAGAGCAAGTTGTTGTTGTTGTGTGTGTGTGTTCCCAACCCCCCACCCCCCTCTCTCTCTCTCTCTGGAAAAGCAGCTGCATTTATATTTCAAAAATCATATTTTTGTGAGATTAATTGCTTCTTAATTTATATTTCTAATCCAAATTCAAATAGCTGCTGTTGAAATCACCTGTGGTCTTCATTCTTAAGCGCGAAGCAAAGCTTAATGTCATTCATCATCTAAAGCATTTTGATGATTTGACACTCCACTTCTGTTTGTTTGATTAGTCCCTTCTCTGCTGCAACGACTTCAATTTTATGTTAAAATGATTTAAAATCGAAATATATTTATGTATATATATATATTCATCCATTGGAATGGATAAGAGTGGATTGTGCTGCCTAGGTCGGCAATATTCTTAGTGCATAGCAGTTGTCTTTTTTCTTTTCTTTTTTTTTTTCTTTTTTTGTTTCTTTTACATTTTAATATAATTCCTTTAACCCTAAGGAGATTTGCTTTCTGAGAGTTATATATATATATATATATATATATTAATGATATGACCCGTGCGATACACGAATTTGTTATATTATATAGGATGTGTTTAGTTTGGCAAAAATTACTAAAAAATTTTGAAGAACTCCGAAATCTCTAAAACTTATTCATTTTTTATCTCACTACATGAATTAAGAATTCACAAATTCTCTCACTTTTTGTCACTTCAAATACACCCATAGTTAAGTTGAGGGTATTATCATATACTAAAACAGTTAAGTTGTAAATATATATTTAAAAGTAATATATATTGTTATTTATGCAAATTCAATCAAATAACTACGTAAACCAAATTAAAATATTGATACTATCAATAGTATGGATTCAATTGAATTCAAATTCTAATAAATAAAAATAAAAGAAAAAATCAAAATGGTTGAAAAAAACAACACTTATTCATATAATTAAATAATTTTTATAATTATTATTTCTACTTTTCCTACCACAGTGTATATATATCAATTATATATAAAAATTTACAAAATACATATCAATTACATATAAAAATTTTAAAAAATTAAAATTTAAGTATGTACCTAATAAATCACAAAGTTAAAGAGAAAATTATTATAATAAAAAGTCTCAAAGAAATTTGAAAGAAAAGAAGATTTCGTATCTATTTATAGATTTTGCATTTAGGAGAATCCTATTCTATTTAGATTAGAATACCATTTTGAAGTCCTATCTTATTCCAATTAGAATACTGTTTTGATCGAATTAAAAGTCCAAATCCAAGAAAAGTTTGAGTGGTACTTCAATTAGATTAATTTATTCATTGCCAATTTTATTTTTTAATTTCTAATATTATTTTATACTTTTTTAAAAAATAATATTACAATATATATAATTTTAATAAAAAAATATTATAATTTGATTTAAGATATATTACTTATTTTACCTAATGATAAAAATAATAAATGATGTGTTACTTGTTAATAAATTAAAACTTTATTTAACAGGTTTTTTTGTATTAGTTTATTTAATAATAATATTATATTTATTGTTTTTAAATGACAATAAACTAAATTATAAAAATTAAAAATAAGAAGTTATATGATAATTAAATAGAAGCGCCGATTAAATAAAAATATCAAGTGATATTCACCAACATTTTGATTTGAATAAAAATTGTGAATAAGAGGTAATTATATACGATGTTAATTTCATTTAAATTATATAATTATAAATTACGAAAATTATAATTTTAAATTATGTTAATAAATTAAAATCTTTATTTAATAGGCTAATTTTTTACACATTCTTTTGTTTAATAATAATTATATTTATTATTAAAATTTTTATTTAACAGGGTAAATGCTTTTTTGTAATATCTTGTTTAATAACAATAATAATATTTATTATGTTTTAAATAATAATTTATTAAAATATAAAAAAAAGTAAAAAATAAGAATATATTTTTAATAAAAATAAAAATAAAAAATAAGAAGTTATGCGAGGGGTAGAAACTTTCGAGATGATTGCACTTTTCATCTATGCCTCCTCCACACTAGTTGATCCCTTCAATGTCGCAGCCCTGAAATAATTAAATAGAACATTAAGCTAGTAGAAGGCATAGTCGCTTGAGAAAGATTGAATAGATTGGAAGATGGCAAATGTTTAAATCCAAAAATCAAGTAACATATTTTCATGAAATTAACAAAATTATATTTATACCTCTCTACTTAGAAACAATATAGATATTAATTATATATAAAATTTTAAAATTAAAAATTTAAGTAAATACTAAGTAAATCGCAAAATCGAAAAAAAAAATTAGTGTACCAAGCAAATCGCAGAGTTGAACATTAGAGTCGAAGAGAAAATTGTTGTACCAAGTAAATTGTAAAATCGAAGAGAAAATTACTGTACCAAGCAAATCGTAAGGTCTCAAAGAAATTTGAAAAGAAAAAAAAAAAGACTTGGTATCGATTATAAATTTTGTAGGCAGTAGAGTCCTATACTATTTAGATTAGGATAACATCTTGATCAAACTAAAATTCCAAATCCTATTAGCAAAGAGAAGAATTTTTATGTATTTTTGTTTATTTTAAGTTCTATTTATATTTTTAAACTCAATAATTTTCATTTTTTTATGTATTTTTTGTTTCACTAACCTATTTTTTAAGTCAATGACTATCTTTTTTTTTTTGGCTAAGTAGGTCAATGACTATCAAATCACAATAAAAACATAATTTCATGACATATCATCATTCTTTCCAATTTGAGGCGAAAAATTATTAATTAAAATAAATATATAAATAAAAGTGTAGGCTAAATATTTTAATTCGAATAAAGTTGTAAATAACTGGTAATTGTGTATAATACTAATTCATTTTAGATTATATAATTATAAATTAAAATAATAATAATTATAAATTTATGTTAATAAATTAAATTCTTTACTTAACGGACTAATTATATTTTTTTGCATTATTTTGTCTAATAATAATAACAATAATAATATTTATTATGTTTTAAATAATAATTTATTAAAATATAGAAAAAATAAAAAACAAGAATATGTTTTAAATAAAAATAAAAATAAAAAATTAGAACTTATTGGATAAATAGAAGTGTAGATTGAATAAAAATTTTAAGTGATAGCCATAAACATCCTAGTTTGAGTAAAATTAAAAATTTTGAATAAAGTTGTAATTTTTTTAAATATTAATTTTTTTATAAGATAAGTAAGATAACTGTAATTAAGTGACACGTATCACAACTATACATGTGTCACAATTGTAGCGGAAGTTAAGTCTTACGTGGCGCAAAATAACTATAATTAGGTACCACGTGTTACAATTGTAACGCGAGTTAGATTTTACGTGACGCAACGACGTCGTTAGACTCTACTTTATATATATATAATATGATATATAATCAAAATTACTCTCTTACAAATTAAACTTCATAACATAACAAAAGGAAAATCCATCCGCTAAGCACACAAGATTATTGCGTTTCCGTTATTTAATTAAAAAAAAAAGAAATTGGAAAATTAATTCCTCCTGCCAAAAAATTCATCTGAAAATATTAAAACAATTCCATTTAACGCAAAGTTTTCTAATAATTATATATTTAAAATATATATAATTATAATTTTTTAAAAAAATGAAAAATATTGTTGAAATACAATAATAACATACACCGTTTTAACGGGTTGTTTGACTCATGAATTTTTACAAAATAAAAAAAATAATTTTTACCAACTTGTTTTAATTTTTTCTAACCTTTTTCACCAAACCCAATTACAATTTTCTTTAATATTCTTCATCTTTTATTAACTTTTTTTTATAATTTATTTATCGATTTTAAATTTTTACTACATAATTAATTAATTTTTAAATATGATATGCAATAAGATACGGTAGAATTATTATTTTTTCATTGTGCCGAACGGTCTATCTGATCACTATAATTGTGAGATATTTTGTTTTTTGTTTTTTTTAAATTCAGCCTCCCTTAAAATTTCTGACACGTGTGCCCTGAGTGAGAAAAGTTGAATTGGGATTCTGATAAGGCTGCATGATGAAAAGGGATATTTGTCTAGTTCAATTATACTGTGTTAGGCACATTAATCCTTGTTAAAAATTTTTAAAAATAATTTATTTTTTATCTTATTATATGAATTATAAATACAAATTTAATTTTATTTTATTTTTTATCATTCTAAACCCACCTATATATGTTAGGTTTGCGCAGCCATGCATGGCATACAGGGCATGCAATGAATGCATCGCCATCCAAATGAAAAGGCTCCATTTTCGTGCTTGAAAAGGAACCCCTTTTCATTCCATACCCCACCCCCTTTGTCCTCCCAACCTTGGGCACAGAACGTATATGAAAATTGACCGATGCATTCCCCTCCTTTGAATTTGGATAACGCCCTTTGTTGCTCTCGCCCCACAATTAAATAATAATAATAATACCTGAATTGTACGGAGACGCATAAGATATTCACACGTTGAAATTTGAAAAATCGTGTTATTAATACTCACGTAAGGATAGTTTCAAGGATGTGGCAAATATATGTTACATTAAGACTTCAAAAAAAATATCAGATGTCGAGAGGAACTGAGAATCTTAGAGACTATAGTACAAAATGCATTGTAAGGACAAATGGTTGAATATCTAGGATCATAATTTGATTAATATAAATTCAACTGAATTAATAAATATTAGTAATTGAATTAATAAATTTAATTTATTTGAATTAATAAATGTTGATCAAATTATGATCATTAATATTCAAACATCAGCCCTTACAGTACTGTAACCTCTGAAACCCAAAAGATGTTCAAACAGTGTGATCTTTAAAATATTTTAAGGATAAAATAGTGACAATTATTGGTAAAATCCACATAAAAAAGTGAAGAAATAAAAAAACTCAATCAATCTTCATATATAATTAAAAAAAAGCAAATATATATATATATATATATATATATTAAGACACTTTGCAAAATGTAAGAGTAAGACTGCGTACAAATACGCACACCCTCTCTCTACCCCACACTAGTCGGGGAGCACTTATGCACTGGACGAACCCCTTAATATAAGGCACACATCAGGCACACTGGTGGGCGTCTCATTGTTAACAAAATAAAATAAAATCCTTACAAGCAGTGGATTTAACACCCTGTTTGGCACCTTCATATGTGGGTTAATGTGCTGCACCCATTTCATATATGACCAATTGAATTTCAAACCTTTCGTTGATGGCAATCCTTGTCACCCACCCAATACAACTTTGTCTCTTTCATTGCATATATACATCCCAATATTCCTCAATTATTTTCTTATTATTTGTATATGTGTACAAAAATTTTTGCCATACATCATCTTTTTCAATATTTGTAGCGCTAAGCTATACCAATATTTAGCCGACAAACGCTTTGTTATTTAGAAAAGTAGGAAAAAGAGAGAGAGAGAGAGAGGAAAAAAAAAAAAAAGATATATAGCATATATAGGCCGTAGAATGAGCTCCACAATATTGGTTTCAATCACATCCGCTGGAGACTGCATGCTTATCCTTTCGATTCCATTTCATGGCGGTGAGTATAAGACATTGAACACTTTGTTCCTTGAGGTGTCCCTTCATTTCAATAATTTTGTGAAAGACACAGAAAAAGAAGGCTTACCCTATATTGGATTTGATTATAGAGAGAGAGAGAGAGAGAGACCACCAACAATGCCCCTCATTTGCAACATTAAAATCATGAGAACCAAACATGGAATATTCTTGTCTTAGCAGACCCTTGGGATGGGGATCTTTATAACGTGTGGTCTCTTTGTGAATCAACTGAGATTGTTCTTTGTTTTTTTTTTTTTTGTTTTTCTGATCACCTTTTCTCATCAAATTAATCTCCCATAATCCAGGCCTTTCCCATCAAAAGGCTTCTCTTTTTCATAGCAAAAAAGAAAAAGACATACCCACCTCAGCCATCACAACGACAACTCTCTACATATACTTTAATCTATTCCTATCATTTGCAACCACATCTTCCATTCAAATGCTGGTCCTCCCTACTCCACTGTCTTTTCTTTTATAAAAAATAATAATAATAAATTAAAAAAAAAAAAAAGTAAACAGCTGCTACTTTATTATATCCAAGAAAGTATGATTAGAAACCCATCATTCTTTTGACTTCACCTACCAACTCAATTGAATTTGCTCACAGATTGCATTGCATTTTGCCAGGAAACAAACAGGATTTTTTTTGGAAAACTCTGGTGTAGAGGCCCATCGTGTATATCTCTTGGGAAACACGAGGGCCATTCATGGGGCGGCTCCCGGGCATGGTTCTGGAGATTTAAACATCCGGTTCCTCTATTAGTTACATCAATCATTCCCATTGCAAACTAATGTTTCCATTTCAAATTATTATGTAGAAAACACTGGAAGTTTAGTAAAAATACATACGTATGTACTATACAAGGTAGATAATAAATAAATTATACAACGGATGTGTGTCTTAGAATCAAGAATGTATAATCACCATCTAGTTGAGTGGCATCTAGGTGGTTTCTCTATCCCTTTGACAACTACCAACATTGCCAATGAAAAAGCTGTTTAGCTACAACTTAATCCATGTAACATAACACCGAGCCAGATGGAGCCTAAAATTAGGTTTTGCGGGTGAAATTAGGTCTTGACCAATTACAAACACTCCTAACTAGAGCTATAACTCGATATAACATTAAATAAATTTTCAAAGTTGTTAAAATTGATATTCTACTTAGAATCATAAAAGAGTTCAAAAAATCGAATCATAAAATCAAATCACTAAATCGTAAACTTTTATTCAAATGTTTACGAGATGGAAATATAGTCTATTATATTACAATTCTTCCTTAGAAACTTTTACTTTTTTATATTTTTTTATAAATAAAGAATTTTATTAATAAGAAAATGGAGCAAAAATATGTATAAAAAAATAATATACACAAAAACCTACTCATATTAAGAAAATAAAGCCCCAACAAAATTCACAAAAAAATCTATCTAAAGCCATATCTCATTTACCCAACTATATAATTAAGATTTTTTTAAAATATTTGATGTGACATATACAATTGATATTAAAAAAAATAACAATTGAATTAATTGTGGCCTATCACTTTGAAAATTAAAAAAAAAAAACATAAGAGTATTTTATTTGACAAAATTACATAAAAATTGCTCAATTTTTAAAAGAATAAATTACACTTAGACCCCTAAACACTTAGATAATTACACATTGACCCCCTCAACATTTGAAAGTTGAAACTTATAGGCACCTCTCTTATTTTGAAAATTTGTAACACTTAGACCCCCTCCGTTAGTATGCCGTTAGAATTTTTGTTAAAATGATAACGTCAGCAAAAATAATTTTCTAATATACCAAAATTACCCTTTTCAACGTTCAAATAACATATATATACACACACACATAATCTGTTCATCAAATCTATATAAATCTCAAACAATTAAAACAGATTACAAATGTATATAAATCTCATCAAATCTATACGATTTTATAAATCTCAACCAAATCTATACAAATGTACACAACTTTATCTCTTTTACAACAAATTAAGTCCACTCCATCTCCCTCCTAACATACAAATCACAAAACAGAAGCTGTGCAAAAATCTCAAGCAAATCTATACAGATTTATACAAATTCATCTCTTTAATTCACAAATCTATGCAAATCACAACCATACAAGTTCACACAAAATCTATACAAATCAAGTTCCACACGACTAAGGTTATTCGATCCCAAGAACAAGAAACCCAATTTTCGGACTGAGCAAAATCAAATAAAAAAAACTTCAAATTGAGACATAAAAATCAAAATCAAAAAGGGGGGGAATAACCTCATCTCTTCGATTCTCACGGCTATTTCTTTGAAAACAAGAACTGGAAACCCAATCCTCGCAATCTTCAAATTGAACGAAATTAAAAAAAAAAAAAAAAACTTCGAACTGAGACATAAAAATCGAAATTAAAAAAAAAAGAAAATAATCTCGTCTTTTTGATTCTCATGACAATTTCTTTGAAGATAAGAACAAAAAACCCAATCTTTACAATCTTTGGACTGAGCAAAATCAAAAAAAAAAAAAAAAAGGAACCTTTGGACTAAGTGAAATTAGAAAAAAAAAGAATATTTAGACTGAGAGGAAAAAGAGAAACTTTCGATTCTCTTAAATGACATTTTAGATGCCATATATTAGAGGAAAAAAAGGTTTTTCAATTGCTAGGTCAACAAGCCCGATCCACACCTAACTTGTAGAAGCGACGATGAGAGTTGCAATAATCATTAAAATTAGGCTATTTATCTCGATTCATCTCTGATTCATGTTGATTCATCTTTGATTTCAATTCAAAGTATGGATTCAAATCTTTTGGTATCATTGTCCTCCAACTGGGAGCCAACGTGCTTGATCTCAAGGAACTCAAACGACGAAGATGAAGACAACACAGTCTTGATCTCATCTAGAGCGCGATTCATGGCTAAATGCATGGGTAATCAGTTTTAAATCTACTCGAATTTAAATCTAAAACCCAAAACCTAGTTAAGATTGGAGTTCGAAGCTGTATATATGTGAGTGTATGTATATGAAAAATTTTTTGATAGTCTGTAGAAAGAAGGTTGTTGAATAAGATTGGAGTCATCGGATCTATAATCAATCTAAGATAGGCATGGTGAGTAATGAATCTGCCATGGGCATAATTGTCTTTTCACTAAAATTTTAACGGTATTAAGGTCAAAATTAACAGAAGGGATCCAAGTGTTACTAACATTTCAAAATAAGGAAGGTGTCTATAATTTTTAAATGTTGAGGGAGTCCATGTGTAATTACCTAAATGTTTAAGAAGTCTAGATGTAATTTACCTTTTTAAAACAAGTAAAATTACTATAAAAAACAAAAGTTTATCGATCTTACGTATTTTACTCCTACTAAAATTTTATATAAGATTGAACAAGTTTTTTTAATGTTAGCATTGTAAAATCATAAGATTTTAAAATTTAAATTAAAATCTTAACAACCTTGCAAGTCACATTTGCTTGTCCAATTGATCGGCACTAATAACTAGTGGTAGTTAGAGGAATTAGGTGTCAAAAAAAAAATTAACAATAATCAATCTCACCGTCCATTTTTTAGTAGATGAGAGTAGAACGAAATTCATGACATTGTTCTTCAATTTATGATATCTAAGTAGCAATTAGATGGTTAATATCAGCTGATAATAAATAGAACATCCATTACAATCTTATACCAACTCGAAATGCTTAATTTTACTGATATAAAATAAATCTCAATACTCTCCTTCACATCTAATTCCAAGTAAATCGGTGCACCAAATATGAGAAGCATATAAACAAAAAAAATTGAGAAGTGAAATGAAATATCCCCCAAATCTAACCCTAATGCATTGTTAAAGTATTCAACCCAAGATCAATTGACAAGTAATGAGACAATCCATTAGAATCTTCTATTAGTTTGAAAAGTTTATCCACGTGGGATAAATCCCAACATGGACCTTAGAACTGCACCAAAGACACCCCTACCTATGCTCCTCATTGCACGGTACCAAAAATCGGACATGATGCTTTGACAAGGCACAAATGACAAAAGACCATATTAGCAATTTAGCATCCTGAACCCAGGAATTGGGGAAAACTACTTCAATCTAAATGTTTGCTACAACCAGGTTACCATATATATATATATATATATATATAAAAGAAATGCCTCGTAAAATCAGTCTGAATTTTTCAGATATTGAACCCAAACTCAAAAATATTTCTTTTACTGTGTTTGATATTGTGCAGTAACATACGTATTACAAAACTTAGCTTACAGAGGAAAGCTGCATACAAATATACCACCCATCCGCATGCATGATATTTCCTGGCGGAACGACAAGGACTGAATAAAATGTGGGGTGGGTGGTCACACTGCCATAGTTCATGCAGATACATATATATGTATATGGCTAGGTAGCCAGCCGCTATCTATATATATTATTGGATATCATTGTCACTAAATGCAGAGCTACATAGATTAATCAACACAGGGGCGAAATTTTTCCCACAAGTTACTGGCGTCAATATTGATAGATCAATTTGTATGATTGGCAATGAAAATTCCAACTGCATGTGAAATGATCCTTTGGAGATGAATTTCGTTGCTCTCCTGCATAGCGGAGTTCAAACTGTCATTCCCCCCAAAAGGGCAAGAAAATATTCAAAGCTGAGTAGCCATGATTTCTGCGAGGTATTTAAAAACATACATTTATTTCCCCAGGAAAGCAAACCGGGACCGGTCTTTCTGTCGATTTACACTTCGGTCCTTTGGAGATGGTGTCTTCACCACACCTGCCTGTCGCATCATCTCTGCAATATGTAATTGAAAATCGTCATGTTTCAGGGGAAAAAATGAAAAAAAAAACAAGAGTATCTATAATGTCTCATATGCCTCTGTGCG
Source organism: Vitellaria paradoxa (assembly GCA_019916065.1). Lineage (NCBI taxonomy): Eukaryota > Viridiplantae > Streptophyta > Magnoliopsida > Ericales > Sapotaceae > Vitellaria > Vitellaria paradoxa. Next base: position 42,887,093 of record CM034241.1, on the reverse strand, counting down.
TGCATATTCACAGAAAGTAATTTTCAGAACACCCCCAACTAAGACAGCAATTATCCAATGCCAAGAAAACCTAAACCCTTGTAAGCAAGTGGCATCACGAACAATCTAAACACCATTTCTTCACATATATGAAGTTTCTCGTCTGATCTTGCAAGTCAGCTGGCTGCCGGGACTGCAGTGGTTGCTGGATAGGCTAATGGGGACTATCCCCATCAGTCATTACTATGGCCGTGGAAGTAGCATGCTGCATGAAGAAGGTGGCTCCATACAGGGACAGATTCTAAGTTGCTGGTAGACTCAATTCGTACAGCAGGAGAGGAGGAAAGATTTTAGTATTATAATTGCTTTTGCTCCTACCGGGATCATATTTTGCATTTCAATATACAAATCTACTGCAAAATGTTGAAAATTCAGTCAAGGTGACAGTAGCTATCTATGTTTGAAAAGAGGTATCAATATCCACCTTCAGTAATGAAGGAGAAAAGGGTGTCCTAAAGATCATCTAACAGGCATTTACCATTGCCTTCTCTGACCTTATTGAATAAATTCATGAACAAGTAAATATTGTAAGTCATGTATTCTCACAATCACAGCAGTAAAGATGGCAGAAATACAATGGACCACCAAAAGTACAATGCTGCAACTTCTGAATTGCAAAGACTAGGGCCAAACACATCTACTCAATTACTCCCTCTATACTTAAGAAAGCACAGGTTACACCGATCATTGCAATATCCCAGTTACATCCTTTATACTTAAGAAATTACATATTATTATTTTTTTTTTGGGGCTGGGGGGAGACGGGTAAACATATGATATATGCATCTAGCAATTCAATCTTAGAAAATAATTATACATAAAACTTATATTTTATGCATGAAATACTCTAATGGCCTTATCTTGTAAAATTAAATAATTATAATAACTATACGAATATTTTTCTATGCCTTCATATCCTTGAATAAGAGAATTAGATGAATCCAACCCTGAAGACACATATTCATAGCTAACAACCATACTTGAGTCCATGTAACACAAACCCAAGAGTTATAAGGCATGCACTAAAGTTGTTGGATAATATGATGATGTCTGTAGTCCCCATTTTTTTGGGAACTTTGATGGCCGTAGGCAGAAAGAGGAAAGCATGATGTTTTGTTAAGATAGTAGAACAACTGAGAACATGGAGAAAACCTTTGAATGCAATCCCTTGGAGAAACCCACAACTTTAAGGCAGAACCCTGAGTGAAGCACAACTCTTTAGGTCAACTAAAATGTCCTAAGAGTTTTGAGGATGTTCCAGAGGACCACACAAAAAGCCGTCCTTTGGTACAAACCCCTTAAAACATCAAGTCAAAAATAGCAGTAATTTGACTTTGAGTTCTCTAAGCACAAAACACCAAGTCGCACACACCCTACCAAGAAGAAACAAGCTTTCTTAATTGCAGCTTTACTTTCAGCAATATGTAACAGGACCTGAGGGCCATATCACCTTACACGAGCTCCAACGAATTAAAAGAGGTTTAAAACAACTTTGGAACACGTTATTCAACATTCCTAATGATATTTCAAATTTACCAGCCATCAGCTTAGCAAAAGCGTCCAGTTAGAAACTTACAAAGGCAGTTCACTTAATCAAAACAGAATTTAGTTTGAGCTTTCATGTTTGATCTCCAGCAATCCAAATTCTAACAAACTGGGGCTAGGTAAACGATGGCAGATCCTAAAGACCAGTGGGTCCAGAGCTCCCAATGAACAAAACAGGACATTTTTTAGTTTTTTTCAATAGCAACAAAAATTGCACTTGCCTCGCTTCCTTTCAAGCTCTTCATAAAGCTCTTCCTCCCATCTTCTTTGTCTCTCAGCAAAGCTTGCACTGCTAGTAAAACATTTTTCATTTTGAAAGAAAGAATTACAGTCAAACAAATGAAACATTAACTAACACAATCATGAGAACTACTCACGAACCTTGGACTGATACGCTCCTGCTGAGCATCAAGAAGAAGCTCTTTCCACTCACTAGGCTTAGGTTGCTGTAGTTCTGGCAGAGTTTCATCACTTTCAGCTCCAATATTTGATGCACATTGGGAATGAGTCCTAGAGCTAGCACTATATGCAACATCAACAGCTGCAGAAAGTCTTCTGCTAGGCAATCGTTTGGGTGACCTACTTTTAGGAGGTAAGTTCAAATTATTTGAAAAATTTTCTTTGTTTTCAGACCCAACAGCACTTGGTGAACCAGCTGCGTTCAGAGAGTTGTAGAACTCTTCATATAGAGGCGTTTGCAACTTCTTCAGATCTAAAGCCTGAATTTATAGAGAGATTGAAAAGCATTTCAAACTTGCAAATACCTTGAGATATAGTCTCATGCAACTTAATCATCATTTTCTTTTTGATATAAGGAAAGAGAACCTATATCAAAGCAACAATACCTTTTCGTCAAGGAATGCTCTAATTTTTGATTCAGTAACTTCATCATCATCCTCAGCTGCTAAGGGCCCACTAGGAAATGTGAAATCATTGTTTCCATTACCAGATGCTTCAGGGCTGTCAACAACCTTATTAATGGTTTGACCAGAAAATAAGTTTACACTACTTTTATCCAACTCTGGACTTTCATCAAACTTGCATGACCAATCATCCTTGGGCTCAGCCATTGGATTAAAGCTCTACATTCACAAAAACAAAGAAACCATTGGTTGTTAAAGGTTAACAAATACAAAGAAACCATTGGTTGTTGGAGGTTATTGACCAGTACCATATTTACTAATGGGGAAAAAGCCAAAAAAAGGATACAAAATAAATAAATAAATAAATAAATAAAGAGCAATATGTAACCTTATTGAAATCATCAGAAAACTTTGCTGATGCTCCAACCATGATTTCATCTATATCATCTATCTGACACATGTCATCTTCGCGATTGCTTGATTTCCAAACCGGGCCATTTCCTGGGAACTTATCAGTATATATAGTCGAGCAGTTCACACTATTATGACCATCCTTCAATCGCGTATAGCTTGTCCTGATACCAGGGTCCATGCTAGAGCATGAATGCATCCTCAAAAGTGACAAAAGACAGACAATGGTACATCTAGATAGTGCCCAAAATTTATTCATGAAAGTACTTACGAGTTCTTAAGCTCCATATCAGGTGTAGGCATCTGTTTTCCATAATTATCCTAATGATTGTAAGATCCAATTAAAATGATTGGTAAAAGAAATGTCAAGATAAAGCTGCATACTGCAGTCTAACAATGCTTCAAGCAGTGATACCAACCATAACTGAAGCACGCAACAGAGAAGAGGTTTCCTCGTAATGCCCGGTAACAAATGGATGCTGCAGACAATAAGCCAAAAACATTTTAAAAAAAATAATTTATAAAAAGAAAAAAGAAAAAAAAATCCTTTATTACCTAACATTGCACATACAAATATATAATCGGATCTAAGGAATGCTAAACTACAGGATATCCAGTATTCATGCATGCATATACATAAGTTAAGAGCTTCATGTATTAGAAAATGACAAGTTAAAATATCCTGTGGTGCAAAAGTACCTCCAGCAATTCTGATGCAGCAGACCTTAAGTTTGGTTCCCTGACACCACATTTTCATCATCGAAGGATTAGAGAAGTAAACAAACTTGAAAAAATAGAATAATACGGATCAGTATATTGACTTCTGTCAAGGTATAAAAGTGAGGGTGGGTGAAGAAATAAACAAAAATAATAATCATGACAAACATACTTCTGCAAACATTTTAGCAGAAAATCTTTAGCTTCAACAGAGAGATGCTCAGGGATGGGTGGATGAGATTTGGTTGTCCCAATATGGAAGAGGGCAGCAACCTGAAAGAAACGCCAATTCCTTAGTTGACAGACAAATTAACTAATTTCTCACTTGAGTTCCAAGGTTGTAGTCAACTGATCAAATTGATAAACTGGCACAGTAATAGAAGATGGTAGCCTTATGTACCTCCTGATACTGCTGACTCCAAGGAGGCTTCCCCGTAGCCATCTCAATAACAGTACACCCAACACTCCATATATCAGCAGAGCTGGAATATTTGATATCAAAACTAATGAGTTCAAACATCCGCAAAATAAGGGCACGGCAGATACATGATAACAAATTATTATATTTATACATTTCAACATGAAAATAATTTCTTAGTACTTTATTTACAAATATTGAAAAAGAAGTGAGAAAAGAAAATCATAATATCCATTTAACCCATTGGAATTGTTGATACAAGAACTTTTTAACCCATTAACAAAATTTCTAAGAAAATGTTTCATCGGTATGCATTAGAAATTTATAAATATCACTTCCAGAAAAAACTGGTCGGCTATGAGCATGGACTTTTGCTATTCTACTTACAAGCTATGTCCAGTTTGAACGATAACTTCAGGAGCCATCCAGTATGGTGTACCCTTCATTGATTTTGCACCAGTCATAGTTGCCTGTACAGCGATATATATATGTCAAGTATGCAATATTTTGGCAGGATATGAACTTGGAAAGGAAACTAAAGAAATAATTGCAAAAACAATAGAAAAATGACAACAGACCAGTTCAACAACTTTTTTAGATGCACCAAAGTCTGCAAGTTTTATGCACCCCTTATTATCAACTAGGATGTTTGCACCCTGAAAGAACCACATTGATTAAACTTGTTTGTGTGTTTGTGTGTAGATAGAATGATAGAGAGAGAATTGTAGAGGTTCATCCTTGGTATGAACCATTTGCAGGAGGATGAAGGTACCTTGATGTCCCTGTGCATTATCCCATTCTTGTGAAGGTATTCCAATCCCAACAACAACTGTTTTGTGTACGTTCTTATAACCTGCTCGGCGGACAGTTTCAGCAAGAATTTTCAAATGACAAACATGCAAATCACATAGTTTAAAAGTAAGGTAATCAAGTTCCAACCAAGGGTATCTGTTTCAGGTATGCAAAACCCTTTTGGCAAACAGGTTCTTAAAAATTTCAATATTCTAATAAGCAGGTATCTGCCTCCTAATGAGGACTAATTCAAGTGAATTCTTAAAAGCAGAAATTTGAATACTTTGAACAAGTGGCAATCAACTTACGGACTCCGGGAATGAACCGAACTTTTCCAGAAGTGATGATATGGATCCACCCGGAACAAATTCTAATAAAATATTCAGAGATTCCTCCTCTCTAGCTGTTCCTAAGTATCTCTTTAAGAAAAAAGAGGAGACAAGTGTAGTCAGACAACCACCAAAAATATATTACAATCAAACAATAACAATGAGCAACCATTGCTCAAGTAGGAATGCAAATCAAATACTTACAACAATGTTTGGATGTGAAAGGTTCTTAAGAAGCCTCACTTCTTCCTCAAGCTCTCTAATGTGGGCCTATTACACAAATTTAAACGAAAATGATAAAAATAAAAGGAGCAATTCAGTCAAATTCGGAGAAAATACTTCTGTCTGTCAACCAACCAAAGCACAAATCTTTGAATTTTCAATTACAAAACTATCAATTTCTTACTACAAACACAATGCTATGAATGCCGAGTGTAAGAACAAAAGACATAACTGATGATTTAAGCTACAAACGTAACTAAAGCGAAAAAAGCCAGTATCAACAAATCTGAACCCTAACCTGTGTTTTCTCTTTTGAAGCATTGTTGACTGCAATTGAAACCTGCACGGAAAAATATCGACATAAAACCCAAAAGGTGTAAATACGGAAGTAAAAAATCAATACAAAAAAAAAAAAAAAAAAAAAAATCAGAGACCTTTTTTTAATAAAAAAAATAAAAATTAACCTGCTTGACGGCAAGGAGCTCCCCAGAATCGAGATTCATTCCCATATAAACCCTGCCAAAAGCGCCGCAACCGATCAATTGACCTTTTCTCCATCGGATCGGAGGCGCGTCGTCTTTCTTAACTTTACTGGCATCGGTCTTCGGAACAGGTGGCAGTGCATAGATCGGTGGCTTCGAGAACAGTCCAATTCTCGACTTGCGAATGCTGGACCCGATCTTCTCGACGAAGCCTCCGAAGCCACCTCCATCGTCGCCGCCGGCGGGCTTAAACACCAGAGATCGGCGAACTGAGCCGATGAAGTCTTGCATCGGTGTTGTGAGTGATGTTGATGTGGAGATTCAAGTGAGATTGACAGATTTGGTCTCTTTGAAGAAAATCTAGGGTTCGAAATGTTGCATTTGGATGAGTGACATTTGTGAGAGTGCCAGACAGAGAGAGATTTGAAGGAGGGAAGAGGCCATAGGGTGGTTTTTTCAAAATTAAATAAATCGAAAAATAGACGTTGCGGGTGTGTTTATTTGAAATTGTGGCCCCACTTTTTGAATTCTTTAACCCATAAACGCTTATGAAGTGTTCATTTGGAGTGGTAAAAGCAACAAAAATAAAATAAAATGTAATTTTAGGTAAATTTTAGTGTTTAATTTTTTTTAAACTGAATTTTTTTGAAATAAATATTGGTAAACTATTAAAATGATTTTTTCAAGTCAATTCTAACGAATTTAAAAAATCTTTAATTAATATTCTGCACACTAAAGCGTTATCTGCTGAGCTGTTTAAATGATTGAAAACATTAAATCATGGGAACAGAATTTGATAGAATTAATTTAAAATAAATACCAAATCTAACTGTATTAATGAAATATAAAATATTAACTATGATACATGAGATCAAATTTGTCCACTTAACTGAATTTTTTTAGAAAAATGAATTCTCCTCCGATTGTATTGTTTTTTTATTTGAAATAATATAAAATTTTCCAAATTTAAGTTATTAAATATAGCTCATAAAATTTAATTTTAATTCAAAATATAAGAATTGATGAAATTTTTAACAAAATGAAATTAAATTCCATCAAATTCACTTTTTTAAATAGAGTGTTAAATTTTTTTAAAGAAAACTATGCTTTAATTTTTTTTAAAATAAAATTATGCATTGATTTATACCATTGATTACTCTTAATTTAGACCACTGATTACCGCTTGTAACCCTTTTGTTTTTTTTTTTTTTTTTTGGCATTATTTTTTTGAAAAATAATTTAACAATTAAATTATACTCAACTTCCTTTAAAATAATGTTTTTATATATTTAAAAGTCGTTTGGAGTGACAAAATTTGATAAAATTCGATAAAAATTATAAGTTCATAATTCGTATAATGAGATAACAAATAAAAAATTTTTAGAAATTTTCAGTATTTTTCAACAATTTTTAAAGTTCTAAACAAAGCCTAACAATGTTAGAAAAGTGATAATATATGGAGATGAAAAAAATATATTTTAATTGAAAATCATCAATTTTAGTCTCAAGGCTTGGGATTAAAAATATTGGGCGTACTAATTATCAAAAAATTGGTAAAACTTAATGTGCTAACTCACGTAAATTCAAACTGGCTTCATTGCAATGACCATTCTGTTAAAATTTTATAATTTTTTTAGTAGATAAATCTTAATTGGGTGAAAAATAATAATTTTAGTTTTTTTCTTTACGAATTCTAATAAATTTAAATATGAGTTTTATAAATTTATGGAAGATATACAGTCGATATCTGATTTGATCTTAGACCTCGATAGAAGCAAATTCATAATTATAGGTATATTTGACGTGAGATAAAACGTTAAAAATTTTTTAAAATTTTTAAAAATTCTCTAAAAATTATTCACTTCTTATTTTTATACATAATTTACGAATTCACATTTTATCTTACTTTTTATTACTCAAAACACATTACATGTATCAAAATTTTGAGTCCTAACAGGCTATTCGAGAATCGACATTGAATTTAAACTCAATCCAAAGCCCCAAGACTTTTGCCCCAGTATGTTTGGATTGGCAATAATGCTGACATATTAATCGAAAAAAATTTACCTAAACAAGAGCAGAAGTTTAGAGCAGAAGGCATAGGATGTTTGGTTTACTAAAGTAATAAAAATTTATAAAAAGTTATCAATTTTTTTTAATCAAATTTCATCACGTATCATTTTTATACTAATTTTTTTAATCTTTTTGTCATTCAAATGCCCCATGATTGTAAATAATGTATTCTAACAAAATTTAATTAACGCTCTTTATTTTAAAAGACATTTGGTTTCAATAAAAATAAATTATTTTTTAAGATTAATTTTTTTAAATGACAAATTAAAATCCTTTCAATGAACAAAACGGTTTCTTAGAATTTTCCTCATTCACCCTCGATCACAATGATGGTTGTGGCGATTTGTCTTGACCTTTTTCTTAGTCGACACATATTCGAAGGATATAAATGAATTTTCTAAAGACTTTATAAATTCTCTTTTAGTAATTGTTAGTATAAAAATGACTTTGGACACATGACACGCTCCCAAGTATAATAGGAAAGTGTTTAGCAGAATTAAGTAATTAAAAAATGACTAAAGATGGATCCCACCTTATTTTTGAACCAAATTGTTGTAATTCTAACTATAAATGCAAAATAGTAATAAATAAAAATGAATTTAGTTCATCTTCTTACAAATAACAGATAGACATGATGTCTAGGCATCCTAAAAGGTATATTTAGTTTATTCAAATGTCCACTTTACCCACGTATATTAAATGTAGGATGAGAGGCACTAAAAGTGGAACGAAATGCATTTAAAGAGAAGAAGATTACGGCGTACTTTAATATATATACACAAGATACATAATGATTACAATTATATTATTTGCTTATTAATTTATTCGTATTATCTTACTATAAATATTACACTTAACTCCAAAGTTCAGCTACACTCTTTATTGTCAACCAAATATTTCTCTCTTACTTAACATTCCTTAGTCTTCTCAAGCTTATACTGACTTTACCATCAAGAGTTTTCTGGTCGAGTACTCTCTCTCCAACTACAACCTCTATTTCATTTGTGTTCGACAGGCTTGCACTTGGATTCTAAGTTGACGCGAATAACAGTACTGACAAAAAATTTTTATTGTCGAACAGTAATCATTGGATCTGAGTGGATCGAATTTATTTTTAAATCAGTCTTCTAAATGTAACGTAAATATTACATATTAATTATATAAAAATAATAATTATTTATATTTTAATTTAAAAATTAAAACATATTTTTTATGTAGTAATTGCAACTCTCTCTTTTCTATATCTCTAGTTCTCTATCTAATTTATCTCCTCATTAATAACTTAAAAAAAAAAAAATCTCAACAAAGGCACTCTTTCTCTCTCTCCAAACCAATTTATGCAACAATGCATGATAAACAAGTGATTATTTATTTCTTTTATTAAAAACAAAAAATTAAAAAAAATCAATATGCCATTCAATCGTCATTTTGCAAAACAAGCAGTATCATTTGCCAGAGGTATTTTAATTACGTGATATTATTTCAAAACATCTAATTTTAAATATTTTATTATTTATTTTTTCTTTATTATATCATGTTTTTATTTTTTTTTGTTTTTGTTTTTAATATTGTATTTTATTTACGTTGACTGTATTTGATTTAATTTTAATTATGTCTTCCCGAAAAATTAATGTGGTTATAAAAACTTTAATAGAAAAATTAAGAATAAAAGAACTTACTTTATCTCAAAGAAGTGAACCTTGATGAATCCGAAAACATTAATAAAAATGTTAAATTCTATTCTAATAAAAATGTATGACCCTCGATATTAGAAAAATACTGACACAAAATTTAGAGATTTATTTTTGAAAAAAAAATTTAATTAAAGATAATGATTTTCTTTTCCGTTTTGATGTTGAAAGTAATAGTTTTTTTTTTTTTTTTTTACAAATTATTATATAAACTTGTTATCATATTTTTCATAATGATGAAATTATGACATTTATTTATTTATTTTATTCTATCAATTTTATAAAAAAATTTGTCTAAGCTCAATTTTTTGAGGTGACACATCGATATTATAAATTGAAAATACTTAAATTACATACTTATGGATAATATTAATGCGATTACTTATTTATTCGATTTTTTAATAAAATAACATTGGTAAATAATCGTAATGCGATTAATCGTTTATTTAATTTCTTAATAAAATAATAAACTTGTCCGATAAAAAAATTAAGAAAGAACTAACAAAATAAAATTATTCGGTTTGATTTCGCTTCTTTTACCTTTTTTTATTTGAGATGGACTCTTATTTAAAAAAGAAATTTTCAAATCAAAACAATTATTTATTTATTATATATAAATATATGTTGTTTATGTATATTTTTACATGCTGTTCTATTTTTAATTAGTTATAGCGCTCAAATACAATATTTGTAATCAAATCAAAATTTAATTTTGACCCCGAAAAATTATTAGTATCCAAATCATAAATCAAGGCTTTGTTTGGAAAGTTTACGTAATTCCTTAGTTTTTGGTTATAATTTGTTTTCTTATCTTTTAAATTTTATGAAGTGTAAGAATATTAAATTAAAAAAAATTAAAAATTAATTTTTTTCTTTTTAAACACAATAAAGAAAAAAAATTAATTTTTTCCCCAAAAACCCAAATGAACTGAGCTGCTAACGGAATAACGAAATTTCGATTCGCATTTTCGTTAGATCCTACACACTCCGAGACGCGGCCGGTTGACTCGTGAAGAAGCGAACACGAAACAACCCGGTTAAACTCGTGGAAAACGCCGCTGGTTAACTCGTCCTCAGTCCAGGACTCGACACGCGTCTATAAATTGTTGCACCGAAGAACAACAAAACAAAACGAGAGAGAGAAAAACCCATTATTAGCTCAGGTTTCCGAATCCCAAGGGGCCAAGTCGATCTACCACTGACGACCTGAATTTTGTATTTTGTCTGCGTCACTCTCTCATCAGCATCCCTCTCTCGCATCCTCGTCCAAAACCAATTCTTGATTCTGAATCTTAGCCCAAAGAACCGGAGCTCTATGGCATTTGATCTGGAATCCCTGGCAGAGGCAATGTCAGGAGCCATTGGAGCACTGGTGAGCACAACCGTACTCTACCCCTTGGACACCTGCAAGACCAAGTACCAAGCCGAAGTTGGAGCCCACAATCGGCAGAAGTACAGGTTTTTTTTTTTTTTTCCTTCCTCTTTTTTCCCTCTTCCCTCTTTTGGTTTTTTTTTTTTTTTTTCTTGGGGTGTTCTTAGTCAAATTATGCTCTGTTGTCACATATATGTGATGAAATTTAATGGTTCTTGACTCAATTTCAGGTAATTTATTTAGTAAATTAAGGTTATTATGATTCACCTGAATCCATATTTTTGGTGAATGAAGCTTTAGATATTGTAAATTGATATGAGACCCAAGCTTGAAATTGAAGATCCTGTATCTTTGTTGCACAAGTTACCTAGTAAAAGAAAGATGGTGCTTTATTACACTCTATGCTTAGCCCTATGATATTCCACGTATCCCTAGTTGATAAAATTAAGAGTTGTTCTGAATATGCATTATCACCCAACAAACTCAAGCTACCCACAAAAGGAAACCGAAAAAAGATTGCAAGACACATTGTCAGTGGTTAAGGTCATACAAGAAGGATTAAAATTGGGATCTAGGCCATGCACAATCTCAAGAGCCACTTATGAACTAATACTAAATTTTTATCCCTTTTCCGATGTTTGAAGACTTAATTGTTTGATATAGCTGTCAAGTGGACTGGTTTTATGAACTCGATTACTTAGAATTAACTAGCCATTCATGGCAACAGTGCAAATAGATTTTCTTGTCTTTTCCGAATTCATATGTATTCGTAAATGCAAAGCTGATGTGATGTCTTTTGAAAACAGAGTTATGCAATTTCTAATAACTCACATCCTCGATGAAACTTGTTGTTAACTTGGTGTTTCACAGGAAAAAATGACGCCTGACCTTTTATACATGATGGACAATGGAACAGTGTTAGAAATGGATAAATTATGCCGTAGTTATCTTAGACATTTATCTTGTTGAGATAATTATTGTTTACCATGAGAATTGGCAAGCTCAAGAAATCTGTATTGAATGTATATATAGAGACAAATATATAATTAGATGCTTACTGTCAATTAGTTACATTTGCTAAAGGAAAATGGATGGTAAATATTTCAGTTGAACACCTGATGATAAATTGCTACATAAAGATGAAACAATGTTTTAAACATGACTTATATTATGTTCTGTTAAATGTGCTCCTGCTGACCCCCTAGGGCCAGTGGGCACTAGGCTATTATCCTATGATTGACACTTTTTTCCTTGTGAAGCAGATTGTCCACACAAGGAATCATCCCTGAAAAATGGTTAGCTAATTCAACTGCTTTGCCCATGCAGGAACATATCTGATGTGTTTTGGGAAGCAATTTCTAATCGTCAAGTTCTCTCACTATACCAGGGCCTTGGGACAAAGAACCTCCAGTCTGTTGTTTTTCAATTTATCTACTTCTATGGATACAGCTTCTTTAAGAGGCTATACTTAAATAGAAGTGGATCAAAATCTATTGGAACGAGAGCTAACTTGGTTCTTGCTGCTGCTGCTGGGGCTTGTACTGTTGTAGTCACCCAGGTGAGGTTACATTTTGGCTTGCTGTATTGCTGATCAGCAATTAACTTTCTTCTTGTTAATTTATAATAGCAGCTCCATTTTTTTCCTGATTTGTCAATGTACGTTTGGAACATGAATTTGTAGGGGGAAAAAAAATGAAAAGTAAATGAAATTTCTAGTTTATGTAGTTTTTATATGCTTAATCAAGTAAAAATTAAACTTCTTTGATAATTAGCTATTTATTTTATTCTTATATTTCTAATTCAACAAAAATAAATAAATAAATTGGATTTTTTTCGATTCATTTTGCATTTGTACCATTTTCCTTTTCTTTTCCTTTCAAAAATCCATGTTCCAACATCGCAAGTGTTTCCGGTATCGTTGTCATGTTTTATCACATTACAATTTCTGGTTTTATTCAGCCTTTGGATACAGCATCATCAAGGATGCAAACATGTGAATTTGGGAAATCCAAAGGACTCTGGAAAACCCTCTCAGAGGGCACTTGGGGTGAGGCATTCGATGGTCTAGGCATCTCTCTTCTTCTGACAGCAAATCCATCAATCCAGGTGCTTGATTGATTGCACTTTCTCCCAGGAAAACTCTTTACGTTGTGATTGGCTTAGATTTGATGGAGAAAATTTTATTTGTTTTTATAACATAACAATGACCATGGAAAATGTGATAAATTAGACTAAATCCAAGCTATGTTATCATGCAGTACACTGCTTTTGATCAGCTGAAACAGAGAGTGCTGAAGAGGCAGTTAAACAAGAAAAGAGGTACAGAATCATCTTCGGAAGCTCTTTCTGCTTTTTCTGCTTTTGTGCTGGGTGCAGTCTCAAAGTGTATTGCCACCTGCATAACATATCCAGCTATCAGGTGCATTTTTCTATTTGGTCTTTCTGCATCAACTCATTTATTCTGCCATCTGCATTACATGTCGAGTTTGTCAAAAACTTCATGAATTCATAGTGTACACACACAGTTTTTATGTAGAGTTGGCGCATGAATTTGAACGAAAGTAGAACCAGCCCTTTTGTTGTGTTTTCACACAGAACTTGATAAAATTACGAAATGAACTATTGACAGGTGTAAGGTGACGATTCAAGCTGCTGAATCAGATGAAGATGGGACAAAGGAAGCTGAACCAAAACCCCAGAAAACAGTATCAGGCGCAATACGGGAGATTTGGAAAAGGGAAGGGCTACTGGGTTTCTTCAAAGGATTACAGGCTCAAATTTTGAAGACAGTGCTTAGCTCAGCATTGCTTTTGATGGTGAAGGAGAAGATAGCGAAGACCACCTGGGTTCTAATACTTGCACTTCGAAGGTATATGTTAATAACCAGTTCCAAATTAAAGAGCGCTTAAATTGGTGGTAATAAGAGCTGTTCTCTATGCGGATCCATTTGAAAGAAAGGGACTACTCCACTCGAAGTACCACCACCTTGTAAACAGGCTCTCTGGCAATAAGCGATTTGGGGGATGCGGGTTTAAATTTTATTCCTGAGGGTGGAAAATTTTTGTTGTAATCTAGAGGTTTATTTAGTTTCCCTCCACCCATGACGTCCGGATTTGATTTCAGTTAATCACGTTTTCGACCTCTGTTAGCCTTTAAGGTTTCTCAATTAGTTTCATTATCTATGTGTCTTCTCTCTGTTTTACCGTTCGAACTATTATGTACAGCTCAGTTCTCTTTCTATTGTGCATGTTTTGACAATTATGAACTTTCTCTTTAAATCCCTTCTTAATTATGTGAAAGAGCACTGATATTTGAGCCTCTTCCTCGGAAGAGCTTTAATAAAGTTGAGATCAAAATTCATCCGGCGTTCATGTTCCAACAATAATTATTTTCAGTCCATTGGAGAGTTAAAAATCTCAGAATGCAAGTTATTAGTGGGCAATGGTGCTTGAAACAGCAAAAGCAGTTGAAGTACAAGCGTCCATGCTTGAATGAAACAGCTGTTGATTACATTTTTCCATTTCTCATTTTACAAAATCAAAATCCCTAAACCTGAAACAACCAAAGTAACTACCAAAGAAAAATACAGAGGTTCACCTCCTCTCGCATGCACTTCCCGTTCTACAATGTTGACTGAGAGAGTATATATAGAAATTCTGGGGGGAAAAAATGTATCATTTGGTAACTTTTTCTAGTCTTCCTCCTTCACTCGGACAATAAAATCATTCCCTCTATATCTCAACCAGTTATGCCGCGATAGGTAATTCCATTAAGAAAGCACGTGAAGCCACTAAATGTCTGATCAAGCACTTAAACTCACAGCAAGAAGAAAAAGTTCATCACTAAAAACAGCCACTGGCAGATCAGACCAACCCTGGAAACCAAACCCGCTGAGTGTTCAGCCACAAAGCTTCCTTCAGGAGCGTTTGTGCTCAAAACAACAACAATCCAGTTGTCCTCGGAACCAACACCAGCTCCTGTATACTTGGTGTCGTTGAGATAGTCTGAGTACTGGGACTTTGTGAAGTTAGTGAGGACAAGGCTGGGAACCAGGTTGGGAACGCAGGCAGGCAATATGGCCCCATCCTTTGCTGTCGTGACGTTTAAATGACATTTGGCTAGAAGGTCTGGGTAGTTCGAGAACTGAGGTTCAGTACCTGGTACTGTATTAGAACCTGTTGTATTTGTGCAGGGTTGATTCTTGAAATTGTCGGCCATTTGCTCAGCAAGGCACTCTGCTTTTTCGTTCTTTGTCAGAGCTGTCAAGTTTAAGGATGCTCGGTAGCTGTTAAGTCCTTGAAGCAGAGCTTCTTTTTCGTCTGCATAAATGGTGGATATGGAAAATTTTCAGTGTTAAGATTTACACATACAAGTACGTGGAAACACACGCATGTAGAAAGCGGGATGCCTCAACAAATTAGAAAGCTTATTCTTGTTCTGTGACGATCTTAACGGATACTCTCCACACAAAATTATATCAAGGCGGAGGATCCTAATTAACTCACAAACGAAGAAACCTTAGAATTTTATGAATTAAACAGCTTTCAGTCAGAAGCCTATATCCTGGTAACCAAATGTTCAAAATGAACAAAGATACTGGGCTAGAAGCCTAGAATACCAAGGAGAAAGTGGAAACAATCCTGTAACAATCAAGAAGTACCTTGAGCAAATATGGCAATGAAATCTACAATCTCATTTTTGGGAGAAGAACCAATGTCAAACATTTTCTTTTGATTTTAGATGCAAGCCCTCAATCTTTTGACGATATTCCATGATTAAGGTGCCACTTGGAGCACCAAGAAAGTTCAAAAAATTTCAAAAGACTTCAAAAGTTTCACCTTTTTTAAACTTCAAAAATTTTCAATTTTTTTAAAAAAGTTATAAAAATCCGTTGAAACGAACCAAAATGATGCGTTTCAACGGATTTTATCATATTTTTTTTAAAAGTTGAAGTAACATTTGTACCAAAAAGTTTCACATAATTCCAAAAATTTTCAAAATTCTCAACTAAAATTATGCCATGTGCCACTTTATATAATTTTTAACAACTTTATATCAAATCAAATACAAACATCCATCTAACACTTCAACATAACTTTTTACACTCCAAACTCCAAAAAAATTTCACTTTTGTTTTTTTTTTGTTTTTTCTGGGGCTCCAAACGCACCCTAAAACTTAAAAAAAAAAGTAAGTTGAAGCAAATAAAGTTTCATTTGGACCTGGCTTCAAAGTTGTCTGAATGGGATGTCTTTGCTCTGCACCTAACATCTTCCTAACATGATATGTAGGATTACATGAGTTGTTCACACAAAGGCAAGTAAACCAAGGGTTGGGATCTCTATTTTCAAGGCTTTTGGCAGTTCCTTTTTGTCTCTCTTATTCTTAAGCTCCATCATCAAAGAGACCTTGCTCCACATGTGGCTCTTTGAGATCATTGATTTTACAGGCTAAAAGATTAACGCAAATTGTTAAACTTTGAGCTCTTTCACTAAATCCTAAAGCCCTAATATTGCTGCTGTCCAGAAATTACTAACGCATTTCTTTGAATTTCAAAAATTGACTTCCAGAATCAAGCCTATTCCTTCCTTCCTTTAACCACTGAATCCTGGCACCCAAAAGAATACATACAGCCCCCAATTACTCTAATGTTCCTAGTGCCAGAGTGGACCAAAATTGTGTTAAAATGCTTCCTAGACTAATAAATCCTGTAAATTGTTTACCCCTTTACTACATATCTGTAAACACCTTTTCAAAAAATAAAAAAAAATAAATAAATAAATAAGAAAAAATATATATAAATACTTAAACCTCGGCATGTCAACTTGTGTCCACATTGAATTATTAAAATCAGCCGTAAAGGGGCTTTCCAATTGCTGCCCTAGATCAAGTTAGGATTTTTAGTTTGTCTGTCCCCATATTTGTAGATCAAGCGAGAGGAAAATGAAAAAAGTGGTTAGGAAATGCCAACAAATAGAAACTAAATTAATAATCAACTCTTTTCTTTTTCCCATGAAGTAGCTCAAAAGTAAATTACAAGATACCAAAGTGATGAATTAACAGATACTCCGTGCCAAGGAAATCTGAAAAATTGAATTTCAGATTGCTTTCATAGTTGCATTGGTTTTACAACAGCCAATCCACCAACATCCGCTGGCCAACTTCTGAGTCCGCCATCGGATCTAATGCAGACTATGATTGTCTTTGGAGAACTAAATTGAAATTTTCTACTGGCTTGTAAAACTACATGATTCACAGAGCACGGAACACCAATCCAGCAAAAAAGGTTACTGATCAACAGAAGACAAAAAAGAGAAGTTTGGCAGATCAATATGCAGCAACATTTCAATAACCAATTCTCAGATCACCCCTTAAAAGGGTTTCTGCTAAAGAATGCATAATCAACACCCTATCCTAGAAAGAACAATAAATTCATACTTGGAAAACAGGGGGTTGGGGGGAAAGAACATTATATGCAAGAGAGATTTGGGGGATCTATATGAAAACAACATAAATTCATCAACTTGGCACACACCCAAATCAAGCCCTACCTGTCAGATCACCCTGTAAAATGGGTTTCCAAACTTTCCATAAACAAAACCCTAACTGGATCTAACAATAAATAATAGTAGATTTCATTGATAGTTTCAGAAAAGGACATATCCGCAACAGGAATAATATGAAAAAAAAAAAAACCACAAATCCAACAACTTAGCAGATACCCAAATTCAAGCAGAACTTGCCTTCAGATCAACATATAAGAATGGGTTTCCAGTAAACAATGCATAATCAACCCACCACTTTAGAAACCAAAAAATAGTTAAAAATACTCAATCAAGTACTTCAATCCTACTATGACATATCAATCAGCACAACTTCAAGCCCTTATAATAAGAACCATGGACTAAAACTCGTGATTCTTGATTCATAAAGTACTCAACTCATAAAAGATCAGAATTGAGATAAATGCAAGATGAATTGAGATCCACAAAAAGAGGAAAAAAAAGAGGGGGGGGGGGCAATGTGGGTGCATCTACCATCGCATTTGGCTGTGTGATTGATGAGGAGAATGGACTGCAGAAGCAGACAGAGGAGGATGCAACGTTGTGGAAACGCCATTGTTTGCTGTTGAACCAGAAATGAAGTCGTCGGTGAGCGAGCAAGGAATATATAGATGGGCTGGGAACACGGGTAAGTACCAGGTTACGACGTCGTACTGGTGGGCGATCATTTTCCGAGTTCTTGACGGTTTAACGGAAACCCAAATATGGTGATTCGGTTGGTGGATCCTCTTTTCCATCCAACTAAATCGACGCCGTGTTGAAGCATTAACCAACCTCGTAAAGGCAGCCTTTTTGGAATTAAAATAAAATACTACAAAACTCTATAAATCTCTATAAATATGAATTACGAGACAATAAATTTAAATTTTTCACTCACTGCACAAAATACGAGATATTAACTTTTATAATTTTATATAATTTTATACAACTTAAATACACCTAAATTCGTAGGCAATAACGAGGAGACTGGACTCTGTTTAAAACACTGAAAAATATTAAAAAGTGATAAAAAATACTAAAAATTTTTAAAAATTATTATTTTTTATCTCATTGTACAAATTACAAACTCACAATTTTTATAAAATTTTATCACTTTTTTTCATTCCAAACGCACCCTCAAATATTATTACATGACATTGATCATTATTCCAATATCAAAATTGATATCAACTTCTCTTCATAAATATAGGGGGTGCTTGGTAGCAAAATTTTAGCAAAAAACTATCAATTTTCGTTTTTGAGTGTTTGGCAAATGCCAAAAGTTATCAAGAATTTTATCAAATACATAAAAGTTATAAAAAATTATTAAAAATTACTATTTATTTTATCAAACACACCAAAAATTACTACTAATAACTTTTGACAAAAAAATATCAAAAATTATTAAAAAGTATGCCTTCAAATGCCCCCAAAATATTCTTGAGAAATACTATTTTATCTTAAAATAGAATAACAAAATTTTGCATGTGACGAGGACAATTTCATAAATAAATTATATCATTTTAGATTTTTTTAAATGATAAATTCATATTTATCCATATTATTTTGGCGATATTTTTTTATCATATTTTTTAATTGTATAGCGTTGCCGTGTGATCTAAATTATTTAAGATGGAGTTCTGCTATGAAAGTGGAAGGTGCTAAGATAATTAAACTAATAAAAAACAATAGGTATTTCAACTTGTGATTAGTTTGATTACTGCTTTTTTTTTTTTTTCCGGAAATCATTTCCACCTTTCTCGACAATTGCCATGTTTGTTTGCCGGATGAGCATCCGGGATTGGAGTAGCAGTCCGTGGGACTCATCAATATGAAGTGTTTGTTTGCTTTTTTGTTCAGTTTGTGAACCTCACGGATTCGAGTAGCAGTTCGGTCATTTGCAGGATGAGTAATCTCGAATAAATAGTGGTATTATTAATGGGTTGGGAGTAAGTCCGGTGCACCGCAGATCGTTGGATCCTTTGTACGGTATACCGTATAGTGCACTGTTGGGTGATCCGACGATCCGTGGTGCACCGGACCTACCCCCTTCCCATTATTAATACTCTACCTCTAGATTTGTTTTCCGTCAATATCTAAAGGTTTAAAATTATTTCTTATTATATCATATATCAAATCACATCTTTTATCCCATTTTATATCCCACCAATCAAACATTAAAAAAATAATCTCACATAAAAAATTAGGCATGGTTTAGGAACTCATGCTAAAAGCATACTTTTTTTTTAGCTTACTGTAGCATGTGCTAATGGCTAAATTTAAAATTACTGAATTACTCTTTTTTGGGTATTTGTGTCTTTAAGGTAATTTTAGAAAATAATATAAAACAACAAAGACAAAAATGTCAGTATATAAAAAAAGTATGCTTTTAGCATACTTCCCAAACATAAAAAAAGTAAGTACTAATGATTCCCAAATCATACCTTAATCTCATCTTTTATTTAATCCTATATATTATCTTATAGTATTATTTATCTTCATCATCCAATCTCCTCAAACAAACGTGGCCTAATTGTTTGTTTGCTGGAGATGGTCCAAAAAGCTTGGGCGTCGTGAATGGTGGAGAAATTGACTCATTACCCAAACAAACAGGCAAGAGAAAAGGAAAAACCATTGCTTGGAGAAAAGTCAGCTTCTTGCTGCACCAAGTATATGTGCATTTAATTAGTTGGCGGAGAAACATCGTGGCTAGTGTGTGAGATTAACACATGCCCAACAACTATTTGGGGTTGGTCTGGTTTGATAAAAATCATTAAAAATTTTTAAAAATTATTTATTTTTTATTTCACTTTACAAATTATAAATTTACAAATTATCTCATTTTATCTTATTTTATCACACCGTTACACACTCTAAAACCTACCCTTAATTACTTTCTTTTCTTTTTTCTTTTCTAGATAAATCATGGCTGCAAAAAAGGTGATAACTCTCGCCCTTAGGTCCCCATCCCCGACTCTAAGGGAATGGTGGATGAGGTAAAATACAGTACACAGCGGCTTCTTAAACAGGAGGACCAGTGTCTGGTGTCTACAATGAACCACCCCCACAGGGGAGTGAAACTCTGATACTGCGGCTACCAGGACTCAATCATGCATTCACGGCTGCAATCTATTGCCCGAGTACCTGTTCATAACTTACCTTTGCCCTTTTAGGATCACATGCCATCAATATTAGTTTTGGACCATTCCCATGTAATTGTTACATGGAACAATTTTTTTTTTTTTTTTCTGGCATTGGAATGACATGCATATATATGATCTTAATTTTTGAAAATTATGGTAAAATTCGTATATTATCTCTTTCAAAATTCAATAAAATTTACTTTCACACTTCCGAAATTCAAAAGCTTTTACCTTGGTCCTCTTTATAAGATTTCTAAATCCCTATTGCGGTCATAGTGTTGGTAGCTTAAGAAATTATTAAGTTGAAATAGATTAGAAAAAATAAAAAGAAAAAAAAAAACTTAATTCTATGAGAAACAAGAAACAAACGATTTTGCAACAGTATTTTTGTAATAAAAAATATTTTAATATATTCTCTTTTTAAATATGATAAGTTTACATGCATGCCACGTCATTCTGATTTTATATTTTAGTAAAAAAAATTGATAATATGGTAATATTTTTAAAATTTTTATATAATTAAAATATTTAACTTTTTTTTTCTCTCATTGTTTGAGGGCGGGGAAAGAAGCAATCAGCATAACAACTCCCCTTGATATGAACATAAAATCTCAACTATGATAGAATATTTAGTTTGAGTCATAACTACTGATTGAGAACATTGAGCCCGTTAGCACATTAGCACTGAAGTGCAAGTTGAACAAAACTCATTTTCAATGTATTACAATAAATGCCAGTTGATTCACACAACTACTACCATTAAAAATAGGTTCAAATATATCATTGAAAGAAAAATAATATAAAAATATTATTATCCCATCATTTTCCATTAATTAAAACCAAGCAACCCCAAAAAGAAGAAAAAAGAAAAAAAAAATTCCTAAAAAGAGAACAAAACTAGAATTTAGAAGCACGGCGTATAGAATCAGAGTAAACACATTTCCCAAAAAAGAACAAAAACTAGAAGCTAGAAGCACGGCATGCTGAGTCAGACTACCAAGGACGTTTTCTGACTAAGCTATAAGGTCAATTTGTACTTCGTGATTCACAAAGGATCGAAAATCCGAAAAATGCCACCTTTACACATTTATTTTTTTTAGACCAGTATTTACATTTTATCAATTCATACTTATTATTATTTATAATTCTCAGTATATTTATTTAAAATTATCAATTACAAAATATTTTAATTTTATTATTATAATAATTTTAAATAAAATATACTGATCACTGACTATTATAAATTAACGGGTTATAAATAAAAGTATAAAAAATTGGGTTTACGGATAGCATCGCTAAGCAGCTTCTTATAAAGGATATTCCTTCGTCAAGCAGTGCCAAGGACATTTCCGTAATTAGATAAGAGTGATTTTGAAGGCTCACAAAAACACAAAACAAATTTGTGGATGCAATTGAATTTGGATAACGTGGCTTTAATCCTCAGCAGCATGCAGCCCATGTAAGCAGCCCTCCCTCTCAAAGCTCTCTTCCGAGTTCCTGCTTTCCCTGCTTGTTTCCTTTCGTATATGGTATGTATATAGTTTCATTAAATTCTATATATATATATATATATAAGCAGGCATTTTTATCGTCCTAAAATTCCAGTTTTCTCCTTGGGTCTTGGAGGAAATGGCAGTGGTATCCGCCGACGGCCGGATTGCCTTGTCGGCCGCCGGCAAGTTGAATGGCCGCAGGGGGTTGACAGGGAGGAGCTGGAGGATCGTGAGGTTCTGCAATGGAGAGCTGATGGGGAAGAAGGTGAAGCTGACTCCTCTCCCTCAGGCGGTCAAGAAGGAGAATGTTAGGCCCCCCGTGTGCATGACAGTTACCACTAGTGTTGCAGGTGATCAGACTAAGGTGAGTCCCCTTCCCATTTACCTAAATATGTGTTTGAAATATATATATATATATATATATATAACACGAAGCCCCAGTGAGATATTTAAGATAATGATGAAAATCATGGTTGCCCATTGTCCAGTCCCTGTCTTGAACCTTAATTGATGAAGATTTGTTCAGAATTTTGTTATTCGACTTAACAACATTTCAAAATGGCTAAGGTTAACATGTGGCTAAGTGGTTGATGCAATGATTAATCATACTTATATATTGTGTAACACACCTTATTTTTACTTTTGCACTGGCAATCACATATATATCCCCTGATAAGTCTCGGTGTCAAGTGAAAAATCCTGTGATGATATTACATTTGATATTGTGTATGTATAACATAAATATATTTTTACCATTTTTAGGTCAAAGTCTTTAAGACTCCTAAAAACACAACGGTTACAAGGTTATTAAAATTTCGATTTAAATCTTAAAATTTTTCAATATTAGGATAAGAATATTTATTCGATCATGTGTAAAATCTTAATGGGATAAAATAGGTAAAATCTTAATTTTGAGACATAAAGTAAGCGAAATTTTGATTTTATTAGTGATTTTACAGATTTTAAAAATTGAGTGATTTTTGTTTAATTTTGTTAAACAAAATAAAATTCTATATTTTTTCAATTTTATATGCAATTATATTGATCTTAAAAATTGAGTGATTTTTATGAAATTTTGTCAAAAATGACATTTTTGTAATTTGGAGGAGAGGTTCCCCCCCGCCCCTCACACTGTCCCCATATAGTTCCATCCCTGGAATAAGGTTTCAAAAGCCAACGTAGTATGGCAAGAAGGTCAATTTGAGTGTCCTGGTAATGTGTTGATGTATGTGCAGCTAAGGGACCTAGAAATGGAGAAAAGGGACCCGAGAACAGTTATGGCGGTGATACTGGGAGGTGGAGCTGGAACTCGCCTTTTCCCTCTCACCAAACGGCGCGCCAAACCTGCTGTAAGTCCTGGTTTCAATCTCCCATGAAGCAGCCTCAATTTCCCGTTATCAGCAGCAGCTACATTCACAAAGGTCGGTCTCGGTCCTTTTATGGCCATTTACCATCTAGTCATTGTCTCTGCTGTTATCTGCTTTAGGTACCCATTGGAGGAGCTTACAGGCTGATTGATGTACCGATGAGCAACTGCATCAACAGTGGGATCAACAAAGTCTACATTCTCACTCAGTTCAACTCGGCCTCACTCAACAGGCATATCTCACGCGCGTATAATCTCGGGGGTGGTGTCACCTTCGGAGATGGCTATATTGAGGTATAATTCAGAGAGTTGTCTGTTTTGTTAGCTAGTACCTATCAAATGGTTGATAAGCATGAACAGTTACCCTCTTTTAGATGACAAGGAATGGAGAGGCCACGGTGGAGTTTGGTTGCTTTAGGATCCTTTTGCAAATCAATATGTGATCAATTGATTGTGAGTTGTTTTGTTCTGGGATAGGTTCTAGCAGCTACTCAAACTCCAGGGGAGTTGGGCAAAAGGTGGTTCCAAGGTACAGCAGATGCTGTGAGGCAGTTTCATTGGCTTTTTGAGGTACCCATTTGTGTGAATTGCTCACCCATTTTCTAGTTTCAATTTTAAGTTATTGAATGTCTTGAGTTCAAACATCCCAAAAGTCGTGCTGTCCAGCCTCCCCTTGGCTTGAAAGGAACTATGTCCAATTTATTGTACTAAGGATGTAACATTGTCATTGGTTTTGGGAAAAAAAAATGCCTTCGATCCTGTAGGATGCAAGAAGTAAAGCAATCGAAGATGTTCTCATTTTATCAGGAGATCACTTGTATAGAATGGACTATAGGGACTTTATTCAAGTAAGCCACTGCTGAACTTATATACATATATGTACACATACTGTCATACATATTATTGTATTTAAATCTTATTTCCGATCCAAAGACTTGTATTTTTCATTTATAGAGTCATCGTCAAAGCGGTGCAGATATCACAATTTCTTCTTTGCCAATGGATGACAGGTGGGTTATTGTTGTAGACATAGCAATAGCATGTTGGATATCTCTTTCACTATTTAGGAGGTTTACTAGCCAGTAGCCGCTTGTGGATAGAATTTATTATTTTGAGTCTCTTCTTTGTTTCCATAATAGCCGAGCTTCAGATTTCGGTTTGATGAAGATAGATGGTAAAGGAAGGATCCTTTCATTCAGCGAGAAGCCCAAAGGATATGATTTGAAAGCAATGGTAATACTCAACTATAATACCTTCAACAGAGTTCAATTCTAAATGTGGATGATCTACACTTAATGTTGCTGCATTATTTAGGCAGTAGACACAACAGTCTTGGGACTCTCAAGAGAAGAGGCTGAAAAGAAACCGTACATTGCTTCCATGGGAGTGTATGTCTTCAAGAAGGAGATACTTTTGAATCTTTTAAGGTACTCCTCACCCGAAGTCACCCTATATGACATCAATGACAAAAAAAAATTGGGATTCAATTCATTGGTAAAAATGGAGGATTAATGAAGAGGGAAAATGAAACTTGAAAGGGTATTGAAAATTCTGCATTGCTGTTGAGTCAGATGGAGATTCCCAACTGCAAATGACTTTGGGTCGGAGATCATTCCTGCATCTGCCAGGGAGTTCTTCATAAAGGTGTTTTTTATCAAAATTTTCCAAATTCTTATATGTGGGGGCAATTTAATCAAATCTATGTCGGGAATAATTTTGCAGGCTTATTTATTTAACGATTACTGGGAAGACATTGGCACAATTAGATCCTTCTTTGAAGCAAATCTTGCACTTACTGCACATGTAAGTATCAAAATACAAATGTACAAATATATTTTTTTCACTCCAGAGGGCTTTGGTAGTTTTTTGTGAGAAACTTCTCTAAGGCAGAGCAACAATGGGGCTTGTTTCATTTTACTCATCCAAAGGACTATTCTTTCTAGTTTTGGTTGCACCACAGTTAATACTGAAATGCTAGCTAAAACCGAAAAAATGATTAGGTTTTTCAACAATTTTCTTCTGCATGTTTCAGCCCCCGCGATTTAGTTTCTACGATGCAAGCCAGCCAATGTATACTTCAAGAAGAAATTTGCCTCCATCAACAATTGATAACAGCAAGGTCCGTGAAGCGGAATGTTTCTGGGCTTAGTTTGGCACAAGGAATGGAGTGAAATAGTCATTTCCACACTGCCATTACATTCTATCAAATAAAGTACCATTTTAAATAAGTGTACTAAATATAGTAATGGAACGAAAGTGTGAGAATGATCATTCCATTTAGAAAAAAGATAGCTTCATTCTTTCATCTTCCTTGCTATACTTTTCAACCAACAACATTTTCCTTCCATTATTATTATTATTATTATTTTTCCTGCAGATTGTTGATTCAATCGTATCACATGGTTGTTTCTTGAGCAATAGCTTTATAGAGCACAGTGTTGTTGGGATCAGATCCAGAATAAACTCCAATGTGCACTTAAAGGTTTGTTTTTGATCCATGGATTATATATACTCTTGACCCCATACTTGCAGAATTATGGAAACTATCTTCTTATTCTGAAGCAGTTTTGAAGAATTTTTGTGGAATAATATAGAAGTATTCTTATTATATATATTAATACATAAATAAATGCATTTCGTTTCTCCGTGAATTTGGTTCTTGTTCTAATGTAAATACAGGACACAGTAATGCTTGGAGCAGATTACTATGAAACTGATTCTGAAATTGCATCTCTGCTGGCTGAGGGAAGAGTTCCCACTGGAATAGGAGAAAACACAAAAATCCAGTACGGACACTACTAAATGCTTTTTCTAATTCCATTTGAAAAAATTATTTCTATGGAAAATTATTACAAAATAAACAGCCAGAACTGGTAGTTGCAACCTTGTTGTTATTCAAGCTATTTTTAGTGGATCTTTTAAATATTTTAGAAGTGATATTCCTACCATCCCAACAGTTCATTCTGGTTATGTTTTCTGAGAAAAAATTTCATTAGTATAACATTACCTTTTCAATTTTTTTTATCTGAAAGCAAATTGTGTTCTGTATCTTTTGGGTCTCTGATGGACTTCTTTACTATCTTATGCAGAGGCTGCATTATTGACAAAAATGCCAGAATTGGGAAGAATGTTGTTATAGCAAATTCAGAGGTACAATTCTTTGAATAATATGTGGGGGAAGAATAAAAAACACATTGCAGCAAAAGAAGGGTATTTCCTTTTGTGTGTCTGTGCACGCGCGTGTGTTTTTTTTTTTTTGGGCGGGTGCTAAGAAGATGGAGATAAAAACAATTTTCTGGGATTCCAAACACTCTGAATGAAATGTTTTTGTTTCTTCTTGTGAATTTAGGGCATTCAAGAGGCTGATAGATCTGCAGAAGGGTTTTACATCCGTTCGGGCATTACCGTCATTTTGAAAAACTCAACAATCAAAGATGGATTTGTTATATGATCACCACTAAATCTATCACTAATTTCCTTCTTTTTTATTTTATTTTATTTTTGGCTCAATCTGAGTATGAATTAATTAAGGAAATTATGAGATGTATGCAATATATCTATCGATGGAAGCAAAGTTTATAAAGAGCTTGAAATACTTTCAAAGTAATTCTGATAATATTACTCATTGTTTTGTGTTAATCCGAACCCCCACTCTCTGTCTCTGTCTCTCTCTCTTTTTGTCCCTAGAATTCTTATAAAATTTTTATTTACAAACCACTATAGAAATCACTCCAAAATAAAAGATCAATTGAATATTTGGAGTTCCAAAAAAATTTAAAAAAAAAAAAGATGACATTAAAGTGATGTAAAAATAACACATGACAAAATTTGATTGGAAAAAATTAAAAATTTTTGGAGTTTTCTTTTTTTTTTTTTGGAGTTTTTAAAAAAAATTTGGAGCTTCAAACGGTACGGATAAAAGCGGTACGGATAAAAGGATTACTAATTGTGGTAGTGTTTTCTGGTAATACTTTATAGTAGAATAGCATTTTCCGTTTGTTTAATGTCTAAAAACAAAAAATGTGGTTCTAAAACCTTTTTTTTTTGGTTTTTTTTTGGGGGGGGGGGGGAGCAAACAAAAATTCAACAACTAGTATCAAGAGAGAGGGAGCTTTTTGAACATCATATGAAGAAGGGATGAAGCTAATATCAGATGAAACTGGAAAGTAATTAAAATTGAATTCACAATACCACCTCTGCACAGTGAAACATCAATTCATTTTCAAATCTCTGCAAAACAAACCGCTCTTGTGATGTTATAATGCTAGTAACAATACATTTCTTATCTGAGAATGGTCTCCTACCCGTCCTCCCAGCTCGATGAAGATAATCCACAGCAGTTTTTGGCAGATCAAAGTTGTATATATGGGTCGTCTCTGGAAGGTCTACTCCTCTAGATGCCAAATCTGTTGCCACAAGAAGATAACTCCCACGTTGCCTCATTTCCTGTATTCAAAATATAAATTAAACAGATGGGATATGATCAAACAGATGGGTTATGGACACAATCAAGAGCCTAGTATTTCAGTGGTGGTAGACCAAACTATTCTGCTACCAGCAACTTTTCAAGTCCAAACTGAGTGAAACTGTCACCAACTGGGTGCTGTTTGGTGAACCAATTTTCAGCAAAAATCAATCAATTTTTCCTCCTTTGGTGTTTGGCAAAATACCAATTTTTGTCACTTTTCTGCTCAGCTACAGTAACTTACTTAACTTAAAAGTTACCAAAATTTTTACTAAACACACAAAAAATTGCCAAGAAATTTACCAAACACCTAAAAAATGCCAAAAGTTACTAAAAATTATTACTTGTTTTATCAAACATATCAAAAATTTTAACTACCAACTTTTGGCAGAAAAATGTCAAAAGCTAATAAAAATTGGACTTCCAAACGGCCTCCAAGAGATTGCCGAGTGACATCTAGCACCCATGAGCTGAACAATACTTACAAAAAAGGAAGCTGCTCGTAAATTGAAATTCATGTCCCCCTCCAGAAGAAG
The DNA here is from genome assembly GCA_019916065.1 of Vitellaria paradoxa. NCBI lineage: Eukaryota > Viridiplantae > Streptophyta > Magnoliopsida > Ericales > Sapotaceae > Vitellaria > Vitellaria paradoxa. Next base: position 42,858,596 of record CM034241.1, on the reverse strand, counting down.
AATATCAGAACGCCCCATTTCCAAAGTCTTCAAAAACTCAACTAGAGAAGTCGGTCGTGGAGCTTGACCTGCCTTCTTCGACTTCTCAGACTGCATCATAAATTGGAGAACGAATACATCAATCTACCGGAGTTATTTTTGGTTTGTAATAACGGTTGATTATGAACTTCAATAAGTCGGATAAAATATTGAGGCCAAAATATAACATTATAGAAAAAGTAAATCAAGAGTTAGATATCTCATTGAGAACCAGCACCATATCATAACATAATTTGATGTTGGCAGTTCAAATAATTCCATGAGTTGAGAATGATAGAGGAAGTGACCTGCTCACTGACAAAAATTATAGCAGACTGAGGTGCATCGCTTTCTAACAAAGATAGCAAGGTTTGACGCCTTTCACTTTTACCACAAATCTGATAAGCAACAAATCATGTAGAAGATTAGGTCTAATTGGGAAGAAAAGACACAAGCCATTAAAAAGATTTCATCAAAATTGTCGTTGCTGCAATAGTGTTGGGATTCAACCCACTCACGCAATGGAAGCATAACCACACCTACAAACTAAAGAGAAATAGAGCATTATCTATATCCACTACCGAGAGAGGATAAATTTCACTATAACCATGAAATAGCACAAACCCGACTCCCTTCTCTCAACAAACTTTCCTCTATGAGCACAAACTCATAGGAAACCTTGGACAAAAGCCAAACTATAGAATTCTTAGAAAAGGCAAACTCTAGAAACCTAGTTCCCACACAATCAGGAAACCCATACATATATTTGAACCCTAGTGGACCTAAGATTCCTCAGTTAACTTAAATATATGTAAAAATTCTAATCTGTAGTACCTGCAAAACACAAGAAACGTATCCTAACAAATAGGATATTGTATACAGACAACATGAATATGCAATACAGTAGAATACAGTAACAGCAGAAAAAATAAAAGGAAAATGGAACAAGTTTTATGGTTCCAAAATTTCTTTTACCACAAATCTGTGATGCAGGCATGATGGCATTGGCTCAACTGGGTTTACATGAACATGAGCAACATCAGCCTGTCAGAAGCATCAGTGATCAGACAAATCACAGAAATGAACATATGGAAATAAGAATATTATAAGCAAACCTTGGTCCACTTCTGCTGAATGCAGTCATGCATGAATCGTCTGTGCTGGGGAATGGAAGCACTGGCAAAAATAGTCTGACGATTATTGCTTGATGAGTATGATATCAAAAGTTTTCGAAGAGAACTGACTTGCTTTGGAGAGTTAAACATGAAATCAACCTAAAGTGCAGCAAATATATCATGTCAATATTGCAGGAGAGGCTCTAAAATTTGTACAATGAGAAAAGCCAAATATGCCGCGCATTGATTCTGTTTTAGTAGAAGAATGCTTATTCAGCTACCTTAAAAACTTTCTCATTTAAACAAAAAGGGTCTGCATCTCACCTAGAAGGCTGAACTTAGTCGTCTGCAGTTTCAAATAAGAAATTTATTCTATCATTAAAAAGAATTTGAAATTCTCAAGCGGATGTTTGATGCAAATGAATAATAAGGGCTGAATATATGCATTCTCTCTCTCTCTGTGTACCGTGTACATATATGAATGGTACAAGTAACACATAGGGGGTGTTTGGTTGACCAAAATCAACCAAAATTCACTAATTTTTACCAACTTTTTATACTTTCTTCTAATCAAATTTCGCCACATATCACTTTTACATCAAATCTTTATATTTTTATTGTACTTTTTGACCAACCAAACACCCCCATAATCCCTCATTTTAGATAGATGGCCATCTCAAGAATAAAAGTAAAGCGAGAAAGAAAAAAGTAAATTATATTTCACTCACCTCATCAATTACCAGCACCTGCATTGATTCTAGCTTAAGAATTTTCTTCTCTAGCATTTGGCACAAACTCCCCAAAGTTGCAACCACTACTGCAGGGGGCTCAGCCTGATATTACAAGCAATTTATAATATCTCTTCCTGAATAAATTTTTACTTTCCAAAATTTTCTACTGCAGGAAACAAACTATCAATATACCTCATTCATTTTCAATTAACGAAAAAAGAATAAACTGAAGCGAATAATTTCCATATATATTCACTCCATGCACCTTGGAAATGCATAGTCAAGCAATACAGCCACAGTTTGGATCTTGTTACAGACATGAGTCACATAACATGTTAAAATCATAAAATCAACACAATACCTTCAACCAACTCTTGTGCCTTCTCAGCATTCCACCATCTAGAAGAGCCATAACAGAGCAGGCCTCCATTCCAAGTTCAGCAGGTTTTGCAGCCAGGAGCCGGGCAACTTTTGTAACCTTGTTTCCAGAAGATTACAATAGCAAAAACATAGGTCTTAGCGCTGGTAGGATTTACATAAATGTACAATGTTTATTTATTTATTTATTTTTTTAGCTTAAAAAAGAAGACAGAAGTCATCACCAATATGCTTACCTGCATGCCAAGTTCCCTAGTAGGCACCACAATAAGTGCTTGGACTGCTGATCTTTGAGTATTTACGACGGAAAATATTGATAGCAAGCATGCCAGTGTCTTCCCAGAACCTGTCTAAAAGCATCAACTATATTAGCTTTTTCACAAATTCAGAGATGAAGACAATTTTATTTTCACAAAAGAACACTAAACATAACAAAAGTTGACATATCCCTTCCCTCCCTCAAATCCCAAAACAATCAAAATGTTCCCTCTTCCCTCCCTTATATGCCATGCAAACGCTATAACTGTTTTTGGAGTGGCTTCAGCATTGGCTGAGAGTTGAACACTGATGCAAATCTTATTGCTTTCCCTAGCTGACTTTATGTGCCATTGTACTCTTTCCAGCAAAAGACCATTGACAGAATACAAGTTGATATATTAATTTGACGATAGCCTGTCCACACATTGGTATACTTTTTTCACAGCAAGTCTGTTAATGTATCATCAGGTGAATACATACTTCTTCACTACTTCCACAATATTTCAAAATAGAAGCCATAAATTATTTTGGGAAAGAAAAAGGAAAAAGAACAAATCAACCTGAGCATGAATTATGCAATCACGCCCAGAAAGCAGAATTGGTAAAGCTTGCCGCTGCGCATCAGTAGGCACAATAAATCCAACCTCTTCCACCCTGCCACCAAGTTAAATCAGCACTGATCAGTATTATGCACACAACCAAAATACAATCCTAGTTCAGCATAATTTTCAATTGAACATGGAAAGGCACAAAGAGCTGTAATCCACACTTTTGCAACCCTAGTGATAGACCACACAAGAAGCAAAGAAAACAAAAGAAAAAGAAATACCAGAAAAAAACCAGACTAAATCAATCTTAAGCACTCCAATTGTCATGTAACTGGTTTTTGGCCAATCACTGGCCTATGCATTCAACATTCAACTTCAGTACCAATAGGTTCTGGAAGAAGTAGAAATCTTCAATTGTAGCAGCAGCATTTTATTATACAAAATGAAAGCGAAAAAAAAAAGTTTTGATTTCTCAACTGTTCTAGTTAGAAAATAAAAGTGCAAAACTTAATTAGCGGTCGAATCACAGACGAAATTCAAATTCACGTTAGCTTTTCCGTTCCTTTCCTCTGTTTTATCGGAAACCAAATAACCCATAAATTCCCATAAAAGAAAATGAAAAGGCTCATGAAGAAACAGAAGAAACAAAAAGAAAGGAAACACCTTTACCCTCAAAACTTCAATGCTTCCGGTTGTTTTCATTAGCCACACCCAAAAAGAAAAAATAAAATAAAATAAACTATCAATCAAGTTAGGAATTCATTATGCTACTTCCTTAACTTTTCCTGTGTTCTCTCTTGAACCAAATAGATCCATTAAATTCAAAGAAACGAAAACGAACGGTAGACTCGCCTGCGCAGTATGTGGTCAGGCACGTGACCTTCACAGAGTTGTTGGAGAGTCGGTGCCCTCTCTGAGACGTCTGTTCCGGTCGCAACGCAAGAAGAGGCAAGACAGGCTCGTGAAGGACTGTGAATGGAATTGGATACGGAGCTGAGAGTGCGATTCGTACAGTTACTCAGGAACAACGACCGCCTACGATTAGGGTTTTGTGGGATGGGTTTCACAGAGAGCGTCCATGAAAAAGAGTAGAGCCGAACCGCAAAGAAGGAAGACATGGACGCTCGCTGATAGAGCAAGAAATCCGAGGCTGATCCCACGACCCCCCTCCCCCCTTTTAATAATAAAAAAGAAAATGAGTAAAAAAATAGTTTTACAAAATAATTTCGTTTTCATTAATACAATTTTCTGAAGCTCAAAAGATAAAGAGTTTTACACATGCAAAAATCAAATTTAGAGATTAATGTGCATTTGGGCCCGCTTGGCAATCAAAAAAAGGAAAATAGAAAGATAAAATTTTTACAAACAGACTGATATTATTATTGAATAAGGGAATACAAGAACCAGCAGATATCTCTGAAGCTCTCCGGATCTCTTCGAAGTTCTCTGCCTTTACATGTGGGGGAAGGGTGGTATTTATAGACGGACAACCACACATTTTTTCAAAAATCTACAGTAACTTGCTACAGTACCCGACAGTTACAGTGACAGCTTGACAGCTACAGTGATAGCTACAGTGACAGCTTGACAGGCTGATTACTACAGTGACACTGCTACAGTACTTCTCAGACTTTTTTACAGACTTTTTGACAAAAACAGAAAAAACCAAAAGTTTTGATAGACAGCGGCCGGAATATCAGACAAAAGGATGCCATCTTTTATTTATTACATATCAAACATGCAGCTGGAAATGCGGGATAAGGCGCTGGAAATGCGGGATGAGTTCCACAGCTTGGTAGGGGTCAGGAATTAATCACTATCAGTGCTGCTGTGTTGGCTAAATTCTGGGGGTTCATCATCATCTGAAGTGTTATCTTGATCCAGAGGAAAGTAGGGACGCCAGCTGGGTCCTCGGCAGAAGATGTGAGAAATGTGGCGGTGCATGGTGATAGCACGAGCATCTCTGTAAGTTCAAAAGTAGGATACTGTTTCTGGATGTGGTCAAACAGCGTCTGGAGGAGCTTGGATTCATCTGAATGAGAAAACTTCCATTGATAGTTAGTAACTAACTGATCAAGGGGAAGCTGGTACTGTTCTCTGTGGTTAAGCATAATCATGGTTTGGAGAAATGGGAACCAGTCTAGGTGGCGGTTTCTTCGGATGGTGTAGTTGGCTAGGTTGTGTTCATAGTAAGCTCTGATATGCCCACAATTATGGAAATAGTAAAGGGAGATATTAGGGTTTAATGACTGTGCAAGATGGGGATCATCAGGGGGGTCGACTGGGAAAATGGTATGCGGTGGGAAAAAGATAGATTCTTTTCTGAGGGTAATAAGGACATATCTATGGTAATGGGTTCTGAGTAGTGCTAGCCATGTCTCAACAGGATTAAACCAAGTTAATAAGGTGGGAAGATTCCAGGCTCGGGGGTTTGGATTAGGTCTGGGATTAGGGAAGGTTGATTGTAATAGGTAGGCTGAAAGGGACCATGAATCAAAGAGGAAGGGGATGGTATATTCTTCACAAAGATACCAGAAAAAGCATAAGGCCTCTTTTGGCAAATTATATTCATTGCGGACTTGAAACATGGTGAGAAAAGGGTTATCAACAGGGAAAATCAAGCCTTTAAGACATAAGCCCTGTTTGGATATCAGGACAGTAAGGAACCTTAGCCAATTTAGTCTGGAGTGGCTAGGTGGTGATCTTGTGCGACTCATTATCCTGGATTGAATATCTGGAGGAAGATTGAATACAGGAAAAACGGGTTGGACAGGGATATGTGATGAATCTGGAGGATCTGGATGATCTGGTGGGGGAGAATCTTGTTGTGGACCAGTAGAGGAAGAAGGATGGTTTGGGTCAGGGGTTATGGTACAAATGCAGGGAACAACTGAGTTGCGTTGGACTGGGTTTCTGGAAAGAAAATCTGCAAGAACATTTCTTTTACCTTGAAGGTGTTTGACCTCAAAATTCCATTGAGAAAACCATTCTGCCCATCTGAGGAGTTGAGCATTAGGGAGTGTTTTTCTTTTGAGTTGAAGCATCTTTGGGAAGGAAGATATATCCATTTCGATAAGAAATCTGCATCCAATGAGATGAAATTGGAATTTTTCAATACCTCGGCGAACAGCAAGAATTTCTTTGAATGTTGAATGATAATGTTGTTCGGAGGGTTTGAATTGTCCACTTGTATAAGCACATATATTCCTTTTGCCATTGTTAGCAGTGAGAAGAGCAGCACCCCAATACTGATTACTTGCATCTGTTTGGAGAATGAATTTGCTATCAGGGTGAGGAATTTGCAGGACTGGGAGTATCTTTGCTTTGGCTTTGAGAGACTGAACTGCCTTGGTTTGTTCGTCTGTCCATTGAAAAGAATTTTTCTTAAGAAGCTTGGAGAGTGGGAAAACAAACTGAGCAATTCTGGGGACAAGATCTCGCATGTAGTTAACAACTCCTAAGAATTGTTGAACTTGTTTGGCTGAGTTGAGTTGATCAGGGAACTTGTGGAGATGGTGACAAATGTGAGGTTGAAGTTGGAATTTTCCTTGGGTGATTGTCATCCCAAGAAAACCAACAGTAGGTTGTCCGATAACCATCTTCTTTTCTGAAAGCATTACCCCATATTGAACAAGGAGTGAATGAAACTTTTCAAGCAGATTCTGGTGGTGTTCTTCTGTGGGTGAGAACAGTAGGATATCATCAATATAAATTAATGTATCACGTTCCAAGGGTTTAAAAATCTTCACCATAGCTCTTTGGAAGAATGAGGGGGCAATCTTCAGACCAAACGGCATAACAGTCCATTGGAAGTGGTGATTTGGAATGCAGAAAGCAGTCTTGTGTCTGTCATCAGGGTGGATTCCCAATTGCCAAAAGCCAGCCTTTAAATCAAACTTTGAAAATATTTTTGCTTGAGCCAATCGTTTGAATAAAAATGGGCGGTTGGGAAGAGGGAATTTATCATCAAGCAGGAACTGGTTCAAGGGTTGATAGTTGACGACCAATCTTATTTTTCCTCGAACTTGTTCAGAGTGCTTGTTGACATAAAAAGCTTCACAAGCCCATTGGGAAACAGTGGGTTCAATAAGACCTTCAGCTTGGAGCTGGGAAAGTTCTGCAGTAGCTAGTTCGTAATGTTCAGGAGTCATTCCACTATGACTGGCTTTAGTTGGGTTTATATTTTCATTCTTTTTGAAGGGTAGGGTAACAAAGAAATCAGGGTTTTGCCAGAGAGGGTTTGGACATTTTTTCAAAAAGGTTGTGAGGGATTCAGCACAAGAAAATTCTATGAGCCGGGTTCGGATGGTTTCAAAGGGTTGGGTAAGGTAAAGATGAGGTAGGGGAGACCATGGAAGGGTAAAGGTTTTGTAGGCTAAGCCAGAGGGTGACCATTTGAGTCTGGGTAATTCTTGCAGGATATCAAATCCAACAAGGAGATCTTTGGCTGGTAAGTGAGAACCATAAACTTTCTTTTTTATGATCAGGTTTGGGAGCAGTTTAATGAGGATGGGTTTACTGATTTGAGTGATTGTGAATCTTTCACCATTTGCAGCTCGGAAATCTTGTGAACAGGTATGCCAGTGGGTTGGTGGTAGTAGGTCAGGGTTTATGATAGAACATGCAGCTCCTGTATCAAAAAAGGCTATAACAGGTAAAGGTTTTGAGTATTTATCCAAGAGGATGTGGATCTTGGCACTGGGACTGAGCTGAAGCTAGTTAATGGGTTGAATAGGATATATGTCTGAGTCAGAAGATGGAGTAGAAGAGGTTTCGGTAAGAGGGTAAGAGATAGCACACAGTGTTTCTTCATTAGGCTCATCATCAAGGGAAAAAAGGGATTCAAGATCACTGGACTCAAAGGGTTCAAATTTTTCAAGTTGAGCAACAAGTTTTTTCTTCTTCTTATGAGCTTTACAATCTTTAGCAAAATGACCTTGCTTACCACAGACAAAACAACGATCAGTGGACTTGCCTTTGCCAGGGGACTTCTTTTTCCGGAAAAATCTCCATCGGACCTTTCTGGGCTTTTTCAGTTTAGGAGTCCGTCTGAAGATTCGTCGCTTGAAATGTCTGGGCTTTTTAGTGGAACAGTCACACTTATCATCACCATAACATTTGATCTTCAAGTCTGGGCGATCACAAGCACGGCCTAGTCTTTTGCCAGTTCTTTCTACATCCTGGAGGAACTTTCTTTGATTACAGAGGCGTTCCAGGGCTTGTAAAGAAATCTGATAAATTTCACCAAGATAAATTGCTTGTAACTCAAGACCTCGGGTCTGCATGACTTTAGCACTTTCTTTCCCTAATGGTTCAGGGAGAGAATTAAGAAAAACTTGCTTGAGATTTGGATCATCCATTCTTTTTAGCAAATAGAAAAGCTTTGACATTCGATTGTAGTGTTTTTCTAGATCTTTTCTATCAAAGGAGCAACACTTCATGCGCAAATAGTCTTCTCTTGCTTGAGTAAGGAAGTGGTCTGGAATTCCCAAGAATTCACTATAAAGATGAGATAAGAATTGATCCATATTTGCAACCTGGTAAACTTGCATCTGGCGGTATTCTCCAAGAGCAATCCACCAGTCACGCAATCTGCCTTGGAATCTGGCTATGAGGCGTTGAAGGGCGTTAGCAAAAGTCATGCCAGGGTGGTGCATTTCTGCTTGGAGCCATGAGTGCATTTCAAAGAAAATATCTCGCCATCTAGAGGGGGGAACATCATCAAGAGTGAAATGTTTCTTCACATCAGATGGAAGAGTTTGTGGCAGAGAAGCAGGTTCATGGGATTCAACTTCAGGTTCTTCATCAAAAGGTTCATCATGGGTGACTCCTCCTGGAGGAGAGGTAGAAGTACCTTCATCACCAGGGTTAACCATAAACAATTTTTGAGGTACAGAAGAGTCAGTGTCAGTAGTGCTACTGGACACTAGAGAAGATGACAAAGAAGAGATTAGGTTGTCCACATCTTCAAGTTCTGAAAGGTTGAAGACTGGGTCGAATAAGGTTGGAGGGTTAGGAGGGGGTTGCAGGGATTTGCTTCTTAAAAAGGAAGAAGTGGGGTTTAAGGAAGGAGGGTGGATAGGAAATATATCTGGGGCTTTGCTGGAGGCGCCAGTGGTAGTATCTGGTAAAGTTGGGTAAAGGCTGATGGGTTGCTTAGATAAGTGGGGTTGAGATGTAGAGGCTGAAACAGGAACAGGTTGGATTGGTGGAGTTGGAGAAGAATGTGTAGGAGGGGTGTGGGAAAGGTGTGGTTGTGTTGGTTTTGGTTTATAAAATTGTTTAGGTGGTCTCAAAGGTAAAGAAGGAGGGACTAAAGGTTGAAAAGGGTTATATTCGGACGAAAAGGTAGAAAGAGGTTGAAGTGGGGGTTTGGTTTGAAAGAGTGAAGGTTGAGGTTTAGGGATAGAGAAAAATGGGTCATGGATAGGTAGAGAAGAAAATGGTTTTAAAACTTGAACAGGTAGTGGATAAGAGGCAGCTTGTTGTTTTTCATGAAGTTGTCTTTCAAGGGAATGAAGCTGGTTTTCAAGATCTCTTTTCTTTTGTTCACCAGAGGCTAATAATTGGGACGTTCTTCTGAAATCCATGCCTGAAGTTGCTAAGGCCATAAGGTGATGATGTAGACCTTCTATCTTGGCTTTAAGGTCTGCTATCAAAGCTTCAAGGGTATCGAATCTGGTAGAAACAGTTTGTTGGACTGTCTCTTGCTTTTCAGTGAGGCGAGTGAGTGCTTGGTTCTGAGCTTTAGCATTCTCAGCTTGCCAGTTGAGAGCAGCTTCGGCGGCTGAGATCTTTTTCTTTTGACCTTGGCTATCAACAGCAGTATGATTTTTGATTTTCCATGCATGAGTGGTGCCTTCTTGAGGGAGATCATAATCCCGAAGAGGGGGAAAGTCTGTCTCATATGGATGAAGCATACAGCAATCTTTAGGGATAAGAAGAGAATCAGCTGATGGAGGGTTCTGTGGGGACTGAATCTCATCAGGTGGTTTGCATTTCTCCAGGTTTCTGAGATGTCTGAGTGTCCTGACCCCTACCAAGCTGTGGAACTCATCCCGCATTTCCAGCGCCTTATCCCGCATTTCCAGCTGCATGTCTGATATGTAATAAATAAAAGATGGCGTCCTTTTGTCTGATATTCCGGCTGCTGTCTATCAAAACTTTTGGTTTTTCTGTTTTTGTCAAAAAGTCTGTAAAAAAAGTCTGAGAAGTACTGTAGCAGTGTCACTGTAGTAATCAGCATGTCAAGCTGTCACTGTAGCTGTCACTGTAGCTATCACTGTAGCTGTCAAGCTGTCACTGTAGCTGTCGAGTACTGTAGCAAGTTACTGTAGATTTCTGAAAAAATGTGTGGTTGTCTGTCTATAAATACCACCCTTCCCCCACATGTACAGGCAGAGAACTTCGGAGAGATCTGGAGAGCTTCAGAGATATCTGCTGGTTCTTGTATTCCCTTGTTCAATAATAATATCAGTCTGTTTGTAAAAATTTTGTCTTTCTATTTTTCTTTACTATCTGTGTTGTTTACATTAACTTTATAGCCTTTGGTGTTATAGCTTTTAAAGCTGCTTCCAATCACTTCCTCATCACCTCCGTGTCTATGATCCTGCTTCCGTCTGTGTAGAAATGGTATCAGAGCCCAGATCTTAATTTTGGTTGTTCAATTCTTGGATTAGTATGCTCTCTGCTTGCACTTCGTGTGATCTGGCAGATCAAAAAACCAGAATTTGAACTCTTCTCTAAGTTTATATCCAGCTAAAGAGCTGTCGAGCTGTCAGTAAGTCCTCAGGAGAAGGCAGTTTAAGCTCAGACAGGATACCTGCTCGGTCTAAACCTACGAGAAGTTCAAACCCTTAACCTTTCACCCTGGTTCAACCATGTCATAGTTACGGAGGTCTTCTTCTGCTTCCAATCACTTCCAATCTCATTTTTCTAAACCTTACAAACTTGGTAAAACATCTGTGCGGCAATAAAATCGTTTTTTTATTAGAATTTGTCCTCCACTGTCAACTAGAAATCTAAAGTCAAGTCTATCGAATCCAAAAAAATAAAAAGTTATGATCAGAGAAAGAGTCATCGACCAGAAAATCCTGCAAAAGTCAAGACAGTAAGAGTTTGAGGTATGTAATAAAGAGAGTAAGTAATGGTTTAAGGTTGACAATAGAGAGTGTATCTAAATTTTAGAGTAAAGTGTTATATTTATAGTTGGACAATATAATATAAATAAATAAATAAATGGTTAAATGATAATCATTTTGCATCATGTATGTATATATTATAGCGCGTTATATCTCTTATCTCATTAAATGCCTTTCTTTTCCTATTTAATGCCCCCATCTCTCATATAATGCGCGTGGGTTAAATAGGCGTCTAAGCTGATTGATTCTATCCTTTTGAATGCCCAAATGTCATTTCTGTTTACCACTTGTAAAGAAATAAACTAACTAAGTTAACTTTAAAAGTAATTAAGTCTATGACTATTTCACATTTATGATTAGAACTTAAAACATCTTATTCGTGAACTAGGTGGAACTCTGTTTTAATCTCCTCCCAACTACTCTTATCTCACCAGAGTCTTTTCCTAATCGCTCGGAAACATACCACATGTCTAGGCGATTCTCGCACCTACATCGCCATCGCTTGGGATTGCGTCACGTGTTCATGGTTATTTTTGTACCAACAGTATCCATTTTCTTGAAAAAACAAAAAGTTAATTTGTGTATGTAATAATTTTTTATATGCTTGAAAAAACATTCAACTGTAGGTGAAAAATTTAATACTCATTTGGTGAAATATTTAATTTTTGGTGTAATAAATTTTTGGTTCTTGAGTGTTTGACAAATAACTAAATTTTACCACCTTTTTGTTTGGTTACAATAACTTTTCAACTCAAAAGTTAATAAAAATTGTTAAAAATTACTAAAAATTATAAAAAATTATCAAAATTTTATCAAATATCAAAAAGTTACAAAAACTTACGATTTATTTCACAAAACACACCAAAAATTATAACAAGTAATTTTTCATTAAAAAAATACCAAAAAGTACTAGATATTGTGGGTGCATTTGGAGTCCAAAAAAAACTAAAAGTGAAATTTTTTTAGAGTTTGCAGCGTAAAAAGTTATGTTGAAATGATAAGTTGATGTTTGTGTTTAATTTGATACAAAGTTATTAAAAATTATATAAATTGACACGTGGTATAATTTTAGTGGAAAGTTTTCGAAGTATTTTAGAGTTTTATGAAACTTTTTAGTATAATTGTTATTTCAATTTAAAAAAAAATCTAATAAAATTTGTTGGAGCGCACCATTTTAGTTCATTTGCGTTCTAATGGATTGTAATAACTTTTTTCAAAAATTTAGAATTTTTTAGAGTTTAAATAAGGGGAAAATTTAAAAATTTTAGGAACTCTAAAAACTCCCAATACAACAATACTTAAATTTGCAAATGGTTCGGAATTACAGATTGAGTTCTTTTTTTGCAACTTTTGTCTCACCCCGTACTATTGGAGTAATTATCGACTTCCTGCTTGGTGGCAAAATTGTAGGACGCGGTGGCGCTGATACCGGTCATCAATGTTAGCCGTCACTGTTTAAAGTGTGTTTAACGTGATAAAAAATGAGATAAAATACAGTTAAATTTTTTTTTTAATTTGGTACACATATTTTAAACAACATTTTTTAAAAATAAACAGTAAAGTTTTCATTTTGATAAATTGAATTTTTATTTAGACAGATTCAAAATTTTGTATAGTTATGACTTTTTTGCACTACAATATGTCTAAACAAATTATAAAAACCGTTTGGACAGAAGTTGGTCGCGTGAATCCGTCAAAACGGTTTATATGACTCTAAAAAAATAGTCAAAGTATGTGTCGTTCGGTAGTTTAGGAGTCTATAGTGAGAATGACAAAAAAATTTTTGCTATTTAATTATTTAAATTCTAGTTATCGACTTTTTTTTAAAGATATTGAATGTTTTTTAAAATTTGAGAAAGTATGAATGTGTAAAAATGTAATAGAAATTTTTAAAAACTTTCAAAAATTTTTATCAAATTTTTATACACCAAACATACCTTAAATTAAAATAATTAAATTTAAAAATTAAAATTTATTTATATAAAAAATATATAAATAAATTTAATTCATTAAATTTAATTCAATGATTCACGAATTTGATATCACTTCGTGACATCGCAGCCCCCCCTTTTCCGTATTGGTACGTTTTGAAAACAGAAAATAGTAATTCAAAATTTCTTTTTTTTAGACAAAAAAAAAGATTTGTTTGTTTTTAGCAAATTTTGTTTGGGAATGAGAATTATTATTTACACTTCACTTTTAATTTCTTATACTCCATCTTTTCGCACAATAAATAATATTTATTAAGAGTGTAAGGAATTAAAAGTAGAAGAAAAATTATTTTTTTATTATATTATTATTACTATTATTATTATTTTTTTTTGGAAGCATCTTTTTTCTTCAAGTTCCAAACACACCCCAAAAAGCAAGAGAAAAGGCATAACTTGGACGGATTAATTCCATCCGCTGAACGTCAGAACGCGGAATTTTCCTGCGCTTTCTTACACGCTCTCCTTCCTTCATAATTCCTTTCTTGACCCCCTCCTCTCTCTCTACATTTTTCTAGGGTACCCTACTTCGTCTTCTCCGTCTTGTCTACGCAAAACCCTTGTCCTGTTCTCATCTCTCTCACACACTCTCTCTGTCATATAGATATACAGAGCTGTTCACTCTTCGGTACTGTAAAAGATGGATGATTTGGTTTCGCCACTCGACATCCCTCCGATCCTTTCATCTGCATCGTCGTCTGTAGCTGCCATTGTTGCTGCTGCAGACGATAAATTAGACGATGATGATGATGCATGCAGTATCTGTCTTGAGCCCTTCAACTCAGAAGATCCTCCCACTGTATGTTCACTCACATTATGTGTATTCGCCTGTGTGTAAATGTCCGTGTACACATTCCACAAAGTTTGTCCCTTTTGATGTTTAATAGCGTGGAAATATACAAATTAGAATGGTTTTAATTCATAAAAGGTAAAACTGAGATTCAAAGCTTCTCCCTTGGACCCACGTCCTTTCAACGAGTGGAGTGAGTTTATTTGTGCTTTTACTAAAATCAAATGAAAATTTTGGGGTTTCTGTGCTCAACTTTGTATTCCTGTTGATGATGACCATTTGGTTAATGGGTTATCGATTTTGTTTTAGTATGTTCGTTTGATTTCATTGAATTTTGTGATTTGATGATCTGAAGTTACTAATTTCTGCCTTGTTAATCACTGATCTGTCGTGTTGGATTTATGGTGGTAGCAATGCAGGCTGCTTTTATTTTTATTTTTTTTCCAATTGTAGAGTTTTTATTGATATAACAATTTTGTAAGTGGAATTAGCCGCTGTGCATTTGTAATCTTCATTTTATGCATAGCTGATCAATTATATTTTCTTCTAAGTATTATATTTCAACCACCAATTTTCATTATGTTCTTTTTTTTTCCCCCTTCATGAATGTTGTGCAATTTAAGTGATGATATATTGGGTTTAGCGATGCTGGAAATACGTGATCAACTTATTATTATTATTAGTTTTTTTTTTTTTTGGGGGGGGGGGTTGGTTTGTAAATCTATGATGAACTTATTGCATCTATGTCTAAATAGACTTGTTGCCTTTGGGTAAATCGGTATTCCTATCATGATTTTTGCTCATTCCGGTGTGTGATGCATTTGCTTCTCGCAATTGGAAGGCAATTTCTTGAGAAGCATGGATTAACCTTTTTTTTTTTTTTTTTTTTTTTTTAATATTGTCCCTTTTCATAGGTCACCAACTGCAAACATGAGTATCATCTCCACTGTATTCTTGAATGGTATGCTTATTTTACTGTATTATTTTGTTCATCTTTTATGTGTTTGAAGCTCTGGGGCCACTACACTAGTGCTGACTATGTTACTTGGATTCTTTTAGATGTATGATGTATAGATGTTGGATACTTTCACTTGGATAAGGATTTTTGGATAAGGGTGTGGTATATGTGTCCCAATTATAATTGAATATCTGTACAAACATATTTAACAATTCAATTTATGCTCATAATTATGCATAAAACATATATTTTATGCATGAAATACTCAAGTAAGACCTTGTTAATACCATATTATCCTATAGAATAAAATAATTATGCTAAATATTTAAATATTTTCCTGTCTCCCCCTATCCATGAATGAGAGAATTAATGAATCTAACCCTTGGACAAGTATTTGTACTTGACACCCTTACTCGAGTCCATGTAACATAGCTAACACCTTATGCCTATGCCCTAATCTGCATGCTTTTTACTTGTATATTGTGTTTGTTTGTTCTTAAGGGAACTTGTTTCTCACCAGGTCACAAAGAAGCAAAGAATGCCCCATATGCTGGCAGTTTCTTGTTTTGAAGGACCCTTTCAGGTAGATAGTTTCTTCCTTAGAGAAACAAACATAGGGACAAGGTGATGAGTTGAGCCACGAACTAACTGCTTTTTTTCAATTTCCTTCTTTTATATATATATATATATAATCCCTTTAGCCAAGAGCTTTTAGCTGCAGTGGAGAATGAGAGGAATCTGACACCAAGTCGCAATTCTCCCCATATCCCTGAGGACAATGAAATCAACCTCGTGAGTTTTATTCTTTTACTTAAAACTTCTTATCCTTGAAATTTGTTATGCTGACTAGCTTGCTGATAAAAAATAGCATCTCTCAGGATAATTATTATGCATATGATTCGGATTTTGATGAGCACATTATGCGGCATTTTGTTGGTGCGGCACGTAGAGCTCGTTCTGGTAATAGAAGGCGAATGCAGAGACCTTCTGGCATTGGTCCTTCGCACCTTCTACACTCTGTTCCTGCCAGGGATCTACCTGATCTGCAGCATAAGCACGCAACATCAGCAGAAGAATGTCAAAGCTCCAGTTATGACTTTTCTGAGAATGATTCACCAAATTCTAGCATGCTAACTAACACTCAAAGCCCATCATCCATTGTTCCAGGTGATATGAATATGGAACACAGCTCATTTGATATCAAGTCCAGGTACCTAGCAGAAATGTTATTCCCTATATTTAGGTATTTTCATTTATTAGTTTCAGTGAACCGAGAGCTGACATGCCTGTCTAGTCTTGACTCACCATTTATAATCAGCGAAGTAGTTGCTGAATCATACAAGAGCGAGGGAGTTTTCTATTTTGAAAGTTTGATACAACATAGTATCACTTGTGTTTCTCCAGATTATTCTTTCTCATGCATAATTGATTATTCTATGCCTTATTAATGTTTGTAATTATTTGGAGTTGTTTTCAGCCAGCTGTTGCTTGAAAGTCCAGAAAGATCAAGCTCATCGGAATTTCTTGCTTTCTCAGAGTCTATGAAGTCCAGGTTTTCTGCTGTTTCTGCAAGGTAGATGGTTTTTTAATTTGGTTTTCCTTAGGAGCTGATGCTCACTTGTTTCATGTATTTGATGCTTGGATTTATGGTTGTTCTACTGCAGATATAAAGAATCAATCTCAAAAAGTACCAGAGGGTTTAAGGCGAAGCTAATTGCCCAGAATATCTCAGTCAAAGAATTGGGAAGAGGAGTCCAGCGTGAGATGAATGCAGGAATCGCTGGTGTTTCTCGAATGATTGAGCGCCTTGATCTGAAAGCTAAAAGGACTGTAGTATCTGTTCCTTTTTCCAGTTCCACAGGAGGGACCTCACACTTCTCTTGCAAGGGAAAAGGTATGCAAGGGAGTGTAATCACCACGTCTCCTAATGTAAATGCTGGGGAAACTGCCAATAATACGAGGTCAGCTGCATCCTGTTGTGTTCACAGCACCATTCCAGGTCAACTGGTGGATCCTCTTGCTCAGGTTTGTTTTGTTTACTCTTAAAATTTTCTCCCGAATAGATCAGTTTATTTGAGCTCTTTTAGTAAGCCCTTGTATTTGTTGGGTGCTGATTCCTTCACTATTTTCCTTATTTTCACTTTGCCATTCGTTAAAAAATTTTTACTTGGATATTAGTGTGAAATGAAGTGACCGTAGAAGTTGATCACCCCACATAGGATAGCTCTCTCGCATGAGGTCATCTCATCCTCATTTTTATGTAAACCTTTATTTGAATGAATAAAGTTTTAGTAGTAATTTTAAAAAAGGGAGAGAGAGAGAGAGAGAGAGAGAGAGAGAGAGAGAGAAAGAGAGAGACAGAAAGAAAAAGAAACAAGGATAGCACTAGCCTCTC
Source organism: Vitellaria paradoxa (assembly GCA_019916065.1). Classification (NCBI taxonomy): domain Eukaryota; kingdom Viridiplantae; phylum Streptophyta; class Magnoliopsida; order Ericales; family Sapotaceae; genus Vitellaria; species Vitellaria paradoxa. The sequence continues at coordinate 42,841,276 of CM034241.1, read as the reverse complement.
ATGCCATTAGGGTGAGCAGTACATATCAGCAATGTAATATTGTGTGTGCGATAAATTTTAATATATAATATCATATCACTCTTTTTTATTTTTTTTTAAGCAACAAAAACCTTGAATTTTTGTATAGATATACTGGCAAATGCAAAGAATTGTTGGTTGGTTGAGACTCTTGTGTTGATAGGTTGGTGGTTTATTGCTGTCTATACAATTAGAATGGAGAACAGAGGAAAGTGAAAGAAGAATATCCTGACAGCAATGCCAGCATGGTTTTAGGTGGAAAGTGGTGTGGCATCATAATTTATGATGTATATTGGGGTTGGTCCAGAGCAATCCTTAATAGGCACCTTCTTTGATTGGCCATAAGGCTTACATCTGCATTGGCCACCCTTCAACCATTAACATAGTCACTGCTGGTGGAACTATTGAAAGTTTCCAGTGACTTTACAACAAGAAGCACCCTCTTGTGGTTGCTTGCTCGATGTCCTCTGCTTTGGCTGGTGTCTATATTCCTAGACTGGAGGTGAATCACCTGATCAAGTTACTGGCAAGCATCTTGTTCGTGTGCATCTGCTTATATGATGCTTTTGACTTTGAGCAACACTTAAGATGTGAGGATCTGGAGATATAAAATTTTGTTAAGGATTAAAAGGGAACGTGTATTTATTTAGTTGGCTTAAAGATTTTTGAACACCTTTTAGCCACATTTTGGAGTCCAAATGGTGTGAAAGATCCACAGCCACAGGAAAGAGAAGAGTTCAGGGCCTCCATATCTAATGCAAGAAATTGCATGCTGTTGTATGCTTGTCATGAGAGATGCAAGAAAGAATTAATTTTAAGTTTTATTTTTTATTTTTTGAGTACATGTAAGATCACAACACAGGGGGTTGGGGGAGGATGCAGTGGAACCCTTGACCTTGTCTAGGTGAGGGAGGGACAATTTGAACGAGATATAACTAATAGGGAAAAAAAAATGTGAATTGACAAAGAGACTTAAAACAAATGAAGCCATTTCAATGGGAAATGTAAAACAGAATTGCAGATCCAGTTTCCATGATGGATCCAAGCTCCCCAAATTTTAGTTTCCTTGATGTGTCTTTGAGTACCCAATTTTTTAGCTGATCATTAAATCTAGCTGTTCTACACTTGTTTAATCTTTAAACATCTTCTCTTTCAGAGTGGAAATTGATGCTGTTGCGATGGGAACTGGGTGATCAAATGTGGCTACTGTGTTCAATTCCCTGCAAAGGTATTTATGCAAGTGACGTGTTATTTAGAATCATCAGCGTCCTGCAATAATTCAATGTGCAAACTTGAGATCTTCAATGAGTTACTTATTCTGACAGATATGTGGTTATCCGGAACTTGTGGAGTTTATAAGTTGTGTGGCTTATTGTTTGGACTGTGTCATGAAAGTTGGGATAAATAGGCAAACAATGTGTCCTGAGAAACATCTTATTCTTCTACTATTTGCTTGAGATCTCCTCATTCTCGATTTTGAGATAATTTGTGTTCTCTGTTGTGTCATGAATTTTCTGATCACTTGCATTCTATTTATCTTGCTTCAACTTCTGTGTGGGAATGAGGTCCACAGCGATGGCTATCATTAAACCAGATTGCTACACGAACTGTGTCTCGAGCTTGGATCTTCATTCTTGAGTTTTGAACAAAACTGATTTCCTTCACTCATCTCTTTGTTGGGATAAATTATTCCATAGGACTAGCTTATGTAAGGCCAACCAATAAAAAATAAAAATTAAGCACACGAGGTAAATGATCCACTTATGTAATTTATGTTTAATTTCTGTTAGTTGGACTTCACCGTCTATTAGATAATTTATTCTTGATTGAGGATTGAGAGACCTAGGCAAATGGTGATTTCAGGGTTGAGATGATTTGTCTGTCTAGATTGTTCAAGTAGAGATGTAAAGTGGATTGGGTCAGATACACGACGGGATAGAGAGGATCAATGATTTAATATCTTAAGATGCATTGTAACCCCAACAAAACAAAATCAAATGGTGCAAATTCCTCCAATTTCAAGATAACCTTAAAAAAATTGCATAAACAGATTATTCTTCTTAATCAGCATAATTTTAATTTTATGTTGACAGTTCTATGGGGATCATGAATTTTAATGGATTTGTAGATTTGTCGGATGTTTGGTTCGATTTAACAATTCGACGGAGCACCTTTCTTCCTTTCATGTATACACGTTTACTGGTGCGTAATTGTCCTCGTTATATAATCATATGTGCAAGGGATTTAACTGTTCCAAAACTTGAGGCTACTACGACGATGCCCGCATGAATGGGTGAAGCATGAAGAGAGTGAGATGAACCCACTTCTTTGATTGGCAAGTGAGAAAATAAAAGAAAAAAATGAAAAACATATAGGTTGATTCGAGAGCAATCCCCTCTCCAAATGAGAGATTAACCTCAAAACAAATATTCTTTCTTATTCATTTTTTCATACAATATTTCTCTATTTAAAAATTATGACAATAACTAAACTAACTAAGTTGATACAAATTCTAACTAACCAACTAAATTTATGTCCTAACTAATTAATTTGGATTTGTAATAACTTCCACACTTTTAAAAATTGATCTTATCCTTGAGGTCAAAATACAACTAGTGTGATGTTGTAGTGCAAGACATCTTCTTTTTCTCTTTCTTGTTTATTTTTTATTTTTATTTATTATTATTATTTTAGTATTTTTTTAGCCTTTCAAGTTATCAACTCACTTGGCCCAGCTTTGCTCCAACTCTCTTGGACTCAGTTTTGCTCCAACTTTCTTGACTCGACCCAGTGGTTTAGGTTTGCCCAATTAATAACACGTTCTATGTAGCTTCCTCTGGAAGCTTGCAGCTGTTCCTCAGTCTTCCTTCATTCAATCTGTGAATGTTCTTGGCCTTGTTTGGTTGGATCAAAAATTACCGTAAATTATAAAAAGTTATAAATATTTATTTACTTTTATCAATTTTTGTCATTTTTTGTTTTTCATGTCTTAATTTTTAAAATTTAAATTTTATAAACTTTTACAAAAAGTTAGAAAAAGCTATCTACTTTGTTTTTCAACATTTTGTTAGCTTTTCATACTATTTTTTGATTAAAATTGTTAGAATGGTTTGTTTTACACTGTTTCAATAGATTATTTTGGTCACTTTTAGTTGGTTTTCCAAATACTAAAAAGTAACTGACATTTCCTACTTTTTTTTACTTTTAATCATTTTTGGTCATCCAACGGTCCCCTCGTTTGGTGCAGAAGTAGAGCGAGGTTTGATGAGTTCGGGATTGTTGAATTTCCGGTCCCCTCGTTTGGTGCAGAAGTAGAGCGAGGTTTGATGAGTTCGGGATTGTTGAATTTCCGATCGAGTTGGAAGATGACGTGCCCGTCGTGGTGGTTGTTGATCCACGAACGAGAGGCGAGGAGGACGTCGGCGACAAGAGGTAAGGAGGACATTGGCGATAGCGAGGACCTGATTGGAGTTATAGAGCAAGGGCTTCGTCTCTTGGTCGAAGATCGCAAACTCTCTGGAGCCGTTGAAGTTTTGTCTTGCAAGACGTCCGCCGCAATTCCTCGTAATCTTTGGCCTCGTCTCTGCTTGTGTCTACCTTTTTTTCTCTCTCTTTGTCTCTCTCTCTCTCAATTATTCAAGTCTACCTCCTGTAACAAAATCCTAGCTTTGATGATTATGCCGAACTAATCAAGACCACCAAGAACCTCAGAGAAGAGTTTGGAGACATGTCCCCGCAATGCCCCTCCACCGACGTTGGTGTAGCATGAGCCGTTGAATCTGCCTACTTGGATTGAGTCCCCTACTGAAATCACGACGAGGCCTTTATCGGCCATCACTTGGCCGTTGCTTGAGTAGCTGTTAGCAAAGATCATTGTTAGTGGGAAGACTCAGTCAAAACAGAATAAGTTAGTTGTTAGTGGTGTTGTTTGTGACAGTGTCCACTCTTGTTGGGGGTTATCCCCTCTTTTATTAGTTTCTTTCTGTGTTTTTCTGTTTATCATTGTCAAGGGCAAAGCGTAGTTGGGGGCTGCAGTAGGCTCAACCCCAGTGTAGAAAAAGAAAAATTACTGAGTAAATTTTGGATCAAAAAAGAATTAGCCCAACCCATTCCTTGAATAGCCCAACCAATCCCTTGAACAGCCCAACCTCAGCCAACACTCTACGGGTCCACAGTTTATTAACTTTTGACTTGCAACCTAAGGCATTATACAATCCTAGATCCGCCCCTGATTATCGTTGCTTTGTTTGCCAATAAAAGGCTTTGCTTTTAATGGATTAAGGACTAGATGATATTTCCTCGTCTCTTTCCTTAATTCTCCTTCTTTTCTTTTCTCATCAAATTCAAACATAACATAATGTATTTTAATTGGTTTTGTCTTTTAAACTTAAAGTTACATTGCACAGGACCCACAACTCATTTGGACAACTTTTCTAATAATAGAGCAGTACTTAAACAAATTTAAAAAAAAAAAAAAAATTATTCGCAAGATTGCACCTACTACATGATTTTTGAGGAAGTGTAAATTCTTTTTGATTTCATAGCGTACCTGGTTTGCAAATCCAATGCCAACTCCCAGCAAGACGCGCGCAAATATTAGCATGTACACATTAAAAGCTGCACCACCAAGGGCTGCGCCTGCAAAGGCTGCAGCTCCTCCAACAAGAATTGAGGACTTGTGCCCAAAGGCTTTAGTGATTGGTGAGGCCAAGATGGAAGCAATGAGGCCAACCAAATAGGGGGAGGACGTGAATGAAGTCAGCAATTCGTTATCGAATTTGCAGTAATTGCTGATATTAGTCCTATTGTATTCTTCCATCTTAGTATACACCTCTGGGAAGAATCTCTTCACAGAGTTCTTGAGTTTCAGGGTAGTGTTAATGACAAAGCCAGTAAAGATTTGGCGGCTTGAAAATGGTAAAGCTCTTGGCATTCTTCAAATTTGTAGGTGTCGATGACATAGCCTTGGTAGTCAAAGCAGCATTCATCCAACTTGACAGCGGGAAGATGAACTCCCACCCTCAGATGGGATCCAAACCAAGGGTTCAGATCAAATCTGTTAAAGTAGTGTAACTAATTTATTACAATCAAAACGACGCCGTATTATTTATTGCCTCTAACCAATTACATCGTTTCACACAGTCCATCTTCCTCTTCAATCAGATTCCATTCCTCCAGCTCAACCTTTTTCCGGTTTCAACGGTGTATAGCAATACCTCCCCCTTAAAATCCCTTGTCCTCAAGGGAAAACCAAGGAAACCTAACCCGGATGTCATCAGCAAATTCCCAAGTAGCCTCTGATGGAGAACAATCCTTCCAATGGATGAGTACCTGAGCTGCAGCTGTATTTCCCCTTTTTACCAACCTTCTGTCTAGAATTGCTTGGGGTTTATAAGTGGTAAGGTGGTTGACAAACGTAGGTAAGGGAATGAAAGGATGTGTTGCAGAAGCCTTTTTTAGTTGAGATACATGGAAAGTGGGGTGAATTAGTGCAGAAAGAGGCAGTTGAAGGATGTAAGCTACTGTTCCCACTTTCTGAGTAACCTGAAATGGTCCAAAATATTTGGAACTAAGTTTGTGGTTGTCCCTTTGAGCCACCGAATGCTGTTTGTAGGGATGGAGCTTCAAATAAACCCAGTCTCCCACCTCAAAAGACCTCTCAGTCTTGTGTTTGTCCTCCTGTGTCTTCATTCTATTCTGTGCCTTCTTTAACTGCTGTTTTATTATTTGAATCATACATTCCCTATCTTGTAGATAGTTGCCCACACCTGCCACATTGGAATCCTTGGGAAAATAGGGAATGTGAATTGGGAGATGATAGCCATAAAGGATCTGGAAGGGGGTGGAACCAGTGGAAGTATGGTAATTGGTATTGTACCAGAACTCTGCTAGAGACAGCCACTGGAACTAGGTAGATGGAATAGCACTACACATGCACCTTAAGTATCCCTCCAGGCACTTATTGACCACCTCCGTCTGTCCATACGATTGTGGATGATAGGCTGTAGACATGTGCAGCCCAATTCCTTGTATCTTGAACAAGTCCTGCCAAAACTGGTTTAGGAAAATAGTATCCCTATCACTCATAATGCTCTCTGGATTGCCGTGAAGTTTGTAAACATTGTCTATGTATAGCTGAGCCACAGTATGAGTTGTGTAGGGGTGTTTGAGAGCCATGAAGTGGCCATATTTGCTCAGCCGATCAACCACCACAAATATCACTTGCTTCCCTTGAGACATGGGTAACTCTTCTATAAAATCCATACTAATGTCTGTAAACACCCCTTTAGGGATGGGCAGGGGTTGTAACCCTCCTTTCATCCATTTCCTTGCTGGTAAGGCTCATTTTATTTTGGTTGAGGGGTTTAATCTCTGGTGGCTTAAGTTGAGTAGGCAATTTGGTTTGGGACTGAGCATGGGTGTTGGGGTGATTAGTATGGGATTGCTGGATGGTGGTGGTGACATTAGATGGATTGGTTTTGGATATGGTAGAATTGTGTGATGGGTTATAAGGGTAGAGTGCAAGTTTGCTGGAAGAGTGAGGTTGGTTCTTGGAGGCTGCGATGGTGGCTTCTTGCAGCTTTGCTAAAGAATAGGCCATCTGTAGGTCTTGGGGCTTAAACATCCTCACAGGTAAACTAATCTCCTCCCTCAAACCTACTAAGAAGCAGCTAATGGCATATTCCTCCGATAACTCCACTCGGTTACACAAGTGATCAAAGGTATCCAAATACTCTTGGATTGTGCCTGTTTGCCTAAGATTCTTCAATTCCCCCATAGGATCAGCATAAATCGATTCACCAAACCTCAAGTTGAGGGCCAACACAAACTCATCCCACTTTACTTTGGATAAATCTCCCTTAGACTTAGCATAAATTTGATGCCATTCCAGTGCCCTGCCTTCCAAGTGGATGGCTGCCACTCTTACTTTGGAATGTTCGGGAGTGGCATCAAACTCAAAGAACTGGTTGCATTTGTATAGCCACCCAGTGAAATTAGACCCATCAAATTTCGGAAAATCAATCTTGGAAAACTTAGTGGGAAGATGATAGTCATCATGCCTCATTAAGTTCCCAGTTGCAGCCAATGGAGTAGTGCCAGTGCCTGATTCTTGAGGTGTCTATTGGTCCTGCGATTCCTTCTGTTGGAGATTCAATACCGTCATCCAAGATCGCATCTCAGAAAAGAGTTTCTCGTACCTCTCTTCTGTTTCCCATTGAAGCTTCTCCTGCCGGTGTTCCGACTCCTTGACAGCTTCTCTGATCAGGTTTTCGAGCTTCTTCCCTTCCTGAGATTTCACTCCTTCTGCCATGGCCAGAACCTCCAAGCTCTGATACCAATGCTATGGAGAGTTCAGAAAAATGGTTTCAGAACAAAAGCAATGCAATTGATTGAGTAAGAATTCGTTACAGAATGTGTAACTTCAGCTACATACTCGGGGAAGATGAACTCCCACCCTCAGATGGGATCCAAACCAAGGGTTCAGATCAAATTTGTTACAAGTAGTGTAACTAATTTATTACAATCAAAACGACGCCGTATTATTTATTGCCCCTAACCAATTACATCGTTTCACACAGTCCATCTTCCTCTTCGATCAGATTCCATTCCTCCAGCTCAACCTTTTCCGGTTTCAACGATCTATATAGCAGTAGCATTATCATTGTCGGTTCTTTTTTCAATCTCATTTTCATGAATGAAACCCTTAAAACAAACTATTCTCTTCGTCAGCAAACACACACGCTGTAAATCTTCTTCTTGCCTTCTTTAATTTTCTTGATTTTTATTGATGATTTCTGACATTTGATATAGAGAATCTCCAATTCCTTAATCATTTTCTTGATTTCTCTTAATTGCTTCTATGTTGGATTGAACTTTTTGAATTAAGCCATCTAATCTATCGCTTACAGCTTCCATCATCTTCATCAATTGTTTGAATTGTAGATTGATTTCTTGATTTTGTTACATTTACATCTCTTTTTGCCATGTTGGATCAAACTGCGTTGATAGTAATTGAGATAAACCCACTTCTTTGATTGGTAAGTAAGAAAATAAAAGAGAAAAGTAAAAGATAAATAGGTTGATTCGAAAGCAACCCCTCTCCAAATAAGAAATTAATCCCAAACGAATATATTTTTTTTCATTCATTTTTTTTACAATATTTTTTTTACAATATTTCTTTATTTATTTACAACAAATAAACTAATTAACTAGTTTGATAAAAATTCTAACTAACTAACTAATTTGATATCATGACTAACTAATTTGGGTTCATAACAAAGAGCGAAATTCTTTTATTCAGGGTCTATAGCACGCGAGTTAAGATAATCCATGTATTACATATATATATATATATATATATCAAAAGTTCAACCCATATATCAAAAGTACTATTGCTAGTGCCAAATAAATACCAAGAAAAATCAACAGCGATAAAGCTGCAAATACCAAAATGTTACGATGTTACTGAATCAGATACGAAAGGCTACCTCTAACTCACCGATGAACACAATTTATTTTCCAAGAACGGGGCTTCAAGAGGGAACAGAGAATAAGTCTACCTCTGGTATTGGCATTATCAACTAAATCCTCAAACAGGAACTGGAACATAACTCTGTCATATAATAATATATTGAAGTGCCTGTTTGGATTGTGGGAGAAACTAAAATAGTTTCTTCATATCTGTCCCAAGATAACATCTCCACCAGAAACCTTAAATTCTGCTGGTGTTTTCTCCACGTTCAGAACCTTGACCTTCCCATCAACCACATATGCTGACCACCTAATTGAAAACAAAACAAAAAACATAAGGCTTTGTTTCAGGTAAACAATTAGAAAGTCTGAGGTCATTCGTTTAATTTCATAGAAATTTACTCTAAGAAAATAGTCAGCAGTCACATACCGATGAGAACGATGTCCAAGCAAAGCAGCAGAGAGATCTATTCCCAGCTCCAAGCTTTTGTGGAAGCTCCCATCAAAGTCACCATAAAATTCGATCTACAAAAGCATATATGAATGTCATGGCACTTCAGGTAAATTAAAGCAGTTCAATCCCATGGCAGAAAAAAAGGTGGGTTCAAGAAAAGATCAGCACAATCAAATACTACATTGTGCTGATTGATTCTGCAAGCAGCGTTCAGAAAAGGATCAGCACGATCAAATATTACATCGTGCTGGTTGATCACAAGGAGGTTACTGCTTTAAAAAATTACTGGATATTGTCCATGAAGAAAGAAAAAACACATAGAAAATAGTTCATTCCTTCGCCATCCAAAGCCCAAATTTCTACTATCTTCTATTAATTTGATGCTGTCCATGAAAAACCATGGTAGTCTCAAGTTTGATATGCGCTATATGCCCAAAGTTTTAATGGTATTTTTCTCTGACAAGATAAGGGTTTAGAAAATCTGATGGGCCTTCATGTATCATGGCAGGCGGAAATTTCAAGGATAAAAAGTGATAAATTACAGGTAGCAGCTTCTGCAAGGATGCCAACTCAGGGGCTAAACAAACTTGAGTGAAAGGTTAATTCACTTTGATTTTATGGAGAAAACAACTGCCATATTTTTTACTTGAACTACGGCTTAAACAAACTCTACTTTTAGGGGTGGGATTTCTCAGTGCTAGAAATGAATTTGGGGGAGAGTCGTCTATAAATTATCTAAAATGCCTGGTATGCCCTTATGCAAGAGTAGAAACAAAAAACATTTTTTATACTCTTCCAGCAGGTTCAAGTTTTTAAACATTTGAAAGTCTATATAACCAGTCTTGTATTGCTACATAATTAGATCACCAACCTCACATGTCAGAAAGCTATCAAATTCATCAACTGAAGTAAAATCATAGAAAAAGCTTTACTGGTTTTGAATTATCAAAGCAACATCTCTCTCTCTCTCTCTTAAGTATTTGCCTTGTCCATTAATTTTTCACTTATCATCGCCTTTCACCAAAACATAGAGTAAAAAATTAATAACCACACAGAACTTCATGCACATGTGCACACACAAATTGATATCAGGCCACGAAATCCTACCACAGCCAGCGGCATACCTTCTAGGCAATTTTTTTTTTTTTTTGGCTTCTTGATATATAGCATTACCACAAAAATAATGGAAGCCCCTAATAGCAATCCCACTTCTCAATAACTTGGAAACACACTACTTTATTACAAGGTTATCTTCAAAGAGAGCTCTGTATTGTCTTGAACTCTGCTGCGTAGTAGCTACCTACCACTAGGCCTAAACATCAATCAAAATGTTTCTAATAATCGTTTAGCTATTAGTATTAGTGGATAATTAAATGGTGCCAGCTAGTTGGTTTTCAAGACATCCTCCTTGGAAATAAAATGCTACACTTGTAATTTTCGATTATTCATACTAGTCATAAATGTATATTGAGGCTGCAGAACTGAAAAAAATACAGTGAATGTAAATGATACAGTTAAATTCCATTTTAAAGGCAAGCTGCAATTTAAGTGTGTGTCGATTATCAAGTTCATGCATAAGGCTCTCTCTCTCTCTCTCGTTTCTTTGCAATATGCAGGTTGTGGTTCAATACTCAAAACCAGTTCTCTAGTTATTGGGGTAAGGCTACTACATTACTTTTCTCCAAATTCTGCATATGTGAGAGTTCCATGCACTGGGTCAACTTTTTTTGGTTAAAAGTTTAAAAGGGAAGGCTATCGCAGCCTGTTCGGTAGGAAATGAGGTGACCCTAACATATGCTAATGATGCAGGTGGGGGGCTTTATCGTAAGAATTTGCTTACAAAAAATGTTTGTCAAGATTCACAAACACACTGATCTACTATGCTTGCATTCATAGAAAGGGAAGAATGTGTAGAATTAAAACATGGTTATGAATGGAGGGCTCACAACTGATAATATTTGTGCACAGGCTAAAGAACAATAAAAGCAGCTACAGGAATTCACTGAGACGTCTAAATTCTAAATCCATTAAAGAATGCAAACAAAACGGGTACACGAGACTAGGCTATTAATATTGTAGCAAATGACCGAGGGGATAACTTACTGCCTCTTTAGCTTGAAGTTTCTCTGCCCAGCCATTTAAAACATATGGATCATTCACAGCTACGCATATAACATGATCAATCCCTTTGGCCTTGAACTTATCAATGTTATTCTTGTAACTAGGCACATGCTGGGTTGAACAAACTCCTGTGTAAGCACCCTGGAAGATAGTTGAACAAATCTTACAATGGTCACTATATGCACGGCTAAAATTAATATCAAGTTAACGAAATTACCCAAAAATAAATTCATTAATGCCAGGGTCTATATATATACATATACTTAGCTTTCAATGAGAAGCAATCTTTGCCCCCCAGACCAAAATCCTGAGTTAACAAAGGCCGCCCAACATGTCACGAACCAAAAATCCTAATTTTGGGTTATTTTCACAATACATCTGTCTTATATAAATCAAAGAAACACATATGTACTACTTGCTTTCTCATCCATCATCTACCAGACTGCCACCATTTCAATTTCTTGAAAGAATGAAACATTTCTGTGCTTCTATCCATTCCGGATAACATTCATACATAGTTTCGTATATAAATTTGTATACCCTGAATTATTTTGAAGATAAAAAACACGAAAAAATAAAAATAAAAAAAGCAATTGGCATGACAGCTTCAAAATACGAGAAACAGAGAGTTGAAATAGAAAATCTACTCACAGGAAGCCCAAAGATGACCACTTTTTTGTCCTGCAAGATAAGAGTAAACAAAAACAAATGGGGGAAAAATTATTAGACGATTGAGATTAATCCCATGTCCAAACAGAAACATTTGAATTGATGTTTAAGCTTAAGATTTATGAACAGCTAACCTTAAATATGTCTTTGAGAGGAGTGGTGGAGAACTTGGAGGCGACGCCTTCGTCCCAGCTGCGAGCCTTCTGGAGATAAACATCGGGCGCGGAAGAGACCAGATCGGTCCCAACTGAGATCGATGCATAGGCCCGAAGTGACGACGCTGCCATTCGGAGACTTCCGGCGACTGACTTCATCGTCGCTGGTCGCTTCAACATGGAAGAGGCCATTGGCTAATGCTGTCGCTGCTTGCTCGCTTTCTCGACCAGTAACGATCCTTGCTTGCAATTGGGGCTGAGCAAAAATCAAATAACCGGTAAAAATCCAACCGACCCGGGAAATTCAACTATTAAAAGGGATCATTTTTTTCCCATCGATTTGATTTATGATTTTAAAAATTTTTAATTCGATTAATTAAGTCTGAATTAAAATTTTTGATGAATTAATTGAATTTCTTTTAAACATTAAGTTATATATTATTTTACATAGTTTATGGGGTTGTTTGGAGTAAGAAAAAATGAGATAAATTGAGATAAATTATGGTTTAGGAAGAGTTCGTAATGCGTGCAGTGAGAGAAAAAGTTAATGTGATATAAAATTAACAGAGATTTATAGAGATTTTTAGAGATTTTCAGCAAATGTTTGCACACCAAACAGGCCCTATGTTATGTATTTTTTATTTTGTAAAGGATAATTTACTTCACTAAATTCATCCAAAGTTTTAATTAATTAAATATATTTTTATTTTTATTAAAAAATTTAATTTAATTTAAACCCAGCAAGCCAAAAAAATTATTCCAAATTTTCGGTTTTTTATAACAAGCTCGGTTTGGTAAATTCTTTTTGGTTTTTGACAAAAATCGACCGTACCCTTACCTGTAACGTCTACGTATAGAAATTGTTACCAGTGACTTCTCTTTGCTTCCCATGTGGGGGAAGGATTTCTTATTACTGTGAATTTTGAAATGATAAAAAATAAGGTAAATTAAATAATTTGAAATAATTTGTGAACTTATAATTCGTACAATAACATGAAAAATAAATAATTTAAAAAAAATTTAAAATTTTTTAATACACCAAATGCACTCAAATAGAGTTTATATTTATTTAGGACAACTGCAACATATAATAATATAATCATTTTGAAATTTAAGAAAATATAAAAAATAATAATAATTAAAAACAGGCATGATATTTTAAAATTCGGGTAAAAAAATTTTACACGGACAATGTATTAAAACTTTTTTATTTTTTTGTTTTGCAGGGTGAAAGTTCTAGCCATAATTAATTTTAAATGTTCATTCAAAATCAATTTTTTATGTTGACAAGTAAATTAAAATATATTTTGAAAATCACTTACTTTATAAATTTAAGACTAAAAACTTGACATGATAAATATGAATACCATCTCAATTAAAATGTATTCAATGTTTCAATAAAAAATTAAATTAAAAAAACTCGTTAATTTAAGAAATAAGATAACTATTCTAATAAATAAATAAATAAATAAATAAGAGAGAGAATAATAATTGTACCTCCTATAAATTTAAAAAAATTAGACTTAAACAAAACTTACCCTACTGTAGTATTATCGGAGACCCAAAAAAAATAAAAAATTAGAATAATGAAAATGTTACGACATTTTTGGATAAAAATAATTATTCGATTTTAATCATTTATATGTGTAGCTCCGATGGTGAACGTTACATGTATAAACAGTTAGGATTAGATAATTATAATTATCCATAATACTCCTCACGGAAATGATAACCAAGAGAAGAAATAGGAATAGAAATTTAAAATAATTCTCATATTTTGTTTGTCTAACAGAGAAATAAGAATTTAGAGTGATAAAAAATGAAATAAAGTAAAATAATTTGTAAATTTGTAATTCGTACAGTGAAATAAAAAATGAATAACTTTTAAAAATTTTTAAAAATTTTTAAAATTTTTTAGCCGTTTTCAATATACCAAACGCATCGCTAATATGTTTGGTTTGCACCAAAAAGAAAAAAAAAAAAAAGAATTCCTAGAGAATGATTTTATAAAGACCTGAATTGTCCTTTTTAAAAGCATTGAGAAACACGGAATTCCTAAGATGTGGAAATCTCAACTCCTTTTCTATTGTATTTAAAAAAAAAAAAGCTATTTGTTTGTATAATTAAGAATTTTAAATTAAATGAATTTGTAATTAAATTATTTTAAAATATAAATAAGAGTACTAATTTATATAACAATATATAAAAAATTCTAATAATAATTATTAAAATAATAGTGCTATGATTTTTTAAAATAGAATAACTATTATAAAAAAAGTTTTAAATAACTATTTTCTTTTTTGTAGTGATTTCAATTTATTATAATTTATCATATTAAACTACTTATAGATAATGAAAATTTTATTTAAGCTGATAAAATTACATTTAAATAATTCTCTTTGAATAATTAATTAATACAAATTATTTGATTTCAAATTCATAAATACAATAAAAAACGTTACCAAAATAATAAATTTCCTCTTAACTCAAGGATTACGTAACCAAACAGAGCATTAATAACTCATTGGTTATCCAAAATCATACACAAAATCTTCACGTTGCTTGGAAGGATTTTTTTTTTCTTTTAATCCCATGTTTATTTTTAAGGAAAAATGAGATTCAAAATTAATTTTCTTATTTGATCGTCATAAAAAAATAATAATTGTGGTAAAAAAATAAAAGAAAAAATTATAACGGATGTGTTCGAAGTTATACAAATTTGTATAAATTTGTAAAACTAATATTTCGTATTTTGTACAATAAATAAAAAATTTAAATTTTACAATCTCATAATTCGTATTTGTTGAGATTTATAAAGTTTTGTGTTTTTTTAACCCTAAACAGTGCCAAGATTTGAGAAATAATTCTTTTCATTCATCAATTCCATAATCCATAAACACTACCCTAAAAAGGATTTATCAAGAAAGCAATAAAAAGGGGGGGGGGGGGCGGGGTTCAAAAAATATTTCTTTCTGCCATGAAAGATGAAAAGGGAAAAAAAAGAAAAAAGAATTTATGAGAAATTACAAAAATTAAATAAAAAAATTTAATTTATCAATAAATACATTTTATTTTCAAATATTTTCTAATCCACTCGAATAAGAAAATGGATTTTCACATGGCTACTTGGTACAAACTTACTTATCTCTTCTGTGCATGCCATCTTTCTATGCTCCCATACCAGTTCCATTGGAAGCATAGACCAGCAATTCGTAGCATCCCCGCAGCAACCACCTCGATGAATGCCATCAGGAATGATCGCTGGGGGGATAGACCAGCAGTTCCTATGGACAACAGGAATCCCTCAAAGTTGCACGGAGCAAGAAAACTACCAGATTTGATTCCGTCCAAAGCTTTCTTGGCAACATCACTGGCTTTCATTGCGCCCGAGGAAGATGCTATGATACTGGTGAGCTGTGGTCTCTTCTTGTTCTCTACAATATCCAGCGACAGTTTTAAATCAGACGAGGTAAAATTCAAGTACAGAACACCAAAATGAAACGAAATTTCTGCAGTGTAATCAATGCAAACTAAATAAAATTCAACTAAACGAAGTGTGCATACGAAAATTAGAGTCGTGGTTCAAGCATGCTTAGAGATAAAGAGTTTAACAGTACCAGTACATCAATTCAGTTGAATAAAAGAAGATCCAGAAACTAGAACATATAAAACGAACACCCAAGAAAAGCAAAGACAACATAAGACATAGATTCTGCCACTCCAAGACGTTAAGACTAGTAATTAACAGATTTTTCTCCCAACGATTTTTTTTTTCATTTCAAGTTGATAAGTCTGTGTGCAAAAGTGAAAAAAGATTGAATTTTATAACACAGTTTAAACCAATGAACCATAAACCAAAAACTTCATTGGTTTGATTTTTGGTTTGGTTCTAATTTCTATTCAGGACAAAGCTTCAGGTTTTCAGTTTTCGTATTCATTTTTTTGAAAACTGAGCATAAAAACTTATTTGACAAGGTTTTTTTTTTTTTTTTTTTTTTTTTTTTTTCTGCCATGAAAATGAAAACTAAAAATTAAAAACTAAACACAAAAACTGAAAACTGAATACAAAAACTAAAAACTAACAGTTTTGTCAGACGGGCCCTACCCTTACAGGTTAAGATTAATGAAAGAGGACCAGTTTAATTTTACAGTAGTTGCAAGTTGTTTAACCCGGCCATGTCAACATTACAACATAACTATGAAGAAGCATTTGCATAAATTATACAGTTACTGATATAACGAGCAAGTTACGAACCTCCTTTAAAACCAGGGGTTTCAGTGTCGGGGGGAAATATTAGTGACACATGAATGTTATCTGCAATAACTTCCTGCTGTAAAGCTTCTGCCATGCCCCTGAGGCCAAATTTACTGGCTGAATAAGCAGTGTAACCATAAATACCCACCTGCAATAGATAACTACAATGAAATCTCATGTATAAAAAACTACAATGCTTTACATATCTAATATGCCAATTCGTTGGTACTGAATTTACTATGATTGGGAAGAATTTTAATGTCTGCCTCCAGTACAAATGAAGAAAGGCAAAAATTTAGCAATAACATCGACAGCAACTAGTATGAATGACAACTACATGCCATTCAAATTTCCATACTGTGAGATGTTGTAATTCTGCCCATCCAAAGTAAAAAAGAATATGGAATCAAGTATCACCAAGGTGTTTCAAAAGTACCCATTATACAGTAGATCAAAAATGGAAGCACCAACGTACCTATGCTCAAGCAACGGAAACTGATTACCAAGCCAACAGAGGTCAGAGAAGAATGGGAAGTTTGGTACGACGAAAAGTAAAACAGTGAAAATGGAGATGGAGACAGAGGACAAGACCAAAGAGCTACAACAAGCCTCTAGGCTCTAGCTGAAGGGATGTACTGAATTTGGCACTTTTCATCTAGAGCTGGGAAAGTCTTAGCTGAAGTTATAATGGTGTTTCAGGATCATCAAAAGTAGGGAGGAGTCCAGATGCTATCTCTAGCTCCTTAATTGGAGAAAGAGGTAAGTGACTTAAGAGATTTCAGGCCAATATACTCATTTGGGAGCAAATACTTGCACAAAATTCCACCTCACATCAATGTATAGAGTGGTCGTCTCATCCAAAAAATCTAGAGAGACAACCTCATTCAATCATAGCATGTTAATTGCATAATACTATACAAAGCTTTCAGATGTGGTTTCCATAGAACATTAATGTGGTAAATTCACAATAACAGGCTTTTTTTTCCCCCTATTTTCTCCTTAATTTTCACAGGTTACACAAAAAATTTTTATTGGTGGATCATTTAATAATGAATGCATATCCACAGACATGAGTTGCAGCTGAAAGATGAAGAATCTGTAAAATATAAATTTATTCTTTATCTAAGACATCCTGCACTACTTGACTGATGTTTTACATTTTGAGTAGTTGTGGTTCAGGAGAAAAAAAAAAAAATGGAAATGGAAAAACAACATGACAAGTACCTCCTCCCATAGAGAGACAAGAAAAATAATAAAAATTCAAGAGCATCCATCCCTTATAAGATTTCCAAGTAATTATAGATCCAATTGAGCTTGTAAAGTAGATTTATACATTACATATAGTAGGCCTGGCCTGATTCCCCCATACAATATATATATATATATATATATTCTAATTTATCAACAAAAAAAGAAAAAGTAAACTCTTGTCCCGATCAACCACTCGTTGTAATAAGCTTCTACATCTTACACCATGCAGTTATAAAACTTCAACCTCCAGTTTAACGTCTAAACTTCATATATCAACTAAATTAGTAATTTTATAGCTACTTAAGCAACAGACACTCATTTTGATGTTGCGGCACGGTAAACATGAAAACAAGGTTTATATCCGAACTGTAAGATGCCCTTACATGCTACAGTTGCGTTAGTTACAAGATGAAGTGGAAGGAGATTAGTAAATAATCCCAAGTTTGTGTTGCCAACAATGAGGGCGGATGAACGGGATTTAAATAATCCAATTGGACTGCAATTTCGGGATGAAATGGACTAGCACAAAATCGAGAGTAATAAATGTACAGGGATATTCCTCATACTGTCCCCCAAACATCCTATAAAACTAAATTTTGCTAGAACATAGAACTGGCTGGGAGATCTGCCAACCCTGTCATTAAAATAAAGCCTACAATCATATAGCAAAACCACTAGCCACTGCTCTTGAGCCATAATTCACATTATACTCATTCCAAACTAAGGATAAGTCTGGCACAAAATTAAAGAGCAATAAGGGGGCGCTATGGCAGCAAAATTTTTAGCAAATGACTATCAACTTTTGATGCCTGAGTGTTCGGCAAACCAGCAACTTTTGCTACTTTTCTGCTCTGTTACAGTAATTTTTCAACTCAAAAGTTACCAAAAGTTGTTAAAAATTGCTAAAAGTTATTAAAAGTTGCTAAAAATTGTTAAAAAATGCTAAAATTTACCAAAAATTTTATCAAACGCTCAAAAATTGCAAAAAATTGCTAAAAATTACTACTTGCTTCACCAAACGCACCAAAAATTACAACTAGCAACTTTTGACAAAAAAAATACTACAACTTACTAAAAATTATGTCTCCAAATGCCCCCTAAATACATGGGGACCTCCTCATCCTTTCCCTACCAAATCTCAGTCGAACATGGTAGTAGGCTGGGATATCCACCAACTCTATCAGGAAAATAAGTGCAGCATTACAAGCACAAAGCAAAACCATTAGACTTGACCTTTTGAGTCGCAACTCACATCGGACTACGGCCCCGTTTAGTATCAACTTTTAAGTTAGCTTTTTCTGGCTTTTTGCTTCAAAAATATTAAGTGCTTTGTTACCTGTACTTTGGGCTAAATAGGGCAGCTTTTTAGTTCAAAAAAGCTGAAAAAACACAAAAGCAAAAAATATTCACGAGCATGAAAATTTTAAATTTTTTATTGACTTTCCAAAAAGTCTCACCTAATCTCCAAAATAAGTCAAAAAACCAAATTTACCCACATTTTTGTAATAAATTATATTTAAACGAATTAAAAATTATTAATAAATTAATTGTTGTCAAATTTCTAAAAAAATTATCATTAACAATTTAACTTTAGCCCAACGGGTTAGCAAATATAGCATACTATTCAATCAATTATAAAGCTATTATAATAATTTTGTATCAAACAACAAGTTTTACTTCAGCCGGTACCAAACAACCCGTGCATAGAAATCTGAATAAAAGGTTACCAATCAGTCCAGACAGTGTTATTTACTTATTTATTTATCTTATTCAGACACCTTAAAACGCTAAACTTGTTTTTAGCTTAGAAGTTGTACCGAGCTGCCTCCATATTTCAAATGCTCATTCAAACAAATGAACAACTCAGTTCAATTGGCCATCTATTGTACAAAGTCTCTTAAATGTTTTAACTAGCACTAATTATGTCAACAATGAATTACATGGATATTGCTATACCTGGCCGGCCTGCGATGACATAATTGCGATGGAAGCCGGTCCACGTTCCTGCCGATTTTTCATCCCGGGCAAAGCAGCCTTAATCAAATGAAAAGTCCCCATCAAATTCACATCGATCATGAACTTGATCTCCTCCAGCTCCTGACTCTCCATTTCCTGCGGCACAAACACCCCTTGGTTACACACCAGCACGTCGATCGGCCCGGCTGCCTCCACCGCCCGCTTCAGAGCTTCGAAGTCACGGACGTCGGCGCTGAAGACGGCGACGTCGATGCCGGTGGCGAGGCGGATCTCGTTCTTCGCTTCGTCGAGCTTCTCACGGTTGCGGGCGAGGATGGAGACGCGCGCGCCCTCCGCTGCTGCCCGCTGTGCGAGGGCCAGGCCAATGCCGCTGGATCCACCGGTGATGAACACGTGGCGGCCCTTGATTGGGACTTTGACGGGGCGTGGGCGGACGATGAAAGCGAGGAATGCGAGGAGAGAGAGAGGGAAGAGAACGATGAGAGAGAAGAAGGCGAAGCTTGAGTCCGCCATTGCCGAGAGAGCGACCTCAGCATTCAGAAACAACGAACGTTACAGACAAAGAAGTTCCGCTTCTCCAATCAGTTCAAGCTTCAGACTCACATCCTAAATACGGCATCGTATAGAGCGCCACGTTAGACTGCACCCGGCCAGGCCATTCCGAACGTGGGCTTGGGCTAATGAATCAGCCTGTTATATGGGCTAAAAAATTCTAATCATGTTAATTGGGCCATCACTTTCTTCAAGCCCAAGTAGATCAACTCGTACAATGCGACTCATTTCGATTTGACTAGCCATGGTTATAATAGGAGATCATGTCGACATAGAATTTGACCAAATTGTATGCATAATAAATCTCATGGAAATAGGTTAAACAATTCGATTTTAAAATCAATTGACCAAATAAAAATAAATGAAGTTATTTCTAGTAAACCTATCATCATTAGAATTATACACAGTTTTATACATATACATATATATATATATATATATAAAATTATCAATATAATTAAATAAAAATATTTATTTTTATGATTCGCTAATCGAGTAATCCTTAAAGTAATAATAGTTTCACCAATTTAAGGACCACTTCAATTTTGATAACTATAATTTAAATAACAAAACTTGCAGTTAATTTTGTGATTTACTTGTATTATGCTTTTTAACATGTAAATTTTTTTTTTGGGATAAATTATACTCACCTCCCTAAGAACTAATACAATTATAGAGTTCTCATTAACTATTTAAAAATTACAGAAACTTCTCTTATTTGCAAATGTCATTAACAATTGCTTCATTTCCTTAGTTTTATTTTATTTTATTTATTTATTCTTTGTCTGATGACATTGAGAATGCACGAAACCAAAAATACTTTTTTACTGTTTAAATAATTTAATAACAATTACAATTACCTTGCTTAACCATTTAAAGATTAAAAAAGTTCTTTATTTTAAAATAATGTTCTCTTCGTACTTTCTAACAATAATTTTTTTTAAATAATTTAGGAGACGTTTGGAGTCCCAAAAAAAATCAATGAATGAGATTGATGTGATGTAAAAATGATAGGTGACAAAATATGATTTGAGGGATTTGAAAACTTTTGAAATTTTTTGAAATTTTTTGATTTTTTTTATGGCTCCAAATGAGCCCTTAAGCACGATACATTACAATTTGAATTCCACATCCATCCTCAATGAGGTTATTTTTTTTTTGCGTGCGTAATTTCATTTTGCTAGGTTGAGTAATTGTTTTATGTCACTAAATTAATAATTTTTTTTGTAATATTAATTCAATCCCAAATTAGATTCCATATATTAATGCAGGCATTCAATTTTTTTTTTTCCTTTATAGATGGAGAATATAGAATCTCTTCTTGGAATTGATTGGAAATGTTGAGCTGGAAGACAGTTTATGCTTCAATAAGTGGATACAGCCTGTTGAGAGATTGGGTGTATATATATATTGACTTGAGATGAATATAATTCCTTTATTCTTAATCAAGATTTGGGTCTTCTTGTTTCCCAACTGGCCGGTCCTCACTTTTTGAAAGCAATCTCTTCCAAGAGGAGGAACCCACATGGTGGTCCTATTTTCTTTCCCATTACTTTGCTCTTTTCCAAGCAATGCAAAAGAGTGTTTGAAGTTAACGGTCCCTTCCTCCAAGCAAGCAAGCAGATACTAGATTTCAAAAACTTAGAAAATCATGATATATTAGTATTATATTATCCAATCTTCACCTTTTTGTAAAGATTCATGTTCCGTAGAATTTCAACGTGATTTAGTAGTTGTATAATTTTAAAATGTATTGTATTAAAAAATATTAAATATTACATGCATGATATTTCAATCGATTTTATTCAAGTAATGTATGAGAGAAATACTTTATTGTACATTTAATTATAATAGATAAAAACTATGGTGGTAATTTTATCTATGGTGGCAATACTACTGTTTGTCTATGATTAATCAACATAGGATCCTCCATTGGGTTGGAAAGCAGTAGAATCACTCAAACTTGCCAAAGGGTTTTGTGTAGAGAATCCTAGTTATTATATCTTCTTCTTTTTATATAAGATTAAAAAAATATACATATGGATGAGAACTCATTTTTTTTTTAAATCATCTAAATAAGTAAATAAATTTATTCTCATATTTCATATTTATTTTATTTTCTCTTTGTTAGTTATAGGGTCTTAGTATTTTTCTTAAATCAATCAAAAAATATAAACATATTTTTAAATACAAAATTTCATTTATCAGATTAAATAAAAATAATTCATTAATTTAAAATGAAATCAATTCTAAACTAGGAATATTTCTAAACGGAGTGAGTGGAAAAGAGAAAATAGAGTAAACATATATGATATACAAAGATAAAATTATCCATTTACTTAGATGCATGGATAAAGAAAAAAGTAAATTCTAATCAAATTCTATTTTTTAGGTTAAGTTGCAAATGGCATTAAAATTTTTAAATTTAAATTATGAAATAAAATCAAATTAAACTAATAAAATGTTATTTAAATTTTAAATTAATAAAAGACCTAATAAAAATTCTCACCAAATTAATAAAATAAAGTCCTATCAAATTTACTATTTCAAATAAAGTGTTAATATTTTCCTCAAATGATAGTTGCAAAATAACTGCATAAATAAATTATCAATAATATATCACAGTAAATTATACATGCATATCAATGGAATGCGTTATAAAAATAAATAAATAAATAAAGCCATCATATGATGACCAGTAGCAATAAATGAACCGGCCAAAGCTTATCCTACATGAGAGATTCACAGCCAAACAATTTCATGACAGGCCCATATTGCTGAACCCTAAAAATGTCCTTAATTTCCATATAATAATACAGACTTGACCAAATCCTTGACTTGGCAAATACACTAGAAGAAATACTTATTGAGTAATTAATTATACAGTTAATTTCTACACCATTAATTAGTTCCATATATATATATATTCAACTTCTCTTAGGGTTAAAAGAAATATTATGAGATGGGATATCGGTACTGTAATTATAAGCTGCATGAGGAGGAAGCCCTCTTGAGCTATGATCAGAGTGCCTGTGGAGCTTTGCATTGGATGATGATGATGATGAGCTGAATTTTCCTTGCTTGTGCTTTCTTCTGGGATGAGATGATGACTGTGGGATAAACACTCCAGTTCCTTTGCTCTCTCTTGTGCAAGTTTGCTGGTAAGAAAATGATGGCTGTATAGTTGGTTGGATAGCTTTAGAGATGGCCTAAAATTAGGAGAGCAAAAATTAGAAGAAAAAATCACTACATTTAAGTGGGAACTTTAGAGAATTCTAAAATGAGATGAATATTATACTATCATTAAAAAAAAGTAAAATAAAAACTTATGGTTCAATTAAACATAAAATAAAATAAATGATAAGTTGTCATTTAATTACAAAAAAAAACATGTATAGATATATAGAGTTAGGTGGTCTAGGTAGCTAGTTAAGAGAGAAAATAAGGGGGTTGTTGGAGAACCTGGAGAGGAACTGAGGGACAATGGACAAGTGGGTCTTCATCATCATCATCCATTATTAGAAGGGAGATTTGCTTGTTTAAGTCTGCAAAAAAGACATCATCTTCCAACTCCACAGCCACTTCCATATTTCTCCTTGAGCTAGAACTCCAGCTAGATTGCAAGTGGGACTTGCTCAGCACCAAAGAGAGAAAAGAAATACCCTTGTTCTCTCTGTCTTTCTCTCTCTCTCTCTTTCTAAATATGTGTTTATATTCCTAAAACGTTGAATGGGATAAAGGAGCATTAAATAGGGGAAAGAGAAGGGATGGGTGAGTTGAGAGTTGAAAGCTACGTGGGTTAGATTCCATGTGGGGTGGTGGGGTCATGAGGGGAAGTTGGCTAAGCTAGCTATAAAAGTCCAACACACAAAATCTATACCCCACAAGAATCATGATATTATCCAGTTGGCTAGCTAAATGGATGAGGAGCAGCCAGGCAGCAACCCACACCCAGATATCTGATCCAAGATAGACTTCACCTTCTTTATCATACTTGGGTGTGGATCTCTCTCTCTCTCTCTCTTTAGGGAATATTATATTTATTTAGTAGTGCTTTACACTCTCATGCATGCACGGCTGATAATTCATATAACATAATTAAGTTGCTTTATCTGATTCTTCATCCATTGATGACTGATCCAAAGAAAATGAAAAGTAGGTTTTTGATATCTTCTGGGGTCGGGGAGAAGCCCGTAACCACTACCCGTGAGTGCGCTCTGGGTAAAACCCGTCCCGTGAACCTAACCGGCAAAGGCCCATAAGAAAGTAAACCAGCCTAGACAAGCCTTGGCTGACCGACTCAACCGGGAAGACTGTTAAACAGCCCTCAACAATAAGGAATTACCGCCTTCTCCGAAGGAAGAGTCAAACCTAAGACCTCTTACCAGACCCAAGTTCTTATGACAGCTGACCGAACCAACCCAACTACCTCCGAAGGGGCTAGGTTTTTGATATCTTGATCTTGCATGCAATGGTACAAGACCATATAATAGCATAGGTATAAGCCAATTTGTCAAAAGTAAAAGTCACCTTTTTTTTGTCTTATGGATCTGAATTCGTTAGACTAATAATTAATATATATATATATATATATATATAGCCACTTAGTCTTCCTCCCCATTGATTAAAAAGAAAAAGGTGACAGTTGGTAGAATCCACAGTTGAAAGACAATATGATCTGATTGGCTCAGCTTAGCCTTTTGGCAAGTATGAGGGGCCTGAGATTACCTTTTTCTTTTGGTTAACTTAGACCCCCTTAACCAATTCAAATAATTACACTTACACCCTTCGTGATCTCACAAATTTTAAAAATTACAAAATAACCTCTGGGGACCATTTTGAACCACACGAATATTTTTAAAAAAATCCTAATAGTTTTTAATAATTAAAAAATACACCTTCAAAATTTACAAACACTGCCTAATATTCTAACTTTCAAGTTTATGATATTTTTAATTTCTTGACCTACTTCACGATTAACTGATAAATCTATTAACATTAAATACAAATCATATAGAATATTTAAAGTATTTCTTGAAGCATTAATATTATATACATAAGTAGAAAAAGATTCAAGAGAAGCAAAATACATAAGATAAGTTCTAGTATCATTATTCATAAAATATGAACTCTGATACTAATAGATGATATGCTCAGAAAACACTCATGCTCAGAAAAATCTCAAACTTTTATTAATGACACTGTGTATTACACTAGATATTACAAACAGAAAACTAGAGAAAGAGAGAAAGAGCACTTTGATTTTTTGATGCATTCTCCTTACAATCAAACTCCTTTAAATAGACATTAGATTCGAATTTGAAATCGGGACTTATAGCACTTAAAATAACAAATAAGGTTTGAAAAAGAAAATGATAACTTTAATAAAGAAATAGTACAATTATTAAAGATTTGTTTTTGGCTAAAGCAAATTACTTCACATGGGTTTTGTTATGTGCTGGATAAGGGTGCAATCGTTTATAGCCCACTTTTGAAAAGTCCATTCTTTTTCTTTTGACAATAATTTTAGTTGGTTCACTACACTTTCGTGATAGTATAACTTTTGTTAGTCTTCTATCATGTTTTCGATATTGTGCCACGTCTCTTCATTCATGTTCTCGTAATAATCTTGTTCTACTTAGACTTCTTCAGCTGAGAGTGCGGCTTCTAATTTTATTTTTGCTTCAAAATTTTCATACATATCATCGAGATAAATTACTATCTCTAATGATGCATCAATTTCCATCTAACTAATTTTGTTTAAAAAGTCAAATGCCTCACTTTTCTATTAGTAGCTCAAAACATTAATGGAATAAAAGATACAAATATCCACCTACAATCAGTTGTCTTATGTTTTTCTGGCATATTTTATAAAATCTTCGTATTACAAACCCACTCTACCCAAGACCATAGCAGAATTTATTCTTCTGAAGTAACCTCTTTTTTCTGCTAGTTTAGAGGAAATAAAAATATCAAAAAGGGAGTATTCCCTTAATTTTCAAATTTGGTAAGGCTTAAAAAATCTTTCATTGTAGCGTCATCCCATAGAACTATAAATTTCAAAGGTCATGGCTTTTCTTTTAAAGCTATAGGGGATTTTGCTGATCATGATTTTGATCAGTGCTAGAAAAATCTTGGTAGGTTGTTGCCTTCAGTGGATTGAAAAAGATTGTTTTGACTAGCCCCAATCAATTGGTTTGAACCTCCAATTGTCAAAAGATCGAACCGAATTTTTCTAATATGAAAAATAAGATCATATCTAGTTTTATTAAAAAAATTCTTGAATGATTGGTTTAATATTTTGATCATTAATATATTTATCAATGATTGAAAATATAGCTCTAGGAATGACTTGTTTAACCCCTTCATAAAGCTTAATATTTTTGACTTTTTTCAAAATGAGCATTATCATTAGAAATTTCTAAAATTTTCATAATTTACTGAATTTCAGAAATCCTTTGGTAATCAAACAAAGAAGTTTCAAAGTTAAATTTTGAAATCATGTTTTTAAACAATTCTTTCAAATTATTAACTTTGTCTTGGAGCTTTTTTAGCTTATATGCCATTCCTCTCATTATTTTACAAAATTCATAGTTTTTTTTTCTTGAAATATGGCTTTTCCATATTTTATTCGCGGGATCATGGAGTTTGTTCTCCAAACCAAGATTAAAAAAGTTTGAGATAGCTTTTTCTACTAAACCAAGTGGTTTTTTTAGTATTACTTGAGCATAACTTCCTTGAGACATGTTTTTCCGAAATGTTTTTCCAGAAAAAATATTTTCAGCTTGTTTAGTTGGTATTTCTTTGCCCTTAGAGTTGGTTGTCCGGGACATCTCAATTATGTTTGACTTTTCTAAAAATTTCTGCAATATAAAAACTTTTGTTAGTCTTTAATATCATTTGGATGTCTACTAAGATAGTTTGCAAGAACATTTTTAGTAGATCTTATATACTCAACTTCAAGTGAATATTGAAAAATATAATTAGACTACCTAATTCTTTTACGGTTATCTTCAACTCTTTTTTTCTTAAGAAAATTTTTAAACACTTGATTATCTGTTCTTATTAAAAACTTAATAGGAGCTAAATAAATTTGAAATTTCTTTATATTATTTCGTATAGCTAAAAGTTCTTTTTCAAAATAATATAGTTAAATTTATTTGGTTTTACTTACCAGAATTATATCTACATATTAAATTTTCAAAACCTTTTTGTTCCTTAAAAGTTTTGAGAATATCTTCTTGTTTAGATGTCTCTTTTATTTTTACTACTTTTTTAGTACTACTCCCCAAAATATTTCTGAAGCATCGATCTGTCTCCAGGATTAAGAAATCAGATTCTATAAGAAAATAAACCTTAAATTAAGTTTAAACAAAGTTTTGATTTCTTTTAATCTCCTTGAATCTTCTTCACTCCATTTAATTTTTATATTGAAATTCTTTTAAATTTATTTCAATTTTTTAAGGAATAGTTTTTCCCATTTTGAAAAGAATTTTTACAAATTGAATTCTATAATTTAATAAACTAAGAAGACTTTGTAAGTCTTTTAGAATCTTCATTTTTTTTGGGAACTCTTTGATTTTTGTGATTATATTTCTTGCTTCTTATTTTAGTTTTCAATAAGGCTTGCACAAGGGTGCTCACCTTTTTGTTTGGCTCTTTTTAGCTTGAAAGTTCACTTCTGGCAATTAGCATCCACCGTTTAATAAACTAAGAAGACTTTATAAGTCTTTTAGAATCTTCAGTTTTTCTGAGAACTCTTTGATTTTTGTGATTATATATTTGCTTCTTGCTTTAGTTTTCAATAAGACTTGCACAAGGGTGCTCACCTTTTTTTTGGCTCTTTTCGGCTTGAAAGTTCACTTCTAGCAATTAGCATCTACCGTTATGAGGTTATAACATAATTCTTATTGAACTAAGTACAATATCCAAATAATTAATTTTTTTTTTCTATCTCAATCGTTTTTAGACTAAGAATTATTTCATTATCAAGGGATTTCTTACAAACTATTTCTAAGTGATGCTTATGCTCTTATTTGTTTTTAGAGAAAATCAATATATCATCTATATAAACTAGACAAAAATATTTGATGTTTTTAAAGATATCATCCATCCATTTTTAAAATATTTGTGGCACATTACGTATTCTAAATGATAAAACTACCCATTGGTATTAGCCATATTGGAGCGGAGAAAATAGTCAATGGTTTTGACTCTTCTGTAAGCATGATTTGCCAAAAACTCGATTTACAATCAAACTTACTAAATATTTTAGCACCTCTAGTTTGAGTTACTAAAACATTTTTTTCTATGTATAAAATATCCATCAAAGATCAGATTTTCATTCAATTCTTTTATAATTGACGACATTCTAGTTGGTTCTATAAGTCTTTAATTTTATCCAAAAGTTATTTTATTTGAACTTCAAATTCATCTATATCCTGTTTGGTATAAACTATAGGTATTATCATAATTATTTTTTATTTATCTTTTAATTTTAAATGACAGTATCTAGGAGTTTTTTCCTATAACATTAGAGGATCTTCTTAAAAGTTTGGGCTTAATTTGTTATAAACTCAATGAGATTCATCAATTGATTTTAATGAATCAATTAAAATTAGATTACTATCACCACGTTTGACTGGCGCAAATTCTTCATTGTAGATTAAATTATGAGTTTTTAACCAAGAATTTGATAAGATTTGTGTCTATTAGTCAAGGTTACATGATCATGAGATATACTTATAGGATAATATTGAGTTAGAAAATTATTTTCTAAAAGCATATCTCCATGCATCAAAGAAAAACACAATATTTTTGGGATCCTAAAAGTCTTTTTACCTTTAGTTATTTTTACAAAAAATGTAATGTCCTTTGCTTTGAAGTCGATTGTAGATACGATGTCATCAGCATTTTTTTGCTAAGATAGGATTTTTCATTTGAAGCCAATATTCTTTGGGTATGGCATTTGGTTGATATACCGCAGTTGTAGCTCCAGTGTCTACAAATGTACGTAGGCCCTATGGTTTATAACTTTTAAATTCAAATGTAACTTCAATATACTAATATTTTGTTTTATTTTGGATATAAGAAAAGAATATTGTGTCTAAATCCATATTTAGTTATTCAAAAAAATGAATTTTTATTTTTCTTCATTAGAAGAACTTCTAGGAAGAAATGGAACTTGAATTCTTCTTAACCTAGTTTCCTTGTCAATGTTACTTGAGTTTGAGGAACATTCTTCAATGTTTTTGAAGTTGTTCATTTTGAATGATTTTCTACTTTCAGAAAATTTGTTATTTCTAAAGTAAAGTGCATTACCTGATACTTGAAATTCAATTGATCTACGAGAGGATTCTGGTTGATTCTCGTAAAACTTTCAAATACCCACTGTTTAGATATTCTTAAATCTTTAATATCGATCAATCTTGATTTGATTTCAGTGTCAAATGGTTTGGGTTCATATAACTCAACCATACCAAAGTCAACATCTTCTATTTTAACTTCAGTATCACTGGCTGATGAACAGTTTTCCAAGATATTTTTAGATTATTGGCATTACTGTTTATTTTGATGTTTTGGGTTTGGATCCGCAAAGTTAATGTGTTTTGGAATTTTTTTATCATTTATAGACACAAAATAATTCGATTTGATTTTGAAATTTCTTTAGAGACCAAATTTGATTCTATTCTCTATAGTAGTGATTGAACAGGGTCATAGAATTTTTTTTATCTTAAACTATACATATGATTGTTGAGTCCACTCCAAATCTGAACAATAGTCTAATTTCTATTTGGATTATACCAATGTAAATGAATCTTATTTTAAAATACTTTTCTTTAAGTCTTCTAATTTTTTCTTCGGCAAAAATCCTTATTTCAACTTGCCTATTAGAGTAGGATTTTGTCTCTGTTATTCATTTACATCTTTCAAAGTATTGGGCTTGCTAAGGTTTAAATTTGGATTTTTTATATAAGTCTTCTATTTTAAGACTTTTATATTTAACCAATTCATCATTTTCGATAGTCATATCTTCCTTGACTATGTCTTCTAAACAAATTTGATTTAATTCGTTTTTGGGGATAGATTGAAAAGTTTTCAAATGTTCGCTAGAAGTTGTTTTCTGCATCATCAAAATAAATTCTTTAGTTTCATATGAAGAAATCGAAGAAACAGATTCTAGTTTACATAAAACTTCTTCTTCTGAATCTATTCTTCTCCCAGACAAATTTTTAAGTTGTTTTTTTTCAAGAAATTTGACTACCTTTTTTTTTTTTTTTTTTTTTTTTGGGGACAATTAGGTGCAATATAACATTTTTCATTACAAAAATAGCAAGTATGATTTTGCATTGATTTTTTCCCAAAGTTTTTTTTCTCAAATTTTCTAACATATTTCTTTTTTAGAAATATTCTTTTATTTCCAGATTTTCACTTTTTGATTTTAAAGTTCTTTTTTTTTTTTTTTTAACGTATGTGATATAGTTTATTCACAAAGCATCCAATTTTTCAATTTTCTTTTAAGATCTTGTCACAACAAGCTATTTCTTCACTTGATTTTGACAATTGGTTTTTACCTGTTTTTAGGCTTTTTTTTGAAGACAATACTCAGTCATTATTTTATAACCAAAACTTATTCTTAATCCTAGAAAATCAAAATTACCAATTTTTTATTGGTGTTATAAATATTGCTTTTCGCATAACTCATCCCATGGATTTGGGAGTTTATAGAAAAATTGTTCTTTCCAATGAGGCATACTTTCTGGTTTTAACATCCAGAAGTATCCTTGATATAATTTTTACAAAATTTGTGTATTTATAGATATCGCAAAATTTATTTTTGATAAAACATATTTCATCTCTTTTTGGAGTTCATCTAAATATATTATTTCACAGAAATCTCTTTTGATTAATATAAAAAAACTTTAGAGAAATTTCGCAAAATCATTTTCTATATCTTCACTTAGCAAAACGAAAGGTTTTTTTCCTGTTTTCACCTTCTAATCATTTCCAGACTTTTAGCCAATTTAAAATATTTCCTTGTAATGTTCTTGCTGCACAGTTTAGGAATCTTTTCTTATTCTATTTATTTTTATAATGAGTTATGCCAATAGACATGGCTTGTGCGCATGTTTCAATAGTGCTTTCATAATCTCTAGTTTAGTTTCTAGATCTTTATCTAGGTGTGATAACCCCAAAATTTTAATTTTTAATATACATATTGCTTTAATTTATATTATAAAAAAATTAATTGCATTAGCTGAGCGTTATTTTAAATTTTTTTAGCTTTAACTGAAAATAATATAATACCTTTATAATTAGTTAAATTCTAATTTAAATAAAATAGTGAAAAATCACAAAGGTGACACATATATGGGAGGATTGAGGCACATGGTGTAGAGGTGGAGGACGGTAATGATGGTAGGAGGACACTTGGAAGCTTAAGAAGGAAAAAAATGGTGACAAAATGGCTTAAAGCCACGTGGAACTTAGAGAAGTCAATTTGATTTTCTCTTGTTAATGTGACTTGGTCATCAAGTATACAATTTTTATATATATGATACATTTTATGGGTCATGAGAGGCAAAAAAAAAAAAAAAAGCCGAGGAAGAGAAAATAGATAAGTAAAAAAGGAAAGAAAAAAAAAAGAGAAAGAGAAAGTAAAGATTTAAGTTCAGGAAATGCAGGACTTTGGCATTTTCAACGTTGTGATCATCATAGCGACGTCAAATCGTGGTAATTCGGTCCAAGATGAAAAATATGAGGGAGCGAAATTTCAAACCTTTAGGATTTCTTCACAATTTCTCATTTTTTTCCTTCAAATTTGAGGTAGGGGATTTATTCTTATAGTTGAAATTTAGTACTTTGTATAAAGGCATGATTTTGTATAAATGCATGATAATAATATATAATTTCATTGTATGATTATTTTGATAATGTGAGAGAACGTGAAATGATGGGATTATGATTGATATTATAATTTTATGCACTTCCATGAGAATATGTTGAGACGTTATAAAGGTAGTAAGAAGTTATAAGAGTGGCAAAGGGAATAGTCTGCGTAGCTTATTAAGGCATTATAAGGGTGGCAAAGGGAATAACCTGTATGACTTGTTGAGGCGTTATAAAAGTGGTAAGAGTTATAAGGGTGGCAAAGAGAATAGCCTGTGTGGCTTGTTTAGGCGTCATAAGGGTGGCAAGGGGTTATAAGGTTGGTAAAGGGAATAGCATGCGTGACTTGTTGAGGCGCTATAAGGGTGGAAAGGGGTTATAAAGGTGGCAAAAGGAATAGTCCACGTGATTTGTTGAGGCGTCATAAGGGTGGTAAGGGGTTATAAGGATGGTAAATGGAGTAGCCTACATGGCATGTTGAGGTGTTATAAGGATGGCAAGGTGTTATAAGAGAAGTAAGGGAATAATCTTGTGTGGGCATTTCACTGCTTATTAATTTGATTTGTACTGCTATAGTCTGTTTTATATAATAATGACACCTATTTTGAGCACCTACTTTCTGTCCTTATATGAAAATACTTGTTGATATTATTTGAATATTTTTTCTACTGGGCTTAGCGGCTCATCCCGTTTCATGGGTTTTTATGCAAAAAAAAAACCATTTGATAGCACAAAGCAAGGCTAACAGATATTGGCAGCCGATCGAGATCGATGATTAATTGTTTATATAAAGTTTGGCACATGTGTAATATTTTTAGATAGTTAAAGTAAGTAAGAACTTGTGTAATAAATTCTATTATTATACTTTGATTTTTTTTTTATCAAATTCGGGGTGTTACACTGGGTGATCTGATGTTCATACTATTCTTTTTTTTTCCTAGGTTTTTGTCTAGGTTTAGAGTTTTATTTAACTTTTTTGCTAGTTCTTTATCTAATTCTGGATCAACTGTTTTTCAGTTTTAGAATCAGTTTCATTTTCATTCACCATGTTGGTTGCACAATATTCTTCATCTGAATTTTTAGAATCAGAGTCTAAAGTAAAAACATATTCATATTTTTGGAATAGGTTCTTCTGTTGACTATAAAAAGTTTTCATTTGATTAAGCAATTTATCTCTCTCTTTTATATCATTTTCATCTTTATATCTAAATCTCTAGTATTCCAATATTTATTTATTAGTTAGGAAATCTTTATAAGTTTTTTTCTTTAGTAATGTTTTTCATCATTAAGATTTCATCAAAGTCTCTTTTTCCTCTTTTGTACAAGGTAGGAATTTTATCATCTTTATTTGTTTAAAGATTAGATGTTTTACCTCCATAATCTTTGTTGACTACTTGTTCTGGAAAAATTTTTGTGTTTGCTGGTAAATCGACACTATTTATTTTATTTTCTATTTTATTTAAAGTACTTATAGTTTCAAATATACTATCTACTAGAAAATTTAAAAGTTCTAACAATACTTAAACTATTAGGTTCTTTTCCAGAAATATGAACTTGGTGTTCATAAATTTATTTGCCATTTTCTTCTACATATAAAAATCCCTTATTATTATTATTGGCCATTTCCAATTTATTTATCCTTAAAGGACCTCACTCACAAGCTCAAATTTGGTCTTAAATAATTTTCAACACGTTTAACCGTGGCTTAAAGATAGATTATAGTTGGCCAAATCGTCTACACTTTTAATCTCTTAGCTTGGAAATAACTTTTAATAGTTCTAGGGGTATACATGTAAGAGAGTTTTACTTAAAGGATCAAGCTCACGGTTTTTACTAAAGATTATGGGCCAAAACAGAATTTTTTTTTTTTTAATTTTTATAAATTACAAAGTGAGGTATGTGTACATTGTTCAAATGTTAGAGGGAGGCAAATTGAGTTTTCCCTTTTCTTTTTATGAGAGAGAGGATTTAGAAATTATATGTCATAATGTTAGTCACAATCTCGCGTGACGGGGAGAGAAGTAACTTTTAGTATGTATACATTTTTTATATATATCATCAACACACTTTCCAAGGTGTAACTGGATTAAATTTTTTAACAAATCAAACACATTCAATAATTAAATATCGAATGACGATGAAACCAAAGAGGTTAGAGAGAGCTCAGAGAGGAGTACTTTTTTATTAGTATACATATAGCTAGCTAGCTAGAGTCTCTGGTTGTGATGGGAAGAATTCAATGAAGAATGGGCAACTCTATCAGGTCAATAATCCATACATGCATTAACTTATGGGGCATGTTTCATCAACAAACGATCCCTGAATCTTGACTTCGCATGCCTTTTGCAAGCAATTATTCAATCTACTTTTCTCATCTTTGTCATTGCAAGCTAGTAGCCATGAGTTATGGCTGGCCAAGGGACCCATAAAATATGCAGAACATTATGGAACGTGGATTTTCTTCAATCACTTTGCAGTTGCCATGTTGATATAAAATCTAATTTATTCATAAACCATCCATTGAACAAGCTCTAGTTTTTGGTTTTTCCTAATTTCTTGGAGGCAAATCTTAGGTTGCACTAATATATATATATATATATAGAGAGAGAGAGAGAGAGAGAGAGAGAGATCAGAGTGATTCATACGCTGCCACCTATGTTAGGAAGGATAGAAAGTTGGAGAAAGGGGGAAGTGCATGTGTAGAAAAGTGATTAGGAGTAGCTTTTATGGTGGTAAATTGTTTAAATCAGAATAAATTCAAAATATTTAACAATCGAAGTACTTACAGAAGAGGTTCACAGTGATGTTCCTATTTCTGCACGCCCTTTCAGGATATATAAGCATATATGTAATGCCCTGTGCAAATGGTTCTGAAGTTAGTATATCTGATCCATGCACATATCCTGCTAAAATTATAATGGAAACTCACGAAATCAAACTCTAGTATTTGATTCAACTCTGTAATCAATTTACACAGTTTCTCAATAGTGCTCTCTCTAAACAATATCACCAGTAATGTACTACAAAGATGGCACCCAAAAACTACCTCCTGCATTTCTATGCTATTACGTATTAGGGGATCCAAGAGAGAGTCAAATTAATTAAAATTCTCTCTTGCATTGTTTCGGATCCAATCACGGAATAAACTAAAAGCTATATCACTACAGAAACTATGCCCCTCCAGCTGTGTCCATATCTGCAACCCCATCAACACCTTTGAAAACTACGCGTAACTTCCTCAGAGATGATGTTTTCTTGTCAGCATTACTTGTCATACCGGTCACATGGACAATGTCTTTTGGAATTTTATCCATCAGGTCAAAAAGTGGTCGATCGAGGTTTGACCGTGTCATCTCCTCTAGAACTGGAGGTGCCTGCATGTATAGATTCTTCCCTCTATGCGTAACACTTGCTCCGGATAGCAACAGCTTAGGATGCTCTTCAAGCAAATCAATAAACTGGTGCAATACAAAGTAAAATTCACATGCATCAGAATGAAATGACAGAATTACAAGCAGGACGCTGAAATGTCAGGGTTTATGCAGCCCGCAACTATCAATTTATTGTTTCAAATGAACATGAAAATATATATATACACTTTGTTTCAGTGGTAAAAGGGTAAAATGTTGGCTACCATAGTAAAGAGTGCTAGAAGAATGCATATAATGAGATTGAAAGTGGTGTGCACCCTCAGCTGATCATGATTCACATTTCTCACTTAAAAAATTATAAAAGTTGTCTTCAAGAAAGCCCAATTTAACGTGAATGTAAGTTTTGTGCAATCATTCCCACATGCCTAATTATCTCTGCAATGATTGTTTGACCCTAAATTGTAGGACAAACTTTAGAAGTGAACTGAAGAGCACACTGAAACCAAACCTGCTGTCTTAACTTAGAGAATCCTATGGTGGTGCTTGTCACTAATATTTGCAATCTACGCAAAATCTGCCATTCTTTTCTTTTTAGAGAGAGCGAGAGAGAGAGGGAACCCCCCAGCCCCCCGGCAGGGGGGTGGAGGGGGTTGATATGTGTTTTTGCAAGAATGGCTAAAATTTGCTAATCGTAAACTTAAATATTTCAGCTTACAAATCAAATCTATTGAAAACATGTCAACTTAGAGTGAGTTCCAAATCAACTTCAACAATGAATTCCAATGGCTACTCAAATAGCTTTGATAATAGAGTTTGGAGGTCTATGGTCAATACTGCTTCAAAGAAACAAACACTTTCTAAAGCAAGAAGCAAACTTTTATATGTAAATTTTCATTGGTCCACAAAAGGACCTTGACTCTGTACACAAACCAGGTGGTGCTTGCTTTCACTAAAAATCAATTAAACTGAAACCTTAGTCATTGAGCATGCTGTAAAAATTTTAAGGTGCAAATCAGATTTCTAAAAAGCAAAGAGGTGGGGAAGAATT
The DNA here is from genome assembly GCA_019916065.1 of Vitellaria paradoxa. Classification (NCBI taxonomy): domain Eukaryota; kingdom Viridiplantae; phylum Streptophyta; class Magnoliopsida; order Ericales; family Sapotaceae; genus Vitellaria; species Vitellaria paradoxa. The sequence continues at coordinate 42,805,044 of CM034241.1, read as the reverse complement.
AATAGTGTGTCATCTCTAAGATTATTCATATAGTGAGAGCTATGAACAAAACAGCTCAGCCCCTCAAGTGGTAAATGAGCAAAGAAGTACTGCCCTAAGAGGTCAAAGCACATAACTGTCCAACAAGTTAACAAAACAATCCTCTACAGACACGACATAAATTAGTAGATTAAGCATTGATAAGCAGCACAAATCTAGAATCTAAATCAATAATGAAAACAAATAGACAAAGTTATGAAGGATTGAATGACAAGATGATATCTCTTTCCCAAGCTTAGGTACACATTTTCCTTCTTTTTTCCTTTATGGTGGATATATATTAAGAAATGCAAACAAAACAAGCTTAACCAATAGTTCTCATTTTCCCATTAGAACAACTGTTTCTTCCATCCAGTGCCAGGAAATTTTGTCAACACTACAACAAAAAGTGTCTGTCTGGACAGAAAACTTTATGAACATTGTGTCCAATCACAATCACATGAAATAAGAGTCATTTCACAACAGTACCATGGATTACAAGTGTTAATTTAGAAGCATAGAGTTACTACACCAACAGCGTCAGTGTCATCCAATATAGTAATGCTCCAGCTTAGAGTGGTTACCCTCAAAGAAGTGCCAGACCAAGTTTGTGTATACAAAATCCAATACGTTGCTGGGAAGGTAATTTTTCAGTTCTGTTTTTACCCCCCCCCCCAAAAAAAAAAAACCTCCTACCAACGCCCACAAAAAAAATAAACAAATAAAAATAAATAAATAAAAAATATATAATCCAGTTATAGTGTTCTTCTAGCACCTAGTCACCTAATAAACAAATGAACAAAACTTATTGGAAGTTAGGGACTGGTCCATGGGTTAAGTTGGCTCAACCAATGTATCAACCTAGCTTCAAACTGACTGAAAGAAAGAGACCAAAAGGAAACCCATGACTGAACAAATCCCAGGAAGGTCTCAATTATGTCATCCCTGGCCACATTGCATCCTAAACATAATCATAACCAAAAAACAACTTGGAAAAGAAAAAACTATGAATAATAAAAAAGTGATAATAAGGGCCAATGAAACATTAGAGACCTTCCGCAAAGTAACTGAAGTTTCCAGCTCAATGAGGATGCCAGGACCACACACAAGACAGTCCTTATCCTTCACAAACTCGGTCACTTTAGTGTGGAGACCTTCAACACCATTATACCTGCAACAGATTCAGATAGGTAAGCAAAATAATAGAAATAATTGATACAAGAAAATTAAGTGGGAGATAGAGAAATATGAGATTATAGGATAATTCATGTTTTAAAATTTGACTCCCAGAAAGTTTTAAGTTGCACTGATTTCCATTGCAACTCCATCCATATGCACTCAATTTACTTGTGAAGAACAAGTACCCAAAGTTTTCAAACCAAACCAAAAGAAGGAAGCTTTTAAAATCACAAAGCAGGGAGGACTCATAAAGAAACAACAGCAGGAGCGGCATTTGTTTTTCAATTGCATGGTGAGGCAACAAAAATGAGCAATCAGAGGAGGAAATATCTCGTCTTTCAAGAAAATTGAGTTAATATGCAATAACTTAAAGACACGGCTAAATTGCTATCTTCATATGGTGGCAATATCGGGTGGTAGAATGAAAATGAATGTGAAGGTTCCAACACCATTACCCATCCAAAAATTGAATAAAGCCCAAGCACTACAGTATCTAGTCTTAAGGCATAAAGAAGTCTGGCAATTACAGAGCTATTAATTATTGATCCTAAACTCCTGTTTTCCATTTTGCCCTATTACCAAGCTCACATAATTAAGAACTGTATGCCATCAAGTATCTTAAGTTCCCAGTAAATTCACACTCAATAAACCATTTTTTTTTTTTTGAAAGGTAAAGTTTTTTTTTTTTAAAAGGGGGGGGGGGAAGACTCGAACTCGAGTCATGAGCGAGCAGAAAAGCCTCTTAACCACTGAGATATAGGCCACGCTCCTCAATAAACCATTTTATTAATCAAACATGTTGGATCCTCAGGGATGTAGCTGTGGAATTTTTTTACATTTGTTACGTCAAAAGACATAATAAAATGGTCGCTTCACCTAAAGCAAGAATTATCAAAGTTTATGCCAGGACATACGTTAAATAATTGGACAATGTTTTGCTGCATCCAGAGGCCATCTTCAAGGTTTCCAGTGTGCACGCAGCTGACACAATAGCATTGGTAGAAGCTATGGCAGGTATAATATTTTTCACAACACCCTGCAAACAAAAGATAAATATCAGATTGCATTAACTCGGAGAAGAGAAACTGTGGAACCTATGATACCAAAGAGATGAAACACACAAACTTCATGTAAAAGGGGGAATAAAAAGAACTTCAATTTGCAAATGATTACGAGAACAACACATGATGCATGAAAATGTTGTGAATAAAATATGAGAATTGTAGTTTTGCCCAGTCAAGAGAATTAAAGTTGAATCAACATTATGATGCCACTATATATTGCTGGACATACTAAAGCAATTTGAAAAGATTCACATCTGAATTTAAGGGACGAATAAGAAAAGTTATTAAGCTCTCAAGTGATACAAATAAATACTTTAGCTTAAGACCACTATTCTTCAGTATTAACACCTGCTGTTATGTTCAATCAGAAAAGAACACCAGAGCCTAACGGCATTCTTTGAGCAGCCAATTCAAAGGAAAAACTCTCAGAGAATTGAAAATACCAGAGTATGTTCACCTGAGTCAAAGAATATGTAACCCCTGGAATGCCAAACAGCTCTGCTCTCTTGACAGCCTATGAGATATGGTTAAAATAAGTAAAAGGACAAGAAGAAAAGGAAAACAAACATAAAATGGCATTTTAATAACCTCCATGTAAACCCATTGCATGTGTTCAGGATTATCTGGATCGAAAGTTTTTCCACTATGAACCTGCGGTCAAAATATGAAATGCCATGATGACAAATTTCCACAGAAAAACACATTGGACTAGAGAAGGAAAAGAAAAGGAAATTAATGGGCTACCTCATCCCATTTTATTAAATGGGCATATTCAATGCAGTGAGCAGCAGTTCTAGGAGTTTCTGCAAGAGTGCATAAGGGGAACTTCACTTGAGGAGGGAAAAGCCAAATGGTACACTCAAAGCATGGGGTGGCCCCAGGAATAATAACCCTAACATGGCCCTTGAAACCTTCAGTTCCACCATCTACCATCGGCTTGACTGTTTCTTCTCGTGGGTTGTCATCAGAATCATACTCTAAAATTAATAAACCAACAAGAGAAATTACACAAGGCATGCAAAACTATAACCAAGCTAATCACTTATGCAACATTAAATGTTAGGCACAGCTAAGAATCAATACGTGCAGAAGAAATTAAAATACACCTTAAACAAAAGAACAGTGAAGCACATTTGACAACAGTGTCAAACATTTATTTGATAGGAGAAGATAAATTAAAAGCCAAAACTATGTCCCGACAGAACTCCAAATATTCCGGCAGTCAGCCACTGTCTATGAGAAATTCCATGATTGTTGCTCTCACAGAAAATGTTCACATGGAATTTCTCATGAGACTATAGCATCTGATATGACTGCAGAACAAATAATTTCCCTCTTCAAAGTAACTAAAGGGGACCTCGTCATAAACTTCCAATCCCTTTGAGGCAAGCCCCAGGATCTGTCCAGACAAATTCCTGGTCCTAAAGATTGCAAAGTTTCATTACGTCCACAATGCATGCCTTAAAAACAACACATATGATTGAAACCAAGAGGGTTCAACAACAAAGGAATATGTACTTAAAACTTTATTTTTCTCAGTAAATCAAATTTACCAAAATGCACTAACTTGATAGCTGAATAGAGGTTTTTCAAACCAAGAGCTGTTTATGAAAATAAATTTTCAACAAATTTCTAGCCATAAATAGTTTGTCAGATTTATAGTGGTCAATAAAAAGCAGAAAGTAGTTGCAACATAAACAAATCATAGACATAAAAACCGTTGGTTAATGTTTTTGTTGCACTTAATGCATGTATCTACATTTATATTATCTTTTCCCATCATAAAAACCATTGAATCATGGCTTGATTGGGTGTGGCTCATTGTGATAAATGAAAAACTGAAAATAAAAATAATGGAGCATGAAAACTGATGGAGAAAACCAGGGCTAATGGAAGAAGAGTTTAAACCTTGAGCAGCATTAGCTGAGAGAGAGAAAGGGAGAGAGAGTTCTGAGTCAAAACAAGTAAAGGATCCAAAGGAACGGTTGGTAACTTTGGTTGTTTTCTTCTGTTTTTTATATTTTTTAATTTTTTTCTCTGGTGGGGGAGTGGTTGTGGAAGAAATTTGAGATGCTTCAGTCTAATTTAAGGTAAAAACTGTCATGAATCGAATAAGAAAAAGTAACAGCGATTGAAACAAAAATCATACAGTACTTTTACATTTTCCTGTTGGAAGTTAAAACATAAAAAAACAAACCTAAAAAACCACAAGCCACGGCATTTATGTAGCTCCGAGCCTCAATTGAATCAAGCCCAAGAACAATAATATTGAAATCATTATAAAAGTCAAGCTCTTTGTCCTCAATACGGCAAAAATGTGGTACAATATTCACACCAGCAACTCTTTCCATGACACGTGTTGCTGCCACTTCAGCCTTGGGCTTTCCAACATCTTCCAGTCTATAAAGGCAAGATCATTATTAAGAAACAGTTTCTTAGAGGAAATAGAATACGATGTGAAACTTAAATCACTGACAAGGAAAGTTAAACCAGAAGGAAGTTTTAAATTTTGCAACTGCAAGACTGCAACAGCATTGAATATCAAATGAGGTAAAATCGATTACAAATTTATGGATATGGTTAGCTAGTCGGTTGTCAGCTTCTTTCATGCATTCAATAAGGAAGAAAAAAGAGAAAGCAAATGATTTATCAGACAGATGCCAGAATCAAAATGCACACACTGCCAACACTAACATTTGGTAAAAATATTCTACTTTATGGATTGGCACCAGAATCCAAGTTCTATTGTCCCACCGAGTCGTATGGCAAGTTGCTGGTACCAAGTTTTCTTTATTCAATTATGACATAAATGAAACATGAAATTCTCGAGTAGTCTACTGAATGATGAATCCCCTTAATCAAGGGAATACTTTGGAACACAGCATGATATAGACAACTACCAATCTCTTGCAACAACACAGCCTTGAGAAATGGGTCTACTGGAAAACCTGAGTTTAAGCACCTCAAATCAGCTCATGAACACCACCCCATCAAAGATCCGACTTGACATTCAATTCAACCATTGTGTCACCCTTGCAGACTAATACCAATTACATCCCCCAATCCCTTGTTAATGAACATATGCTACAGAATCATCAATTAATGACTAAACGTGATTTAACAATGTAACTGAACACTGATAAGCATCTTCCGAGGGCATTTCCAAGGTAGCTGTCAACAATAAGCTATCTAAAAAGCCTATGGGTATACATATAAACGAGCCTGTACTTATATACACCATGTACATACATACATATAGAATTCATACCTGAAGAGAAATTGGCGATTGAGATTGGAGACCTCAATTCGGTCCATGTCTATGACTTCAAGATTTCGAAAACCCGACAAAGCCAAGTCCTTTAGTAGCTCACAGCCCAAACCACCCGCTCCAACGACCAACACTTTGGCATATTCTTGAAGATCGTCTCTCAACTACGCACGAAACACCAAAATATTGAACAAGAAGCATGTAAAATAAATACAAAAATCCATTTGTTATCTAATCCCGACCAACTGTTTGTGAAAATTCAACAGAGACAAAAAGATAGGGTACCTCAGGGCCTGGTTCGAAATTGGGGCCGACTAGATGGCCGGGCCTGAGGAGGAGCTTGTCGAGGTCTCTCGATCTGCTAACTTGCGCCGCTGAGTCCGCCATTGGAACACTCATTGATTTGGCTGAAAACCGCACTCAAATGCACACAGGACTGCACATTCAATTTTGAAGAAAGAACCCGTATACAGCTGGCGGCTTACTCCTTGCGCCTAGGGTGTTCACCTCTTAAACTGCACGCCCCTCCCTCAACTGATTTTTTCTTCTAAATATTCAGAAATTAAACTCATATATTTCTTTGTTCGTAAATGAATATCTTAAACACGTTCATATCATTGATTAAATTTGATAAAGATTTTTTAATATAAAATTTTACTTGAGATTTTTTTATTGATGAAAGAATTTAAAAGAAAACAGCTGTCAATATATATTATGTACGGCTAAATATTTTCATATTTGTCAAAATTATTTTATTTTACAAAAACATATTTATTTGAAGTACTTTTTCATGTTACTTGTTTTTTTTTTAATGATATTGGTAACTGTTAAATATATTATTCAAATTTTAAAAAATTATAAAAAAAATATTTAAAAGAGTTATATAAAAAAATAATACCAAAATTCAACTCTTTTTTTTTTTTGAAAGGTAAAATTTTTTTTTTTTTTTTTAAGGCGGGAGGAAAGATTCGAACTCGAATCATGAGCGGGTAAAAGAAACTTTCAACTCTCGTAGGAAAAATCGTCATTTTATCGTAATTTACTTTTATTACCATGTGTCATTAGATTCTATTAAGAAAGTCAAGGAAGTTTTTATCTACTTATTTTTTTTTGTTTTATAAAATAATCAAAATTACACTTTTATAATTTAATTTTTTAAAATATGAAGGATAAATATGTCAAATAAATAAAAAATTAAAAAAAAATAGTTACTGAAAAGTTTATTTTTTATTCCCAAACACAAAAAGATAACTTTCCTTTTCTTTTTTTTTTTTCCCTTAAATTAAACCTTAGACTTCGCACAGAAAAATAAATGTTCGTTTTATGTAAAATATTATGCATCTTTTTAACGACTCATATGAAAAGAAAAAAAAAATAAAAGGGACAGATAAAAACCAACTAGCTAGCTAAGAAGAATCAAAGGTTCCCTGCTTTAGCCAGCAAAACAATTCGCCTCATTAATTCTAGTTGTGGTTGCATTATGATCCAAATTTGGTTTTTGAACTTTCATCACACAGAGAGACTCGCAAAAACGAGCTTAAATTGAAAGATTATGGACGTCACAGCTGGGCTTCATACAAATCATACAATTTATAAGTAGACAAACAAAATTGCTATCTCCATACACATAAATACATATACAAATATATATACACACACACTAGTTTGAAGCACAGATATGATCACCCAATAATCTTGTATCCTTATTCTAAAGAATTAAATCGAATTTCCTATCGAATCCCAGTTCACTGCCTTTGCTCAGAAATCAGGATTATTTAACAAAATCTCTGCACAGTCTGCTCTCTCCAACAATCCTTTAAAGAAAAGACAATTTTCCTGCTATATTCTTCTTGAAAATGTACACTTCTAACAAATCCAATGAAGTCCTCCTCCTCAAGTCAGCAATCAAATAAAATGCCTCTCTTCATCAATGATTCTCATAGCGGTGTCCGAGATGCAGATGAATTTGAAATCCGGGCAGCCTCCCGCTTCAAAAACAAAGCATAGAGAAGCCCATTCCACTCATCAGGGACTCCGGGCAGACACCAATGGCTGCAATCCTGCCTGTGGGGAGGTGCAGGCCCTGAACTCGGGCCCAGATAGTATAGAGATAAATGACCATCTTTCCTTCGTGAAGTCATAATCGTAACATTTAATACGTCTAGCATCACTAAATTTGATGTGTTCGAACGAGCTGATAATACATCTAGGAACATGCTGTATTGGCCCCAAGTTTGTGGTGGCACTAATGAGGACCCCGTCTCCGGGAGGGTCTCCAAGTGGCAGCTTCCCCCATTTCTCCAATCACCACCTCTGCCCATTCCATGTAAAAATTGTTCAGTTCCTTAAACCATAATTTCTTGAGTATCAACACATTTTGGTAGAATAAAGAAAAGAAATAAAAAAATAAAAATAAAGAAAAATAGAAGAATATAAAAACTAGGAAAAAAAATTTGATGAGACGAACCTGAAATGAACGGGGGCGTATGTGCGGAAAAAAACCTGGGTCTTGCTTTTATTTACTTCACGTTGTATCCAGTCTAGCACGGTATCTAAGGACTTCTTGTATGCACTGTCAACTTCCATCTCCATCTTTATCTCGGCTCCTACTTGGAAGTAACAACCCCTGAAAAATTATGTTCAAATCTCTGAGGGTGAAAATTCCTACTTCTAGTATCAATCGAGCTGAACAATCAATCACAAGTGCAAGTATGTAAAGAAGACACAAGAATTTATGAACAAAACCCAAGGTAGGGTGAAAAATCACGATTCCTAAATGATAACCAAACAAGCTTCTTCTACTAGAATTATTAAGTTACAAGCTTCAAAAACAAAGTTCTCCAATTGTTTCCATGATCCATTGTGATGAACAATTGCCCGCATCCACAATGGACTAAGTCGAGTAGAAGACCGATATTCAAGCATACAACCTAACAGTTGGTACATACAGCAGTACTTGGAACTAAACAAAATGGGTTAGAGGCACAATTGCTTCTCTGTAACCAAGACTGGTTATAATTCTTCTTCATAATTAAAGATCATCCTTTGTACCCTGCTTTCACTCCATTAATGTGAGAGACATCTATATCAAAATTTGATATTTCCACATCAATTCTGAACCATTCATGTCAACAATTTCCATATCAAATTTTGACGAAGGTAATAGATGCCCATTTTGGTGCGTTCATTCCCATTGATTCAGTCTCTAGCAGCAATTGACGGTTCAATAGAAACAAGATTATGCATCTTAGTCCAAACAGCAGCTAGCTCCGAGATTTGACATAACTAGGTTGATAATTTCTAGTCAATTTGATCAGAAATAAAATCATGTTAAAGATTCCCCACCTGTTAAGAAAAATTTATGAGTGGCAGAAAGAAGTATAGAAGCTCAACACTAAGGGTGTGTTTGGATTAAGAATTTGGCGAGAGAAAAGAAAAAAGAAGGGAAAAGGAAAAAGAAGGGAAAAGCGAAAGGAAATATAAAATGCCAAATGCATGTTTTATTTGAGTGAATTAGAAAATATAAGAAATTAAAAGGCATTTATCAATAAATTAATTTTTTAATTTAATTATGTATATAATTTCTCAAACCCAATGCTTTTCGTTTTCATTTTCCTTTACAAACCAAACGAGAAGTAATTTTAAATCCCTATCCTTTTTTCTTTTTCGTTGACAAATCTTTGATTCAACACAGCCTAAAGCGAAAAAGGCAGTCTCCAAAAGCAGGGCTGTTGAAGGCAAAACCATATCACTAATAATGACATGGTCCAATCATGTATCCATTTCACTGCAAACATAGCAAAGTCCACTATGGAAGTCTTAGAATTCTGGTCATAACTAAATTATGATCCTCCAGACTCAGAGCAGTTTGTGATATCAATGACAGCATAGTTTAATTAGGATGATGATAAATGTGAGCTTCAGTGAAGAAATTATATTCACAGAATAAATATAACTTCAAAAGAGTTGCCCAGTTGAAAAGTTAATGCCTAAGCAAAAAAGGCCAATAGTGAAGTATTTATAAAACATCAAATTACCCTCTTACGGTCTTCTCATAGTTCCACCAATGTCCAGTGTTGAATACCAGCACATCAGCATCCCTCCACTTTGCAGAGCTCCAATCCATTTGATCCAATTTCAGGGTAGTTCGTATTTTTGGTGGAGCTCCAGTTGGAGGCCGGCTCTGCAGTACAAGGAATGGAGCCCTGTAGTACTCCACCGTGCAATTGTAGTCCATAAACTTGAACACCAAGAACCCTTTGTGCTTCGTGATCGGTCTCCCATTCACTTCATATATAGAATCCTTATTTGGAACTGCAGAAGAGAGCATGCATAGGAGGGACTCCCATTGGTTTCTTCCAATTGAGTCCCCAACAAACACTAGCCGCTTGTTCTGCAATTTCTCCAACATAATTTTTGCATCAAATCTGCTTCGGTCAATTATTATACGTAAGAACTAAGAACTCAATCCTGATGATTACTACTAAAAGCGTTACGTATAAAAAATGATCATGCAACTTAATCATAACCTTATGAAGCAGATTAAACATCTGAGAGAAGAAATTAAATTGTCGAGAAAATAGATATATATATACATATTAATTTAAGCAGTGAAGTTAAGATGAAAAACTAGAAAAAATAAAGAATAAAAAAAAGATTCTGAGAAGAAATTGAATTCTGTCTCTGTAGCTCAGAAGCTTCACATGTAGCATCATGAAAATTATCCATCAGTCAGGAGGGAAAATTCCAAAAAGGAAATAAGGAAACAAACAATTACATGGAAAAGGGGGGGGGGACCAAGAGAATCAAAAGAAAAGGAAACAAGGAAACAAACAATTAAATGGGAAAAAGAAGGGGGGGCGCTAGGAGCATCAAAAGAAAGGACAAAATCCATTAATCATTTGCGCAACAATTCAACAATGGCACTCGTGATTCAAGACACAGAAACTACAAGAACTGATCATGGTCAAGGCTTGTGACCCAGAAAAAATCATGTAGTTGTGGCTAATACACGATTCAGTCAGGTTTCAACAAAATAGCAGATGCTTGAGCGGAGCTTGCTGGGAAACTCATCCCGACAAGCAGTGTGATTTCTGATAATTTTAGGGCTGTTTCAGAATTTTATTCAGATTGGATTTTTGTCTCCTATATATAGGGACATGATGTACAACATCATTTAAGTTCAGATTAACGTTTTGTACGATTTGTGAGGCAGAAAAATAAAGAAAAAAAAAAAAGTGAGAAGAGTTATTCAAAGTTCTTTCTTTTCTTGTAATCCCTTTTTCCATTATTAGAGGTTGAGAATAAAAGATTTGATATGTGGACGTAAATAAGTTGTCAAACCACATAAATTTTGTATTCTTATCTAATTGGTTTTCTATTTGTTTGCTTGCATATTACTGCTAGAATTAATCCGAATTTCGCACAACAAGCATATAAACAATCAAACTCCAAAATCCACCTCATCAAAATTTCAAATATACTCAACCATTTGATTGCCAAAAAGGGAAAATAAGATAATTATAAAATAAATAAATAAAAGACAGGTAAAGAAATTTCAACCCAAAGAATCAGACACACAACTCATCAAAGTAATTGTATTGACTTAGTGGATAGGAGTTGCATACTAGTCTAAGTTTAAGATTGAAAATTCTATATACTTCCTTCTTCAATAATTTTCTCAGTTTCTAGGAAAACCAAATAACCTGGGCAAGTTGCAGGCTTTGGGCTGCCAGCGCCACTTGGTAAAGAAGAAATCTGGCCTGCCATTCTCAGAACACCTAAAACCATCGTCCAAAAACCTGCAATCTTGGGATTGGTACAATGGGTAGCTCTCATCCCACACCCAATCACCTTCAAACACATCACACCCACTGCCCTCTTTACTCAAAAACTCAACCATTCGATCCTCCACATGAGCGGACCCATTAAATTTCAGCCACACAAACGCCTCGGATTGTGTTGAAATTCGAAAACCTTTGGCCGCAGCTCTGTAATCCAAGTAAAAGAAGCAGAGAATAACACAAACAGTCACCAGAAAGAATCCTAGAATGCCCACAGAGGGCTCAAATAGTTTCAAACGCTTGAACTTCTTTAAGAAATCAAAGTGGGCAGGCCCTGGTTCCATCTCCTGCTGAGACGGTTTCTCGGACATTTGGGCTCAAAAGCTAAATTGGCTCGGAAGAAGAAGAAGAAGAAGAAGAAGTCAACAGAGAACTGGGTCTGAATCAGCTTTCCTTTTTGGCCTTTTTACTTGGTGTATGGGCAAAGATGGGTGTCAGTGAAGGACGGTACAGCATTCATGCATAGAAAAAAAAGACACACAAACCCACACCTTCCACTGCTCTGAGAGAGAGAAAGATTGGTCGGGTGAGAAAGAGAATGAATTGTGAATTACAATTTCTGAGAAGGTATGGCGACTGGTAACGAGGATTAAAAGTTGAAGGAATCTACGAGAGAGAAAGAAAGAGAGGGGGGGGGGGGGGCGGGGAGGGTGAGTTTGAGAGTGCAAATGGCAAGAAATGGTAGGGGTAACGGAAAAGTATAAAAAGCTTTTCTTTTCAGTCCGTTGGATTACCCCTTCTTCTTCCCTTTTTTTTTTTTTTTTTTTGTAGCTGTTTGGAATGTGGTTTAATTTTCTATAGTTGCTTTTATTATTATTTTTTTTCTAATTTGTAGGCAAAAAAATTAAAATCAAAAAATAAGATTAGTCAAATTGAATAATTAAAGCAGTACCGTGTTGACACTGTATTTCAAGATTTAGAGAATATATACAATCTTGACTCTTCTCTGGCGGAGTTTGTTTTTAGGATTCAAAAAGCTAAAATGAAAGATTAAATTATTTAAATATATTTTACAATTTTTTTAAATTTAATAAATATTTATATTTAGTTTTTTACGTAAATTATGTTTTAAAATTATTAAGTTCGAGTTTAAATTTAAAAAAGTAAAAATTTTTAATTTTTGTTACTTGAAGCCAAGTTTAAAATATGGCCCCGTTTGACATACTAACAATCTCTATAAAACTCTATAAATCTCTAACAACTCATTTACCTTTAATTTTTTCACTATCACTAATTTTAAAAAATTCTAATATTTTACTAAAAAAATAAAAAAATCTGAAAGTAGGTTAACCGAATATATAAATTTTTTTATACAATCATGTTCTTCATGTCTAAAGCTTTCAAATGAGTACCATTATCTTTATGTCGAAAGCTTTCAAATGAGTACCATTATCGCTATTTTTTGTGAATTTTTTTGAATCCGTATGAACGATTTTTTAAATCTATTCTCACGGTTTGTTACTTTTTAAAAAAAAATTTAAAATTAACTCCAAATTATATTTTATCTCAATTTATTTTATTTTTTCAACGCCTATGTAAAAACCAAGTAAATTTATTTAAAAAAAAAAAAAAGTAAGAAACAGAAACTCCTTTTGGAAAAAAAAATAAATAAATAAAGAGAGAAACAACTACTTTTTACTATCTACGCGCGGTAAAAGGGTCTGGGTTTTTATAATTAACCGACCGGGAGGAGAATCGAGTGCAACAGTGCAAGTAACGTTAATTATAAAAGGGTCTGGCTATTCACTTTTGCAGCTGCCAACAAAACTTTGTAATAAATAAACCATTAAATGTTCGACACGTGACCAAGAAACATGGGATAAGGCACAGATCGTGCGAGGTCTACGTGAGCGGCGTTGGTGTGGGAAGAAGTATATACCATGAGGTTGTCTCCTCCGCATCTCTTCCACGAACTCCCCCTTTAATTGGCTTGAGGTAAATTATAATTTTTGAAATTGTAATTATTATTTATATTTTTAAATTTTATTATAAATTTACCTCGTATTCAGTAAGAAGATTAGCGATCTTATACTATCGAGTCAATACCATGACATTCTGAACATAATACAGACAAATTTAATCATTATAAAAATTCATAAATGAGTCTAAATTATAAACTTTCAGGTTCAATTATATCATTATATCAAATCATCTCAAATGTCAAAATTCTAGGATTAGAACGTCAATAAGGAACTCTAAAATCTCATTGTAATGATCCGGTAGTTAAAATAAATTAAAAGTATCATAATAACATATATTTAAATTATGACTACCAGTTAACTATAAGTATTAGAGTGTAAAAAAATTTGATGAGATCTTTAATTGATGTGCTTGACCAAATTCGAGAGTGTGTCTCACGTGGTCAGGAGAGGGTTCGTCATGAGAGAGTTCGTCATGAGAGAGTTCAGGGTCGTTAGTGTCTTGAGTTCAGCGATCCATTGTATACTCCTAAGAAGAAAGATTGCCGCTCGACCGATATTCGGCCGAATGCCCCTTCGACGGTTAAGTTAATACATATACAAAGTGAAGGCAGGTTAAGGAGAATATTTTTTATGGAATTCTTACCTAGTATCTCACACTTACCTATCTCCTTTTGTGTCTTATGTATTTATAGATTCTCTGGCACATGTCGTCTATGTCTGATAATTATGAGCAATAGAGCGGTGATGGGTGAAATCACACTGTATGGTCGGCATAGACGTGATCGAAGTCATAATCTGTAGTTGATACAAACATATTCTCTAAGGTCTTTCATTAATACAATGTGAAAGACTACCACTCTCTCAACCACCAAACTGTCCCCATTCTCGACATACGCCACGTGTCCAAGTTAGATGTATAACATATATTAGAAATTCCCCCTCCGAATATATATACTAATTGAAAGAACCCAATTAAATTAAGAGAGAATTTGTAATATGACTAAATGTAATATAAAAAATTAATAAAGTATTTTATGTTTTTTTATCAAACCTCAAAGAGTAATTAATGCAATTTATCTATTAGTTTATTTGAGTTGAAAAAACAAAAATAAATAAATAAAATTAGACATGCTTGAGAGTTGGGATGCTAATATTAAAAAAAAAAAAATTAAAATTGACAACCAAGAAAAGCTCACATGCACTCATCTAATGGCGTAAATTAATAAAGAGGGTTAATAAGTAGGCCAAAAGAGGAGAAAGTGATTAAATTTAATAAATTTTAGTAGGCAATTACAAAACAACAACCTATCATACTCGTCACTGTAAACCATAAAGTTATTAAAAAAAAAAAAACTCCAAATATATTCGTGCAAAATAGCACGAGAATGGCAGTTGAAGTTATATAATGAAAGGTACTCTAATTTTTTAAATAAAACGTTAGCACATAATCTTTTTTTATTTATTCAACAGAATTGCTTTGCTAAAAACTATAAACTTAATTTTCATGTAATGGCTTATCACTAGGGATGTACGCGGGGCTTATTGTTGTTGGAGTTATTATCAAAATTTTAAAAGTTTTGAAAATGTAATTAAATTATTCAATTAAGCAAGTTGAACGTTAATTTTAATTTGATCGACGGTTTTATGAAAAATAATTTATCAACGAAAATTTTATAATTTAAGAGTTTAAGATAATGTTGGTAAATTATAATTAAGCTCATTTAAAAATGTATGACTGCCGATAATTCTAACATTTGCCTTTTTCAATCCTCTTTTTTTTTTGTATCTAGAAATCAAATATATTTTCTTATGCTTAACAATTTGAGCATACTTCATAAGTTGAGCATACTTCAATGCGCATGCATTTGTGCCTTTCTATTTTTCTGTAGGGGTGCACATATAAGTAGTTTTTAATTAAACGCATTTGTTAACGAGTGATCTGAGACACCCATTAAGAATCAATGAGAATATGTTATTTATTTATTTTTATGTTAATCTAAGGAAGTTAAAAAAGTTTAATAAATTTTAAGAAAGAGTGTATTAGTTATATTAATTATAATTATTACTTTTTAAGATAAAGTTACAAAATTGCCTATACAAATAAATTTCTACTTTTATCTTGCTTCATTTTCTTTTCGTCCAATGTCATGATTTATTCAACAGAAAATAATTTTCACACAAGTATATAATTTTATATTTTACACATTTATTTGAATTTATTTTTGCATATACTTTTACTTGTAATGTGGGAGTTTTATTTGTTTTGATGATTTTACTTCAGAAAAGAATTATGGGTAATGTTGTAATTTTATCTTAAGAAGAAAAAAAAGTAACTTATCAGCTAATGTAGTTAAACCCCTCTCTTTTTTTTTTTTCCTAATTCTACCACCCATAATATTTATCAGATCATTATTAGGAAGTGTGATAGTTTTATTCGCTTTTAATAGGTACTCCGTGGGCACCAACCCATAGTATTAAATTGTGTTCCCACACTGAATTTTTTTTAAACAGTGAAACCAAGCAAAATTAAGTGGCTGATTTAGAGCCTATTTGGAGACTAAAAAAAATAAAAAAGTACTAAAAGTTATATTTTGTAATTTTTGGTGGGTTTGGTAGAACCATAAAATTTCTCACTTTTTCTGCTTTGTTACAGTAATTTATTCCACAAAAAATTTTACTTAACACACAAAAATTACTATTTTTTTGTCCTGCCACAGTAAAAAGTTTACCAAATATACAAAAAGTTACTACTTTTCTGCTCTGCTACAGTAAGAAGTTTACCAAATACCTAAAAGTTATAAAAAAATTACTAAAAATTACACTTTATTCCACAAAACAAATCAAAAATTATAACTAGTAACTTTTAACTAAAAATTACTAAAAATACTAAAATTTGCGATGCCCAACACCCCCTTAGTTTGATTTGAGGAGATGAAGGCCCCGTTTGGATGGGCAAAAATCGGTAAAAAATTATCAAAAAGTTATTTTTTGAGTGTTCGGTAAAATACTAATTTTTGTTATTTTTTTAGTTTACTCAATTCAAAAATTATTAAAAGTTACTAAAAATTATCAAAAGTTATTAGGAATTGCCAAAATTTGTTAAACATTTTACCAAACATCCAAAACTTGTAAAAAAAATATATATATTAAAAATTATTAAAAATTACTACTTGTTTAACTAAATATACTAAAAATTATAATTAGTAATTTTTGACAAAAAATACTAAAAATTATTAAATTTTAGACTTTCAAACAATACCAAAAAAGGGGCTTGGCGGGTTTGAGAGTAATATGGAAATAGAAAAAGGTCGCATTTGGAGTTTTGAAAAAATTTAAAAAAAAATTAAAAGTTGATATAAAAAGTGATGTGTGGCGAAATTTGATTAAAAAAATTAAAAAACTTTCAAAAATTTTTAAATTTTTTAAAATTTTGGAGCTTCAAATATTGTAAAAAAAAAAATCAAAAATTGATATAAAAAATAATACATAAGAAAATTTGATTAAAAGAAAAATTAAATACTTTTTTAATTTTTTTTAAATTTTCAAAAATTTTGGAACTTAAATATAACTAAAAGAGCTCACGGAAATGTTACTCGAGATCGCCTACATGATAATGGGTGTATTTAAAATTGTATAAAATTATAAAAATTAATATCTCGTATTTTGTGCAGTGAGTAAAGAATTTAAATTTATTAGTTCGTAATTTGTAATTGTAAAAATTTGTATAATTTCATAAAAATTTATTTTAACTTTAAACAGACCCAATATCTTTCATGAGAAGTTTGATTTATTGTAGTGGCAATCATTGCCCTAATGGTTCTTCTAAGTTCAACCTAGATGGCCATATGGGACCAGCGGCCAGGTTCAGTTCAGTGCGTTGATCGTTTAAATCTGGATTTTTTTTTTCATGTTAATAAAACAAAAAATTTTAAAAATCTTATCCAAAAAACCATTATTTATTAATATATTGTTAACAAAATCACAAAGTGAAATTATAATTTCAACGTAACAAAGCTAAAATTACAAAATGAGATTGCGATTCTTGTTGCTTAGGCTACTTTGAGTGTGGACGAACATCACCCAGCCGTCTCCTGCACCGCCGTGATCACCGCCACTTCAACGTCGGACCTACGTTAGTCGGTCCCGACGTCGCTGGACCCAGGAGTGCATTCCTCATCTGCGCTGGTATCTCCATTTCCTGTATGTTGTCCGTTTGTGTGTAGATATATATATGTTAGGTGTGTTTGAAATAATAAAAAAATGAGTTAAAAGCTCTATTAGGAGTTAAAAAAATTTTGAAAAATGACGAAAAATACTGAAAAATTTTAAAAATTATTCACTTTTTTTTTTCATTATACGAATAATGAACCCATAACTTATCTCACTTTAGATAAAGTGAGATACGTTGTGAGTTCGAAATTCGTATAATAAAATAAAAAATAAATTATTTTTAAAAAATTTTATAAAATTTCAGTAAAAATTAGTGCGCCAAAGCACTCATAATATATTTGCTTAATTTAGTGTCTCTTTCTTTTTTTTGCTTGAAACCGTAATTTCATGCCACGATGTTATTTTACCATTTCATAAAAAAAATATTTTGGCAAATAAGTTTCCCATATGACTTTTTTTTCTAATTTTTTTTATATCTTTAATAATAAGACAAGAAAAAAGATCTTAAATTTGTCAAATAAAAAAAGAAAAGAAAAAAAGTGAAATTAATTATTAATTGTTATTTTTGTTATCAATTAAATAAAATATTTGTTAAATTCATATAAATTCAAATTAATAGCGCATAAAGTTTAGTTTAGAAATAAATATGCTACAAAAATAAATAGCCAACATTGCACTTCATTAATTGACTTAATTCAGTTTAGCTCAACATATTTTTAATTATTTACTACGAAATTTTTAATTTTTGTAAAGAATTTGTCTATCGCAAAAAAAAAAAAAAAAAAAATTATATTATGGGTGTGTTTGGAGTCCTAAAAAAAATAAAAAAAAACCAATGGATAAAATTGATGTGATGTAAAAATGATAGGTGACAAAATGTGATTGGAGGGATTTGAAAACTTTTTAAATTTTTTGAAGTTTTTTTATTTTTTTTGTGACTCCAAACGAGTCCTATATATGTATTTTTTTTCATTTTCGTCGTGATTGTTATGGCTCCGCCGATATATGTGAGAGAAACAAATTCGAATATACGAATAACAATTCTGAACAAATATGGTCAATTTACTTCTTTCAATACAACACTCGATTAACCTTGATTGAAGGGTTGGATAGGAATTAGAATATATATATATAAAAAAAAAAGAAAATTCATATCATTCATCAGGAAGGGAGAAAAAAATTAAATATCCAAATCGAAGAGAAAGCAAGTACAGCTAGCAGCTCTTTCAAGAGTTACAATGATAATGAAATCAATTAATTAATTAATAAATAAATAATGGTAGAATTACAAGAGGGATTGGATGTGGAATTCAAGGAAAATCCTCCAAAGCAAGTGTCCCCCCCATCACTTGCATTTTGTCTTGGGATGGAATTAGTCATGAACAGCATTGCGTATCAGTTATGCAGATGTTAATGCATGGTTGGTTTAATTACATTCCCCCCCCCCCCAAAAAAAATCCATTTATTTTACACCAAACAAAACTAATTATTATTATTATTATTATTATTGTTATTATTATTATTATTACTACTGTGAAGGCTGTAAATTAAGTTGCTTTAGGTGAGTTTGGCTCGCCACCCCCCCCAAAATAATTTTTAACAAAATTTTCTAATTTTTTTCAAATTTTTTCACCTAACATAAAACAAATTTTCTGTAACTTTTATTAACTTTCTCCAACTTTCTTTAATTTTTTCAAACTTTTATAAATTTTTACTAAACTCTCAACTACCAATTAAAGTGTCAGGTGTCAAAAAAAAGTGTAAAGTTGTACCTTTTGGTATGCTTAAACATCCCCTTATTATTATTATTATTATATTAAAAATTTTTAAAAATGTTTATTTTAACACTATCATACTTTAATGCGAATTTTTATATAGCCTCGAGCTTGACTCAATAAAGAATAATTTAGGCTCAAGATCAGTTCGTGAATAATTTGATTAAATCAAAATGACGTCATTTTAGTCTAAAAATATAGTAAATAAAATATTATAAAAAAGATATAATAAAAATATTATTAAAAAATATATATTATTTTATCAAACTAGCTCTCTAACTTTTTTAGACTTAAGTTCGAATTTAAATAAGTTATAAATCAAACTTGATTTGAACTCGTTTCATTTTAGTCAAGAAATGAGCTCGAACTGAGTTTTTTTTGGAGTCAAACTCAAATAAGTCGCAAATAATTTGATTTGTTTTCAACTCTGACAGTCGTGTTTAAAAATGAAACCTATTTAATGGGTAAAAATAATATTCTTAATCCGCTCAGCTGCACCAAGTTACTACCCCTAATAAGAATAATGGATTAATGAAACTTCTGTAAATAAATACATCTTAGTGAATTTTTTAATTTTAAGTAAATAGACCCCAAAAAAATATATCATTTTAATATTTTTTTAATATAAAATTTTTATTGCATAACGCTGTGCAAAAAAAAAAAAAAAAAAAAAAGTTCAAGTCCATATTTGGTTATAATTTGTTCTTATTTATTCAATCTCCCATATTCTTAATCAGAGAAGCCAAAAAAAAAAAAGGGTACAAAAATTCAACGGCATGAATGATTTAAACTATAAATAGTTTTTTTTTTGGGGGGGGGTCTTTTCAAGTGAAATGTGTATTATCAGAAAAGGACATCAAGAAAAGAGGAAGTCTAGGTAATATTGGATTGTTGAAACTTTGAAACTCTACCGTGCCAATTGATTGGGTAGTCGCTATCCCCAAAAAATGGAATCAAACACGCAACCGTCGGGTCAGGGGAGATGATCAGAATTGGTGTCCAAGCCGCATCCACCGACGTCAATGCCGGCTGTATTTCTTCTGGGCAATTTGTTGGGCATTGAAGATGTCCCCACACGAGACTTTGATAGATGCAAATTGGGTCATGACCGTGACAGCACGTTTAATGAAAACTTTGTTTAAGTCCTCAGTCAAGAACAATCTCAAATTTCGGGGCTATCTTTGAGAATCATGGACTTAGTTCTACCGCTTGTCATGGCCATTTAGAAGGCTATCTTTGAGAAGATCATGGACCTAGTTCTATTGCTTGTCATGGCCATTTAGAAGTTGATAAATAGGTGACTGATGAATGTTTTGCCAGTTGCTCTTGATGGCTGGAAAGAAAACGATTGATTGTTGTCATCAATTGACCGCGATTATTTTGCATTTGAAAATTGGACAATTAACGTGAAAATACAAAGACAAAATAATTATTAAAAGGATCCGAGGTATGTCTAGTGCACAGTTATATTGGATGGTGGTCAAGTGTTATTTGAGCCATTGGATTTCTTTGGTGGTCAAGTGTAATTTTTTAACCGTTAACAAAATTTAGTGCATGAAAGAGGGAATCAATGAGAGAGATTGAAAGAAAAAAAAAAATAAATAAATAAAAGAACCCTAACTTAAATGAGAGCCATTAGATTTCATCCAAGGAAATTCACGAGCTCAGATCACACTTAACCACCATTCGGTGCAACTGTGCACCAGACATAGCCCAGATCCATGTTAAAATGAGAGATTGCAACTAATTAAAAATACGTTGCTGCACCCATAGAAAAGATTGGTTCCTCCTTATATTAGATATCTTTCTTATGACCTAGCTATGTTGCCACTCGCGAGAGCTGTTTTAGCCCCACCCATTGAGGCATTCCAGATAGGAATGCCATCCTAGTACAAAATAAGTGGGAAACTACTTGCATAGAGCTTTCTGAATCCACCAACGGATAACATCAAATTCTTACCCTCTCAAGCCAGCTGAAGGCTGGAAAGATTAGCAAGCAATTTCCACAGATATATTTTCTCCCATAAAATAGAAACATTTACCCTCTCAAGCCAGCTGAAGGCTAGAAAGTTTAGCAAGCAATTTCCCACAGATATATATATTTTCTCCCATAAAACAGAAACGCATACAAGAAGAATCTGCACCCAGGCATTATCAATCAGGATAGCTGTACATGTCACAAAAAGATATAGTTGCATATTGACACTGTGGAATCCAATGAGCCATTTGTAACCTAGTTATGAAAAAAAAAAAAAAAAGAATTCTGCACTGTGAGCAAGGGCGAACCTAGGATTTGTAATTAGTGGGGGCAAAAGTATAATTTTAAAGTGAATGGGAAAAAATTAAAAAAACAGTGGGGGCAAAAGTATAAAAACAATGGGAGCAAAAGTAAAATTTCTGAATAAATGTAAACAAAAATAGTTAAGTCTTTTTTTTTCTTTTTTTGGTAATTAAAATATAGTAAAAATATCTTAGTGTAATTTTTTTAAGTTGGCCCTCCAATTGCCCTCACATGGATCCACCCTTGATTGTGGAGTTAACGCAAACTTAACCTACTTATAGAAAAGTTATTTCCAGGTTTGAACCTGCTACTCCTAAGTCGCAGTGGAACAGTCATATTATTTTTCCATATAGTTAATGGAATCAATCTCTTTATGGAGGAATGAAAATATTAATGGAATTAATCTCCAGTGCAAATAGCTACATCAGTTAGTAAAGTACTCAGAGGAGGATACAGAGAAAATACATTATCATCAATCCATGTAAACATCATATAGAGTATTATTAAGGTAATGACACTACAGATTCCCAATAGCTGAACGCCCCAACAAAGAACAGCCTAAACACATCTTCTTCCACTTGCAGCTCTTTATTCAAAACCAATTATGAGAAGGCGCCTTTCAAGACAAATATTCGAAAGCTATTTTACCCCCACCACCAATGTCCAACTGCGGTCCTAAGCACCATGTCATCAACAAATCAACAAATCACTCTCAAATTTAGTTATCTAAATAAATGAGATACTCAAATTGTGTCTACAAGATTTCACTGATCCATTTTGGGTTGAGACTAATCCTCAACAATGCACAAAATCAAAACTATACCACATCTCCACAAGCCCTAGTGACATAACAACACCTAGTCCCCCACCCTAACCAACTCCCCCCCCCCCCAAAAAAAAACCCAAAAAAAAAAAGTTACAAATATTTTGCATGGCCTGACCACCCAAAAAAAAAAAAAAAGCAAAATTTATTAATTGCAATCACATCAGCTAACATTTCACCCAAAAAAAAAAAGTATTGTTTTTAAGTCACATTAATGTGAAAAGTTTTGTATTTAAGTCATACTTTTGAGTGGGTCTCACGGGTTTGTTTTAAATATAATTTATAATATGACTTAAATACCCTTTTTCTATAATTAATTGAGAAGAAGTTGCCGAAAATTATGGAACCGAGAATCACATTTTTCGTTTTTGTTTAATTCCTTATAAATCGCGTGAAGATATAGTGAGATAAAAATCTGTTAAAGGATTATATACGAAGGAATACACACGGATTACGCAAGTTTGTGCTGTGAGATTAACGTCGGTCGAAGTAATATATACGGATCTGGATTACGTATTTAAACACATGACTGCGGTACTGCTTTTTTTATGATGCAAACTCGTTCAAAAACAGTATCGCATGATTCTTTCATGCAAACATCACATTTAAACACAGCAAACATCACATTTAAACACAAAAATAGTTAACATATCAAATGAATGACCGACAGTACCGCATGTGTGACAGTATCACATGTCTGCGGTACTGTTTTTTTTAGGAAGAATGCTCGTTCAAAAACAGTACCGCATGACTCTATCATGCAAACATCACATGTAAACACAAAAATAGTTCACTTATCAAACGAATGACCGACAGTACCGCATGTGTGACAGTACCATATGTCTGCGATACTGTTTTTTTTAGGATGCATGCTCGTTCAAAAACAGTACCGCATGACTCTATCATGCAAACATCACATGTAAATACAAAAATAGTTCACATATCAAACGAATGACCGACAGTACCGCATGTGTGACAGTACCACATGTCTGCGGTACTGTTTTTTTTAGAATGCATGGTCGTTCAAAAACAGTACCGCATGACTCTATCATGTAAAGAATGGTGCTGTTTTAATGAGGTACTGTTTTATTATGCGGTACTGTTTATTATGCGGTACTGTTTTATTATGCGGTACTGTTTTATTATTTGGTACTATTTTTTATGCGATACTGTTTTTATGCGATAATGTTTTATTTTGTGGTACTGTTTTTTATGTGGTATTATTTTATTATGTGGTACTGTTTTCCTAAATAGTTTTGATTTTGTTTCAAAAAATCAGTTTTGCTTGTTTTGTAAAGAAGATGGAAAGTCGTGAAATTAGGTTTTTCTCAAACAGTTTTGATTTTGTTTCCAAAAATCAGTTTTACTTGCTTTATAAAGAAGATGGAAAGTCACAGAAGTTATGAGTAAAGTGTGCACTATTTTCGGATAAAACTGACAGTTTTGAAATGTGGTGAAAAACGCGTGATATCTTTTTTTCTCTTTTGTTGTAAGTGTGACTTATTCACAAGTAAATTTTTTTGGTATGACTTAAATCATTATAAGTACATAAATAGTGACCGGTTTCCAAAAATCTCATTTTATTTTAACTTCAAACAGACCCAATATCTTTCATGAGAAGTTTGATTTATTGTGGCGGCAATCATTGCCCTTATGGTTCTTCTAAGTTCAACCTAGATGGCCATATGGGACCAGCGGCCAGGTTCAGTTCAGTGCGTTGATCTTTTAAATCTGGAATTTTTTTTTTTCATGTTAATAAAATAACAAATTTTAAAAATCTTATCGAAAAAACCATTACTTATTTGTTAACAAAATCACAAAGTGAAATTATAATTTCAACGTAACAAAGCTAAAATTACAAAATGAGATTGCGATTCTTGTTGCTTAGGCTACTTTGAGTGTGGACGAACATCACCCAGCCATCTCCTCCACCGCCGTGATCACCGCCAGTTCAACGTCGGACCCACGTTAGTCGGTCCCGACGTCGCTGGACCCAGGAGTGCATTCCTCTTCTGTGCTGGTATCTCCATTTCCTGTATGTTGTCCGTTTGTGTGTAGATATATATATGTTAGGTGTGTTTGAAATAATAAAAAAGTGAGATAAAAGTTCTATTTGGAGTTAAAAAAATTTTGAAAAATGATAAAAAATACTAAAAAATTCTAAAAATTATTCACTTTTTATTTTATTATACGAATAATGAATCCATAACTTATTTTACTTTACCTCATTTTATCTCATTTTTTTCGTTCCAAACATGCTCAAAATAAGATAAAGTGAGATACGTTGTGAGTTCGAAATTCGTGTAATAAGATAAAAAATAAATTACTTTTAAAAAATTTTAGAGAATTTCAATAAAAATTAGTGCGCTAAAGGCACTCATAACATATTTGCTTAATTTAGTGTCTCTTTCTTTTTTTTTGCTTGAAACCGTAATTTCATGCCGCGATGTTATTTTACCATTTCATAAAAAAAAAAATTTGGCAAATAAGTTTTCCCACGTGACTTTTTTTTTTCTAATTTTTTTATATCTTTAATAATAAGACCTAAAAAATCTTAAATTTGTCAAATTAAAAAAAGAAAAGAAAAAAAGTGAAATTAATTATTAATTGTTATTTTTGTAATCAATAAAATAAAATATTTGTTAAATTCATATAAATTCAAATTAATAGCGCATAAAGTTTAGTTTAGAAATAAATATGCTACAAAAATAAATAGCCAACATTGCACTTCATTAATTGACTTAATTCAGTTTAGCTCAACATATTTTTAATTATTTACTACGAAATTTTTAATTTTTGTAAAGATTTTGTCCATCGCAAAAAACAAAAAAAAATATATATATATATATATATATTATATTATATTTTTTTCATTTTCGTCGTGATTGTTATGGCTCCGCCGATGTATGCGAGAGAAACAAATTCGAATATACGATTAACAATTCTGAACAAATATGGTCAATTTACTTCTTTCAATACAACACTCGATTAGCCTTGATTGAAGGGTTGGATAGGAATTAGAATATATATATAAAAAAAAAAAAGAAAATTCATATCATTCATCAGGAAGGGAGAAAAAAATTAAATATCCAAATCGAAAAGCAAGCAAGTACAGCTAGCAGCTCTTTCAAGAGTTACAATGATAATGAAATCAATTAATTAATTAATAAATAAATAATGGTAGAATTACAAGAGTGATTGGATGTGGAATTCAAGGAAAATCCTCCAAAGCAAGTGTCCCCCCCATCACTTGCATTTTGTCTTGGGATGGAATTAGTCATGAACAGCATTGCGTATCAGTTATGCAGATGTTAATGCATGGTTGGTTTAATTACATCCCCCCCCAAAAAAAATCCATTTATTTTACACCAAACAAAACTAATTATAATTATTATTATTATTACTGTGAAGACTGTAAATTAAGTTGCTTTAGGTGAGTTTGGCTCGCCAACCCCCCCCCCCCCCCCAAATTTTTATCAAAATTTTCTAATTTTTTTCAAAATTTTTCACCAAACATAAAACAAATTTTCTTTAACTTTTATTAACTTTCTCAAACTTTCTTTAATTTTATCAAACTTTTATAAATTTTTACTAAACTCTCAACTACCAATTAAAGTGTTGGGTGTCAAAAAAAAGTGTAAAGTTGTACCTTTTGGTATGCTTAAACAACCCCTTATTATTATTATTATTATTATTATTATTATTATTATTATTATATTAAAAATTTTTTAAAATGTTTATTTTAACACTATCATACTTTAATGCGAATTTTTATATAGCCTCGAGCTCGACTCAATAAAGAACAATTTAGGCTCAAGATCAGTTCGTGAATAATTTGATTAAATCAAAATGACGTCATTTTAGTCTAAAAATATAGTAAATAAAATATTATAAAAAAGATATAATAAAAATATTATTAAAATATATATATTATTTTATCAAACTAGCTCTCAAACTTTTTTAGACTTGAGTTCGAATTTAAATAAGTTATAAATCAAACTTGATTTGAACTCGTTTTATTTTAGTCAAGAACTGAGCTCGAATTGAGTTTTTTTTGGAGTCAAACTCAAATAAGTCGCAAATAATTTGATTTGTTTTCAACTCTGACAGACGTGTTTAAAAATGAAACCTACTCAATGGGTAAAAATAATATTCTTAATCCGCTCAGCTGCACCAAGTTGCTACCCCTAATAAGAATAATGGATTAATGAAACTTCTGTAAATAAATACATCTTAGTGAATTTTTTAATTTTAAGTAAATAGACCCCAAAAAAATATATCATTTTAATATTTTTTTAATATAAAATTTTTATTGCATAACGCTGTGCAAAAAAAAAAAAAAAAAAAAAAAAAAGTTCAAGTCCATATTTGGTTATAATTTGTTCTTATTTATTCAATCTCCCATATTCTTAATCAGAGAAGCCAAAAAAAAAAAAGGGTACAAAAATTCAACGGCATGAATGATTTAAACTATAAATAGTTTTTTTTTTTGGGGGGGGGTCTTTTCAAGTGAAATGTGTATTATCAGAAAAGGACATCAAGAAAAGAGGAAGTCTAGGTAATATTGGATTGTTGAAACTTTGAAACTCTACCGTGCCAATTGATTGGGTAGTCGCTATCCCCAAAAAATGGAATCAAACACGCAACCGTCGGGTCAGGGGAGATGATCAGAATTGGTGTCCAAGCCTCATCCACCGACGTCAATGCCGGCTGTATTTCTTCTGGGCAATTTGTTGGGCATTGAAGATGTCCCCACACGAGACTTTGATAGATGCAAATTGGGTCATGACCGTGACAGCACGTTTAATGAAAACTTTGTTTAAGTCCTCAGTCAAGAACAATCTCAAATTTCGGGGCTATCTTTGAGAATCATGGACTTAGTTCTACCGCTTGTCATGGCCATTTAGAAGGCTATCTTTGAGAAGATCATGGACCTAGTTCTATTGCTTGTCATGGCCACTTAGAAGTTGATAAATAGGTGACTGATGAATGTTTTGCCAGTTGCTCTTGATGGCTGGAAAGAAAACGATTGATTGTTGTCATCAATCGACGGCGATTATTTTGCATTTGAAAGTTGAACAATTAACGTGAAAATACAAAGATAAAATAATTATTAAAAGGATCCGAGATATGCCTAGTGCACAGTTGCATCAAATGGTGGTTAAGTATGATTTGAGCCCTTGGATTTCTTTGGTGGTCAAGTGTAATTTTTTAACCGTCAACAAAATTTAGTGCACCAAAAAGGGAATCAATGAGAGAGATTGAAAGAAAAAAAAAATAAATAAAAGAACCTTACTTAAATAAGAGCCATTAGATTTTATTTAAAGAAACTCACAGGCTCAAATCACACTTGACTACCATCCAGAGCAATTATGCACCGGACATAGCTCAGATCCTTGTTAAAATGAGAGATTGCAACTAATTAAAAATACGTTGCCGCAATCTTCCAACCAAGAGGCACAAAATAGAAAAAGGATTCAAATATATATATATATGTATATATATAGTTTTCTATTTATCAACAGATAATGTGGGCGCTCCCTGTTCACCTTTCTTTAACAACAGAGAAAACCTATACTAGCAGAATTAAAAATAAACATTCAGAACATATTGCAATAAAACTGGTACGATGACTTGGGTAATATGTAAGCTCTTTAACTAAAACTTGGAGCCAACTACATAGATCATCAGTCTTCAAATAGTTGGCATCTACGCAAGACCATATCCTAAGCCCTGCCATTTACCTTCGCATCTGGGCTGCTATATCCTTGGACAAAGTGGGGCATTGTTTGAGTACATTTACCCTCACTTACTGCATCCCAGAACAGCAAAGCAATGTGAATTCAATCAGCTTGAGTCTTCACAGGAGGGACTATTATAATTGGAAAAAAAATTATTTCTTTACCTTCGTCTTTTTCTTACAAAAATCAAGCTCAATAGCTTCCATCTGGAGGCTCTCTAAAATTCCCTCCTTTTGATCAGTCTCTATTATTGACATTGGAAGCAAACCATCAACAAACTAAAACTTAATGTTGCACTCCTGCTTAGCCAAGACAGTCAAGAAAAAACCAACTGCTTTAAATTTGCCAATTGACGATAATCAAAGGAGAATTGACCCATAGAAAAGATTGGTTCCTCCTTATATTAGATATCTTTCTTATGACCTAGCTATGTTGGCCCTCGCAAGAGCTGTTTCAGCCCCACCCATTGAGGCATTCCAGATAGGAATGCCATCCTAGTACAAAATAAGTGGGAAACTACTTGCATAGAGCTTTCTGAATCCACCAACGGATAACATCAAATTCTTACTCTCAAGCCAGCTGAAGGCTAGAAAGATTAGCAAGCAATTTCCACAGATATATTTTCTCCCATAAAATAGAAACATTTACCCTCTCAAGCCAGCTGAAGGCTAGAAAGTTTAGCAAGCAATTTCCCACAGATATATTTTCTCCCATAAAACAGAAACATATTCAAGAAGAATCAGCACCCAGGCATTATCAATCAGGATAGCTGTATATGTCACAAAAAGATATAGTTGCATATTGACACTGTGGAATCCAATGAGCCATTTGTAACCTAGTTATGAAAAAAAAAAAAAAAAAAAAAAGAATTCCGCACTGTGAGCAAGGGCGAACCTAGGATTTGTAATTAGTGGGGGCAAAAGTATAATTCTAAAGTGAATGGGAAAAAAATTAAAAAAACAGTGGGGGCAAAAGTGTAAAAACACAGGGAGCAAAAGTAAAATTTCTGAATAAATGTAAACAAAAATAGTAAAGTCTTTTTTTTCTTTTTTTGGTAATTAAAATATAGTAAAAATATCTTAGTGTAATTTTTTTAAGTTGGCCCTCCAATTGCCCTCACATGGATCCACCCTTGATTGTGGAGTTGAGCAAACTTAACCTACTTATAGAAAAGTTGATTCCAGGTTTGAACCTGTTACCCCTAAGTCGCAGTGGAACAGTCATATTATTGCTCCATATGGTTAATGGAATCAATCTCTTTATGGAGGAATGAAAAAATTAATGGAATTAATCTCCAGTGCAAATAGCTACATCAGTTAGTCAAGTACTCAGGGGAGGATACAGAGAAAATCCATTATCATCAATCCATGTAAGCATCATATAGAGTATTATTAAGGCAATGACACTACAGATTCCCAATAGCTGAACGCCCCAACAAAGAACAGCCTAAACACATCTTCTTCCACTTGCAGCTCTTTATTCAAAACCAATTATGAGAAGGCGCCTTTCAAGGCAAATATTCGAAAGCTATTTTACCCCCACCACCAATGTCCAACTGCGGTCCTAAGCACCATGTCATCAACAAATCAACAAATCACTCTCAAATTTAGTTATCTAAATAAATGAGATACTCAAATTGTGTCTACAAGATTTCACTGATCCATTTTGGGTTGAGACTAATCCTCACCAATGCACAATATCAAAACTATACCACATCTCCACAAGCCGTCATGACATAACAACACCTAGTCCCCCACCCTAACCAACTCCTGTTGGGGAGTCATGATTCGCCTAATGTCTTCCAATGTACGCGTAAGACCAACCCATTGGAGAGTATTTACAGAATTTACACTATATCACATGAACCCAATATACATTGAATGATCTATATCCACTTAAAAGGCTAAGCCCTGTAAATGGTGAGCCACCCAATTATATATTAAGGTCCAACTTCTCTTTTTATTTATCTGATGTGGGACTCACTTTTACACATGTTCCCAACAATCTCCCCCTAATGTGTAAATTGTGCATTGGGCCTCGCTCCCCCTCAATTTGATCCCACTTGACTCCTCTAGATCCATAATCTTTTTACTCTCTAACACCAATTTATTTAACCTTGGACTTTTTTCACTTTACACTTCATCGATTAAAAATCATCTCCTTTTTACTCCATCGAGAACCTGCATGCATCGATTGAAAACCATTCCCTTTTTACTCCATCGAGAACCTCCATGCAGCGAGCCCGCTTGCATCTTTACTACATCAAGAGCTTCTTTGGATTTTTATCACTCCATCGAAAGTCTCTGTGCAAGCCTACCAAATCAGTTTTTGAGTCCGCCCAAAGATCGTCAGCCATCGACTTTGATACCACTTATTGGGGAGTCATGATTCGCCTAAGTCTTTCAATATGTGCGTAAGACCAACCCATTGGATAGTATTTACAGAGTTTACACTATATCACATGAACCCAATATACATTGAATGACCCATATCCACTTAAAAGCTAAGCCCTGTAAGTGATAAGCCACCCAATTATATATTAAGGTCCAACTTCTCTTTTTATTTATCTAATGTAGAACTCACTTTTACACATGTTTCCAACAACCCCCAAAAGAAGTTACAAATATTTTGCATGGCGTGACCACCCAAACAAAAAAAGGGCCAAATTTATTAATTGCAATCACATCAGCTAACATTTCACCAAAAAAAAAAAAAAAAAAACCTGACAAGTATCAGAGAATTCAAACACTTAACTGAAACAAGCGGCGGTACATTCAAATTTTAAATTGACGATAAAAACAAAGTAAAAAACCAAATGGGTCAGTGGGGATTTAGATTTCTTTTTCACTTGGGTATGCGACGGACACTGTCTCGCCGTCACCATTACGACGGTGAGCAGTCTGGTCCAGAGTTTGCTGAGCTCTCTCAAGGAATGGCCTGAAACCCAGTTGCAGGGTCAAGTACCCGAACGCTAATGCTCCCATCACCACCAACCCGGCTCTCATCGCATTAATCTTCGTCCTCTCTCTCATCCTTCTCTTACCCTGCTCTCGCTTCTCTTCTCTTCTCTTCTCCTCTCTGTTCTTTCACCCCAATACCCCTTTATCTTTTTCTGGGTAAGAATTTATTTTGACGAGTCCAATTCCCCTTTATCGTTCGCAAAACGGCGTCCTACGGAGGGTATCTATTACCCGACGCTGGCCCATATTTACAAGTGGGTTCCCTTATCCGTAACCCGTTTAAGCATTTAAGGTTATCTAAAAATAAGTGAGATACTCAAACTACGTCTGCAAGATTTCACGGATTCAGCTAATATTTTGCATGGCGTGACCACCCAGAAAAAAAAAAAGCAAAATTT
This sequence comes from Vitellaria paradoxa, assembly GCA_019916065.1. Lineage (NCBI taxonomy): Eukaryota > Viridiplantae > Streptophyta > Magnoliopsida > Ericales > Sapotaceae > Vitellaria > Vitellaria paradoxa. Next base: position 42,773,602 of record CM034241.1, on the reverse strand, counting down.
ATTAATTCTATTCATATCAGCTAATATTTCCCAAAAACAAAAAAAATGTCAAAAAATTCAAACACTTTAGCCCTGCTTTGATAATGCTTTCATTTTATATATATTTTTATATTTTTAAAATTTTATAAATTAATAATAGAGATATATTTGTTAAATTTGTTTATATTTTTTGTTTTCAAAAAATAAAAACTTAAACAAAAGAAACATAAATAAAAAAAAGTATTTGCAATCTATTTTTTTTGTTACGAATATTTTATTAATTTTAATACTTTATCAATTTTTGTTACATCATATTAAAATAAATTATTTTATTTAAATATTTATTTAATAAAATCATTTTTAATAAAACATATAATTAAATTATATTATCTAAATTATATATAATTAAATTAACTACTATAAAAACTATTTTATTAAATTTTTGAGAATTTTAAAATAGGTAGTAAGTTTCATTTGGAAGCTTACCATGTAAATATCTTCAATACTCTTATGGAGAATTTTAAATATTAACTTTTACCATTGAATCAATTAGTTTCTATTATTTAGTGAGGAGGTGGAATGTTATAAATAAAGGTCATTATCTCATTTATAAGCATCCAAATTTGAATATTTTTAATAAATAATAAATTAATTTAGTTAATATTAAATATATTTTATTAAATAATTTTTAATAAATATCATAATTAAATTATTTAAATTATTATGAAATATATTTTATTTAGTTGTTTTTTATAAATAATATAAATAATATATTTAAATTTAATTAATTAAATGATAAAATAATTATATTATTTTTAATTTTTTAAATAAATACTATAATAAATTATAATTTAGTATATTTTATATTTATTGAATTAAATAATTTTTAATAAATAATTTATTTTAATTAATTAAATTAATATGAATTATATTTTAATAAATTTAATTAATTTGTCAAAAATTAATAATTAAAAAATTACATTTTAAACTCAATTTTAATATTTATTTCAGGAAAAAAACAACGACAACTTGGGTGTGTTTGAAGTAAGAAAAAGTAAAAAAAATTGAGATAAATTGAGAGTTCGTAACACGTGCAGTGAAAGAAAAAAATTAATGTGATATAAAGCTAACAAAGATTTATAGAGTTTTTTGTTATTTTTTTTAAACCAAACGAACCCTAACAAAAGAACAAAACGACGTTGAACTTAGGGTTTCTATAACTCGACCCGGGCCCAGATTAGCAAGTGGGATCCCCAATCCGTAACCCGTTTAAGTCAAGGTCAACGTTTGTAAAACCCTAACCCGCCCTCCTCTCCTCCTCTCCCAGCTTCATTCGGCTACGTAAAAACCCTAGCCACACGTCCTCCGCTGCTCTCAATTTCTCTCGCAGTGGTGGATATTGATTACAGGTGATTTTTTCCCCCTTTTTTTTTCGTTTGCGGTTTTTTCCCTATGTTTTTGTTTGCAGTCATTCTTTGCTAATCATTCATCAATCTCTGTTCATATCAATGTATTAACGAACCGTTGACATAAATCTGTGTTTTCAGTTCACCAAATTATGTTACAGATAAAAACTCCCAAAACAAGAAGAGGAAAGAGAGAGGTTGAGAAACGTGCTCCCAAACTCGTGAGTTCTTTGAATTCATTGAGAATTACTCTGCAATTTTTTTTTTTTTTTAAATAGGTAAGTGATGTTCATCTACTGAAACTGAAAATGGGTCTCTCAGGTTGAGAATGGGAAGAAAACCTTAATACTGCACGGTACGAAAACAAGCAGTGTACTAAATTCTATATTGACTGAAATTTATCATCTCAAGAAGGATGATTCGGTCAAATATTCCCGGAAGAATGATAACATCAGACCATTTGAGAGCGGCGGTGAAACGTCTTTGGAGTTTTACTCTCTCAAAACTGATTGCAGCCTTTTTGTGGTATGTGAAACCTTAACGCGTAATTTGTTTGTTAAACTTTAAAAAAATGTGCGCTTTCGAAATTTAGTTTGTATTTAAGTGTAATCGTCACCTGAAAATTGTATGTTATGATTGTAAATTCTTTCCTGAGTTGAGGATCAGCAAGTAAAGTATCACCTGGCGTGGAATTTCTGGTCCTTTCAGACTTCAGAATGTGACATATAGTGCTCCAAGATTTTATTATATTGTATTTTTTTTTAATCTTTGTAATTATCTTGATATTTAGAATGTAACCATTTAACTTAGAACTGTTGTAATTTTTTTCATTTTTATTGGAAAGGTGAATATTTATGTCTCTTCAATATTGTCACAATCTTGAGTGTTACCATAAATATAGATTATTAACTTGATTATATATGTACTACCTTCCCCTCTTTCATCTTTGAGCTAATTGAAGTATGGAATGGAAATTATGGAATACTCCAAGTTCTAATTTATTCCTACTTCTAGTCATAGAATTAGAAAATGAATCTCAGTTTTCACCTTTATTAGACTAACAGTACACGACATTGAGAGTAGAGTCATTTATAGGAAATTGTCATAATGGGTACCTTTTTTTCCCCTTCTGTGCTGCTTATTTTGTGTCTTATGTCCGTTTGAATTTTTTTTTTTTGGGTGATTGCATTTACAGTTTGGATCTCACTCAAAGAAACGACCCAACAATCTTGTTATAGGGCGAACCTATGATCACCACATATATGATCTTGTAGAGGTTGGTGTTGAGAATTTCAAAAGCATGGGGTCATTCACATATGATAAAAAATTAGCTCCTCAGATTGGCTCAAAACCTTTCTTTGCTTTTATTGGAGAGCAATTTGAGAGTGTGGAAGAGCTGAAGCATTTGAAGGAAGTTCTGCTTGATCTGTTCCGGGGAGAGGTGTATTTCTGTTTCTTCTGTTGTCTTCTTTTTCCAATTGACTTGGTAAAACAAATAGATTAAAGAAAATATTCTTTGCGTTCAATATAGTATTGTGAGACGCATTAATTTACCTGATACAGGTGGTGTCAAATTTAAACCTTGCGGGGCTAGACCGTGTTTATGTATGTACAGCCATATCTTCAAATAGGGTGTTCTTTTCTCACTGTGCCCTTCGACTTAAAAAATCTGGCACCATAGTCCCAAGGATGGAGCTTGTTGAAGTTGGCCCTTCCATGGATTTGTTAATTCGGAGGCATCGTCTTCCTAGTGAAAGCCTAAGGAAGGAAGCTATGAAGTTACCTCCTGAACTGACTAAGAAGAAGGTTTGGCAGATTCCCCCCCCCCCCCCCCCAAAAAAATCATTAACACATAATGATGTTTTAAATCCCAATTCCTGTTTGTTGTTTCAGGAGAAAAATGTTAGCCGAGATGCAATACAAGGAAAGATTGGAAAGATCTATATTCCAGACCAACAGGTGAGACATCCAGTCATGGTTGCATCATTTGGTGGAATACACCTAGTAGTTTCTTGGTGGGATGTGAGTGTGTGTGATTTGTGTTCCTGGCCCCTCACTCCTTCAAAAATATATATATATATATATGGCCTAGTCTTGATGACACTGCTTCTATTACTTTTAATAATTTGTGCTGTGCTTAGGTTGGAGAGAAGGTTCTGCCTAACAAAGCAAAGGGAGTGAAGAGGGAGCGTAGAGAAGCTAAAATGAAGGGTGAAGCAAAGAAGCAAAAGCAAGATTCTTAACATTTCTGTACCAACTTTGATTGAGCTGATATTCTTATATGGCGTAACTCCTGTCAGCCGGATAACATTTTTTTTTTCTAAATGTAATTTTGCAATGGGCATGATTTTTCTTTTAAATTTTTATTGATATATTTGATTTACTTGGGCAAATAAGATGTGGCACCAATAAAAACATGGATGAATGCTGCATTTCACCTGATGGGTGAGCACTATGGTTTGGGAGAGAGTAGTTTATTTCTGCAGCAATTACATTAGTAGAGGAAAGATGGGCTAATGGGACTATATATACAGATCAATTGGACACAGGATTGGATTTTACACTTGGATGGTTGAAATTGCACAATCACGAGTGGCTAAGATCCATTTTGCCATATCAGTTGTGACTGAGTGTAGAGTTTTCCTCTCGGACAAGCATGAGACCTAGAGAGGCTCTGCCAGATCATGATAGGGAAGGGTAGGTGTTAGGTTGTCATTTTGCCACTCAGCGTACGTATATAAGGAATGGCAGTTTTCATGTTCATCTTCCCATCTTACTGGTTTGCATGCCCTGTTTTAAGTTATTGCTGGCGCACTGCATCCTCAATGGATACAGTACACTAATGGAAATAACCAGAAAATAAGAAGGGGGGGGGGGGGCAGCGTTTTGATTAAATATACTTTTTTTTAAGAAATATATATATGTATTTATAAATTTATCAGCCTAGCTTAGGACGGTAGGGGTGGGGTGTAGAATTTGATTCCAAAGAACATTTATGATTTATTTAATTTTTGGCTAAATTTTATGATAATTCATATTGATAATTTCTGATTATAATTCACTTTGCGAGTAACCAATTCATACTCTGAATAAACTTATTAAATAAGCAATAGCCTTCTCAAAAAAGAAAAAAATAATAATAATTAATTAGCAATAATAAAATAAAATTTTATGGTGAAAAATTGGAAGAAAATCAAATGAATAATCATTTTCCCCAGATTTTTTGCCTTTTTTTTTTTTCACACACAAGGCAGCAGGAAGATAAACGAGATTCTTACATCTTTCACGAAAATTATGTCTATAAATTATAAACGAATGATCTAATATTTGAGAACTTAAAAAATATAGGCGAATAAGAATTTCCAAAGTTGGAAATTACACATTCATGGAACCTTTATATTTATTTTAGATAGAGTTTGGGAAGCCAAAAAAAAAAAAAACTGTATTTTAAAAGGAAAAAAATTTAACTTTTTAACCTTTTGTGAATTTGATATTTTCTTTTCTTTTTTATTTTAAAAAAAATTAAAATTTAAGAAGATAAATTTGAATATTTTAAAAAAGACCAAAAAACTGAGTAAGTAGAAGTTACTCTTTCTAAACATACACATAAATTAATTCCTTATTCTGTTTCATTTCTTCTCTCTTATTTCGATAATCTTTAATTTATGACTACCTCCACCCTTTTTTTTTTTCTCTCTGTAACTCAGGAGGTTAGAATTAGTTTGCGCACATCTCAACTAATTTTTGAGAAGTAAACCCAAGCTCGACTATCTCCACTTTAACTCTTAACATAATCACTATAATTCTTATCTTTTTTTTTTTTATAAATAAATTTTTCAAAATGGTGTTAATTATAATATGATATGCTACTCGTTACATTTGAGTATTTATTATTTAGAGTGTGTGTAAAGTGACAAAAACTAAGATAAAATGAGATCAAGTGAAATAAATTATGAGTTCTTAATTTATGCAGTAAGATAAAATATAAATAATTTTTAAAATCTTTTAATACTTTTTATTATTTTTTAAATTTTTTTATCACCTCAAACGGAGTCTTACTATTATAAGTGCTGATGAACACTACATACAGGTGCTATATGGTATAAATTAGCGTCGCATCTATTTTATGATTAGTACCCAAACATTTTAGAGATTAGCACTTTTTTTATTAATTTATTAAAAAAAGATAAATATGAGACGAGGGGAAAAATTGGAGTGAGATAGTGTAATTGGGTCGATGGCATTATAAGGGCAGGATAATTCAAAAATTATTGCCATATCAATTTGCTAACTTCATTTACGGGAAATTGTAAAAATTCTAGTAGAGGGTGCATTTGAAGTGGGAAAAAATAAAATAAAATAAGTTAAATTATTTTTTATAATTTGTAAAAAAAAAAATACAAAATGCATGACTTTTAAATCTTTTTAATATTTTTCACAATTTTTCATACTTTTCACAATTTTATTTCTTATTCCTTCTGCCCCTCACATTTAATAAATTAGGGCTAGGGTTTTCAGTTCTCAGTAGGGGAAGGATTGTCAGGAGAGGAAGATCAGATTAGCATAGAATGGGGAGATACAGAAGCCGAAGCCCGAGGCGCAGCAAGCGATACGACGACGTTCGTGATTCCAGGTCTCGCAGAGACCGACGCTCCCCTCCTCCTTCTGGTCTTCTCGTTCGTAACATCTCCCTCAGCGCAAGGTCTCTCTCTCTCTCTCTCTCTCTCTCTCTCTCTCTCTCTCTCTCTCTCTCTCTCTCTCTTCTGTAGTTGCTTCATTATCCTTCAATCGGTGCAATGTGAATTTCAAGCATCGGTAGTGAGTTGATTTCTGATTATGAATCTTGTTTACTGGGACAAAATTACACGCAAACTTGTGTGTATATTTATATAATCTGAGCTTGCCACTAATTTTACAGTTAGTATGAATTAAAAACCGAAGACACTGCAAACTTGTGATGATTCCTTACTTGTTTTCAATTGTTAGACAGCTGCTAACTGTTATGGGATGACCTTGGTGCATACTTCTTCATTTGTTATTATGCTTCCTGGTGAATTTTAGGAGGGGTTTCTTCCAATCGTTTCCAGTGTTTAAGCTAGTAACTTTTGCGTCACAATTTATGTGCGGTTAATATAATGTCATATATTCTGGTAGTCATTTTCAAATTTTCAGCGTTATCACAAAGTTGCATTTGCAGATGTGGGTAGTTGGAGCTTAGGAGGAGAGAGCATTAATGGAGAATGAGAACCTTTGGGTTGGAGGGATGACTTGCATGCACCAGCCCTGAAGGTGGATATTCTCTATTTAAAGTGGGGTTGGGTCACTAAGGCTAAATCACTAGGGTCAACTAACCGAGTAAGGATAACAAGATCGGTGTTTCATTTTGCTTGACCCAAGAATGGCCCTTGCTGGTGGTAGCATCAAGTTTGCTTCTTAGTTATCGGTATGCTTGGAACAGAACACGTGTCATTGTATTGACTTGGGACTATAATTTTTTGGATATATTTCCTAAGATTGGTTATTTTGCAAGTTTCTAAAGTAAATTTGTGAGAGAGGCTGCATGTACTATTAAAGGGTCTACCCATTGGTTAATGTACTAACATTACTCTCAAAGCGGACAATATGTTCGTGGGATGGATTAATCCCCCTAAAACATATGTAATGTTTCTATGTTAGTGATTACATTTGTAATATATATACGCAACGCATGAATTACAATAATAGAGTCATTTCTTGGGAAGAGAAAATTTACTTGGTTGCGATGATTTTTTTTCTTATAATACAAAGGGTCAACAATATTATATATATGTGTGTGTGTGTGTCTGTATAATACAAAAGGTTACCAATGAAAACATGTTCATGAATAGCTTGAGCTTGGTATAAAGATTGCTTGAACTCTTTTGTTTATAAAGGAGCTGAGTTTGAACAAAAATTAGGGCTTGTTTAGTAAGGGTGCGTTTGGAGTGACAAAAACTGAGATAAAATAAGATAAAGTAAGATAAATTGTGAGTTTGTAATTCGTGTAATGAGATAAAAAGTGAATAATTTTTAAAGTTTTTCAGTTTTTTTCACTGTTTTTCAAAGTTTTTTGTTACTCCAAACGGAGCCTAAATGAGGGAAGCCTAAACAACATTTGTAGCCCTAGATCTCATCATGATTGGTGTACCACCATAGTTTAGTATCACTATTGTTTTTAGCATTTACAATTACACTTCTACCTTGTGGAGATAGTTATTGGAATGGAAATTACTGTTGGGAATGCCCATTTGTGATCTTATGGCAATTGCATCAAGAAACATCATGCATCGTTGAGTTGTTATGATGGGGTCTACAAAAATAATCACAAGGAATTTGTTCAAGTCAATTAGTCAGTATACATTTGACCCTAAACTAATTTTTTGGAGCTTTGGAAAATTTATAGAGCCTCCTTGATAACTCTACAACACATCAAACCTTGGTATCGGCTCTCATGTTGAGGAAAATCTATGCATGCACCCACTACAAAGACTAAACATTTAGGCCTCACGATTTGTGCATGAGGTTTTTGTTTAATGCATAACAAGAAAATGAAGGCATGGAATTGTACTTGAAAGATTGGCTACCAATTTTATTCAAGATGGGGGGAGTAACGCTGGCAATTTCTCATCGGTCCAAGTGTTCCTTCTTGGGGCTAACATGTGCTTTGAGCACGTGGATGCAGTGATGGATCTAGAATTTGATTCTTTTTTTTGGGGGGGGGGGGGTTGGGGGGAGTCGGGTGGGTTGGAAGGTTGAAAAGTTATGGATAAGGGGGGCTATTAGGAGTTTTTGGGGGGGGGGGGGGAATTAGCAGAGGGGGACAAGCCTTAAGGAGTGTTCAAAATTTTTGCTAAAATTACACTAGACCGTTAAGAATTTTCTGAAATATTTTTTCCCCTGGGGGGAGGGGAGACTGCCCCCTAGATCCATCATTGTGTGGAGGTGATATGTGGTGATATAAATGAGTAGTGAAACCTTACACCGTAGCATTCATTGGCAGTTTTTGAGGAATATGTGAGGAATACATAAAACAGATTTTTTTCTTCATGAATAAAAAAAATGGAATTGTTAGTTACCCTACTTTCGTATGTGATTTTTTTCCCTTCTAAAGGGCAACCCAGTTCAATAAGTTCCCGCATTGCGGGGTTCGAATTCAGTTGTGCACAACTTTAACTATACTTGATTAAAGTTCGAACTTATGAACTCTAGGTTGCATTGGTATAACCTTGCTATTTCTTTTAAATACGTTAAAAAAAACCATTATTTCAAACTTTGTTATTTATTAAAAAGAAAAAAACATAGTTTCCAACTTTGATCTTTATTTGATTGTTTCCTGTTATTATTCTCTTTCATTCTTTGTTAAATATAAAAAAGTGGAAATCTTACAATTCTACTTGATTCCATGCAGGCCAGAAGATCTTAGAATTCCATTTGAACGATTTGGTCCAATAAAAGATGTTTATCTACCTAAGAATTACTACACTGGGTATGCTAATTTCACTAGTTATATATTTCCTTTTTTTGTTCTTTTATAGCATCTATGTTGCTTTTGTAATACATTTGAATTAATACTGAATTGCAAGACCTTGCAAGAACTTGGAATTTGGAAATTACGCACCTATAAAATGGTTATAAGATAAACTCTATTTTGTGTACATAGTGTTGGACCATTAAAAAGCAACCTCTTCTAAGATGAGTGTAGCAAAAAAATACTTCTAAAATGGATGTGTGGTAATCCAAGAAAAGATAGGATAAGAAATGAATGTATCTGAAAAAAATTGTGATGGTACTAATAGAGGAGAAGTTGAGATATGGTGGTTAAGATAGTTCGGTCTTGTTCAACGTAGATATAGAGATGCACCAATAAGGAAAGTTGAGTAGCTCCAATTAGAAGGGATAGAGAAGACAAAAGGTGGACTGAAGGTGTGAAGAAAGACCTAACTTCGTATAACCCCATAGAAAATATAACTAATGACAGAAATGAGTGGAGGAAGCGTATTTATGCAGTGGATCTCAACTAATTTGAGACTAAGTCACTAATGCTTTGTTGAATTGTGTTGTGCCTGTGGAAAGAACTTAACACTCTATTGTATTGCAACTTTACAGACATACCACACTTATTTTTCCCCTTTTTTTCGTTTTTTTTTTTTTGGGGGGGGGGGGGAAGAGGGGTAATGTGGAGAGCAAAAAATTTCAAGAACACTAACGGTTTGATTATAGCACCATGAAGGTTCAGTTAGCAGTAGTAAGAGGTCTTGTTATAGAACTTCCAAAATATTTTAAGTCTTTATTTTTGGGATAAGGAAATTGTTTTAGCCTTGTAACATCCGACACGGGAGATTTCATATATACCTATTACAGAGGGTTCATTTTGCTACCTAGTTTGTCATTCAAGGGTGAAATTACTCAAAAATCAAATCTAGATTCTCCAATGGCCTTCAGAACAATGTCATTAGAGGACGGTGGTTAGAATATTTAATTGAAGGCACTAACAATTGAATCATGGGCAAACCATGATGGTTCTTCTAAAAATCCTGGCACCTAGAATTTGAATGTAGAGAGAGGAATTGGGTTCTTTCCCCCTTCGTTTCCTTTCTCCCTTCTTTCCTATTGAACACTTCAAAGACCTCCTTTCTTGGCTAACTGTGGCTTTGATCTGAATTTTTAGGGAACCGCGAGGTTTTGGATTTGTGAAGTTCCGTTATCCTGAAGATGCAGCAGAAGCGAAGGAACATTTGAACTATACAATTATTGGAGGACGTGAGATAAGAATTGCTTTTGCAGAAGAAAACAGGAAAACCCCTCAAGAAATGCATAGGATTTCGCGCCTAAGGTGTAATAGTGCTTTAATTTGCTGCTCTTTTGCTCCATCAATATTTTCCTTCTCTAAGAATTTTGTCATGTAAGCAGCTAATGACTTTGTTTTGCTTCATAGTGGAAGAGTAAGTTACAGGAGGGGAAGTCCAGCAAGGTCCCCAAGACACCACTATCACTGTAAGTTCATGTTTTAAGCTTGTGAACAACATTGTTACCCCCTTTTGGATTATGTACTTGATGCTTATTGGATCAGGTTTAACTCATGTCACAATGCATTTCCATAATCCCCTTTTCCATGCTAATTTGTTATGTTTTCTATGACAGCTTACTCACACTCACCTTCCCCGGCGAGAAGTGATTTAAGGTCTGGTTCCTTATCTTTGACATGAGTATTAATTGTTTTCTAAAAAAAAAACATGAGTATTTATTGCATTCTTTTTGTCCTCTGACAATCCTAAGTTCTTTGTGTTTTCTTTGCAAGATCTTGTTGTTGATCTTTTGTCTCTCCTTCTCCCCCTTCTCTCTCCTATTTTCTCTTCATTTTTTTTTTAATTTTTTATGTTTTCTTGTGTGGGTTATATTTAATATTTATACATACACGTTTTTGGACTTGAAAAGGAAGTGTTACCATAATTTATTGCTGGATGTTTATATACATTTCGCATTTTTAAAAACTGTATGGCTTTCTTTTAGGAACTAGTATGTTTGTGGGCATTGATTCTCAAGAAGAGGGGTTTGCAATCTTCAGAACAATCTAATTTTCCTTTTTAATCATGGTGTTGGGGCATTGCAGATAATAATTGAGCCAAACACAATAGATTTTAACACACTATTTGGTCCTATTTTGCAGCCACCATAATCAGACACGGCTACACTCATGCCAATGGAGATTGTATTATCTGAGTTAATGTAACAACAGTCTTTTTCTTTGGCCAACAATATCTTCCTTTATCTATACATACGGAAGGGGTAGTGCACGAGCAAATACTGACTTAGCAATGTCCCTAATTGCCAATTATAATGCATATGATTTCATTTCTACTTATTATTAGAGACCATTGATTTTAAATGTGCATTTGGAGTGACAAGAGCGAGATAAAATGAGATAAAGTGAGATAAGTTGTGGATTCGTAATTCGTGCAGTGAGATAAAAATTAAATGACTTTTAGAGTTTTCTATATTTTTCACCGTTTTTCATAGTTTTTTGTCACCCTAAAGGGAGCTGAAGTGTTATGAATACAATTAGGCTATGAAGCATGAACACTTCAAATCAAGTGCCACAGTCGTATCGGACATGTAAGGATATGGACACGGCTCAGACACGCGAGAATACATAGTGGACACACCAAGTGGTGTGTCTAGATTTTTTTTTTTTGTTAATTTTTTCACACCAGACAGGACTAGTTTTTTTTTTTTTTTTGTTTATTTATCAGGGAAAAAGAATAATAATAATGATGACGTAGTTTTTCTAATTGTTTTCTGAATAATGCAAATATTCTATGCATTATTAATATTTTCAAGGCATTATGTCTTTTGTAATCGTCTTTTTTCTTCAATAATAATATATTTGTTGCTTATCAAAAACGTCACACCTTGAAACTTTTTCTATTAATAGTTGTGGTTTTGAGCAATATTATGTCATTTGTGGATGCATACTATCATGTATTACAAGTTGGAAATCAAATCAGTTGTAATCTTTGTTCCCACTTTGGTCCTCCCCCTCTCCCAAATCAGTTGTAATCTTTGTTCCTACTTCGGTCCTCCCCCTCTCCCCCTCTCTATGCACACATTTATATATATACATATATAGAGAGAGAGAGAGAGACACACACACACACACACACACACCCATATAAATTATTTTGTTGGCAATGCATGGAGAAAAAAACCATTGGTTTATTTACAGTTGTTTTATCAAGCTTCAATTTAGAAATTTCATTCCGAGGATTAAATTTTTCTTGGACTGGACATGATGATGCAACACAGTTCCATCCTTTATCAAGTTTGATCTGGTTTTGTTATGGTTATTCAATATGTCCTTAGAACTTATACTGTATGTTGCTTTGACCTTTTATACAGTTTATCTTATTAGTGCACCTTCATTTTTTATTTTTTCTTTTATTTGTTTATTTATTTACTTGGTTTATTTATTGATTGATTTATTTATTTCTTCTGTTATTTCAACATTGGTCTTGTTTTTGCCTTTTGTTCGTACTCTCTCTCCTCCTCCTGCTCCTCCTCCTCCTTGTTCGTACTCTCTCTCCTCCTCCTCCTCCTTGTGAAGTTTCTGTTTTTTTATTGTAATTTTTTGGTTAGAGATCTGTTGAATTAGCTAAATGTAAATGTCATCAGATTTAATTGGATACTCATATTAGCTATATAAACTTTTCATTTTTTCTCTTAGTAGATTCTTTATTATTTGAGAAAATAATTGAGAAATCTATATTTATCTCGTTTCTTATCATTGAGAGTTTCATGCAAACAAATTTTTGCTCAGGTGGGCATTGCTGTGACCCTTTTCCCTTTTCACACATTGATTTTTCTTTTGTGTGTGATGCTACTCGTTCATATAGGAATGACATATGCTAGTGGCCTTGTTCATGCAGATCTGAAATTGAAAAAGAGACTTATAGAATTCAGAATTAATAAAGACTGACAAAGATCATAAAGTCAAGATTGCTTGTTTCCATCAAAGCCTCTCCAGATGTTTCATATCTAAATTCACCTTCACCAACGATAAATTACATTATGCATGGCATTTGCTATTTTATGTCATTTGGCCTGAAGAGCTTTCTACACCTAGTGGAACCAACTAGTGAACATGGTTTGTGAAATGATTACAATCACACAAGAACTTTGTTTCCTTTCTTATTTGAACTGTTAGTTTGATATCTTGATGTTGCATACTATCCAGTTAAAGAAAGAATATAGAGCTTGTAGTTGGCCAAAGAAAGAATCTTCTTCAAAGATGGGAACTGGTAGAGGTGTGGTGGTTGTTCAAGAAAAAGATATTATGAGGTTTTAAGAAGTTGGGGCAAGAAAGCTGTGAAGTTATCAGAGGCTGATCTACCAGTACACCATTTTAAAGCCTTAAACAGTGTTTCGATCAAAGTGTCATGTTTTTGTGCAGAAACTCTGTAAATGTTCAGGTAAAGGTCAAATTTCAATTGCTTTGATTTTGAGGGAGGTTTAGGTAACATTTTTTTTTTACTTCTATGAGAACTTAATAGAATTATATTTTGCTTATAAAGCATGAACTGAAATTACTTTTGTGGGGTGGTGTAGACTTCGACAAATGGCAAGATCATCTCTTGAGGAAGTTAGCAATGCTTTTAGTTGGTTACAATTCACATGTATCAATCATCCATATAGATGTATTTTGCATTTTGAATATTCTAGTAGATTTGTTTCTGTTTTATTGTTCACTGATACAGGGACCGCAGGGCAAGGGATGACTATCATTCTCCTCGCAGATCTAGGTCTGTTTCGAAATCAATTTCACCTCGTGATGAGAGAAATTATAGGTCAAACCAGCAGTCCTCAAGGCACTCTAGATCCATTTCCAGGTCACTTTCTCCACGTGATGAGAGAAACTACAGGTTGGAGCGCAGGTCGGCGAGCAAAAGTGGTAATTGTCCGAGTCCCAGTGATGAGAGGTATGCTGAACCCAGCAGATCACCGAGTCCGAGGGGAAATGCACAGTGTCCCTCAAGGTCTCGTTCTCAATCCTACAGGTTCGTTTCATTTGCAGTGAAATTTTGATTGGATAAGAAATACAATTAGGTGGAGTGAGACTATTCTCTTCCCAAAATTTGGTCTTGCTCTCATTCTTACGAACTGATGTTTGATCTGCTTGTGGGGTTTGTAGGGGGATAGTGCCTTTATTTTTGTGGTTCAACTTCAGTTTCATTCATGCGTTATCCGTGTTCCATATCCTTATTTGTGTTTCTTCTCTCTCATTTTACTCTTCCCCATAGTAATCGACGAAGTATAAAACACAAAGTTGTCTCATAAATAGAAGTTGTGAAGAACTTTCTAGTCAAGTGCATCTCTTCAAGTTTGGTAAGCCATATCCTAATGAGGGTGCCCCCCTAGGTTTAATGCCATCTGAAAATATGGTATTGTAGACCAAAATACAGATAAGGTGTGTTTGTGTGCATCGTTCATTCATCTATTTCTTCATTTGTACATACGATATGCGTGCACATCCACATATATTGAGGTCCCATGTCAGGGTGACTTGGTGAGATGTCACCCTTCCACCACAATTTATTGAAGTTTATTAATTACAAAAATATGCCATTGCCACGTGACTATTTATATTGTATGATAGCATTTTGGTTAACTAATATCTTTGGTAAACTCATTAATTCATTTGTATTGCTGCACAGTCCTCGCTGATGGATCTTCAACCCGCATTGCTGTCCTTTGGCCACGTCCCTTGCGATGCTGTCCTATATAAAGTGATTCTTGTCAGTAGAAGCTATAGATGATTGCCGAATATGTAGCCATTCTGAGAGGATGTTCTGGTAGACTTCTCACAATAATGTGAATGGGTGTATTTGTCTAGACTAATCTCTAGTTATTTGTAGCTACATGGGAGTGTATGTTAATGCATCGGGTTGTTTTATAATTAACAGCTCTAGTTTTTGGTTGAGTCTCCTGTTTGGAATGGAACATTTTGTTCATGCTACCCAATTATCCCAAAAAAAAAATAATAATATATATATATATATGTCGAAGGGTAAAGAATTTACTATTACGAGGCAATCAGATTAGCAATCTTCCTTATCATGCGTATTGTGTATATAATCATGTTTCATATTTATTTTATTTTTTAATTTTTGTAACTCTTATAATACAATAAAATTGGTTCACCTTTTTGCTGTGCCGATTGGGGCGGTAGTGATGTGTCCAATTTTTTTTTTTTTTGTTTTTTTTTCCTTTTGAGTATTTTGTTTTTTTATTTTTGTTTTTAAATTTTTTTTTTTATAAATTTATAGTCAGTTTTTGGCTGCTAGTAGGCATATTGGGATGATCTCTTTTTTTTTTTTTTTGGTTTCAAGTAAAAAGTATTTTTTTTTTATTTTTTTAGCATTTGAATATCAAATGTTGAGTTGGCTTAATAAAGTTTAACAACAATAATTTCAACAAAATAATTTTAAATTTTTTTCATCTACTAAAAAATTTATGAACTTTTGTTACATGAATTGTATCATAGGTTTCGTTTGGTTTGCAAACAAACTCTAAAAAATTTTATAAATTTCTGTTAATTTTATATCATATCAATTTTTTTCTTTTATTGTACGCATTACGAATTCTCAATTTATCTCAATTTATCTCATTTTATCTTACTCCAAATTCACTCATAGTCGGAAGTATGTATCAAGTGGTGTTATTAGAGGAAAAAAAAATTTAAATGATTTTTAAATATAAATTTATGCTAAACAAACATAAATTTCGTATTTAAAATGAGAATGACGGGTTCAAGTTAAAACAATAATTTTGAGAATTATCTCTCTATTTAATCGAAAAAGTAAAATTTGTAACTTTTTTGTCATTGTCAAAGATTAATAATAAATAAGATTAATAATTATATTTCATGGTAATAGATATGATTAGTAATTATATTGCAGCGGATATTATTTGTAACTTTTTTGTCATTGTTAAAGATTAATAATAAATAAGATTAATAATTATATTTCATAGTAATAGATAAGATTAGTAATTATATTGCAGTGGATATTATATTTATAACAACACGTCAGATTATTAAAAACAATGCAACAAAATGTTATTTATGAATATTGCCTTCATTGATGCAAAGGCTGCGTTTGGTTTGTTAAAATACTCTAAAACTTTTTAAAATCTCTTAAAATTTTTAAAAATTATTCATTTTTTTGTCACTGTACGAATTATTAATTCACAACTTATTTCGTTTTATTTTACTTTTTATTATTTTAAACACACCCAATATTTGAGTGTACAATTAAGACTCCCATATACTCTATAACATCTATAGTTTAAATTATTTATTATTTAAATTTTAAATATGTTGAGCTTCTCTAATATTTCTTAAAAAATTAAACACCACTTTTTAGATTGGATTGTACTCCTTTACTTTGAAAATTTTTTACCAAATTTCGCTGATATTATTTATTATTATTAAAAAATGCATAAAATTTTACTAATACTAAGTCTTATAGAAGCATTTAATAATTTTTTTACTTATAATGTAAAAAATTAAATTGTTTATAGGTAACAACATTTTATATGAAAATATTTTAATTATTGCATATAAAATTCATCCAACATTAATGAAATTGTACAGTTTTTAATATTTATTTATCACATGGACTAATTTATTAAAAAAAAAAACTTGAAAGTAAGGATTGTCAGAATAATTTTTTAAACTTGTAAATGTGCTGTGTAATTTTTAAAATCAGAGAATGAGAGTGGCATTTTATCATTCAAAAATACAACTAAATAAAAAAATAAAATACCCATTCTATCCTTATTTTACTGAATCAAATGTAACATAAACGCATAACATTGGTTTTCTTTTCTTTTTTTTTTAACTATTTATTTCATTTTATTTTTACCCCTCTTCTACTTTATTATTTTCCATTTCCTAATCCTTCCACATAAACCAAACACAGCCTAAAGCCCCCCCTGCACGCATCGCATCCCCATTTCCCTTTTCCACCGCTAGAAAGTTGAAACCATCAAAATTGAGAATCTGCCTGGTGAGGAATTATTCTAAGAGGCTACAAGCACTCTTTTTCATCTTCTTTCACCGGTTCCTTCAACTCGCTGCTATGTGTGTTTGAACACACACACACACACACACACACACATATATGCAATACAATTTTGGTCAGATAATTTTATGTTGGCTTCCTCCGCCGTTATCAGAAGGCAACAGTTCTTGGTACGGGTTTTGGTTTATAACAGCAACAATCAAATCCATCGTCAAAACAGAATGCACTCTTTGATTGGTGGTTCTGGTTTGGAGGCTGATGCTTTGGGCATTTTGAGGTCAATCACTCCAGCACTCGACCCAACTAGGCATAAAGGGCAAGCTGGTATGAGAACTTCTCAAACGATGTTCAATTCTTGATATTTCAGAACAGTGTCATTTGTGATGACCCAAGTTCATAATTCGGTCCAATACAGCAAAAAGATTTGGATTTTGTGTGTTTAGAAAATGTATGTGTGTTCTGTGTGCTTATTAAAAGACTAAAAGCTAGGTGAAGAAGCGTGATATACTCTTATTGTTTGCAATCAAATATCCATCGAGGCAGATGGAGACCTGAAGAGTTGTCTTTAGTGAAATTCTCGAGAAACCATTTTCTGTTGAAACAGACGGTGGGTAAGAAAGATTGGTGCATCCTTGTATGCCGTGGACCCTTGTTTAACGTTCATTTGATTTATAAATGAAGCTTGTGATTCGCCTGCTAGTTTACTGCCACTGTTTGATTTTTAGTGGATTTGTTAGGCAAATAAGTGCCACTAAGCAATCCATATTGCTAGGAGAAAACAACTTGACAATTGGCTCTTGATTTTAATGAAAAATATTTGCTTTGTGGTTAAATTTAATTCATTGTTTCTTTTTTTGTTAATTCATTTTCTTTTATTCTTTTTGTCTAGACAGTGATTATTCGTTGAGGCTCTCGTCTGCCCAGCATTCTTGTGAAATTAGTTTTGAACATTTCATTTGTTAGTCATTCTTATATATTTTATGACCATTATTCTCATGACAAATTTTATCTATTGTCCATACAAGCCAATTGTAGAGGACTCAGTTTTGGTTTTGGGGTTTTTATTACCTTCAATAATCTTAAAGAACTCTCTCAATCTGATTGAAGTATTACTTTGTCTCTCTCTCCCTCCATGTATTCATTGTGGTCGATGCATCTTGATGATTTTTATAGTTTTCCTTAATGAAAGCATTGTTACTTTTTTTATGGGTAAAAATTATTCTTCTGATTTCATCTTATTAATACATTGGTCACATTATTTTTCAATCAGGGAAAATAGCTGTTATAGGCGGATGCCGTGAATATACTGGTGCTCCATACTTTTCTGCTATTTCAGCCTTAAAAATCGTTAGTTCTTGCCTATTTTTAATTTTCCTTGCTATTCTTATTTTTAAGTATTAATATTATTTTATATTCCTTTGTAAAGCAAGACAAAAAAAAATTCATTCTTGTTATGATTAGTTTCATGGACATGTTCTCTTGCCCCTTCCCTTCACAGGGTGCAGATCTGTCGCATGTTTTCTGCACTAAAGATGCAGCTCCAGTTATAAAAAGCTACAGCCCCGAGTTGATTGTGCACCCTCTGTTGGAAGAATCTTACAGCATCAGGTGAATTTCTCAAACTAATCTATTAACTATAAACTTTTTTACCAAGTTTATTCTTAATGGTCGTAGAGGGAGCTGATCTTTAGTGACTGATACTTTCAGGGATGAGGACAGAATGTCAATATCAGATAAGGTCCTTGATGATGTTGTGAAGTGGATGGAAAGATTCGACTGTCTTGTTGTTGGTCCAGGACTTGGAAGGGACCCATTTCTTCTGGTGTGCTTTTTTGACCTAGTCTTTTTGACCTTAAATACAAGTGCAAACGTTGGCTAGACATTTAATTTAAAGGCCATGGTTTAAGTGATTTAGATTTTTTCTCAGATTAAAGGCGATCTTTGTGTTTTTGGTTTTGTTTGATACATACCCAAATATGTAGCTGTGAGAATGAAGTTACAAATCAATGAATGTTTCAAATATAATGAAGGGTGGAGAGATGAACCTTGAGACAAGCAAGACATCTCAAGACATAGGCAAGGCATTTATGATAGATTCTATTATGCAATCTGTACTGTCAAATTTCAATTGCAAGTGATCCCAAAACTTACAATGGGGAAATCCTTAATATAGAATAGAGAACTGCTCCCACATTGGGAGTTGGGTGTGTGTGTGTGTTCCACATAACCTCAGTCGGCAGACCAACTTTTTGAGTTGGTTTATTGACTTTGGTCTTCATAAAAAAAAAACAAATTTCGACTTATCGGTGTTGAGCCTCACTACCTCTAATAGACTGCTCTGTAGTTTGCGCTTAGGCCCAATGAGATGTCTGGTGGGCTCTTTGGGGGCTTGCTCCTGTATCGAGAGTTGGGTGTGTGTGTGTGTTCCATATAACCTCAGTTGGCAGACCAACTTTTTGAGTTGGTTTGTTGACTTTGGTCTTCATAAAAAAAAAAAAAAAAAAGAAAAAGAATAGAGAACAAACCCAAACCAGTTAATAAAATTCTTAATGTAAGTTAGAGCCTTCACGTATGTGGAAAACTCTAATATTGAAGTATTATTTGTTTAATCCAAGAGGGCTACAGTGAAAATAATAGAAGTTGTATTTTATGGTTGTGATCTGTCCTTTTTCACCACTAAAAATGAATAGTTGGTTAACATATGAGAAGCATATATTGTTCTTTGAATTGTGGAAACTATCTCATTCATTACTGTTTGCAATTCGGATCTCCCTGAAGTGTCGTGGTTTAGCCAATACCTTACATTTTCTCTTTGGCATACCTTTTTTTTGGGGGGGGGGGGGGGTAACATGCCTGCTCATCTTGTTAAATAAAAGCTTGCTAAATCATGCTTACATTTCCAGGACTGTGTTAGTAAGATCATGAAGCATGCAAGGAAATCTAATATTCCAGTTGTCATAGATGGGGTACGTGATGACATATACACATAAACCCTTCATTTTGGAAGTTATACTTTGATGATTCTTAGCATATCCATGCAGGACATTGTTGACCTTCGATATCTTTGTTTTATTATATGGTTCTCTACCAGGACGGGCTCTTTCTCATCACCGACTGCCTTGATCTTATTAGTGGTTACCCATTGGCTATCCTAACCCCAAATGTGAATGAATACAAGCGTCTTGTTCAGAAAGTGCTAAATTGTGAAGTAAATGATGAAGCTGCTTCCGAGCAGTTACTATCTCTTGCCAAACGGTAAATTCTCTTTTAAAATCTTCAAATTTTACTCAATCACTTGTTAAGCATCCTTTTAATATTGTACTCCAAGATGACTCTTGAAAAGGTTAAGGGGGCTAATTACATTCTTTTGTGAGCTCCGAGATGAGTCTTGAAAATGTGAGGGGCCTAATTAGGTAGTTTTGTGAATTTATACCTTCCATAGTGTTCTGGAACTTTTAGCTTTTTAGGCTTATTTGTAAAAATCTTGGACATAGTAGATTTAAAAAAAAAAAAAAAAAAATGTTTGAACGGTATTCTGGTTAATTTTACCTAGGTATTGTGAATGGCCATCTATTGTTCATATACGTTTTGTATGAATGGGATCTTTGCTTCAGTCTTCAGAAGGTGACATCCTTGTAATCATTCCTACTTGTCCTATTTATGGAGACATGCTTTGCTGTCTGCTTCTATCTAGTAGGTAGGGACATATGCAGCTTGTGATTATTCTGTCATAAACAGATCAAAGACAAACTAATTTGCACACACGGGCACACATTACACAGAATTGTGCATTGAGGGACTTTACTGCTCTTGTAATCATAGAAGTTGAATCCAACACCCATTTACCATTGTCATGAGGTTATTACCATCTCTGGTCAGGTTTGGCACGTTTAGTTGGATGATTGTGTAGTTTTTATTTATGATTGAACTTTGCTGCGTTACAACAAAATCGCCAGATAAAATTTTTTCTTGATTAGGATCGGTGGTGTAACCATTTTGCGCAAAGGAAAATCTGACCTTATCAGTGATGGTGAAACAGGTACCTGATTAGTTATTATTTATCTTATTTGTAATTTAATATTCAGTAGTCTTGTAAATGTTGAAATTGATTGGCATGTTTCACTCTTTTCTGTGTTTTCTTTCTTGTTTGAATAATGCCATTTCAGTTTGCCAGTACAATTTTGACACAATCATTTAAGTAATAACTCAACTAAACAAAGCCTTAGTTCCAAACTAATTAGGATTAGCTACGTGAATCCTCTTCTTCCAATCAATTAAGCAAGAGCAACAAATTGATCGACACCTGCAGGTCTCAAAATAACAATATATTTTATCATTTTAGGCTTTTTTTTCTGTTTGCTTGAACTTTTTATTTACAACTTTGGAAGAAATTGAAGCTATAAGTTTACATCGTATATGCAGTGCCATCATCTAGATGCTGCAGTTTCATGGATTGGCTTGTTACTTATAATGTTAATATCACATCAAATCCTTTACTCATTGCATGCTCATCAATATCATTCTTTGATTCTGTCATGCTATGCATTAATGACTTGAATTGAATATAGCAAGTCATTAGAATTGATTGACTTAAGATGACAAATCTCAGCTGTTGAAGGATGCCTATTCATCTCAGTGATGAGTATTTTTTTATGGGCATTGATGTATGCCTGTTTTTTTGACTGTTTGTTTGAAGAAATTAAATAGGCTGCGCCTCATCTGTGGTATTAATTTTTTCTTTTATACCACTGGGACAGTGAATTCCAATTGTCTTTTTGTGCAGTAATGTCAGTGAGCATCTATGGTTCTCCTCGGCGCTGTGGTGGACAGGGTGATATACTTTCTGGAAGGCAAGTGATGTCAGTGAGCATCTATTAACTTACGTGATATGGTTCATTTCTTCCAAGATATCAGCTCAACTCCTCACTTCTCTCCCCCTTGCATGAAGATTTATACTAATTTACCTTCTTCTCTACTTCTACCAATAATTAGTCTTTCAAAGGAAATTTTTTTCTTTATTATATATGAAAATATTATGCCCCTTTAATCCAAATCTTTTATCTTCTTTGTACTCTGGATTTTACATTGATGTAATTTTGACATTAATCAACATCATACCAAGAGAAAAGCAGCACTACTTTTGGTTCATTCTCTTTTACCTGCTTTCCTAGATATTGTGTGTTTAAAAGCCTAGTTGTGGGCGACTTCAATGACAAAAATAACAAAGAAATGACAAATTGATGCCGCCCAATTTGGATAGAAGAGTTTAAAAGGTCAAAAAGAATGCTCATTCTGTCGACAGCATCTTTCCATAACTTGAAAATTTTTATCCTTTTGATGATACAGTGTTGCTGTCTTTGTGTCTTGGGCCCGTCAACATATCTCTACTGTGCAAGGGGGATTGGTCATGAATCCGACAATGTTGGGGTGTGTTGCTGGATCTGCTCTAATGAGGAAGGCGGCCTCACTTGCATTTGAGAGTAAGAGAAGGTCAACCCTGACAACTGATATAATCGAGTGCTTGGGCAGAAGGTAAGGGGGTCCCGATTACCTGGAGAAACAATATCGAAGTGGAAAATTAGTATTCCTCCGAGTCTTACATTTCTTTGTTGGCTTGCAGTTTGGAGGAAATTTGTCCAGTCAGTTGATCTTGGAGCGTAAACCATCGATGCTTGTGTATTTGGGAAACTACTTTCATCATAAGCTGCTGTGAGGTCACAAAATTTGAACTTCCTCCGAGCAAGGCTTGGAATGAGAGGAA
Organism: Vitellaria paradoxa; assembly: GCA_019916065.1. Classification (NCBI taxonomy): domain Eukaryota; kingdom Viridiplantae; phylum Streptophyta; class Magnoliopsida; order Ericales; family Sapotaceae; genus Vitellaria; species Vitellaria paradoxa. Next base: position 42,750,860 of record CM034241.1, on the reverse strand, counting down.
AAAAAATGCTTCTGTTGATTTAAACACAATCAACGGACGACTAGTAAATAAGAGGATTTGGAAGGATAGAAGTGCCAAGGAATGGGAACCATATGTTGTTATGATCTGTATTTAATAGGGTGGTGTTGAGAAGATTGAATTTAGATGAACAATAATAATATCATCCCCAGACTTGTTACCTTCGTTCTTGTTTTTCTTCCACTTTTTGGTTTGTTCTTTTGTGCGTAGCTAATAATTCAATTTCTTTAGGAGATGTTTGTTTGAATGCATACCCATTGCTTAAAAATCCAGAGCCAGCTAAGCGTACGACTGAAAGCTCCTACATCGAAATTCTTATACGAAGGGAGTAGCTGGTTGACTGTTTAACAAAATTTAACGCCCTTGATTTCTTTCGGGTGTGTGTTTGAAGAAAAAAGAAAAAGGAAATATAAAATTTTAAATGTAGGTTTTTATTGGTTGGGTTAGAAAATATAATGAAATGAAAGGTATTTATTGTTAATATATATTTTTTATTTATTAAATTTCACTCTTTTTTTTTTCATTGGATTGGTGTGGACACGGGAGCTTGTTAATATTCCATTAATAAGTCAGTCCGGCCTAAAAAAGTTGGGACCTAGGTTTTGAATTTCAGTCCCACTCAATAAACTCATTTATTTTTTTAATTATAGTTTTGGGTAAAAGTTAATCTTAAACATTATAAAAATGAATATTTTGCTACGAAAATAAATATTCTTTTACAAAGACATATAAGGATAAAATTTTAAAAACTACATTTACAATTTACACTGCATCTTATTTTGATTCATGTAGTTATAATTATAACAGTTAGATACCTATAGTTCCAATCAAGCTTGCATTTTGGTCCCCATAGTTATAATTGTGACAGTTAAAAACCTATAGTTCTAATCAAGTTTTAACGTGATAACAATTAGAAACTTATAATTCCAGTTAAGTTTTGATGTGAATCTTCTGAAATTAAGTATAACAATTCGTACTGTAAAAACTAAAGTAAGATTCGCTATAAATTGTAATTTATGTAATTTATTTATTTATTTATTTTCTTGAGATAACATTTGTGATATGATACCCATATATAATATTTTTGATATTCTGTGGGGGATGTTATTCAATAAAAATATTGTACCTAAACCTAAAATGAAAATTACAAATGATATTTTCTAGTTTCTATCCAATCCCATATTTCATGAAATGAACATGTCGATGGTGGAGAATGCAAAACTAAATAAATAAGAATTCTCACCAGGGACATTCGCCACTTTCTGAACTGAAGACAATTGATGTATGACACACGCACATACAGACACTGTATTTATTTATTTTGGCGAGGGGGAAGACAATGCAATCACATCATTCTGACAACTAATGTTGGTAGATTGTTTAAAAGCATTTTCATTTCAACTTACAACGAAAGATAATTTTAAAACATCCTTTCAGCACAAACTAAAACATGAAATTCATGTTAAAGACTAAATTCTCCATATATAAAGCTATTCTACACCCATCTGAAGGTATAATGATAGTTTCTCAAGCATATACGTATGACCTTTGGTCTTCACTAGTAGTTTGAGATATATCTTCTCCCGTTCTTTGATGCTAAGACAACTTCCCACACCGAAACTTCTGCAAGAGAAATCAATCAACGAACCAGTGAGTGTAAAGGGCCATTACGCTCCGCAGATTGTACTTATAAACAACTTAAGAGGGTGAGAGAAAACTGATACTCAACAGAGCCCTCACATCTTTGAAAGGATTAGAAGAAGTGTAATGCTGGACAACCAGAAAGTAATTAGAATGATGTGAAATACTTGTGAGTTTATCATTTGAAAATAATAAACCCTTACAAGTCTATTTTAATTATAATCCTACCATCGCCACACCATTCTAGTTTCAATTTTTGGTAGGTTCTTCTGGTTCAATAGCATTTTTCTTAGAAAAATGCAACAAGGAGACTATAAATTTCATGAAACATGTAAATGGAAATTCTAGAATTGGGAAATAATACTTCCAACATTGAAAGAACTAAGCAATAAAACACTTACATTTTTATGGCTAAAACAGTCCTTCCCGGTTAAGAATCTGCTGGTGGTTGCTGCTGATGTGGCCACATCTGCTGAGCTGGGGTGTAAGGACGAGGCTGCTGGCCATAAAGACCCTGATCAGCGGGCTTACCCATGAACATACCTGGAGCTCCAATCTGTGAAGCATGCTGTGGTTGCATATAGTAATAGGGGAGGCCTTCGGTTGGGCCTGCAACAGGAAGGGTTGCTCTAGGGATGGGTCCAAGGACCTCATCCTTCAAATCCTCCCTTGGTACAATATCGACCAAGAAATCAAATATATCGGTCCTTGTAATGGCTGCTGCAATATCATTCTTCTGAAGTGTCCTCCTCTTGTTCTCCTCCGTGTGATTCCAAGACCGGAGAGTTAACTCTAGAATGAACATCTCGCAGGCACGGGCAAACACAACTGGAGCCTCGGCTGATATCATTCTCACATCCTCATCAGCTTTCATTATCTTCTTAATCCTAGCAAGTGGCAGGCTGTGGTTTTTAAAATCAGCTGTCTGCTCGATCTCTTGGTACTGGCCTGCCCAAAAACTCTGGAGTTGCTGCTGCAATTGCTGTTGCTGCTGCTGGTGCATGTGCTGATAAGCAAGTTGGTGCTGTGCAACCTGAGATGGCGACGAAGAGATACTCGTTGTTTGAGGAGATTGGATAACTGATGCAGGGGCAGAGGGCCTCATCATTTGGCTAGCTTGATATGTGGTTGTGTTATATGGCATCTGCGCCGAGCTACCAATGCCCCCGGTAACTGGGGGCTGCCCATGCCCTTGCTGATCCATTTTGACAGCTTACGCTCCCCAGATATCTCTAGCTACTAACTTTTCAAATATACAAACAAACAAGACCATAGAAGATTGGTAAAAGCAAAAGACCATTAAGCAATACGTAATAAGAAAATTTTGAGCTTCATAAGTCATTTTCCTAAAAAAATATGTAGAAAGGCATGAAGTGAGCTGGTATTTTACAGATAAGCACCAATGTTTTGATAAAAACTAAGAAAATTCCAACGCATCTAAACCAAAGAACCAAATCCTGAATCCGTCCAGTTACTAAGAATCTTACTGAGAAACTCACATCTAAAATAAAACAGTTGTGCCCAAAGGCTTTCCCAAAAGGAATATCAAGTTGTTCAGACTGAAGTTCCTGTGCAATTGCTCGAGCACTGTGCATCTGGAATATTTGACTTACTAGTCCTCAAAGAAAAAAAGAAAAAAAAAAAAAAAAAAAAGAAACCCTATCACATTCAAGCCTGTCAATTTACCTGATTGCAGACTGAATCCAATTCAGACTCATCCATATATTTATTTATTTTTGATCGGTGTCCATTTATTTGAAATCTTATTGTTCACTCAACCATAAATCATTGTCCAACAGTCCCAACTCCGGTAAAATAATCTAACCTGCCTATTGCCACTAAAAATTTCCTCTTAGTTCACAGATAACAGTACCAAACCTGTGCTTAATTTGTGATTTGAAATTGTCAAATACAAGGATCTGGACCCTGAGGATGTTAGGGCAGGATTGACTGGTGAATGATTAGTTGGAGAAAAAAGAACCCACAAAATGGTTGATTGTAAGTTTTTATCGTTAAAACTAAGGGCATGCTTATTTTGGGTAATATTTACTCACTCAATCCAAACATAAACACCATGAAAGTGTTACTCTTTTAATTATTACTGGGATAACAATTACCTGCAATCTTCCACCCAAAAATTTTCACATCCTACCAAACTTTCCCTAAGGAGAAATAGAGGGGAAACAAGTAAGGAGAATCAGAGAGCAGAAACAAGAATTGAGCTGTCACTTTGATATTTATTATCATCAAAAATAATAAGAAGCATACAATAAATTCACAACTCATTGAAAACCCACTACAAGCACAATTCTTAGGATGTATATTGGCTGTTTGAGGAAAATAAATCCAAGCCAAAAAATAAATAAATAAATAAACAAATAAATCATACACAAAAACCCTCTTCTTCATTCAGAGTTTGTGAAACCAGGGATCAAGCAGGAAACATCTGAAAGGCAAACACTTGTCAATAATCACACATACAAATCAAACCCATAAAACTAGTGGGTATATCATGCAGTATATGTATATGTATGTATAAGTGAGTCCCCATACATATAAGAAAATCAATACCTTTACAGCTCTGTTCACTTAGGTGGTTTTTTTTTTTAGATCTTGCTTAGCAATCAAAACTCTATAACCAAATACAAAGACCAAATGAATTGTATAAAAAATTTCGGGAAATTAAACAAAAGATAACAATTGATATGACCGTGCACATGCGCTAAACTATGCATATGGAAACCAAACCTGTGCTCTGTTGCTGTTGGGAGGAGAGGTGGGTGGGAGAGATTAGCAACTCAAAGGATCAAAGTGCATGCTCTTCTGCATATAGATACATGTATATGAGTGCATATATATAGTTAGAGAAAGTGTAGTGCGAAGCTCGGGTTTGATTCGTGGGATTCTGCTTTTGCAGCTTCTTTCTCTTTCTTTCTCTCACTACCAAGAGAAATTGAAGCTTTTGCAATTGACTTCTTTTTTTGGTGCCGATATCACCCTTTGTCTTTGCAAACTTTCCACCCAAGCACTACCCATTAAAATAACCGAAAAAATTATAAAGAACGAGTTGATAACCGAAAGCTAAATTTGATGGTGTTTAGATCTTAAAAAAATATATATATATATTAAAAAAAGTTATTTTTCATTAATTTTTTAATTAAATTTCGTTAAGTGTCATTTTTATGTAATTTTTAATTTTTTTTAACAAATCAAACACCACTTAATGTTTAATTTTTTTTTTGAATTTAAAAATATTTTATAGGAAGTATTACATTTTTTATCAAATTAAATAATGTTTCAAGTTTGATAGATCGCATTATTTTATTTTATTAAATATAAAAGGTTAGAGATTGGGTAAAGAAGTACACTATACATATAACATTTACTTAGTATTTAATTCAGAATTTTGTTAACAAAAATAATACCTTTACCGACTAGGTTTCATTCGAAACTCTAATTTTTTTTTAATTTTAAAGATTTTTAACTTTTTTTTAATTAAATTTTACAATGTACTAATTCATATCATTTCAACACTAACTTTTAATTTTTTTTAAAACTTTAAACGCTATTTAAATACGTTAATAAGAATAACCTAAATTAAATCAATGTTTGGTCAACAAAAGTTATACTTTTACTAATCAAATATATTTTTAGTCGTTAATTTCTTTTGCGACTAATCTTTGTTAATTAACCGACGATCAAATTATGTTTGATTAGTAATACTTTTAGCATAAAAAAGTAACATTTTTAACCATCAAATTTTTAATCGCTAAAAGTTTTGATTATTATAGTGAATAATACCATATCAACTCTACAACAAATGTTAGGAGTGTCATATTATGTCTTGATTGTTTAAGATAACTTCTTTTTTTTTTTTTTTAATTTAAGAATATAAATAAATCATGTCAAACTAGCTCAACTCGTTTATATAGAAATTGAGCTGAAGCCCACTGCAAAATAGATGAGCTCTGCTTAACCATTTGGTTTGTATTTTTTATTTTATATTTTATGTGTTTTATGTTTTGAAAATTTTAAAATAAAAAAATAAAAAATACATTTGGTTTGACATTTTTTATTTTTTGTATTTTGAGATTTTTTTTATTTTGGCTTGAAAATGCACAAAACAACTTTTTGCTATTTTGTATTTCATGTGTAAACTTATTTTCTATTTTCTAAAATAGATTTTGAAAACATAAGTGACCAAATATGTTTTGAACTTTTTTCCTTATTTCAAAATTACAAAATAAAAAATGAGTTCGAAACAGATAAAATAATCTCAAAACAGGTATAACAAATGACACCTAACTATTTTGAAAAATTCAAGGTCAATTTGATTCTTTTCATTAAGACAAGCCCAACTCATATGCATGCTTAGCTCGGCGCATCTAATTTTTTTATTTTTATTTAAAATACAAAATTGTGATTGTCACACCCCTAACTTAATTGTTTGGGACGGACGATATGGGAATATTGAAATTAAGTAATTCCAATGAAAACCTATGCCAAGATCAAGTCATAATATAATAACAATGATCAAAGCAACTAAATACGTCCCTCATTCCTATATTAAATAAAAGAAAATAATCTCAATCATGATAAATATAACGTCACACCCCGATGACTAAATTCATGGCTTATACAACCACATTAACATCATTAATAATTATACAGTCTTGTATATAACAAAATTGGGACCCACACCTCGGGTCGCACAAATAAAAATACAGTCATCCAGTCATAAATAAATCATATACTAAGTCAATCCGTCAATTTCAACTTAGCTCTGGGTGGCTACTCTCAAGCCTTGCTTGTTCACCTGAAATATGGATGGGATGGGATGAGCAAACTTACCCAGTAAGTAAGATCGTACAAGTGTGCACCAACGAACATACTTAAGCAAGTAGCATAACTTACAATAATAGCAACCAAACATTATATAACAACGCATATGTGATGTAATGTAATGACCAATGCAATTCTCTAATTTCTATCTACCCCAACCTTATCTTAGGACAGGTAACATTTATCGCTGTACATGGGGTCACCAATCGTATCGTTTACACTCACGGCAAACGTACATCTCAATATATGTATACTAAATGTGAAATCGTGTTACACCCATATTGGTATAAGACCCAAGAAAATCGTGTTACATCCCTTGTCCCTTCTGCTAAGGAATCGTGTTACACCTCTAATTAGGCATCTGTTTATCTCAAGTAGGGTCTGGTTGCAATCCAGAGAAAATCTTATAATCACATCTCCATATTAATGTCCTAACTCCAAATGATTAAGCTCTAGTCATATATATATCGATTGGGAATCATTCGGTATTTCCAAAATCTCATTTTATCATTTTCTCAAATTGTAGACCTAGTCCATATATATAACTCATGCCTTGGCATGTCACAATATAATTATGGTACTCTTGGCCAATTAACAATCACAATTCATATCCAGATGAAACCACCCAACCCCATGCACATAATATGCTCAATTATATATGGCCAACATTAATATCTCAACATTAAAATAATAGCATGGGCATGCCATACTCAAACATAAATGTGACCTCATATATTTCACATAATTTTTATGCAAACATGTTCTCTATACACATATATATAAGCCCAAGAAAAATTAGGTCAAAACAGCCAAGACACAGAATTCCAGAGAGGGTCGTAACTTGCTGGGGAGCACACGGCCTCAAGCTAACCTCTCATCCTGCCTGATGGATACTCGTGGCTTTGGGCCACCAAATCTCAAATTTTCCAGTATGGGTCATAGGCTACCCACGGGTAGCCCACACCCTCAGGCTTCGTTTGTTTTGTATTTTAAACACTATTCATCATCATCTCTGGCCAACCTTGGCCAAATTTGGCCTTTCTGGGCTTCAAATTTAGCAATTAATCTTATATAAACTTCCAAACATCTCAATAGCATGATCTTGTAACATTAATTTCAACAATAATTCAAATACATATAAGATCTCAACCCATATATGCATATATATATATATATACACACACACACACAATTCATATATTCATGTATATATATCATAAATCTTTCAAAATCTCAAGCAAATCAAGCACACAACATGTCAAAATCATCTTAACAACATTTAGAACACAAATATAAGTCTCATCTACCTCAAATTTGAAGAGAAACGAAGAAAAATGAAGAAAACTGGTTGAGCTCCCAACTTTTAAGAATTGATTTCTTTCACCTTGGGCTAAATCACCGGAAATAAACGTTACCATGATAATTATGACGTTGAATACTACCCATATCCGCCGACCTTCCGCTCCAGATCGCACTCTCTCTCTTTATCCTCTCTCTCCCCTCTTTTCTATCTCTTTTCTCCCTAGTATCTGGCAATCGAGCAACCAAAGGAAAAGAAAAGAGAGAGAAAAGGAAAGGAAAGAAGGAAAGAAAAAGAGAACTGGACCTTTGGCTCATTTGTCCAGCCAATTACCAATTTGGACCTCACCCGACTCAAGAAATATAAAAAAAATAAATTAAATCTCAAGATAATTATTTATTGACCTAAAATAATATATAAATAGTCAAAAATAAATACTAAATATTAAAGTGATCTTCTTTTATTAAATTATTTGAATTTATTTATTATACGAGCTGTGGGTTTCAATAATATAGGAGGTTAGGGGTGAAAATTAAATAAAAAATTAAGATAAAATTGTAATGTAAATTTTAAAAGAAAACATACATTATAAGGTGATATAAACACTATTTATTACATGTATATGTATATTATTAATTATATATAATAATCAAAACAGGCTCAAAAGCTCTTCAAGGGTCGAGCTAACAAGGGGTTAGACTTGAAGTGTTCGTTAAACGAATTTATTTATGTTTTTTGTACTAAATGAATTTAATTTTTTATTTAAATTTTGCTTGTTTATTATATGAGCAAATTGGCCGAACCCCTCCAGTTTATGAACAGAAACAAGCATCAAATTGCCATGGATAAAAACAGTTACTAATTCTTTCATCACTAAGTGGGAACACAAGAAACAGTAGTAAGATGATCTCAAACTATTATCCAAACCCACTTATTAGAGTAAGAGAGAGAGCTGTACATCGATTGAAGTTACGGATAAGAGCTTGTCCAAATCCAATAAAGCAAACGAAAAACAACCTATACATACATACATACATATATATATATATATATATATTAAAGGCACAGCCACATGATAGAGAAAAGTCTACCCTCTTCTACAATTGTACATATTCTACCAACAGTTACCAAATAACTCTCGTTCACTTGAATCATATAAGGTCCCACCCATCGCCATTCCATTCCACAACCAAGTAAAATCCCCACTTTGCCCCCAAGGAAGAAGTTGGTTTGGAGAGGTTCATGAAGAAATAACTCATCCTCCACTACTTCGTGGCTGCAAAAACTGCCGCCCCTTCCACCTGAAAAATGTCATCCACCAAATTAATACAATGATGAATTTCTTTGAATTGACCCGACTTGAGAAAAATCAGCTGCCTCAAAATATTGTAATAAATTAAAACAGAAACAAAAGAAGGCAATCTTGCCCATGAAATGATACCCACAAACCTCTTCTTGTTTATTAACCTCTCTTCTAATTTTCATGTGCGCCCTCTATTTTCTGCCCTTTCATGGAAATGAAGCATAAAGGGCCAAAAAAAGATGTGATTTCCACTTAGGAAAAAGGGCTATGATCGAAAACGTAGCATGCAACCAATTTAATAAATAATATGCCAAAAATAGTGCTGTCATTGTGATCCAGATGCAGTAAAAAGAAAAATTTCAGGAAATAGATCAGTTTAATTACCTAATTTTTTGATAGGACATGTGGCATTACAAATTCAGCATTCAGACAACAATAGCATAGACTTATGGCTGAGGAAATTCAGTATTCGTTCAACAATGACATAGACTTCGGTTTGGGGGGTTCGACATCATAGGGTGAATTAGTGCAAAGGTAGCACATGAATTCAAATAAGAAAAGGAAGCACTCAAATTTTGACTATCACCCAAATGGTTTGTCCTAATAAAAGTCATCATGTTACCATGAATTTCGCGCCCCAAATTTCTTCCTCAGTAGCAGGAACAGCAGTGATCTTGCTCTTGGGATTCTCATAGCATCTCAATTCTCCAACTGCCGTGGAGTAGAAACATCCTGCAAAATATGCAGTGGCCATTTTTGTCAAATAGGATCACAAAGGGCCAAAAAAAACGCATTAAAATAAATAAAATTAGTGATTTGATGTAGTTTTGTTGCAATAATTGTGGTTAGTAGATTGAGGCTCTATTTGAGCCAACAAAAAAACTCCGAAAAAATAATTAAAAATACTTTAAGAAGTTAAAAATTATTTACTTTTTATCTCACTGTATTAATTACAAATTCATAATTTATTTCATTTTATATTATTTTTTGTCACTCAAAATGCATCCTAAATTGACACCTAAAAAAAAATATTAATATTCCCAAGGTGATTGGGTGCGGCAGGAGCAATTTCAATGATATGAAAAATTGCACTAATAATTTATTATTTTTGCTCTAATATTTTTAAAAATTTCATTTTGCGCTGTTACTTTTACATTAATCCCTCCCCCACCTTTTTTTGACCGATTCAATTAAAAAATATACTTCTACCTCCGCTAACATTATAATCTCTGAATCTACCCCGTTGATGTTATCAAATTCACTTCATCTTTTACAATAAATTGTTATTAAACTTGAACCACAGAGATGTCGAACTAGCCAACCAACCTTGAGGGAAAGAAGCAAGTGATTTGCCACAGGCACCTTTAAGCAATTCAGCATCATCAGCAAAAGCCACATATCCATCAGCAGTGATTCCCCAGTACAGAGGGACCTTACCAAATTGATCCTGTCACATCATTTGATTACACCAACACCACCCATTAAACCCAATTGTAGATAAAGTTGAACTAATAATTAAAAGCAGTAAAAGTCTCAACAAGGCAATAAGCTGGTTGGGGGGGGGGGGTAAGGATTACTCACAGTAGCTACAAACAAGGTAGAGGTAGACTTGTCAAAGACAATGAAGGCAAAGTTACCCTCAAGGTGGCCTACAACATGGTTAGGTGGATAAGGTGCCCTGTCACGGAGAGCCTTGTAAGCTTCAATGACCAGAACCCCCTCATTTGCTGACTTGGCTAGCCCATACTGCTGCCTCATGCTCCCCAGGTTGTCCAGTGCTCCCTCAAACAAACAGAATATCTCATCCTTCACTGCAAAGGATCTGCCATTTCCATCATCCAATAGTTAGATAGGTAATTATCTTTGAACTTACAAAATATGGATTCCATTATACAAGTGGATTTGTAAACAAGAAATGATAGCTACTTATCAATTTTTTTTTTTTTTTTTTTATGATATACTTGGATGAAAGATTCATCAATAAAAAGAGAAACGTAAAGATTCAATCCTGCTTGGTTGTGGTAAAAAATAGATCCAAAAGTTTTAAAAATTTTAAATTAGTAAAATATTAAATGAAAAATTATTTATTAATAAATATTTTGATTTCTATAATTTTTTAATTTACTTGAATAAAAATATTTAAAATAATATATATATATATATATTTTATGGGTCAGCACAAAGTTAGGCGAGTCGCATTACAACCCCTTTAATGGTGAAAACTGAAAAGAGCCAGACAGGTGTGACTTGAAAGCCATGGCGAAGGAATACGCTATGATTGAAGTGCGCTCGCAGTGCAAACATGGATGGTCATGTTTTTATTATAATAATTTAGTTTCATTGGATTTATTTTTCTATTTTTTATTTTTTTTATTTGTTTTAATTTTCTGTTTTGAACTCATTTTTCATTTTATACTTTTAAAAATAAAAAAATCAGATCAAAATTCATTTGATTACTTATATTATTAAAATTTATTTTCAAAAACAGAAAATGAGGTTACATATGAAATGAAAAATGGTAAAAAATCGTTTTGAGAGTTTTTAACAAAAAATAAGAAAAATTTCAAAACAAAGAAAACATAACATTTTCTGTTTCCTCGTTTTGAGATCTTTAACACACAAAACAAAAACATAAAATAAAAAACAGAAAAGTAAATCAAATGCGGTCTTAATAGTTTTAAATTAATAAATAATTACTTTTTAGCTTTTGTACTTTAGGTAAAAATTACTTATACCTCTGGATTTAGAAACATATCTTCATACCGTTTGTACTTTGAACTAAAATAAAATAAGAGTGTTAAATTTTCAAGTGAAAAGATAATAATATCCATTAAAAATTAAATAAAATTAAGAGTGTAAGTGTAAAAAATATAAAATATAAAAGGTATGAATGTAATTTATAATTTATTTAGATTTTAAATTGTTATATTTAATAAATTTTTTAATGTTTTCACATTGATTAAAAGTATAAGAGATCTAAACATAAAATTTTAAAATTTGAGAGTGTAAAGTATCATTTGTTTTTTTTTTTTTTTTTTAATCTTTTGTTTTTAGTTTTTGTTTTCTATTTTTTATTTTTGGCTCATCTTTCATTTTGTATTTTTAAAAATAAAGAAAATAACTAAAAATTCATTTGGAGTTATTTATATTTTCAAAATTTGTTTTCGAAAACAAAAAATGAATTTACACATAAAATGAAAATAACAAAAAGTTATTTTGAAAGTTTTTAACCAAAAAATAAGAAAAATTTCTAAATAAAGAAAGCAGGACATTTTCTATTTCTTCGTTTTAAAATATTTAACACATAAAATAAAAAAAATAAATCAAATACCACCTAAATGATTTTGATAAGTAAATTACGTTAAAATTAATTATAAAAAGAAATTAAAAATTAAAAAAATGATTGAAACTCAAATAATACAAAATATGAAAAAAGCAAATATCAATGAAATGTAATCCAATCATAACAGTTGATTTTTACACTGAGGCTCCGTTTAGTTTGTAAACAAATAACAAAAAATTATATAAATCTCTGTTAACTTTATATTATATTAAATTTTTTTTTTCACTGCACGTATTATAAACTCTCAATTTTTCTCGCTCCAAATTCATCCCGAAGTGGGTCAGTGAACCACCTAGACGATAGGATTGACTTTCAACTCTCCTCTAACCGTCCACGTGGCATGCTAACCACGACAGCCCTTGGATCGAGAAGAAACATCAGGAATTGTGTGAAACAAATAGTTTTCCAATCTCTCGGTTGCTATGACTCGAGTCTTAGGCTTAGTTTGGGATAGCTTATTTTTAACTAGTTGTAGCTATAGCTAGTTAAAAATAAATTAGTTATTTTTTTGTTTGAGAAGAAAAAAAAAATTTTTTTTAGTTTTTTAATTTTGATTAATTTAATATTTTAACTCTTAAAAATTTTTAAAAAAATTAAAATATAAGAAGATAAATTTAATCCATTACTATAATAACTACTAGTTAATAATTACTGTAACACCTACTTGCTAAGAATGCCAAACGAATCCTTACTTTCACTAAACGCGTATGGCCAAAGATTCAAGACGAATCGTCAGGTTCCCGAGTCCCGACGGTTCTAGAGTCTAGATAGATTAACACGTGGCAACGATGCAACTTAGCGTGGGCCCTAGCTAGCAAATTGCCAAAAAGCCCACGCCTCGTGATTACAAAAGTCAACATGATCAAAATCGTAAAATCCCAGCTAAAACCGGAGAAATCAAATTACCCCCGTCAAATTTAGTTAAAACAATTCAGTCTACTGGTTAATTTGGCCAGTTTAATTTAAAATTAAAAAAAATTCGATTAGACTCAAATTATAATTGAATAAATATATTTATATTTTTTAAATATAATATTTATATTTTTTGAAAAATTTTCGATTCACGTTAAGGGGATGTTTAGTGGAAAAAAAATAAAAAAAAAAGTATAATAAAAGTAGAAAGATGTGACATAAAAGTAATATATAAAAATTTTTAATTGAATAAAAATATAAAAATTAGTTTAAGCTTGTAAATTTTGATAAATTTTAGTGTAATTAAATAAGTTCTAAATCGAATTATTTCGACTCACTAGATTTGTAAAAACAAGCTAGTTATTCAATTTAATTCATGATTTATTTGTCAACATTCCACTTTCAGTGTATTTAAAATCGAAAACAAAATTGATGATTAACTTGATTAAGGATCAAATATATAAAATTTTAGTGGAAATCACAAAGACTTGTTGCTTCAGGCTTCTGAAAAATCTTAAAAAATATTAAAAAAAAATTTAATTTATTTAATTTTTATCTTATAAATTCACAATTTATTTCACACTTTTACCTCACTTTTCATCACTTCATACACACTTTAATTAGTGTCGGTCGGCTATCTAAAATATTAAAAAAAATTTGAAGAAAATATATCTGTAAGGTATTGTACAAATAAATGGATTTTCATTTCAAATTAATTAGGTATGGATTTTAAAATTGTGTGGATAAAGCAAGAGCTACAAGGTTTAAGTGTAAAACGGTTGAGCAATCAACATTTCGCCTCCATCTTATCGGCAACCGAAATGAACCCTAGGATGACTTGATTATTTTTCTATCATCATGAAATTATTAAGTGTTAATTATCACTGTATATATTGGAGGGATCAGATCGAAATGGTCTGAAACGACGTCATACCTGGGCCGTAAAGGGGACTGGTTGTCATGAGTGTAGGCCAACTGGACATGCTCTCCGATCTGCATAGACACCGCCGAAGAGGTTCCGTCGACGAACCGGTTCACAAGAGCCGCGGCCGATATCTTCGGCGACGGAGTCCGGCAGCCGGCCGCCACCAGTTCATCCGGCGGCGACACGATCGAGCTGCTAAATACCCCCAACATAGTTTCCCCCACACGAATCTCTCTCTCTCTCTCTCTCTCTATATATATATAGAGACGAAGATATAACTATTGCTTGCTTTCTCTCTCTAAATTTGAGGGTCGGACATGGGAGAGGAACCAGTTACGGGCTTGCCATTATAAAGGAAGGGGACGAGGGTATTATCGTCATTTGAGTTGACGTGCCGTTTTCCTATTGACCAATGAGGGAGAGGGAAGTATGTGGATTGGGACCCACCAAGAGGCGATGATTCCCCTGTGTCGTTTAGCGACGGTTTGGACCCGCAATGGGCCCCACTTCTCCGCCCAGCTTTGGAAAACAAGGCCACGTGTCATGGGCTTCCGCTTGAAGATAGGATGGCAGATGATGGATAGCCAAGGTGGGCAATTTCTTGCGGGCAAGGGGTTTTGTTCGGTGTGCCCACCTGTAGATCTCAATCTACATCATTCTATTTGAAATAAAATAAAAATAAATTTTTAATTTTAATTAATATTAATTTTGTCTCTTTTTTGTTTTTTTTTAATTTTTTTTACTATATATTAATTAAAATCCTTTAACTTACACAAATCTTTTTATTTTTATCATAATAATTCTAATAGGTTAATTAAAAATTAAGAGGACAATTAAGAAAATATTCATAATTTGCAACAAAAAAAAAAGAAATATTTTTGTTGGCTTTTAAAATAAAGAAATTAATTTCTACACACATCACCGGTGCAGCATTATCTAATATTCATAATAGAATGAAACAGAAAGAAGAAAAATTGATTGACATATAAAGACGTTAGGTTTAAAAAAATTCACTAAATTTTATTATCTTTAACTTTCTCCACCAAAAACTTTACCCAATTTTTCTTTAACTTTTATTATTTTTTTTATTTTTTATGAACTTTCTCTAACTTTTATAATTTTTTACTAAACACCCAATTAATTACAAATTGATGTGTGTCAAAAATTGATACAAAGTAATTTTATTATTATTATTATTATTATTATTATTATTATTATTTTTGTGTGTTGCCAAATGAGTCCACAATTGACCATGTTTCGTTAAGAAATTATTAAGGTTGTATTTGGGGAGAAAAAAGTAACTATTTTTTTTTTATTTGCAAAGAGAAAAGGTGTAGTTTCGGTTAATTTTTTTGTAAATTCAACATTTTAGCCATCAAAAATTTAAAAAAAATTTAAAATATAAGAAGGTAAATTTAGTTATTTAAAAAAAATAAAAAAATTAATAATTAGAAGCTGATTTACTAATTTTTTTTTCAAATGAATAGTAAATCGGGTTGAGTTTACATTATACGCGCGCGCGTGTGTGTGCGTATATATATATATATATATATATATATATAAGATAATTTATTACCTAGCTAGCTTGTTAACTATTTGAAATTTAAGAGGAATTTATAAAAATAGAGCGGTGGCAATGAGTTGCACGAGCCGACTCTGATGAATTCTCAGATTTTTGTATAGATATTGTGAAACCCATATAAATAAATGGAACAACCACAGTTGAATGCATACCACCCTTTGCTGAAAATGCCTCATTCACTCTATCCGGGGGGAAGCCAATGGATAGATATAAACTCCAACTTGTACTTTGCATGTAAAGCACAACTAGCTTAATTATCCGACAAAACTAACAGAAGACGGGTCCATGCTCCTAACACCCAAAACCGTGGATGGACCAAAGCCATCCATGGTTTGACTCGTTTTCAGTAAATCAAGGAATGGTAATTTCTCATTGTTATTATTTTTTTAGGGTAACTTTTGAGATATTAGTCATATTTTTAGGGAAAAAATTATAAGAAATACTTATAAACAAAAAAAAAAATTAAATAAATGTCTTTTTGTGCAATAAGCCACTCCCACATTGGTGAAGTTTGGCACGAAAATTATTCAGAATTATTTATTTTGATATTATTTTTGTCTGAAAATACTTGAGTGTAAAATTTTAAAGAAATTTAATACTTGCACGATTTAAAAAAAAAATATTTATGCCCGAGAGAAATTATTTATTTATTTTTTTTTCTTGGATTCAACCATGTAGCTTCCCAGGTACATATACATCGTAGATTTAATGCTGGAGGGACAGACAGAGCCAATAGATTCTGCGTGGTGGAATGACATTACAAAAGTAAATTAATTTTCTTAGTGCTTGTCCTAATCCTGCATAATTAAGTAAGTTAATTTTCTGAGTGCTTGTCCTAATCCATGCATAAGCAGCAAAGGAATATTTATTTTATCTTACTTTCGAAAAAGAGAGAGTTAGGAATTGATGAATTATCAGAATAGATTCGATTGAGGAATCGCTTTGAGAAACCACTTTGGTAAATATCAATTAAAAGAACAATCTTGAATATATATATATATATATATATAACTGAATCCACAGTTTAGATGACTCCATGGATGGATGGATGGATGATCATAATTGACCCTGATGGAAGGGAAAAAGAGGATGGGAAATTGATAGATTGCATGTATATTAAAATATATATATATATTGACAAATTGAAAAAGAATATACGAATAAATGATATTGTCGAGTATTTTTTTTATATTTGTTTAATTAAAAAAATTATAATATATGTATTGGTAATTATATATTATTTTCCATGAATAAAAAAATGTTGCAGAAATATTATATATATATATATATATATATTTGTCTATGCATACTTGTCATGATTCAAAAGAGGATGGGATTTAGCAAGTTGGCGAGGGGGACCAGCGGCCCACTGTTTTGATTGCCGGGAAACATTTTTCTTTTTCCTTTTCCTTTTTCTTTTCCTTTTCCTTTTCCTCTTTTATCTTTGCAAGATGATCAAAGTTCTATGCACACATTGTGAAATTAGGAATACATCAAAACAAATAAAAAATTGTTGTAAAAGACCGTGTGGAATTAGGAATATATCAAAACAAATAAAAAGTTTTTGTAAAAATAATATGCAATAAAATTTGATTTAAAAAAATTAATAGAAGTTAAAATTTTTTTGATACCTTTTAAGAATCTAAACACCTTACTTAGGCAGGAAATTTGGCAGTAGCAAAGATTGAAATAAATTATCTATCAGATCAGGCATTGCTAAAATTTAAGAAAATTCAAGCTTAATTAGATTTAATTTTAAAGTTTGTTTATCTAAAATTTATTGATTTAAAAAAATAAAAAATAATATTAAATGAATTAAGAATAATTTATAAAATTATAAAAATAAGTGGATGAGCACTAAAATAAATATTTGTCTTTTATAAAGTTTGATAGTCAAATTTATAAAATATTAATAAAATAATATATATATATATATATATATATATATATATATAAATGAAATATGCCTTTTAAATTTTGGATCGGACTCGGGCATGTGTGCTCAATTCAATCCTAACTCAGATAATTTATATAACAATATACTTCATAATTTGACATTTATATATTTTCAACTGTTAGATTTATTTAATAGTCAAGATTATTTTTTTCTCTTCATTTTATTTATCTTTTCAATCATTTCACATGAAAATATAATTTCTCACTCTTCTCTTTTTTTTTTAAATAATTTTTATATATAAAAGTTTTAAATTAATATTTAAAAAAATGTGATAATATTTGTAATAAATAATAAAATTTTACGCATTTATTAAACAATGTCAGATACCGTTTTTTTGGTAAGTACAATGTCAAATACCTATCAGACAAAGTCAACTAAACTTTTTTATTTAAAAAAATAATATTTAAACTTTAATTTTCTTTAAAATTTATTAAAAATTAACATTTAAATTAAAATTTTAATTTTAATATGCTTAATATCATAATTTAAATATTATATTTTTACACTCTTTGTATCATTTATATAAAAAAAAAGTTCAAAATTTTGAATTTAGAATATTTTCAACCATTATATTTGCTCAAGGGTTAGGAATATTTTTATTTTTCTTTTCATTTTGTTGTCTTTTCTGTCATTTCATATAAAAATATATTTTTTTTACTTTTCTCATATCTTTTTTAAATACTTTTTATACAAAAGTTTTTAAATTTAATATTTTTCAAACACATTTATTAAACATGGATGCCTTAGATTTTTTTTGATTAATAATTTTTATTTTTACATGTTGTTTTTACAATTTTTTGCACAGATTTACTTGATAAATTTAAATTTAATTTAAATACTTTTTATACAAAAGTTTTTAAATTTAATATTTTTCAAACACATTTATTAAACATGGATGCCTTAGATTTTTTTTGATTAATAATTTTTATTTTTACATGTTGTTTTTACAATTTTTTGCACAGATTTACTTGATAAATTTAAATTTAAATTATTTACACGCTAAATCACGCTAGTTTTCTTACATTGAAAGGTAGGCAAAGTGGTTGATTCCATGTAGAGATGGTTTTGGAAAAAAAAAAAAATTTAATTTTTTAATAATTTTTTTGACCCATGTTATTTTAGTGATTAGTTAAGTGTTTGGTAAATATTTGTTAAAATTAAAAAAAAGCTAATAAAGATTAAAACAATTTGATAAAATATTTAGTGAAAAAAGTTAAAGGAAATAAATAAATTTTGAATTTTTTTTTTTAATAAACCACGCAGCCTCACGGTTTCTCTCAAGAGCCATTGGTTTCCAATGAATAATGGTTATCCAATACCATATAAAAAAATCAACAAATTATTATTCCTTGTATATTAATACATTAATTAATGATGCCCCAACTTCAAGAATGACGTGAGGCTCCGCCTTCCCCGAATGATACCCATTAGGAAGGGCAAATCCGTCCAAGCGAACAAGTTTTCCAGAGCTTTGAACTCCCAAGATCGGGATATGATAGCCCGGAATGGTGGTTGGTCCCAGGTGGGGTCCAGCAGTAATGGATAAGATTCAGGAATCCACATAAAGGAAACTTGGATTTGGCTAGAGGAGTGAGGCTGATTCCAACCCCAGAAAAAAAAAAAAAAAAAAAAAAAAAAGAAGGAAGAAGGGACAGTTAGGCTTAGCGCAGCCACTAGTAACCAAGATTAAGACTTGTCCAAACATCTTTTGATAATAATATTATTATTAATTTTAGGCGGGTGACAGCTGGCCACACATTTTAGATAAATATAAATTATTCTAATAATATTATTTATTTTTTATGTTATTATTACAATTATTTATTTATTTATTTTTTTTTTTTTTATAACTAAGGATGTTTGGACTAGTTTACACCCATCTCTACTAATTTTGCAACTCTAAAGTTAACGAATGTGTAAATTCTCCGATAATCCCAAAAAAACTCAAATTAATAATATTTAAGAATAAAACTCATGATTTTACTAGTTAATTTAACTCTCAAAATCTTATTGATTATTATATTTTTATAAATATATATAGTATGAATTGTATGTGACTTTATATTATTGATGACATGAAATGGCATACATAATTTGGGCTCACTTTGTTAACAACTGATTTAGTTTAGAGATAATTTTTTTTTTTAAATATACAACATATATCTTCATATATATATATATATATATATTTATATGTGTGTGTGTGTAATTAGTCTATTATTGCATGTGTGACGGTGTAGCTTATACCCCAGGATAAAATTCAATTTAATAATTTTATTTATTTCTATTGGGACCGATATCTCCATAAACGCCTGTCCTTGTACGTTGAAATTTCAAAAGTCGGACTTAGCTAGATGATTCCGCAGAGTTGATTTGGACACGCATGCATGACGGTGAGTCAATTTAGGGCTCGATTGGAGTCCCAAAAGGTTCAAAAAAAATTAAAAAGTTTTAAAAATTTTTAAATCCCTCTTATCATATTTTACCACTTATCATTTTTACATCACATCAATCTCATTCATTAATTTTTTTTAATTTTTTTTAGATTCCAAACGAACCCTAAGGAATTTGGTTGCAAATAGCTGGTGGTTTTTGAAGATTTCACGAATGACTCTTGTATCACGGATTGAAAATTTAATTGCATAACCAGTGGCGGAGCCACACCCAGTGTAGGTGTAGGCTTACGTTAAATTTTTTTTTTTAGATTATTTGATATAAAAATAATTATAAATATTTATAAAAATTTTTAAATGTATTTGGAGGCATATCTTTTAGTAACTTTTGATATTTCTTTATCAAAAAATTTTTAACATTATTTTTACAATTTTTGAGTGTTTGGTAAAATTTTTGACAATTTTTAACAATTTTAGTAACTTTTGTCCACTTTTAACAATTTTTGATAATTTTTAACAACTTTTGTATGTTTGGTAAAATTTTGGTAACTTTTGAATAGAACAAATTATTGTAACAGAGTAGAAAAGTGGCAATGTATTTGATATTAATGTATAGTAATTTGTATTTTATCATATTTTATGTATTTATATAAAATTTAAAATTTTATACATAATTTGATCTACGCTAACTCAAATTCCTGCGTACACCGTTGTGCATAACTTTTTATTTTGGTCCATTTATTTAAGTTCTCTTTCCTAAAGTTATTCGTGAGTTTGATTATAATTTTCATAATTCAACATTGCATTCAAAACTAGGAAGTGACGCTTCAAACCCCTTGGGATTGTTTGATCGCAAGCATACAATTTAGGGCATAAGTAAATAAAATTGAATATTTCATGCAATTATTTTTTTGTGTTTAAGGGGCACTTGGAGCTACAATTTTTAGTAATTTTTAGTTTTTACCAAAAATTATTAGTTGAAAATTTTGGTGTATTTGGTAAAGTAAGTTATAATTTTTAATAATTTTTTACAACTTTTGAGTGTTTGATAAAATTTTGACAACTTTTGATAATTTTTAGTAACTTTAAGTAACTTTTGGCAACTTTTGGTAACTTTTAAGTTGAGAAGCTACTGTAAGAGAGTAGAAAAGTAGCAAATTTGAGTGTCTTGCCTAACACTCAATAAGCAAAATTTGATACTTTTTTGCTAAAATTTTTGTTGCCAAACGTAACCTTAGTTAATAGTCCATACAGTAAGATATATGTTATGATAATTTAACGTATACCACTTTTTATGAGAGTTCACAATTAATTACTAGTCAGTAATATGATAAAATTATGTTGAGTTGAGAAGGTCACATGGCCCTAAAAAAAACTAAAAAATATCTTTATTACATTACAAAATTATTGATTTATGTCTTATAGATGTCAAAATTTAATCCTCTTCTTACCTTTGTCTTGGTAATTGAAGCATTAGTCTTACTAATTAAAATCTTTTTTTTTTTATAATTTCTTTATACATATATGACTTTACTTAATTGAAAGTATTTTTTTTAATAGATGCAAATAACATGGTTAAAAATTATCAAAAAGAATCAAATTTTGGCAAAAATAGGTTGACTCATAATCTTAAATTGACAAAAAAAAATTAGAAAAAATTAAAAATTTTTAACCAAAATTTTACACTCCAAATTGCACACTAATTTATGATTTCTATTTATGTTTTTTGTGTTCGTTTTTCTCTGGTTTTGTTTGGCTTAGTAGAAAAGGACAAAAATAATATTCAAATTGCGAGAACTTGTGAATCAAAAATGAATGGCTGCTAATTAACTTACTAAAAGGAAGAGGGGGCGGCTGATTCATCATCTAATTGTTCACTAATTATAGAGTTGTCACTCTCGCTTTAGCATCACGTGCCACGAAATAACAACGATTGAATATCCCATTATGCATCCCACTTACTATATACATATATATATATATATAGTCATCCACCATATCTGTGTATATATATATATATATAGTTGATAAAAGTCAAGTTTAGGACGGCAGAAAATAAAAGGAAATATCAATAGTCAGCAGGAAAATGATTACGAAACTTAGATCCCGTTTTATTTGTTGTAAATTTTTAAAAATTTTTAAAAATATTTTAAAAGTTTTTTAAAATTTTTAAAAATTATTTATTTTTTGTTACATTATACAAATTATAAACTACAATTTATCTCATTTTATTTTATTTTTTATCTATCCAAACGCACCCTTAATCGAAAACGGCTAACTTTCTCACGTTGAACAAAACACCCAGAAAAGAGAACGGGAGAAGTGTAGGTAAGTAAGTACATGGCGTCAGGCGGCTTGAGCTTGCAGTCTTCACGTTAATAAGGGGCCTGTTCGGTTTATAAAAAATGGAGTAAAAAGTATAATAAAAGTAAAAAGATATAATATATAAATAATATGTGAAAAAATTTAATTGAAAGAAAATATAAAAATTAGTTAAAGTTGGTGACTTTTGGTGTCACCAAAACAGACCCAAACTAATAAAGTTACTGTATATGTGTAAATTAAAAATCTTAATCCTCAGAATATTAGATGTAAATTTTAAATATTAACTAATTAATTATTTATTTATTTTTATTATTATTTAGATTTTTATGAAATGAGAGAACGGAACCCTCTGAAATTTCATTAAAAATTTAAATTTCTTATCAAAAACCGAAACAAGATTTTTTTTTTCTTATATAGCAACCATCCTTAATTTAATATATATATATATATACACATATACATATATAATATTTACATTAATTCTCCTTTCTTTTGTGAATCAATTAACTCCTAAAGGGAAAATATATGAGAATATAATCAAATATTATTGGGCCTCTCTGCTAGAATTGATGAAATTCAACTGTTGGCTAAGTAGAGTTATTTAAAATATAAATAATTGTTGCCTCGATCAGTCGATGCTGGGCCTTAACTTGTATAGGCCAAAAATCTAAGCCCAATCATCACCTGGCGGCCCAAGTAGGACCCACAGGATTGTAATCTTGTTGGGGTGGCACATAAAAGGTGTCTGTTTAAATTTTAATGCACTTTAAATAGTAGGCTTTGTTGGTAACGATATTCTTTACCATTTTTGATCTGCTTGTACTTATAAATTTTTAAAAATTAATATTAAAAATGTGTTTATTAGAATTTTTTTTTGGGGTTGATGACAGAAATAAAATCTTATTTGAAAATTTAGGCCCAAGATGTAAATAGAAAAATTATATTATCACTCTTCCTTTTTTCTTTCATAAACACTTTATCATTTTTTTTTTTTGGTTGTATCCTATCAAAATTATTTATTTTATTCAAAATTTTTATTAAACTAAACTTATTTGTAACAGAAAAATTATATTATTAAAACGATTTATATTATTAAAACAAAATTTAATTACTATTAAAATGATTTAATTTATTAAATTGAAATTAAAATTTAATAAATAGTAATTATATATTAAAAAGTATTTATTTTATTTAATTATATACATTTAATAATAAATTAGTATTTATTAAAAATAAAATATTTTATAAAACTAAACTAAATTAAATTTATTTTATTTTATTGAATTAATTAATCAAATTAAATATATTTTAACATATTTAATTATAATTTTGTACGAAATAAATATTTTATTAAGTTAAAAGTTGATTATTGTAAACAAAATTGTATTAATATTATCAAAGAAGTTTTTGATTTAATTTCAAGAAGAAAGTGGTCAATTGAAAACAAAAAGGTAAAACATTTATGCGATAAAACATTAACACAAAAATTTAAATATTACCTAATGTCGCTAAAGAGCCCGTTTGGTGTACAATAATTTACTGAAAATCTCTGAAAATCTCTATAAATCTCTGTTAACTTTATATCACATTAACTTTTTTCTCTCATTGCACGCATTACGAACTTTCCCCAAATCACAATTTATCTCATTTTTTCTTACTCCAAACAAACCCAAAATAACATCGACTGTGGCATGTCCAGTCTTCTATTCAGCATCCAATGTGCCTCAAAAATTAACTAGTTTATTTATTTATTTTTTGAGTTTAAAGTACTGTTTATTAAATAAAAAATTAAGTTAAAGTACTGTTTATTAAATAAAAAAATTAAGTTTATTTGAAAAAATTAAGTTTCTGTGTTTGTATAATCTCAAATTAAGATTGGATTAGGTTAAATTCAACAGCGGATCGACCGAAGGGTGAGACACTGGCGGCGGCAGGAGGCCATGATCCTCCAAAAATTTTAAAAACTCTTTTCATATATGTATTTTTAATCGTCTTTTTTTAATATTTATATATGTTAATACATAGTAATGCATTAGTGAAGTATAAGGCTTGGTCTAGCAAGTAGAAAAATTAGAAGGTTTGGTTTGTGAAGTAAAACAGTGTTGGGTTGGCTCCCCAAATCTTACATCGGGAGAGGGAACAAAAAATGAGAGGCTTGGTTCCTATAAAAAAAGTCTTTCCCATAGTTGTTAAATGTACCAAAGATACAACTAAAAATCTGTGTTACTAAAGTGTGGGTGTATTTGGGTTTTGAGTTGTGTGAGTGGGAGAGAGTTTTACAATTTTATCCATGCAAAAATTATAATAGTTTAATATTGAGTTGAGTATATTATCCCTTTTTGAAATTGTGGATGTACGTTTATTGAGAGACCAAATCACGTTAAAAATTCTTGTGTTGAGTGCTCTAATTTTTTTTTCTTTCCTTTATTTGTGTGCACTTCTATTGCAGGTTTTACAAGTGTTTGTGAGCTCAACAAAAAAGTTAACTTTTTTTTTGTAGTTAGGTAGTATTTATCTATTAAAAAGTTAATTTTTTTTGGTAAAAAATTAACTTTTTGTAATCAACTTTTTAATTTTTTTATTAATTTAACATTTTGTCTTTAAATATTTAAAATTTAAAAGAAAGTTTAAATATAAAAAGTAAATCTGATCATTTAAAAAAAAAACAAGTTAGTAACTGATAGCTCTATTATTAGTTATTTCTTATTAAACGGGTCTAAATATTTAAAAGATATCATATTCTTTCTAAAGAAATAAAAAAAAAAATTACCTTTCTCCTTCGTAGTGGCAGTAGGTTCGTCATTTGTTAGGTTAACGTAATTGTTACCAGGTGGGACCAATCCGATGCTCGGTCTATGCGTTCACGTGGAAACCATAACCCTCACATTTTATTTTTATTTTTTTATTTTGATTCCCAAGGGCCTTTCGAGACGCATTCCGACGTCGATCACATGGAGACCATAACCCAAACAATTTTTTTTTTTATTTTGATTCCCAAGGGCCTTTTTTGAGAAGCACTCGGACATCAAAAAGAGTGGGACAAAAGAGACAACATAGTAATGAGAAAACATCTGTTACTTACTATTTTTTAAACTTTTAGCTTCCTTTTTTTTTCTTCTTTTAATTATCAACTGGGGGGTGTTTGTTCGGCGAGCCTCTCAAAAAGGTCAAAACAGCTTTTGAATGAAAGAAGTAATGTTAAAGATTTCAAGTAAACCCAACCAGTTCAATTTCCCAAATCAACGTTTTTTCTAATGTGTTGTTAATAGCTGGAACAAACCGATGCTCTATACATGTACGATCATAAAGTCTAATATTTATAATTACTATATTTAATTTTTATCGATAGGATATATAGATATATTTATATATGTTTAGGAAAATATATGCTAATTTCTAGACGATCGAGGAGACAAAATTTCTTGCAAAATGTGGAATATGTTCGCTACTTATGTTTGGAATTGGGTGGGTTAGGCCCTCTGGGAAGAGAGTGAAAGGGAAAAATTCTGTGCGGTGTTATAAGTAAGAGATGAACTTATGGGCGGCGAATGGAAATTTTAAGGTGAGTTTAAAAGGATAAAAAATGAGATAAAATGAAATAAAATGAGGTTGGAGAAATTTTTTACGTTTAGTGCACACATCTTTAATCGCGTTTTTTTGAAAATGAATAGTTAGATTCCCATTCTGATGGATTGATTTTCGTTTGAACGGATTCAAAATTTTAGGTAGTCATGACTTCTTTGCACTGTAATTCGCCCAAATGAATTATAGAAATCATTTGAAAAAAAGTTAATCGCGCGAATCCGTCGAAACGATTTCTACCATCCATTGGAACGATTTTTACGACCCCATAAAAAATAATCAAAGTAGGTGTTATTCGATAGTTTGGAAGTCCATAGTAAAAATAATGTTTGTTATTTGATTAATAGAATTATAGTTATAGACTTGTTTTTTGAAAAATATTGAATTTTAAATTTTTTAACTTTGAGAAGGTAAAATTATGTAAAAATGTATAAAGATTTTTAACAAAATTTGATACAACAAATGCACCCTTAATTTATTATATATCCCCCCATCACGTGCCTTCTCAGAATTTGCAGTGCAAAATTTTCGATTTTTAATTTTTATAACTCGATGAATCATGATGCGAGAGAATTTTCACAAAATCACGTGAGAGCATTCAGGTAGTGTTTGGACGCTGAAAAAATACGGTATGAGGTGGCCAGGTGCATACAAATTAGTTTGAATATTTTGAATTATAAAAAAAATTAATAAAAAATAAAAAAATTTAACACAAATTAAAATTCTTTTAGAGTTTTTTAAATAAATCAAACGTCCCCTTATTTCCTTTACTTTCAAAACTTTAGCGTAAGACAAGGCGTATATGTCCTAATTTTGAAAACAATTTATTTATTTTATTATTCGGTAGGTTAGGTATGAGTTGTCAGGGGTACGAGATGCAGCTATTTATGTAGTTTTGTTTGAAGTTTTTTAAAATAAAATAAAATAAAATTTTATAAATATTTATAAATACGAATTACGAAATAATAAAATTAAAATTTTTTATTATTATACGAATTATAAATAATTTATTTTTATTATTTTATACAATTTTATATATTATCAAAAGCTCCGATTTTTGTCATCTTGGCCAAAAATGGATCCTGATTGTCATGGATGACAATTCAGCGACTGCCGCCGCAGTACTGTATTTTAACAAGAAGAGCAGCAGCAAATTAAGCTAGACGCTGGCTTTCTCCTGGCCATTCGAGAGTCAAAGGCATATCCATGGCCCGCCAGGCTTCAAGATCTTGGATTCCCATCATCTTTATCGTCATCGTCATCTTCTTCTCCCTTCCCACTCACCAGCACTACCACCCACTGGACCCCCTTTCTCCATCAGAGCTCAGCCAAGTCCGAACCATAATCAAAGGTTGTTTCTCCCATCCCAACTTCACCTTTCAATACGTAGGTCTCGATGAACCAGACAAACCAGCCGTCCTCTCTTGGCTTTCCGGCCACACCAAACAAAACCCACCTCGACGAGCCTTTGTCCTCGCCCGTTCCAATCGAAAGACCCACCAAATCGTCGTTGACTTGTCGGAAAATTCAGTGGTTTCCGACCAAGTGTACCGTGGACACGGTTACCCCATGCTCACCTTTGAGGAACAGAATGCCGCTACTAACCTGTCAATGAAATATCCACCGTTCGTTTCATCAATCAAGAAGAGGGGCCTCAAGATAGAAGAAGTGGTTTGCGAGTGTTTCACTGTTGGGTGGTATGGAGAGAAGAAGAGGACTAGTAGGGTGGTTAGAGTTCTGTGCTATTACTTGGATGGGACTGTGAATTTGTACATGCGACCCATAGAGGGTATAACGGTCACCGTTGATCTTGATTCGATGGCGATCGTCGATTACAACGATCGGTTGATGATTCCCGTACCTAAAGCCGAGGGGACGGACTACAGAGCATCGAAGCAGAAGCCACCGTTTGGTCCACGTTTGAAGCCAATAACTGTTTTGCAGCCTGAAGGGCCAAGTTTCAACGTAGATGGAAACACAATAAAGTGAGTGAGATTCTCCATCTCTCTCTCTTCCCCCCCCCCTCTCTCTCTCTCTATATATATATATGCACATTTTATACCCTGTAACCTATTTGATCACGCCTTCATTGGATTATGTTTGCTTTGGGGTGAAAGAAATGCACAGTTTTCCTTCCGTTCACTTTCTCTACTCCTTTGAGTCAAACTTTAACCTTTTAAAGTCGAATTGATCAAAAGTTTTAACCCTATCTCCAATGTTTAATTTGGGTGATTGAATAATAGTAATATCATGTATAATGAATTTAGATAAAATATGAGATTAATTTTTTTTATGTAAAATTAATTTTTTGTCACGTATTATATCAGATCATGTCTCTTATTTTAATTTATATTCTACCAACTAAACAAACCAAAAAAAAAAAACAATAATTTCACGTAAAAGAATTTCATATTATTGGAGTGTTTAAAAGATAAAAAATTATAAAAAATGTAATACATCAGTCATTTTTTAACGCTTAGAAAGCAAACTAAAAGTTGCTGTCAGGACCATTTGAAACAAGATTGAATGAGCCAAATTCCATGATTTCTGTGTGATATGTCAGAATTTGTCAGAATTTTAAGGTGATAAGACTCGTTGGAACGGAGTTAAATGAGTTGCAATAATTTTCATATAATGTGTCAGAATTTTGAGAAAATAGTTGGTAAAATTTAAAAAATATGCAAGAAAAATTGGAAATTGACAAGAGTTTATAAAAAATTATAAAAGTTTGTATATTTTTATAACTTTATGGAAAATTGTCTTCCAAACACCTCTAATATTTTATGATATTATTATTTATCTTCTATTATCTAATTCCTTCAATCAAATATAGTCATACTTTAAATGAACTTTCTCAAGGCTGAGGTTTGGTACCCATTTCAAATCATGAATTTCTGTTTGCTTATAACAACTAATATATTGTCATGTTGAAAAAATTTTCAGATGGGCTAATTGGATGTTTCATCTTGGCTTCGACATGAGGGTTGGTCCGATGATATCTTTAGCATCAATACATGGTATTGAGAAGGATGAATATCGTCGAGTGTTGTACAGAGCATTTATTTCGGAACTGTTCATTCCATACATGGATCTAACTGAAGAATGGTACTATAGGACCTTTTTTGATTCTGGCGAGTATGGGTTCGGCCTCTGTGCAGTAGCACTCCAACCATTGAGAGACTGTCCGGAAAATGCAAAGTTCATTGATGGGTACTTCACAAGGCAAGATGGGAGCCCTGTAAAGATTTCTAACGTCTTCTGTGTATTTGAACGACATGCAGGAGATGTAGCATGGCGCCACACTGAAACTGCAATTCGAGGGAAAGTGGTAATTCTATAATTAAGTATTTTTATTTTGATACACTTTTCATTTAAAAAAATTTCACACAAATTAAACTTAAAACATAACACTGTTATCTTATGTTTTGTTAAGGGTGCGTTTGGAGTGACAAAAAATGAGATAAAATGAGATAATTTGTGAGTTCATAATTCGTGCAGTGAAATAAAAAATAGATAAATTTAGAAATTTTTACAGATTTTTAAAATTTTTTAACGTTTTTTAAAACACAAAAAGCATCCTAAATTGCAAAATCACAACTTTCAATATCATGTTGTGATATTTCACTCGTTTAAAAAATTATTACATGACAATCTATTAAAATTAAACTCTTCAACGAATGGCATTTGAAATTGGTTTTGAGGGTTTGTTTGGTAAACATGATTTTTCACTTAAACATAAAATGTTTCGGTAATTTCTTTCGTCTTATATATCGCTTTTATTAAAATTTTATTTTCTCCTTCTCCTTCTTTTCTTTTCTCTCTCTCTCTCTTTTTTTTTTTTTGGCAGATTTTAGGTACGTTTTTGCATTTGAAAAAATTATAATAAATAAAAAAATTTACAATACGAGTGAAAGAAATTACATTTTGCACCCGAATACGATTTTTTTTTTGAATTTCTTTTTTTTTTTTTTAAATGTGAATAGCATAATTTTGAATTCACATTTGTTTCTATTTTCTTTTGACAGGTAACTAATCTAAACACAACCTAAGTATTGTTTAGGCATTGATTCTAACATTTGAGTAAGACTTGGAATTCTTTTGCAGGTAAGAGAGGTGAGGCCAGAGGTGACTCTGGTGGTGAGAATGGTAAGTGCTGCTGGGAACTATGATTACATAGTTGATTGGGAATTCAAGCAAAGTGGCTCCATTAAATTCACGGTATTCAATTGACCATCTTTCTATATCTCTGTATACACACACACACACACACACACACACACACGAGTAATTAATTAGATTTTCTTTTTTTTTTTTTTTTCCCTGTTAAAATGTCATTTCCCAATGCTTGCAAGCCCAATTTCATACCAACAGATCGGGCTAACTGGGATTCTAGAAGCGAGGGGATCAAAATTCACCCACACAGAACAGACCCATGAAGAGGAAGTCTATGGTACACTCCTAGCACAGAATACATTGGGTGTACACCATGATCACTTCCTCATCTACCACCTTGATCTTGACGTCGACGGTGATTCCAACTCCTTCATCAAGTCTACCCTACAAAACACCCGGGTGACGGATAACAGATCACCGAGGAGGAGTTATTGGACGGTTGTAAGTGAAACGGCTAAGACCGAGTCCGATGCAAGAATTCAGCACGGCTTGAACCCGGCTGAGTTGCTTTTTGTGAATCCCCACAAGAAGACCAGGCTGGGAAACCCCGTTGGCTACCGTTTGATTCCCGGATCATCGGCGGTGTCCATATTATCGGACGATGATTACGCACAAACTCGTGGAGCGTTCAGTAAGTACCAGGTGTGGGTCACACCATATAACAAGTCAGAGAAGTGGGCTGGGGGGCTCTGTACTGATCAGAGCCGAGGAGATGATAACCTGGCAGCTTGGAGCCTTAGGTACCTTTAATTACTATTATTTTGTTAATCATACAGTAATTTTTTTTTTCGAGAATAAAAAGTAAAAATTAAATCAAAATATCTCACAAACTGCACGGGGCTCTGTACTGATTAGTTAACTGAGAAATAATCAGGAGAAAGAGTGATGGCTGAATTGCCGGGTGAACAGAAAATAAAAATTGAACAGTGATTCTATAAATAGTTTAATTATAATAAATAAATAAAATTAAATATTAAAATTATTATAAAATTATTTAGAAATTTAATATTTGTTAAATATTATTCATAATTTCGCTTATTTATCTTTATAAAGCCTTTATCAATTAAAATTTCTATTTGATTTAAAAAAAAATAAGTTGGTGTTACATGAATTAATGCAGGAACAGAGAAATAGAGAATAAGGACATCGTTTTGTGGTACACCTTGGGGTTTCATCACGTGCCTTGCCAAGAAGATTTTCCAATCATGCCGACGCTGGGCGGTGGGTTTGAGTTGCGGCCCGCTAATTTCTTTGAGCACAATCCAGTGCTCAATCTAAGACTTCCCAAACCCGTTGACTGGCTTAATTGCTCCGTCTCTCAGCGGCGGAATTAAAAAAAAAACAATTAATTCAATTTTTGGGGGTAGTTTTTAAATTGGAAAGAGGAGAATAGATGTTGACGTCCTTGTTATGAACAATTACTCTAGTGCGATTTTAATTGTCTATGAATGGTGCTAATTATTATACTTAGAATTGTGTAGTAGTTTAATCGGTAAAAAATTTAAATTTATTTTTCAGTAATCAATAGTTTAAATTATTTCAGATTCATTAACAATTAACTGAGTTGTTAATTTAAAAAATTTTAAAAATTAGTTAAGGTGCGATTATTATACTACGTCGTAAAATTTTTTAAAAGTATTAAATAACTACCTTAAAGTATGATGGAAGCAAATATAATTGTTCTAGCAAAGATTCATAAACTTAATTAACGTACACTCGATATGATAAATTAAAATAAATTATTTTTTTAAAACCTTCCTTTTACCAAACTTGAATTTTTTTTTTTTTTGTAATTTGTAAGCATTATTTCACATTTTAAAAAAGAAAAAAAAAACACTTAAAACTACACATGCATTCAGCAAACCATTTGTTAATTAATAGTTACATGAAATTATTTAACTAAATCACGAGATAAATTAGTATCCGTTTTCTTTTACTTAAAATTTATTCAATGCCGAGTAGTTTTTTAATTTTCTTTTTTTTTTAAAGTAGAAAAAAATTATATAATTTTCTAGCCAACTTACTCATTTGAGATATTTAGTTACATTCGGAATAACAAAAAATAAGTTAAAATGAGATGGAATAAAATAATTTATAAATTTATAATTTATACAGTAAAATAAAAAATAATAATTTTTAAAAATTTGTAAAAAATATGACAAATTTTTAATAAATCAAATGTGAGGTAAGATGTTTAGATATTTATTTATAGAATTTATAAAATTTAAGACAAATTTAAAATCAAAATAGGTGTGAGATGAAATAAACTCAAATTATTAGATCTGATGTGATGGATCCTGCTTGATGACAACTCAAAAGTTGCCGCTATAGTACCGTAGCAAATTAAGACCGGTTTAGTATATTATAAATCTCTACAAAATTTTATAAATCTTAAGTAATTTCTCTATTTTTAATTTTTTTATCATTATTAATTTCAAAAAAATTTAATATTTTATTAAAAAAATAAAAAAATTTGAAAGTAGGTTAACTGAATGTATAAATTTTTTATACAATCACATTTTTCGTGTCGAAAATTTTTAAATGAGTACCATTGTTGTTATTTTTTTGAATCTATGAGAACGGATTTGGAAAACCGTTCCCACGATTTATTATTTTTCAGAAAAAAAAAGTGCCAAAATTAACTCTGAATCATATTTTATCTCAATTTATCTTATTTTTTCTTATTCCAAACGGAGCCTAACTAGACACAGTTGCGAAATGCTCCGCTACACCCATGCATTTACATGCTGGGTTACACTGATCAAAACGGACTTGATTTTAATTTATTTAAAAAAATAAAAATTGAAACCAGATCGCTCCGATACTCCCCTCCTTTGAGGTCAGCAGATCCTCGATACTCCTTTAAACTGGGTTCCCAAATCAAGAATACCCCTTTTGCTTCACCATTAGTCTCCCTCCTCAGCTCTTGCCAAGACTCTAAGAATGACCTCTCAACCCTATTGACCCTATTATGCTTGTGTCATCAGCTTTCTGTTTTTTACCTCTAGTTTGTCGTCGTATGAAAGCCCAGATGTTCCAGGCCTTAGACCACCTGCAGGACTTCTTGGAAGTCTTTGGTTCTTCATTTCCAATTATCGAACATTGTCCCTAAAACCCAATTCGAATGTCTCAGAACATTCATCTCTTAATAAATTCGAGTTTGAATCCCTCAAATTTCTCTCACCCACCAAAACTGTCGTCTCGTGAGAGTAATCAATGATTGCTGGTGACATTTTGGTGTTTAAGTCAGCTTTCATTTCGTCGATTTCTACCACCACTGGGGCGGCTGTCTTCCTTATCGAGTTAGACCGGCCCAGGCTTTTCCTTTGCTGTGAGGATGAGTCAGAGCACGCAGTACAGTCCCAAGTTTGTGCCTATTCACCTGAGATTGTTTCATCCCCGTTGAGAGCATCGGTGGAAGCCATAGAAATGTTCGGCTGACGAAGTATTCATCCCAGGAGCCCAATTCCAAGGAGTACCGAGGATCTGCTGGCGTCAAGGGAGAACCAGGGTGATTTGGGAGAGAGGAGCGATTTGGTTTCAATTTTTTTTTTCTTTAATTGGTCAAAACGACGGGCGTTTTGGCAAAGTGTAAATACCCTATTTGGTACATAAAAAAAAATCAAAACTCATCAAAATCTATCAATTTTTTTCAATTAAATTTTACAACATAATATTTTTACATCAAATTTTCAAACTTTTATTATATATATATATTTTTAAAACCAAACACCCCATAAGTGTGTTTGGATAAAGGTGCAAGCGAAGCATTTCGCTCGTGGCCAATTTTTCTTTTTTTTTTTTTGGCTAGTTTTTTCCTGGCCATTCACGAGTTAGAAAGCCTTATCCATGGCCGCCCAGGCTTCAAGATCTTGGATTCCCATCGCCGTCGTCATTATCATCTTCTTCTTCCTTCCCACTCACCAGCAGTACCACCCACTAGACCCTCTTTCTCCATCAGAGCTCAACCAAGTCCGAACCATAATCAAAGGTTGTTTCTCCAATCCCAACTTCACCTTTCAATACGTAGGTCTGGATGAACCAGAAAAACCAGCCGTCCTCTCATGGCTTTCCGGCCACACCAAACAAAACCCACCTCGACAAGCCTTTGTTCTAGCCCGTTCCCATCAAAGGACACACCAAATCGTCGTTGACTTGTCGGAAAATTCAGTGGTTTCCGACCAAGTCTACCTCGGACATGGTTACCCTATGCTCACCTTTGAGGAACAGAATGCCGCTAATGCGCTGTCAATGAAATATCCACCGTTCGTTTCGTCAGTAGGGAAGAGGGGCCTCAAGATAGAAGAAGTCGTTTGTGAGAGTTTCACTGTTGGGTGGTATGGAGAGAAGAAGAGTAGTAACAGAGTGGTGAGAGTTATGTGCTATTACTTGGATGGGACTGTGAATTTGTACATGCGACCCATAGAGGGAATAACGGTCACCGTTGATCTTGATACAATGACGGTCGTCGATTACAACGATCGGTTGATGATTCCCGTGCCTAAAGCCGAGGGGACGGACTACAGAGCATCGAGGCAGAAGCCACCGTTTGGTCCAAGCTTGAAGAGAATAACAGTTTTGCAGCCCGAAGGGCCAAGTTTCGCAGCAGATGGAAACACAATAAAGTGAGTGAGATTCTCCCTCTCTCTCTCTCTCTCTCTCTCTCTCTCTCTCTCTCTCTATATATATATATATATATGCACATTTTATACGATGCCACCTTTTTGACCATGCCTTATTTGATTAGATTTGATTTGAGGGGAAATGAATGGAGCATTTTCGTTTTTTCTGTTCGGTTCGGAGAGATAACAGAAGAAAAAAAATTATAAAAAATTAAACCCCTTTTTAATATTTTGCCCTTCATATTTTTCTTTACCTTCTTTCTTTTGTTTTCCGTTCATTTTCTCTTCTCCTCAAGCAAAACTAACCTTATAGCTCTGTTTGATGATTGTCCGATGTGAGTGAAGGATTAAGATTCATTATTCATTCCAATCATCCTACGTTTCACTTGCAAACCGTCTGCCAATCATCCAACGTTTGACAAAGGAAGTTTTTAGTCGGTGAAAATTCTGTCAAAAAGTATAAAAATATATATAAATTAAATATAAAAATAATATATGATAAAATTTAATTAAAAAAATTACAAATAAAAAGTTGGTGGGACAAAACGATGGATATAACTTTGTAGCAGGGAGTGCATGTCTTCAAAAGGGATTGGAAATCCCAACAAAATGATGGACGTAACTTTGCAGCAGGGAGTAGTACATGGTAAAAGGAGGCTGACATCTAACTGGGAAATTAATTATTGAATTAAAATTTAAAAATTTAGATTCAAGTATTTTTTAATTAAAAATATATAGATAACTTGGAACCGTTTAATTTTAAGATACGTTTATTGAAATAAAAAAGTATCAAAAATTTTAAAAAATTATTTATTTTTTATTTCACTAAAACAATTATAAATTCATAAAATATCTTAAACCACCTCACTTATTATTATTATAAAAAATGTCCTCTTAATTTAATAACTTTCCACCTGTTGTTCGATACTGATATGGGACTGCGATATCAACGTCCCGTGTCTCTGCGTGGCATGCTTAGTCTCGTTCCGTACATAGTACGTACGAATATAACTATTATTCCGTCTGAACCAAAATCATATTTATTTATTTTTTAAGATATAAGGTTCAACTTTTTTTTTTTTTTTTTTGGGGTTCAACTTCTTTTAGTAAATCACCTTTTTATTTATATTTTATTAATTAAATAATATATATTAATTTCATATTACATCTAATCTTACGTAATTTCACGTATCATCTATAATATTATTTAGTTCTAGCCTTCCTTCCTCCAAATCAAATGTAGCATACGACATTTGTACGTGAACCAAACTATCCTCAAACAAATGAGTAACCTAAATTTATCAACCGCGAGTGTCGTAAATCAAACTAGCATTTCATATATGCAGATTGATAAGTACTTGAATTAAATTACAGTGCTGTACGTATTCTACATGGGTGGTCAAGCATTATAGTTAACAATTAATTTTAGAGAAATATTATTTATGATGATAAATTTTAGCACATTTATTTATCAGGTGATTTGATAGAATAACTTAATATTTTTTGAATTTATTCCAAATTAAATTAAAAAGTCTTTAAAATTAGAATATATAATTTCGCTTTGAGAGGTACTGCTGGAAATTGAGATAGGACTTCGTTTCAGAAATTTTTTGTTTTCAAACCAAACACCCCATAAGTTTGGTTCAGGAGATGCTGTTTGGATGAGGGAGACTGCAGCGCACTCCTTCACCACCTATTAAGAAAAAAAAAGTGTAAATTACGTCTATTTTTTCTCCTTAACATTTAAAAGTTATAATTATTTCTCTTATTTTAAAATATTTTTAATATTAACCTCTTAAGATAAAATCAACTATTAAAACTTAACAGAAAATGTTAAAATAAGTAAAATTTTAGTTATTTTTCTTATTTTATTCCTTACTCTCTCATATTTTTGTTAGTTGTTTGTGCAAAAATCTCTAAAA
Source organism: Vitellaria paradoxa (assembly GCA_019916065.1). Lineage (NCBI taxonomy): Eukaryota > Viridiplantae > Streptophyta > Magnoliopsida > Ericales > Sapotaceae > Vitellaria > Vitellaria paradoxa. The sequence goes on along the minus strand of CM034241.1, from coordinate 42,714,020 downwards.
ATAAGTAAAAATAAAAAAAAATTTGAAAATTTTTGTAACTAAAACTGATGAAATGTGAAAGAGAGAGGAGTAAAATTAAAAAAATTATCCAAAATTTTGATATGTTTGATATTTTATATTAAGTTTTAATAACTAATTTTGTTAGAAGGGGTCCATAATAACAACATTTAAAAATATTAACGATATTTCAAAATAAAAGAGGTAAGTGTAACTTTTAAATGATATGAATGTTAAATATAATTATCTAAATATTTAGGGAGAGTAAGTGTAATTTACTCAAAATTCAAGTAAGTGCATTTGATCGGATAACGAAGGAATGCACTGTACAATACAGTGCAGTGCAATAACCTCTCTTATGCCTTTTAGAGGAGTACAAGTCCTTCGTGTTCCTTTCCTGTTACATTTTTTTTTCTTTATTCGATATATAAGCTATGTTCCTTTATAAAATATGAGATGAGGGATTAGATTACTAATATGTAAATATGAGATGGGGAATTAGATTTCTAATATGTGGGACTCATTTCATTTTATGTTTGATAATAAAAAAAGAAAAACAAGTAGACTCTAAATATGGAGTTTAGTTTGTATAAAATATGAGATTGTATGCTATTAGATAATATATGTGATTAATTAGTTTATTTTTTGGGTATTTAATTAGAAAGATAAAATGTGATTTGATTAGAGATTTAACATGAAATAATTTTGATCCTTTAAATCTTAATGAAAATATAATTTGAGTACGAAAAATATACAATATTATTTTTTGGAGAATATATAGTCCAATCCAAATATACAATCCTACAAATCAAATATAAGATTAAAGTCAAATTGCTTAAAAATTTCGACTCCACCTCCAATCCCCTATTTATATCATATAAGCAAACACGCTCTAAGGATGTGATAATGTATATCTTAATGGTTAAATCAGTTTCCCACCAAAACCTGAAGGTCTAAAATTATTTACTGTACTGTCAAATTACATACCTTATTTAACTTTATATTCCATAAGCCAATCACTAAAAAAATAATTCCACATAAAAAATAGTGTCATATTATATTCTTAAATCTTACATATTATCTTATGGTATTATTAATTTCATATCATCCAGCCTCCTAATCAAATGTAGCGATATTATAGATGGAAAATCATTGACTGGTTGAACAAGTAATCTACTTTGTTCATGATAAGGTCTGGAACCCATTTCAAATCCTGAACTTTTGGTTTCTCATAGCAAATAAGTTCTTATTACGTTGAAAACTTTCAGGTGGGCCAATTGGATGTTTCATCTAGGTTTCGACATGAGAGCAGGTCCGATGATATCTTTAGCGTCAATATATGATGTTGACAAGCCTGAGTATCGCCGGGTGCTGTGCCGAGCCTTTATTTCGGAGTTGTTTGTTCCATACAATGGATCTAACTAAAGAATGGTACTACAGGACCTTCTTCGATTCTGGTGAATATGGGTTTGGTCTCTATGCAGTGCCACTCCAACCACCGACGGACTGTCCAGAAAATGCAAAGTTCATGGATGGGTACGTCACAAGGCAAGATGGGACCCCTATCAAGATTACAAACGTGTTCTGTATATTTGAACGATATGCTGGAGATGTCGCATGGCGTCACACTGAAACTTCAATTCCAGGAAAAGTGGTAATTCTATGATAAGGAGTTTAATTTTAGTGTACACTTTTAATTTAAATATTATTCATAACAATTAACTTTAAAACATTACATTGTTATTCTTATATTTATTAAATTACAAAATCATAACTTGTCATGTTATGTTGATCGCCCCCAGGGCGTAGCTCAGTTGGTACTCGGTAGGCAGAGCTGGAGTTAACGACCAGGTTCGAATCCTTGCGGACCGAACCTCCCTATTAGGAGGCCGCTGAGTCATCCTGACTTACCCCCGCGCGTACTTGTGGGGCCGGCGCGCGTGGACCGGCTGGGGTGTCCGATTATACACCTTTATTGGAGTCAATGTTATGTTGATCCGCTTGTATAAAAATTTATTACCTGACTATATATTAAAATTAAACTCATTAATGAGTTGCATTTAAAATTAGTTTTAAGGTTTCGTTATCTGAATATGACATTTTCACTCAAATGTAAAATGTTTCGACAATTTCTTTCTCTTTCATCTTATATGTTACGTTTCATTAAAATTTTATCATCTACGTACGAGTGAAATAAGTTTCATTTTCAACCAAAATCCAAAATTTTGATGATTTTATTTGTTTATTTATTTATTTTTTAAATGTGAACAATATACGTAAAATATACAAGCAAAGATATATATAATAAAATATACTCATCAAACTGTCGCTTGAAGTGTTTTGAGAGAGAGCTGGAATTCTTCTGCAGACAAGAGAGGTGAGACCAGAAGTGAGCCTGGTGGTAAGGATGGTAAGTGCTCTTGGCAACTATGACTACATAGTTGATTGGGAATTCAAGCAAAGTGGCTCCATTAAATTCACGGTATGCAATTAACTGACTTTCTACATCTTTGCGTATATATAAATATATAGGTAATTAATTAATAGAAGACACCAGATTTGGGTCGAAAACTTAATTATATATATTTTTTAAATTTATACATAGCTTACTTGTTTACACAAAATCATTACCTTTGAGTTCTTACACTCCGTTTGAAAGAGTAGATTTGATAGAGTTTGATTTCATTTAATGAGAATTCTCATCAATTTTTATATTTTGAATTAAAATAAAATTTTATGAGTTTGATTTGATTTGATTTTATAATTTAAATTTAAAATTTTTTAAATTATTTGAAATCTAATCTAAAATAGTAGAATTTAATAAGTGAACAAATTTATCTTTTATATTTTATATTTATCATATTTTTTATTTTCTGTTAATCTGGTCAAATTTAATATTTTTTTTAAACTGAATCAATTTAATTATTAAATTTAAAATATCTTTTAAATATAAAATTTTATTTTTAAATTAAATTAAATTAATTCTCTATTTTAAAATCAAATTAATTCTAAGCGAAGAATGTTTTGAAACGAATTGTTAATGAATTTAACGCAATTTCGTTCGAATAGATTGGCTAACTGGGATTCTAGAAGTGAGGGGATCAAAATTCACCCACGCAGAACAGATCCATGAAGAGGAAGTCTATGGTACACTCCTAGCACAGAATACATTGGGTGTACGCCATGATCACTTCCTCATCTACCACCTTGATCATGACGTCGACGGCGATTCCAACTCTTTCATCAAGTCTGCCCTACAAAACACCCGGCTGACGGATAACAGATCACCGAGGAGGAGTTATTGGACGGTTGTAAGTGAAATGGCTAAGACCGAGTCCGATGCCAGAATTCAGCTCGGCTCGAACCCGGCTGAGTTGGTTTTTGTGAATCCCCGCAAGAAGACCAAGATGGGAAACCTCGTTGGCTACCGTTTGATTCCGGGATCAGTGGCTCTCTCCATCTTATCGGACGATGATTACGCACAAATTCGTGGAGCGTTCAGTAAGTACCAGGTGTGGGTCACCCGATATAACAAGTCCGAGAAGTGGGCTGGAGGGCTCTGTACTGATCAGAGCCGAGGAGATGATAACCTGGCAGCTTGGAGCCTTAGGTATTTAATTACTGTTTTTTTCTTTTTTTTTTTTGTAATTTATTTAATTACTGTTATTTTGTTACTTTTAAAATATTTTTTTCCCAAAAAAAAGGTAAAAAATTAAATCAAAATATCTCACAAACTGCATGACGGCTGCATTTAATTTGCTAAAAACTAAAAAATAATTTTTAAAAATTTTTAAAATTATTTATTTTATGTTTCACTGTACAAATTACAAACTCACAATTTATCTCACTAATCTTATTTTATCTAATCTTTGGTCACTCCAAAAGCTCCCAATATTGCAATATGTGCCAATGTTTTGAAATCCGGACTGTTTAGTGAATTGGAAGATAAAAATGTGAAAGAGTAATGGTTGAAATGTCTGGTCAGTAAAAATTAAACAGTGATTCCATAAATAGATTAAATAGAATAAATAAATAAACAAAATTAAATATTAAAATAACTAAATATTATCTATAACATTAATTGTTTATTTTTTTTTATAAATTCATTATCAATTAAAATTTCTTTTTAGGTAAAAAAAGGTTGGTGCGGCATAATTCAATAGTTGTTTTATAAACGCATTAAAAATTTATAACAACTTTAGTTTTAGGGAATTGTATTTTAATTTATAAAATAGAATAACAATTAAATAGTAGTTTTAATTTATAAGAATTATTGAACCCGCAAGTTCAAACGAAGTGCAAATAATTCGTACAAATCTGATATTTAATCTTAATAGTTAGGTGGCATTTGGTTTGTATCAGTATTTTTTGTTTTTTTATTTTTTGTTTTATGTGTTTTATATTTTAAAAATTAAAAAATAAGAAAAGTAAAAAAAATACATTTAGTTTGATTTTTTTAATATTTTAAAATTTTCTTTATTTTTTTATTAAAAACGCTCAAAATGAATTTTTATTATTTTGTATTTTATATGTAAATCTGTTTTTTTAAGATAAATTTAAAAAATACAAGCAATTAAATGTGTTTTAAATTATTTATTTTATTTTAAACAACATAAAATGAAAAATTGGTTCACAATAAATATAGAGAAGAGTACCTTAGTAATTGAGATCCAGTAGTACACATAATGATAATGATGATCAATTACTAACAAACATATTTTCTTCTTCACTGTAATAAATTTGAGTTGATGTTGAGGTTGAATTTCAATGAATGCAGGAATAGAGAAATAGAGAACAAGGACATCGTGTTGTGGTATACCCTAGGGTTTCATCACGTGCCTTACCAAGAGGATTTTCCAATCATGCCAACACTGAGTGGTGGGTTTGAGCTTCGGCCTACTAATTTCTTTGACCACAATCCAGTGCTCAATCTAAGACCTCCTGAACCTGTTAAGTGGCCTAATTGCTCCATTTCAGCTGCGGATTTAAATAATTAATTATTCTTTTGGGGGGTATTTTTAGAATTAAAATGCAAGAAGGAGGAGGGTGAAGAGCCCAAATGACCTCCTAAAATGTTTCCAATGTGCCATCTATTATGTCCTACCGTAGTTATAACTTTTATTTTTTTTTTTGATACGAAGGAAACCTCTCGCCGGTGAACCGTCGCGAGTAAAACCTCCGGGCGAGCGCACCATCCCGCAAGACACGCAAGACCGAGCGTCCAGGAAGGGATTCGAACCCGAGACGTGGGAAGCATGCCCACTCTCCAAGCCGGCCCCTGCTCCACTGAGCTAACCCGTGCGGATAGTTACGACTTTTATTGGTCTTGAAAAAGAAGAGAAAAGACAGATGATGGGCTTTCTTTATGTATAATAACTCTACTATGGTATTAATTGTTTATAATTTAGTATGTGTTTGGAGTGATAAAAAGTGAGAAAAAATAAGATAAAGTGAGAAAAGTTGTAAGTTCGTAATGCGTGCAGTAAAAGAAAAAAGTTGATATGATAAAAAATTTATAAAAGTTTATAGACTTTTTTGAAGTTTTCAAACGGTGCCGTAGTTCAATTGATAAAATTTTGAATATGTTTTTTTTTAGTAATTTCTCGGAATAGAGGTTGATTCATACTATTATACTATTATACAAGGGGAATAATAAAAGTATCTGTAATAATTAATAAAGTCATAATTTTGATAAAACTTTTTATATTATTCCATTAATATTTCTCAACTTCACACAACTATTAATACTTTTTCTAGAAATAAAAAGAAAATTTTTAATTATCACTTAAGTCATAATTTTGATAAAACTTTTTATATTATTCCATTAATATTTCTCAACTTCACACAACTATTAATACTTTTTCTAGAAATAAAAAGAAAATTTTTAATTATCACTTAATTAAGTAAATTTAATTTTACATCTTTTAGTATTCCTTAAATGTCCTATTTAACTACTGACAACCTTTATTTTTTTTATCTGTTTTAAATGTCATTTAATTACAAATTATTTATTTAAATCCTATATATCTAAAACTAACTATCTAATTTTTATAAATTTTTCAATATTTTTATTTTAAATTTATTTGATAAATTATTTAAAATTAAAAATATATTTAATTGAACAGAAAAAAGCACACACAAGGTGTATAACCACTTTTAATTGTTATTATTAGAATCGTAGAAACTAAAGTATGGCAAGATATAAATTGTAGCGATAGTCTCCAAAATTTATCATTATTTTTTTAAATAAACACTTTCGTGTCTTTATTAAATATTATTGACACGTATCGGATATTTTTTAAAATATATCTTATTATTTTAATTTTATTTTAAACAAATACTCAAACATATCTTTATTATTAACACTTGTTATGTCTTTATAAAATATTACCACGTGTTACACATTTATTGAAATGTGTTACATATTAATTAATTTTATTTTTTAAAGTAAACGCGCGAACACATTTTGCTCATTAATTTTGTTTTTGATGAAGTGGCACACATCCATGACATAAAATGAAACTTTCCATTCTAAATATGAAATGGAGTGGATCGATTTCACTTTTATCATCCTCATTCTTTTTAGTTATATATAGAGAGGACTAGAGAGGACTTGTTTGGAGCACTTTTTTTCTTATCAAATATCTACAAATCTCTCTAAAATTTAAATTTTTTACTCACTTCGTAAATTACGAGAAAATTTTTTACTCACTGTACAAATAACAATATTACAATTTCTACAAATTTAAACAACTCCAAATACCCCAAATTCATCTTTTTTAAATGGGCTCTATATGAGAAATGTGAGTACATGAGTTTGGAATTGTCGCAGCCAGCGTACCCAAATTATAATGAGTTGAATGGTCTGCTCAACAAACAATAAGATTCACTACACTGAGCTATTCCAAAGAGTTTGAGGGGTCAGGGTTTGTATTGTCAAAGATGGATTTTCATGACAAGGACGGTGTGTCTTCAGCTGAATTCATGAAAGGCATGAAAGAACCACATCGGATGAGCAAAGCTTTGAGCTTTTCCATATCAGCTGATCATCCATTACTTGTATTGTCAAAGATGGATTTTTTTTTAATTTCTTGCTGGCCTTTTTATTTATTTATTTATTTATTTACTCTATATAAATATTAGATTGCATTTAAATATATTAAAATATTGTTAGTAGACAACAATGATGCCCCGCGTGTTATATTATGTGATACGTAGCACAACCAAAAATTTGTTTTATGCTTCAAAGTTGAAATTATTGGTGATAAAACATGACTCATGACAACTATGAAGCAGCAGTACTATCTGGAGGGGGAAGGAGGGACGGCTAACATCGTGTTGTGATGTTAGTTGTCTGATATCAATTTACAGCCGTCTGATTAAATCAACGCACGAGAAATTTAAAATAGTCACGTGACGAAAAAAACTAACAGATTTCAGTCGAACGCGTTGGCGCGCGTTCAAAACTTTTACGGGTGAAACTTAAGTTTAACCGACTGTTTTCTCAAACACAAAAAAAAAAAAAAAAAAAAGAGAGAGCGGGAGAGAGAGGTGGCTACTCACGTGAAACTTAAAATAGTCACGTAATGAAGAAATGAACAAATCCTAGCCAAATGTTTAGGCGCGATCCACTCGGCGGCAAATTTTTTTTTCTTTTTTTTTGGGTAAGTGGCAAAACTTATTTTGCTGTTTTCTCAAAAATGAAAAATGACTATTTCCTTCCAAAATTTCTGAATTTGTGTAGGAACCTTCCAAAATGGCCATGGAGTGTTTGTGGATAAGAGAAGTTTGAGGCGACAAAAGTCCGTCGTGGTCATTTTGAGACACACCATCCATCTCCCCCCACTTGCAGATAAAGCAGCTCTTTAAATGCAATGCTCACGAGCCACTCAATGTTCTTCTTTCGTTCAAAGGTAATCAAAAGGTTACCCAAATTCAAAAAATTCGAAAGGAAGGAAGTACCCCCCCTTTTTTTTTTTTTGAGAAAACTATTCAAACTTAAGTTTTGCCTGTTAAATTTCGGACCGCACGCCTAAACATTTGGCTGAAATCTGCTGATTCACGTGTAATTGATTTGTTAATTTAATCGAACAGTTATAAATTGATATATAGCAACTAACATCACAACGCGATGTTGAAAGCAATTTCTCACCTAATGCTAAGATCGATGTTGAAACTATTGCTAATAATTAAAAAAGGAATATCAAAATTTCCTTTATTACGTAAGAAGTGTTTGATTTATAAAAATCTGTCAATTATTATTAATTTTTTATATTTAATTTCTTTCAATCAAATTTTGTTATATATCACTTTTATATCAACTTTTTATACTTCTAATATATTTTTTTTTTCATTCAAGCACTCCTATATTTGTAATTTGAGTTAAAAAAAATTATTTATATGCATAACTACCCTTGTTTAACTTTATTTGAAAGACTTAATTAATTAGTTGAAATGAATTAATTAAATTGATGATAAAGTCTTAATTTTAAAGGATAACTTGTTTTGTGTCTTATTAAAAAATAATCTCACTATTTTAGGTTTTTGTTATATGCTTTTTATTTCACGTGATACAATCTCTTTTTCACTTATGTTTGAATTAATATTTATTTTGTAAACTTTAATTATCAAGTTGGAAAATGTATTTAAACTTATCCTCAACCTTTTGATGAGCTAAACTTTAATTGAGTTAAATTTGACTACTCTGATTATGTTATACAATTTTTTTTTTGAATTTAAAACAAGTTTGAAATTAAAGGAATTATAAAATTTATTCAAATTTTGATTGATTTTATAGAGAATTAATCTCAAACAAGTTTTTAACAAATTAAATTTGAATTATTTGATTAGTTTAACCCCTTTCATCCCAATTTAATTATTATTTGAAGATTTTTTTTTTTTTTGTAATTACTAGCACCATTAATTAGACAATTGCCTTGTTATCTCAAAGTTAGCAAATGTGAGAGTGAGTCAGTGTCAGACCTACTACCGCCAAAGGCCGAAAATTTGAAAGAATCTCCGGTTGGTTACGGACGACTAAGCCGAGGCGATCTTCACCGTGTCATGTAAAACTAGATATTTAGGCACCTTTTAGTTTATTAAAAATTAATAAAAAAATTTTTAAATTTTTAAAAATATTTAACACCCTGCTTGGTATATTTAAAAAAAAATCAAAATTTATCAAAATTTATCAAAATTCATTAATGTCTTCTAATTAAATTTCACCACATATAATTTTACATTAAATTTTTGTATTTTTGTTATACTTTTTTCAACCAAACACCCCCTAAAACTTGCTAACATATTTTGGTCATCTCGTATTTTTTGAAATCTTTATAAATTTCTATATATTTACATGTTCCCACAAATTTTTACAAATTTCAATATTTTTTTCACAAATCTCAACAAATTATTCACAAATCCAATAACTTTTCAACGAATTTCAACAAATGTGACATAAATCTATGGGGACGGATCAAAAAAAATCATTCTTACAATTTTTTTCTCCAACTTTTTCACGCAGTAGTCAAAAAATTCAATAATTTTTAAAAAAAAATTATGATATAAATCCATAGGAACGGATTTAAAAAATCGTTCACACGATTTCTCTCTCCATTTTTTTACATAAAAGTCCAAAAATTACATTATTCACCTTCAAAAAGTGTGATTTTGGTTAGAAACACCAAACCTTAAAAGTTATCCTAAACCATATTTTTTCTTGCCCAAACGCTACCTTAATAGTTTGAAAAAAAAATTGATATATGAGTTTTCAATTACTAATTTTTTGATTTTTTTTACAATAATCAAATTTATTCTCTTATATTTTAAATTTCTTTTAAAATTTGAAGGATAAAAATTTCAAATTAACTGAAAAATTAAAGAGTTGTCTATTAAAAAGTTAACTTTTTTTTTCTAAACACAAAAAAGTAAGTTTTTTAGTAATTAATTAGTAGTCAACCACTGAAAAAAGAAAAAAAAATAGCTAGCTTCTCTTTTCCAAACTCAACTTGAATGTTAGATAAATTTTATAAAAATTGATGAAAATTATAAAAATTAGTAAGAATTAATAAAAATTAGTTTTATATTTAATAAAAAAAGTTAAAAAATTAATAAAAATTAATTTTTTATAAAAATTAATAAACCAAACACTACCAACGTATATGACCAAAAAAAAAAAAAAATTTGAGGTTGATGCAAGCGATGTATTGAAAAAATTGAGAGGTTGAGCATCATATCTTTTTTGTATTGAAAAAATAGAAAAAAAATTAAAATAATTACAAGAATTGACACTAATATTATTTGTTCTGGTAGCTAGAAATCAGTGTGAGATAAGGTGTCGCTTGTCATAATCTTAGGTAGGGCGGAAATTAGAATAATTTTTGTATATTCCACATGACTCTCATTATTAATTTTCTTTGGGGCGACTTGGAATAATCAAAGACAATTACATACACCTACCTTTTCATTGACTCAGTGTAGTCGTTGCACAAAATTAATTAAGCAGAGCAAATATTAGACAACAAAGAAATAATTAAATTATAATTCTATTTATTTATTTATTTTACCCCGAATTATACCCAAATACCCGATCTAATACCGAAACCGCACGAATTGACCCAACCCGCATCGAGTTGGTGCCCAACCCCCTCACTTGCACCAAGGTTTGTTTTCGTCACCCTCAATCCATCACGTACCTTCCCATACTTTGCAGTCCAAAAGATTTGGTTTTAGGAGATGTTTGGTTGGAAAAAAAAAGTTAGTTAAAAAGTACAGTAAAATTACAAAGATTTGATGTAAATGTGATATGTAGTAAAATTTAATTAAAAAAAGTATAAATTTTTTGTAACTTTTGGTAAATTTTGGTATTTACTTGGAGGCCAAACAGCCCCTTAATATCAATTTGTGGAACTTATGGTGTGTTTGGTGCACCAAACTTTAATGTAAATCTTTGAAAACTTCTAAATACCTCTAAAAAAATTTTATTATAATTTTTACACATTCTTACTTTCTCGAAGCTCGAAAATAGTTTGATACTTTCTAAAAAAAATTGATAATTAGAATTCAGTTAATTAAATTACAAATTTTTTTTTCCATTCTCACTACGACTCCTAATCTACCAAATGACATCTATTGTGAATATTTTTCTGGAGTTGTAAAAACTATTCTGACGGATTTGCATAACTAATTTTCATCCAAACGAATTATAGAAATTGTTTCGAGTCCAGTTTAGTCTGCAAAGATACCATGACTGATACAAAATTTTGAATCCGTCCAAATAAAAATTCAATTCGTCAGAATAGGAATCATACTGTTCATCTCTAAAAAAATATATTTTAAAATATGTACACCAAACGTAAAAATTTTCTTAAACTATACTTTATCTCATTTTGTTGTTACTCTAAACACATCCTTACTTGATGGATCGTGATGCCTGATAAAGTTCTGTTTGGTTACGCTAGAGCTTTTAACTTTTTCGTTAGTGTAAAATACTTTCAAAATGTTAGTGTAAGATTTTTTTTTGAGTTAAGAATCCGTCAGGTACGGCAAAAAATAACCAAACATCACGAAAAATATGATTTAGTAAACTTTTTATCGGTTAACGTGTAATCATAAAACTACTTTTTTTCTTTTTTAGGTGAGTAGTAAAATTTTTTTATTTTTGACACTTTTTAGAAAGAAAAATTATTTAAACGGCTTTTTGATTTTATTGGAACAGTTTTATTCAGAATTTATTAAAAATTGTTAAAAATTTTTGGAATTTGTGAAAAAGCTAAAGAGGTTTGTGAAATGTTATTAGAACTTGTAAAAAGTTTATTAAGATTTGTAAAAATTTGGAGTTTTAGGAGACTACAGTGAAAAAATTTATTGCAGAGACTGCAGTGAAAAAATCCATGGCTAAGATTTATGCGCACTTTAATGACATGTGACATTTCACATTTCACATTAATTGTGCTCCAATCAAATTTTTAAACTTTTATTTTTATTTTGAAAATAATTTTAATTAAAATAATTTGAAACCATTGAATTAAATGCAAACAAATCTCAATCCTTTATTTTTTACTGCAACCTTTGCAGTGAATTTTTTCACTCTAGCCCCCTGAAATCTAAAATTTTATTAGAATACGTAGATATATATAAATTTATAAAAATTTTACAAAGTATGAAAGATACGATATAAGTTAGAGAATTTAAAAAATTTTTAATGTAATTCAAAATTTTGTATTATCCCAAACGGGCCCCAAGTTTATGTTGGCAGGGAGTTTCATCAAGAGGGTGTGAGACAGCTATTTACCTTCCTCCAAAAGTGGCACACCGCACTGGAGTTGTTTAGTTTATCTGAATTTATTAATTTTTATTAATTTTTTAATCAAAATTCTACATGTATCGTTTTTATTAATTTTTTTATACTTATTTTATTTTTTAGTACTTTTTATCTTGGCCAAAAATGGTCTTTTAATCACTTTCAAGTAGAACCGATTAAGGGTGCGTTTGGCGAATCAAATTTTGATAAAAATTTTTGAAAATTTTTATATATTTTTACACATTCCTGTCTTCTCAAAATTCAAAAAAAAAAAATTCAATAACTTTCAAAAAAAAATTGATAACTAGGATTCGGTTAATCAAATAGTAAAAATTTTTTCACCATTCTTATCATGAATTCTCAAACTATCGAATGATACCCACTTTAACTTTTTCTGTGAGGTCGTGGAAACCATTCTAACATATTTTAGAAACCGTTCCGATAGATTCGTGTTACTAACTTCCGTCCAAATAATTTTTACAATTCGTTTTGACGGATTGTAGTGTAAAAAAGTCATGACTGTTCAAAAATTTTGAATTTGTTCGAATGGAAATCCAATCCGTCAAAACGGGAATCTTACTATTCATCTCCAAAAAACACGGTTTGAGATGTGTGCACCAAACGTAAAAAATTTCTCCGAATCACGTTTTATCTCATTTTATTTTATTTTTTATCACTTCAAACTCACTCTAAATCTGATTCTGATGTGATCGATCCTGATTGATTGATGGCAACTCAGAAATTGCCGCGACAGTATTGTAGAGTTTGGTTAGATAAAAAAACAACAAAGAGATAAAATTTTAATTTAAAAATGACATGTAATAAAATTTAATTAAAAGAAATTAAAAAATTAATAAAAAAGATTGATGAAAAAATAATATGTAATAAAATTTAATGAAAAGAAAATATATAAAATTAATAAAAATTAATGTGTATTAATTTTGACAAATCAAACCATCCCCCGTTCGTAGCAAGGGCAGCAGACGCAAATTAAACTAGTCTCTTGCTTTTTCACCTGGCCACTCGCGAGTGTGAAAGCCTATCAGGCCGTTGGAACGATGGAAAACGCTAAAAATCAGTGAAAATAATAAAATTTTTAATAATTATTTATTTTTTATTTTATTTTATAAATTATAAATTTATAATTTTTATTAAATTTTATCACTTTTTATCGTTCCAAATACGTCGTTTATATAACTCTCACTATTAATTTTCGTTGGCAAACCTTGGACTAATCAAAGACAATTGCATATGTATGCCATTTCGTTGACTAGTGGTAAACATTGGCACGCACAATATTTGATACGCATGGGTCTTTATTTGGTCCATGATGGGTACAACAGTACAGTGCTAATTGATTTTCTTTTTTTTTTTTTTTTTCGAATGGGCACGATCAGACGCTAAAGTTAATATCAATAAAATAAATAAATAAATAAATAGTAAATAATAATAAAATAAATTAAGAAAACAAAGAAAGAATTAAAAAACAAATGTTTAAGAAAAGAAATATAATTAATAGTTTCCATCTGCTTAATATAATGTAAAATAGTTTTTGTGAAGATATTTTTTTTAATCTACTTAAGGAAGATGTTGCACAAAATTGACCCAACCCGCATCGAGTTGGTACCCAACCCCCTCACATGCACCGAGATTTGTTTTCCTCACCGTCAACCCATCACCTGCCTTCCCATATTTTACAGTCCGAATGATTCGCTTTTAATTTCAATTTGTGCAACTTTCTTGACGAATCGTGATGCCTCTGAAAGTTCTGTTTGGTTACAATATAGCTTTTAACTTTTTCGTTAGTGCAAAATACTTCCAAAATACACGTGGCATGTATGCCCTAATTTTAAAAATAATTTAATTTTTTTGATAAGTTAAGAATCCGTTTCACACGCAGTCACCCCATCACGTTTTTTAGAAATAAATAGAAAAATTTTTTGATTTTTGTGTCATTCTTTTAGAGAAAAAAATTGTTGGAATCGTTTTTTTAATTTTTTCGGTGCAGTTTTATGTCAGAATTTATTGAAAATAGTTAAAAAAATTTTTAAATTTGTAAAAAAATTATTAGAATTTGTGAAATATTATTGAAATTTGTAATAATTTGTTAAAATATGTAAATATATATAAATTTATAGAAATTTTACATGGTATGAAAAATATAAAATGTGTTAAAAATTTTTCAAAATTTTTAATATTTTTATAAATTATTTGTTGTTCCAAGACCCCAAGTCTATGTTGGCAGCTATGAGTTTCATCACGAGAGTATGAGACAGCTATTTGCCTTCCTCCAAAAGTGGCACAATGCACTGGAGTTGTTTAGTTTATCTAAATTTATTATTTTTGTTGGTAAGTAAATTTATTAATTTTTTAAATTAAATTTCGGAATATATCCTTTTTTTTATTAATTTTTATGCTTATTTTATTTTTTATTTTTTTATACTTTTTAATCATCCAAATAACATCCAAATAATTATCAAGCTCCACCATTTGTTATCTTGGCCAAAAATGGTCTTTTAATCACTTTCAAGTGAAATCGATTAAGTCTGATGTGATGGCTCGTGATTGATTGATGACAACTCAGCAATTGCCGCGACAGCATCGTGGAGTTGGGTTGACAAAAAATAACAAAAAGATAAAAATTGCAAAAGTACTGGGTGTAACGAAATTTAATTAAAAAATTAAAAAAAATTAATGGTAAAAATTGACGAAAAAATAATATATTATCAAATTTAATTAAAAAAGTATACAAAATTAATTGTCAAAAATTAATGTGTTTCTGATTAATTTTGACAATTCAAACCATCCCCTGTACGTAGCAAGGGCAGCAGCCGCAAATTAAACTAGACTCTTTCTTTTTCATTTGGCCATTCGCGAGTGTAAAAGCCTTATCAGGGCAAATGTACCAATAAATAGTTAAATTATCTAGTAAATAGTATATATTTTAGGTTTAGTTAATAATTTTTTTTAAACCACACAAATGTTAGGTATTTTACTAATTATTTATTAAAAAATTAATTTTTTAAAATTAGAGCCCATTGTTTTCTTCAATATAAAAGTCATTGTTTTCTTCAACAAATAATAAATAATTGTTTAACTAATGAACAGTAATTCGACAGAAATGAAAAGTTACTGTAACAGGAGCAAAAATAGCTCTTACTTTGGAGAGTCTAGTGCAGATGATTTTCTTCATATTTGCTAATAAAAATACATAAAATACTTATTTACCTATTTTGCTACACATGCTTTCAGGCTGTTGGTTTGATGGAAAACATTAAAAATAAGTGAAAATAATAAAATTTTTTAAAAATTACTTATTTTTTATTCTATTATATAAATTATAAATTTATAATTTTTATTAAATTTTATTATTTTTTATACGGAAAAAATTTTGACTCTCTTTCTCCGTAGACCCCCTCTCTCCTTTATTTATTGAAATCCCCTCCAGGCGGCGACCTACATATAAAAAAAGGGTAAAATAAAGCGGTCGGAGTTGGTTCTCGATCAAGGACACTCCGATGCTTAAGTCAGTAACTTTTATAAATAATAAGCTTATGTATATAAAGAGAAAGAGAGAGAAGAGAGCGAAAAGACCCTTACCTTATCTTCATTTTTGGTATTTATAGATGGAGTGTGTGACACACTTTTTGCTGATTTGACTATTACTTTATTTTGATATGACTTAAAATAGAGGTGAATGACTAATATTAAATATCAGATGATGTAAACTTTGGGAGTCGTGTAGAAGTGACTTTGTTACATATTCTCTACAGATCTTCTCTCATGTTGCACTTAAGTGTAGTAAGTAAAGTAATTATACAATGTGACTATCAAATTATTTAGTTCCAATTTAACTAAAATATACCATTTTCTAGTTTGGATGCTATATTATGATCGAGGATGCACTATCATGCTCGAAAAGATATTTCTTGACCTCACACTTTTTATTACTCCAAACACGTCCTCCGTATAACTCTCACTGTTAATTTTCTTTGGCAAGCCTTAGACTAATCAAAGACAACTGCATATGTATGCCTTTTCATTGACTTGGTTGTAAACATTGGGATGCACAATACATGCATGGGTCCTTGATGGGTACATTCATTTTCCTTTTTTTCGAATGCGCACAATGAGACGCTAAAGTTAATCTCAATAAAATAAATAAATAAATAAAAATAAAGTTTAAATAATAATAAAATTAATTAAGAAGATATCACACAATTTGATCTGAAAAAACAAGAAAAAAAAAAAAAAAACGTGATTTGTAGTAAAGAGGGCACTTGGTGTTTTTTTTCCAAGTCACGTTTTCTGAAGATGAATAATACTAAAATCGTTAGAACGGTTTCTTAAATTCGTTCTAACAGATTCAAAAAAATACTTTTTTTCTCTCTGAACAATACCAAAATCATTAGAACGACCTTCTAAATCTGTTCTAACAGATTCTATACCGGTAAACCGTCAGAACGATTTGTTCAAATCCATTGTAACGGATTTAAAAAAATAGAGATAAATTAGTAACAATGGTACTCGTTTAAAAGTTTTCGACGTGAATAATATAATTATGAAAAAAAAAATTTTACACTCGATTAATCTCGTTAAGAATTTTCTATTTTTTTAGTAAAATATTAAAATTTTTTGAAATTAGTAAACGCGGAAAAAGTAAAAATGTGATAGAAAATTTTAGTGAGTAATAGAAGTTGTTGGAGTTTTATAGAATTTTTTTGAAGTTTTATAATACTCCAAACAGTGAAAGAGCAAATATTAGAAAGCGAAGAAAGAATTAAACTGAAAAATGTTTGAAGAAATAAAAGATAATGCTAAATCAAAGTGGCAGAACAAATAAAATTAATCCCTTTAGGAAAGATGTTGCACAAAATTAACTAAGGAGTGCAAATATTAGAAAATAAAGAAAGAATTAAATTACAAATGCATAAATTAAGAAATATAATTAATATAAGGATTCCCTCTGCGTTTGATGCATCAATATTTGATGAAAATATCTAAAAATTTCTTAGAACCTCTGAAAATATCTATAAAATATTACACATTCCTGCTTTCTTAAAATTCAGAAAACATTTAATATCTTTTCTAAAAAAGTTAATAACTAGAATTTGGTTAATCAAATAGTAAAATTTTTTTCGCCATTCTCACCATGGACTCCGAAGCTACCAAATGACACCCACTTTGATTATTTTTAGTGGCATTTTTAAAACCGTTCAAACGGATTGTAGAAACCGTTCCAACGAAATCGCGCAGGTAACTTTCGTCCAAACAGTTTATTGTAAAGAAGTATGATTGCTTAAAATTTTGAATTCGTCGGAACGGAAATTTAATCCGTCAAAACAAAATTTCACTATTTATCTCCAAAAAATACGGTTTGAGCGGCGTGCATCAAACACCAAAAATTTTTTTAAATCACGTTTTATCTCATTTTTTATCACTTTTTAGAACTCCAAACGGAGCCAAAGAAAGAAATAAAAAATAAATGCTTACTGACGATTGGATTTCATACCTAACTTTCTGATAACGAAATACATAGCCTTTGCTCTATATAATTCTACTTACATATTCAAGTAAAACACGAACTCTGGGGGATCACGCGCGTAGACTATTCAAATTTCAACAGCTAAAAATCTAGATGCTGGCACTATTTGGGAGTGTTTGGTTTATTAAAATTTTTTTAAATTTATTAATTTTTATTAATTTTTTATAATTTTTTCTAATCAAATTTTATTACATATTTTTTTTTGGGTAATTTTCATCTTTTCTTTTGTTTAGATTGTGATAAACAAAATGCAAGAAATTAATTGATTAAATTAAAAAATAAATATATTGATGAATAGTTTTTATTTTATCATATTTTTTAATCCATTCAAATAAGGATATATATTTCATGAGATTTTATTTTTTTTCATTTTATGCATCTTTTTTAATTTATTTTTTCATTTTTTTTCTTCTCCCACTAATTTTTTATTCCAAATATAACTTTAATAAATTTATATATATATTTTTCTAAATATCTAGTATATATACAAGGGCAAGACATAGTTTCCACTCAAACTCAGCATGGACCTAGCAGCGAGGAAAATATTCATCTTCTCTTTCTTCTCCATCTTCACCTTCTCAACACTCTCCACGTCAAGCCACCACCCACTAGACCCTCTAACCCCATCAGAGCTCACCAAAATCCAAGAGATCATCACAAACTCCTACCACGGCTCAAAAAGTAACCTAACTTTTCAGTACGTAGGCTTAGACGAACCGGACAAACAAGCCGTCCTTTCATGGCCATCAAACCCGAAAACCACCAAAACCCCAAAACGAAGGGCCTTCGTAATTACCCGACTGGACAAGAAAACCCACGAAATCGTCGTGGACTTATCATCTCATTCCATTTTATCCGACCAAATTTACACCGGCAACGGTTACCCTCTGCTGAACACCGACGAACAAGCAGCCGCAAGTGAGTTGCCAATGACGTACCCACCATTTCTGGAGTCGGTGAAGAAGAGAGGGCTCAATATATCGGATGTTGTCTGTGAAACATTCACCGTTGGTTGGTTCGGTGGGGAAGAGAAGGGAAGTACTCCGAGGCGGCGGCTGAAAATTCAGTGTTTTTATACGAGTGGGACAGTGAATTTGTACGTGAGGCCAATAGAGGGAGTAACGGTGTTGGTTGATTTAGATGAAATGAAGATAATCGGATACTCGGATCGGTTTAGGGAGCCAATGCCCACGGCTCGAGGAACTGAGTATAGAGCATCAAAGCAGAAGCCACCGTTTGGCCCGCGGCTGAATGGTGCAGCCACCTTCCAACCACATGGTCCAGGTTTTGAGCTTGATGGCCACACAATCAGGTGCGTACGTGCGTCCGTACATATATCTAATGTCTATCAAACATCTATCTGCCTATATTTATATTTTTATCTACCTCATTAAACCCTTTAACTTGTAATTTTTATTTTTTTAGCACTTCTTAATTATGTATTATTTATTTACCTAATTTTAATTACTTATTATTTACTATATGAGCCACTTTTGTTATTTTTTTATAATTTTATTGATTGTTAAAAATATATATATATATATATATATATATATATATTCACACGTATTATGTGTACACCGGTATCTAGTATATAAAGAATCCGTTTGATACTCTAAAAAACACTGAAAAATATTAAAAACCTCTGAAAAGTTCTGAAAATTTTTAAATTCTCTAACACATTTTGTATTTCTCATACTTCGTAAATATTTATAAATTTATATATATATACTGCTACAAATTTTTATAAATCTCAATAAATTTTTTACAAACCCTAATAACTTTTCTATAAATCCCAAAAACTTTTTAGTCACTTTTAATAAATTCTGACGCAAAACCATTTCAACAAAATCAAAAAATTGTTCGGATGATTTCTCTCTCTAAAAAATTGACGTAAAAGTTAAAATGTTTTATTATTTATCTTTGAAAAATATGATTTGGTTGCTGCACGCCAAATATTAAAAATTTTGTTAAATTATATTTTTTGCTGTTTTTTTTTTTTAAATTTTCACCGTACTAAATATACCTATAGTTTTAGGTGAAACTATTTCAAATACGACGAAATGAAGATTCAAAACACTTTGTATTGACTCATATCAGACATGTATGGTTTATTCATATCCTTCTGTTTGAGATATGCTTTTTATAACAGGGGATATTCTGTATTTGGGGATGCAGTGAAGGGCCTTAAAATCAATTAAATTACTCGAGCGAAGTTTGAAAATTTGTCTTTTAACTACGAAAATTAAATTTTTAGATTCTTGCAGGGTTTGTATCTTCAAATTTTAAAAATCACTATTTTTTTTTTTCAAATTTCATGCCAAAAAAATCAACCAATCGTTATCAATCAATCACGCGGGAATCTAAGACTTTAATATTCTAATAAGTTGAAACACAAATTTTCATTTCCATTGACTAACAGAAGTTTGAATATTTTTATTTCTTTATTGCAATTAGCTTTCCGAAATAAACCAACACCTACTTGTCAGTTTTTAATTGGTTAGGCACAACCTATCAAGAGTCAATGGAAAACGATAAAGCAAAATATTTTAATTATAATTTCAAATAGTTTATGATTTTAATTAAAGTGGCGATATTTGCACTCTTTCAAAAGTTTTTCTTATTTTGTGTAATTTTTTTCCTTTACCAAATTATAAAACTGGGCTTGTAATTAATGAAAAATAATTAATGTAAAATACTTTAAATACCATAATTATCCTCATTTTTTATTTATTATTATGAAACTAAAATCCTTCACTTTTCACTTTTTAATAACATCTCTTTTATTTTTTAATAGTTGCATCTCTCATAATCTCATATATATTTTTGCTCATATATATCTCTTTGATTCATTAACTTTAAACGAAACACGATACAAGAAAATTATGTTAAAGTAAAACTTTTGAAGGTGATTAATATTTTTTTTTACAAGCAATACTGAGCAAATTTTATATTATTATGAGTTATCGAATCTCTTAAAAAGCCAGACAACCGTTAATTTTTTTTTAAGTTTTCTCTTTCATGTGATTAATTTTTTGGTAGAATAATATAGAACAAATTGCATGTAGTATTTCTTATTTTTTATTTTTATTAGACTATATGTCATTACATTATTAGAGTTTTTTTTTTTTTCCTACAAGATTTTTTATAGTTCCTATTTGTAGTTTTTTTTTTTTGACTTGACAATTTATAAAGAGTTTTTGTTAAAACTGTTAAAGTGTTTTAAATAGTATCATATTATTTTTATTCAATGGTGACCAGTTGGGGATAAATATTAGGATTTGAATTTGAATTTAATTTACCTTTATTTCAATTATTTTTATTAGTGTATGAATTAATCAACTATTATAATGTCTTACTTTATATCAATTAAAAAATAATAATTATTTATTTCTTTTTCGATTTTTGATAAAATAAATTTAAAAGATATATTTACAAAGCTAATTTAAAAAAATTATATATTAAAGATCTCCCACATAATTTCATGAAATTATAATTTATATTAAAATTTTAATTTAACGTACAAATTAATAAAAATTTGAGGATATTATAAAAAAGTAAAAAGTAAAAGATATTAATTTTGTAATAATAAATAGAAAGAGAAGGCAATTATGGTATTTGTTGTGTCTTGCATTAATTGATATTTGCTACCCAGTTAGTTTCCTAATTTTGTAGGAGTTAAAAACACAAAAAAAGATAACTTCTAATTCCACGGTTTGAAAATTTTGTACAAACTAAAGAGAGAGAGAGAGAGAGAGAGAGAGAGAGGGGAAGAGAGAGAGATTTTGTTTTCTTTCATACTGAATTCTTTTATATCAAAAGTAGTTACTAGACTTCATTATTTCCCTTCATCTATCAAATACACTCCCATTGCCAAAATTTTCTCGTACTGGTGAATTACAACTAGGGTGGTGTTTGGTTTGCAAAATAAAAAATTAATATAAAAGTAAGACATGATTAAATTTAATTAAAATTAAAAAAATTAATGAAAATTAAAATTTTTAATTGTTTCTATAAATCAAACACTCCTAATTTAACAACGATCTAGATGAATTTCTCTGTACTGATTTTTTTTATATATATGGTAATGATGAGAATAAGACTTTTGCTAATTAGAATTTTATTCCAAGCCTAAAGCGGAATTATTTAGGAGATTACAATTAATCAATTACTAAAGGTATAAGTTGGTTTAGGATTACTATGAAGACTTTTCATATCAAACAATTTTGTGTGTAATTATATATGTATATACACATATTGCATGTCATTGTGTCCTTTGTGGTGTCTTGACATTTCAGAAGGTGTCATGCGAACGTGTTTTTGTTTATATCCATTTTTACCAAAAATTAACAATTGAAATTTTTGATATATTTAGTAAAACAAATATCAACTTTTGATGGGTGTTTAATGAAAATTTTTGACAACTTTTTATAATTTTAAATAACTTTTGATGTATTTAATAAAAATTTTAGTAATTTTTAAATTAAGTAAATTATTATAACTGAATAAAAAAGTAACAGAAATTAATATGTTGTAAAATACTCAACAAATAAAAGTCAGTCATTTTCTGATGAAATTTGAACCACCACCAAACGGTGCCAAAGTGTAATTACTCCTTATTTTAATTATTATGGCATGCAGATGGGCCAACTGGAACTTCCATTTAAGTTTTGATGCACGAGCTGGTGGAATTATATCCCTAGCCTCAATATACGACTCTGATAAGCACAAATACCGGCGAGTGATGTACAGAGGATACGTGTCCGAGCTCTTCGTTCCGTACATGGATCCAACTGAGGAATGGTACTACAAAACATATTTCGACGCAGGCGAATTCGGGCTCGGTCTATGTGCAGTGCCTCTCAAGCCTTTGGATGATTGCCCGGAAAATGCAGTGTTCATGGATGGATACTATGCTGGCCAAGATGGCAAACCCGTAAAAATATCAAACGTTTTCTGCATTTTTGAGCAGCGTGCTGGAAATGTCTTGTGGAGACATACAGAGACTGCCATTACGGGAGAAAATGTAAGCTGATTTTCCAATTAATATGTCCAACTCATGATTATATAAAAGGTAGGAATTAATTATGGGTTTTAGCTGCCTATATAATACATATATATATATATAATTTTGCAGATAAGGGAGGTGAGGCCAGAGGTGAGCCTTGTGGTGAGGATGGTGACAACCGTGGGCAACTACGACTACATACTTGACTGGGAGTTCAAGCCTAGTGGATCCATCAAAGTTGCGGTAAATTAATGAAGCTAATTTACTTAAACGCGACATTTATTTAAATGTATTAAAAAATGAGTTTCAAGAATCAATATAATATAACTGTGAGGGTGCCTTAACTCTACTTCTCACTAGTTACTAGTTTGATTCTCCTCAAGGTCATTAGAGGTTCAACCCCGGTAATTAATTTAAGGACCCCCAAATATTAGTCGAGACGTGTGCAAACAGGTCCAAAGACCATAATTATCCAAAAAAATAAAGAATCTATATAATATTAGGTGAAGTTACATTTCTATCCTTAATTTTACAAGAAAAATATGTTAAAAGAATCAATTGAAATGAGATGGTAACCAATCTAAGATTTTGATTAAATGGGGCATCGAGAACCTAAAAAAAGTATAACAAGTTACGTTAGAATTAGGAGTAAGATAGAAAAGACGTTAATTTTAGTAAAAAAGAAAATTATCGTTGTACAGTTGAATATATTTTTCATTGTTTAATAGTTTAACTAACCTTTTAATAGAATCTGAGATTTATTAAAGATATCTCTCGTTAGGAAAAAATAATTATCATTAATTTTATTTTTTAAAGAATTTATTACATTATGTATTATATTATTGATATTAGTGAAAAAATATACTTTATTTCATAAAAAATATCTGGACTTGATTCTTGTAAATTACTTTTATGTTAAAAAATTTTAAATTAATTTTAATTTTTAAATGAGACCAAAATACCCTAATTTTGAATCAATATGTTTTATAATAAAGTAAAAATATCAAAGACATTTTGATAATTTTATATCCAAAATCAAAAGATCACTCGTCCTCCTTTCTCCATTTGACTCCGCCAGTGGTGGTAACAGTCGTATTAGACGTATTGTGACAAAAGTTTACTTCTATATATGAGTTTATTACTTTTAATAGTTATATCCATCCGCATTATTCTAATAGCTTCTCTAAAAAAAAATTTTGAAGTTATATAGCGTTACCCTTTATCTATATTGACCGATAGGATTCAAGTTTTTTTGAAAATAAAGTATTACAAAACCGACGGGATTCAAGTTGAACACTATTTTATGAACAATCCTCATTTTAATTAACGTTGTAACATTTTGTGCCTCACATCACAGGTAGGGCTCACTGGTATACTAGAAGTGAAAGCAGTGTCATATACACGCACAGATCAAATAAAAAAGGATGCTTACGGAACCTTGTTGGCTGATAATACCGTTGGGGTGTACCATGACCACTTCTTGACCTACCATCTTGATTTAGACATCGATGGCAAGCCCAATTCCTTCGTGAAAAACAATCTAGTAACTCAACGAGTTGCAGACAAAAACATCTCCCCGAGGAAGAGCTATTGGACGGTTGTTAGCGAAACAGCAAGAATTGAATCCGAGAGTCAGATTCAGCTACCAGGAGCAGCAAAAGCAGCTGATTATCTAGTGGTGAATCCCAACAAGAAGACTAAGGTAGGGAACCATATTGGTTACCGTCTGATTCCGGGGTCAGCGGTGGGTCCTCTTCTTTCGGACGACGATTACCCACAAATCCGAGCGGCCTTCACCAAGTACAATATATGGGTAACTCCATATAACAAGTCTGAAAAATGGGCAGGAGGCCTATGTGTTGATCAGAGCCGAGGAGATGATACCCTTGCTACTTGGAGCCTCAGGTAACACCAATAAAATATTTCAATTATAATATATATACATATATAATATGTATGTATAGGTTCGAAAATTTTTCCAAAACCAAAAAAATTTTGCGGGGTACTACTGTTAATATTTCTAAAATTTCCTTTTATGGATCATTATATATACATATATATGTACAAATATGCAGGAATAGAAAGATTGAAAACAAGGACATTGTGCTATGGTACACCATGGGATTTCATCATGCCCCTTGCCAGGAAGATTTTCCGATAATGCCAACATTAAGTGGTGGATTTGAGTTGCGACCAACCAATTTCTTTGAGAGAAATCCGGTGTTGAAAACCAGGCCTCCCAAGCATCTGCGCTGGCCTAACTGCACTAATTAGAGACCATGATCGAAATTCTACCGAGAACTTGCAAAGATAATAAGGTCAAATTTCAGATTAGTCTTCATTATTCGATATTGTATTCCACCCGGAAAATTCGGTACATATATATATATATATATGGCTGCATAACATATATATTGTTGTATAACAAAAATAAATAAATATGGGCCATCTCTAGATTATGTATGTACGTATGTATTTATGTATGTACGTATGTATTTATGTATGTACAAGCTAGTTCTTTCGGCCACATTTGTTTCGACTTGTTCGATCTTGTTATCAAACTAATGATACCTAATATTAATTAGAACTTACCAAAAAAAAAATATTAATTAGAACATCGTCTTCAAATGCTTCAGACACAGGTTAAAATTTCGAAAATTCCAACGCTATTCATTGCGTCTGCCAGTTACATATATAATTGGGAATGAAATTGAGAGAAGAAAAAAGTGATTTGGTAAAAAATTCAGCAAGTAGATGGTGAATAGAAGCATGAAGCAAATGAACAAGACCAGAATGAACTTTCTTCCCAAGTCAAGTGGCAATCAAGTTCAATGTATTTGGTTTGTTCATGAAAAATAGAATTGGAAGCAATTTGAATAGCGAATGGCGGCTTGATTACTGCAAAATAGAAAGAGCAGGCTAAACAAATCGGACTTGGAAGATCAAGAAGATAAGTGAGCCACTGCAATTCGCAAAGGGTAAAAAGCTCATGCTTTGTATTCAGCCTCTGCAGTAAATCTAGAAATAGTATGTTGTTTCTTGGATTTCTATGAAATGAGGGAACTACCTAAGAAAACACAATAACCAGTAAAGAAGCAGCGAGTGTCGGGACAAAAAGCCCAATTTGAATCAAAGAAAGCCTTTAGTTGGAGAGAGGAAGAATTGGGAAGGGAAAAAAAAAAAAAAAAAATTGATAATGAGTACTCCTATGGTATCTCAGAACTTAGATGAGCAGTTGTAAGATGAGAAGTAGTAGGTTTATTAAGAAATTGACTAAAATAGCATAAGTTATATTAGGCTTGATAATAGTGAGATAGAGAAGCCGACCAATCAACTTCCAATACACCAAAGGATCCAGTAAGAGAGTACAGAATTAATGTGTAACTTATGATTTTGTTGCTTGGGAATAGAAACAGGTTGGAGCAAATAAAGCCACTGTCAAAAAGAATATCAAAAACAAATGTGCGCTGATACCAATAAAAACCTTATTTCAGACAAGTTACTACAATGCCACAAAAATATTTAAAAGAACCTATATCTTTTATCTTGAATTGAGCATGTAACAAAGTGTATAATCAGCCTTGGACTGCTGAAATCCTTAAGAGAGCAAATAATTTTAAACTTTTGCAAACCATTGATGAGAGGTTTGTTTATGACTGTGAAGAGATTTTTAAAATTTATAGACCTTATTCTTCTAATGACCTTGTAAATCAAATTTAGAGGTGATTTCATATAATCTCTTTATTGAGATCCCTATGAAGGTATTGTCATCTTTTTTTTTTTTTTAGGGGGTGCTAGGTAGCATTGTCAATATCTAGTTGGGAAAAGAACAGTTTTGCCAAAGGAGCGAATGTGTCAAAGTAGTCACAACCTACTTTTTTGAATATAATCCTTTGCAACAAGCCTAACCTTCTTACTTTCTTCCGTCCCATTAGAATGATACTTAATCTTATAAACCCACCTGTAAGAGATAGCTCGTTTATCAAAACAAAAATCAGTAAGAATCCAAGTATAATTTTGTCCTAAGGCAGCAATTTTTGCTTACATTCCCTCACACCATTCAGCAGATTGGGTTGCTTATTGATAAGAAGTGGACTTAAAAGAAGTAGATAACACTGGTGAAAACTTTACGACTAGGAGAGAGAGACTAGAACAACCAAGATAAAGGGGAAATGTCATAGGGAGTACTTGATTTTTGAAGAGATCTTCCTGAACAATTGGGGGTACTCTTTTTTTTTTTTTTTTTTTTTTTTTTTTTTTTTTTACAATTGATAAATAAGGAGGGATTTAAGTTCAATTTTGAGTTAAGTGAGGTAAAAAAAAAAAATTGTTTTAAAACTTGAATTTACCTAGCGAGTTTAGCTACATGACCTAATCTAAAAAATGATTCTTTTAGTATCTAAAATCTATTGTGACAAAAAATCAAACTTAAATTACTAAAAATCAAGGCTAAACATGTAACTTGAACGAACCATTTGTAATTCATTTGAACCAACTAGATTGACCTAGTGAATAAATAAGGAATACAAAAACAAAAATAGCAATTGAGGCAATTACATTAATTATAAGGTCATAATTGAATAGATCAAGCAAGTTTGAATTAAATTAACATGAAACCTGTTAGTCCAACGCTTGAAGAAGTGAAAAAGTTGAAGAGACTATCTATTAGTGAGGTGGGAGTTTTCTCATGTAGTATTTGATGTTTTGGGATGGATGGCTAATGAAAGAAGATAATAGTAAGAGTGGAATGTAATAGTCACAACTACAAGAATATAACCAATGAAAGAATCTAGGCTGGTGATATTACATGGGGCATACATTGTACCCCTTGAACTAGTAAAAGTTGCAGTCTTAGATAACTAAAATAGCACCAAAGGATGTTTGCTATCAATTGCAATTAAGACAAGACTTCATCAAAATCAAATGGAACTTAATCTCCAAAATGAAATAAAACATAGTAATTTGCATGTTATCTTAAATATATACTTCATATGTCTTCTCAAAGACCCACAAGAAACATATGCTCCCAAGAAGCTAGTGTAAGAAACCATATATATACCAATCTGAGGATGTTCCAAACTCGGAACAATAATCGACTAAACTATTTAGTCTCGGTAATTTAATCTCCTACAGAAAATCAAAACTTCTAAGGGTCAATGTGTATTCAGTGACTGCTAGAAGAATTAAGCTTCATAAAGTTCAACTATGGATATAAATTTCCTATACAAAACGATTAGAAACTCTTCACTGTTGCTAGTAAAACCAACAGCATGGAGAAAATTTGGATGACCTTACAGTATCTGTATCAACAATCCAGAACCATGTTCAAACACTGGCTAATTCCTCTGCTTCTTTGTCAAACTACTCTTCAGCAAGATACTTCTCTCTTTTTACCCCCCCCCCCCCAAAAAAAAAAAAAAGAAAAAGCAAAGACACACACACTAGTTGAATGGTATATAACAATAAATTAAAATTTTCTCAGCCTCATTAATCCATCTTATTTGAGTAAATCAATTGACGGATTAAAAACTGCAATTCACTGTATTGATAAATTCATTCGTTTCCGAGCTCAGTTGGGGAAGGCTACACACCTATTCATTTTTCCAAGCATACAAAATCTATGAGAAACCAAGACGGGGTAACTTAGACTCCCTAGAACTCAGCAAGCAAGGTGAAGATGGTGTAAAAGGATCATCAAATGTTTGACTTTCCCACAATTTCTCGACCGACAAACAAGTTTGCAACATGAAAACTCCATTACCGGAAGCAGTGCCAAATAACCAGTCATGGACATCCCAGAAAACTTCTACGGGGAGACCATCAATTCAAATGATCTGATTTTCCACGGAACTTCCACCGGAGGTGCTTCACCTCCATAACCATCTTTCTATCTACTCGAATCATAAGAAAGGAGTCAACAACACCAGCGGAATCCCACTCAATTGTGAGGCCATGGACAGGCCTATTGTCACAAAGTTTAGCCTTGGTGCTATACAGCCTCTTCCCAAAAATGGGTTCCCTCTTTGAAATGAGCATTGCATTGGAGCAGGTAGTAGTAGGGCTCGCATTAGTTTTACTGAATGCTTCTTTCCTCAGATACCCAATGAGCAGGACCCTCTCGCCCTTGCATCGCACTGCTAAGTAAAAACCCTCCAAAGGCTCCGGTCTAGATCCAAAATTGGCTGAGGAAAGGTCCCAGAATATGTCAATTTCGCAAGACGAGTTCACTTCCAAACACTGGACCCTTTTCTCTTTGAGAACAAAGAAGGCTTCACATCGACTTTACCGTGACACTTGTTCGTCAAGTCGTCAATCCCAACACTCAGGCATTGGCCTATCAGGTTCTTGCTCCATGTAATGGTTATCAAGCAGGCCCGGCCAGCCAATTTACACTTGCAAACGCAGGTAACCACATTCTGAGAGGCGCTGCTCGCACTTGAACAAGAAGAATCAGCTACTTGGGCTGCATTTTCACCAAAATAAGAAGGGAAGCCCCTCATTTTGCTAGAGGAAAATAGAGATAAAACCATACCACCCAAGATTTGTTCAATCTTTCTGCGAGCAAACTATCCTGACGCAAATGAGTAACCTAAATTTGTCAGCCGCGAGTGTCATAGCTCAAACTAGCATTTCATATTTGCATATTTATATATATTTGAGTTAAATTACAATGTCGTACACATTCTATATGGGTGACTAAGCATTATAGTTAACACTTAATTTTAGAGAAATATTTTGTGTGGTGATAAATTTTAGCACATATATTTATCGGGTGATTTGATAGAATAACTTAATATTTTTTGAATTTATTTCAAATTAAATAAAAAAAAGCCGTTAAATTTAGAATTTATAATTTCGCTTTGAAAGGTGTTACTGGAAATTGAAATAGGACTTCGTTTCAGAATATTTTTTTTTTTTTTGGTTGAAAACCAAATTGTAAATTATAGCTATCTTATCTAAACTTTTAGGTAATTATATATAGTACTTATAACATTTAAAAGTTACACTTACTTCCCTTATTTTGAAATGTTATTAATATTGACCCTTTTAGGTAAAATTAACTGTTAAAATTTAACAAAAAATGTAAAATGTTTCGACGATTTCTTTCATCTTGCATGTGTCACATTTCATTAAAATTTTATCTACTACGTACAAGTGAAATAAGTTTCATTTTCAACCAAAATTTAGATTTTTATGAATTTTTTATTTATTTAGTTTTTAAATGTGAAAAATATACGTAAAATATACAAGCAAAAATATATCTAATAAAATATACTCAAACTGTTGTTTGAAGTATTTTGAGACAGAGCCGGAATTCTTTTGCAGACAAGAGAGGTGAGACCAGAAGTGAGCCTGGTGGTGAGAATGGTAAGTGCTCTTGGCAACTATGACTACATAGCTGATTGGGAATTCAAGCAAAGTGGCTCCATTAAATTCACGGTATGCAATTAACTAACTTTCTACATATTTGCGTATATATAATATATGTGGGTAATTAATTAATAGAAGACACCAGATTTGGATGGGAAACTTAATTAGAATTTTTTTTTTTTTAATTCATGCATAGCTTTCTTGTTTAACCAAAATCTTTACCCTCAAGTTTTTACATTCCGTTTGAAATGGTATATTTGATGGGATCTAATTTCATTTAATGAGAATTTTCATCAACTCTTATGTTTTGAATTAAAATAAAATTTTATAAGTTTGATTTGATTTAATTTCATAACTTAAATTTTAGAATTTCTAAATAATTTGAAATCCAATCTAAAATAATAGAATTTGATGAGTGGACAAATTTATCCTTTATATTTCATATTTACTATATTTTTTTTTTACTTTCTATTAATATGGTCAAACTAGATATTTTTTTTAAATTAAAATAATTTAATTCTTAAATTTAAAATGTCTTTCAAATATAAAATTTTATTTCTAAATCAAATTAAATTAATTTTTTATTTTTAAATCAAATCAATTCTAAGTGAGAAATGTTTTCAAACAAAGTGTTAATAAATTCAACACAATTTCGTTCTAACAAATTGGGCTAACTGGGATTCTAGAATGATGGGCAAGGCTGCTACCGATTCCTTGCCTGTTATCCTCATGTCCTTTGTGAGTGCAAGGTTGTTCAGAAATCCCTTTGCAACTTCTTAGACGTTCATACTTTGTTATGTAGTTTTTCAATTACCATATAGTTTAGATAATATAATATAATAAAGGCTATAAGTCATCGATTGTGACGTTTACGGAAGGTCAACTCCTCGGATTTTTGAGTTCTTGGTCTCTAGGACACAATCCCCCCTATCATTTCATCCAGTTGATATGGATAGGGGACTACTGGGGGGTCCGATTAGATGGACCTGCTTTCTCCCCCTTAGAAGTGCTTGGATTAGAGGAGGGCGAAGGGACAGGCTGATTCACGGAGCCCATCCCTTCACTTTTTGTGTCAGAAAGGGGCTCCGAAAAGCAACCGCTTGCTCGAAATCTATCCCTTCAATTGTGTAACAAGGCAATTCACACGATCACGAGTTCGCCCCCATCGAGCCTCTTCAACGGCACTAGCCTACGGGTTTTTCCCACTAGTCATGGCTTGGCCTAACCTTTGGGATCAATATTCACCCCCACAGAACAAATCTATGGAGAGGAAGTCTATGGTACACTCCTAGCACATACTACATTGGGTGTACACCATGATCACTTCCTCATCTACCACCTTGATTTTGACGTGGACGGTGATTCCAACATCTTCATCGAGTCTACCCTACAAAACACAGATTCAAGGGAGTTGTAGTGAAAAAATTTATTGTACGGGTTGTAGTGAAAAATGAAAGATTAAGATTTGATTATTTTTAATCGAACGGTTCTAATTTAATTTAATTAAAATTATTTTTAAAATAAAATTAAAAATTAAAAAAATCTGATTAGAATATAATTAATGTAAAATGTAAAAAGTCACATGTCATAAAAGTAAAATCAAATCTCAGCCTTTAATTTTTTCACTGCAATCTCTTATAGTGAATTTTTTTACTGCAACCCTCTTGAACCCGCGTAACACCCGCGTGACGGGAAACAGATCACCGAGGAGGAGTTATTGGACGGTTGTAAGTGAAACGGCTAAGACCAAGTCCGAAGAAAGAATTCAGCTCGGCTCGAACCTGGCTGAGTTGATTTTTTTGAATCCCTGCAAGAAGCCCAAGTTGGGAAACCTCGTTGGCTACCGTTTGATTCCGGGATCAGTGGCGTTCTCCATATTATCGGACGATGATTACGCACAAATTCGTGGAGCGTTCAGTAACTACCAGGTTTGGGTCACACCATATAACAAGCCTGGGAAGAGGGCTGGAGGGCTCTGTACTGATCAGAGCCGAGGGGATGATAACCTGGCAGCTTGGAGCCTCGGCTACTTTAATTACTGTTATTTTGTTACTTATAAAATATTTTTTTTCAATAAAAGGTAAAAAATTAAATCAAAATATCCCGCAAATTGCACGACGGTCACATTTGGTTCGCTAAAAATTAAAAGAATATTTTTAAAATTTTTTATTTTTTATTTCAGCGTACAAATTACAAACTACAACTTATTTAATTTATCCCATTTTAGATGTGTTTAAAGTAATAGAAAGTGAAATAAAATGAAATAAAATGAGATAAGTTGTGAGTTCGTAACTCGTGTAATAAAATAAAAAATAAATAACTTTTAAAAATTTTTAACAAACCAAACCTAATTTTTATCTGGCGTTTTCCTACTCAAAGAGCTCCCGATATTGCAGTATATGCCAATGTTTCGAAATTCTGACTGTTTAGTAAATTGGAAAATAATAATGTGAAAGAGTAATGGCTGAAATGTCTGGTGAGTCAAAATTAAACAGTGATTCTATAAATAAATTAAATATAATTAATAAATAAATAAAATTAAATATTAAAATAACTAAATATTATTTATAACATTAATTATTTATTTTTTTATAAATTCATTATCAGTTAAAATTTCTTCTTAGCTGAAAAAGGTTGGTGGGAAGTGATTCAATTGGTGTTTTATAGGTGTATTAAAAATTTATAACGACTTTAGTTTTAGGGAATTGTATTTTAATTTATAAAATAGAGTAACAATTGAATAGTAGTTTTAATTTATAAGAATTGTTGAACCTGCAAGTTCAAATGAAGTGTAAATGATTCGTATAAATTTGATATTTAATCTCAATATCTAGGTGGCATTTAGTTTGTGTTTATATATATATTTTTTATTTTTTATTTTATGTATTTTATGTTTTTAAGATATTAAATAAAAAAATAAAAAAAATAAACTTATTATTCCCTTAACTATTACTCGAGTGAAAATCACTCCTATAATCTTTTAGAGGGTGTTTGGAAGTTCAAAAAAATTCAAGTTTTGATAGTTTTTTGGGTGTTTTTTTTTTTTTTTTTGCACTTTTTTTGTGTGTTTGGTTGAACCAAGTGAAATTTTTAGTATTTTTTAGTAATTTTTGGGTGTTTGGTAAATTTTTTACTGTAGCAAAGTAAAAAAATGGTAACTTTTGAGTGTTTGGTTTATTTTTTTACTGTAGCAAATCAAAAAATTGTAATTATGGAGTGTACTTTTTACTATAACAAATCAAAAAAATAAGAAATTTTATAATTTTACCAAACATACTAAAGTAACTTTTGATATTTTTTACTAATTTTTTACTTACCAAACGGACTCTTATTCTCAAAATTTTTATCTCGTAACGAATGCTCTTTTGGAGTAAGGACTCATGCTTTGATATTCGCAATCAAGATAAGTTGTTGTAAAACTCTTGAATGAGAAACAAGTGCATTTTTTATCCATTGTTGGAAAAACACGTGTAATTTTTGATAACTAAATTATATTAAATTATAATGAATAATATTGAGATAACTTCAAGATAAATTTAATAATCATGTATTAAAATAAAATTAATGTATAGAATAATATAATTGTACCACTTTCATAAATAAAAATGCTTAAAATATATTTTGTATTTAGTCTAATTTTACATAAAATATATTTAAAATAAAATATATATTTATTTGAATATCAACAGTGGCTCCGCCTTTTAATAGACGCTCTTATAACGTTCGCACCTTTATTTATTTTTTTTTTTGGAAGTTAATTCATATGCAAATTAGCTTCTGCTACATTTCCAAATTATACGACGTAACTCTTGTTAGAATATTTTATATTAAGTTATAATATATTATTTATTTATGTTATTTATATTAAAATATTTTATATTTTATTATTTAGTAAATAGTTAGTCTTATCTTAGTATATAAATAATTGCTACGCATACTTCTCGTTGTAAGTCTATTTAAAGGTTTATTTTTTATTTTTATGATATATATGATAAAATATAAATTTTATAATTTTTCTTTCCAATCCTATTATTTTCTTGTCTTTTATTTTTTATTTTAACAAGGTATCAAAACTCATGGTTTTCGATCCTAGATATATTAGACCATGCAAGTTTAATATGGTTCAGTTTATCTCTTAATTTCTATTTTTGCCAAATCTTGCCAACTCTTTTTTCCCTGTGGATTTATTCAATTTTTACCAGTACTACAGCCGTCTTATTGTACTGAACTATTTTTTATCACTGCAATAAATACAGAAAATTCTTTCATCCTCTATTTCAACATGGTATTAGAAAATTTTTGTGTTTTTCTTTTCTGCTATTTTATTTTTCTTTCAAAGCCTTGGTCTACCATAAAAGTAACACAACTATTACAAAATTTTTTTCTTCCGCTTTTTGAACCATATCAAAGTTTTTTTTTTTTTTCCTTCTCTGGTGTTTTTCTTTTCAGATACTTGTTTTGCCACAACACCATTACAACTATTGCAAAAACTTTTTGCTTTCACAGTCTGAATCGATTCTTAAGGTTCTTTAACTCTTCTTATTTTGATGATGACACCTATTTTTCATATATCACCGTCTTAGTACACTTTTTATTTAGAATGACACCTCAGTATTATATTGTCAATCTTATTTACAGTATTGCTCTTGACGAAATCAACTATAATATGCTAACAAATGTCAATCTTTCTTATTGGCCGTAAATTTTGGAGAGTAAGGTGCTCTTGTTTTCTTCCAACATTTTTTAATTTTATGTTTCTTATTTAGTTTTCGCACACCGTATATTCTGTTTGATTATTTTTCGATTTCTAATTCAAAAAATAATCATACTATTGGTAGCAAAATTTTTCAAGAACTCACTGTCAAACTTCGTCGCAACCAACAGCCGCCTAGTTTTAGATTCTACATTCACGTTTTGTTCTACTATCCAATTCAGTTATTTTTGAAATACTTTTATTTCCAAAGTCAAATTGATTTACCATCTTGAATTTGAGGGAGGGATATAGAATATTCTATATTAGATTATAATATATTATTTATATTAGAATATTTTATATTTTATTATTTAGTAAGTAGTTAGTCTTATTTTGGCATGTAAATTATTACTATACATACCTCTTGTTATAAGCCCATTTAAAGGCTTATTTTTTACTTTTATGATATATATGACAAAAGGTAAACCTTATAATTTATCTTTTAAATTCTATTAATTTCTTATCTTTTATTTTTTATTTTGATAATTCTAAACTACGCATAAGTGTTTTTAGACTTATATAGAGAAGATTCGAAACACTCTTTTACCCTTTAAATTTTTTCAAATTTTTTTAAAATTAAAATTTTTACTTACTGTATAAATTACGAGAAAATTTTTTCTTATTACACATTTTACGAGAATATAACTTTTATTTTTTATTTTGACAACTCTAAACTACGCATAAGTATCCTTAGACTTATATAGAGAGAAGATTCAGAGCACTTTTTTACTCTTTAAATTTCGGTAAATTTTTTTAAAATTTAAATTTTCTTATTGTATAAATTGTGAGAAAATTTTTTCTTACTACACATTTTACGAAAATGTAACTTTTACAACTTTAAACTAATTTAAATAAATTTAAATAACTTCAAATACCCCAAGTATGTCTCTTTTCAATGGGCTCTATGTAAGGAATGTGAGTACATGAATTTGGAAATGAAGCAGCTCGCATACCCTAATTATAATGAGTCAGAACTTTGAGAAGATAAAAATGTATAAAAGTTTTTAAATATTTTTAAAAATTTTTAGATATTTTTAATGCATCAAATGTACCGTATGTTTCTTTCTTGCTTGTCTTTTTATTTATTTATTTATTTATTACGTATATATATTAGATTGCATTTAAATATATTAAAATATTGTTACTAGGCAACAATGATTCTCCACGTGTTATATTCTGTAATGCATGGCACAATCAAATTTTAAATTATTGGTGATAGAACATGATCCATGACAACAACGGAACGGCAGTACCATCTGGAGGGAGTTGGGTGGAAAGCAATTTCCCACGTAACGCTAAAATCGATGTTGGAATTATTGCTAATAATTAAAATTGGAATATGTAAAGAATGTTTGCTTTATCATAATTCATCAATTTTTATAATCAAATTTAATCATATATTATTTTTTTATTAACTTTTTATATTTTTAATATTTTTTTTATCATTCAAACAAGCCTGTACTTTTAATTTTAATTAAATAATTATACGTATATATAGGTAACCAACCTCGTTTAATTTTAATTGAAAGACTTAATTAATTAGTTAAAATGAATTAAATTAATGATAAGGTCTCAATTTTGAAAGGTAACTTGTGTTACACCTTATTAAAAAATAATCTCATTATTTTAAGTTTTTCTTTATATGCTTTTTATTTCACGTGATTCAATCTTTCTTCCACTTAATTTTGAATTAATATTTATTTTATAAATTTTAATTATCGAGTTTGAAAATGTACTTAAATTTAATCTCAATTTTTTGATGAGTTTAAACTTAAATTGAGTTAAATTTGATTAACTTGATTATCTTATATAAATTTTATTTAGTGAATTTAAAACAAGTTTGAAATTAAATTAATTATAAAATTTATTCAAAATTTGATTGATTTTATCGAAAATTAATCTTAAACAACTTTTTAACGAATTAATTTTGAATTATTTGATTAGTTTAGCTCCGTTCATCCCAATTTAGTTATTTTTTGAATTTTTTTTCTTTTTTCTCTAATTACTAGCAGTACTATTAAGGTCCCGTTTGATTTGTAAACAAATTTTAAAAAATTTTATAAATTTCTGTTAACTTTATATTACATCAACTTTTTTCTTTTACTGCACGTATTATGATCTTTTAATTTATCTCACTTTAAACTCACCTTAATCAGACAATTGTCTTATTATCCCAAGGTTAACAAATGTGAGAGTGAGTCAGCATCAGACTTATCACCGCCGAAGGGCGACAAATTTGAAAGAATCTCTGGTGGATTATGGACAACTAAACCGAGGTACCGCCAAAGGCCGAGAAATTTGAAAGAATCTGTGGTGGATTATGAGCAATTAAACCAAGGCGATCTTCAACGTGTCATATAAATTTAGATATTTTAGAACTGTTTGGTTTGCTAAAGTTCAATAAAAATTTTTAACACATTTTTGTTACTTTGTACTTTATCATATTTTTATAAATTTTTATATACCTTAATAAATTTTTACAAACTTCATATTTTTTTTACAAATAGCAATAACCTTTTCATAGACCATAATAACTCTTCAACAAATTTGACATAGGCAGTGTTTGGAATTACACAAAAAATATAAAATTTTATAAATCTTTATAAATATGAATTACGAGATTATAAAATTTAAATTATTTACTCACTACATAAAATACAAGACACTAACTTTTATAATTTTATATAAGTTTATACAACTTCAAACACACCCTAATCCGTGAAAACAGACCGAAAAATCATTCTAACAGTTTCTCTCTCCAACTTATTCACGCAAAAGTCAAAAAGTTTAACAACTTTCAAAAACATTTTGGCATAAATCCGTGGGAACGAACCTAAAAAACCATTCCGATGGTTTTTTTCTTCAACTTTTTATTGTAAAAGTCCAGAAGTTATACGATTTACCTCCTAAAAACATGATTTGAGTTAGAAATACCAAACGTTAAAAGTTATCCCAAATCATATTTTTTTTTGTCCAAATGCTACCTTAATAGTTTGAAAAAAAATGATGTATGAATTTTCAACTACTAATTTTTTGATTTTTTTTTTTACAATAATCAAATTTATTCTCTTGCATCATAAACTTTTTTAAAATTCTGAAGGATAAAAATTATCAAATCAACAAAAAAAATTAAAAAATTATCTACTAAAAAGTTAACTTTTTTTTTTCTTTCTTAAGCACAAAAAAGGGAATTCTTTTAGTAATTAGTCAGTAGTTAACTAAAAAAAATTAATTTTTTTCTTTCCAAATTCAACTCGAGTGTTTCATAAATTTTATAAAAATTGATAAAATTTAAAAATTTAGTAAAAGTTAATAAAAATTCATTTCATATTTAGTAGAGAAAGTGAAAAAAATTATAGAAAATTAATAAAATTAATTTTTTATAAAAAGTAATGAATCAAGCACCACCTGCATATATAACCCCGGGGGGGGGGGAGGAAGGCGATGCAAATGACGTGTAAATTTGATTTGAAACAAGTAGATCGAAGCATAAATAATATCGTAAATTAATATATGAGATTAAATATAATATAAAATTATTTTGTTTTGATATTTGATTAATGAGATATATATCGAAATCAAATATTGTATATTTTATATTTTACAAAATATGACAATATCATATGAAAATAATATTATATACTTTCATTTCGAGAGATTTCCATTCTGATTTGGAATTAAAAAATAAAATACAATTTTTTTTTGGGGGGGGGGTGGGTTTGGACCAGACTAAATAATTTATCTTGTCCGCACTCTCAAATTCAAGAACCAAACAAATGAACGGACCACTATTTTCTCTGGGGACCTGATGATTCATGAAAACCCATTTTCCGTGCCGGGCTCTGCAAATCTGCTGAGCAACAAACTGACATTGGCACGGCGCACAAATATGCCTGCCAGCCTCTTCCAATCGGCGATAACTGTCCGATTGGATGCTGCCAAATGCAGTCTCCGTAAATAACACCTCTGCATAAGTTTTAATGTGATAGTTTTACTTAGTTTCGAAAGTAAAATTTATTCTCTTTAAAAATTATCCAATCTCTTTAATATTGAAAGAAAGTGTTATTATTTTTGGAGAGAGTTTGAGCTCTCTAAAAATTATTCCCCCTTATCATGGACTAAATTGGTCCATTTTGCTCCTTCTCATCCCCTTTCTCACCTACAAAATGTATTTTATATATTAGAAATAAATTTTTATGTTTTTCTAATGAAAAAATGTATTAAAAAACTATATTATTAAAAATAAAAAAATATAAATTTTTTTCAAATAGGAGGTCATGTGATTAAAAAAATATATTTTTTCCCAAATAGGGGTCAAGTGATTTTAAGATAAATATTATTTTTTAGCAAATTTGCACAAAATTATATATATATTTGATATTTTTTAAATAATAAGAAAAAGATGAGCGACCAAGGAGGTTTTAGACAAATTAGGACATTATTGTCTACGAAACTAATTTATATATTTTATAAAGTTTAATTTATTAATAACATAATTTATTTATAATTAACTTGTCTAAAATTAATTTGTACTAGTTGGTTTTCACATTTTATAATTAACATAAATATATAATTAAGTTTGGGACCGCACAGGAGTAAAAGAGTCATTTGATAGTTTTTTATATCATACATCTATCCTTATACACCTATTTTAGAAAACTATCCAAACCAAATACTATTTATTATCCATTTTACAAATATTATATCAATGTGGGTCCACCTTCTATAAATAATACTCATTTACTATTTTATATACCTTTTATAAATTATCCCCCAGAATTTTAGTCGCATCCAATCCAATCGACAGGTAAAAGATGATTGCTTCACGGCAATCTCCTGTTCAACTAATTTTGCTTCCATCCTTCCGTTTTGCTTCGCGTCAGCTACTACGCAATATATATAAATATATATTATATTTAAAGTGATAAAAATTAAGATAAAATAAAATAAAGTAAGATAAATTATAAATTTATAATTTATATAATGAGATAAAAAGTGAATAATTTTTAAAAATTTTCAATATTTTTCATTGTTTCTCATTACTTCAAACAGGACTTATATATATCACCTGCCCCAATATTAATGTTGATTATGTACATATTATTTTATTTTTTAAAAATAACTCAATAAATAAAATATATTCAAACTAATTATTAACAAAAACAATAACCAAATAAAAAACTAAAAAAAGTAACATCTAAATGCACGAAATTGTAAAAACACTAATATTTTAATTTTTAAACAATAAATGAAATTATTAAGAATTTTTTTCTTGTAATTTTAAATTTATAATCATGATAGAATAGAAAAGACAAAACTTTATAAATCTCTATAAATACGAATTACGAGACTGTAAATTTTAAATTCTTTACTCACTCTACAAATTACGAAACATTAATTTTTATAATTTTATACAATTTTATCAACTCCAAGTACACCAAATTTTGTTCTTAACTCCTCACAAAATCTTGCTAGATTCTACATTTTCTGTCCTTTTTCAATAGGATAAAATCGGGTCCACGCCTTACCCATGCACCGTCTTCCCAATTGTTGCTTATATTTCTCATGGCAAATGTTGTAGACAACTGCAGTGATGCGATTACTCAATTTGGATTATTAATATATTTTGATTCTCTCTGTATTACCAATTCAAATTGACTATTTCGAAATCCATATGCCATGCACCTCTGGTTGCGATTATCCAACACCAACAATAAAAAAAAATAAATATTACTTTATTAAAATTTATCTTTTTTTTTTTATAGAGTTTGATGCATGGGATAAGAAAAAAAATATTTCTCATTGGCGTGTTCCAACCTTAATTTTAATGCCTCATATGAGTGTATTTAGAGTGATAAAAAGTAAGATAAAGTGACATAAATTGTAAATTCATGATTCGTACTGTTAAATAAAAAATAAAAAATTTTAAAAAAAATTATGAGAAGCCAAACAGAGCTTCTGTTTGACTGTCACTCTTACTAATTTTCTTTGGCACGCCATGGAGTAATCAGAGACAATTACATATGCATGCCTGTTGTAGGGCACATAGCATATAAACGCACGGGTCCTTATCTGGTCCATGATGGATACAATTAGTACTGTCCCAATTGTTTTTCTTTTTCTTGCATCGGCACAATCAGACAATAAAGATATGTTTGACTACATTAAATTTTACAAAAAATTATCAATTTTAATTAATTTTTATATATTTTTTAATCAAAATTTTTCACTTATCACTTTTATATCATATCTTTTCACTTTTATTGTACTTTTTTTTTTCACTTTTTATCTACCAAACAGACCCTAAGTTAATATCAATAAAATAAATAAATAAATAAATAGTACATAATAATAAAATTAATTGAGAAGATATCACACAATTTGATCTACTTTAAGGACGACGCCACGCAAAATTAAGAAGTGCAACTATTAGAAAACAGCAAAAGAATTAAATTACAAATGTTTAAGAATAGAAATATAATTAATATAAACTCTCCATCAGTTTTAGTAGGAGTGGAAATGAATCGAGCTGTTCGCGAACTACTTGAGCTCGGCTTGAAAAAATCTCGACTTGAGCTCGATTCGTGAGTTAAACGAGCTCGAACCGAGTTTGGTTATTGGCTCGTTTTGAATTCGAGCTCGAGCTCGAACACAGAGAAGCTCGGCTCGAAAGCTCGCGAGCAGACTCGGTTAGAATAATATATATATTTTTAATAATATTTTTATTTTATTTTTTAAATATATTATATTTTAAATCAAAACGACGTTGTTTTAGTTTAATCGAGCTATTTGCGAGCCTAAATGAGCCTAATTTTTTCTTTATCGAGCCGAGTTCGAGCCTATATAAAAGCTCGAATCAAGCGCGAGCTCGAGCTCAGTATAAAAAGCTCGAGCTGAGCTCGAGTATGTTAAAACTTGGCTTGGTTTATTTTCACCCCTAAATTTTAGAAAACATGCAAAGAATTAATTACAAATGTTTAAGAAAAGAAATACATGGTACGTTTGGTTTGTTAAAAATATTAAAATTATTTATTTTTTATTGTATTGTATGTATTACGAATTTATAAATTATTTTATTTTATCTCAATTTATTATTTTTTTATTACTCTAAACACACCTTATAATTAATAGTTTCCATCTTGGCTAAAAATGACCTTTTAATCACTTTTCGGGTAGAATCAGTAAGTTATATTTAGAGTTGTATAAATTAGTATAAATTTATAAAAATTAGGGTGCGTTTGGAGTCCCAAAAAAATAAAAAAAAAATCAATGGATGGGATTGATGTGATGTAAAAATGATAGGTGATAAAATATGATTGGAGGAATTTAAAAACTTTTAAAATTTTTTGAAATTTTTTGATTTTTTTAGCTCCAAACGAGCCTTTAATATTCTGTACCTAAGTAAAAATTTAATTTTTATATTCTTATAATTCGTATTTTTAAATATTTATAAAATTTTATATATTTTTTTTAACTCTAAACAATACCGTAATAAAATTATTGAGTCTGATGTGATGGATCCTGATTGATGCAACAACTCAGCAATTTGCCGCGTAGTACGACAGTGGAAGGGGGGGCCCACACCGAGCTAACATCACGAATGGGGTTAGTGCGTTGACATCGCCTTCTGGCGACACGTTTTTCTCCCGCTCCCTCTCTTTTTAGTTTTAAAATTTAAATTATTATTATTATTTTTTTCCAGTTGAGTTGAAACCGCGAATGAGGCTGGATTTAGAAAGAAAATTTTTTTTTTCTCGTTAGCTGTTAACTAATTATTAAAAATTAATTTTTTTATGTTTAAAAAGAAAAAAAAAACTTAGTTTTTATTAATTATCTTTTTAATTTTTTATTAATTTAATGTTTTTACCTTTAAATGTTTAAAACAAATATAAAATGTAAGATGATATATTTAGTTATTTTAAAAAAAAGTTAAAAAATTAGGAGCCGATAACCGAGTTACTAAATTTATTTCCTAAATACATTTTTCGACGTCAATCAACCCAATAATTTTATTTTTTTCTTTTATAAGATCGTGGTTTAACCAATAAAAATATTTTTGAATCATTAGATAATACATTAATTATATCAATACTAAATATTTTAAAATAAAATTTTTTAATACAAATAAAAATACTATAATAAAAATTAAGCTATCAATATAACTTAAAAATACTTTTAAATTAATACTTTCAAAATATTTAAAAAAAAACTTATCAATGTAATTTAAAATATTATAAAAATTTAACTATTATAAAAATCACAATATTTATATATGCTCGTTCAACCTATATAAAAAATATTTTCTGCTACAAAAAATAAATTATACTAATAAATTACTTTTTAAAATTTTTAATAATTATTAATTGAATTATTATAAAATAATTGGATAATTATTATAAAAATTAATTCCTAGCCTGTATGAATACTTAGAGTGATACTTAAATTAAAAAAATATTATAGAGACAACTTTCTTGTGGTAAAAATAAATATTTTAATAATTTATTAAACTAAATTTTTATTTATAATGCAAACAATTACAAATTAAATTTTTTAAAAAATTTCTACTTAAACCATGTGAGTTATTTTCATATCATAAAACTTAAAATAAAGTTATTCCTTTCGAAATGTTTGAAAAAATATTTTCGTTATAAGAAATTAAATTATAACGACAAATTATTTTTTTAAATATTTTAACAAACAACCGGAAATTGTTACCAGAATTAATTTTTATTATAATACTTAAATTATTTTGATAAATTATATTTTGGAAGAAAGATTTTTAAATATTTTACATATATTTCTTCAAAAATATTTTTAAAATATATA
The DNA here is from genome assembly GCA_019916065.1 of Vitellaria paradoxa. Lineage (NCBI taxonomy): Eukaryota > Viridiplantae > Streptophyta > Magnoliopsida > Ericales > Sapotaceae > Vitellaria > Vitellaria paradoxa. The sequence goes on along the minus strand of CM034241.1, from coordinate 42,670,219 downwards.
TGGGTAACGTGGTTTTTATTATAATATTTTAAATTCTATTAATAAATTTTATTTTATATATTTTAATAGTCAATATAATTGATATATCACCCAATAACTCAAAAGTATTTTTATCATATTAATTATCTAAATTTTTTTATAATAATTCAAGTAACAATTATTAAAAAATTTAGAAAAGTAATTTATTAGTATAATTTATTTTTATAACCAAAAATATTTTTTATACAGATTAAACGAGTCATATATAAATACTCTAATTTTTATAATAGTTGAATTTTGATTATAATATTTTAAATTATATTCAAATTTGTAAAAATAATTTATTAGCATAATTTATTTTTTATAACAAAAAATATTTTTTATATAGATTGAACCAGACATATCTAGATACTTTGATTTTTATACTGGTAAAATTTTTATTATATTTTAAAATATTATAAAAATCTAAGTTCTCAATATATTTTAAAAATATCTCAATATATTTTAAAAATATTTTTAAATAAATATTTTAAAATGTAATTTATCAAAATGAATTAAGTATTATAATAAAAATTAATTTAGGTAACAATATCCGTTTGTTGGTTAAAATATTTAAGAAAATAATTTACTGTTATAATTTAATTTTTTATAATAAAAAATATTTTTCCAAACATTTCAAAGGGAATAACTTAATCTTAAGTTTTATGATTTGAAAATAACACACGTGGTATAAGTAGAATTTTTTAGAAAATTTAATTTGTAATTGTTTGCATTTTAAGTAAAATTTTGGTTCAGTAAATTTATTAAAATATTTTTATTTTTACCACAAAAGAGTAGTCTCTATAATTTTTTTTAATTTAAATATTAATTCAAATACTCATACAGGTTAGTGATTTTATAATAATTATTTAAAATTTTATATTAATTCATGTAACAATTGTAAAAAAATTTGGAAAAGTAATTTATACTAATTTATTTTTATAACAGAAAATATTTTTTTATATAGATTGAACGAGACATATGTAGATACTCTGATTTTTATAATAGTTAAAATTTTATAATATTTTAAATTACATTGATAATTTATTTTTTAAATATTTTAAAATTATTAATTTAAAAATATTTTAAAATCATATTGGTAATTAAAATTTTATTATAGTATTTTTATTTGTATTAAAAATTTTTATTTTACAATATTTAATATTCAATATAATTAATATATTATCTGATAACTCAAAAATATCTTTATTATTTGAATCACAACCTAACAAACGAAAAAAATAAAATTATTGAGATGATTGATGTTGGGAGATGTGATTAGGAAAAAAAATTGGTAACTCGGCTATTAACTACTAATTTTTGACTTTTTTTAAAATAACTAATTTTATCATTTTACATTTTATACTTGTTTTAAATATCGAAGGGGAAATTTCTCAAATTAATAAAAAGTTAAAATGATAGTTACTAAAAAATAGGTTTTTCTTTCCCAAACACACACAAAAAAAAAAATGAAAAAGTAATTTTTTTTTGTAGTTAGTTGAGAACCAACTACCAAGAAAGAAATATAACTTTTTTTTTCTTCCTGAACCGAGCCTCATTCATCGGTTTTAACCAAACTAAAAAAAAAAAAAAAATGAATCATGCGCGCCTTTTTGAACCAAGCAAAAAAAAAAAAAAAAAAAAAAAGAAGAAGAAAAAATTAAATAAAGAGAAACTTTTGGTTAGGAGGCAATATTAGCAGGCTAACCTTATTTGCAATATTTGCCCCCTGCTCCTCGTGACAGTACTGTAGAGTTTGATTGAACAAAAAATAATAAAAATAAAAATTTAATATAAGAGTGATATATGACAAAATTTGATTAAAAAAAATTAAAAATATTAATGACAAAAATTTAATAAAAAATAATACGTAATAAAATTTAATTAGAAGAAACTACATAAAATTAATTGAGAAGAGCAAATATTAGAAAGCGAATAAAGAGTTAAACCAGAAATGTTTAAAGAAAGAAAAGATAATACTAACTCAAAGTGGCGGAGCAAATAAAATTGATATCCTTTAAGGAAGATGTTGGACAAAATAATTGAGAAATGCAGACATTAGAAAACAGATAAAGAATTAAATTACAAATGTTTAAGAATAGAAATATAATTAATATAAAGACTCCGTCTATTTAAGAAAACAAAGAATGAACCAAATTACAAATGTTTAAGAAAAGAAATATAATTAATAGTTTCCATCTGTTTAATATGATGTAACAATAGATTTTGAGAAGATATTTTTTTATTAATCAGTCCTAACTGATTTTTTTTTTCAATTGCACGTTTATGCCCCTTTGTTCACCTTAAAAAAAATAATAATAAAAAAAGCTGAGCCACGTGGCAAAACTTCATCCAAAACTTTCCGTACACGATAATATTAACATTTCTTGCCTAGATTATTCAAATTTCAACAGCTAAATATACAAGGGCCCGATTGGTGGTATTAAAACTTCAAAAGAATAAGTTTTAGAGGGGGTATTAGATAAGAGAGGGTATTATTTTTAAAAGGTTGGCCTAAATTAATGTGATGTTTACAGGGGGTAACTTTTGACTTGGTTTGGATGTTTTATAAATAAGAAGGGGTGAATGATGGAAAAATTAGTCAAATGACTCTTTTACCCTTGTAGTATCCCAAACTTGGTTACCCATTAAATTAAATATTAAATTACAAAGCCCACTCTATTTAATTATTTTTGGACAATTTCAAGTTATATTATTTATTTCATTGAAAATTTAATTTTTTATAAATTCATTTAAGAAACTTTTTTTTTTAATATGTACTTTTGAATGGTTGGTTATTATCTAATTTTTTTAATTATATTTATTTTGACTTGTTGGCCTATCTATTATTTTTTTACTAGCATTATATTTATTTTAATTAAATTAACAATACTATTAACGAAGGTTAAAAACGTCAAAAACTCCTCACTTAAAGAGGGATAATTTTTTGTTAGCCCCTAGGGTACCCAAAAATTATCTCCCGCAGGAAAAAAAATAGAAAGAGCAGTAAAATGAAGAGGGGGGAAGAGGGGGGGAAGAAAAGGGTTGCTAGACCCTGGCAAAGGGGTAGAACCCACCCTTATGAGGGGATAAAAAAACTTTGGAAGGGGCTTTACTCTCATCCAATCGGTGCCTAAAAGTTGGCACTTTTCATGAGTGTTTGATTTATAAAAATTTATTAAAATTTATTAATTTTTATTAATTTTTTTATATTTTTTAATTAAATTTTATCTCATATTATTTTTATATTAAAATTTTATACTTTTATTATATTCTTTTTTTACAATTTAAACACCACTAATCATTAGCATGATATTCTTATCAGGGTAAATTAATTATACCCACCTCCGTCAAGTTTTCTTACAAATTTCGAAACTATTTCTCATATTTGAAGAATTATTTTGACATCCTTCTATTTAATTTTCTTTGTAAAGATTTTTGTGGTCATTTATAACTGTTAAAAAGTACATAAAATTTAATTGTTATTAAATATTTTTAATACAAACTAAAATTAAAATATTTTAACTCATAATGTGAGTATTTAAATTGTTAAATTATAGTATTTTATATGAAATTCTTTTTAATTAGCTCACACAAAATTTAACTGATGTTAACGAAATTATATATATATATATATATATTCTAATATTCATGCGTTGCAAAAAGATAATTTATTAAAAAAAACATAATTACAAGCATTGAAAGCCAAAATAATTTACCCTTCTTATAAATATATATATACACATAAAAGGGCAAGACATAGTTTTTTTTCATTCAAACTACGCATGGATCTAACAATGAGAAAAATATTCATCTTTTCTTTCTTCTTTAGACTGTGATAGAAAATGTAAGAAATTAATTGATTAAATTAAAAAACAAATATATTGATGAATAATTTTTATTTTATCATATTTTTTAATCCATTTAAATAAGAATATATATATTTCATGAGATTTTATATTTTTTTTTCATTTATGTATTTTTTATTTAATTTTTTTATTTTTTTCTTCACTCACTAATTTTTTTCCAAATATAACTTTAATAAATTTATATTTTTTTTCGAAATATCTAGTGTGTGTGTATATATATATAAGGGCAAGACATAGTTCTTCATTCAAACTCGGCATGGACCTGGCAATGAGGAAAATATTCATCTTCTCTTTCTTCTCCATCTTCACCTTCCCAACACTCTCCACGTCAAGCTACCACCCACTAGACCCTCTAACCCCATCAGAGCTCACCAAAATCCAAGAGATCATCACAAACTCCTACCACAGCTCAAAAAGTAACCTAACTTTTCAGTACGTGGGCTTAGACGAACCGGACAAACAAGCCGTCCTCTCATGGCTATCAAACCCGAAAACCACCGAAACCCCAAAACGAAGGGCCTTCGTAATTACCCGACTGGACAAGAAAACCCACGAAATCGTCGTGGACTTATCATCTCATTCCATTTTATCCGACCAAATTTACGGCGGCCACGGTTACCCTCTGCTGAACCCCGACGAACAAGTAGCTGCAACGGAGTTGCCAATGACGTACCCACCATTTCTGGAGTCGGTGAAGAAGAGAGGGCTCAATATATCGAATGTTGTCTGTGTAACATTCCCCGTTGGTTGGTTCGGTGGGGAAGAGAAGGCGAATCCTCCTAGGCGGCTGAAACTTCAATGTTTCTATACGAATGGGACAGTGAATTTGTACGTGAGGCCAATAGAGGGAGTAACGGTGGTGGTTGATTTAGATGAAATGAAGATAACCGGATATTCGGATCGGTTTATGGAGCCAATGCCCACGGCTCGAGGAACTGAGTATAGAGCATCAAAGCAGAAGCCACCGTTTGGTCCGCGGCTGAATGGTGCAGCCACCTTCCAGCCACATGGTCCAGGTTTAAGCTTGATGGCCACACAATCAGGTGCGTACGTGTGTATGCATACATATCTAATACGTATCTATACCATGACAAACACTCAAGTTTGTTGAATTTTTTTTTTTTTAATTCTTACTAGTACTTCAATGGTATTAAAAAAAAAAAAAGTAACTTTTTCATAATGGTTGCCTAATTACATAATTTTACTTATTTATATTTTTATTTACCTTATTAAATACCTAACTTTTATTTTTTAATACGTCTTAATTATGTATTATTTACATAAGTAATTTTAACTACTTATCATTTGCTATTTTAGACACTTTTATTATTTTTTATAATTTTATTGATTATTAAAAATATATATTCACGCGCATCACGTGTACATTTGCGTCTAGCATATATAGGATCTGTTTAGCACTTCAAAATATAGTGAAAAATAATAAAAAAACTCTAAAAATTTTTAAAATTTTCTAACACATTTTGTACTCCTCGTATTTTGTAAAATTTCTATAAATTTATATATTTTTACATATCTCAATAAATTTTTACAAATTCTAATACCATTTCACAAATAGTAATAACTACTTTACAAATCCTAAAAATTTTTTAACCACATTCAATCAATTTTTTCAATAAATTTTGATGCAAAATTGACGGAATCAAAAAATCGTTCGGATAGTTTCTCTATCTAAAAAGCTGACGTGAGAATAACAAAGTTTCACTATTCATTTTTAAAAAATATAATTTACTTGCCGTGCACCAAACACTAAAAATTTTTTTGAATCACATTTTTCATTGTTTTTCTTTATTTTTTGCCGTACCAAATAGATTCAGAGTTTTAACTGAAACTATTTCAAATATGAAAAAGTGAAGATTCAATACACTTTATATTGACTCATATCAGACATGTATAGTTTATTCATATTCTTTTATTTGAGATATGCTTTTAGCAAGGGATATTCAGAATCTTGGGATGCAGTGAAGGGCCATAAAATGAATTAAATTACTTGGGAGACGTTTGAAATTTTGTGTTTTAACTACGAATATTAAGGCTTGGTGGCAAAAAAAACTCTTAACAACAGTAAAAAAATCTAAAAATTTTTCACTTTTTATTTTACTATACGAATTACAAATTCACAACTTATTTTATTTTATTTTATATTATTTTTGATCATTCTAAATATGCCTTAAAATTTTAAATTCTCGCAGAGTCTGTATCTTCAAAATTTAAAAATCTTTTCTTTTTTTAAATCTCAAACAACATAGATAATTAGTATCTATTAATTCTTTAGAGGCCTATCTTAGTTACTTGTACTCAGTTTAAATCTTATTTCGTCGCATCATGCTTATCAACCCCACTCCAATTATTTAGGGAAGCTAAATCCAACTCAAAACAAAGAAGACAAACAACGTCGATAGACAAGTAGGAAAAATATCATAGTTTGTGGCTCATGCAATTGTCTACCTATATATATATATTTATATATATATTCACATCACACATTTTGACTCGGATGCCTATTAGCTTTCGCGTCCCAAATTTAGGTTGCGTTTGCAGCAAAAAGTTTAGTAAAAAAATATCAAATTTTGTGTTTTGAGTGTTTCGTAAAAATTCAAAATTTGCCAATTTTATGCTTTGTTACAGTAACTTTTTAACTTAAAATTTATAAAAAATTAGTAAAAATTATCAAAAATTAGTAAAAATTGTCAACAGTTACTAAAAGTTACTTAAAGTTATTAAAAATTGTCAAAAATTGTTAAAAATTTTATCAAATATTTAAAAATTACAAAAAAATTACTAAAAAATTACAACTAGTAATTTTGACCCAAAAAAAATCATAAATTACTAAAAGTTGTACCTTTAAACCGCCCCTTAACAATTGGCCTATTCCATTATTGTGAATTGAAAGGGCAACCTCTAATTCCACGGTTTGAAAATTTTGTATGAACTAAAAAAAAAAAAAAGAAAGGAAAAAATTTTGTTTTCTTTCATATTGAATTCTTTTACGTTTTCTTTCATATTGAATTCTTTTACGTCAAAAGTAGTTAACTAGACTTTATTATTTCTCTTCATCTATCAAAATGCACTCCTATTACCAAAATTTTCTTGTACTCGTGAATTACAACTAGGGTCGCGTTTGGTTTGCAAAACAAAAAATTAATACAAGAATGAGACATGATTAAATGTAATTAAAAAAAGTTAGAAAAAATTAATAGAAATTAATTTTTTTTTGGATTTTTTATAAACCAAACACTCCCAGTTTAACACCGATCTTTATGAATTTCTCTGTCCTGATTTTTCTTTTATATATATATATTGATGATCAGAATAATACTTTTGCTAATTAGAATTTTATTCCAAGCCTAAAGCAGAATTATTTAGGAAATTACAATTAATCAATAATTAAAGATATAAGTTGGTTTAGGATTACCATGAAGACTTTTCATATCAAACAGGACCTTAACAATTTTGTGTGTAAATATATATATATATATATATGTGCATATATATATATATATAGCATGTCATTGCGTCCTTTCTGGTGTCTTGGCATTTCAGAAAGTGTCATGCGAACGTGTTTATATTTAGATCGATTTTTAGGAAAAACCCGTGACAGAGAAGAAAAAATATTAAGAAAAAAAAAAAAAAAACAAAAGGGACTAAAAATGTTTCAAGACCCAAAAAAATAAAATTGCTGGGATTCAGATAATAACAGTCCGATTGCCAATTCAAGCACACAAATCCAAACAAGCATCAAGTAATCTTGATCAGCCCACAATGCATTTTTAACACAAATTAGAAGAGAACAAAGGGGCTGTACGAGAGTTTAAGTTTTAGTAGTTTTTGATAATTTTTTATCAAAAATTAGTAGTTGAAATTTTTGGTACATTTAATAAAACAAGTATCAATTTTTGGTGGGTATTTAGTAAAAATTTTTGATAATTTTTAATAATTTTTTATGTATTTAGTAAAAATTTTAATAATTTTTGAATTGAGTAAGTTATTATAACTAAATAAAAAAATGACAGAAATTAATATGTCGTAAAATACCCAACAAATAAAAGCCAGTCATTTTTTTATGAAATTTGAACCGCCACCAAACGGTGCCAAATTGTAATTACTCCTTATTTTAATTATTATGACATGCAGATGGGCTAACTGGAACTTCCATTTAAGTTTTGATGCACGAGCTGGTGGAATTATATCCCTAGCCTCAATATACGACTCTGATAAGCACAAATACCGGCGAGTGATGTATAGAGGATACGCGTCTGAGCTCTTCATTCCGTACATGGATCCAACTGAGGAATGGTACTACAAAACATATTTCGACGCGGGCGAATTCGGGCTCGGTCTATGTGCAGTGCCTCTCAAGCCTTTGGATGATTGCCCGGAAAATGCAGTGTTCATCGATGGATACTATGCCGGCCAAGATGGCAAACCCGTAAAAATATCAAACGTTTTCTGTGTTTTTGAGCAGCGCGCTGGAAATGTCTTGTGGAGACATACAGAGACTGCCATTACGGGAGAAAATGTAAGCTGATTTTCCAATTAACATGTCCAACTCATGATTATATAAAAGGTAGGAATTAATTATGGGTTTTAGCTGCCTATATAATATATATATATATATATAATTTTGCAGATAAGGGAGGTGAGGCCAGAGGTGAGCCTCGTGGTGAGGATGGTGACAACCGTGGGCAACTATGACTACATACTTGACTGGGAATTCAAGCCTACTGGATCCATCAAAGTTGGGGTAAATTAATGAAGCTAATTTACTTGAACACTACGGTGACATTTTGTTTGTAATTCTATTTTTTTTTTTATTACTTTATGTATTTTATGTTTTGTAAATATCAAAATAAGAAAAATAAAAAACGCATTTAGTTTGATATTTTTTATTTTTCTTATTTTAAAATTTTTTTTATTTTGAATTGAAAACGATTTTTTATCATTTTTCATTTCATATGTAAACTCATTTTTTATTTTTTAAAACAGATTTTGAAAATATAAGTGATCAATTGCGTTTTGAATTATTTTTTTTATTTAAAAAAATGTAAAATGTAAAATGTAAAATAAAATTAAAATACATATACCAATAGGCACCTACATTTATTAAAATGTTTTCAAAAACAAATTTCAAAAATTTATATAATATTGGGTTAGGTTACAATTCTATCCTCAATTTTACAAGAAAAATTTATGTTAAAAAGAATCGATTAAAAAATAATAGTATTCTAATAAAAGTTTACTTCCATGAGTTTATTATTTTTAATAAATAAATATGTCGATCCGCATTATTCTAATCGCCTCTCCAAAAAAGAATTTTTGAACTTATATAGCATTACCCTTTATCTATATTGACCTCTATTGACCGATAGGATTCAAGTTGAACACTATATTACGAGCAATCCACGGTCTAATTAATGTTGTAACATTTTGGGTCTCACATCACAGGTAGGGCTCACTGGCATACTAGAAGTGATAGCGGTGTCATATACACACACAGATCAAATAAAAAAGGATGCTTACGGAACCTTGGTGGCTGATAATACTGTTGGGGTGAACCATGACCACTTCTTGACCTTCCATCTTGATTTAGACATCGATGGTGCGCCCAACTCCTTCGTGAAAAACAATTTAGTAACTCAACGAGTTGCAGACCTTAACATCTCCCCGAGGAAGAGCTATTGGACGGTTGTTAGCGAAACAGCAAGAACTGAATCGGAGAGTCAGATTCAGCTACCAGGAGCAGCAAAGGCAGCTGATTATCTAGTGGTGAATCCGAACAAGAAGACTAAGGTAGGGAACAGTGCTGGTTACCGTCTGATTCCGGGGTCAGAGGTGGGTCCTCTTCTTTCGGACGATGATTACCCACAAATCCGAGCGGCCTTCACCAACTACAATATATGGGTGACTCCATATGACAAGTCTGAAAAATGGGCAGGTGGGCTATATGTCGATCAGAGCCGAGGAGATGACACCCTAGCTATTTGGAGCCTCAGGTAACACCGACAAAATATTTCAATTATATATGTATATATATATATCTGTTCGAAAATTTTTCCAAAACCAAAAAATTATTGCGGGGTACTATTGTTAGTATCTCTAAAATTTTATTTTATAGATCATTATATATACATATATATGTACAAATATGCAGAAATAGGGAAATTGAAAACAAGGACATTGTGCTATGGTACACCATGGGATTTCATCATGCCCCTTGCCAGGAAGATTTTCCGATGATGTCAGTATTGAGTAGTGGATTTGAGCTGCGACCAACCAATTTCTTTGAGAGAAATCCGGTGTTGAAAACCAAACCTCCCAAGCATGTGCGCTGGCCTAACTGCACTAACTACGGACCATGATCGAAATTCTACGGAGAACTTGCAAAGATAAGAAGGTCAAATTTCAGATTAAGTAAATAAATGTGGGCCATCTCTAGATTACGTATGTAAGTATGTATGAACAAGCTAGTTCTTTCGGCTACATTTGTTTCGACTTGTTTGATCTTGTTATCAAACTAATGATAATTAATATTAATTAGAACAACGTCTTCAAATGCTTCAGACACAGGTTAAAATTTCAAAAATTCCAACGCTATTCATTGCGTCTGCCAGTTACATATATAATCAGGAATGAAATTGAGTGCCCCGAAAGGGGTACTCGAGTTAGTTCCGATGGCAGGCTAAAAGGTCTGGGACCAATAGGTCTCGGGTTTAACTCCTCTTGGGGGCAATCCTTTCTCTAATTGTGGAGGGCCATCTAACAGTCTTCTCGGCTGATCCGGTCAGCCAGGACTTGTCTAGACTGGTTTACCTCATCGTAGTTCTTTACCGGCTAGGACCACGGGGCGGGCTTTACCCAGCGCGCACCCATGGGTAGCGGCTGCTGGTTTCTCCCCGACCCCAGAAGGAATGAAATTGAGTAGAAGCATGAAGCAAATTAATGAACAAGACCAGAATGAACTTTTTTCCCGAATCAAGTGGCAATCGAGTTCAATGTATTTAGTTTGTTCATGAAAAATAGAATTGGAAGCAATTTGAATAGCGAATGGCGGCTTGATTATTGCAAAATAAAAAGAGCAGGCTGAACAAATGGGCCTTGGAAGATCAAGAATGTTGTATTGCCCTATGATACGTCCACGTAGGCATTGTTTGACTCAAAGAAAGACACTAGATAATTTCTAGTGCTGGGATAATTCTATATGTATAAGAGATAAAAGTTGATCTCTTATTTTGAATAGTTGAGATAATATCTAACTTTATCCTTTTAGTGGTTGAGATAAGTTAGACATCTCACTATTATATATAGACACAAACTAATATTGAAAAATACATACATAACAATCAATATTCTTCTATTTCTCCATATTTCTCTCTTGCTTCTCTCTAGGGTACCATCTTAGTCCCTAGGATTTTGATTCACGTGTTTATAGATACCCTGGTAATATTCTATAAAAGTGAGAAAAGATCCGTTTATAAATCTACGTACGTGATAAAGGAGCTCGTAAAGTAAGCGAATATCCTAAATCAAAAAGTTTTCTGCATCAAAAAGGTACAATGAATTTTATGTTCATTATTTTCATATTTTTTCTTAGAGCGGTATCAGAGCTATAAAACTTATTTTCTCTCTATAAACGTAAATTTAATTTTTAATTTGTTTAAAAATTAAATCGCATATGATTTGCTATCACCTATTTTTACAAAAAAAAAAAAGGAGGCAGAAGCCGTGTGGTCCGCCCAATCCAAGCAGGGGCTTGGGCCATGCCCTCTTTGTGGAGGCTCGGAAATCATGGCAGAAGGGCACTTCGTGAATGCACATTTTTTTTTGTTGGTTTATCCAACACAAACATATATGTTCTGCATATATATATATATATGGCCATCATGGTTCAAGGATATAATAAAATTGAATTACTGGTAGTGGGATTTGAACCCACGTCCATCCAACACAAAGCGTTCACTTTACACTTTAAACCAATTGAAGCAAGCCAAGCTTTCCGTTAGTTTGTCCAACATAACATATATATATATATATATATATGTTCCGTATGTATATACATCTACACGTGATAGTTGTTATGGTTTAATTTTTTTTTTATTTTGAAAATTTCTTATTATGTGAAAATAATAATAATAATAATAATGTGAAAATAATAATAATAATAATAATAATAATAATAATACTAATGTTTTAAATATTTTTGAAATAGTAAAAGTTTGAAATTTAATTCCCCACTGACTTGTTTTAAGGAGTTTTATGTTATTGGGTCTTATACTATGTGATGTGAATATATTCCAATAGTGCATGAATAATTAATTTGTTTCATTATATGCTAATAGCTCATGAATAATTAATTTGTTTAATTTTATTCTAATGGCACATGGATAATTAATTCGTTTAATTATATTCTAATAACCCATGAATAATTAATTTGTTTAATTATATTCAGTAGATAAATAATTTGTTTATTTGCATGAATGAATATTTAGTGTATTCATCCAATTGTGTCATATGGACATGTGTTTTGACACCTTGAAATTTTTTTTTTTGGCCATAAACTAGCTCTTTTAGATGTGAGCTTAGTAATCTACATTTAATATCATTATGTATGTTTTGTATGGAATTAAATAAATAAATAAAATTTGATATCTTCTATGATGCTCATGAATTTTATTGTTATTTATTTTCCAAAATAATTCTTAGAATACAAAAGAGTTGCGGCATCCCCATTTATTTATGTTTATTAGTATGATGTAGTAGGTTTATTTTTGGCAATGTGAAAAGGATGTAATTTTTTTTGAAGCCTTGTAAGGGGATGTGTTTCGCATTAAATTTGTAAACTTTGAACTATTTTGGCATGAGCATTAGTTATACCAATAGTCTTATGGGATTCACATTATTTTTAATGTATAATATGCATGTGTTGTATAAACCTTGTGGAAAGTGGAAGTCGTTCCCATATTTTATTTTAAAATTAATTAGATACTTTATTCTAATTTACATTATAAGAGATGATTACTAGCACCAAAAGTGCAAAATTTTCGATCTTATAATGTAGAAAAAAATTTTGTAGTCTAATTAAAATTTTAAAATAAATAACAATAATAGATATGTGCCTAATTAAAATTCTTTGCATAAATTGTATGTAGTGAAATAGTCTCAAAGAACATTATAGCTGAACTTAACAAGGGAGAGAAATTTGATGGCAATAATTATGACATGTGGCATAGGAAGGTTTAGTACCTCCTTAATGAGCAAGAATTGCTCAACCATTTAACCAACAGTATGGTTGCACCTACTGAAAGTACAATGTCTCAGCATCGCCGTGACCAATAGGCTTATCAAACTTGGTTCAAAAGAGATAGGAGTGCGCGCTTTACTTTGTTAAGCTGCTTGCATGATGATCTCATTGGAGAATTTGAGAAATTCTCCACTGCTAAGGAAATGTGGGATCAATTGCGCCTAAAATATGGTGGTACCACTGCCACTAGGCTACGTGCCTTAACATTGAGGTTCAATCAATATACAATGGACCCCAAACACACCATGGCAGAGCACCTTAGGGTAATGGTTGCCATGATTAGAGAAATAAAGGCAACTGGCAATGATCTTACTGAAGAGCAACAGATTTTGGTGGTTCTTAGGTCTTTACCTGAGAATCCATAGAGTCAGGTGAAACTTGTGCTTACGCACAATGAGAGCATCAAAACTTTTGATGATGTCTCACGTCACCTTGAGCTTGAAGCGGAGCGCAGGGATGCAAACCGTGGTGCTGCACTTGTCGCTCAGGTTGGACAGCGTAGAGGAAAAAGGCCCCAGCGCAAAGGACAACAAAAGGGAGCAGGACAAGGCAAACTCCAAAATCTTGCGCCTCAAGTTGGCAAGGGAACCAAGTGCCGTAAAGGCAAGCGTGGTGGAAAGAAAGATAAGTCTACGCTTAAATACTATAATTGTGGTCGCAGGGGTTACTTCGCTTCTGAGTGTAACGAGCCGAAGAAGGTAAACCCTAGCACTAGCTCTTTCAATTTTGTTTGCTCACATGTTTATATTGCTCATTCTCTCCTTGGTTGGATTGTAGACTCAAGAGCAACCAAACATGTAGCAAATGATCGAGCTGGATATGTAGATTGTCGTCGGGTCCCAGTGGGTAAATATGCAGTCATAATGGGGAATGGAGCGCAGAAAGATGTCCTGGGAGTTGGCACCTACCAGCTCAAGATGCGCACTGGACGTACTTTGCTCTTACATGATGTGCTTTATGCACCCACTGTCCAATATAATATACTTTTAGTTTTAGCATTATTAAATTTAGGTTTTTCTTTTCATTTTGAAGGTAGTGGTTTGTCCATTTATCTTGATAGGACGCTTTATGGACATGGTAGTTTAAGAGATGAATTTTTTTGCACTGGATTTAGATATGAATTTTTATAATAATTTAACTTTTATTACATCTTCTTCTTCTGATGTTATATCTGATTCTGTTAAATGGCATGCTAGACTGGGTCACATAGGGTAAGAAATGATGGCTAGATTAGCTAGAAAAGGGTTTTTGGGCTCTCTCACTAAAGTAAGCCAACCTACTTGTGAACCTTGGTTGGCTGGAAAGTCATCTAGAAAGCCTTTTGGTAAGGCTGATAAGGCCAGTCATCCTTTAGAGCTAGTCCATTCAGATATTTGCGGACCAATGAATGTGAAGGCGCGACATGGCGCATCCTATTTTATTACCTTTATAGATGATTTCTCACGTTTTGGCTCAATATATTTGTTAGCTTACTGTTCTGAAGCTTTGGATTGTTTCAAACGCTTCATAACTAAGGTTGAAAATCAGAAAGAAATGAACTTAAAAGTCCTTCGTACTGATAGAGGCAGAGAATATCTTTCTGATCAGTTCAAAGGATTATGTGAGGAAAAAGAGATACGCAAACAATTAACGATTCCAAGTACTCCGCAACAAAATGGTGTTGCACAGAGACGGAATCGTACTCTTTTGGATATGGTTAGGTCAATGATGGCACAGGCAAATCTCTTGATAAATTTTTGGGGAGATGCTCTCTTGACTGCTGCCTACATACTTAACTGAGTGCCTTCAAAGTCAATTCCTTCCACTCCATATGAGTTGTGGAATGATAGAAAGCCTAATCTAGAAGGTTTGCATCCATGAGGCTGTGCGGGTTATGTTCACAATACTTCCCATAAGTATGGGAAGTTAGGCCCAAGAGCCAATAAGTGTGTCTTCTTAAGATACTCTAAACAGTCGAAAGGCTACGTTATGTACGGTAAACACCCAAATGGAGGAATGACTGAGATAGAGTCACGCGATGTGGATTTTCTTGAAAATGATTTTCTAAGTATTGGTGAAGTTAAAGGGGATCTTGAACTCTATGAGTTAGAAAAACCTCAAGAAGATGTATCTTTATTTCATAGGCAAGATGAGGCATCACAACCTCATCCTATGGTTGCTAGAGTTAGTGGGAGCATTTTCTTATCTAGTGGAAGTATGCCACTAGAAGACTATCAGGATTCACAATTGCACAGAAGCAGTCGTGGAATAGTTCCTCGATGATGCTTTGAGATTGAAGGAGAGTCCTTCATGACTGCCTCTGTGGATGCTAATGAACCTGCCTCCTATAAGGAAGCCTTGAATTCACCTGCATCTGAAAAATAGATAGCTGCTATGAAAGAAGAGATGACCTCAATGGCTAAGAATCATGTATGGGAGTTAGTTGACCTTCTACCTAAGCGCAAGGCCATCGGTAACAAGTAGGTTTTAAAGGTCAAGCGTAAAGCGGATGCGTCAATTGACAGATATAAGGCCCAACTCGTGGCGAAAGGCTATACCCAAAAGGAGGGCATAAATTATGAGGAGACATTCTCTCCTATGGTGGGATTTGCCTCCATTCACTTCCTTCTAGCTATTGTCGCACATTTAGATTTGGAATTGTTCCAAATGGATGTGAAGATAGCATTTCTCAATGGAGAACTAGACGAGGAGATCTATATGGATCAACCAACAGGATTTCAGGTTGAAGGACAAGAGCGTAAGGTTTGTTGCTTAAAGCGTTCTATTTACGGCCTCAAACAATTGTCTAGACAATGGTACATTCGCTTTCATCAAGCCATTCTCTCTGTGGGATTTATGATGATTGAAAAAGACCATTGTGTGTATGTCAAAAGAGAAAAAGATAAGTTTATTATTCTCTCACTTTATGTGGATGATATTTTATTAGCTAGAAATAACATGGAGATGATTGTCGTCACTAAGAAGTGGTTGTCCTCCACATTTGAGATGAAGGACATGGGTCAGGTAGATTATGTGCTTGGAGTTAAGATCTCCAGAGATCGCTCTAAGAAACTTCTTAGTATGTCTTAGGAGGCTTACATAAAGAAGATCCTAGAACGATTTCGTATGCACCATTCCAAACCCATAGACACTCCAATGGAGAAGGGTCAAACTCTTAGCATTGATCAGTGTCCTAGAACAGATGAAGAGAGGAAGAAAATGGCCAATGTTCCATATGCCAGTGCAGTTGGTAGTCTGATGTAGGCTATGATGTGTACTCGACCTAACATATGTTTTGCTGTTGGTATGGTTAGCCGATACCAGAATAATCCTGGAACTGCCCATTGGGTTGTAGTTAAAAGAATATTTAGATATTTGCGAGGGACTACAGACTTCATTTTATACTATCAAGGTGGGAGTATGAAATTAGTTAGGTATAGTGATGCAGACGGATCTGCTGACAGAGATGAGTACAAATCCACATCGGGTTATACTTTCATACTTGGAGGAGGAGCCATTTCATGGTGTAGTAAGAAACAACAATGTGTTTCTTTATCCACCATGGAGTCAAAGTATATTGCTTGCACTGCTGCTGTGCAAAAGGTTTTATGGTTGAGGAAATTCTTGCAGAGCTTGAACATTACAGGGCACTTGGGCGAGGTTGTGGTGGTCCATTGTGATAACACAGCTGCCATAGCTTTTGCAAAAGATCCAAAATACCATGGTAGATCCAAGCACATTGATACTCGTTACTATTTCATTAGAGACATTATTGCACAAGGTCAAGTTGTCCTAAAGTATGTCCCCACCATCGAAATGGTTGCTGATCCCAAGACTAAACCCATATCGAGAGATATTTTTCGTAGACATGTTATGGTCTTGGGTTTATGTAGGGTTTGACATTTTTTTGTATGATGGACATTTTTTTATGCATTAATAAAATATGTTTTGATTGCATATTATTTTGTTTAATTAGTACACATATCTAGTCATATGAGTAAAGTCACCAGGTTTTGGTCAGCCCACTCACACGGGTGATCGCCTTGGCGCTTGAATAGCGAGCAGAATGAAAAATAGATGATCACACTATGAAATAGTGATCTCCATGGCGCTTTGAAAGCGACAAGGATTGAGTTATCATAAGTTGCCTTAGCATTAAGCTAAGATGAGACTACATTAGTCGAACATGGAGTATATCCATGTCTCCATGAAACCTGAGATAGCCGAATGTGAGACATATGAGAAGGCACTACTGAGTGATTGTCTCGAGAGGCTCAAGTTAGGCGCTATGAGAAGCGACTAGACTAAGATTCGTATGGTGTTGGAGCGTGACTAACCCTAAGTAGGAGCTCCACCATAGCATACACATCATACTGTATGTGCTACTAAGCGACCGTGAGAAGGAGTGACGAAATAAATCCCTTTATTCGTCACTGTGTGAGACTTCTGGACTATTAGTTCCATCTCATACCCTTTGGGACTTAGACTTATGTTTTGAAGTTGAGACTTGATGTTGCTACTTTAGCATGTTATCCAAGGGCCATGAATTATACGGTCCAACGGAGCATGTCTAGGAAAGTAGTCAAGTTTAGATGGACAGACATAATGTATAAGGGAAAGTCATTTGATACCACACTAATATTTTGTAACTCATAGCCCGAGCAATTACGTCATTGTTAGTCTTTTGATATAATTATGAGTGCAAATATAATGTGAGATCTAGCGTGACTCTATATATGTTACAAGAGGGATTAGAGGTGCTAGATCTAGTGTGATTCAATGATTTGGAGTATAAACGAGACTTGGAGTTGTAATATTATGTTAGTGAGATGGTAACTTAATATAACATTCCTCATTCTAGATTTTCTCGTTTTGGTCACACGATCCATTACCCGTATGAAAAGATGAACAAGATGAGTAAATTTTGGATGAGAGATATATATCCCCTATGTGTCCGAGTGGGAGATGTTGTATTGCCATATGGTACGTCCACATAGGCATTGTTTGACTCAAAGAAGGACACTAGATAAGTTCTAGTGTTGGGATAATTCTATATGTATAAGAGATAAAGTTGATCTCCTATTTTGAATAGTTGAGATAATATCTAACTCTATCCCTTTAGTGGTTGAAATGAGTTAGGCATCTCACTATTATATATAAAAACAAACTAGTATTGAAAAATACGTACACAACAATCAATATTCTTCTCTCTCTCCATATTTCTCTCTTGTTTCTCTCTAGGATACCATCTTAGTCCCTAGGGTTTTGGTTCGTGTGTTTATAGATACTCTGGTAGTATTCTATAAAAGCGAGAAAAGATCCGTTCATAAATCTGCGTACGTGACAAAGGAGCTTGTAAAGCAAGCAAAGATCCTGAATCAAAAAATTTTCCGCATCAAAAAGGTATAATGAATTTTATGTTCATTATTTCCATATTTTTCCCTACAAAGAAAATAAGTGAACCACTGCAATTCGTAACAAAGAGAAAGCTCATGCTTTGTATTTCGCCTCTGTAGTAGATCTAGAAATGATATGTTGTTACTTTGGTGTTAAAAAACCAGAGGAACCTGCCCGCTTCGTGGCGCGTGTTAGCAACCACGTGTAAGCATGGTAAGGCCATGGTTCCTGTTGTGAGACTGGTTCCCACATTGGGAATTCGGGTTGTGCGCGTGTGTTATATAAGCCTTAGTCTACAGCCCAAGTTTATGACTTGGGTTGTGGACTCTGGTGTTAAAAAACCAGAGAAATGATATGTTGTGGGACTGGTTTCCACATCGGGAATTTGGGTTGTGTGCATGTGTTATATAAGCCTTAGTCTACAGCCCAAGTTTATGACTTGGGTTGTGGACTCTGGTGTTAAAAAACCAGAGAAATGATATGTTGTTTCCTGGATTTTCACGAAATGAGGGAATCACCTAAGAAAACACAATAGCCAGTAAAGAACTGGCAAGTGTTAGGACAAGAAGCCCAATCTGAATCAAAGAAAGCCCTCAATTGGAGAGGGAAAGAACTAGAGATA
Source organism: Vitellaria paradoxa (assembly GCA_019916065.1). NCBI lineage: Eukaryota > Viridiplantae > Streptophyta > Magnoliopsida > Ericales > Sapotaceae > Vitellaria > Vitellaria paradoxa. The sequence goes on along the minus strand of CM034241.1, from coordinate 42,651,018 downwards.
AAAAAAAAAAACCTTGATAATGAGTACTCCTAAGATATCTCAGAACTTAGATGAACAATTGTAAGATGAGAAGTAGTAGGTTTACTGAGAAATTGACTAAGAACATGAGTAGCGAAAGTTAAATCAGGCTTGGTAATAGTGCAACAGAGAAGCCGACCAATCAACTTTCAAAACACCAAGGCCCCATTTGTTAGCCAGATAAAAAGAAGGTATTGGACAAATCATCTGTAAGACCCAGTTATAACCCATTTATTTAGCGAATAAAATTGCATCACTACAAATCCAACCGGATGCCATATCCTTGAAAATGGTAGACAAATAATCCCACCTAGGATGTGGTATTGGCAGTGAAGAATTCAATTATTAAGGGTGAACTTTTTAATTTACCCCAAATCACGTGAAGATTCAGAGAAACACAGGGGTGAACTTATTAATTTACCCCAAATCACGTGAAGATTTAGAGAAACACAGACCAACGTCTCTCTCTGCAAACTGCTACTGTTCTTGATTTTCTCTCTCACAGACCAAAGTAACGTCTCTGTTCACAGACATCTCCTCGAGTTGAAAGTGGGTGTTACGGTTTTCTTCAGAGAATATATTCGTTAGACAGATTGAACAGCATTCAATCCATCACCTATCATACGCGATCGGAAGAAGCCATTGAGGCAGCATTGGTACAATCCAACAATAGGAACCGAGACATGCAAGCTTAGTTTACTGCTCATTCGAATATATTAGCTCATGCATCGACGTCATACATAGGACTGTCACTTTCCCCCTCGTCATGCTAGAAGGGCTGATTGGTTCCATTAAAGCTCATGCTTGATTAGTTTTTTACTATGCATCATGTTCTTACTAGCTTTTAAATTAATATCTTAACTGAGTTTTTTTTCTTTTTTTTTTTTGGCTTTTCATATTACATGGATGCTTGCTTTAGGATTTTATCTTATTTTTATTGTATGGGTGCTCGTTGTTTGTACTTGAAATTACTGATATCTTGCTAACACACTGATGATAATGTATGTGGGGCTACCTTCGTTTTGGGAAAATTCTATTATCAATTGTAAGGTTTTACACACACACACAGAGAGAGAGAGAGAGAGAGAGAGAGAGAGTTTTTATCTTACAATTTGGGGAATAGAGGGAAATGCCTATTTGTAGTTTGGAATTTTTTCAAGTATTTGGCAGCTTTTCAAGCGTCAGAAGTTGGAGAAGAGTTCCTCTTCAAGCGTCAAAAGGTATTAGCTCTATGAGAGAGGAGGTAGTTTGCTAGTATCTATCTCCACATATGAACATTTTTATTTTTAATGGCAATAGGACTTAGTGACTCTCTTTCTTTTCAAGGGTAAATTGGATTCAGTTGTTGGAAGGCCTTGCACAACGAATTGCAAATGGTGATGTTCCGGAAACAATAGAGGGGAAGAAGGTGAGTACGAGTTTGAACTTTGTCTTAGGCGTAGGATTCCTTTTCCAAAATAACACAATGTTTGGAGTCCAACAAGGAATTTTATTTAGCTATTAAATAATGTGTGATAGATATAGTCTCTATTGTGAAAAGCAGCAATCACAATGGCTTTCCCATAAGTTAAAAACTCATTCATTGCTCTGCTTTTTGTAATGCTACGATGTTATTTTAATCTCTCTAGTGATGTTCCATGTTGTATTTATGTCCAGGTGGTAGATCACACAAGAGGTGGAGAAACGTCCTTATTGGACTCGTGCTTCTAGGTAAAGAAGGATGAATCTGTTGTGCAGTTATGTTAACTGTTCTCGATTTCCTAGTAAACGAGATGATTTGAGTTCATATTCAATAGTTGTGGTTGGAAATAAAGTAACTCATCATTTGATTTATAATGCAGTCATTTGTTGGTGCTTCTGCAATCTAAGGTTGATTTTCAGCATAGTCCTTTGCCCTCTGATTCTAGAGGTGGATCATTGCCAATCAGGTAAGTGGACTCCTGATATAGTTCTGGTGTTGCCTATTTATCCATGTTCTAAAAACCAAGGGATTTTAGCTGAATTGTTAATTGAGGTATTCCAGCTGGATCGTTTCCTGTCATGTTAATTTGTCTGTCCCAAGCTAGTTGTTATTGGTATGATTACCAGAAAGGATTTGTCTTTCCCAAGGTAGTTGTTTCTTTCCTAGAAGCTCAAAATTCATTAATTTTGAGTGAGAAATTACTTAAGAATGTGACATGATTTTCAGTTCAAGTCATAACTGTTTTACTGTACTTCCAGGACTAAGAAATATATTACCATGTTATGGGTAGTTAATTTTTTAATTTTCTTGTGTTTGAGGCTTTCTTGAATAATCATGCAGATGGACCCAAGGAAAGAAAAACTGGCATGTTCTCATTATTTTTAGTTGGGTCAAATATTATTTGTTTCCTTTTTCCTCTGAAAGCCAGAAAATAACACTGTTTTATATGGATAAATCAAGGTATAACTTTGGATATGGGTCTTCTTGTTGCCGGCACAAAATATCGTGGAGAGTTTGAGGAAAGACTAAAGAAGCTGATGGAGGAAAATAAGCAAAAAGTGATGAAATAATACTGTTTATCGATGAGGTGCACACATTAATTGGAGCTGGAGCAGCAGAGGGTACAATTGATGATGCAAACATCTTGAAACCAGCTCTTGCAAGGGGTGAATTGCAGGTTCAGTCATCACATTGAATTCTAATTATATGTCTTTGCTTTTATTATTTTCCCTCCTTTATGTAGTTGTTATGGCTATATGGTGTTAAAATGGATATGACTGAGAAATAGTTAACTTGGAGCCACATGTGCACTAATCATGTAGCCAAGGTTAGAGCATTTTTCATGTATATGGATTTGACTGCCAAGGTAGGTGATTGGAACCATATACTAATCACATTACTTCCGCCTATTTTCCTTTTCATCTCTCTCCATTTAGCTTATCCTTCCAAGTTTAGACTATTTTGCATGTCTATGGATTTGGCACTTTATAAATGCATTGACCTGACTATAGTTTTGGAATAAATCCCAATATATGGCCACTTGCAAGACAGTTGATATGTAAAATCACAGTTTTGGCTGTAAATAATCCCTTCAATGTTGCTTTGGTAGGATTTTTATTCACGATTAAAATGGTAACCATAGTGCTTAATCGAAATAACAGTGTTCTCGATCATGTGTTGATTTGGAATATTTAACCTTCTGCTTTTTAAGATTCATCTACTTCTGGATTTACTTATTTTCCGTACAGAAATTATTTTGACATGCTCGATTCCAAATTTACATTCGTGTAACACGTATTCTTTCGAAGCTTATTATTGTTTTGATTTTAAACTGAAATAATATTCTTCTCCTAGCCAATGCAGTATTAGGGCCACTACACTTTGATGAATATAGAAAGCACATTGAGAAAGACCCAGCTTTGGAGAGGCGTTTCCAGCCAGTTTAGGATTAGCTCAATTGAACTAATGTTTACAGCACTCTCGTTTGGAAATAGAGTGCACAACAGAGTCACAATAGGAATGCAGTATTTGTAGAAGGATGGCACATCCTATGTCACTGCTCATTTTCTTTCTTTAGTTATTAGGATCTATTGCAAAACATCCTTGTCCCCGTTTGTATACATTGCAACGAGGAGATCTCTGTCATCCATCTTCTTAAAATCAAAGGTTGGTGCAAGATTGTTGTCTTCGCATGGAAATTTTTTCTCAAAAATTATGTAATAATTTTTCAAAAACTAGTTTATCGGTTTTCAGTTTGATTGTAATTTTATTAGTCAATAAATATATAGAAGGACAATTTGGTCATTTTTCTTCTAGTTCCATCATGAAATCCCGTGTGAGTCAAACATGGAAGAAATCATCTTAGTTCTTATCCCAGCCATAACAAGCATGGGACAAGAAATTGTAAGGGATGACACATACTCACTGGATGTGATATCCCTTATCAATGTCTTGGGAAATATCATCCCCCATTCTCCAGTTCGGAGAAACAAGCGTGGCCCAAAAGGATCAAGGTAAGGGAGAACAGAAGTAATGTGTAACCTATGATTTTGTTTCTTGGAGTAGAAACAGGTTTGGAGCCAATAAAGCCACTGTCAGAAAGAATGTCAAGTGCAAATTTGCGCTGACACAAATAAATACCTTGTTTCAGACGAGCTATTTCAATATCAAGAAAGTATTTAAGAGAACCTGAATCTTTGATCTTGAGTTGAGCATGTAACAAAGTGTATAATCAACCTTGGACTGCTGAAATCCTTGAGAGAGCAAATAATCTTAAAATTTTGCAAACCATTGATGAGAGGTTTGCTTAAGACCATGAAGAGATTTTTTGAAGCTTACAGACCTTATTCTGCAAATGACCTTGTAAATCAAAATTTGGAGGTAATTTCATATAATCTCCTTATTGAGATCCCCATGGAGGCATTGTTTTATATATATGTATATATATATATTGCTAAGTAGCACTGTCAACATCTAGTTGGGAAAAAGACCAGTTCTGAATGTCAGCAACAGCAAGTAGGGTTCTAACATTAGTAAGCTTTGCCATAGGAGAGAGTGTGTCAAAGTAGTCACAACCTTCCCTTTAGAATATAACCCCTTGCAATAAGCCTAAACTTCTTTCTTTCTTCCGTCCCATTAGAATCATACTTAATCTTATAAACCCAGTTGTAATCAATAGCTCGTTTATCAGAATGGAGATCAGTAAGAATCCAATTGTGATTTTGTTCTAAGGCAGCAATTTCTGCTTGCATTGCCTCACACCATTCAACAGATTGAGTTGCTTAGTGATAAGAAGTGGGCTCAAAAGAAGTAGATAACACTGGTGAAAGCTTTATGACTAGGAGAGAGAGAGATTAGAACAATCAAGAAAAAGGGGAAATGTCATAAGGATTACCTGATTTATGAAGAGACCTTGCTAAACAATTGGGGGCAGAGTAATACGTCTTTTATTTTCCTTTTGTTTTTAACAACTTAAAAAATAAGGAGGGATTAAAGTTCAATTTTGAGTTGAGTGAGCCAATTGCTGCACCAAAAAAAAAAAATTGTTTTAAAACTTGAATTTACCTAGCCAGTTCAGCCAGTAAACTCATGACCCAATCTAAGAAACGATTCTATTAATATATAAAATCTATTGTGACAAAAAATTGAACTTAGAATACTAAAAATCAAGGTTAAACATGTGAACCATGCGAACCATTTGCAGGTCATTTGAACCAACTAGACTGACCTAATGAATAAATAAGGAATACAAAAACAAAAACAGCAATTGGGCCGGAGAATGCAGTTGCATTATAAGGTCGTAATTGAACAAATCGAGCAAGTTTGAATTGACGTAACATAAAACCTATTAGTCCAACCCTTGAAGAAGTGAAAAAGTTGAAAAGACTATCTATCAGTGAAGTGGGAGAGTTCTCAAGTAGCATTTGACGTTTTGGGATGGATGGGTAATGAAATAAGATAATAGTAAGAGGTGAATGTAATAGTCACAGCCACAAGAATATAACCCACGATAGAATTTGGGTTGGTGATATTATATGGGGCATACATTGTACCCTCTGAACTAGTAAAAGTTGCAGTCTCAGATAACTAAAATATCACCAAAGGATGTTTGCTATCAATTGCAATTAAGACAAGATTTCATCAAAATCAAATGGAACTTAACCTCGAAAGTGAAATAAGATGCAGCAATTTGCATGTTATCTTAAATATATACTTCATATTTCTTCCCAAAGACCCACAAGAAACGTATGCTCCCAAGAAACTAGTACAAGAAATCACATACCAATTTGAGGATGTTTCAAACTCAGAACAATAATCGATTAAATTCTTATCCCTTTCACATCACCATCCAGTCTCGGTAATCTAATTTCCTGCAGCAAATCAAAGCTTCTAAGGGTCAGTGTGTATTCAGTGGCTACTGGAAGAATTAAGCTTCATAAAATTCAACAACGGATATAAATTTCCTATACAAAACGGTTAGAAACTCTTCACTCTTGCTAATAGGACCAACAGCGTGGAGAACAATTGGCTGACCTTACAGTGTCTGCATCAACAATCCAGAACCATGTCCAAACACTGGCTAATTTCTGCTTCTTTGTCAAACCACTCTTGAGCAAGATACTTTTTTTTATCCCAAAAAAAAAAAAAAAGGAAAACACACTAGTTGAATAGTATATAACAATAAACTAAAATTTTCTCAGCCTCATCAATCCATCTTATTTGAGTAAATCAATTAAGTAACGGATTAAAAACTGCAATTCACTATACTAATAAATTCATTCGTTTCCAAGCTCAGATGGGGAAGAGTACACATCTATTCATTCTTCCAAGCATACAAAATCAATGAGAAACCAAGACCGGGTAAGTTAGACTCCCTAAAACGCTGCAAGCAAGGTGAAGATGGTATAAAAGGATCACCAAATGTTTGACTTTCCCACCCTTTATCGACCGACAAACAAGTTTGGAACATGAAAACTCCATTACCGGAAGCAGTGCCAAATAACCAGTCATGGACATCCCAGAAAACTTCTACGGGGAGACCATCAATCCAAATGATCTGATTTCCGCGGAACTTCCACCGGAGGTGCTTCACCTCCATAACCATCTTACTATCTACTCGAATCATAAGAAAGGAGTAATCAACATCAGCTGAATCCCACTCAATTGTGAGGCCATGGACAGGCCCGTTGTCACAAAATTGAGCCTTGGTGCTATACACCCTCTTCCCAAAAATGTGTTCCCTCTTTGAAATAAGCATTGCATTGGAGAAGTTAGTAGTAGGGGTTGCATTAGTTTTACTGAATGCTTCTTTCCTCAGATCCCCAATGAGCAGGACCATCTCCCCCTTACAAAGCACTGCTAAGTAAAAACCCTCCAAAGGCTCCGGCCTAGATCCAAATTTGGCTGAGGAAAGGTCCCAAAATATGTCAATTTCACAAGAGGAGTTCACTTCTAAACACTTGGACCCTTTTCTCTTTGAGAACAAAGAAGGCTTCACATCGACTTTACAGTGACACTGGTTCGTCAAGTCGTCAATTTCAACACTCAGGCATTGGCCCATCAAGTTCTTGCTCCATGTAATGGTTATCAAGCAAGCCCGGCCAGCCAATTTACATTCGTAAACGCAAGTTACCACATTCTGAGAGGCTCTGCTCGCACTTGAACAGGAAGAATCAGCTACTTGGACTCCATTTTCGCCAAAACAAGAAGGGAAGTCCCTCATTTTGCTAGAGGAAAATAGAGATAAAAACAAACCACCCAAGATTTGTTCAATCTTTTCTCGAACAAATTAAAAAAAAAAAGAAGAATGGAAAAAAAAATGGGTCTTTGGGTTTCTTTCTATGAACATAATAATGATGTAAAGAGAAACAATAAGAGGGGTGAGACATGGACAAGAAAAGAGAGTGAGTGCGAGTTCATCATACCAGAATGGATCAATGAGAGAACATAAAATCAAAAACTCATTAGCAATACTTGCTGCAAAATCTTCTGTGGAGTGGAGCTGTTGTTCCTCTTGGTTGTCTTGCCCATGGTTTCAATTTTTAATGCCCCAGGAATCTGACTCTTCCAAGGAAAGGACAAGTGACAATTCAAATTAGTGGGTAATCTTTACGTAAAATGGCGTCAGTTAAGGAGAAAATTATAGAAGGAGAGAGAGAAAGAGAAGCCAAAAGGAATGGCCTGCCCCCCACCCTTCACGCTTTTCACCGTCAGTAAACAGTAATACTTTGTCCTTTCTTTCCTTTTTTTTTAATTTTATTTTTAGGCTTTTTGTATAAATTTGACTTGTAGGTAAATATCAATAATTTTATATTTAGATTTTTTATTTTTTTTATAACAAAGTGAAAGATATATTGATTTTTTAGAGAGTATAGAAACGATTCAGGAAAGGAAAAGAAAAGAATAGGAAGGATTTTGATAGGATCACAAGTAATAAGTTAACCCTCTTAGGTTTGGGTTAAAAATTTGTTACTAAAATAATAAATAAAATAAAAACTTAAAATTACTTCTCATATTTAATTTATAATAAAAAATTAAAGTTAAAAAAGATATTATAAAAATTAAAAATAATTAAATTGATAAATTAATCTATCAATAAATAGTATTTATTTTTTTATATTTTTTAATACACTAAATTAAAAAATACATTTGATATTATAAATTTCTTACCTTTTTTCTTTCTCCTTCGTTCCTTTTTTTTTTCTCTAACCAAAACCTTGATTGGAATCCACTCAATTGAGATTTTCTCAATCTTTACCTAATTAACTTTTTCTATACTTGTATTCATTTATTTAGGGTTGTAAATGCAACCCCTAATATATGAAGAGGCTTGGGCTTGATTCATATTATTAACGACTTAATTTGATTTATTTATTTATTTAATACACGACTTAAGTTTAAATAAAAAAATTAAATTTATAAATGAAAAATTTAAATAGCAATTAACTGACTTGTTAACTATTAAACTCGTTTAATATATATATATGTACGTATGTATGTAGGTAAAATATAAATATTTTGTATTTATATCATCATATTATATTTTTATTTTAAAAATTACATTATAAAGTATTAAAATTTTAATTTATAAAGATTAAATGCAAAAAAAAAAAAGAATATTAATTTATCCTTTGATTGAGGAAGGTTATTATTTACTTCTTACTTAAAAGCCCTAATCTAATTGTTAAACCATATTTTATTGGGAGTATAAAATGATCGGATAGATATAAAGAATAAGAGCAAGTACACCAGTGAATAGCAAATTATCTAGTAAATAGTATACATTTTAGGTTTAGTTAGTCGTTTTTCTTTTTCAAGCCACACCAATATTAGGCATTTTACCAATTATCTATTAAAAAATTAATTTTTCAAAATTAGAGCCCATTGTCTTCTTTAATATAAAGGTCATTGTCTTTTTCAACAAATAATAAATAATTGTTTAATTGATAAACAATAACTCAGCAGAAATGAAAAGTTACTGTAACAGGAGCAAAAATAGCTATGACTTTGGAGAGTCTGGTGTAGATGGTTTTCTTCATATTTACTAGCAAAAATACATAAAATACTTATTTACTTATTCTGCTGCATATGCTCTAAGATTATCTTCTATTAAACAGGTTGTATTTTTATGAGAGATATAATTAACAGTTCAATGCTAATAAAGGTATTAATTATTAATTCATAATTCGTTAAAAATTTTTAATTTCAATTTTTTTTACGTTATTTATAACACAATTTTCACAAAAAAAGAAAAAAATAACATAATGTGAAATTAATTCTAATTTAACTTCTCATAATCTAATCAGCACTATTCATTGGAAAAAAATAATAAAATATGTGAGAAATTACAAAATAAAATGCATTTAGTATTTATCTAACCTTACAAATTATAATCAACAAATTATTTTTGAAAGATATAAGAATCAAATAATCCAGTAGGGGAGAGAGAAAGCCTTCATGGCTAGGTCCAATCTGAATCCAATAATTACAGATCTGCTCCAAATTCAAAAATAATTGGGCTCGATTTTATAATATTCAAATTTAATCTATCTACTCATATTGTTTTAAAAAATAAATTTTTTTTTAAACTATATATATAGGTATACTGATGCATTTAACTTCGTCAAAAGAGGTTATTCAAAAAAAAAGTAAATCATCTCATGTGTCGATTGGATCCTCACTTTGAGTAAAATTCAATTGGGTTAAAATAATATTCTGAATTTCATTTTAAACATACTATCATGGTTAATTGAGAGTAGGCTTTGGCTACCCTATTATAATTTTCTTTTTTTTTTTTTTTAAGTCCATCCAACTCCCTGAAGGAGTAATTTTTCAATGTTCCTCAAAAAATATTGTCATTTATCATATGTGAAACTTATAAAATGTATTTTTTTTTTCTTTTTCAATAGGTTAAATTTGTCAAAAAATAATTAATAAAATTAATTTGATAAGAAAATATTATATGACGTGAATAATAGATTTATTTAACGTCAAATTAAATGCATTTATTATATTTTAACAAAGTATAATAAAGTATCATATGAAATGTGAAATATGAATATCATAAGTTTTTTTATTCATCATTTGTAGGGTATTTATAAGATAATTTAAAATAATAGGTTTGGTGGACGATTTGAATTTAGATCCATTAATTATTGAATTCAACGGATCTAAATATACCGAGTCACTAATTAGTTTTGTCAGATTTAGCCTAATATTATTATATTGAATCATCACAGAATGTAATGTGCAATTAAATCATATCCAAATTATTTGTTAGTGAAAATCTTTTTCACAGTACTTGTAAGTTTCATTTTAGATTTTAAATTTTTCTAAAAAGTTCTAAAAAATTTGTAAATTTTTTTAATTTTTTTAATCAAATTCGTCACAATTCCTTTTTATCTTAATTTTTAATTTCTTTTTGAACTTTAAAAAAATATGTCATATTTATTATTATTATTTTTTTTGGGTAATTGTCATATTTATGTTACAAGTGGCACATCTGCGTTTACATGGAATACAATGCCCCCTTTTAACCGAAAGCCGAGAGTAATCCAGAAAAAGACATTACTGTCTCCCATTTTTGCTTGTAAATCATAAATGGGACAGAGACACTTTTCGGGGAATGATTTAAGCATTTAATTTAAGTTACCCATTCATGATGAAGGGCAATTTTTCCATTTAGGGCGGTTTGGTAAACTTTAGTATTTTTTGAATTTTGTAATATTTATTTTTTTATGTATTTGATAAAAATCTAATTGTTAGCAAAATGTTTTTTAAAAGCTAATATTTTATAAAAAGTTAACTTTTTGTATTTGGGAAAAAATTAACTTTTAATAACCAACTTTAGATTTTTGTTAATCTGACATTTTTGTCCTTTAATACTTAAAAGAAGTATAAAATGTAAGAAGATAATTTTAGTCATTTTAAAAAAAGACAAAAAATTGATAATCGGTAGTTCCAGCTACCAATTACTATTGCCGGACGAAGCCTTCTATGCATTATTTACTCTGAAAATGTTACCCCAATGAGGCATGATAATTTAAAAAAAAAAAAAAAAAAAACGTTGCACTTCTCTTGCCTTTCTTTTACACTCTCTATTACTCATTAAAAAATTAATTTATAATAATATTTATAAAATATTATTTATTTAATCAAATTAAAATTAATTATTATTAAATTAATATTTTACTTTAAAAATATTTTAATAAGTGAGCATTTCTATACAAATTAATTGTTGTTTTCAAACCAAGTATAATTAAATTATATGTGGCTGAATTGCTACATTTATTCTAAACTTAATGTAATTATTAAAAATTTAAATTTTACACCAATTATGCAAATAAAATTAAAAATAATACATTACTTCTGTACTTATTATTAATATAAAATTTACCAGTATAATTTTTTATACTCATTTTTTTGCATCGAATTCGAACGCTGCCTAACTATTTAATTTTCGAATTTGTGGAGCAAGAGGAATAAGAGAATCAAGTGAGTAAAAAATATATATCTATTATTTTAGTTTTTTTTTTTTTTGGTCCACATTAATATTTTAACATATTAATTTGACAATTGATGGGAGATTTGCTTGTCGATCAATTTAAATGGGGAAAAACTTGTGCTTAGGATTTTGGCCATTTATTTTTTTTTTTTCTCCCTTTTTGGGCTTATAATTTGACATGAACTTCATTAGTTAGATGGTGGGTGACGAAGAATTTATTGAAAAGGGGTTTGCTTCCAAAGGAGAAAGTTGATTTAAAAGCAGAATCTTAACTAAAATCTCCATGAACTTCCGTGATGAGTGCGAGGGCAATACAGAGGCAAATCCTATCCCCCCCAACAAAATAATATGAAATATGTTAAACTCTTGCAAAAGTAGATCACACAAAAGATTGTTTGGAGAGCTTTGAGTAGGATGTCAGTAATTTGATTTACTCAAACTATAATATTTTAAGGTGACTGTCACATCCCACTTAAGGATGTAACTGGTCGAGTACTCTAAATCTTAGCTTAAGGAATACACAAGCCTAATTCTCATTCAATCAAAATTTACTAAAGAACATTCAATCAAAAATAACCTTGTCATTTAAAAATTTACGAGAATAAGTAAAATATTTTACTAACGTTTCAAACTCAAAACAACTAGTAATTAAAATATTCCAAATCATCAAACTCTAATCTAGCTACCAAAATAAAATCCATCAATTAATATAAAATTGTTTCTAAGAGGCCACGACTTAAAGGTCCCAACTGCCAGAGTCCATGTCTAATTTCTTCCGTGCTCACCTGAAAATGTTAAAAAGAGGGGTGAGCTAAAAACCTAGTAAATAGATTGCCAAGTCAAAGATAATAATATCCATTGGAAAATAATAAATTTTGAAATAAAAAATTTAATCAAAAAAAATTCCAAAGTAACCATATCCATGCATAATCAATAAAAATTTCAAAACTTGCACGTCAGAGTGCAATAATATCCATATTTTACCCTGTCAATCACAACAGTGATGACAAACATTAATTCATATATATATGAAAATTAAATATAAAATGTGCCAATATACTTTCTCGTGGGCAATGCCCGTTGGATCCAATATCGTACTTAGAGTCACCCAGTCTGGCTCCTGGGTTCTTCTCCAAGCCGATCCAATTGAAGTCACCACGGTTTTCACGGGCCTGTTCCTACAATCGTTGAGAACTAGGGTCACCACGGTTTTCACGGGCCTATTCCCTAGTTGCCAGAGTCACACTACTTAAGGAGCCTGTCCCCTGGACTTTAATTTTTATTTCCAATAACCACAAAATAATTTTTTCATCATAATCTCATAATTTCCAGGATTAAACACAAGTGTCCAAATAATTTTACCTATGCTGAATAGCATAAAACATATAATATTATTATCAAAACAATATAATTTTTCACAGAGAATAATCCAAAAATTTTCAACTTTCAAATCTTTATGCATGGAATAATTTATAAAATAATACTAGTAAGGTAAACCACTCACCTGAAGTCCAAAATTCGGAAGTCAAAATTACACCAAGATAATTTCTCACGATCCTGAAAATACGAAAAAAAAAATTTACCTATTATTTAAGATCTATCTAAAAAAAATTTTTAATTATTAACTCTCTCCCCATCTAAAAATTTAGTACTAAATTAAATAATTCTAATTAATAACAATCATAACCTGCCATTCTCGCAATGGCAATTAATAATCCCATATCTACGTATCTATGGGCAAAACTCTCTCTCTCCTTTAATCTGTTAATTAATGCTAATAAATAACAAATTCCAATCCTCAACAAACAATTCAGCAGCCTCTCGCCGAAATTAAAAAAAAAAAAAAAATTTCAACAAAAACCCTTCTACCCCTATTTCTTATATATATATATATATATAAACTACAATTCAATGTAGCCGAAAGCCACCTTAATTAATTCTCCATATTATTCCTCTCCTATTAATGCCCAGCATTGAATGAAAGAATTAAAAGTATCAGTAGGAGGGAGAACTAACTTTTCTACCAAGCCGTTGATTTTCTTCTCTCTCTTCAGCTTTCTCCCTTCTTCTCTCTTTTAATATAATTATAATAAAACCCTAGTTAAACCAACTCCTATTTATAACCTTAACTTCCTAATCGAATACCATTACGTCCATTAAATTACGGTGGACCTTAGATCCTAATCCAATTAGGATAACCCTTAAATTTATCCAATGGTCCACAATTACCCCAAAAATTAAATAAAAACAATAAAAATTTAATTATTTCCTAAATAAAGCCATCTAATTCTAATAAAACTGTAACACTAAATAAAGACAATAAATTCTAATAAAACTATAACACTAAATAAAGCCAACTAATTTTAATAAAACTATAACACATAAAAATATAAATAATAATAATAAATATATATATTTGGGTTATAACATTCTCCCCCCGTTAAAAGAGTTTCGTCCTCGAAACTTACCTCAAGTGTTATGTGAATAAATCTGGGTACTTCTCTATCATTTCTTATTCACGCTCCCTTGTTGCTTCTTCAACTGCATGGTTATGCCACTGAATTTTTACAAACCGAATTACTTTATTGCGAAGCACTTTTTCTTTAGTATCTAGAATCTGCATAGGTGATTTCCCATATGATAAGTCCTCCCTGATCTGTAGTGGCTCGTAATCAATCACATGATTCGAACTATGCATATACTTTCTAAGCATCGATATATGGAAGACATTATGTACTCTGGCCAACTTAGGTGGTAAAGCCACTCGATATGCTACTGCTCCAATTCTTTCCAAAATCTCAAATGGCCCAATATAACGTGGGCTCAACTTTCCTTTCTTCCCAAATCTAATTACCCATTTCCAAGGCAATACCCTCAGAAATACTTTCTCACTAACTTGAAACTCCAATTCTCTTCTTCTATTATCAGCATAACTTTTCTGGCGACTCTGCGCAGCTAGGAGTTTTTGACGAATAACAACAATCTTATGAGTTGCATCCTCCACCAAATCCGGACCCAACAGTTGTCTGTCTCCAACTTCAAACCAACATACTGGGGATCTACACTTTCTACCATATAGAGCCTCATACGGCGCCACCCCCAAGCTTGAATGATAGCTATTATTGTAAGCAAATTCTACTAAGGGTAATTGCCCATCCCAATTACCTTTCCACTCCAGTACACAAGATCTCAACATATCCTCTAATGTCTGAATGGTCCTCTCTGATTGCCCATCAGTTTGTGGATGATAAGCTGAACTAAGACTCAATTGTGTCCCTAAAGCGGCTTGCAGACTACCCCAAAACTTAGACACGAAACGGGGATCACGGTCTGACACGATAGACACTGGTGCACCATGCAATCTTACTATCTCTCTTACATATAATTGGGCCAACTTATCTAATGAGAAAGTCATGTTTATGGCAATGAAGTGTGCAGACTTAGTCAATCTGTCAACTATCACCCACACTGCATCATGTCCAGCACGAGTCCGAGGTAACCCGAAACAAAATCCATTGTGATCTGTTCCCACTTCCACTCTGGTATTGACAAAGGCTGAAGCTTCCCTGTTGGTCATTGGTGCTCAACTTTTACTTGTTGACATATAAGGCATTATGCTACATACTCTGCAACATCTTTCTTCATACCATTCCACTAATAATACTCTCGTAAATCTCTACACATCTTGGTACTACCTGGGTGGATACTATACTTTGAGTTATGAGCCTAAAACAAAATATCTCTCCTTAAATCATCTAGGAGAGGAACACATACTCGACCATTGAATCTAAGCACTCCCTCTGCATCAATTGTGAAATCTGAAACATTCCCTTTCTCCAATTCTTCCTTAACCCTCTGATACTGGGGGTCATTTAACTGTGCAGCTTTAACTCTGTCTAGCAAAGTGGGTCTAATTATTAACTGACTGCAAAGTGCCCTCTCTCCTTGTTGAACCACTTCTAAATCCAAACATCTCAATTCTTTCAACAAACATGGTTGAGTAGTGAGCATTGCCAGAGTTCCATTTGAAGATTTCCTACTCAAGGCATTCACCACAACATTTGCCTTGCCAGGATGGTACATAATACTAATATCATAATCTTTGAGCAATTCCAGCCATCTCCTTTGCCTCAAGTTAAGCTCTTTCTGTGTGAAAATATACTTCAAACTTTTATGATCAGTGTAGATCTCACACGATTCTCCATACAGATAATGTCTCCATATTTTTAGTGCAAACACAACTGCAGCTAACTCCAAATCATGAGTGGGATAATTCTTTTCTTGTGGCTTTAACTGACGAGAAGCATATGCAATTACCTTCCCCCGCTGCATAAGAACACAACCCAAACCCTGGCGTGATGCATCATTAAAAATCACAAAGCCACCACCTTCCTTTGGTAGAGTAAGGATAGGTGCAGATACTAATCTTTGCTTAAGCTCCTGGAAGCTACTTTCACATTGATCCGTCCAATCAAACTTCACTCCATTTTTTGTAAGACTTGTAAGTGGAAGGGCAATATGAGAAAATCCTTCCACAAACCGCCTATAATAGCCCGCTAACCCCAAGAAACTGCGCACCTCAGAAACCGTTGTAGGACGTTGCCACTCCATTATTGCTTCCACCTTTTGCGGATCCACAGAGACTCCATCTTTACTAACAACATGCCCCAAGAAGGATATGCTATCAAGCCAAAACTCACACTTCTTAAATTTGGCATACAACTTGTTATCTTTAAGAATTTGCAGAGCTAACCTCAAATGTTCTTCATGTTCTTTTTTGCTCTTTGAATAAACTAGGATGTCATCAATAAATACCACTACAAAGTGATCCAATTGGGGTTTGAAAACCCGATTCATTATGTCCATAAAAGCTGCGGGTGCATTAGTAAGGCCAAAGGGCATAACTAGGAACTTGTAGTGCCCAAACTTTGTTCTAAAAGCAGTCTTAGGAACATCCTCTTCTCTTATCTTCAATTGATGGTATCCTGATCTCAAATCAATTTTTGAAAACACCTGGGCCCCTTGTAGTTGATCAAACAAGTCATCGATGCGTGGCAATGGGTATCTATTCTTGATGGTGACTTTATTCAACTCTCTATAATCAATGCACAACCTCATGGAACCGTCTTTCTTCTTCACAAACAAAACTGGTGCTCCCCATGGTGAAATACTAGGCCTTATGAACCCTTTATCTAGAAGATTTTGTAATTGAACCTGCAATTCCCTTAACTCAACAGGTGCCATTCTATACGGTGCCTTGGAAATAAAAATAGTGCCAGGTAACAAATCAATATTAAATTCAATCTCACGATCTGGGGGTAGACCAAGTAGATCATTTGGAAAAACATCAGCAAACTCCTTCACTATAGGTAGCTCCTCCAACCCCATGTCTTGTTTCTCTTCTCCAATTACATAGGCTAAGTATCCTTCACAACCTTTTCTTAACATCCTGTTTGCTTGTAGAGCAGAAATAAAACCAGGTAATTGAATATTTCTATCCCCTTGGAAATAAAATTCAGCTTGTCCTGGTGTGGTGTTGAAAATATCACTCTTTTCTGACAGCAGTCAACAGTAGCATAATTAAAAGTCAACCAATCCATCCCTGAGATAACATCGAAGTCATACATATCTAAACCGATCAAATCCACTAACAAAACTCTATTATCTATCTGAACCCCACAAGATCGACAAATAGTATCCAGCAAAATAGTATCTCCCACTGGAGTAGAAACAATAAGCCCCACATCCAATTGTTCAAGTGCAACAGGTAAGCTACGCAAAAATTTAGGGGAAGCAAAAGAATGTGTAGATCCTGAATCTATTAACACCCTAGCAGGTGTTGATGAAATAAGAAGTGTACCTTGCACCACTGAAGGTGATGCTTCTGCCTCCTTCTGAGTAAGTGCATAAACACGTGCAGGAGTTGTTTGCCTCTAGTTCTATCCTTGAGTACGACTTTGGTTACCACTCTGTGTAATATCTCTCTGTCCTTGGAATGCTTGCTGAGTTTGTTGTCTTGTGGTATTTGGAGCTCTACATTGACTCTTAACATGTCCATCCTTCCCACAGTTGTAACACTTCTTAGGTGTGCTATCACAAAAGTAGCCAAATGAATGCTGCCTGGCACATCATGCACATGGTCGTGCCTGCTGCCTATTATTTCCATCTATCTGTACTTGAGTGTTTCTTCTCTTCTGAAAGTTGCCACCCCCACTACCCTGACCTCTACTATTCTGTTCCACGGTCCTTTTATTAGACTGTGGTTTTCCTTTCTTAGCGTCTTCCAAGCAGTCTTCAACTAGTTGTGCCCTGGTCACAAATTCTGCCAAAGTCTTAGACTGGAGTACTGCAACCCTACTACGAATGGCTGGACGCAGTCCCTTCTCAAACATCAACACCTTATCACTTTCGTTATCTACTTGCGTAGAATACTTTGACAATTCTGCAAATTTGCATTCATACTCAGCCACGGTCATGCTACCTTGCTCCAGGGAAAGAAATTCTAACTGCCTCTGTCTCTTGATCGCTATGGGAATAAATTTATTATTGAATATCTCAAGAAAATTATTCCAGTTCAACTTGTTCTCTCTTCCTTGATATTGGAGTTCCACCATATCCCACCAATCCTCTGCAGGTCCTTCCAAAACATATGTTGCCATTGAGATTTTTTGTTCATCTGTACATTCTAAACGTGCAAATATCTTCTTTATGCGTCGTATCCACTTTTCTGCTTCTGTTGGATCAACTTTTCCATCAAACTTTGGAGGGGAAGTCTTCAAAAACTTATCAAACATAGACCCTTTATCAAAACTCATGTCTCTTGCCTCTGCCAGTGCCCCCTGTTGATC
Organism: Vitellaria paradoxa; assembly: GCA_019916065.1. Classification (NCBI taxonomy): domain Eukaryota; kingdom Viridiplantae; phylum Streptophyta; class Magnoliopsida; order Ericales; family Sapotaceae; genus Vitellaria; species Vitellaria paradoxa. The sequence goes on along the minus strand of CM034241.1, from coordinate 42,632,687 downwards.
CAATTCTCTCTGTATATTTTGTTGTGTTTCAGTAGTAGTAACTGGAGCTAAAGTTGGAGTAGGAGCAGGGGCAGGAACAGATGCGGTTTGGGGAGTTACATTAGTAGTATTACGAGCTTGATTTGCGACTCCTGAACTAGCGTATCTACTATTGGTTCGTCTGCCGCTACGTGTTGCCATTCCTTCCAAATTAAATAAATAAAATAAACATATAAGAATAATAGTAAGCTAGCTAAACAATTTGAAATTCACACTCCTAAGGACTCTGGGACCGGGCCTCTATAAACTTTCTAAAAGACACCATAAACCTATGCTCTGATACCAACAAATGTCACACTCCACTTAAGGATGTAATCGGCCGAGTACCCTAAGCCTTAACTTAAGGAACACGCAAGCCTAATTCTCATTCAACCAAAATTTACTAAAGAACATTCAATCAAAAATAACCTTATCATTTAAAAATTTACGAGAATAAGTAAAATATTTTACTAACGTTTCAAACTCAAAACAATTAGTAATTAAAATATTCCAAATCATTAAACTCTAATCTAGCTACCAAAATAAAATCCATCAATTAATGTAAAATTGCTCCTAAGAGGCCACGACTTAAAGGTCCCAACTGCTAGAGTCCATGTCTAATTTCTTCCATGCTCACCTGAAAATTGTTAAAAGGAGGGGTGAGCTAAAAGCCTAGTGAATAGATTGCCAAGTCAAAAATAATAATATCCATTTGAAAATAATAAATTTTGAAATAAACAATTTAATCAAAAAAAAAATCCCAAGTAACCATATCCATGCATAATCAATAAAAATTTCAAAACCTGCACGTCAGAGTGCAATAACATCCATATTTTACCCCGTCAATCACAACAGTGATGACAAACATTAATTCATATATATATGAAAATTAAATATAAAATGTGCCAATATACTTTCTCGTGGGCAATGCCCGTTGGATCCAATATCGTACTTAGAGTCACCCAGTCTGGCTCCTGGGTTCTTCTCCAAGCCGATCCAATTGAAGTCACCACGGTTTTCACGGGCCTGTTCCTACAATCGTTGAGAACTAGGGTCACCACGGTTTTCACGGGCCTATTCCCTAGTTGCCAGAGTCACACTACTTAAGGAGCCTGTCCCCTGGACTTTAATTTTTATTTCCAATAACCACAAAATAATTTTTTCATCATAATCTCATAATTTCCAGGATTAAACACAAGTGTCCAAATAATTTTACCTATGCTGAATAGCATAAAACATATAATATTATTATCAAAACAATATAATTTTTCACAGAGAATAATCCAAAAATTTTCAACTTTCAAATCTTTATGCATGGAATAATTTATAAAATAATACTAGTAAGGTAAACCACTCACCTGAAGTCCAAAATTCGGAAGTCAAAATTACACCAAGATAATTTCTCACGATCCTGAAAATACGAAAAAAAAAATTTACCTATTATTTAAGATCTATCTAAAAAAAATTTTTAATTATTAACTCTCTCCCCATCTAAAAATTTAGTACTAAATTAAATAATTCTAATTAATAACAGTCATAACCTGCCATTCTCGCAATGTCAATTAATAATCCCATATCTACGTATCTAAGGGCAAAACCCTCTCTCTCCTTTAATCTGTTAATTAATGCTAATAAATAACAAATTCCAATCCTCAACAAACAATTCGGCAGCCTCTCGTCGAAATAAAAAAAAAAATTTCAACAAAAACCCTTCTACCCCTATTTCCTATATATATATATATATATAAACTACAATTCAATGTAGCCGAAAGCCACCTTAATTAATTCTCCATATTATTCCTCTCCTATTAATGCCCAGCATTGAATGAAAGAATTAAAAATATCATTAGGAGGGAGAACTAACCTTTCTACCAAACCGCTGATTTTCTTCTCTCTCTTCAGCTTTCTCCCTTCTTCTCTCTTTTAATATAATTATAATAAAACCCTAGTTAAACCAACTCCTATTTATAACCTTAACTTCCTAATCGAATACCATTACGTCCATTAAATTACGGTGGACCTTAGATCCTAATCCAATTAGGATAACCCTTAAATTTATCCAATGGTCCACAATTACCCCAAAAATTAAATAAAAATAATAAAAATTTAATTATTTCCTAAATAAAGCCATCTAATTCTAATAAAACTGTAACACTAAATAAAGATAATAAATTCTAATAAAACTATAACACTAAATAAAGCCAACTAATTTTAATAAAACTATAACACATAAAAATATAAATAATAATAATAAATATATATATTTGGGTTACAACAGTATCGTTTGGCAAATTAAAAGAAAAATAAAAAAATAATTTTTATTAACTTTCTCCACTAAGAGTAAGTTTGGAGTGATAAAAAATGAGATAAAATGTGGTTTGAAGAAATTTTTTGTGTTTGGTGTACACATCTCAAACCGTATTTTTTAGAGAGAATAGTAAGATTCCCGTTCTGATGGATTAGATTTCCGTTTGGATGGATTCAAAATTTTGGGCAGTTATGACTTCTTTACACTACAATCCGTTCAAACGGTTTCTATAATCCGTTAGGTGAGTTGACTGCGTGAATTCGTCGGAACGGTTTCTACAATCCGTAAGAACTGTTTCTACGAACTCACAAAAAATAGTCAAACTGGGTGTCATTCGGTAGTTTGAGAGTCCACGGTAAGAATGGTGAAAAAATTTTTACTATTTGATTAACTAAATTCTAGTTATAGACTTTTTTTTGAAAGATATTAACCTTTTTTTTAAATTTTGAAAAGACGGGAATATGTTAAAGTATATAAAGATTTTCAGAGATTTTTAGAGATTTTTACCAAAATTTGGTGCGCCAAACGCACCCTAAATATAAAATCAAAATTTATCAACTTTCTCCAACTTTTATCAAATTTTTTTATTAAATTTTGCTAATGTTTTTAAATTTTTTTAACTTTTTCTAATTTTTATAAATTTTTACCAAACACCAGCGTAGCCATCAAAATGTTATGGGTCAACCTAATATATAAAATTATATTTTTTTTAGTACGCACAAACGATCCTTAATGCATATTTATATTTGGATAAAATGTTTTAAACGTTGGATCTTGTCTCACTTGGTCCAATAATGGTCGTTATAAACCTTTAGAGCTAGTAGAATGTGAACAATGAGGCGGATTCGAGATTTAAAAAAAAAAAAAAAAAAAGGAAAAAAAAAGCTAATTTTGGAGAGGTTAGATAAAATCGATTAAATTTTGAATTTGTTTAAGAAAATAATGCCACATGTCATCGAATTAGAGTAGTTAGTTAGATGTAACTAATTAGTTAACTATAGTTAGTGCAGTTAGTTAGATGAACCATAGGTACCGTTTGGAGGCAAAAAAACAAATTAGCAAAAAAATTATCAACTTTTACTTTTGTAGTGTTTGGTAAACCACAAATTTTTACCTTTTTTTGTACTTAATCACAGTAACTTTTCAACTCATAAGTTACCAAAAATTGTTAAAAATTGTCCAAAATTATGAAAAATTTTACCAAACATCTAAAAATTGTAAAAAGTTGTTAAAAATAACCAAAAATTACTATTTGTTTCGTCAAACACATCAAAAATTACAACTATCAAATTTTGATAAAAATATTAAAATTTATTAAAAATTAAGCTTCTAAATACCTCATATATATATATATATATATATATTTGTAATTGTAGGATCACTTGCCTTTATACTCGTAACATTTCTCAAATCAGTACACTTCTTTCTTTCATTCCAAATCTATACTTTCTCTCCCTTATCAGCTTTTACAAAACTTTTTATTAATTATCAATTTTTTTTTCAATTTTCTTCTCTAAAATTTACTAAACATATTTTTAACTTTTATCAATTTTTTAAATTATTTTAAACTTTTACAAATTTTTACCTCGCACACAAATTTTTCTTTTAAAGTGGCACGTGATAACACTATGAATTACTAAAAATAAATGCATTTGGTGCACAAAAAAAATGAAATTTTTTTCTCAAATTTACTTCTCATTCTTCTCTCTAATTATTATCAAGAAATTCTCGAATTTTATAAGCTATCGATACACAATTTGTAATCATAAATATTAAGAGATTACAAAATTAAATATAATTTAGAAAATCGAGAGGGCTGCAGCCTTTGCTAGTTAATGTGTCTTCGCTAATAAAGTCTATAAATTTGAGGTCTCCTTCCTCGCATTGAGATTTCGTTTGGTTTGTAATTTTTTTTTTTAAATTTTATAAATTTTTGTTAATTTTATATTACATCAATTTTTTTCTTTTACTGCACGTATTACGAATTCTCAATTTATCTCAATTTATTTATTTTTTCTTACTTCAAACGAAACCTAAGATTTTTATTATTATTATTTTACGGAATTGCAAGTGATGTACAAGTCAAGGTGCATTTTGCAAAACTTCAACAAATTGATGTCCAATGTCAAAAAAAGTGGTTGTACATGAGACAAGGAGCCAGAGAAGTAAATCATTGTCCATAAGATAATTGTAAAAATAAAAAAAAAAAAATTAAAAAGGTTTAAGTGAAAGCTGTCTGGCAATGAGAGCAGGGGAAGAAGCTTTCCAAACCTTGTGTCTTTGTTGGCTCAACAGAGGATGTCATCATCAGTAAAAATGAATTATTATGTCCCTTTCTCGTCCCACCTTGCAAATTAATCATAAATGTCAAAGCATTATGTTGGGAGCTCAAATATTTTTTTTTTCTCATTTTAAGTGTGTTTGAAGTAGTAAAAAGTGAAATAAATTGTAAATTTATAATTTGTGTAATAAAATAAAAAATAATTAATTTTTAATAATTTTTATAAATTTTAAAAATTTTTTAAAATTTTTTAACAAATTAAACGCAGCAAAAGAATAGAAAGGAAAATGATCAAACTTGCTCCAAGGTTAAATTGTCCCCCATATGATATGACCCATAGCCCACACCCAAATTGAACTAATACTATATACGTCAAAATAAGTCCAACGTTGCTTGACATAAATTAAGTGTAAGAGTATAATTTTTTTTTTTTTTGTAATTTACTTAAATAGTTATTTAAAAACTATCATAGTATTTAGTTTTACAACATTAATAACTAGCGGCCTCAGTACTATATTTATTAAAATTCTTTAATTATTCTCCCATAAATTAATTTTCTTATTTTCTTATAAAATTTAATCTCAAATTTATTCATTTGAAATTTATGTTTATTGAAACACGGCCAAAATTTATTTGGGCCACAGTTCAGTGTTTGTTTGAAGTAGCAAAAAGAGCATAGAAGAAAAAAAACAACAAAATTAGGAAAAGTTTAGTGTTTTTTATGTTGCTCAGAAAGTTGAAAAAATTTGTAGATTATTAGAGAAAATTAGAGAAAATATGAGAAGATTAAAAAAAGTTAAAAATTTTTAGCGTATATAAAATTGAAAAAAGTTAGGAAATATTTTTTCTTTTTCTAATTTTTGGGGTTCCAAGCGATTTCTTAGTACCCCACTTTAGTAACATGGTTTCGTCCTTAAACCAACCAAACACGTCCTAGAACAGCATGGATTTCCTTTCTTTCAAGTTTTTACACAACAATGCACATGCCTTGAATAATCATTATTACCTGGTTGAAGAATAACAAAATCTACGACAGTATCATTGAATTGTCTTAAGGAAGATGAAATTGAATGATTTAAAATTTGAAACTTGACTTTCAAGTTCAATCAAACCGCTCCCTGGTTTGTCCTTCCACCCATGGATGGCTATAACAAACCCTTTTTATTTATTTATTTATTTTTATCATTTATATAAAAATTAGTTTATATAAAGGGAGCGTTTGGATTGACAAAGTAAAATAAAATAAAATAATTTGTGGGTTCGTAATTTGTGTAATTAAATAAAAAGTATTTAATTTTTAAAAATTTTTAAAATTTTCAATAATTTTAAGTGCGCCAAACGCACCCTAAATTTATAATTACGACTGCTCTTTTGCCTTTCCCTAAATCCATCACTGTTACTCACAATTATGATTGAAGTTCAATTATTAAGAGTTTTATTTTTATTTTTATTTTTTTTGGTGTAAATTACGGTATGTATGTGATTTCTCGAGTTAAATTGATTTTGTTTTGGAATCAAATTTTTATTAGATTTGAATAACATTTTTTTCTTTAAAAGATTTTATATTTTATTTTATTTTTGTATGGTTATTGTTTTTCTCTTCCTATTATTTGTAAAGATTACTTTTTTTAGCTAAAAATTATTTTTTAGTGACTCTAACAAAAGATTATTCCATTTTTTTTTTATATTTTCTATTAAGTTAATCAACATGTTATATTTAGTCGTAACTATAAGAGATTAAGTGTTATATTTAAAATTATAAAGAGGTAAAGTGAAAAGTATGTAAAATGTACTTACAAAATCCCACAATAAATTAAATAGTTTTTAAGCTTCATTTGTTTCAATGTAAAATATTTTAGGAGAAAATATTTTTACTCATATTTTAAAAAATATTTTCTTAAACTTATGAAATACCTGTATTTCAAAAACTCCAATACAGTTGTTCATTTATCATTTTTTTTTTCAAGAGTATCATTAAGACAAATTTAAATTTGAGTAGTTAAAATTCTCTAAAATTATAAAAAAAAAATTTATAATATATTTTGTTATATTTTATATATTGAATTAGTTTTATTATAAATGTCATATTCATATGTATAACTAATAAAAATATATAGAAGTATATTTTTTTATTTTACTTATCTCATATTCATATCTCTATTTTTTATTTTTAAATTATTGTTTCCACATACATATCTGGGATTTGTATCCCACATTTATGTGTGAACTTAGGTAGCGTTTGGAGTTTCGAAAAAATTTAAAAAAATCAAAAATTGATATAAAAATGACATTTAACAAAATTTAATTAAAAGAAGTTGGAATTTTTTGAAATATTTTGGAAGGACTTGTGGCTCCACACGGAGCCTTAGTAGATAACCGGGCATACATTCAAATTTGAAACTGGGGGAGGAGAAGCCTCGGAGTGGACCACTGACTTGGGTCTCTGTCCGCTCTATTGGGCGCCCATCCTTGTATTATTTGGGTTTTGGTACCCACTTCACTTTCCTTGTTTGTTCCGTTCAGATGAGATGCTGTTTGTTTAATTTGATGCTTCCCACTGAAAAGCATCCTCAGTACTCAAATCGATTTGAGGAGCTGACATAGAAATATTATATCAGTTTCGTTACTTATAACCAAAATTATTTAATTAAAATTTAATCGTTCAAATGTATTCATATTTTTTTGAATTAAAATATTATGAATACATATGAATTGTCAAATTAAAATTTAATGGTCCCAAATTAATGTCACCGGGTTAACATTATTATGTCATGGGGTTGACATAGCCATGTTACTCTTCCCGTTTTCGATAGATTTTATAGGTGAAAGTTGATTTTGTGTTTGGCGCAGAAAATTAAAAAAAAAATATTTGATAAAAGTTGATATTTATTTATTTATTTTTTTTAGGTGAGTCAAAAGGTCCCTAGGTCTAATATTTTTAACTTAGGCTCTATATATTACCCTAATTTCTTATCATCTTCTTCCTTGTTATAGGCCGTAAATGTCAAACGTTAAATTTTGTCTCAATATAATTTTATTTTTATTTTTGATTTATCATATTTTCAAAGACAAAAATAATTTAAAGTTCACAAATCCTATCAAATATCATAATATTATTTTTGTTTTCTGAAAATAGTTTTTAGGAATTTATAAAAAAGAAAATAACAATGTTAAATAACTTTTTCTTAAATAATAAAAAATGGAGGAAATTAAATAATTTTTGACAACAATTTATATATTCCGAGGACGTTTGGAGTGTCAAAAAATTATAAAATTTGATAAAAGTTGTGAATTTGTAATTTATACAGCGAAGTAAAAAGTGAATAATTTTTAAAAATTTTAGTATTTTTTAATAATTTAATTCATAATTCGTACAGTGAGTTAAAAGTAAATAATTTTTAATAATTTTTTTTTAATATTTCAAACGGAGCCTTAGACGAGTTCCCAGTATCCTTTCGATTCAAATAATAATAATAATAGTAGTAACTTGGAAACAAAATTCGACAGCCCGTACTGACTGTGACCAACATTTAAACTTGGAAATTGATAAGCCGACAAGTGAGTTGAAAATTGATAAGCCACTGCATAAATGCACGCATTTAACTTTCTCCCATCGAATTTACCCTCAATTATTTTAGTGATCACTGTCCTTGTTGTATGTATGGACATTATTGCAAGGTACAAGAAAATCCATTTCCTCAGAATTACGTGACTGTTCCTTTGTAAGTTACACATCTTCAGGTCATGATTTATCATCCATCCGTCCATCTCATCATGAACTGAAGAAAATAATAGAAGAGTAATATGAAGTCTCTCTCTCTCTCTCTCCCCCCTTCCCCCTCGCTCTCTCTCTCTCACACGCATAAGCCAACCAAGAATAAACTCCAAGGTTTAAGCATTGGGGTAGTACAAACCTTGGCTCAGTGCTTTTGTCCCACATTGCAGCTCCAAGCCAGGCTACAAAACAAACCCACACCAAACATCCAAGTGAGATGGAGTTGAATCATCTTCCATAATTGACCAGGGATTCCAGCGTCGTTTGCCCTACGGAACAAAAAAACCTTCATGGCTTAAGGATATATATACATGGCTACCGACAAAAAAAACTTACTATATATACACATGTATAAATGAAAACGCCAAGTTATTTTTTATTTTGATTATATCCTTCATTGCATCTACAAGTTTTGTATATGTCTATATATAACAATTGTATGTTATTTTGTTCGAAGAAATAAAATTAAACAACTTATTACTTTTCATCTTTAACTATCATTTTTCCCATTATTGATTACAGAGTATTTGGTTAGTTAAAATTAATCAAAATTTATTAAATTTTACTAATTTTTTTTTGTACTTTTTTTAATCAAATTTTATCACTTATCATTTTTACATCAAATTTTTATATTTTTATTTTACTTTTTGATTAAACTTTTATCAACCAAACACCCTTTATAATTGTGTTTATATGTATATATATAATAGTGTGAACTGTTTCAATTTCCAATGCACCCCCCATACGGCCACAAGCAGCTGCCAAGATCAGCTCCAAGAAAAGAAGCACCATTTTGACTTTTGTCATCCAAACACCAATCCTATTAGACACACATTCCTACTTACCAACTCTCTACAACTTTTGAAACCAAAACATCTATATATAAACAAATAGATTAATCAACTAAGACAAGAGTAAGATTACAAAAACGGAAGTTTTCAAACTTTAAAATGATTTATTTATTTATTATAATAAAGCATAGTAGCAAAGTCCAACCATGAAGAGTGTGAGATTCTGCCACCCCAATTTAAAGTTATACAACCTCGACACTAACAAAACAACTAATAAAAAAATTAAAATAATAACAATAAATAGTTGAATTGGAACAAAGATTTCTCCAAAGCTTCTCTCCTCGGAAGAGTTCTTCTAATTAACACATTAATGATTTTCAATGTAGTGTTCAACGTCTCGACCACGCTATCTTCTTTCTATGCCATGTCCAAATTCAAACACACACAGCACGCTAATTCACATCCCACTTAGCACGCAATCTTTCTTTTTTTTTTTTTTTTTTTTTTTGTGGTAATCAAAATCAACGCACGAGATGCAGTAAACGCAGATTAATACTTTTGGTCATTGATGATAAAAGAAACAAAAATCAATTATTAGAAGGGATGACGCCAGTCAATATATATTAATGATAATAATATTGTTACTATGTACTCTTTCTAAAATTGATCAAAAGCGTTGAGAGACCGACATGTGGCGGCGCTTGAGTTGGGGAGAGACTATGGAGATGAGACCACCCAATGGGGGCCTCATCTTTGACCGATAAGTCATCTCGTCGTACGGCCGCCGATAGAACTTCAGGAACGGGAGGAATGAATCGCGAGACCTCTCCGACCGGCTGACGTGGCAGCTGTCCTTCCTGAAGAACATGGCCGGTGATTGAAGGAAGGAGGGCTTTGGGTTTGGGGTCCTTGGACAGCTGATGCTGGTGGGGTCCATTTTTTGGGTCTTTTGGGGCAACGGCGTTGATGGAAAGAAGCCCTTTCTTGGACCGTTGATGCTGCCACGCGGCGTCCTGGCAACGGGTGATGCGAAGGAGAGGGACCGAGCGTTGAGCGGGGAGATTCGAGCCGGGCCCAGGAGAGAAGGGGATGGAGCTGTGGGACCCACTTTGGAAGCTGACGTGTCGGTCAAAGTGAGGTGCCAGGGCTTGAGAGAGTCGAAGTGGTGAGAGACGGTGAAGGAGAAGCGGGAGGAAGAGCAGGACCCGATCTTGGCCGTTGATGGAACAGAGGAGGAGTCGAATCGGAGGGACGAGGCTCGCGGGTAGGTTGAGAAGTCGTTGAACTCCAGGGACTCCTCAAAGTCGAGTGATGACACCACCATAGTCAACGGTGACAGCTCAACAAATGCCCGTACACCCTGCACCGCATATAAATTAATTGCAATAAGAAAAATAAATAACAACAAATCTTACAAGCAGGGATTCAAAGAGTTGACGTAGACGCACAATTTGTACCGTTAATTTTAAATTTAAAAGTTTAAATTTATTTATGTTTGTTTTAAATTAAAATAATATAAATTTATTTAAATTATTAAATTAAAATTTAACGACTTAAATTAATGTCACAGAGCATCGCCTTTTTAACAAATAAACTTTGCAAGAGTTTTTTTTTTTTCTTTTTGGGGTAATTAACTTTGCAAGTGTTGGTAGCTAGATTAGCTACAGTGAACCCCACCACTAATTAAATTGAATTATATATGAAACCTCTATTCTATATATATATATATATCAACTTTTGAAAATAAAACTAAAACACACACACACACATACACCAACCAATGCATTATGAGCTTTGTGTGCTCATAATCAGAGTTGTTTCTTTGTTATGAATTCATTTCCGTAATTCAAATCGTTTATCTAGATAGATAAATGGCACTCGGGTAAAAAATTATATATATATTTTACTTGGGAGTGGGACCCACTCACAGCATGGTATAATTTCTACCAGGGTAGGCACGGCCACGGGCCCACTGCCGAAACAATAGTCGGGGTAAGGAAGTCAACATGGGAGTCACAGACACAGCGTCCATTGCGGGGCTCAAACAGTATAGTGTGTACAAATCTCAGCACATTAAAAATAAAAATAAAAATAAAAAAAATAATAATAATAATCAATCAATCAGTCAAATCAAAGCATATTTGAATTAGAGGGAGTTTTGGTTATTAAAGGCTTAAAAGCTCAAACATTACGTTAAGTTTATTAACTGTTTATTAAAATAATGATTTTTATTTTTTCTCCTCGGGTAGATTTCTAAAAATTGATTTTAGAATTTTCTTGTTAAATCAAAAAGTTTGCATTTTTAGGTATCATATTTCAGATTTAGATAGCTCTGTTTTTGTAACTTATAATCGAAACTGTTAATTTTAAATTTAACGGTTGAGATGTGTTGATATTTATTTTAAATTAAAATTAATAAGAATGTATTTGAAGTTCACTATCACATGACTGACGCAACTTCATAGTCGTGATTCTCACACATTACGTTTACCTTCCAAACATAAGAGAAGAGAGAGGGAGGATCAATCACAAAAGCCCTGTGAAGCCTTCCCGGGTAGTACTCAGCTATGATCTTCAGCGTTGCCAACAGCATGTTCATGAAAGATGATGCTGATCTGTAAAAGCCTGCAGAAACCTCACTCTATGTCAACAACAGCTACAAACCCAGAACACACAGAAAAAAAAAAAAAACAAAGGGTTGAATTCTGGGCTCTTTTTGGACTTCAATTGCCCCTACACACCCTGACCCGTGTATGCCTGGACCAGGACTTCTCATGGGCACTCCGGGCAATTTCTGACATGGGTCTTGGTCTCTGATAAATATAATTATATATATGTGTGTGCATGCAGAGCAGCACAATCACCATCAAAAAAACTTTATTCTCTGCATTCTTTTGTTCATATTTGATTACTCATTGATTAAAGTGATTAGGCGTGGCTTGGGAAATTAAAGAGAGAGAGAGAGACAGAATGGGGGATCAATTACAAGCCGAAAAAAGTCCCATAATGGAATGTACATTAAATGCTGCTGGTGGCCCCAACTGAGAGAAAGGCTGTTTGAGATTTGGAGAGAGAGAGAGAAAGAAAGCAGAGGGAGTTTAAATTACTTATCTACCCTTTGTTTTCAAGCCTTCATGGTGGGGTGAATGAAGGGGTAATGCAGTCATTGTGAAGAATAGACTTACTTGCATCAAAGAGGATAACAAATTGTTCTACATTCTTGGGCATGGTTTGAATGGCAACCTCCAGTGTAAACACCAGCAGCCGAGTAAACCTATAGAATTTCAACTCATTAGTATCAGAAAATGTATATACATATACATCTATATCTACATACAAGGATATATATGTATTAAAAAAAAAACTCACAGTTTCTGTGAATGGAACTTCTGGTAGTCTTGCTTAATCCGGAAAATCTGCGAGAATAATACCAAGTGATGAGCAGAGATCTTTAGTGTGCTTTTCCGGGAAAAATGAAATGGGAAAGAGAGAGACAGAGAGAGAGAGAATTACCATGACAGGCCTGGATTCTTCATCGTGGCCGGCGACGTAAGCTACACCTTCGGCGAGCTCGGCCGAGAACTCATCGGCTATCAAATGGTCTGTGCTCAAATCACCGATGTGAAACAAACTTTTAGTTCGTTCTACTTCTTTTATGTAGTATAAACTTGCTTTAACGCAAATTCAAAACCAAAAGCAAAAGCAAGATTCCAGTAAACCAAACAAAAAGAGAAGCTTGAAAGAAAAGAAACAACCAAAAAGTTGAACAACCTAAGATTCAAAATGTGGGTTTGCCAGAGGAGAAGAAGAAGTGGAAGAAGAAGAAAGTACCAGTTCCGATGCTCTCTCTCCAAGAAAGGCAAGTTCGTAGTTGCTTTGCAGCTTTCTTCATATTATCGCCTCTCGATTTCAGAAACCTCTTTACACAAGCACTGTTGCAGAACTTCTCCTGCCCAACACCATCACAAATTATAGATCCAACAGATGAAGATTATCAGAACTTATATATATAGATATATGGGTATAAATGTTTGTATGTGTATATATATATATATATACCTGTTTGAGGGTGAGAGGAGATTGTTTTCTGAGAAGGGAAAGTACAACTTCGACTCTCTCTTTGTCTTTGTTGGTCTCGTCTTTCTTCCCCATTCTCAAGAGGGTTCCCACAGACAACGACTGTGCTTGCTTGTAGGTGCAGTGAATGAGAGTGTAATCTCTCAAGAAAAACACACAGATACTAAACTTCAACTTCACGCAACCATTTAAAACTTAGGTACAAAGCAGTAGAGAGAGAGGGAGAGGGAGAGAGATTTGGGGGTGGGGGAGTTGAGTTTTGTTTTTTGAAGTGAGAGAGAAGGAGAGAGAGTTCCTCTGAATTTATAGCCGTGACGGTAGCCGTTATGTTGTGATGGCCGAGGCCTACAGTTCGCGAGTCAAAGTCATGACGGCACTAAAGTTGTCCGTAACGGAAAACGTCGGCTGGGGCAGAAAGAAAACTCAATAATTACCATAACTTTCCCTTTTTGCCCTTGTCCTTTGCATCCGACTTGGGAGTCCCAGTCCGACTCCAGAATATGAAAAGAGGGAACTATCATGAGCACGTTTTCGTCAAAATTATTTAGGAACCTTCGCTAATTTTAGATAATCTTTGTTTGCGAATTGTGCATCCCATTCTCGGTTATTAAGCATGGTCAGGTATGATATACCCTTTTGCATGTATATATTTTCCACCGACAATTTAACTTTCTACTCGTTTGGACCTAAACTTTTAGAATCCCCGATCTTAACATCAACTCTAGCGAAACAATTTGAATGTTTTATGAATAACCAAACGTGGTCTAACAAAAGAATATATACTAGGCCTAGTAAAACGATAGTATGCTAGGCCTAGTAAGGCTTGGTTTGAGAGCTACCAACTAAAAAATTAACCACTTTTTATTTTATTTGGAAGAAAAAAAAATTAACTTTTTAACTTTTGGTTGATTTGACAATTTCATCCTTAGAGGTTTAAAAAAAATTAAAATATAAAATAGTAAATTTATCATTTTAGAAAAATTAAAAAAGTTAAGTATCATTTAGTTTGTTTTTCTATTTTTTTGTTTTTTATTATCTGTTTTGAACTCATTTGTCATTTTGTATTTTTAAAAATACAAAAAATAGCTTAAAATGCATTTGGTGATTTGTGTTTTCAAATTTTATCTTAGCAAACAGAAAATCAGTTTACACATAAAATGAAAAATTGTAAAAAGTCATTTTGAACGTTTTTAATCTAAAATAAAAAAAATATCTAAATAAAAAAATAGAACAAAAAAAAGAGTATTTTTTATTTTCTTATTTTAGAATTTTGAAAACATAAAACAGAAATAAAAAAGTAAACCAATTACTATCTTAATAGCTAGTGCCTGAGCTACCAGTTACTGGTTCTGAGAACCCTACTATGGCCACGTCACATGGTGAAGTCAAAAAAAATAGCGGAAGGAGATTTTTTTTTTTTTTTTTACGCTTTTGAATCACCCATCACAACAAATATTATGGAAAAATAATTTTCAATTAACTTATTATAAAATTTTGAAAATTATTTTAACATTTAACTTTTTAATTACGACATTTAATTTTTATTATTTATCTTATAATAGTAAATAGATGCATATATTTATGTGCTCTTTAATGACTAAAAAAATAAAAATTAATAAAAAATTGGCACGTAACAAAATTTGATTAAAAAGTTAATAAAAATTAAAATTTTTGATAATTCAAATGGATTTCAAGGACTGCAGTGAAAAAATTCACTGCATGAATTGTAGTGGGTCAATAAACAGTCATGATTTGATTACATTTAATCTCATGATCTTAATTTGAAGTGATAAAATTAATTTCAAAATAAATATAAAAGTTAAATAAAATTGAATTAAAACACAATTAATGAATAATATAAAAAGACACACCACATTAAAATATAATCAAATCTTGACCGTTTATTTCACACTGCAACATTGAGACTCAATTTAAACACCCTCTTAGAAATAAATAAAAAGGACATTAATTAAGTAGGGTGGAATAAATTATAATTGCGGAACAAATACCAAATGTTCTGTTTACTATAGACATTAATTAGCCTAGAGCGTTCATGGGATATTACTATATATAACAAGTGAAAAGTTGGCCACACACACACAGCTTTTAGTGAGAATTGCAGCACAGAAGCAATGAAGTGTGGAGAGATCGAACGGAGGGGAGATTGTGATCGAATGTGGGGCCAGGAGAAGGGGACACATCAACGGACATTCTGGGATGTGAATTCGGAGTGGTGAGATGTACACTGGTAATAACTAATAAATGTTTTATCGTACATTTATGACAACAATGTATTATTTCAGTCCTCTATGCCGCCCAGTAAATGAAACACGGTGCCAATTTTGTTTGCAAATGCTTGTTTTTAGTCCTAAAATTTTGAATAAATGAATCTAAAGTTTCAATGCATCAATATTCATCTCGTCAAGTGGGACTGAGGAGTCCTAGTTTGGTAATAAGAAATTAGTTTTTGTACTTCTATTGTCTTATGTGATTTTTTCAATGATTTTTAATTATTTTTTATTGTCTTATATCATATTAATTAAAAAAATTCGAAATTGACATTAATTTAATTAATAAGTTATATTAGGAAATAAACAAATTCCTAATAATACAATCGTTGAAATTTCCCTACTTTTAAAAACTTTCACAGCCATAAAAGAGAATTTAGGCTCTCCCCTTGTCTCATGATTTTGGGGGCATTTAGAGCTCCAAAAAATTTTAAAAAATTTCAAAAACCTTCAAAAATTGACACAGTCTCAAGCACTGACGGAGCCACGTTAGGACAAGGGGGGCAAGTGACCCCCTGGATTTTTGGATGTTAAATTACAAAAATGCCCTTGACATTTTACCTTTAATTAAAAAATAAATGAATTCAAAGTTAGGTTATATTGGACTTATTTAAAAACTAAGGTAAACTCAAAATTTTTCAACATAAAAAAAATTTATAAAAATTAAATCCAAATATTTTTTCGAAATAAAATATATTGTCCTATTACACTATTCAATATTTTTGTGCATAATATCAAAAAATATGATATATAACATAATAAATTCTATAAACAATAAAAACTTAATAATAATTATATTTTTTAAGTAATGATAGATATCTTATTAAATCACAGATACTGTTAAAATAACTAGTTGAACCATTAAATTGAAAAAGTATAATCAACGGTTTAATGTTCAAAAATAATTTTATCTCTCCCTAAAAGCGACATTATTTCTCTCATACTCTTAGTCCAAAGATAACTTGTTATTCCCGTCTTAGATACTCGGTGCCCCCTGGCTGAAAATTCTGAATTCGCCCCTGGTCTCAGGCGCCCAAAAATTTCAAAAGCCATTAGAACAGATCAAAATGGTGCGTTCCAACAGATTTTGCCAGAATTTAAAAAAAGTGATCTGACATTTGTACAAAAAAGTACACAAAACTCCAAAAATTTTTAAAATCCTCCACTAAAATTTTGACACGTGTGATTTTATATAATTTTAACAATTTTATATCAAATCAAACATAAACATTCAACAATCATTACACAATAATTCTAAAATTCATTTTTGGAAATTTTTGATTTTTGTTGTAGCTCCAAACGCCCCTTTTATTTATTTATTATTTTTATTGTTATTATTTGAATAATCATAAATTGTCAAGGGTGTTTTAGGCATTCAACATGACCGGGATAACTAAGTTACTGACTTTTAACTCTCCGTGGTCTTAGCAATGAGACATTAACACACACTTGGTTTAAATAACTTCACATAATCCCATAAATTTTAGGTCAAAACTTTGATATTTGTCGCCCCCTTGTATTAAAAAAAAAAAAATCACGGTCCAAGTCCGTTTTCATCACGGCGGAGACTATTTTATTTATTTATTTATTATTATTTTTTTTGCACTAAGTGCGTTGAATATATGAGAATAAAAGAAAAAAAATTGAATTTGCAAAACATTCTCTCTAGAATCTCATTATTATTTTCCTTTTTTTTTCTCTTTATTTCAATATTAAAAAGTGATTTGAGAAAGAAAAATTACTTCTTTCGAGGTGAATATGACAACTTTCCTTATTTTTAATTTCTAAGGTCAGAAACAACCTAAAATAACATCGTTAATTATTAATAATAAAAGTATATATAAATAACATCATTAAAAAATTAAAAAAAAAAGAGGGCACATAATTCGATTTTTGGTTCAGTTTAGCATCAAAATTTAAGTTAAACCACAAATTATCAATTTGAAATATTTTAAAAACTTGGTAAAATCCTACGAAACCAAACCAAATCGAACTATTATTTTTGTTTGGTTTGACACAATTAAGGGAAAGAAAATACTCTACATATTTATACGAAGGTTGCCTTTCAGTTGGTTTTATGTATGAATCAAAGATAACATTCTCAAACAAAAATAAAACTAGAGTAATTTTTTTAAGATTTTCAGACAGCGCGAACTGTAACGAGACTCAATTGAAAATTAATTTGGATATTATGTGAAGAAATTCAATAATACATAAAGAGGAATCTCAACTTTAAAATTCATGCATTAAGGTAAAAAAAAACTCATCTTTTATATGAAAGAAATAAATTTTATTATGGGCTAATTCGAGACAACTCCTATCAAAGGTTATGCCATGTAAAGAATATCACCACACATCAGGATACTTGTGAAAAACACATTGCAAACACGTAAAAAGGTTAAAAGTGTCTATAGCCTAAATTCTAGCTTAATTTATTAAACGATTGACATATCGCATTGTACTTCACGCGCTTAGTTTATTTGTTAAAATTGAACAAATAAAAACAAGAATTGCAATATCATCGTCCGGTAATCAAAGAAAAAGTAACTGTGGGGGCTTAGGTAAATGAGTTTAGACACAAGCAAAGCCAAGTTTTAGCTGATAAATCGGACTTCCCAAAAAGCAGAATTATGTAAGCTTTATCGTGATAATTAAAATAAGATTACAAAAGTAGTTTACTTAAGTGAAAGACTTGTTTTGTTTGTCCTTATTCAAATGGGTGCTAGATTCTCTCCTAAACCTTTTCCCCCATCTCTCTCTCTCTCTCTCTCTCTCTGTCTTTCTTGCCTCTCAGTTTCTCTCTCAAAAACTATACCATAAATAAACATTTGAGAGTTGCCAACCATGTGATCAGTTGGCTTAGTTAGGAATTGGACGATGACTTTGGGGTATAATTTTTTTTTGTTTTCTTTTTTTTTTTACACACACACACACATATATAAATAGATAAATGTGTGTGCGCGAACCCCCCATGTGCCCAATTGTCCTAAAGTAGATTCATCCTTCTACCTACCAAAATGACATGTCCTTTTGATTTCAAAATTTGAACACTACCCTCCTTCCCTCCCTCACTCAGGGTGGTGCACTGCTGCTCAATTACCCAACCCCACAGCCCATCGCCCTCAGCCCAAAAAACACCAGGCACTTCTAAATGATTACAGTTTATAATGGTTAATTTAATCATTGTCTTTCAAATTCAAAATTACATATATATATATATATATATATTGCTTATCTCTCTGGCTTCTACTCTCTTGCTATGATATCATGGAAAGAGCAAAAAGGGTAATAATGAAGTCTTTCCAATAATGGGTTGCTTTCCTCTCCCCCACTATCTCATGATTAATAATGGGGCCAAACCAAACGTGCTGGCCGGGGCCGTAGTGTTTTGTAAAAAACCATGTTGATTGGGCAAGAAAATTTTATGGCTAGTCAGTCAGAGTATAGGACTTGTTTGTTTGTTTTGGCAACTCAAATTGGGAGCAGTCGAGTGGGGATCTTTGTCAATATGAATGAAAGGAGGGAATTGGGCAAAACTTCCACGTATGTGACCAATTTCCCATTTTCCTGAGGGGGGTAGTTAGGGGTGGAGTGGTCTATGTTTGAAATTTGTTTTCTAACGTTATAGAAAATGGAAACCCACTTTCAGGCTACATGATATTCTTACAAGTAGTTTGGTGGGGGCCGCCACCTTTGACTTTCCGTTATTACAAGGTATTTAATTTTTGAACAAGGAAAATGTTAGACATCAATCGCGAGTGATATGGTTGAACTATAAAATTACAATATTGCAGTTGTAAGTGATGATATAATTAAATTTGATATTTACATTGTTAATTTTTGTAAATTTCATACGAGTCTCACATAAATCAATGGATAATTTAAGTATATCAGTCATTTACACCATCATTTCTCTTTCAACAACAACAACAACATAGTATGACTTCGTTTGGTGGCAAATAAAATAAAATAAAATCTTACAAATCTCTACAAATATGAATTACGAGACAACAAATTTTAAATTTTTCACTTACTACACAAATTACAAGATATTTACTTTTATAATTTTATTTTATTTTATACACTTTTATACAATTCCAAACACACCCTATATATAAGAGATAAAATTTTCGTAAATTCAAACGTACAAATAGAATGGAATAAAATTCCAATTAATAACCTTCATATAATAAAAAAGACATTAGTTAGTGACATATATATTTTCCTTTTCATTTTTTTCCCTTATTTAATTTTTCATATAAAATGTAGTTCCCTTTAAATATATAGATTTTTTAAAGATAATTATAGCTATAATATATTTGATTTTAACCTTTTTGAAAAGAATGTAAATAGCTGAATATAGAAGTATTTATTTACCATAATAATTTACTAGAATTAATTACCAAAATGGTGTGGTAAATTAGTAATGATATTTTTAAAATTAAAAAATTTTAATAGAAATTTGCATTTAAAGTGATAAGCACATAAAGTGTTTATGTTATTTTTAATAATTTTTTTTAATAGTATAAAACTACTTAACTGAAAGTAATATATATATATATATATATATATCACGTTCAACAATTATTGCATTAGAGCATATATTAAAGCTACCTTAAACCTTCTTTCCACTGTTGGTTTCAAATTTATTAGTTTTTGATCCAGCCTGTCATGCATTAGAAGAAAAGCAGCAAAGGTGGTGGGTGACGTGTACGTACACTTAAACGTTGGATAAAGGCCGCTGAGGTGTCAATTGGACTTTGGTCATGACACAACTAAACACCTTTGCATCTTCCAAGCAACCGTTACAAAAAGACACACACATATATACAAACAAGTATAAATATATATATATATATATATATATATCCATATATATGTTTATCAATGATTCATAACTCTTCAAATTTGTAGCAACGTGTTCATCCAAACAACTCATGGAATTGGATTCTATGAAGTTCTTTCTCACATACTTTCTTGACCCCATGGCTAGAAAAAAAAAGTTTGACGTACACATTGCACATATATCATTTTGATGTGTCATGAAATCTCAGGTGTCCAAAGAGAGATCTTGTAAACACTGCAATTTGGGCAAGATATAGTGGTACAAAGATACAGAGGATCAAAAGAATGTGATTGCATATCCCTTGAATAGACAACCCAATGCACTCCAAGACATTCTTCCTACCCAAAACAACTTAAAAAGTTGTGATTTGATTTTTCTTTTAGGTTTAAATTAGCTATATATATGTATAGTTACTTTTTTTTTTCATATTATTCAATAAAACCAATGATATAACTGCTGATTTCTTTGGTTGAAAAATACATATCTAAAGTTTTTAAACTCATTTCTAAAACTCAATTCAATTCAACTCAACTCAACCAAACTCAACTCAAGAAAGTCTTAATCTTAAACTAACTAGAGTCAATCACATGAATCCTCTCTTTTTTCATTCATTTTTGTCATCTATTTTATTTTCTAATAGATTATATGAAACTATGGGTGAGTTTGGAGTAAGATAAAGTGAGATAAATTGAGATAAATTGAGAATTCGTAATGCGTGCAGTGAAAAAAAAAGTTGATGTGATATAAAATTAACAGAGATTTATAGAGATTTTTAAAATTTGTTTGTAAACCAAACTCACCCTATGTCTTTTCTTATATCATATCTTCTTAGTGCATATGTATTATGCAAGTTCAAAAATAGCCATCCTTGTGTGCTTATAGAAAAAGATAAAATACAATAGTGTGTGATTATTTTTAAATCTCATATATATTTTGTTATTCTAGCTATTTATATCATAATCGTGAATCTTGTACAATATTGAACGGTACATATCGTATAAAGTTTAAAAACAATACCTAACTCTGTGTATTCCGTACTGTAATTTCTATCGGACAATATTGGATACTATTAAAAATTTTTAAAATTTTTGTATTTTATCTTGAATTATTTTTATTTGTATCTAAACTTTATAAAATTAAGAATGACAAATAAAACTTTTTTTTCCACCACCGTTGGCTTGATTCAGTGGAGCAGGGGTCGAACTTAAGATTTGGGTGATCTACTCAGGTTGCGAGTTTGAATCCCTTCCTAAGTAAGCCAGATAATTAAGTAGGGGACCGTGGTGGTGGAATGCGCAAATCTCCCCAAGGGTTTGTAGTTTGGTGGGTCCAAAGGGCCCAGCAGGTGATTTCTCCCGCCACAAAAAAAAAAAAAAAAAAAAAAAAAAAAACTTTTTTTTCCTTCCCATTTCTTATCCAACAATTCATAAAGAACCTTTTTTTTTATTTGGCTATTACTACTATAAAATGTAGGGTATGGTGAATTTGTTACGTCAATTGATATTAACACGATATTTATAAATTAAATTTTATAATTATTTAAATGATATATAAAACATTTAAAGTTGATATATATTTTTTTATAAATATATAATTTTATAACAATAAATCTAAAATGGTACCCGGAAATGTACCAATATTGATATGTACTCGACCAATAACAAAATCGATATATTGTTCGGTATGATATTCACAACTATAGTTTATAGGACTACAAACAAATTAATTGTTTAATAATTCGCTTGTAAATGAGATCGTTTATTTTTATTTAATGAACCAAATGAATAAACTCGAACATATTTTTCAAACTCAATAAATAAATGAGTCAAGCTCAAATAAAAACAAGTTTTGATAAGGCTTATGAGCAAACTCATTTATCGTTCATATACTCGCATATAACTCGCGAACAATCTCGTTTAAATATTCATAAATAAACTTGTTTATATAACTTGTGAATAATCTCATTTAATCGTTAATGAACAAGTTTACGAAAACTATTCTTTACTATTTACAAAAAATGTTAAAAAATTAAATATCAAACATGTTAATTTAAAACTTGTTTCCTAAGTTAAAAAAAATAGCTTGTTTTTTTATTATTTGTTAAATTTATGCATTAACAAGAATGCAAGCAAAATTGTTAAAAAACTTATAAGTAAGCTCAATAAAAAAAACTCGTAAATAAAACTTCGCAAGTGAACTCAACAAAAGTTCGTGAGTAAGCTCATTTATTATAAATCAAACTCAAACTTGCATGTAAACTAACAAGTCAAACTTAAATGCACAATTTTGAAGCTCGGATTGAGTTGGGTCTTGCCAAATACCTTAACCAATAAGTTTGAATAGAAGATTTCAATTTCTACAAAAGATCGAATCAAAATTAGCTCACTAAAGACTTTAAAAAATAAATTTAAATACTCCAATACTCAGTCTGATTCATTTACAACCTAATTATTTATAGATAACGTAATTATATAATTTCTATCATTCATATGAGTAAATCCTAAGCATACAAACGACTAAATCCACATGTGTTAATTATGAGTTACACAACTGTGTGCTTTCAGTCATTTACATAAAGAATAAATTACACCGAGACCCCATTAACATTTGAGTTATTACACTTAGACCACTTCAACATGTAAAATTAACAAATAATCCTTTATTTTGAAATATTGCTCACCCCACCCCTCCATTAGATTCGCTGTTGACACCGTTAATATTTTAATGAAAAGATTATTATACCTCTGATCTATTATTTTTTATTTTTCTCTCAATGCACAACTCAAAATCACTCTCTTCTCACATTTTTATTTCATTAAAATTATAGTAATTTATTTTATTGAACTTAAAATAATAATTAATGACTAAAATAATTTATTTTTTAAATTAAAATATTTATTAATAACTAATAATTATGTATTAAAATAATTTATTTTAGTAAAATTAAAATTAATAATAATTACATATTAAAATATTTATTTTTTAAAAAATAATAATTAATAATAAGTACATATTAAAATATTTATTTTACTAAAATTAAAACTACTATTAAAATGATAATTATTAACATGGTTTAATTTACTAAAACATTTTATTAAATTATATTCATTTTGATAAATCTAATAATAATTTATTATTAAATTATGTTATTTACTAATATATTTTATTAAAACTAATTATTATTAAAAATAAATATTTTATAACATCAAATTAATTGATTTAAATATATTATATTAAATTAATTAATCAAACAAATTTTAAATATATTTTATTGAATTCAATTAATTTTATATTTTTTAATAAAATTATATATTTTATTTAAATAAAATCAATTACTATAAATAAAATTACATAATCAAACATATTTTTTGTTTTTATTTTAGAGATAACTGAAATTAAAACAATTAAATAAAAAAATACCCAAAACACTTGGCAAAAAATAAAACAAAATAAAATAACATTCTAGGGTTCTTCCGGTTCTGGGCATGGCGTCTGCAATGAGAACCCGTCCATACACTGCGGGACCTCGCCAGGATATGTTCTCCTTCCCTTTTCGTCATCATCATTTGAATTTCAATTTCACTATTAAAATTGTATAATTCCATCATCCATTGCAGCTATCACAAGCATGATTCGGAAATAGCAAACTAAAAAAACTAAAAAACTCATCAGTTTCATCCCCTAGGGCTCCATTACATACACAGAGTTACATGTGTATAAATATATATATATATATATATATATATTGTAGGACATGGGAAAACCAGATCAAATTCAACAAAAATACAGGTGAAACACATCAATATATGAATACTTATAGACATACATGCCCAAGTCTCGACCTCCATGGCTGATGTTTTTTTCAGTTGATTTTCAATCCCAAATCGCAGTGATAGTTAGTGCCTCTGTTCAAGTGAGTATCAAGTATCTATTTCCCAACCAATCGATGGGTTTCAAACACATGATTGCTACTATAAAGGTCGTCTCCACCGCTGGTGCTTTCACCAGCGCCGTCCAGCCCACTTATCACTCTCTCTGCAGAAACCTAATATTTCAAAAGAAAGAGTAATTATAAGTTTTAAATGTGAAGGAAGTTTAAGTATAATTACCCAAATGTTAAGAAGACGTAACTGTAATTTACCCTCAGATAAAAAGGGCGAGGTGATAGTAGATAACAATTCCTAAGTATTTAAGGTGGTATTTGATTTACTCTTCTGTTTTTTATTTCTTGTTTTTATTTTATGCGTTAAAAATTTCAAAACGAGTAAATAGAAAATGCTCTATTTTCCTTATTTTAGGATTTCTTTTATATTTTTGTTAAAAAACACTCAAAATGACTTTTTATCATTTTTTATTTCATATGTAAACTTATTTTTAGTTTTCGAAAATAAATTTTAAAAACACAAATAATCAAATAAATTTTGAGTCATTTTTCTTATTTTCAAAATTATAAAATGAAAAATAAGTTTAAAATAAAAAATAAGAAACAAAAAATAAAAAAATAAACAAAATGACGTCTAAACACAGTGATCACAAGGAAAAAATAATGATAAATTCTTCAGTTTTCTATACCTCACAGGCAAAAGCCTAAACCAAACGAAATGAACCATCTTTGATTAATTACGGCACTGGTGGGGCTTAGAACATTGTCATCAAACCCAATAGGATGTTACAGGTGAGTTTGGTTTGTAAATAAACTTTAAAAGTTTTTATAAATTTCTATTAATTTTATATCACATCAATTTTTTTCTTTTATTACACGTATTATGAATTCTTAATTTATCTCACTTTATCTTACTCTAAACTCATCCTAGGTGGAAAAAGTTCACTAATTAAATTTACACAAAATAGTATTTTAACTTTTAACAACAATATTATTTTATTTTTTAAACTCAGAAATCATCTTATTTTAAATACACTTTATAACGTGAGACTAATTGGATACACACGAAATAAAAATAAACAAATAAAACAGTAATAGTACTTAAAAAATGGGGAATTGTTTACCTTTACTAACTAAATGCGGGCCACATTGATAATGTTAGGTGAAGAGAAATTTTCAATACTTTAATATAATAATAATAATAATAATAATAACCACGACGACGTGGCTAAAGTTGAGCCAAGCTCAATTAATAGGTCATTTCTGCATAATTAAATAAAATTAAAAAAAGTTTTTTTTTTGGACTTATAATCACTTGAAAAATATTTTATTTTTGCTTTTAATAATTTTTAAATATATTATTCACGTTCAAAAAATAATAATAAACAACACAAACACTACGTACGAATATATTAAAAAAAAAAAGCCAGCAGTTGTCATATTTTCGCCCCTTTTATTTTCGTTATATTTTCTAGAAGACGTCTATGCAATCATCAAAGAATATGCCCACGATGACCTTTAGTCGATTAATTTGCCAATACGTCAATTTCAAATATCGACTTGTAATTTCTTCCTTTCCTTTTTAAGCCTCTCGGTGTTGAAGCCTCTCGGTGTTACATCCATCAACTTTGATACTGAAGTTTAATCTCCTCCACAACGCATATATGTCAACCACTAATATTTGAAATTTAAATCTTTTTTTCTTTTCTTTTCTTTTTTTTTTCTCTGAAGAAATTTATTTCGTGCATTCTGCACGCCCTTCAAAATACAAGAAAAATTAAGGGTTTATTTGGTTTATTTTTCTATTTTTTGTTTTTTATTTTCTGTTTTAAACTCATTTTCTATTCTACGCTTTTGAAAACATGGAAAAAGCTCAAAATGTATTTGATTATTTATATTTTTTAAATTTATTTTAAAAAACATAAAATGAGCTTATACATAAAATGAAAAATGACAAAAAATCGTTTTGAACGTTTTTAATCCAAAATAAGAAAATTTTCAAAATAATAAAAACAGAACATTTTTTATTTTTTTATTTTGATATTTTTAAAACATAAAATAAAAATAAAAAACAGAAAATAGAAAAATAAACTAAATACCATCTAAGTCTTTTAATAGAGGGCACTGCAGTTTCCAAATTTGGGTATTTCTTTGAAATTTTCAACTAACAATTTGGACTATTTTGATGAAAGTTGACAACTACGTGGGGATATGTATAAAGCTGGATAGTGGTTTTGTTTTTCCCTCTTCTTCTATTCTAGGTAAAAATTTTACGGATGTTCCCAAATTCTTCTTAATCTTGTCATTAGATTATACTTCCCCAAATATATATGTATGTATGTCTATATGTGCATCATAATGAGAATTCAGCTTTTGAAGTTCAGTTTGGGATTACGGGGCCGACAAGTGACAATAAATTTGAGATCGTTGAATTAAAATCCAACGAATTAAAAATATATAAATATGCTTAAATAGTTAGATTTTAATCCAACAATCTCGAATTTACTGTCCCTGACCTAATATCAATTTCAATGCCAGTCTCCATATTTACAAAATTTACAATCAAATCCTCAACTAGTGAGAGTCAACTTTTTCATATATATATATATATATATATATATATATATATATATATATATTCCCTCTTTTAAGTGGGAATTTATATTTTTCATATTTGGCCAGAGCTCGAGGAGAATGGAGTGATTTATACAGTACACAAATGTCAGTGAACATCAAGAAGAATATACATACATTTTTTTTTTCTCCAAAGGCTACAATTACAACTACAAAACAAGTTCGCTTTGCAGTCACATCTTTTTACCATGTGCCCCCCAGCCTTCTAAGGAGTTACCTTAAAAATGAGGACATATTTTCACACAGGGCAAGCAATCACACAGGGCAAGCAATGACTTGATACTGTCACAGGGAGAGACCCCACTGGTACAGCTGGACCAACAGGAGATGGATGCTTGTAGTTGACTTCTCAAGGGAGGATTGTTTTCTTGAAACACAAGACGTGTCCCAAAAATGGAAAAGAAACACCACAAAATGGGTGCCAATCTCAAAACTTGAACTTTGAATGAACACCCAATGTGTAATATTAACTTCAGTCAGAAGATACATACATACATATGTGCACATGAATGTAAGTATGTACATGTTTGTAAGGAAAGTACAAGGCCTTGTGGAAGTGTGAGAAGAACTGGTGATTGGTAGGGTGGCTACTTCTGCTACAAGAGGAAAAGGTGTGACAAGGACATAACACCAAGAGGAAATGTGATATGCATGATTGGCCTGCAAGGGAATTTAGAAATGTTCTTAAAAAACAGCGACCTAAACTTCACCCTTGTCTAAGCAAACCAGCAGGTTCTCTCTCTCTCTCTCTTACCCTCCTCTCTCTCTTATTTCTTCACTCACTCTTTCTCACCTATCATGAGCCACACCCACACCTCTTCTTCTCCAAATGGGATGGCTGCAGTCCCTCTTCTCTCCATTGAAGAAGCTCTGGGTTCGCCTGCACTCCTCAGCTCACCGAAAGAGTATGTGCTCAACTCAATGATTCCAATAACTCAAAATTTTTCCTACATACTCTGTTCCTCTACATTCATGTTTTGCCATCATCCACAACCATATAGTTCTCATTAAGCTAGTCTATTTGTCGTCTAAAATATTTCCTATCCTTTCTCTTCCTCGAAATTCATGTTTTGCCAGCATGCATAGGCATATGATTCTTCTCCTTGAGATAATCTAATTGTCTACGTTTTCTCTGAACATAATTTGCCTACAAAGAAGTTTACACATTAACCAAATCTCTCTCTCTCTCTCTCTCTCTCTCTCTCATATACATGTGCCTACAATAGCAGTTTTACTATTTCCGACACCAATCACCATATTCAGCTTTATACAGTTCATTAGTTCATCTTCTCATATCTAACTGCATTTTACTGCTCATTTATTAGGGAGCGGGATATACATTCTATACGATGATGTCAAATCCTGCCCCTGTGAAGACGTGCATGTGCTGTGGTCGATACTGGTGGAGTCGCATGCGCCTTCTTTGCCGTCGACAAAGTGAATGCATTTATACAAACAAGGTTACAAGAGCAGAGGGTGAGAATTATTTCAGAGCCATGTACATAAGTCACATATGAAATGTTCTTAATTGGTATAAGTTTTGTTTTTCCCCTTTTCATTTCCACTTCTTAAAACTTAAACTTGCCCACGAGTGCACTCTACTCTGGAGCATGTATTTCTAAGTTATGGAAAAATACCGTATGCTCATTCCCCAAGAAAAGAAAAGAAGAAAAAAAAAAGGAAAAAGAAAATCATCAAAAGGTGCCAGCATGCTTGCAGTTGTTTAAGGAGTATCTAAACATGCATATTCTCAGGCCGATTATGACTTCTGGGAAGAATGAATTAAATTGAAGGATGTATATTATATGCTTCCTATTGTATAACAGTATCTGAACAGTGAAATATATATATGCTCAGGCTAAATATGATTGCTAGAATGAATGAAGTATATTCAAGGAACAAAAATATACAAATATATGTATAAACTTCCTATTGTAAGATTTTCCATGACCTACATTTCCTCCAGTTGAAAGGAAACAATCAGTAGATTGTAAAAGGCAATCCCCTTCTATTTGGCTTCTTCTTGTTGCTTTGTCTGTTTCCAGCCGTTGAGGTGGCAGAAACATGTTGAGGAGGTTGACTTATGAAAACTATGGAATGGATGGGACAACAACCTACATGGTTCTCTATTCATCTCCAAAGTCTTAAAACTAATATAAACATTTAAGCAATCCTAATGGTTATATTCCTTGAAAGCTAATGCGTTTGTAATGAAAAGCAACAGAAAGGAAAAATAAAAATAAAAAAAGACTATCATAATTTACAACGAAAATCATCCCTCATGAGATTACAGTCTTAGAAGACCATCCAGCCCAGTTCTAATTACAAGACTATTTTCCTGTGCGTTATAAGTTAGGCGAAGATTGCCCTATGACACTAAGAGGAACAGGAATATTGCTAACAGAGGCAAAACTGATCTCCCCGTTGTTCAGATTTTATCAGATTTATGTACCACCTAAAAGGGATGAGAAGGATAGTCCGGAAAACTTGATAACGACAGTTACAACATGTCCGTTTCTATTGACCAAGCAAATAATCAATTCTATTGTTTACCAAGCAAAGAATGTATTGGTGGTACTCCTTTATCATCATTGGTAGTTCACCAATTTTAGGTCCCTTTTTTCTATTTTATTTTTTGTTGCAACTCGCAAGCACAGGCTATTTCATACATGAAACTTGTGTTTTCTAAAAAATTTTAATTTCTCTCTCCACTATTGAGTATTGAGGATCTTAAGTATGACACGAAAAATGCCATTATCTACAACTGAAGAAGATCAAATATAGAGTTTTCCCAACTGCTATGGCAAAGACATTTTTTCCATTCTTAGGAATTCCACATGTATATCTTGTCAACTCAAATAAGTTAGTTTCATCAGTCGTGGACTTATTAGCAGGAGCAAATCTAGCATCAATCCACATGAGTACATAAATACGCGTCAACGTAGCTTATCTCTCACTTCAACAACCCTTTGAGAAAAATGCGGCAGAAGGAAGGAATAAGAACAACAGACACGGGAAACTGTTCATAACATTCATTATTGACAAATAAAACATTAATATTGAAGGAATGAGTGTTTCCCACTGAATGAAATATAAGGTTCATAAATGCTTTATAATTGCTCTTTATGGAAAATAAGTGCTGCAATCCGAAATCTCACAATTTCATGAGAAGGGAAATGGTGCAGCCAAATGCAAGAGAAATCCAAGGAACAACTTTAACATAGCTCGGATAGAAAATCCCTTTTCAGTTTAAATGCATAGATCCTGCAAAAGACAGCATTTACATCCACAAAGAACAGTATGAATATCAGGTATCATCGAAGAAAGGAATGAATTTTACATGGACACCTGACATGTTGAAAGTTTAAGTGATAGACAACAGGTTTACTGGTTACTGGATATGAGATACGGGTCCATCATCCTATTGTTGGAGATATACTAGGGTGTTTGAGAAAGCTGTTAGTTTACTTCTTTTAGCATGGATAAATTTAGGGAAGAAAACCAATGCCTGAAGGGCTGAAACTAAAAGTGTTCAAAGATAAACAAACAGAAATATGCAACTGTGATTTATCTACGGGCAATAGAAACTCAAAAAACAAAAGACCAACACACTGACACACCAAAGAGTGAATAATAATAATAAAGAAATATTCTTGTCATCGACATGTCAAAAATTTATTTGTTTAAAGAATATAAAGCTCCATCTACCACAAAATCTAGAAGTACATAGAAATAAGGAAATATCATTGTTTATCTCCAAGTATCCTTATAAGAAAGTCAATGATGCGGATTATTTACCTAAAAAGGGAACCGCTCCATTATAATTTTCAAGTAGAAAAGCCTGCAGCGACACCTGGCAGCCATTCTTTGAAGTATTCGTTGCAGTCTATCTCTGCAGGAGATAGGCCACCAAGAGGAGTGACAGTTATCTGAAAGGAAAGACAACTATGTTAATTACGGGCTGCAGAGTTCAGATCGGTTTCACAAAGTAAAAAGTATTACTTACATATCCTTCCTGAAGGTAGCGGTAGTCTACATCGTCGTCTTCAACAATGGCTCCCCTTACCTAAAGGATCACCAAAAAAAGAGCTTTTTGTTAAAATTTTAATAAATAAAACAATGAATTTTAAACAAGCAAAATGGAGAGGAATCTGTACTTTCCAGCGAGGGTCTTCCCATGAGTCGCAACAATGCCTCATTTATTCCCAAGTGACCGATATCTTTAATAACAGTAACAATAACAATTAAAAAAAGAAACACAGATGGGAAAGAAAGAGACCCACTTCTCTCTTGAACAAAAGATGCTCTTGTGGCATAGTTGAGGCATCCATTTCTGTGCTTGTTAATGAATTCGTATCCATGGTCATTGTTGACAACATTTTTCCTCCTTGTTCTTCAGAAGTAACTTGCCTCCACCCCAATTTGATAATACCTTTTCCCTGCTTGGTCAACTTATATCCCTGTTGGGCAACCGGGAACAACATTTCAGCCGCAACTCAAAATCCAGGATGCTCCTCAAAATGAATTGCAGTTTTTACTTTTACAATGATAATATCATTAAAAACCAAAACAAAAAAATCATTTTTTTTATAAATGAAGAATTTTATTAAAGAACAAAGGAATCAAAAGACAAGGGCATCAAAAGAATGCCTAACACAAAACCCACCCATATCAATAAAATGAACCCTCAACAAGGCTCACAAAAGAGTCTATGTCCGAATCTATAGCCCCTTTATCACAACTACACAATTGTAACAAAAAGCTACACCTAATTCTGTAAGAAAGGGTGCATGCATATAATGTGAACCAAAAATGATGATGAAAATTATGAAATGAGTTCAAACTTCTAATATAATCCTCACATTTGTAACCCCAAGGGGTAGTCTAGGGGCTGAGTGGGTACTGTTACTCCTTGAGAGCCACCCTAGGGGCGAAAACCCCGCTTTACCCAGCTATGCAAGTGGGGGTTACTACATGCCCCCAGAGTTTACACCTTATATATAAGGCAAAGCTCTAATGGAGGTGATTCCTGGGTTACCCAAAAGAAAATATATTATCCTCACAATTGTGTAAGGTTTGAAACTTACGTCAAATGAAATATATATCCTATTCACTTTCTAATTATGTTGTACGCAGATAGGCAAGAGATGCAAAAGCCTCAGTACAGCCACAAATACGGACAAGACACAGAAGTGCAGACTAACATTTTTTAGAAATATGATATGCACACACTAATGCACATCTATAAACAAAAGATGTAGGCCTCATTTTGCCAGAAGAGCTCCGCATAAAAATAATAATAAAAAAATTAAATAAATTAAATAAAATTTTGGTTCAACCCATAAGCTCAGGGAATTAATATGCTGCCTCAATGAACATGTCAAAATTTCCCTGAATCTTTTTATTATGATTCTGAATAAATTGATGCAACAAGGACATCCACAAGCCAGTCTGAGATTCACCTTATGTTTTGCGACATTTGTTGGCAGATCTACATTCAGGAAACATCTTTGAGGGTACGTTTTCTTTTTTATCCCGACCAATATAGCATTTATGATGGGTAAGCAAGCCTCAGCAGACAAAGTGTAATCATCAATATTGCTTGTACCTCCTACCCTAAAAATCCATCACCGAAACTAATCAATAAAAAAATTACAAATCATCAATCAAGAGAATGTACTAATTTGTGCAAGATAACCACGAGGTCCACAACTATATTGACAAGAAAAGGAAGTATATGCACCAACTTTATGTGCCATTTTTTCTTGATGCATCCATTATACTACGTCATAACTTAGTCTAAAATTTATCCGAAGTGCAAAACCCTGTGTTGTGTCATTGTGTGGCAACCATTTGCATGCTCAAAGACGCCACTAATATCTGCTTGGATCTTCAGTTTCCCTATGTTCTACGGTCATTTTATTAATCTTTTGTTGGGACAAATACCAAAAAAGCACCAAAGGAGGTGGACACACAACATACCTAAAGAATGAGGACTAGCACAATAAAAATTAGAGTTCCACAAACATTAAACCAAAGAAAGGCACCTTGAAGGGATCTTTGGTATGCCTAGTTGTCTCCTGAGGGAACCGAAAGGCCCCTCTCCCCTCAACACCCCATAAGAAGAGCAGAACTAAAACTTTCCCCTATTCAAGGCTACTCATCTCATGATCGGTTATCACTCTCTAATAGCATCACTGTTCACCGCTTCTCTGAAATGTTCCACAATGCTAATAAGAAAAGGCAATAATATAAAATTATATTAAGTAGAGCAAATAAAGGTTTAGGGTACTCCATATCCGGAAAAAATCTGCATAAGGCCTCCAATATGCTTCTAAGAAACCGACCATAATCAACGATCCTCTCAAGGAATGTCTACATAGTTTCTGACATAAATACTTGGTCTGAGCCCCAGGTAGCAATATTAGATAAGACATGATAACACGACTCAAAAAAGTACAAATAAAATCAAGATAATATCCCTCAATGATTTGTTACTTGATTAACGCTCCAATTTAGGGATATATGTTGCTTATCCTTATCTTATTTTTTGTTATTTCTTTGCCTATATGAAGGCACCTTTTACGTCTTGTAATCATTAGTTTTTAATAATATAATTTCTTTCTTCTCTCTCTATTTTCTGCATTTTTGAATTCTAACAATAAATATAGCTAATAAAAATATAGGTAAATTATATTTTTTTGCCGTATAATTACCGTATCCTGTGTCCAAACCCGTGATGTGGCAATATTACCATATCCTGTGTCCAAACCCGTGACGTGCCAATATCCATATCAATGCTTCTTTACTTTTATCATTCCACCAAAATACATATAAATGTATTATATTATTAAATTTAATCATATATGAGTCTTACTTGGGTCAGATCTACATGGAATTGAGTTTGGTCCAATTGTAACCAAAATATTCAATTCAATGGATATATGGCAGCATCATATAGTTTTATTTGATCAAAGTTGGATATGATTTGGATCATGTGATTGGACGTACTGACAGCCCTAATCTCTCAAGAAATGTTGCCCGTGCAGGCCCAAGCATGACACTATTACTGAGTCTCTCCACTTTAAACTACAGGCAAACTTCAGAAAGAACACTCAAATAGCAACAGTATTTCCAAGTGTCAAATTCAACTTGTGACCCAACTTCGACTAGGTTTAGAAGGTAGCATCAGATATATCCACAACTGTTTTCTATATAGCATACTCCCTTCTTTGGTAAATGCAACCCAACAGACCATCTATAAAGTATATACCTTGGCAACAACACATCTCCAATTATATTAATGGAAGTAACCAATACAAAATATGGTAGTCTTTCAGCATCCCAATCTTATAAAGATAACTCTCCATCACCAACACCAAAATTGGAAATTTTCTGAATAAATGATAAACAATAATCCCAACTTTGATGAAGACAACATGGAGTTTGCTTAAGCCAGCGTGAACTTGACTTAGAAGAAAGAAGAAATAGACAAAAGAATGTAAAAAAACTGTTAATTTTCATTTTTACTTATTTGATCCAGTCCCTAACCAATAGCCAGACAGTCTAAATAATTTCTATATATTTCTCAGTCTTAAACACCAGAAACAGCTATACAAACAAAAAGAAGGTTCAGCTAAATACCAACAAGAGGAACAACTTTGACCATTGACTGAATTACATAACAAAAAATATATGTCAGTGAAAAGAGTTAATATTGATTATGGAGAATTCATCTTTAATCAATATAAGACAGATTGTGCAGACGCTCAATTTCCCATTGTATAATTGTATTGGTTTACAAACCCTTTCTCACGAATTAAATTGCATGAGTGTAAAAAAGTATACATACCAATTATATGATAAAGAAAGAGAAGGTACACTATTAAAGAAGGCCTCCCGAGCACCAGCTACTGTCCCTGAGTAAACACTGCAAGTCCAATGAGATCCAATCAGTGCGGCAACAAACATAAGCAAGCAGGGTATATGTCAAGAGAATTAGGTTTTGACAAAATGACTTGACATTTTGTCTATGTTTGAATTCATACCGATGAGGACAACTATACATACTAAAAGACGCCTATACTATGTGTGTATCTGCACGAATATATGTTACTGGTATATAATACAGTATGAAGAACCGACAAAAGAGTAGTTGGGTAGTTGGCAAAGGGAAACTCCAATAGCTGCAATGTGACAATAAAAGTTGAGAATTTTTTTCCCTCAGAATGGGGATTTTGGACTACATACAAAACTAAAATTACTTAAAAAAAAAAAAATCCCATACCATTTGAAGGTAAAAATGACACGACCAAACTGTTTAGTGCCACTGTTTAATAACACCCCTAGAATACAATATATCTTATATATTCCATTCTTGCATAATTTTGTTTAAAGAAAATTCAGGGAGGTTTTCATTGCACTAATTCCAAACAGGAACTTTGAATTCCTAGAAACCCAAGATATGAACAAGACATCTAATCACAGATAAGCAAAGGAAATAGAAAGGAGAAGATACTAACATGTGATAACCGCAGTTGCTACCCATGTTAATGCCGCTGATGACCTGTAACCAGAAGTTAAAAATAAGTTAAAACTCAACAAAAATCAAAACAAGTTTTTCACCACAATTTAGAGATAAGGCCGTTTCTTAATAACAAGGACACGGCCACAGGAGTAATGCATACAATAGAAGAGAGCAGTTAAAAATAATGGCACCTGAAAGCAATAAAGTATAAAATTAATGGCAGAGTATTTATTGCAATCTCACTTGATTTCATGGCAGACATACATCTAAGTTCAGATACCTGACAAACTAGAAAATGCTATAAAAGAGTAACCATTTTTTCCTTTTTCGGTTAAACCCAGACAGACAGACACAAAGCTAAGTAACCATTTGAAGAGTAACCAGGTTAGGCATGCACCAATGAATAAGTGGAACCATGAAGAAAATAGATAATTAAGTTTCAAGAATAGCCTCTACTAATGCAGTCATTAGCATCTTCATATAACAGACAAAGCAAAGGAGCAACCAGATCAGGAGTTGAAGGGAAGAGTGATTTGGAGATTCCCAAAGAAGTACAATCCGCTGGGGTTCCTGCAAATATATCTGATATTAATGCATAGAAAATGGAGTGTTAAAAAAGCAATCTAGGAAAAACATAACTGAAATCAAAGAAAAAGATTAGAGATTTTTGCATGGAGAGGCAGATCAGAGAAAAAATGTTTACAATTTTTTTTTTTTAATAAATTGGTAATAGAAAGCAGACATTTGATGCAATAATTGAAGTTATAAGCTTTGAGTTGAACAATGATTTTGAGAAAACACAAACCATCTGTCTTCTTTGGTCAAAATGTTTACTGTATTACAGTATTATTAGGCTCAATGGTTCATGGTCCATCTATTTGGCCAATCTTAGCATTATCGACTAAACAGTTACAGTATTATTACATTTAACTTATTAGGCTCAATGGTTAATGGTCCATCTATTTGGCCCAAGGCCCCAATCTTAGCATCATTGACCAAAGAGTAAAAGTGAAAATGCTCAACATTAGGTCCAGCCTAAGACGTACAAACACTTCTAGGATGATGTCATATCCATTTCATGCTCATGTCAAATATTGACACTCATCAGGCACTCTTTTGACAAATGTTGGATACTAGTCTTAAATATGCCTTATAATTTTGAATTTTTTTAAGAAATGAAAAACTGGGGACAAGTGTCTATCCCTTAGACACACCTAAAACATATTGTTTGTAACTTTGAATAAAATTTTTGAAATTAAATAATCACATGAAAACGACCTGAATTTCTAATTTGTTTATCGATATAGATATAAATAAAAAATAATTATTTTTCATGCACATATACAACAATATATATATATATATATTTGACATGTCATTTCTTGATATTTTTGGAAGTTAACATATCAGCAAGTGTCTATGTCATGTCAACTCCATGCCTCATATCCATTTTACTTCTGATAGATACAAGTAAATTTATGGAAAAAGGCAGCAAGAGATACCACCCAATTACAAAGCAAGGACAAAGCAAAAATAGGCCTTTTCATCCAAATTCTTGACAAAGGATAGGTAATAATATAATCCAGATTTATATGCCTGAACTCCACATATACAAAGTAGACAAAAGAACTCATTTCAACCTATATAATGAAAATTTGGTATCTTCAAAAGTTATCCTCTTTCTTTCACTCCAAATGAGCCAACATAAGCAAAAAGGTGTTATCCTCCAAACTTTCCTCTTCCCTTTAGTAATCAGACTTCCAACCATATTTCAAAATTACATCTCTCTTCCCCTTTTTTTTTGTGGGGGGGGGGGGGGTGCTTAATGCTTGCCAAAACACGATAGAATCAAATCCCATAATTCTTGAGAGGTTTTTCTATCTTTCTCAATCCATGCCTCGCATCCATATCAAACTCTTGGTGCTTCTTAGCAGGGTCAAGGTCTTCTAAAAGAACTCAAAATCCACAATCGACAAAAGTGCAGCCTTCTGTATCAATCATTTTTGTTTGTGTTAGGTGAATCCATTCACTTGATGCCTCTACACTACTAATGTGCATACTTTCTTTTCATACCCTTAATACCAAATGGTAGGTAGCAAATTTGGATCAACCTTCAAGGCACAAAAAAAATATTTGTACAAAGTATATATATACCTTCTGTCCTACATGACTTCTGATGTCAGTACTTGTATGGAAGGAAACAAAACAACAAAGCAGAAGGTGGGAGGAGAAAGACTGAGCACAGCTAACTTGATCGTGTATAAGAGTCTAAATCCTAACAAAAAGCACACAAATGCTCGAGTTCAAATGTCGCTATATAAGTAGAAATTTGGAACAAACCAGAAACTGCAAAGGCTGTTGTTCCATTAATGTCCACTCGCTTGACAGAAACAGCATGACGCCATGTAATGCTATGACTAACAGCTGACTTTTCCCTGGAAAAGGTGCAATACCAACATAAGAAACAACAATATTTTTTGCTAGACTGCAACTTTTGTATGCGATGATGGATGTTGGTGCATAATGAATTATCTGTTAAGCTGTGATTAAAGAATAACAAGTCAAAACAATATTATCCTTTCCATCCTTATGTACAAACTCAGCAATACAACTGTTTGCTCCTTGACCCAGCACTAATGCACCCATTGACAGTCAACAAATCAACCCCATAGCTGAATTTGCTGGAGAAGGGTTGCAGCAGTGGTCCATGGTCATCTAGAAGCTCAAAGTACCATTACTGGGCTGTTGTCTTTGCCTCTGGCGTTTATAGGCCAACTTTCATTTTAGTGGGCAAAGTTTCCGATTCTGAAATCTTAGGTAGCATTTGGTTTACATTTTTATTTTTTGTTTTCTATTTTCCGTTTTATATATTTTAAGTTTTGAAAATTCCAAAACACGGAAAATAAAAACCGTATTTGATTTGACATTTTCTATTTTCTACAGGAGCGGAACTCCATGTAGAGCCCGGGTAGTCTGACCCAAAAAAAAAAATTTTTTGTTCAAATTCTTTTTTTTTTTTTAAATTTAGCCCACCCCAATTTTTTGTAGTCTAGCCCACTCTATTTTTAAATTTTTTGTTCAACTTAAATTTTTACAACTCAACCCAATTTATCTTCAAACTTTTTTTTTAGCTCAGGTCAATCCCAAATCCTAAATTCGCCCCTAGTTTTCCATGTTTTAGGGTTCTCCCTGTTTTGAGTCAAAAGAACCAGAAAACGACCTTTTGTTGTTTTACATTTCATGTGTAGGTCCATTTTTTTATTTTCTAAAACAAGTTTTGAAAACACGAATAACCAAATGTGTTTTTAACTGTTTTTCTTATTTTCAAAAATGTAAAATAAAAAAAATGTCCAAAACAGATGTACCAAATGGCTCCTTAGCCTTTTGAAGAATTAGATTTTTGTTCTTTCTCTTCTCCATTTTGTCTTTCTCCAAGAAACAGCCAATTCCAAATCTCAAACTTCAAAGTAATCTAATTTTTCTTCTGTCTCCAAAACTCAACCCTAAACGCACCCAATGTTTAGAACCAAAACCCCATACAAAATAATCCTCAGCCCACAGACACCACAATTCTTGGTTTACTAGCTCTGCCCCACATCATGCTTCAAAGAAAATAATATGAAGAAAATATTAAGGCAGCGTTGCTATTAGCTGTACGGTGAATGTACTAGAAAAAAGAGGATACAAAGAATTGCACGGACACAATCACACAAAGCACTGCAACGGAAAATAGGGTGAAAAAAGAATAATAACCCCTTAAATCTAGAACTTCACATTCAAAGCTACAATTCATATGATCAAAGTTCACACAACTCGCATTCATACACAAAACTCACGTGCATACACACACACACACACACACACAGAGAGAAAGACACGGAGAGGGGGAATGGCACAGAGAGAACGTACGAATCAGGGGCACAGACCAGAACGATGTAACGATTGACGGAGACAAGGACGCGAACCAGAGCTCGCAAACCCGGTGCATCAATTCCGTCGTCGTTAGTCACCATAATTGTCGGCCGATCACCGGCGCCAACGCTGCAATCCATCTCCATGAGTATGTGAGGAGCCAACAGAAATGGAATCTTCGTATAAGCTGCAGTAACGAAATGGGTACGAACTTGGATATATATACAGTATAGAGACAGACAGACAGACAACAGTTGCAGCTTTTTTCGTTTTTTTTTTTGGAGTGAGCCAATTGCCGCGTTTTGCGTACGTGATTTCGCTTGTTCAACGGGTTCCAGGCTGCAGTTAATAAATCTAATACGGGACTGGAGTGAATAAATTTACTTTAAGGTTGAGGTGGCAGTTTA
The DNA here is from genome assembly GCA_019916065.1 of Vitellaria paradoxa. Taxonomy (NCBI): domain Eukaryota; kingdom Viridiplantae; phylum Streptophyta; class Magnoliopsida; order Ericales; family Sapotaceae; genus Vitellaria; species Vitellaria paradoxa. The sequence continues at coordinate 42,592,940 of CM034241.1, read as the reverse complement.
AAATTAAAAGTTGAAATTTAATTATTTTTAATTGAATGGTTATAATTTAATTTAATTAAAATTATTTTTAAAATAAAAATAAAAATAAAAAAAATTTAATTGAAACAGAATTAATATAAAAAATAAAAAATTACGCGTCATTAAAATAAAAATACAATCCTTCGTTTTTTCACCACAGTCAGAACCCTTGTTCAACTTATCCATCATGGAGCTTTGACCACCGATCTTTTCTCCCATTCCGTTGCTTGCAATTATCGAGCACTAGGACTTGCATGCCTAGTGGCAAAGAAATTGAAAAATTTTACACCGTTTGGCATAAAAAATAACCTCTATAAATCTCCAACAACCTCTTTATCTCTAATTTTTCCATCATTATGAATTTTAAAAAATTTTAATATTTCACTAAAAAAATAAAAAATTTAAAATTAGGTTAACCGAATGTATAAATTTTTTATACAATTATATTTTTCGTGTCGAAAGCTTTCAAACAAATACCATTATTATTATTTTTTGTGAATTTTTTTGAATCCGTGGGAACGGATTTGGAAAATCGTTCCCATGATTTGTTACTTTTCATAAAAAAATAAGTCAAAATCTACCCCAAATCACATTTTATCTCATTTTTTTTAAACCAAACGGGGCCTAAACTTATATGAGTAAGTGATTTTTTTTTTTTTTGGGTAAGTATATGAGTAAGTGATTATTTTGTTAGAAAAGTCAATTCCCATTTATTAAATTATACACTATAACTATAGGGACTTTTATATATATATATATATATATATAATAAAGTCATGTAATAATATGGAATAAAAAATAAATTTTATAAATGAAAAGAGAGAAGAAAAAAGAATGTTAGGGAATGAAGAAAAAAGAGTCCCATAAAATTAGAATGAAAATGAATAGGAGAGAGAAAATTTTAGATTTAAAATTAAAATTTAAAAAAAAGAACTCCAAAATCTAATTTTATTTAAAAACTTCTAAAAATGGAAAAAATAAAATAATGAATATAAAGGTGATAAGGATTTTGATATCTTAATTTAGTAGAAGGCATAATCAGGAGCGAATCTATAATTCGTAAAAAGTGAGAGGTAAAATTATATTTTTAAGATAAGTAGAGTCAAAAATAAAAATAAAAAGACAGTGATAATAAAAATTTAATAACAATTAGACAAAATTAAAATTTACAATCAAACGAGAACAAAATCAATAGAATTTTTTGTATTATTTTTCAAATTAGTGTTACCAATAACCTTTGTTCGATCCGCCTAAGGGCATAATAGTACTAGTTTCGGTGCTGGCTTCTATAGCACAGCACATGATGACCTCGTTTGGCATACTATAAATCCTTAAAAAATTTTATAAATATCTAACAACTCTTCTACTTTTAATTTTCTCACCATCACTAATTTCAAAAAATTTTATTATTTCACTAAAAAAATAAAAAAATTTGAAAGTAGATTAACCGAATGTGTAAATTTTTTATACAATCAGATTTTTTGTGTCGAAAGTTTTCAAACGAATATCATTATTACTATTTTTTGTGAATTTTTTTAAATTCGTGGGAACGAATTTAAAAAACTGTTCCTACACTTTGCTAACGGTAACATCAAAGCAAAATGTTAGTAACAGCGAACATGATAGTGGTGAATGTAAAGTTGACTAGCACCCACAATGACAGAGACACTCTTGGTTGGGTCTACATAATTGGCTTTAAAGTGGTCTACATAATTGGTTTTTTTTTTTTTTTTTTCCGATGGAACGCAACAACAATTCAATTAAGAAAAACAATTTTAATATAATTTAAAATTAATATGCTTGGATCAAATAGAAGAAAATAGTTGTACTGAATTAATTATGTATATTACAAATAAAGTAATATTTATAAATGATAGTCCCACTCAATGGAATTGCAGTTTAGGGGGTTCTGCCGGGCAGCCGGAGTGAGAAAGCGTGGGCCAATGGCTGCGTGTTGACTTTTTTGGCACGTTGCTAATTTGAATGGGCTGGGCTGCCTAGGAATCGTGGTCCATGGTTAATGAAACAAGCACAGGATTTACCCAGACGTTCAAGGAGTTACAGTGAAAAAATTCGTCGTAAGAACTCTAGTAAAAAAATGAATGGTTGAGATGATTGAGATTTTTTTACAAACATGTGATATTTGACATTCTATATTAATTATGTTCCAATCAAAAATTTTAAATTTTTATTTTTATTTTGAAAATAAATTTAATTAAAATAAATTAGAACCATTGGATTAAATACAAAGAAATATTAAACTTTTCATTTTTCACTACAGCCTCAGCAGTGAATTTTGTTACTGCAGACCCTTTAAACCGGACTACCCTTTTGCCTTGTTGGACTTCTAGACCACCGATCTCTTCCATTACATCATTGTTGGCAATTATTATTATTATTATTTCATAAATTACATTGTATGCGATAATCAAACGTTGGGGTTGGCATTCACAGGGCTTCACTCCCCTTGGAAGTGGGCTTATTTCTACTCTTCTCTTATGAAAATCGATAATCTGACATTTCATTTTTTTATACAAATAAACTGAAAAAATAAAAAATAAATACAGTTCCCAAATGTCTTACTTCGTTTCTGCTAAAAATTATTTAGAAAAAAAAAAAAAAAAAAAAACATACAATCAAAGCTTGGTAAAAATTTTGTCAAAAAGTACAGTAAAAGTATAAAAATTTGACGTAAAAGTGACATGTGATAAAATCTTATTGAAAGAAAGTACAAAAAATTGGCAAAAGTTTATGAATTTTAGTTGATTTTGACCAATTAAACACCTCCTAAAAATTATATTGTGATGCAATAATCAATAAGTGCAAATATATAGAAAATAAAATTAGTAAATTTTAGAAATAAGTTTGGAAGAGTCACTTTGTTGTTTCAAATATTCAATATTTGTATAAATGGTGGTGGTGATTTTGATAAAAGTAATTAATTAAATTAAATTTTGTTAAATTAATTATGGCGATGACACATAATACTAATTACTTAAGAGTTAGAATTAATCCTCCAAATCTTGTTCAAAGAATGCGCACTCAACTGCCCCCACGGGGGTGGCCGAGTGGAAGTCGGGCTCGCCTTAGAGCTTGAGCCTCTCGAGGTTTCGGGTTCGACTCCCCCACGGGGGTGGGTTACCGCTATAATGGCGAGTGCCTAATGGCCTCCTCTCGGTCGTGCCGGTCAGCTAGGGCTTGCCTAGGCTGGTTAACTCTCTAGGGGTTTTTGCCGACTAGGGTCCTGGAGCGCGCTTCGCCCTGTGCGCACCCCAGTATGGGGTAGCGGTTGCAGACTTCTACGTACCAAAAGAATACGCACTCAACTAGAATGTGAACTCAACTAACTTGGACCTTGGAATAGAAGTGTAATCAATCTAACAAATCCCACCTTAGTTAATTTATTCAAATTAAGAAAAGCTAGTGGATAAATAATAATAATAATAATAAAGTTGGTACTCATGCAGTTTACCCACAGACGAGAGTCTTGTGTTCAATAATGATAAAGTACGTACAAATATCTGGACTCGGGGGCTGCAGTCGTTACAGTCGTTTTGGACTCGGGGGCTGCAATCGTTACAGTCGATCAAAATGACGTCGTTTTAATGTTTTTTTATTTAATACGATACTGTTTCACTTAAATTTCGATATTCGAATACATCAATTCATATTTAAATACAGAGACTTAAGTGGAACGGCATCGTTTTGAAGAGAAAAATACCAAAATGATATTATTTTGGGTCGACTACTGCGACTGTAGTCAACTATGACTGCAGCCCCCGCTTCTCAAATATCTTACCTTAAGATTAAAATTATATAGTAATTTTATGTATAAAAAATTACTCTAACCTTATTTACTTTGAAGTTTCTTTAACAGATACCTCCTTCATCATTTATAACAGTTAAATAGGGTACAAAATTTTATTAATATCAATTTTTTTTTATTAATTAATCAGTTTTTTTTTTTTACTTATAATGTAATGAATTAAATTATTTACAAGTTTCAATATTTTAAGTGAGTATTCATATAGTAGTCATCTGACATTAATAAAATTTTATATAAATTTTAGTATTTTTGTGTCACAAGAGATAATTTGTTAACAAAATTTAAAAGTAAAATAAGTTAAAATAAATTTTAAATATAAAAAATGTTATCCAACCTGTGAAATTTAAAAAAAAAATAAGTGTAACTTATTCATAATAATATTTCTATTTTATGTGTTGGAAACACGTTTATTCGACTAATCCAATCAAATTAATTTTGAACAAGAATTGTTCAGCATTAGTTTGGCAGAACTTTCACAATACTTGAGAAAAAAATTAAAAAAGTTAAGTGTCATTTGGATTATTTCTTATTTTTTATCTTTTGTTTTTATGTTCTATCTTATGTCTTGAGAGTGTTTGTCATTTTATATTTTTAAAAATAAAGAAAACAAATAAAACGTATTTGGTTACTTGTGTTTTAAAATTTTATTTTAAAAAATAAAAAATAAGTTTATACATGAATTGAAAAATAATAAAAAATTATTTTAAACATTTTCAATTTAAAACAAGAAAAAACTCAAAATTAAAAAAAAATTTCTTTGTTTTAAAATTTTTTAAATATAAAATATATAAAATAGAAAATAAAAAATAAAAATAAACCAAAAGTTACGTTAAGAAAGTAATAAATCCTCCGGCCCAATGTCTGATCAAGCGTGGAACTACGACAAATTAGCATCATTCCACCTCGAGACCAGAGTTTGATACGGGATAAGGGTTCATTTGACTACAAACGCTTTTCTTTTTATTGTATATAATTTTTTTACCAAAATTTAATTGTTTTATAAATTATAACTTCTAAACACGTTAATCACATTCGTAAATAATAATAATAATGTAACCGAACTTAGCTTGGGCTATCCTTAATTACTTTCATATAACATCTCTCCGTTTAGATTATTAAATTTCACAACACTATTTTTAAAATTTTTAATTTTTTATTATATACATTACGAAATGATAACATTTATCAATTTTTATTAATTTTTTTTTATTATTTCAAACACACCGTATATATATTCAAAGTGATATTGACACTTAAAAAAATTATTACTCCATTATAGGACAAAATATTTATTCACAAAATAAAGTGCAATAATTTTTTTTAAACGTCATTATCATATATATATATATATATATTGTATATAATCTTTGAGAAACTATTATTTTGATTTGAGAAATTTTATTTTAAAAAAATACAATACAATATTTCTGATATCTCGCCCAATTAAGTTTTTGGAGTTATTTTTTAATTCTTATTACCTAACCATTTATGTGCGGTAATAAAATTGTCTAATTGTCTTTGACGGAATTTGTCCTTCACGTCAATCGAAAATCCAAAATCAAACTTATCGAGCACAAAGAAACAAAAGATTATAGTCGAATAGAAAATCCCCGACCAGAAAACCTTCCGACGATCAAGTCGGGAAGAGCTTGAAATATGTAATAAAGTAAATAATAGTGCAAAGTTAACAATAGAGAGAGTATCTAAATTTTGGAGTTAAGTGTTATATTTATAGTCGAACAAACTAAATAAATAAATAAATTGATGATTAGATGGTAATCATTGTGTATCTCATATATGTATGGGCTCATTTGGAGTCTCAAAAGATTTCAAAAAAAACTAAAAAATTTCAAAAGTTTTCAAATTCCTCCAATCACATTTTGTCACTTATCATTTTTACATCACATCAATCTCTTCTATTGGTTTTTTTTGATTTTTTTGGGATTCCAAACGAGCCCTATATTATAGTGCGCTGTTACCCTTACCTCATTAAGTGACTTTATCTTTTCATTTAATGCCCCCATCCCTCATTCAATATGCGTGGACTAAATGGGCGTCTAAGTTGACCGTTTTTACCCTCTTAGATACTCAAATATCACTTCTATCTACTACTTATAAAGAGATAAACTAATTAAGTTAACTTTTAAGTAATTAAGTTAGTTTATTTATTACTATTTTACATTTATGATTAGAACTTCGTGCCCATTTGATTCACAAATGAGGTGGAAGCCTGATTTAATCTCCCCTCAACTTCTTCTGCTTTTCCGCCCACTTTTTGTAATCGCTCGGATGGCTTCGGGGGTTTAAGTAATTATTCACATTTACTATTATTGCTTAGGAATGCACCACGTGTTCAGGACTACTTTTGTACCAACAATTTATTATACACCAACAAGAAAGTTGTGATTCGGATTTGAGCAAAAACATTTCGTATAATATAAAGGGTTTATTAAATCTATAAAAATGTTTGCCACATATTCTGAATCGGCAACTACAGCAACATATATATATATATATATATGTATGTATGTATGTATACGTATATTGTGTATTTAGCTTAATTCACGGTTTTGGTGGGTTCAGCTTGAGGCATGCGTCATAAGCTTGCGTTATTGTTTTCTTTTTTAATACATTGGAGATAGTTGGACAAGAATCAACTATTTAGATCGACGTGGAAAAATCCTATTCGTTATTCTATTTGTGCATTGATTCTACAAGCAAGGATACAAGATTTGATTTCACTAATCCATTGAAGTATTAGCTAAATACTCACCTATTATTAAAATAAAATTTATAACGTTTAGAGGGATACATATGACCACCTATCATAATTCTACCATATTATGGTATGGAGCATAAACCTAAGCCTTTTTTGTGAAAAAAGAAAAAAAAATTAGAACTTTTTCTTGGCTACAAGTTAAGAAATTAATTAATTCTTTTTTTTTTCTTTTTGTCCATGTGAAATATTTACCATTAATGATTTTAGAGAACCAAAAAAATTAAGAAAATAATTTTGATTATTTTTTAAAAATATCAAAAGGTTAACTAGTTAAAAGCTAAAAGTTTCCAAACAGAACCTTAACATTTTTTTTATAACTCTGGAAATCCAAATACATTGAAATTCAACTTAACTAAATCTTGAACTCCTAAAGTTAACGATTGTGTAAGCTTATAATGGCCATTGGGAGGTTTGCACAAGAGACAATTGAGTGGCAGACCTAATGTCTAACCAGCATGAGCTAACTCCAAAAGCATCAAAATTAATGATCGACTAAACTTTCAGTGGCACTAAGAAAACTCGAATTTATAATTATTAAAAATAAATTCAAAATTTGACGAGTCTAATTAACCCTTACAGTTTCATCATCTTTTTACTTTTATGCTACTAGAAATTACTTATGTCTAAAGGCACACAAACATTATTTACCTTGCAAAGAGCTCAACTATTAATATTCAAAATTCAAACTTTTGAGTTTCCTTATTATATAATTGACACAAAGAGTATAAAAATGTGTATTTAAAATTTTAAATTTTATGTGCATTAAAATTAATTTTTTAATTAAAATGTTTATTTTTTAAGAATTTTTTTTAGAAAAATTAAAGTTTAAATATCATTTTTTTAAAATGTCATGTCCCGAATCTCGTGACCCGAAGAGTGAGTAAGTGAATCACAAACCATGTGCAATAATTACCTAAACTTTGATAAAAGTGCTCCAAGTAAACTCAAAGTAAACATATTGGCCTTATGGTCCTACAACCATATCAAATAAAATCTAATTTAATTATACAATTCCAAATATTAAGCAAAAGTCTGCTCCCATAATCCATACTTAAGTCTCTCCAGGCTGCCCATTTAAATTACTAGATTTTGTACTTGCACCACAGTCTGTAGGGATGTGAGTACTAATCCACGGGTGTCCATATTACATAATAGAAATATATATGACATGCAACATTAATAAATAAATAACAATTTAATATTAATGTGCACAAAGTACAGAGTAATACATGTTTAGATCACTAAAACATATAATAACATAAAAAAAATCAGTTATTATCTTTCACTTGTCTTTCTATTGTCGCATCATAATCATTACAATAATGGGGCAGATACTATATAATATTGTCGTTTACGGGTCCAAACCCGCTGCCACGATTAGCCAGATAATGATCATCGTTGTAGGCTACTAATCCGCTAGCATGAATACCAATCCTTGCGCAGGTTTAGGGTTTTTCAACCTAAGGGTAATCTCTGTACCCTTCTTATTTTCCTTAGTATCTGTCAACTCCGCAATCATAATATCATTCACATTTCCTTTTATCTTCATTATTATTATTTCAACATAACAATTCATTAAAATCAACTATTAACATCACATTGCCACTTCCATATATATATTTCATTAATAAAATAAATCTCTCAAACAACCTAAGCTAAACATTTCAAGTCATAAATATTATTTATTTTTTATGTATTTATTCATTTTCATAAACTAACAACGTGTTATAATATAATGTATTATTTATGAAAACATTACACATTAATTTATCGTTGTGTTGAAATAAATTTTAAAGAAGTATTATAAAATGTAGAAAAAAATAAATTACAGAAAATATGCAAACAATATCCAATTAAAATATTTATTTATAAATATTTAATTATAATTTCTCATAAATTCTAGGAGTAAAATCGTAAATTTTAATATATACTTTTTTTAAGTTTTTAGGGTCATTGTGAGATTATTTAAAACTAATGGGTCTACAAGGTGATTTTAACAATTTTCATGAAATATCCCTAAAATATTCTCTTATACAATCCATCCACTTCCAGTGAGCCACTTCCAAAAAACTTCCCCTGGCTGTGACACTTATGTGGTATGATTTGAACATAATTTACACAATATAATCTAAGTTTAATTACATTCATACAAAAAAATCACATATAAATTTACTAAAATATTTTTGTACATCTCATATATGTAAATAAAATGTATTAAATCCCTATCTCAAATATCCAAGATAGCAAAATAAATGTCTGTGGGTTACCAACAAACTCCTTGTAAACTAAAAGTAATGTTCCTAATACCAAAAATAATTTACTAAAATATTTTAATGTAAATTTTAATTACAAAACCTTTAGATATATTTAAATTTAACGAAAATTTACTTTAATTACCTAGCCTCAGTTTGCTCCTATCGCGCACGGCTTTCTTTCCCGCACTGTCTTTCCCTCCTTTATTCTTAACTTCTTTACTAGACAACCCACACCTATGCATATATGTATATATATATATATATAAACCCATTGCTTGGTCACCGAGCAAGAAAATCTTTGCAGGAGATAAACACGTTCCCTTGGGACACGGGTTATTTTTTTCCTTTGTTTTTTACACTAAGTGCCCAGGTTATCTATATATATATATATACACACACACGCTTACAAAACAATAATATATATCCAAACAAAGTAATCATTACCCACCATAAATATTTTTTTTATAATATATATTAAAAATTTAAATTTTGGGTTCATTATATAAAAATAAAAAAAATTTAGTTAACTTTGTTTAATAGATATTCATACAGTATTTAATAAATATGTAAAATTTATTATTTATTATAAATATCATTACATTTTTAAAAATATTAATTTAAAAAAACATGTATAAAAAATATTTAAAAAATATGAAAAGAGTGAGAGAGTATAGTTACATGTAAAGTGACTGAAAAGACAATAAAATGGAGAGAAAAAGTGTAATACAGGCCATTGAACTAATCAAATAATTGAAAGTATTCTAAATTTAAATTCTTAAGCATTCTTATTATATAGATAAAATAAAATATGTGATTTAGATTTTTCATCAAAGACGGACCTACACTATAACAATAGGGTCCCAAGTTTTAGAAAAAATTTGTATATATTGTGTAAGCTATTTATAGATATATATATTTTTGAAATATGGCCACGAGATCCTTTCACTTTACATAAATATTTTTGAAATATAGCCACCAAATCCTTTTATTTTGGTCCATTAATAAGATATCAAACTTAATTCTGAGTTAGGTAATTAATAAGATATGGGAGTTGATTATTAAGTTAGACTATTAATAGTCTAACTTAATTAATTGAATAATTTTTAAGTTATTCTTGTGAATGAGTTATATGTATGAGTTGAGATATTTACACTCTTCCATTAACTTTTCCTACTTCATAATAATTTTAATAAAAAAAAGTGATGCAAAATAAGGAAAGTTGATAAAGAAGTACTTACCAAAAAAAAAAAAGTTTATAAAAAGGTGCATTTATATATAGAATATTTTAATATGAGTAATATATATAAATAATATGTTATAATCTAATATAAAATATTTTAACAATTTTTAAATAAGTTACTTGATTCTGAAATTATATTTTTTAAGTTGAAAGAGATATATTAAAATTTATAAGAGCTAATTTCGTTCCCCTTTTCCATGTGTTCTATGGGACCAACATTTTAACAAATATCATGTCAGTAAGTTATAAAGGAGAAACAAAGCACAACTGATGGACCTACAATTAGGAGTATCAGCTCTTTAGGCATTATTCATCACGTTATCATCAATTTGATAACTATTCCAAAACACTGCAAAACCATGAATGTTGGCCTGGCTACTTATTTCCTCATATTAACTTACAAAGCGTTCAAAAACTAAATAAAATAATTTTTAAAAATGAGTTAAAAAATTCTATACAAAAGTCAAATATATTTAAAAATATTATTGGGTTATCACCATTTTTTTTTTTTTTTTTGTCAGTGATAAACAGTGGTCTTGAAATTTGAAACTAGAGCAAACCAAAGGTGAAGGAGAGTTTGAAATTTGAACTAATACAACAAAACACTTTCTTGCCAATAAATCTTGTTATAAAACAAAACACTCTCTTTGATCAAAGTAACATCGTTTTGGCCCTTTAGCATTTCTGTACCGGTAGAGAGACTATGCATATTCATTTAAAAATATAATTTTTTTGGTAAGTTAAAAAAATCACCAAATTAAGTCAAATTATATGTGTTTTATCAATTTAAAAATACTAACAATACTTATCTCTTATTGTCAGATATATGCATTTAAAAAAATTAAGTAATTATAATATAAAATCTTTAATGTCATGTTTGGAATAGTAGATTTGATGAGAATTAATTTCATTTAGTAAAAAGTCCCATTAATTCTTATGTTTAGAATCAAATAAAACTTTATGAGTTTAGTTTGATTTCATTTCACAACTTAAAATTTGAAATTTTTATACTATTTGAAATCTAACCCAAAATAATAGAACTTAATTATATTTTTTTATTTTCTTAAGTTATCTAAGTAAGTGAATAAAATTATCTTCATACGTCATGTTTATCATAGTTTCTCTTTTCTATTAATAAGATCACATTTAATTTTTTTTAAATCAATTCAATTTAATTATTAAAGGACCAAAATAACATTATTTTTGCCAGGGTATAACCAATGATGTAAATTAAAGAGAATAAGTATAACAATTCTACTATTTTTTCCCTTAACAAATCTACTGTGCAAACCCAACTTTAAGAAAGACTAGTCATGTATATATATATGCATGTCGTTGAGAGAGATGAAGCAATCTTTTATACAAACTGCTTTTTTTTTTTTTTTTTCCTTTTTCTCTAGTTGATGGGTCAGGAAACCAAATGCTTAAAAAGTTGGTATTAATAATGAGTGATTCGGATATAAAAGTTGTAACTGCCGTCACACCCCCCCTCCCTAAAAAAACCAAACTTTCAGTTTCTATCAAATTATATATTAATGAAATTGTGTGTTTTCCAATTCATTCTCCTTTTTATAGAAAGCATTCAGAGAGCACAAAACCACCCAAAAATAAAAAGAAGCCAGCTGTAATTTATTGAGACAAAATTAGAACAAGTTTTGAATTTGACTGATACAATCCAAATTTCAGTATCTTTCCAAGGACAAACGAGGGCACCCAAAATGGACTTAGCTAATAGAGATTTGTATAAAGATTTTGAGGTCTGGATGCTCACAAATAGTTTATTAATAAGAACTAATAATTAAACTGGTCTTTTTAGTTTAATATAACTCACATTTGCAATGGATTGGTCAAAATAATTGGGTCCTGTTGCATCCAGATTTGTCCCACATAGATTGGAGTCGGAGACTGGGACCACCTAATAAAGGGTTTCATCTCCTTCCATTGGTATCGAGATCTTTTTCCCACAGTGATAAACAAAACCTCCGACACCCTCAAGTTGTAGAAGAGGAATAATATCGACTAAGTGGACCGGCCGTGACACGGCACAATTTGGCACGCAACAGGTTCGTATCCCGGGTTGCGGCAGTAAGTTGTTTTGTATATGTGCATGTTCTAACCACCATTGAAAAGGGCAGGATGTTTGTTTGCTTGCTTTTTTTTTTTTTTCCCTTTTTTTTAAAATTTAAATCATGGAAAAAAACACTAGCACTAAATAGGAGAACGTTATCGAACTAAAAAAAAATATTAGAAAGTGGAATATTGATGCCACAGTGATAGTTATAATTAAAACAGACTCTCGTAAAAAAAAATATTTATTTTTAAGTAATAAATCTAGGTATCCATCTTATCATGATTATTTTTTTTTTCACAGATTCTTACTCCACTAAGAGTGTGTTTTAAGCACACATACCCTTGATTTTTTTTGGGTTTAACTCGTTTTTTTTTTTTTTATATTGCTTTTTTCGATTATTTTGTAATTTTTTTATAAATGTAATTAGCACGCATAAAAAATTACCAAATAAAAAAATTAAATTTCGATGAAAAAGTGATATAAGACGAAAATAAACTAAACTTAAAAAAATAATTTATGGTGCTTAAAAACGTTTAAATAAGAGCAATGTTGTATAACTATAATTGCTTATCGGAATTTTAATCTATAACAATGTGGCATGATTATTAAAAAAGAAAAAAATAATAATAACTAATTGCAAATTTACTTTTATCAGAGTATTTACACTATTATATCATTCTTAGTCTTATCATTATTATTATTATTATTATTATTATTTAAAAAGAATAGCTTTTCCACTAACTAATCTTTCGAATGGGATGCTTTCTAGGATAAGGATGAAACATGCCTTGACTGGTAACCTCACCTCAGCGTGAGAATTGAGGGTTGAGGGGTAGACAGTCATATTTCTCACCTTTGAATGGGGGGTAGGCAAGTTGTGGTGTTACTATCGTTTCATTTATTAATTGAATCTCTCACCATACAACAATTTGAGTACTATTAATTTAGCCACAAAATGTTAAATGTTACTCTTGTTAATGTGGTAAGAAAATTCAGTTATTAGGTTGTATTAGATTTTGTTGTTATTATTATTATTATTATTATTATTTTTGAGTAAAGTTATCCTTCAAACAATATATATAGCTTTTTACGCTTGGTTATGGACGCAGCTAGCTTAGTTTAGGAGAAGCACATGCCCATTCTAAAAAATTTATTATTATTTATTATTTATTTTTCTATTAAAATTATCAATCGTACTCATCCAAAGAAAATAAAAAAATTTAACACAATATCAATAGTGCCCACCTAATAAAAGAAAAAAGAAATTAGTCTAAAACTAATTGTGTCCACCCAATAAAATAAATAAATTTTAGGCTAATACAAATGGGTTTTCCCAATAACTAAAAAGTGCAGCATGCCTGAATCTAACTGGGATTCTTGATAGTTGAGGAACTGGATCAAAAAACAGAGAGATTAAAAGTAAAAGTAAGTGGACCTGACCCTTTGAATTATGACTATATCCGCTATTCTGATTTAAAAATTTGATAGAGATAAAATTGGACCCTAATACAATTGTATCAAACCCACCAAATATAATAGAAAATTATCAACTGTTGCTTATTTTCTGTTAATAAAATTTTTATATAATATATAAGATTTAAATTATTTATGTGCGCTCACCCACATCCAAATTCTTGGCTTCATCCTTGCGCTTGGTTGTTATAAATTTTCCCTAATATATATCCAAGTCTAAATACTTTCATCTTTAAAATAGAGGAAAATTGAATGAAGAATGAGATTATGGAAATAAAAATATTATTCTACCATGAAATAATAAAAGAAACTTTTACTATAATAATGTGAGAGTAAAAGTATTATCACTAAGGTCCTATTTGGAGAAGCAAAAAAGAGTAAAAATACACCATTTTTGTTGAGTTGGTGGAGGATATAATGGTCATTTTATTTAACACACCCAAAAATTATTAAAATTTTTACTAAACATTTAAAAGTTATCAAAAGTTATTAAAAATTTATATTTGTTTCACCAAAAGCAAAAAGTTTCACTTATCAATTTTTACCAAAAAATTAAAAAAAATTATTAAAATTTAACTTCTAAAGAAGGCTTAAATTAATAGACTTTTTATTTGAAAAGAAATTTTTAATAATAATTTTTAATTTTTTTTTAAGCACAACCCATAATTCAACATTTCAACTAAAAAGTTAAAATAGAGGTGAAGGGATGTAGAAACACACGCGCCATTGTTATTAAAAATATAACTCAGTATAATATGTTATATATTTATATATTCCTAAAAGATGGGTCTAGGAGAAGCTGTGAAAACATACAAACGTGGGATTGTTTATGTGTACGTAGCATTAACTATTTTCTACATACGTGGCATTTTGTATGAAGCATTAGCTGCATTGCCCATTTTCTATATACGTGCGTCTGCAAATGTTATCTGGAATCTTTTTGTATTAATTTATGAACCATATACACAAGTGTCCAATCAGAGAGTCTTCATGAAATTTTCGTGAAGTATACAGCCTCTCCCAATGTGAAAATCCCACATACTCACTGGTTCTCTGTCACAATTAAACATTGCGGACCACTTGGTTGGCTCTACTCTAGCAGCCCCGTTTCTCTGTTCACATACATATATATATATATATATATATATGTGGAGGAGAGAGAGAGAGAGAGAGTTTGCACCTCGTGAAGAGATATAAAGAGGAAAAAAAAAGAGGCAGTAGAAAAAGAGGGGTGTTTTTGTCCTGGTTTGTCTTGTGGGGTACAGTATAGTCCACAGTCTTGAGAACTCTTTCGCCTCGTTGTCTCTGAATTGTTGGTGGAAGCTTGTGCTTTTGATGGACTCACCAAAGCTTCTTTTCTGACAGCAAACGTTACCTATTCATTCAATTTTTTTTCCATTATAAATTTTGGACAAGCACCTGACTCTCTCTCTCTCTCTCTCTGCTTCAAAAGCAAAGAAGAAAGATTCCAGACTGAGGAATTTCTTACCCAAGGAGCAAGAGGTATAGCTATTAGTAGAAAATAAGGAATGAATGGTGTCTCAGCAGATGAACCAGATTGCTCTGAATTTGTTGAAGTCGATCCTACTGGAAGATATGGAAGGGTATGCTTTGTCTTACTTGCTTATTGATTTTTGCTCTCTCTCTCTCTCTGTGCTTCACTTTCTGTTCTTGTTCCTAACTTGCTCTCTTTTTGCAGTACAATGAAATTCTCGGCAAAGGAGCTTCAAAGACAGTGTAAGGACCTTTTTCTACTTACCTTTCCAAATTTCTGCAAATTGTGAACTTTTCTGGCACCGTTCGATTCCTTTTTGTTCTTTTTCATTGGTACTTTTTCATGCGCTGCTTGCCATTCCATGGATTCCCCCCCCCCCCGGGGGGTTTGTTGTTGTTTGTGCAGTTACAGAGCATTTGATGAGTATGATGGGATTGAAGTAGCCTGGAACCAGGTAAAGCTTTATGATTTCCTTCAAAGACCTGAAGATCTTGAGAGGTTGTATTGTGAAATCCATCTTCTCAAAACGCTAAAACACAACAATATCATGAAGTTCTACACTTCCTGGGTTGATGCTGCCAACAGGAACATAAACTTTGTGACTGAGATGTTCACCTCTGGCACTGTCAGACAGTAAGTAAATTATGGAATCCGAGACTCAACTCGACACTCCATTTTTAAATCTTCAAGTTCTTTGATTTGCTCATCTGGTCTTTTAAATTTTCCGATGTTCTGATGTGGGCAATTCTCATTTTTCGATAATTTTGGTAGGTATAGGCTAAAACACAAGAGGGTTAACGTTAGAGCTCTAAAGCATTGGTGTAGACAGATCTTAAAAGGCCTTCTCTATCTCCATAGCCGCGACCCCCCAGTAATCCACAGAGACCTCAAGTGTGACAACATTTTTATCAATGGCCACCAAGGGGAAGTCAAGATTGGTGATCTGGGCCTAGCTGCAATCCTCAGAAAATCCCATGCAGCTCGCTGTGTTGGTGAGTTGGAACCATTCCATATTCTTTTATAAAATGATCAAATTTTCGTTATGGCTAAAAATTCCAACTTGATTAACTCAAAATTTTGAATCAGATTCTTAATTTTTTTTTTTTTTTTTTTTGAGTTTTTTATATTCTGGGTATCCGTCGTTTCATCTCAGGAACACCGGAATTCATGGCACCAGAGGTCTATGCAGAGGAATACAATGAATTAGTTGACATATATTCATTTGGGATGTGTGTCTTGGAAATGGTCACCTTTGAGTACCCTTATAGTGAATGTGCCTACCCTGCTCAGATCTACAAGAAAGTCATCTCTGTAGGATCTCAAAAGCCTCTCAAATTTTCCTTTCAACATTCAATTTTTCTGTCTTGCCAATCATCCATTGATTTTACATAATAATAATAATTATTATTATTATTCCCACAGGGGAAGAAACCAGATGCCTTGTTCAAAGTTAGGGACCCTGAGGTGCGCCAATTTGTTGAGAAATGCTTAGCAACAGTGTCGCGCAGATTACCTGCAAAGGAGCTCCTGAGGGATCCTTTTCTCCAGATTGACGATTTCGGATCTGATTTGAGGCCAGTAGCATATTTCAAAGATTTCAACGAATCAGTCCCTCTTTTGAGACAACCTCTTTTGAGAAATCATCACAGCGACAACTCTTTAATCCATGGTTATGGAGCTCAGGATGATTTGGATTACCACCCAGTTGAGTTTGAACCAAATGATATCGGTCTCTTCCCAAATCAAGTCGAAGAGAATTTAGCAAATATTGACATTACCATTAACGGGAGGAGGAGAGAAGACGATGGCATCTTCTTAAGGATCAGAATTGCAGATGAAGAAGGTTTGTTGAATGTTGCTTTCTCTCATTTGTGTGAGCTAAGTTCCAAGTATCACATTACTTATATTATGGCTTTACTCTTAATATTAAAGTCTTGGACAACCTTGTTAGCCGGTTTTCAGATGGAGCTAGGCTTGTAGTTTCTTCTAACATGATATTAGAGCTTCTTTTCATTGGGCTTTTATCCTTTGGGCGAGGGGGCTATGAACGAAGTCTAACTCCCCCGTTGCTTGTATCATAAGTTTACTCTTTATATGAAAGTTTTGGACAACCCTAACCTTGTAAACCTATTTTCAAGGTGGAGTTAGATGGCCTATGGTTTCTTCTAACCATTTGAACTGTCAAAATTAGGAATAAGTTAGGAAAGACTACAGTTCCCTAGGGTTAGCCTGAGTGGCTTATGGCTGTGCTCTTTAGAAAGACCATACGGGTTCGATCGATTCCTGACTTGAGCGAGCTGTGCGTAAGGAATAACATACATCTCTCGGTTTATCAATTGGCTACATAGTTCATGGAGAACTGCAATAAGCCGGGATTCTAAGTTAAAGAAAAAAAAAAAAAGAGAGAGAGAGAGAGAGAGAGAGAAGTTAGGAGAGACTAAGCTACCATTGAATCTCTCTTTTGCAGGCCGTGTTAGGAACATCTACTTCCACTTTGACATTGAGACGGACACAGCACTGAGTGTTGCTACTGAAATGGTAGCAGAGCTGGACATCACTGGCCAAGATGCAACTAAGATAGCAGATATGATAGATGGCCAGATAGCTTCTTTGGTACCAGGGTGGACGAGGGGACTATGTGAAGTAGAAAGCCTGGGCCATTGTCACAACTGTGCTTCAAATGGATCTCTTATGAACTACCTATCTTCGAACAATTCGGCCACCAAGAGCCTGCAAGTTCTTCAATGCTCTCAACATGGATGTGCTTCTGTTCATGGCCGGTTTGAGGAGATCACGTATCAGTTTGAAGAATCTGAACAGTGCGTTACAGAAGGTGCCCCAGCAGCATCGAGCCAATCTGATGGATTGCAGTTCACCGATATTTGGGGCCAGTATGATGGACCTGAAATAAGTTCAGAGGAATTTGGGGACATTCGCTATGATGATGAACGTGATGAGCAGACAAAAAGGGACGAGAAGACTAAGTCCAATGAGAGAAACACTCAATCTGCTAATCATTCGGCTGCTTGTGTTTTTGAGGACTATGAGAATGAGATAAGGCAAGAACTGAGGTGGCTTAAGGCCAAGTACCAGATGCAGTTGAGAGAGCTTAGAGATCAGCAACTAGGAGTGGTGCCGAAATCTTTAGCTCTTGGTTCTGATGGAAGAGAGCAGAAGAGTACTGATTATGGATCTCCATTGACATCATCAGTTTCAACCCTACTAAGGAACGAAGTTCTGATGAAATACTCCCCCTCTGGGAAGCATTTCACTTCATATTTTCCTGTGGATGCTGAGAAGAGATGTGAAGACAATGCAGCTTCTGGGACATGCAGCCCGGACCAAATGGCCACTGCCAAGTGTTTCTACTCTGGGTCCTTTCTTCCTTGCTCGCTCCACAGGGCTGCTTCTCTTCCAGTTGATGCCGTAGATTGCTAGAATGAGAGAGTTCTTGGCAATTCTTACCACACCCTCAAGTTCAACTAGGAGAGCCTGACTCTCCCCATGGATGGGGGAAATGAGGTGAAAGGAATATATGAATTATAATAAGCTTACAAAATGTAGTATGTTTAGCTTTGTAGAATCTCTACCCTGTAGTGAAAATCACCTTCTTTAGGGTGAAATGATTGAATGTACATTTTTTTACTGACTGTCTAGTTAAATAAGTTTCCCAAATCCAGGCATCTCTACACCTAGAAAAATGTCAATTCATTTCCTCCTCCAATGGATGCTTTAGACGGAATAAGAGAGTATTTTCGCATAACAACATCCAACTCGACAAAGCTTTATGTCCTAAATTAGTTAAGGTGGATTATTTTCACATAACAATCACAAAAATAGTATATATACAGATTTAGTTTGGAATCAAACAGACCATTTTTCACTTCTCTGACTTGTGAATTTGTTTTGATATAAAATGTTTTTTTGAAAAATATTGAACATTAAGATTCCGTTTATTTTGATGTAAAATGTTTTACATTAAAAAAAATTTTTTTGTGTAAAAAAAAATGTATTTTTATTTCTTTGTTTCGGTGTTTGATTTTAAACATGTTTTTTTAGAACTTTTCTCATTAAAAAAAAAAACAACAACAACAACAACAAAAAGAAGATTTTCCCCCCTTAAAAATAACTTACAGAAAAATAAGTCATTTTTAAATATTTCAAGAAAATATTTGTTCCAAAATATATATATATATATATATATATTAAGTAGATGTCTTGTCAAATAACTAAAAATGAGTAATATATTTTGAAGGAGAAACATCTTACTCGAAACAAACGGAATCTAGAACAATCGAACAGTTCTCACTTATTTTCCCTTGAATTATTTTCCTTCTCTCTCTCAGTGGACCAAGGAGAGGAAGAACAGAAAATTACCCTCTTTCTTCCCTTAACTTCCAAATGTGCCCTCAGGAATTTTGACAGGAACTAGAAACTGTAAATGTAGTTTGCGTTGAAGTGGAACTAGTTCATCAACAAACATGGGAGACGAGAGGTTCTAATTTGAAAATGAGTGATCGTCAAGCTCTCACAGCTCATGGTGATAATGTGATAAAGTTGCAATCTTTCTCTATTCTAGCGACTTGTTTTCACTTTTGCATCATCAGCAAAAGCATGCAATCGGGGCACACAAAAGTAGCATACAATCAATCACACGTAGGCTGATTCCTCCGTTTAAAAATTTACAAGTTGAGTTTTGTGTATGGTCAATTCAAAAGCCAGGACTTGCCACTTCATAAAGTTTGCTAGATGTCAGTTTGATAATGAAGAAAACGATTGGACATTTTTCTAATGTAATACTTCAAATTTGAAGCCCACGAGACTCTTTAATTATTTCAATATAAAAAAGTCTTTTATTTTTACTTTACTTTTTATATGCTATGTAAGTTTAGCTCAAAATATTTCAAAGAACATTATTTCCATGCATTATGAAAAATTTATATGTGGGAGACACTAAAACACGGATAGACGATCATTAAAATTTTTCATTTAACTTTCACCAAAGGAGATAGATGTAATCAAATTCAATTATTTCCTTTATTAACTCTCAATCTTATAATTTTTCTATTACGTGGGAATAAAAAACCGTGTTTTTTTTTTTTTTTCGGGGGAGGGGGGAATTGGGAAAGATTTTTGGAACTTAAATTATAATTTTTAGTGGTTGAAAGAATAAACTTTTAGGTAATATTTGTTAATTACTAAGTACTAACTGCTTATGCAGATGGGGCCTTTTGTTAAATTCAAAGCTAATGGGGGTTCCAATGGGCTAAAATAATTAATTACCAAATCTCTCGAGTGCCAGTGCACGTCGTTCGGTGCAAATTAATAGTGGACTTGGCTGGATGTTCAGGGGACGTGATATAAACTCAATCCTCTTTGTGATTAGGTGGATGTTGGCCAATCTAGGTATCCATCTTTTAAATGATCAATTGGAACCTCATACATATTTTTGGTGGCTGGCTGGCTGGCTGGCGAGCTCTTTGATGGACAATCTCATGTTTTCAAGCATGTCGAAGAATCTGTCTCTCTCAAGTTAGGGACATTGCTTCTCACTAGCGGAAAGAATTGGATGATTAGAGCCGGAACACTATGGTGTATCTACTAATATTGACTCTAGGAGTTGCGTTATTCATTAATTAGTAATTATTTAAACTTGAATTCAAAGACACTCTTCAGGAAAAACACATTGAAAATATCACTTTTTTTATTTTTATTTTTTCTTCTTTTGTTGGTGTTAATAATATTAAATACAATGTACACTGATTACTTATTTTTGGTAACACTATCATCATTGTTAAAGCTTCTAATTTGAAATTAATTGAATAAGAGTGAATACGCTTACTAGATTCTTATACTAGTTTTGAAAATTTGATTTTATTGTCATGATATAAATCACAATATATTACTTTACTTACGAGTGAGAGAGAGGGTAACACTCTAGTTGACACGTAGAGATGGCACAAAATATAAAAAATGCACATATAAGAGATTGAGAAGTGGAAAAAAAAAATTAAAAGATGAATCCTTTCAAATTTAGTCTGATATCATCCAAACACCATCTAAATCTTCACCATCCTGGCTTTTTTTCCCCACTTTGATTGAGAGCGAGGGGTTTCTTGTTAGTTTCCATGTATGTGTGTGTATATGTATATATATATCATATTCATTATCTTAGCTTGATTAATGACTAGGTCATGAAGATACTTCGCATCTTTCTTTCTGGGTCTTTGTTCATTTCCCCTGCATTTGGACCAGCGTCTCAATTTACAAGGACAGCAGAATTGTTCCTTTGCTTTGTTCTCAAGGAACAGACAAATTAATGGAGGCCATTATCATAAAATGTCCTTGAGATTCTTAGAGTATGCCACTGATTGCAGCAAGTGACATCGTTGGTATCAGAATGAAATGGGGATTTATTATTATTATTTCATTTGTTTTTTAAGTGGTAAAAATTACATTTATACTCTTACACGGTTGTACCTTTTCCTAAATATCACTTTTGGTTCTTAAAATAATTAACTCTTGGAATTTTAATTTAGTTATCATCTATTCTTTGTTGATAAAGAAAATTTTGATGGTAGGAATTTTTATTTCGTTAGTTGGACTTAAAGTTGTCATGTTGATTAAAAACGGCTTGAGAAATATTTATCATAATTTGGGGAAATTAAAATGCAAATCTTGACCAAATATGGGATTAGGGATTAAAAAAAAAGTAATTATTTTATCATTTCTTTGTCATTTTACCATTTTTTTTATGGGTAATAAAACAGAGGTTATACCATTTTTTTATTTTTTTAGAAATATTTCATAAAAAAATTTATGAAAATGATAAAAAATGAGTAATCAAAAAATAAGGGAAAACGAAATATTGCAATAAATATACGACATATTATCTATTTTTTTCAAAATATTGTGGAAAAAAAAACTCACATAAATTGTGTCTAAGAGACTCCACATATTGAAATAAAAGTGATAATTCATAAAAATAAGAGAAAATAAGATAAATCATAAAAAAATATTTACTACACCCTTGTTTGGTTTTATGAAGAAAATAATTTTTAAATTAAATAAAATGAATAAATAACTGTTATAGTAGAGCGAAGTCATAAAAAATTAGCCATGTTCGGTATTTTAATTTCAAAAATATGGTTTTAGAATGTGTTATAAAAATAGTTTATAATTCAAAAAATATGCTTAGTGATTATATAAAAAATAATTTAAAAAATAGGAGATAATAAAAAATTAATAGAGTTTTAGATAAAGTATACATTTGGACCTTTGGTTTACTTTTGAGGCCTAATAAAAATTATGAGCTAAACTTGGTCAAGAAAAATAAAATAAATCCCACCACACCAACCAAACCAAATCTTGATACCACAACTTAAATGATTAAAATCTCAATTAATGATTGAAAATAAATACAGTATATTATATTCTATCCATTTTATAAAAATTTTATTCTTAAAATTTACTTCAAGTTGTAAACATGATTTAATATTTTTCTGATATTATTGACTCACGCTGGCATCATACGATTCAAAATATGGTGATTTTGAAGGTATTTTTTTAAAAATATTTGTGAGGAAAAATATTAAAAATTTTTAAAATATTTAGTAAAAGAAACTTAAAAATATATCTAAAATTTTTTATGTCTTGAATTTTAATGAAATCTATTACATAATACAAGTAGTAGTAATTCTTACAATCAAATATGAAAAGACAACAAATTGGCCTAAAGTATTATTTGGATATTAACAATACTCAAATTTACAATCAACGAGAATTTTTTATTTTTTCAAAAAATTGTATTTTCCCTACATCTTTCGACTAAACAAACTATAATATATAAAGCCAAAGAGTTTTACTATCTCTACAAATACATTATGTATTTATGATAAAAAATTATATAATTTCTACAAAAACAGCTTTTATATATGAAACTGTAATTATAAATGTTAATAGAAGGGGGTATGAGGATGGGATTTATTCCTCTGTTTTCATTTGCTACTCTCATTTTCATACCCATTTCAATTAGTTAAGGATAAAATACATTTATCTCTTCTTAGTATTCACAACATTTAAAAGTTACAATTACCTCCTTATTTTGAAATGTTGTTAACATTAATTCTCTTTTGATAAAATCAACCATTAAACTTAATAGAAAGTGTTAAAATAACTAAAAATTTATGTGTTTTTCTTATTTTATCTCTTATTCTCTTATATTTTCGTCAGTTTTATTTATAAAAATTCTAAAAAATAAGAAAAAAAAAGTAAAAACAAAAAAATTTTAAAAATTCCCCCCCTCCCAAAAAGATGTAAGAAGGGGTTGGATAAATTAAAAAAAAAAAAAAACTTAAAATTTTGATTAGTTTGACATTTTACATTAAGTATTAATGACTGATTTTATCGGGAGGGAGTTGATATTAATAATATTTTAAAATAAGGGAAGTAAATATAATTTTTAAATATTGTGGATACTAAGTGTAATTATCTAAATATTAAGAGAATATGAGTATAATTTATTCATTATTTAATGAAATCTTCTGTACACCATTTATGTGACCGGCTAGCCGTGTGTCCCTTTTTTCAAATTTAAAATAAAAAAAATATTTATTAAATGAAATAGTATTAAAAATATATATTTTAAGTAAAATAATTTATATATTAAATATAATTAATATATAAGTAATTATATAAACATATATGATGTCAAAGCCGGCCAACCAGTTCACCATTAAGGCAAATGCTTTATGCCTCATGGGCCTACTAATTTTGCAATTGCATGGTGTGTTGTATGTATATATATATATAACTTTTTTTGCTATATTGTTTTAAACTTAAAATTTAGGTAAATGTTAATGTAAATTTATCTAAATTTAACTTATCACATGGTAAAAAAACTAATTCTCTTCTACGAATTTATCAAAACATGATTTATTATATTATAAAAATACTAATTAATTTAATTTCATAGGTAAACTAATTTAAACACAGTAATAACAATGAAGTTTAAGAATTTAAACTTAAATAAATGAGTTCTAAGAGTTTGAGATATATTGAATCATTTGAAAAAAAAAATTAATTCATTAAATTTATGACTAGATAATTTTATATATAAAATTAGAATTTGAGTTTGAATGCATCTGAAAAATAGTAAATTTTTAACCGTTTCGAACTCTATTTTATTTTTGTTAGACTTTTTTTTTTTTTCCTACTATACCTTCTTATCTAAAATAATCATCTCAATATAATATAAAATTACATATTAATAAATAAATATTTAAAATTTGTAGTAACATAACCGAGTGAAAAAAAAAAGAAAATAATAAATAATGTATAATATATATTTTTTAGATTACATAAAAAGTTAAATTATTTACCAAATGCATTTGTTGTTTAAAGAATATTATTAATTATACTAATAATCATTATTTCTGTTGAATAAAGTTTTTTAAAATAAAAATTACTAAAATTGACGATTAAATAGTTTAATTATAATATTCATAGAATATAATAGATTAGAATACATTGAATAACAATTTTGCAGCTGAAAAATTAAAAAAAATATAAGATGAGACTTTTATTAGGATTAATTTTTATTTTGGATAGACATTATCATAAATTCACCTTAAACTCTAAACTTTCTAGATCCAAAGAGGTAAAATAGAGATTATTATTTTTATTTTGTCTACATTCAAATATTATTTAAACTCCCAAATCTTATTACTTGAACTACATTAGAATATTATTTAAACTACGTTAAAATATTATTTTAGACAAATATCATTATGAACTTATTTGACACCATAAAAAATCATCAAAACTCATCAATTTTAATTACTTTTTATACTTTCTTTTAATAAAAAATTTTCACATTTCACCTTTATGTCATATTTTTTTACTTATATTTTTTACTTCATTTTTTATCAACCAAACACCTCCTGTATATTCCTCTTTAAACTCCAAATCCAATTTTTTTTTTTTGTAGCCTTCTCCATCTCAAACATAACGGGAGCAAACTATTTTTGTGATTCCCTCTTACGTAAGTTGACCAAAGTTGCCTTTAGAGCATTTTAGCACGTAATAATGTTTGATTGGATGGAGATGGCATTAGGCATTTCCCTGGTATCCAGGAAATTGCTGCCCTCCGTTAACCACGTGGGGATTATAGACGGCATGCTCAGCAACGTTTGTGTTTCTCTCTCATCAACTACGAAGAAAACAAAAATATTTGGTTAAAATTTTCATCAGCACCCAAATCCAACCTTGGATTTTCTCACTGTCTCGCCGTAAAACTGTAAAATACAACAATTTGGAGGGAAAATTAACTAAAAAGGAAATTTCCATAAATCCCAATATGTATATAAAAGAAAATTCAATTCGGATTTTAATAAAAGACAGAGCACAGGACTGATACATACACGCGGAGACTGGCAATCCAAAATTTCTCTCTAAAAATTCACAATCAGCCGTCTCTCTCTCTCCCTCTCCCTCCAATCTGCGATCTTTGTTTGGCCGGGAGGTTGTGTCTCTGACTGACGGAGTTGCGCCGGTGCAGGGTCGGCTTACGGACGTTGGGACTTCTTCCGGCGAGGTAAGGATTCTGTATTCTACCTTTGCCGTCAAAAAGTGCGGAGAAGTTTTCGTTTTGTTTTGAAATTTTGGGGGTTTTCCTTATTTTGGTTCAGATCTGGTGATGTTTGATTTGAGGGGGAGGTTGCGGGTTTTTAATGGTCAAATTGGGTTGAATTTGGTGCTTAGTTAATTGGAATTTTTTTTTGAGGGTTCATTGGGGTTAATTGCATGAGATGGAGGAGGGGGTGAGATCTCGTGGGGGTTTTGTGAAGAAGAAGAACTCTTCAGGTTGTTTGATCATAAAGAAGAAAGGGGATGGAACCTCGCGGTCAAGAAAGGTTTTTGAACAGAGTAAGGAGAAGAAAAGGCCGCGTTTAGTTCGCAGTGATTCAGAGTCTAGTGAGGAGTTATCGGAGCCTTTTGGTAGGAAAGTTGTCTCTGGAGCTGATAATTTTCGTAATGGTTCAGTTTTGTACCGTGAGGACATTGTGGAAGATGGCAATTTTGGTGGGAGTGGTGAAACCGAGAGTGATAGAAAGAGGAGGTTTGATGTGTTTGAGTTTGATGAGTACGATGGAATTGATGGAAAGAGGATGAGGAAGGATTATTTGCAGGATAGGCTTAAGCTGGCAGGACGGAGTACAAGTGATAGGGAATTTGAAACCGGTTCTAGTAGAAGTGTCATGATTGATAAGAGAAAGCATTCTTATTTTGATAGGACAAGCAATTCATTAGGTGGGAGGAGAGAAGTCCCTGATTATACTTATAAGGGTAGGTTCGAGATAGATGATGATGAAGCTCATTTGCCCATTTCATCATTGAGACAGAAGTTTCGAGTACCATCTGATGAGCCTATCAGGTTGCAGGGAAAAAATGGTGTTTTGAAAGTGATGGTAAACAAAAAGAAGAAGATGGAACAGCCTCACAAATTCTACGATCCTCAGTTGGAAGTTGAGGATAGGATGGGTTCTAACTCTGAAAAGGCTATCAAAAAGAACACATTTGTCAGACCTTCATTTTACTCGGATTCAAAACGCCATGAAAAAGAAATTTCATTGGTTAAGAAAGGGAAGAGTGAGCGAAAACTGAGAAAACCTTTGTCAACAGGTCCAAATTCTGGCAATTCAGAAACAGAAGACAGTGATACATCGTTGAAGCCGGAACCAATAAGCACGCAAGCATGTAGCTCTTCAAGAAAGGTTAGGAGTGAAGGGAAAGCTCCATCAGCCGAGAAGAACACACCATCTAGGAAAGAAGGAAAAGTTAAGCGGGGTTATGGAACAGAAAAACAATTATTGCGTGAGAAGATAAGGAGTATGCTTATTAGTGCTGGCTGGACCATTGACTATAGACCTAGAAGGAACAGGGACTACTTAGATGCAGTGTACATTAATCCTACAGGAACAGCATACTGGTCCATTATTAAGGCATATGATGCGCTTCAAAAGCAATTAGAGGAAGATGATGTTGATATAAAACCTAGTGGTCACTCTTCTTCCTTTACTCCACTACCAGAGGAGTTAGTTAGTAAATTAACCAGGCAAACCCGTAAGAAGATTGAGAAGGAGATGAAGATGAAGATGAAGATGAAGATGAAGATGAAGCAACGGGGTAAGGGTAGGAGTAAGAATGTTAAAGGAGATACAACAGAAGAGTCTTTGGAGGGCACGGATGAAGATAAGGATAATGAGAAACTAAGTTTCTTCATGAAGCAAAATGGCAAGTCAAAAGGGACATCCCATGAGACAACTTTTGCAAGTGGAGATGATTCAAGTGGTACTTTATACAAGGGGTCACCCCATCAAGAGATCGCTGAGAAGCCATCCACTGCAACCAATTCTCATGTGATACAAGCAAGAAAAAGTCGAAAAATTGGCAGATGTACCTTGTTGGTTCGTAGTTCAGATAAGGGGCTAAATTCAGAAGGAGATGGCTACGTTCCATATAGAGGAAAAAGAACGCTGCTTTCGTGGCTGATTGACTCCAGAACGGTGCATTTAAGTGAAAAAGTGCAATACATGAACCGTAGACGGACTAAGGTAATGCTAGAGGGTTGGATTACGAGAGATGGTGTACATTGTGGTTGCTGCAGCAAAATCCTCACAGTTTCAAAGTTTGAGATTCATGCTGCAAGCAAACTTCGTCAGCCATTCCAAAACATATATTTGGAGTCTGGGGTTTCCCTCTTGCAGTGTCAGATTGATGCATGGAATAGACAAGAGGAGTCCAAACGCAGTGGTTTTCACACAGTGGACATTGATGGTGATGATCCAAATGATGATACTTGTGGCCTCTGTGGTGATGGGGGGGATTTGATATGTTGTGATGGATGTCCTTCAACATTTCATCAGAGCTGCTTAGATATACAGGTATGCATTCATGGCAGCATAGAAAATGTTGCATGCCCATTAGGTCATCTTGGTCATTTGCAGAAATGCTGAATTATTTTCTTATGATTTTCCACCTTCATAATAATGTGGTACCATTGGATCTTTAACTGTAGATATATGTATGTATGTATGTATGTATTTGCAAGTATGTATATTTTTGTATTAGCGTGTAATAGTTTTCTGATATAGAAGTGGTGGACTGCAAAAAGTTAGTGTTGCAAAGTGAAAAAGTCAAACAAATAGTAATTTATTGTTGTGCTTGTCAAACTACTGTGTGCTTTATTTCTGTCTTATTCTTATTGAATTGGATTTTGTATGATTTAGTACTTCAATAGGACTTGGTTCATACACATTTTTCTCAATGTTTCAGATGCTTCCTCCTGGTGATTGGCACTGCCCAAACTGTACATGCAAATTTTGTGGGATTGGTGGTGAGAGCAGTGCTCATGGAAATGGCACAGTCGTCAGTGCGCTTCTGAGATGCAACCTCTGTGAAAAAAGATGTAGTTATCTTACTTCTCTCTCTTTCTCTCTCTTTTGCGTGCACTTCTTATTTCCCTAGCATTTTCCTTGTTCATGTATCAGATTTGCCTGAAATCAAATTTTTGCTCCTTTTATTAGATCATGAACACTGCAGTCAGGAAATGGATGTATTACCTGCTGATTCTAATCATTCATCCACTTCATTTTGTGGGCAGAAGTGCCAAGAGGTATTATAGTTGTTCACTTGAATAACTTTTCAGTATTGTGTCAAGCAATGAAATCTTCTTTTTGCTTATATAAACTATAAAGCATTATTAATTCAATAAACTATTAAAAAGTCAATAAATCACAATTACTTTTTCAGTGTTCAGTAGATATTCTGTGCCAGTAGCTTGACCAATAGATCTTAGGTGATGCCAAGTCCTGCTAGCAAGATCCTTTCTGTATTCCCCTGAAATATGCTGAGTAATTTGTTACAAGCATCTAATCTATAATAAAGTGTAGTGTCTGAGCATGAGCTCCCATCCTGCAATGCATTATTTTCTCAATTTATAACTCTCCAATTAGTGAATTTTATCATGATGTTTTTGAAATGTTTTGGTTTTCAAACTAACTGAAATGCAAATTTAATGCTTGGTTGGTTCAGTTATGGAAATTTATTGGAAACATGATGGAGATTGGAGGAAAAAATTGGAAAACACGAACATTTGGAAACATAAACTAAAGGCTAGCTTTTTGTATTTCTAAAGTAATAAATCAATATCAAGGAGTTACACATTTGGAATCATATTCTAAAGTACTTGTATTTCCAAGTTATTGTATCATTGTGCCAAGGAGAGGCACAAGGGTGGTGTTTTGGATGGCAAAAAAAATGAAAAAGTTAATGTAAAAGTGACACGTGACGAAATTGTATTGGAGGAAGTTGGAAAAAGTTTGTCACTTTTTATAAGTTTTGGTGAATATGGCATATGCCAAACAGCACCAAATTGGCCTAGCGTCTGGCTATGCACTAAAACATTATGTGTTTGAAAATATTGAAAACAATAAACTCAATTCATAATGTTACAACACCGTGTATGGCATGCAGAAGCTAAATTATTTATGCCCTGATTGGGAAACCAAACTAAAATTCTGAAAAAAAATAAAAATAAAACTGCAATATAACCTAATTAGGAAACAAAACTAAAATTATGAAAACGAAAATAAAACTATAATATATTCAATTCAACTCATAATGTTACAATACCATGTATAGGTGTAAGCTAGATTGTTAACACCCTAATTAGGTAACGAAACTAAAATTCTGAAAACAAAAATAAAAATTTATAACCTAATTCCTAAGAATTTGAATTCTTAGTAAGCTCCCAAACAGTGGGGCTTCTGCCAAAAAAAAATCGAATTCTTGGTTGTCATCTTGATCTCTGTCGTCTTCGTCTGAGAAAAACTTGCCTCTTGAGAGTAGAGGATGCAATACTACTCCAACAAGCCAAAATCAAAGCAATGAATCTGGTCCTAAAAAATTAGAAGATAAGAAGAAACAGACTAATGTAGAAAGAAAGCAGATGGCCAGAGGAGATCAGCAAGAAGAAGAGGGAAGGGAGAGGTCTAAGCAATTCAATGATGCGAAAGTCTGAAAAATCCTACAGTGTATTTGGCTATATAGTTGCATGATCATCTCATTCATTTTTAAAAATCATTCAAATGTGACATACGTTTAGTCCTCTTGAAAATGTTTGCTCGATTCATGTCAACAGCTCTGTTTTAACTGCTCGGTTTAGCATTGTTAACTTTCATGCATATAATTTTGAATGCTATCCAATAGTGAATGTAGAGGTTATTTACCTGGTGTTTTTTGGCATCATTTTCTTTTCTTTCTTTTTAATAGATTAAATCGTATGCTAATTAATCCTTTAGGAAGAGAAGAAGGGGGGAGGGGGAGGGGTTTGCAATTCATGTACATGTGATTTAGTGTCCTTATGAAAGTATAATGATGAGTAGTTGCAGCTTGGGTTTTTAAAGCCTCTTGAATTGTTTGTTCACATAAGAATGTGATGAGAACTCGCGTAAGATTCAATTAATGGACGAATTTACTATTGGAAGTCACCTTAATAGCTTCTGCGATCAAATTGAAATTGGTGTTTTGCTAAGTGATTTAGTATCAATTTTTGTAATGTTGTTCATTTTGATAACTAGAGTGTTTGTTACCTGGAGTGGTATTTTTTACTTCTACCTTTCTATATGGTTGGTTTTTTATCTTATGTGGAAAGGAATTAAGTTGAACCTAAATCCTTCTACTTTTGCAGCTCTTTGACCATTTACAGAAGCTTCTCGGGGTCAAACATGAACTGGAAGCAGGATTCTCATGGTCTCTAATTCATCGAACAGATCTGGACCCAGATGCATCACATCGTGGATTTCTACAGAAGGTGGAATGTAATTCTAAGCTGGCTGTTGCACTTTCTGTTATGGATGAGTGCTTTCTGCCAATTGTTGATAGGAGGAGCGGGATCAATTTGATCCATAATGTTCTCTATAATTGTGGGTATGTGGCTATCAAGTAAAATTCGATTTTTTCTTTTCTTTTTTTTTTTCCCATGCACTGAGTATTGAATTTTTGTCTATGTGATCTTTGTTTGTGCAACCTCATTTTTGTATCGTATGCTATATTTTTTTGAGCAAGTTTCTTACCTTGAAGCAAATCATCTAAGGCATCATTATTGTCATCCACTTTGTGTGTGCATATCCATTTTCTTTTCTTTGTCACATATGTATAGTGAGATGCATACAAATTATTATTATCCAGGAGAATAGTACTCAGTTATTTGAGAAGTTGTTCTGAGGTTATAAGAAAGAAAAATTAAAAATTTCTTTGTTGTGATCATATCTTGAAATTAGTCTCTCTCCTTGTACAGGGAAGGCTGCCTACATCTTACCCTTCTAGACCCTTTAATGCGTGAGGCTTGTTCACTATAGTATTGCATACAAACTAGTATTATAGAGTCCAGATAATTGAACAGCTTTTCTGATGAAATATCTAATTTTATATGTATATAGATATATTTATTGGAACTTTTCCTTATCTGTTTTTGGTAAACTATTCTAGTTTGTAAATGCTAATAAATTTTGTTTAGGCACACTGCATTTCATTTTTATTCTGCTTTTAAAGTAGTTTATGCTGTCAGTTTTGCAATTGGTCTCTTCCAGTTCCATGTGCTTGTATGGCTTCTAATACTGGGCCTTTTTTTTCCCCTTTAGTTCATGTTCTGATAGATAAATATATCTACTTACAGTAATCACTATTGTTCTTCAAATTTCAAACTATCGAACTCACACTTTTATATGTTTCTTTAGCTCATGTCGCGATTTGCTTATTTTCTCTGCAGATCAAACTTCAGTCGGCTGAACTATAGTGGCTTCTATACTGCTATTTTGGAAAGGGGTGATGAAATCATTTCTGCAGCATCCATCAGGTATAATCCCCCATAGCTTCATGTCATCCATATGTTGCACATGCAATTAATTGATTT
This sequence comes from Vitellaria paradoxa, assembly GCA_019916065.1. Lineage (NCBI taxonomy): Eukaryota > Viridiplantae > Streptophyta > Magnoliopsida > Ericales > Sapotaceae > Vitellaria > Vitellaria paradoxa. The sequence continues at coordinate 42,560,808 of CM034241.1, read as the reverse complement.
ATCCAGTTTTCTGTGGAAGTAAGAATTAAATGGTGCATAATGTGTTTCTCCCTCTTGGAAAGAATAAAAATGATTTTAAATATGTTGTCAATATAAGATGAGGGACCCCTGCGAGTGGGTGTGAGGATATCGCATGTCGAAGTGTAAGCAGGGATCTTGGGTGCATGAAGCCAATTGTCACTGTGGTAGCTCCCCCAAAAGGGCTAGCCAAGGAGGTGATAATTGAGCCAAGGAGCTGATAATTGAGTTTATGACTCTTACTTATGTCCCCAGGATTCCCTGATTACACTTCTGATGTGGGACTTAACACATGCCATCCATGGGTTGGGTTCGTTACAACCTCATCCTTTTAACACTTCACAAGGGCCCACAAGCACTAGCCAATCCACCAGCGCCATAACTAGAAGCGAACCTCATAGTACAGTATCCCGAGCTCACATGACTGCGTGCGCGGGTTGGCTTTGAAACGATATATAACGACCATGCGAGCTCTTCAAAGGGCCTAGCTAAGTAGGTCATAGTTGTGTTCATGGCTCCTGTTTATGCACCCAAGATTGCCCTGCTTATGCTTCACATGTAGGACTCATTGCATGCCACCCTCAGGTAGGGGTTGTCACATGTTGTGTGGTGGCCAATAGATTCATCCAGTTTCTGTGGCAGCAAGAATTAAATGGTACATAATGTGTTTGCCAGTCTTGGGGGAAATAACATGATTTAAATATGTCGTCACTGATGAGGGAAACCCCCCTCCAAAAAAAATAATAATAAATATAAAATAATCCTTGGTCTCAAAAGAAGGTTGTCATACATATATAAGAGGATATTCTTGGTTTATCATCCATGTTTGTCGAGTTCATACCATTTAATTCAAAAATTAAGATTAATTATACAAATTGAAGGATAACATCTCTATTTTTTTTTGGGGGGGGGGGGTAATTATACATCCAGATTTAGGCAGCTACCTTTGGCTTTGCCAGCTTTGTGTTGGACAACTGTTGTTGTATGCTTCCACAACCAGTTTATGTTCTTGCTACATGGGGGTATTTTTGTTATGTGAATCCACTGTTACGAATTGCGTTCAATTTTTATCGCACTATGGTTTTGAGAGGAAAATGAAAGTAATGAAGCAAACATGGTTCTTTAGAATTTGAAAATAAGAATTTCTTACTTCATAAATATACTGTGTTCTTAACTTCATTCATTTTTAACGTTGTGGGGGCTCCAAGAGTCCCTGTGGTCATGTTTTTGTTGTTTGCCAGAAAGGAGGTTGATTTTTTTTTTCTTGCTAAATTTTCTCAAATTATCAATATAGATAATTTTTTCTGTTATCAAATTCCAAAATGATAGATTCATGCCCCCCAGTTTAGATCCTGTGCTTTGTTTTTCTGTACATTGCTTGGCATTGTAAATTGTTCAATAATTGCTTAGTTTTGTCTGATTAGGATCCGTGGTTCCCAACTAGCAGAGATGCCATTCATTGGGACGCGACATATATACAGACGCCAAGGGATGTGCCGTAGACTCTTGTGCGCCATTGAATCGGTAACGCTGTGTGGAACATTTTTCTAATTGATGCTTCCATTTTTTTTTTTCTCTTGATATGTATTTCCATACTATATTTTCGACGTGGTAAAGAAATTTGAGGCTTGAGGTGTCTTCCATTGCCAGAACAACTATTACATCCTTGAGTAGTATCAGATGTATTATCTAGTTTGCTCTTTCATGATGAAGTTATGCCCCATTATCCTCCATCTTCATTTCATTTTACATTTTTTCTGTTTGGATTTTTCTTTCCTTTTTTGTTTTTGTTTTTGTTTTTTTTTTTGGGGGAGGGGGGGTGGGGGGGTGGGGGGGGGGAGAGCGGCTTGATTGATGGAAGTATTGACGGTAAAGTTTTATGCCTAGTTAGTATCTTTGGTCCGCAGTTGCTTTTGTCAACTATAATATCCTGAGAACTTCTCTTTTATCTCTCTGTGTTGCCTCTTGCTGATTTTATGCCAGTGAGATCTATGTTGTAATATTATCATACCTCAGGCACTCCGCTCTCTCAAAGTTGAGAAATTGATTATTCCTGCCATTGCTGAGCACATGCATACATGGACCATGGCTTTTGGCTTTAATCCGCTTGAGGAATCACACAAACGAGAAACGAGGTCGATAAATATGTTGGTCTTTCCTGGTACTGATATGTTACAAAAGCTGCTGGTGGAACAAAAAACGGCTGAGGGAAATACAACTACTACATCAGGTTTCTGTTTGCATCTATTTGTCCTTGCCTTGGGGTCCATTTTTGTTATTTTTTTTAGTTGACTCTTGCATTTTTCTTTAGGTGTGGAGTCTGTTCCAATCAAAGGCAATCAGCATCGTATGCCTGATTTGGGCAAAAAATCTGATGTGGATTCCTCTGCTGGCCATGATGTCAACGTTTGTGACGATGCTAGTTTGCACAATGCTGATGAGATAAACGGCAAAGCTGATGCTGTAGATTCCAGTTTGCAAGTCCCAGATGTTCCTTCAAATGATAATGAATGTCTGAATAGTTCTTTGAATGTTCCTCCTGAACCTAAACTCCCACTCTTGAATGAGAAGAAGACTAATTTTATGTTTCAGTTAGTAGAAAAGTCAACTGAATCTTCTGCTGGCTTAAAGCACCCCCCTTCTTCTGATGTGAATCATGTCAACCTTGAAATGGAAAGCCCCATGTCACATCCTTCAGTTAAAGGTAAGTCTTTTGTGAAGGTGGTTGTGAATGGTGTTTGTGAACCAAATGTCAAAGCTACTGTCGTTGAAAACATTCATGATTTTTCAGGTGAAAGTTCGACCGTGAATGCCACAGACCAGATCAAGGGAGATCAGAATTCTTTTTCTGTTTCCATCGTGAATGGAACCAATGAGGCTGGCAAGGATTTGGACTCGGATGGAAGTCCTCACAATTCATTCGACATGGAAAGCAAGTTGCAGGTTCCTTCTAAAGCCAAAGTAGAACCTGTTGAAGTTAATATCCAGTCTTCTGCAGAGGGTTATGAGGATGAGGCCCAACATGCAGAGGTCAAAGTTTCTTGTGCTGAACCTGTTCTGGATAATTTAGATGGAATATCTGCCCAAAATTCTACAGAGAAAATCAATGAAATCCTAGATCCTGTTTCTGTATCTTCTCCTCATGGTACTGATAAATGTGTTGTGCACTTTACATCTGATTTGCTTCAGCTCGGTTCAGTTGGAATGGACAGAAAATTAAATGCAGTTTGTGATGAAAGATTTACTGCCGTTGAATCCGCTGTCCAGTCTTCTGCAGTGGGTAGAATGGATGATATTCATGAAGTTAATGGAAAAGCTGCTTGCGTTGGACCTGATATTGATTGTTTACGGGAAAATTCTGCCCAGAATAAAAACACAAAAGAAGATCAGGATCCTGCTTCTGTTTCTAAGCCTGTTGGTTCCAAGAGTAACCTGCAATCCAACTCTGATTTGAACAGGCAAAGTTCCCTTGAGATGGAAAACAACTTGCGTGCAGCTTCCGAAGTAGCATCTGGTGAAGAAGTCGCCCCAGTTGGTAACAATACTCTTCCTAATGCAGAGGATGCTGTGAATAAAGACGCTCACAAGCATGTTGCAGATGACTCCGTCAAACCTGTTCTGAATTCTTCAGGCGAAACTTCTGCAGAGAAAGCAGCCGAGGATACAAAAGAAAATGTCACCGATTCAACTTCCCATTAATCCGATGCAATGCTTCGAGAATAACATCCATCTTGTGCAAATTGAGGGATTAATACCATTTGGATCTGCTCATATATGATATGATCTTGTGTGACTTAGCCATGCTGATGCCTCTGTAACAAGTTTCCATCCATTACAACTGCTGGAAGGCTGCAAGTATTCAGTGATTCAGATGGTACTTAATACAATGCCATGAAGAGTTACCCGCCTGCCTTGCAATGTTATTGAGCCTGGAAGATTGGTCAACATCTATTGACATCGCGGAGTTTGTAGATGAACCTTCTCATTTAACTCTTCATATGTACAGTACATATTTAGATTTGAATTGTAATTTGTTTGATATGGTAATTATTGGGTTATCCTACAATCATGGCTAAGGTGTAATTTTTTCTTGGACAGGTCCGGCCTCAATCTTGATTTCATATAAATTGACTATTCTGTTTAGGCTATGCTATGTTTGGTCATTTAATCCATTGACATGGAACGTGCAAGCATGTTTGTCTTGGAAGTCAATTGTATGAGCTGAAGAATCATTTTGCAGGGTTGTTGATAGCCATGGATGAAGCCAGACTTCTTCTGGAGGTGTGAGTTGGCTCTGAAAGGATGCACGGGGAATTGTCCATTGTTAGTGCTAGCTGCTGTTTCGACTATGGAAGTAGTCTAATATTTTTCATTTATTTTATATAGTTTTATTTTTAGTTTCTTTATGAATATGTTGTTGTAGACATGTAAACAGGTAGGGTATTCGTTTTAATTACCAAATTTTATTACTAAATTCGTTTATTTTTTGCTTACTATTATCGTCTCAAGCCCGTTTATTTTTTTAGTTGAATTTCAAATTCATGCCGTTCTAACCTCGCGGAACCTGATCAAGCACAATTAGTCAAATTACCTATTAGATACTAGTTAAATATCCAATTTAAAATTAAAAAAATTAGTAAATAACAAAAATATTAAATTTATTAAACTAAACAAATTCATTGGTCAGCCTCTAAATTTAACATATGGTTACATTGCTTGCATCCATTTTTTTTTTTTGGGAAAAATCTATCAACAAAACAATTATAAAGAAAATTAAACACAAACAAATCTCAACATTTCTAACAAAATATTCATTGTTTTACATTGAAATAAAGTAAAATAAAAGTATTCAACAGAACTATAAATTAAGAAATAAAAAAATTATATATTATATTATACTATATTACATTATTTTAGGGATAAAATTATAAATGTATAAATATATATTAATTATATTATATTAAACAGGTATTTAGCGGGTATCTTATAAATATAAACGGGCATTGGATACCTTACGAGTAAATCTCAAACTCACACAAGTATTAAATTTTAATCCCAAACTCGTCTAAATCCCATTAGGGTATTTTTCAATGGGTTTTTATCGAATTTGGTTGAGTTGGGTACCCTTGTGTACCCATTCTATTAACATCCTTATACTGTTGTTTAGCTTCAAGTAAGACCTTAACTTTACTCTCCAAAAGTCATCAGTTTGAGTTTCCTCATGGCGCTGGAGTACTTACCCGGTCATTAACTTCAGCCACCAAAGATTAGATGAGATGCGTGTGAGCTAGTCCAGTCACCAAAGATTGGTTGAAATGCGCGTGAGCTAGTCCAGATACTTTGAGTTGCAAAAAATTAAATAGTTTGTTTAGGTCTCGCCCGTTGAACTAATATGAGTGGTACATTCTAATATTTGTTTCTTAAAGGTCACTAGTTTGAGACTCTTAAGGGCATTGGAGAGCTTACCTAGTAGTTAACTTAAGGGGGCCAATCAAAAGAGTTGGTAGATGAGATGGTTTGGTTGAGTTTGAGTCAGGTTATAAACCGATTGTGATTAAATGGATTGAACCCAATTATATTTCTTTAATAATGAGTCATTATTGGACGGGTTATATAAAAATTGTGAACCCAATTATATCAATTTATTAATGATTTAGTTTTTTTTAATTAATATTTAATTTAGTAATAAGAACTTTGGTTGATTTAAAATTTTTGAGACATTAAGACTTTGTTTAGTAATATTTATGTTTATTGTTTTTTTGCTTATGTTTACAGATTTTTGAAAGCAAGAAATAAAAATGTGTTTGTCAAATTTGTTTTTATTTTTTTTAATGAAAAACTTAAATAGAAAAATGTAAGCAACAAAAAAGACAAAAAAGGTATTTCCACTCTTTTTTGTTATAAATATTTTTTCAATTTTAACACTTTCTCTATTTTTGTTTCATCACATTAAAATTAATTATTTTATTCAAATATTTAATTAAATTAAAATTATTTTTAATAAATAATATAACTAAAAGTAACTTAAATTTAATTAATTGAAAAAATAAATAATATAATATAAATTTAACTTAATTTAATTTAATCAAACAATTATTAATTGAAATATTCAATTTAATTTAATTTTAACTAATTAAATTAATATGAGATATATTTTATTAAATTGCTTTTAATAAATAATATAATTAAAATAATAAATTAATTTATAAAATAAATAACATAACTTTATTAATAATATAAGTAGAAAATTTTAAGCAAAAATTTTCTGGATTTTTAAATTTGTCAAATACATAACATAACTATATTAAATTAAATTAAATTAAATCAGACAGCTCACGGCATGGTTGTAAATTGGACGGTTGATAAATTTTTTTAAGTGAAAACTTTTACTTTTTATTGTAAGCTCCGTTTAATTTTAATTCAATAGTTCAGTTAACCAACAAAAAAAAAAAAATTCTATTGATAACTCCTCCTATTCATATGAAGAGGATAGGCTAAATAAAGAAAATGAGAGAGAGAGAGAGAGATATATATATATATATATATATGATAGTTTAAATTAAGAAAAAGAGAGATGATTATATGTTCTACGGCTCTGATTAGATTATGTTTGAGTTGAGTTGTTTCTATAAGTTTTACATATAGACACGTATATTTTTTTGGTACTGAAGTAGTATTGAATTCGATAGAAATTGTTGGTTGGAGAGATCTTTTGAAGTGAAAGAAGTGAAATTGTGGTAAAGAGAAATCCTCTAGGGTGAAATTTACGTTAGTTGTTGTATTTCAAGACTGGTGGGAGATAATTTATCTTAATTTAATGAGTATTTTTGAGGTATTTTTTAATGATGGTATAGTCAATGCTTGCACTAATACAATTTATATTTGTTGAGGGCTGGTGTATTTTCAAAGGGTTTTTGGAGTTAAATGGAGAAAATAGGTGAAAGGTTGCTTGTATACTATGGCTCCTATTAGATTACGTTTCGAGGTTAAAAATTAAACGAGTTAACTAGTTGGATTTTATGGATTGCAAGTAAAATTTTTAATTATTTTTCTTAATCTTTACACTTCTAGGTAGGTGGATACTTTTGGTATTGAATGACTAAATTTGTGTCATGTTGAATTTGATAAAAAATAATTGATTGGAGAGCACTTTTGATGTGGGAGAAGTGATATTGGTAATTTTTGTTTGATTGTGACTGATAAAAATCCCCTAGTTTGAATAGGTTCACATGGGCAGTATTTCAAGATTATGAGGAGGTGATTTATGTTGATTTAATTAGAGTTTTTGAGAAATTTTTTTCATGATAATAAAGTGAATGGTTGCACTAATGCAATTTTTATTTGCCAAAAGCAAACATATTTTAGATGGAGTTTTTAATTGCTAATAATGTTGTGATGGTTTTTAAAGTGGATCTTGAAAAAACTTATGACCTTGTCGAATGAGGTTTTTTTGAATTTTTTGTTAGAACACAAGGGATTTGAAGTTAAATGGAGAAAATAGGTGAAAGGTTGCTTATATTATATAACTCCGATTAGACTAGGTTAAAAATTAAACGAGTTAAGTTGTTGGATTTTATGGATTGCATAGAAAATTTTTAATTATTTTTCTAATATTTATACTTTTAGGCATATGAGTTTTTTTGATATTGAAGTAGTACTGAATTTGATAAAAATTGTTGGGAGGTGATTTATCTTGACTTAATGAGAGTTTTTTAGGTTTTTTTTTTTTTTTTTTTTTTTTTTTTCATCATGATGATATAGTGAATGCTTGCACTAATACAATTTTTATTTATTGAGGGCTGACTTATTTTAGATGGGGTTTTGAAGTTAAATGGAGAAAATGGGTGAAAGGTTGCTTATATTCTACAACTCCGATTGGATTACATTCCGAGTTTAAAAATCAAACAAATTAACTTGTTGGATTTTATGGGTTACAAGTAAAATTTGAATTATTTTTCTAATTTTTACACTTCTAGGCACGTGAATATTTTTGGTATTGAAGGACTAAATTTATATCATATTGAATTGGATAGAAATAGTAGGTTAGAGAGCGTTTTTGATGTGGGAGAAGTAAAATTGGCTGTCTTTAATTATGGTTGAGAGAAATCCCCTAGTTCGAACAAGTTTATATTGGCAATATTTCAGGATTGTTGGGAGGTAATGTATCTTAGTTTAATTATAGTTTTTGAGGAATTTTTTCATGGTGGTATAGTGAATACTTGTATTAATGTAATTTTTATTTATCGAAGGCAGGCATATTTTAGAAGGGATTTTTAATTGGCAATGAGTGGAAGGCAATGGAGAAGGGAGTAGGAAAGGGTTGGTTTTTAAAGTAGATCTTAGGTTTTCATATTGCTGGATTCTTTTGCCCTTTTGGGTAGATTACTGAATTGCTGTATAAGAGAATAACTAAAAGTGGGAGAAGGGTGAAGTTCAGGATAGGATTTAGAGTATGTTTGTCTCATCATTTATTATACGTATCTAAAATTATGAAAGACTAAATTTTCTCAATGAGTGGAATATCAGTTAAATTTAACTGTTTTTGTTGTGGTTGCGTTTGGAATCTTATTACATTTAAAGGATAAAAAAAAAAGTGTGTTTGGAGTCTTAACCTTTCAGGAGGTAATGCTAGATGTATCCTTTCGCGTGCCTAATCTATGAATTTTTTTCCCCAAAATGAAATGGTTTAGCAGATGTTAGTCCAATGGGGTTCATTCTGTTGTCTGCTTTCCGTTGAACAAGGAACAATTATAATCTACAATCAAAGCTTGAAATATTAGTAATTAGGTTCCGTTTGGCGTAAGAAGAAACAAGATAAATTGAGATAAAATGTGATTTGGAGTTAATTTTGACGTCTTTTTTTTTTTCTGAAAAATAGCAAACCGTGGGAACGAATTTGAAAAATCGTTCCCACGGATTCAAAAAAATTCACAAAAAATAACGACAATGGTACTCATTTTAAAACTTTTGACATGAAGAATATAATTATATAAAAAATTTACATATTCGATTAACCTACTTTCAGATTTTTTTTGTTCTTTTAGTGAAATATTAGAATTTTTTGAAATTAGTGATGGCGGGAAAATTAGAGGTAGAGGAGTTGTTAGAAATTTACAGAGTTTTGTAGAGAAAGTTAGTATGCCAAACGGAGACTTAGTCTCCTTCTTTGTAATAGATGTATTTTTTTTTTAAACAATTGTTATTTATTTTGTCTGGAAAATCCATTAACCTTTTAATAGCATTGCTTTTGGTTTCTTAGGTGGCTGGGCACTTCACTTGTGGAGTGATGGCCCTCTCTTTCTCAAATGAGAATTGAATTTAAATCTTGATGTGATTTCGTAATAATAAAATGTGCGAGGATTCCCCCCAGGATTAATGGCCATGTTTGATTCACCTACAGGATTAGGAGATGAGGCATCCAAGATGAATTAAAACTTATCTTTTATCTTAAGAAAAAGAAAGTCCGAAATATCTTTTATCTTTATTAAAACTTATTCAAGCTTCTTAGAAAATTGTTATTCAATATTGGATAAGACATCCAGTAAAAAAAAAAAAAAAAAAAGAGTCTAGGATGTCTCTTATTAATTGAATGAAACTTACTCAAGGGTTTTAGGAATGGCATTGTGAATTATGAGCCTAACCATGTACACTGAAAGTAAAATATACACGAAAATGAAGGGAAAATATTTATAATAAAATAGGACGATTTTTTAAAATGTTTCTCTCACAAATTAAAATCTAACAGGTAAGAATTATTCTTTTTCTTTATTCAATGGTTGAGATCATTCTGTTATTTTTACTTTTCGTTCAATTTTTAATTTAGTAGATCCCACTATCATCTATTTCACAAAACGGTTTACATATTTTAAATTTTATTATATTTTGAGGTGAATATCGCAAATCAAAATTATCAATTTAAATTTCGATCAACTATGATTTTTAAGAAGTTGAACTTTTCAAATTAAAACACTATAATTTGTATTTTCTTTTGTGATACTTATTAAAAATTAATTAGAAAGAGAAAAACCAAAACACATGAACTAATTGAACATAAAGTTTTGAAAAAAAAAAAAAATTAAAACCCATGCATGAATTATCAATTTTTTTATTTAAACTTTTTATTAAAAATTTCAATTATATAAAAAACTTGATATTAATTTTGTTTAGAATTCCGTAGCAACAAGTTCTACCTAATATAAAATAAATGGCAAAAACACCTGCTTAACATGGTGCAGTAACATGTCCATGGCTTCGATGTATCTTGATTTCACTAAAAATTTTAGGAATCTTCGGTTACAAGTATATTTCTTCTCCTTGAAAAAGATCATAGTCATGCATGTTTATTTATACATATTTGGTTGATATTTAGATAAGGAATTTGGAACAATCAGGTTTCGTTTAGTAATATTTTTGTTTTCTATTTTTAAAATTTTGTAAATTAGCAACAAAACATGTTTATTAAATCTATTTACGTTTTTTTATTTCCAAAATGAAAATTTAAATAAAAAAATATAAACAGAAAAAAGATATTTTCACTCTATATTTTTTGTGTTGCAAATATTTTGTCAATTTTAATAGTTGATCTATTTTTTTTACATCATATTAAAATAAATTATTTTATTCAAATATTTTATTAAACTAAAATTATTTTTAATAAATAATATAATTAAATTAAATTAATATGTAATATCTATTATTAATTTATTTCTAATAAAAAATTAAGTTAAATTAGTTAATTTAATTAATAATAAATATATATTATTAAATTATTTTTAATAAATAACATAATTAAATTATAATTAATATATTTTATATTTACTAGATTAAATGATATAATATTTATATTTTATTAAGTTGTTTTTAATAAATAATATAATTGAATTAAATTAATGTAAAATGTATTTATTAAATTCAATTAATTTTTAAAAAATTAATAAAATTAAATATTTTATGAAAATAAAAAAATTAATAATTATAAATAAAATTACATTTTTAAACGTAATTTCTGTTTTCATTTTAGAAAAAAAATGATAATAAAAAATAAAAAACAGAAAATATAAATATATAAACGTGAATAAAAAAATGATAGCGTAATCAAATAGCTTCTTAATTTTCAACTTTTTGAGTCTTCAAATTGTTAGTTTTAGTGTCGGACGCGAAATTCGATAATTACGTAAATAAAAAAATTATTCGTAGGACTGTAGATAAATAAAATTTTATCTCAATTTGTTGAATACCTTTTCAAAAGAAAAGAATAATTTAATTTTTCAACTAATATCCACATTTTATTGTCAGATGTAATGAGGTAGCATTTGGGAAGCCCCCAAAAAATAAAGTTAGCTTTTTTATGTTTAAAAAGGAAAAAAAGTTAATTTTTAGTAATTAATTTTTAACTTTTGTTAATTTGACATTTTTTACTTTCACGATTTAAAAAAATTTAAAATATAAAATGATAATTTTAATCATTCTAGAAAAAATCAAAATGCTAACCTTTTCCAAATGCAACCTTACACGTACCCAAAAAAAAAAAATCATTACAATTCTTTAAACTTACCGAATTTTAGTTGTCATTTGATTTATTTTTCTATTTTTTACATTATTTTTTTATTTTTTGTTTTGAATCTATTTTTTATGTTGTGCTTTTGAAAATAAAAAAATAATTTAAAATTCATTTGATTACTTATATTTTTAAAATTTGTTTTAAAAAATAGAAAATGAGTTTACATATGAAATAAAAAATGATAAAAAGTTATTCTGAAAATTTTTAATTCAAAATAAAGAAAATGTCAAAATAAGGAAAAATAAATCATTTTCTTTTCATCGTTTTAAGATTTTTAACACATAAAATAAAATAAAAAATAAAAAAAAGTAAACTAAACGACACAGAATTTCTTTACGATTATTGATTCTGCTTTTGTTTTCATTAGCAACCAACGTAACATTGGTGTCAATGGCTCTGTTTGGAGCTTTAGGGCCCGTTTGGTTTGAGATTTTTTGCTGAAAATCTCCAAAAATCTCTATAAATCTCTGTTAACTTTATATCACATCAACTTTTTCTCTCACTGCACGCATTACGAAATCTCCCCAAACCACAATTTATCTCAATTTATCTCATTTTTTCTTACTCCAAACAACCCCAAAATAAAATCTTATAAAATTTTATAAATATGAATTATAAGATAATAAAATTTAAATTATTTACTCACTATACGAATTACGAAACGTTTACTTTTATAATTTTATTTTATTTTATACATTTTTATACAACTCTAAACACACCCAATAATACATTAGCCATCGTCGTTTTATTACTGCAACGCAAAGGATTTTTCATTTTTGTTCGAAACTTTTTGAATTTAGTAGAAAAACTTATTTTTCTTATAAACTTTTATAATTTTGATTATGTGTTTAAGGTGACTAATTAAAAAACAAGGTGCAGTTTTAAAAGAAAACAAAACTAAGTAGAGGAAATTGGGACATTTAGCCCCGTTTGGCCAATTTGGTAATATTTATATTTTACTACTTAATTTTTAATTTTTTTTTTGTTTTCAGTTACCATCGCACTTACTAAAAATAAAAATAGAAAACATGTTTGAAAACATAATTTTGTTAATAATAATTAATTTAATTAATTTTTTATAACATTAGTTGAATCTAATAAAATATATTATGTTAATTTAATTAATTAACTTAATAAAATATATTTAAATTAATTAATTTAATATTATAAAATTTTATTTTTTAATAATACTTAACTTTAGTAAATTGTTTTAACAAATAATATAATTTAATACTAAATTGTTATTTATTTATTAAAATTAATTTATTTTAACGGAATATTTTACTAGAATAATTTATTTTAAGTGGTAATATGACTTATTAAAAATTATAATTTAATAAAATAAATCATTTTAATTATTATTTGTTATAGAAACTATTTTTGAGAATAAAAAGAATAAAAAAGAAACTTCCGGCGACCAACGCCACCCTTGGATCTGATTCGCTGTGACACCTAAGTCTTAACTGGCATTGGAACCACACCAAAGTTGAGGTTTTAAGAACCCTAGCTTCTCCAAAGTGTACCACAGAGATAGAGAGAGGATGGCTGGAGCCGCAGGTGACCCCTCTAAAAGCTCGTCACACAAGCCCTCTTCTTCCTCTTCCCACCGGGGCAAGTCGTCCCGGTGGGAATCCGGGAATAACCATCTCTCCGACAACAAACCCTCCGCCGCCGGAGATTCCAAGTCGAAACCGCCGCCACCACCCGGACCCTCCTCAAACCCCAACAACAGCGCCGCCCCAAAACCTGGCCCCACCCCAAGCCCTGGCCACCCAAAACCGCTCTCTAATTCGACCCCCAACTCTGGACCTGGCCCGACGCCTCCCCGAGCTCCGTTGCCCTTCCCGGATGGTCTCGGCCCACCACTGCCGCCGGCTTACGGGTTTCACATGTTGGAGCGGAGGACGATTGTCCTCGCCGATGGTAGTGTCAGATCGTATTTCGCACTGCCGCCGGACTATCAGGATTTTGCGCCTCCTCCCCGGCCGATGTTGCCTCACGGTCCGGAATTGGCCGGTCGGTTCCCACCACTAGGTCCCATGAGCCCTGAATTCATCGACCGTCTAGATCCGTACATGCGTGAGAGGAACCAGGATTACTGGAATTCGCTTGGGTTGGATGGGCGGGGTGGTGGACCAATGCCGCAGCTGGAGCATTCATTGAAGAGGAAGTATGGCGATGAGGGCGAAAGGGGCAGGAAAGACGAGAGAGAAGGAAGAGATGGGAAGGACGAATTTGCAAGACAAAGACAGCAGCTTTTACAGTATGGGGATGCAGGTTTGAACCCTAATGGGTATCCGTTTGGTTCTGCAAAGAGGGGAGAGTTTCTGGCTGGAACTAGCAACCCCTATCCGCCGGATGTGGCTGACATGGGCAGAGGTGAGGAATTGAGGGCATCAAAGTACATGAGAGTTGTTGGGGATTATGAGAATTTTCAGGGTAGGCAAGCTGGTATTGGGGTCGGCAATATGGGTCTTAAGCATAATGATGTCGATCGAACTGCCTTGAAAAAGGCCTTTTTGCATTTTGTGAAGTTAGTGAATGAGAATCTGAATCAGAAGAAGAATTACCTGGAAAATCAGGCGCCTTTTCAGTGTGTTGCCTGCGGCAGGTTTGATATAATTGGGCCAAACTTGCTTCTTTCTATTGTCGCAAAAAATATTTTACTTGGAGATGTTTATGCTAATTTTATCATCAAAATATCTATTAGAGGGGCATAGCCATGAGGTTTGCATTATGAGGTGTGATTTTGTGTAAAGGTCTTAGGGATTAGCAAAGTTGTTGGAGTGACATGATTTCTTTTCTTTGTTTCCTTGAGGCCATGGTGAAGTGCCAGTGTACTAAAACCAGGCATGTTTGGATATTGGTGCTTATAAATTAGGCCACCAGTCTTGTGCTTCTTGTAAATTTTATGGTATATGATAAATCGTAAGCTAACCTCTCAGACTCTGTTAGGGAAATGATTAGAAAAAGCAGTGTAACATATAGTTTGATGCCATACAATTCATTCTTGATGCGGCCACGTAACTTAAAATTATAGGGATTGGCTGTATTTTTTGGTGTTTATAAGTTCGACTTGCTCAAAATATTTTGAATGATATTCCTCAATTCTTATCAAGTTGGTTTCTTTGTGGGAAGGGAAAATAGTGCTGTACTTGTGGTTGAATCAAGCCGGGGATTCAATATCATATTTTTGGACTGCTGAGGTGTTTTCCTAGCTTATGCTATGATATAGGATTTTGTGGTTGTCTTTACCATTTAGCCAAGATGAGAAGCTGGTTTCTATTTGTCTGGTTGATAGTGCTCATAGTTTACATGGAAATACGATGGTTTTATTGTTGTTCAGTTATGGGAGGTTTAGCATTAAAACTTCCTCAATGAGGCCAATTTTGTGCTGAAAGTATTGGTTTCTGTAGTTGTATGTGCTAGGAAAGTAAAACTCATGGTTCTTATAATAGTGGAATACTTTGTGATTTCAAACTCCCTCTCTAAAAGGATTGGTGGTTCTTCTGAAAGGTTGTCTTTATAGTGACTTGTGCATGCTACTTGTTCACCTCTATTTCAATTGCTGTTTTTGGCTCTTACTATTTGTGATCTATGGGTTGATGGTATCTTCATTCTGTGATCAGTTTACTAAGTTGACTGAATAAAATGTTCAAAATGCACCCAAAAAATAATTAGCTTAATCAGAATTTGTAACCCCAAGTATGCTGAGACAACTAAGTTCCCCCCTTGTGTGAGATGTTTCTTCGAGGAGGGGGTTATAGGTTTGCTCTCTTTCACATACACAACATCCGCAATTTTACCACTAAAGCCACAATTTTGAAGCCTGTCACCCAGTGAATACCCAAACCAGGAAATTCTATTGCTGTTCCCACCAACTGTCCCAAGAAACAATTCAGTAGAATAGAACAATTCAGTACAATAGTAGATTGATTGAGGTACTGAGGTTGGGTAAAATAATATTTCGAACAATTGAGACTTGGTCATGCTGATATCTTTGTAACAGCTTCCCTATGTTTGATATGTTGCAACATTTAGGAAGCATGTGTTCTGTTTAAAATGACAAACTTTTCAGTGGTTGAACATGCACAGTTACCGGGAGTGGAGTGGTGATTATCTGTCCTGAAGGGGCACCACTGACCAATCGTTGCCATTTTGAAATTTCTGTGTCTGAGACAATCATTTAGGTGTGACACATAGTTACTGTTGCTTTGGAGTCTGTTGTCTATATCATAAATATTATAGCATGAGATGAAGGTGCTGTTATTTATTCTCTACTTTGTTTGACCTCCAAGCATCATGTAACAGCCTTTTAACAGTGACAAAGGATTATTATACTGAATAAAGACAAATACTTTATTGCGCCTACTTAATTTCGTGGATTTTGAGCTGGGTTAATAATTGGATATTCATTTGTATTGGGGACATTGATGGTAAAGGCACATCATTGTTTAGCCAATATCAATTATTTGATTGCAGTGGGATATTAAGCGATAAAGATTTATATCTGCATCTCAGTTAGTTATATTGTTCAAAAACTTAATTAGTTATATTGTTCTTTTGAATTGGCTTCCTGTGTCATATTGTTTGTTGTATTGTATGTAGTTGTCTTAAGATGGTTAAAGCCTTTGCAGTTTGCTGAGTTGATTCAAGCGATACACTTCCTGTAATTGATAGGTTGTGATAGTTTGTATGATATGTATTGCTTGTGTTTTTGGAGTGGTTATTACAGTCAGATTTGTTTTAATGAACACAATGCGCCACACTCAAGTTCTTACTGAATTGGTATCAGCCGATAAGTGGTGATTTAGGATTAGTCTGTTGTTGAACTATATCACTTAATGACTAAAAAGCACGGACACTTAATGTTACTGGTAGGTTTGTCGCAGTTAAGGGCCAATTGTGTATTTTCAACCATGAAGTGTGTTTGGATCTACCAACAGTAATCATTCTAAATTGCTGTTTTAGGATTCTTTTGCTGAATTCTTTTCTGAAGTGCACTCTATTGACGATTGCCTGCAAAAGCCCTGAAACGTTCTTCTTTGTAAGTTTGCATGGTGGAAGAGTGTCCCTATATCCCCTTTGGATAGCAAGTCTTTTGTTTAAGATTTTCATGTTGTACATTTGTTATTTGTTAATCTTGCTCACTTGTAATTCACTAGGCATATGGTGTCCCTGTTGGCCCTTTCAATTATCAAAAATAAAAAGTGTGTCTTGGCCTGGTGTGGAGTTTGTTGGTTGTGACAACAGTTTCCTTGGTCGATTTTGCCTGTTCACGTACCTTCTGGATACATGTAGAAGTACTTGCCCGTTTCTAGCTTTTCCTTTTGTTTTCATATCCTACTGGGCCATTTCTTACATTATTCCAGCTATTTTTCTGAGCTTCATGTGTGTGTGTGTGTATACAATTTGTCCTTGCAGGCTATGGAGAGGTACTGGCAGGATTGTTAGTAATTAATGTGCCACTATTGAGTTTAGTGCTTATAGTGCTGATGATGTTTATTGTTTGATAAAATAGAGTTGTAATTAGGGTGTGAAGGTATGCTTGATGGAATTTTCTGGAAAACTGTGCTGCCCTCTTATTTCAAACTAATCTGCTGACTGCTGCATATTGATTTCAATCTTCCTCTTTATTTGGGTTCTTAGTTTCTGTCACTTGAGTATTAAGGGCTTGTCAGATGCAAGTTTCATTTGGGTTCTGTCACAATTGTTTGGGTAACAAGTGATATTGGCAATTGGGGAAATAAAATCTTCCCAACGTGTTTGGTTTTTAGCATAGTTTTAAGGACTTACAACTGTCCTTTTTTGATGACTGGGCTATTAATGAAACTGTGCTTTAGTTTTTGAATTTCACTTGCTGATTTATTGCTTGCATTTTTTCCATTCTCCCCCTTCCTTTTAATTTAAAGTCACGTGAGATATGATTTGTTTCTGACAGGGCTTTGGTGGGTTTTTTTGAGTTTACAGATTGGGAGTAAACTTACCAATTATATGTTTCTAATCCTGCATTATTATGCCAGCCAGCAGCAGCTTGTCCAGTTCATTGGGTTGTTTTGTTGGGTTGATTGAATCATTTTGGAAGAACACAAAATCAAAATGTACATCTTGGCACTGACTGCCCCACCTTGTGCTATTAGATCCTTGAAGTTCATCATATAATTTTGTTGTGTCCACACATTCAAACCCATCGGGATGATTTTGAGAACTTGTTTTGTGATAGGTGGTGACACACTTGAGGCACCACACTTTGGGAGATTATGTGTAATCTGTCAATGCTTTGTGCACCAGATTTCCAATTTTAACCCCTTCCTTGCCTTCATTTGCTATAGTTTATAGCTTAAAATCCACCCTAACTTGCACATTGATATTTAATCTATATTAATTGGTGCTATAAGGCCTTTTCTTTTCTCAAGGAAACTTGTGCAAGTTTTTGTTGTCCGATGCAGGAAGCAATCTTATGAA
Organism: Vitellaria paradoxa; assembly: GCA_019916065.1. Classification (NCBI taxonomy): domain Eukaryota; kingdom Viridiplantae; phylum Streptophyta; class Magnoliopsida; order Ericales; family Sapotaceae; genus Vitellaria; species Vitellaria paradoxa. The sequence goes on along the minus strand of CM034241.1, from coordinate 42,542,765 downwards.
TTTTTTATTTGTAATTTTGGATCCACTTGAATCTGGTCATTGTGTTTTTTAAGTCAAAGGTCATGGTGAATTGCCATAAGTTTGCGTCCAGTGTCCTTGTTTTTACTTAATGCATGCTCCGCTGCTGATTTTGTTGTTTGATTGAAGGTCAATATTTTTCCTCTTGTGGATTTGTTTAGCTCTGTATTTTTATTGTTGACAAGAATTTATCTACTTTCTTTTAAATTTTCCCGATATTAGTTACATTAAAACTTTTATGCTGGGTATCGCAAAAGGATCTAACTGATATGTTGATTAATTTGTGTAGATCGCTTTGGATGCTGCCTAATTAATGCTTTACGTATATTGTTCAATTTTAGACATTAGTGTGCCCCCATCAGCAGCTTAATGCTGAAGTGTCTAATTATTTCTAGTGTTGTGAATGGTAGTAGTGGTAGTTAACTCAGCGGCTGGTTTTTGACGGAATCTCGTTCCCAAGTACTACAATGGTACATTCTTGAATGCACATTAACACGCCTCTTGTATCCACAAGACATAAATAGAAATTAATGAATTGAATGAATAAAACCTGGGATTCAAGCTCTATTTATTAGAGCAAACTAAGCCTAAACTGTTCAAATCATATTCAGTTTCCTATCAATAGAGATTCCCGAATTCGGGAAATAACTCTTATCTTAAATCCTAAAATAATCCTAAACTATGTTAGATTTGAACCCTCTTGGGAAATATAGACAAAAGTCAATCCAGTCATACCTGGAAGTTTCCCTTTTCTTGATTAATCGTTCCCAAGATGCTGCAAAATCATCATCAATTTGTTCTACATCAATAGTTGTCTGTCTGATGAGTTTGGAGTAGTCCTGGACTTCCATGGCAGTTGTTGTTGCTTTCTTTCCTGTCAACCATTTTTCATGGTTGAGGCTGGAACCACTGTGGGGTTTTCTGATGAAAATGGCTTGATTGTCTCTTTTGGAATGAATTTGTGTGCTGTGATTTTGTTTGAAATCTTATCCATAAACGTTAAAGGCTTAATTGTTCCATTAGAGTGTAGTTGTAACAGAAGATGGGGACATCACCTCATTAGATATTATATATAGGGAAAAAAATTAACAGCTAGAAGGGAAATCTATTAGTTATTCATCGAAGTTTCATTTATTCAATGACTAGAATTACATGGGGATATATAGCTTGGAGACATAGAACAAAAATTTGTTTGTTTGCATCAGTCGCTCCCTTATTAGATAGTATCTACCTATGTGGTTGGTATCGCCTCATTAGATATTAACAAAGTAGATGCCATTTTGTTAAGTATACATTGTTTGTTTGTTTGTAAGAAAAGATAATTGTATTGGAAAGGCATTAAGGTCTTGTTTGGATATTGTTTACAACTTCATGCATTACTGATGCTTGCCGTGCAGGCAACTATCAATTTTGTGGTTGTTTTTAATCCTATGCGCATGGGCATTACTTTCCTTTAAACCAATGAATAAATATTTCTTATTGGTAGTTCATTTTGTACAGTCACAGTGGTGTCTAAGATATATATCTGAATTGCACGATACTTTTTATATGGCAAATACAGGTCTTCTAAAGACCTTCCAGATATGCATAGGTATTCATCAAAGTTTCATTTATTCAACGACTAGAGGCATTATAGCTCAGAGACATAGAACAAAATTTCATTTCTTTGCATCAGCCCCACCTTATTAGATAGTATATACCTATATGGTTAGTATCGTCTCATTAGATATCAACAATCTAGCTGCCATTTTGTTAAGTATACATTGTTTGTTTGTTTGTAAGAAAAGATAATTGTATTGGAAAAGACTTTAAGGTCTTGTTTAGATATTGCTTCCAACTTTAGGCTTTACTGCTGCTTGCTGTGCAGGCAACTATTAATTGTGCGGTTGGATGCTAATTTTTAATCCTATGCGCATAGGCCTTACTTTCCTTTAAACCAATGAATAAATATTTCTTAAAGTGTTGGTAGTTCATTTTGTACTGTTACAGTGGTCTCTGAGATATCTATCTGAATTGCGCGATACTTTTTATATGGCAAAATACAGGTCTTCTAATGACTTTCCAGATATGCATAGTCTTATCATGCACACATACAACTCGGACAGAGCTGACTTGCTTGTGGATCACCTGGGCTTTCACAAAGCTTTGTGTGTTCTTATGGGGTGGAACTATTCAATGCCTCCTGATAACTCTAGGGCATATCAGTCATTGTCTGCTGATGAAGCAGCAGCAAACCAGGATGATCTGATTATGTGGCCACCATTGGTGATCATTCATAATACAGGTACAGGAAAGGGTAGAGATGGCCGCATGGAAGGTTTGGGAAACAAAGCAATGGATAGTAAACTTCGAGGTATCATGTGCCCTTTTGTTCTTTATAATTGTTCTTGCTATTTAATGGTAAAGATGTCGTTCTGGGGTGTTTTCATTTTTGGTAAAGGTAAAATCACACATCGCTTCCATTTTGGTGTCGGGCCTCTGCTCAACAAGTGTTATGAATTGCTTTATATTTATGTGGTGCAATATTTATAGCAGACTATTGTAGTTTGACATGATTTCAGATAGTGTCATCAAAGGGGCCTTATCAGGCAAAGTAGTAACATCCTTCTAAGGCTGAAGTTATCCTTCTTATTATATTGGGTCTTTATTTGTTTTGTGATTTCCTTCTCCATATGTTGTCTTCCACTCTTTTTATGCCATTGGTGCTGCCATTTTTGGTGGATGCCCCCTTATCACTTAAATATGGTAGGGCACTTAACCAACCTTTTATTATAGTCAGTCAGTTTCCTGATTTGTCTGAGGGCATTGACGGTTGAGGGAAGTAAAATGAAGCTGTACATATATGTGGGGACTTTTCTTGTTATTGTAATCTTCCAATAACTCAATGTTGTGAAACCAGGGTCAGTTACAGAGCCTACTCTTTCTTTTTGACGAGCTACTGAGCCACCTTTTTTCTCCTTTGAGGTGATTTATAATCTTACCACAATCAATGACGCTTCAACTGCTGTGCCACATCTAAAATGTGAGAGAGAGAGAGAGAGAGAGAGAGGGAGGGGGGAGGGAACTCGTGTAAACATTGAACAGGGATTGAGAATTAACTGGGTTAGCTATTATAATAGGTCAATTACAATTCTTTGCAATAATTAGAAAGCAGCATTCAGATGCATATGAAGCAGGGTGACTCATTTGGGTTATGGATCAAAGGATTTTTTCAGCATTTACTTTGGCTGTTGTTTGTACTTGGCAGACAACTCGATGGAGTAGTTGTATTGATGCTTAAATTGGAGAGAAATGACTTCTATAACCCCTAGAGAGCAGTGTCTGTATGTATATCAATCAGCGCTACTTGTTTCAATTTTTCTTTTTTCGTTTTTATTATTATTTTTTTTTGGGGGGGGGTATAGGTTAAAGGATTATTTCAGCATTCACTTCATTTGTGTATGTTAAAAGTTGTTTCACATGAGCCCATCAGAAAAGTTATTCCCCTCATATAAGAGATGGACTTCTCTTACTTTAATGCTTAGGTTTTAAGGTAGAGGCCCTTCTCTCTTATATGTAGTCGGGCTTTTGTACACGGTATTAGAGCATGTTTTCAATTGAGTCTCACCATAGTCTATGCTGTGCTTGTATCCATGTGGGCTAGTATGAGGGGGGTTGTTAGAAGTTATCCCACATTAGTCCATCAGGAGAGAGAGAGAGAGAGAGAGAGAGAGAGAGAGAGAGAGAGAGAGAGCTCATGTAAACATTGAACAGAGATTGAGAATTAACTGGGTTAGCTATTATAATAGTTCAATTACAATTATTTGCAGTAATTAGAAAGCAGCATTCAGATGCATATGAAGCAGGGTGACTCAATTGGGTTATGGATCAAAGGATTTTTTCAGCATTTACTTTGGCTGCTGTTCATACTTGGCAGACAATTTAGTGGAGTAGTTGTATTGATGCTTAAATTGGAGCGAAATGACTTCTATAACCCCTAGAGAGCAGTGTCTGTATGTATATTAATCAGCGCAACTTGTTTTGACCTTTTTTCTTTCTTTTTCCTTTTTTTGGGCTATAGGTTAAAGGATTATTTCAGCATTCACTTCATTTGTGTATGTTAGAAGTTGTCCCACATGGACCCATCAGAAAAGTTATTCCCCCCCTCCCCCCAATATAAGAGATGGACTTCTATTACTTTAATACCTAGGTTTTAAGGTAGAGGCCCTTCCTTTTATGTGTAGTCGGGCTTTTTTACATGGTATTAGAGTGGGTTTTCAACTGGGTCTCGCCACAGTCCACGCTGTGATTGTATTCATGTGGGTTAGTATGAGGGGGGCTGTTAGAAGTTATCCCACATCGGTCCATCAGAAAGGTTATTCCATCCATATAAGAGATGGACTTCCCTCACTTTAACACTTAAGTTTTAAGGTAGAGTCCCCTCCTCTTATGTGTAATCGGGCTTCTTTATAGTGTAGTTTGCTTTACTTGACTCTCCTTGGAGTTCTTGTGATGTTTAGAATTGATGTTATGTTTATTTGTGTAACTAACTGATTGCAGAGATGTAGAACTATGACAGCATTATCACTTGACGCCTATGTTTTCCAATCAGTGAATGTAGGATTTGTACCAATTTTCTGACGGTTCATTTTTTGAATATAATTCTTTTAAGTTAGTTTTATAAGACAGCATCTTTGTGACATTACATCGAGTAGGTACTGGTCCACTTTGATTAGCTCATCATCATGTTATGATGTTAGGATGGGTCACTTAATGTTGATTTATTGATTGCTGTGGGTTCCATTGAAGGAGGCCATTACATGATTTCTTCATAATGAGCTGGTAGATGAATGTATCAGGCTTCAAGCATAATACATAGGTTTACCGGTTATGTTCAACTTGGTTTTCGAAAAGATCCATACTTGGTGAGTGATTGTATGTATGTGTGGAGTACGAATGTATTTGTTGCTTGGCAAAGAAGAAGCTGATTTGAGGTATGCATGCATGTTTTCCGCATTCTCATTTTCTTTGTGGGCGGATCTTTAGAACAAAGAGTTATACATTTTTGAAGGATGTGGTGTACAAAACCACAATGTCAAAGGTATCTAATTTTTTGTTACAGAGAACCATCTTTTGTTTGAGAGAATGGTGAATTTTAAATCATTTAATCCTTCACTGTGTTTGCATGTTCTGAGCACTGTTAAGAGCTTGGCTTGAGGAGTGTGTGAATGTGAGTTCTTGTCCGAGGGAAGTAAGTCACTTGGTCTGAATGCCTAGTTGACCTCTCCTGCACACTTGATTAACAATGAAAAGCTTTGGATAATCGTCACATGTTCAAAGTAAATTAGTCAAGGATTCTTTGTTTACTTTTGGTGGTATTAGGTTAGACTTGATACTTAAATTATGCCTTTTGATAGCAGTCACTTTATGTTAATGTTTGGGCACCTCGCCTCTCATTTTCTGGACCTTGAGAAAAGTTATGCATTAATGTGACAACAAAACTGACAGAAAATAAAGGGTAATTGTTCTAACTTCCTTTTGCCTTTCTCCTTGTGAAGGGAAGACTACCTACCTTTGTTTTTTGCCTGTTTTTCTTCACGTTTTGTTTTTCACCCCTCTTGTATGTGGGTTGGTTACAAAAGGATTTGAAACTGTGGTGCCGTTATGTTAGGGGGATTTAGTTTGCTCAGGTGTCTTGATCTTTTTGTTCAGTTGGATACCTGAAATTGTTTAGAAATTGTTTTGGCTCCCATTTATTTTGGTACTCGCAGTAATAATGACAAATGTTCCATTTTGTAAGTCAGACTTCCTCTCTGGATTCTCTGTTGCTCTTGTTCCGTCGCATTTTTCTCCATTTGTTAACTGTGGCATTTTATTTATTTTTGCCTTATTGTTATTAGATAATGTCATTTACGGACATTTTTTCTGAACCCATCAGCTTGATTTGCGATATTCACTTGACAATAACCTCAACTGATTTCTCTTTTGGAATTTATGCTCTGATCCAGTTTTAGAAATAGGTGGTAATCTTTGATTGTTTAATGGTTTTAGATATGTTTAAAAATAGTTTGTACCGTAGTGTTAATACAATATTAGTTTGATTTATCTTCTTGTATAAAGCATTGGACTGGCCTGCAATTTCTGCTTCACAGGATCCAAAATTGCGGATTGCCGATTGTTTGAGCTCCCTCTTTGAACCATTGGGCACCCATTACTACAAAAGCAAACTTGATTGGCTGATTAACATTATTTGCCTCTTCTTTGATGCCTTGTGGGCTTATTTGCCCTCAATATGTGAAATCAGATTCTAACACATCTTTTTGTGTCTCTTTTATAAATAATGCCTTTCAGATCTTGGATTCGGGAGTGGCAAATCAAAGTCCTTATATGGAAGAGACGGTCATCTTGGCATTACTCTGGTTAAGTTTCCTGGCGACCAATCAGGCATGAAGGAGGCTGTGAGGTTTTCTGAGTTTTTCGAGAAAGAAAACCATGGTCGAAAGAATTGGACCCGAGTACAGTCCTTGACTTTGGGCAAGGACAACGAAAATAATCCGAACCTTGTGAAGGTGGATGAGAAGACCGGAGAGAAAACGAGAATATTATTTGGCTATCTAGGAACTGTTTCTGATCTAGACAAGGTGGATTTTGAGACAAGGAAGAAGGTTGTGATTGAGAGCAGGAAGGAGTACAAGCCATCCAAGTAACAAAAATAGGTATCTAAATGCATCTTAAAAGTATGCTTTCGTTTTGTCTATGGAGATTCCATCCTGGCATAGCTTTTGACTTGACAGAAAATCAAAAGGTATTTTTATTGTAATTTGATTGCTGATGACTTTTAATGTGGAACAGGTAAGACAACTTATGGAAATGTGTGTTATATTTATTGCTCATTTGGGGCCATTTTTTGGAACTTTTCAGGTTGTTGGAAGGTCTTTTGACACCTTGTGTTTAAGTTTGGTTGTTGTTGTTTGTTTGTTTTTTTTTTTTTTGGGGGGGGGGGGTTTGTGTACCGAAAACATGGAAGGTAGGGGAACCATGACTGCAAGATTGGATAATCTTCAATCTAGCATATAAGGCAAATTGTAACGGTAGAAGGGTGTGTGTTCCTTTTATATTTACACAGAAGAGTCGTGTTTTGTTGAACTTCTGTGAAATTCCTTGAATTTTGTAAAAATTCCCATATAAGCAACATGAGTATTCAAATAGCAAAAAAGGATTATGTTTTTGATATTGTCAGGTATAAGCAAGATTTTATCAAAGTAGCTTTTAAATGAATGGATTTTTGAGATTTAATTTTCTGAAAATTACAAGAGTGTCAATTGATGCAAGTATATATGTATATATATATATATATATATATTTCAATAATTACTATTAGCGGACATAAATATTATGAGAATTTTTTTTAAATAATTAATTTTGTGTTAATTTTAGATCTGTAAATATTAACTTAAAATTTAGTCTTAACATTAACGTGCATGTTCAGGAGTATGTAACTCAAGTGTTTACAGAAAGGATTTATAGTTGAAGATGAAACTAATAACAGAAAGATCGAGCTCGTATGAGGCTACGAGGAAATCCCAAATCAACAAACACAATCCAGTGTTTATGACCTCCCAAACAACTATGTAAAAACCTACAGCAAACTTTAATCATCTTTTAGAAGACAAGTGAGATAAAACTTAGACTGTGAGTGTTGTAGGTTTTGAATCAAGCTGCAATCCGACCGAGTTCAAATAAATTGAGAGTTTTGCCACCCCAGTACCGAGCAACTTAATGCGTAAATGCTCAAATCTTAAAAACTTTGAATTTGCAAATTGATTTTGTTAGATTTTTAAATCTCTTTCTTACCCTTCGAAGAATAAATATAACACTATAATATCTAAAATATGCCGAATTATAGGAATTGCAAAGGAGTTTCAAATACGAGATATTTACTATAAGTTTATTAATAACAATAGAGACTCTGTTTGGAGTTTCGAAAATCTCTAAAAATTATTTATTTTTTATTTCACTGTACAAGTTACAAACTCACAAGTTTTATCAAATTTTATCATTTTAAACGCTCCCATAATATTTATTGGATTTGTTGTTTAGTAATTTTTTTCTTCCATTCATTCATGAGCCATTCATGTTCTTCAAATTTAACTAGATATAGATACATGAAATTTTTTTCAGAAATTAATGCATAAAAAATAAAATTAAATAACTAAGTATGGATTATATTTAAATATGTTGATTTAGATGTGTGAATGTTTATAATAAATATATAATTGCTTTAAAGGCACTCTCATTCTTCTAACATTTTTACTAAAAACACTATTCTATTGCTACTGGCACTTTAATTAGGTTACATGTTAGCTACTAGATCTTCGAGTTGGTTAATCTTAGGGGCAATCATGTTGGGTGGTTGGGTTATTCTGACTTCAATTTTTTTTTTAATTTTTATATATAATAAATATTTTATTTTTTTTATATATTATGTATTTACATGTTTTATTTTATTTTGAATTCATTGAACGGACTCGAAATTTAATTTTTATTTTAAGATCGAAATTGATTTTTTTTTTAATTCTAAAGCACCTAACAGAGCTGTGCCAAAAAAAAAAAAAAGGAAACAAACAGTAAACAAAAGTTGATAACAAAGACAATTAAGTAGTGTTAGCCGTATCACATGATCCAAATATTCTTCTACAAAAACATCATGCATGCATATAATTACACACACAACTCTCTCTCTCTCTCTCTCTCTCTCTCTCTATGCAGCATTTGTTTGAGGCCGGCAGTGACTTTTCTTTATCTGACTGCAACCATGTGGGGGGGGGGGTGGTGGGGCGACTGTGAACTGGGCCACCACCGCCACCCCCACTTTCCCCACCTTTTCCGCTCTATTTGCATCCTTTTCTTTGTTTTCTAATCCCCTCAGCTTCGGTTTCCGGGAAAGTGCACACCGACCATTCACAGTTTCAAGCCATCCAAACAAACTTACTGATCATCACGAACCAAACACTTCTTCGTGAATTATTCGAATTTAGTTTGACCGAGGTGTTGTTCGAATTCAGTTTATAGTTTTAAATAAATTCAAATAAATTTTTGATGAGCCCTTTAAAATTCAAATCAAATTGATCAATACACTATCGACTCGTTTGACGTAATATAAAATACTAAAAATTTTTAAAAATTTTTAAAAATTATTTACTTTTTTTTTTCATTATACGAATTATAAATCTACGAATTATTTTAAATTATCTCACTTTTTACCACTTCATTAGCTCCTTGTACTTTTTTTTATCTTACTCATAAATCAATTTAAAAGAATACCTTAAAAAAATATTTAAAAGAAATATTTATTTTAGTGGAATTTTAATATATTAAAATTGGTAATTCCGCAGCCAAACCCTTCTCCTTTTATCCTACGCACCTTCTCACCCACGCGCAAGTTAGCGCAAACCCGTGGGCCTTTTCCCACAGGCGCCATACCGTGAGTCTATCCACGTCATCACTCGTCGCTTCTTCATTCGACCATGCTTTATCGCTACCACCAACTCCCACGATTTCTCTCTCTCAATTTTGATTGCTAGGGTTTCGTCGTACGTTCCTCTTTTTGCAATTCAAGCTTGTAGTGAGGCAGGGTTGTGCCGTACAATGGGTTCAATCGCCGATCCCGGCGGTGAGTTCGGCGAGTTGACTCAGCCGCCTCCTCCGAGTTTCGACGAGTTTCAGAGGCAGACGTCCCTGATGACGAGCTGTACTCTATTGTGGAAGGAGCTCTCCGATCACTTCTCATCTCTTGAGGAGAACCTGCAGAAGAAGTCTGAGGCTTTGAGGTGCAAGATCAGGACCCTAGATACTCAGACCAAGGAGTCTCTCCAAATTCTTGAGAAGCGTGAGGTTACTATCGACGGCTCCGTCTCGATCGCTCTCGAGAAGGTGCGGGAGCGCAAGAAGGCGGCCCTCCTTGCTGTGGAAGAGGAAACCGACGCTGTTTTTGCCGACTTCGGTGAAGTTGATGATGGCGAGGGCTTGCTGTTGAAGTTGCGTTCGTACTGTGCGAGGATGGACGCTGAGGGGTTCTGGCGGTTCGTGACGGTGAGAAAGAAGGAATTGGACTCAATGAGGGCACAAATGCCGCTGGCGCTAGCTGACTGTGTCGATCCGGCGAGGTTCGTTTTGGAAGCCATTTCGGAGGTGTTTCCGGTGGACAAGAGGTCGGAGAAGAGTGAAAGAGTTAATGATTTAGGTTGGGCGTGTGTTCTGATACTGGAGTCACTGATTCCGGTAGTGGTCGACCCCATTTTCGGGAAGTCGCGCCTTCTGGTGACGCCGAGCATGAAGGAACGAGCGAAGGAGATAGCGGAGTCGTGGAAGGCGAGCTTGGACGAGCGCGGTGGGATTGAGAATGTGAAGACTCCCGATGTGCACACGTTTTTGCAACACCTCGTGACTTTCGGGATTGTGAAGAAGGAAGATATTGATTTGTATAGGAAGCTTGTTATTGGGTCTGCTTGGAGGAAGCAAATGCCGAAGCTTGCATTGTCTCTGGGATTGGGTGATAAAATGGCCGGTATGTCTGATATTTTTGCTTTCAATTTTCTGCCTTAATTGGGAACTATGTTTCTTGTGTTGTTTAATGTTTTTCTAGCACTGATTAATGTTGAAACAAGCCACTTCCACGCTACTATAACTGCTTATAAGTAAACTTTTGTTTCCATAACCAGTGACGAAGCCAGAAGATTGTCCTGGGGCCAAAAATGTACGCACTGTAATTAACAAAAATGTTTCAGAAATTTAACAATATTTATACCTAAAAACGCTAGCTTTATAATTGCATGACATTTTTTTTGTTTTGTTTTGCATTCATTAAGTTTGTGTATTTTGATTTTTTTTCCCAACTTCTTAAATATTATTTAATATTGAGTTGTTTATTTAAAATTTCAGAACATTTAGATTAGGAATATCTTTATTTCCTTAAATTTTCAGGGCCATTTAAATTTAAATTTTTTTTTTTTGTGTTATTAAAAATAAGTGACGAATTGGGTTATATATACATAGTAAAATTAGTAGGGTTGTCAAATTTTGGAATATATATATGTGTGTGTATATATATATATATATATATCAATTAAAAACAGATGTTCAAATTTTAGGGAGGTTGGCCCATAACCTAAAGTTTTTTTTGACGTAAAATTTTGTATATATTATCAGTGTTTTCTTGAACTGACTATAGCATAAATAAGTTTTTGTCCCAAAAATTTATATGTATTAGTTTTATTTTCCTAAACTGAAGTCTGTCATATATTTTTAAAAATTTTTGGGGGGGCTAAACTATAGTATAAAAACATTTTAGCTCACAAATTTACATAGACATATGGCATTTTTCCAAACACAGAGGGGGCCATGGCCACCTTCAGCCATGGCTGGCTTCATCACTGTCCATAGCCCTTGTTTTTATCTAGAATTAGTTTCTCAGCTGCAGGTAGCAGCGGAAAAAGGTTCCTTTAGCTTTGTGCTAGGCAGTTGAGGGAGAATTTGCACAACTCAGTACTTCCAGTTAGTGCTGATATATTCTCTAAGCGATAGCACTTGCCAACTCTGTGGACCATAAATTTGAATCAATGATATTATGCTTTCAGATGTACAAGTACTTTTTATTTAGGTGATATTATAGCAAAGAGAATAATAGACACCAATCATGAAAAAATTGGAGAATTATAAAATCAATACAGGTAGCTTTGACTGTTGACCTCAGCCACCTGTTGTATGTGATTAGCTCTCGTTCATTTACCTTTAAGGATTGTTTCTTCAGACACTTCTGATTTTGAAGGCTTTCTAACATCATTTGAGGACAACTAAATATCTAAGAATGGAATGTTTGGGATTCTTTTGCTTGCCTGCATGATAAATGATGATTAATCATCCATTATTATGGATTTCCATAAAAGAATTTACTGTTATTCACACAAGATTTTGTGTTCTTGATGCCATATTTTGATGCATTCTAGGAAAGAACAACAGAGAAATTCCAATGCCATGTAATTGTTCATCTGTCTATTTTTGACCATGATGCATGCATGTGATTCTCGCATGTGATTCTTTCACATCCTTTGTTTGGTTTCTCTTCAATTTGGCAAGTTCTATAAACTATGAAGGCACTTGTAACATGTTCTATTTCTAAATCAGGAGAAGTTTTCCTCTCCCTTGTTTGGAGTCATCACACGTGCTGCATGAATTGATTGCCTTTTTGCTTCGTTTATTCGTTTGTCTTTCGACTTCATTTCTATCTTTCAGCTTGAATGCTTTTTTTTTTCTTGGTGTGGGGGGGGGGGGGGGTTGTTGACAGCCTGAATTTGTTGGGATAAGAGGAATCTCTTTTAACCGGATCTCATTGCCATCGTAAATTTGTTGGCTACAACCTTCAATTTATAACTATTCACACATGATTACAAAAAATAAATTGAAAATGAATTTTCCTTACATTGGTAAGTTTGGTGGGAAACGTTTTGTTCTTACTTTTTAAGTTTATAGAAGTATCTTTCTCTCTCTCTCTGCCCCCTAAGTGTTGTCCCACATGCTTTTAAGATTGCCTATCATGTCACTATAGTCATCAGTTTAAACCATATCTCCTTTTCCAATCCATAGCATTTAGCTTGTGAGGATGTGGAGCTTGCTTATAAAATGATGTTGTTCTGCATTTGAATGATACATACATCCGCTCGCAAGTAGCATGCAATTGTGTCATTCAAAATCGCTAGACATTGTTGGCAACATTTTTGACTATTGAGTGCCAGTGATGACTAACAAACTTTTGTGGCTTAGGGGAGTACTTCGTTATAGGTAGCATAAAGTGTGGTTAAAAGAGAAGGATACATTCTAGTCAATTAGGGGTGACAATTGATCAAGCTACTCAACCTCGGCTCGAGCTTGAGCTCAAGCTCGATTTCTTTCCTTAATGAGATGAAATCAAGCTTGAGCTCGGAAGAGCTCGACTCAAAAACTGGCTCGATAAAATAATATATATATATATTTTACAATGTTTTGACCAAATGTATTTTGGTTTAGTTGAGTTATTCGTTTGAATTTGTAATACTTTAGACCAAAGCGACTTCGTTTTGGTTAGTCACGCTACTTGCAAACCAAGCTTGAGCTCAAGCTGTATTTTGTTGAGCTGAGCTCAAAGTCATACAAAAGCTGGAGCCCATACTAATGGTTCAAGTTGAGCTCTAGCCAATGCTCGGGAGTTGGTTCAATTCAATTCCAGCCTACATTCAGTTGTTGAAGTAACCATTAAGCCTAGACAAAAATTGTATATATATCTATATAATAAAACACATCCTTTGATGTGATGTTTGTCCTACATGGCATGAGAGAGAGAGAGAGAGAGACCTGCGGGGTGGGGTTGGTTGGATTGTATTGTTGGGTTGGTTGGGTTTAATCGTTGTCCTATGTGGTTGGCCCTCGGGGTGCACAATGGCATCTCTGTGCAGCCTTCTAGAAGAAGTCAAAGAATACACACAAATTTTGAAATTTGAAATTCAAATATATATATATATGTATGTATATTATATCTATATAATAAAACACATCATTTGATGTGATGTTTGTCCTGCATGGTATGAGAGAGAGAGAGAGAGACTTGGGGGGTGGGGTTGGTTGGGTTGTATTATTGGGTTGGTTAGGTTTAATTGTTGTTCTACGTCGCTGGCCTGTGGGGGTGTGGTTTTGCGCTATGGCTTGTTTTAGGATTTGGTACAATGGCATGTCTATGCAGCCTTTTAGGAGAAGTCAAAGAATACACACAAATTTTGAAATTTGAAATTCAAATATATATATATATATATATATATATGTATATGTATATGTATATTATATTTTGTAAAATTATGTAAATTATATTTTACTTATATTATCTACAAATGTCATGGGGAGATATACAACAATAATAGTAAAATTGTACATATTTATTGAACAATATATAGATACCTATTAGACAAAGTCAATTATATTTTTTATTTAGACTTTAATTTTTTAAAATTTTATTAAAAACTAAACATTAAAATTAAAATTTCAATTTTAATGTATGTAAAACGTAAATTTTAAATGCATATACTTTTACATTTTGTGTCATTTCTATAATAAGAAAGTTTAAAATTTTGAATTTGAGATATTTTTAATTGTTGGATTTGCTAAATGGTCGAAATTATTTTTTTTTCTCTCACTCTTCCCGTATTTTTTTGGAATACCTTTTATATAAAAGATTTTACATTACTATTTTAAAAAATGTGATAATATTTGTAATAAATAATAAAATTTTATACCTTAATCTTTTTTTATTTTTATAGGTTATTTTTACTCTTTTTTTATGTAGGTTTGCTTTATAAATTTAAATTTAAGCTATTTCAATACCAAATTATATTTCTGTGCTTTCAGGCACGGGCAATTACTAGTTAATTTATAAATGTCGTTCATGCAACAAGGCATAGTTTTAATTTGTGAAAACATTAGAGTAACATAATGACAAAAATATTGGTTGGATGTACTGGATGAGTTAGAGAAGAATGCAAACTTATTCCTAGGGAGTTGAATTTGTATTTCTAATGCATGTTTTATTTATTCTTTTAAATGCTCTATATGACTTTTCTGGATATAATTTGAGGTTTGTGGAATCTGTGATTGAGTTGGAATGCTTGTGTACAGATATGATTGAAGAATTGATAAGCAGGGGACAGCAGGTTGATGCAGTCCATTTCACTTTTGAAGTTGGCCTTGAGGACAAGTTCCCCCCTGTCCCACTACTGAAGTCTTTCCTGAAGGATGCGAAAAAAGCTGCAACTTCTATCTTGGAGGATCCAAACAATTCTGGTCGAGCTGCGGTATCAATTTATTTATTTCATTTGTTGTGATATAGTTTTTTTTGGTTTATACACCTTTACTTGCATGTCATAAATCGCTCTGTGTTTAGTTGAATGGCACTAACTCTTACTTACCACTGCCAGAAACATTTTTATAGTTTGACCATTGAATATATTGTGCAATAAAAACCTCTCTGTAATCGATGAAATATTTTTTTCTGTTGTACCAAATTATCAGTTGAGAGAAATTTAGGTTATTTTGTTTCCCCTTTTGCATTAAATGTCCTCTCGAGGGTGTAGAACTGTTGTATTTTACAAATAATCTGATGGTGCTGATGTAAAATGAAGTTAATTCTTATATACTGATCTGCTTCTCTTTTGACTAAATGGGATACAGGCTCTAAAACAGTGGTTATTCTTGTATTTTGCAGCATCTCGCTGCACGCAAGGAACAATCTGCACTGCGGGCTGTTATCAAGTGCATTGAAGAATACAAACTTGAGGCTGAATTCCCTCCAGCAATTCTCAGGAAGCGCCTTGAACAATTAGATAAAGTCAAGACTGAGAAGAAGAGGCCAGCTGCTGTCCCTGCCAATAAAAGAACACGAGCAAACAATGGTGGTCCAATGCCACCTGCAAAGGCTGGCCGCTCAACAAATGCTTATGTGTCATCTTTTCCGGCAGCTCCTACATTTGTCAGATCACCCTCACACACTCAATACCCAGCTGGGGTTCCACCGTATCCTGCAGCCCCTGCCATGTATGGCAGCAGGAGCCCTCCGGCCAACCCTTATGCTTACTCGCCTGAAGCAGCTCCACCCCTTGCTGGGTCATATCCTGGAGCTCCAATGAATTATCCTCCGTATGGTGGCTATGGGAATGGTGTTGCACCAGCTTATCAGCAGGCTTACTACCGATAGACATGACTTACTCTCTGAAGATGGTGACGCTGATATGATGACCCTAATCTCGAAATTCCTAAGTGGTCTGTAATCACTAACCTTTTAATGGTAGCGATATCTGTGTGTTAATCCTTAATCCTGACCTTTATGCTGCGTCTTGACTTGTGAAGGACAGGTTCTCTATCTAATGTTGATTAAACTTGTAGTACTAGGTGATTGTGAAAAGTAATTAAGACAGTTTCTTAACAAATATTTGGGGTTACTACAGCTGATGATGGCATGTCTTCACATGAAAGATGCTTTGGCCCTTTTTTTTTTGGGGGGGGGGGGGGGAGGGCATCTAACCCTTGTTAGGTTCTTTGATTGTCTGATAAAACTGGAGACAATTCCCTTTTGTCTTTCTAGGAATTGTGAATTCTGCTAGTTGAGTAGGCTGTTTGATCCTTCTTCCCAGGAATTGTGTATTGTGGTACACGAGTTCAGTAGGCTGTTTGGTCGAAGTTTGAGGGATTTGATTTTGATTGAGCGCCATTCTTTACATTATTGAAAAGGAAGATTGATGTGAAATGATATGTTTGATACCTTATGTCTGATGATAATGGAGGGTCGGTGACTGGCATTAGACAATTATGACAAACTACACGAGTTTGGGAAAAAAACTCTCAGCCGTGTTTCATAACATTCCGAGTTTGAATTCTGGTTGTGTGCAAGGTATGAGACCTGCTTGCTTGACATAAGTGTTTGTTTCCCCTTTTGTTTGAGTTGTGCTTTTTATTCTGTAATGGAATTTGTTATTTTTATCGTAAAAATCTTATAGAAAGCGCGATTAGAATAATGTTACTGTGCTGGTTTGTATTGGGAAATATTATTTTATCATAAAAAATCCAGGAGAAAATGCAATTAGAATGATTAGTGAGGGTATTGTTGTAATTAAAATATACTTTGAGGAGTTTAAGGTGTTGTAATTGAAATATACTTTGATGAGTTTAAGGATATATCCGTAACTTTTCACATTGTCTTCCATCCTCTTTTTTTTTTTTTAATTGTATGGTACTACTCTTTTGGAGTAGGTGCTCAATAATTTCTAGCATATTTAAGAAGAGAAATTATTTGTCATTGGAAAATAATTTTTACTGTGATTTAAGTACTTGAAAAATAATGTTACAGTTATTCCAAATGCCAAAATTAAAAAATGATGGGAGGGAATCTCCTGCAGCTTTCCTATTCAAGAGAATTTCTTATAATAGAGAAATGAATTTTCAGTTTTGATCTCTAGTGATTCTTTATTTGTTTTTTGTGTTGGGATTAAATAAAATGAATTCTTATATTTAAGGATCACTTAATTTCTCTAAAACTATTATTTAAATATTTTTTATTTTTCTTTTAAATTTAAATAAAATCAATAAAAATGAAATATTTTGAAAATAAAAATAATAAAGAAAGATTTAAGAATGAATACTTTAACGGAGTAGAAAATGGTTTAACGAAATTTTTGAAGTATCAATTGAATAAGAAACTTGTAATATAAGGAAATAGTAATTTTTAATACATTTTAAAGAATTTATTCAAAAAAAGTGTTGAAGATGTTCCTGCACTATCAAAATTATAAGAGTAGGTTTGGTTTACTAAAAATCAGTAAAAAAATTTTAAAAGTCTTTAAAAGTTATTTACTTTTTATCTTATTGTACAAATTACGAACTAATAAATTATCTGATTTTATTTTACTTTTTGTTATTTCAAACACACCCTAAGATAATCATTTGGAATAATTTTTAGAGATGGAATAGAGTTTTGGGGATTGTTTTGCCATTGGAAACTCAGCAAGTCTTTATAGGGCTACCAGAAGGGGACAAGCATTGCACTAATTAACAGTGGGAGATATCTTGCTAAAAAAAGGCTAGGGTCTGACCCCACTGTGCTCTATTATTATTGGTCAAAAAGGTGGAAACTTATTTCCCCTGATTTAGTATAATCCCACCACAAGAGTGTCTTGGACTCTTTGACTGTATGTATACTAGTATTTTAACATATCTATTGGTCAACTTTGTGAAATGATAGTGTAGAAATAATCATTTCATTCAATTTCTTTGTATCAAATTAGATTTCACAGGAATGTATATCTAGTAATTTCAATTACACTAGCATGGATGGAAAATAGATTTCCTAAATAAGATGCAAATTAAAATTCCCCGGCTCGTCCTCTCCTTAATGTGGTTTCTTAACTAAAAGCAGAGAATTACAAAAGATTAGAAGCGCGAAAAAAGTTATGAGGGTGTAAATTATATCTATGCAATGGTAGAATTAACGCAGTTTACCCTTTTCAAGATTGGCACCCGATGCATTCATTCAAGTTTGCTATCTGACTGAGTTTGTGTGCTGTCAAAAACCGGTTGGCAAAACTTTTGCGCACACCAACTATTTGATGATTTGCTCCTTCTAACTCTTTCATAAATAAGGGTAAAACAAATGTAATTTAGCCTTTTAAGATGATAAAAATTTGCTGATTTTTCCATCTGGGAAAGGATGAAACAATTGCCTAGACACCAATTTGCCAAGGGATTGTTTTTTTCATCCATCATTTTCTCATAACCAAAGAAAAACATTAGCGATAACCAACCGCATTTTACTCCACTCAAAACATTGAGAAACCATAACGAAACATAGCAGAATTTCTCAAATTCTATGCTCTTATACATGGGAACATTAATTAATCACCTCCTATTCAGTCAGTCATTAGCAGTTGCTAGCTGCAACGAGAGTAGTTCTTCCTCAGGAATAGTCCTAATACGACAATCTGACCGCGGATAAGCCGAACAGAGCAAAGCATAGCCTCGCTCCACCACATCGTCGCTGAGCATTCCATCGCTCTGATCAACCGTGCCACTCAGAAGCTTAGCAGGGCAGGTCATGCACACTCCGAGCTTGCAGTCGTGGGGCACGGACAGGCCGGCGTCCAGTGCCTTGGATAGAATCGTCTCGTCGGCCTCGACCTCAAGCTCGGTGGTCTGACCCTCGTGCTCAATCAGCACTTTGTGAGACCGGACAACACTTAGCCAAGGCCGCCGGTGCGAGCCTGGCTGGGCTCGGAGGCTCAGGTGGAGGACTGCTGGGTGGCTGCAGTTGTTGTGCTTTCTGGGTTTTGTGAGAGTAAAGGAAGGAGATGTGGTGGTGAAGTGAAAAGTTGCCATCTCTTCTTTGTCAACGAGGGAAAAATGTGGGAAAGATGTTCTTTCTGAGTGTGGTGGGGAGACGGGTGGTGCTTGAGAGGATAAGGTTTTCGTTTGGAAAGGAGGAAGGTCTGCCACGTGAGCCCATGCTATTGTTTTAAGACAGTTTGATTTTAATTTAGTAGTTTAGGTGTATTTATATTATTTTAATATAAAAAATATAAATATATTTGGACTAATAAATTTTAATTTAATAATTTTGATTACAAATCATAAACCTGTATAATTTTGTTATATGATTTGGTTTGAGTTTGAATGGTAGCCCGTTTGATAACTAAGTCTAAATAACTCACTACTTACTAAATATTTTTAACTAATTATTACTTATTATTTATTATTTAATATAATTTTTTTAATTTTATTTTAGATAAATTTAAAAATTCATTAAAAATACACACCCAGTGTTTTCCACCTTACTGATAAAATATATAAATACAACACAGTCCAAATGTATTAGTTCAAAGTTAACCTGAAAAATTAATGATATGATACTAACGTAATTTATTTAGAGGTGTTAAAAGGAAAAAAAAAATTAATGGCTCCATAATTCCTCGTACCATCTCATATAGGTGGTGTTTAGTTAGTCAAAATTAATTAAAATTTAATAATTTTTACTAATTATTTTATATTTTTTCTAATCAAATTTTATCACATATTATTTTTATATCAAATCTTTATACTATTACTGTATTTTTTAATCAATCAAACAAACTTACAAACTTACAAAGCCTAATCAAATAAAGTTAGCACAAATTATGTTTAACTTCTATCCATTGGGCAGACTTGCACCTGTGATCAAGCGGGTTGACCCATTTGGATTGTCCGCGTGCTTTCGGAGATTAGGTACATACATGTAATGTAAGGACATGTACATACACAACCTTTGAAGAGAGCTCACAGCTTGGCATCAGCAGCTAATGCGAATTGATCGTTCTCCTCAGGCCTGTTCAATTTCACCGCTGATTCTCTCTCTCTCTCTTTTTTTTTTTTTGGTAATTTACCTCTGATTCTCATTTCAATAATTAAGGATTTGTAATTGATACTCATCTGTCTGTACATATAGTATGTATATACTCATTCCTTCCTCGTTCCTACCGATAACAATTGTCAACTAGGGTTTTATGTTTCGTCCTATTGCCTTGTGTTGAATTTGTGCTTCCGAATTATTTCGATTAGGGTTCATCTACTTTTTTTGTTTTGTTTTTTGTTTTCCCCTGGTTTCCATATCTGAGAATTTGGTTTTCCCGCAGTCAATCAAGATTTTGGTGATTTGCATATTATCCTTTATCAATGTGATATCTTACTTTTAATTTTGTCTATTACTTGCTATTAATTGTTCTGGATTGTTGCAAACCCCATGTTGGGAATGAACTGGAGTATGTTAGCTTGGCAACCTAAAACAGATAGGAATAGCTGAATAGGTTCTACTCTACTTGTAGGACCTATGCCTTGGTGAGAAGGGCAACCCAGTGCACAAGTCTTCGCATTGTGGGGTCTGGGAGGGTTTGCAAGTAGGAGACAAAAATATTTGATGCATGGTGGTTGCTGGTCTTCACAAAGGCAGAAGGAAGTAATTTGGGGGAAGAGAAACATAAGACATTTTCAAGGCTATGAAGCTTTATTATATAGATTGAAAAGTAATCTTTTGACTAGTTTGTATAGCTGGTTACCTGGGGATAATCCTGGAATTGCGTTTTTTTTTTTTTTTTTTTAACTTTGTAGAGCACATGAAAGCTAATTGAGCCCTACCAAGTAAGGTTTGGGTAGTTTTGTATATGGGTGACATACCTTAATGCTTTTTAGGGTCCATTTGGTGCAACGAAAAACAGTGAAAATTGTGGTTTGGAAAATTTTTTAGCGTTTAGCGCGTAGTCACTAAACTACGTTTTTCAAAGATGAATAGTAAAATTTTTTGACTTTTGCGTCAGTTTTTTGAAGAAGAAACCGTCCGAACGGTTTTTTTTGGTTCCATTGGAACGGTTTTATGTTAGACTCTATTGAAAGTGATTAAAAAGTTTTTGGGATTTGTAAAAAAGTTATTTGGGCTTGTGGAATATTATTGTACTTTGTAAAAAAATTATTGGAGTTTGTAAAAATTTGTTGGGATATGTAGATATATATAAATTTATAGAAATTTCACAAAATACAATAAGTGTAAAATGTGTTAAGAGAATATTAGAGGTTTTAAGAGATTCTCAGTGTTTTGCATAGTGTTTTCCAAAGTTTTTTTGTTGTGCCAAACAGACCTTTAATGTAATTTTGTTTATAAAAAATATAAAAAAATAAAAAATAAAAAATTGTGAGCAATTCAGAGGGAAATTTGCTAGGTAAAGTGGTGGTGCTCTGTGAAGTGGCACTATTCCGAACAAGTTTCCATTTCCTACCATGTCCTCTTCTTCAATACTTTTCTATTTGGAGCAACCTGATTTGGTGGCTTTGCCTTTGTTTATTTTTGGTGGCCTTGCCTTTGTTTATTTTATCTATTTCTTTCTTTCTTTCTGTTTTTCTTTCTTCTTCTTCTTCTTCCTCAATTTTTTTTCCTCTTTTCGTAGAAGAAAAAGGTCATTGAATCACATGATTTTTCTGTTGCACTAAATTGGATTTCTCATTTAACCCTTTTACTTCCAAACTTAAAGATTATTTCATACAACATGAAATTGCTCAACTTACATTACAATTTTCATGGCTTGAAATATTATAAAGAAACAAGCACCTGTAAAAGTATTGACTCGTACACTGTTTAGTCTATTGATTAAATCAGTGAAGTTTAGATTTGGCTTCCAATCATATAACTTTAATGTTGCCTCTGCCCAACTTATTTTCATAACGAAGTATTAAATCAAATTTGCTTTGGGCAGTTTGTGCATCAACATTTTACTTGGCAACGTGTTGAATTTTTTCTTCTTTTACTGAATGATGGGATCAAAGTTGATCTACTGAGAAATTCCATCTTTGTATTGGTGCCTGTACCTTTTGTTTGGAGAGTAACACCTAGTCTGATTTCTTGTGATCTGCAAACTCATTTAAATGTTTTACCTAATTTCGATTCAAAGTATTTGAAAACATTAGGTTATTGATTGTCTTATTTTAATTAAGAAAGTTTTTAATATATATATATATTTATTTGAGTTGCTTGATGATGCTTGTCATACAATAAATTCTTGTTTGCTTACAGATAAAAAAGATAATGTGCATTCTAGTTTACATTCTTCTCAATCAAAATGATTTTAGCCTGTGAAAAATAGAAAACTGAAAGGTCGAGTGCTGTGATTTGTTGGACAGCGAAGGAGTTGCTTTTCAAGCTTGTTTTGTTTACTTTCTGTTTGGTTTGACTGCTATAAATGAGCTTTTATTGTTATTATCTATGTGCATTTGTTATCATTTTTCATTGAAGAGAAAATTACGAAGAGAAGTGGGAAGAGAGGGAAAAAAAAGAAGGGGGGGTTCAGTTGGGTATTGAAACCAATGGTCCAGGATCTAAGCAATAATAAACCTTGCATTTATCAGTACAAATGACATGATTCATGAATAATGAAAACTCTTTGTAGTGTTATTAATTTTTACAACCCATTATTTGAGAGGCTGCATTATATGTAGTGGCTAAACTGGTTGATATCATGTGGATTTTAATATTCTTAAATATTACTGAATCACTTTTCAACACTGCTTTCTGCACAAGCTACTTCAAGTTCAAATATTTTATTTAGACTGAGCATGAGCTTTTCCTCAGTCCATGACTATCATAAGTGTTCTCTTTATTGATCTCTTCAAATAGTGAGAGCATTAGAATTCTTTTCATTTTTATTTTATTTTAATTTTTTTTTTTCTCTTGTCAGGATCATGGCGGGTAAATTTGAAGGTGAAGATAAGGAACCAATAAATGAGCAAGCAGTTGCCAACATTTATGGTGCCATGAGGGCTGAAATCAACCAAATTTACTCAAAAATTACCGAACTGGAGATGGAAGTGAGTGAGCACTCATTGGTGATCAATGCCATAAAACCACTAGATCCATCCAGGCGGTGCCACCGGATGATTGGAGGTGTATTGGTGGAGAGGACAATCAAAGAAGTCGTGCCGGCTGTTCAGCGCAATAAGGAGGGGCTTGAGGAGGTAATTGCTCGGCTTAACGAGGCCTTGGAGAAGAAGAAAAAGGAAATTGCTGACTTTGAAGCCAAGTACAAAATTAGGATTAGAAAATCCGATGGTGAAGACAAGGATGATATTGGCAGGAAGGAAGGCTCTGCACAAGGAGTTCTTGTTGGTCCTGCTGGTGCTAATGAATGATTTGCTTTGATGCTAATCGAGGATGTTTACAAATTTTTGGTTTTTGTTATTTGTATCATGATTTTGAACCCCTAGCTTTTATTTGGCTGGTCCCTTCAAATCAAATATAGCTAGTAAGCGTGAATAAGAACTAAGAAACTAACAACCCTAACGGACATCAAAATAGTTAGCAGGAAGATGCTCATTTTCAATCCTTTAATAGTTCGTTTGAATGGGGTAAAGTAAGAAGAATAAAAACCAGAGATGAGAAAAAAAATTTAGAATCTATTTGTTTGTGAGTTTTTTTTTAAAAAATAAAAATAAAAATAAAAGTAAATGTTATAATTTTAAAGTTTTATTCTTCTTAAATGTGAGAAAAAAATAAAATTAGCACTGTTTGGAGTTAAAAGACATATAAAATTCTATTGATTTTTACGAACACGAATAATAAGACTGTAAAATTTAAATTTTTTCACTCATAAGTTGCTAACTTTTACAAATTAATACAACTTTAAACACATTAATATTTATTTATATAATAAAAAATAAAATTACAAACCTATCTTAAAATTAAATAAATTTCGAAAACCTAAAAATTTGTGAGAAAGTTTGAATATAAATTTAACCCCAAAAATACTCAAATTTGGCTGAAGCGGAAATTTCAATCTTTCATGCTCCAAATTTCAGCAACAGTAGCTCATCTCATCAGCCGAAGAAATCCTGAACGCCTCTTCCGGCGAAGATCCGGTCGGAGAGTTCAGCCAAAACGGCATTAACAGTGAGCAAAACGACGCTCGACCCAGCGATAACTCCCAGCACTACCCCCGTGGTCCCCAACACCTTTCCAAAAGCCGGCCACTCGATCTCCCTTATCTCCTTCCCCACACCGGCCCAGAATTCCCCTCCTCCACCGCCGCCATCTCTCTCCCTCATCGCCTTCCTGATCTCCGAACCCAATTCCGACGGATCGCGGGTTGCGCTGCTCGTGGGTTGCGGTTGTGGCTCACTGGGTGGGCTCTGCTGGGTACTAACAGATTGGGTTTCGGAGACGTTGTTACTGCTGTTGGCTTGAGGGTTATCTTCTTCTCCTTCTTCTTCGGCGGTGGTGGCTCTGACGGTGAATTGGGTGGTTTTTCTTCCGGTGGTTCTGTAGATTGTGGAGTGTTTCATCATTTTGGGCTGGGCGCAAATGGGCGTGGATTTGATTTGTTGGTAAGAAGAGGTCCTTGGTAATAATCCTGCGGGTGGAAATTGCAGAGAGAGCTGAAGCGCCATATTTCTGGGTGTGGCTCTGAAGGAACGAACGAGAGATGGGTTGGGGAGGGGGTTCGTTTTGGATGATGCAGACACCAATGGAGTAATGGTGAGGAGGAGGGTCAAAATCGGAATTACATTTTGATTTTCTCAACCCCCCCCCCCCCCCCCCCAAAAGGGGAAAAAAAAGAAAAAAAAAAAAAAAAAACCTTTTTGGTTCAACAGGAATCAGGATCATAAATAGGGCTCGAGCCTTTTCAAGAGTTGGGTGTTCAAAGCCCGGATTTTGTTTTTATTTTCTTTCTGTAAGAAGGTAAAAGGAAAAAAAAATGAAAGAAAAAAGACATCAAATTCAACTTGGTTTGGGAAATTTATACTTGAATGTTATTAATCCAATAACTAAGCTGCTTTTAATTCTAATTATCAAATCAATCAAATATATATATATTGGAAAGTATATATATATATATATATTGCTTAATCAACAGCTAATTAACACATACACACACAAAATAAGAGTTGCAACTTATGTCATCTTTTCAATTTTAGTGTTTTACTAAGGCCTATTTAGAATTTTATTTAACTTTTACAAAATTTCACAAATTTTTATAAAATTTAAACTTTTTACTTAATACACGAATTACAAATTTGTTATTTTTATAAATTTATATTACCTTTTATTATTTCAAACACCACCTAAATCAATGTATCCGCTAGTTGCTAATTTACTATAGGAATGTTTGGTAAACAAAAAATGAAGGAAAAAGTAAAATAAAAATGAAAAGATGTGACATAAAGGTGATAAGTGAAAAATTTTGATTGAAAGAAAATATAAAAATTAGTTAAAGTTTATGAATTTTGATGAAATTTAGTGTGGCCAAACAGGCCTTATGTTACATAACCATTAAATTGAAAAATTCACCTTCCTCCGAACCCTAACATCATTCACTAATAAACAAATAATAGGGTCTCTTTCACATAATTGATGATGGGTTGGCTAGATTTTTGATTCATGGACGGTAATTATTACCCACCTGTGGACTTCCTCTTCCGTCTTCCAAGGAAAAAGGGCACATCAATAAAGAAGGATCTGGGCCTTTCAGGGGTCGCATACCGCACGGCCCCTGGATTAATGAACGCCTTATCCAAGGGTTGAAGGGCCCTATATGTATTAGAGAGATTCATCTTTAACATTCCGTACGTTTGACGATTACTCCTCTCCTTGATTGATTTTTTTTTTTTTTAGGTTGATAATTCCCTTGAGATGTAATGCTATACTATCAGATAACTTTAGCAGACAAAATCATTAGAATGATAAGCGACAATTTAAAAAAAAAAAAAGGAAGACTTAAAAAAAAAAAAAAAACTCTATTAAACAAGTATTTTATCATTTTGAGTCCCATTTAGCAACTACTAACTTATGCTAACTTTTTACTAATTATCAAATTTTACTAACTTTCTTTACTAAAATTACGAAACACATACTTTTAACTTTCTCTAATTTTTTATCAAATTTTCTAACTTTTATTAATTTTTATCAATTTTTTTTAATTTTTTGTCAACTTTTTTTTATAAGTGTTTACTAAACACACATTGTTTTTTTTAAAAAGTGACATGTGACAACATCGTAACGGAACTTATAAAAAAACTTCACTTTTTTTTTTTTTAACATGCACCAAATGCACCTTAGTTGTTAGTAATTTCTGACAAAAAAATTCTCCTAAATGTCAAACATAGAATTGGTAAATAGATGTTTAAAGCTTCTGTGGTCCACATAGCCTTGAATAAATAAACATCTAGTGTGGGTTTTTGGAGCTCAATTACATACCAAGGACTTAATTCGTATTACACGTACAGTTTTGGGTTTGATTAGTTAGGGTTTGCTAATCAGTCCCATTTCCTAATAATTAATCTTAAAGTTCGCATGGACAATATCAAGGTTTCCTGATCTTGTCTACAAATTTGGGCCCACTTAGTTACATTTAGTCTAACCTTAACCAAAAATTGTTTTCATTAATTGTGTTGATTAGGTTAGCTATGTCGGTTTGGAGGTTGTAACGTCTTTTGAGAGATTACAATTTTGAAGTCTAGCACAATAATAAGTATAGCAACGCTGATTGGACTGACCTCATTAGTTTATCAAAACGTAATAAGTCATCAATTGTAAGTTTTAAATCCTCTGTCACACAAATTCTTTAACTTCTTACATAGCCAATGCAAACACTACCAACCATATTAAAGGGGCTACTTGGAGTGTCGAGCTATGCATTATTGGGTAGTTGGTGTGTTCCTTCAAAAGTTGGAGATTTTTTTCGAAAAAGTTAGAGAAAATTGAAGAAAATTTAAAAAAATTGAAAACTTTTTACTTTTTTTTTTAACACACCAAACAGTCCCAAAATTTCTTCCTAATTGATTTGACACAAAATATCCTTGTCTGGTGAGCCTTCTAAGATCACAGATGCATTTAGTAATTATATACATTTGACATAAATTATTATTCTGATCAGCAGGCCATCTCAACTTAAAGCACAAAATGCCAATCAAGTCTGTTCAATAGGACAAATATGCTACAAACAATATATGTTAATAATTAATTAATCTTGGATTTAGAACCACATGTCCCAGAAAATGCCATAACAAATGGAGGGTAAGAATGGATCAATGAATACTTATATGAAGTAGGTATGGTGCCAACTTCACCTAAACCAACTAACTTAAAAGAAGTATTTGTCAAACGTGTAAATAACTTTGTATGGTGGTCGATTAACGCTAATGTAGCCTTTTTTGGATTCTCTTTCTTTATTTCTTCCCTGTCATATAAAGAATAAAGACAAGCTTTGTATTATTTTAATCAAAGACAATATTATATAATTTGATTTATATATGTAATTTCAAAACTAAAAGTGCACATATATATATATATATATATATGTTATTTATAAAATTTCTACCTCTACAATTATTTTGGAAAGATTTTCATGTTTCTTTTTTTCTGGTAGAAAATATACACACATACGTATAGAATTCTAAAACTTGTTTTCTTCAATGCAAATTTCGGGGTTTTACTCATTGAACCTCTTGAAGTGGTTTGCAACTTTAGTGGGAATGGTTGGTTGAACTGTCCGAGCAATATATTTGGTTTAGGATGATAGAGACTATATCTAGCTAATTGTGTTTTTTCAATTAAGTGGCTTGGAAGTTTTCCCCTGACCTATTAATTAATAAGCATCACTAACGTCCTGAAATAGCAATACTTGGACATATTCATGGTCAGTTCCCTAATTAATTTGCTGTTCCAAATCATTATTTATGGTTTATGTTCACGTCCCTGTTGGCAATGAGCTCCATCACAGTCTAATTAAATTGTATCGAAGACTAATATATATATTGATAACCCAGTAAATTCGTATCCTCTAGAGTCCAATTCAAACTCAAAAAGTTATGTAGTGCATCGGTGTGGTGCCTGTTAAAAAGTTTTCGATACTTACGTTAGTAAGAAAGTTACATAAATATTTTGACAGAGGTTCAGTAAGACAAAAGTGTCTATACTTGTGTACTTGTGAAATGACAACTTATATAGAAGTGTGAGACATGCATGAGCAAGATATATATGAGCCTCACATAATTGTGTTTCCCTCCAACCAGATTATGTCACGTGTATTGTAGATCTCAAGATCGATTCTCTTAATTGGTTATTAAAATCGTTAAGAAGTAGACAGTACTTTCATGGACGCATATCACAGAATATGTTAGAGAATAGTTATAAACGTGATTATAACGTAAACAATTTTGTCTTTAATGCAATGATCGTTCAATCCTGATTGAGACCGAGGTCCATATTGCTCGGTCGGTTTGGGTCATCAGTGTGATCGTCCGAATAAACTTGTTCAGTCGGGTGTACTTTATTAGATGCCCTTGATTCTCTCAAGTCACCAAAACGGCCAAGAAAAATCCAATAATAATCTCAAAAGCCACCCTATCATATATATTATATGAAGAATTTAGCTGTGATTAATTCTTCTAGCTATCTATCTTAGATCTCGGTTGTTTGATTGTCTACTACTCTTTCTTGTCAATTGACTACTGGGGGACAATTCCCTGTCCTAACCTATTTGGTTAGTGAATTATATTTCATTAATCTTCTTCAAACTCAAGCTTTACTTCATTAATTCAACAACGTCTAATTGTCACTAACAACGTTGTTGAGGTAGTATACTTTGTCCAAAAAATTCCTTCCCTCGTTAGGAGAAATCGTCATGTAATATATATCTATAATTTTAATATTTAATTAGATAAATATAATATTACCGTCTAAAATATTTTAATACCTAGTGAACAGTCACGTAAAATAAATTTCCACCCCAAGGGCCAACTCATATATACCCTTGTACTGTCTGCCCTTTCATGGGGCAACATGTAGAGTAAGCAGCCAATTTTTACAAAACAAAACTTGTTAGGACTATAAGACAACAATCAGAGCCAAGTAATCTTAATATTCTGTAATTAATAAATTTTATAAAGGAAAAACTATTTTATTATGTTTTCTATTAAAAAATAATTGAATAAAAATTATGTAACAACAGCATTAATTATTCGAATAAAAAATTTAATTTATCCTTCATTCTAAAATAATTAACTCACAATCATACTACAAGCCAAATCTAATTGGGTAGTGTTATTCATTTATAAGCGCATTGAGACCTCAACCAGCATTTCCCAAGATGACTTAAAAAAAAAAAAACACACTACATCTTATACACATACGCTCATATATATAACATAATAAGTTAGAAAAGTTACATGCTTCGAGGCATTAGCATCCCACGCTTTCCTTGGTTTTGTGATTTACTTTTGTCTTCATAGATGAAACCATCTTTCCCACCAAAGACAAAGTACCATTCCAAGAAAAAAAAAAAGAGATATAGAAGGGGGGAAAAAAGAAGATTACAACAATAGTTGTGAAACAGCTGATCTTCGGTGGCTTTCTGGGTTTTGTCCAAGGCTGTCTGTGGTGTTTGATGGCATGAGAGAAATGAGAAGATCAGCGAAAGCAGCAATGATGAATTTGTGGGTGTTTTTAGGGTTTAAGGTGAGATAACACACGAGAAGTTCATACAAGTAGTCCCAATCTGCCTCTACGTCCATTATCTGACGTGCTTCGACCATTTCTTGCATTGATCTTCGAAAATCCACGTATGGTTCCGGCGAGTATGTCTGAATGGCGACGCCGCCGGTACCGAGGGTGTCGGACTCGGGGGTTGCGGCCGTTGATGATGAGTCGATGATGGAGTTGGAGCGGCCGGGAGAGGAGAAGAAGAAGCGTTGGGAGGCGAAGATGGTGGCGAAGTCCGGTGGGGGGTCGGCTAATTCGGACTCGTCGGAGGAAGAGAAAAAGTCGGAGGAGGTGAGAGATTTGGAGGTGGATTGCTCAGAGGTGAAGTCGCTGCAGAGGGAATTCAAGTTCTTGATCATTAGGGTTGGTGTAGTGAGTTGGGTGGGTGGTGGTGGATGGCTGTGGTCTTGGTGTGAGGGTGAAGGTGGTAGTGGAGGAGTTGTGGTGGGGCAACTGAATTTTGGGAAGCAGAGGTGGATGTTTTTCCAAGGTATGTTGGACATTTTCTAATGCAGAGAGAGAGAGAGAGAGAGAGAGAAGAGGGAGAGATCGCTCATATATAGTGTATGTTGTTGTCTTCGGCTTGGTATGACTAAATGAGATACAAAGCGCTATTCTATAGTAAATTTTTATCAGAAAACGGACAAAAAGTGTGAAAATAAAATGCGAAGAATTATGTTTTTTAAAAAATCATAAGAGTGATACTATCCAGCAGAAAAATCTAAAAAATAAAAATTGAACAGTGTGAAAAAAAGATACGGCGAGCAATTCCTTTAAATTGCTAATCCCAAAATAAGATATACACTATTCTAGGATGAGATGGGATATTTAATAACAAATTTGAGAGTTGGTTCAACTGGTCAGATTTTTTATTTGTTATTCGATGGTCACCAGTTCTATTCTTTTCAATTTCACTGAAAGTTTACTTGCTCGTTCACTTTAGGATTTTAGAAATTGGTCAGATTTTTTATTTGCTTTTCGGTGATCCCCAGTTCTAATATTCTCAAGGTCACTGGAGATTTACTTGCTCGTTCACTTTAAGATTTTAAGAATTAATTAAGATGTGCATAAATTGGATCAAACATTCTCAGCTACAGAATATATATATATATATATATATATCTAATAACACCCAAAAAAATAATTTTACATAAAAAAATTAATTCTATATTCCATTCAATCTAATATATTGTCTTATAATGTTACTTATCTCTCATCCTCTGAACAAATCCTAAAACAAATTGAGGACGTGTACTCAACCCCTGTGACCCATAAACTATTTAAATCCAATTAACCATTTATAGTTTTTACCAAAAAGACATGCTCCATAGTAACTGGGGGCAATTAAAATTTTACCCTTTCTGATTTAGATCAAACACACATATCATCCCTTTTTAATTTAAAAAGTCAACACATCACATTTGTTATTTTAGATCAAAATAAAATATTACCAAAAAAATATTAAATTTAACTAAATTTATTTTACACTTTCCATGTAACCTGGTATGTAATCGTCCGCTTTAATTAAGATAAATTTAATAATTATAAACAAAATTATATTACCAAACATTTTTTTCTATATATCTGTATTTTGGAGGAAGAAAATGACAATTAAAACTAAAATTAGAAAACAAAAAAATTGTTGGATATAAATAAAAAAAAAATATAAATATTACGTAACGGACCCTTAACAAAAATGAAGTTGGCATATGTTTTTTCTTTTCCTTCTTTTGGATAATATCCATTACTATAGTAGAGAAGAGAACTCTGCGGGTCTTCTTGAATTTAAACAAAAAAAAATTGGGGGGGGGGGGGGGGCTGCTTGAGTGGGTTTCAGACCCCTGATCATGGAGAGCAACAGAGGTGAAAACACATGATTTGTACGCCCTTAACAAAAAAAGAGGGCTCACGCGTGAATTGTCCTTCCTCTCCAGAGGCTTAACCAGGTGGCCCATTTGTGACTTGACGACAATTTTGTTTTGGAAAGGTACATGGCTTGACTAGAAAGGGTTTTGGTTGCCTTTCTCCATCCTCAGCTCTTTTGGATTTTTATCAACCATTGCAGTGCAACCATGTTGGTATCATCATGTTTAGGGACCCCCATTCAGTAGCGTTGTTTTCTTATATATATATATATATATATGTATATATATCTATAATATTTTGTCAAAAAAATTATTGTAAATTTATATCAGAATGACGTGGCAAAAACTAGTGGCAGATTCACAATCGCACTGAATTTTATTTTATTTTTATCAAGTAGTTATTTGTATCCTGTCCTATATAATTTTGGTTAATACGTTTCTATTGGTTACTTTTAATCGTTATTCTCCTGCGTGATATGCACGTACAAAGCTAATTCACTGTACAAAACTAATTCACTATTATAATTATCAAAATTATCAATTTTGTTAAAATAGTTTTTTTTTAGAATGATTCTTGTAGGTTTTATTTTATTACTATAAATATTCTTAATATTTTATTATAAAAATATTTTTACTTTCTCCCGAGACATGTAATTTTAGTTCCTGACTAAAAATGCAAATTAAGTTCACCCTTGACAAATGCATAAATGTAATAAAAGTCAACTTAGTGTGTTCATATTTTCAAAATGGTAGGCTAGTAAATATGTTGCACCAATCTGACAAAATTTTATAGTAGAATAGGATTACTTATACATATATATATATATATATAGAGGGAGAGAGTGTGTGTGTGTGTGTGAGTGGTGCTATATCAAAGGGGATTTTCTTTCTAACCCTATGAAGGTATTGTCCGCTTTGAAGCTGTTTATACATATTTGAAGCACTTGACTCCTATCTGGCTGTTGCATGCAGCTCTCTCACGGATTTATTTCAACCTTAATGCCGGCCTCCCACCTCAACCCTTAACTTATTATGTGATAAGAGTTGAAATTGAGATATGTGAATGAACAACCTACAACATATAACACATTTGGCAGCCAATTCCAGACCCAAAATAAATTTTGCTGCCAATTGTACATTTTTTTTGAACTAAATAAAAGTTGGTCGACAAATGGTCATTTTTTTCGATTAATTGTTGACCAAAAAATAACATTTTCTTGACCAAATATGATTATACAATCATAAATTTTAATTTTATAGTATTGTTCGCCATAATGACATTAACAGTTAGAATGACGTGTATAGAGGTAGGGTTGGTTTGTTCCTTGTAGCGTTCATCTTTGTCATGGGTATCTGATCAACTAACTGGCTTCACAACCATCCAAAGTTTGTTTAGCTACTGGCTCTTTCCCCCCTCGTTATCTTTCTGAAATTTGAAAAATAATGAAAATGAGCCATTTGGAATCACTTTTTTTTTTGGGGGGGGGGGGGGTTGGTTTGTGTAGCCAAGTTTCACTTTGAATTTGGAAAAGAAAACCATATCAGAAAGTTTGGAAAACCATCGTCTTAAGCTTCTACCAACTTGTTGATTTTTCAATTTTTTTTCTTGTTTAGAAATAAAAAAAAAAAAATTGATAAAATTTGAAAACATTCATTTTGATGTCAAATTGCTGTGTCAACTCTCGCATATACATTTTTTACCGTCGAGTTTTTTGTGGAATTCACAAATTAAATACTGTATATGTGTATATATATATATATATATATATTCGCTGAAATGGGGTATACGTTACTGAAATAACATACACACGCCTAGCTATCAAATACTTTGATTGAATCCTCAATGCACCGAAGTAGAAAACACTTCACCAACATATATACCATGGAGAACCTGCACACATGTTCAGTAATACACAATGAAGAGCTACAATCAATAAAATGAAAAGTCGGGTGGTTAAGAAATGAGAGACATTAATCTTAAAGCTATCTTCGATATTCTTATACCGTGTTTAGGGTAAGATTTGTTGAGGAAAAACAAAAGAAGAGAGAAAAAAATATAGAAAAATAATAAGTAAATATAAAATTTCAGATGTATATAATTATTGAATGGATTAAACAATATGTAGTAAATAAAAATGCATTCATTACTATTTGTTTTTAAATTTAGTTAAACTTAGGTGGTATTTAGTTTACTTTTTTGTTTTCTATTTTCGTTTTCATTTGATGTGTTAAAAACTCAAAACGAAGAAACAAAAAATATTTTATTTTTTTTGTTTTGAAATTTTCTTTATTTTTTGTTAAAAACTCTCAAAACGACTTTTTATCATTTTTCATTTCATGTGTAAACTCATTTTCAGTTTTCGAAAATAATTTTGAAAACACAAGTAACCAAATGAATTTTGATCTATTTTCTTTATTTTCAAAGGTATAAAATGAAAAATGAGCTCAAAACAGAAAATAGAAAATAAAAATAAAAAATAAAAAAGAGAAAAATAAACCAAATGACCTCTTAGTTTCTCAGAACATATACCTTTCCCCTTTTATTTTTCATCACAATTTAAGTAAGAGAAAGAATTTTGAATTCATAATATTCATTTCCTTTTCTATTGATAAATCATTAATTCAAATATAGTGTTAGTGCGCTCCTACTCTCCCTCCCTCCCTCCCTCCCTCCAACAATTCTTTGTTTATGTTAAAAAAAAAAAATGACATTTAGTCTGAATAAACATCAGAAATTACCTTAAAAGTTTCTAAAGACTTATGTTCGATTATTTCCCATTTTTTAGTTAGATTAGGATTGTTTTAAAATATTGACACCATCAAGCAAGTTTAAGTTCATACGAACCCTTGAAGCTAGCTATACTGAAATATTTTCAAGATCAACAAAATTAATATTCAATATTTGATTCTATCCACTTAAAATAATGAATAAAATATTATAATGAAAAGTATTTTTCTTATGAAGTATTTGGCAAGTCAATCTTGAACTTAACTTGTTTTCAAACGCATCTAGGAGAGTTGAGCAACTTCCATCCATATTTTCAAATTATGAAATGATTTGCAGTGTGCCAAATACGTACAGCGAAGTCAGACATGGAGAGAGAGAGAGAGCCCCCATGCAATTGCAACCAATTTTGACGCTTCAAATGAAGGGAGTGGCCTAAACGTGCAGTACTTAAATTCCTGCGTTTATCGGAGGTCGATTTTCCTCCCTGTCATTGTAATTATGACCGGAAAAAAAAAAAAAAAAAAAGGTTTGGCTCTTCATTGATACCAAGGCCAATTTCGGCATATCCTGGTGTGATTTTCTTAGCTAGCTGCTCGTTGTGTAGAGACAACTTTTTGTATTTCCAGAAAAAAAAAAAAAAAAAAAGTTAGAAATTTGCCAATTGAGAAACGTCCCCTCGTAGACCCTTTGGATTCTTTATCAGGGTTTAGCTCGAAAGTAAATTTTAACCAAAGAAGCTATCAACTTTATTGAGAAGACCGCTCTTTGTAGCAAGAAGCTTCGTGGAGGTCCATTGCATACCACAAATGAGCCTTTATTTGCATGTTTTGACCGTTTCTTAACATTTGGCCACAATAAGCAAAGTCTTTCATTTTCTATGTTGAGAAATTTCCCTGTCACCTTTTGCACTGTTTTCAGGCAAGCAACGTCGTTGTCTTGCTAACCGCACAAGTACTCTTTTTTAAATTTCTGAGAAAGTAAGGGACTTTGACAGTCCCCCATCACCGAATATGAATGTAATTGTTTGGTGTTTGTGAAGCAAATTTTAAGTTTATAGGAATCGTGCCAAATAATACACTTTAGTAAGTCTTGCAATAAATATATTTGTACGGCACAATTTCAATAAATTCGGAACAGGTTTTACAATAGCATTAAATAATTTTTGCTAAACATGTCATTGCTAGAATCTCATTTTTTTCTTCTTTTTTCCCTTTTTTTTTTTGTTATTTAATTTGAAATTAGGTTATACTTACTCTGATTAATTCCTAAGATTTCAAAATTAACGACTCGATAAACTATCCCTCAAAGTTTATTGCCAACAACCTCTTGCAAATGAAGTACACAAAAAATTTCGCATGCATTCATTACTATAGTCTATACTCATGTCTGTGACGACCCAATCTTACCGTATCTTATTGTATTCAATTCAATTTAATGGATTAATGCAATATTTGTTTATTAAATATGATTATTAGGGCAATTGGAGATCTAATCTATCATTTTTTATCAAATTAATTTTAATCTTATGTTTGATTTGCAGCATTAAAATTCCGAAATGGACTTTATATTCCCAAATGGAGATAAGAAATATCATGTAGCTAAGATGACATATATCTCTTTCTTTTGAAATTGATTCTCGCCAAAATCTAAAAGATCAAGTTATTTCTGGTCACATTCTAATTTAAATCATATCTTTTTATCTTACTTTATATTCCACCAATCGAATGTCAAAAAAATAATCTCATGTAAAAAAAATTAATCCCATATTATATATATATATATATATATATATATATCTCTCTCTAATCTCACATATTATACTATAATATTACTTATATCTAATCATCCAATTAAATGTAACTTAAGAGTGGACAATGAGCGAGTGAGACATTCAGATTAGTTGTCTCTTAATAGATTTTTTAAATATTAAATGTAAAAATATCATATATTTTTTTATTTTACAGACACTTCATCCAATAATTTTCTCCATCATTTTCTTTAAACAGAAACTTAATAATATATTAATTTTTAAGTTCCAAATTTGTTCATTTGAAATCAGTTAATTTATAAAATCGTCTTCTACTATTTATCCAATAATTATTTTTTACAACCTACGCAATCAAAAATATCTAAATAAAATTGCAAGATCTAAAGTATAACTTAACAAATAATAAAATATTTATTGACATTTGTTTCATATACCTGATCTTTAATATTTATAATAATTAAGTAATATATAAATAATAAAAATTTGTGGGCCTCAGTTAACAAAACATCGGGCTTGAAAACAAAATTTCGTAAGCCCACCCCCAAACACCCTAAGAATAATCCTAAACTCTAAAATACATGGGCGGTGTCGCGGCCCTACGAGCATGCGTCCACCTCGATGCTTGGACTCATTATTTCCAATGAGATTCGTGTGTTTGTTGTGACTGGTTTCAAGATGCTGCAGTGTTTTTACACTGCAGTATTGCGGTGAAGCATTCAGGAGGAGGTAAGAATTTAATCAAAAAATTTAATAAATATTGTAATAAATATTATTTGATAAAATTAATAATTTTTTATTAAATTCTAATCTTTAAATATTTCACTGCAGCTTCTATAGTATAAAATTTACTGTAGCATCCTGGAATCCGTCGTGGATTTAATCAAATGCAGGGAACAAAAATAAACCTTCAAACAAAATACAAAAAATTAAGTAATCATTTAATTTATTTTTATTTTTTATTTTTATTTTTTATTTTTCATTGTATGCTTTTAAAAATAAAGATTTAAAAATAAAAAAAAAATAGTTCAGAACTCATTTGATTACTAAATTACTTGTGTTTTCAAAATTTATTTTTAAAAATAAAAAATGAGTTTACATATTAAATGAAAAATGACAAAAAATCGTTTTGAAAGTTTTTAATAAAAAATAAAAAAAATCTTTAAATAAAAAAATAAAATATTTTCTATTTTTTTGTTTTGAGATTTTTAACATGTAAAAAAAAACCAAAAAACTGAAAAATAAATCAAATGCCACTTAAAAGGCCCGAACGGACTTTCCTATTTTAATCTTTTTTTTTTTTTTTTCCGTAAGACAAAAAGTCCACTCGCGTACGTATGCACATACACAGAAAACAGAACCGGAACCGGAACCGAAACCAAACCACACTCAAAACACACGCAAGCGCTCTCCTTTTGTCACCTTCGACACATGCACTACCAAAGATCACATCAAAGAGCCCCCTCATTGAGCCTAGCGGCTGAGGCCACGGACGACGCCACTCCGCCCGGATGCGTGGCCAAGTTGGGAGTGTTCCTCAGCTCCGCAGCGGTCACTCCCTCAGCATCATCTCTAGTAGCCGCCTTGTCCGCTGCTAGCCTCCCACTTGCACCCTATCAGACTCCTTTGTTCTTTAATTCCGCATCGAACTCAAAAATCGAAATAAAAAATTTTTGGCTATTTGATTGATTTTTTTTTTTGGTAAAGAAACTTTTAATTAAGAAAATTTTTTTTTTACAAGTATCCGACGTAATATTTAAAAATTTCATAAAAGACGAAAACTTTTTGTAAATAAGAGTGTCAATGAGTCAGGTGATTAATCGACTACTCATAGACAGCTCGTAAAGATAAATTTCATTCTCGACCCTTTTAAATAAACTAGGCTTGAATCTTTAAAAATTTTTAGAGAGACAGACAGACAGACAGAGACCTGTCCGGCCACTGATTCTGTTATGATGCGGTTACCGGTGTAATCAGTAGCGGTGACAGTGACCCCTCTGTCTCCGGTGACATCTGTGACGTCGCGATGGCCAACCAGGCCAGCCCTCTCATTCACTGTCGCCGCAGGCTGCATTGCTGCCGCTGGTCCGCCCTTTTGGGTTTGTCCAAAGACTTTAGTTTCTACTGTCTGCATCATGGCAGCGTCTTCGGGTTCGACGGGCTTGGTTGCGAGGTCGCCGGAGACTTGGAAGAGGTCTCCGCACTTGATTGGATCTTGCTGTGCCTGGCCTTCTTGTGGGCGTCGTGGTTGTTCCTGGCTCATTTTTGGTTTCCAATTGTGGTCAAATACTGGCGAAATATGTCAGATTTTGGGTGCTGTCTCAAATTGAAAGCTCGGTGCATGCATCGATAGGATCATAGAGATGGTTAAAGTGAGTAATGTGACTGAAACGTGGCGTTTTTGTTGGGGCGGAACGTGGCTGGTGTCTAAGTTGGCAAGATGGATTATAGTTGTACACGTGGTAACCGAGAGGTCAGTTATTGTGGAGGTCTCTTGAAGTTACACGTAGCAGTGTGGTTGGGTAGCTGTCATCTCCCTATAAACTCCTAACTTTTGATATTTGTTTCCCAAAAATTATGCAGGGCAAGAAAATAGAAAAGAAAATGATGGATTTCTTCCGGCCCATTCATTCAGCTGATTTTTCTTTTCTTTTTTTTTTTTTTTTTTCTTGAGTGACGTTGAATTTTTTCAATGTAAAAATTTAGGGATGTAAAAACCGTCGGGTGGATTTTGACCCGATCCTAATTCGACTTGAAATTTAATCCGCTTTGATGTTTGCACAAATTAAATTCTACCTTATCCCTAGACTCTCGGTTCAGGATATGAGACACGGACTTATTCCGTTGACTAGGCTTAGAGTGCGTTAAAAAAAAAAAAAAAAAAAGTTAGTAGTCATTTTAAATTTCTCTAGCTTTGAGGGTTAATAATAATTTGGAGCTCTTTGAAAAAAAAAAATAAAATCCTACAAATCTCTAAAAATATGAATTACGAGACAGTAAAATTTAAATTCTTCACTCACTGCACGAATTACGAGATATTTACTTTTATAATTTTATACTATTTTATATAATTTTATATAACTCCAAACACATCCAAATTCGAGTCTCTCAGTCAAAATACGCGCAAGTTAATATAAAGACTTTGAATTATTAAAAAAATTTCTTTTAAATCTAACAAAAATATTAAATTAACAAAAAACTAAAAAATTAATTACTAAAAAATTTAGGTGTCATTTGATTTGTTTTTCTATTTTTTATTTTTTATTTTTTATTTTAAGCTCATTTTCCATTTTACATTTTTAAAAATAAGAAAAAAGTTTAAAATATATTTGATCACTTATATTTTTAAATTTTGTTTTAGAAAATAAAAAATAAATTTACATGTAAAATAATAAATAGTAGAAAGTCATTTCCAACGTTTTTGATACAAAATAAAGAAAATTTCAAAACAAGTAAAATAGAGAATTTTCTATTTCCTTATTTTGAAATTTTTAAAACATAAAACATAGAAGACAGAATAAAAAAAAATAAACCAAATGTCACATTAATTTTTTCTCTTCCCAATCACCAAAAAAAAAAAAAAATTCGAAATGTTAAATTAACCCAAAAAAAAAAAAAAAAAAACTAACTACTAAAAAATTTACCTTTTTCCCTTTCCAAACACAATAAATAAACTAACTTTTTAACATTTAACTAATAGTCAGTTAAAAAAAAAAAAGTTACTTTTTCTTCTCAAATTCAACCTAAGTAAACTCGCATCAACCCAGCTCGTGCCACACCCTAAAGAGGTTACAATGTAATTTATTTTTATTAATAAAATCTATTATTTTATTTTTATTTTTAAAGGCCAATTGGACACTTGTAAATTGGAATTTTGAGTTACAAAGTTCAATGTAATTAAAATTTATTTATAAATGATTTATTTTATTTTTAAGACTAAATGGACAACTGTTTTATTTTAAATTAAATTTATAGTTAATTTATTTTTTTAAAAATATATATATTGGATCAAGAAAAAAAATTGTTACTTCTTATTCTGACCCGATTAGTGGAGCGGCATATTCATTTAGGGGCGAGTTAACCCAATCCAGACCTAACAAAAACAAGGAACAAAAAACCAAAATTTAATCCACTTATATTAGATTATTCCTTTATTGGAAGGCACCGTTTAGAAGACATTAGCCCAAAGCAAGGGACTATGGAAACAGGGACGTAAAATCGTAGTATCTATTATCCAGCACCCCTTTCAGTTCACTTGCTTCCCAGTTACCAAACACAGCACTGTTGAACAGAACACATTGACTTGGAAAATCCCATTTCAGAATAAATACATCGCAGTATCACTTCATACAGCAAGCCAGTAAACCATTGCAGCCTTTTATGACCACCTCTGATTCTTCACTTGGTTCCTACAATGCCAGCAATGGCATGACTTTATACATGAAGTCAAAAGTTTGTTTTTCTCTATTTTTGTTTTTTTTTTCCCTAAAAAACATTGGAATTCCATAGCATTTCTTGCCCACATTCAGAGACTTGGCTTTCCAATCCATTGCCCTCTTATTTAGTACATGCCTACATATATTTATCTGCCCTTGCATACAGAACAATGCAGCTGCTTACTGTTCTGGATCTTCCCTGCTTGCGACCTCCAAGCCATTACCTGCCACAACAAAATAATACTTTAAATGAACATTATCGCCACAACTAAAAAACTGTAATCAAGTAATTGCAGGGCAAATGGGAGCATCACATAGACCTCTAATAGCTCATTTCAAGTGTTTGGCGGCCAACCGATGGACACCAGCTGCTACCATGTCAAGCAAACAACTCTTGTGAACAATTCATAGCAAGGTGGGTGGGCTGAATTTCTTAAGATACTAGCCAATGCCATTACCTAGGCTTGGATATTGATATCCGTCCCCAACCACAATTGGGCACCCATATCTGAAATTATTCGTACTAACTAAGAGCTTACTTAAAGCTTCACACTAAGAATTTCCTTTTCACAAAGTCAAGAGGGAAAAAATGAAAACCGGAAAGATAATAATTGACACAAAACCCAAAAAGAAAAACGTTGACCCATAAACACTCGATTCCTGTACAATACTTAGATAAAAGAAGCTTCCACGGAATGGGACAAGTGAAGATTAAAACATACATCCATATTGTTTAGCTTAAACTAAGCAGGAGAGAAAAGTCAATCTGAAACAGTAATTGCTATAAAAGCTCACCATCTGGATCAAAGAAGAATACTTGCTTGATCTTTCCATTTGGTACTGAGCTCTGGTGTGTTTCAATTCCCTTCTCCTGCATAATACAACCATGGCTGTCTTAATAAAAAAGGAGGTCAAAATAAATCTTAGGCTAGACGCAAACTGAAGGTCAGGGTCTTAATTAGAGCAAGCATAACTGTTGGCAGTACTACTGAAATTTGCAGCCATTTTTCATTCTCCGGCAAATGCAAGATCCAAAGGAGAACCAAATGTCTGCAATCAAAATCAGCTTGCGTGCTATTTACATAGATAAGAGCTACCATAGGTTTTTTTTCCCTAAAAATTCATTTCTAGTTCTAGTGTTCTTGACGCTTCGTAATAGCACCCTCCAAGTCAACGGTTTTGCCTATGCGACAACTATAGTGGGACTTCAAAGGTCAATTACTCAGCTACAAGGATAGACCTCGCCAATAATGAAATTTTAATAAATGATATTTAAAGCACAACATAATAGTTGGATCAACAAGCTCGACAGCTGAAAGAAAAATTTGGAAACCTAATTGAAATGAATTTTTTGAAATATTATTTCCCCTAAAAAATAAAGGGAAAAAAGGATTATTTTTACTATGGGCCCAATAGCATTGATGTATGCAATACATGCACCAGAGGGGGGCACTCACCTTGCCAGATAACAACTATTAAACTGATAAAGACAATGAATACTAGATTCAATTGCAACTTTCATCCTTGTAGCAATCCTTTGTTTGTTAACCGGTAAAAGAGAGTAAAAAGAAGTTATTGGATTGAGAATATACTATCTCATCTGAAAACCAATTAGTGCTTAGTGAGGGAAGTAAATTTCTTTTACAGCATTCGGAAGCCGCATCACGCGTGCCTGTTTTTAGAGCGGTCACAAAGATCGGCATTGTGTTCATATGATGACGCTCTTGCAACTTGAACCTGTGACCACCGACTCTAATACCACTTGTTGATTGGGAATATGCCATTTCATTTAAAAATCAATTAGTGCCCAGTGAGAATCAAATTCTTTTTACGGCACTTAGAGATTGTGCCTTGCATGCCTGCTTTTAGAACAGTACAAGGGAGCGACATTGTGTCCGCACAGAATCTCACCGTGAGTAAGAGAAGTGAAACAAATAAGTCTCATAAAAACCAATAACCTCAACATATGTGAAAAAAGTAAAAAGTACCATAAGCCTTCCTTAGCTTCTCATTCATTTTAGATTTAATTCTACCCACCAAATCTTTTGTACTGCTTAATCAGATGTTGTATGAACAAATACTTCGATTTGAGCATCTTTACATATGTCAAATTATTCCCCTATCTAACATGTAAGTAACGATATAGACACAGAGACACGGAGTCATAGAAAACGAATACCTTGAGGGTTTGAACAAAGGAGTCGAAGTTGGCGACGGAAAAGCAGATGTGGTGACCTCGACGGAGATTCTTGGGATCAGCGACGGCGGACGTGGCGCTCCACGGGCCTTCCGGGAGCCTCGATTCCGGGTTCCTCTCGATAAGGTGAAGATAGAAAGAAGGGGGCAGTTTCAGCCATATGACTTCAAACTCGAACTTGGGGCTTTCAATCTCCTCAAACCCAAAAATCTGCACCCAAACCAAGAAATCGATACATACATATGTACATAAAAAGCACAGAAATCATTTTTTTTTTCGAGAAATACCTCCTGATAGAATTTAGCGAGGCGCTTAATGTCAGATGACTCTCTGGATACGTGGTTGAGGCACGCGCCTTCAGCTGCCGCCATTCTTATCTTCTCAAAGCCGGTTCTTGCTTTCTACCGTTCGATATCAATCTGGGCTGAGATTGATCGTATTTGCCCGGTTTCGCTCTCCCTTTTCTGTTTCTGGGATGCCACGACGTCGTCCAAGACTGTCCTCCAATTTTTTTTTTTTTTTTCCCGAAAGGTCAAATACTGTCCTTCGATTCTCAACATACTTGCAATTTTATTATTATTATTACTTTTTTTAAGAGGGCGTTTGGCAGTTAAAAAAAAGAAAAAAAATTTAACTTTTGATAGTTTTTAATGTGTTTTTTGTGTATTTTTTGTGTGTTTAGTTGAACAAAGTGTATTTTTTAACATTTTTTTTTGTAATTTTTGAATATTTGGTAAATTTTTTACTGTAGCAAATAAAAAAGTAGTAACTTTTTGTGTGTTTGGTATTTTTTTACTGTAACAAATCAAAAAAGTGAGAAAATTTATTATTTTATCAAATGCAACAAAAATTACAAAATGTAACTTTTGGTATTTTTTTGCTATAACTTTTATTTTTTTTACTAATTTTTTATTTACCAAATGGGTCCTAAGTTATATGAATTAAACTACTTGTATCTCATTTAGATTGTTACGAGATATAGAGGTGTTTGAAGTTTTGAAAAAATTTTAATAAATTTATAAGTTAGTGTTGATGTGATGTAAAAGTGAAATGTGAAAAATTTTAATTAAAATACTTTGAAAACTTTTAAATTTTTTTGAAGTTTTTTAAAAATTTTGAGACTTTAAATGCCCCTATAAATTAATTAAATTTTAATTTTAACTATAATTTTAAGTTTATTATATTATATTATTTAATTTAATTAAATTTTATTTTAATAAACAAGGCGTGAATATAATTTTGAATTTGCCTTGCGAATGCTGAAAGCCTTTCTTGTAAAAATGAGAGTAGCTGTTATAGTTACTAGTTTATTTATGAATAATAATAATTATATTTTATTTTTTAGCTTCTCATATTTAAAAAATATTACTTACGAGAAGAAATG
This sequence comes from Vitellaria paradoxa, assembly GCA_019916065.1. NCBI lineage: Eukaryota > Viridiplantae > Streptophyta > Magnoliopsida > Ericales > Sapotaceae > Vitellaria > Vitellaria paradoxa. The sequence goes on along the minus strand of CM034241.1, from coordinate 42,498,779 downwards.
AAGTATAAAAAATAAAAAATGAAATACGTACATTAAGTTATACAACATATGATATCGATAATTTGAGTTGCGAAATCAAATCGAAAAAATACAAAGATTTTACCATTTAGGATTCATTTAGAGTTTTTAATTTTTTTAAAAAATTTTAAAAGTTCTTAACTTTATTCAATTAAGGCACTATTTGAAATGCCAAAAAAATAAAATAAAATAAAACTCTAACAACTTTTAAACGCCACTAAAATTCTCTATTACACTTTTATACATTCCCACCTCTACTAATTTTAAAAAAGTTAAATATTTCATTAAAAAAATGAACCTCAGGAGAAGATTAACTGAGTACGAAAATTTTTTTTTTTTTGTAATTATGTTCCTAAACTCCAATACTTTTGAACGAGTATCATTGTGATTAGACCCACACAAACTGTTAGAACGGATTGACCAAAATCATTTTGTTTTACTGAAACACTATGGTGCAAAACATAAATTAGGAATTTTTTGAATCCATTAGAATAAATTTTGAAAAACTATTCTAACGATTTATCACTGTTCATTTTTAAAAAGCGCAGTTTAAAAAATACTAAACGTCAAAATTTATTCAAAATCACGTTTTATTTATTTTTTCTTATTTGGGCTCTAAATTTTGGTACATGTCACTCTTATGCCACTTTAATATTAATTTTTAATTTTTTTTATAAAATTTCTCAAAATTCCAAATGTCCTAATCGATTACTTTATTACCGCATTGCTTTGTGTGATGACTTTTTTTATCATGTTTCTGCGTCTAATTTTGTTTTAGAAATACTTAAGACTTTGTTTTATCCTTTTACGATCCTAACTTTGCGAGAGCACTTGACTTTTTAAATAGTATGGTGGATACAGACTGATTTTTTTTTTGTGATCCTTATTGGGACTTTAGGGAGGAGAGTAAGAGTGGAAATTATCCAAAGAGAGTTGTTTTAATTTATTCAAATTCGACTCACCTTGTTTATATCAAATTCAAGTTTAAGTTTGATTCCAACTTTTATATATATTCAAGTTTGGTTCGATAAAAAAGAAAAAAAAAATTAACTAAAGAACGGCTGATGAATAGTTTAATTAAATCAAAATGACGTCATTTTAGTTTAAAGTATAATAAATAAAATATTATAAAAATATAATAAAAATACTAAAAAAATATAAAAATATTATTAAAAATATATATATTATTGTATCGAGTTGACTCACGAACTTTAAACCAAGTTTTCCTGAACTTGACTTTGAAGTCGAATTTAAACGAATTACAAATCAAGTTTAATTCCAGATCGTTTTAATCATAAACTCAAATTAAATTTAAGCCGAGCTCTAATAGGTTTATTCATTTCCACCAATTAGGCCAAAGGTAAAGGCTATCTTCTCTCTCTGTACCAAATTTTCTGTTCCTTTCTCTTCTTCTTCTAAATCATAAGTGCGAATTTGGGGTCTGCTATGTAGCCAGCCGCCTTCATTTCACTTTTTCAGCTCAGCTAGCATTGCCCGAATTCCAAGTTTAATTTCTTGGAAGGTGTTATTTGCTTGGAAAACATGGGCGTAATTCTTCACAGAAATCCAACTATATCCAGTTGATCCCTTTTGATCCCAACATCCTTCATTTCCTCTCTTAGGTTTGTTTCATCCCACCGGTACTAATTATAATATGATTACTTAACAAGAACAGTCCTCGATCCCAAATAAACAAATAAATAGAACACCAACTGATCCCAATTAGTTGTTAAATATAAGAAGAAAGTCACATGCATATAAAAAAAGTCTGCCTTTTTTCTGTTTGAAATGGATATAATTTATGACATTATCCCAATGGAGCTGTAGCCAGAAGGGATTTCATGAGAAACTGTTGATTTTCATATCATAGGGAAGGAGAAAATACCTCAATTCAAAGCTTGAAAATTGTACAAAATTAAGAGACACAACGAAAATATTACTATTCAGTAATTCAGTCTTTCAAATTATTCTCAAATTTCTCTCTAGATGGTATGTGTGTAGTCACATATTAGGTATATTGGCATATCTAAGTATATATCAAAGAGAGAGATGCAGAGTATCTAAAATATTATCTCACTGCATCAAAAAAAATCTTTGAGAGAATCTCTTATCCATTCATGTATACTTATCCTGGTACACTTTTAATATATAACGTATATCAAAATATCTTAACAACTAAGAAGATAAGGTATCAGAGTGGTATTTTTCTAAACCACTCAACCATATTTTGATACACGTTATATCATAATTTCTTTTTCAAGTCAAAAAGATAAATCCTAAGCTAATTGGACCTGAGCTCATCAAGATTTAAATTAAGCTAGTTTGAGGATTGAAGGTCTATAAACTCCTAACTCCAACTCAAAAGATTTTGGTCCCGTCATCTCATGACATTCTATTAACCTTGAAATTAACTCTGCACCATTCCACTAAAAATCTGTGGCTGCACTCTAATTGTTCATGTTAAATTTATTTAATTAAAGCACCTTTTAATAAAATGGATTTAGTCTTAAACCAACAATATCCACTTAATTAACCCTCTATTACATGTTTATTATTTAGGTAGGCTACTATTAAATGTCAAGTCTCTTAAATTGCATATTTAACCATAAGTTACTATTTATCCAAACTTTGATCATTCTCAATATTTCTATATTTGTAAATAATTTACAAATAAATATTATTATTTAATAAACAATTTATTGAATAAACTGTAGCTATAAATTTAATGATCAAGAATAATAAATGGCTTAAGTGAGCATAAAAAATAGATTCCATCTTGTAAGTATATGTTTTTACGATTCATGAAATTAAATTTTCAAGTCATCGAGATTTTGACTGTTTATATAGGTTTCACTTTGTAATAACTCAAATAAATTTAATTTATGAATGTAAGTTCATTACAAATTCAGGATTAAGATTTATTGAGCCTATTAAAACTTTAGCAAATTACGATCAATAACATTTATTAAATCAGATCATAATTTACAATAGTTCATTCAATATGTATAAACACATTAACTTTTCTACTTAAAGTTCTTACTTTAGTGATCAAGATAAGTCACCTAATTAGAAAATGGAAAAGTTACCATTTTAGTATAATGAAATGGCCATTTTATTAAGAGTTGTAAATTTACTTCTATTTATAAAAACTTGTAATTTAAATTTTCTTGCATTAACATCCTATATACTTAATACTTAAATCACATATTTTATAAATAAAAGATAATAATATATATTAAAATAAATAAATAAATATTTTATTATACTCAGAAAAATAAAATACTATTATAAATCAGTGCTTCAACGGGATAAAAGTAATACAAGTCTGGCAGAAACGCCATCACACATGCTGACATGCACGGGAATTGCAAGTAGCCAAGCAAACCCACAGTAAATATATATATATATATATATATATATATATATGCAGCAAGATAGTAAGACTTAAAAAGTAGCACAGAGAAAAGTGGTGATACTCTACAAAATCCTCGTCACACAATTTTTACTTTTGTCCACAAGTTATTCATGCTTGCAAATTGTGAGTGAATTTCCCTATTCTTAGCATTACAAAGTTCATAAACAACCAGTACTTTGATCCATGCAGTGGCTTAATTCGTACCACAACAGTGCTTTCAACGTCGACCCGAACTCATCTCCTGCTTGATCCCAAATTTTCGCTAGCTACTCTCTGCTTTTGATCTCTGTATATATGTTCAAAACTAATGTGCTCTCCCCCACTCTCTCTCACACACAAACACTCTCTGCTTTTCTCTCTAACAGGGAAAGACGGATTTAGAGAGAGAAAAAAGGTTCGCAGAACCAGGAGGCCAAGGCAAGAGAGCAATGGGAATTAATTGAATGAGAAGGTCATATATATGTACATATGTGTGTGTGATTGTGTGACGGAATCAATGAATAAAGAGGAATATCTGATTGGGAAGGAGCTCCGAGATGGAATCTCAGCGGTATTGTCTGGATGGATTGGCCTCCAAATGGCCGTAGAGAACGAGTGGGGCGGCAGCGATTCCCTCGAGAAATCCCACCAGCTCGCCTCTGATATTCTCTCCTGGTTCTCCCATTCCCCGGATGGTGTCGTCAACCTTTCTTCATCCTCGTCCTAACTAAATTATTGTGTTTATTTTTATGCATTTTATTTTGTTTTGATTTAGTGTGTTTATTCCATTTGATTTGTTCTTTCACAAGACAGAATTGCATGTGTGGGAGACTTAATTTGATGTTCATTATTTAATTTCCTAACATCTGAGACAAATGACAAGGAAAAATAGAAGGGTCCTTGAGTTGTACGTGGAACTTTTCTGGGTAGAAAACCTATAATTGGAGACAATGAATCATATCATATATATGGATCAGAAGTAGGAGGCTTTCCTTACTAATAGAAGTCTTTCTGTTGTTTTTCTTTCCATTCATGCACACATTAATCTCTTACAAGTAAAAGGTCTATATTGAAATATGATTGTAACACTTTCAAGATTCATGAAATGATAATAGGCTTTTTTTTTTTTTTTTTAGTTTAAATGATGTGCAAAATACCCAAGATTTAGAAAACACATTATCGCAAGATTTTAAAATCTATATTGATTTAGCTAGTTGAACCAATAAATCCATGAAATGTCTGGTTCATAATTTATACTCACTGTGGTAAAATAATTGTCTAAATTATTAAAATTCGCAGTTGAACCAGCGACCTATATAAGTTGTTATAATTTATGTAAACCAACTAATTCAACAATCTTTATAAATTGAAATTATTATTTAAAACTGATAAATTCTTAATATACTTATAAAAACTAATATTTAATTAACTATGTTATACCTATATTTTTGGTTAAGAATAAATCTTCATTGATAACAACTTTGTAAAAATTAAAAAAAATGACATTAAAATCAATATTTAACAAATATTAGATTTTTGGGTAATTTTTAATTATTTTAATATTTAATTTGATTTGTAAATTATTTTTAATTTATTCACGACCTTACGGTTTAATTTTAGTTGACCCGTAGAATTGTTAATCTTGATTCGATCATTTTTTTTTTTTTTTATTCACACAACTATCTAGGTTTAAAATATTACCTAATAATTTGGGGGGCTTGAAATCACGTTAGATGGATTAGAAATCAAATAATTAGGCAAAATTTTGAAAAATCATGGTTATGTTGATCAAAACAGCGGCCTCCATTAATTGTATAGTTGTTTGATGGAAATTATATAGATATAATACGTATATATATATATAGCATTGATTTTGAGTCAATAATAATGTGATTAACTTGGTACAGTTTTTTTTTTTTTTTATTTTCCCATTGATTTGCAGCGCAACTTCACGTGGAAGACCTGGAGAATTTGCTATACGAGAGCTTGCTGCTTACTTTCAACACAGAGATTGAAGATGGCAGCATAGAGGAAGTGTGTTTTCCTCCCAAAACGGACTCTTCAAATAAATTACTCTCAACATAAAAAACTAGCCTTAATATTACTCTCTCTCTCTCTCTCTCTCTATATATATATGCTCATAAGTGATTGTTTTTCAAACAGGTTGCAGAGCAATTGATGATCATGCATGATGAATACTTCCAAGGAAGTTATTGATCAAGGAGTTGTTTGGGACCCAAACGGGGGCCGTTAATGCATTACCTTTATATATATATATATATATATATATATATATATATATATATATATGTATGTATAGGCATGGATATTTGAGCTGTAAATGGACTGTGAACCTCTGTGCCATTGTCAAGTTTGGTAACCAAAGAAATGCTTGAACTTCAAGTTTGGAACTTTCACTTTTTCTGAAGTTCTAAGAAGTTATGTGATGTGACCGGCGGGGATTTAGAATAATTTATCAAATGGAAGGGAATTTTTTCTGATCAATCTTCAACCCCATAAGTTCAGAAAATAAAACCATGGAAGTTGATAAATATTACAGCCCCTGAGGGCTAGGTGACACTGATTTTGGACATCTTTGATATTTTAATTTTATTAAAAAATAAAATTAATTAAAAATTAAGGTGTTTTGACTTTATTAGAAAATTAAAATTAATTCAAAATTTTTTAACATAAAAATAATGCATAAGAATCAAATTCAAGTATTATATGTGAAATAAAATATATTCTCTCACTAAATTATTGAATATTTTTATGCATAATATTAAAAAAATAACATAATAAATTTTATAAATAATTAAACTTAACAATAATTATACTTTTTTAGTAACAAAAAACATTCTTATTAAATCTCACGTTCTGCTAAAGGATTAATTAAACCATTAAACCGTGAAAATTATATACACTTTTAATTGTAATAATAATTTTATATATCCTTAAAAAGTAACATTATTTTTCCTCTATAATCCCGATATAACTTATTATTCTTTTCTTGAATATACCTAATACTCCTAGTAAAAATTCTTGAAACTCCCAAATCACTCACTGGTATTCAATATAGGAGATTACAAACTGAACTTAACTAACATCCATAAAGAAAAATCTGCTCATAGCAATCATCCACCACAAAGACACAAGAGTTTTGTTAACTAGAGAAAAACTCCTTTGAACCCAAAGGAGAAACAACCCCGGATCCGTAAGTGGATCAGTCAAAAAATCTTCACTATAAAGAAATGAGGTTACAAGGTGTTCAAGGAGAGTTTTACAAGTTTTCCCAATCAAATCCCATTGACTTACTTGTACATCAACCCCCTAACCTTGGTTGCTAGACTACCCACAACTCACCTCAACCCATGAAGATTTCTGCCTTCAATCCATGAAGATATCAGCTCCCCAATCTGATTCCACACCACAGATCTGAGCTTCAAGAGAGAGAGATTTTTGCCAAAGATGGTAAGATTAACCTTAGATTCGAATCATCAAGAACCCAAGATCATCCTCACAGCTTTTTGCAGAGAAAAGTAAATATCAGCTGCGCAGAACCAAAAAGCTTAGGGTTGGAAAAGAATATTTGCTTTTTATATCAAAAGGAGGGGTAAAAAAGTCTTTTAGAAATTCTTAAAAAAAATCTGCGCGACTGACTGGGGCAGCTCTTGGGCACGAGCTTCCCTGCTTATGCTCAAGAACCTGCTTTCAGAGAAAAACAGAGAACAGAACCGAAGACTTGAACACTGTGACAACCTCCTCTGTAACAAACAATCTCCCAACTAGATTCCAAAATTCACAAACATTCTTTGGCTTATGTTTGTGAACTAACTCACCAACAGTATGACATTTTAGGAAACAAATACAAGTAAAGTGTTTGTTCAGGAATTGCCAATCAAAAACCTATAGAGACACTAACAATCTCCCCCTTTGGCAATTCCGAGACAAAACACACCCAACCCCCAATATTACAAAAAAAATGTCACAAATCCTAATGAAATCAACATTTGGAGCAAACCTGCAAAACTAAAAAATCACAGCAGTATATTAACAAAAATAAGCTCATGCCATGAAAACAGATAAAGACAGATATATTGCTCCCCCTCAAGCAAACACAACGCAAAAACAGTCATCAAATAGTGAACCACAAAAAAAAAAAAAAACTAAAGTCAACATTCATTAATCTATCTCCCCCTTTTTGTGAGGAATTGCAAAACAAGACATATTCCAAACAGTTAGTGGCGGGAACCCCTGTGACAAAATTGTTCGATGCGAGAAAAAATACGGTTTAAGTCACCAATGTCATTGGCCAAGCTGTGGATTTTGGAAGAAATATCAGTTAAGCTAGCTTGCGCTGGATCAACTAATCCCCGCACAGAGGAGACAATGCTAGCCATGTCAGCTTCAACCTTAAAGGCAGATTGAGCAGCAGTTTGCAGTTGTTCCAGCAAGTGCATTTGAAGAGTGTCAAGTTGAACCTGGACAGTTTCTTCCAGTTTCTGAAGGCGAGTATCAAGAGTGGCCTGAATGGAATGGTTGGAAGTTTCCAAACGAGAGAGGCGCTCAGTAAAGGAGGTCAAGGTGAAAACCACAACTGAAAAAGGATCAGTAGGAGGCTGGGTTTCAGAAGAAAGGCCACGAGGGAGAGGAGCAGCAGGAGAGGGTTCAGATGACGGTGCTGAGGTAGAAGGGGGAATCTGAGAGCCAGAGTGCACTGGTTGTTTCTGAGCAATTGTTCGACGGATGGTGGTCCTATTGATGGGAGGATCTTGAGTCAGTGAAAGCTTATCGACACGTTTGACGGACGAAAACAAATCACGGAGTAAATTGGTGATGAGAACACCGTAGGGCAGGGCAAGTCTAGAGTTGTGCTGATTATGGGTAGAAATCATGGAGTGAAGAATGAGAGATGGCAGATCAATGGAAATTCCATGTGAGAGATAATAGAGAAATTTGATTTTGTCTTCAGAAATTTCAGAGGAACGATTTGCTGGAATGAGAAGAGAGTCACAAATGATATTCAAAATTCGATATGGAACTGTGAGATCACTTTGCCTAAACTGCATGCCAGGAAACCAGGGACTAGGGTTGTCGTGCATTGAGACAACTAATTCAGTCAAAGGAGGATACGAGGGCCAGTCAACATTGGGAAAAATAGGATTAGGTGTGCGGGTCACTCTCAGAAAAGAAGACAGAATCTCAACAGTGACATGGATGGTCCTACCACGAACAAAAGTATCAAAGCTGCCAAGTTCAAGAGAAATATTATGAATATTTGTATAAAACTCTCGAATTAGATTAATAGAAGCATAGCCCTGAAGAGTCCCAATTTGAAGCCAACCCCTAGTTTCAAAAATGTCACGAATGAAAGAGAATTCCATAGTAAAGTGAGAAAAATTGACTTGCCTCTCTAGGGTAATTGGTCTATGAGAGAAGCAAGAATCAAAGAGGGATAAGCGACTTGGTAAGAAACGATCAAAGGAAGGGGATGGAGAAACCTTAGGGGAATCAGAACCCGCTGGAACAGAAGAGAGATTGGGTGAACTCACCGGTACTGAAGCAGTTTGTGCCACAGCCTTTGGAGACGGAAGATAGGACTGGTCGGAATCTGAGGAGACATCCAACGGAGAGGACGGACCAGCAGTGGTGGAAGTAACGCGACGAGAAGGGTTGCGAAGTGAAGCTCGGCGAGGATGAGGAGGCGGTGGCTTACTGCGGTGCCCCTTGGATTTGGAGAGTTTGCTGGCTGCAGAAGATTTGGCATTGACACTAGTAGCTTTGGTTTTGGCTAAGGCTGACTGTAGACCTTTTGTTTTGGCCATGGAAGAGAGAGGAGATGAAAACCCTGAGCATGGAAGCACGCGGGTATGAGACACAAAAGGTCGCAGAGAGACCAAATAAAAAGAAAGACGAAGGAACACCCACGGCTGTAAAAAGTTAAGCCCAGTGAACAAAACCCAATATGCATAAATCAAACCTCTCTCTTCATAACGCAGCAACATGATGACCTGATGAGGCATTAAATGCAAAGGACACTCTCTCTCTGAAAGGTTGGAAATTAAACACAAAAAAAAAAATATAAAGAGAGAGAAAGAGATCAGAGACTGAAACAGAATGTCCTCTACCCAATAAAATTGAGCCAACAAAAACACTAATACATCAGTAAATGACAAAGAAGCATTCCCACTACTCCACCAAATCTGCAACACAGCAGGACGTACCACTGTTTGTCCGTTTCTGCCAAAAAAAATGAATGAAATCTGAACAGATATTCCCACTACTTAAAAAAAGTAAAACTTGTAAAAACAGTTTTTTTTTTTTTTTGTAAAACAATTGAACTTGTAGTGGAAGTAGAATTAATAGTAGAACAACCAAACAAACTTAACCCTTCCTCACAATGGCTGTTTCGAGCATGAAAATAGAAGCTCTCGACCACGAACTGCCAAAGAGCAGTCCCCTTTTTTTGAAAAATTCACAGGTGCTGCAATTTTCACAGAAAACACTGAGAACTAAGTCAAAAACAGCATTGATCAATAAAAAAAACTTTAATCAAACAATAAAGTCTAGGAAAATTCATGAGCTTCAAAGCAAGCAAAATGTGACAATTAAGGTTAAAATACTAGATTTTTCAGAACATATAGAAATTTGATATGTATGAGTATAATTCATCAACGACAAAATGCTAAAGATCTTGCAAAAAATCTTTGACAGACCCATAGGAATATGAGTAGCACTTCTTATGACAAATCCATTGCACCGATAAGAATCATGATTAGTTCAAACGACATCTCGAGACATAGTATTAGTTGTAGTTCCACATTTAAATTTTCTAGATAATGTCCACATGAAAGTCAAACCAATCGATTTCCCAAAACAAGAAGATGACTTTCCCATTTTGAGAAAGTATAAAAGGATGATATTCAAAAAGATGTATACTTTTCTTATTTCTCCACACAAACGAAATTCAATAAGTGCTATGTGATAATGGTTTTCACACATCTTGTTTAAGTCTCTTCCCCCCTCTTTTTTTTTTTTTTTTAAACTCACTCCAACGATGCAATGTAAAGACCAAGATGGTAACCATTTTTATCACCAAAAATATATAGATAATCATAAGAACAAAACTGTCACTCTTCCATCTTTGGACAATAGAGATAAAAAGTTGTGGGCTAGTCGATTATAGGTCAATCCAATGTAGACATTACACTAGAAATTCAAGAAATGCACTATCTCAATTGACTATGTGTGCAATATCATAAGAGCATGATCATGAAACAAATCTGTGCCATCAATATACCATCTTCAATACAATCTCAATAGGCTATGGGATGTAAAGAATTTCACTTGAAATTGACACTTGTCTAAGATTCAAGATACAAACAAATATCAAATTCCAACATACTCTTATTTAACCAAGAATTCTAAACTTAACAATCACAAAATGATCCTATTTACTCAATCAAGTTCATAGAAATAATTGTAAGATCATTTAGTCAATTTTTATTGAACAAAACTATTCAATAACTAGGACTCCTAGAGATGAACGAAGATGTTCAAATCTAGAAGCCTCTAGAGGTTTTGTGAATATGTCAGCAAGCTGTTTAGCAGTGGGAATATGCTCAAGTGTCATGACACATCTCTCAACAAGGTCCCTAATGAAATAGTGTCTTATATCTATGTGCTTGGTGCGAGAGTGTTGAACTGGATTCTTTGAAATGTTTATGGCACTCAAGTTATCACAAAATAAAGACATGGTACCTTGTTCAATGCCATAATCAGAAAGCATCTGTTTCATCCATAGAGCTTGAGCACAACAACTTCCAGCTGCTATGTATTCGGCTTCAGCAGTGGACAAGGATATGGAGTTCTGCTTCTTGCTATGCCAAGCTACCAAATTGCTTCCAATATAAAAACACCCTCCAGAGGTGCTTTTACGATCATCACAGCAACCTGCCCAATCTGTATCAAAAAAGCAAGAGATCTCTGCAGAAGAATCATTAGCAAACCAGATGCCATGATCTAAAGTCCCATTCACATAATGAATGATTCTTTTGATAGCAGTCAAATGAGACTCTTTAGGACTAGATTGGTACCTAGCACAAATTCCCACACTAAATGCTATGTCTGGACGACTAGCAGTTAAATATAGAAGACTACCAATCATGCTTCGGTACAAGGTTTGATCCACACTTTTTCCAGATTCATCTCTGTTCAATTTGGTAGATGTGCCCATGGGAGTCCTAGCACGCTTAGTTGTAGAGAGTCCAAATTTGTTAACCAAATTTCTTGCATACTTGGATTGAGATATGAAAATGCCATCTTTCATTTGTTTAATTTGCAACCCCAAGAAAAAATTAAGTTCTCCCATCATGCTCATTTCAAATTTACTTTTCATGAGTTCAGCAAATTCTAATGCATGTTTTTCAGATGTAGAACCAAAGACAATGTCATCTACATATATTTGAGCAATAGTGATGTGCTGAGAATCTTTACAAATAAACAAGGTTTTATCAACACTCCCCCTAACAAAATTAGACTCAACTAAGAACCTAGTAAGTCTCTCATACCAAGCTCTAGGGGCTTGTTTTAAACCATACAATGCCTTATTCAAGCGGTAAACATGATTGGGATACTTGAAATCAATAAAGCCTTTGGGTTGTTCAACAAAAACTTCTTCTTGAATAAAACCATTCAAGAAAGCACTTTTCACATCCATTTGAAAGAGTTTAAAGCCTAAGTAACAAGAAATAGCTAACAAAATCCGAATAGATTCTAGTCTAGCCACAGGTGCAAATGTTTCATCAAAGTCAATTCCTTCAATTTGAGAATACCCTTGTACAACTAGTCTAGCTTTATTTCTAACAATGATGCCAAATTCATCGGTTTTATTTTTGAAAATCCATTTGGTCCCTATAACATTCACATTTCTAGGTCTCGGCACAAGCTCCCAAACATCATTATGAGAGAATTGTTCAAGTTCTTCATGCATTGCATTGATCCAATGAGAATCATAAGAGCTTCTTTGACATTCTTTGGTTCAATGCATGAAGTGTAACATAAGTAAGTTACCTCATTTCGAACTTGCCTCCTAGTTTTCATAGGGGCATTTATCTCACCAATGACTTGTGTAGTGGGGTGGTTTAGCTTCACTCTAGATGATGGATTGAGTGTCTTTGATTGATCCTCGGCTTCTTCTTCCAACATGTCATCATGATGTTCAATCTCAGGTTCCACATTGTTTTCCTCAACTTTATCTTGTGTCTCCAATGATGATTCATCTTGAGGAAGTAGGGTGAATTGTTGTTCTTCTTCAGAAGAATTTTTTCTGCAAGTAGAATTCACACAATCATCATCCACAACAACATTAATAGACTCCATAACAGTCGAGTATTTTAAATTAAAGACTTTATATGCCCTACTGTTAATGGAGTAACCAAGAAAGATGCCTTCATCACATCTAGCATCAAACTTACCAAGAGATTTTCTGTCCCGATATATGTAACATTTGCTTCCAAAGACATGAAAATAAGAGACACTGGGTTTCTTACCATTTCAAATCTCATATGCAGTGGCCCTTGTTCCTCTTCTTACAAAAACTCTATTACTAATGTAGCATGCAGTGTTCAAGGCCTCAGCCCAGAATTTTAAAGGTAACTTCTTACCATGTAACATGACTCTTATCATTTCTTGGAGCACCCTGTTTTTCCTTTCAACAACCCCATTTTATTGGGGTGTTTTAGGAGCTGAAAATTCATGCAAAATACCATTTTCATCACAAAAATCAGAAAATTCAGCATTCTCAAACTCTTTACCATGATCACTTCTAAGTCTAATAACTCTACGAATCATCGTACCTTTTTCATTTTGAAGTCTGTTACACAAGGATTTAAAAGATTGAAAGGTATTTGACTTTTCTCTAAGAAAATTAACCCAAGTGTATCTTGAAAAATCATCTACCATAACAAAGATATACTTTTTACCACCTAAACTTTCAGTTCTAATAGGGCTCATAAGATCAACATGAATAAGTTCTAAACATGAAGAAGTAGCTATCCTATTTGTTTTCTTGTGGATAGCTCTGGTTTGTTTCCCTTTTTGACATGGCCCGCAAACACTTTTCTTCACTTTTGTCAGCTTTGGCAATCCTCTCACTACTTCAGACTTGGATAGTCTAGCAAGATCTCGAAAATTCACATGTCCAAGCCTTTGATGCCAAAGTTCAACAATATTATCCTGAGCAACATTACAAACAGATTCACAATTAGCAGATAAAGCATAGCAATTATCAGAAGTTCCCATTCCTCTCAACACTACTTTGTTGCTTTTATCAAGAATAGAACAAGTATCTTTAGCAAACAACACATTGTAGTGTGAATCACAGATTTGACTAATACTAATTAAATTAGCTTTTAGTCCGTCAACATATAAGACATCTTTCAATTTTGGAAAACCAGGAGAGTCAATACATCCAACACCAAGGATCTTAGACTTGCTGCCATCTCCAAAAGTAACAAATCCTTCATCACAATCTTTCAAGGAAGAAAACATGGATTTACTACCACACGTGTGCTTTGAGCAACCACTATCCAAATACCACAAATTTGAGTTATGTGCCCTAAAAGCGGTGTGAGCAACAAAACAATTCAAATCATTACACCTAATCCAAGCCTTTCTAACCTTATTAGTTGAGTCACTTTGATTTTTGAAAATTGTTTTTGTGACTTTATGAGTGTTGGATTTAGAGACTTTCTCCTGAAAATTTTTCCTATTTGGTTTGAATGGAGCTCTATTTGTTTCATCAAAATTCTGATCAAGAGAACTGTATCTGTTTTTTAAAAACAATGTTCTTTTAAAATTTCTCACAGAATTAGCTCTTGACTTAAGATAATCAAAAGGTAATCCATGGAGTTTATGACAGTAAGGTCTAATGTGACCTCTGATCCCATAGAAGTGACAAATGGGAACAAATTTCCAAGTTTGTTCACGGTTCAACAATGGTGCATTAGTGTTGAAAAGATTTTTACCTCCATGCCGAGACCAACAATTGGAAGATGAATTACCTCTCAGATGATTCTTACTTGCCCCATGAACACCCTTCTCTTGAATATTTCTACTTCCACTAGAATGCAAAATCTCATTCTTCTTTTCCAAGGTTTTCTCATTTGGAGCTTCCACTTTACTCTTGCTAGCTGCTACAAACATGATTTGTTTGATTGCTTTACTTGAACCTGACATAGACTAATTTTTGCTTCCAAGTCCAGCTTTGTCATTTGGATTTCTCTGAGCTTCCAATATATCATCCAGTTTCTTAGTACCAGATTCCCATTTCTTAAAGGACTGAGTTGTTTTGAGAATGTTTTTCTTCAATTCTTCCACTTCCTTTTATTTTGAGAATTCAGTTTCTCCTCATTTTTTTTAAAACTTCAATCAGATTTTCCAACTCAAGAACCTTGATTTTGTAATCTTCAACTTCATTCATCAATCTTTCCTTTTCAGCTTCAACAACATTAAGCTTTGAGATAGCTTTTCCTTTATGTTTAGCTAGAACTAAGCTCTGTTGATACAACTCAGAATACTTTTCTTGCAACAACTCAAATTGCTCATGTACATCACTTTCGCCATCAGATTCTGAAGCTATGCTCTTGTCACCTTCTGAGTCCTTCTTCAAGGCATCACTAACTTCAGAAATCTTATCTTGAGTGAGACTTTGAGACTTCACCATGAAAGCAAACACTTGGGATGCATTATCTTCAGACCCTGTGGACTCAATCTCCTCCTGATCTCCCTCACTCTTCAATTCATCTTCATTATCCCATGAAGCTGTGAATACTTTCTTGTTTTTCATTTTTAGTCTGTTTGCACACTCATGTGCAAAATGTCCATACCCCTTGCACTCAAAGCATTGTTTGTCTCCAGATCTATTCGACTTCTTCAGACTTTTGAAATTTTCTCCATCTTTTTTCTTCACTCCTTTGTTGAATCTAGCTGGTTTGTTCACAAAATTTTTCTTAGAAAAATTTTTGAACTTCTTAACCAACAAGGCTATGTCATCTGCACTGATTTTAGAAGTGTCCACATTATCAATTTCTTCCTCTGTGATTGAGCTTAGTGCAACTCCTTTACTCCTTTTGTTCTGATTTATATTCACCTCATAGGTCTGCAATGAGCTCACCAATTCTTCCACTTTCATCTGATTTACATCTTTACTTTCTTCAATTGCTGTCACTTTGGGTTGAAACCTTTCCGGTAAATACTTAAGAATTTTTTTAACTATCTTAGACTATGAGATAGTTTCGCCCAAATTAATGGAGGAGTTAACAATGCCACTTAATTTGATATAAAACTGATCAAATGTCTCATTTTCTGCCATTCGAATGACTTCAAAACTAGTGGTCAGCCGCTGCAGTTTTGCTATTTTCACAGCAGTAGTACCCTCATAGGTAACTTGCAACACATCCCAAGCTTCTTTAGCAACTTCACAATTAGAAATCCTTCGAAATTCATCTTGTGACACACTGCAGAAAATTGCATTTAGTGCTTTACTGTTCCAGCCAGCAGCTTCATTATCTTGTTGTGTCCACTCCCTTTTCGCTTTTGGTGTCAAATCTGTATCACTCACTGTAGGGGGCTTCCATCCATCTGTAACTGAGTCCCAAACCCTTTCATCTATGGATTTAAGGAAAGCTCGCATCCTAGTTTTCCAGTAATGATAATTGGACCCATCTAGAAACGGTGGCCTAACAGTGGACTAACCTTCCCTTTGGTTATCCATGGATACTATTCGGATCTGCTCTTAGACAAAAAGTCTAACCCACAACAAAGAGCACCTGATGCTCTGATACCAATTGAAACTCCCAAATCACTCACTGGTATTCGATACAGGAGATTACAAACTGAACTTAACTAACATCCATAAAGAAAAATCTGCTCATAGCAATCATCCACCACAAAGACACAAGAGTTTTGTTAACTAGAGAAAAACTCCTTTGAACCCAAAGGAGAAACAACCCCGGATCCGTAAGTGGATCAGTCAAAAAATCTTCACTATAAAGAAATGAGGTTACAAGTTGTTCAAGGAGAGTTTTACAAGTTTTTCCAATCAAATCCCATTGACTTACTTGTACATCAACCCCCCTAACCTTGGTTGCTAGACTACCCAAAACTCACCTCAACCCATGAAGATTTCTGCCTTCAATCCATGAAGATATCAGCTCCCCAATCTGATTCCACACCACAGATCTGAGCTTCAAGAGAGAGAGATTTTTGCCAAAGATGGTAAGAAGAACCTTAGATTCGAATCATCAAGAACCCAAGATCATCCTCACAGCTTTTTGCAGAGAAAAGTAAGTATCAGCTGCGCAGAACCAAAAAGCTTAGGGTTGGAAAAGAATATTTGCTTTTTATATCAAAATGAGGGGTAAAAAAGTCTTTTAGAAATTCTTAAAAAAAATATGCGCGACTAACTGGGGCAGCTCTTGGGCACGAGATTCCCTGCTCATGCTCAAGAACCTGCTTTTAGAGAAAAACAGAGAACAGAACCGAAGACTTGAACACTGTGACAACCTCCTCTGTAACAAACAATCTCCCAACCAGATTCCAAAATTCATAAACATTCTTTGGCTTATGTTTGTGAACTAACTCACCAACAGTATGACATTTTAGGAAACAAATACAAGTAAAGTGTTTGTTCAGGAATTGCCAATCAAAAACCTATACAGACACTAACAATTCTAAATCCGGCCGAATTTTCATTGGATTGTTTTATTTGGTTAAAAATTAAAAGGTAAATATATGTATGGAACTGTGGAAGTAATTATTAAATTTTTATTCCAGTAATTTTTTGCCAATTTTACTTTATTCCTTGAAAACAATAGACATTTAATTTTTCAAGAGGATGAAGAAAAATTAATCCAATTTAAAGTGGGGGTTGTTTTTGTGCTGTTTAATTTAAACTAATTAGTGGTTAAGAAATCAGATAATATTTTAAGGGGATGAAGAATAACAAAAAAAAATGAAAAATGTGATTTGAGTAATTTTTTAGTGTTTGGTGGATAGTTACCAAACTACATTTTTCAGAGATGAATAGTGAAATTTTTTGACTTTTGCATAAACTTTTTGGAAAAAAAATCGTCATAACAGTTTTATTGGTCCATCGAAACGGTTTTATATTAAAATTTATTAAAAGATGTGAAATATTTTTGGGAATTATAGAAAGTTATTGGGGTTTGTAGAATATTATTAGAATTTGTAAAAAATTTATTAGGATTTGTAAAAAATTGTTAAGATATGTAGATATATATAAATTTATAGTTGTTTGTTTCACGACACATGAGGAGTGCAAAATGTATTAGAGAATTATAAGAGTTTTTAGAGATTTTTAGAGTTTTTTAGCGATTTTCATCGCACCAAATAGGTCCTAAACTGTTTCATCCGTCTGTTTTGAGGGAAATTTGGGAGGAAAAAAATAAAAGGATAAAGGAAGAAGAAAAGTAAGAGTTATTTTTTCTTGTAAGGAAAAAGTTTAGGAAAAAGTGAAGAAAATTAAAAGGGAAGTGAAAAAAATATATCACCACCCACAATTTTTTCTTCTAAGGGTCGGGGAGAACCACGCAGTCGCTACTCATGAGTGCGTACTGGGTGGAGCTCGTCCCGTGACCCTAACTGACAAAGAACCACGAGGAAGTAAATCAGTCTAGGCAAACCCTAACTGACCGGCTTAGTCGAGAAGGCTATTAGATAGCCCTCCACAATTAGAGGAAGAACTGCCCCCGAAGAGGAGTCGAAACCGAGACCTATTGGTCCCAAGTCCTTCAGTCCGCCATCCGAACCAACTCAACTACTCCTTTCAGAGCCACCCACAATTTTTTCTTTTCCTGTCCAATTTTGGGCCAAAAAGAGGGATAAAACGAGGGAAAGAAACAAGAATGACGGAACAAGTAAAGAGATAGAAATGAAACATTATATGTTTTTTTTATTTATTAACATGTGGATTCTATTTTTTTTTTAAATAGTTCTTTAATAAAATAATTATTTATTTTTTTAATTAAAATTTGACACTTCAAACAAACACTAAAACAAATACTAAAGAATATAATTGTTTGACTTAATCGCTCAAATCATGCTAAAATAGAAATCTCAAACTAAGAAACGTTCGTATTAGAACACAACATAATAGTAGATACGGAAGTCATGATTCTAATTAAAAAATATAAATATAAATACGATAAAAATTGTAATTTTTAATATATAAAACTTTACAAAAAAGAAAATGCAAAATAGAAAATTTTATAATTTAAAAAATTTTACACATTAAAAATTTAGAGTGCGTTTGGCCCACCAAATTTTGGTAAAAATCTCTAAAAATCTCTGAAAATCTCTATTATTTTTTACACATTCCCACTTTCTCAAAATTCAAAAAAAGTTCAATACCTTAAAAAAAAAAGTCGATAACTAAAATTCGGTTAATCAAATAGTAAAATTTTTTTTGTCATTCTCACCATGAATTCTCAAACTACCGAATGATACTCACTTTAACTATTTTTTGTAGGGTCGTAGAAACCGTTCTAACGGATTGTAAAAACCGTTTCGACGGATTTTCGCAGACAACTTCCATCTAAACGATTTTTTACAATCCGTTTAGACGGATTGCAGTGCAAAGAAGTCATGACTGCCCAAAATTTTGAATCCGTTCAAACGAAAATCCAATCTGTTAAAACGGAAATCTTACTATTTATCTATAAAAAATACGATTTGAAATGTGTGCACTAAACGCAAAAAGTTTTACCAAACTATATTTTATTTTATTTTATCTCACTTTTTATCACTCCAAACTCAATCTTTAGACTAGTTTTAGTCATCTATATTTAAGAAAAATAATAAAATAATAAAGTACACTACGCTAGAGATTAGACACGTCTTTTAATGGCCTTGTTTAGTGGCACCAAAAATTACCAAAACTTATTAATTTTAACTAATTTCTGTACTTTCCTCCCATCAAATTTTTTCGTATATCACCTTTTTATCACATCTTTTTACTTTTATTATACTTTTTGTCTAATTTTTTGTCAACCAAACACTCTCAATATATTCAAAACGTAACTATATTCAATAGAGACTGAAAATAAATATAAACATATATATATGTAGCACTTATCTTAAAATACCAGTGATTCATATAGCTCAAATAAATCTCTAAACCAAGATGATTCGGATATAATTGCCAAAAAAAAAAGATGATTTGGATAACGAAGCACCTTAATGCCCAGATACCAATTTCCAGCCAAGTGAATAAGGGTTGTGAAAATATTAACAAATCATCCAAATTAAATCATACCCAAAAACTCCTAGTGATTAAGAAGAAATTTTAGGCCACGACATGAATTGAATTTAAAATGCAACGTCTCAATTTCATAGAAATTTAAGGCACAATTTTCTTGATTCAATTCAACCGCAAAACAGAGCCTAAAATCAGAAACTGAATTGCAGTTTTTGAACCCAAAGTTGAGGCCACAAAAGAAAGAGTCTATTGTCATCGTATTACTGTACAAGAACGAGCTGTGTCGCACCACCCAACAGATCACGGCCGGCGAATTCTTCCCTCTTCGGCACCGTAACAATGAGGTCGCCGTCGACGAACGCCGCGCTCGCCAGCTCCGGCCGCGTGGTCCCCGGAAGCCGATACCTCCACATGTCCACCCCAAGGTACCCCAACGACAATTCAACCACCCCATGACCATTGCCACCGCTTCTAACAACAATTTTAATCACACCGGGGTGAATCTCCACCGCGTGTGCCCTCACGTCGCCGCCAATGGCGTCGTCGGTCTCGGCGACGAAGCGGAGGCAGTCGGAGGTCTCTTCCACCGAGACGTCGGCGTCGGAGCGGAAGGGGAGTTCGAGGACCTTTCCAAAAACGTGGGGCAACCTCCGGAGCCTCTTCTGGGGATTTCCTTCCATCGGGCTTCCCGAGGAGCAGCTTCTCGAAGAAGCCAGGGCTTCTCGAATTGTCATGTTCCGCTTCTTTGCCGTAGGATGGACCTTCATGGTCTCGACTTGCAATGTGAATACGAATACGAGCAATGTCAGGGAAATCTTGATTGGATAACAGGAATCGCAAAATGATCGAATCATCGAATCAACGGCGTGAATTCGAACCTTGTTGTTCACATTTCCCCAAAACCCAGATGCCTCCTGCACCTGAGAATGAGGGAATAGAGAGAAAGAGAGAGAGAGAGAGAGAGAAAGCGAGGGGGGTATATATACATGTGTATAGAGATTGATATACGTTGCGAATTGCTTCAGATTACGATTAGAAGAGACAAAGATAGGATGATGATCACGTGCTTTGCATGCGCAACCTGCCAAGAAATACAATGAATTTTTTTTTTTTTTTGGGTGGGCTGGTACTCAGCAGTAATGCAGGGAGCCTAGGCCCAGCCAAATTAGGCTCCATTTTGAGTAACAAAAAAAACTCTTCAAAACAATAAAAAATTTAAAAAATTATTTATTTTTTATATCACTGTATGAATTACGAATCCACAACTTATTTTATTTTTGGTGCATTTAGAGTAACAAAAAGTGAGATAAATTGAAATAAAGTAAGATAATTTGTGGATGAGATAAAAAATGAGTAACTTTTAGATATTTTCAGAAATTTTTAGAATTTTTCAACATTTTTTAACAAACCAAATACACCCTTTATCTTACTTTTTGTCACTCTAAACGCATCCTTAATTTATTATCAGGTCTATTATTTTATTTTAAACCTAATTTTACGCTAATTTTTAAACATTAAATTAATCTAATTAAGTTTATTTCATTTATAAATTAAAATGTTAACTATTTTTATAATTATAAATAATATATAAATTACAAAATATTTCATATTTAAAAAAATTTTGATAATTTCAAGAATAGCAAAAAAGAAAAAAAAAATGGTCACTGATAGTTTAAAATGTTATTGAAATCTTAAAACAGTATAGCATTCAAGTTTTTTTTTTTTTTTTTAATCTTGCATAGTAATACCCATTTTTTTTTTTATAATTTAGAATGTCCAGGCAAATTCTTGCATGGTAATACCATTACATATTATAAAATATAAACTAAAAGATATATTTTTATAATGACTTCAATTTTTAATAATAACTGATGTTATTTTATTTTAATAAAAATCTATGTAGTAATATTTGCCTAGCATTGTTTATTTGATGACCAAGGATGTATCTTTTTATTTTATATAATAGATGATTTAGTGTGTCAAGTACAACTTACACGTATAATATTAGATTACCAATTCTTATAAAATATAAATTTTTTATTTATATTTTTGGATGAAATTAGACACACCATCATTATAACTATAGCATATAATTTAGATAGAATTTTTTAAATTTTGCAAATTTTTTCTTGTTTTTACGATTAAATAAGAGAGAGAATATTAAATCCTTTTTGTTTTCTTCTTCCCTTAACAAATCCTTAATTCACACCAAGTGGATATAAATTTAAATTTTCAACTTTCATTAAAAAGTTGGGAAAATACACAGCTGGACGTTCCACAAGTAAACAACAGATTTTTACAAAATGATCAAATTTATCTCCTCATATTTTAATTTTCTTTTAAACCTTCAAAGGTAAAAATGTCAAATTAACACAAACTAAAAAGTCACTTTTTTTCCATTCTCAAACACCAAAAAAAAAAAGTTACTTTTTTTTTTTTTAGCTAAATCTATTTTACTTCACACACCAAGCCTAAATATCCTCAGAACACCACTCTCGCTTCTATGGTTTATATGACTCACTCACGGAAAGTCTTATCAGACAACTTGAAAAGTTAAGCAACTTGATGATTTGAAGAAACTTCATGATGTTGGATTCTATGCCTGCGGCGAGATCTTCTGTGGCTATGGCCATGCCTTTTGGGAGATGATGTGCCGGAAGTGTTCAAATGATGAATCTCCTCACTGCCGGCCGGGATCCCGAAAATACAATCAAATGGGTTTGTGAATATATCCACAGCAGGGTTCCTCTGCAAGAAATAAATATAGGTGAAATAAAGGAAACTTTCCGAGGCTGAGAAATTTAGATCGTAAATTTCCTTCTGCATTACCATCGTAATCTCTCACTATTTCCACAGAAATTTAGATCGTAAATTTCCTTCTGCATTACCATCGTAATCTCTCACTATTTCCACCAAAAACGTGTAAATTAATGTGACTTAAATGTCAGGAAGGCACGCTTACATAAACTTGCTTGGGGTCATTACTATTCTCCCTCTTAGTTCTCTCTGAGCCCGTCTCATCACTGTTCTGTGTCGCCTGAGAATGAGCAACATTATCAACATAGAAATTCCGATAGCGCCACCTTAATTTTGGGTGATCAGGGGATGAGTCAGCAAAAACAATTTCCGGGTAGAAATGCTTGGAGATAAGCTGCAAGACGGCGGGGTCACCCTGATACCTTTTTAACATTCTGCTTTGTCAGGAAAGAAAAGTTCATCAATTGATCTTTCAGAAAAGGTTGACGAAAAAATAAAAATAAAAACACAGAGAAACAATAATGGAGCAATTTACAGAAAAAAGACTACCGTATAACAAAGATGTTAATGATGGAATGAAGGCAAAGCAACCAGAACAGTGTGTTCGGTTATTATAATCTATTGAAAAATAATGTTTATACATTAAAACTACATAAAATCCTAGGAAAACCAACAATAACAGTTTCAATCAACTAACAGGAAGAACTTCTTCAGAAGCTTCAGTTTTTTTTTTTTTTTTAATTTCTTCTTACTTCTACTCTTTTTCTTTTAGTTTCTTTCTTATTCTCGTTATTTTGTATCTTTAATTTAAGCATCCTTCTAAGAATTATATAGCTAAAGCCCAAATAAAAGAGCATATCCAAACCTAACCACAGCTAAGTGAATTCTGTGAGATTGACAATTCCAGAGTCATTTGGTTTAATATTTTCAGTTTTTTGTGGTCATTAAACATGTTTTAAAACTATTTTTCTATATAGACTCAACAATATAACACTTCATATATGTGTAAGACATTTACGGGTGGTTTGTGCAATAACTTTGAGACCTAGATTGCATTAAACAGGGTTATTTTTTGCAGTAGATGAGCCGTGAAATGCAGTCTCACCCTCAAGAAGTAACCCGGCAATGAGAATATAAAATACACCAGTTTATCTAGCAACGTGAACAGATAGGAAAGGCTTGTAGCAGATTGGTAAATGGGTCGAGAACCTACATTGTTGCTAACTCCGTTTGCATCCTACTTCCCTCCAGGGACAGTATATGCTGTGCACAAGAACCTAATGACCTACCAAATCTCCACGTGCCATAATAAATAGCAGTTCCTGCATTTATGCAGAATTGGTAAATTGTTCAGCCAAAATAATTAATAATACTAAAAACGTCAATAATAATGGAACTGCAAAAGTGATCCCACCAACAATGCCAGGACTATATATGTACACATACAAGCTCATATTTACACAAGTGGTATAACGAAAAGACACATGCAGCGATTAAAAGTATTTGTGTTTGACATATGCTTATTACTTAAGAGATGGATACCACCACTCCTTTCATGTCGAAATTTTCAGATCAGGAGTACAAATGAAGTTATTAACAATTAGTTTGTAGAATGTTTATCAAGTTAATATCTCCAAAAGAAAGTCCAAATCTAATATTTTCACGCTGGTCTCCGCTAAAATGGCTGGCAATTTAATTTATCAAGTATACTATGCCTTCATCAAGATCTCCTGCAAACAGGAAGAAAGAGATAATATTGTAGAACCAGTCACAAGCTCCTATCCACTTCTAAAAAGGTTTCAGAAGCGTAGAGTGATTTGATGATTAGAACAAATACAAAAAAAATGTCATCAGGGATTTAGAACTATCTGAATAAAGTGAACAACAGGTGCAAACCTGACACATCTTCCACCTCAGCATCCACAGGAGGGAGGGAGAGAGATAGAGAGAGAGAGATGGATGTCTATTTTACCTGCTGAAAGGGTTATGCGAAGGAACCTGCTTAGACTTTGAGTCGCTGTCAGGAGAAGGGTTACCCACCGGGGGGGGGGGGGGGGGGAGAGAAAAAGAAGTAATTAGCCTAAAGGAGACTATTTAACCTCAACATTGAAGCCAACAATGAAAGACAACTATAAAACCACCACATATATATCTATAAAACATATTACATCCAACTTTAGTAGCAACAACTGCCAGAAATAACCTCTCTATCTGGAAAACATTCCACTGAGACATGATTATTTTTTTGATGAATTGTGTCAAATGCAACATCAACCCACTTTCTCAAAGTTGAATATCACACAATGACTTTGTAAAGATTGTAAACTGCTAATAACAAAGAAATATGGACATTGACACGTGACATGATACAATTTTGACACACAGCATGGCAAGGACATGCAAAGAAAAACATATTTTTATGTCATATATAATTATTTTATTCAAAAATAATAAAGAAATGCAAGAAAACACTAATTATAATTAAAAAAACAAAAGCATGTACTCTACGCCTTAATTGTCATGCTATTCCTCACATAACAATTACTTTCTATTAGATTTAAAAAAGTAAATCGACACATCGTTTGAAAAAATGTAGTTCTATCATAAAATAAATCATAAAAACAAAAGTGAAGACCATTTATCAACCATCCCTAATTCAAATCCAAAAATAAAAAATAAAAAGGTAAACCCTTCAAGGATGCTTAAAGAAGAATAAAGAAAATTCACAAGAAACATTTCGTGCTATCATTGAAAGGTGTTGGAGGCAAATTAAGGTACTAAAAATTGGGCATGTCCTGAACGTGTCCCCTGTGTGTTCTCAATGTGTCTGAATCCTAAAAAAGAATGCAAAATTAAGGATACGTGGTTACATGTCCACTACATGTCAATTGTGTGTCTGTGTATGGAGTGTGTCAGACACCCATAGGCTAGCCCCGGCGAATGTCTGTGCTTCCTAAATTTACAAAAATCAAAAGCTCATAAGATATTTATTAGAATCATGATTCTTTTAATCATGATAGTGGGTCTCATAGCAAGCAACCTAATTCTTTTCCAACCAGTTTCTCCCTATCTGCAATTATTTTATAGTTTCCACATAAGCCATACATTTTTTGTCACACCCTGGAGTCCATTACTTGAAGCGAGAGCTAACACGCACACATCTACACAATAATTACATAGACCTGTACCTAGCTAAAGCCATACAATCCACTGGAGCAAAATAAAATAATCCAAAGACATGACTAAATAAAGCCTTATTCCTCGGCCCGGAAATAATACTCCAAAAAAATAATTATAAACAATGCTCAACCGGGCCCGTACAACCCAATTGAATGCATATAAAGTATGTAACAAACCTCATCCACTGGAGGTACCAAAATGAACATAAATTCTCAATATAAGACAAAAGAAATATATGAAAACTAAAGTCCTCGACTAGATGTCCCAAACTAGGAATCAACAGTAGAACCTCCAACAAAGTCTGTAAGCGAGTGAACACAAATCTGCTAGTGCCCACTATCAACAAAACAAGCATATCATGAAGCTGTAACATACTACTACGTGAGCATAATTTATACCATTCAGTATAACTGAACAAATAACATTAAATAATCATATCCAAAGTCAATTTCCTCATCTCATCTCATTTAACCATGATTACTAGAGAGATTGGGTGATTAATTTACATTCAACAGTGAGGACAATGAGGTAACCTATTAGCATTTGTTGATATAATTGTTTATTGATTCACAACCAAAAATAAATAAATCCTCAAAGCTGCAGTGTACAACAATGCAACAAAAGAAAGAACACAAAATTTTCATGCGAGGAAATAATACTCTGTAATCAAGCAAGCAACACCCCCATATATCAAACACTCAATTTCAACGCCCATAGGTAAGTCGAACAAAAAAATTCAGATATACATGGCAGTACTTATATATGCATGCGAAATCACTATTCAAATAGACAAAGCATAATTCCATCACGATTAAATACAACATAAGCATACCAAAATACCTAGCCAGGTGATAACGCCACCACCAGCAGCGCCAATTGTAAAATCCCTTACAGCATTAGATTTGCATGTCATAAGAACATTTGCTTCTAGACTGGTCAATTTTTCCTGCCCATTAACATCAAACACTATAAACTCTTTCCAAATTCGATAGAGAACACTTTTAGTTCAAGTGTCAAATCCAAGAACAACAGCTACAAATAGTAACCAAAAATCGATACCCACAAACAATTAGAACGGAAAGCACAAAATGTAGCTGCGGGACGATCCATTTTCAGATGATTTTCTCAACGTCAAGTCTCCTCGAATTGAAAAGTAAATTGCAAGAAAATGAGAAAACAAAGGGGCTTTAGTAGTGAAATTGACCTCAGGCTCTCACCCAGATGGTATCACAACTTTATTATATTACTCAATCATTGAAAATTCGAACAAATGAAGACATGTATATACATACATGTATGTGACTATATATGTGTAAAGAGAGAGGGAGAAACCCTAGAAGTACCCGTTTGGATCGGAGAATTTCTTCAAGCTCAAACAGAGTCTCCCCCATTTTGCGATTTCTCTGAGCTCAGATCGCCGACTAGAGAGAGAATGCTGCTATCTTCTTGACCACTTGAGGGATTTATTTTTTCGAACGGAAATCAAACATGGCCTCTTGAGTTGGTTACCCGCAGATTGTTTGGTTTTGAATCCGGATTCAGATGGTTAGCCGGACCCCAAGTGCCCGACCCGTGTATAACGTTGGGACCCGTCACACCGTCGAAGTCAATCGGAATCGGAACTGGTCTGAGAACCCAGAAAAACTCCCTTCATTTCCGTCTTCCCTATTTTCCATTCAAACAGTAGAATCATTCAAACTAGAAAATTTGTCTATCGCTCATGCCATGGCAACCATGACCCAACCCATCTTACCCTTCCCTTCCCACACAAACCCCGCCACCACCTCCGCTGTCCACCGCCACAACCGCTACAGCCACCTCATCTCAGCTCTCACATCAGCCATCTCGGTTCCCCACCTCAAACAAATCCACGCCCAAATCCTCCGGTCCGGCCTCGACCGCTCTAATTCCCTCCTCCTCAAGCTTGTTATTTCCTCGTGCTCCCTCTCGCCCAGCCTCGACTACGCTCTCTCAGTCTTCAACCAAATCCCGAAGCCCGAAACCCATCTCTCCAACCGATTCCTGCGCGAGTTGTCGCGGAGCACTGAGCCTGAGAGGACCCTTTTGGCGTATGAGAGGTTGAGGAGGGAGGGACTGGGTGTTGACAGGTTTAGCTTCCCTGCATTGTTGAAGGCATCGTCGAGAGTTTCGGCTTTAATTGAAGGGATGGAGGTCCATGGGTTGGCTGCAAAGTTGGGTTTTGATGCAGACCCGTTTGTGCAGACGGCTCTGGTTCAAATGTATGCTGCTTGTGGCCGAGTTCTGGAGGCAAGGATGTTGTTCGATAAAATGTCTCACAGAGATGTGGTTACATGGAGTATCATGATTGACGGGTATGGCACTCAATCTTGCCTTTTATTGATTTGAATCTAGTGTAAATGTGCATTTATTTTAATGATCGTTTGAATTCAATTTGTGTTTTACCCCTTTTGACATTGTCTCTTTTTGGAGTATTGTGCAATTGAAAAAAAAAAAAAATTGGCAATAGATTTGTTTTTCAGGTTCTGATTGATTTGAATCTTACTAATTTTGCAGTTTTATTTGTCATAGTTATTGTCAGGGTGGCCTCTTTAATGATGCCTTAGTTCTGTTTGAGGAGATGAAGAGCTCCAATGTGGAACCAGATGAGATGATTCTTTCCACAATTCTTTCCGCTTGTGGACGTGCCGGAAACTTAAGCTATGGGAAAGCAATCCACGAGTTCATTACTGAGAAAAATATGGTCATTGACACTCATTTACAGAGTGCTCTTGTCACAATGTACGCAAGTTGTGGATCCATGGAGTTGGCCCAGAATTTATACGATCAGCTGTCTCCGAAAAATGTAGTTGTGTCTACTGCCATGGTATCTGGGTACTCAAAACTTGGAAAAGTTGAAGTAGGGCGCTTGATTTTTGATCAAATGGATGAAAAGGACTTGGTCTGTTGGAGTGCAATGATCTCTGGTTATGGAGAAAGCAAGCAACCCCAAGAAGCTCTTGAGCTGTTCAATGAGATGCTGGCTTGCGGGATAAAACCAGACCAAGTAACCATGTTGAGTGTTGTCTCAGCTTGTGCTCATCTGGGAGCATTGGATCAAGCCAAATGGATTCATAAATTTGTGGATCGACATGGGTTTGGTGAAGCGTTGTCTGTTAGCAATGCCCTTATTGATATGTATGCCAAGTGTGGAAGTCTGGAAGGAGCCAGAGAAGTTTTCAATAGGATGCGTGGAAAGAATGTGATAACTTGGACCTCCATGATCAGTGCCTTTGCCATGCATGGGGATGCTGCTAATGCATTGAAGCTTTTCCATCAAATGAAAAGAGATAACATGGAGCCCAATGGGGTTACATTTGTCGGTGTGCTCTATGCTTGCAGCCATGCTGGCTTAATTGATGAGGGCCAAAAAATCTTTGCATCTATGGTAAATGAGTACAAAATCACACCCAAGCATGAGCACTATGGTTGCATGGTAGATCTCTTTGGGCGTGCTAATCTGCTTAGAGAGGCTCTTGAGCTGGTAGAGCAAATGCCTTTCGCACCTAATGTTATCATCTGGGGATCTTTGCTGGCTGCTTGTCGGTTGCACAATGAGTTTGAACTTGGAGAATTTGCTGCGAAACAGCTCCTTGAGCTTGACCCTGAGCATGATGGAGCCCATGTGCTCTTATCGAACATTTATGCCAAAGAAAGGAGATGGGAAGATGTCAGGGAAGTGCGGGGGTTGATGAAAGATAGAGGGGTCTACAAGGAGCGGGGTTGTAGTAGGATTGAACTGAAAAATGAGATACGTGAATTTTTTGTGGCAGATAGGAAACACAAACAAGCACATGAGATCTACGCAAAGTTGGATGAGGTGGTAGCTGAGTTGAAGTTGGTTGGTTATACTCCAAATGCTTCTGTTGTTTTGGTTGATGTTGATGACGATGAGAAGAAGGAAATGGTTTTATGGCACAGCGAAAAGTTAGCGCTTTGTTATGGGCTAATGAAAGAGAAAAAATCCTGCATTCGCATAGTCAATAATATTAGGATCTGCGAGGACTGTCATGCCTTCATGAAATTGGTATCTAAGGTGTATCATAGGAACATTATTGTTAGGGACAGGACTAGATTTCACCATTATGAAGATGGTGTGTGTTCTTGTAAAGATTACTGGTGATATTTTGACCTGTTATCACTATTATTCAGATTAAAACATACAATCAACTGTCCACATTTATAATTTCCCAAGTTGATTATGCAGATGCACAACAACCTGCAAGAATAAGAAACATGGCAATGCATTGATGATTAAATTGGTAAGTTTAACCAGCATATACACAATTTGATCTCAACAAGGAACCTTTAAGAATATGATGGCTGTTAGTCTTGAAGAATATGATAAACATCCGTGATTGTAATCAAACTCTTGTCATACTAACACTTGAAAAAGACTATAAAAACCTCCTCACACTAACAATTGAAAAGGACTATATATTAGACGCTTCTCACAAGGAATGAGAATTGGATGTTTGCTAAAACAAGTTAGATTGAATTGGGCCTTCTTATGTTGGGACTTTGAAGCCATCTCCTGCCAAATCATTGTACTGGTCTCCAAAAGCATGCAACAGCCAAAACTCTTGCTTCATCCTCTTAAGCTCCATCGACAACCTGAGTTTCAGAAACTCCATGGCTGCCGAAATCAATCTTGAATTCTCCACAACTCTGGCCAGCCTATGTTCAAGTATCCATGTATTTCGATCTAACTGCACAGCTGAGGCACTCCATTTCTGCTGAACCCAGGACTGGTTGGCAATCTTTGTGGAATAACTGGATTTCCCATCAGACCACTGCCAAGTAAAATTCACAAATGATATTACAAAATCAACTAACGTGGTAGTTTTAGAGACATAAATTTGCGTATACCTCTGTGATTCTTCCCATTAAGATTGTCAATGATCGCGAGGAAAATTCAGCTGTCAGCAATCCTGCAGTCTGCAAAGGCCATCCCCAGATGCTCACCTCCTCGGCAAAAGACTTGTACAATGTACAACGCGAACACAATAGCAAATCATCCTACATATTCATATATAATTCTTAGTCATTTATTAATATCAAAACAACAAATGTTAAAAAAAAAAAAAAGAAGGAAGGCTTTTGAACAGGAACAAAGACAAAAAGAAGAGTTGTGGTAGAAGCAAATGATCGAACACCTGACTGACTTGCCACGAAGAATCACTAGAGCTACAATCTGAGACCTTCCCATTCACTAAACCCTTGAGCTCTCGCTGCAGAAATTCCAATTTTTCATTCACATTTTGCAAAACCCACAGTTTCTCACTCAGATTCCTCACCATTTCCGGTGACAACTCGGGCATCAGAACCCCGGAAACCAACCAAGAAATTCCAAATTCTGCCGAGTAAATCAAACTCAAGCCCAGAATCAACCTCTTCAGTATAAACCCAAAACCCATCCTTCTCTTCTTCCTCCTCACCTTCTCTTCAAAACTCATTCTTGCCGTAGAAGTGAGAGGTGGCGTCTCTGAAACCCGAGGAGCACTCGATCTGGGTGTCGACAAGATCGAGGGATTGAACGCAACGGGGCTTCTTGGGACGGGCTTGGAGGCGGAGAGCTTGGTGAGAGAGCTTCTGTGAATGCTTGCGGGCATGAGGTCAAGGGTGGCATTGATGCTGGCCAAGCACATTTCGCATTTGCAGTTGGCGTCTTTTCGACATCCCGGAAAGTAACAGCTGTCTCGGGTTTCCGATCGGTCGTCGTCCATGTTGCCGCTGGTGGCGGTGGCGGTTGATTTTACCGATGATGATGATGACGACGACGAGGAAGAGGTTAGGACTACCGTTTTCATGGCTTCTTGGTTTTGCTTCGGGGCTTCTTTCTGTAATTGTCTTTTCCTTCTTTGTTATTTTGTTTTCTTGAAGGATCAATCATACCATAGGTTAGAGGATGGAAGTTTTTGAAATTTGAAATATAACGGCCATCTTGGAAGGGTAAAATGGGAATTGAACTTGGTTTTATTTTTATTTTTAAAACAACACACTTATACTCAATATGTTTTTAAAAAATATAAGTCTCTAATTGTCTGATTTAAAGAAAATAAAAATAATAAACAGGTTATGATTAGAAAAAAATAAAGATAGATATAAGTTGTATATAAAGTGTTTATGTTTTTAAAATAAAAATAATAGATATGTATGGATAAATGCAATATCAATCTATTATATAAAAATTAATAATTAAAAAATATTTAAATATGTGCCGTTTATAAATTATTAAGATTAAATATAAACACAGATAATTATATGACATTTTTTTCTAAAAGTGTCATAATTTTAATAGTTTCTGTGATTATTAAGGTGGTATTTGGTTTACTTTTTTATTTTTTATTTTTTGTTTTCGTTTTGTATTAAAAATCTCAAAACGAAAAAAAAAATAAAAAATACTCTATTTTTCTTGTTTTGGGATTTTCTTTGTTTTTTTATTAAAAATTTTCAAAACGACTTTTTATCATTTTTCATTTCATGTATAAACTCTTTTTCAATTTTCGAAAATAAAATTTGAAAACACAAGTAACTAAATGAATTTTGAGCTGTTTTCTTTATTTTCAAATGTACAAAATGAAAAATGAGCTTAAAATAGAAAATAAAAAATAAAAATAAAAAATAAATCAAATGACCATTAAGATTTTTTAAAACTTTTGTTTCTTTTAAGGTCTATTTGTAATTTCCATAATTATTAAGACTTTTATTTTTTAAATTATGGGTAACGGGCTTTTACTGGATTAGATTGTGGTTAAAAAAATTCGATAGTAATTTTACAAAAAAAAAAAAAAAAAAATGAAAGAAAGAAAGATAGAAATAAACAACTTGTTTAAATTTAAAAGCCATTGTGACAGCATGATCCAGCCCATGCTTTTTGAAAAATATGGGTCAAAGCCCAGGACAACTTTTAAGGAGCCCACAAAAGCTTATGAGGCACACACCGGCACCCAGCTTGACCCCGTGTGGACTAGGGTGATACCGGTCCAGTTTGGTCCAGTTTTGAGCTATTTATGGGACCAGACCGAATTTTTTGTTTGAAAATTTCCAAAATCAGAATTAATTGATATAATTCGGTTTCGGTTCAATCGATTTCGATCCAATTTTCATTCGGTTCCGGTTTCAATCTGATTTTCATTGTAGGCTACAATTTTGAGTCAAGCCCAATATAAAAAAAATCAATTCTAGTCCAATATATTAAAAAATTATAAAAAAAGTTACATTAATGTGGCTTTCAAGCCTTTTACGTATTCAAAAAATATTTTCACCTCTAACCTAATTTCCAGCCATGGCCTAGTTTCATCCACTGTGACATTGTAAGTAATTGGTGGGTGTTACCTAGTAATAAAGTCATCACTCGAAAACTTTGGGATCTTGAGTTTGAGTCCCAACCACTACATTTTACTACACACTTGTATTATAATCGGTTCGGTCTGGTTCAATTCGGTTCTAAAGCCCTCAAAATCGAAAACCAAACCAATTTCAAAAAATTAAAAATTTTTAAACCAAAATCATAGTAAATTTTAAAAAATCGATTTACAAAATCCGATTCGATCCGATTTTTTCGATTTTTTATAACACCCCTAGTGTGGACAATAATGATTCGGCCCATCTCAAGCCTAAAACATTGCTTGACACTTCACTTTATTTATTATATATATATATATATATATATTTTGGGGGCATGTGAATGCACTTGAACATAATGGGTACTTGAAGTAGAAAAAGGAACACTGATATAGGAAATTATGTCAGTTCGATGATATCGAGAACAGAAATTTTTTAATTAAAATTTAATAGTACAGATGTATTTACATTTTTTTAATTAAAAAAAATATAAATACACCTACATCGTTGGATATTAATTTAATGATTCTCAAGCACAAGTCATAAAATTAATATAAGTTGTTATGTTCACTTCCCAAATCTCATAAGGTGTACTCTCTTTCCCTTTCAAGTTATTGTTTTTATCAGGGCGTACACAAAATTTCTCTTAATCAAGTCTATGAAATCCAATTAAAAAAATAATAATTTTTTATATTTTTTTAGATTTTTTATTTAATAGTATTATGCATTGGATTTTTTTATACTTTTCTTTACAATAATTAAATACTAATTTCTCAAACATTTATTTTTATTCACCAATAAATATATTTTATAATAACTATATTTTAAATCGCACAATTCTAACAATTTTTTTTAGAGTAAAAATATTTTTATTTTAAAAAATATTAAAAATTTTATGCCGAAGTCAACGTAATAAATGCCACTTGTTAAGTAAAAAGAGAGAGGGCAACAAAGCAAAAGAGAAATCATTTGGACTATGTTTAATTGGGATAATTCAATGATAGAAGTTAAATAATACTATCATATAATTTATGGTATTGAATATAATATGAGATTAATTTTTTTTATGTCAAATTATTTTATTGGTATTTGGTTGATGGATATAAAATGATAAAAGAGATGTGATTTGACAATAAATATGAAAAGAAATAATTTTGAAATTTTAAATTTGGTGAGAAACAAATTCCGCCATCCCAACCCTATAGTATTCCTAATCCAATGTTTGGAGGGATTAGCAGTATTACTGGTCATTTTTACTCTAAAATGGAGTCCAAATACTCCTTAAAAAGCATCAAATACGGATGCTTCTACTATCCTTTCATCCCGAATGAGTTTCTTCAGATATATTACTAAAATCATCACAGTAAGTGTGAATTCTTTGAACTTCATTTTTTTCTCTATCTATTTTTTCTTTTTTTTTTTTTTTTTTTTCCTTTTGACAGATTCGGGTAGTAATGATCAGATGATGAGGGTTTTTAATATAAAAAATATACAGAGTGAATTAGTACAATTGCACTGAACAAACTAGAATTAGTTTATAGAAAAACTTAGTCAGGTTGGCTGCCCCACGCGATATGGGTGTACCCTTGACGTTGTCTATGCTAACCAATGGGGTGAATTAGTTCAGACAAGCAACAGAAACGATTCATTTTCGTGAGTCCAATATTTTATATATACGAACGAAGATGATGGACTCAGATAAATTGTATTTCACGATGGACTGAGATTGATGATATACTTAAATTTTGATATCAGTTATTAAGTAATTTTGAACCTATCTCATCTCAAAAAAGTAATTTGTAGGGTGAGACTTTCCCTCGCACTTATATACTGACCACTAGTCCATTCCACGATCGATACGAGAACTCAACAATCTACCATTCACATATCCGGTTTTGAGCCCCCTTCCAGAACCAGTATGGAACCTCAATAATGCATGTGTGTGTATACAGAGATCGAGGCTGGTTAATATTTTCAACTTCAAGTAATTTATTATGACAAAACTTTAAGATAGAAAATGTTTTAAGTCCCCGTTCTGATCATCAACCACTAATTCTGGTTGGATGATTTACTTTTTCCTTTCAACTTAAATAATTGAAGCATATATATAATATAAAGCTTAATAAGTCATTACAAGAGTAGTGGAGAAGTTGACCTTTACAATTGTATATATACTGTTATATGTCCATATAAAAGTTTGGATCTGCTATATATTCCTCATGAACGTGTATATATTTACAATTAAATAAATTAGAGTGTCTTTTGCATAAAGAAATCATCTCTTCGAGAATCAAAAACAAAGTTTCTTAAAACTCATGTATACATTTTAGCAGCCCTTTAGAAAATATATACAGGTTTGCAAATTGCAACAAAGTCCTCAAACGTTAGCAAGAAGAAAAAAAACAAAAGAAGTTTTCCTTCTCCTTGTGAAATTTTGAAACCATGTATTAATTAGAAAACTATATATTAATTCGAACAAAAAATAAGAAAATCTGGTCATTACATCAGAAATTAAGAATTCTGTCCAAAGCGTTTCTTTTTTTTTGGGGGGGGGGGGGTGTTATGGATGAATTCCTTCAACAATAAATTAATTAATTGTTCCTTCAATGTCAAATGATTTTATTTGATTAAAAATTAGATTTACTTCCCTAGAAAAATTGTTTTCTCTCTAGACAGTAAAAGAAAGGAACAAACCCCAAATCATCAAAGAGAGAGAAAACAAAACTAGCTAGCAAGGAGAATTAAGCTGCCTTCATTAATGAAACATCCCTCATCAAGTACATGATCACAAGATGAGATTTTGATTTATCCATGAAAGGATGACTCATCACCTACTTGGGATGTGGCTGTTGTTCTTGAATAGTAGTACTTCTTTGATGGAGATGGAGAAGGGGATGATGATGATGAGGAGGAGGAGAGATTCTCTCCCAACCTCCTCCTCCTCAGCATCTGCCTCATCCCATCAGCAACTCTAATTGCTGGATTTGATTTATACTTTCTACAAAATGACATGTGAGCCCTCACAGCTTCTTCCATCCCAAAGGGCTTAATATTCCCTCTGTTGACTTCATCTCGAACAGCTTCTGAGCACAACCCACATAGCCATTTCCCTTCAAATTTGGCCTTCACCTCAGTAATATAGTCTTGGGTGCAGTCTTCTTTCAAACCACAACATTCACACTTTGCTGATTCAATCTCCATTGTGTTCTCTTCCTTTTCTCACTGAAGAAAAGAAAAGAAAAGAAAAAAGAAGAAGAAATCCCTCAACAACAAAGAGCTAGATTCTCAAAATCAAAAGGATTTAGAAGAAGTTAGCACTTGAATTCTCAAATATATGATTAATTTCAAAGATGGTGGACTTCTCTTTTGGGGCTTCACTAATAATTGGGAAGACTAATATTGATGGCTTTGCGGCCATAAGAACTAAGAAATGTCGGATATTTGTTTGAGAGCCTTTTATGGTTGGATAGAGAGAGAGAGAGGAGGGAGGGAGGGAGGGTGGGGGAGAGAGAGAACATATAGGAGGGAAAGCTGCCATAATTTCCTCCATGTTCTAAGGGACAATATTGGGGGCTGGTGGCCCCTCCTGTGTGGGCCTTCTCTAGCATTTGAAACTCATCCGAAGGGCAAATTAATGAATCCAATCTTCTACCTCCCTTTTTGTCACTTTTCTCTTATATTTGTAATTTGTTATTAGTTGCTAATTACTTTAGGGTAGTGTTTTCTTTTGAACTATTGACAGGAGTTGCAGTCTCTGTTGGCATGGTTTGAATTAATTAATTAATTAATGGCTTGACCGGAGCTTGGTTTCACCTGGAAATGACCACCTCCATTCTTGACCTTGGCTTGTAATTTTGCATTAATTATTGGTTTTAATTTTCTTGTGATTCCATTGACGTCTTCACCACTTGATCATTTCTATGTTATGGACCATCCCAACCATACTTCACTGGCCAATTGAGCCAGTTCCGGGGAGGGGGGATTTGTCAAAAAGTGAATTTTGGGTCCATTTCGTAATTAAATTACTAATTGGAACATTTTATAGCGATTTGGCGAAATATTTTTAAGTTTTTACTCTGATGTTCTACCAAGTTACTATTGTACCCTTCTCCCTCTTTAACATAACTTTTCACAATTTTTTTTTTTTTTCCTATTGGGGTTTTCCCTCATTACATCCGGGTCTCTCTTCTATTGTTTTTATACTAGCATAATTTAGTTATCCACAATTGATTTGTGTTCATTCAATCAATAGCCTTAGTTTTTCATTTATATATATATATATTATATATACAATATTGAACCTCGACCGTCTTCAGGATCCTATCAAAACAAGTGTATACCGTATATATTTATTGTCAATGAAACTTATACGGTTGCAAACAAATCGAACTTCTTTTCCATTTTTCAAAGATTTGGCATTTGTGCTTCCCCCTTTTCTCTCTCTCTCTCTCTCTCTCTCTCTCTCCCCCCTCCCCCTCTCTCTCCCTTTAGATTGCACAGAAACAACATTAATCTTTTATCAGCTTTTCTCAGAAACTGCTGAATGTGACAAACCGCGGACAGTACTGGGCAGCATAACCGAGATGTTTCGGACGGGGCACCCGAAGTTTCATATCTTGTCTTGGAGTTATGTGCACAACTTTTCGTGACATGATCGGAACATTTCAAGCTAGACATAATACTTTCATATATGCAGAAAGGTGTACTACTCTCGTGACCTCGTCAAAGTCGAATACTTCATCATACCCGACCTTGACCTGTCAGCTATATCTACACACAATTATGTGAGAAGTTTGTTCATTAATTAGTTGTTTGTATTTAGGATTTTGTTAAAGCGGGATTCTGATTGTCATATTTTGATTGTTCAACCGTGTGTATTTTAAGAGAGTCACACGTAAACAAATGGATGAGATTAATTCGATGGTGCGATTACCTTCTTATATAGATGATTTCCTCCTCCCATGTTTTTTATTTTTTATTGTTTTTAAAAACTTCTAATGGACCGTACATAATTTTTTAACGTTACCCTCCACCCCCCCCCCCCCCAAAAAAAAAAATCGAATCATAGAAATTCATTCCAGGGTTTTGTTGAAGAATTTACATACTAGTTAGCATTACATTGGGATCAACATTGATGGACTTCAATAAGTGAATTTTTAAAGCAACTAATAATTAGTGGCTCCAAGCCGGTTAATGGGGACTTTGGACTTTTAAGAGAATTCCACTGCTTTTGTTCTTCCTTTCTTCCCACGCAACACTGACCTTGCGCTGGCATCATTTAAATGGACACATGTCCAATTATTAAAGTGACGCATGCATGATCCTCTTAGATTTCTTCCTACATTATAGTTTTGTGGTTGGTTTAGGGCTACTTTCTCCATTTTATAAGGTTGCTTTCACTACAATTGCTTGCTCATCATACTATTGACTTGATTTGGCATGAAGGTTCTTGAATTCAGATGAGTGGTTGGCAATTATTGAAAGGTGATATACCCAAATAAGAAAATGATGAGTGAACTTGGTTCTCTAAGTCAACCCAGAAATTAATTAATATATATACAGATACACATATATAACATCTTTTATGTGGAGATTGAGAGCTAGCATAAGTTAATTAAAACCCAAAGGAAACTCTTGCTAATGCTTGCAAAGTTTGATGAATATGCTAGATGCTTGTAGCTGCAATTCTACTTGTTGCTATCACCTTACCACTGTCTTGAAGGAATATCTTCATAGTCCCTAAGCAACAATAAATGACAGGGAAGAGCTTTTATTGACACAAGAGAATATATACACACATATATATATATGTATGCA
This sequence comes from Vitellaria paradoxa, assembly GCA_019916065.1. Lineage (NCBI taxonomy): Eukaryota > Viridiplantae > Streptophyta > Magnoliopsida > Ericales > Sapotaceae > Vitellaria > Vitellaria paradoxa. Next base: position 42,459,969 of record CM034241.1, on the reverse strand, counting down.
TGCATGCATGTATCCGTGTGTGTATGTGTGTATTAATTGTAGTACTGTAAACTTTAATGCATAACTGAATTTTCCATTAATTAGCATAAGTCCCTCACATGTATATAATAAACAAACCAGAATGCAATTATCATGTAAGAGAGTCAAAAAGATGTTGCTAGCAAAACCTGAGCTCCTATCAATCAATGAATCGGATTTAATTAGTCGGTATTTTTAAGCACTTGTCTTGGACTCTTAGCTCTTGCTTGATTTCAGTTCATATTTTTTTGTTGCTTTTGAGGGACTCAAAATAAGTCATCGGCACTTAACTTTCTTTTTTGTCTTTTAGTTTCTTTAGTCTATTCCTTCAAGAAAAGGCAAATACGTACTCACCATCATATCATATGGAGGAATTAATGTACATGCCTGACAATTTCAGTAACCGAAAGCAATCCATATATTTAAAAAAATTGATCTATATATATAATCTATATATATATAGCGTTTCCTATTTCTGATTTATAATTCAATGTTTATTTAAAACTGTATGTATACTATTGTTGGTAAAAAAAAATAACCCGCTCTGATGGATTTGGTCAAAAACCGTATTAAAAAGTTTGACAAAAGTTGAAAAAAAAAAGTTAAAAAAAGTGAGAAATTTTTTATAACTTTTTATAATTTTTTTTGTAAAAGTGTATAAAATTTAAAATTTGAAAGTAAACGCACAAAAATAAAAATGATTGATAACTTTTAGTCTACCAATGGACACAGAGTCTAACGTTTCCTATTTCTGATTTTTAATTCAGTGTTTATTTAAAACTTTATATACACTATTGATGGTAAGAGGCCAACAGTACGTTTGAAGTGAGAAAAAGATAAGGGAGAAAAGAAAAGATAAAAATAATAAAATAATAAAAAATTACAAATGTTAGATTAAAAAATATAATAAAATAAAATGTATTCGCCAATAAATAAATTTTTTAATTAATTTAATTATTTTTTATTTCTTAAACGCCATGCTTTTTCCTTATATTTAACAAAAACCAAACAAGAGAATGAAATTTGAATTCTTGTCCTTTTCTTTTTCCTTCTCAAAATCTCACTCAAAACACACTTAAAAATAATTATAAAAAATTATGAAAAATCCTGTTTTTCATCGGAGAGGTTACTAATTAAGCCACTGGCTTGCTTATGTCAAAAGCCACCAAATTAAAAAAAAAATATTTTATTTATTATTATTATTTATAGAAAAGTGAAATGATCGATGCCAAATGATTGACCATTAGCCCCCAATAAATGGTTTAGTTATAAGGATTGGGTGTAGTTTTGGCACGGTTACGCATCGGTGCATGTTTGGTGTGTTTTTTAGTGATTGATTTTGAAATAGTAAACAATTATTTAATATTTATAATGATTTGTATAATTTATATTCGTTTCTACTTGTACTAATCAGTTAAAAAAATATATTTTTTATGTACCGAATATACACTGCATCATAGCTACCCTCAGCCCTAGCTATAATCGCACTAGGTTGGATATTTTTGGCACTCAAAGATTTTAGAATGACCCCCATTAACATTTTAGATTTTGCTTTTTTGCTAGCTTTAATTTTTATTATTACGGGAATCATAAAAGGTTGCAGTGAGCATAATTAGCCATTGCTTGCTTTCAATCTCTTAGTGAAAGCATGAGTTGATTGTCGACCCATTGGACTTCCCAGCTTTACCTTAAAAATTCCATCTTTGATGCTTTGTCTTGAACGATTGACAATACTTCCAAAGCTAAGGCAGTACAATACAATCCCAATTGAAAACCAAAGAGAGAGTCCAGTCTTATTGTCGAGGAGCGATGCTAATCAATTTAAAAAAAAAAAAAAGGAAAGAAAGAAAAAAGAAAAAAAAAACTCTTTAAGAATTTTTAATGAAAATAATGTTGATCTATTGTGAGTTTATCAGTTTAAATAAAAGAATTCATTAAAAAAATTTTATAACAAAAATATTATTATTACATCATTCTAATGGTACTTTCTGATAAAAAGATTATAATGAAAATTTATTTCCCATTTTGGAGCTATATATTTAAAGTAAACACTGAGATCAAACAAAAGTGCATATTCTATTCCAACTTTTATTTTCAATAAACACAAAAGAAGTTAATTTTTTTAGCTAACAACCATGAAAGGCTCTAGCTTCTCCAAGCCAAACTGAGAGAAATCTAGTACCTAGCTAACCCAGGTTTTTTCTAACTAAACTAAGGATAGTATGTTCTTCCTTCATGTGATCTCCAAAGGCTGCCGTCAAATATTAATTGTCGATATGGGAAGTCTCTCTTTCCATAGACGCGATGCCCACAGACAAACCAACCCATGGAATTGATAGCTAGCGTGCATGTGGGATTGTTCAATCTGAAAGACCACCAAACATAATACATAGAATTTTGGCCACTTAATGTTAACGTGCCCTCCTCATCGTTTAGGCTTCCGATATTCATTTGAATTCTTGTCCAGTAGGTAACCATCAATCAGTTCAAGTGGCCAAAATTGGTGTGCTTCCTATTGATATTCTCGAAGGGTCCGCCCACAAACTTCTGGTACGTGGAAATCCGCAGCCGCTACCCCGTACTGGGGTGCGCACAGGGCGAAGCACGCTCCAGGACCCGAGCCGGCAACGGCCCCTGGAGAGTTAACCAGCCTAGGCAAGTTCTGACTGACCGGCACGACCGCGAGGAGGCCTTTAGGCTCCCGCCATTACAGCGGTAACTCACCCCGTGGGGGAGTCGAACCCAGAAACTCGAGAGGACCAAGCTCTTAAGGCAAACCCGACTTTCACTCGGCCACCCCGAAGGAGTTGGGTCCGCCCACAAACTTTTTTCTTTTTCTGGTAGCTTTTGTATATGTATATATATATATATATATATAATTTTGCAACCACCGGTATGGATATTTTGTTTAGTTTGGTGGATTCATGCATGCTGTGTATGGTGACATAGACTTGGAAATATCATTTTTGGATGTACGTATAAACTTAGCTTGAAGATAATATTTAATTAAATCTGCATTCAGCCCTAGTAATCCATAGTCAAGCCATCTAGAAGGGGTGAAAAGCTGAAGAAGAAAATTCAAAACCGTCATATTTTAATTACTAACCACCATCTATATATGTGTGTGTATATATATATATATATCTAACTATTCATTTGGCGCATCTTGTGTTTTTTTACGATGGGGTTAGCCAAACGCGTCTTATGTTTTCTACTAGTATGGTTAGTTTGTTTGTACTTCTTGCCAATAATTAATTATCCCTAAGTTGGTTTTTACTCTACATCCATTGTTCAGATCTTCAGTGATTTCTCAAATGGGGTCTTGTTTGGTTCCTTTTATAATATAATCATCCATGCCAAAATTAAGAAAAATTCAATGGAGGTTAGAGTTTGTATTTAGTGCCTTTCACATGGCATCCCACGTGGATTCTCTTGCGCTTATCTTCCAACCATGGATTCTTCTCTTTCGATCCACCCACCCACGTCCTCATCTCTTAAAGCTGCGTTTGTTTGTTGGATTATTTTAGGGGATGGATTATTTTTCACCGAATTGACTTTTGTTCTGTATTTGTTTTATAGTATTAAAACTCCGGACTATACTGCTTATTTCCTAAAATGGGGATAAGTAATACTATGAAGTGGTGGTATTACATATTTGGCCCCCATCTTTGAATTTAGTTCTCACTAAAATTTAAAATTTTAAAATTATTTTTTATTACATTTCATGTCAAATCAGATCTTTTATTTCATTTTATATCTCATCAACTAAATACCCAAAAAAATAATCTCACATGAAAAATTAATCTTATATCATACCTAGTTCTATATATTATTTATATCCCATCGTATAATCTCCCAAATTAAACATAGCATAAGCTTCACACTTCAATACATATATACATATATAAAATTAATATCCACCTGATTGGATAGAAAATAACAGTCACAAGTTGTCAAGCTACTGCTAGCTTGTTTTATTTTGCCCATGACACTGACTGCCCGATCAGTATCATCAGTGCTTTAGTTTCTTTCTGCAAAGATGTGTTTTTGGTCTACTTTCTTTCAATAAAGTACAACAAATTGAGTGATTTTTTTTCCCCACATTTCTTTAAGTGAAAAAATTAGGGTTTCTTTCTTTAACCTAAAAATGAAGCAATTATGGAATATTGTAAAAAAAAATTAATTAATAAAGAGAAACAATAAGAAATTGAGTGAATATTAGCATATATGTGCTTTTCTCTGCCACATGTCAATAACTAGCAACTTCAAGGAGGCAAATTAATTAATTTCTAGCAATCATACATTACATTAAATAATAAAAAAAACTAGGGTGGTTGAAGCAACCTTAACCTAATTGGCCGTGAAACTGTGTCAATTTAATATTGCTATCATTATGATTTAATTTGGGGGGGGGGGCAATTTGTTATTATTTTGTATCTACTATTCTGGTCTTTAGGTATTAAACTAAGCAGGTTTAATCATTTGAAGGTCTAATTTTTTTTTTTTCTTTTTTTTTGGTTTTTTGAAACTCCTTTGAAGGTCTAATTAACAACTTCCAACTTCGCCCTCACATGACAGACTTTTCTTTCTGAACAACTAAGAATCTAGAGTGGCAGTATCCAATCAATTGTATCCACAGACTAATGGAGGAGAGGAAAAAAAAAAAAAAGGAAAATGAATATTGTAATAGCAATAATTCCTTTCAAACGTGGCCTGGTCCAGAATTAGAGTGAAATCATATTCAATGGTATGGGCAAGCTACGTGGCTGCCCAAAAAAATGGCATAGAGCTGTGTCCACTTGAATGAAGGAAGGATTGATTTGATTCTGTCACGTAATGTTTTGGTAACAAGTCACCTAGCTATTACATATTGACTCTTGAAATTTTAACCCATACCAAACACACTCTAAACAGAGAATGAAGAGGCAGAGCTGTTCACCAAGTACTGGGGATTCAATGACATAGTAACAAAAGCCTTTCATTTTCCCGTTGCTAAAGAATTTTTCCAATGCCATATTAAGTAAGTGTGATTAATTCGACTGGAGGGTGGTCGCTGTTTGGTGCCCGGACTCACTAAACAATTTGGTTGAGTCAAAATTTGGGGTTTCCGCAAAAGAAAATAAAAAAGACAAAAGTGACAGCCCCAAAAAAAAACAAAGGATTTTGCATTATCACCATCGCTATCACTCTCATAATTGAACACAGAAGGAGTGTGAAAGCAAATTACATAAATGTTTTCCGCTGAAATTAATATATACGAGAGTGCCCCATGTGGAGTTTGGGATGGCGTCTCCGATTTGACAACACGCTTGGAGGACCCACCACGTGAAGTGAAACAACGACAGCACATGCCATTGTCTTTTTTATATAATAGATCGAGGAGTGTTGTTAGGGGATTCTCAATAATCTGCTCGTTGCATAGCCTAAAGTCGTGACTCCGAACCGCGAGTTCTTTTTAAAGATTGCCACCTCCTCCGAGTCCTCTCCTCTTGTGCATTCACTTTAACATAGCAGGTTAAAGAAAAATAGATAACATCTTTTGTTACCACTTGGCCGAGTATTAGAGAAGAAATATCACTCAAAACCATATTCTAGAGAGAGAGAGAGAGAGAGAGAGAGGAGAGAGAGAGAGAGAGAGAGAGTGAGTGTGTGTGTATAATCTAGGCAAGAACAAGGCTCATTTACTGTATTTCGGTAGTCTTATTGATCCATCTTGTGTGTGTGTGTGTGTGTAATCTAGGCAAGAACAAGGCTCATTTACTGTATTTCGGTAGTCTTATTGATCCATCTCAACCCAAAAAAAAAAAAGCTATACAGATCAACGCAACATAAAACCTAGATAAATAAATAAATCAACTGAATATAACACCCATACAAAAGAGCATATATCAAGCCTGTACAGATCGACAGCACAAATTGATTGAAAAAAGAAAAAGACATTCTCTGTTCAGAGTTTCCTGAGCTCGACCAAGGGGACGAGGGCAAATCAGTCCGATGTGACAGCACATTTGGAGCGCATACGTGGGACCCACCACGTGAAAGGGCAGCAACCAACAAAATTCTTCGCCTTGCGTTCGAATTATGATCGTTTTCTCTATACAATTAAATGAGAAGAATTTCAACCTTTATGTTCCCATTTTGCTAAGAGCTCTCATATGGTGATTAATGATTGGCAGTGGCTGACCGTGCCTCTTTGACGCACCCCCAACAAACATAAAAGGGAAAATCACATCAAAACCCCCTAAACATTACGCTAAATACAGTGGCCACCTTAACTATTTGAAATTTATACTTACATCCCTTATTTCTTAATATTTATAACACTTAAACCCCCTCTGTTAGTTTTTTCACTAACGCCGTATGGTGCTACAGTAAAATAACATAAATTCCTTTGGTAAGTTCAAATGATTGAGACAAATTTCTGTAATTAGCTTAATATTCAAGAGAAATTTCTATAATTTAGCATAATTATATTATTTTATCCAAATAATTCACTAAAATATATTTCATATTGATTTAATTGCATTATATATCATAAATAATTTAATAAAATATATTTTATATTAATTTAGTTAATTTATTTTAATTAATGTTATCATTAATTAACTTAATTAAATTATTAATTATTAATTAATTAAACAAATATATTTTATTAAGTTATGAAATTAATTAAATTACTAATTATTAAATAATATATTTAATTAATTATTAATTAATTTAATTAATTATAGTTAATTAATTTTATTTAATGGATTGTAATATAGATAATTAAATTAATTAATAATTTAGTTATATTATTTATTAAAAATAATTTTATTTTAATAAAATAGTTAAATAAAATAAATAATTTTAATATGATACAGCAAAAATGGATAAGGTGTTAAAATTAAAAAAATATTTATATAAAAAAAAACACTAGTAAAAATGCCTTACTTTTTTACTTTTTTCTACGTAAATTGTCATTTATTTGAAATATAAAAAAATAATAAATATATTTTTGTGCATTTATTTTTAATTTTCAAATTTGTTTGAACTAATTTCTACAGTTTCAAGTAATAGGTCCACCAAGTGCATTATTATATAATACATAAAAAAATAATCAAAATATCTATAAAAATAATGTAAACAGATTATAGATATATTATTTTTAAATGTTTAAATTATTAAAATATTTTATAATTTTAAAATTTTCTAGACTCAAACTAATGTGACAATATTAAGTTTTTCAACTTAATGATTTAAAAACCGGTTCAAGTAAATTCGAAAATTAAAAACTAAATACATAAAAATATATTTATTAAATTTGTTTTTATCTTTTAAAAAAAATGACAACTTACGGAACAAAAAAGTAACAAAAATTATTTTTTCTTTCATAAATATTTTTTTAATTTTAACATCCTATCCATTTTTGCTGTATCATATTAAAATAATTTATTTTATTTGACTATTTTTAAAATAAAATTATTTTTAATAAATAATATAACTAATTAATTAATTAATTAATTTAATTATATTATAATCCATTAAATAAAGTTAATCACGTATAATTAATGAAATTAATTAATAATTAATAAAATATATTATTTAATAATTACTAATTTAATTAATTTCATCAATTAATAGAATATATTTATTTAAGTAATTAATAATTAATAAAATATATTAATTAATAATTAATAAAATATATTAATTATTAATTAATAAAATATATTAATTATTAATTAATAATTTAATTAAGTTAATTAATAAAAAATAAATTAACTAAATTAATGTAAAATATAATTTATTAAATTATTTATAATATTTAAGATAATTAAATTAATATGAAATATATTTTAGTGAATTGTTTGGGTAAAATAATATAATTATGTTAAATTACAGAAAATCCCCTGATAATTAAGTTAATTATAGAAATTTCTCTTAACTATTTAAACTTACTAAAAGTATTTATATCATTCTACTGTAGTACTCTAACGGCGTTAAGGGAAACACTAACGGAGGAGGTTTAAATATTACAAACATTAGGTAATATGAAAAATCAATACAAGATTCAAATGATTAAGGTAGGTCACTGTAATTAGTTCAGGAAGTCTAGGTGCAATTTACTCAAGATAAAATTGTGGCTATCACTTTCTCACCCAAAATAAAAATGTGGCACTTTCTTATCTTGTTTTCTGCTAATAAGCCAAGATGACAATTCTACTAGTGCAATGAAGTTTCCAATAGCTATTCAACAAATAAATTAAATTGCAAGAAAGCAAAATACATCAAGAAGGCGGAGCAACAAATAGCACTGTCACTCATCAAACTCTAAACAGCACTTTGTGATATTTACTTTTCAGCTCTTCCTCTTAACCCATAATGTTTTACTTCCAGCCTAAATTTAAGGGAAGGTGAACTTGAATACCCAAGTATCAAAAACACTTCTAAAATGTATGTGGGTACCTTTTTACTTTCAGGGGAGGCCAGGAACCTAAATGTCAAGTAGATTCTATCTCAACATCTCCTCAACTAACCCATAATGTTACTTCCAGCCTAAATTTAAGGGAAGGTGAACTTGAATACCCAAGTACCAAAAAGACTTCTAAAATGTATGTGGGTACCTATTACTTTCAGTGGAGGCCAGGAACCAAAATGTCAAGTAGACTTCATCTTAACATCTCCTCCACCAACATCCGAATCGTCATCAAGATCATCCTGAGGAAGGAGACGAAGTAGCGGTAAAGGTAACAAGGAGCTGAGATTGCAAAGAATTATCAGAACGGCCAAGTTGTCAAAGTTGTCCTTAGTGACACCAAAAAGTTGAGTCAGGCCAGCACCAAGCAGCCCCCCAAGGACACCACCTCCATTTGATATGGACATGAGGGTTGCAAAAAGTGTCGCTTCCATTCCCTGAGGGCACAATCTTGCCGCCAACACTAGAACAGGCATAAAAGAAGCCTGCAATAGAACAGTCAATTAGTCCTGCAACATGTTTCCTGGACTATATATTTCATAAATCTAGCAAGAACTGAAAAGAGCGAAAACAGCTTGAACTAATAAATTACCTGACCAAGAACTGTTAAAATCAAGGAATCCCCAATAGCAAACCATTCATCGCTTATTCCAAACTGCCGATTTAGTCCAGTAACAAGCAAAACCTGTATACAAATCCTAGAATAAATCAACTATTTTCAAAGGATAATTACAAAAATCTTGACCAGAGACAAACCTGAGTCATCCCAAGACTGACACCAATAATAGTTGTTACAAGAAAAATTTTCCGCAGTGGAACATTTTTTAGAAAACCATTATAAAGTCCAACTCCAAGAAGTGATGCAACCGATGTCACAAGCCTAACACGTCCAAGAAATTCTGGAGTGAAACCAAGCCTATTGGTACTGAAATCGAGAAAACTCTTATCTCAGCAGGTTTATTATGAAAATAAATCAGTTTAAAGTGGAACAAAAAACCATTGCCAAAGATAAGGAAAGAAAAATGCACACATTTACAAGGACCAAACATACGTGAAGAAAAACATTGCAGAATCTGATTGTGGTGTTGCCTGCCACAGGAAAATAAATAAAGTGGGAAGAAATATATTTGGCTGCCTAACAGCATCCCACAACTGAAAAATATTGTGTTTTGAGCTTTCAAAGAAGCCAGGGCTGGCCGAAGGAGTGTTCTGTCCCTTTTCCAGGCTACACACAGGCCGCTCGTTGACTAGTACGGCAACTGCAGATGTTATTAGTGGAAGCAATGCTGAAACACCGAAAACAAACCTGGGAAAGAAAATGTTACAAGGAATAATTTGCAACATTGATTCATAGAGAAAGAAATCAAACTAAATCACAAACCATCAAACACACCTTACACCATAGGCATCCACCAAGGAGCCACTAAAGTAAGAACTCACAATTCCTCCAAATGCCGAGGATCCCCAACATAAAGATTGAAGAGATCCTGACATGCTTTGCGACTCACCACGAGCCCTCTCCACAACCATGGAATCTACAACCTACAACATGCTTCAGTTTTGGCATGCCAATGACAACTGCCACATAAATTAAGGGAATGAAATGCAAGCCAAGGACTAATATAGCTTCCAAATGCACAAAAAACAGTCAAAATGTGACACGATTGGGCTTAAACAGCAATAAATGAAAATGAAGGCTGATAAATTGATATTAATCATATGAAGCACATGAAAGAAAAATAATAAAATAACTGCAATATTGATGCAGCAAGCAATTATCTAATTGATAAATCATAACAGTATGATTCAAAACTATGAAGCTTCACCACAGCCTCTTTAGGACTCATGAAAATTGTTGGCGCCAAATGTCTTCATTTTTATTTTGAGCAATTTTGGAAAAACAATTAGCTTGTAATTGCATTATGTTGAATTATTGAGTCTTAGATATCTGGAGCTGAACTGCAGAGATGGAAGAAGAGGTTGAAAAAAAGAAAGGGAAAAAAAAAAAAAATAGCTGCAGAGGAACAAAATCAAAATTGTTCAAAAAAGCATGTTAGAATGAACTTCAGGTCGTTAGGATGAATTGCCCCTTTGAATGGAAGCCTGCAGGGCATTATCATGAAAACCTGCAAAGCATCCACTCCACAGACTATGGTCACCATTGGCAGGATTTCTTTGCTCGACCATCAGGCTTGATGAAGGAGAAATGATGACGTTACATCTATGAAAAGAAAGGTTTCCAGTGGGCATGTACAACATACTCAAGTAGAACAAGATTGATTCAGTTCATGTTCCCCCAAAATCAATGACCATGCATATGTTGTTGATCATATTGGGGATTTAGCCATGTCTAATATATCCAATGTGCAAGATTTTTAAATATCAAGCACCTACGGAAATCAACTAAATGACAAGTTTTTCAAGGACAAACAAGTAGTATTAGATATTGAAGACCATTAAGATGCACAACGGACCAAACAAAGTCAGAAATCGAATAGCAAGAAAATTGCCTTTTGAAATTTAGGAAACTCAACCAAAGTATTAAAATATCTTCCTTAAGTAATTGTTTTCATTCTGTAATTTCTTTTCCATTAGGATTTTCTGCTTGGTAACCTTCCTTTTCTTTTTAACTCCATTTAATAAGGTTTCTTGTTTTATTTAGTATTCCAATTTTAGTTAGGATTTCTTGTTTTCATCTATAAATAGGTTCATAACCCCTTCATGGGAAAGGATTCAATTATCAATAAAAAATTTCTTAAGTCAATAATTTGCATTCTTTTCTCTCTCTTGGATTCAAACAATATGTAGACCACTCCCCGAGAATGATAACTTGGCCCCATCGGCCCTGCATGGGTCATACACTGCAGTCCATGCATGTTGTAATGCAAGTCCACGTTAATATCTATACTTAATCATGGGAAACAAAGATGTCCACAACAAAATGCATGTCTATTGTTTCCTCCATCTAAAGTTATATAAAGCTTTCAATATAGTTAAAAAACCACATGTGGCAATGGTTAATATCATCAGGTTAAAGAATAAACATATATACAACTAGGATTTAAACATGTAATATCGGTAAAAATCTCCAAGAAAGTAATTCTACAAGATATTGTAGACACTTACAACATCTGAGAAGGCAACAGAAAGAGATCCAAGAAGTATGCATAATGTAGCACCATACTTGCTGTCTACAGAGTTGGCCATCAAACTCCATGAGAGTGCTCCAAGAAGCCCTGACAAGACCAAGTACGACCTCCTTCGGTAGCCAAAAAGAGGGAAAGAATCGCTACAGGAAAACCAAAAAAGAAATTGTTAATGAACCATAGACATGCATCAAAAACTTAAAATGAAAGGGATAGGAATAAAGATATGTATGATCCAATTGAAGCCACCTAATAAATCCATAGAGAGGCTTGATAAGCCATGGTAACGCTGAGACGCCAGATATTAGAGCTGTCTAGTCAAGCATATGGAAGTTGTCAGTCTTCATTGTGTTGAAACCAAAACACTGGCAAATTAATGATAAATAAATAAATAAAATTCAACGTCTCATACTCTCATCCACAATCCACAAGCCACAACCACAAATAAATTGTAGTAATTTCTTTAGAATTTTTTACTTTCAAAGAAACTTCAAATGCCAAATGCTGAATCAGCACATGGATACAGAAATATCAAACAAAAATATGAATAACTGTGTAATTCTCCAAAATAATAGTAAACATATTCAACCATTTGAACTATCTCATCAAAGAGAAAAGACACAACAAGTATGAACAAACAAATTCAGCCATAATCCACCAAAAAACAAAATCTGAATACTTCTGAAGATGCCATACCTCTGCAGGATCTAAATGTAGATCATCTTTCAAGTAGAAACTGACAGCTAGTCTAGAAAGGCCCAAGACACCTTGGACAAAATATACCATAGTAACTGCAACATTATCTGGACTTAAGTCCACACCAAAGAATCTTATATCACTCAAACGAGATTTGTTCCCGTGTGGAGCATCCTTACTGGAAGAGTATATCTCTTCCTCCTTATCAGCTGTAAGCAAATCCCCTTCCCCTGCAACTGGATTGGGAATACATAAATAATGAGAGAGAGAGATCGTACAAGCCTATTGGTCCAATAACAGATTTTACTTGCATTGTAGTTTTACTGTCATGATAAAAGGACATATTCCTGGTTTTTGATCTCTCCATTGTAAGCTGATTGAAAAAACTTTCGAAAGGTTTGTTAAAAACATTCAGTACAACCTCTTGTTTTAATATTAATAGGCTCATTACACATCATATATCTAGAAAAGAATTCTATTCTTTTCCTTCTCTGGCTCACATGTATGTAGCACTGAATACACACAGTATGTATATATATATATATATTGATTGATAAGCATAGTATGCAAGTATTAGCACTTAGATGCTGGCAGTGAACATTAAGCTCCATCACCAACTTGGATTTTAAGTACAAATATGGAACAGTTGGCACAGTCCCTTGTATTCCCCAATAGGATTGTCTAATCACCCTTTAAAGGGCATCTAAAACCAAGGACCCCAGCCCATCGATGTGCCAAGTAGTTGTTAAACCAACGACCATAATTACCAACAATACAAGGCAACCAACAAGAATCAGGTCCTTGGAGATGCGCTTCATGAGAAAGAAATGCTATCAAGTTGAGTTCATGTCACAGAATGTGGAAATGCTGTGGATTACTCGTTAATAAAAAATAGCTATGTAAAGAAAAAGGCATCTATAAACACAATTCAAATGTATTACATGGTTTGATGCTCGGTTTGCCATGTGTTGCTAGGGTGGCCAATGGGTCAGGCTAGAACCGGACCTAATATTTCAATATATTAATTCTAAAATCAAAAATACCAAACTAGTCCAATCAAGACCACTTAATTTATAAATTAACTTTTTACTATTTATCCTAATTTTTTTTCACAATTTACACAATTAAAAATAACTAAACAAAGTTAAAGCATACAATTAATAAGCTAACAAATAATGAAATTTTTATTATTTGCTGTTTGCATGTTATAGACCTAATTTATATATTTTTAAATTTTTATAATAGATCAATAATAAAATTACATTTTAATTTCGCTAGGCATAGCCAAGGGCAAACCATAATCGTTCATCAAACACACCACATTACTAATGTAGTAGTGGAAGCGCACACACTTACGTGTGTTTTCCTCAGTCTCTTATTTTTTTCTTCATTTCTATTCTCTTTCACATCTCTAACGTATTAGTTTCTATATTTTTTTTTCCTTTCCTTACCCCCTATCTATTCTCATTTGATATTGAAATTAAATTAAGAAAGTTATTAGCAGCTATACCTGAAAATAAGCGACAAGTCGAAGAGGTTTTAAGGCATTTGAAATTGTGTGCGGTGACACAAAAATGCTTGTATGGATAGGAAATAGATAGATAGATAGATAGATATATCGTTTCATGAACTTGCACTGGAAGAACTGTAGCCAAGAGAGCGAACCCAAAATATATATATACATATATATATACACACACACAAAATCCAGGCAGTTTCCGACAGTTTTCGCTTACTAACACAAAAAAAAAAAAAAATTCCACTTTGACAGTTTTTCTCGGCAACCAAACAACAATTAAGAGTTAAAAAAAAATTAATAAACCAAAAGCCGTACATAAATTATATACATAGCATATTATATGACAATTAATAAACCAAAAGCCGTACATAAATTATATACATAGCATATTATATGTATGTGTCAGAGAAGATGCGATTACAGTTTCTAGAATCCAAAAGAGGTTTGCCTTCGTTGCTGTCGCAGCGGAGGGACGGGGCGGGCATCCGAGCGCTGACGGGCGTGTCGATTTGCGGCAGTTTGGGAGGTACTTTCCGGCAGTTGGCTTCGCGGCCTCCGGTGGGCGGCCAGCGACGCCTCCGACAGCGGATGGGAGCGGGGGAAGGAGAGGGCAATATCTGATTTTGCGAGGGTAAGATTGGTAAAGAAAGTGCAGTTAACGTAGCCATTAAAATATATGCGGTTCTAACTTCTGAGGCCGTTCGCTGCTGTTCTATTAATGAGACGGTGGTTTTTTCTTATCGCAAGGGGTTCACTTTAAAATGACGCAAACGGCCCCAACCCACCCAACCCCCCAAAAAGTAATGAAATCGCAATACCGGATTTGTGCAGGAATAAGGCCCAATTTAAAATTCCCCATCCCCAAATCTAATAACAACTACAATAAAACCTCTTTAAATTAATATTCGATAAATTAACAATTTTTTTAAATAATAAAATTAATTGATCCCAATTCAAGTTTAACGTGCTAAATTAACAATTTCTGTAAAATTATAAGGTAATACATTTCAAACATTACCTTTATATTTTATAAGCCCCAAATATTTTATAAATTAATAATTAGCTAAAAAATACATAATAAATTGAGTATGAAGTATTCTCAAAAATATGAATGAATAGTAGCTAGTCTTTTGTTGAACTTCAAATCTAATTGAATTTCATCTTTAATCATTCACAATGCGTCCAAAAATCTTAGTTGCTTTCTCGTATTATAATAAGAAGTTTTGGAGTGTCATCGATGATTTAAGTGCTTCCTTATCTCAAAAGTCATGTATCATTAACTTCATCTTCATTTTCATATTGAGAATACCCCGTTATATTATCAATGATTCCAATCATGCTCAAACTCTTTACTGGTGTCATATTCACTGGTAAAATTTGAGAGATTATTATTAATTTTTTAGCGATACTGTACTTATTGATTGCGGTGTCAATTCATTTATGACATTTCCATCAAAAGGTTTATCAAAACTCTCTCAGTGAATCATATAATATAAATGGATAAATATAATATTGTACCGTTAAACAAAAAAAATTAAAAATATCTTTATAAATCAATAATTATTAACTATTAATTTATTCATAAATTAATATCTTGCGAAATTAATAAAATTTAGGTATCCTAAGGCTATTAATTTAAAGAGGTTATACTATATAATAATAAGATAATTCTCAATCTAATCCCCATCCTTAGCCTCATTCCATATCTGATTTCTTAAACTCAAGTTGGTTCCTGAAAATATAAGAAACGAAAAATGCATTCTCCATATAACTTATGATTTGAACTGTTTGATTTTGGATCTTGAAGAAGTCTTGCCCGTTGAGAAGCGCTTGTCAAAGGTATCCCTTCTGAATTTTGCAAGAAATCTGAGAGTTATTTGTTCATTCTACCAAGTATATATACATTCAACAGCCCGTCGATCCAACTGATGATTCCAAATGAAAATGCCTTTTGTGCCGGAATTTTTCTATAATCCTTTTCCTTGATCTTATATTGTAAAGGTGAACTTGATGCATTGAATCTTTCTATTTCAATTAGGTTATTTTTTAATTTAAGTCCAATGAGTTAAAAATGTCTAGCATGATCATGAATATTAAATTCAAAGCATTGCTTGTCCATCCAATAAATACCATTGTCCCACCGGGATATTAACTTTTATTATTTTTTCATTTCAAGAGTGTCAAGAAAAAAAAGAAGGGAAAAAAAAAAGTTAGCTAAGTAATCTGCCCACTGATGCATGAAGCATATGGTGTTTGGCTCACTAATTTTTAGTCAAAAAAATAAATTTTTGTCAATTTTCTTCAACCTTTTTCACCGAACACAATTTCAACTTTTACCAATTTTTTTCAATTTCTATTAACTTTCTCTAACTTATCTCAAATTTTAACCAATTTTTTTTTTTAATTTTCTCTAACTTTTATCAACTTTTTTCAAATTTCTTTTAATTTTTTCAAATTTTTATCAAACACCTAACCAAAAATTAACATGACACGTATAACACCCTAATGCAAAGTTATAATTTTATTACTTATTTTTTTTTATTTTTTTTTGTGCTACCCAAATACCCTCTTAGACAAAAGTTTAACAAAAAGTTCGTTTGACACGATGAAAAACAACAAAAAACAATGAAAAATAATGAAAAATGTGATTTGAGAAAACTTTTGACACTTATTACACACATTTCAGACTGCATTTTTTAGAAATGAACAGTACGATTTCCGTCCCGACGAATTGAATTTCCGTTTAGATGATTTTAAATTTGTATCAATCATAGTTTCTTTGTAAACTAAACCAGACTCGAAACACCACCGTTTCACACATATTCCTTTGTAAGAACCGTCATCTCCTCCTGCAAGATTTTCTACCTACACTTTCTTCCGTCAATCAAACGTAACAACTAAGAACAAATAAGAAAGCTCTTATTGGCCATGGTAGGTCTTTGAGTTTAGAGATTTTGCTACTTCTCTTTTTCAAACTAAACGTGAATGAGTTGAGAACATTTATTTTTTTTCTTTTTACAACTCTATTAGTAGCCCATCTATTAGGATGGAGGGAAAAAATACCTTTGGTTTGTTGTATTCCGTAGATCTGACGTCTCTATAGTCGTAATCCCAAATATACTCAGCGAACCGTCCCGACAGGAATGCGCTGCCGTTTAGACGCAGTAAGATTGTGGATTGGCATTGAAACAGTTTACGGTAATCGGTTTGGATGTAATTTGGTATCGCCAAACTGTCATAATAATTTGGTGCAAACCGTTTGAACAATAAAAAAAATGACAAAGCATTTAAATGATTTATACAATCCGTCAAAACAACTCCGAAAAAATTGGTCATAATGGGTGTCATTCGATAATTTGAGAGTTCATAATAAATATAACTAAAAAATTTTTTGTTATTTGATTAATCAAATTTCAGTTATCAACTTTTTTTAAAAAGTAATAATTTTTTTTCAAGTTTTGAGAAAGTAAGAAAATGTAAAAATATAATAAAAAATTTTAGAAATTTTCAGCAAATTTTGTTACACAAAACGGACCCAAAATGGTTAAAATGGTCACCACAATCTACAGTACAGAGTAGGATATACAAAATAACATCATGAAAATAAAAGAATCTACCTATTAGAGGTGATTGGCCATATGTTTTGCACTTTAATTATTAGATAATTAGTATATACAAAAACAAGGAAAGTACGGAAACTACTCTTATACTTTACCCTCGGTCTCACTTTAATCCCAATTCACTTTAGTTCCAATAGTTTCTATTGCGACAATCAAATCCCCACACTTTCGGTTAAAGAAAAATTAAGTCCCTTCATCTGCTACCCATTACAAACTACCATTAAAACGAGAGTAAAACTATCATTTTACTAGATGATCCACGTGACAAAGTAACGACGTGGCACCACCATTAAGGCCAATCAAGTCATTTCGTCTGTTACCAGTTACAAACCACTATTAAGGCTAAGATAAAACTATCATTTCACAAAATGGTCCACGTAATAAAGTGATGACATGGCACCACCGTTAAGGCGAGGGTAAAATGACGTGGCACCACCATTAAGGCCAATCAAGTCCTTCCGTCTGTTACTCATTACAAACCACTATTAAGGATAAGATAAAACTATCATTTCGCAAAATGATCCACGTAATAAAGTGATGACATGGCACCATCGTTAAGGCGAGGGTAAACTGTTATTTCACAAGATGATTCACATGACAGAGTGATGACGTGAAGGCTGTCCACCATGTGTCCAATGTCTACTCGTCCACATGTGTTGGTGTTTGTTTCTACTATGAAGTAGTTTCACTTAAAAAAAAAATTAAAGCATTGCAAATTATACTACTTCTAGGAATCGAACTAATAACCTTAAAGATAACTAGCTAATAATGAAACAAACTCACCAAGAGTTTGATCTATATAAGATTCTAAGATAATATTTATATATATTCAAAAGTTGAAATAGATTCTCTTACATCTTCTATATAAATATATATTATGTAAATATTATATATTCTCCCTCATTTTTAATAATATATAAATATATTACATAAATATATAAATATTTATTCATAAATAAATATATATAAATATTATAATGAGGGATAATCTAATACAATTTTTTAATATATATAAATTTTATCTAAGAATCTTACATAAGCTAATCCCTTGGTGAATTGGTTTCATTGCTAGTTCCCCATCGTTTGGATTCTTGGTTAAAATCTTGAAGGTAGCATAATTTGTAATGTTCTATTTCTTTTTTTTTTTTTTTAGAAAAAAAAAAAAAAAGTAAAGCTACTCTATGGCAACAACCCACATCAACCAACAATCGCACACGTAAGCGAGTGAACATCTGACACATGGCAGACAAATAGTCCCCACCTCATCCGATGGTGCCACGTTATTACTTTACCACGTGAACAATTAGCAATCTCATACATGACGGACAACCTCCACATCATTACTCTATCATGTGGACTATTTTGCGAAATGATGATTTTACCACCTTAACGGTGGCTGAATATCACGTCATTACTTTGCCACATGAACAATTAGTAACCTAACACATGACAGACAGTCTCCACATCATCATGCTGTCATGTGAACCATTAATTGTGGTTGAGTGCCACATTATCAGTCTGCCACGTGAACAATTAGCTATCTAACACATGACGGACAATCTCCACGTCATCACTCTGTCACATAGACCATCTTGCAAAATGATGATTTTACCCTCACCGTAACGGTAGTTTGTAACAGACAATAGACGAGAAGACCTAATTATTGCTTAACCGAAACCTGATTATTGCTTGACCGAAAGTGTAAGGATTTAACTGTTACAACTGAAACCATTAGAACTAAAATGAGACCGAGAATAAAGTGTAAGAATTATTTTTCTACTTTCACACAACCCCCCCCCCCCCCCCCCCAAAAAAAAACAAAAAGAAAAAATGATAAGATAATGTATGTTCTCAATTATACATTCAACATTCTCATCACCCAAGTTTGCAGGCCGAAAGCTTTTGGACAAAACCCAATACCAATCACCCAATTCTACAATCAACAAAATTAACTCTTCTGTAACATATCAACCTTTCGGTCCTAAAAAGAGTATTTAGACCCATAGGAAACAAGGTGAAAATCGAGACAAAACACCTAAAACAGATCCAGATTTATCCAAGAAATGGAGCCACGACCTCTGTTTAGAAAATGGACATTCTAACATACACAAAATCTAAACTCAGGCTCTTATTGATTTGATTTGTGCACCCATGTGTAAGAAATTTGCAGATGTTGATGCGAACCTAAGGAAGCAGCTGGTGAATTTGTTCTGTAGATATATTTGAAACTGGAAAGAATTGGAGAGGAGCATCAGAGATAACCATCTTCAGACCCCAATTTTCCCATCCCCTCCTCCAGCATCATCTCTTTGTATCGGCATTCACTGCTGCAAAAGGCTTTCTCACCTCTGAAACAAACAGAAGATTGTCTACTTACAAAAGTTTTGGGATCACAATAGAATGGTATGATCAAATTGAACTCTGGTGATTGTATTTTAAGAAAAAAGGGGGGGGGGTGTTCATCTAACACAAACATTAAGGCAAGATCAATTCACTAATCCCTAGCGACCAATTGATCCACATAGATAAATCTGGAACCATGCTGACACTGAGGCTTTAGTTTTGGAAATAACAAAAAAAGCTTACTAAAAAGTAAACCTCTTTTTTTATTATTTGAAAAAGAAAAAAATTAATTTTTTAATAACTAATTTTTTTAATTTTTATTAACTTTACATTTTTATCCTTAATATTTAAAAAAATTAAAATTTAAAAGAATAAATTTGATCATCCCAGAAAATACTAAAAAATTGAATAGTCAAAAACTCAACCAACAAAAAAAAAAAAAATTGGGAAGCAAGAAATTAAGAAATCAACTAGGCCTCTCAAACAGAGCCTAAAATTGTTTAGAATAAACCGCATATCAATCAAATCAAGCCTCAAAACCACCAGTCTCTCCACTCCCTGATTTGTATCAAAGTTGAATTTGAAAGAGAGAGAGAGAGAGAGAGAGAGAGAGAGAGAGGGGGAGGGAAAAAAAAAATCTACATGGTGGCCCCTTTTCTATGGTACTAGTTGTTTCATTGAATTTGCTTTACTACCAAGTTCATGATTCTGACTTTGATCGTTATGGACTGAAAACTCGTCCCCATTTCTCACCAATCTGGCTCTAAACATGCCAGCGGGGTTGCATGCAAGGGGGTGCTGAAATGCCCCCACTTGGACAAAATCCTAATGTCCTCTGCAATCCTTACCAATTGGTTTTGACGATGCTTCAACAAAAATCAGGAACTGAATTCACCATCTGGATATTGTCGGTTGATTGGTTGAACTTCAATGAGAGAACAACATCAATCCAAAAAGATCCAAGATTGGAGTGAAGATGACCCGACTACAATTCAAGGAAGTTTAAAACTTCCAAAATAAGAAAAAATAACTTGGAAAGGTAGCAAAAAAGGGGTAAGTTGAGCAAACCTGTACATGTAAATGTCTCTTCCTTGCCCGATATTCTTCTTGCAAGTGTAACAGAAGCTGAGAAAACTCTCAGATGGATAGCTTGTTGATCGATTAGCACAGAACCCATTTTCCTTTCTTCCATTAGAGAACCCAACAACACCACAGCAACTCTCAACTACGCAGTTATCGAATATATGGGTAGTCCTCGGATTCGGGCCATAGGAGATCACACGAGTGTAATCCTCCGAAAGCTCCATTTCAGTAGCAGAGAGACACCCAGTGAAAACCAGAGGCGAATTTGGGTTTTCCATACCAGAATTCGCAGACCCAAATGGAGATTTCTTCCCCGGAGATGATGACAGACCCGGGGAGAAGCAACCCAGTTGAGAATTCCTCGTCTTGATACCAAAATCGGCTGGCGATTTTGGAGATTCAGCAGGGGAAAGAACAGAGGAGGGCAGGGGAGGGATTTGGATCTTCAACTGTGATCCAAACAAAACCATTCGGCTTTCCGGTTTGGATAGTTTTGGGTCGGATTTGTCATCAATGAGAGCATCAACAATACCAAGACCAACCCCTCTGGAATCCAATTTATCCCAGTGGCTTCTATGTTCACGCTTGGGGACTTTTATGATGTGTGCATCAGACCAAAAAGGGTTTCTCAAAGCAGAGAAAGGTTTGCTATCCAGTATTGAAGTTGGGCTCGGAACAGATTCCGGGTCAGTGAAGCCCTTTGAAGTAAAACCAGTAAACAACCTTGGGGAGCTGAAGATCGATGCGGTAAGTCTTCTGTATGTATCTGAGGGCGATGGTAGAGAGCCATTATCCCCCATTAAAGGTTGCTTACTGGTTGCTCTAGATCTCTTCCTCAGCATAACTCCTCTCTGTTCAAATCCAAACCATTAATTAGTCCCAATGCATGCCATAAAAAGCAAAATCCAAGAGAGAGAGAGAGAGGAAGAGAGCCTTACACGATATGGAATTTAGCCAGAAACCGCCATTAACAAGATCACCTAAAAGCTCCTCAGTGAATAAAGCTATGATGTATGTTGCTTTGAGGTTATCAGAAAAAACCTAATTTTTGACACAACCCAAAAACCAGAAAGCTCAGGGAAGACTCCATGGGTTCTATATCTCTCTACTACACCTCTCGGGCCTCCATTTCTAAGAAACAAGAAAAACTCGAGAGGAAGGAAGTATAGGTCTCGGGTTTTCCCCGGCTTTCTCGCACTCTCTCTCTGTATTTTCTCAGAAGGAATCCCTTCACCGCTCTCTGATAACCGACACGCAACTCAATGACTATGATCACACACGCACAAAAAAAAAATACGAGAGCTTGAATTTTCATCAGCCTTTTTTGTCTGGTTATAAGATTTTGTTTGCGTCCTTCGCTGGTATTATTTCAGCAAAAATGGTTTCTTTTTTATCGTCATAAAGACTCAGAGGCCTTGCATACAGACAACACCCCACAAATCAGAAGGGCCTAAAAAAAAGAACAACCCAACATGGAAACAAAAAGACTCGGGTAACTTCCCAGTTTCTCTCTCTCTTCCTTGTACTCTCTTTCCTTTTTCTTTTCTACTTTCAGTTGGTATTCTCCCTTCTTCTCTCCCCGCTTGCCTTCTTCTCAGTCCTAAAAGATCGCAATGGCGTTGCAGTTGCACCGTGCGGGGGCCCGGGGGGGGGGTGACAGAGAGAGGGGGGTGGGTGTGAGGGGTTGGGGGAGGGGCGGGATATTTTAAAGAGGCGCGTGCATGGAAATCAGTGGCTCCGATAAATCAACCAGCGCCTTTCACCTCACCTGCCCTGAAATAGAAGTGATCAGTGGCGGTTTTGACAGAAACTACAACAGAATCATCTCTCTCTTTCTCTCTGTAAAACTCTCTCTCTCTCTCTCACTCAACAGGTGAACTTCAGCAATCTCTGGAGTTTTGCGTAGTCTCTCTCTCTCTCTCTGTATATATCATGCTCACCGTTGTCAGCGAACGCGAATATTTAGGGGTATTAGTTCGAATATTTTGGGGTTGCAGTTCATTAGTGGGTAAAAGTAGCCAAAACGTTACAAAATTTTGATACAAAAATATTGACACCGTTTAGTACGTTAAAAAATAAAAAAAAAATTAAATTTTAAAAATTTTTAAAATTTATTCACTTTATATCTTATTGCACAAATTACAAATTCATAATTTATTTTATTTTATTTCATTTTGTCTTACTTTTTATCACTAAAAATAGAGACTATATGTAATAATATTTAATTGAAAAATGTATAAAAAATTAATAAAAATTAAGGGCTCATTTGATTTACTTTTCTATTTTTTATTTTTTATTTTCTGTTTTTATCATCTATTTTTTATTTTAAACTTATTTTTCATTGAGACAGCTCAAAATTTATTTAGTTACTTGTGTTTTTAAAATTTATTTTTAAAAATAGAAATGAGTTTACACATGAAATAAAAAATAATAAAAAATTATTTTGAGAGTTTTTAATAAAAAAAATCTCAAAACAAGAAAAATAAAACATTTTCTATTTCTTCATTTTGAGATTTTTAACACATAAAACAAAAACAAAAACAAAAAATCAAAATACAAAATAAATCAAATGTTACCTAATAAATTTTGATTTGTTTTGATCAATTATATACTCACATTCATTTCGCTCAGCCGAACGACTCACTACCAGCCTGAGCTGGATCAGCTTGGCTCACTCGGCGTTTGTCTTTGATTCTTCTAATGCCTTGCATCTTACTTTTTTACGTTTCATTTGGAAAGATTTTTAGAATTGACTTAATTTATTTTAAAATAAAATTTAATTTAATTTGATTTAATTTGAGAAAATGAAATTTTATATTTAAAATACATATTTAAATTTAGGATGCATTTGAAATAACAAAAAGTGAAATAAATTAAAATAAATTGTGAATTCGTAATTTGTGCAGTGAGATAAAAGTGAATAATTTTTATATTTTTTCAATATTTTTTACTATTTTTAGAGTTTTTATCACTTCAAATAAAATCTTAATAATTAAATTAAATTTATTTTAAAAAATATTATATTTGACCTTATAAGTAAAAAAATACAAAATAATGTAATATAAAATATAAGTGTAAATTTATCCACTTATTTATACAATTAAAGAAAACGACGAGCTCTTTCAAATTTTATTACTTTAAGTTGAATTTCAAATGGTATGAAAATTTTAAAATTTAGATAACGAAATGAAATCAAATTCAACACATTATATAGTCTATTCTAATTATAAGAATTGGTAAGAAATAAAATTAAATTCTACAAATTTTAAGCATGTTTGCTCGAAGGATTTGAGAAAGTAGACAAAATCCAGTGGTTCACAGTGGTATTTTCTTTTTTTTTTTTTTTTCGTTTTTTGACTTACGATTGTATTTTTCATTAAAACTATTTTATGTTAAATCTCAGCAATTCTCTTACTTTGTGTCTCGCTAATCAAATCCAAGATTAATTTAAACATATTTAGAAAAATATTATTAGATAGAAATATATAATTTGAGGCTGCGCTTTAAATAAAAATTTTAGATAAAGATACCCTCTTAGATTACGTTTTTAAGAGATGCATACAACTGAAAAATTCAAATTTTGACAAAACTCGTTACCTCCATAATTTGAATCTCTAGAATGGTGCCACTTTGTGAGCCAATTGTAATAAAATAAAAATAATAATTACAATATATTTTTATTACAAAAGTATCACAATATTTTAACATAATTTTTTCTAACAATAAAATTATAGAGGAGTATTTCCCCTCATAAAATTCATATTTGGCACGTTGAAGAAGTAATTTATTCGATTAGGTTTTCCTTTCCCTTATTCGAAAGTAAAAAGAATTGTATTATGCAATCTAATGATAATCAATCTTTTAATTTATCTTATTTCAATCAAACAATTAAAAAATGCCTGAATTTTTAAAGAATGCCAAAAATAATTTAATTTTTACTAATTTTTTCAATTAAATTTCGTCATGTATCATTTTTACACAAATTTTTTATTTTTTTTTTAAACAAACCAAACACCACTTTCTGTACAAACCTAGAAAAACTAACATTACTTTTCATCTAAAATTTTAATATTCATTTTTATTGCGAACAAATTGAATGCTCACCATAAAAGTAAGTTTAAAAGTTTTAGACCAAAATTTTTAAATTTATTTTTATTGTGAACCGTCTAATTTTGATCGAACGGCTCACAGTTTCAATAGGGCTGACCTAAACAAGGTCTTGCTCCCACTGATTTGAAAAATTACATTAAAATTTTATTTATTTTGTTTTTTTATAAATTAAACTTTTTCTATATTTTACTCCTTTTATATTTTTAATTTTACTCTTACTTACATTAAAAATATAATTTTATTCTAATACATTATAAACTAAGAATTGCTCATGCCTGAAGTCATAGAAATATGAAAATTTTACAACTATACTAAATATATAAGTAAGTGAGTCACTTGTAAAAACTTATAGTAAATGTGACCAACTTAAATTTAAAATTAACTTAGAAAAATAATTGCTCACAACCTAATTAATATTTAAGGATTTTTTTGTATTTTTTAAATTTTAAAAATTATAAGATTATTATGAGAAATGATCTAATTATTATTTAATTTTTTGTATTTTTTAATATAATTTTTAATGTATTTGAAATATATAAATTTTACAACTATATTAAATTTATAATCAACTAGATCTCTTTTAGGAACCCACAAGTTCATTAACACTATTAAATCATAACTAGTTTTACGTATACAAAATAAAAAGTGATGTTATAGTCATCTAATGATGTGGAACAAAAAAATAAACTTTGGAAAAAAATGTAATCCTAATTATTGAACAAATTCAACGGTTAAAAGAATATAGATTCAAAATTTTAACTTCCTTATTATATAATTATATGTATAATTGTATTATTTGTTGTCATGTCATGAGTTTATTCTTATTTTATTTTGTTCTTATCTTTCTTCTCCTCTTACCATTGCGATGATTAATTTTGTATTCATAATTGAATATTAACTATGTTTTTATAGGAATTTGTGATTATTTTTTAATCAAAATTAATTGTATTATTTATTGACACGTCAATAATTTATCCCTACTTAATTTAATTCTTATCTTCTTTTTTCCCTTAAATGCCATGATTAATTTTGCATCCGTTATTTAAATTGTCCTCTCAAAGCCATTTTATTAGTATTTAGTTTTTTAATACTCATTAACTTTGAGAGTAGAACTAAAAAATTCATATTTTTACATTAAATCTCAATGTATAATTATTATACATTGACACAAAATAAATTTAGACTTATTATACAACAATTAATTACATTATAATTGAACACCTAAAAAATTATTTTTTGGATATTCACTTATACTTAAATTTTACAAATTTGAATTTATGTTCAAATAATACTATTTTTCAAAATATTTCTAATTTAATACTCTCTTAATAATAATTTCCTATTTAATATTTATCTTACTACATTATCTCTTATTTTTAGAAATATATTTAAATTATAAAAAAGTATCCAAAAAAATTGGAAATAGTGAGGGAGTGTGTTTCTATGAAAAAAAACAACTAATGTGGACAAAAAAAAATAATTCTGACAATTAAATAAATTCAACAATTAAAAATATCTCAAATTCAAACTCTTGAATTTCTTATTATATAGATGTGACAAAGAGTATAAAAGCGCATGTATTTTATGTTTTTGTATACATTAAAATTTAATTTTAATTTAAATATTTATTTTAAAATTTTTTAAAAAATTAAATTCTATACACCACCTTTTTTAATAAAAAATCTTAGTTAACTATGTCTAATCAATATCCAAAGATTGTTTAAAAATATTCATTTATTTATTACGAATATTATTAAAATTTTAAAAGTATTGATTTAAATTTTTTTATAAAAATTATTTAAAAACATATGAAAAAGATAAGAGAACGTGTTTCCATATTAAGTGATAAAAAGACACCCAAAATAAAGAGAAAAAAATAATCTAGACTATTGAACAAATCAAACAATTAAAAATATTGCTTGAGCTTCATTGTTATATATATATATATATATATATATATTTATTAATTACTATCATGTCACGTGCTTATCCTTATTTAATTTTGTTCCTATCTTCCTTTTCCTTTTAGCGTTATTATGATTAATTTTGTATTCATTATTGAATATTAATTATGATCTGTAAACATTTTTAATCAAAATTAATTGTATTATTTACTACATGTCAAGAGTTTATCTATACTTAATTTAATTCTTATCTTCTCTTTTCTCTTACAATTACTATGATTAACTTTACATTCATGATTTTAATTGTACTCTAAAAATAGTTTTATTACTATTTAATTTTTTAATATTCATTAACTTTAAGAATAGAAATAAAAATTCATACTTATATTAAATTTGAATGTACAATTGTTATACGCTAATACAAAATAAATTTACTTTTAATATATATCAACTGTTTATGTTATACCTAATTATTTATTGTTGAATATTTGCTTAAATTTTTAGGCTTGGTTTGTGAAGTAAAAAAGCTAATTTTCTTTTAGTTAGTAGCTATTAACTATTAATTAACTATTAAAAAGTTAATTTTTTTTTTTTGGTGTTTGGGAAAGGATAGCTACCTTTGTTAGTTTTTTTATTAATTTGATATTTTTCCCTTCAATATTAAAAGAAGTATAAAATGTAAGGGAGTAACTTTGGTTATTTTAGAAAAAGACAAAAGCTAGTAGCTGGTAACTCCAGCTTCCGACTATCATTGCCAAACGAGACCTGAGATTTTGTAAATTTAAGCTTCTGTTCAAATAATACTATTTTAAAAAATATTTCTAATTTAATACTCTCTTAAAAATAATTCCCTATCTAATATTTTTCCTACTATACCATCACTTATTTTTAGAAAGATATTTAAATTATAGAAAATCACTCAAAAAATTGGAGAAAGTAAGAGAGTGTATTTAGATGTGAAGTGATCGAAAAAACTACCAAAGTGAAAAGAAGAGAAATAATCTTGGCCATTAAACAAATACAACAGATAAAAATATCTCAAATTTAAATTCTTGAATCTCTTGTTACATAGATGTCACAAAGAGTGAAAAAGTTTTTGTATTTTAAGTTTTATGTACATTAAATTTAATTTTAATTTAAATGTTTATTTTTAAATTAAAAAAATTAAATTCTAAATATCATTTTTTAAAATAAAAAATTTTAATTGACTAGATCTAATAAGTATCCATAGAGTATTTAAAAGTATTAATTTATTTGTCATAAATGTTACCACATTTTTAAAAGTATTAATTTAAAAATTTTTATAAAAAAATTTAAAATATATAAAAAGAGAATATATTTTTATATCAATGGCAAAAAGAAATTCAAAATAAAAAAAAAATAGTCTAGACTATTAAACAAGCTCAACAATTGAAAATACCTTTGAAATAGGTTTTGGGACCGCGACATTGTCACATTGTCCGCCCCTTTTCTGACCGTAAGGCTTCAGTTTGTTTCAAGTTAAGCCAAGCCAAGCCGGGAGAGAATTGGCTGGCTACAATGATTAAAAGGATTAAGAGTAGGGCCGGGTTTGAGATAATCCTACTACTGACACTGACAGGTGAGTTTAGTGTGGGACCCGCTTTAACTGCAGTTAAAGCCGGATCTTTCCGACTCCACTGGTCCCACTGCCGCCTCCCTCTATGACCGGGTGCGGGGCCCACGTAATTATTGCTGTGTCATCATCTTCGCAGACTATTCATTACCTTTGAATTATTATTTGGGAAATGACTAACGTACGATCGAGTACGTTTGGTGATAAAATTTTTAATGAAAAATTATTAATTTTTGATTTTTTAAGTATTTAATAAATTATTAATTTTTTTAAATAATTTTTTTAAATAATTTTTTTAAATAATTTCTCAGTTTAAAAATTATTAAAATTACTAATAATTTTATCAAAAGTTATACAAATTATTAAAACTTATTAAAAATCGTTACTTACTTCACCGAGTAGACTAAAAATTATAACTTATAACTTTTAAAAAAAATACTAAAAATTATTAACTACCCGTCATCCAAAAATTAATATTGATTGTAAGAACTGATATGGTGTAACAAATTAAAAATAAAGCATATTTATTAATAAATTAAAAATATAATTTATTTAATATCTCTTTTACTATTATATTTATATTGATAATGTTTGGAGTAAAATAAAATAAAATAAAATTTTATAAAACTCTACAAACAAGAATTATGAAACAGAGAAATTTAAATTCTCTACTCATTTTACAAAATATAATACATTAAGTTTTACAATTTTATACAATTGAAAACATATTTATTATTATGCTCCGCTAAAATGGCAAAAAATTTTAAAAGATGATAAAAATTACTAAAAATTTTTAAAAATTATTTATTTTTTATTTTATTATATAAATTATAAATTTATAATTTATTTAACTTATTATCACCCTAAACGCGCTATGCATAAAACAAACAGTAGTGTATGTTATCGTAATTACACTTCACCATAGTGCATTAAGGTTCCGTGGTGATTACACTCCGCCGAATTAAGGCTGTGTTTGAGGACTACAGCTAAACTACAGCTAGTGGCTAAGCGATTCAACTGATTGATTTTTTTTTTCAAATGATTAAAATTATTTTTTTATATTTTAAATTTTTTTTAAACCATTAAAAATAAATATGTTAAATTAATAAAAAATTAAAAATTAGTTATAAAAAATTAAATATCAAACACTAAAAAACTAACCAACAATTACAACCTAAGCCAAAAATACTTAATATTCTTTTAGTTTAAAAGTCAATATATGATTTATTGCCATTTGAATTAAAGTATAAAGTGATATGTGATCGTCCAAAAAATGTTACTTAAAAATAAAAATAAATTAAGTCTTTTTTAAAACAATGTTTGATTTTAACACAAAAAATAGTAAAAAATTATATTTTTATCTACCTATTTTTGTGAAGATCTTCTTCTCTCCATTAATTTTGACTATTGAAGCACAAATTTAGTTAATTTTAATAGATTAAGTAAGTTTTACACTTTTAGTTCAAAACATGAATAGATTATGTATTGACTTTTAACCTAAATGGGGTTATATGTTTTTCAGTCAAATCCCAGAGGAATAAAGTATAATTATCCTTGTAAATTAATTTATTTTTAAATAATTTATTCAATTAATTTTTAAAATAATAGGAACCACAAAATTTGTGTATTATTTTTTATTGATAAAAAATAATTTTTAAATGTAATATAAATAATCTAATGAAATTGTACAATTTCATAAAGTGGTTTTGAATTATTTTTTATATTTATAATTTTTATTTATGTTAGTTTTACTGAGTGTATGTAATTGATCAAAGTCGTATATCAGTATTGAAAACTTATATTATATCTAATTTAGTTCCGATCCAATGTTTAAATATCTTTAAAAAATCACCATCAAATTTGATGCTAGAATAAATATTAAATGGCAAACTTATCTAATAAGTTTGATCAAAGAATAAATTAAAATAAAATATATAAAATGGGCAGCCCGGTGCACGAAACTCCCGTCTTGCGCAGGATCCGGAAAAGGGTCGGATTACAATGGTCTACTGTACGTAACCTTACCCTGCATTTGCAGGAGGCTATTTCCTATAAAATAGTATAATATAATGCATAATATAAAAAAATTTACCTCAAAATTAATACATAAAAAATATTTATATAAATTAAAATTATTAAATATGAAATATAAATTATTTTTTATATTTATTAAACTTGTGCCGAGCCTGACTAAATTTGAGAATATTTAAATAAAACTCAATTTAGACCTGAAAATTTGTCCTATATTTTCATCCATTCCCCCCTCTCTCATTTAAATAAATTCTAACTCTCTTAAAATTAAGTTTTAAAGTAATCATTTGAAAAAAAATCATATGGTCAATATTATTTTTTAATTCAACACGTTGTCAATTTCATATATGTCTTTAAATTTTTTTTTTAAATTTAGATTCATTTTGTAAAATAACTTGAATTAAAAATACAATTAGTTTAATTAAAAATATTATCATTATAAAATGCAATTATTTTTTATTTTGATTTATTTTTATATTTTTAATTAGATTACCAATGATTTTGGAATTTTAAATTTGAGGATGTCAAGTAAAATTTGGAAGAGTAAGAAAAAAGAAAATTTTAATTAAAATATTTATTAAAAAAATAGAGAGTTGACACTGGAGAGAATATTATGTTGTGTATTAATTGGGGGATCAAATTATAACTAATACTTTTGTAATATGGGGGTATGCCTCCAAGATAATATACATATTCTCTTATTAATCCAAAATATTCTTAATTACCAACCAAAAAAAAAAAAAGTGGAGAGCAAATAGGAATTCTATGTTTTAAAAGAATAAGAAAAAAATAAAAAAATACCTTAAAAAAAAGAATGAGAAAAAAGAAAGACTACACAATTCTAGTGTATATATGAGCTGCTTTAATTTTTTTTGTTTTATTTAACAAATTCTCTATGCGTTGATTGGCATTTAATTTTGAAAGTTTGAGGCTTTACAAAGAGTGGGTCTCATTTTTTTCACTATTATTTTTAAATTTTATATAAAAAAATTGTAAAATAGTATCATTTAAAATATAAATTAATTTCGGTAATATTTCAAATTATTGGCTCCAGAAAGGAGAAGAAGACGTGGACAACCCGGCAATATGCACTATATATTAGAATAAATATTTTGCTTAGGCTGCGTTCGGTTGCGTTCGGTTGTAATAATAGATAAATAAATAAATAAAAAGTTTTGGTAACTCTAGTTTTTGTTTTTTTGTTTTTTTTTTTAACTGCTTGATAACAACCTTAATAGTTATTAAATGTGAGAGACTTGCCGATGAGGGACTCTGCTTGCGGGAGAGTGAAGTCAGAGGTGAAGCAGAGAAGTAATGTTTCCCATCCCATATCACTTGGGTAGTGAAAAGAAGTAGCATATATGTAATATTTGATATCTATATAGAATAACGCGTTTTAAAGTCATGAGGGCACTGGATTCAGTGGGAATTCAAGGGTTAAGGGTGCTCCAGTAGGGGTAGTACCAGGATAAGTGATTTCCTAGGAAGCAGTTTATCAAGTCCAAAGCGGACAATATTGTACTATGTGGATTCGGGTCGTTACATTAAAAATTATTGATGGTTTCTTTAAATTTTTATTAAATAATCAAAAATTACTAATAGTTTTAAATTTTTTTTAATTTTTCATTAAAATTACTAAAAATTGTTCAAAATTTTAAATTTTTATCAAATTCAAAAACTTCAATTACTAAAAATTGTTAAAATTTTGTTAAAAATTACACTATTTTTATACAACCGAACGCAGACTAAAATAAATGAAAAGAATTATAATAATAATAATAACGGAAAATTGTATCCAAGTCATACTTTGTAATCTTTTAAAACTATTAGTCACACCCAAAAAAAATATTGCTTTTAAGTCATATTAATGTGGAAAGTTTTGTATTTAAGTCACACTTTTGAGTGGGTCCCACGAGTTTGTTTTAAATATAGTTTCTAATATACCGATAATATCCTTTATTTCTATAACAAAGTTACACAAGTTATTTCCAGGAATTCCGGGAATCACGTGAAGATATGTTTACCAAGAATCACGTTTCTTCCATTTTTTTTTTCTTTCCTTATTTTCAGTTTCATTATTTACAGTTTTAGTCGTGAAGATATTAAGAAGATAGAACTTATTTGGCCTATCTTTTTTATGGATTGATTTTGCCGATTGGCGTTTTGAGCTATTTTCAAAACAGTACCGGTACTGTTTCAAAAAATATGATGATGTTGGCTCGTATGGTTGGTTTATGTTATGTATCGATTGATGTTTTTTAGGCAGTATGAAAACAGTACCGGTCCAAAACAGTACCGGTACTGTTTTATTGGTACTGTTTTCAACACAGTACCGGTACTGTTTTATCGGTACTGTTTTCAAAACAGCACCATGAATTATAAGCGGATGACAAGTTTTAAGGGTAAGAGAAATCTATTGGACCGATTAACGTTTTGAGCTATCTTCAAAACAGTACTGGTACTGTTTCAAAAAATATGATGATGTTGGCTCGTATGGTTGGTTTGTGTTATCTATCGATTGATATTTTTTACGTAATATGAAAACAGTACCGGTCCAAAACAGTACCGGTACTGTTTTATCGGTACTGTTTTCAACACAGTACCGGTACTGTTTTATCGGTACTATTTTCAAAACAGCACCATGAATTATAAGCGGATGATGAGTTTTAAGGGCAAGAGAAATGCATGGGGCCGATTGACTTTTTGAGCTATCTTCAAAACAGTACCAGTACTGTTTCAAAAAATATGATGATGTTGGCTCGTATCGTTGGTTTTTGTTATGTATCGATTGATGTTTTTTAGGCAATATGAAAACAGTACCGGTCCAAAACAGTACCGGTACTGTTTTATCGGTACTGTTTTCAAAACAGTACCGGTATTGTTTTCAAAATAGCACCATGAATTATAAGCAGATGACGAGTTTTAAGGGCAAGAGAAATCCATGGGGTCGATTGGCGTTTTGAGCTATCTTCAAAACAGTACCGGTACTGTTTCAAAAAATATGATGATGTTGGCTCGTATCGTTGGTTTGTATTATGTATCGATTGATGTTTTTTAGGCAGTATGAAAACAGTACCGATTCAAAAGAGTACCGGTACTGTTTTATCGGTACTGTCTTCAAAACAGTACCGGTACTGTCTTCAAAATAGTACCATGAATTATAAGCAGATGATAAGTTTTGGGCAAGAGAAATCCATGGAGTTGATTAGTATTTTGAGATATCTTCAAAACAGTACCGATACTGTTTCAAAATAAAAAAATAAATATACTTAGGAATGATGATCGATTTAGGTTTTTCCCAAATAGTTTTGATTTTGTTTCCAAAAATCGGTTTTGATTGCTTTGTAAAGAAGATGGAAAGTCGCGGAATTATGTTTTTCCAAACAGATTTGATTTTGTTTTCAAAAATCAATTTTGCTTATTTTGTAAAGAAGATGGAAAGTCGCAAAATTAAGTTTTTCCCAAACAGTTTTGATTTTGTTTCCAAAAATCGGTTTTTCTTGCTTTGTAAAGAAGATCGAAAGTCACGGAAGTTATGAGTGAAGTGTACACTATTTTAGGATAAAACTGACAGTTTTGAAATGTGGTGAAAAACGCGTGATGTCTTTTTTTGTCTTTTTGTTGCAAGTGTGACTTATTTACAAATAAGTTTTTTGGGTATGACTTAAATCCTTATAAGTGCATAAATAGTGACCGGCCTCCAAAAACCCCTAATAATAACCACAATAATAGAGAAGAAGAATGTGTTAGGAAGAAACGCATATGCGACACCAAATGATTCAAGTATGGTATAATGGCTAATTACGTAAGGAGTTGAATTTCAGGGCCACCTCTCAAAAATCTTAGAAAAAATTTCAATGTAATAATAACATATGGTAAAAAAAAATTCAATTACTTATATATATATATATATATCCATGTACATACATCACATTCAATAATTAGTGGGATGGAACCAAAATGACAACGATAGCTCAAGCTTTTTTCAACATGGGTTACGGCCCACATGTTTTCCAACAAAATATCAATTAGAGTTCATATCAGTGCACAAATAAATAGAGCTAGGTTTTGTTTGGTACTTTTGAATTTTTAGTATTTGATGACTGAAGCTGAATTGTCGTATGATACATGCATGGACCATTAGCCCATAAAAATAATAATTATAATTAATCAATGCACAATTTTCTTTTATATCAAAAATATTGATTATCACCGTCACTATTAGAATTAAATGCGACTAACGCGTGGTGCAATGAATATTATTTTTTTAGTTAACTTATTATGTCACATTAATAAAATGACAATCCTTTTTTAATATATAAAATAAAAAATATTAAATACTCCATTTTGATTTTTTACAATATAAACAACTATTTATTATAAGAGGAAACGTGGCATCAAAAGATAAAGATAAAGTATGAAAACTATTTTTATACTTTATTTTCGGTGTCACTTTAATAAATCACGTTTTAATTTTAATAATCAAATCCTTATATTTTTTATCAAGCAATAATTCGATCATTCCATTAATTACTCGTTACACTACACACAACCATTAGATTGAGTATAAAAAAATAATTTTGAATTATTGTCTAACCAAAAGTATAGAAATTAGACTGTTATAATTGAAATATGAGATACTAAAATTACACCGAGAATAAACTATAATAGTGATTTTTATACTTTATCTCGCGAAATTATCTTTTACTCTCGGTTTATACCGCCTGCCTATCGTTTTCTTAATCTCACATTTTGAGAGAAAAAAATTACTAATCCTCTCTCTTCTTTTAATCATCAAATATAGAATTTAAAGGGTTTCTGAATGATAAATCTACACGTTTACTTAACAAACACAGCCCAAGTGTTGAAAAATTGGAGAATCGGAAAAATAAAATAATGAACATGTCATTTCACTTGGCCCAAACTCTAGTTGGAGTAAGTGAATTTACTTTCTTTCTTCGTGAGGTGACTCTAGTTTGAGGCATTGCATTCATAGACCTAGAGAATTCTATGGGTGGGACATTGGAAAAGTAACGCTAGAGGGAAGACCCCATTTTTCATTGTGGTATTGGATAATGGGGCCTCGGAGTAATTACTCCACATATTTGGCTTATTCAACACAATTAATAGAAATTAAATATATAAAGTAGTATGATCTATATTTATATAATATATTTAATTTTTATTGGTCCAATTTGATCCCGTTTCAATTATTCAACCACCATAAGCTTTGCTGTAATTATTCCGATGTGTCAAGTTTATTTTATTTTATTTGGATTTAGAAATTTTTTTAAGTTAATTTAATTATTCAGACAACGAGATTTGAAGATTAAAAAATATTTTTTATGCAATTATATATTATTTTATTTACATTTTTTTATAATAAATTACGTTTTTATATTACAATTTATAAAAAAATATTCATTTTATTGCTAAACTATTTACTTTTGTGAATTTTAAATTATTTTTCGGAAAATTGTATCCAAGTCATACTTGGTAATCTTTTAAAGTTATTAGTCACACTCATAAAAAAGTATTACTTTTAAGTCACATTAATGTGAAAAGTTTTGTATTTAAGTCATACTTTTGAGTGGGTCCCATGAGTTTGTTTTAAATATAATTTATAATATGACTTAAATGGCCTTTTTCTATAATTAACTGAGATGAAGTTGCCGAAAATTATGAAACTGAGAATCACGTTTTCCGTTTTTGTTTCATTCCTTATCAATTGCGTGAACATATAGTGAGATAAAAATCTGTTAAATGATTATATACGAAGGAATACACACGGATTACGTGAGTTTGTGTTGTGAGATTAACGTCGATCGAATGAATATATATAGATCTGGATTACGTATTTAAACACATGACTGCGGTACTGTTTTTTTTAGGATGCATGCTCGTTCAAAAACAGTACCGCGTTCAAAAACAGTACCGCATGACTCTATCATGCAAACATCATATGTAAACACAAAAATAGTTCACATATCAAACGAATAACCGATAGTACCGCATGTGTGACAGTACCACATGTCTGCGGTACTGTTTTTTTTAGGATGCATGCTCGTTCAAAAAAGTACCGCATGACTCTATCATGCAAACATCACATGTAAACACAAAAATAGTTCACATATCAAACGAATAACTGACAGTACCGCATGTGTGACAGTACCACATGTTTGCGGTACTGTTTTTTTTAGGATGCATGCTCGTTCAAAAACAGTACCGCATGACTATATCATGCAAACATCACATGTAAACACAAAAATAGTTCACATATCAAACGAATAACCGACAGTACCACATGTCTGCAGTACTGTTTTTTTTAGGATGCATGCTCGTTCAAAAACAGTACCGCACGACTCTATCATGTAAACATTACATGTAAACACAAAAATAGTTCACATATCAAACGAATGACCGACAGTACCGCATGTGTGACAGTACCACATGTTTGCGGTACTGTTTTTTTTAGGATGCATGCTCGTTCAAAAATAGTACCGCACGACTCTATCATGCAAACATTACATGTAAACACAAAAATAGTTCACATATCAAACGAATGACCGACAGTACCGCATGTGTGACAGTACCACATGTCTGCGGTATTGTTTTTTTTAAGATGCATGCTCGTTCAAAAACAGTACCGCACGACTCTATCATGCAAACATCACATGTAAACACAAAAATAGTTCACATATCAAACGAATGACCGACAGTACCGCATGTGTGACAGTACCACATGTCTGCGGTACTGTTTTTTTTTAGGATACATATTCGTTCAAAAACAGTACCGCATGACTATATCATGCAAACATCACATGTAAACACAAAAATAGTTTACATATCAAACGAATAACCGACAGTACCGCATGTGTGACAGTACCACATGTCTGCGGTACTGTTTTTAGGATGCATGTTCGTTCAAAAACAGTACCGCATGACTCTATCATGCAAACATCACATGTAAACACAAAAATAGTTCACATATCAAACGAATGACCGACAGTACCGCATGTGTGACAGTACCACATGTCTGCGGTACTGTTTTTTTTAGGATGCATGCTCGTTCAAAAACAGTACCGCATGACTATATCATGCAAAGAATTGTGCTATTTTAATGAGGTACTGTTTTATTATGCGGTACTGTTTTATTATGTGGTACTGTTTTATTGTGTGGTACTGTTTTATTATGTGGTACTGTTTTTTATGCGGTACTGTTTTTATGGGATAATGTTTTATTATGTGGTATTATTTTTTATGCGGTATTATTTTTTTATGTGGTACTGTTTTCCTAAATAGTTTTGATTTTGTTTCCAAAAATCAATTTTGCTTATTTTGTAAAGAAGATGGAAAGTCGCGGAATTAGGTTTTTCTCAAATAATTTTGATTTTGTTTTCAAAAATCAGTTTTACTTGCTTTATAAAGAAGATGGAAAGTCACGGAAGTTATGAGTAAAGTGTGCACTATTTTCGGATAAAACTGGCAGTTTTAAAATATAGTGAAAAATGCGTGATATCTTTTTTGGTCTTTTTGTTGCAAGTGTGACTTATTCACAAATAAGATTTTTAGGTATGACTTAAATCTTTATAAGTCCATAAATAGTGACCGACCTCCAAAAACCCCATTATTTTTCATCTAAAAGTCCTAAATTCCTCTATTCCTAACCCGTCGCGTCTGACCCATTAGCAAGGCATGGGTACCGCCATGTACTTTTGGGACCAGTGGCCCACTGAATTAATTAATTAATCTTACATTTTCACGTCAACATCGTACTTGGATAAGATGAATGGATTTTGGACCCATAGATGATGTCGATATGAGATTAACACCCAATATTACTTGCTATCATTTTCAATTTTTTTTTTTTTTTACTTTTGTTTTTATGTGGGTTATTTTCAAAAACAAAAATAATAAAAATTTGGTTATTTCTAGTAATTTTGATTTATAGTTCTCGTAAACACTAATGTGTTTATAGTAACAAAAATTAAGATAAAATAAAATAATATGAGATGCGTTGTGAAATTTTAATTTGTGCAGTAAAATAAAAAATAAATAATTTTTAAAATATTTTAATATTTTTTATTATTTTTAAAAATTTTTTATTACTTTAAATAGAACCTAAATCTGAATCAATAAATTCCAATCTCTCTCTAATAATTTTAATTGTACGAGAAATGGTAATCTTCTAATAAATATAGAGATGCTAACGTTAGTTGCAAATACCGGACATCCACAATTATACATACATACATATATATATATATATATATATAAATGCTACCTGAATACAACTCGCACACACTTCTATTTTAGTTACTTAATAATGAATAGTTTACGGGTATCTTGACACAGTTTAAAATTACCATTGAAGCAACTTTGCATGCACAGAGATTCGACACAACCTTTCACCTTAAATTGGAATAAAGTAAGAATTAGGTTAGCATAGTTTCCGTTCGTTTTTCAATGCCATGTGGGACAACTTTGGTGGGCCCCCTCAGATGAGGAATTATTTTTTGTATGAAGGAAAATTAAACGCGTCGTATTAATGTGAGTCAGCATTATTTTATGCTGTGACGGATTTAGAATTTTGTTATAATAGAGTCAAATCGATAAATAAAGGTAGTATACTTAACTTATAAGTAAGCTGTTTTGAGAGGTATATTTTACAGGGATAAGAAGGCAAAAATACCTCAAAATTTATACTATTTTCTAAAAAAATTTTGTTTCCAATGGAGGTAAAACTTGTAAATTACTCGAGGTATATGAGCAATTTGTTTAGAAAGATATATTTTATAAAGGTAAAAATATAAAAATATCTCAAAAATTATACTGTTTTTAAAAAAAAAATTGCTTCTAGTGGGACAAAACTTGTAAATTGTTTAAAGTATAAGGATAATTTATTTTGAAAGATATATTTTATAGGAGCAAAAGTACAAAAATATCTCAAAAATTATACTATTTTTTATAAAAATTTTACTTCCAGTGAGATCAATGGACCCCTTATCCCTATTTGCATCTTGCCCATGATTTTATGCATTAATTTAATATTATCTATATAGATTTGGTTAATCGAATAATTTCTCTAATTATGCAAGCCTATTCCCTTTATGTTGAGATTCCTTTAGTAGGTGAAAAAAATTATTAAGAACTATTATTGTATTTGTTTATCGAATGATTTGAATTATTTTGATAAAATTTAGAATTTGCACAACACGATGCATAATATTGAAAAATTTTAAAAATTTTTAAATTTTTTAAAAAATTATTTTTATTTTTTATTTTACTGTATGAATTATGAACTCATAACTCTATCAAATTATTTCTCTTTATCTTTTTATTTTCTCACTTCAAACACCGTTTCAATATATATATATATATATCGTATTAATGACTCGTAGTATTCCTCTTGACTTGCCGTTGGATAAGAAAATTAATGAACATTGTGATGCAATTACCTAGCCACGTAGGCGTCCTTTCACGTCTTGATTGCACCAGTGAGAGAGTGGATTGATAGGTTTGATTTTGATTAGCAGCATAAATTAAGGACCACTTTAATTTGGAGAATTTAGACCCCATTAATTGAGAAAAAAAAAAAAAAAAAACTAGCGAGGCAAAGCAAGCCATATGTCCCTTCGATGGGCCCGCTGAAAATGCCGTATGACAATGGCTGCATTGAGCGCATAAAAAAATGAGAAAAAAGCGATTTGAAAAAAGTTTTTATATTTGGTGCTTATCATTCAAATTGTATTTTTTAGAGATGAATAGTAAATTTTATTTTGACGGATCAGATTTCTGTTTGGACGAATTCAAAATTTTAAGCAATCATAACTTCTTTACACTACAATCTGTCCAAACGAATTATAGAAACTGTTTGGACGACCGTTTGGACGAAAGTTACCTGCGCGATTCCGTCGAAATGGTTTTTACAATCCTTTGGAATTGTTTTAAAAATGTCACAACAAATATTCAAAATAAGTGTCATTTGGTAGTTTGGGAGTCCATGGTGAAAATAGCGAAAAAAATTTTATTATTTGATTAACCAAATTCTAATTATC
Source organism: Vitellaria paradoxa (assembly GCA_019916065.1). Classification (NCBI taxonomy): domain Eukaryota; kingdom Viridiplantae; phylum Streptophyta; class Magnoliopsida; order Ericales; family Sapotaceae; genus Vitellaria; species Vitellaria paradoxa. The sequence goes on along the minus strand of CM034241.1, from coordinate 42,419,392 downwards.
AGATTTTTTTGGAAAGATATTGAACATTTTTTGAATTTTAAGAAGACGAGAATATATAAAATTTTATAGAGATTTTCAAAAATTTTCATAGATTTTTTGTGCATCAAACGCAGCCAATTTCAACGTTTTGCGACAATTCATAAATCAATAGCGGCAAATTTGTTCGGCCCTTTTTTGATCTCATTCAATGATTCTGTTTAGGGGTTTACAAAATTTTAAAAATTTTTACATATCGTTATAAAATTAAAAATTTTTATTTATTATATAAATTACGAGATTATAAATTTTACAAATTAATATTAATTTTTATAACTCCTAACATTATATATATATATATATAACGCGTATATTTGTGAAAGTGTATGATTGTGTTTTTATGATTATAACACTATTTGGAATGATAAAAATTCTGAAAAACTTTAAAAAATATTAAAAATTATTTATTTTTTATCTCACTGCAGGAATTACAAATCACAACTTATCTCACTTTTCATTACTTTAAATTGTGCTTATATGAAATGGCCATCCAACATAAGTTAATCTTTGTATACAAGTTCAACCAATCTGTTGCTTCCATGTAGACTTGCTCAAGGATGGCTGTTTTTCTTTTGCTTTCACTAAGGCTGTGTTTGGTAACGGTAGTTGGTAGTTAGAGGTACCAGTTATTAACTTTTTGTTTTTTTTAAAAATGATTAAAATTATCTTTTTACATTTTATACTTATTTTAAATATTAAAGGATAAAAATATTAAAAATATCAAATTAACCAAAAATTAAAAAATTAGTTACTAAAAAGTTAACTTTTTTCTTTTTTCAAAAATAAAAAGTTAACTTTTTTTCTTTTTCAAAAATAAAAAGTTAACTTTTTACTAAATAGTTAGTAAAAGTTAGTATTTTTACTTCACAAACCAAGCCTAAATTAAAGTAGGGAGCTTGGTTGGTAGAATTATGTCACCACTATTGTTTCTGTTGTTGGTTTGTGTTCACGCCTCGTGTTTTTCGGTTTTTTTTTTTTTTTTTTTTTTTCAGAGTCACCCCTTGCTTTTCAACTCTTTTTTTTTTCTCTATATTATTCTCGTATTTTCTATTATTTTATCCTATATTTATTCATCAACCCCCCCCCCCCCCCCCAAATAATAACTTTAAAGATTAAACCTTTTTTTTCTATATACGAGGGAGAATTGACATGTGTGTTCATAAATTTTGTGCTCGTGTTCACCTGCTTTCCGAGTTTATTTTTTATTTGAGAAAATCAAATGCGTTTTTATTAATTAATTACCACTTCTTTTCTATTTCTGTAACAAATAAATTCTCTATAATTCTAACCTAATATTAGCCGTTCAAATTTTGACATTCCCATTTTTCTCCTTATAATTTAAATCACGATAACTTTACTTCGATTAATGATACGTATATATTCTGTTATCGGAATAACAATTATTTCTTTAATTTTTTATTTTTAAAATTTTTATTTCGTACCAAACAATTATTTTAATTGTAAAATTTTGACCATTCAATTTGTTTTACAATATATAATGTATATTTAGAGTGATAAAAAGTGAGAAAAAATGAGATAAAGTGAGAAAAGTTATGAATTCGTAATACGTATAGTGAAATAAAAAAGTTAATATGATAGAAATTTTTTTAAATTTTTTTTTATTTTTTTAAAATGCCAAACGGTGCCATAGCTTATATGTATAGAAATTTACACAATTCAATCAATTATTATGACTGGTGGAGCAGTCACCACAGCATTATTCCAGTGCACACAAAAATGTCCCCAAGCCCCCACCTCAGTCCCTCCATATAACCCCCCTACTTTGCAACAGGACAAGACTCTCTTCCATGCTTCTCATCCACCATGGAAAGGAAAAAGAGAATAGGAAATAGGAAAAGCATCCCAAAGCAATGGAAGGCCAATGTTGGTCTTGTCTTTGTCCATCACGCATTCGTTTGGCCACTACATTATTCAAGTACATTAATTTTGAATATGTTTGGAGCGGTAAAAAATAATAAAAAAATATAATTTAAAAAATATTTTTGATATTTGACGCGTAGTCATTAAATCATATTTTTCAGAGATAAATAGTAAAATTTTTTTATTTTTGTGTTAGTTTTTTGGGGAGAGAGAGAAGCCGTTCCAACAATTTTTTTGTTCAGTCAAAACTGTTATGCGTCAAAATCTATTAAACGTGGTTAAAAAATTTTTGAGATTTATAGAAAAATTATTAGGGTTTATAAAAAAAATTATTAGGGCTTGTAAAAATTTATTAGGATATGTAGATATATATAAATTTATAAAAATTTTACAAAATATGAAAAGTACAAAATGTGTTAGAGAATTTAAAAAGTTTTCAATGTTTTTCACTCTTTTTTGGAGAACCAAACAGGCCCTTAGTCGGCAACAACAATGCCCACTCGTTAGTTTTTTTTTTTAACCTTATTGTAATTTATAATTTAATTAATCACTATAAAGAGTATTAAAGCATAATGATATCATTACCGTTACTATCATTTCTCATATAGTTTGATTGTGCGTTGGAAGTGCTAAATTTAAATAAAAGTTTTTAACTTGTTTTTTTTTAATTTTTAAATTTTTTTTACATCAAAATTTTACAACCTTTTTTAATTTTTACTATTTCTAAGTTTTTTTTTTCTTTTTCTTAACACTTTTTAAAAAGTATACTAAACATCAAACAATTTAAAATTTATCTACTTCTTACTTTATTTTATTACTAAAATTTACACACAAAATAAGCACATTAAGCAACAAGTTGGTTTGTGGGGGATTATGCGTAAGATGGCAATTAATAAGTACCACATGAAGGATTTGGGACTGTGTTCAATGATAGTAATTTGGAACAATCGTTAAATTAAAATTTAACGATTTAAACATATTTATATTTTTTTAAAATAAAAATATATAAATATATTTAAATTATTAAATTTAAAATTTAAAATATATTTAAACCGTTAAATTTAAAAATTAATCACTTGGGGGTGACACCATTGTCGATGTCAAACCTTTTTCCCATTAATAGCCCTAGCAGAGGTCCTCGCAAAAGTTAGAAAGACAATGGCTACTTTGGGATGCACATGACAAATTGGGTCCCATTTATGGGCCTCAAATTTCCTCAATTGAATGGACCATCACCCAACCCTTTTTTGGCAATGGAGGGTACCCAGTGATCAAGATATTGACCTTTTCCTAAATGAGAAAAGGTCATATTCAAATCAACGGCTTGGATGATTTTCCCCGCCGTTTGATTAGCAGCTCACCCGCCTATTTAAAACTAGCTAAACAAATCCGAACCACTTGATTGGTTGGGTGGGGACCGCGGGTCACACTATTGGGTGAAAAAAGAGGGTTCCAGCGCCTGCAGTGGGAAAATTCACTGCAGGAGCTTTAGTAGATAAATCAACGGCCAAGATGTAATAATATTAAAATAAGATGTATCTTTTCATATTTTTCATTAATTATATTCTAATCAAATTTTGTCTGACTTTTATTTTTATTTTGAATTTAATTTTATTACAATAAATTAAGACCATTAGATTTAATACTATCACATCTTGGCTGTTGATTTAACCACTACAGTTCCTGCAGTGAATTTTCTCACGGCAGTCCCCTGGAATCTGAAAAAAGGCTAGCTAAAAATTAAAAAAAAAATGCAACCTTTTGCCAATAAAGGAAGTAGCTAGCAAACGGAAATTAAAACCTTGCGGTGTAAATGGGCAAGGGCATCGCTTACAAGTTAATTTTTTTAAGTAACTATTTAGTAATTTTTGACAAAAGTTAATATATAAAATTTTTTATGTATTTATTAAAACAAATAAAAAATTTTAATAATTTTTAGTAACTTTTAAGTATTTAATAAAATAAATAAATTTTTTTAGTAATTTATGATAAATATTTAAGTATTTGGTAACTCAACAAGAGTTAGTGCTTCGACGAGTTACCAATTCAGCAAAATTGAAAATTTTTAGTATTTTACTAAACACTGAGGGCATCAAAAGTTAATTTTTATTTTTACTTTTTTGTTTTTTTTTTTTCTCTCTCTTTCCAAACGGGGCCCAAGTTAGAGGTTTTGATTCTCAGCTGGTCAATTTTGGCCGCCTCTTTCCGCATTTGAAAGATCAACTTTATGAATCATATACTCCAATAACTCAAGACAGAATAAAGCATAATTCTATCGAAGTACATGTGAGAATCTATTACTTTCATTATCCTTATCCATGCATTACAGTAATTTATTATTATTTTTTAAAGAAAAAATAAATAACTATTATAAATTGTGAAAAAAAAAAAAGTAAAGAACTCGCAAAACTTTACCTCACTTGAAAGGAAAACACACAGAAGGAATGACAAATAATAAGTTTATATTAAACTAAAAAAATATGAATCATAAGAAGAACCAAGAAATTATAAAATTCTTTCTCCAAATTTTTTACTGTAAGTCTTTTACTGTAAGGTTCTTTACTAACCTAAATATAACTAGCTATTTTATAAAAAAATTACTATAGCATATTCATTATTCAGTGAATAATATTATGTTTTGATTGATAGCTAGTGAGACTAAAATTAAATTTTTAATGATAATTTTATAAATTTGGCAACAAGAAATTTATTAATAGTTTTATAGTTTATTAAATATATATATATATATATATATATTTAATGCAATTTTGTTATTTTATGTTATAATTTGTTTAAATAAAATTTATTAAATAAATATGGGTAAATTTGATTTTTAGATTTATATGTGTATATATATATATATATAAGGTATTTTGGGAGTATGGAGAATAGTTTTTAACGTTTTTTGATTTTTGTTTTTAACTTTTTTTGAACTAAAAAACTAACTTATTTACCCCCAAAAAGTTAAGCAACTAAACACACTAAAAGTAAAACGCCAAAAAAAAAAAAAAAAAAGTTTAGAAGCAGGTAAAAACTTAAAACGGGGCCTTATATATTTATAAGCTTATCATTTTTTCAACCATCTAGTACAATTTTTTTTTAGTATAATTATACTTTACTCTCTTGGAATTTATCCAAAAATATATGAATCCTTTCTAATTCAAAAGTCAATACATAACCCTTATATTTTGGATTAAAGTGCAAAATAGGTTGTATCTATTAAATTTAACTAAATTTACGCCCATAAATCAAAATTAGATGATGGAAAATTTTTTTCACAAAAATAGATACATAAAAAAATGTTTTTACTCATTTTTCTATTAAAATGAATATCACTCTATTTTTTAAAAAGAGTTAATTTTATTATTTTTAAATAATATTTTCTGGACGACTGCATATGAATTTATATGGCCAGTGTAACGTATGTCTAACTAAAATTTATTTTCTATGAATTTTGTAGTTTAATCCAAATTACAAAGGACCAATATGTTAACGTTGTAACTAGAGAGGAGTCAAGTATTTTTTTTTTAATCTAAATCATAAGGCGCTAAAGTGTAATCACTTTCAAGTTATTATTTTATTTTCTCCTAGAAGAATAGCTTCCAATTTGTTGTTGGAAATTTCTAAGTAGAGTTTCATTCATCCCAATTGGCTTGCGAAGCCCAAAAAGGATATGTATTGGGCTAAAGCTATCCAGGCCTACATTCAAGGGAAATTTCCATGAACCAACGACACACCAAATGTCGGCTGTCACGTGCTTTGGAGACTCAATTTTTTTTTCTTTTCACACCGAAAATATCCTTTCTTCAAGTGGATTTTTTGTATATAAATTGAGTTTCTTCAAACCATGGCTAGTGATAATTGCATTTTGATTACCTTTGACTTCCCCTTTCCTCATATTCTCTTATCAGCAGTCAAGGGTGGGTAGGAAAAAAGGATTGCAAATGGATGACGATCAAGATGAACTCTCTGAGATCACTCTGAGGCCGTTCGATCCGTGTGATGTGGACGATTTCATGGCATGGGCTACTGATGATAGAGTGAGTAAGTTCTGCACTTGGGAAACTTACACTCGCAGAGAGCAGGCCGAGGACTTCATAAAAAACAAAGCAATTCCTCATCCATGGCTGAGAGCAATATGCCTCGACAACAAGGCAATCGGGTCCATTTCAGTGACTCCAGAAGCTGGTTCTGGGATGAGCAGGGGCAGAGCTGAAATTGGGTATGCTCTGGCCTCTAAGTACTGGGGCAAAGGAATTGTCACGAGGGCAGTCAAAATGGTGGTTTCCAGTATCTTCGAGGAGTGGCCTCACTTGGAGAGACTTCAAGCTCTGGTTGAGGTTGGCAACTTGGGCTCCCAAAGGGTGCTTGAGAAGGCTGGATTTCACAAGGAGGGTGTCCTTAGAAAGTATGTTACTATTAAAGGGCGGTCTTGGGATTTGGTGATGTTCAGTCTTCTATCAACAGATCTTAATTAGTTCTTCGTCAATAATACTTCTCTTATGGGATTAAGTCTATCTATATATTGGCTTTCGTTTCAAATCTCTGCAGTGTGGTCTCTTTGTAATGGCACAAGTGTTGACTCTCATAATACAAATTTGAATTTTTTTTTTTTAGAACTAATAATACATTGCATTGTAACCCAATTATCAATATTTCAATTTAATGCCTAACTAATTTTTCAAGACGAGAGAAAATCATATCAAATAGAGGGGAAAAATTTATAACTCTGCCCACGAACAATAACTTACAAATTGAGTATAAAAAATTTCCCCCCTACGCTTACAAGAGTAAAACTACGACTTCCTATTGTATGGTTGAATTGAGGAAGAAAAAAGATTTTTTTTATTTTTTATTTTTTTAAACTGACTATTAGTTACCTACTAAAAAATTAATTCTTTTTTTTTTTTTTGTGTTTGAGAAGAAACAATAAAAATTAGTAATTAGTTTTTTAACTTATTTATTTGATATTTTTATTCTTTAAAATTTAAAAAAAAATTTAAATGTAAGAAAATAAATTTGATCATTTTAATGAAAAAATAAAAAAATTAGGCAATTTTTAGTGACATTGCGAGATTTGCCATTGGTCAAATGTATACAAATTTATCCCTAAGCACAGAGACAGAGAGAGAGAGAGAAAGAGAGAGAGAGTTCAAACCCATAATCCAGGTCACAATAGAAGAATACTACCTTGTTTCAAATTAGCACAAGAGTAACAAAGGAAAATGCAGAGACATCAAAGCATGGGATCAGTAGATAACAGACTGAAAATGACAATGTCCCGATTCTCACCTTTGTTGTAAGGGTACTTCCGCAGGAGACCTTCCCTTAGGAACCTGTTGGGCAAAATAATACTAAGATGTACTTGTGCCGAACAAGTGATTAATGGCACGAGAGTTCCACGTGAGTGTTATACGTGAACACATGTCTCAAAATTAGTGTTCCAAAGAATACCCTGAACCTCAGTACCAACGAACAGTGTGTTGCTACGTGGCTATAGCCGAGGATCCCGATAGCTAGTTTGCTCGGCCCATCCATTGGCGGCTAGTAAATGTTGAACCTGGGACCCACAGCCTTTAAAGAGGGCTCATGACCATAAATGCACCATAGTTAAGACTGAACTGGGTATTTGTCTCTAGGAAGTAACTAAATCAGTCCATCTCGTCACGAGTAGTTGGCTGATGTGACAGGAAGACAGTCTGACCCTGAAATTCTGGTTGTAATGCCGTGTTAAGTCACCAGAAGCATTAAATGAGAGGCATGGTATATTAAATGAGGGGTTTGAGACATTAAATGAAGAGGGAGAGCATTTAAAGCAAGGATGGAAGAGAGGGACACGGCAGTGTGCGTAACGTCAAGTCGCAGGTATGCTTTAATCATTACTCGGACTACTATAAATAGGATATTCTACTGAACCACAAAGGTAAGCTGACTATTGCCAACTTAAGCTTTTACTCACTTGTTCCCTGAAAAATTTCCTTCTTTGAGCGACTTGCTGACTTAAGCATCGGAGGGTTTTCCGGCCAGAGACATTCACTCCGGCTGTCACCTTTCTTTCTGTCTTTGTTCGGCAGGTCGGCGATTGCATTTCCGGTTGGCGTGGTCAGCAGTTCCGGCGGTGATTTTTGCTGCCGAACATTTGGCGCCCACCGTGGGGCTCGTTGTTTAGCCCAGTATTGTTATTCACTAGCTTTTTTCTTGTTTCTTTGTCAAGTCTCTAGTACTTGTCCACATAATGACTTCGGGAGGAAACACTACTCCACCACCATCTACACAGGCAGGGGACGGTTCCATTCCTGCCAAAACTAAAGGGAGTGCGCTGATTATCCGGACTCCAGGTCTGGAGCATGCCAGGAGAAGAAAAATGGAGGACCCTGAGGTACTGAAACGGAGAGAGGAATTGATGGCTAAGGCTAGTGAGAAGCAGGCAGAACTGGTAGAATTGCAGCATACAGTTTAGCCAGAGAACTACGTATCACGTATGCAAAAAACGCAACAATTTTTTTGCGATTATCTGCATATCTATACCAATCTGCCATCGTCTCTAGGAACTTATTCATCTGTGCATTAGTATGAGCTTGACCCGAGTAAAGCATTGCAGTGCAAGGCAGTGGCTTGGGATCCTTATCACCCTTAACAAGCTTGAGTTGCCTAAATTGATGAATGCATTTTTGTAAGCTAGCTGTAACTGAAAGTAAAGTACCAATACCTTTCTTACTCACAATTTCACCACCAGTTGCAGTGTAACGAAGAGTTGGGTGGATCACCTGGAGAGAAATTACATGGTCCAAGAATTGAATTCCTCTGCTAATGTGCTCTATCTCCACCTTTGAATTATCCAACTTCAACCCATATTTGACTACACAAAACTCAATTATTTCCTTCCGAATTCTCACAGCCTCTTCTCTAGGTCCTCGAATCCCGATCAAGAAATGACCCCCATAACGAATGTAATCCATCTTCCTTGTTCTGCCCTTCCCACTTGATGGTACAAACTCTGGCCAAGAAGGGTTGTGACAACCATCATCAATTGAACCCTTCCATATGGAATCAAGCTTGGATGACCTAAAAAACTCAACAAGTTTCTCTTCCATCATATTATCCAATTCATTAAGACATATATTAGCAAGCAAAGGACTAAGAATTCCGCAACATCCATAATTAGGTACCTTGGCAGCTTCCTCAGGTGCAAAACTATAGAAAGTTCTCAACCAATAGGGGTCAGGTTTTGGCTCATTCTCACTGAGAATCTTTATCTTCTTCTTCTTCCTATTCTTGCCAAACTCTTCTTTGCATTGTGATCTAGTCCTTAGTGGTGATCTAAGTGCCAATTTGATCAAGCCGAGAACTTTCTTGTCCTTCACAGCCTCTTCAACAAAACCCATCAACAGATTTACATCAACATCTTCAAAAATCTCAGTGACGTCGCCTCTCAGGAACCACAGATACCCGGCGAAGTTACTCCGAATTGTTCGAATAACTGTGTGAGCGTTCCGGCCGGGCCGAAAGGCGTGCGATTTCGAAGAGAACCGAGGCTCGAAAATGGGTTCGAGAATCAGCAAGAGGACTTCCTGAACCACGCGGTCTTGAAAAGGCGCGGCGGAGGAGCAGAGAGCCGATTGGAGTTTGCGCTTGGAGACCAATTTGGTGGTTGGTTTGTCGTTGGGGCTGCGAATGAAGAGGTGGGTCTTGTCGTTCCAGAGGAACTGGCCTCGGACGACGGCGTTCCGGAGGGAGAAGAGGTCGTGGAGGACATGGGATTGGAGGGCGTTGCGGGAAGGATAGGAGCCGATCACGTGGGCGCAGGTGCGCTGGTAGGCTAAGACCCAGAGGTCGAGCTTGGAGAGGAAGCCGGTGAGGTTGGTGAAGGGCTTGTGGGTTTGGTGATCGGAGAAGGCCCGGACCCACAGGTCTGAGACGACTTGGATTGGGTCCTCTTTCAAAAGTGAATACGGGTCCTGTTGCTGTGGTTGTGGTTCTTGCCGGCAGTGGTGGTGGTGATGCGACCGGTGCGAGATAGAGCGAGTGGAGGTGGTGTGTCTCAGTTGTTTGATCGCTGTTCTCAGAGACATTTCTTCGTTTCATTGCCTTCGGAACTTAGACACGGGGGCTGGACCGGCTTGGCTGATCTGTCTTTATGCTGCTCTGTTTGCTGGAATGATGCGAAAGGTTGATTTTTTCTTTTTCCAGGATACATTTTTTTTCTTTTTTAAAAAATATGTATCTATTTATATTTAAAGTTATGCTTCCCCTTTTTCTCTTCTCTTTTGTTACAATTTTACGTGAAACATATTCTAATACTCTTCCTACTATTTTTTAATTTTACAAATTTTGAATTAAATAAACATTCCACACTCATTTATAGAGTTATTATTTTTCTTTTATCTCATACCAATAAATAATTATAACTATCCATAAAGTTACGAGATTATAGTATGTGATTTTAATTAATATTAAGGAGATGTTTGGTTTACTGCTCTTGAAACAAATCCAAACAATTTTTATTATGTGTAGAAAAATAAAAATATGTAAATTATTCTTATTTTATATTTTTAATATATATAATAACTAAGAAAAATATTTAATAATTTAAAGAGATTGGTCTATATTGACCCCAAAAAATATATATTAGTGATATTTTTTTGATTGACTATAGGAAACCTTTAATCTAATTTTTTATCCTATAATTTAACTCCAATAAAATGTTAATGCGGTAGTAGTTAAAAAAAAAAAAAAACACCATTAAAACATATATTTTTTTAACTAAAAAATTTTCAGCTGTGAATCAACTTTTCTAAAATTAAAATTTCTTTCTCAATTGTTGTACGTATTAAAATATTCATATAATTTCATTTGAAACTATAAAATAAAAATTATCTTTATGATTCTATTTTATATGCATTTCGGAGTACGTTTTGAGTCCCAAAATTTTTTTAAAAATTCAAAAAAAAACTCAAAAAATTTACAATTTCCCCCAATTTAAAAACAAATTTCAATCCCAAAATTTTTTTATATATCATTTTTATATTACTTCAACATTAATTTTTATTTTTTTTAATTTTTTCGAAACTTAAAACGTTCTTTAGGTCCGTTTAAAATTCTATAAAACTTTATAAATCAGGATAAATTTTAAAATTTTTACTCACACAATAAATTACAAGACCACAGTTTTTATAAATTTATTTTAATTTTTATAACTCGAAACACCCCAATTATAATTAAAATAGAATTATGAAGATAATTTATTGTTTTATATCGTCAATTCAATAAAAATTATTTATTAAGTAAAAATTTAATAAAAAATGTTGAGGTGCAAAAGTCAAATAAGGGATTGTTTAGTTGAAAAAAAGTTGAGAAAAAAATATAGTAAAAGTATAAAGATATAATATAGATGTGACATATGTTAAAATTTTATTAAAAAATATAAAAAATAATTAAAATTTAATAACTTTTATTATTTTTTAATTGACCAAACAGAACCTAAATAAATACAAATAAAAGAGTTAAAAAGACAGCCTCACCGAGAAAAATCGAAGGTGCCACTCTCCTGAATCCAACTCCGCCGCGTGTTGACTTCAAGCATAGAAGCGTCCAAAGTCTCGACAGTCTATAAACTCACGGCTCGCCCTCTCTCTCTCTCTCTCACTCATCAACCAGAAGGTCCAGAACCCACCCAATCCAATCAAAGCAGACGTCTTCGCCCACCTCTGAATTCTTGCAATTCCAACCATCTCTCTCTCGATTTCGTCAATTCTGAATCAAGGTCATTTCTCATAGCCCTCTCCGAGTATATATAAAGGGTTCTGAGGTTTCGGGATTCCGATCCTTGGCTCTGGGCTGGATCGACCATGTCGAAGTCGTTGCCCTACTCTAGGAAAGACATTCACTATGACAACGCCAAGTTCCGTCAGCGATCGTGCCTCAAGGTTTGGAACGACACCCGATCTCAGACTCTGTTTTTGTTTTGATCGGTGGTTGATTTGTGATAATTTTGCTGTCTTGTCTCACTTTTGGTTGTGATTGTCTTTTGTTGGTTGGCAATTTTGTGAACCTTTTTTAGATGATGGAATTAACATGGTGGAAAATGTTTGTTCTTGAACTCAAAATGAATGGCTGGAAGTTCTGGAATGATTCTTTGTTGCAGTTGGTGTATTGTCTGAGAACGATTCATTTCAGATAGACCAAGTGAAATTTCCCGACTGCTCAATATTTTTATCGTATCTTTTAGGCTACGTTTGGATCATGGATTTGTGGAGGGAAAGGAAAAGTGAAAGAAAATGATAGAAATGCAAAATAAAGTGAAAAAATCAAATTTATTTCATTTTTTTTATATAGAGTTAGAAAAATAACACTAAAAAAATAGATATTTATCAATAAAAAGTTTAACTTTTATGAGGTTAAATGCACGAAAATTGTACAAATTATAAATTTTATTTTTTTTTTCATTTTTCCCTAAAAATGAAGTGAAAAAATTAAATGTATTTCATTTTTTTGATTGAGTTAGAAAAATGAGACTAAAATAAATAAATATTTAAAAATTTTAACTTTTATTTCGTTAAATATACAAAAATTGTGCAAATTAGTAATTTTATTTTTGTTTTATTTTTCTTTTTCCTCCACAAATTCATGTTCCAAACATAGCTTAAAGGTGTCAGCTTACAGTAAAAGTCTTTGATTTTTCTGTTTCTGTTATAGAAGCCCTTATATAACCTTCCCTATAGCTGCACAGGTCTTTTATAGTGCTATTTGTCATGCAAAACTCTGTTTTTATTTATTTATTTATTTGCAGCATGTTTTTGACTGTATAGTTTTGCTAGCTTTTGTGCAATGGAAAGATGGAAATAAGGTCAAAGTTCTTTTTTTTTTTTGGGGGGGGGGGGGGTATATAGCAGCTAATGGACTTGTTGTAAGTATGTAGGAAGAAACAGCATGTTTTTGACTGTATAGTTTTGCTAGCTTTTGTGCAATGGAAAGATGGAAATAAGGTCAAAGTTCTTTTTTTTTTTTGGGGGGGGGGGGTATATAGCAGCTAATGGACTTGTTGTAAGTATGTAGGAAGAAAATTAAGAAATAAATGGTCCACCGCTTCCTACTTTCCCTATTTGTTCCTCTCGTGAAGGAGGCTCTCCTTGCATCTAGAACTCATAGATGCTATAACTGTTTTTCTGATACAACTAAATTGTGGGATTTTTGTTTAAATTCATTATTTTTATTAATTTTCTTTTCCTTTGCAGGTGATCACTCAGAGTTTACTCACCAGTAATATGAGGCGTGATTGTATGCAGTGTAGTACGGGGAAGTTTCTAGTTTTACTAATGATTTGTGGTTTGGCTTTTCTGATGTTAAGTCATAGAAGTCCGATCAATTCTGTAAGTAGGCTAGCAACTGATAAGGGAGAAGAAAAGGTCAACATGGATGGTAGCAACAGATTCGGTAGATTTTGGAGAAAACCGCCGAGGCTTCCTCCTCGATTGTCACCTGATGAAATACTCAGCAACGGTAATTCTATTCATGTGCCTGGGAAGCCAAATGTGGAATCTGAATGGAGAGATAGACAACAACGTGTTAAGAATGCATTTATCCATGCATGGTCTGGCTACAAAAAATATGCAATGGGTTATGACGAGCTTATGCCACTTAGCCAGAGGGGAATTGATGGTTTAGGAGGTCTAGGTGCTACCATCGTGGATGCGCTGGATACAGCCATGATAATGGGAATTGATGAAGTTGTTTCTGAAGCAGGTTCATGGATTGAAAAGCACCTTCCACAGAGGATTAGTCAGAAAGACCAAGTTAATTTATTTGAAACCACCATACGCATTTTGGGTGGCCTTCTGAGTGCTTATCATTTAAGTGGGAGAGAACAAGAGAAAAACCTAGTACACAAAGGACCTAAGCCAATTGTCTATCTAGAAAATGCTAGGAACTTGGCTGATCATTTGATGACTGCTTTTACTTTAAGCCCAACTGCTATTCCCTTTCTGCTGGAATTGAGTAAGGAGAAGGAAAACTCCACTGCTAGACATGCAGCCGATTCTGATTGATCTGACTCAGAATCTGACGAAAGTTACGATGCTCTTTACGAGGACCCCACTGATGGAGACGACGGGGACACCCATGAACAAGAGGAGGTGCGTTCTCGCTCACGACGTGATGTCACTCCTTCTAGAAAGAGCTCGCGCCACGCTAAATCCGTTGCGAAACGTGACGCGAAATCTGATGCCGACATGCCCACCAAAGCACATCACCAAAGGAGTTCCTCGAAAAAGGTGCTAGAGGCACACTCAGAAGAAGCGGATAGCTCGGACCAAGAAGAACTGACTTTGAAGCATAAGAAAGCGGGAAAGACAAAGGTGGAAGAGTGGGGGCAAGCAGAGGAATGGGGCGCTCAGGGCCAGAGCACACGCATGATGGCAAGGAAAGCCCTGGGGCGGATCTCTGCTTCCCCATTCATCGATGAAATAATTGATGCGAAGCCTCCGGAGAAATTTCAAACTCCGAGGCCTAATCTCTATGATGGGAGAACTGACCCCCTGGCCCACTACCGTCATTACATGCAGGCCATGACGTTATGGAGCAGTAACGACCACCTTATGTGCAAAGTATTCCCTTCCAGTTTGGGGGATACAGCGCTTCAGTGGTTCCATAAACTGCCCCCTGGCAGTATCCGGTGTTGGCAGCAACTGGCAGAGGAGTTCGTCACCCGGTTTCTGGCCAACACAAAACAGTCCAAAACCGCTGACGTTCTCCTCACGATAAAAAGGAAGTCCGGGGAATCGTTGAGAGATTATTCCTGCCGCTACCTGGAGCTCTACAACGAGGTGGGAGAATGTTCAGAGCAATTGGCCGTTACCTCGTTTAAACTGGGGTTGCGGAATGAGGATAGGCTGTGGCTCTCCTTGACCAAAAAGCCTGCGGCCAACATGTCAGATCTTATGTGCCGGATCGAAAAGTACGCCAAGGTGGAGGACGAGACACAGCCGGCCGAGCAAAAAGAAAGGAGATCCCAGGGCCAGAGAGGAGATAAAAGCCGGGGAGGAGGCCGCCGATTCGTAGACGAAGAGAAGTCCATTTTCGAAGCGGTCAATACGGTGTTCAAGATACCGATTTTCAAGATCCTCCCTCAAATAAGAAGTAAGCCGTATTTTCGATGGCCCGGAAAGTTGCCGGACTTCCCTGGAAAAGAGAATTTCAAGAATTATTGTGCCTATCATCAAGACAAGGGGCATCGCACCGGAGCCTGCCGATCGTTGCGGCATCATCTGGAAGAATTGGTGCGCAAAGGCCACCTTAAAGAGTTCGTAGACGAGGGCAGAACTAGAGAAGCGGCCCCGCAGGACAGAGAGCCAAGGAGGCAACGAGAAGAGACTGCCGGGGAAGAGGCTGTCGAGGAGGTTCAACCCCCACCAAGGGCCAGGGCACATAGAGATGTCCCAAGACCTGCAGCCATCCACGTGATCCACATGGAGCGGCGGCCCCAGAGTGTCATCAATCATGCCCCTAATCCACCAAGTAAAGAAATCTTGGACGTTGCGGGTCAGCCGAACAAGCGCCCAAGGAAAGCCGCCATGGAGGAAATCACCTTTCATGAAGATGAGCATTCTGGTGTTCAACTGCCGTATAATGATGCCCTGGTGATCACTCTGGGCATGTTCGATTTAGAAGTAAGAAGAATTCTGGTGGATGCAGGAAGCTCAACAGAAGTCATGTTCCTGAGCTTATTTAAGAAGCTCGGATTAACTGAAGAGGATCTGGAGCCGGCAGAATGCCCGCTCATAGGATTTAATTCTGCTCCTGTCTGGCCTCTGGGCAGAGTTGTCATTCTTGTCCGCGTGGGTCCGGTGGAGCAAGAGGTTGAGTTCACTGTTGTGGATTCTCCTTCTTCCTACAACGCTATAGTAGGAAGGTCATGGATTCATGCTTTGAAGGCGGTCCCCTCAACCTACCACCAGGTGCTAAAGTTCCCCGATTGCGGGGAAGTGATTTCTATTTTTGGGGATCAAAATACTTCCCAAAAGTGTTTCTCTGCAGCCCTAAAATCCAAGACTATCCTCGAACAAGTCCAATTGACGGAGCTACCCGAGGACGCCCCAAAGATAGATGATGTCGGTGGTGATCCACAGAGGAAAGCCATAGAGGGCTTGGAGAAATATCAAATTGGCCCGGCAGAGGATGATAAATTCTTCCTGATCGGCACCAACCTGAGCGCCGAGGAGAAACTGGAGCTAACGGAGATGCTCTTGAAAAATATTGGAACGTTCGCCTGGACTCCACATGAAATGCCAGGTATTTCCCCCGAAATCATGACTCATAAGTTGAATGTGAATCCGGGGGTAAAACCTGTGGTACAAAAAGCAAGGCGATCAGCTCTCCAACACGCGGAGGCGGTCATTGAGGAGGTCGGCCGACTGTTAGAGGCGGAGGCCATTCGGGAAGTCTCATATCCGGAGTGGTTGGCCAATACAGTCGTGGTTAAAAAGAAGAATGGGAAATGGAGAGTCTACGTAGACTACACAGACCTGAACAAGGCCTGCCCGAATGATCCATTCCCCCTGCCAAAGATCGACCAACTCGTTGACTCAACCGCTGGATGTTCCAGGATGTCATTCCTGGACGCTTATAGGGGATATCACCAGATCCCCATATTCGGCCCTGATGAGGAGAAAACTTCTTTCATAACCCCTCGAGGCATACACTGTTACAGAATTATGCCATTCGGACTGAAGAACGCTGGAGCCACCTATCAACGGCTAGTTACGAAAATATTCAAAGAAGACCTCGGACAGACAATGGAGGTCTACATTGATGATATGGTGGTGAAAAGTAAGGAGCCGAATACTCATCTCCAACATCTCCAGCATGTTTTTTCTACCATTGATCGGTATGGGTTAAAATTAAATGCTGCCAAGTGCGCCTTTAGAGTTGGCTCGGGTAAATTTTTGGGCCACTTGGTGAGCAGAAGGGGAATTGAGGCTGATCCCGATCAAATACGCGCCATCCAATCTGTTTCTCCTCCACGCACTAAAAAAGAGGTCCAGAAGCTCACAGGGATAATGGCGGTGCTCAATCAGTTTATCAGTAGGTCATCCGACAAGTGCCGACCATTCTTTAGACTGCTCAAAGGGGCCAACAAGATGCAATGGGATGCTGAGGCAGACGCGGCACTGGAAAAGCTGAAAGAATATTTGACAACTGTCCCGATATTATCAACACCGCAGCCGGGGGATATTTTACAACTATATCTGGCAGTCTCGGAACATGCAGTCCGTGCCGTCTTACTGAGAGAGGAACAAGGAAAGCAGCATCCTATCTACTATGTGAGCAAAACAATGCAAGGGGCGGAGACCAGATATCTTCCCCTAGAGAAGCTGACCTTGGCATTAATAATGGCATCTAGGAAGTTAGCCCATTACTTCCATGCACACACCATTTAGGTAGTCCAATTGGCCATGTTTTAAAGAGAGCTGATGCGTCTGGCCGGGTGGCAAAATGGGCAGTTTCCCTCGGTGCATTTGACATAAAGTTCATCCCAAGAACCGCAATAAAGGCTCAAGTCCTGGCCGATTTTGTAGCAGAATTTACCACACCAGCCTGTGGTCCAACAAAAGAAGTATGGCAAGTTGAAGTAGAGTCTGCCCCAGCCGAACATGATGAGGCCGAACAACCTTGGCAAATCGAGGTTGACGGATCTTCGACTAGAAAAAGAGGCGGTGCGGGCATAGTTCTGACTACACCAGAAGGGGTCTCGATAGAATACGCAATAAAGCTCGAGTTCGAGGTTACTAATAATGAGGCAGAGTATGAAGCTCTCCTGGCTGGGCTCGACATTGCTCGACGTTTGATGGCAAATGAAGTTGTAATAAGGACTGACTCTCAGTTGGTTGTTAACCAGCTGAAGGGTGAGTATATGGCTAGAAGTGAGAAGATGGCGGAGTATTTAGAAGTGGCAAAGAAGAAAATTGAAGGCTTTAATAAAGCTAGCGTGGAGCTCATTGGCAGGGATCATAATGCTCACGCTGACGCACTTGCAATGCTGGCTGCCTCTTCTCGAATAAGGCTAACTGATCAGGTTTTTATAGAAGTTCTAAAGAAGTCGAGCATTACGAAAGATGAGGAGGTAATGTGTGCTGACCTAGCCCCATCTTGGATGGATCCAATCATCGCGTATCTGAAAGACGGGGCACTTCCCGAGGATAAGACAGAAGCAAAGAAGCTAAGAATAAAAGCCGCCAGGTTTTGGCTCTCTCCTGACCATAAGTTATACAAAAAGTCATTCACAGGCCCCTATCTTCTTTGTGTTCATCCTGACAAAGTACAAGACTTTCTCTACGAGCTTCATGAAGGGGTCTGTGGAGCACATACTGGGGGCAGATCATTGGCGCACCGAGCAATCACTCAAGGGTATTGGTGGGCAAAGATGGGATATGACGCTCAGACCTATGTTCGGAGATGCAAGAAGTGCCAAAAGTTCGCTCCCATTCCTCACCAGCCAGCCCAAGAACTCAGTCCGCTTACCAGCCCTTGGCCGTTCGCTCAATGGGGACTCGACATTGTGGGACCTCTGCCTACTGCTTCGGGAAATAGAAAGTTTTTAGTGGTCAGCACCGACTACTTTACTAAGTGGGTGGAAGCAGAACCCCTAGCTCACATCAGAGATGCAGATACCATTCGATTTATTTGGAAGAACATCATTACCAGATATGGAATCCCTAGGACACTTATTTCCGACAATGGGACGCAATTTGACAGTGCCCCATTTAGGGAATATTGTTCTAGATATAGAATCAAGAATATTTACTCTACACCAGCTTACCCCCAGAGCAATGGTCAAGCCAAAGTCACGAACAAAGTCATTCTCAATGGGATCAAGAAAAGACTGGAAGCGGCAAAAAGGAAATGGGTGGATGAATTGCCATCAGTACTGTGGACGTACCGAACAACCCCTAGAAGATCAACCGGAGAATCTCCCTTCTCTCTGGCTTACGGAGTTGAAGCCGTCATACCGATGGAAGTTGGCCTCCCGAGCATCAGAACTCTATCATTTGACAGAGGGGAGAATGATAAAGCTATGGGAATAAGCCTGGATTTAATCGATGATAGAAGGGAACTGGCAACACTAAGGTTAGCCAACTACCAGCAAGAGACAAGGAAGAAATTTAATAAAGGGGTCAGACATAGAGAATTCAGCACTGGTGATTGGGTGTTGAGAAAATTGATGGGAAGCAGGAAAGATTAAACCGAAGGAAAGCTTGGAGCTAATTGGGAAGGACCATTCCTCGTCTCGGATGTGCTCGGCAATGGTGCTTACAAGTTAATTGACATGGAGGGAAAGCCAATCAAAAGACCGTGGAATATAGCCCATCTAAAGTTGTACTATCATTGATTTTTGCTGTACATTTGTTGATTAAAGACTCTGTACATTTGTTGATTAAAGACTTTGTACATTTATTGATTAAAGACTTTGTACATTTATTGAAAAGCGATTCTTTTGTAAGCAATTAAAAGTAATTTCAAAAGTTTGAGATCACTCCCTGCTTAGCAAAAAGACGCCACGTCTCTTTAAGTGGTGGCATGGAAAAGAGCCATGCTCGGCTTGCCGAGCATTGGTACGAAAGAATGCCACGTCTCCTTCGATGTTGGTACATTCCTGGTTTATTTACTGACCAGAAAATTCTCTTTAGACTGAGATTCGATTCCTCAGTTTTCTGAAAAGAATTATCAAAAGAAGCCACGCTCGGCTTGCCCAGCGTTGGTACAATCCTGGTTTATTCACTGACCAGGAAATTCTCTTTAGACTGAGATTCAATTCCTCAGTTTTCTAAAAAGAATTATCAAAAGAAGCCACGCTCGGCTTGCCCAGTGTTGGTACAATCCTGGTTTATTTACTGACCAGGAAATTCTCTTTAGACTGAGATTCAATTCCTCAGTTTTCTGAAAAGAATTGTCAAAAGAAAGCCATGCTCGGTTCGCCAACCATTGGTACAGAAAGAATCCACATCATTTCTGATGTTGGCCCAATCCTAGTTTATTCATTGACCAGACACGCTTTTTTAAGCCAAGATTCAATTCCTTGGTTTATTAATTGGAAAGAAAAGAAGCCACGCTCAGTTTTCTTAGCGTTGGTACAATAGAAGCAAAAGTTCTAACAACACAAAGAAACATTTCGAAGAAGCACGGCGCTGGTGTGCAAAAGTCCTCGTATCATAAAGATTCACTTCTCCGATACTCGGTATGAGATTAAAAAGTGAAGTTTTGTCAGAAGGTAGTTACCTCCGTTATTATATGAAAGCTGGAGGACAGCCGAACTTATTGAGGTATGTGAGATTTATTAAAGTAATGCCTCTTTAGCAAAAGCTTGAAGTCATTTGATGAAAAGCAAACTACTACATGAGCTTGTTACCCTTGAAAGACTTGATGTTTAAAGTATTTCTGTTAAGAGTTATGGTTGCTCGGCAAATCGGTACAAATCTATTCACGGTACATACTTCAATATAAAGCATAAAACATATAAACAGAAAGACAGACTCCCAATAGGAGACAATTCAAAAGCTTTTATTACATGTTTCAGAGTACAGTTACAATATATTTTACATAACTGTCAACCGAAGAGGCTATCCTAAACCTAAGATGGGGCATTAGCATTTGTTGTAAGGGTTTGTAGCTATCTCATGGGAAAAAATGTCAAGGTACTCCTCGGCTGCATTCCTTACAATTTCGTCAGCAAGCCAGTTAAAGCATTCCCAATCAATTCATCAGCAATTCTAAAGAGACAAAGACAGAGAAAAATAAAGCAGGATTAGAGAAAAACCAAAGTATCTTCATTCATTTAGAGCCAAAAGTTTTACATTGTTACATCTGAATTGAAGAAAAAAGTAAAACAAAAATACAAAAAGGCTCACTTCTCTCCTCCTTTAGTGGGATCACTCTCCACGATCAGATCAATCCGTTCAGGCGCCTGGGAGATGTCTTTCTGGGCGCTATCCACCTCAACCTCCCCCTTGTCAATTGTTTATTCGGCAGTCTGAATTGAGGCAGTTTGAGGTGGACGTTCAAAGCTGAACTGGGGGATTGGGCGCTCTGGATCAGGATAAGGGACCTCCTTGTATATGGGGTTGGTGTGATCGATGTTGTTCCTCTTCATTGCGGCCTCCCAACCCTCAAGGAAGAAGTCGTTGTGAGCATCCCTCATCTGATTCACGCAGTCGTTGATTTGGGCCTCCACTTCAGCCTTGGCCTTCTCCTCGGCTTCTCGGAAAGCGGCTTCTTTCTCTTCCAGGGCCCGAGTCTTCAGCGCAAGCTCTGCCCGCAGGTTGGCAAGCTCTTGCTTCGATTTTTCTTGCTCGGCCTTGGAAGCCTCCAACTCCTTGAGGAGTAATTCTTGTCCAGTCTTTGTTGAGGACAATTCAATCTCAGCCCTTGAGAGTTTGCCCTTGACCTCCAACAGCTCTTCGTCTTTACGAATTAGGATTTTGTCCATAGATTGCACACGAGCTATGCTTCCTGCAACTTGACCAAGGGCAGTGTTAAGTTGGTGCTCGATCTCCTTATTTTCATCTCGAAGCTGACTTCTCTCTTTTGCCAGAGCGTCATTGCTGGATTGAAGACTCTTGTTCTCCTTCTCCAAGGTCCTCACATTCGCTTTCAATTCCTTTATGTCCGACCTATCCTGCTCGGCTCTGGCTTCGGAGGCTTGGCTCCGAGCAATCAATTCTATCGTGTAAAGAGAAGTCTGTAGAAAGAACAGAAAGTCAGAAAAATCATAATAGCAAAAGGATGCACATAAAGGAATATCATTGTACTTACAGAGATGATGTTCTTCATCAGAGTCTTGTGGATGTCTTCCGTTCTATTCTTTCTTGTGTTATGAACATCCCGAGGAGGGAGGACACCTTTGAGATACTCCTCGGCATGGTTGAAGGCTGTATCTTGGACAGTGAAGGGTCGGCCTTGAGGGTGCTCGAGGCTGGGAATAAGGATTTGTGGAACGAATGGAGGGAAGTCTCGAACTGGATTGGCTGGGTACTCGATAGCAAGAGGCACAGGCCCAATCGGTTGAGAAGGCAACGACTCGGAAGTCTTGAGCGGCGCGTCCTTGGTGGGTGGCACGACCTTGAAGGGTGCTGTACCCCTTGCAGCATCCTCTTTTGGCAGTTTTGACTGCTCGGCAGCCTGAGCTGCTTCCGTGGATTGCGTCCTGGCCCTTTTTTGCTCAGGGCCAGTGGCTTTTTGTTTGAGCGCCTCTTGCTCCTTTCCCTTCTGTATCTTTACCTCCAGAATTTGGTCGGCAGTTGCAGGAGCAGGGGCCTTCCCCTCATCAAGCTTTATCTTGCCAGCGGCTTTCTGCTCGTCGACTTTTTTCTTCTTGGCTTCCTCGACCCTTTGTCCCTTGGCCTTCGCCATGGCAAGTTTCTTATAATCAACTTTGGGGGCCATGTCTATTCTCTCTTCTTCTACTGAATCAGAGAAGTACTCGAAAGCTGGGGATGGTTCAACTTCTTCTTCTTCTTCTTCTTCCTCTTCGTCCAAAAGAACGAGTCTCCGGCTTCCTGATTGCTCGGTTGGTTCGGGAATCGCTGCCTCCGAGACAGGAGCGTGCTCGGCAACCAACGGAATAGCAAACGGAGGAGGACGAGTCCACCCTGGATGCCTCAAGGCGTAGTAATTTTCTTTTTCTTCAGCGGAAGCCCGGAACCAGCACTGAAGATGCCTAATGGCCTCTGAGGTCGCGAAGCCTTGGGGAGGGGCGATGAACGTCTGGTGCGAAGGGATGAAATCAAACAGGATTGGAACTGCCCTCGCAAATGGGTAAAGATCTGGACCTCCAAGGAATTTGAATACCTCCTTGAGATGATCCTTGTCAGCGCGAAGACCAGTAGCCCAGATCTTCTTTGATTGGACGGCTGCACAGATATTAAATCAAACAGTTAGAATGCTTAAAAAAGAAAGTGAAATGCCGAAGAAGAATAAGAACTGGCAGCATTCGAAATCAACCAACCTGGGCCCAAAGAAACCCGAGGGACGATTGGATAACGATCTTCGCTTGGATCGTGTGTCCAGTGACCTGTGACGACGCACAGGTCACTTTCTGACTTAATCGTATCAGGCAGCATGTGGACCAAGGCCTTTTCTGGTCGGGATTTCAGGTACCACCTGTTCTCATCCTTCCTCACCTTCTGGATGGAGTAACAGTAAAGAAGATCCCACTCGGAAATGTGGAATCCGTATCGTCTATTTATCTCTATTACCCCATTAACTATCCTATAGAAGTTGTGGGTAAGATTCCTAGGGCCAAGATCTAAAATGCTCATCATAGAGCGAAGAAAAGGGTGTAGGGGGAACCTAAGGCCACCTTCAGTGATGGCCATTATGGGGAACTCCCCTGTTTCGCGTTCGCCTTGCTCGGCGAGCCTAATGTTTACGTTATGAGGAATTTGGTATTTCTCCTTGAAAACCCTAATTTTTTCCTCAGAGTTTAGCTCGTTTGCGAGCTTACCCATAATGGAAGATTTGAAATAAAGGGGGATTAACTCACCAGGAACGAAGAACGACGGGAAGGATGAAAACTCAGAGGGAAAAAAGCAAGGGAAATCTGATGGCTCGAATCGCGGAAAGGAAGTAAAAGAAGATGAACCAGGTATATATGTATATGTGTGTGTATCTGTGGGGGTAACTGAAGCGTTTCCAATGAAAAGGCAACGGGCGGCAAAAATGGCATTTATTACCGCCCCAATTTTTAAATTTCTGACGATTCACGTTTTAACACCCCGAATCTAGGGATCCGCGTAAGCGGCGCGGCAGATGAAAAGCTGAAAGGGCACTACGCGTGTCGTTATGAGGAGAGAGAAGAGTCCAATCAGCTTTGATGCGCGTCAGGGGGATACTAAACGACAAACTGTGTAGGGAGATTGAAGGATCAGTAAGGTAAGGTTATTCTGCTCTGCTACTCTGCTCGAAAAATATTTTTTTCCAACCAGAGTGGGGGCAAAATGTTGGGCAAAATAATACTAAGATGTACTTGTGCCGAACAAGTGATTAATGGCACGAGAGTTCCACGTGAGTGTTATACGTAAACACATGTCTCAAAGTTAGTGTTCCAAAGAATACCCTGAACCTCAGCACCAACGAACAGTGTGTTGCTACGTGGCTATAGCCGAGGATCCCGATAGCTAGTTTGCTCAGCCCATCCATTGGCGGCTAGTAAATGTTGAACCTGGGACCCACAGCCTTTAAAGAGGGCTCATGACCATAAATGCACCATAGTTAAGACTGAACTGGGTATTTGTCTCTGAGGAAGTAACTAAATTAGTCCATCTCGTCACGAGTAGTTGGCTGATGTGACAGGAAGACAGTCTGACCCTGAAATTCTGGTTGTAATGCCGTGTTAAGTCACCAGAAGCATTAAACGAGAGGCATGGTGTATTAAATGAGGGGTTTGAGTCATTAAATGAAGGGGGAGAGTATTTAAAGTAAGGATGGAAGAGAGGGACACGGCAGTGTGCGTAACGTCAAGTCGCAAGTATGCTTTAATCATTACTCGGACTACTATAAATAGGATATTCTACTGAACCACAGTGGTAAGCTGACTATTGCCAACTTAAGCTTTTACTCACTTGTTCCCTGAAAAATTTCCTTCTTTGAGCGACTTGCTGACTTAAGCATCGGAGGGTTTTCCGGCCAGAGACCTTCTCTCCGGCCGTCACCTTTCTTTCTGTCTTTGTTCGGCAGGTCGGCGATTGCATTTTCGGTTGGCGTGGTCAGCAGTTCCGGCGGTGATTTTTACTGCCGAACAGAACCTAACTTTCCCCAAGACCCTTTGGGAAGCCTTGTTCTCTGCCTCAACCAAAGCTTGAAGCCTCAGTGCCTCACCAAATGTGGGAATTCTTTGAGTCCCTCAACAATGGCCATCTTCAGAGCTCTGGCAACAATCCCTTTCCCCCAGTACTCCGCAGCAAGAGCATATGCAATTTGTGCCCTGGATCGATCGTCGTCGGATCTTGGCATGATCATGATGAAACCAATCGAACGGTCGTCAACGCATATTGATCTACAATAGGGGTGAGGGATGCGAAAGTCCTTGATGTAAGCCAGAGCTTCGTCTTTGGAAGTGAAAGTGTCCCACCGGGTGAATCGACTCACTCTGTCATCCCCAGCATAGATCATGAAATCATCAACGTCGGAGATATCGTGCGGCCGGATTGTGATCTTTGGAGAGTTGACTTCCGTTTCCGCCGCAAGGGCACCACCACCATTAAAGAGTTCCAAGATCAATTTTGGTTAGCTCATTCACTCACCTACCCTAAGATGACAACTAATTTAATGTTGGGTTTCAATTATTTAGACCATACGGGCCGATTGGATGCAGCTAAAGAAGGGGGGCAAAAATTTTGCCCGTGGGCCTCACATTGTTTGCTTGGTTTGGCAGCCGAAATACTTCCTTTCTCCCCCGGATTAGATTTTGCATGGTATTAAATTTAGCCCCCGCGGGGGGATAATTTTTAGCTAGCCGGGGATAATTTTTAGCTAGGTTTTGGGCTAGCTAAAAATTATCCCCCTTCAAGTGGATAAATTTTTGACGTTTTTAACCTTCGTTAATGGTATTGTTAACTTGATTAAAATAAATATAATGTTAATAAAAAAAATCATAGATAAGCCAACAAGTCAAAATAAACATAATTAAAAAAATTGGATAATAACCAACCATTCAAAAGTACATATTTAAAAAAAAAAATTTAAATAAATTTATAAAAAATTAAATTTTCAATGAAATAAATAATATAACTTCAAATTGTCCAAAAATAATTAAATAGAGTGGGTTTTGTAATTTAATATTTAATTTAATGGGTAACCAAGTTTGGGACATCACAAGGGCAAAAGAGTCATTTGACTCTTTTTATCATCATTCACCTTCTCTTATTTATAAAATATCCAAACCAAGTTAAAAGTTATCCCCCTTCATAAACATCACATCAATGTGGGCCAACCCTCTAAAAATAATATCCCCTCTTATCTTATACCCCCTCTAAAACTTATCCCTCTAAAATTTTAGCACCATCCAATCGGTCCCATAGCAATATTTTATTTGCGGCTAACTAATGACTTTGTAAGATATTTTTTTTTTGGGAGGGGGTTGTAAATCAGATTGTTCTCACCTCAATTAATCCCTGAACCCGACGAATAAACTTACCATCTAGTGTTCTGAGTAGACTCAAATTAATAAGTTCTGACCCAAGATTTTACTCATTGAATTAACTTTCAGGTTGACTTATAAGAAACTTTGTTTATTGAATTTTAATTAGAAATTAAAGATTCAATTAACCAAGACCATAGCATATTATTATATAATATTTGAAATTTAATATAATATTTCACGGGTCTATTTAGATTTATTTTATTATTTTGACTCAAAAAATTTGAGATTTAAAGTCTAATTAATTTTATTTTGATTATTGGCAATGCAAATTTTGATGAATTTAATAGAAAATATAAAAAATTAAAGTAATATTTCATCGTAACTACTCAAAAATAAATTTTAACTCAAAATTAATATTCAAGAGTCGTAAAGATATGGAAATAATAAAAAAAAATGTTTTCTTGTAAGTACTTGAGCCACGATTAAAAGGTTCAGACCCATCCTTCTCCATTCTTTCCCTCGCGGCATGACTATATGTGTTTAGTAATGCCACTTAGCCGCGGGAGGGTCACTTAAGCATGCAAGACCATTGTCGTGGGAGCACCATTTTGGCGGAATGGTTTATTTCTCAGACTTGAAACAAGATTCGAAAATTTCTCCAACAATCTAACAACTTGCGAAATCACCGAAGATTCAATAGATTGGAGGGTAAAATCAAGAAATTGTTAGGATTTACCCAATCAATCTAGCTAGAAAGAGAATTAAGCGGCGAATCCATTTACATTTGAGGCGTGCTAGGTTAGAGTTAAATATCTCCCTAACGGATTCAAAACCAGACTCCCATTTAAAAAAATTCTCTCCTCACCTATATAAACCCTCTTCTCCTAGAAGGTTTGACATCAAGCATCCACCATATTCTTCTACACACGCACACTCTCTCTCTCTTGTTCATTATCAATTTTCAGTATAATTTTCGAAAAGTTTGACCTCTCCAGGCTTACCTACCCCTCACAACATACTGCATTTTTTGCAAAGCAAAAAAAAATTGTTATTATAAATGATTAAAATTTAAAGTAAAAATATTATAATTACTATTCATGAAATCACATATAATTAATTTAAATAAAAAAAGTTTAAAACTGTACTTCAATAGTAACCATAAGAGGGTAAGTACTACATTTAAAATCATAGAGAAGTAAATAAAAAATTATTTCAATCATGAGAGAGTAAAATATAATTAGGAAAGTTTGCTTTAATTAAAGGTTGTCAAAATTACAGTATTGAATTTTTTTATGACATCATTCATCCACTAATATGTGTTTGTTATATGTACACTGTGGTCTCGTTTGGATTTTTATAAAATTTTATTAATTTTCATAAATTTTTACAAAATATAATTTTTTTACTCACTGTATAAATACCGAGACTACAACTTTTATAAATTTATATAAAAAAGAGGGAGATTGATATACCGTGATAATAACTTAGGACCGTTAAATTTTAATTCAATGCATTACCATTATTTTAATTAAAAAAAATATGAATATATCTAAATTATTGAATTTTAATGTCACGATCTTCGCCGCAAATCATGAAATTAACATCGAATTATTAGGTCAGCTACCCGAACCTAATTTATACTATGCAAGTCACGGAATCCAATTTATACAAACTCCAAACATCCCGTATGTATCGTTCCACTATGGCGGCCACTGATTCTCTATCCATTGCCTAGTCTCCAAGCCAAAAATTTGGACTTTTTGCCTTTCTTCCACCACGGTTCTAGGCTGTTTCTTGCAGGTATATATATAAATATATAAATATAAAAACCCAAACATTCTTCAACTCCATCAAGAAAAGTCCATAAACATTCAACCCTCACAAAACCCTTTTTCTTTTTGGTAATTACCCTCACAAACCCTTGTTCCAAACAAAGCACAAAATGGACGGCTTCGGCGAAAAAGAAGTGCCCGATGAGTTCTCCGACATCACTCTGCGCCTGCTGGATCTGTCCGATGTGGATGATTTCATGGTGTGGGGAACAGATGAACGAGTCAGCAGGTTCTGCTCGTGGGACACTTTCAAGTCCAAAGAGGACGCCATGAAATATATTGTTGATTGCGCGATCCCCCATCCCTGGTTCAGGGCCATCTGCGTCAACGACCGAGCAATTGGAACCATCTCTGTGACGCCGAACAAGGGCTGCGATAGCTTCAGGGGCGAGCTTGGGTACTTGTTGGGCTCAAAGTACTGGGGCAAAGGGATTGCCACCAAGGCAGTAAAAATGGTGGCTGCTTCGATATTTGTCGAGTGGCCGCACTTGGAGAGGCTCGAAGCTCTGGTGGATGTCGAGAATAAGGGCTCACAGAGGGTGCTCGAGAAGGTGGGGTTCCAGAGGGAAGGTGTTCTGAGGAAGTATTTCCTTCAGAAGGGTAAACTTAGAGACGCGGTGATGTTCAGCTTGCTCTCAACTGATCCCCAAGTGAACTACTACATCTGTAGCTAGTTTAGTTTGTCAATTTATAACTATATTTATAAATTTAGAGACAATGGTAAGGGCAGAGCTGAAATTGGGTATGCTGAGTACCAGGGCAAAGGAATTGTCACGAGGGCAGTCAAAAAGGTGGTTTCCATTATCTTCAAAGAGTGGCCTCATTTGGAGAGACTTCAAGCTCTGGTTGACGTTGACAACTTGGGCTCCCAAA
This sequence comes from Vitellaria paradoxa, assembly GCA_019916065.1. Taxonomy (NCBI): domain Eukaryota; kingdom Viridiplantae; phylum Streptophyta; class Magnoliopsida; order Ericales; family Sapotaceae; genus Vitellaria; species Vitellaria paradoxa. The sequence goes on along the minus strand of CM034241.1, from coordinate 42,390,640 downwards.
GGATGCTTGAGAAGGCTGGATTTCGCAAGGAGGTTGTCCTTAGAAAGTATGTTAATATTAAAGGGCGGTCTTGGGATTTGGTGATGTTCAGTCTTCTTTCTACAGATCTTAATTAGTTCTTCATTGTCAATAATACTTCTCTATGGGATTAAATCTCTCTATAGATTTGCTTTCATTTTAAATCTCTGCAGTTGGTTTCTCTGTATTGGCATAAGTGTTATCTCTCATAATACAAATTTGAAATTTTTTAAGGACTAACAATATATAACATTTTAGCCAAATTATCTATAACTCACTTTAATATCTAACTCATATTCCAAAATGAGAAAAAATCATCTTTATTTACTAGTTCAAGATTAAAAGAAAAAAAATTTCTAATTCCGCCTTTATATAATAAGATACAACTTAAGTAGTGAAAGTACATCAACAAATTTTTCCCTTAAAGAGTAAAACTACTGCTTCCTTTTTTTAAAAAACGCAATTTTAGTGACATTGATCAAATATATACAATTTTATCCTTACTTGCACGCAGAGAGAGAGAGATGTATATACAGAGAGATATATATATACACAAAGAGAGAGAGAGAGAGAGAGAGATTTCAAACGAATCAAACCCATAATCCCGGTCACAGTAGAAGAATATTACCTTGTTCCAAATTATCACAAGAGTAACAAAGGAAAATGCAGAGACATCAAAGAATGGGATCAGTAGATAACAGGCTGAAAATGATAATGTCCCTAATCTCACCTTTGTTGTAAGTGTACTTCCTCAGGAGACCTTCCCTTAGGAACCCAACTTTCTCCAAGGCCCTTTGGGAAGCCTTGTTCTCTGCCTCAACCAAAGCTTGAAGCCTCACCAAATGTGGGAACTCTTTGAGTGCCTCAACAATGGCCATCTTCAGAGCTCTGGCAACAATCCCTGTCCCCCAGTACTCCGCAGCAAGAGCATATCCAATTTGTGCCTTGCATCGATCGTCGTCCGGTCTTGGCATGATCATGATGAAACCAATCGAACGGTCGTCAACGCATATTGATCTACAATAGGGACGAGGGATGCAAAAGTCCTTGATGTAAGCCAGAGCTTCGTCTTTGGAAGTGAAAGTGTCCCACTGGGTGAATCAACTCACTCTGTCATCCCCAGCATAGATCATGAAATCATCAACGTCGGAGATTTCGTCCGGCCGGATTGTGATCTTCGGAGAGTCGACTTCCATTTCCGCCGCAAGGGCACCACCAATGTTAAAAGAGTTCCAAGATCAATATTTTGGTTAGATCATTCACTCGCGTACTGTACATGACCACTAATTTAATAATTGGGTTTTAATTATTTAGACCATAGTAATATTTTATTCGCGGCTGATTTATGAGTTGGAAGAAACTTTTTTGTTTGCTGAACTTTCTCTCGAAATTGCAGATGACAATTAACCAAAATCATATCATATTATTATATAATATTTCATGATTCTATATAGATTTATTTTATTATTTTGAGAAGAAATTTTGAGATTTATAGTCTAATTAGTTTTATTTTGAACATTGACAGTGCAAATTTTGACGAATTTAATGGAAACTATAAAAAAAAATCAAAATAATATTTCACCATAACTACTCAAAAATAAATTTTAACTCGAAATTAACATTCAAGAGTGGTAGAAAAGTGAAAATACTAAGGAAAACAAAATGCTTACGAAGCAAAAACTTGTTTTTATAATTGATTCAAATTTAAAATAAAAATATTATAATTATTATATTCATGAAATCACATATAGTTAATGTAAATAAAAACAAAAACTTAAAAATTGCACTTCATATCTGTAAGAGGGTTAGTGCTGCATTTAGGTGTCATTTGGAAGTTTAATTTTTAATAATTTTTGACTTTTTTTCAAAAATTAGTAGTTGAATTTTTTGATATATTTGATAAAATAAGTAGTAATTTTTAATAACTTTTAATAATTTTTTAAAAATTTAAGTATTTGGTAAATTTTTTAACAACTTTCAATAATTTTTGATAACTTATCGTGTCTTAGATAAAAATTTAATAACTTTTGAATTAAGAAAAAAATGATAAAAATTAATATTTTGTCAAATATTCAACGAACAAAAATTGGTCAACATTTATGCTAAAAATTTGAACCACCAAACTATACCTTAAAATCACAGGGAAGTACAGCAAAAGTTATCTCAATCGGGAGGTGTGAAGTATAATTAGAAAATCTTCTGTGGGTCGGGAAGAAACCCGCAGCCGCTACCCGAAGGTGCGCACTGGGTGAAATCCGCCCCGTGGACCAAGCCGGCAATGACCCACGAGGTGGTAAACTAGCCTAGGCAAGCCCTGGCTGACCGACTCGATCGAGGGAAGCTGTTAGAAATCCGCCAAAGCGGTAACCCACCCCTCCGAAGGGGAGTCGAACCTGGGACCGCACGCGGCCCAGGTTCTGAGGCATCTCCGAACTTCTGCTCAACCACCCCCGAAGGGTGTAAAACTTGCTTTAATTAAAAGTTGTCAAAAGCGCAGTATTGGAATATTTTTTTATGATTAATTATACTGACACCTTTTAAATTATACTTATTTTTTAATTTATCCCGTCAGCTATTAACTTTACTATTTTGACTCCCTCATTTATTTAAAAGAGACTCAGTTTAGAAACTGTTAAAAAAATCCGTTAACTTTTTATTTATTTATTATTACTTAGTTATTTCAATAAATTTCTAAAGTGATTATTACTCACGTATTCAAATTTAAAATTTGTCACTATAGATTTGTATGGGTTAGATTAGATTAATAATTTAATTTTCTGTTATAAATTAAATAAATAAAATAAAATAAATTAATATTTATTTATTTATTTATTTTTATTTTTGGTATAATGAAATAAGGTGAGCAAAACCTAATGAAAAAAAAAATTAAACCTAACAACAACATTTCCATTTAATTTAGTTCTTTTTAAATTTAAATTTAGCTTAAATTTTTAAACAAAATTTGTGGATACATTTTCTATTATTTATTGTTAAAATTAAATATATTTATAATAAATATAAAATGAAAAAATAAAAATATTTATTATTAAGATCTGAAAATTGATTTAGTTAAATTCTTTATTAAAATTAGGTTCATGTCAATTTTTTTGCATGAGATAAGAAAAAATTCAATTTATTTAATTTATAACAAAAAAGCAAATGATTTATTTGATCTAATCCATACAAATCTCTAATCATAAGTTTCAAATTTGAATATATGTGAATAATAATCATATTACAAATATATTGAGATAATTAAGGAATAATAAATAAATAAATAATTAATGAACTTTTTTAAAAGTTACTAAACAGAACACTTTTTAAATAAATAAGGGACTCAAAGCGTTAGAATTAATAGATAAAGTGATAAATTAAAAAACAAGTATAATTTTTAAGAGGTATCAATATAATTAACCCTATTTTTTTATATAATATCATTCTTCCACTAAGCTGGGCAACCATCCATTGCTTAGGGAGTCTTTAGTACGATGAAAATCGTAGAAAAATTTTAGAATTTTTTAACATATTTTTAATTTCATTTCTAAAAATTTTGAAATTTTCTAACATATTTTGTATTTATCTTAATTCGTAAAATTTTTATAAATTTATATATATCTACATATCTTAAAAACTTTTTACGAATTCTAATAAATTTTTTATAAATATCAATAACATCCCATAAACCTTAATAACCTTTTTTTATAAATCTCATAAATTTTTTAATAATTTTAAATAAATTCTGATATAAAACTGTTTCGACGGACAAAAAAAAAACTGTCCAAATAATTTTTCTTTTAGAAAAGGTGATGCAAAAATAAAAAATTTTCATTATTTATTTTTAAAAAATATGATTTAGTAATTATATTTTAAATATTAAAAAATTACTCAAATTATATTTTTTTTATCATTTTTCATCGCTTCAAACTTTCCCTGGGCTTCGAAGCCAAACAAAGGGCTGAACTTTTTCTTGCCTTTCTTCCACCGGGGTTCTTGACTGTTTCTTGTAGGTGTAATTCTCTTATATATATATATATGTGTGTGTGTATATATATATATATATATATATTGGTGAGAGCATTAATTAGTTAAAATTAATTAAAATTTATCAATCTCGATTAATTTTTTTATATTTTTTTTCAACCAAATTCTTTAATATATTACTTTTACATCAAATTTTTTAAGTTTTAATCAAATTTTTACCAATCGAACCCCCTCTATAGAACTAATATTGGATGTGTTTGAAATTGTATAAAAATGTATAAAATAAAATAAAATTATAAGAATAAATATCTCGTAATTCGTATAATAAGTGAAAATTTTAAATTTTATTATCTCGTAATTCGTATTTATAAAAATTTATAAAATTTTATTTTATTTTATTAAACTTCAAAGGGAGCCATTATAACCTAACGTTTGAGCGGTAGTTTCCATGAAAATAGGGAGGCAAATCAAAAAGATTTAAGGAACCATGTGGCCAAATATCAGCCAAGTACATCTACCAACAGCAAGGTAAAATGGAAATTTCACATCCCACTTTCCCGTCTCAAACTGTGCCACCAACCCAAAGCCGGATAATACTACTATTCCTCAGAGTTGTCGTCCGAGGCGGTCCATCGGCCAGAAGGGCAAAAAGATTATTTAGTACTTTAGTTGAGGGCAAGAAGGACAGAAAACGGTAAAAATTGGACGTTGAAAACTCCAGCCGCATTGTCATTTATATCATGACTCTGTTTGGAGTTAAATAAAATAAAATAAAATTTTATAAATTTTTATAAATATAAATTACGAGATAATAAAATTTAAATTCTTCACTAACTACATGAATTACAAGATATTTATATTTATAATTTTATTTTATTTTATACACTTTTATATAATTTCAAACACACCATATATAATGTGTATTTGGAATGATAAAAAGTGAGAAAAAATGAAATAAAATGAGAAAAATATTGAGTTCGTAATGCGTGCATTGAAATAAAAAAGTGGATTTGATAGAAGTTTTTAGAGTTTTTTTTTATTTTTTGGAGATGCGTGCCATATATACGTATAAGGTGTGTTTAGGGTAATATAAGATGGGATAAAATAAAATAAGTTCTTATAGTGAGATAAAAATATATAATTTTTAAAAATTTTTAGAGATTTATAGTAAATCAAACAGAGTAATAAGAGTTTAATTGATAAAAATTTGACTAAAAATTATCGTAAAAATATAAAATTTAATATAAAAATGAGATGTGATAAAATTTAATTGAAGAAAATATAAAAAATTAGTAAAAGTTAATGTGTTTTGATTGACTTTGATTGACTAAACACCATATCAAAACTTTTCTACAGCTCCATTAAGAGTGTATTTAAAACGATAAAAAATAAAATAAAATGAAGTAAATTAGGGTAAGTTGTGAATTTATAATTAAAATAATAAAATAAGAAGTTAATAATTTTCGAAGATTTTAAAAAATTTACGGCGGATAAAACGAAGCCTAATAAAACAGAGCCTAAAAAAGGGTCCATGAATGTTGAAGCTTTACGAGCCCTTCTTCCAAACAAAAGACAAAATGGAGGGCTTCGGCCAAAAAGAAGTGTCCGATGAGTTCTCCGACATCACTCTGAGCCTGTTGGATCTGTCCGATGTGGATGATTTCATGATGTGGGAAACAGATGAGCAAGTCGGCAGGTTTTGGTCGTGGGACACTTTCAAGTCCAAAGAAGACGCCATAAAATATATTGTTGATTTTGTGATCCCCTATCCCTGGTTCAGGGCCATCTGTGTCAACGACCGGGCAATTGGGACCATCTCCGTGACGCCGAACAAGGGCTCCGATAGCTTCAAAGGCGAAATTGGGTACGTGTTGGGTTCAAAGTACTGGGCCAAAGGGATTGCCACCAAGGTAGTGAAAATGGTGGCCGCTTCGATATTTGTGGACTGGCTGCACTTGGAGAGGCTAGAAGCTCTGGTGGATGTCGGGAATAAGGGCTCACAGAGGGTGCTTGAGAAGGCGGGGTGTTATCATAATTATAATTTAACTTTGATGTATGGATCTCTCAACACAATTTTGATTAATCCATATAAAGTTTTCTTTATAAACAATAAAGAAATCAAGAAACTTACCTTGATCCATGTCTTTGATTTCCTTTTAGTATTTCTTCCCTATTTTCCTTTTCACTTCTATTTTCTTTGATGGTCAAGAAAACTATAAAAAAAAAGAATTATTATTTTAACTACTTTTTGTTAGTTTTAAAGGGAGAGGGGAGGGATTTTAAGAAACCCTTCTGATTCTAACTTATCTTAAGGCCCAATAACCTTCACATTGGACCACTCTTATTAAAATCAGCCCAAAATTACATGGGCCACATATAGATTATTAGAATAATCTACCAATCTCCCACTTGGCCCATGTCATGACTTGATGATTCAACAACAAACCATAAATGCGCAATTTACATTGAACCTTTTAAGTCATCATCTTTAACTGAATTAAATGACTGGATTATGGCGGTCACATGTCATTTAACGACATGATTCCTTCTATGTATCACATAATCGAATCAATTCAGAAACAACTTTAATCAAGGAACACTGTAATCCTCAACTTTATTGTCTTTTAAAAGATATAACCTGTTATCACACTAAAACAATACGTGTGTACAACACAATGTGGACAACAATCAAACGACCAGAAACATATCTTTAATTGAATTCACAAGTGTCACAATGATACGAGCAAGACAACTATATGTATATATATGTTATATCATCATGCTAACAAGGACTTGTTCATAATACCCATCTGTTCAACATGACCAGTAAATGTTTTGGGTGGTAATCCTTTAGTTAACGGATCCGCTATCATCAAATCAGTACCAATATGCTCAATTGACACTTTTTGCTTCTGCACTTCTTCTTTAATAGACAAGTACTTTAAATCTATGTGTTTTGCACCCTTTGAGTACCTATCGTTCTTAGAGAAGAAGACTACTACAGAATTATCACAGTAAATTTTTAACAGCTTAGCTATACCGTCAACAATTCTAAGCCCTAAGACAAAGTTCCGCAACCACGATGCATGAACAGTGGCCTCAAAGCATGCCACAAATTCAGCCTCCATAGTGGAAGTAGCAATGACAGACTGTTTTCCACTCTTCCATGAAACTGCTCCTCCAGCTAACAAAAACATATGGCCAAATGTGGATTTCCTCGAGTCCATACATCCAGCATAGTCTGAATCCGAGTAGCCAACCATTTCGAGGTGATATGACATTCTGTATGTGAGCATGTAATCCTTGGTGCCTTGTAAGTACCTTAGGACTTTCTTTGCAGCTTTCTAGTGGTCTATTCCAAGATTGCTTTGATATCGACCTAACATTCCAACAGCAAAGCTGATATCCGGTCGAGTGCATATCTGAGCATACATCAAGCTCCCAATCACTGACACATAGGGAATAGATTCCATTGCCTTTCATTCCAAATCATTCTTAGGACATTGCATTTCACTAAATTTATCCCCTTTTTGAATTGGAACTATGCCTGAGGAGCATTTTTTCATTTTGAATCTCTCTAGCACTTTATTGATATAGTATTTCTAAGACAATCCTAATAGTCCTTGTGATCTATCACGGAATATTTCTATTCATATCACATAGGATGCCTCACCCATATCTTTCATTTCGAAGTTTTTAGAGAGAAATTTCTTTACCTCATGTAACAAGCTAACATCATTAGCAGCAAGAAGGATATCGTCAACATATAAGACTAAAATAATGAACTTGCTCCCACTGAGCTTCATATAGAAACACCGATCAACGGTATTCTCTACAAAACCATATGACACAATGGTGTTATTGAACTTAAGGTACCAATGTCGAGAAGCTTGTTTCAGTCTATATATCGACTTCTTTAACTTACACGTCAAGCTTTCTTTTCCTGTAGTCGAGAACCCTTCTGGTTGGTCCATATAAACATCTTCTTCTAAGTCACCATTTAGAAAGGCGATCTTTACGTCCATTTGGTGAAACTCTAAATCATAATGAGCCACCAAAACCATAATAATCCTCCAAGAATCCTTCTTTGAAACTGGAGAGAAGGTTTCTTTATAAGCAATACCATCATTTTGAGGGTAACCTTTGGCGACAAGTCTGGCCTTATACCTTTCAATGTTGCCTTTCGAGTCTCATTTTGAACCTTTAAGCAACTCAACTAGCTCCCAAACTTTATTGTCATCCATTGATTTCAGCTCTTCTTTCATAGCATTGAACCACTTTTTGGAATTGTTACATTTCATGGCTTGTTTGAACGAGACTGGATCCTCATCAACGCTCAAGTCACATTCATGTTCAAGTGAGTAGACCACATAATCATCTAAAATAGCTGGTCTTTTCTGCCTTACAGACCTTCGTAATGCTATTTCTGGTGTTTCATCTACTACTTGCTCATTCATGACTTGCACATCATTAACTAGCTCATCACCTACATGTTCATCTTGTGGGTTTGGAATATTAATTTGTTGTTCCGGCATGTTGTTTAACCGTGTCACAACAAGAGGGATAACAACTTGAGGAGAAACACTAGGTGTAGTAGTTTCCACTTGAATCTCTTGCATATCCACATTTCGTGGTTGCCCACTCCTACTGAACTGGCCATTCTCAATGAAACGAGCATTACCAGTCTCAATTATTCTCATACTATGGTTAGGACAGTAAAATCTGTACCCCTTTGACTTTTCGGGATAGCCGATGAAGTAACCACTAACAGTTCTTGCATCAAGCTTCTTTTCATGTGGATTATATACCCTTACTTCTGCCAGGCAACCCCAAACGTGAAGGTGCCTTAAGCTGGGTTTCCTTCCTGTCCACAATTCATAAGGAGTTTTGAGAATTGCCTTACTAAGAACCCTGTTGAGTAAATATGTAGCGGTCTTTAATGCATGCATCCATAAGGATAAAGGTACAGTGCTATAACTTAACATACTCCTAACTATGTCCATAAGAGTACGATTTCGCCTTTCAGCTACACTATTTTGTTGTGGTGTATCAGGCATTGTGTATTGTGTACATATGCCTCGACTTTCAAGAAATTTTGCAAATGGACCCGGACATTGTCCATTTTCATTAAATTTCCATAATACTCACCACCTCTATCCGATCTCACAATCTTTACTTTTCTATCTAACTGCCTTTCTACCTCATTTATGAACACCTCAAGAATGTCCACCAATTGAGATTTTTCATGCAGTAGATATATGTATCCATAATGTGAGAAATCATCTATAAAGGTAATGAAATACTTTTCTCCACCCCAAGATGGAGCATCGAAAGGACCACATATATCAGTATGTATCAATTCAAGGAGCTGTGTACTTCTTATGGCTGCTTTCTTTACTATGCGTTTAGTTTGTTTATCTTTAATGCAGTCCACACATATATCCATGTCAGTAAAATCTAATTGAGAAAGGATTTCACTTTTCACCAACCTCAACATTCTTTCCTTGGATATATGTCCTAATCTTTGATGCCACAAATAAGCAGAATTTTCATTATGTGCATTACGTTTACTTCCTACACTATGTTCAACATGAAATAGGGATTCAGCATAATCAACATCAAGATTGAAACGATAAAGACCATCCATTAAAGCACCAGAACCATAATAGTACTTATGTCTAAACAAAAAAAATGTACCATTTCCAATCTTAAAATGAAAATTAACATCATCCAACTTTCCTACAGAAACTAAATTTCTAGCACAATTGGGTACATAGAGACACTTTTCAAGATCCAAATGACATCCAGTTTCCAAGATCAACCTATATGTCCCAATCCCTTCTATTTGTGCTTTCATTCTGTTCCCCATGAACAAGTACTTTTCATTTTCGTTTATGGGCTGGATCGAAAGGAATCCCTGTGTAACATGAGACACGTGAGTAGTTGCACCTAAATCTAACCACCAGGTATTATTAGGAACTTCAATAAAGTTTGATTCGAAACAAACAGAGACATAATAACACTACAAGAAATTAGAATATAGGCGAGGAAAGTTTTTGCGAGGAAGTCACTTTCCTCGCTAATAACCTCTTTTTAGCGAGGAAAACTTGAATTCCTTGCTAAAAATTCTAGAACTTTTGGCGAGGGACATTTTCCTCGCTAAAAGCTATATTTGGCGACAAAAATTTAACTTCCTCGCCTATAGTAAATAAAATGTCGCGCCATTGCATTTGGAGGGGGAGGAAAAATGTTTATAACTTTAGGCGAGGAAATAATTTCCTCGCTAAAAGCTATCGCAATAGGCGAGGAGATTATTTCCTTGCTAAAAGCTATATTTGGCGACAAAAATTTAACTTCCTCGCCTATAGTAAATAAAATGTCGCGACATTGCATTTGGAGGGGGAGGGAAAATGTTTATAACTTTAGGCGAGGAAATAATTTCCTCACTAAAAGTTGGTGATAGGTGAGGAGATTCTTTCCTCGCTAAAACCTATATTTGGAAAGAGGGAAAATAGTACGCCGCTTTAGGCGAGGAACATTTTTCTCGCCAAAAGTGTTATTTGGTAACAAAAATTTAAAATATGGCGCCATGGCGCCATTCGATTTGGAGGGAGGGGGAAAATGTTTATAACTTTAGGTGTGGAAATTATTTCCTCACTAAAAGTTGGCGATAGGCGAGAAGATTCTTTCCTCACTAAAACCTATATTTGGCGACAAAAATGAGCTTCCTCGCTTATAGTAGACTAAAACGCTCGGCATCCATTGTTACATGGCTTTAGACAAGGAAATAATTTCCTCGCTAAAAAAACTTAAAATTTAAATTAGGATAATAACAATTCTTAGTATATTTAAAATTTAAAAAAACGAGAAAAACTAAAATATTAGTTAGGATCAAGAGTAGTTATTTTTTGAAAATTTTATTTTAAATTAAATAAGTCACAATGAATATATTTTTAACAGCTGAGATTATATATCTATTAAATACTGTATAATATCTTAGTTTATTTTGTTAAATTTATTCTACAAATTTACATTTGAGCTCTTCGTTGGCCAAATTTGTTTTCACAACCTTAGGAACATGCAATTACTCATAAGTAGATAGATAAGTAGATAGGGTTGATTAAAATCAGTTTTTTATACGAGTATTGGAGATTTTTATGAAATCTTTGATCTGGCTTTTTTCTAAAAATTTTTATTTAAGCTAAGCTTATGCATGCTGGAGCTCAAAAAAGTAAGAAAGAGAGGCACTTTGGAAGAAGTTAAAGTGCAATCAAGCGGCCTTTTGGAGCCTTGGCGTGTGATTTTGATGTTTTTGTCGGGTAAACTTCAAACGGCCATAACTTTTGATCCGGGAAGAGTTACGGGGCCTATTACCCCAATCCGGAAAGCTCTCGACGAGATCTATGTGGGTCCAACCACCTATGGTGGTTGGGTCTAAGGTTTGGGGCCAAAAAACCTCGTTTAAATCCTTTTTGGGGTAGTTTTCTATAATTTTGCTAAATCTTGATGATTAAATTGGGTTGTTGGAATATTAGGAGGTTAAACCATCCCCTAAAGTAGCTAGAGGTTAGGAAGCTTATCAACTAGATTTTGCTCCAACTAGGAAATTCTATTTTGTAATTAATATGCATACGGGGGAATGCCCCTAAGATGATGCAAACTCTTTTCCCATTTAATCCAAATTTTACTTACTTACAAAAAAATATATTTTATTTAAATTAATTATTAATAAAAAATGTTATTAAACTGATTTTATATAAAATAAATATTTTATTAAGATAAAATTAACTAGTGTACATAAAATTGTATTGGTGTTTTTTATTTTCAATGTCCTGGCAAACTAAAGGGGCGAAATATTTTCAATGTCCTGAGACCAGTTAAAACGAAGTGTCTGCAAAAGGGGCGAAAAAAGAGTAAGCGATGGAGCTGTCGATTGAAAAGAGTTAAGCGATGCGATTCAACGGTAGTCCACGGAGATTCTTCCTACACCATCGTCATCGTCTTCATCTGTAAGTCTCTCTCTCTCTCTTTCTTTCTTTCTGTTTCTCTCTTACACACACACACACACACAGAGAAACGAAACTATCCTTGATCGCCTCTCTCGATTTAGTGTACGTGTCTTATTGCGCGTAATCATCAAGCTCACGCATGTACAGTTTACTTAGCAGAACGTTTCCAATCTGTGCTTGATTTTGATACTTACTCTGCTCGAAACCCTAGTTTCACTAACATTCGAGCTTGCTGATTGTAATTATTCTGCGATTGGAAATTGTTATTATGTTTTAGTTTGCTGACTGTAGTGGAGAAGATAGAGCGGTGGTCACTGGCTAATTTTGTAGGAAAAGCAAAGAGGTTATTGGGGAAGATGTGCTCTAAACTGTAATCAAAACAGAGACCTGCAATCAAAACAGAGACAAAATTAAAAAAATATAAAAACACTAATTGAATAAAACCCACAAGGAGAAATAAGTTTAAAAATAAACCATGTATACCCTGAACAATACAGAGCTAACAGACTACAATAAACAAACCATTGGATGAGGTTGTCTTCTTAAAATATAGAAGAGGTTAGACTATAGATTTATCAGCACATAACACTTATATAATTAAGTTGAAGAAACAAAGAATTAAGTCAGTACCTTGGTCAATTTCATACAAGCTAAAAGCATAAATTTTAATCCTTGGATTACTCATCAAAAACTATGTAATTTATTCCCCCATGACAATTGGGTTGTTTGCAGGTCAATTTGGTAGAGCCAAAAAAAGACAAACCTCCCCCATTAGTTAATGGTATGTTACCAAGACAGATTCAAACAAAAAAACTTGAATATTTTTACTGAAATCCTTTCAATAATGCGATAGATTATCTCCTAAAATTCATGTTGCAGGCAGTCTTTATTTGTATATGAAGACTTTGCTGATAAGGATTGTCTAAATTTTGTATGAGATAGGAGTAATTCTTGATACACTTAAGCATTTCAAGAAAAGAAGGGTATTGGCAACTGCTTAGGGGAGCACTCTAGGAATTAGTTACCCCCCCAAAAGAAAAGAACTCTAGGAGTTTATTTGGTCTAGTTGAGTTTACTATGCATTGGCTGTGTTTATGGTCATTTCTTTCATTCACTTCTTGAATCATGGTTTCTTTATGGGACAAGGGGCAGGGCAGGATTTCATTCCCAAGAGTGAACATACTCATGAGCAAATAAAAATTAAGAAATTGGATAGCCACTCATTGTTATAGAAATAGCATTGTTTTTATTTGGTTTGTTCATCCATCCTCTTTGGTTTTTATTTGGTTTGTATTCCAAAGCATATCCCTGGAATTAAGTTATCAAAGCTCCTCATGTGTTGAGATATCAAGGTGATATTTGTTCTGGTGATATTTGATCAGTTAGATTCTTCTCCATGGCACGTTCTCATCAAATTTTCTATTAAGGTTGTTATTAGATTCTTCATCTATCTAGCATTCATTGTTTTTTCTTAGGTTTCTTATGTTTTGATAAAAAAGTACCTAGAAAGTTCACTTCTAAAGCCACAAAAAAATAAATAAATAAATAAATAAAAGGCTTAGTTTCAAATGTGTATATACAGTAATATTAATGCTCAAATGTTTTGCAGATAATTTTGAAGGGGATACCAAACTTTCATTTCCCAAGCTTCACCAGTATTTTTGAAGAATTTGAAGATTACTTTCTGCAGGTTTGAATTTCATCGAGACTCCGTTATTATTAGTACTGTTATGATCCGAAAAAACTATTTAGTCTCATGGGGAATATATTAGTCTCTCATGGCTTTTTGATGTAAAATAACTTTACTTGATTCTTATTTTTACTAAATTTCTTGTTATGATATTAATAATGATTTTTTTTTTATTTTGGACTAGGCAAGTAAATATGGATAGAAGTTGGATAAATGAACGGCATAGATTCGGCAATAAGTATATCAATGGGGTTAGGTCCTTTCTACAATTTGCACGTGATCATCTGCCTAATAGCTCTACAATTAGGTGCCCATGTCAGAAATGTCGCAACTTAGGGAAATCATTGAGTTTGGGGATAGTTGAGAATCACCTATATGTGAATGGAATGATGGACACTTACGTAAAATGGGTATACCATGGAGAAAAAATAGGTAATGATCATGTTGACGATGATCGGTCAGTTAATAATGAGAGAATGATATTTGAAGAAGAAAAAGAAGAAGAAGATGATGATGACAATGTTATAGGAGCAATACATGACATTCGCCAAGGAATATTTGTGGACATGCAAAGTTGTGAGGTTTCTTCCAATCAAATGCCTAATGAAGACATTTTTTGTGATTTGTTTAAAGAAGCACAACGTGAGCTATACCCTGGTTGTACCAAGTTCTCAACACTTTCATTTGTTGTTAAGCTGCTACATTTAAAGGTGTTGAATCGATGGAGCATTCGATCATTTAACATGTTGTTAGATTTGTTGAAGGAGGCTTTTCCTGAAGGCGAGACACTTCCAAAGTCTCATTATGAGTTAAAATCCTGGTTGCGCAATGTTGGCTTGGGCTATGAATCAATTCATGTCTGTAAGTATGAGTGTGCATTATTTTGGAAAGAGCACAAGGATAAAACCAGGTGCCCTGAATGTGGTGAGTCAAGATGGAAAGTGAATGATGGGAAGGGTAAGAAAGTACCACACAAGATTTTGCGATATTTTCCACTAAAGCCTAGATTGCAGAGATTATTTATGTCAAAACAAAGTGCAGAAGATATGCGGTGGCATGCTACAAAGCGTGATGAGGATGCTGATATGCTACGACATCCGGCTGATTCCCCAGCATGGAAAGAAATGGATGACAAATATCCCAAGTTTTCCTCTAATTGTCGACATGTACGACTTGGATTGGCTAGTGATGGATTCAATCCATTTGGGAGTATGAACAACAATTACAGTATGTGGCCAGTAATTCTTGTTCCTTACAATCTACCCCTTGGATGTGTATGAAAGAACCATATCTCATAATGTCTCTTCTTATACCTGGCCCGAATGCTCCAGGAAAGGATTTTGATGTGTATCTTAGTCCGTTGATTGATGAGTTAAAACAGTTATGGGATGGTGTTCCTACTTATGATGCTTTTGGTAAAGAGACCTTTCATATGCGGGCTGTTGTTCTATGGACTATAAATGATTTTCCTGCCTATGCCTACTTGTCTGGATGGAGTACTAAGGGTTACATGGCATGCCCAACGTGCAATGAAGATACCTCTTCCATAAGACTAAGAAGTAAGATATGTTATATGGGTCATTGTCGATATCTACCACGGAATCATAGTTGGCGAAAAAGTAAGGCTTTTGATGGTAAATCAGAATTTCGAGATAAGCCCAAGGAGATTTCAGGTGATGATATCCTAAAGCAATTACAATATGTTAAAGTCAATAAACCTGGAAAGCACCCAAGCAATAAGAAAATGAAGCGTGAGGCAGAAGAATTAAATTGGACAAAGAAGAGTATATTTTGGAAGTTGCCCTATTGGCACAAATTGAAGATACGACATAATCTCGATGTGATGCATATTGAAAAAAACATATTTGACAATTTACTTGGCACATTGCTAGGCATTGGTGGGAAGACGAAGGACACTGTAAAGGCTAAACAAGATTTAGCTGATATGGGCATACGTCCTGAATTACATTTGTTTCCAGATGGTTCAAGCCTGGTGATGCCCCCAGCAATATTCACTTTGTCACCACAGGAAAAGCGTGGCTTCTGTGAATTCCTAAGATCAGTGAAATTCCCCGATGGGTTTGCCTCGAACATTTGTCATTGTGTCAATGAGAAGGAAGGAAAGTTGTTAGGTTTAAAGAGTCATGATTGTCATGTGCTACTGCAACGAGTCCTACCAGTTGGAATGCGTGGATATTTGGATAAAGAAATGTATACGACATTAGTGGAATTATGTTTCTTCTTTAGAGAGTTATGTTGCAAGACGTTGAAAGTGAAAGTTCTCAAGCAACTATCTAAAGACATTTTCGTTATACTTTGTAAGTTAGAACGGATCTTCCCACCTGTATTTTTTGATGTTATGGTTCATTTGGCGGTACACTTACCGCAAGAAACGATGGTTAGTGGCCCAGTGCACTACAGATGGATGTATCCAATTGAGAGATATTTAGGTACCTTAAAGGGTTATGTAATGAACAGAGCTCATCCTGAAGGTTCAATTGCTGAAGCATATATTGCGAACGAATCTCTGACATTTCTCTCTAAGTATCTTCATAGAATCGAGACCAGATTTAATAGAGGGGAACGCAATGATGACAAGGTAGAGGAAGGTGGAGAAGAATCTAGTATATCAGTTTTTTCACGTAAAGTTCGTCCTTTCGGGGATGAAAAATACATTACCTTGTCAACACAAGACCTTCAAACCATACATCGGTACGTGCTTAATAATTGTGAGGGATTGGACAAATATCATAGGTATGTATTATTATATATGAAATGTTCTATTTCTTACATTGCTTTATTCTAATGTTATAATGTGTGTAATTAAAACCAGTGACCATATTAGAGAGTTGAACACAATCAGTGCATCAAACATTGACATTAGACGTGAGAAAGAGTTTCCAACATGGTTTAAGGAACATGTAAGTAAAACTTTAATTAAAAAGCTATTAATTAAATGTTAATATACTTTAATTATGACATGGGCATGTATTGTATATGTAGGTTAAAAGCTTGTATCAGTTTGGAGGCCCTGAAGTTACTGATGAAATTTATGCTTTAGCTATTGGTCCAGACTTTAGGGCACGGAGTTATAGTGGTTGCATTGTTAATGGAGTAAGATTTCATACAAGTGAGCGTGACAATCGACGTAAAAGTCAAAATTGTGGTGTTGTCATTGATGGGGTGCATGATAATAATGACATTGACTTTTACGGTGTGTTAACTGATGTGATTGAGTTACAATATGTAAAAGGTTTTCGAGTTATCATGTTTCGATGTGATTGGTTTGATGTAGACAAGAGAAGAAAAGGAATACAAACTGATAAATATTTTACAAGCCTTAATGTGAAAAAGAAGTGGTATGCAAATGAGCCATTTATATTATCATCTCAAGCTAAACAAGTCTTCTACATGGCCGACACAAAACTGGGAAACCAATGGCGAGTTGTAGAGAAGTTCACTCACAGACACCTGTATGATGTTCCAGAAATAGAGACTACTGATATGGAAGTTGAGGATGCATACCAAGAGCTTGAGTCAGTCAATGTGATCCAAGTGGATGCACAAGAGATTGGGACATTGTGTAGAAATGAACTTAATCCACAAAGAATAGTAACTTCTCCACAACATTATGAATGTCTTATTGAAGATGAAGATGAATTTGATGATATTGAAGATGAAGATGAAAGTCTTATTAAATATGCCGATGACACAAATAATGAGGAAGGAGGACAAGAAGAAGAGGATTACTCGGATTAATTGATCTATTCTAAGAAATTCAGATTAATTGGTTTATTCCAAGGTAATGGTATTGGTCTTTTCTTACAATGTCACTTAAATTTTTTATGGTTTATTGTGATATCAAGATTTTAAAATTTTGATAGTACTTGAACTTAGTTTTAAATGTTATATGAGATTTTTTCCTATTTTTCATGTTTATGTATTTGTTCATTATTTATCATCTGCTAATAATGTTTTTGTAGATGGCACCGGGAAGAAATCTTAGACGAGCATGGAATGATGGAGCTCAAGAAGATGAGGGGTTAAACACTAAACCAACTCAGGCACCGAGCAGTAGTGCTGGTATAAATCAAGGTTATATTCATTTATTTTGTTTACACTTTATGTGTATATATATTTTTAATTATTTTCATATTTTTTTAGGGTCCACCTCGACCACTAGATCAGTACGTGGACCCACCCAGGGCCTTGGGATAGATCGTCTTATCAAGAAGACAAAACAACCCATGAAAGTAACTGTGGACCCTGAACAGGGACGACCACTTGATTGTGACAAGTCAGCTAAGTTATCAAGCGAGTGTGGTATTATTGCTAGACACTTCTTACCACATAATCAACATCGCTATGCTGACATCAGTGAGAGAGATAAGGAGGAGGCATTTGCACGTCTTACGGTATTAATTTTTTTATGATAATATATTTGGTTATTTGTAAATTTTATATATAATAATTTAAAATTTAACGTCTTATATATCTTATATTTATAGTCACGCATTGACATTGACGTGAGTCCCGGGAGTGTGGGACGAAGGAGGGTGGAGGACACTTTCAAGGCCCGACTGAGTGACTTACGGCACAAGTGGCATAAACAGTTTAAGAATATGATAGAGAAGGGACTCACTGTGGAGGAGGCGAGAGAACATTGCCCATCCGATATATTACAAGTGGATTGGGAGTGGCACATCGACAACAAATGGACAGACACTCGTTACCAAGTTAATATAATTTATATGAAAATGTATTAAAAAGTATAGTATAATTATGGCTTTAACGTTGAACATGTTTTTTTTTTTTTTTTTTGTAGGAGAAATGTTTGAAAAATGCACAGAATTGGTCTCATCAGACTATTACACACTCGATGGGTTCACGTGCATTAGTTCCTGCTCGTCATAGCATGGTAATTATTACTTTACGTGCTTTATTTATATCATTAGTCTTGTACTTATATATTATTTTTCATAGGTGGATCCTGAAAGTAATGAGCCGATTAGCTTCTTTGGATGGTGGAAACACGCACATACAAACAAAAGTAACCAGTGGTGTTGCCCGACAGCGAGAGAGTTACATGTAAGTTATTGTAATTTTTATCTGTCATTGAAATTTTTTAGTTATAATTTAGTAATATTTTCACATTAATAATAATGAATTTTAGGATGAGATGCAAAGAGTGAGGAATGAACCTACCCCTGATGGCCATGCTGCATTAAGTGAGGATGAGGTGGGGATGCAAATCTTGGGGAGGAAATCTGGTTATGTACGCGGGATGGGTCATGGGCCAAAGCCTCATTCAGTGCGTAATCTTCACTGCTTGGGTTGTGCTGCTTCGAGATCTCGTGAGGCACAGCTTCAGGATAAACTTCAAAGTTTCATGGAAAAAATGGAGCAAATGGAGACTGAGCGAAATGTCATTTCCAATAAAGTCGATAATCTAATGCAAATGTTTGAGGAGTTCCGCTCTGCCAGGACTACTTCACCTCCCTAGTGTTAGATATTAATAGTTAATTTTGAACTTGAATTTATTTTTGTTTATTTTATTTGTATGCAATCTTAATATTTTTGTTTCGTTTTTTGAATTTTGATGTTTGTTGTTGGATTGTTGGGTTAACTTTTATAATATGATAATTTGTACGTTTGGTTTTAATGTTGTAGCATGTATAATATTTTTGGTATATATTGTAACAGGTTTATTACTGTAACAAGTATTTTTGGAAAATTAAATATTTAAAAAAATTATTTTTTAACTAATACTTTTAATGAGGAACATATTTCCTCGCTAAAAGCAACTTTTTTCCTCACTAATATCCTTCTCATTGTACTCAGCCAAGTATAGACGATGACCAAATTTTCTCACAAAAACTAACTATAGGCGAGGAAATGCCTATTTCCTCGCTAAAACTTAGAATTAGCGACGAAATTATTTCCTCGCTAAAAGTGACTATAGGTGAGGAAAATATAATTTCCTCGCTAAAAGATATAGGCATTGGCGACTTAAGTTTTTCCTCGCTAAAATCTACTATAGGCGACAAAATCGTTTCCTCGCTAAAAGGCACTATAGGCGAGGAAAATAAATTTCCTCGCTAAAAGGTGCAGGCATAGGCGACAAAAAATTTTCCTCGCTAAAAGCCACTATAGGCGACAAAATGGTTTTTCTCGCTAAAAGCTACTATAGGCAAGGAAATTATAATTTCCTCGATAAAAAGTATAGGCGACCGAGCATAGGCGAGGAAATATGCGAGGAATATTTTTCCTCGTCTATAGTTTTTAGCGAGGAAAAATGAGACTTTGGCGAGGAAAATGTTCCTCGCCTATACCCATTTTTCCTATAGTGTAAATACCTTTCTTTTCGAACCAAGCCTTTCTTTTCTGGCAATCCTTTTTAAAGTGCCCAGCCTTGTTACAGAAAAAACACTTTTGTTCCTTACGAATTTGGCCATCACTGACCTTCATTAAGGCTTTTTCTTTTTTCTTGTCCTTCTTACCCGGTTTAGCTTTACTGTTACTAGCTCCATTATGAATTGTGAGATGGATAGAGTGCTTTTTTATCTTCTTTAACCTCTCTTCCTCCTGAACCAACATGGCCTTAATTTTTGAAGGTTTCATTTTTCCTTAAGGGTGTTGTAATTCACTTGGAATTGTCCAAATTCGGGAGGAAGTGAGTTGATGATAAACTGAACTAGGAAGAACTCACTCACATCCATACCCATCGATTTCAACTTTGCTGCTAGATTTGCCATGCTTGTCACATGATCATGAATGGGTTGTGACCAGTCAAACTTCTTGGTCGTTAGCTCACTCATCAGGCTCCCCACAATGGATTTGTTAGCTATGTTCAATTGAGAGTACTATTTAATTTTCTTCATGAATTCCCTTGCATTGTCCGTTTTAGGCATTGATGGCTTAACATTTTTTGCCATCATCATCCGCATCAATCTCAAGCTCAGCCTGTTAAACCGCTCCCAAGCCTCGTAAAAAGACTTTTCATCTTCTGTACTGGTCTCAGTAATGGCTACAAGCCTTTCATCTGAAACTATCGCTACGTCCAAACCTATAATACCCAATTGAAACTGGATTTGCTTAGACCAATTCGCATAGTTCAGCCCGTTGAACTTGACCAGTTCATTGCTCAAACCGAACAAATTAGTAGAAGCTAAAACATTACACAAGTTCACACGTTAATGCTTTGAGTAACCATAATGGATTTAAACAAATAATAGACTTTGATTATACATTTAAGTTCACCTTTGGGTAATACTTAAATACATAACTTTAAACCAATAATGATGCTAATATAAATATCTTTTAATAAACAATTAATAATACTAAAATCAATATTCATGTTATCTTTGGATATACAATCATATTTACCAAGTATGATGATATGTTTCTTTAATGTCATTAATTATAAGCAATGGTCCACCTTTGGGTGACCTCCTAGCGATATAACTAATGATCTCAATTGTTCAATTTCAACTTTTATGTCATTTAATAGCATCACATGAACATGAACAATTGAAATGTGCATGAATTAAAATGTCTAATTAATCTTTTAGCAAGGTCACTTTGGTGACTAACAAGCCCTCATGCTATAGACATTTTATTATTTCTAATATTTCAAAACACATAATAATTGCAATAATAAAATTTTATAATAATTAATTATACCGTAATAGACTGTCATAATTTCCTCATCAAAATATACATGCATAGATATCAAAATTCTTATTATTTCAATTAATTAATTGACAGCCTTCATGCCCCAGAACCGGGCTCGGCAATTTGCACGTCCACCGGGCTCGTCAAAACTCATACAAATCACACGGCATACATCATCATCACATGGCAGCATGCATCACACGGCATGCATCATCATCACACGGTCACGGAATTAAGGAAATCAAAACCCTTAAAGCATGTCATCATCTATATAAGAAATCATCATATATATAAATATTTTGGTAGCCAATGATTTCGGTTGCCAATGATATTCCACTCGCCAGCATGCATTTTCCATTAATTAAACGGTATTGATTCTGTAGGTTCGTCATGTCCCTTGATCCATTAAGGAAATTAAAACCCTACCACACGTTCACAGTATTATGTATATATATATAAACATATTCTTTAATTTGTTCTTAAACTTTCAAAAACACTATTAATGAAGAAATAAAATATCCCAAATGATCTCTTAATGGAGATATCAAAAGTGTTGAAACCATGCTCTGATACCAATTGTTATCATAATTATAATTTAACTTTGATGTATGGATCTTTCAATACAATTTTGATTCATTCATATAAAGTTTTCTTTATAAACAATAAAGAAATCAAGAACCTACCTTGATCCATGCCTTTGATTTCCTTTTAGTATTTCTTCCCCCTCTTCCTTTTCACTTCTATTTTATTTGATGGTCAAGAAAACTATAAAAAAATAGAACTATTATTATTTTTTTTTTTGCAACTGCTTTTTGTTAGTTTTAACGGGAGAGGGGAGGGATTTTAAGGAACCCTTCTGATTCTAACTTACCTCAAGGCCCAATAACCATCACATTGGACCACTCTCATTAAAATCAGCCCAAAATTACATGGGCCACATATAGATTATTAGAATAATCTAACACGGGGTTCCAAAGGGAAGGTGTTCTGAGAAAGTATTTTCTTCAGAAGGGAAAACTGAGAGATGTGGTGATGTTCAGCTTGCTCTCAACTGATCCCCCACTGAACGACTACATCTTGAGCTAGTTTAGTTGGTCAATTTATATAACAATATATATATATATATATATATATATATATGTATGTATGCGTGTGTGTGCGTGTGGTGGTGTATTTTCATCAAGAAACTCCCAAGTGTTTGGATTTTTTTATGACTAATTTGGATTGGGTTTTTTTTCGTGAGGATTCATCATGGTGATTTGATCATTACTATGTTGGATAAAATACATTTATTATTATTATTTTTTATATTAACTATGAAAGAGAAGAAAAACAGAAACAAAAGAACAAGAAAGACAGAGAAAAGGAAAGCATAATTTACAGAACAAACTGCAGAACTTTTTTTTCACAAAACAAGCAATGCTAGATTTTACAATTGTAAAGAAACTGAGGACAAACTACAAAAGGAATGAGCAGGATAATTTTAAGTGTCTCAGACTTTAAGACATTCTAGCCTCTTCAACATCAGATTTAAATCTATAAGCATTCGACTAACTGCAATATTTGAGGTCAATAAATTACTTTCAACCAAGACATTTTTTTTGGCACTCCTATATTCCTAATACTAGGTCATAAAATATACAAAACTTTTAAATGAATTTGATATATTACGACTATAGCTTCCGATTGCAGGAAAATAGTTATGCCTAAGTGCCCGATTGGATGCAACTAAAGGATGGGGGTATAACTCATCCCCCATATTAACCCTTGACGTGATGATTTTTGTTTGGTTTGGGATGCAAAATTTTTTCCTAAAAAAATCTCCTCCCTTGTTCATTCATCCGGCTTAATTCGGGAAGGAGATGTATTATTTTTAGAGAGTTTCTGAGGTCTCTAAAAATTATCCCCCTTATCATGAGTGAAATTAGTCCATTTTACCCCTTCTCGTCCTATTTCTCACCCATGATTTCTGATTGGAACGATAAATGAGCGCAAATTGAAACGGTGAAAATGAAGGTAGAATAAATAGACATATGATGATATATGTATGTATACAGACCATGTAATAGAGGGAACTGCTGCAAGGGAGAGGCCAAAGAGGCCTATTGACATTGGAGCAGAGTCTGTGAAGCGCCATCACCATCTTCTAGACCCAGTCGAAGGAGAGGGGAAGGCAGGGGAAGAAGGAAGAGACGAAGGGCAAAACCCTAGAGAAGGAGGGAAGAGAACCCTTCTCACCATTTTCAGAACAAAAAGGTCACGACAACCTCTCCAACGATTCACCTTCTTTTATTTCTTTTGATTTTGGTTGGGTCTGGGAGTCAATGAAGTTTGGTGGTGATTGGAAGTGTCTTTTTTTTTTCTTTTCTCGGAAGGTAAGAAGATTGGGATTGTTAATTTGTCAGACAATTGTTTGGACCTACTATTTTTAGTTTTTTTTTTCTTTTTGCTTAATTACTTATAACATAATTTATTTATAATTAATTTGTCCAAAATTAATTTGATTTAGTTAGTTTTCAAATTATATAATTAACATAAATATATAATCAAATTTGGAATTGCACAAGAGCAAAACAGTCATTTGACAGTTTTTTTACCTCATACACTCATCCTTATACACTCTTTTTAAAAAAAAACATCCAAATCGTGTATTATTTATTACATTTTTTTAATACCTCATCCAAATCAACTATTTTTTTATCCACCTTTCATAAACATCACATCAATGTAGGTCTACCCTCCATAAATAATATCCCTTACTATCTTACACACCCTTCATAAATCACCTCTCTAAAATTTTAACCGTATCCAATTGGGCCCTAAATCCTAAAGTTTCAAGTATATTCGGATCTATAAAGGATAAACTTAAATTAGGGTATACATTGAGATATACTGGATGGTGGCATAGCTTGTTTGGATTACTACCACAAGGGAAGGGTTGCCAATCAAAATACCTAGCATCTCTCAAACTAGCAAAAATAGAGGTATTTAGCTTATGTTTGTTTTGAAGGATTGGATGATGAGATATAAGTAATATTGTGAGATAATATATGGGATTAGATATAATACGGAATTAATTTTTTATGTAGAATTATTTTTTTGGTATTTGGTTGGTGAGATGGGTCGGTTTGGCATAAAAAAACTCCAAAAAACTCTATAAATCTCTAACAATCCCACTACCTCTAATTTCCCGCCATCACTAATTTCAAAAAATTTTAATATTTTGCTAAAAAAGTAAAAAAAATCTGAAAGTAGATTAATCGAATATATAAGTTTTTTATACAATCATATTCATCGTGTCGAAAGCTTTCAAATAAGTATCATTGTCGCTATTTTTTGTGAATTTTTTTGAATTCATGGGAACGGATTTGGAAAACTTTTCCCATGGTTTGCTACTTTTCAGAAAAAAAAGACACCAAAATTAACCATAAACCACATTTTATCTCAATTTATTTTATTTTTTCTTACTCCAAACGGGGCCAAAGTGAGATAAAAGATATGATTTGACATATGATATGACAGAAAATAATTTTAAATCTTTGGATATTGGCAGGAAACAAATCTAGAGGTGAGGTATATATAATACCACACCTCCTCTCGGATTTTTAGTCCACCTATTCAGCGGATTATATATCCGGAACGGACATTATATTCAATAATAAATTTATTTGCAAATCAAACCCCACTTTTATGGAATCCATGGACAACATTGTCCAATCTCATGTTTGAGTTCGGCAAACGAACGTGGCCTTTATCCCTTAATTTTAAAGATTTAAAGGCTACTTGAAATACACCTATCCATATTCAATAGCACATTGCTGAATATCATCTAGACTTAGTAGAGATATTGTCTACTATCTTCCATACTTATAATTTGTTCCATGATTTTTACCGTAATCTTGAAATGGAAAAATTTTTTTCCCCACTTACCTAACTGTCTTACAAATTTCAGTATGAGCTATTCCATGTCTAGTTCATCAATTTCATTCTTTTAAAATTTTCAGGATATTCTACCAAGGAGGCATTCTTAATATCAGCATTATTGCTTGATGACGATTTTCTCGATATAAATTTTGGCCTACTGCCACTCATACATAGGTTCAATCTATAACAAACCAACATGGTTAAGCATGATATACTTTAAGTTTAATAATTTTATTTTAATTTTCTTTTGCTTCTATATAATTTTATTCCTCTGTGAACAATTTATAAATTAATCCTCTAACTCTTTTTTAATAGGGAAGATGGGGTAAAAGTCCTACATGACTTAAGTGATGATCCATAAAATTAAATAGTAAGGTTCGAGGGGAGCCCTGAAAGGGGTAGTCGAGTTGGTTCAGATGGCAGGTTGAAGGGCCTAGGACCAATAGGTCCTGGGTTCGACTCTTCTTGGGGGCAGTCCTTCCTCTAATTGTGGAGGGTCATCTAACAGCCTTCTCGGCTGAGCCGGTCAGCCAGAGATTGCCTAGGCTGGTTTACCTCCTCGTGGTTATTTGCCGGCTAGAGCCACGGGACGGGTTTCACCCAGTGCGCACCCATGGGTAGCGCCTGCGGGCTTCTTCCCGACCCCAGGAGGTTCGAGGGGACTACAGTGAAAAAATAGAAGGTCTAAATTTAATCAAGGTTTATAATCAATAAATCTTGATTAAATTCAAATTCTTCATTTCTTCACTGTAGTTTCTAGAGTACAAAATGCACTGCAATCTCCTGGAATCCCAAATAGTAGTAAAAAAAATTATGAAGTTGGAACTGTACATCTATAATTATTAAACTAAAAGTATGAAATACTCAAAGCCTGATGCTCTACTATAAATTCATCCTATTAACATATTCCATTAGTGGAAAAATCAAAACCTCATTACCTCTAATACAATATTTTGTATTTTATGACTAATTCTACTTCAAAAATTATGATTCTAAATTTTTAATTGTGTTACTTTGTTCATATATGTTTGATCCAATTCTAATGTTATCATTATGTCTAATTTTATTAGGCTAAAATAGTATTTAACATCTGAATTTTAATGGAAGGGTAACATTAAAACTGAATCAAATGAAAGTTAGGCAAATTGGCACAACTAAAAATACATGTCTTGAATTGGGATTAATGGTAAGGTACAAAAATGCCAACTATATATATATATCTCGTAAATATAGGAAGCCTAAACCAATTTGCTAGTATTTCGATTAGTTCTTGAGGTTTAAAACTTAGGGTTCATTTGATTTGTTTTTCTATTTTTTGTTTTTTATTTTTGTTTTCTATTTTGAACTTATTTTCCATTTTATACTTTTGAAAACAAGGAAAAAGCTCAAAACGCATTTGGTCACTTGTGTTTTCAAAATTTGTTTTAGAAAACAGAAAATAGACTTGCACATAAAATGAAAAATGATAAAAAGTCATTTTGAACGTTTTTAATTCAAAATAAAGAAAATTTGAAAACAATGAAATTAGAACATTTTTTGTTTCTTTATTTTAAGATTTTTAAAACATAAAACTAAAATAAAAAATAAAAAATAAAAAAATAAACCAAATGTCACCTTAGTAATCGGGTAAGTTTTCAAATGCTCTACGGAGACTCAAGGGTTGACCGTTAGGGAATGAAACTAAGAACTAACCAATCAAATCCATTTTAATGCGTATTTTATATGTTTAAACTTGATTTGTTAACACCTATTCAAATGAGTTTAAAATTTTAGTGGGGGTAGTTTGGTATTTTTAATATATATTCAAGTTTACAAAAATAAATAAAATTTAAAATGGTGTTTAAATTTAATTTGTTTTTTTTTTTTAATTATCTTGGAAGGGCCATTTGAATTAGCATTTAACAAAATTACACATTAGCCGAATTTAATTGTGTAATTAATTTTAAAATTTTCTATACAATAAGATATATAATAAGATGTTACTATCCAATAATACTGCCTAATAAATTATTATATCATAAGTCAGTTGCTCTAAAGAAATACTTATCAATATTGGATTAAGAATTTGAGAAAAAATTTCGAGATAAATATTTTGTAGCTTTTACAATTAATTAATAAAAAATTATTTATTTTGTAACTCAATAAATGAAAATAACTTAATATTTCTTATTTTCTAGTTATTTTATTTTAGTTTTTAAAAGTTTTTTTTGTTTTCTTATATAATGTCAAAATTCAAACACAACCTAAAAATAAAAAGAAAGATTGAGAAAAAAATGTTTATTATTTCCTAGGGTGAATTTATTTGCACTTCACTTATTTTCTCTTGCACTCCATTTTTTTTTTCATTAATTGAAATTATAAAATTAACCCTTCTAGTTAACAATTTTTATATATAACTTGAAATGACATACTCACTTATCGTAAATAAACCTTTAAAAATTTAGATTGTTTGTTACAAGAGAATTAAAAAAATGTTTTAAAGATTAAAATAAATTTTATTTATATTTATATTTTTAACAAGCATATTAAAATAATTTTTATTGTATTTTATTTTATAACTTAATAATCAAATAACAAAATCAATTTCTTTCATTTATTTTTCTTTACAAACTTTTGTTATCACTCCCAAGTTATTTAGTTTGAGTCTATAAAGTTTTCAAAAAAATATTAAAATAAGTAAATTAACAGATCCAAAAATTAAACTAAGCACAAAAAATTATTAGACAAACTATAAGTATTATTATTCTAAAAATTATTTTTTTATAAAATAAAATACTTGCATGTCATAGTAAAATTTACTTGCATGTCATAAATGATTTTTTTTTTTGGTCAAAAATTAAGATGCAATTGATAGCTTGTCAGAAAATGTAAAAAGAGAAATTTTTTTTTTTTGGAAGTTATCTTCTCAATATTTTTAGCTAAAGGACATTTTCTATTATAAAATAAGGATGCTTATGGTATTATAGTTGAGTTTGGGAAAAAAAAAATTAATTTCTTTTGTACCTGTTTATTAACTAACTACTAAAAAGCTAATTGACTAACTACTAAAAAACTAACTTTCTTTGTGTTTGAAAAGGGAGAAAAGATAATTTTTTAGTAGCAAATTTTTAACTTTTTGTTATTTGACTTTTTTCTCTTCAATATTTAAAAGAAATATAAAATATAAAAGGGTAAGTTTAGTCATTTTAGAAAAAGCTAAAAAATTAGTAGTTAGTAGTTAGAGTTACCAATTAATTTTTCCAAATGCACTCTTAGTTTGGAATTTTGTATAAGAGTATTTGTGGTATTATAATTATGTATAAAATATGACAAAAACGAAGAGGGCAGATTCTATAATTTCAATTAATGAAAAAGGAAAATGGAATATAAGAGATAATAAGTGGGGTATAAATAGGCTCACCTTATTCTTTATTTTTATTTAGTAAAAAATAATATTATTTAAAAAATAAAAAAATTAGTTATTATATCCATAAGATTGAAAAAGACTGTAAAATGCAATGCAAAGGGCCCGTTTAACAACACTGTCATTTTTGTTATCGTTGTTTTTCTGTTGCCGTTTTCTGTTTTTTATTTTTTGTTATCGTTTATTTTATCTGAAATGAAAACTGAAACTGCGTTTGAAAATGCAAGTTTGTTTATAATTATTAATTTTTTATTTTACAAAATATTTAATTTTATGAGTTTTAAAAAATTAATAGAACTTAATAAAATATATTTTATATTAATTTAATTTAATTAATATAATTAATTAATACAGTAAATTATTTGTTAAAATCATTTAATTCAATAAATATAAAATATATTAAATTATATTATTTATTAAAAATAATTTAATAAAATATATTTCATATTAAATAAATAATTAAATTAGATTAATTATTAAATTAAATTATTTATTTTTAAATTAATTAAATTCATTTAATTATTTATTAAAATAACTTAATAAAATATATTTTATATAAATTAAATTAATTAAATTAATTAAATGATAAATAATTTAATTTAATTATGATATTTATTTAAAATAATTTAATAATAATTATTAAATTAAATTAAATTAAAAATTAATGTAATTTAATTATTTATTATTAATTATTTTATATAAATTAATATAATTATTAAATTAACTTAATTAATTATGATATTTATTTCAGATAATTTAGCAATAATTAATTATTAAATTAAATTAATTAATTAATTTAGTTTTATTATTTATTTAAAATAGTTTATATTAATTTATATAATTAATTTAATTTACTGAATTTTATTATATTATTTATTAAAATAACTTATTTTTATAAAATATTTGGATAAAGTAATTTATTTTTATGTAATGTAATAAAATAGACAAAGTTTTAAAATTGACAAAATATTGGCAACAAAAAAAATCAAAGTGAAAACACTTTTTTTTTGTTTAGATTTTTCTATTTATATTTTTATTTTTTTTTTGAAAATAAAAAAACGTAAATAGATTTATTAAACATAAACATATTTCTGTTGTGAGTTTATAAAATTTTGAAAATATAAAAAAAAAAATGAAAATGAAAATGTCACAAAACTAGGCCAAAATATTTTAGAACTCCAATTCCTGTCCAGCCTTGGAAGAGCTTTGCCCAAGCAAAGCCTCAAAAAACACGAGGTCGGAAAAACCCCCCACCGTTCATCCCCATCTCAACTCACAGTCATCGTCCAAATCAACCCCCCCTTCGTCGAAACCCTTTCCATGGATCGTCTCTCTGCTTTCCGGGACTTCGCCATCACAAACGAGCTCGACAATATCGTTAGAGTCGCCACCGCATATCGCTCCAAGCAGGGTAGCCTCTACACCCTCGTCTACTTCGCAAGAATCACCACCTCAAGCACACCGATCATAGGCCTATTTGGTTTGCTAACAAATGTTAAAAGACTTTAAAAATTTTTAAAAGTTATTTAATTTTATCTCATTGTATGAATTACGAATTCACAAGTTATCTCATTTTATCTCAATTTATCTTATTTTTTATCATTAAAAAATAGATCAATTATTTTTTCTTTCCGAACCAAGCCTTAATTCCATAAGAGAAGTATTATTGATGAAGAGCTAATTAAGATATGGTAAAAGAAGACTAAACATCACCAAATTCCAGGAGCTAGTTAAAAATAAGTCAGTTATTTTTATGTTTGGAGAATGAAAGAAGGTGACTTATTTTTAAAATGATTTTTTAGTTTTGATTAATTTAACATTTTTATTTTTAAAAGCTTAAAAAAAAGTTAAAATGTTAAAAGATAAATTTGATCATTTTACAAATAAGCAAATAAGTCAATTAGCCATAAGCCAATTAGTTCTTGCCTTCCCAACCGGATCCTCAGTCTATCTATATATTAGCTTTCATTCTAAATCTCTGCAGTGTGGTTTCTTTGTAATGGCGAAAGTGTCACCTCTCATTATACAAATTTAATTTTTTTTTAAGCTAACAGTATATAACATTCTGGCTCAATGGTCTTTTATCCCAGTTTAATACCAACTCGTATCCTAGAATTAGGAAAAATCATCTCTCATCTCTATTTGATAGCTCAAGGCTAGAAAAATTTCTAGCTCCACACTTAAACAATAACATACAGATTGAGTAATTAAAGTGCATAACAAAGAGTAACAAAGAAAGGAAAACACACAAGACATCAAAACATGGGATCAGTGGATAACAGACTAAAAAGGACAACGTCCCTAATCTCACCTTTGTTGTAAGCATACTTCCTCAGGAGACCTTCCCTTAAGAACCCAACTTTCTCCAGGACCCTTTGGGAAGCCTTGTTCTCTGACTCAACCAAAGCTTGAAGCCTCACCAAATATGGCAACTCTTTGAATGCCTCAACGATGGCCATCTTCAGAGCCCTAGCAACGATCCCTTTCCCCCAGTACTCCGCAGCAAGAGCATATCCAATGTCCGCCCTGCATCGATCATCGTCGGATGTTGGCATGATCATTATGAAACCAATCGAACGGTCATCAACGCATATTGATCTACAGTAGGGGTGGGGGATGCAAAAGTCCTTGATGTAAGCCAGGGCTTCGTGTTTGGAAGTGAAAGTGTCCCACCGGGTGAATCGACTCACTCTGTCATCCCCTGCGTATACTATGAAATCATCAACGTCGGAGATTTCGTACGACCGGATTGTGATCTTCGGAGAGTCGACTTCCATTTCCGCCGCAAGGGCACCACCAACGTTAAAAGAGTTCCAAGATCAATTTTTGTTTAGATCATTCACTTACCTACTACATATATGGCGACTAATTTAATGATGGGGTTTTAATTATTTTGACCATAGCAGTATTTTATTGGCGGCTGATTAATGACTTGTAAGAAACTTTCGTTTACCGAACTCTGTGTAGAGAATTGAAGATTTCAGTTAACCAAAATCACAGCATATTATTATTTTACGTTTGGAGTTTCAAAAAATTAAAAAAAAAATAAAACTTGATATTAAATTAATGTAAAAATAATGCCACAAATTTTAATTGAAGAAAGTTAAAAATTTTTAAAATTTTTTAGATTTTAAAAAAAAAAATGAGACTCCAAACAGAGATTATGTAATACGTGAAAAAATTTAGTATAATATTTCATCGGCCTATTTAGATTTATTTTATTATTATTTTGAGCCAAAATTTGAGATTTAAAGCCTAATTAATTTAATTTAATTGTTGTGTTAGAGAGTTTATCTCTCTCTAGCTAATTGACTCTCACAAATTTTTCTTATGCAAACTCTCTAAAATATAATCAATGAAGCGTAAAAAACAACAATAATAATAATAATAAATAAATAATAAATCTTGAGTAGAAAACTACTTGGTGTTTGGTTTGGGAATGAAAAGAATATTTTTTTTTTTTAGTTTTATTCATCATATATGATTTTTTCATCAAAATATAATTTATATTTTTTTGCTTGATAATTTTAGCTAAGCATGTTACTTAATTTCATAAAAAAATCATGAAAAGACGCCTCCACATTGGAAGTACGAATGACAAAAAGTAGTTTTTTGTTAGAAAGAACCAATTTTTTATGCATACATAAATTGTCATATATTTTTATAATTTTTTTATAAGTTTGAATAACATAATATACTTAAACATTACTATACAAAAAATTAAAATTAATTTGATGAAAAAATTCATCTAACAATAAAAAAATTCTATTAAAAAAAAAACCCTACTAACTAGTAGATTTCCAAGCGAAACTAGTAAAGTTTTAAAGAAAGCTGAATTTAATCAAAATGATGGTAACATAGTGTGACAATTTTCATGATTTTAGTAATAGAATAAAATTGATATATGTATATGTTGTTGTGGCTTATATTTTTTTTATTTTTGAGTCTAAAATTATAACTCGATCCGAAAGTCTCGCGGTGTGATTCGCATGTATATTTTTTTGGAGGTCTGTGGTGGTCGTAGAGGGCACGTAAATAGAGTTTTTGGGGGTTTTTTCTTTGATCAAGAAAGGCCGCTTAGTGTTGTAACTTCTTTCTTTCATCATAGTGAAATTTCTCTTGTATCTTACCTATGGACGCAGATTTGATAATCGAACCACGTAAATCTTACAGTCTATTTTTTTTCTCTTTTCTATACTTTATTTTATGCGTTGTGTGATCCAATATTGTGTGTCTAGTTTTTTAACAGTATCACTTTACAAATATTTTAATCATAATAAAAATTATTTTTCAAGGATCGTTTAGCTAATTCTCCCAGACCAATTTTTTTTTTTTTTTTTGATAAGTAAGACGGATGGGGGAACCTAGATTCGAACCCGGAGTGATGAGCGGGCCGAAGGTGCTCTGCCACTTGAGCTACAGCTCAGCTCTAATTCTCCCAGACCAAGAGAGTTGAAATATGGGTTCTTTCGGGTGGTGAGTCATGAGGGGTCCCCATGGGCACCATGGATGCCATTTTGGAACACTCCAGCCATCACACACGGTGAGAAGCAAAGCAAAAATTATCACAATCAAAAGGAGTAAAGTATAATTAGGTTTGGTCTGGGAGGTAGAAAAAGTTAAATTTTTTTTTTTTGGTAATTTGTTTGTAATTAGTTACTAAAAATTAATTTTTTAGTACTTTAACATTTTTACCCTTAAAAATTTTTAAAAATATTTAAATATAAAAAAATAAATTTAATCATTAAAAAAAAATGAAAAGAACTAGTAGCTGATTGAATTAACACCTGCTACTCGTCAAACGGGACCTTGGAAAATTTTGCTTTAATTAAAAGTCGTCAAAATCACAGTACTGCATATTTTCTATATCCGGGCGGCCATCTATTGCTTAACAGAAGTCTGAACTTTTTCTTGCCTTTCTTCCACCTGGGTTCTTGGCTGTTTCTTGCAGGAATAATTTTTTTTATATATAAACATTCAACCCTCACAAACCCTTCTTCAAAACAAAGACCAAAATGGAGGGCTTAGGCGAAAAAGAAGTGTCCGATGAGTTCTACGACATCACTCTGCGCCTGCTAGATCTGTCCGATGTGGATGATTTCATGGTATGGGGAACAGATGAACGAGTCAGCAGGTTCTGCTTGTGGGACACTTTCAAGTCCAAAGAAGACGCCATGAAATATATTGTTGATTTCGCGATCCCCCATCCCTGGTTCAGGGCCATCTGCGTCAACGACCGGGCAATTGGGACCATCTCTGTGACTCCGAGCAAGGGGTGCGACAGCTTCAGAGGCGAAATTGGGTACCTGTTGGGCTCAAAGTACTGGGGCAAAGGGATTGCAACGAAGGCAGTGAAAATGGTGGCTGCTTCGATATTTGTCGAGTGGCCCCACTTGGAGAGGCTCGAAGATCTGGTGGATGTCGAGAGTAAGGCCTCGCAGAGGGTGCTCGAGAAGGCCGGGTTCCAGAGGGAAGGTGTTCTGAGGAAGTATTTTCTTCAGAAGGGGTGTTGGGAACACGTGTGAAAAGAAGTCTCATATCGGATAAATAAAAGAGAGGTTGGATTTTAATATAATATTGGGTGACTTATCACTTACAAAACTTAGCCTTTTAGGTGGATATGAGCCATTCAATGTATATTAGGTTCATGTGATATGGTGTGAACTCTATAGATACTCCCCAATGGATTGGGCCTACGGGCACATTGGAAGACATTAGGTGGATCATGACTCTCCAACAAGTGGTATCAGAGTTGATGGTTGACGATCTTTGGGTGAACTCAAAAACTGATTTGGTGGGCTTGCACGGTGACTCTCGATGGAGTGATAAAAATCCAAGGAAGCTCTCGATGGAGTAAGGATGCAGGCGGGTTCGCTGCATGGAGGTTCTCGATGGAGTAAAAAGGGGATGGTTATCAGTTGATGGAGTGTAAGGTGAAAAAAATCCAGGGTTAAATAAATCGGTGTTAGAGAGTAAAAAGATCATGAATCTAGGAGGAGTCAAGTGGATCAAATTGAGACGGAGCGGGGCCCAATGCATAGTTCACACATCAGGGGGAGATTGTTGGGAACATGTGTGAAAGTAAATCTCACATCGGATAAATAAAAGAGAGGTTGGACCTTAATATACAATTGGGTGGCTCACCACTTATAGGGCTTAGCCTTTTAAGTGGATATGGGTCATTCAATGTATATTAGGTTCATGTGATATACTGTGAATTTTGTAGATACTCTCCAATGAGTTGAACCTACGCGCACATTGGAAGACCTTAAACGGATCATGACTCCCCCAACAAGGGGAAACTGAAAGACATGGTGATGTTCAGCTTGCTCTCAACTGATCCCTCAGTGAACTACTACATGTTTAGCTAGTTTATTAGTTTGTCAATTTATAACTAATATATATGTATATATATGAGTGGCGCTGTAGTTTCATCAAGAGACTGGTTGTAGCAGTGATGGGATGCAGTTGGTTTTATTTCATTTAAAACACCTGACTTGATTAATTTAGTATGGTTAATTTGGTATCTTGGCCCTAGTGTTTTGGATTTTTTTATGACTAATTTGGTAATTTGATCATTAATTGGTTAGAATTTGTAACTTTTGGAGGGTGGTATACATGTCTTGAGACATAAAATGGGCTCTGCTGGGGCTGAGATTGGTCTTCGTCATAGAGGATTTGTTTGAGACAAGCTTGACTAAAGTATGAAATATTTAAGCATGATGCTCTACTATAAATTCAACCTATTAACGTGTTCCAGCAGGGGGAAAAAAAATCAGAATCTCATTGTCTCTTATGCCATATTTTGTATTTTACCACTAATTATATTTCAAAAATTATGATTCTAATCGTGTTACTTTGTTTATATTTGTTTGATCCAATTTTAATGTTATCATTCTATCTAATTTCTTAGGCTAAAATAGCATTCTCTGGAGGGGTGACATTAAATCTGGATGAACTGAAAAATGGGTAAAATAGTACAACTAAAAATACATGTCTTGAAGTGGGCTTAATAATAAAGTACAAGAATGTCAAATATATATTTGTTTATAATATAAGATGTCCGAGCCAATTTGTGAGTATTTCGATTAGTCTTTAGAATCTTAAAAGCTAATAATTGGATAAGTCTCCAAATACCCTAAGGACAGTTAATGATCGGGTAAGCCTTCAAATACTCTAAGGAGACTCAAAAGGCTAACTATTAAGAAACAAACCAAGAATTAAGGTTATCAAATCTATTTCACTATTATATGAATTTTATTTGATGTTTGAATTTGGTTTGTTAATCTATTCTAATGAGTTTTAAATTTTAAGGTTAAATATAAAAATCATCCCTACACTTTTTACACTCGCTTCCATTTTGATTCTAATGGTTTTAATTGTGATGGTTATCTAAGCATATCAATCTACAATAGGGGTGAGGGATGCAAAAGTCCTTGATGTAAGCCAGAACTTCGGCTTTGGAAGTTATAGTGTCCCACCGGGTGAATCGACTCACTCTGTCATCCCCAGCATAGATCATGAAATCATCAACGTCCGAGATTTCGTACGGCCGGATTGTGATCTCTGGAGAGTCGACTTCCAGTTCCGCCGCGAGGGCACCACCAACTTTAAAAGAGTTCCAAGATCAATTTTTGGTTAGATCATTCACCCACCCACTATATATATATATATATAATGACTAATTTAATGATGGGGTTTTAATTATTTAGACCATAGCAGTATTTTATTCGCGGCTGATTAATGACTTCTGAGAAACTTTTGTTTACTGAACTTTATCTAGAATATTGAAGATTTCAATTAACCAAAATCATAGCATATTATTATCTCGTGTTTGGAATTCTAAAAAAATTAAAAAAAATTGATATTAAATTGATGTGACAAAATTTAATTGAAAAAAATTGAAAACTTTTAAAAATTTAAAAAAAAAAAAAATGAGACTCTAAACGGAGATTATATAATACGTAAAAAATTTAGTGTAACATTTCTTGGGCCTATTTAGTTTTACTTTATTATTATTTTGAGCCAAAATTTGAGATTTAAAGCTTAATTAATATAATTTTATTATTGTGTTAAAGAGTTTATCTGTAGGTTATGGGTTCGAAGCGTGAAAATAGTCTCTTTGTAAAATGTAAGGGTAAGGTTGCGTACAAATGCGCACACCCCTCTCTTTACCCCCAACACTAGTCATGAAGAACTTGTGCACCAGATGAGCCCTATTGTGTTTGAGAGTTTATCTCTCTCTAGCTAATTGACTCTCACAAATTTTTCTTTTGCAAACTCTCCAAAATATAATGAATGAAATGTTAAAAATAAATAAATAAATAATAAACTTTGAGTAGAAAATTACTTAGTGTTTGGTTTGGGAATGAAAAGAATAATTTTTTTTTTTAACTTTTATTCATCATATATGATGTTTTCATCAAAATATAATTTTTTTTCTTTTATTTGATAATTTTAGCTAAGCATGTTAATTAATTTCATAAAAAATCATGAAAAGATGCTTCCACATTGGAAGTACGAATGAAAAAAAAAAGTAGTTTTTTTTAGGAAGAATTAATTTTTTATGCATACATAAATTGCCATATATTTTTATAATTTTTTTATGAGTTTGAATAACATAATATACTTAAAAGTTACAATACAAAAGTTTAAAATTAATTTGATGAAAAAATTCATCTAACAATAAAAAAAAATTCTATTAAAAAAAAAAAAAACCTTACTAACTAGTTGATTTCCAAGCGAAACTAGTAGAGTTTTAAAGAAAGGTGAAATTAATCAAAATGATGGTAACATAATGTGACAATTTTCATGATTTTAGTAATAGAATAAAATTGATATATGCATCACTTTACAAATATTTTAATCATAATAAAAATTATTTTTCAAGGACCGATTAGCAAATTCTCCCAAACGAAGATAGTTGAAATATGGGTTCTTTCGGGTAGTGAGTCATGAGGGTCCCCATGGGCACCATCGATGCCATTTTGGAACATAGACTCTACCCATCACACGCGGCAAGAAGTAAAGCAAAAATTATGAAAATCAAAAGGAGCAAAGAATAATTACGTTTGGTTTGGAAGTAAAAAAATTATTATTTTTTTTTTAATTAATTAGTTAATTATTAAAAAATTAATTTTTTATTTGAAAAAAAAAGTTAAATTTTTAGTTGGCAAAATT
This sequence comes from Vitellaria paradoxa, assembly GCA_019916065.1. Taxonomy (NCBI): domain Eukaryota; kingdom Viridiplantae; phylum Streptophyta; class Magnoliopsida; order Ericales; family Sapotaceae; genus Vitellaria; species Vitellaria paradoxa. The sequence goes on along the minus strand of CM034241.1, from coordinate 42,352,761 downwards.
TTTAACTTTTTATTAATTTGACATTTTTATTCTTAAAAATTTAAAAAAATTAAAATATAAAAAGATAAATTTGATATTTAAAAAAAAAAATTAAGAAAACCAATAGAATAATTAGATATTTTTATAAACGGAACCTTAAAATATCTTAATTTAATTAAAAGTTGTCAAAATCATAGTACTGAATATTTTCTAAATTTCTACGTTACTCGTTCCCTAATCTGGGCGGCCACCTATAGCTTAGTCTCGAAGCCAAACAAAAGTCTGAACTTTTTCTCGACTTTCTTCCGCCAGGGTTCTTGGCTGTTTCTTGCAGGTATAGTTCTCTTTTTTATATATAAACATTCAACCCTCACAAACCCTTCTTCCAAACAAAGCACAAAATGGAGGGCGGCGGCGAAAAAGAAGTGTCCGATGAGTTCTCCGACATCACTCTGCGCCTGCTGGATCTGTCCGATGTGGACGATGTCATGGTGTGGGGAACAGATGAACAAGTCAGCAGGTTCCGCTCGTCGGACACCTTCAAGTCCAAAAAAGAAGCTGTGGAATACATCGCTGATTTTGCGATCCCTCATCCCTGGTTGAGGGCCATCTGTGTCGACGACCGGGCAATTGGGATCATCTCTGTGACGCCGAGCCAGGGCTGCGACAGCTTCAGAGGCGAAATTGGGTACCTGTTGGGCTCAAAGTACTGGGGCAAAGGGATTGCAACGAAGGCAGTGAAAATGGTGGCTGCTTCGATATTTGTTGAGTGGCCGCACTTGGAGAGGCTCGAAGCTCTGGTGGATGTCGAGAATAAGGCCTCGCAGAGGGTGCTCGAGAAGGCCGGGTTCCAGAGGGAAGGTGTTCTGAGGAAGTATTTTCTTCAGAAGGGGAAACTGAGAGACATGGTGATTTTCAGCTTGCTCTCGACTGATCCCTCAGTGAACTACTACATGTTTAGCTAGTTTATTAGTTTGTCAATATATATATATATATATATATGAGTGGTGATGTATTTTCGTCAGGAGACTGGGTGTAGGAGGGATGGGATGCAGTTGGTTTTATTTTATTTTTTTCGGTTATTAAAAAAATAATAAAAAAATAAAACCAACTGCAGTTGGTTTTATTTCATTTAAAACACCTGACTTGACTAATTTAGTATGGTTAATTTGGTATCTTGGCCCTGGTGTTTTGGATTTTTTATGACTAATTTGGTAATTTGATCATTAATTGGTTAGAATTTGTAACTTTTGGAGGGTGGTATACATGTCTTGAGACATAAAATGGGCTCTGCTGGGGCTGAGATTGGTCTTCATCAGAGAGAATTTGTTTGAGACAAGCTTGACTAAAATATGAAATACTTAAAAAGCATGATGCTCTACTAAAAAATCAGAATCTCATTGGCTCTCATACCATATTTTGTATTTTACCACTAATTATATTTTAAAAATTATGATTCTAATCGTGTTACTTTGTTCATATATGTTTGATTCTCTAATTTTGTTAAGGCTAAAATAGCATTGTAACATGTGAATTTTAATGGAGAGTTGAAATTAAAACTGGATCAAATGAGAAATGGGCATAGTGGCACAACTAGATATACATGTCTTGAAGTGGGATTAATAGTAAAGTATAAGAACACCAAATATATATAATATATTATACATATTATTAATATAAGATATCCGAGCCAATTTGCGAGTGATTTAATTCCTTAAAGTTAATGATCGGCTAAATTTCTAAATGCTCTAAGGAGACTCAAGGACTAACCACTAAGAACAACCTTAAGAACTAACAAAGGATATCGAATCCATTTTACTGTGTATTTTATCTAATGTTTAAACTTGATTTGTTAACCTATTAAAATGAGTTTTAAATTTCAATGAAGGGTAGTTTGCTTTTTTTTTTTAAATATATATTCAAGTTTACAAAAATAAAGAAAATTTAAAATGGTGCTTAAATTTAATTTGGTTTCTTATCTAGGAAGAGCCAATCTTAAATTGGCTTTTAAAAGAATTAAACATGAAATGCAATGAGAAATATTTTAGAACTCCAGTTCCTGACCAAAATTGGTGACGTCGAACATTGGAAAAGCTTTGCCCAAGCAAAACATCAAAAAACACAAGGACTAGTTCATCTCCGCGTGTGTGAAATTACCGGAAAAACCGCACGGCTCGCCCTCAACTCAACTCAACTCAACTCACAGTCGTCGTCCAAATCAGCGCCCCCGCTTCGGTCAAAACCCTTCCCATGGATCCACTCTCTGCTCTCCGGGACTTTACCATCCGAAACGAGCTCGACAAGATCGTTAGAGTCGGCGAAGAGTTCCGCTTCGGCGGCGACTATGCCTTCCCATGCGGCGTCGCCACCGCCTACCGCTCCAAGCAAGGTAGCCTCTACACCCTCGAAACCCTCGTCTACTTCGTCAAGAATCACCACCTCAAGCACACCGACTACATGCACAATGCCCGGACCCAGAACCTCCCCGCCGTTACCTTCATCGATCGCAAGCCCTTGCTCGACTACCTCCAAGGCAAGGTCTCCTCCTCCGACGCCATCCAATTCGTCGCCCCCCAAAACCCCAAATTCTCAGCCTCGTCTGCTGCGGTGGCGGCCGACGAGTACCGCCCGGAAGATCCCGGCTTGATTCCGATGAGCGCGAACGACAACGAATTCGATGTCAATTTGGACGCTAGAGCTAGGGCTTCGGAGAATTACATGTCGATGCTTAGAGCCGTGGAGAGGCCGTTAAAGGACCGCGAGACAATGCTGGAGTGCCGGAACCGCGATTTTTATAGTGTTCTTGCGACGAGGATGGCCGAGGGCGAACGCCATCAGACGGAGTTGCAACAGAGGAAGGATGGTTTGGTGGCGAAGAATAGGCTTATGCGCGGCGATGAGAGAGGGTTTGGGGATGAATTGGGATACGATGCGACCCCAAAGTCGAAAATGCTTTTGAAGGGGAGCAAAATTGGCGAGGGTGTGCCGATCATTTTGGTGCCGAGTGCTTCTCAGACTCTAATTACTATATACAATGTGAAGGAGTTTTTGGAGGACGGTGTGTTTATACCAACGGATGTGAAAGTGAAGCAGATGAAGGGGCCGAAGCCGGACTGTATTACAGTGCAGAAGAAGTTCAGCAGGGACAGGGTCGTGACAGCTTATGAGGTGAGGGATAAGCCATCGGCGTTGAAGGCTGAGGATTGGGATCGGGTTGTGGCAGTTTTTGTGTTGGGGAAGGAATGGCAATTCAAAGACTGGCCTTTCAAGGACCATGTCGAAATCTTTAACAGAAGTAAGAAAGTTTCGCCCTTTAATTCCATTTATTACGTTGAATTTGAAATTTAGGGGTTGATTGGGCATTGTAAATGAATTTTTGATTGCTCGTCTTATCTTGGTTTGGTCCTATAGTTGCATGGATCTATTCGTGGAGAAACTTGAAAGTTCTTACAACTGTTATGGATCTTACTTTGTAATAAATTTCAAAACTTTGCTTAGGCTAGGAAATATACCATCTTATGGAACTGCACGGCATCTTTCCTTGATTTCAATGTCATAGAAAGGGAAGTATAATTCGTGACATATTGTGCCTGCCGAATTTTATTACAGTTCTTGGCTTTTACATGCGCTTTGAGGATGATAGTGTGGAGTCAGCAAAGAATGTCAAGCAATGGAATGTGAAAATCATATCGGTGAGCTCATTTTTTTCCTTCAAACTTTTCGTTGTCTTGTCCATTTTAGTGTGTTAGTAAATAATATTTATTTTTTTGAATATTTGCATAAAATATAATGTTTATCATTGATGCAAGTCCAACTCCTTTGTGCAGATTAGCAAGAACAAGCGTCACCAGGATAGAGCCGCAGCTCTTGAGGTGTGGGACAGATTGGAAGAATTTATGCGCTCACGATCACGTGGTTGAGGTGTGTCAAGTTTCAGAATAATGTAAATGTCTTTGTTTATGTTCTTTACTAGCTAATTTGGTTGGATACACACTAAAACTTTCAGTGGTGGGAATTTCAAAATGTTTCTGGCCTTGTTAGTTACTGCTTTTTCGCTCAATCTTGAATATTTTACCTTTTCACAGCAGATTATGTTGTGGCAGTCAATGGTGTTTGGAGTATGTGTTAAATTCTTTCCTTGTATGTGTTGGTATTTTAATAGAAGATGCATGTAATGCACTTTGCTCCATTGCTATTCCCCCGTCATTCAACATGATGAGTTAACTTCTTCCTTGTACATGTTGGTGTTGTAATTTGGTTGGATACACTAAAACTTTCAGTGATGGGAGTTTCCAATATTTCTAGCCTTGTTAATCACTGCCCTTTGGCTCAATCATGAATATTTTGCCTTTTTGTAGCAGCATATTTATGGAGTGTATTTTAAGGCAGTTAATGGTGGTTGAAACCAAACATGATGGGTCAAATTTCTTCCTGGTACATGTCAGTATTCTAATAGAAGTTATGTGCCTAGTGTGGTTTTGCTCCATTTGTTATTCCTGTCATTGAACATGATGTGTTACTTCTTTCCTCTTTGATATTTCTCTGTCCATGACTGCTTTAGTTCCCCCTCCCCCCCACCAAAAAAAAAAAAATTGGGGCTTCTTTTCACTTGACAATTGTCTCATACGGGACACATTAGGGTCCAGTAAATAGGGTTGGAGATATGGCTCCAATAAGGGCTTGATTGGATGATTTTTAAGAGAAGATTTGGCTGTAGGTCTGTAAGCATTTGGAAACATGCAAAGGCAATGAAGTATAGTCGTGTCATTTTGAATTAGTAAATGTGCGAGATCTATAATTTAACATAGATGGAATATTTGGTCCAATAACAAGCTTATGCAGGGAGAAGCATGCTTAATATGGATATGGAGATATGAATATGATATGATAGGGCCTCAAACATGGTGACTTTGATAAAATATGGATATGAACACATAGGAGGTATTGAGAGAATTTTGTAATTATATTTTTATTTGTTATATTTATAGCATTCACATATGGCAAAAATATTAAATTAATATTAATTCAACATTTCAACTAAAAGATGAGAGATGGGATGGGATGATTTTAGGGGTTTTAATCATCTAGTCCCAAGAATCCTACCTGTGTTTCATAATATATATATATATATATATTAAAAAACTAAATGCATTACATGACATATTTGACACATCTCACATATCTTTTGAAATGTCGGACAAGTATGTGTAGAACATGGATGTGACACTTATTTTGAAGTGTACATGATTCAAAATATAGCTGAACTTGTGCAACTGTTGTCAGACCTTAAGCTGAAGGCAGTTAAGGATTATCAATTACATTTGGAAGACACGTAGGTGGAAATTGCAAGAAAGTGTGTGGGCAAATGGATCTTAATTTAGTTAACTGCTAAGTAAGAGTAGTTGTCTTTGAGACTTTTCCTCATTTTTGGCATGAGGCTATGAAAATATATTACAGACATTAAAAAAAATGGCCCCTGTTTTTTTTTTTCTTTTTTTTTTGGGGGGGGGGGGGAGTGATTTGTGTTTTTGTCAACAGAACAGTCATCAAATTCCATGGATGGGGAAATTTTTATGTCCACTGTGCAAAGCTTTTGTGTTTGTTATATTTGATTTGTTGTTTCCTCTGGTGGTATCTTCTATTGAACGCTCTACTTCCTCTTTCTTCTGATAGAAGTTCATTATTCTTTACCCACAAGGATGATCCATCCTCTGAAAGGATTATAAAAACCTTAAAACATAAATTTTTTTGGTTTGTTTGCTTATTTATTTGGATTTTGAAATACCCTTCTGTTCTTGTAACTATGACTTTGAAAGACAAGCAAGTTTCCTGATAATTTCTGGGCTGGTTTCATCTGTCTGTTCTTACTTCCATCATGTTGTGTTAACAGCATGCTTCTTCCCATCATGCATAACACTATAATTATGTTTTGTATCGTCAGAGGGTGGAAAGAGGAGGGGTTATTACAGTTTTGACTGATATGTTGCCGCCAGACAAGACTTAAAATTATGACAAGGATGCTGTGCAAGTTTAGAGAGAGAAATATTTGAACTTGGTCTTTTACATTTTTTTATTGAACACCATTGTAGGGTTTGTAAGGAAGTGAGTTTATTTAACTAAAGTTTATGCATTCTCTTGGATACATCCTGTTTCAGCCCCAAATTTGTCTTCTGGATGCCCATCTTTCCCTTTTTTTGTGTATAAACATATGTTTATGATAGAAAATGCCATAATGCCTACTTGGCATATAAATTTTGATTCAGTGAAATGGGTGCCTTCAAGGAAAGGGGGGTTTAAGGTGAGTACTTCTTCTAGGATTTTAATGGAGAGAGAGGAGGTAGAATTCCCCTGGGTTAAAATATGGAGGGTAGGGGTGAGTGGCTTTCTTTGTTTAGTGTGTACTTCGCAGGAAAACACCCACAATTCATAATCTCCAGTTGAGAAGGCATTTTTTAGTGAATTGGTGTTTTCTTGTAAAGCACAGGCATTTTCATTGATTTTCTTGGTTGAAGGAGCTATGAGATTTGCTTTTATCAAGCTTTGCTGGTGCTGTGGAGTTTTCCCAAATATACAAAGAGTACAATCATGTCTTGATGGGGTTGCTGATTTGTGAGGGAGAAATAGAACCCATAAGGCTTAGAGATGCCTATGCATCGGTCGAAAAGTTTGTTTTTGACTAGTTTGTATTGTTGGGTGGTGGAGGTATAAATCCTGATTTACACTCTGTTTTGAACTTTGTTAGGAATAAGATTACGTGATTTTTGGTGATGTTTTGTAAGTTTAGCCACCATTCCTTTAAGGTCTTTCTTTAATAAAATTTGTTTATTTATTTATCAAAAAAATAATAATAAATTGCTTTGTTGTGGGCATGGTCTGTTGCCGAGCCAGCTTCATGAATCAAATTTCTTTTATGCTTTGGAATTTGTGCTGTGTTGCTGTGTTTTATCCGGACTGAATTTTCTCTTGATTACTACTTGGTATGAAGTTGAGCCTTCAGTTGATATATTCATAAAATAGAAATCATCTTTATTAATAAAGGAAGATAATAGGAATTCTCATCATACAAAACCATAGCCCTGAAGAGGTTGACAAAGAATAGCACTACAAGCCACTCAATAATATAGAAACCCAAAAAATAAAAATATAGAGAGAGAAAGGGGGGGGGGGAGAATGCAATAGTGGTGATCGGCTACATCTGGGATTGGTGGAAAATTGAGTTGTACGAGAGAGAAACTCAGCAGACTGTGGACGTTGAAGCATAAGATGCAATAAACAGGAGGAAGAAGAGCAGAGAAACTGTCATCTTTGTAGAACTTGCACCTGAGGGTGAACCAGTGTCAGTTGATGGTACGGTTTTCGACCCAGTTCCTACGTCCATGGAAAAACATCAACATGAATTTTTTGATATGAACATTTATCAATAGCGTGGGAACGCTAGGAATAAAGAAAACAAAGTAACCATACCTGAAGGCACTCCATTATTAGAATCCGGCGTTGATGAGGGTGTTCCAGAGGGAGAGTCAGCTGGGGAAGCGGCTGCTTGGGTAAATATTTCACAAATCAGAAAGTAGTATACATATTTTTTGGAGTATAATAACATTCTTTGGAGGAAAACAATTTTAATGCTCCTTAGGTTTACTGAGCATAATTCAAACACCTTTTTATTCGACTCAGTTTGATTTGCGCTTAATTCTTACCATTACAGCGGCTGACAGGTGGAGTCTGAACACGGCAAGCTCCTGGAAGTGCCATAGCCTGAGTCTGGTTGATATTGATCCCCAGGGAGGAGCCACCGCCATTGAGGACCTGACACAAGCACTGTGGCTGCGAGCTGACGACACTCGCGAGCCCTGTGCAGCAGGACGAAGACGGGGTTGAGGAGTTCCCTGTAATGTAGTTGAGGCACGGGGACATGTTGATCAGCACATTTGTACAACTCGATGATTGAGCCGCTGCTTTGGGCACTTCCGCCCAGAGCGCAGTTGTCAAGACGAGGACCAGACACGCCATCTCAATTCTTTGGTGTGCCATCTTAACTTGTTGGGTTATTGCAGAAGATTGCGGTGGAATGAGACTTCTTTCTTTGGTAGCAAGTAGTTTGTAGATTGGATGTGATGATGGAAGGGGGAGGGTGAAGGAAGTGGCTTTTATAGGAAAATTTGGGAAGGGTCAAAAAGAGGTTGCCTGTGTGGGTGACTGACTTCTCCTACTCTTCGAGTTGTTTAACAAAACAGAAACCTTAGTTAAAAGGGTTTTTAAGAATTTTATTATCTCTGAGACTTGCGCTTGTGGTTTGTTTAGGAATTTAGGGGACCGAGAGGGACAAAAAGATTAGCTATGCCGGTGACCAACTTCTCTACCGTCCACACTTGGGTTCTTGCTTAATTAGCCGCCTGTATTTTAAGGGGTTCGAAAGGATAAACTTGTTCGGAAGTTGTTCCAGAAGAACAACGCATAACATTGCCTCCCTCCTACAATTTTTTTTTTTTTTTTTTAACTGTTGAGAATTATATTGGGCTGGGAATTGAGATTTCCAATTTTTTAAGCTTTTGTAACCATGCTTGAATCCGGAATAATTAAAAGGAAAAAAAAAATTGTAACCAAAAGGAAATTATTGGCGTATTTAATTGTAATCAAACAATAATAATTCTACTGATAAATATTCCTCCGTTTTCTTTCGGATGTTGTCTAATCAGAACCAAATAAAAGAAATCATGGTGGCCTTTTTGACGCAGCCGTATTACCCGAAAAAGAGGAATTGTCATAAGAGAGAGTTTGTGGCTAAATTTGAGAAGTTAATTATATCGAAATTGTACAAAATTAGGTGTTAAAGTCAATCACGACCATCTAATCAAAATTCATTAGCATTATCGCTTTGCTATCACATATTATCGCTTTGCTGTAACATAATTTAGATTTCATGAGTTAATGTCAGACAAATTCCCGTCATTGAAGTCCTGTAAGGACTTTTTTAACCGTTTTAAAAAATATTTAGATAAAAGTATTTACTTTTAGTGTCGCTTAATCTAAATTTGACTTAAGATTTGACCTTAAGTCAAATTTATTGTTTTTAGTAATTCTTTATTTATTTTCTGTTTCTTAGTTATTTCCACCATCACTTAAGATTGTTTACTTTCAAGGGTTTTAATTTTTAAATAAATGTTTGATTAAAGGTTGATTTTGAATAAATATTTTATTATTTGAGATATTACTTTTATCTCATGTTTTTTTTTTTTTTTGGGGATATTTATAGAATCAATTAGAGTTAACGATCTTTGCATCTTTTTTTCCTTTCAATTCACACATCAGTGCATCATTCCTCCCCCTCCCAACCCCCCCTCCTCCCCCCCTCCCCGGGGGGCGCGGGGGAACTCTCTTTTACTTTTGCCCCTTTTCCAAAGGGAAAGTTCGCTACACTGAGAAAAATTTTAAATGGGGCCCTACTATTGTCGAAATCCATTAATTCTCATTAAAAGATTAATGAGATTGCACCTAGAAAAGCAATTAACTAAAGAAGAATTTTCTTCAATACCAATTTAAGTTCTATAATGTCCTGTTAGAACCTTGGTATGAGGATGGGCTAAATTATATGACTACTATAATTGGTACACCTTTATATCTTGATAAATTTATTCAGGCCAAAAATAGACTTACTTTTGCTAGAATATGTGTTGAGACTTAAGTAGATAAGGATATTCCCAAATTGTTCAAATTAAACTTGGGATATGGAAGTTCCACTGAAATCAAAGTGAGGTGCCATGAAAACCAAAACAATATGAAGATTGTAAAACTTTTAGTTATTCAATAGTTTCTTGCCCATACAAACCTACAACAATTAAAAACCCGCCTATTAAGCATAAATGGAGGATAAAGAAAAATAAAGATGAAAACGAGTGGTAAGAAATGAAAAAAAGGAAAAGGCAAAACTCCCATCTTGAGGGTAATTGAATAACAAGATAAGGAAATCACTGTTTTGTTGTCCTCAAACATATTTGAAGTTTTATTATCATGTCAGGATGAAAAGTATTTTAATAATAAAAAGAACTCCTCAATAAAAACTCTACAATGAAGACAAAAGATGGAGATAGAACGACTCTTAAAACTGCAAGATTGTGAGATTTCAAGGTCAATAACTTTTGGCAGTGGAGGAGAGAGAGTTCTACCAAAATAACAAGAACTGAACCAGAAGGCAAGCAAGGGTAGAGCTAGTATTTTTTCAACCCTGAGCTACCAAACAATTGAAAAATCCCAAAAAATGATATAATATGGACAATTAGCCAATTTTTTTCTCATAGCAATTTACTTGTCATTTAATTAATTATTTTTGTTATAAGCTAAGTCAACAATTTTAGGAGTTGCTATTAATTTTCATTCAATTTTGTGATGGAATTGTGAGACTATTTTATTTTTATAGAATTATCCATCAATTATATGAAGAATAGAGAAACAAATAGAGACAAATATTAATAAAGACTGACAAAAAAATTAATACAAGTAGAGAATAAATAAGAACAGCAGTTATCTATAATAAAAAAGAAACAAAAACAAAACAATAATTACTTATAAAAAAAAAAAAAGAAACAAGATACCAAGGAGCAAGCAATTACTAACAAGAAAAAAAAAGAGAAAAAAATAAAAAGAAATAGGAGCATGCGAAAGCCCTGTTTGTTTTTGCAATATATATATATATATATATAAAATATATAAAAATGGTTTAAAAAGTTGCAGGAATATGTTTGCAATTGCACATATATATAATAACAAAAACCATCCTTATATTTTACCTTCGGTCTCACTTTGATCCCAATAGTTTCAATTACGACAGTTAAATCCCTACACTTTCGGTTAAGTAACAATTAGCTATCTCTATATGTTACCCGTTACAAACCACCGTTAAGGTAAGGGCAAAACTGTTATTTCGCAAGATGGTCCACATGGCAGAATAATGATATGGCACCATCTAATGACGTGCAGACTATTCGCCATGTGCCAAATGCTTACTTGTCCACATGTCCTAGTGTTGGTTTTTGCCATGAAATAATTTTACTTAAAAAAATAAAATAAAGCATTACAAATTATGCTATCCTTGGGAATCAAACCAAGAACTTTAAGATTAGGGAGCCAACCATAAGACCAACTCACTAAGGCCATGTTTGAGTACGGAATAAAAAGGGCGATCAGACTATTAGTCCAGCAGGGCCTAATATCTTTTGTTTGGATTTGTAAAATAACTAGGGATAAGTAATCTACTTTGGATAATATATCCTCAATATGAGGGATAAGTAATACCATATACCATGGGAAATATGGTATTACTTATACCTCACTTCTAGATTTGTTTCCCGTCAAAATCTAAAGGTTCAAAATTATTTTCTGTTGCATCTCATATCAAATCATATCTTTTATCCCACTTTATATTCCACCAATCAAATATCAAAAACATAATCCCACGTAAAAAATTAATCCCATGTTATATCTAATCTCATATATTATCTCGTGGTATTAATTATATCCCATCATCCAATCCTTCAAGACAAACATAGCCTAAGCATTTAGTCTGTATAAGGTTCTTAGATAATATTTAGACATATTCAAAAGTTGAAGTAGATTCTTGCATATATTTTATATAAATATATACAAATATTATATATTTTAATATATATTATATAAATATTATATATTCTCCCTCATATTTTAATAATATATAAATAATTATTAGATAAATATTTATTTATAAATAAATATATATAAATATAGATAAATATTATAAATATATATAAATATTATAATGAGAGAGAATCGACTTTAGCTTTTTAATATATATAAATTTTACCTTGGAGCCTTACACAAACCAAACTTTTAGTGAGTTGGTTCTGTTGCTGGTTCCTTATCGTTAAGATTCTTGATTTGATTCTTAGGGGTTGCATAATTTGTAATATTTTATCTTTTTTTTTTTTTTTAAGTAAAGCTACTCAATGGCAGCAACCTATATTAGGCAACACCAGTACATGTGAATAAGTGAGCGTCTAACAAAAGGCAAACGTAGATAAGTAAGCATCTGACACATGGCAGATAGATAGTCTCCACCTCATTCGAGGGTGCTACGTCATCATTCTGTCACGTAGACAATTAGCAATCTGACACATAGTAGACAGTCTTCACGTCATCACTTTATCACGTGGAACATTTTACGAAATGATGTTTTACCTTCACTTTAACGATAGTTGGGTGCCACGTCATCATTTTGCCATGTGAACAATTAGCAATCTAACACATAGCAGACAGTCTCCAGGTCATCACTTTGCCACGTGGGCTATCTTGCGAAATAACGGTTTTACGCTCAATGATGGTTTGTAGCGAGTAACAAACGGAGGGACCTGATTGTTACTTGATAAAAAGTGTAGGGATTTAACTGTTACAATTGAAACTATTAGGAACAAAGTGAGACCGAAGGTAAAATGTCGAAGTAAATTTTTGTACTTTACCCAAATATGTATATATAAGCATATATAAGTTAGCAATCTATTTAATGATAGAATACAAAATTGAGAGTTGTACATAATTTTAAACAAATTTATTACAATTGGAGAGATATATATGTATAGAGAGAGAGAGAGTGTGTGAAATAATACATAATTAAAAAAGTTAAAAAAAAATTAGGAAGTTTACTCAAACAAATATATTGTCTTAATATTTGTTTTGGTTTTTTTTTTTGGGGGGAGGGGGGAAGGGCTTTTAAGACTACTAATTTATTTTTAATTTTAAAATATAATTGGGTTATGAGATAAATATTAAACCGGGTTATATATAATTATAAATTATTACTAAAAAGTTTTGGATTAAAATTTTACTCGGACTACAGCCCACCTTAATCGTTACGTCCCTCCCCCTATTATGAGCTAAATAATACACCAGGCTAATTTATTAGAATACTATAAATTATTATTACTAAAAAAATTTTAAAACAAAATTTTACTCAGACTAAAATCTACCATACCCCCCGGTTCCCTCCGCCTATGAGGGCAAGCACTAGCCCGTCTTACTTTTCTTAAGTGAGCTAATCCTAAGTTTAGTAAATAGTGTACTTAATGTCTTTATTTCATTTTTGAATGATTTTAGATATAACTAAATGTTTCCTAGCCTATTCATTTGAGTTGTAAGTGAAATTTATTAGTGGATGAGATTGAGTGTCTTTTATTTTGTTTCTCTTATAAAGGTGCTCTCCCTTTATGGAGTTGTATTGAGTATATTGTAATATTCAATTTTTTCTTTGGTAATAAAATTAAACTCACCTAACAAAAAAAAAAAAAAAGTTCCGCTAAACCAGATGATAGGGTATTGAGTTTGGATTTATTTTTCTTTTTTTTTTTAAGAGAAGTTTGGATCTTGTTATAATTAATAAAATACAAGTTGATATATAAATATGTTTGTGTGTGTATTTTTAATTTACTTAGTTGAAAAAATAAAAAATAAAAACTGACCATTGAATCCCCTCGTTAGGTAAAATCGAGCGGGGAATTTTGTTTTGGCGGTGCCACTGTATCACACGTGCCATGGTTAACATATGATAGTGAGTTGTAGACTTGCATAGTAATAAAAAATTCAGACACATACATAAACTTGTTACGATTTAGAGAATTCTGCCATATCAATCTTACAGCAATCTGGACTTGGGATCAGGTGGACTATCCCGTTAGTTTCTTAATTGGAGGTTCATAACGGGAAGGGAAGGCACAAGAGGTGCCAAACATGATGTGTATATATAAATATATATATATATTTAATGATAGTAATGTCCAGACTCTAGACATTAATATTAATTAGTTTTAAAAGTTGATGATTTGAAATTTTTCAAATGGACATTATGATTTTAGTTGGAAAAAGACTGATATTATGACTCTTGCTGTCTTGTGGTATATTGGCTTTTGAGGAAATTAGGAAAGGTTTAGAAGAAACCTTGTGGGTAAAATTCATCCTTGCCCTCTTCACTAAAATATGAGACGAGGAGGAGCTCAAGAGGTACCTCAGTTGAGGTGGAATAAAACCAGCAAAATTTCTTGAATATCTTGATTTTCCACAGGCATCATAGATATGTGAAGTTGATACATGATTGGTTGAAGCTGGAAATCCGCAAATCAATAGTCGTGTTGCATCGATGCGCTCTCTGAACCTAGCTAGAAATGGCCAGCTAAAAGCTGGAACGCTACATGGATAGAGGACTTAGGCTTTGTTTGGTTGTTTGACAATTAATTTTTGTGTTTAGTTTGATTTTTAGTTTTTTTAAAGGAAAAAATAAAAAAAAAAAACCTTGAAAACTTGGAAACATGTTTGGTAATAGTATTTAATTGATAATTATGATGTTGGAAGAGTGGTCTAGCAGTTAGCTCTAACACAGGACTGAAGTCACTTCAGGAGTTAGCTTTGCAAATGTTGAAAGAATACCGATAGCTAATTCATCCGCATCCGTTGGAGGAATGGTGGAAGGGACCGATCCCATATCCGGTGAAAGGCCCAGGCAATAAAGAAGAAAGACCAAGCATAGGGCCAAATACAGCATAATATAGGAAAGAAATTCCTGATTCAAGTCTTGGAGGAAGGGCGCCTACTAGAAGAGAGGGTTCAACCCCGGCAAAGTCCTTAGCAAAGGCCGACATCCCATCAGGCAACACGGTGGTCGATGGTAGGTGCGGTTGTAAGAAGCAGCAGAGGAAAATGAAACTTAAAATAAAAATTTGAAAAAATACAGTTTTTATATTTTCATAATTTCTACTTTCAAAAAAAAATATTTTCATAATTTTTAAAATTTTGAAAATAATTTTCGTTTGAAAACTGAAAATTAGGAATAAATTACCAAATGAATTTTTATATTTAGTTTAAGAAAAATAAAAACGAAAACTGGTCCTCACTAATTAATTGTTTTGTTAGTCGAGATACACGTAAACTGGTCTGGACATCCTCGGTTACAAAAAAAAAAAAAAAATTATATTGCAAATTAATGAGAAGATGTATATTAATTTTTTTCCGATTAAATGAAATACAACATTATATTCTCCTTGTGTGGGAAGGGAAATGGAGGCACCAGCACTTGAACCTGAGTCCTGGGCGGAAAAGTGCAGTCTCAACCACTTTGATCAACCCTTGGACGTATTCATTTAATTAGATGTGGAGTCGAATGGACCGTAGTATTTTATTTTTAAGTTTAATCTTACATATAATTTTATTTTATTTTATTATACTATATAAATTTCATGAGATATGTAATCTATGTAGTAATAATAATAATATTTAATTATAAAATAAAAATTAAAAATAAATTACATTATCACTTATCCAACTTCATATCTCATCAATTAATTAGGAACAACAATAATAAACAATGATAGTTTCTCATCTTTTAAAGAAATTATGAAGAACCAATTTAGCACATCCAGTATATATGTTCCCTAATTCTCCCTCTGGATTAATAACAAAATTAATTTCTCTAGCTAATTGGGTATTTCCAGCAGGAAATAGTCATTCAAATGGAAACATATATTTCATCCAATAGAATTTTTAGCCAATATAATGTGTATGTCATTAATAATTTTGTAATTATAGAACACTTAATGGATTATATATATATATATATATATATATATATTTTTGGTAACTCGGAACCCACCGATTTATGAATTATATATTTTAAGTAATAGATTCACAAGTCCCGATTTCTTCACGTCATTTTAATTGATATTTTTAATTATCTTTTTCTAGAGTTAGATTAATATTTCTAAGTATCTTTTTCTGGAGTTATAGGATTGCTCTATCCAAATTTTGGTAACTACAGTGGTAAGGAAATGTGGCCGATTTAGTAAAAAAAAGCTTAGAACTTTGCTCATTAGTAACCAAGCAAGCTAAAGTTTCCACTACATAATAGCAAAAGCCAACAACAGAACACAACATAGTTCGCTCCTACACGTGCAGGAGAAACCCTTATTGTCATAAGATCTCACCCTGCGGAAAACCGACATCACACATAATATTATCGTAAATAGTAATAACCGTAGCACGCTATATATATATATATATATATGAAGCCCACATGGAGGAGGGCAACAAACTGAAGAGGCATCTCTCTACGGTAGCACTGCTAGTAGAGGTTCTGCTGTAAAATTGAAGTGATTAAAATCCTGCTTGATGATCTCACGTTCCAACTTCAAGAGCTAGTTTGAATCAGGAGTTTCATCTGGTGAGTCTGCTTCTGGCATTGCTTCGGGAGCAGCTACAGGTGATGCTTCGGGTCCATTTTCAGCTACAGCACCAAAGATAATCGGAAATAAGTGCAAGTATCAAAATGTCATACGTGTTTTTTTTTTTTTTTTTTTTTTTGCAACACCAGGGAACCAGAATTTTAAATTTGTCTGAACTAATATAAAATATTGAGTTTGCTTGAGTCGACAGAGCCAGAATCATAAGGTTTAAAGTAAAGTAAGTTAGGTTGAATTATAAAATTTTAAACTTTGCTTAATTAAAAAAAATAAAAAAAAAATTGGGCAGGCCACCAGGTTACAGCCCAATTGAGCCCATGATGTGTCAGCTAGTGGGCGAAACAGTTGAGAATTTTTTGTTTCTTAGGGGATGTTTAGTTTACTAAAACCCATAAACTTTTATTATCTTTTTTTAATTTTTTTCAATCAAATTTGGCGACATATTACTTTTATATCAACTTTTTGTATTTTATTGTACTTTTTTTATTGCACCCTAACACCAATCCTAACACCAGCGCAATGATAATTTCATCTTTAATCTTTCGATCAAAATATTGTAAAATGCACACACACATATGTATAGATATTATAGCATGGTATAATGTACCAAAAAATTAATAAATTGCATGGGTGCTGTCAAGCTAAATCACCAAAAATTAGATGAAGTTAAGAGCTTCGCACCGTTGCATTTGTTAACAGGTGGAGTCTGGACTTTGCATGCACCGGGCAGTTTAAGAGCAAGAGCTTGGTTGATGTTGATGCCCAGTGCTGAACCACCGCCGTTGAGAACAGAGCAGAGACACCTTGGCTGTGACTGAACCACACTGGCTAGCTGAGAGCAACAAGAGGTAGATGGGTTAGGGGAACTCCCAGTGACATAGCTCAGGCATGGAGCCATGCCAATGAGCACATTGGTGCACCCAGATGATGAGGATTGAGCCTGGGCTTGTGTCCAAATCAGGATTGCTAGGGCGAGGACAGCACTTATCTGGATCCCCCTTGAAGCCATTCGAATAGGGATGTCTACTTCTTTGTTTGTTTCCCGGGAAAATTGTCGAAGTAAAGAGCAGTGTTGGGCTTGGGAAAAGGACAAAGATCATGAATAATTTATACGCCAATAATCTGAGATTTATGGGTGACCTACCTTTCCTCTAGTGGCAAGCTTATTTGGTAAACTACACAGGTCCTCATAAAAAAAAAATATTGGTACGACTGTGAATGAATTTGTGCCAATTACATTCCTTGAACGCACAGTTGCCAGTTAGCGGGTGTGTGTGTGTGTGTGGCGTGTGTCCTAATTGGCTAGGACAAACATGCGCGGGCAGCTGACCTAACTAAACTTCACTTAGTTCTGAAAAGATAATTGCCCCGTTGGAAAGAATCCCTTGACGATCAATATTTGTATAATTGATTAATTCAATCGTTTCATGAACAATTGAAATTTAATTCTTCCAAATTGGAAAGCCAGGACAAATTAATGAATATGTAAATATGTAAATATGGTTAATATAGATACCCAATAAATTTACACACTATTAATCATATGTGTTTATTTAACACTCAGATTCATCTATTTTACTTTTTAAAAATATGAAATTTGACATGGATAATATTCATATATAGTAATTACCGGATGATATTAAATATAAATTTTATGTATCATTATATGTTAAAATTAAATTATTAAATATATGTTAAATATATTTGTGTAATTGTCTAATAATATATATGCTGATGCATATTTTATTTTTTTAAATCGTGCATGGGTATATTGTACATTTAGAAAAATTCAAGTGGTAGCAACTAAATGTATTGCCAGACAAAATTAATTAAAATATAAGAAAAAATGATTAAAAAAATGGTGACAGTAGTCCAACCTCACCTAAAACTCCAAACGATTCACGACTTCACGTATTTGGTTAAGGTAGTTGAGCTCCGCACCCAATTCAAATCCGCCAATTCTTCCCTCCCACTTCCCCTGCCTTCAAACCTTCCCACCTATAAAACCCTTCATTTTCCTCTCCTCCAAACACGAAATCTCAAATCCATCAATCAGAACAGATACTCCCGGCACCATAAAGCACAAACGCAAATGGCAGTATTCCTGCCTTTCCTGCGCCTAGTTCCAGCTTTGGCGATTGCTTTGGTGGTTCTGATGGTGCCAGCCCATGCCCAGAATCGCATCCCATGCACTGCCCCGATGCTCACTGGTTTCACCCGCTGCATGAACTTCGTCACCAACAGCACCACCAATGGAACTTCCCCAACCGCAGACTGCTGCAATTCCCTCAGATCCATCACCCAAAATGGCACTGACTGTCTCTGCGGCATCGTCACCGGTAATGTCCCCTTCCAAATACCTATCAACCGGACTCTAGCCATCTCCCTCCCACGCGCCTGCAACATGCCCGGTGTCCCTCTCCAGTGCAAAGGTATTTTCTGCACCCCTGACACACAGGCTAACTCTCCTCTTCTATCCTCTGCTTTATCAATTTTCTTAGCTTGCTGATTCAATTTTATTTTTTATTTTGTCTTGCAGCTTCATCTGCCCCTATTCCAGCTCCAGGTATACCATAGCAATTCAAATTCTTTTTTACCATAGTTTCTAATCATAATTCAATTGCCAAAACCAATAAGTTATATATGGATTTACTTGTTTTTGACAGGCCCTGTTGCATTTAGTCCAACTCCCGGAGCTCCTGCTTCCCTTAGTCCTGAAGGTAATTGCCATGCTCTTCTCTAGCATATTCTTGTAGTCGGATGTGAACCAAAAATGTCTGTATTTGGTAATTGAGCTAAGTTGTTTAATTAGGGGTACAATTATGGCTCTTGTCTTCTTGGGTTGGCAGGTTCTAGTATTCCGAAAACAGTGCCACCAGCATTGGCACCAGAAGCTGATCTCACCCCACCATCTCCAACTGTGGCCTCAGAAGCTCCAACTGCAAATTCTGGGATTAGGCCAGTTCTCACCCCATCAGCAGCCCATCCATCTCATTCTTTTTCACCATCTCTTCTGCTGATCCCTTTGTTAGGAGCCACGGCTCTGAAGCACTACTAGTCAACTTGCTTCTTATGTATTGTAGTGATGCTTGTTTGTCTAGGCATTAGATATCTATTCTTTTGGGAGGTGTGAAGTATTTTTTGGGTTTGTTCAGACACTTGAGAGCCATTGGTGAATTATTCTTTCGAATAAGCTTTGTAATATTATTGTTCTACTACTGGAATAAAATCTTTTCTTTTCTTGTTTAAACTTAAATTACAATTCATGATTATTAATTATGCTAATCAAGATAGCATAATGTCAAGATGAAAAGGAAAAATATGAGATAAATTACACATAACACTCTTGAATTTTACCCATAGTCTCATTTTTTTGGGTGCATTTTTTTTTAATTCAGTTTCACTTTATCACTTTCGTCCGTTATTAGTAAAAACATTTAACGAAAAGTGTCACAAATGCATTACATATGCTATACACTTGTCTTTTTTTGCTAATATTTTTTTATGAAAGTGATCATAAGATAGAATTGAATTAAAAATATAAGAAATAAACTATTACGGTTCAAAGTATAAGAATAAAATAAGATTGAAAATAAAGGTAAAAAAAATACTAAATGTAATTTATCTAAAAACTTATTCAATAGCTAAACAATATTCATTGTCTTATTTATAAATGAATCAATTCAAGACCTTCATTAATTTATATTTAGAACAATTCCTTTTATTAAAATTATTTTTTTGTAAAATAAATTGAAATATGTGATAATAATTATCTAATAAAAATGTATTTCGATAAATTATTTATTATTTTAATATGGTAATCTACCACATAATTTTGATATATATATATATATATATATTTTCTATAAACAAATTCTCATGTATAGCACTAACCTTTATAATTTAAGGACAAATAGCATACCATAATTTTTTTTTTTTAACCAGGGCGATTTTTTAATAGAGGGCTTTTGTCAAAGGGAAAAAAAAAAAAAAAAAATCTCTTTCCCGCCATTATTTGAAGCTGTCATAACTATTGAACTGAAGTAACCGCATCTCGAGACCCTAACTCTGAGCTATGGCCCACAACAACCCGAACCAACTTTTTCCGGCGATCGTCGCGCTCATCCTCACTTCCACGCTCGCCGTTGCCTACACTTCGCCGGCACCGGAAGCCGCCGGAGGTTGCTCCGACGAGATGGTTGCGTTCTCGCCGTGCCTTCCCTACATCTCATCTCCGCCGAACAACGCCTCCTTCTCGCCTTCCGCTCAGTGCTGCGACGTCTTCTCCTCCGATTTCAACTCCAGCGACGCCAATTGCCTCTGCTACCTTGTGAAGCAGCCTCTGCTCCTTGGCTTCCCTATCAACTTGACGAGACTGTTCTCTCTCTTTTCTATCTGTCCAGTGAACGATACGAACGGCTCTCTTGAATCTCTCTGTTCAGGTTTGAACAATCCTTATTGGTTCTAGGTCGTAGATCTTGCAATGAATTCAGCTTGTGTTCCCTGATTTTTAATTTCATTTTGAATTTCTTGTTAATTCGAATTTCCCTTTCGTGAAACCAGTGATTGATTGCTTGCGTTCTTTCTTTTTCTATTTTTCTACAACCGTTTGGCTGTTGATCAACTTATTTTGTTCGATTTTTTTTGTTGTCAGGTTCATTAACACTTCCTCCTCTTCTAGCCATAACCGGTACTTATGACAAATCCTTTATTCATCGTCATTTTCCTGCTTCTTTTCTTTTTAATTGTCTAACTATTCACAAATTGTTTTTTTGAATTTATCTTTCAGGTCCAAGGATTCCGAGACCACATGGTTCTGGTAATCTAACAAGAGTGATCTCTTTTGCAACTGGATTTTTATTTTTCCTGCAATTTTCTCTTTCCTGACCTGGCAGTCATTACTGGGTTACAAGTTAGGCAGGTCCAGCCACTTTCGTTATTAAATTCCCTTTTCACAATTTTAAGTATTTGTTTCGCAAGTATTCAAGCAAAACTACCAGTTTCTTACTGAATTATTCGTGCTTGATTGGAAACAACTAGTAGCCAAAAACATGATTAGACTTTCTCGTGTGATTAGACTCTTCAATCGTAAAAACGATGGCTGAATCCCAACTAAGCTCAATTTGCAAATGGTGATGGAATTGTCGAACGTGCTTGAAAAGTATTGAAGTATCCTAAACATGGTGGTCTAAGAAGATACATATTTGTTCCACTGTTTTGCAGGTCGTCATAATTCTCCAACTCCTTTGCGGAGCCCACTTCCAGATCCTTTGAATAGTCCACCTGCAACACCAAGCTTACCCACAATACCAAGCTCACCTGCAAAACGAAACTCGTCAATGACATCCCCAGTCTCGTCGTTTATGCCTGCTGTATATTCATCTGCAGCAAAACAGACTAACAACTGCGGAGGTTGGTTTTCTCTTGGGATAGTTTGTTTCCTTGTTACCATCTTCACCAAACTCAGTAACTGACTCACCATCACTGATCCTCATCATAAAGGTTCGTCCATGCTCATGAAACAAGTTGCTGTAATGCCATAAATAGACCTAGTAAATGTATAAAATAGTAATATACTGCCTTTTAGACTTAAAGCAAGTTTGTGCATTGGTGTTGTGTTGTTATCGGAGAAACTTCCATATAATTTTGATATTAGAAACCCATGCAAGAAAGCAACCTGAAAAGCAGTAATATCCGGAAATACAGCAATTATGCTAGCCGCGGAGTGAGAAAGAGAGAGTGGGCGAGAGAGTGATTTGAAATAAATTAAATGATGCCAAACGGAGCCCAAGTCATAACGTTACTTGATATATCTTGAGGAATTGTTTGTTTGCTGGATTATAACCTGGATTAAGGATATAATATTCGCGGGCCTCGCTTAATGAAGCGCTTGACATTCAGTTGAAACGAAGGACATTGAATTGTGATTGGATTCCCTATCCAGCAAAAAAGCGGACTCACTATTCTAGGGGTATGGCATAAAGACAAACATTTGTTAAAATACAACATTTCCTCGCGTATTAATATAGATGATTTACCCATTCAAAGTAATACCAATGTCCATATATCTCTTCCTTGAAAGTAGGGCAGCAAAATACCAACTCGAAATTTTCAATATACTCCGAATTAAAATAAAAACTCTAAAAATAGAGTTAAAGCTGTAGAAATTACTTGATAAGAATTCCAATCTTTAAGGGTCATCACCCAACCCCCTATTTCTTTTCCCTTATATAAACCCTTTTCAATTTTCCCATAGCAATTCCCAATTGTGAAGGAAGGAAAAAGATATATAGGGGAAAAAAGTAGAGAACGAAATGGATACCAAAGTTACAGCATTGCTGGTCCTCTGCCTCGTTCTTTTTGCTACGCCTCAGCTAGGCAATGCCTCTGGTGATTCTGCTAAAAATGATGCCTGTAAGTTATTAGTTTTCAACTCAATTCGTTTGCTTTCATTCCATATATATATATATATATATATATTTATATTTATGTTCGTTCAATTTCTTCTCAGACTGTTTCTTTTTTGTTCCCACTTTCATTTTGTAACAGTTTGGAAAACTTAGGTGTTATTTTGTTTGTTTTTTTATTTTTATTTTTGTTTTTTGTTTTTATTTTTTATTTTCTGTTTTAAGTTTATTTTTCATTTGACGTTTTTAAAAATAAAGAAAAATAGTTCAAAATTCATTTTGGGTTATTCGTGTTTTTAAAATTTATTTTAAAAAACAAAAAATAGGTTTATATATGAAATAGAAAATAACAAAAAATTATTTCGAGAGTTTTTAACTCAAGATAAGGAGAATTTCAAAAAAAAAAAAATAGAGTATTTTTTATTTTCTCGTTTTAAGATTTTTAACACATAAAACAAATAAAAAAATAGAAAACAAAAAAATAAATCAAATGCCACCTTCTTTTTTTTTTCCACTTTAATAATTAGTCTAAGAAATAACTAATATATGATCTAAAATCCGGTATTTAAATAAATAAATACACATATAATTCAAATAATTATAGATTCTTTCGATTATATAAAATTAGTATTATAATAATTTTTTTTTGCTTATTTTTAGTGAAGAGTGCTCGACAATATTATAATGACTATAGTTTTTAAAAAATTGCAAAAATACTTTTTCCTCTATTGAAAATATCAAAGACAAAAAATAGAATTGGAGAGAATATAAATTTTACATTTTGTCATACATTAAAAAGGTTAAAAAAAGCCTGTTAAATAAATTTATAATGAGATATATTTATGATAATAATTCATATACTAAAATAAAGGTAATTACTTACTAAATATTAAGATATAAAATATTTTAATATAGATATATTATCTATATATAAAGAATATCTCATAACTTAATATAGAATATTATAATAATCTCGTTAATTTTTTCTTTTTTTTTAATTTTTTATTTTTGTTACTGCATTTTTTCAACATTTAGAGGTGAAAATATGGAATTACTTTAATTTTGTTTAGAGTAGAGATGATAACTTGTTGACACCTTTTCTTGTTGGATTCGCAGCTGCAAGTAAGAGGCAAATTCGCTTCACAAAGGCACACATGGTGGACAGACTGAAGCCAATGCCCAACTTGGATTGGATCGAGGCTTAGGTTTCGTTGCATCAATTGATTTCAAATTAAGGGAATTACTCTTAATTATTTAAAAAGATTTACTCTTATATATCTTTATTAATTTGAATAAGAATTTTATCTTGATTTTCAAATAATTTAACATAATAAATTATATGTAAAATGATATATAAATATAATATTTTCATTTATAAATGTGATTCAATTACATTATTTTTATGTATAAACTTTGTACAACGATTCTCTACATAATTATTATCTTTATAAAAAAAAATTAAATAGCAAAATAATTTGTCACCCGCATTAATTAATGACTTTATGTGAGTTATTTATGGTGGTGATTTGATATATTTTAAATCAGCATTAAAGAAAAAAAGAAGTGAATTTGTTTCGAGTTCAAGGATTTAACCAAACCAATTCACGAATATTATTATTAAAAATATTTTAACGAATGAGTATTCTACGATGTTAATTATTATTTTCAAATTAATATTATTAAATTATACATATAAGTTGTTGTATCTATTCAAAATTTATTATAATTATTATAAGATCAGATTTCACCTTTATTACCTAAATATAATTAAGACCAACAAGTTATCTTGTAATTTTTACTCATATAAACATTACTCGGATTTATTTGAAATCTTACTTCACTTCACATTCTATGTTTTTTTTTTCTTTTTTTTTTAACAATTAAGGGTTTAAAATTTTATTTAATTACAATATCAGATCTCAACTATTGTTTTTCATTGAAAATTAAATTGCTAAATGTGAGAATATAAAGGGAAAATAATCTTGAGATTTCTTGAAGTAAAAATTGACAATTATAACTTAAAAGTAAATGGATTAAAGTGGGATTCAGCTTAAAGTGTAATAAAGATACAAAGTATAATTTATCTTTATTTTTGATATAAATTTTTCTTTTTTGAAAGTATTATCTCTAAATTATTTCAAAAACTTAATTTGATGAAGGCAAACTATATAAGATTTTATTTAATTTTTATTTTGTAATAAAACCCTTTCGAGAGGCCATACATTGTTATTTTAATCCAGCACAGCGGCGTCGGCGGTGGCGGAGAAACTGGATGATGATGATCAACTGGCGGTGGGAGGGGGCTTTGCGCAGTCGTGGGTAAGACATGGAGCACCTTTTTGGAAATGGCAAACACAACGGGCGATTCGGAATGGGGCATTAGTAATAGTGTAGCAGAATGCTGAGATTCGTCCGATCCCACGGTAGCATGAAGAGCATCTGTCTACGCATTCTCGGTCGTTCGAACAACCATCCTTCAGACAGATTTCACATTCCTCTCCATTCACCTTCCGAACCATCATTTCAACTGCATGCCCCCACCAAATTATTAAAAGTAAATTAATTATATCTGACAACCAAAACTTCATAAGTAATTGTAATTAGAAAACAATGACAGCAGCAGGAAGCTTAAGTTAATCCAAAGATGATCGTGGTGGCTGTTCATGTTCGATTGGTTTCATCAGCTTGCGGATTTAGGAAAAAAAAAACAAAACAAAAAATGTTGCCCACGAAATAGGTTTCGACATACATTTAAACTTCAATTTATTTTTGATCTGAACTTGAATTCATAAGTATGAGCGTGTTTGCAGCTCAAAAATACATAAAAAGTCTCTACAATTCTCTGTAAAATTTTTCTTATCTTGAACTGTGTAAATTTCTATGAATTTATGTAAATCTATCGGAATCTTTATAAATTATATATACCACTACAAATCAAAACAAATCTCTATAAATTTTAATAAAATTTTTATAAACAAGTCAAAAAGTTTATGTCAGAATCCATTAGAACAAATCAAAATCCGTTCTAACAGTACTATTTATTTTTAAATAATATATAATATTCTTTAAGAAAATTATTCAATAGAATAATTTCTCACTATAATATAATTTACAAGCATAATATTTTATTATGAAAGTGTCACCATTATATTCTTCTCATACAAATTTTTACCAAAAAAAAATAGTAAATAAATAAATAAACATAAAAATAAAAATAAAAAAACTAGTAAAATTACATCCATATGGGAGTTATAAATGCTTGAAAATACGAGACAAAAATGATAAAGTGACATGCTTTGTGAATTTACAGAAATTATTTAATACATTCAGCCTACATAGGTTTTATCGATAAAATTAAAAGTATTATACAAATTAATATGAGTTACATTATTTTATGTGTTTAACTTTAATTGGGGCCGTATAGAATAGGCCTTGGCTAAAAGAATTGCAAGATTACAACTAGATTAATATGGGCCGTGCTTGGTGTACCAGGAAGATGGATATAGGTCTGGGACAAATCATGTGTTTAGGAGAAAAGACTGGGCAAATAAATATTTTATTTTTTATTCAAAATTTAAATACCGACAAACATAAATTTAAATTTTGTTGATTTTTTTTTTCAAATTTAGTCATATTAATCCCCTCATAAAACAAGTAGTAATAAGTGCGATTTACAAGTTCTACAAGGATTTGAATACACAGTTAAAAAAAAAAAAAAATGATTATCGGTCTTATTTTTTCTACTCCTTCCTATAAATTCCAAACATAGCCCCAACATTTATGTATGGCTCTGTTCAGAGTGATAAAAAATTTTAAAAAATGATAAAAAATACTGAAAAGTTCTAAAAGTTATTTATTTTTTATCTCACTGTACGAATTACGAACCCACAACTTATATCACTTTATTTAATTTTATCTTACTTTTTATCACTCTAAACGCACAAAATTAATTCCAAAGGAAAGAATTTTGACTTTGAGAGTAATTCATATCAAAATAAGAAGAGGATAAATAATGTATGCAACTTGAGTACAGGTTAAAATTAGAAAAGAGAAAACAAGACGGACCTGAGGAGCAATAGGCAAGGAGAAACAGAAACAAGGAGGCTGCAAACTTGGCCCTGCCCATTCGCGCGGCTGAAAATTGGTGAAAAGGTGAATCTATATGCAGGAACGGATTTATCTTAATCGGGGAGTCTATATATATATATATATATATCTATATAGTTTTTATTTATGCTTCTTGTGGATATATAGGCAAATTCATATAGTATATATATATAGAAGGAACAATAGTGGATGTTCAAGTTAAGAAAGTTGTATAAAGTTTCTTAAGAGTACTATCATCTTATCACAACATATTGTATGGCTTTTGATTACTCAATAAAACTAAAAATAATTTATGCTTCATTTACTGTTATATTTATAATTTTTTGTATTTTTCATATTTTAATAAATTATTATCTTTCTTAGGAATAAAACGAACTATTGCCAATGCTGACCATGTCTTATTAGATAAATGATAACGACTTTAGAATCACATTCAATTTAAATATTATCTTTATTTGCACTAATTTTTTTTTAAGATATGAGATAGAATAAATTTTAAAATTAATAAATTTCATAAAAAAATAAAAGTAACAAGTATTACACATCTAATAATAATTTAACATAATATTTATTATAAATTATTTTTTAAACATTTTTTTCCCATGAATTGTACATATATATACTTTATCAAGAGTTGCTTTTTAAGGCCCGTTTGACAATTTTCAATTTCAATTTTCGTTTCTATATATATATATATATATTTTTGAAAATTAAACATGAAAAATTCATTTATAGTAAATTTGTTTTTAATTTTTAGTTTTTAAAAAATAAAAAAAAAACTGTTTTCAAGATATTTAAAAATTATGAAAATATAAACAATATGATTTCTTAAGTTTTTTCTTTTTGTTTATTTTAACCTTTTATTTTTCTCTATTACCAGTCACAACTATCACTCACTTATTGCCAGCTGCCACCCAACTTTGACTACCATTGTCGACCTTTGCCATCTCTGGCCATCACCCACCTCCAACCACTACCAATCGCCACCAACTTCAGTCACTGCCACCCATCTTTGATCACACTATCATTGCTGACCACATTCTTTCAATAGTTGGTTGCTACTCACATTCAACCAGAGGCAGATTTAGGATTTTTCTACACACTATCTTCGCCGACCACGTTCCTTCAACAGTTGGTTGCCACTTACATTCAGCCAAAGGCAGATTCAAGATTTTTCTATGGGGCACTGAGCATCTAAGAAAAAAATAAATAGTTACGTCGGAATTAAAAGTAAGAGAGAAGTGATATTACTTTTAGGAAGAGAGAAAATTATTTTTGTACATTAAATTAATGAATATACTTTTGATAAATGGTTTAATTGACCCTTTTAATAATATCTAAACTTACCTAAACTTTACTAGATATGTCTCTTGTTATAAAAAAAAATAATTATTATTAAATTTTATTGTGTGTAGAATTTATTATATTTTATGTTAAAACTAATGATATTATATACAAAAATATTTAACAGTATAGTGGGATAATGCACTTTGTTTTACAAAAAATAGTTGGGTTCCTTGAAATTTTTTTCATGTTTAAAAAATTTTGCATAACCTTAATTTTTTAATAAGACTAAAATACCTAAATTTTGAATTAATTTAATTTTTAATAAAATTAAAATAGTAGGGGTATTTTAGTAATTTGATATCTAAAATTAAAGGAGTCACTTGGCCCCCTGCCTCTATTTGGCTCCGCCAATGCATCCAGTGAAAACCACTGGCCACCACCATCAGCCGACTAATCACCACTTCCACCAGCACCAATTTCCAACCACTATTGCCTGCTCCTACCACCCACTTTCGACCACACTAACACCGATCATTCTCCCAAAGCTATAATTATCCACCAACAACTTTAAATGCGATTTCAAAGTTACAGTATTGCTAGTTCTCTGCCTTGTTCTTCTTGCTCGTCGCTACAGCTCAGCTAGGCAATGCCTCTGGTGATTCTGCTAAAAATGATGCCTGTAGGTTATTAGTTTTTAACTCATAATTCATTTGCTTTCATACATATATATGCGTTCAATTTCTTCTCAGACAGTTTTTGTTCCCACTTCCATTTTGCAACAGGTTGGAAAACTTAATAAACAATTACTCTAAGAAATAAATAATATATGATCTAAAATCGGGTATTTAGGCCAAAATAGGTGATTGTAATTGAAATAATGTCTGAAGATGAAACCCAAGTGATAGGGTAAAACCATGAATTTAATCTCTAGTTGTCACTAGTTTAAATATTATTAAAATTATTGGAGAACTTAATTATTAATCTTAGAACCTAGAGTAAGTTGGCTCGGATAACTTAAATACACACAGAGAGAGAGAGAGAGAGAGAGAGAGAGAGAGAGAGAGAGAGAGAGAGAGAGAGAGGGGTTTGAAGATGGGTTCCGTGTTAAATAATTAAGAGTTATATATATATAAATATATATTTTTATTGAAGAGTGTTCGTCAATATTATAGGACTACAGTTTTTTAAAAGATTGCAAAAATACTTTTTCCTCGTCGCTTTTTTTTTTTTTTTTTTGAGCAAATGCAATCAAAATGATTCAATTTTTTTTGGTTACTTTGGTCGTTGTTAAAATTTGTTGGTCGAATTGACTGAGCTAGTTAAAATTTATTTATCTTTAAAAAATATTAAATTATATATTACTTAATTCATATCTTATGGTTAGTCTTATTTTAATAACTAATTAAATAAATATGTTTATACTTTTTTATTTAATATTTTTATTTGTGTTAAATTTTAATTTAAACCAAACCGACCAAAAACAAAACCGAGGTCTATTCGATTAAAAAAAAAATCTAAACTAGAAAAACTTTGGTTCGGTTCATTTGACAATTTGTTCACCCCTAATTATATGTACATACGTATTGATATGAATGAATCAAGTCATTCAAGAACATTTTTTTTTTTTTTTTACCTAAGTTGGATTTTTCATAAATTATTATCATATAAATTAATAATTTTTTAATTTATATTATTTTTTATTAATTATAATTCTCTAATTAAAGAAAGATTAAATAAGATAAAAATAACAAACTTTTAATTAAGTGATAATTGTAATAACTTACTAATCACGTGATATAATTAATTAATAAAAATAAATTGATTATATATTTTATTTAATAATAAATTAAAATAATTATTTAAAAGCGTTAATCACTTTTTTAATAATATAATTTGATAAAAAAATTATTTTTAAAGTAATTATATAAAGTTGAATTGAAATTAAAATAAATGTAATCGCTAGGATCAAGAGTAGAATCCATTTTCTTTAGGCTGGCAGGACAGAAGGAATCTCAGGAGGATGCTGAATCAAAACCGCTTGTACGTACACACCGGTATCCTATAACTAACCCAACAACCTCCCTGATCTTGAACAGTTACCATCCGAACTCAGACTGTAACATTCAGTTTGGACTGATTGGATTTCATAGATTAATTTAAAATTTGAGATTTGCATTACATTTAAAATTTAATTCAAACCAATAGAATTTAACAAGAATTCCTATTCTTCCTAAACATTAAGAAAAGGGGAGACGCATTATTTCAAATTCAAACCAATAAAATTTAACAAGAATTCCTGTTCTTCCTAAATATTAAGAAAATGGGAGACGCACAACGATGTTAGTCCCGTAATATTAAGTTATAAAGTCGTTAAATTTTAATTCAATAGTCTATATTTAATATTTTGGTGACATCAGCGATTTCAGCTTTCCGAGTCAAATTAAAAGGATAAATTTATACTCATATATCATATCTACCATATTTTT
Source organism: Vitellaria paradoxa (assembly GCA_019916065.1). Taxonomy (NCBI): domain Eukaryota; kingdom Viridiplantae; phylum Streptophyta; class Magnoliopsida; order Ericales; family Sapotaceae; genus Vitellaria; species Vitellaria paradoxa. The sequence goes on along the minus strand of CM034241.1, from coordinate 42,322,248 downwards.
TATTTTCTATCAATATTGTCAAATTTAGTATTCTCTTAAATTAATTTAATTCAATTCTTAAATTCAAACTTGTGTTCTAAATATAACATTTTATTTATCAAATCAAATCAATTCTAAGATAGAAATATTTTTAAACAGAACGTAAAAATTATGTGCCTGTTTGAAATTTCAAATTTTGGTAAAAATTAAAAAATAAATAAATTTTGAATTATTAGATATTTAGTATCTTCTTCAAAAAGTGTAAAACAATTAAAACAAATTGGAGAAAGTTGAAAAAAATAAAAAATTTAATGTGAAAAAATTGGAAAAAATTAAAAATTTTTGGAGAAAATTAGTAATTTTTAACTAAATTTAACACTCCAAATGCACCCTATATATAAAAACCCTAGCTAGCTTTCATTCTTCTAGGCCACACTAAGCCAAGGGAGTAAAAACGAATCGAGTTTTTTTTTTTTTTGTAGCTTAGTTTATAAATAAAACGAGTTTGAATTAAATTTAATTTGTAATTCAGCTTGAAAATTCGCGAGTCAATTCGATAAAATTTATATAATAAAACATGACGGTTTTTTAAAATATTTTTCTCACAAACTAAAACTATCGATTAAGAATTATTTTTCTTCCATTCAATGATCCCACTCAATTCTTATTTTAGTAAACCTTACTATCATCTGTCTTAAAAAATGGGTTGAATATTTTAAATTTCATTATATTTTAAGAGTAGAGATCATATGTAAATCAAAACTGACAACTTAAATTTTACCTAATTATAATTTTTAGGAACTTGAAACTTCTAAATTAAATCACCATAAATTTGTGTTTTTTTTCAACAATTAATTGGAGACAGAGAGAGCAAAATACAAGTAGTAACTGGTTGGATCTAAAATGTTGGAAAAAATTTAAAACATATGAATTATCAAACTTTTTAGATTTGGTCCAAAATTTAACTATGTAAGAAATTTAATACTAATTTTATTTAGAATACCGTAGGTACGAATAATTGCTAATAATATATAGTTTATAATATTTTATATTTTTAATAATATTTTTATTATATTTTATCTATTATATTTTAAATTAAAATAATGTCCTTTAATTTACCCGAATTATTCGTGAATCAATATTAAATTTAATTATCATTGTTATTATTATTTTTTTAATCAGGACAAGCTTAAAGCCTATATAAAACTTTTAGCTGAGCACGACCGGACCTCGAGCCAAATAAAAATAATAATTTGAGTTGAGGTCGAATACTTTAAAACCAATCTCCACTCGTTTCGACCTAAGTAACTCATCCACCAACCAAAACCCTAGGTTCTTCTTCCAGAAAACCCTAGCTAGTCAACTGCCTTTCATTTTTCTTGAAAGAGTCCATCTCCATATATTCTTCTTCAAGGAAAAGTGTCCATTCCTTTTATACCACCCAAAGAAAAAAAGAAGAAGAAGAAAAAAAAAAATCCTAGTTAACCGATCGATGTCTGCAAAACGCTCTCGTGTGGTCCGGTCATCGAGCTCCGGTGAGATTGGGCTTCTGCTCAAGCCCATCGAACCTCCGGTGGTTCAATGGCAGAAGAAGCGTGCTACTGCTGCTGCTCCAGAGAAAAAACATCCAATACTGTTTCCGAAACTGGCTGAGAAGAACCGGAGCGTGCCGGAACAGCCTCGCCGGAGTATTTTCACCCTCGGATCGCCTGATCGGGAGGAGAACGGCGATGGGTCCGCCAAGAAAGTCGATGAGCGGTACCAGATTTTCTTCCAAGCATGTTTCCGTTGCAAGAAGCAAATCGCTGCGGACGATAACGTCTTCATGTACGGGTACGTATTGCTTTATCCCTTTCCATGCTATCCATTATTTGTTATTATTTTTTAATAGGCTAACCTAGTTCTTGTTTCTGCGTTTTTTTTTTCCCACAATTTTCTTTCTCTATTCTGTTTTCTGCTTTGTGTGGCTGATGAGAAAATAAAATAGATTATCGTCAACACATACACACACACACACACACACACACACATATATAAATATATATATATATATTTGCAAGAAGAAGTTTTAATAAGTTTTTCAGAATTATGGTTTAGTTTTTCTGTCTCTTTCTTGCGCAGCATATGGATTTAATTATTTTTCAGTCGCAGCTACGTCCAAATAGTGAATGAGTTTTGTGCTTTGCAATGTTATTTTTACTCCACTCGATATGAATTTATCACTACTTCCCCAATATTGCATGAAAAAAATAAAAATAAAAAAATAAAAGTAATGGCGCGCACGTGCACACATATATACGCACCATTTGATTTGCTAAAAATTAATAAAAATCTCTTGAAATCTCTGAAAATTTTTAAAACTCTCTAACATATTTTGGTCAGCTTGTATTTCTTGAAATCGCTATAAATTTTTATATATAACTATATATCCTAACAAATTTTTACAAATTCAAATGCTTTTTTTACAAACTTCAATAATTTTTTAACAAATTTTAATAAATCTGACATAAATCCATAAAAACGAACTGAAAAACTGTTCCATAGTAAAAGAGCATTTTTTTTTTCAGGCAGAAGTCAAAAAGTTCAACAACTATTAAAAAAATTCTGACATAAATCCGTGAAAACAAATTTAAAAAACCGTTTTTACGATTTCTTTCTCAAACTTTTTACAGCAAAAGTTTAAAAAGTACATTATTCATCTAAAAAAAAACATGATTTGGGGTAGAAATACCAAATGTCAAAGTTATCCCAAATCATTTTTTTTTTATTTTTATTTTTATTTTTTACCATTCCAAATGCTACCATAATAAAGTGTTTAGCATTAAGTTGAATTTATCAAAAATTTTACTTTGGGACCTGAATTTTTTTCTTCTTCTTTGATGATTATTTTACTCCTGTACTCTCACTGTAACGATCCAATTTTCAAGTGCTAAATGATCACCAATGAAGAACAGAACACTATAACTAATTAAAAACTTAAATCCTTAGTGGTTAAAAGTAAAAAATAAAATAATATCAGGTCTTGAAGTAGAAGTTTAGATAAAATTAGGGGCCCAAAAATTTTCAGGAAACTCCAAAGAATTTCAAAAGTTTCCAAATTCTTCCAATCAAATTTTAACACGTGTCATTTTTACGTTACTTTAACACTAATTTTTATTTTTTTTTAATAACTTTGTTGAAACTCCAAATGCCCTTTTAAGGGAAATAAAGTGGAATATCACCATTTGATTGATAATGACGTGGTGGGTATACGAAATGAATTAATGTGCCTCCAAAACAAGTATAGATTGGAGCCTGTTTTCTATTTCCAATAATAATTTGAGCTAGTTTTTGAACTTCAAGTAATGAACTTGTCTGAAAATTAATTTGAAACGCAGTTACCTGCAAGCATTTTGCTCCCCTGAATGCCGAGACGCTGAGATTGCTTTGGATGAGAAGAATAGAAAACCTTCACCACAACCAATATTACCACATCGTCCGGCAACTAAAGTGGAGGAACAACAAAAGCCAGCATTCTTCTGCCCTCGAGTCAAGAACTATACCATAGCCAAATTCAAGTAGTCAAATTCTGAAGGCAGCTGACCCTGTTCTCAAAGAAGAGGTCCATTGGCCGTTAATTGTACAGTCCCTTTTTCTGTTAATTTTAGATAATAGTTACCTCTCTAGTATGATCAGATCCAGAAATTTTGCTATGTGTTTTTGTGGTTTATGTTTCATCCAAGGTTGTGCTCCTGGATGGCTAAACTCTAGACCCATACACATTAGCCAACAAAATACAAATTGATCCTCTTAATTGGTGTTAGTTCTTGTTTGGATGCCTTTTGTTAATGTGTTTGTTTGGTTGTTTTATTCTTCTGTTATATATAGCAATAACTCGTGCCTAGCGTATTTTGAACAAAATTAGTATTAAATTTCTTATATAAATTCCGCTTGGTTTACTGTAAATTTTTGAAAATCTCTAAAAATTATTTACTTTTTATCTTACTGCACAAATTATGAACACATGACTTATCTTATTTTATCTCACTTTTTATCACTCCAAACACACCCATATTTGAAACTTTGGATAAAAAGTTATTTTTATATGGATATATATATATATGTATGTATGTACATCAGTGAAGTGTTGGGCAGTGAGACATGGCTTGAGCATTTAGAGCCCTTAAGGTGAAGAAATTTCACTTGTGCCCTGCTGCATTGTGGAGAAACCAGCAATAGATTATTAAGTCTGATATTCTGATTGAAAATTCTTAATAGGTTTAGGAACAATCCCTTCAACTTCACAGCAAGCAAGGGAGATTTCTAGTTTTATGGTTTGCGAGAGGAACAATTTGATTTAATGACAAATTAAGTCACATTTGAAATACTTAAAAATGCGAAAGTCTTACACTTCACAGCAAGCAAGGGAGATGTCCTGTTTGAACGCTTTGCATAAGAACAAACACCCCCCCCCTTTTTTTTCCGGTGGTAACAGGGAGATTCCTGTAGGCTCTTTGGGTTTCAGGAGGATAACAAAATACTTGGGTTGCTGACACGCAGCCTGGCACACTGACCCCCAAGTCGAGTACCCATCTGGTTAATAAGTTTTGGCTAGTCGTGGCATTAAGAGCTCTTTCGCCTATCTCTTCTACCAACTGGTTAGTTCCTGGGAGTCAACTCTAAGAAAGTGACTCCCCTTGAGTCGAACTTGAGACCCCCTTAGGAAATTCAAAGCGCTGAGAACAAATTTTCTTTTCCTTTTTGGGGGGGGGGGGGGTGGGTTCATTTTCAGCTAGCTCCACAAGCTTTCATTTGAGATGTCGCAAGTTTCAACCTTATAGCCGAGAGATTAGTTATCTTGAATTCTCTAATCCCACGTAAATGGCCTGCCTTTGAAGCCGATGGCAGAGGCGATTAATCAAGGTTGAGTGTAAAATGTCCGCACACCCCTCGTCATTGAACCAGAAAAAAAAAAGGAATTAAACAGAGTACATTTCGGCCTTGAAATTAATTCCATGACAACTAAGTTACATTTGAAAAAGATCAGTAAGAACAACTCAAAGCTAATATTTGATTGAAGAACAATTCAGCATAATGACAATGCTGATCTAATCCCAACTGTAATAGCTGATTTTGACTTCCAAAAGGGGCTTAACTTTGGGGTCTTGGGAGTGTCCTAATTAATCCCCAGACTAGAGAACCAAAACCAGTTGTCCTGACAATTCTGTTTCCCTTTTGTTTAGAAGCCAATGAGTCCCACTTTTTTATTCTTGCGTTGCTGCAATTAGCAGATCAGAAATGGACGTCTCTTTGAAAAAAGAATGAGAGTTTCTAAATCATGACTACCCACTATACCAGCAAGTTCTGTTAAAACTGTCTTGAGCTTTTTGATTAGTTGTCCATCTCAGTAGTGCAAAAAAAAAAGGGTAAAGCAATCAACAATACTGGGAATGTGAGACAATCAAGAAAACAACCTTTTCAGAAGAATCATTAGCAGCAATTAGTAACAGAGTAGTCAGAAGAAGCAGATCATGTCTATTATACACCAGCAATTCTTACTCTTTCTACCACATGGGCTACGAGTACTCATCAAGAGTTTTCACTTGCTTTTATTGTAGATAAAACAAAAAGGAACTACACATTGATCACCGTTCATCTTCAGTCATTAAAACTCTCTCTCTCTCTCTCTCTCTCTCCCTCCCTCTTCCCCCTCCTGTTTTTAGGATGAGAGTTTTGGTATATTGGAAGATGGCTTCATCAAATCTTAACACTGCTAAGGTTCCAGACGGGGAGGACAAAAACAGCTGGATGGCTATTCAGTTTCGGCCAAACCAATGGAAGCAGCGAAAACTAGTCTAAAAATCAATAACAAAATCATGGAAGAACCACCCGCTAATCAAGTTGAATTACTCCTGTTTAAGGTGTATTTGAATTAAGGATCTGAGAAAAGAAAAGAAAAAGAAAAGTAAGAAGGAAAAATAAAATTCTAGCTGCATATTCTTATTTAAGTACATTAGAAAATTTACCAAAAATAAAAGATATTTGTCAATAAATTAATTTTTAACTTTATTTTAATTTTCTCAAATTCTGTCTTTTTCTCTTCAATTTTCACTACAAATCAAATAAAATAAAGTAATTTTGAGCTTCTATCCTTTCATTTTCGCTTGATAAATTTTTGATCCAGACAAATTACAGTGAGATTTCATCCCCGAGGCCCTCCAAATTCAAAGTAATAAGAAACTTGTTACAGTTGCAGTCCGTCAGGGCAAATTCAAAAGTGCAAAACCTCTAAATCCTCTACGTAACTGGGTTTTAGAGATGAAGTTGCAATGCTTAAACATCCCAATGAATCAATCATGGTGAAAAATTGCTAATGCCAATCGAGATTGAAGCATCAGGCAATTGATCATCTATGCAGTGATGGATCCAGAATATAATTTCAGGTGATGAGGTTGAAAAATTATAGACAATGGTGGCCAACTGGAGGAGGAAGCCTTAGGCCCAGCATAGTACAAAGGAATTGAATAAATTTATTCGTTTGAATATATCTATTCCATTATTTGGTACACTTATTTAAAATGCTATTTTACACTAATTTTAAAAAACTACTTTATTTGAAAAAATTAAATAGAATGATAGTATAAAAATGACTTCTATTCCATTCCATTTTCTTTATTTGTATTAAACTAGGCCAAAAGCCATTCAAAGTTTTTTTCACTAAAACTCGGGAGCTTGCTTATCTTAAAACTTGGGGAGCTTGCCCCTAGATAAGTGGTGCATGCATGGGTCCCATGGGGCCCACATTGATCAAACATTATGAATTTCAGCAAGTCGAAAATTCTCCAAACCAGAAGGCAGTAGCTTAGTTGGACTTTAATCTAGACCCAATGCCAAGTCCTAAAAATATTTGAGAACTTGTGATGCTTTTTTCCCAGGTATTTCTGCTTATACACTTCACACAACACATCGATTTCCAAATAACAGAACAGAACCAAAGCGTGAAATGGCAATAGAGCATGCCTGTGGTCTAAATCCTACTCCTAGGCTGCATCTACTTTACTGCACTTATTTAATGGCCCTCCTCAAGAGACAAAAAGTGGTTTATAACAGTACAAAAAGCAAAGGTTAATGTGGAAATAACATCCCCCCAAAAGTGAGTTTCTCAATAATGGCTTCCCTCCCAATACACCTGCCAGATCTGTGATGTGTTCTCTTTTGCTTTTGTGGGAATTTTTTTCAACCCTCAGAAGACAAAGAAAAGCAAACAAGTGTGATGGCGAGACAATCAATGAACCCACCTTTTGTTTTTTTCAGCAAAATCATTAGCAGCATCAGAGCAAGAGGCTTATTAGATTCAATTCTTTTTATCTTTCTAACACTCTGGTAATGAGTATACATCAGTGCTTAACTTCTCCACTCATTTAAAACAAAAAGGCCACACACAAATGATTATTTTGGCCATCTCTTTTGGTTTGTGAAACAAATAAAGAATCTCTGAATAAAAACAATCCCGGTTTATCCACTTCAAAGCGCTTGATTGGTCCATATTTTTCATTCTGCAACACAGAAATAGCTCATTTAGAAAAAAGTAAGAGTGTAAAGATGTTTTTATCCAAAGAGAGGAAATGAATGCTTTACCTGAAGGTGTGTGGATTGCAAATGCTGGTTCGGAACTTCACGACACCTCAAAGTGGGAAATTTCTTAGTCGGTAATTCAATTGGGCTTCAGAAAAAATATAGTCAACAAAGCAATGGTGATGAATACGTATGTGAAGTCATGATTTTGTCAAGTTAGCCAGCAATATTGTATATACACCTGGTAAGATAGTAAGGGGGCTAAAATTAGATGAAAGAGATGAGAAATCAGAGGAAAACCAATCAAATTGAGAGAGAGAGAGAGGAGGACCAACTTTTTTCAGTTAGTGGGCAACAGACACATCTCCTTCATGCTTCAAAGGCTGAACTTGTTCAAAGCACTTCTGCCTGCAAGAGGGGACCAAGAAATAAGGATAGGGACATCCCAGAGATTGGCAAGAATTCTTCTGAAGGGAAAGAAGATGCAATTGACAGATCACTTTCACACAATATTCCAAGTACATATTCTATTCTAGATATCGATAAAAAATAAATAGATTCAGACAACCCATGTGCTAAATAACCAAAAAACACGTAATCAGCTCCTCGCAAGATACTTTGTTGGTAACTTCTGAGGATTCGAGATCCTCAGAAAAGGGGCCCAAGCATACTCAATTTTTTGTGCAATTTACCACCAAAATCCAAATGCGTGGTAAACAAAAAATAAAATAAAAAACCCAAATTTGAGAATAACAAACTTGTTGAGGAGAATACATAATTTTTTAAAAGAATACAGAATTCCTCAGGACTTGTAATTCTTCTTAAACCCTATTTGAACAACTAAGGCGTCATTTGTTTTGTTGTTCTATTTCCTGTTTTCTGTTTCTGTTTTCTATTTTCTATTTAGAATTCATTTTTCATTTTGTACTTTTGAAAATAAGGAAAACGGCTCAAAACTCATTTGGTTACTTGTATTTTCAAATTTTGTTTTAGAAAATAGAAAATGAGTTTACACATGAAGTGAAAAATGACAAAAAGTTGTTTTAAGAGTTTTTAACCCAAAATAAGGAAAATAGAATTTTTTTTTTTTTCCGTTTTGAGATTTTTGACACATAAAACAAAACCAAAAAGTAGAAAAATAAGCGAAATGGCACCTAAATTATTGGGAATTCAAATAGTGCTTGATATTCAGACTTTATCATTTAGCTTGCCAATGTTGATATAAAACAAGTGGTGGCTTATTGAAGCATCGTGAAAGGAAACAATCAGAAAAAAGTATGGAAGTATAACATAAAACATTAAAACTTTTTAGGAAGTGAATGTTCTCCCCCTCTTTTAGAAAGAGTGGTAAAACGTACCGAAATGCGATAGTCAGCAGTTCTTCCCCTCTTTCAGAAGAAGCAGAGTTCAGTATATCCATGCGAGTATGGAAACAGCTCATCGACCTCAATCCTAGAATTAGAACAACTCATGCTTTTCCTCAAGCGGCCTTGGTAAGACTCAACCTCAGCCCAAAATATGCCATAAACCGGTCTATGATCTGAGAACCTTGATTCTCCACGGACATAGGATAATTGGCGAAGGCCTCCTCCATACCACAAAATTCGATCACACCTGAAGACATGAAAATTAGCTAAATCAGTGCCTTGACCTAAAAGAATTTAAGGATGTTTCCAACATAACCCCAAAAAGAACAATTAAATAATAAATAAATAATGACAAGACACATCCGCTCTCTGATATTTAGTTTTAGATATATATATATATATATATTTTATAATAATTGCAATTAAGGTACACATATGCAAATTCACTTGCACTAGTGATAGAAAAGGTGCTTTACCATGCAGGTGTTCTCCTTTTTTCCTTTGGGTGCATATCATCCCCTGCATATCTATCTGAATTATTTGAATACTTGTATGTTGGAGGGAAATATATTTTTCCTTCCTTCCATCCATTAAAAACACGCCCCCGTCTCTGCTCAATCCGCAGCTGCTAACAAAAGCATTGTTGACTCTGTTAATAAGTGCAGCTAAATATTATGATGAAAGAAACAGATAGATGTTGGGCAAGAAAATGGGAATCGTGCCTGGTCTTTCTCTAACAATGCCCTCCAGTTTTGCATCTCCACAAGTGCCTTTGCATACCGGTACGACAACGCAATCCGATAATTCAGATCCCCGAGCCAAATAATCCGACTAAATCAAATCAAAATATAAATGATTACAATATTAGCGATAGAATCTAATTGGAGAATAACAATGACAAAAGGAACTGGAGAAGCGTGCAAATTAACAACGTAAATCACCAAAGATATATGTAATATGTGAGGGAAAAAAAAAAGTATAGTTTCTTTTTGATGAAAATGACCTAATTTCCATAGGAGATACAGATAACATAAAGATAAAGGCTAATATTAACAATACGAAGAGTTAGTAAGACAATTTTATTTATACGTTTGTTAAAAGATCCTGTTCGCGTCTTCGTTTTATTTCTGCCTCAGTTAAGGACAATTTAAGCGATAGTAAACAGGCAAGAGAATTACTCGTGTTCAAGAATTGTTTCTGGAGACTTCTCATCACCCGTGCTATGGACTCTTGGAAACCTTGTCTTTCGTAGAATCTCCATGACATCAGAGTTCCTGCGTAGCTCATCCCCCTCCTTCTGCCCTGAAGTCAAATGACTACAGACGAAGCAAAAGCTTGTTTGATGTAACAACATACTGATTGAAATGGATCCCTACAGAACCAAGCACAAAATTTATTTATTTATTTATTTTTGACACAGATTACTATTTTCAAATTTGATTATACAAAAAACAACCAAAATTAACCACCATGATTAACTCAAAAGGATACCTTATTTCCGAGGTAGCCCATCAATCCTCTTCCAACAGAAGATACTTTCATGTTGCGAACATGTTCCCTCAGATCACTCTTAACCCATATTGTGAGAAAAATGCCAACCATTTGCTTACTTGCAACCAAGCAGTACCTGGAATGCCATGGCATTCTATATCCATCTTCCATTCTCGCAGATCCAGCATTATACATTGGTGAGAATAGCACAGTGCTAGGTGAATCCCCGGGTCCATAATCGTCATCAGATGAACCCCATCTTGAATAGTCACTCGGCCTCTGACTCCAGGAATAATCACTTGGCCTGTGGCCCCAGGAAGAATCACTTGGCCTGTGACCCAAGGACGAATCACTTGGCCTGTGACTCCAGGAAGAATCACTTGGTCTGTGACCCCAGGATGCGTCGCTTGGCCTCTGACCCCATCGGAAATTGGGGTCGTAGTCACTCGACCTATGACCAAAGATTACGCGGTCACATACACTGTACCGTCGATCAAGACGAGGCTGTGAGATTGATGGATCATTCTCTCTCCAGCTAGATGGTGTCTGGAATGATCGACGATGGAAAAAGGACGCCTTCTGCCTGGTTGATCCCTCAAAATCTGCATCTGATTCTACAATTGGATTGGGGATAGGAGAAGGTGTTGTATAGTACCCCCCACCACCTCCACTAGTTCCAGGACGATTGTTTAGTGTTTTTTGGATTAGAGCTAACCATTTTTTTGCAGGGCCATTGTCTTCGGCACCCAGAATATTCCCAGCATTCAAAGGAACTATCTCTTGAAAGCTGAAATATTGGGGGGGGGGGGGGACCCATGATTATATTAGTAATCGATTAGTAACAGATTTTGGTGAAATAAGAAACAAAGACAAAAGGCTAGAAAGTCATTACCCAAGAACATAGATGTCTGCAGGAGGTGAGGAATGCAAAAAATCATCTAAATTCAAATTGTTTGGTGGGGATTTTCCACCCACATTCCATGTAGCCACAAACATGCTGCTCCAAGTGGAAAAATAAGAAATCACTCATTGTTTGCAACAACCAGATATACCATACACCTTTATAGATATATATATTGTTTTATTTAAAGAATAATGAGACAAACCTATAGTTCTGCACGTTTATGATTTGAGGATGATCTAGATCAACTCTTCTTCGCCGGACGCGCTCTGTGTTCTTGCTTAATTTTTCTGTGCATCCAAGTGGGGAGAACTAGATTAGCACTGAAATCTCGCAAGGAACATAAAAAATCCCAATTTCGCTCAAACATTATAGTTGTCAAAATTTCGGCAAACTCATGAACCGAAAGCGAATAAAATAAATTGGCTGTAGTATGATACTGAACCTGTTCTGCTTTTCTTGATTGAACATGGCTCCCTCTCCGAGAAGCTATTCCTCCATTCCACATCCGCACCTGGAACAAGAAATCACTATTTACATGCAACAATTCACATCTTAAAACAGAAGACAGCAACCCTTGAGCTAAAAGGCCAATTTAATTTATGGAAGAAGACAACAAACGGAACGGAGCTGAGTATATGATCCAAATATTATCCCAAAAAGTACAGATAAGGACACAGGTATATGCACTAATTCGTTTGGCTGCTAAGAATTGGTAGTGAAAGAAAAGAAACCAGAACTTGAACCTAGAGATTTTTATTTTTTATTTTTTTACTTTCTGGACCTATAAGGAGAAGGAACCTCTGCCGCTGAACTAATACTGTTGGTTGACTCAGCTGAACTGATTGAAAGGAAAAACAAAAAGAAAAATTCAATCATCTTTTTCCCCAGTTTTCTCGCCAGCCAAACTGAGATAAAGAATCATATTAGACAGATTTAGGAATTCCAAATCCTAATTTGATTAAAAGGCAGAATAAAATGAACTTACCCCCATAAACAACTCCATCAGCCTGAAACTCTTCACTCTTGCTCTTGATGTTGAACCATTTCCTAACCAGTCTTTTTGACCAAGAGAGCTTTTCCAAACATAAGATAACCCATTCAACAACCAAATCAAATATGAAACACATATTTTATAAAGAGAAATTAATCATGCTATTTTTTAGGAAAATGAGGGTCATAGAGCAAAAACCTTGCTTTTCTTTGTATTCCCATCTGTCATTGTTTCACTACTTCTTCATACGGCTTTACTTCTATTTTTTCCTCTGCCACTACCTCCACAGTTTCTGGGTTATGCTAAGAATCAGCAAAAAACTGCAATAAACTCTTCCACAACTGTGACTCTCAAGGTGATGCGAATGGGCTTAATACTTACTGAATTAACCAAATTACAAATGCAATTGCAAGAAAGTCTCAGTGCCTCGGCATTCTCGGTTGTAGCAATCTCACCCCAGACAAGGTTCTTTTTCAATATTCAGCGGGCACTAAATATATATGTATTTGTGTACACTTAATACAACAAGTACGTAACTCAGAGAGAGAGAGAGAGAGGACTAATGCAAGTGAGCTTAGTTTTTGAGGCTTAAGAACAAGACAAAGCAGCAAGAACGGAAGAGAGAGAAAGTCTAGAGAGAGAGAGAGAGAGAGAGAGAGAGAGGGGAGGGGTCCTATCTCTTGAAACACAGCCTCGTTATTAGTAACCAGGCTAACAGCAAAGCATCAAATTTGAATAGAATAAAGTGCACAGGAGTCTGCCTGAGGAGGCCCTTTTCTTTAACCCAAAACCCAAGGCCAGCCCAACATAACGGGGCAACGGGCATGTCGTTTTGCTATAATTTGGGACGTAAAACGACCCGGGCAGCTGAACAGATGGCTGCCCGTTGGTCAAGCAAAGCGTAGGGCGCGAGATCTCGTAGCCCTCTTTAGCTGCATATTTTCTAGCCATTTGGTCTTCCATCAAAGTTAAAGCAAGTTAAAATAATAAAGGACAAAAGAAAAGAAAGATAAAAGAGAATAAATTAGTGTGAAGTAGTAACAGTATTGTTGTTTTTTGTTTTTTTTTTTTCCAAATAATTGTTTGTCTCTCTTTCTTTTCTTTCCTAAGGACTGTTTGGAGACGAATGTTCTGTTTCCTAAGGAATGTTTGGAGACGAAATTATCCTTTGTTTATGGCGATTAGATGCTTCTCCTGTCCCGAATAGGTCTTTTTGTGATACTTTCCTATTCTCTAGGGTTCTAGGCGTAAGGACCTTATAGATGTCACAAACTTCAAAACCTAGCTACATCCTCTGCCCTTGGACGTTTGGGTGTGAAAATGCCGGCACCTTTAATAATAGACCCAGATATTTTTACGAGGGAGCCAAAAAAAGAAGAACATATATGCCATGTAACATAAGTGGAATATAGCTATTATATTGTATTTAATATTTAACGATATATTAGATATAATAATAAAAGAGAGATGGTTTCGGAGGGGCCAATCCCTACATATATATAAATTAAATTATATATATAATTTAATTAAAAATTTTAATATAATTCATAATATTTTTATAATTTTAATAGATACGATGACTCTCAACTATTTAAAAGTAATTCTATTTAAATTTATCAATTACTATTGTTGTTATTGACATATTTAACTTTTTAATCAGACATAGAATTCAGGCATAATTTATGTTGATAAATGATATAGATATCTTTAATTATATTTCTATATTTCAAGAAAAAGTGAAAGAATTATAAAAGTTTTTTTTTTTTTTTTGGTAATCCTTGGGATAAATCTAGACTTATATCATTGTATGCATTGGCATGATGACGGATCTAGAGACCCAGAACTCTAATTTCTTTTTTTTTTTTTCTAAATCTAACATAATTTTAACAAAAATTTTAAGTACCTCTTAAAACTCTTAATAACATTCTTTTCTGTCTTAGAAGCTACCAACACTTTGTAGATATATGTTACATTTCACTGCATGAATGTTGTTTCACGATCGATCAGCTTCCTTGTAGGAAAGGAGGGAAAACGAGGGGGTCTCCAGTCTTGTATGGTCAAGAAAGGCCTTCACTTGTCCCCTAGGAATGGTGTTGGTATTTCCTTTCCCTTCCATTTGTTTTGCTTCATAGACATGCTGTCAACTTTGCATGTGATGGTCTAACCGCTTAATTACATATTAATATGAATCATGTTCATCACAAGGAGATCTTCTTTATTGGGACTGTGCTTATACTATTTATGGGGGAGCTCTTCTTCGGACATAAAATTAGGTTTCTTTGCCCCTCGTGTACTGTGCCGGCCGCCGCCCACGCTGGCCGTCTGCGCGCGGCTGCCCAGTTGAATGTTTTACGATGCACCTTTGAACCAAGAAAAAGAGCTTTAATTTACATGTTTGAAGTTTCTGTTGACTGGTCTTAATACACACACAAATATATGTACATATACATACACACCGCCAACTTGCTGGGATAGAGTCTATAAGCTTTGTAGGATCACTTGTGTATAGTAATAATCTTCATGATTGTTAGGCCTTGGCAATTGATTTTTTTTATATGATTTGAAGGGATTAATTTAACTTGGCTGACGGCGGATAGTGTTCTAGAGGCCCCTGCATGCACACAAATGGAATTCTTAATTAACAAATTAAACTTTCTCTATTCCTCCACTATAGCTTCCACTATAGCCCGAAAAAACCATAGATTGGGTCCCAAATTAGTGATCATTAAGGCTTGCCTAAAGACTTGTCCTCGTTGTCTAGTATTTCTGAGTGGGTATCCTCGTCAAAATTACTAAAATCTAAGGTGAGATTTGACTTGTTTTTTTGTTTTTTTTATTTTTGTTTTATATTTTAAAAATCTTAAAATAAAAAATAAAAAATTCTCTATTTTTCTTATTTTGATTTTTTTTTATTTTGAGTTAAAATTGTTCAAAACATTTTTTTGTTATTTATTATTTCATATGTAAATTTATTTTTTATTCTCTAAAATAAATTTTAAAACACGAGTGACAAAATACGTTCGGAACTGTTTTTCTTACTTTTAAAAACGTAAAATAAAAAATAAGCTCACAACAGAAAATACAAAAGAAAAATAGAAAACAAAAAATAAAAAATAAACCAAATACCACCTAAGTGTCCCATGAAATTGTATCTTGCTGGATATAAGAGACTAGCTAGGGTGCTTAGTATATGCGGTTCTGGAGTCTCTCTATACACGAATTTAGGAAGCTAGAATGTATAGAGTCTTATATACTTTCAATAATCAAATAGAAATTAGGAGACTGATTTGAAATTGCATTTTTATCTCTTTCTCCATATATATAAATGTGTATTCATATCTTGGAATATTTATATATATAGAAGAAAGAAGAAACTGAAGTGAAAAATAACTAAATTATTTAATTTTTTTAATTTTAGTTAAGAGACTGATGAGAGGAAATTGGATGGGTAATAGAAGAAAAAGATGTTCATAAATATAATTTTTATTTTCTTTCATTTTTCTTTTTCTTTGCAAATTTAAACAATTAAGGTCTAAATTATAACAATGAAGGATGTCTAATGAATGCAAACAAATAGGAACAGTATGGTAGGATATTTAAACTCACATTTCGCTCTTTCAATTGCTAAATTTATATAATGGGTAATACTATCCAATATGTTTAATTTTTATTAAATTAAATACATCGCATAAATGTGGGTCATACTCTCTCCCTCTCTCTATATATATATATATATATATATACTATGTTAGATATGTTTAATTTATAATACTAGCTAGAGCCCGTACGTACAAATCAATTTTATGAAATAATTACTCCTGAGATTAATGGGAGACTCCAAGTGGTGGTGGGGGATGGCTTTCCCTTTACAAGTAGAAATTATCACACAATTTGGTTTTAATTCTCCTAATTAATGAGGGTATCGGAAATCATTTCAGGCAATAAGGAATAAAATCTGAACATTGAATAATACCAAGAAATTTTGTGTTGAAGTGGTGGACTTGAGTCAAAAACTAAAGAATTCGATGGGGGCCACGTGTACCAAAATGAGTAATCTAAAAGGATAAAAAGTAGCTAGCGGCCCTACAAGACGAACTAGTCTATTTTTCTTTTTTCCACTTTGACAACCCCGGAGCGCAGCACTTTGATGGAATGGTATCTAAAGAAAATCACTGTTCTTTGATTCAATGAGGATATGATGAAAAGTTGGTATTTGGGAGTATTTTCCCCCATCCCCTCACTGTAACAAGGAAAAAGAAAGAGCATTGATGTAGAATGTTTGTTTCTTCATTAATATTCAAAGTATATTAGCTAAGGGCAATTACTTGCATTGCTAGAGAACGAGAGATACTAAAATGTACGCAGTCTACTTCCTATAAATAAAAATTTTATTTTTTAGACTTTGAATTTCTGATTAGGAGGATGTTTAGAGACACAATTTTTAGTAATTTTTAATATTTTTTACCAAAAATTGCTAGTTATAATTTTTGGTATGTTTGATGAAACAAGTAATAATTTTCAGTAATTTCTAGTAATTTTTGGGTATTTAGTAAAATTTTTGATAATTTTTTGTAATTTTTAGTAACTTTTAGTAATTTTCAATAACTTTTGGTAACTTTTAACAACTTTTAGTAACTTTTGAGTTGAGAAGTTACTGTAATAAAGTAGAAAAGTAACAAAAGTTAGTGGTTTATCAAACACTCAAAAATCAAAAGCTGGTAATTTTTTGCTAAAAATTTCGTTGCCAAACACCTCGTAGTTCAATACATATTAACATATATATTTATCAAAAAATTAATATATTTTCAGGATTTTTACTAAAATTTATTGTCAAATTGATGTGACAATAAGATTTTTATAATTAAATATGTATTAATTAATTATTTTTGTGAAAATGATAAATTTAAAAATACATACATTGTTTTAGTAATAAATTCTAAATTACTTTGTTGTATCATATATCTTCTTGTTGATCATGTTATACAAATGGAGCCCAAAAGGCTATAACTAGATACTTTTTCAGTAGCATGACAGTTTAACTGCAGTTAGACAACTTTGTGAATGAGAAATAACATAAAATTTTACATTAGTTATGTCTAGTTCCAATTAGGGTTCTAGGGGAGTGCAAGGGCTGCAGTGGGTAAATCGACAGTTATGATGTGATTGTATTAAAATAAGATGTGTCTTCTCATATTTCTCATTAATTATGTTTCAATCAAATTTTATCTGACTTTTATTTTTATTTTAAATTTAATTTTATTACAATAAATTAAGATTATTAAATTTAATATTATCACGTCTTAGCCATCGATTTATCCATTATAATCCCTACAGTGAAATTTTCTATCCCAGCCCCTGTAACCCTTCCAATTATTATTACTATTAATTTATTTTTAATAAATAATAATGACTAATCTAGGCCCACGTTGCCCAAGACAATAACAATGTCTTTTTTCCATAACTATTTAATGAGCAATTAATGGACTATCTGATGTTTGGTGAAGTTTACGTTGGACGGATAAGACGAAGTTGAAGCACTATTTATTTATGGACATCGTTTGACCGACTGTGCGGTGGAATCCGGGAAGAATGAACCACAATTTTAGAGTAGAGAGGTCAAAAATATTCATTTCCAACGAGTACTCATTTATTTACCTCAATAAAAGTTAGTATGAAGATTTTTTTTTTGGAATAAAAATTGCATATAATTTCTGAACGGAATAGGATTGAGGATAAAGATGGTAGTCCCACTTCGTCTCATATCTATTCATACACTCACCTATATAGTAAATATATATTCATATAATAATTTATGTCAATATATAAATTATTTGATTTAAAATGTAGATAGTTTTTATTTTTAATAAATATTTTAAAACATTATTTTGATTGAATATATAATTTTTAGATTTAAATGAGGATCAGGGACAACAACAGCGACAGGCAACTCGCGGATGAGTCAAAACAGGAATGAAAAAAAAATTTATTCTTAACGAGACAAAAATAGAGATAAATATTTAAATAAGAATGGAAAAAACGATACCTCTTCCATTGATGTTCATACTTTAGAAAAGGCATGGGACAAAGTAAGCACATTATTTTAGTAAAATTTTTAATTTATTCATTAATACTATGTAATCACTAATAATCACTTACAACTTAATTAAAATAACTGTATAAGTTGTTTTTTAAATTTTATAAGTTATTTAATGAATTTTATCTCTACGCATTTTATTTTTTATGTCCCTTAATTTCCTATTACATTTGTTAATTTTTTTAAATATTCTTTAATTCCTCACTATTTATTTAAATGAGATTATTTATTATTTGAGATCAATGTTTCATTGTTTTAATTTTTATTTTTTATTTTTTGAAAATTTAGTGAATTTGTAAAAAAATAATAACAAAATAAAATGAAATTAATGAGTATTTCTCTTTTTCTCTCTCTCACACACACACACACACAATCTGAGCATCCAATTCTAGTGTAGCATGATAATCTTAAGATGTATTTCATTGGCAATGGTAATTGTGAAGTATGAATGACTTTGAGGATAGAAATAGACTTTGCGTGAGGATGAAATGTTTGGTGCGTATAGAGAAAATGAGTTTGAGGATGAGTGATGTATGTTTGGTGTAGTATAATAAATGGTAAAATGGAATGAAAAATGAGTAAATACTAATATTACTCTAAACAATAAATGTGAGTGACTTTTTCTTCAATTTTATAGAAGATAATTTTGTGAATGTCTCCATCAAGACTTATTTAATTTCCTACTAGAGAATTTCATTATTATGAATTTTAAGGAGAACAATAAAATTAACATATTATTCCACTTTCTAAAAATATAATTAAAGCTTCGTTTGAAGTGACAAAAATTTTTAAAAATGATAAAAAATATTAAAACAATTTTAAAAATTATTCACTTTTTATCTTACTGCACGAATTACGAGCTTACAACTTATTTCACTTTATCTCATTTTATTTAATTTTTTATCAGTCCAAATGCATCCTAAATAAGTGAATGGACAATTCATCAAACTCTTATTCTACTTGCCCAACAATATTAGGTTATATTTGGTACGAAGGAATGAAACGGAATGAAAATGGAATCTATTCTCACTTTAACCTATTCTCATATTTGGTATCAAAAAGTTAAGTTAGAATAGTATTTCATGGGAATAACCATTCCCACATTAAGTAGAAAAAGGTGTTTCACAATTTAAATATTGGAACAATCATTCCATTTCTGCCAAACTTTGATCCAAAAATTGAAAAAAATAAAAATAAAAAATAAACAACTACTTTATAATAAAAAAATTTTCTCAATTACTCACTTGGGTTGTAAAATAACCATTTAATCCATTGACCTTATTTTCGAACTAAATCCAAACTCGGAATATAAAATAACTGTTTTACCCCTAGATCTGTTTTTTCTTTTTTTTTTTTAAATTCATATTTCGAGTTTCTGAAAGGCTAATAAAAATATTCTTTTATATTACTTAATAGTTAAGCAAATTTTGATCCAATCCAAACCCGAATTGTAAAATAACCATTTTATCCCTGAGTTTGTTTTTTGTCCAAATTTGCATTTTGGGCTTTTCAAATGGTTAAACAATATTTATCAATGTATTTCTTAATAACTAATAAAATTCCATCTCAATCCAAACTCATATTATAAAATAGTTATTTTCTATCTAAATTTGTATTCTAAGTTGTCCAAAAGGTTAAAAAAAATATTCTTAACATATTTCTTTAATAGTTAAACAAATTTCAATTCGATCTGAATTTAGACTATAAAATTACTATTTTGTCCCTGGGCCTGTTTTTTGGGCCAAATTTATATTTTAGGTATTCCAAAAGATTAAAAAATATTTATTAACATATTTTTTAATAGTTAAGAAAATTTTAATAGTTAAGAAAATTTTAACTCAATTCGAACTTGTTATAAAATGACTTTTTTATCCCTAGGCATTTTCTTTTACTCAAATTCACGTTCTGAAAATAAATTTTATTTTTATAATTTTTAAAAAAATTAATGTTAGTAATTTTTATTATATTTCATTTTATTTTATCATATTTAAATGTCTATTCTATTCTCATTATTTTCATGATGTCAATCAAATAAAAGAATGAAATGATTATTTCATTCTATTCTTATTCATATTCTATTCCTACTTCTTATTCTATTCTTTTTTATTCTATTATCATTTACCAAACATTGCGTTCGGGTTGAGATTAATTGGTGTAATCATGTTTAATCAACTCAAAAGCCATCCTTACTACTTTCCTTAAATGATCGCAGGCAAACATTATTTACATTAGGGGAACTCAAGAAAGTTGTATCAAATATCAACACCTGTACGTGAGAGTGAGAGAGAGAGAGAGAGAGTTGCATATTAGAAAACTAACGAGCAATGGAACCTGGACTCCTATCGTGGAATGAACATGACATGACATCCAAAATGAAACAAATTTGATCCTTTTCCTTGAAAGGATCTTCCAGTTACACTATCAATTTCTTCAAGGTAGGGCATCTTTAGGTCACCATGCTTTTGGATTCAAGGAAGCCATAATGGATTTATACATGATTCTACAAAGAAAAGGATGGTTCAGCCAGGAGCAGGGAGAGCCAAACTGAGTTGACAATTTGTCATTTTTTGCCTTTATACCGCGCCAAGTGTACAGACGCACACCCTCAAAAGTGATTTAATACAATCCAGGAGAATCGCTAGGTTAGGAACTCAAATAATTTTAACCCCAAGGGGTTAGATGGGATGGTCTTGGACTGGGACTTAGGGGCTTACCACCCCAAGGTCTCAAGTTCAAGTCTCCTCTCTAGCAAAAACTTGGGGCCAGCCTCCCGGGCGCAAAGCGTAGTAAAGGTTGGTAGGACGGGCCTCCTTGGCTGGACAAACCGTATCCAGTTCTTGGGTGTGGGTCCGACTCCCCGCCGCTACGCGAGTTCGCGATTGACCGCTATACATGTTGAGGGGCCGGTATGTGTGGCACAAACCAAAAGAGATTCACTCTCTAGGGGTTTGACCTAGGGAGTGAATCTCTCGAGGTTAAATCCTTTTTTTAGAAACTCAAATAATTTTAGGTTTTGGAATTCGATTGGACGTTTTCGTTTCCCCAAAGTGTTTTGCTTGCCATACATCTACTGGTTCATGTGGATTTGGAGCCTCCCTATTTTTTGATTAAAGTGGGAAATTTCATTTTTTATTTATGAATGTGTTTTACCTCATGAGTTAAAAAAATTGATGTTTACTTTTAAAAAATAAATAGTAATAAAATGTGTTACTTCGAGAAGCTGAAGTACTTGTTCGGCTAGCATTACAATTATTTATACTAAAAAGATCCCTAAAATATCTCAACTAAAAAGATTGGAACTTATTCAACAAACAAATTCATATCATAAACATTCAAATAACTGACCCTTAAATGAACTGAGGTCTAAAGGCCTGTTTGGAGGATTGAAGAATTCCAAAAAAAAAACTCTAAAAAACTTTATAATTCTACAACATATAATAAATAATTTCTGTCACGTGAATTTATATAAATCTCTATAAATTTATGTATATCTATTAATACCAATAAATTTTTACAAATTCTAATAAAATTTTTACAAATTTCAACAACATTTCTACAAATCACAATAAAGTTTCTACAATTTTCAAAATGTTGTAATAGAAAAGTCAAAAAATTTCTATCAAAATTCGTTTGAACGGACAAAAATCTATTCAAACGAAATTATTCATCTCAAATTTTTGTGATTTGTGGTTTACACTTCAAACTCCTAAAAATTACCCAAATCATAATTTTTTATTAATTTTTAGAGCTCCAAATACCCCCTAATTAAAACAAACTTTTAGATGCAATTCCTGAAAACTAGGCTATGACAATAATCCAGTAAGTTTCACTAATTAATTGCAACATATAGTTTGGGGAGTGGCATGAAACTCAATTTCAAATTCAACCCGCTTATATATTTTTTAAAAAATTTATAATTTCACAAACCTCTTCCTAAAGCTGTGAAACATCTCGGCCCGAGAGCACCATTAAATTCCCTAAGACATTTTTAATTAATTGAATAATTAATCCCCAATCCGCCATACATTGACAAACTCTTATATATAATGCAATAAATCCTACTAAATATAGCAAGTAACAAGATTTGGCGTGGGCTTAGTAATTATTCAATTAGAATTATTGGATTAAAATCCAATGATATAAACATATTCATAAATTTTTAATTTAAAAAATATGTAAATATGTTCAAACAATTAAATTTTAATCTAACGGTTTATATTTTTTTTACTTTTTTAATTAATTGAATCCGAATTAAATCACTTGTTTTAGTTGATTCAATTAGGTGGGGATGATTAATTACCACAACTAGAGTTAATTAATTAATTAATCATATTCACTGCTTCATGCCAGCCAACATATATATGTGTGTGTTTGTATATATATATATATATATATATATGTATGTATTCTTAAACAATTCAACTTATTCTTGCCTCCATTAATCACGGACAAACTAATCATAAGTAAATTATCACAATTCAGTGAATTCACAAAGACCGTTACAAATCCCACAGCCGCAGTTTGTGAATAACATGTTTGTGTGTCACCAAACAAAGCATTCACGTTAATCATGATCAGTTGATTTCGACCGTAAGATCGATACACGACGAGGATGATATATATATATATATATATAGGTCAATTAAAAAAAATAAAAGAATTCAAAGAGGATCTAGTTTGCTTTTTTGTTCACTAAACCGGGTGAATAGAGGACGGAAATCAAGATTTACGAGGCGGTCAAAGGAAGCATTTGTGATTTTCGTTCAGATTCTCTTTCTTGCTTTTTCCTGCTTTACGGCCCCATGCCAATAGTTGTCTTATCTTTTTCTTTTCCCCCCGTTTTATCCCTTCGAAGGCGCAGGTTTGGTCTTTTGTTATTCAAAATTAACAAGCCAGCAATTTATTTCACTTGTCGTTCTCCATAGGTTACATCTCTCTCTCTCTCTCTCTCTCTCACACACACATTTTTGTATGTATTTACACACATTTTTGTATTTACGATGCCGACACCACTTTAATTTCCTGTGTTTTCCTTATGCTATTCAAAAAAAAAAAAAAAAAAAAACCGATTTGAGTTAAGTTTTGAGGGTTTACACGTCATTTTTGTAAAATGGCAAGAGTCCGTTGAATCTTATACATAATACTATAACAATTTGGTCATGTCAGAAATAGTTATAAGGCTTCATTAATTCTATAATTTAAGGATTGTGAGGCTTATTGGTAACTTTTTTACACTTTAAACACAAGATTCACATTTTTTTAATTTTTATATTTTTTTAATAATGATATTTGAATTTGGAAGCTCCCACAAATTAATCAATTAGTGAAAGCCTTGGAAACCCAAAATTACAAAAAGAATTGTGAGACTACCATAGTTGTGAATACATATTGTATGGTACAGTATTGAGGTACATCAACCACTGCATACTCTATCTAATGATATTTGTTACAAAATAATGTATGTTCCATATTGATTTTAATGCCACCCAACATTGATGCTTTTCGAATCATCTTGAAATTTTTCATATGGTACCAATATATTTGAAGAGATACCAAAAGTTTTTAAAATTTTGGTGTTGAAATTTATTATTATTTTTTATTTCCTAAACCTTATAGAACCAAGGATAATAAATAATTTTTTTCCCTATTCCTTACTCGATTTCATGAAAAAATATTTTTATTTATTTTGTTGTTTCCTTCTATAAAATGTGTGTTAATTAATATCATTATGAAAAAATAAAGTTTTCATATTTTGTACTTATTTATAGCTTTTTTATATTTAAATTATATCTTGTACTTATTTTACTATTGTATTTAACTTTTTGAGTTTGTATGTATAATTTTTTTTATAAATATATAATTTTGTAACAATAAATATAAAATGTTATACTAAAATACACCAATGCATGATATTTTTTTTTGTAATTAAGGATGTTCGAGTCAATTTATGCGCATCTCAATTAATCCATGTAACCCTGAAATTAACAACCAGGTAAATCTTTCAATGACTCTGAGAAGACTCGAACAAGTGACTATTAAAAAATAAATTTAAAATTTTACCACAGAAAATAATCCTCTGAGTTCACTTATGCATGATGTACTACTAACTAAATTGGTGCTAGAATTTGTAAGCGTGGAGATTATTATTACAAAGTGGGGGCGCGCTGATAGTACAAGATTTTATGTTAAATTGATAATAATGAAATCACCCCACTCCCATCGAATCGAGATCGACCTTGTGGTTGGACGGCCCTTGTGTCTCCTCTTAGCCTCTGTACGTGCTCCAATTTGCCTGTCAAATCATTAGGTTTACGTCTGGTTTTTTCCATGGATCCCTCTCTATATATATTTTCCACCGATCTACAATTGAATATCCCCCACAGCCACCATGCATTCTAGTTGCTTAATTAATGGGGGCTAGCTAGCATGGCTGCTGGGAATGTAAAGGAGGGAGTACATTGTAGATTTTATTTAAAATTTGGTCTCAAAGTTATATCAATTAAGTTGCAAAACACAAGCCAGGTAACAATATTTTATTAAGAGGCTGTTTGTCCAACCAAAAAATACTAAAATTTACCAAATTTTAACTATTTTTTGTACTTTCCTTCAATAAAATTTTAATACCTATCAACTTTATGTCACATCTTTGTACTTTTATTGTACTTTTTCCTCAACTTTTTTTCAACCAAACAATCCCTAAAAAAATTTGTCAAAATAAATTATTAAAAATGACATTGATACTTTGCGTGATTACCAATTTAAATAAAAATAATTATTAAAATATTTTTTAATTTAAAAAATATTATTACCATATTATTCTGAAAGTTAATTTGATGGATTATTTTAACATATAAACAATTTTCTTTCCTTCAAAATATTAATTCAAAGGAGAGTTTTAATCAAATCATCTTGAGTAGGTTATTTTCTTTTCTTTACATTTAACATTGATTTATTGAACTGAACTCAAGTTAATTAAGTTTTAATTATTTTATAATAATTAATCAATATACTTACATTTAACGTTAGTTTATTGAACTAAACTCAAGTTAATTAAGCTCTAATTATTTTATAATAATTAATCAATATACTATATTATGATTCTATATATTAATAATATAATGAACCAAACCAACTAGTATATATGCATCATCCCTAATCGATCTCAAGGATCGTTGTCATCCACCCCCGACTCCCAGTACCATCTGGCTTGTCCCTCTCCATACATTTATGGAATTCAACCGCCACCTGAGTTTGGTGATATGTCTTTTTAGGTTTGACAAGAAATAAAACTTAAAAAAAAAAAAAAATTACACTAAATATTGCCTTTACTAAAGTTTTATTTATTTATTTATTATTATTATTTTTAGACATACGTACATATATATATATATATATAGCATATAGTCCAACTGGAAAACGCAAGTGAAATTGCACTGCCAATTTCAACTAGGTTCTTCCAAACAATACGTCAAGCCCTTGATGGGCTGGGCTAGCCCTACATCAGCACAGACCACTGCTGTTCATGCTGGGCCTAAGCTCAAAGTCAATGGGACTGTTTTGTGCATTATTGTGCGTGCAGAGAATTCTGGTGCGACGGGACAACTGAATAAAGGGCAAAATATCATTCGGGAATTTTTTTTTTTTTTTATTAGAATATGGTAGCTGAAAAACGTGGCAATCGTATTTATGTAATAAGAAAATTCTATAATATGCATTTGGATCACTGTAGGACTCTACGAAATTTTATAAATCTCTATAAAATTTAATTTTTTATTAATTACATAAATTAGAAGATTACAAGTTTTATATATTTATATTAATTTTTACAATTTCAAACACCCCATAAGTGTGTTTGAAGCTCTATAATACTGTAAAAATCTCTATAAAATTTAAATTTTTACTCACTATACAAATTATGAAATTATAATTTTTACAAGTTTATACAAACTTTTATAATTTCAAATACCACCCTTAGTAGGTTCTTTTCCGTTAATATTGCATGATGATGCATTTGCATCGCTATTCATGTTGTGCTTTTTTAATATGGATATATGTTATATCTTGTGCATGTACACTTGTGCAAACCTGCACCATATTTATAAAGGTATTGAGCTCACCTTTTTCATATCACAAGTGACTTTTTCAAGAGTTGGGAGTAATTATCCAAAATTGAGTTAGACCATCAACTTGATTGAGAGATCAATTTCTTTCTTTATCTTGTATTTCTTTTTGTGTGACTTGAGATGATCCCAAGATCAAACTTCCATTATTTTTTCTTTTGAGATGTTGTAATTATATTTTATTATGATTCATAAGATGTTGTGGTTGGATAAACCTTATTTTGTAATTTCTTATATGACAACCTTTCAAATTATATTTTATTATTTTAATACAAGAATAAAGGATGATGCTATAGAGTTATGTATCATGTTATAATGTATACTGTATAGGTTCACTTAGATGATGACATGTGGTCAATGTCCATTGATATGACTAGACCTTAGATTAGAATACTAATTTTGGTTTAAATGAATTTTTATTTTCCTGTGTCACTTATCTTGGACATTTTAATTTTTCGGCGTAATAATATATGTAATTTATAGTACTTTTTACAATATTAATTTATTATATTTTACACCAAAGTAATATTATTTTAATTTAATCAAATTATTTACAAGCAGATTTCGAGCTCAAATTTTTCTTTGTTGAATTGAGGTTATGCAAAAACTCGCATCCAAACCTAATATTAATAGCTCAAATTGTGTTTAAGTCAAATTTAGTTGACCTCAAGTCCACCTCCCACCTAGCCGTTAATAACAAATCAATGGAAGCTAATAGGGGCCATAGCTCCCGTAGAATTTTTAAAATCCCTTTATGCACCTTTATTTTTTTGAGTATTTATATTAATAATGTAAAAAAAAACCTAGTTCTGGTATTTATAAGAAAAAAATAAAAAAAAAGTAGGTGAAAAAATGAAGGTAAATGAGTTCAATTAGAGAATAACCTTTCTTTTTCAAATAAAAATTTAATATCAACATTTTTATTTTCATTTCCGATCTATCCATCTTTATATGTACTTTTACAAATTAGACGCAACTAACTATGTTATGACTAACTTTTACAAATTAGACGCAACTAACTATGTTATGACTAATTTGTATAGTTGAGTCTGTCTAGTAACAAACCCTTATAGGCATGTTGAGGTCTAATTGGGTACATACCAAACAGATAGCGTATTGGTCTCTTAAAATTTAAAAATTTTATCTTATTTTTTTAAAATATAAAAATTTTTACTTGAGTTCTGCTAAAAAAAAATAATTGAATGATTAATCCTTAAACTAATCGTGTTTTAGCTTGTTTTGATTCTTCAATTTTCAACACACACAGTTATATATTATGATTTCGTTTAAAGTAACAAAAAATTCTATAAAACGGTAAAAATATTCATCTTTTATCTCGCTATACAAATTACGAACTCATAACTTATCTCACTTTTTCTCTCACACTTAACGCATTCCATATATATATATATATATATATATTTCACATATATATATATTTAATAATATTCTCTGTTAACTTCCCTCGGTGTCTGGTTCCACTGGTGCTTGTAAACCAGAAACCTTTTTGCCCTCACACATAACCGAGGGGTACTAGAAGCCATTCACTTCAGTCGTTCGACGACTCCTATTCTGCACTTCCTCAGGTTTCTCTTTTTCTATATATACGTATATATGTATGTATGATTATGTAGATTTCGTTCAATTGTAATAGCTCGTGCATCTTATTTGCAATCTTAATATTGTCTGGGGATTTTCTATTTAATTGTTCTTTATGGATAATATACATAGAGGCTCCGTTTGGAATAAGAAAAAATAAAATAGATTGAGATAAAATGTAATTTAGGGTTAATTTAGCGCATTTTTTTTTGAAAAGTAGTAAATTGTGAGAACAGTTTTTCAATTCTATTCCCACAGATTTAAAAAAATTCATAACAAATAGCAACAATGATACTTGTTTGAAAGTTCTCGACACGAAAAATATGATTGTATAAAAAATTTACACATTTGGTTAACCTATTTTCAAATTTTTTATTTTTTTGGTAAAATATTAAATTTTTTTAAAATTAGTGATGGCGAAAAAATTAAATGTAAAGATATTATTAGAGATTTATAGAGATTTTTAATATTTTGTCTTATGCCAAATGGGGCCAGAGAATAATACGGAACAGCGATGAGGGAAACTGATTGTTTCCTTGTCATATAAGCACTTCGAATGAGGAAAATGATATTATCAACAGTGGGTTTGCGAATGTGCACCCATGTATAATCAAGTGACTGTTATAGGATTTTCTGCCAATTGAGGACTTGAAAAGTACCTAATGGGTGATTGTTTCTCTCCTACACTGCATTTCTGTAAACTATGAAGAGGTCAATACCATGCAATAATCGAGTTGATGTCATATTGGCCTTGTTTGGCATCAAGGTAAACCTCTATAAATCTCCAACAACTCTTTTATATCTAATTTTTTCGTCATCATTAATTTCAAAAAATTCTAATTTTTAGCTAAAAAAATAAAAAATTTGGAAATAAGTTAACCGAATATGTAAATTTTTTATACAATCATATTTTTCGTGTCGAGAGCTTTCAAACGAGTACCATTATCGCTATTTTTTGTGATTTTTTTAATCCATGAGAACAAATTTGAAAAACCGTTTTCATGGTTTGTAACTTTAAAAAAAAAAAATGACACTAAAATTAATCTCAAACTATATTTTATTTTATTTTATCTTATTTTTTCTTACTCCAAACGAGACTATTATCATATGACTCTTCATCTTCTTCTGATGCGGATAATCATGGATCTGGCAAAAAGAAGTCAAACAATAATGTCTCGATTGATCAGCCTGTTGAAAAAGAAAATTCTGAAGGTATTCCTGTCAGCTCTTGTAAGGTTCCGTTATTAGTTATTGAATTTGTTAAGCCACCAATTGTCCCATAAACTTAAATTGTTTGAAAGTGAGCCAAAATAATATATATCAAGCCTATGAAGTACGGTACTTCAAATTAGGTGTCACACTCGTATCGGATACTCTGGAGATATAAATACGGGTAGGATACGACCAGATACGTATTGGCGTATTCAAATTTTTTATTTTAAATTTTACATAGGATACGGTTGAGATACGGCTGAGATACGAGTAGGATACAGAAAGAATACGTTTAGAATACGACAGGAGTACAAATATAATATTTTAAATCTTTTTTTAGGGGTAAATTGATATGATAAAATTTTAGAAGGGGCCAAATTGTAATAAACTAAAATATAATGATATGATTGAAGTTGGATCTAACTAAAATTTAAAAAATGAAAAAACTATTTTTATTTTGGAATGTATAAAATTGTATTTGATATGTTTTGTTTTATTTGTGTTTTGTGTATGAATAATGATGGTAATTTTGAGTATGAATGATGTTAATTTATGAGTTGAATGTTATTTTTCAAGTTATATAATTGTTATTTATATAATGTTTAATAGTATATAGAAGTTATCTTCAAAAATATTTTAAATAAAATATATATTTTATTTTATTTTTTTACTGTATCTTCATCGTACTCGTATCCTTATTTTTTGAAAATTACCGCATCCCGTACTCGTACCCACTCCCATATCTATACCCATACTTCATAGTATCAAGCTAACTTAACAATCATACTCATAATGGCTAAACACGTCTATCAATTGAAACTAACAAAGTGCACAGAGTAGGTGGAAACAAACACAATAACGTGACTCGGACTCAAGGCTTCCTAGAATTGGAGCGTTGATGTCATGTTCCAGGGATGGAGGGTAAGAGAGGGCTGCAGTGGGCTCAAGCCCAACGTAGAAGAAGAAGGAAAAAAAAAACTACTAAATAAATTTTGGACCAAAAAAGAATTAGTCCAACCTATTCCCTAAACAGTCCAACCCTGACCAACCTTCTATGAGTTCCCAGTTTACCTCAGCCCAGGGTATTATATAATCCTAGCTCCGCCTCTGCCATGTTCAATCACCAATTGTCTTAAAATCTTAAACTAATATGAAATAGGTCCATCAATGTAAATCAAACTAGCTTAATAGATCAACCTTGACGTATTGAAGGTTTTGCATTAATCTCAATATAAGCCACTATGGCTTATGCCAAGTAGATGTTGAGGCAGGGTGATAAGGAAGTTGATGTTTGATCTTCCATCCGGTCTTTGGAAGTGATACTAGGGGTCCAAAGAGATGTCTATAATTTTAATAAATTCCCCATGTTATGATTTCTAAATTAAGGGAAAGGCACAAATTCCCGCTCTTCACTTGATTTTCATTTTGTGTGTGGTAAACTTTGAGGTGTATTTTGGTTGCTTAGAAAATTTTTGAAGAGAAATATTGGAGAAGAAAAAAAGATTGTAGTCTCAAAAGGAAAAACCCATCTATATTAAATAATTGTCCAAGACAGACCAAAACTGGTATGTTCAATATTTTCATTGTCAAAATGATTAACAATGGGTTACTTTGTAACTTGGTCAATCTGTTAAACACACATTATGTAAAAAACACATAAGAAAATTGGGCTGTGTTTCATTTCTTAATATGGGAGGCCACTTCAGAATAGGTTGATTTTGAGTTCAATAGCAAGTAAATCTCTCATAAATCAGATGAATATGCAATGCAGAATTCCAACATCAATTTTTACAGTGACCCCAAGGCAGGGGATTTGTTCATGTATATTTTCTAATGTCAGCCAGTAGTAGAAAGCACTGAATCAAGTGGTATTCCGAAAAGTTTCGTTGTGATGATTGTTGACACTAGAATCGCTGTTTGAATGAAGGAGCGTCATACAAAAAAGAGAAAAAAATCCTCTAATGTGAAAACATTGATTTCATAGCTGTAACTGTTGGTATATTAAAGTTCATTTCTTTTATGAATCATTTCTATTTTTGGTTATGCTTTCTCATAGCACAGCTTTGAATAAATTGTGCTCTAATGCAGGCTTAATGATCAAAAAGGCGCAAATGTATCAGGACTACATGAAGCAGATTCCAGTCCCCACCCAACGCGATTCTGTTATTCCATTTACCTCGTGGACAGGATTAGCCAAATCCATTAAGCTGTTATATGGGCAGCCCCTTCGTTACCTCACCAATATTCTCCTGAAAGAGTGGGACAAAATTAGGATTTGCTGGAGATAATGAAGATGGACCATTGGACATAGCTATTCATCCTTGTAAAGCCGAAGCCAGCATTTGGCTGATTGAAGAAGTTCATCGGCTAACTACATCTCCTCATCACCTAGCAAAGCTCTGGCTCTCTGATCCAATGCCCCATGTTTATATCGATCCCATTTTCCCCGAACTATGAAGATTTGTCCTGAAAATTGTTAGTTATAGCAGCATAATAGCTTGAAGTTTTCCTCTCTTTAGACATGGCCTTGACTGTTTATTGTAGTGGAAAAGTAATGCTTGGTTTTTCTCTACTCCTTATTACTTCATCTTCTTTATTTATCTTGTCATATTGTGTGTATTGAGAGCTGCTGGCGTTAACAGAGGTGATATCAGCATGCTGCCCCATTGCAAATCAAATTTATGCCAGATTTTCTCTTTATTAATGAATGTGATTAAATTTATCAGTCAATGTGACTAATTTAACAATGGTTGTAATCATCCAATTTACTATTCAGTCAGACATTTTTTTAGGGTATATTGGATGTATCAAAAAATTCTAACTTTAGACAACCTAGAGACTTCCTGCATTTGATAAAGTTTTAGAAGTTGGAGAAAGTTGAAAAAAAGAATAGTGGTTTTGTGTGTGTAGTAATTTTTTTTTTATGCATCTGGGTAAAATTAGAAAATTTTGAAGAAAATTGAAAAAATTTAAAAATTGGAGAAGTTGGAAATTTTTGGAGAGTTGCCAAACGGACCTACTATCAGATTTGATTAAATTTACATCTAATTTCATTAACATTTATTTTTTTTTAATAATGAACCAAAAACCACTAACTCGGTATGGTATATTGAATTTATGGCTAGAATGATGTAACTAATTATGGACTTTTTACTAGAATATTAACATTATGAATATAAATCTCCATTCACCAATAATCACTGCAAGAACACACCCCTTTCTGGAAAATATGAAATCTATTGTTATCTCGAACAACAATTTCCCGACCATATGTTTTCGACACCAATTTTGCAAACGAGTGACAATCAGAGCACATCCGAAGATTCTTGATTATGCGAATGGGAACTCCTCGACTTGTGTTGAGAAGCCCAAAGGCCATGGCAAGTTTCTCACTGTGTCTACTCAGCAAGAATTCTCTCTCTCTGTCATCAACATCAACCAGAACATTTGTCAGGTCAGGAACATGGCCAGCTTCTCTGATTTTACAGTTAATTTCTTCCAGCATTAGGGCAATTTGGCTCATTTCTGGGTGTGATTCATCTGTAGAGGTGAACTC
Source organism: Vitellaria paradoxa (assembly GCA_019916065.1). Classification (NCBI taxonomy): domain Eukaryota; kingdom Viridiplantae; phylum Streptophyta; class Magnoliopsida; order Ericales; family Sapotaceae; genus Vitellaria; species Vitellaria paradoxa. The sequence goes on along the minus strand of CM034241.1, from coordinate 42,289,381 downwards.
GTGAATCACTCCATTGATCTCGATTGAGCTCGATCCGGGCACTTTCCGGATCCCTTTTTCCTTCATTTGTAGCCTTACTTTGGCAACTTCCGTCCATTTCCCAGCAGAAGCATATATGTTTGATAAAAGCACTTGGATCCCACTCCTATCATGAGCCAATTCAGCTATCCTCTCAGCTGCAAATGCTGCCATTTGTTCATTTTTGTGGGTTCTGCAAGCAGCTAAAAGAGCGCCCCAGACCACATTGTTTGGTTCCATGGGCATGCCCTTTATCAAATCAAGGGCTTCACTCAACAACCCGGCTCGGCCTAGTAAATCAACCATGCACCCATAGTGAACAGTTTGTGGGGAAATTCCATGGTTTTCCTTCATTGACTCGAAGAAATGCTTGCCTTGATCTACCAACCCTCCATGGCTGCACGCTGTCAGTACTTCTACAAACACAACTCCGTCGGGTTTCAGCCCTTGGTTCAACATTTGATTGAAAAGCTCTATTGCCGTAGTCCCATTTCCTTCCAAGGCCATAGCTCCTATTGCAGCAGTCCAGGCTGAAACATCTCTATCCTTCATTCTGCTAAACACTAGCATAGCGCTTCGAGTATCACCACATCGTGCGAACATATCAATAAGGGCTGTATGAAGCTTCATATCACAATCAATATCGTTCTTTTCAATGTAATGGTAGGTCCACTTTGCAAGATGAAGAGCTCCTAAATACCCACAGGCGGATGCAATGCTCACCATTGTCACCTTGTCTGCTTTTGTTCCCTCACTCTGCATCACTCGGAAAAGTTTGATTGCATCCTCAAATAAGCTCTCTTGCACCAAAGAGTCAATCATGGTGTTCCAGGATACTAGATCAGTCTCTGGCATCTGATTGAATATTCCCCAAGCTGACTCAACATCACCATTTCTAACAAAACCTGCTAGCAATGAGTTCCATGAGATCACAGTCTTGCCCGGCATCCCATCAAAAACTCTGACGGCCAATTCTTGTTTACCACACTTTGTGTACATGTCAATTATGGCATTGCTAACACTATCCCAACCTTCTAACCCACTCCTTAAAATGTATCCATGGCATTGCCGTCCAAATGAAAAATCACCTAATTGTGCAGAAACTGAGACTGCAGATAACATTGTCACCCTATCTGGTTGTGGCCCTTGTTGAATCATTTCATCCAAGATTGCTAGAGCTTCACTTTCCATCCTTAAGCGCACGTAATTCGACAAGATAGTATTGTAAAGAACCAAATTTTTATCAACACATTCATTGAAAAGCCGTTCAGCAATATCAGCAGCTCCACACTTCAGGTACATGTCAATAAGTGCATTCACCAAAAATGTATTAATCGTTAGCCCTGACTCCCCAATATAAGAGCATACCCTCTCACCCAAATCCAAGTCCCTCAGTTTCGCACAAGCCGATATCACACACACCATGGTAACTGAATTCGGCTTGATACCTGATGCAACCATCTCAAAAAATAAAGCAACGGCCTCCTTGGGTCTGTCCCCCCGAGCATAACCACAAATCAAACTAGTCCATGAAACAATATTTCTTTCAGACATTCCATCAAACACCTTCTTCCCATAATCAATATCCCCACACTCGGAATAAAAATGAATCAGAGAGTTTTGTATATACACATCTTCCTCCAAACCCATCTTCACAACTGATCCATGAAGCTGAATCCCAGCGAGAAAAGCGGTGATCTTCGCGCAAGCACTCAGAGCGAAGGGGAACGTGTAGTGGTCAGGAGTAAAGCCTTCAGATACCATTCGAGCATAAAACAGGATAGCTTCATCGCCAAGTCCAGCTACAGAGTACCCTCTGATCAAAGAATTGAACATGTAGACTGAAACTTTGCTACATGTGTCGTCCTCGAAGAGCTCGAAGGCTTTTCTCGCGTATTCCATGCTTTCGGTAGTACCCATTTCAGCACATACAGCTATCAGCTTGGTTAGAGCAGAATCGTTGTGACCGAGACCTTTCTTTGTAATCTGAGCATGGAATTGCTTGAGTTCGTTGATGTTTCTACAAGATTTAAGCGACCCAATTCCAGAGGGGTGTTTAGTGGTCTGTTCGAATTGCTTTTGCGTTGTGGTGGTGGCGACATCTCTGGTGGTGGTGGTGGTGGTGGCGGCGGTGGCAGCAAGAGGGGAGATAGAAAGGCCGGAAGAAGACATTGCCGATGGATCTTGAATGTAGGTGGTGGTGGTAAGAAGAGGGGAGAGAAAAAGGCTGGCGGCAAGCATTGTCATTGGGTCCCGAATATTATTTTACCATACACCAACCCTGTTTGGATGGGATGAAGAGGAGAGAAAGAGAAGGAGAAATAAAAATCTCGACAGTATTTATTGTTCCATTACGAGAGATAATAAAAGAAATTAAAAGAATAAAGTGACTTAAAAATTCTCTATAAAATAAAAAAAAAATTAACGTTAGAATAGTAAATTTGATAATATCTGATTTCATTTAGTAAAAATTTTTAGTAATTCATATGTTTGAATTAAAATAAAATTTTACAAATTAGATTTAATTTCATTTCATAATTTAAATTTTGATATTTCTATTATTTAAAATTTAACTCAAAATAATAAAATAAAATTTTATAAAAATTTATTATTTTTAAGCTATTTAGTAAGAAAATAAATTTACCATCATATATCATATTTTTAATTTTTTATTAACATAGTCAAGTTTAATACTTCTCTTAAATTAATTTATTTTAATTTTTAAATTCAAATATGTGTTCCAGATATAAAATTTTATCTATCAAATCAAATTAAATTAAATTAATTCTTTATTTTACAATTAAATCAACTCTACGGCAGCAAATCTCTCCAAACAAGCCAAAAAATGAACTAGCTTGGGAAACGATTTTGTTGTTGGTTAATCGGTCTGACAATTTTTTTTTTTTTTTTTTTAATATCCCTTCGACTTTAACAATGAAACTTCAATTATTTATAGCAGATTATATCAAATATAAAATTTTAAATTTATGCAGTCTATGCTAGTATGGCAAGCACAAAAGAATCAAAAAGTTAAATCATCGTCGTCGTCGTCATCACTCTGGAAACTTAAAAAAGTACATATTTACTCCAATCCCTCCCTTTCACAGGCTCAAACCTATAATTTCAGGTTGGCAACAGAAGATGTGTAGGGCAGAGCCTTAGATATGGCTCTGATGGTATTAGGAGTAGTCCTGCAGCAACCTCCAATGAGAGAGGCCCCAGCTTCACACCAGTTGCCGACGTATGACACAAAATCTTCTGCAACCCCACTCGATTGCTGCAACCAAACGAAAACGTAATCTTTCAATATTTTTGGCTATCATCCAAGCTTTCGTTTGAAACCACAAAACAAATTTTAAGGTTATGGCCCTTTAAAGCAACTCCCCAAAGAATACAGTGGATATAAACTCAAAAAATAGTACATAGAGAACAAAGTTAGAGAGGCCTAGCAATGGAAACAACTGAATGTTTGATTAATGCAGAAAGGAGACTCACCACCCACTCCTTTCGATCAGCATCGTAAGTCTCACCGCTGTTGGGATATGTAAGTATCGGTTTAGTTGTTACCTGCAAAGATTGATCAGTGATGAAAGCAATTAATATAAGTATATTTCAACAAGTAGATAGCTGCGCACCAAATAAAGAAATGTTTCTCAAAATTTTGAATTTGCACATAAAATTTCGGGTTCACGTAAATTGACAGAAGATAGAATCACAAGATTTAAAACAAAAATTTAGACGGGATTAAATCTTAAAATGAAAAAAAAAAAATTAGACTATAAAAAAAAATTAGAGAGGCCACCTAGGGCTACAGCGAAGCTCAGGTAAGCTCTAGTGTGCGTCCGCCACTGATTTCAACCATTATTATATTTACCTTGTGAATTGATTGTATCAGTGGATGAATATAACTGGGAGAGGTACAGTTGATTCCAACAGCAACAACTTGGTTACACGAATCGGCTATGGTAGCACACTCTGATATTGAATCCCCACTAACCACATTAGAACCATCCTTAGAATTGAAAGATAACCAGGCTGGAATCTTTACGTCTTCTTCCGCAAGAAGCTCAACATAGGCCTTGGCTTCCAATTTGTTTGGAATGGTTTCGAATGCAATAAGGTCAGCCCCTGATTCAGCTAGAACCTGAACCCGTCTCCTGTGGAAATCTTTCAGTGTCTCCAAAGTGACAGCATCGCCGTACACCCCACTATGACAGCAACACATGTTATATATTATCAAAAACATCAGTCCAACCAAAAATCGAAAATTAATCTTCTAAACTTTCTAATTTAATTGTAACCAAAACAAACTGAGTTTTTAGTTCATTCGAGGTTGACTAAAATAATTAGCAATGCGCTCGGGCTCAACTTGGAGTTCTGTACGATGTCCACTCAGTATAAAAACAATTTAGGCTGAAGAGGCGCAAATAGTTTTACCAACCAAAACATGTTCGTTTTGATTTAAAACCCAAAATAGTTAAACTACAAGTAAATTAAGTGTACCGAAAAATATTAAAAAATTCTGAAAATATCTAAAAACCTTAGTAAGTTATTTACTTTTTATTTTATTGTACAAATTACGAACTCACAAATTATCTCAAATTACCTTAGTTATTGTCACTCCAAACGCGGCTTAAAACAACACCATTTTTATAAATCAAAACCAGATCATTTTAATCTAAAATATTGTAATATATACATAATATATATATATATATATATTTTTTTTTTGAATTAGCCCACAAACTTTTAAGTCCAACACCTAGTGGCTTTAATTTGACTAAAATTTTAAATAAGTCAAAAAAAATAATTAAATTTAACTTATTTGAAGCCAAACATCAAATTCAAACCGCACTAAGCTCTAGAGCAGCTCATGAACTGTTGGGTTGATGGCACCCCAGACTAGAAATGCAAGAATTATGGTGTAACTCAAATAAATTCACTCACCTATATTCGGAACCATCAGCAAGATAAGCTCCGTAGCTTCCCACAGAAGCTGCAACCAAGACTGGTCTTTGTCTCAAAGTCTTCCCATCTCCTACGACGTCCCAAGAAAATTTGGCACCTCTTTTGTAATGCATATCTCTTGCCTCACAAGCGATTTCAACACTTTTTCTAAGCAGAGCTTCCCCTTCGTCTCTGGATAAGCCCTTCGCCTCTAATCCTTGAAGCGTAGCCTGTCAAAATGCAGAAGTCTTTTAAAATTTTATTATTCCCCTTCTTTCTTCCTTTTTTTTGTTTTTTTTTCCACTTGAAAGTTACCTTGTGTCCACGTTAAGAGAACGTTTAAAATTATAAAAAATAAGATAAATTAAAATAATTTAAAATAATTTATAAATTTATAATTTATATAATAAAATAAAAAAATAAATAATTTTTAATTATTTTTAAAATTTTTAAATATTTTACATCATGAAACTTAAAATTTAAAATTAAAAACAAAACTCGTAAAATATTTTTTGAAAAATATATTTACTTATATTTTAAAATGGAGTCTAAATTAAAAACGAAACAAAAGGGGGAGGAGAGAATGATCACCTGATAAGATGCAGATATTATGATATCGGCACCAGCTTCAAGGTAATCAAGATGCACCTGTACTTGTATTAAAGCAAATCAATTAATCACATACACACAATCACATGATGGGCTCGTTTAATTTGTTAAAAAATAATAAAAAATTTTATAAATTTTTATTAATTTTATATTACATTAATTTTTTTTTTTTTTCATTGTAGGCATTACAAACTTTTAACTTATCTCACTTTTTTTTTTCCCCAAACAAATCCGATATGAATAAAAGAAGCAAGAAAATAGGGAAATCATGACTGGAAAACTTCAAACCTAATTAACGTTTTATTCTCAAACAGCCATGAGTTTCATTTTGGCCATCACATATAAGAGCCCGTTTGGTAACTTAAAAATTAGTAAAAAAATATTAAAAGTTATTTTTGATGTATTTGATAAAATCATAAATTTTTTTATTTTTTTGATTTGTTACAATAAAAAGTGCACTCCATAATTACAATTTTTTTGATTTGCTACAGTAAAAAAATATACCAAACACCCAAAAGTTACCTTTTTTTGTTTTGCTACAATAAAAAATTTACCAAACACGCAAAAGTTACTAAAAAATACTAAAAATTTCACTTGGTTCAACCAAACACACAAAAAAGTACAAAAAAAAACGCCTAAAAAATTACCAAAACTTAAATTTTTTTGAACTTCCAAACACCCCTAAATACGCGATATAAATAAATTAAGTTTATTATAATGTTTATGAAATTTTAAAATATTTATCAATAAATATAAATAAAAATAATTATAAATTAGAGCACGGCAAATGACAGCAACCTACTCTCTCACCTAATGTTGCATGTAGATAATTATAAATCCAGCAGGATCTCCCACCAGACCAGCTCCTTCACATGGCTCTTTTCTATTATCAATAAAAATACAAATTGAGTAGGAATTCTTTCAGTTTTTCCTTCCTCCCAAAAAAATCCTATGTCGTTTAATTACATTATTATTGTTAAACTATGTGTACACATTTAATGAAAAGATTATATAATATGCTATAAAAATTAAGGGTGTGTTTGGCGCACTGATTTTTTTTGATAATCTCTGAAAATATATAATAGTTATTCACTTTTTTTCTCTCACTATACGAATTGTGAAGTGAATTCGTAATTTATACAATAAGATAAAAAATAATAATTTTTACAAATTTTCAAATATTTTAAATTTTTTTTAATATTTTACATAACATCAAATGGACCCTTTACCTTATTTTATCTTAATTTTTTTATCACTCTAAACACGCCTATAAACATATATATATATATATATATATATATGTTGCGTGAAGTTGACGATTGTCTTGAAAAACGTTTCTTCAAAAGAAACCTAGGAGGTGGAGAGGATAACCGAGGCCAGCTGACTTTCAAAATATAGAAAACACACCTGCCAAGAGACAAATGGTATCTGATTCTAATGTCATGACAGGCAGTGGGGGGAGATCGAAAATGGAGTGGATTTGAGTAAATTTAAATAAATTAAATTAGAATTTATTCTGTTAAGTAATAAAAAAATAATAATAAATAAAATCTAGATTGAGAAAAAACAAAAACAAAAAGATGAGAAAAAAAGCTTTTACCCCACATCAAAAAAAAGCAATGAGATAAAGTATGGGAGGAAGTGTGGAATTTTATAAAAAATTATTCAACTTTTAATCTTGTAGAATAAAAGGTGTAATTTTTAATTTGTAACGACAAGTAAAGATAATTAAATAAATTACGATAATGGAGTGAAATAAGAATATTTTTTTATAAGAGCTATATGTGTGCGCGTTGTGTGTTTGGCTTATAAATGTCTAATTATCACTTTTTTAGTAACTTAAATACCGTAAATAAAAGTAAAACTCGATCAGCAGGATATACGAGAATGATCAAGATAATGCTTTGCTTTAGATCGTTCTCATCCATCCTGTTGGTAAGAAAAGTTCATGAATATAAAGAGTTTAAGAGATCCAAACATTAGAGTTTTTAGCTAAAAATAATACTATACATTACAGCGCGCGGGCGTTGAGAGCGAGAGAGAGAGAGAGGCATGGGGGGGGTGTTGGGTTACCCTTCGAATAAGGTGAGGGGAATCAATGAGGCATTTGGCGCTCCAGAGTGGGTCGTTGAGGTTAGCGCCATGGCGTTCGAGCTCGGTCGCGAGGCCACCGTCGATGACAGCGTAGCCGCCGCACTGGCGGAGGAAATCTGTCATTAACTCCGACGGTTGGACGGTTTGGTAACCCATTTCTGGTGGTTCGAGGAGGCAGTGGTGGTGGCTATTGGGCGTTTCCGGAAACCAGGGGGCTCTTCCCCAAGCAAGCGAGTTGGCAAATGCTGGAAGTGTTTTGAACTGTAAAAGCCTTGTTTGCTTGCCACCAATTCTTTACCCGCTTTTATAGAATTGAGGTACCATGAAGTTACCAAAATACCCTTTATTAATTCCTACATTTTCTTTAATAAAGAGAATGAAAGGAGAAAACGAAAGGGGGGAATCGAATCTGCAACTGTAAGGTGGGGGCTGACCACGTTGGGGTTGGCTTTAGTGGGTTAATATCAAAACCATACATTTCTAACATCTATAAAAACTCAAAAGGAATTAGGGGGCGTTTGGAGTCCAAAAAAATAAAAAAAAATCAATGGATGAGATTGATGTGATGTAAAAATGATAGGTGGTAAAATGTGATCGGAGGAATTTAAAAATTTTTAAAATTTTTTAAAAGTTTTTAATTTTTTTTATGGCTCCAAACGAGCCCTAATCTATCACTTTTATTCGCTCAGTCACCGTTGGACTAATTTATGTCGATAATTACTCATATTAATTAATACATTTAGTTTAAAATCACCGTAATCATAAAATAATATCTTTTATTTGACAATTAACAGGAAAATACAAGTAATGGAAGATGCAGAATAATAGTGCCTTAAGAGTAATCGAACTAACTCAAAAGTGGGCTATTATCAAATTGCGGCCGCACGATATGCCAGAACTGTAAAGTGAAACCAATATTTTCATTTTTTTTTTTTTTTGTTTGAATGTGGTTAAAATGACAAATATTTTTGAGTTTTTGACTTAATATATTAATTATATTGAATATTAAAATATTTAAAAATAAATTTTTTAATATAATTTAAAATATTATAATAAAAATTTTACTATTGTAAAAATTAAAATATCTACATATATCTTGTTAAACTCATATAAAATATTTTCTATTATAAAAATAAATTATACTAATAAATTACTTTTCTAGAATTTTTGACAAGTAGGTGAACAATTGTTGCTTAAATTAATTAATATATAAATAATTATTATAAAAATAATCATTAATTTACATGAATACTTGACTTAATACTTAAATTTAAAAAATATATATGTAAACTACTTTCTTATGGTAAAAATAAAAATATTTTAGTAAGTTAACCAGGCCACATTTTTATTTAAAAGGTAAACTATTGCATGTTGAATTTATATATATATATATATATATATATGTACACATACTTTTAGCAGATGAGTTATCTTCACATCATAAAAATTAAAAATAAGTTATTCTTTTGAAATATTTTAAAAATTATTTTCTATTATAAAAAATAAACTTATACTGTTAAATTAATTTTCTTCCATTAGGCTTTGATTAGAAAGCATAGAAGAAAGAAATTTTTGTTTTACGTAATTTGGAATTAAAGGTTGAGAGGTCCTAAAATCACAACCAATACCTAAATACGGGAAACACATAATTAGTAATGTTTGGTTGTCTTTCCTTCCACTAGGCTTTGGTAAAAAAACAAAAAAGCAGAGTAGAAAAAATGATTTTTATGTAATTTGGGCTTAAAGATTCAGAGATCCAATTTCCAACACACAATCAATACCTAACCACAAAAAGCACATAAATTAATCGAAAAATTGTATCCAAGTCATACTTGGTAATCTTTTAAAGCTATTAGTCACACCCAAAAAAAAGTATTACTTTTAAGTCATATTAATGTGAAAAATTTTGTATTTAAGTCATACTTTTGAGTGGGTCTCACGGATTTGTTTTAAATATAATTTATAATATGACTTAAATGCCTTTTTTCTATAATTAATTGAGAAGAAGTTGCCGAAAATTATGGAATCGAGAATCACGTTTTCCGTTTTTGTTTCATTCCTTATAAATCGCGTGAAGATATAGTGAGATAAAGATCTGTTAAAGGATTATATACGAAGGAATACACACGGATTACGCGAGTTTATGCTGTGAGATTAACGTCGGTCAAAGTAATATATACGGATCTGGATTACGTATTTAAACACATGACTGCGGTACTGCTTTTTTTAGGATGCATACTCGTTCAAAAACAATACCGCATGACTCTTTCATGCAAACATCACATTTAAACACAGCAAACATCACATTTAAACACAGCAAATATCACATTTAAACACAAAAATAGTTCACATATCAAATGAATGACCAACAGTACCGCATGTGTGACAGTACCACATGTCTGCGGTACTGTTTTTTTTTAGGATGCATGCTCGTTCAAAAATAGTACCGCATGACTCTATCATGCAAACATCACATGTAAACACAAAAATAGTTCACTTATCAAACGAATGACCGACAGTACCGCATGTGTGACAGTACCACATGTCTGCGGTACTGTTTTTTTTAGGATGCATGCTCGTTCAAAAACAGTACCGCATGACTCTATCATGCAAACATCACATGTAAACACAAAAATAGTTCACTTATCAAACGAATGACCGACAGTACCGCATGTGTGACAGTACCACATGTCTGCGGTACTGTTTTTTTTAGGATGCATGCTCGTTCAAAAACAGTACCGCATGACTCTATCATGCAAAGAATGGTGCTGTTTTAATGAGGTACTGTTTTATTATGCGGTACTGTTTTATTATGTAGTACTGTTTTTATGCGATACTGTTTTTATGCGATAATGTTTTATTATGTGATACTGTTTTTAATGCGGTATTGTTTTATTATGTGGTACTTTTTTCCTAAATAGTTTTGATTTTGTTTTCAAAAATCAGTTTTGCTTGTTTTGTAAAGAAGATGGAAAGTCGTGAAATTAAGTTTTTCTCAAACAGTTTTGATTTTATTTCCAAAAATCAGTTTTACTTACTTTATAAAGAAGATGGAAAGTCACGGAAATTATGAGTAAAGTGTGCACTATTTTCGGATAAAACTGGCAGTTTTAAAATGTGGTGAAAAACGCGTGATGTCCTTTTTTGTCTTTTTGTTGCAAGTGTGACTTATTCACAAGTAAGTTTTTTTGGTATGACTTAAATCATTATAAGTACATAAATAGTGACCGGCTTCCAAAAACCCCTAAATTAATAATATTTTCTTTTTGTATTTTCTTCCATTAGGCTTTGATGAAAAGGATAGAAGAAATAATGTTTTATCATGTAATTGGGTTTAAAGATTGAGGGATCCAATTTTCAAACTATAATCATGATTTAATACTTAACTAAGAAAAACAAATAAATTAATAGATCAAAGCTAGCAATCAAGGATACGCTTCCTCCTACTTTCTTTGCATGCATGCGTGCTTAATTACTTTGATTGAAGTTAAAGGTGTGACCCAAGAATGCGTACAATGCTTTGTATGGCATATAAATGGAAAAAATCCGTGCAAAATTAGTTCATGGTGATCCATTTAGAATGTCACTAGTCATGGCGTGTAAAATTAGTTCATTTTGGAATCTGAGGAAGTGATGGCGTGTAAAATTAGTTCATTTTGGGATAGGAGGAAGAGAGAGATAAATGGATAGTGATTTGTTTAGCCTGTTAATTAAAATTTTATTTGAGATAAAAGAAGTATTTGAAGTGACAAAAAGTAATAAAATTTAATAAAAATTTTAGTTTCGTAACTTTTAAAAATTTTGAATTTTTTTGATAATTTTTAGAGATCTAAACAAAATCTTAGCATACCGTAAGATCAAGTGAACCTTTGTTTTCTTTAAAAAAAAAAAGATACCATAAATTTAATATATATTATACTAAATATTTAAATTCTCTTCGACGATCACTTTCACGAACCCGTTTGGTGCTAAAATAGTTAATAATTTCCAGTAATTTGAGTTTGTTCTCCCGTTTATTTTTACCCTTCTGTTAAGGAAAGAGAAAGGGAAAAAAAATGTAACACGGTACCTTTATTAAAAACATCAGAGTAAAAAGTTACCTATGTTTCAGCTAACAAACAAAAATTTATTTAAAAAATATCAATATTTTACTAAACATATAAAAAGAATTAAGCACTAATTTTGGATGAAAATTCTAAATTTTTACTAAAAGTTTAGTTACAATAATACAATCTTAGAGAAGTAATAATACAACACACTGATCAATATGTCCAGTAAGAAGCACAATAAATAAAGGCAATGTTTGGTTGAGGGATAAAATTGAGAGATTGAATAAGTAATGTATTATTTTTTACCAAATTGACTTTAATTCTGTGTTTAATTTGCAACATTACAACTTTAGACTAGAGTTCATATCCCCCAAAATGGGAAATAAGTATACCATGGGGGGTATGATGTTACTTATACCTCACTCCTGAATTTGTTTCCCACCAAAATATAAAGGTATAAAATTATTTTCTATCACATCTTATGTCAAATCACATCTTTTATCCTACTTTTTATCTCATTAACCAAATACTAGAAAAATAATCTCACGTGAAAAATTAATCCCATGTTATATTTAATCCCACATATTATTTCATGGTATTACTTATAACTCGTCATCCAATCTCTCTAATCAAACACAACCAAAATTCGAGAATACACCGATTATGTGAGAAAAATGATTCAGTACATCATAATCTGAAAATTATACACAGAATCTGCAAAGAAGGAAATCCCCATGAAAACAGCTTAAAGAATTTCTAAATTTATTTAACAATAATAATAATAATATGAAAACGTAAATTTATTGATAAAAATAATAAAAATGAATAGAGTAATTTTAAGGACCTCGAACTGGAGCGAAGCAAAAACATCCACTGCCCTGTCCTTCAGGTATCATCCCTCCTCCTTTGTTGGTGTCAATTGCCTCCAACAATTTCACTACTTCACTCATGTCCGGACGCTTTTCTGGGTTGGCATCCCAGCATTTCCTCATGATGTTAGACAAAGCACTCGGGCAACATCTGGGAATTTCCGGCCTCAAATTCTGGCAACATTGTTACACAATCTTTACTACTCCACAATATCATTACATCAACTTCCAACGCAAAAAAATATAACTTTTAACCCATGTTACATAGACTCAAATACGATTATTAAATACTGATACGTATCAGTTTTATTACTTCTTTTATTCAAAGATAAGAGGATACGGAAAAATATTCATATATTTAATATAATTAGTTAATTTTATTGAATAATATATTATTAAAAAGATTTCATTAAAATATTTCGTGCATAAAATACAAGTCTTATGTATAGTTATGTACTAAAATTAAATTTTTAAATATTTTTCTAATTATCTTGGGTCACATGTACCATACTCTTATCCAAGTGCCGAGTATCGAACACAAGTAGGCCATCCATCTAGAAGAATCTATGTAACATAGCTTCTAACATTACCGATAAAAGTACAATCAGCGAATTATTGTGAACAATTTTCTAGATTTTTAGGAAATAAACAAAATGCCATTCTCAACAAACTTTAAGGGTTTCAACACTACCAATGAAAGGACAAACATAAAACTCATATTAAAAGACATGCACAATTTTGTGGGCCCACGAAATAAAGAAAACGCAAATTTGTAGAATTGAATGATATATCTAAGTAGCACCTAATGGAAGTGGTTCATTAGAAATACAATACATGAAAGTTTGAGTCGCTTAAATGAATGCACCTTGAATCTTTATACGTGACCATTAATTAAATTATAAAAAGAAAAAAGAAAAGATCGAAGTGTTTCCGATATCAAACTAACCCAATAAACTAATATTAAATCACTCACAAAGGAAAGATGCCATTGTTACCCTACTCATGACATTGTGAAGAACTCTTAAATAGGTCAACAGAAAAATTTTCATGCATTTCATTTTTTAAGCAGTCAGAACGATTACATTGCTTCTTGCGGCCAATGCAAAAGATATTATAAGCTAAAAGCGAAGAGAGAATAAGTTGTCACCATACCAAATTAACAGAAGTAAAAGTGGAAGATTAGAAATAATATAGTACGAAGGGTGAAACCTCATTGATAAAAAAATTGAAAGTTGCAACGGGCTAAAACTCAATTAAAAATTAGCTCAATTCAAAAGCACTAGAACCATAAAATCATGCAATTATATCATTTTTTGTTTAGGGTGTAAAAATCTGAAAAATTCAATAACCAATCAGCATAAGCAACATTATGACTCAAAATTATAGCTTTGATTGAACTCACCTGTCGAACAACAGAATATGAAACTTCAGCAAAACTGAGATCGTGATAAGGAAGATCGCAACAATAAATTTCCCATAAGCATATACCAAAGCTATAGACATCACATTTTCTGTTATATGGCTTGCCATCAAGAACCTACAAAAATGTTACACATCATCAATATATATTCCCTTTAAATTGTGGAAGACAGAGAACAACAAAATCAACCCTTTAATCTATTTTACTTACAATTGAAAAACAAAAGACAAAGAAATAATAGACTTGTAAAACTGGTTCCAGTCTATTTAACACCCAGCTGTTTAAAACCATTTGGAGGAGGAGGGGGGGGGGGAAATACACACTTGCACATCACCGAATGTTTTTACTTTTATACATCTTTTAGGCTTATTTAAACTATAATAGGTATTTTTCAACTCACAACAATTTTCTTTTACAAAAAACTACCTCTGGTGCCATGTATCCGAGAGTTCCAGTTTCACCCGTCATATCCTGAGGATTCAGTGCTTCAATCCGAGCAACGCCAAAATCAGCAATTTTTAGATTTCGAGAAGAATCTAGTAACATATTCTCGGCTTTGACATCACGGTGTACAATTTTCTGCGAATGAAGGTAACTCAATCTGCAAAACAAATTAAGAAGTCATTTTTCATAAATAAAATTTTCATTCATACAGTTCTAAATGGGAAAAGGGAAAACTCACCCTCTCGAAAGGTCTAAAGCAAGCTGAATCACTACTTTGAAAGCAAGTTTCTTCTTTCTGTTCGAAAATAACAATTTTTTCAGCGTCCCGCCTGGAAGGTATTCTACAACCACGCAACATGCTTTTGATGGAAATGAAGTATTACTATCAATAGATCCACTTTTTGAAGGAAACTTAAGATCTGACGTCCCCATTGAAGCACCAAGAAACTGTAATGAAGCAAACTAAGTCATCATTACACTTTCAACCAAGTTAAAGTATCCAGACTGGTCACATGATAAGAATTAGAAAAAAACAGCAATTTGCAGCAATTAGGGGGCTGTTTGGCCAACTTCCAAATACCAAAACTCACCAAAAGTTACAAAAAGTTTGTACTTTCTTCCAATTAAATTTTGCCACATATCACCTTTACATCAAATCTTTGTACTTTTATTGTACTTTTTTGACAACTTTTTTTTCAACCAAACACTCCCTAGATAAAAATTGATGTCCCCAGTGAAGCACCAAGAAACAGTAACGAAGCAGATATAGTCGTTGTCATGCTTCAAAAACTTTGAAATATCATACCATTTAAATATCCAGAAGTTTACGTTATTAAGTTAGACAAAAAAACCATTTTGCAGGATGGTAGAAATCAAAAAAAAAAAAAAAAAAAAATAGCCTTGACCAGTACATGGAAACTCGGCCACTTATGATTGAAAATAAATTCTGTTACTCAGAGGTGCTACCGCACTCAATATTGTAATAACTACAGTTAGCACAGTTCATGAATATTAAAAACTGTTCAAAAATGTTAAAAGTTTAATTTGTACCTTAGTAACATTTGGATGGTCAAGCTTGTGCCAAACAGCAACCTCCTGCCGAAATGATGCCTGCAAAGTAGCAGTTTCAGCAGTTGTGGCCATGCCATCCTCTCCCCAGTCCAACACCTTCACTGTGGTAGAAAACATAATACTGCAATAAGGAATTTTTCTGAACCAAACACAAATGCAAAGTAGAATGGATAAGCCATTTGAGGATTTCTTATTTTAAACAGCCCTTCTAAGGCAGCAGTCCAGGTTGGGGTGCGTGTGGCTGTGGTTGTCAATGGAGAATGCCATTCTAATTGCTAGATTTTTTTTTTGGGGGGGGGGGGGGGGTGGAGATACAGAATGACCTTAAAAGTGAATTTCCAAAATGTAAGATTAGCATCTAAAGTAACTCTGTAATTCGATTATAACCACTGAGCAGGGCAGTTGCAGTGGTGGCGTAATTCGAAAAAAATTTGGTACAGAACATAATATTAACTACTTTTTTTCAAGGAGTGAGAACATTCTTGACATCATATTCTTCCTTCATGGGTAAAAACCCATACAATGATTAATTCTTGGGAGCAAGTCAAAACTAGATAAACTCACATTGGGTTTAGGGATAATCAGGCTTGACCATTGGTTTCAAAACAGTATAATCAAGGAGCATTAAGAGCATAATCATATATTGAATCATATTTAGGTGAGACAAAGATTTCTTCTTACTTGCTAGGTTATACAATTCTCTATTAAAAAGCTCTTTTCTTGGTATGGCCTGGTAGTGGTATGCCCAAGTTTTAGCTTTCAATTTGTGCAATTGAACCAGAAAAATAAAATAGACTTGTAGGATCTTTGAGTTATTTCATTTTCCACAACCAAAAATATCCAGCTAGCAACCATGTAAAAGGGTTCATTATAAAATGGCCTAATCCACATTTTCTCAATAAAAGAGTAGGCAACAACCGCAACACAATATTTCGTGAAATAAGTGCTGATGGAAATTCAATGTTAAGTATGTTATCCCACTAACTGTTTCCTTCTTTTCATTCTTTTTAGCTGTGAAATACCATTTTGGTAGAATGAATAGAGAACTACATAGTACATGCACAATTTAAATGCTCAGACTTGTTCGAAAGAATAAAGAAGGGGTTTACCAGCAACATCTTGGCCATCATAATTAGCACGATATACAGTACCATAGGTGCCCCGGGCTATTAAATATCTCATATCCAGCTTAGATGGATCAATCTCCCACTCTTCTTTCTGCCTTTGTGACTCTATGTTCCTTGACCAAACCCTGCTCAAGTGCTTCTCCAACTGAACATCCAAGCTTTTCAGATCAATTTTGTCAGCTCGGAAAAACATATCCTTCCCACTGGAACTTCCTGTATCCTTTGCCAACGTTTTCTTCTCACTCAGACCTTCACTACCCTTCAATTTTGAATCTGATCCTAAGCTCTTATCTTCAATACCAGAGTTCTCAGGTTCTGTGATCTCCCCAACTTCCTCGTCTGTTTTCACGTCCATTTTGAAGAGCCCCCCAATAGAACAAAAGAAACAATTGTCCAACACAGCTAATAACACAAACCGGATTCCAGATAATACCTCTTATCTTGTAACAGAAGTCAAACAATTCAACACAAACAATTTCAACTCTGCTAATGTAAACATATATTTATGTAATCCCAGAAAGATTTGACGGAAAAAGGTAAAAGAAAAACCAATGATTTGATTAAACTAAATATTTTTCATCATAACTGTCGCCATTTAATGTGAGTCAACCCCCAAAAAAATCAGATAGTAGAATCAACAAAACATGCAATCCCTGGACAACACTATAAACGACACTGCCTAAATAAGCCTCCTCAGATCAAACCTACGTCAAACGAAAAAAATAAAATAAAATAACTTATCCAATAGGACCCAACCACACCAACCCAATTCCGATCCCAAATTTGTCCACTTTGACCTCAAAAACCCAATACCAAAAAATATATATATATATATATATATGATTTTCAAACCCAAAATTAAATGAGTTTCTTTTTTTTTTTTTTTAAGGATCTTTAGCTGTTCAAATCCCTAACTTTTTATCACCAATCGTCTCCTGTTCTGCAAATAAAAAATAAATAAGAAAGTAAACCTTCAAAGGACCTCAAGTCCCGGCATTTACAAGGGCTAGACGACAATTATTATTAAACAAGAGAAGCATAGCAAAAATGATAAGTCACCCGTCAATGAATATTCAAAAGCCGCAAAAGCCCGGAAAAAAGAAAAGAAAAAGGTAGATCAAACCCTAATTGAGTCAGAAGATAACGCTTTAGAGATTCAAAAATATGTTAGTCAAAGGACAAATGAGAAAGGTAGGGCCTTTGATAGAGATGCGAAAAAGGCATCAGCAGTTTCACAACAATGGACGAGGAAGAAGAAGCACATTTTGTCTGGAGGAGGAGAGAGACGCATAGAGAGAGAGAAAGTCATCTATAGAGAGAAAAAAGCGCGGGGATTTGGCTGAATATGAGCCGTTGAACGACACCTTCGAAAAAATCCAACGTACGAGGATAATCGGCAGCCAAAAAAGTACCCCATCCTCCGTCCCCGTACGTTGCCGTCCGTAGCATATGTGAATGGTCCAAAATACCCTTCAATTAGGTTGGATGAATGGATGGTTTGGACTAGGGGTGTGAAAGAAATCCGACACCTAACCTCCTTTGTTTGCGCTGATTCAGTTATATTTAATTTTCAGTTCAATTTCTGGTTCAAAAATTGACAACTTGCGGGCGATTAAATAGATAAAAAGTAGGGAAAGTGCCTAGGTGAAGTGGTAAAATTTTAAATTACCTCCTCACTCGTCCGGGCTCAACACCTAAGGTATTCATCCCCCTCTTCCACTTATTTATTCAAAAAAAATTAATAAAAAATAAGATAAAATAAAATAATTTAAAATTATTTATAAATTCATAATTCATACAGTCAATAAAACGTAAATAATTTTTAAAAGAATTTAAAAATTTTTAAAATTTTTTAATATTTTTAAGTGCGCCAAATGTATCCTTAATTGTTTGATTTCGATTTACGCTGATATATTTTTATATTTGAATTAATCAAATATAATTTTACATATAGATATTTTTACATAAAATAAAAAATTATATTATAAAATCAAACCAACTCAAACCAATCAAAATTAATAAAGATTAGCACAATTATATATCAACTACTCTAGGTCTAATGTAAGGTGATCCATACTCACACCTAATTTATAAATTTTTTAAGAAAAATCCAATCTCAATTTGGTAAATAGTTTAGTCTTAGAAAGCCTCATTATTCCCATTCTTTTTTCCTTTTTTTTTTTTCAAACAGAGTTGAGATTTAAATAATAAAACTCAAAAAATCTATAGGACAAATAATAACAAACTAATTTATAGGGCGAGATAAAATTTTGGTCATCCAACCTGAATTGGTTCGGTTATATTTTAAATATTCATTTAATATTATCATAATGTACAAATTCTCTCTCTCTCTCTCTCTCTCTCTCTCTCTCTCTCTCTCTATATATATATATAATATAAAATCATCTACTACTAAAAACATCATGATATTAAGAAGTACCTTTATGATAAAATTTACTACATGCCATTTTTTAAATTTTAAATGTATTTTAATTTATTTTTGAGTAACATTTTTTTATTTTGTAAAATTAGTTGCGGAAGACACTAAATTTTTTATATGGTATGTCTTTCTTTTTTTTTTTCCTTTTTTTTTTTTTACTTTACCAAGTAAAAGGTAATATCCCTCTTCTTTTTTGTACCCCCTCTCTATCTTAAATGTAAACACACACGTTTGCGCAAGCACACACTCTCTCTCTCTAAAATATCTAATGTATGTAATCATCTACTAATAAAAAATTTATAAATGTCAATTGGTACACTTTATGATACATTTTAGTTCTAGTCATTTTTTAAATTTTAACAGCACTTTATTATTGAGTGACATATTCTTTATTTTGTAGTTAAGTATTTGTACCATTTTAATATATTTATTTTAAAAATTTAGGTAATTCATATTTAATAGACATTGTTTAGAAGTTTATACTAATAATTTTAGATTATCAACCGACTAAATAGTAAATACCATCTTATATCAACTTTCAATTTTAGCAGTATTGACTTAAATTTTATAAAAATATAATTGCTACTGCTATTATACTGTTCATATAATTTTTTTTATTTTTTAACTTTTTTCATTATTAGACTGTTGATATATATTTATTTTTTCTTTTTTTTAGCTTTATTCATTGACATATGTGGATGATCTAAATATATATATATTTATGTTTAATATAGCTCTTTCATGAGCTAATACAATATGATTTGATTTCAAAAAGAAAGTGTTTAAAATTTTAAATGCATAATTTTTTTTTCCTTCGGGTTTAACTAAAGTACAATAACAAAAAAATATGTACTTAAAATTCAAAGTTTTTAATTTATTTGAATAAAAATTTTAATTTAAAAGACCAAGTCCTAAAAATTTTTCAAGCAAAAATCTATAATCATACATGTGCATCGAATGGCCTCTTGCTAGTTACACGAAAAGAGATGAAACCAGTTAAATGACCTGGCATTGCCAATTAGAGAAGTTGCTTAAAAGTCTTATGTCCTTACAGCCCGATTGGATGCGGCTAAAACACGGGGCATAAATTTTGCCCGTGGACCCTGTATTTTTTGCTTAGTTTGGCAGTCAAATTGCCTCCCCTCTTCCCCGGTTTTAATTTTATGCGGTATTAAATTTAGCTCCCGCGGGGGGATAATTTTTAGCTAGGGTTTGGGCTAGCTAAAAATTATCCCCCTTCAAGTGGATAAATTTTTTACGTTTTTAACCTTCGTTAATGGTATTGTTAACTTGATTAAAATAAATATAATGCTAATAAAAAAAATAATAAATATGCCAACAAGTCAAAATAAACATAATTAAAAAAATTGAATAATAACCAACCATTCAAAAGTACATATTTAAAAAAAATTTAAATAAATTTATAAAAAATTAAATTTCCAATGAAATAAATAATATAACTTCAAATTGTCCAAAAATAATTAAATAGAGTGGGTTCTGTAATTTAATATTTAATTTAATAAGTAACCAAGTTTAGGACACCACAAGGGCAAAAGAGTCATTTAATTGATTTTTTCATTCTTCGTCCCCTCTTATTTATAAAATATCCAAACCAAGTCAAAAGTTATCCCCCTCCATAAACATCACATCAATGTGGGCTAACCCTTTAAAAATAATACCCCCTCTTATCTTATACCCCTTCTAAAACTTATTCCCCTAAAATTTTAGCACCATCTAATCGTGCCCTTATGTCGCTTCTGAAAGGTCTACACCCTGCCAATCTAATGAATATCTTAGAGGGTGTTTGGAAGTTAAAAAAAAAACTTAAGTTTTGGTAGTTTTTTGGTTTTTTTTTTTTTTTTTTGCATTTTTTGTGTGTTTGGTTGAACCAAGTGAAATTTTTAGTATTTTTTAGTAACTTTTTGGTGTTTGGTAAATTTTTTTACTGTAGCAAAGCAAAAAAGTTGTAACTTTTGGGTGTTTTGTATGTTTTTTACTGTAACAAATCAAAAAAATTGTAATTATTGTGTGGTATGTCTTTCTTTTTTTTTTCCTTTTTTTTTTTTTACTTTACCAAGTAAAAGGTAGTATCCCTCTTGTTTTTTTACCCCCTCTCTATCTTAAATGTAAACACACGTTTGCGCAAGCGCTCTCTCTCTCTCTCTGTAAAATATGTAATTTGTGTAATCATCTACTAATAAAAAATTTATAAATGTCAATTGGTACACTTTATGTTACATTTTAGTTCGTGGCATTTTTTAAATTTTAACAGCACTTTATTATTGAGTGACATATTCTTTATTTTGTAGTTAAGTATTTGTACCATTTTAATATATTTATTTTAAAAATTTAGGTAATTTATATTTAATAGACATTGTTTAGAAGTTTATACTAATAATTTTAGATTATCAACCGACTAAATAGTAAATACCATCTTATATCAACTTTCAATTTTAGCAGTATTGACTTAGATTTTATAAAAATATAATTGCTACTGCTATTATACTGTTCATATAATTTTTTTTTTTAACTTTTTTCATTATTAGACTGTTGATATATATTTATTTTTTCTTTTTTTAACTTTATTCATTGACATATGTGGATGATCTAAATATATATATATTTATGTTTAATATAGTTCTTTCATGAGCTAATACAATATGATTTGATTTCAAAAAGAAAGTGTTTAAAATTTTAAATGCATAATTTTTTTTTCCTTCGGGTTTAACTAAAGTACAATAACAAAAAAATATGTACTTAAAATTCAAAGTTTTAAATTTATTTGAATAAAAATTTTAATTTGAAAGACCATGTCCTAAAAATTTTTCAAGCAAAAATCTATAATATTCATACATATGCATCGAATGGCCTCTTGCTAGTTACATGAAAAGAGATGAAACCAGTTAAATGACCTGGCATTGCCAAATTAGAGAAGTTACTTAAAAGTCTATGTCCTTATGTCGCTTCTGAAAGGTCTACACCCTGCCAATCTGATGAATATCTTAATAAAGAGAAACTCTCGGATTGTTAGTACTTTGAGGCCCTGGGCTTGTACTTGCCATTCTGGTTAGGGTTGGGCCAGCAAAGCTTCCGTAGAAGTTAAGGGCACAGTCACAGAACTCCAATACACCAATTCTCTCGAATATTTTTTGAAATGTCATTTCTGTAATTTATAGTTTTGACCTTTCATCATTTTACGAAATCACTTCCTACTGCATTAAAATATTTATTCTCTAAATTATTAATTTTTTCTTTGTTATTTTCTTTTTTTTTAAATTAAATAACATAAGAGAGAAAAACACGTTTTTGTTATTAAAAAGTTCAAGTGAGATAAACCGTACTGTCGATATAAAAAAATAATGTACATGTTTCTTATTTTAGAAAGACTTAAAAGAATGTAATGGAGGGAGAAAAAAATCCATCTTTATTTTTACGTCCTTTGAATGGAGAATCAGATGAGAATGCCTTAGTAACCTAAAATTTTATAAATTTCAACCTATAAGTAATGTAAGTTATCTTTTGTGATATCCCCTTCTAAATATTTCTTTATTCAATACAAATATTCTTATTATAAAAATTAAGAATTTTAAAATTTTTTTATTATTTCACCATTAGTTAAAATATATATTTAATATATTTTATAATTTTATTTTATTTTTAAAGTGAGTTCCGCATAGCGTATCGAATCACTCAGATAATAAATACAGCTAGATTAACTTGTGTTGGATATCTAACACAATAAAATAATCATGACATGCTTAGATTAGGGTCTGTTTGGCAACTCAAAAATTAGTAAAAAAATACCAAAAGTTACTTTTGGTGTGGTTGGCAAAATCACAAATTTTTCTACTTTTTTTATTTGTTACAATAAAAAGTACACTCCATAATGACAACTTTTTTTATTTGCTATAGTAAAAAAAACATAACAAACACCGAAAAGTTACTACTTTTTTGCTTTGCTACAGTAAAAAATTTACCAAATATCCAAAAGTTACTAAAAAATACTAAAAATTCCACTTGGTTCAACCAAACACACAAAAAAGTGCAAAAAAAAAACACCAAAAAAACTACCAAAACTTAAATTTTTTTTGAATTTCCAAACACCACTAAAATGACATTTTGTGCAGCTAAAATGGATTCAAATTCCCCCCCCCCGGGGGGAGGGGGGGCCCGATTCTCAAAAAAGTTCATCCACTGTACATATTTCATGTACCACGTTAGCTTCTTTTGTTTGGACTATCCTAACTATTCTAGTCCCATTTCCAAAGACGACCAAGTTCAGACAAAAGCCCATTTTCCTATCTTCGCCGGAAGATTAAAAGCAATAAAATTTTCCTAATATGTATAGTAATATATATGTATACACACCATGTAATGCACCAACACTTCCCCATATACCAGTTTTCTTACAACGTCCTCTGTTTGTCGAATGCATGCTGCAAATCAATCCAGACCAATTTTGGACCTTGGAGTCTTGCAGTTAAGTCAACTACTAAATGTTTATATTTCCCATATGTATATAAGAAAAAAATATTTGAATGCAGGTTGCTGAAATTCTTCTTGTCTTATATATATATATATATATATATATAGGTGGCAGCATAAGAATGGATCACGAATTCAAACTTACACAACTCTGCATAAAAAATTAACTCTTTGTGGTGGGGGATTTGCAAATGGTAAAGAAAAATATAGCACCAACATGTGAAATGTAAAATAAAGTGAAAAGAAATGTTCATTTATTAATTTCTTTTTTTATTGAATTAAAAATAAGAAGAAAATAAAAATGCATATTTATTATTATTTAATAAATCATGGAAATAATATCAATAATTAATTTTATTTTTCCTTGACAGATCTTTATCAAACACAAACAATTCATATTTAACAAATTCATATTCATCAACGACTTTGAATTTCGCTTGGGTTGCACTGTTTTCACACATGAATTCTTATGCAGAAACATCTTTTTGTGTTTATATATATATATATATATATATGCATGTATACATGGGCAGACCGACTATAATTCTGATGAGAGGAATTGTCCCTTCTGATTTGAAAAATTATATTAATAATCTATTGATTTTATTTTAATTTTCTTGTAAATTATAATTTTAATCCATTGTTGTTAAATTTTTATTTCACTATATTTTTATTTTACCTTTATTTACATTAAAAATATAATTTTATCTCTACTAATTATAAATTATGAATCCATCCTTATATATGTGTGGGAATGCGAACACATATATATGTAAGGAAGGGGTAGGTCCAGTGCAGTACACCATCGTCCTGCACACCTACACACCGTTGGATGATTTGTTACTGTTTGATCCAACGGTACGTAAATACACAAGACGGTGCACTGTACTGGACCTACCCTTCATAATATATGTAAGTATATAAATATAATTGGAATCTAACCTTGACCGATGGGTCTTGAAATGTGAGGACATTGCTTACTTCCACCGCAGTATTGTCATTGGAGGGCACAGTATATAATATAAATCATCTTTCCTTAGACTCAACCACCATTGACCTTTGTGAAGGCTTGTTTCTCTTGCCATTTGCAAGAAAGCTAGGTTGAAGAGAGTATTAAAATTTAAAATCTCTTTTGGGACAGTGAGGCAACAAGTCTTGTGTCATGTGCCAGGCAAAGAATGCATGGTTTGGGACATTATGATAATCTCATATGAGCTTTTCCCTCTCCATGGAATTTGGGGAGCTGAGAAAGTACAACACTGTCATTATACTCTGTAGTGCCCTCCTGCAGCTTGCTAACTAGGGTTTTGGGTCTTGTGGGTATTGACGACAATGCCCTTTTTGCAAAAGGGGCCACAGAACCTTACAAAGGCCACCAAACCATTGGACTTTGACAAAGTGAGAAGGTAATTAAAGCTAATACTAAAGTGATTTGTTTCAAGCTTCTGTCCACATAGGACCTACTAAGAATACAACCCCCCCCGGGGGCTAGGGATTATGAATGATGAGTAAGAAAATTATTTTTTTTTAAATGAGATTACCCAACACAAAAATAAATAAATAAATAAGATTCAATTATGCATAAATCATCTGCCTGCCCCAAAATGATCTAAAACTATATAGACATTTTAGTTCATTATTCTTCCTATCCAATCAAATAAAAAGTCTCAATAGTGCCCATCAAATGTATTAGTTTTATTTTATACACGTTGAACGCAATATAAAACAAACCAATTGAGATGTTAGCCATTCATTTTATAACAAATGGTTCAATAAAATACTCTTTAATTATATAAATATCACCATCTTATTATTCATAAATAAAATTTATACAATCTATCTTGTTTCTTTAAAAAGTATTTTTTATTCTATCAAAAATATATACCATAATATGCAAATAGAATGATACGACGATGATGATATGTAATTAAAGTATATTTTTATGGGTATATTTTGTTGAAGTGATAGGTTGATAAATATTCTATATTATTTGGTTTATTTTTTTCATAGACTTTTTAGATTGCATAGTATTACTCAAAACAAAAAGAAAAAAAAAACTTTCCTTTTTCACAATATATTTGTGTGTATATACATATAAAAGTTGTTACTGATTTAACAAATTACATCAGTTAATATTTTATATACCCTAAAAAATATTTAACTAATACAAAATATGAAATGAAATAATCTTAACATTCATATTGATTTTTTTTAGCACAAAAAAAATTGGGTATATACTGGAGACTGGTATTGAGAGGCACATTAAAAATTATAGAGGTAAGCGTGAAAAAATAATAAGTTCACTACTTGATCTCTAATCTTTTGCGTAACACTCTTAATTATTAAGTTTTCAATAGATTAAATGAGAATAGTTATCAATAATATTATAAAAAAAAAAAAAGAGAAAGAAGGAAAATATAGAAGCAAAAGAAATTAGAAGAGAGCGATTAAAATCTCATTTTCACAAGAAAAAGCATGCTTGGTTTGAATTTTCAGATCCTTCCTCCTCCCTCCCAACCATCACCATGATTCAGCCATGATAAGTTGGTGAAATGTTGGATTAGCCATACACGTGTCATGTCAACTCACCGGTCCATGTTGATTTCCTGGTGGGCCACCCCCGAGGGGAATTTGTTAGAACTTTGATGCGAACAAGCCTACAAACCTATTTCCGGATTTGTTATTGCTAATGGGTGGAAATAAATGTACTGTAATGGAATCGTTAACATGAACGCGGCCTCCGTGGTCGATGATAGAGCTTCTTCATATTCCAATGAGGTCGTTGGCTAAGAATTTAGAACATGACACGACACTTTACAATATTTATTTAGGAGAGATTTAAAATGATAAAAAATAAGATAATATTCAATAATTTTAAATAATTTATAAATTCATAATTCGTACAATAAAATAAAAATTAATAATTTTTAAAAATTTTTAAAATTTTTCAGTATTTTATTCGTACTAATGGACCATTAATGAAAAATGTTAGGGTATCAGTAAAATTTGTCACAAGATGAAATCAAAATGATGCGCAAGTAGAATTTTAATTAAAATAAAATTTTATGAATTTATTTTTTTAAGGCCTTGTTTGGTTGAAAAAAGTTAGGTAAAAAGCACAATAAAAGTATAAAATTTTGATATAAAAGTAATAAGTGGCGAAATTTGATTGAAAAAAGTAAAAAAAAAAATTAGTTGAAATTAGTAAGTTTTGGTTGATTTTGGTGTACCAAATAGGGGGTTTAAATTAAAATGTTGGACCCACAAAATTTTTATCTTTTTTTTTTTATTATAATAGCGTCGCGATTAAAATAAAATTTTATAAGTTTATTATCTTTAAGAGATAAGGCACAAATCTTCTTCATTATTTTGTTATTTTTTTTTTAATTGTGTAGCAATACTCTTAAATAATTTGACAATTAAGGGCATTGACTCAATCGGATCGGTCGGATGAGTTCCGGGTTTCTAAACTGTTGGTGGGGTCCATTGCATGTGTGGACCTCAAACCTAGCCTGGCCCACCTTTTGAAACAAGTTTCCCGCCAAACACTATTGTCACGTGAGAGTTGGTCCCTGCATTATCTGTCATTTAAAGCAATTCGGTAAAGACAACCCTATCATTTCGGACGCTACCAATTACCAACAATTCCCGCATTGTAATTTGTAACAACTCCGCATGAAATAATTAAATTTGAGTAACTACCCTCGTAATAAATTCCTTTTAACGTCTACATGAAATCGCTCCCAATTAATTAACATTAATATAACTGCATTTTGAATACCAATTAATAACAATTAATATTCATTTATCATTTATTGTTTTTTTTTTTACGCACTTTAATTTCTTTTTTTTTTTCTGTTGGGTTTGTATTTGTGAATTTAAAATATAGAAAATTTGTACTATTTATTTAAAAAATCACTTAAATAAAAACTTATTTGTTTAACTAAGAATTTCATTGTGGATTTTAAAAGTTCAACATATGGATATCAAATTACTAGAATAAAAATATTATTTTATCACAATGTTATGATAAATGTATATTTTTATGAATTTATTTTTTTTTAAGTGAGTGTCCCATATGATTTTGAGAGCGTTTGGAGTGACAAAAAGTAAGATAAAATGAGATAAAGTAAGATAAGTTGTGGACTCGTAATATGTGCGGCAAGATAAAAAGTGAATAATTTTTAGAGATTTCAAAAGTTTTCAGAGTTTTTTTTTTGGTTTTTAACAAACCAAACGAAGCATTTATTTGAGAGAGTACAAGGGAAAGAGAATTAAAATAAATAAAAGGGAAGGAATGTAAATTATTATTATTATTATTTTGTTATTGTTTAGAAGAGATGGGA
Organism: Vitellaria paradoxa; assembly: GCA_019916065.1. Taxonomy (NCBI): domain Eukaryota; kingdom Viridiplantae; phylum Streptophyta; class Magnoliopsida; order Ericales; family Sapotaceae; genus Vitellaria; species Vitellaria paradoxa. The sequence continues at coordinate 42,261,462 of CM034241.1, read as the reverse complement.
AGGGAAATAGGGATTAATGTAAAAGAATATGGTTAAAAATAAAATAACATTGTTTCATTTAAAGTACATTTATATGTAATAGGCATTTGTAAAAATAATAAAAAATACTTAGGCCCTGTTTGGTACCACCAAAAACCATCAAAACTACCAACTTTAATTACTTTTTGTACTTTCTTTCGATCAAAATTTTTCACATTTCACCTTTATGTCATATCTTTCTACTTTTATTATTATACTTTTTACCCTATTTTTTGTCAACCAAACACCCCTTTTATTATTATACTTTTTACCCTATTTTTTGTCAACCAAACACCCCTTAAGACAATATAACAAAAACAAAATTTTAGACTTTTCTATGCCTATTACATCTGGTATTAGGTGTGAAAGAAAACTCTATTGATTGAGATGAATTGTTCACCTTCTTTCTTTCCATTCAACTTTTTGTAAATAAAGTAAATTTATTCTACTATTTTCAAGTATTTTATTTTATTTTACTTACCTTTTTTTTTTTTTGGGTAGGTAAGTTATTTTACTCACTTTTTTTTTTTTTTCTGATAACGTACCGTTACCCTTTCCATTTTAGTAGGTACACCCTCTCTCTTTAATTAACGAACTAATTAAATGGAATGGCCGTGCACTGGTGGATTGTTTTGATTTATATATCCAACGCATTGATGTTGGTTCATTGATGTCAAACACGCGAGTCTTGCTTGAGGAGAATATCAAGCATCGTTAATTCTTTTGGGGGAAAAAAAAATTATTTTCTCGTGTATATAATAAATAAAAAAATAAAAGCTAGAAAGAAATTTCATGCCTTTTCAAATCAACACCAGTAACATTTGTGCTTTTTCCTTTTCCTTTTGTCCATTTTGTTTTTGATCTTAAGGTCCTGTTTGACAACATAAAAAACTATTAAAATTCATCAACTTTAACTATTTTTTGTACTTTCGTCCAATCAAAATTTTCTACATTTTACTTTTATATCGTATCTTTCTACTTTTATTATACTTTTTGTCCCATTTTTTGTCAACCAAACAATTTACACTCTTTGCCTTCGTTTGGAAGTTAAATTTTTAGTAATTTCTTGGTATTTTTCTGAAAAATTTGGTTGGTGAATTTTTTTTTTTATGTTTAATAAGATTTTAGTAACTGTTAGTAACTCTTAAGTGTCTAATAAAACAAATAAAATTTTTTAATAACTTTTAACAATATTTTAGGTATTTGGTAATAATTTTAATAACTTTTTAGTTGAACTAAAATGAAATAACCATTATACTCATCATCAACTCATAGGGATGTCAATGGAACAGATACACGAGAATACCCGACTCGATCGAACATGATAAAAAGCTGTTGAGAAATACCTTAATGGGATTGAGATGAGTTTGGAATTGAAATTTAATACCTGTGTGGGTTTGGGATATGTTTGAGATTTGTCTGTAGGGTACCCGATACCTGATACCTGATATCCATTTATACTTATAGGGTACTCGATATCCAATACCTGTAAGGTACCTACAAAGTACCTATTTAATAAAATAAAATAAAATATATATTTATATATATATATATATATACAATTTTATTCCTAAAATAAAAAATTTGAACTTCTTAAGTCAAGGTCGTTTGTGTTTTGTTGGCAGCTGCTCTTGCCTTTGTTGGGATAATTCATTTGAACTTGTTTAATTTATGATTTGTTTTGTGCTATTTTTATATGTCATGGATTGTTCCAAATTTCATATTGGGTTTGGAAGTCATTTATAAACTGTGATTCTTATTATATTGTTCCAACAGTATGCTCCATATATTTTGTATATTTATTTCTACTATTTATAATATATTTCTTTTACCTTTCAAAAAAAAAAAACTTGGAGGTCATTTAACCAATTAATTTTTTCAATTTAATAAATGTAATATTTTTGTCACTTACTAATTTTTTATTTTTTATCTCAAATTGGGTATTTAACAAATACTTAATTGGTAATTTTGACCAATTGAATATAAACGGGTTTTGCGGGTTTGGGATGGGTTTTACGGGTTTGGAACAGGACGGGTTTGGGATTCCAACTAAAAAAATAAACAGGCTTGGGACGGTAATAGTAAGTAAAAAATAAACGGATTTGGTAATGGGATTAATTAATTAGGTGGGTACCCTACCCATTTGGCAACTTGGTAAAATGACCATTATTTAACCTGTCAAGGTAGGTCAGCAGTTTTTGGGATCAACCGTAAACCCGGAAGTCTTGAGTTCGAATCCCGCTGACTAGTATCCTATCTTGGCTAGTGTTTGGGTCTTGCAGGTGGGTTCAAGCACTCTCGGTTTACCTATCGGTTACACGGTTTGTTGAGGGTTGCAATAAATTGGTGTGGGTTCCGAGTTACCAAAAAAAATTATTATTTTGGAAACTTGTCAATTTAGCAAATTTAAAAATTTTTGATGTTCTATTAAACATTTAAAACACTTAAAGTTAGAATTTGTTGTTATTTCTTTTTTTTGACTCTTTTTTATTCCTCCAAATGGGGCCTTTGTTCTTAGAATGATTCCACTCTTATTTGCAACACAACGATAAAAAATTTAGAGAGATACATTTAATTAGCGTGTGATTTTGCATTTTGTAGTAAACTTGCAAAAAAGTAAGCCTAAAAAATTGTAGTTTGCATATTGTTGATGCAAATAATTGCAATTGGTAGAAAGAAAAATGATTACAATTATAGTAAGAGCCCAAAGTTTAACGTCTTCACATTAGTGCATCCCACACTCGTGTGTTTGTGTGTGTTTTTGGGGGGTTAAATACTCATTAATATTTTTTATTTTTTTAAACTATCAAAAAAGTTAATAAATAATTATTAATTAGTGAGTATTTTAAAAAGATAAACAAAATTAGTAAAAAGTTAAAGATATATAAGAAAAATTAAAAATTTAAAGATGAAATTACTTAAATAACTTATAGAATTTAAAAAATTATTTATATATCTCTTTTAAGTTGTGAATGATTACTAGTGATTAAAGGGTATTAATAAAAAAATTATTAAGTTTCATCATTTTTTTAATTTCATTAATACCCTTTGTAATTCTTTATATATATATATATATATATATATTTGAAAAGTATTAATAATTCTTCATATAATATGAAAGATAAGATTGCATGGAATAAAGGTAAATTTGGTTGTAAGTGAGAATGATGTGAGCATGGGGCGAGTTTGATAGTGTGGGTGGAGTGAGTGATGTAAGGAGAATGAGGATGAGAATAATATGTATTTGGTAGGGTAAATATCGAATTGAATTGAATGAAAATGTGAATAAATATCGATAATATCTTTATATTGAAAAATAAGTATTTTAACAAAAAATAAAATTAAGGGTAATTTTATAAATATTCTACCAGTAAGCCATTATTATGATTTTTGGAGAGAATAAGTTTTTCTTTGAAGATGAGAATAAATATGGAAAAAGCATGATATTTTTATTTTTCAAAAGTGTAATTAAACGAGAAAATAGAATACCCATTCCACTCTTACTCTATCCAACTAGATATAACTTAAATGAATTGAATAACACATATTTAATTTTTTTATTTAATTTTTAAATTAGAAGAAAAAAATAAAAGAATAATTAATGTAAAAAAATAAAAAAAAGTACGGCAATAATTTTTTTCCCAATAATAGATTAAAATCAAACAAAGTGAGTAACCAATAAATTAAATTTCGTCTCTCTCTTTTTCTCTTTTATCTCTAATAAGTTTCAAAAAAAACCATAAAAGGTCCAACCGCCTACTGCATCATGATGGAAATTAATTAAAATAAATATATGAATAGAGGTTACAAACCCCACCCCGACCCCCCCCTCAAAACAAAAAAAAAAAAAAAAGAAAAGAGAAAAAGCAAAACAGAAGGGAGAGAAATATAAATAAGCTAAAAGTAAAGGATAATTTTGAATTAAAATTTTCACCGCTCAAACCACTAGTGTACGTTACTTTTTATTAATTTGCTTTTTTCTGTATAAAAATTTCAACAGCCATTTGTCTCTCAGTGCCTGTGACTGAGTGTGTGGGGCATGGTGTGGGGTTGAAGTTTCCATCAGCACGAGAAAATCTTCTCTCTCTCTCTCCCCCTCTCCCTCTTTCTTCGTCATCCCGCCTTCCCGCTTCTTCTTGAATCTCAATACAGACGTAGAGAGAGAGAGAGAGAGAGAGAGAGAGAGGAAATGTAGAGGGAGAAAAGGGGGTCCATAGAGGAAAAGTGTTACAGAGAGGAGATAGAAGGAGAGAGAAAGAGATGGGAGAGGAGGGAGAGAAGTTAGAGAGGGAAAGTGAGAGTGAGGAGTGTGGAAGAGGAGGTCCTGCAATGGACACCCCAGAGCGGAGCCGGATCACCACACCCGTCTCCAAGTTCGAGGTGATGATTTGGTCCTCAAAGTTTGCGTCTTTTCCGATCTCAATCAAGTGGGTCGTGCTTGGTGTGCTTTGATTGTTCTTGTTTCGTGATTTGTTCGGTGAAACCGGGGTTTTTTTTCTACTGGGTTTCGTTCTTCTTGTTTAATTTTAGTGAATTTTAGGGGTTTTGATTCAAGGGTATGAGGTTTGTTTTGTGACTTCTTGATGTTTGTAAGATAATTTATGTTGAGGTCGGTGTTTGGGTATTTGTTGTTTTTTACCTTGATTTCTGCTCCGTTTGATCTCTGCCAGGCGGTCGATTTATAGGATTTAGTTTTGTTATGTATCATGCAATTGAAGATTTTCTATCAAAATTGCTATTTAAAAAAAAAATTATGTTGATTGAATTTTGGAAGCGAGGTAAATGAGTGGAGATCCTTCCTCTCTCCGTACTTGTTTGTGATTTGTAGTAATTTTAGATGGGTTCTACAAATCTATGTTTGGCAGATCAGTTATTTATTTTGAAAGTTCTATACGGATCCATTTTCTTTTGGGTCCACGTTGAACTTTTTGATGCTTTGAACAGGCAGGTTTTCCCCTGACTTAATTAACACCATTCCTTTTACTGCTGGCAGCATGGAATTCATGCCTTGAATTTGAAATTGAAAGCCATCTAAGTTCAAAATTTCAACCTTAGTGGTCTTCAATTCCAATTCCAAGGTCTGAATACTGCCCTGCCAAGCACACGACAAGCTTTAATAAATTGGTCAGCTCTAGACTGCATCATTAGGTGAAATTTGGACTTATATGACAGGGAAATTTTTTAGCTAGGCATTACTTGTGAAAATATGCATATCTGCTATCTTTCAATTTGCTTACATGTAGTAGTTGCAGCCTAATTAATGGAAAAGCCTCTTAATTTGACATTCACATATGTGTAAATGGCAAGTATTACTTTTTTTTTTGGTAAGTAATCTATTCTTGTTACTAATTTCCATTGTTTTAGTGATTTTTACACTGTTGGGTCTTTGAATAATTCTTTACAACAGAAATATAAAAAAAAAAAAAAAGAAAGAAAGAAAGAAAGATGTGGATTCTATGATAATCTTCTTACTAATGTATGCTTTAGTACATCAGCAGTTCTCTATCTCTTATTGCTTACTCTGTGAGATGTATGCATTACAGAAGCATCTGGTTTTATATATGAGATGTGATTCTTTTCTAATTAGATTGATTTACATGTTAGATTTTAAATATTAGTGCATGACAGAATCACAGTGTTCTTGCATTGCCTGTTTTTCTTCTACATTGAAGCAATTTATTTTTGGCCATTTGCAGGACTCTCCCGTCTTCAACTATATCAACAGTCTTTCCCCTATCAAGACAGTAAAGTCTCTACGTATTAGTCAGACTTTCAACTCATTTAGTTTTGCTTCCCTTCCGTCTATTTTCACTTCACCACATGTCAGTTCTCTCAAGGAATCTAGATTCTTACGAAGGTAAATGACTTTTTACTACCGCTTTAATGAATTCATGCAAAATTAACTGGATGATTTTGCATTCAGTTTCTGCTATCTATTTGTTAATAGCTATGGTTTCATTTCAGGAATAACTCATATCCATCAAACCCTGAGTTTTCTTTAGAGAATGGGAACAAAGTTGGTAGCAATGAAGTGGTTACAGATGTTGCTCATCACTCTGATGAGCAACAGGAAAATTTTGATCCAGGGAGTTTCATAGGTGAAGTTTCTGTTGAGCCAACTTATGAATGTCCAAATCTTGCAGTTGAGATCTCACAGACTTTAAACTATGATTGTGGTAGCCCTGACATAATAACCTGCAGTGGGATTGAAACTAAATGTGTGTCCAAGTTGTCTAGCACATCAGGGTCAGTTGTACCGTTTGCCCAAGAGGCCTCTGAAATAGGTTTTGTTGGGAGTAGAATGCATTTAGATGGGATAAGAGACATTGAGCAGAATAAAGAAGGGGCAGGATGTCATTGGGATAGCTTGATTTCTGATGCTTCTGATTTATTAATATTTGATTCGCCCAACGATGCAGAGGCTTTTAAGTGCCCTTTTCAGAAACAACCAGATCCTGGAAAAGGGTTATGCACTTCTCTCATGTCAGAGTTGAGGCATGCTGAAATTAACGATTTACAGAAAGCCCAAGCTGTTGGTCAAGTTGGTGTTGAACAAAGTGAATCAGAAAATCCTCCCTCTCAAGGTGGTGAAAGTCATGTGAATGAAATAGAAGCAATTGGAGATGCCGTTGCTGGTACTCCCCTGAATACATGTGTGGCTGGGGAGCCAAGTGAAAAAATTGAAAATGAGGTGAGGTATTGCAGTCTATCTGCTATATGCTTGTAGTGTAGAAGTCCCAATTTTCTGGTCCTTTTATCAACATGTTGCATGTTGTTATTTAACATATGCTTTTTCTTTTTCTCTTTCAATATATACTTGTCTTTTGATCTATTAAAATTGCAATAACATTTTTTTTTCTTATTTTGGTGTTGATTAGCTACTCTGGTTCAGATGCATGCTATTTTTGTGTAGATGAGCATAAAAGGCCATTTTAAGGTAACCCGGAAGGGTTAGCTTGGTGCTCAGCTAGGCATTTATGTGCAGTGTAGGATTATCAACCTCAATGTGTGGAAATTTCACTAATCTAGATATTTCTGTGTCTCATAACTCGCACCATATAAGTTGGGTTTGATTGTTGTATCAGCAGAATGCTTCATTTGTGCCAATGGCTGCCTCAAGGCTACCATTCAAGAACTGTTTCTGGAGTTCTATTTTTGAGTTATCTTTCAAGACTTGAGGTTTGCCTCTGAGTGAGTTTTGAATTTTCTAAGTAGATTCCAAGCTAGTCCAATTTTTCATGGGGATTTCCCTTCTATCTAAATTGGCTGCATCCCTAAGTGGTGGTACCTTGAGGTAGACTCCTGAATTTTACTTATCAATAAAGATGTATGCCAAGGAAAGTTTGAGAAGTGAGGCATACTGCTTTAGGTTATGTGAACAGGGGACTTTGGAACTTGATGCCCCTGGAAACCAGAGGAATACAAGGAATTTTCTTATTTTCTTTTTCAATAACTTGTTGTTAGTGTTGGTGATACTACTTCTGTTGCTTTATCATGATACATTGTGAGAAGGGTGTGGTGCACCCATTTGCAGTTGCTTGATCCTTCATTTTAAATCGTATGCCTTATTGGTTAACCATAACTTGATGTCTAAATTGATGTCGTTACTGTTGACATGTTATTGTTGTTTACTTACAGTAGTGTAATATAAAAGAATATGTATCTTTTCCTGGTTTTGATTAACATGACATGTATGTCTTTTTTTTTTTTTTTGGGTATAGCTTGTTTCAAATTTACATCGTGGTATGAGAAGGCGCTGCCTGGTTTTTGAGATGGTGGGAGCTCGCAGAAAGCGTTTAGATGATAGTTCAAGCTCTGGCCCTTCCATGTTATCACAGTGTGATATCAACATTGAGTCCATTGATAAACAGCTGGTTCCTACAAAGCCAAGCAATGATTCTTCACGCCGCGTTCTACCTGGAATTGGTTTGCACTTAAATGCTCTTACAAGAACTTCAAAGGAATACCATGTTGTTAGTCAAGAAACCTCAGCCTCTGGAAGCAAGTTGATAAGTGGTCCTAGCTCTACTACCTCCATTCGTTCTTCGACTACTGATCAAGAACCTTGTAGTAAATCTTTGGCAGTGATGCCTATGGAAAGCAATTTAGGTCTTGCTGAAAGTGGAGTTCAGGGTACAGAGGATGCTTCTCAGGCATCTGGATTCATACCAAATGAAGATTTTAACCAGATTAGTCCAAAAAAGAAGAGGCATGTGCAATTCACTTATTCTTTCTTTTTTTTTTTTAATTAATTATTGCATGGCATTTTTCTCCCTATTTCTTCCGCTATTCCATATTATAGGATAAATTTAATTTTCAGGCGTAAGCTGGAAAATTCTGGAGACGGTGAGAGCTGTAAGCGGTGTAACTGTAAGAAATCAAAATGCTTGAAACTGTAAGTTCTTGCATTCTTGCGTATTGCCGCTATACAGTTTATTATTTCTTTTCCTTTATAGAATTCCAACCACACTAACCATATGGACAAAGCTCCTGATCCCATTTTATCAAGAAATTATGGTGACAGAAAATACACAAACGAAGTTACCCTCATGAACTTCCCATTGATGTTTCTGAATGCAGTTATTGTGAATGCTTTGCTGCTGGTGTCTATTGTGTGGAGCCCTGTTCCTGTCAAGAATGCTTCAACAAGCCTATTCATGAAGATACCGTCCTTGCAACCCGCAAGCAGATTGAATCTCGCAATCCGCTTGCATTTGCTCCCAAAGTTATTAGGGGCTCTGATTCTGTACCAGAATTTGGGGTTAGAAAGCCATATCTGGACTTGCATTTTACTTACCTTGCAATTTTGCAGTGCTATATATCATTTGAGTATTGTTGCTTTATCAGGATGACTCCAGCAAGACACCAGCTTCTGCACGACATAAAAGAGGATGCAATTGCAAGAAATCTGGTTGCCTAAAGAAATACTGTGAATGCTATCAGGTTTGCTGGTGGTCTTCTTTATCTATTTATTTATTTTTGGACATCATTCGCCCCCTTTTATGCGGTCGACAAGCTCTTGCTATTATTGGTTTTCTGATTCATAAATGATGGCTTTCTTTAATAGGGTGGCGTTGGATGTTCCATTAACTGTAGATGTGAAGGGTGTAAAAATGCATTCGGTAGAAAGGATGGTAAGTGTGCTTTTCACAAAAATATTTACACTTTACTTGCTCTAATCTTTTTCCCCTGAACTCTGTATTCCTTCCTACTTGTGCCTTTTGCTAACTTTTGTTCTGAGTTCCGAATTTGACTCAATGCAAGCATGCTGGTGGCATTTTTATTTGAAATGTCCTTCTGTCTTTGTGGAATTTAGGATCTATTTCAGTAGGAGCAGAAGCTGAACTGGAAGAAGACGAAACAGAAACACATGAAAATAGTACTGTAGACAACAAAAGTTTGAAGAAAAATTCAATCCAGATCAGTGCAGAACAGAATCCAGATTCTAGTTTTCCAGCAACACCTTTACGGTGTGGCAGGTATATGTGTGTGCGCACGTGCGCGCATGTGTGTTAGCCTAGCTGTTCTTTACTCACGTTGTTGACCTAGGAAGCATGGACGCTCCAAAACAAGTGCCTACATATTGGATATGTGAGGGGCAAAATGTTATAATTAAAACTTTTTAGAACAGGTGTCACATTGTATCCGTATTAGATACAGACATGACGGGATACATATTGGTTATGTGAAGGCCAAAATGTTATATTTAAAATTTTTTTCAAGGATCATTATGTAATTTTAGTATTCATTTGGGCCAAAATTTAAAAAATAAAAATTCACTTTTGAAGAAAATGATACATTTTCAATCAATATCTCACAGTTCAATTGCAAGTATACTTGTTCAAATATTTTTTAATAAAATACGTAATTTATTTTTTATTATTTGCCTTATTTTGTTGTATTTGTATCTTCATTTTTTTTTTTTTTTTTTTGAAGATCGTCCATGTCCCGTGACTGTACCTGTATTTACTAAATTCCGTTTTTCTTTTTCTTCCAGAGCATCTCTTCAGGTACCATTTTCCTCCAAGAGCAAACTTCCGCGATCTTCTTTTCTTTCTATTGGATCCTCTTCTGGTTTTTATGGAGGCCAAAGGTTTGGAAAGCCGAATCTGTTGCAACCACAGGCCAAGTTTGAGAAGAATATCCGGAGTCTCCGGGAAGATGAAATGCCCGAAATACTCCAAGGGAACTGCTCTCCCATATGTGGCATCAAATCTGCTTCTCCCAACAGTAAGAGAGTCTCTCCTCCACACTGCAGCTTTGGATCATCCCCAAGTCGGAGGAGCAGCCGGAAGCTAATACTGCAGTCTATTCCTTCGTTTCCTTCTCTCACCCCCAAGGATTAAGGCGTAATGTTTTATACGATGAACTCAGAGATGAAATTCTTTTAATGTTCGTTGTAGTTATATGGTCCTGTGCTGTTCAGTTGTATGTCATTTGAGCTTGTCTAGTGCTTCTGTATAATAATACCGTGGTTTCCATAATGAATAACTTGCCTTTGGGAAGTTTCCAATCTTTTGTATTAGTTTGCTTTTTATCCAATGCTTGATATGTAGGCCAATACTTAAAAACAATCTCTCTCTAGTTATCAAAAAAGACTCATCCTTTGTGGTATAGATGCAATGAGTTCAATACTTGAAAACACAGAGATTCTTTTAGTTATAAAAAATGGCTTTTCTTTGTAACATGCAGGTTTTAAGTTTTTATGTTCAATACTCGAAAATAATCTCAAAATTATCATAAAAAAATCTGTACATCGTCTTGACCTAGGCGTTACATAGGCGGAGTCTATGCAACACCTCGTAAATTTATTTCAGGCAATTGAATTTATTTCACTTTTTTTTAGTTTAATTAGAAAAATTACAAGAAAAAATGAATAGAAATTTCTTAGAAAAAAAAAACTATAAATAAGTAATTGTATTGTATTTTAAATTTCTTCCTTCTTAGCAAACATAATAACTTATATGTTGTTCTGTACCTTCATGAATGTAGGAACTTTTATTTTCTTTTGGCAAATCAATTGTCCAATATCAAGTTTTTGATCAATCCTCCATTCCAGTCTTTTCTAATGGCAATGGTATGGAATTTATCTTCCTTCTGCGGTACTGGATGTGGTGTTTGGATATTGAGTTTGCAAATAAAAAAATTAGGAAGATAAAAAGAATAGAAGAAAAAAGAGCACTAAGGTAGGATTTGATTTAATTTTTTAATTTTTAATTTTTATTTTATGTTTTAAAAATCTCAAAATAAGGAAATAAAAAATACTTTGTTTTCATTATTTTGAAATTTCCCTTATTTTTGGTTAAAACGCTTAAAACGATTTTTTTATTATTTTTTTATTTTATGTGTAAACTTATTTTCTATTTTTTAAAACAAAATTTAAAAATATAAGGTGGCATTTGGTTTACTTTTTTGTTTTCTATTTTTTGTTTTCGTTTTATGTGTTAAAAACTCAAAACGAGGAAATAAAAAATACTCTGTTTTCCTTGTTTTGAGATATTTTTTGGTTTTGTTAAAAATTCTCAAAACGAATTTTTATCATTTTTTATTTCATATGTAAACTCATTTTCAGTTTTCGAAAACAAAATTTGAAAACACAAGTAACTAAATGAATTTTGAGCCGTTTTTCTTATTTTCAAAGGTACAAAATAAAAAATGAGCTCAAAATAGAAAATAGAAAACAAAAACATAAAATAGAAAAGAGAAAAATAAACCAAATGAGCCCTAAGTGATCAAATGCGTTTTAAACTGTTTTTCTTATTTTCAAAAATATAAAATGGAAAATGAGTTCAAAATAGAAAATAGAAAATAAAAACAAAAAAAAAATAAAAAAAATTAGCCAAATGAGCTCTAAGTTTTTTCCGATTAAAAATTAGAAGAAAATCAATAATTTTTTTTTACAAAAATATAATTTTATATAATTAATTATAAAAATAAATATAGCTACGCAAATAATTTTATATTCCTTGTTTTTTTTTGGGTTGGGGGGGTGTTCCCAATTGTAAGGAATTTATCTTCCCTCTACGGTATTGGCTGTGGTGTTTGGATATTGAGTTTGCAAATAAAAAAATTAGGAAGATAAAAAGAATTAAAGAAAAAAGAACATTAAGTTTTTTCGGATTAAAATGTAGAAGAAAATCAATAGATTTTTGTTAAAAAATCTAATTTTGTGCAATTAATTATAAAAATAAATATAACTACGCAAATAATTTTATATTCCTTTTTTTGGGGGGGGGGGTACACATCCTTGATCTGATTTTCATTTTCATCGCATAGGCCCTGTTAATTGTCACAAACACGAAATGGTTCACAAAGTTCAGGCTCTACCAAACTGGCTTCTGGCTGCAGATTTTGGCTTGCCCTGTCTAGTGGGCTCATTTTCCAAATGCCTTTGTGAATTTCTTTTAGAGAACAACACTGTTTCTGGAATGGAGCAGGCTGAGCCCAACGTGTGGCGCAAAGAAGTTCACTTAAGTCTAGTAATTTTACGGATTAAGTCATCCAATTAAAGATCCATTGACGGTGTCCATATCAATTTGGGAGGGATCATTGCACTTATATAGAATGAATCCCAATATGCCTTTGTACATGTGATCCGTGCTAAATGTGAACATAGAGATAAATGCACTAACTACAAGGAGCAACAAATGGGAGATTGAGATAAAATGAGTAACGAATCCTGCCCAACCCTAATTTTAATACTAAGATCCAATTTAAAATCAATTAAGAATCAATCATGAGACCGTGAAAATCATGTATTAATTTGGCTGTAAGAATGGGAGATAAACATTCTCAATACTTGTGTTTAGAGTTGTATAAAATTGTAAAAGTTAGTGCCTCGTATTTTATATAATGAGTAAAAAATTTAAATTTTACAATTTCGTAATTCGTATTTATAGAAATTTATAAAATTTTGTATAACTCCAAACGTTACCATTGTTAGATGTACTGATATCTCATAATCTTTTAATGATACTTTACCTATTTGAAAAAAGAAACAGCTTTTAATGACAATGACGACGTGTTGTTTTCAAATTTGAGATAATGCTCTCCCAACCAATGTCCTTAGTCGGTCATTTTAATTGCAGGGGACAAAAAAAAAAAAAAAAAAGTCTTCAGAACGAAATAACCAATGCTAGCTTTCATGATGACATATCCAAAGTGAACTTTTTTCCCAATTGGCACGGCCCATACCTACTTTTCAAGTAAAATTATAGTGTTTGTGTAAAATATGTATATATATATATATATATGTATAACATATATGCACTTTGAAAGAGAGTCCCACTATTTTAATTCAAATATATTATTATTTTGGTGAAACAGTTTTTCAAATGATGACTTGTTTGAAAGATATAGGACTGACCTAACAAATAGCACATGTCATCAAATCAATTTTCATCCTCCCCCCCCCCCCCTTTTTTTTTCAATACCAACGGGGTAGGACCGTCGGGCCAAAAGTCCCTGAGGCTTTAACTTCAGCCTTTGAAGTCTAATCCGAGCCATTAATGTGAGACCACAGTGATACCAGAGAGTTGCACATGATATATGGGGATGAAACTATAGACCCATAACTCTCTGCTACTCCAAATTGTCCTATTGGTTTAAAGACTGTTCTCTTTTTTTTTTTTCAACGAAAATAAATGCTACCCTACGGTGAAGGGTAAAACCAAAAGCATACAATAATGGTTGTTTTGTAATTAAAGCATATTTTTGGGGAATTTATTAATTTGAATTAATAAATTTATAGGAGTTTCAGCATATTTCGATAGTCCTTTTTTGATTCTTTTTTTTATATATTATTTTAATTATATAGCATTGAAGATACTATTAGATTAAAAAAATTATCAAATTAAAATTTATGTCAAAGTAATGTGTCAATAGCATAACTATAGTAAAAAATATCTTAGAAAATTTGTAGTTTTAAAATGATAGGCTCGTAGTTATACTAACTTGGTAAAATTTTATGGTAAAATATCATTAGTAAATTTGTAGTTTTAAAATGATAGGCTCGTAGTTATACTAACTTGGTAAAATTTTATGGTAAAATATCATTACTCTTTTAACATTACTCCCCCAAAAAAAAAAAAAAAGGGAACAGCCACCACGCTATAGTGGGTATAGGCTGACCTAACTACACTACGGAACAAAAACTTTATATGGGCCTTATCTTTTTCTGGGCCCATAGCAATGTCATCTCACTCTCCCCCACCAGATTTTTGGCTTGTTGTATGTTTAAGTTGGGGGTTGGTTGGAGGGTGTTGGGGTGCTTTTGAGGAGTGAGTAATGGGTGGTAGATATTAGCTAGGATCATATATACACAAGGGCCAGCCAAGAATTGCTTCCCCATCTAAATCTTTCGCACAATAATGAGAGAGAGGGGGAGAGAGAGAGAGAGAGAGAGAGAGGGAGGGAGGGTAATCCGGACATGGCCGGCCAGACCAGCATGCTGAGCAGATGGGCTGACTTTCAGAGTGTTAAAAAAAATAAATAAATAAGGTATAGTTTAATAAAATGAGGCTAAGATTAAAAAATAACTATATATAGATAAACAAATATTATTGGGATTTAATTATGTCACCCGAGTAAGGCCACTGGACTTTTCAATTACCTTCTAACAAAGGTTAAGCACTTGGGAAATAGTCAACAGTTTTATAATAGTAATTTCATTATTTTTTGGAAGTAGTAACACTATTATTTTTATATTAGTTACCTTATTATTATATAATATTGACTCACACTCTTATATTTTGATTCAATCGCAAGCTTAAGTTAATTTTAATCATATACCCGTGAATTACATGCGTGGGGATGTCTATACACAGTACTATGCACTCCAAAGTAGAACTTGGATTCAAAGGCACACACCTACAAAGAATCATGTTTAATAAAGTGTATTAGAAATCACTTCATTTGGATTCATTGGTTACTGGAGAACAACTTTTGAGATGGCTTTTCATTGTCATAAAGTGGTTGAGAAAGGAGGGGTTCCACTTTTTAATTACTACCTTTTGCGTGAATCATTTTCAATTAAATGCACTTCCCCCCATTTTTTTTTTTTTTATCTTAATTCATAGCATCAGTTTCCTAAGTAGAGGATTAATATACTTTTTTGAAAGGTAATTTTTTTTTTTTTTATAAGGGGAGGGAAAGACTTGAACTCGAGTAATGAGTAGGTATAAGAGATTTTTAATCACTGAGCTACAGGCTAAGTTGGGAGTAAGTCCGGTGTACCACAGAATATTGTGCACAGTGCACTATGTGAAGATCCGACGATCTGCAGTGCACTGGACCTACCCCTTCTCACTACAGGTTGCTCAAGCCACGCTCGAGGATTAGTACACTTGAACTTGGCTCTTCATCTTAGGACAGCTCTCATGCAAAGTCCATTTCGGTGTACTAGCTGCCAAGGAGTCTCTTGGCCAAACCCAGTTGTCCACGTGCTTCGTGGACCCCAATCCTACTATGCAATGACAAAGAACCAAATCTCATTGGATGATCCTTCAAGTGCAGATCATTAAAAAAAAAAAAAAACACAATGGCCCTGATGCCCGTTCGAATTATAAAATAATTCTATATTAGTTAAAAGGAACCTAATTATTCGTTAGAAGTTTATGGTGTAACTTTTAGGTGAATAAAGAGAAAAGTAGAAAAATAGTGAAGGTAAAAGTGGAAAGCAATTGGAGTAAAAGTGAAGTTTTTAGATAAATAAAAGGCAAAACTAATGAAGTTTTAAATGTAATTTTTTCAATTAATTATTCCCACTGATCTTCACCTCAATTCACCTTTATTTGTGGTGATGTCAAAACTACCCCCATTATATATATATATATATATATATATATATATGTATGTATATACTCCTAATTTAATTCTTAAAGTTTGAGTGTAAGAAGAAGAGTAATGATAAATACATTTTGTTTTTGACTTCTAACACAAGAAAATATAATTCATTGTGAAAATAGATAGCGTGTGAAAAGGAATCAAGGATAAAAAAAAATTAAAAGTGAAATACGTTTATTGTATTTTAATAGTACGTAAATTGTTCATTCTCTCGTCGACCCGCCGCTTATATCATTGTTAGTCCATCACAATATAACCTTAACTGTGGGTCCTATTTTTTTCTCTTTTTTTTTTTCTTTTTACAAAGGAAATAATCCCCTTGTTTATTCTAGTAATATGACGAATAATATGCACAAAATATAAACCAAACCTACTCATTTGAAATTTGAAAATGTTTTAATTTATTATAATTAATCATATAACAATCATCATATCCATATCATTAAAGTAAGAAAAAAATTTCACAAAACATTATGGATAGAATCGATAGATCATTGGCAATTACTATTTCCTTCTTATTCAATTAATCACCTTAATTTGGAAAGAAAATCAAAGTACCCACCTTTTATGACGCTTTGAACGCATGCTCTGGAGAAATCGAAAATTAATATTATAATAGCGTGCCGACACAAGATGAGCAAAAGATTCAACTATCGCAATCTAATAAAATCTTGACGATCCATTAATTTTCCCATCCACCGCCAAATTGTTTAAGGCATCGTATCACGTGTAGCTTAGCTCCTGTTCAATGAACTATTTTTTGACTTGTTCTATTCAATGGTTTTGGCATTATAATTTCTCTTTGTTACTGTATATTGCACTGAAAATATGTGAAAACAAAGAGAGAGAAAAAAAAATGTAAAAGTATATGATTTTATATATTTACATTTACAAGTACGTCAATAACAAGTTCTGTATAAACTCTTTTGTAATGGTGTTAAGTTATAAGATTAATCTCTTTCTTACTCAAAATAATATTTCTCACGTTTCTTTAAATATAAAAAATTTAGGATTATAAAACAATTAAGGCTTCAAGATTAGCCTTTCCCCTCAAAATAATATACCTTACTTTGCTTTAAGTATTAAAAAAAAATTAGGGTTTTACAAATAAAGTAAAATGCTATAAAAATGAACCCTAAAACAAGGTCTATATATTGTCAGACTACCAATTGTTTAGGCCTTTCTTTGCATGGTTCAAACCACAACTATGCAATCTCAAAAATAGTCGACCATCTGAACGGTTCCAATCGTCCTGACCACAGAGTTTTCTCAACAAACCAATTAGACTACGTTGCATATGCACATCATTGTCCAGACCAGAATGACTTCTTCTCCATCATATGAAGCCTCGGGGAGAAAACACTCCTATACCAAAAACCCGACTTTTGAACTCCCAATGGTCAATATTTACCACCACTCAAACACTCATGTATTATAATGTTTTTATCGTAATATTAGTGAATGACCTCATTAGTTGAAACTTGTATGTAATAAAAAAATTAAATTTTGAAGCAATAGGTCCAAGGTTATAAATAAGTGGACTTTTGACTAGGCTAGGGTTAGTATGCTTTTTACAGAGCTCGAACATGGTTTGAGTTCGCAACGAGTTTTAAAAACAAGACTTGGGTTTGACTCAACTAAATTCTTGTTTAACATATAAAAGCAAATGTAAGCTTATAAAGTTTGGTTTGACTTATACTTGGGTTTAGTCTTATCTATTTTAGAATATATGTAATTTCAAATACTAAAAAACTCCAAACTGAACTTCAATTTATGTTAATAGATTGTATACTATATATAGTGCATACCCATTTAATACTATATAATCATCTAAATATTTATTGTTAAAAATTATATATTAATGAATCGAGATCAAGCCCTTATCGAGCCACATTGGGTGTATTCAAGCCTAATTTATTTATTAAACGATGCTAATTTTTTTTAATTCCCTTTTGGCTCATTTACCAAGTTCTTAACATTTCTGGACTGAGTATGAGTTTGCACCAATTCACAAGTTATTTGATTCGACTATCCTAAATAAGACAACTTCTAAATTCAACTCCCATTTATTGGCCATCAGTTAGAGCATCCACATCCAAAAGTTTAATGCAGGATAATAGTGCAATTAGCGCTGATTCTAGGTTAAAGCCTCGATGATCCCATCTCGTATTTTGAGAAGTCTTGTGTAACAACTCATATTCCAATAATAAAAATATTATCTACTTTGGATTTGATTATGTGCACCGTGATTTTCCAAAGAGTTACTCATTCTGGTATTATTCTTGCCTAAACACATTTAAGGTATGTTTAGTTTGTTAAAAATCATTAAAAAATTTTAAAAATCTTTAAACACTTTTAAAAGTTATTCACTTTTTATTTCACTGCACAATTTTACAAATTTACAAATTATCTCAATTTATCTTACTTTATCTCTCTTTTGTTGCTCCAAACGCACTCTTAACCACAGAATTCTGATAGAATTCAATATTTGTAAGGTTTTAAAACGTATCGTGCTGTAAAGATATTAAATATTATATGACATTTTACTCAACTTCACCTAAATGATATGAGACAAGA
Source organism: Vitellaria paradoxa (assembly GCA_019916065.1). Classification (NCBI taxonomy): domain Eukaryota; kingdom Viridiplantae; phylum Streptophyta; class Magnoliopsida; order Ericales; family Sapotaceae; genus Vitellaria; species Vitellaria paradoxa. The sequence goes on along the minus strand of CM034241.1, from coordinate 42,243,024 downwards.
GTGCTGCATCGCACTTTAATGGTAACATCACTGCTAATTCAATACACCTTCCCTTTCTCAGGCAAGTGCTTTGACATGGCTCACAATCTTAGTTGTGCATTAGCTCTAGCACTGCACAATTTACAAACTCACAAATTATCTCAATTTATCTTACTTTATTTCTCTTTTGTTGCTCCAAACGCACTCTTAACCACAGAATTCTAATAGAATTCAATATTTGTAGGATTTTAAAACATATCGTGCTGTAAAGATATTAAATATTATATGACATTTTACTCAACTTCACCTAAATGATATGAGACAAGAGTGCTGCATCGCACTTTAATGGTAACATCACTGTTAATTCGATACATCTTCCATTTCTCAGGCAAGTGTTTTGACATGACTCACAATCTTAGTTGTGCATGAGCTCTAGCAATTTCGGTTGGTGGGTTTGGTGCTTAAAGTGTAATTGTTGATGCTCTCAAGTTGTAAGAAATTCAACGCGTGACAATTTGGACTAACATTTTAGGCCTGTGAATCGTACTTTGAAACAAAAATAGCCCCAATTTAAATTATAAGTCAGGCTTTGAAATAGGACCGTGGGCTCGAGCTCGGCTTAGTCTAGTAATATTTTAATTAAATTTTGACATATATATTAGATATTATATTAGGCTTAACAAAAAAATTAAGTTCGAATGATTAAATCAAACTAGGCTTGACTAAAATTTATTATATCTCTTTAAAAGTCCAGACCAAACCTGAATTCAATGAGCCCTAGGTGCAATCTTAAATAGGGCAAGAAATGGCCAACCATTTGGTTTAGTAGCAGTCTTCTTTCACGCCATGAGATCTATCAAAGCCATGGTTGATTGAATTATTGATATTAAAGGTCCGTCTGTCACGGCTAAAAAAAAAAGAGAAAAAAGATAACGAAAAACGTGAACGGTCAAATCTTTTAGTGTTTGACGTGTAGCTGCCAATTCATATTTTTAAAGGATAAATAATAAATTCTTTTAATTTTTGCATCAGTTGTTTAGAAAGAAAAACCGTTTGAACCATCTTTTTGTACTATCAAAACAGTTTTATGGTAAAAATTATTGAAAGTGATTAAAAAAATTTTGAGATTTGTAAAAAAATTATTAGGGTTTGTAGAATATTATTGAGATTTATAAAAAAATTTATTGGGTTGTAAAAATTTATTAGAATATATAGATATATATCAATTTATAAAAATTTTATAAAATATAAAAAATATAAAATGTGTTAAAAGAGTTTTAAAAATTTTTAATATTTTTAAAATTTTTTATTATACCACATGAACTCTAAACAATCTTGCGTGGGCGCACGCGTGCGTATGTGAGCCAGTGTTGCTTCACAATCTTTTCAGTCCCATCATGAAAGGGAATTTGCTTAATATAAAGATCTCATTAATTATATCGGTCAGATACAATGCATGTGCAACTAATAACAAGTAAATAAATAAAAATAAAATTCTAATGATAGATTAGATTTACGTATTTAAATTAGAAACGAAAATAATTTGTTATCCTATAGCTAATATTAAGTAATAAAAAATAGTTTAAATGTAGGTTTAATATTGAAGATATGATTTTCAAATTAAATTGAATTTGAGAGTATTTGTTTGATGAATTAAGTTGTATTATGTAAATATTAAAATATTTCTTTTATTTTCCATTCAAGTTTCTCTCTTATTTCATCATATAATAATTCATTTCTATAAAAACTTAAATCTTTGAAAACCAATCCATTTAAATCCGTATCTATTTAAAAAGGATAAAAATCAAAATCAAAATAATAATTAATGGGTATGCTATCTTCACACTATATATTCTTCTTTCATAAAAGTAAGTTCTAATACATAATGTTTTTAGTTTGATAAGATTAGTATAATCGTCTATTCAGTCTTCACAAAATAAAATAAATATTTACAATTTTTTACTCATTGTATGAATTTGAAAAATATAATTTTTATAAATTTATACTAAATTTTTACAACTTCAAATACCCCCAATGTGTGAGCTTTCTGATGTAATTATTATTATTATTATTTTATTTTAATAAAATTGTACAAAATAATTTAATATTAAACCGATAACAACTTAATTTAGTAGTTAAATTTTAATTTAAAAATCTAAATGCATTTATATATTTCTTAAATTAAAAATTTATGAGTATATTCGGGATTGAATTGTCAGCTTCCTTTGTCTAAAACCAAGTCCGTTAGATTATTGAAATGAAATTCAAGTAAAATAAAATAAAAAAATTATTGGAAAACACAAGAAAGAACAATTTTGAAATCCAAAGAAAGGGTATAGTCGTCATTTTAACTCTCCCACACGGCATAATCATAACGGCCAGGCGACAACTCCCCCCAACCCGCCCCACAAAAAAAATGTCAAAACATCGTTTTTTCCCAATATTAATTAATTAAATCATTAATGCATTTGAGTAAATTAAATATATATATATGTAACTGTATATTGTATCACATAAATATATATTACGTTATATATTGGAAATTTCCAAAGCTAAAGAAAAAACCAGAACTCTTTACTTTCTCCAGGGTGGCTGTTGAGTCCTTTTGCGATGTCACACTGACACAGTACCAACTCAGACAATATACCAAAGGACCCATTGAAGACACTAGGGAGAGAGAGAGAGAGAGAGAGAGAGAGATAAAGAGAGGGTGTATTGCGTTAGAGAGAGAAAATGGGGTGAAATAGCAACTGGGGTGTCTGCTATCACTGCCGATGAAGAGAATCCCATTTCCCGATTTCATTCTTCTTGGTAAGTTCTTCAAGTTTACGACCTTTTTTTTTTAATTTATTTTTTTTTTTTCCAAATGCCCATTTGCAGAATATTCATGTTCTTCTGTTCCTTTATCTGGTTGCTTGATTTGATAGGAATGTTTTGAGTAGTTGGACTAAAAGTGATAGCAGTTTGGATTTGGATTGTTTTGCAGTTCATTTTTATTGGTTCCCTTCTCATTGAATCATTTCAGCTCTTGTAATGATCTTTATTGCGGGTTTTGTTGATTAAGTGGTTTTCATGCTGCATTTTACTTGGATTGAGGAGATCAAGGTATGCATTCCAGATATTTGTGCTATTGTTGCTCATTTTTTTCTCTTATCTATTCTTTGTAAATTTATGAAGTACCACAGAAGTTTGATATTTCTTCACCCTTTTTTCTTGTAGATCGGTGAGGGATTAGGATCTGATTTATATTTTGTTCTTATTTTGGATCAGTTTTTCTCTGACTTGCTGGTCTGGGGGGCACCGAAATAGGGGCCACATTTGCTTCGTTGACTTGGCTCAATTGAGCAGAATCATGTATGAGTTTAAAATCTGTTCGTCACAGTTTCATTTAACTGATAAATACTGCATATGATTGAAGTGAAGACCTTTCTAGTATTTCGTTAATGTTTTCTTGATGATCTTGCTGTGTAGGTTAAGGGAGTGACTGATACAGAGCTCCAACGCCTCTTTTTATTCGGCTGGATGGTAGAAAAAAACTGAAATTTTGATACTGGCCTGGATTCATTACCTTGGTTTTTATTACTGGTACAAGGACCAGGCACTTGCAAGGCCAAAACCAGTTCTATTGTTGTTCATTGCTGGAGTCATGGCAACCTTACTCCATTCTGAGTCCAGGCGCTTGTACTCTTGGTGGTGGGACAGTCACATTAGCCCAAAGAATTCAAAATGGCTTCAAGAAAATCTTAAAGGTGTTGAGTTTGTCTCTTAATTTTGGCACTGTTTGGAGTTAAAAAAAAAAAATACAAAACTCTACAAATCTCTACAAGTACGAATTATGAGACTATAAAATTTAAATTTTTTTACTCACTGCACAAAGCACAAGACACTAACTTTTACAAATTTATACAACTCCAAACACACCCTTCATTTGGAATCTGGTTTCCAGGGAATGATGCATTTCATTTACATTTCCTATTTCCACGTTTTTTGTTTTTCCTATTTCCCTTGTTGTCTATTGATTTGAAGAATCATGGAACTAAGGTGGTAGAAACCTATTGATTTGAAGAATCATGTTATTAAGGTGGTAGAAACAGAAGCAGAACTCCATGTGATGATTAAGTTATGCCCAATGGTGGACTTAAACAACACCCGCCCCCCAAATACACAAAAAAAAAAAAAAAAAAGTTCCTGATTGTCATTTGGATAGTTTTTTCCTTCCACTAGAACGGAAGCTGTTTTGATGCATTAAATGATAACTTTTGTCTATAAATTTCTCCTTCAAAGTTCACAAAATTTCAGTCCATAAATAATGTCCTCCCCCCCCCCCCCCCGGGGGCAGAAAAAAAAATCAGTTTATTTACTTTGTTTGGAACACCCCTTTAGCCTCTTCAACTTGAATAAATCATTACTGACGCATTTGTTGGTGTAGGTTGCTAGCTTAACTCAACTTATCCTCCTAGAACCACTTGAGGAGAAAGAAATATATAGATAAACAAAGAAGTTAACATGTGACACCTTCTTCTCCATTGGACACGTGAAGCAGTGTTGTGCACATAACTATAGGTGACACTTGTACATTCTACTTCCAGATGTAAAGAAGTGTAATTCGTTTTAAGAATAAAAATATTATGGAACGAAGATTTGATTTGTGGGGTTGCATTGTTAATGTAAATAGCTTTTGCAAGGACAAGCTTATTGACTGTTGAGCCAACTATTTTACTCTTATTAGAATTGATTAAACTCAATTCACATATAGGTAATCTTAGAAATAGGTTACAATTGAATCTCGTGATCTTCAGTGTGTGTGAACTTTACTAGGGTTCTTGAACCTAGGAAATAATAATAATTTATTTGTATTATCCATACAAAACAATCTTAAGGTGTGAATTTTCAATGTTTGATACATATGGCTAGGTTGTATAGGCCTAGCATTGAGTTAGGCCAATTTTGGTTTGTGTAGAAATTAGTCAGTCAACCATTCATTCTAACTTGGCTTTTCAATCTGGAGTAATTTTTAAAATGACAAGCATTTGATGCATTAAAATGTCCTCAAATGCTATTCTTTTGTACTTTCTTCACTCCATTCAGTGACACTCTTCTCTTTCCAAGAATTCTGGTTCTTCCTGTCGTTCATATCATTCTTTACAATTCTGTGTTAGAAACTGCTTTACCGGCCAACAAGTTTATGTAAATTTTTATATTATGCTTGCACTTATTGATCCCAATAAACGTTAAGCAGATGAACCCAGTTCCTGCTTAGAAAGGTGATCCATGAAGGCCTGATCCATATATCTTTTGCTTTTATCCATCATAAAAGTGAAAGCCATAATTAGTCCTAATGCATTTCCTCTGTTTTCAATAGATAAATACTTTCCAGCCTGATTGAAAGCACATTTTAGTCCCTGTATTATCTCTCCTACAGTGGATGAATAATTTTATGTGTTTTAATACTTTCCCTGTTCTGACGGTAGATAAATGTTTAATGTTTGATGTCTGTTTCAAAGCATTATTGATGCCTGAATCAACTTCCCTTGTGTACTTGTTCAAACAGATATGGATGCCAAAGTTAAAGCAATGATCAAGCTCATTGAAGAAGATGCAGATTCCTTTGCGAGGAGGGCAGAGATGTACTACAAAAAAAGGCCTGAGCTTATGAAATTGGTTGAGGAGTTCTACCGAGCATACCGTGCCTTGGCAGAAAGATATGATCATGCAACAGGGGAGCTCCGCCAAGCCCATCGAACGATGGCAGAAGCATTTCCCAACCAAGTTCCATTCATGCTGTCTGATGATTTACCTTCGGGATCTTCATCACAGGAACGTGATCCTCACACACCTGAAATGCCACATCCAATTCGTGCATTGCTGGACCCAGATGATTTACATAAGGATGCAATGGGGCTTTCTGCATCTAATTTACATGCTTTTATGGGCAGAAAGGGTTTGAAACAGCTGCACGAGATGTTTGGGGCAGGAGAAGTAGCTCCGGAAAATTCAAAGCTTGCTGAAGGAAGGATGAGAGAAGGCCTAAAACTTGAAAAGGAAGATAACGAAAAAACTTTGGATGATGAAGTCTTGCAGTTATCAGATGAGAATTGTAACCTCAAAAATCAGGTCCTTTCTGAGTCTGAGCGTGCAGGAAGAGCTGAAACTGAAATTGAAAACTTAAAGAAAGCCCTGGCTGATATGCACGCTGAAAAGGAGACTGTCCTCCTTCAATACCAGCAGAGTATGGAGAAGTTGTCCAATCTGGAGGGAGAACTCAGTCGTGCACAAATGGATTCCAGGGGTCTCAACAAACAAGCTAGCAAAGCCTCAGTTGAAGTTCAAATATTGAAGGAAGCCCTTGTTAAATCAGAGGCTGAAAGGGATGCTGGTTTTCTCCAGCATAAGGAGTTTTTGGAAAGGATATCCAATTTGGAGTCTATGGTATGTCAAGCTCAAAATGATGCTCAAGGACTTAATGAGCGAGCTATAAGAGCTGAAATTGAGACTCAATATCTGGGAAAAGAACTTTCTAGATTAGAAACTGAAAAAGAAGCTGGCCTTCTCCAGTACAAACAGTGTCTCGAGAAGATATCTGATTTGGAGAAAAAGCTCTTGCTTGCAGAGGAAGAAGCTAGACTGCTTAATGAGAGAGCCGATAGAGCTGAAACTGAAGTAAGGAAACTGAGAAAAGCTCTTGCTGAACTAAATGAAGAGAAAGAAGCTGCTGCTCGGTGTTATGAATGTTGCTTGGAGAAAATATCTGAGCTCGAGAGTGAACTCTCCTGTGCCCAAGAGGACATTAAACGCCTTAACAGTGTGGTTCTGACGGAGTCTGCAAAACTCAAGGGTGCTGAAGAAAAGTGCGCTCTGTTGGAGACATCAAATCAATCTCTGCGGTTGGAGGCAGATAATCTAGCAGAGAAGATTGCAATGAAAGACCAAGAACTTTCTGGGAAGTACAAGGAGTTGGAAAGACTTCAGGCCTGTGTAAAGGATGAGCATTTGTGTTTCGTGCAAGTTGAAGCCACTCTCCAAACTTTACAGAATTTGCACTCTCAATCTCAAGAGGAGCAGAAAGCTTTAGCCTTGGAGCTTAAAAATGGGCTCCAAATGTTGAAGGACATGGAAATATGCAAACATGGTTTAGAGGAAGAAATTAGGCAGGTTAAGGATGAAAATAGGATCCTGAATGAACTTAATTCATCATCCAGCCTTTCAATGGAGAAACTGCAAAGTGAAATTCTCAGATTGAGGGAGATGAAGGAGAGACTAGGGGAGGAGGTGGCACTAGAAATGGGCAAAACTAATTCCCTCCATCAAGAGATTTACCATCTGAAAGAGGATATCAAGGGCTTGAACAAGAGATACCAGGCCTTAATGGATCAAGTGGAGTTGGCAGGTTTAAGCCCAGAAAGCATTGGGTCAACAGTACAAGATTTACAGGAGGAAAACTCAAAGCTGAGACAGATCTGCAACGAGGACAGATATGAGAAAGAAACTCTTTTCAAGAAATTGGATAACATGGAGCAGCTTTTAGACAAGAATGCTCTCTTGGAGAGTTCGCTATCAAGTTTAAGTGGTGAGTTGGAAGGGTCACAGGAGAAGGTCAGGGCCTTGCAAGAGTCCAGCCAACTGCTTGATGGAGAAAAATCTGTTCTTGTTTCTGAGAAAGCTGCCCTGCTGTCTCAGTTACAGATTATTACTGAGAATATGCAGAAGCTACAAGAGAAGAACAACATTCTTGAGAATTCCCTCCGCGGTGCAAATGTTGAACTTGAATGTCTGAGGGCAACATCAAATAGCTTAGAAGAGCTTTGCAGGTTGCTGAATGATGATAAGTCCAATCTTCTCACTGAAAGAAGTGCCCTGGTTGTTCAGCTGGACAATGTTGAGCGGAGACTAGAAAATTTGGAGAACAGATTTTCGGCACTGGAACAGAAACATGCCGGCCTGGAGAAAGAGAAAGTATACGCAATGTCTCAAGTGGAAGAACTAAAGGCTTCTCTAGGTGTAGAAAAACAGGAGCGGGCAAGTTTTACATTGTCAAGTGAGGCCAGATTGGCTTGTCTTGAAAACCATATCCAACTCTTGCAAGAAGAAACTAGGTGGAGAAAGAGAGAATTTGAAGAAGAACTTGATAAAGCGATGAATGCCCAGTTTGAGATCTTCATCTTACAAAAGTTTATACAAGATATGGAACAAAAGAATTACTCTTTATTAGTTGAGTGTCAGAAACATTCCGAGGCATCCAAATTGACAGATAAACTGATTTCAGAGTTGGAGAGTGAAAATCTTGAGCAGCAGGTTGAAGCAGAGCTCTTGTTAGATGAAATTGAAAAGTTGAGGATGGGAATATATCAAGTGTTCAAAGCTCTTGAAATTGGTCCAGATATTGAGTTGGAAGATGAAATTGCAAATGAGCAAATATTTGTGCATCATGTTATGAAGAATATTGAGGATATGAAATGTTCTCTCTCTGATTATGATGATGATAACCAGCAACTGTTGTTAGAGAACACTGTTCTCCTAACTCTGATTTCACAACTGAGATTAGAGGGTGTGGAAACTGAGTCAGAAAAGAAAATCCTTGAGCATGAGTTTAAAGACATGGCTGAGAAGCATGTGATGGAGCAAACTGAGAAGCATAATCTTCTCGAGATGAACAGGCAGTTGCAATCAGAAATTAACATGGGAGAAAAGGAGGCAAATGCACTGAAGGCTGACATGGAGAGGATATGCATGCAGCAGGGAGATTTACAAAGGGCGTATCTCGAACTACATAATGATTATTCTCTGGTGCTTGAAGAAAACAGGGCTTTGCTGAAAACCCTCTCGGATCTAAAGGAGAAGAACTGCATCGTAGAGGAGGAAAATGATAATATTCTTCTCGAAGCATTAGGTCTCGATAACCTTTCCGTGATTTTCAAGAACTTGGGAGCTGAAAAGGCTGGAGAATTAAAATTTCTTTCTGAAGATCTGCATGATCTTCATGGGGTCAACAGTGAGCTTGAAAAGGAGATTGGGTCCTTGAGAGGTAAGTTGGAGATGAAAGAATCAGAAAATGTACTCCTCAAAGATTCAATGAAGAAGTTGGAGAAGGAGCTGCAGGAGATTAGAGATTTTAACAATCAAATGAAGCAGGAACTTTCAACTGGAAAGACTTTCTTGTGTCAGAAGGAAGCAGAGCTTTCAGAAGCAGAACAGAAGCTCAAAGCTACAGATGCCCTGAATTCGGAACTGTGCAAAAATGTGGAGAGACTGAAGAGGCAACATGAGGAATCAAGACTTATAAAAGAAAATTTAGAAAAGCGCGTTCTCCAACTATCTGAAGAAAATATGAGTCAGAATAAAGAAATTGAATGCCTTCAAGAAGTTAATGGAAGCTTGGATTCTGAATTGTGTATATTACGTGAAGAAATTGAGGAACATAGAATCAGAGAGCAGAACTTGAGTTCGGAGCTGCAAGAGATCAGCAACGAGTTTGAAATTTGGGAGGCTGAGGCTGCAGCATTCCATTTTGATCTTCAATTCTCCACCATTCGTGAAGTTCTGTTTGAAGATAAGGTTCACGAGCTTACTGGAGCCTGTGTAAATCTTGAAAATGAAAGTGCTTCTAAAACAGTTGAGATTGAACAAATGAAAGTGAGAGCTGGCTTCATGGAGACTGAAATTGGTGACCTTAAGGCCCAGTTATTTGCATATGCTCCCGTCATTGATTCTCTGAGAGATAACATAGCATCACTTGAGCACAATATCCTCTCTCTGCCGGAGCTTAAAATCACTGAAAATCAGGAAAGAGAGGTAAATTACATTAAAAAAAAAACAATTATAATTTACTTCTTTATCCTTTAAAGGTTCTCAGTAATGATCATATCTATCTTTTCCTTGCACATTTTGGTGATTATTCCAAGCAATGACCATTGCACTGTTAAATCTAGGAGATATTGGATCACATCACCACATTTTTAGTTGGTTTCTGAATACCTCATTAGCATTATATTTAAACTTGATCCTTCTATTTCCTGCACGCATTTCTAGGATGTGGAATTGGCCTCTCCGCCTCATGAGAAAAGCTATCAAGAACTGGTGGACGATTGCAAGTTTCCGATACCAAATGGAATTCCAGAATTGCAGAAGTTGCAGACTAGGATCAAGGCAGTTGAAAAGGTTGTGACAGAAGACACGAGGAGGTTGGCTACACAGGAAAACTTAAACACCAAGATCAAGCTAGAAGCTGCCCTGAAAGAGATCGAAGAGTTGAAATCCAGCTACAGTTTCAGTCTAGACAAAGACAAGCTGAAGGAAGAGATGGAGCTGGGGGATGACCTCAAAGGCAATTTCAAGTCACAGAAAACACAACCTGAGATTTCTGAAGTGAGGAATGGAACTCTGATGAAAGATATTCCCCTAGATCAGGTTTCAGATAGTTCATTGTATGGAATATCCAGGAGAAGAAATCAAGGGGCTGATGATCAGATGCTTGAGTTGTGGGAAGCTGCTGAAGACAACTGCAGCCTCGACCAAACATTCAAAGCGTCGCACAAGCGGGTATATGAACCAAGAGAGGCTGCTCCTCCGCACTGCCAATTTGAGAATGTGGACCCCAAGACTGCAGAACCTTCTTCGGAGTTACAAGTTGAAAAGGAATTGGGTGTCGACAAATTAGAGGTGTCCGCAACTGTCACTGAGCCAAATCAGGAGCGGGACAGAAAGATCTTGAAGAGACTTGATTCTGATGCTCAGAAGTTAAAGAACCTACAGACGACGGTGGAAGATCTCAGGATGAAATTGGAGATGCGAAAGAGGAAAAAGGTCAAGAATGTTGATTTCGAGACGCTGAATGAACAGTTACAAGAAGTTGAGGAAACTATTGTGCAGCTGGTTGAGGTAAACAATCAACTGACAAAGGATATAGTCGAAGTTATCCCCTTGCATTCAGATGGAAATGCTTCAGCAGATTTGGAGGCCGCTGAGAATGTCCAGAAGAAGACTGTCTCAGAACAGGCGCGAAAGGGATCTGAGAAGATTGGACGGTTGCAGCTGGAGATTCAAAAGATTCAGTACCTCTTGCTGAAACTAGAGGATGAAAAGAAAAGCAAAGGGAAGAGCCGATTTTCCAGGAGCCGAACAACCGTTATCCTTAAGGACTTCATTCCCGGTGGGAGAATAAGTAGCCCGAGAAGGAAAAAGAATAGCTTTTGCGGGTGTTTCAGACCTCCAACTAGCGGCGATGGTAACAACGCTAGAGTTTTTTAATTTAAAACTAGCTTAAATTTATGCTTATTCTCTCTTGAAAGGTTCCTTTTCTACTTGGTAAAAGTATCATTTCTTGAATTTGTTGGTAGAGACTGGTTCTGTCCATGTAGTTTGGAGGAACTGCTTGTTCTCTGTATGAATTAGATCTAATCTAATTTAAATAAGCTGTTCCCAGGAGCCTCCTCCTCCTTTTTAACATCTTTCATGTGGTAGTCAAAAAGCTTGTGTGAAATTATCCACCACCAATCTCTGATTTGGAATCTGTGGATCTAAATTATTTGCAAGTTTCACCCAATGTCTTATATCTTTGGAAGAAATTTGGGTCAGAAAATGCAAAACCAAATCCAAAATCAGTGGTGATGAAGATGTCACTCCTGGGCAATTCACAAAATTTGAGGCATTTCTTTGCACTAATGCATCAGGGTTGCTACATTTAAGCAAAGCTGTAGAACAGCTGCACTTGTCACAGGATTACTTCTTTGCAGTAATCCAAATAAAAAAATCATGTGCGTCTAAAGTCTCAACATTTATATAACTAGTTAAGTATTTAAGCAACCTTAATTTTATATATATATATATATTTGTTAGAACAACGAATACATTGTATCGATATAGGGCTTGCGATGCTGGAACTCGATCCTTCCAATCAGCGGGGCGTGAGATGATGGCCACCAACTTGGTTCGGCCCTCAGCTTTATTATTTTATATTTTTTCTATGAGATGATTGAATTTATTTTTAGGTAAATTACACTTATCTCTCCTAGACGTTAGGTTGATTACAGAGACCTCCCTCAACCATTTGAACCTTACACTTACCTCCCATATTCTCTAATGTTTGTCACACTTAGACACAACCATTAATTTTTTTCCTAATGCCATTAAAGTGCTACAGTAAAATGATATAAATGTCCTTAATAAGTTTAAATGATGATTGAGAGAGGTCCTTATAGTTAGCTTAATGTTTAGGGAAGATTACTGTAATTAGCCTAATTATATTATTTTATCCAACTAATTTAATAAAACATATTTCATATTAATTTAATTATATTATATCTTATAAAAAATTTAATAAAAATATATTTTATATTAATTTAGTTAATTTATTTTAATTAATTTTATCATTAATTAACTTAATTAAATTATTAATTATTAATTTCTATATTTTATTAATTATTAATTAATTAATTGATTATTAATTGATTACAATTAATTAATTTTAGTTAATAGAATATAATTTAGTTAATTAAATTAATTACTTAATAATTTAGTTATATTATTTATTAAAAATAATTTTATTTTATTAAAATAGATATTTTAATATGATACAACAAAAATGGATAAGATGCTAAAATTAAAAAAATATTTATGATAAAAAATGTGACAGTAAAATATTTGTTTTATTTTTTTTACTTTTTTCTATGTAAGTTGTTTTTTTGAAAAATAAAAAAAAAATTTAATAAAATACATTTTCATGTATTTAATTTTTAATTTTTGAATTTGCTTGAACTGGTTTTTCAATCAATAAGTTGAAAAACTTAAAATTGTAGATTTAGTCTAGACAATTTTAAGATTATAAAATATTTTGATAATTTAAATATTTTAAAATAATAGGTCCATAATCTTTTGACATTAATTTTATTGATATTTTTTATTTTTTTTTTTTGTATTATGGGCCCGTTTGGTGTGCAATAATTTGCTGAAAATCTCTGAAAATCTCTATAAATCTCTGTTGACTTTATATCACATCAACTTTTTTCTCTCACTGCACGCATTACGAACTCTCCCCAAACCACAATTTATCTCAATTTATCTCATTTTTTCTTACTCCAAACAAACCCTATATAATAATGCGCTTGGTGGATCAATTACTTGAAACTATAAAAACTAGTTTAAGCAAATTCAAAAATTAAAAATAAATACATAAAAACATATTTATTAATCTCTCCCCCTGGGAATTCTATAATTTAATTTCATAATTTAATAGAATATAATTAATTAATTAATAATAAATAAAATATATTAATTAATAATTAATAATTTAATTAAATTAGCTAATGATAAAATAAATTAAAATAAATTAACTAAATTAATATAAAATATATTTTATTAAATTATTTAAATATACAATGTAATTAAATTAATATGAAATATATTTTACTAAATTATTAGGGTAAAATAATATAATTAAGCTAATTATAGAAACCTCCCTAAACATTTGGTTAATTACAGGAACCTTTCTCAACTATTTGAACTTTCTAATATCATTTATATTATTTTACTATAGCATCCTAACAGCGTTAGGGAAAAAAAATTAACGGATAGGTCTAAGTGTGACAAACATTAGGGAATAGAGGAGGTAAGTGTGAGGTTCAAATAATTCCTATAATTAGCCTAATATTTAGGAAAAATAAGTGTAATTTACCCAAATATAAAAAAAAAAATGAGAAAGAATTGGCAAGAGATTGAAATGGGTCACGTGGGAATTAGTTGTCACGTCTTTACTTACCCTATGAAGATCAAATGAGAGTCAGGCTAAGTGTCAAATGGCTTGAGAGAGAGAGAGAGAGATCACCCGTATAATTGGTGGAGATGTGGACACTAAATGCTTTCAATGTCTAATAGTAGCAATCCAGATATATATTCAATACTAGAGTTGGCAAATGGTTGGATTTGGACGAGTTTGGATCTGGTCATAAATAGGTTGAACTCAATTATACTTATTTAGGTCAAGAATCTTCTAAGATATTTCAAGCTGCTAAATCCACACCAAGTAAAGAAGTTATTCTTTTCTCTTATTAAGAATGCACCCCAGATCCTGCCACTGCCAAGCAATGATGCAATTGTGACTCTCATCCTTTATGATTCTCAGTTCTTCAATTCTTGTTCAAAAAGGGATTGGAGGAAAAGAATCAAGTAACTTTGAGAATGAACCCGTGTTGCCACCCGTCAATACTGTCGCGATGTGAGGCCTCCCTATAGATTTCTCTAATTACTCTATCTAGTGATGCTTTAGCTCTATTTGAGAAGGAAATTGGGAAAAAGTAACCAGTGTCATAAGGTATGAGCTCAACTTGTCACCTCTCATTACCGTTGTGAGTCAGACACCCTTTCTAGTTCCTCGCAATTTGCCAAGCAATGTCGCAACTGCTTCACTTGCAACTTCCCTAATGGTTCAGCCTTACACTACTGCAACTATTATAGGCATGGCACCTCCCCGGGCTCCTTTAATTTTGGCAAGCAAAGAGGAATTATCTGATGGGGTTCCCCAAGATTATCTACCCTATTTGCATGAATTATATGACAATTGTGGCCACATATTCAATGGTATTCTTTCCGAGCTAAATTTTATTAAAATGGTGGATCATCATTCTTTGGTGTGATTTTGCTTAGCATGGATAACTAGCCCCTAAGGGAGCTATCTATGGAGGAACTTGATCATTTGTGCAAAAGTCTTGCTTCGATAAGATTTTCTCATCTTGATGTCCATTGGCTTGAAACAGGGTTACAAAAAGCCTGTAATTCACTAAGAGCTTCTCGCCTTAAAAAAGAATTGACCTGAATTCAAAATGATATAGATAAGATTGAAATTTGTTTCGAGGGTTGAAGAACAACAAAACTAAAATGCTGAACCACTTTTAAAGCATTAGAGAAACTTAGTGACCCTTCATAGTCTTTTAATCGGAGTATATGTAAAAATTTGTTAGAGTTTGGTTGAGGAAGAATGTTCATCTTTTTGTATTTTGTAAAGGAATTTCATGAATGAGAAAAACGTAATTATAGGATTGTAAAATTCTTCTTGTTTTGTTTTCAATGTGTAAATTTCATTTGCTTTTGAAATGCTGCATCTTTGTTATGAAATATAGGGGATAAGTCCCCCTGGTAAATCAACCCTTGAAATTGCTCGACTTGTCCATTAGTAAATCGACCCTTGAAATTGTTTTATAGTTTTTACGAAGAATTATCTTTGGGGATTTGTGGGGTTGCAAGTGCCCATAGGGATATTTCCCAAGGAGAAACATGGAACCAAGTATAAAGGACCTTCAGGAGGTTACCTAAGGTGTTCACGGGATTGGACTTCTTGTGGGAGAAAATTTATTGGAGAAACTTAGAACTAAGCACAAAAGACCTTCTTTACCATGAGGGTTCATGGAGTTGGAATTCTCACCAAGAGAGATTACTTGGAGAAACTTGGAACCAAGCACAAAGGCCCTTAAGAAGGTTACCTTAGGGGTTTATGGGTTAGAATTCCCACAGGGGGAGATTTTTTAGTGAAACTTGTAACAAAGCACAAAGGGCCTTGGGAAGGCCAACTTGGGAGATCATGAAATTGGAATTCTCATGAGGGAGATTTCCTTAGAGAAACTTGAAACCAAGCTTAAGGGGCCTTGGGAAGACTAGCCTGGGATTCGTGAAATTGGAATTCTTCTCACCGGGGAAGGGGGAGATTCCTCAGAGAAACTTGGAATCAAGCATAAAGGGATTTAAGAAGGATACCTTGGGGGCTTATGAAGTTGTATTTCCGTGAAGGAGATTCCTTATAGAAACTTGGAATCCAAAAGGTCTTAGGAAGGCTACATTGGGGGTTTATGGAGTTGGAATTTTTGTGGAAAAAGATTCCTTGGAGTGCCAAAACTGGCAAAAAAAACTTCAATTTTCTCCATATTTTTAATTTTCTCCAACTTTTTTCATACCAAAAATCTTCAACTTTCCCCAATTTTTGTTAACTTTATCTAACTTTCTCCAAATTTAACCAACTTTATCCAATTTTTTCTAACTTTTACCAACTATTTCATACTTTTTGAGGAAAATACCAAATATCCAACAAACTAAAATTTGCCTACTTTTTATGTTTTGTCAAAATTTAGCAATCAAAATAGGTGCTTAGTATGCATTTGGAATACAAAATTTGACCCAAAAACTCCAACTTCCTGCAAATTTTTTCAATTTCATCCAACTTTCTCCACACTAAAATCTCAAACTTTTTCCAATTTTTCTCAATCTTCTAAAACTTTTCCAACATTTACCAACTTTCTTCGACTTTATCAAATTTTTTCCAAATTTCTCTAACTTTTACTAGTTTTTTTTTTATTTTCTACATTTTACCTACTTTTTCACACTTTTCAAGAAACACATTCAACAACTAATAATCCAAATTTTACCAAATTTCTTTTTTTTGGCCAAAATTTAGCACTCCAAACAGGCACTTGATTCATAAATAAGTCTCCCACAAAGATAACCATTTATGAACTTTGGATCCATATATTTTTTAAACTTTACTTATTTTAAAAAAAGTTAAAGTATTTAATTGAAGCGTTATACTTTGTTGAGAAAAAAATAATTAACAAATCATCAGTCTTTCCTTTAGAAACCCACAATTTTTAAACTTAATTAAGAAAGCCATATGGCACCTCTTCCCTCTCAAAAATTACCTATATTCTTTTTTTTTTTTGGTAATCCGGAACCTCACCGATTTATTACAGTCCTCAACGAATCGCGTAGTCGATAGATAAACCGGAGGCTAGCGCAATACCCCACAAACCACGTGAACCGGTTAAGTCCAAGACTCACACCTTATGTGGGTACCTCCAAGGCTTGTTCGGCCTTGGAGTCGAATTCCTGACCTCCCTTAAAGAAGCCAAGAGCTCTGGCCAACTACCCTAGAGCAATTGGTTTACCCATATTCCCTTCTTCCTAAGTTTAAGAAAAATTAAAATTTAAAAATTCCTAAAAATTAAAACTTTGTACATCATATATATATATATATATATATTTAATTTAAAAATATCCCACAATTATATATTAAAAGAGGCAAGAATTTTGAAAAGTTTTTTGCCTTTTCGAAAATAAATAAAAAATTAATGAAATTTGCAACCTTTCTTTGAAAATCTATAATAATAATAATAATAACTCTTAAAATTCTACCAATAAATTTTAGGGTATTAAATTTTGGGTAAAGAAAAAAACGTTTTAGTTTGCAAACTTCCCATAAAAATAACCATTAATAAACTTTGGATCCACACCTTTATCAAATTTTTTTTTTTGAAAAAAAAATCAAAATACTTAATTGAAATGTTATGTTTTTTTTAGAAGAAAGACAATTAATAAACTTTGAATATTTCTGCAGAAACCTCACATTTTTCAAAAATGAAATTAATAAAGGTGTACGCACCTCTTTCGCTTAACCATTTCCACTCTTCTTTCTTTTTTGATTTTAAAAAAAAATTAAAATTTGAAAAATTCCAAAAGTTAAACCTTTAGAAACCTTATATATCTTTAATTTAAAAAATCCCAAAATTAATAATTTAAAGAGGCAAAAAATTTGGAAAGATTTACTTTTCTGAAAATGAATAAAAAAATTAATGGTAATCGAAACCTTTCTATGAAACCTAAGCTTTTATAATAATTATAATAATAACAATAATAATAATAATAATAATAATAATAATAATAAATCAAGAAACTCTTCCAATAGATTTTAAGATATAAAATTTTGGTTTAAAAAAAGAACAATTTAATTTCACACATCCCCACAAAACAATTAATAATAAATTTCGAATACTTTATCTTCTCCAAACTTTTTTTTTAAACAAAATCAAAATACTTAAACTTTAGGTTTTCTTTTTTTTTGGGGGGAGCAATTAATAAATTCTAAATAATTTCTTTAAAACATCACATTTTTCAAAAAAAAAAAAACTATATTAAGAAAGCAAATAAACCTAAAACCTAAGCTTTAAAAATTAATGAAACTTGAAACATTTCCTTAAGAATCTAAGATTTAAAAAAATAACAATAATAATAATAAATTTTGAAACTCTATCAAAGTATTTTATTGTATAAATTTGTTTTTAAAAAAGAACATTTTAATTGACAAACATGTTTCAACAAAAACAACCATTCTGAATCCTTACATTTTCCAAACGTTTCATTTAAAAAAAAAAATCAAAATGCTTAATTGAAACTTTACGATTTATTTTTTTGGGGCCCTGCAGGGGCATAGTTAAAAGAGAGAGAGAACCCAAAAAACTTAAGTTCTAAAAAAAATAATAAGTTTTTTTTTTGGTAATTAAGTATAAATTAGATTAATGGGAGTAATAAATATTTACATCATCTTGAGGGCATACTCCAAAAATAAAAAAAAATAAAAAGTTTTGAAACTCTATAAAAGTACTTTACAGTATAAAACTTTTGTTTAATAAAAGAATATTTAAATTAAAAACTTCTCCCGCAAAAACAACCATTAATAAACTTTGGATACTTGCATTTTCAAAACTTTACAATTTTTGTTTTAAAAAAAAACAAAATCAAAATGCTTGATTGAAACTTTACATTTTTGGGGGGAAAAGAAACACTTAATAAACTCTAATTCCTTCATGTAGAAACCACAAATCTTTCAAAAAGAAATTAAGAAAAGCCATATGGCACCTCTTTACTCCCAAAATTACCTCTCTTCCATTTTTCCTAATATTAAGAAAAATTAAGATTTAGAAATTCCAGAAAATTAAAACTATGTATAGCTCATATATGTTTGCTTTAAAAATATCCCATAGCTATATATGGCTCAAAAATTTTGAAAGTTTTAAGTTTCTAAAAATAAATAAAAACATTAATGAAAATGCAACACTTATTCAAATAAATAAACTAAAAAAAATAGTAATAATAATAAATCTTAAAACTCTACTAATAGATCTTTGAATATTAAATTTTGGTAAACAAATAAAGATTTAATTCACAAACCTCCTATAAAATAACCAACTAAAAAATTTTGCATCATCACCTTGTCCAAACTTTACTTTTTTTTTAAGAAAAAAACAAAATTAAAATATTTAATCGAAACTTTACTCTTTTTTTTTTTTTTTTGAGAAGAAAAAGTAATTATAAACTTTGAATGGTTTCTTTTGAAACCTCACATTTTTTCAAAAACAAAATTAATAAATCCATACCACACATCTCTTCTCTAACCATTCCCCCCTCTTATTTCTTTCATAAATTTAAAAAAAATTAAAATTTGTAAATATTCGGAAGTTAAAAACTTTGAAAACCATATATATAGGAAGTTGTTTAGAACTTCACAAATTACAATAAAATGTAGTTTAGCAACCTTTTTAGTGTTTAGAGTGCAGTTAACAAATCGCAAAAGATAGAAATAACAGTGAAAAATCCATTCGAATGGATTATAGCATAGAATGTTTAGAGTTTTATCCAAAAATTTTTTGGAGATTTGTAGAAATTTATTGCAATTTCTACATACTGGAATTTATAGAGATTTATTGAATTTTTAAATATTTATCGAGATTTGTAGAGATTTATATAGAGTTGTTAACATTTGTAGAGATTATTTGAATTTGTAGAAATTTATAGAGATTTATTGATATTTTTTGAGTTTTACCACTACATATTTAAAGAGGCAAAAATTTTAGAAAGTTTTAACTTTTTGAAAAATAAATTAAAAAAATGAAACTTGCAACTTTTTTCAAAAATCTAAACTTAATAATAATAATAATAATAGATCGTTGGGTATTAAATTTTGGTACAAGAAAAAAAATGATTTAGTTAACAAACCTCCCATAAAAATTATTAATTCAAAAACTTCATATCCTCACCTTGCCCAAACTTTACTTTTTTTTTTTTTTTCAAAAAGAAACAAAATCAAAATATTTGATCGAAAATTTACGTTTTTTGAAGAAGAAAAAAAAATTAATCAGCCCTGAATCCTTTCTTTAAATACTGCACAATTTTTAAAAACAAAATTAATAAAGCCATACTGCACCTCTTTCCACTAACAATTCCTTTTGTCTTTCTTTTCAAAATTTAAGAAAAATTAGAATTTAGAAAAATCCAAAAAGTTCAAAACTTTGGAAACCATATATATATATATATATAATTAAAAATATCCCATAGTTATATCTTTAAAGAGACAAAAATTTGAAAAGATTTACCAATTTGAAAATGAATAATAATAATTGTAGTAAATCTTGAAACTCTTCAATAGATTTTAGAATATAAAATTTCAATTTAAGAAAAGAATAATTTAATTTACATGTCTATCAAAAAACAATCAATAAAAAATTTTGAATACTTACCTTTTCCAAACCTCTTTTTTTTTTTTTAAAAACAAAATAAAAAATACTTAATCGTTAAGGCGCTGCTAGAGGGGAGGAGAAAGCAATCAATAAACTTTTGAATCCATTCTTTAAAAACCTCACATTTTGAGAAATGAAATAAAGAAAGCAAATAAACCTAAAACCTAAAACCTAAGCTTAAAAAAATAAAACAAATAAATACATAGTTTAAATAATAATAATAATAATAATTGAAACTCTACAAAAGTATGTTTTGGTTAACAAAAGAATAATTTAGTATGCTTTTGGAGTGCCAAATTTGGCCAAAAAAAAAAAAAAATTTCAAAATTTTTTCAATTTTCTACAACTTTTTTCATACTAAAAATCTCTTAACTTTTTTCAACTATAACCAATTTCATCCAATTATTATCAACTTTCTTCAACTGTTGCCAAATTTTCTTCAAATTTTTTCAACTTTAACCAATTTTTTCATACTTTTTGAAGAAAACATCAAATACCCAACAATCAAAAATTTCTAACGATTTCTAATTTTTCCAACAATTACCACATTTATCCAATTTTATCTAACTGTTACAAACTTTATCTAATTATCACTAGCTTTAACCAGTTCTTGGAAAATACCATATAACCTACAACAAAAAATCTCTATAACATTAGGTTAATTACAGGAGCCTCTTTTGATTATTTGAACTTTATATTACCCTCCCTCTTCCCTAATATTTGTCACACTTAGATTCAACCATTAATTTTTTTCCTAACGCTATTAGTGTGTTACAATAAAATATGTTGGCCCAAGGTTTATAAAGTTAGTTTTATAATTGATTTTGATGATAACAAACATTGAATTAAATTTTCACAATTAATTTTCAAATAGACATTGTATGAAATGTTACAATTCATTTGATAGATTCAAGATAATAGAGTTGGAAGAGATTGATATTATTTTTTAGATATTTTCACATAATTTGGATGAAGGAATAAAGGAATTTCAAAGTTTGGAGTAATAGAAATCAAAGTAAAATGAATATTTGAACTAGAGGTTAACTCGGATAAACAGAGAAATCAGACACGTGTTAGTATATAGATGACATCTTAAGATCCAACGGTTCAATTTTCGTGAAAGTTTAATATAGTAAACTAGACTTCCATATCTACAACTTTACCGAAGGGAGATTTTTGTGGATTTGAAGTTAAGGTGTCCAAACATAAGTTGGAATATTAGTCATTACAGAAAGGTTTTTAATTATGGAGCTAGTCTTAGTTTTTGAGACATAACTCATACTCTACAGCTTTAAAAATTCTGATTTTTGGTGTGTGAAAAGAAGACTCAAAAAGCTACAACTTTTGTAGTTTAAGTTTCTTCTAATTCTAAGAGTATCCTGGTGAAACAGAAGCTTAAACGAGAAACACAGATTCAGAATGTCAGAAAAAGCTATCAGAAGCTGGTCTCGGTTCAGAAGCCATATCTGACTATCTAACCGTTGGATGAAGCTCAAAATTTGACATGTGATAGCTGACTTATATATCTACAGAGTCTTTACTCTGAGGCAATGTCATATTTGAACGTTATGAGCGTGAAAAACGGTCACAAATGTATCTCAGAAAATCCGAATCTGAAAGACAGCATTGGAAGCAAGGAAATTCAATTTCTTTCAATGGCAAAAGTGTCTTTTCACTTAGTAACGGCCATTTGCAGATTTTCATCTATAAATAGAGCCTCAAACTCAGATTCAAGGAGTGGAAGAAGGCAAGAAAGAAGTGCTTACAAAGAGATACAAGAAATTCCATAACTTTGCAAACATAGAGTGATTTCTTTTCACATTTATGCTTCATCTTTCATATTCAACTTGTGAGAGTTTCTTTTTGATTTGATTGAGTTTTAAACTCATCATTGTTGTTGTAAGAAAGGGAAATTTAAAGCCCTTTTAATTTGTGAGAGTTGGGTGAGCTCTTGTTGGTTTTGGTTCAAGTGTTAGGACCAAAACAAGAGACTTTCTTTGAGAGAGACTTGTGTGAGTGATTTGGGGATAAAATCATTTAGGAAAGGTTTCTAGCACATTGGGAAGCTAGTGTGTAATAAGCTCTTCAAAGAATAGTGGAGAAATCTCAAGGAAGGCCTTGGGGGAGTGGACGTAGGCAACATTGAAGCCGAACCACTATAAATCGATTGTGTTTGCTTCTCTTCCCTTCTCTTTATATTTATTGCAAACACTAGCACTCACTCTTTATTCACAAATATTGAATAATTTTTTTTTTGGTGCATTTCATATTCATCTTGACATATTTGTTTTAAGGTTGAAATTTTTATTTGCAAAATTTTTAAGCAACCCTATTCACCCCCCTCTAGTGTTGCTATTTGGGACAACAAAATAAAATAAATGCCCTTAGTACGTTCAAATGATTGAAGTAGGTTCTTGTAATTACCCAATGTTTAAAGGAGATTTCTATAATTAGCCTAATTATATTATTTTACATAAACAACTAATTCAATTAATTATAATTAATCAATTTTATTTAACAGAATATAATTTAGTGAATTAAATTAATTAATTAATAATTTAGTTATATTATCTATTAAAAATAATTTTATTTGAATAAAATTGTTAAATAAAATAAATTATTTTAATATGATACAACAAAAATAGATGAGATGGTAAAATAAAAAAAAATATTCATGACAAAAGTGACAGTAAAAACACTTTTTTATTTTTTTTTACTTTTTCTGTGTAAGTTGTCAATTTTTTGAAAAAATAAAAATAAATTTAATAAATACTTTTTATATATTTAGTTTTTAATTTTTAGATTTACTTAAACCGGTTTTGAATCAATAAATTGATAATCTTAAAATTGCCACGTTAGTTTTAGTTTATACAAATTTAAAATTATAAAATATTTTGATAATTTAAATATTTTAAAATAATAGGTCCACAATCTTTTTACATCATTTTTATTGATATTGTTTATTTTTTTTTCATGTATTATACAAAAATGGACCGGGTGAACCTATTATTTGAAACTACAAAATTAGTTCAATTAAATTCAAAAATTAAAAATAATTACATAAAAACAAATTTATTAATTTTTTATTTTTTCAAAATAAATAATAACTTATGTAGAAAAAAGTAAAAAAAAGTCCTTTTATTGTCTTTTTTTCTTGTATAAATATTTTTTAATTTTAGCACCTTATCCATTTTTACTGTATCATATTATAATTTATTTTATTTAACTATTTTATTAAAATAAAATTATTTTTAGTAAATAATATAACTAAATTATTAATTAATTAATTTAATTAACTAAATTATAATCCGTTAAATAAATTAATTGTAATTAATTAAATTAATTAATAATTAATAAAATTTATTATTTAATAATTAGTGATTTTATTATTTCATAATTTAATAGAATATATTTATTTAATTAATTAATAATTTAATTGAGTTAATTAATGATAAAATGAATTAACATAAATTAACTAATTAATATATAGTATATTTTATTAAATTGTTTATAATATATAATATAATTAAATTAATATGAAATAAATTTTACTATATTATTTAGGTAAAACTATGTAATTAGGCTAATTACAGATACATTCCTTAAACATTAAATTAATTACAAGAAGGCATTCATGTTATTTTACTGTAACACCTGAACGACCGTTAAAGAAAAAACTAAGAGTTAGGTCTTAATGTGATGAACATTAGGAAATAGGGAAAATAAGTGTGAATTTCAAATGGTTGTGAGACTCTTATAATTAGCCTAATATTTAAAAAAAAATAAGTGTAACTTACCCTTTATTTTTTAAAATATGATGTCTCAATATAAAAATTTTTATTTAAGCTATCGTAATATTTAATTTAATAGATTTAAAATTTATCACATTAATTTAAAACGAGAAAAATCTTTTTCATACCTGCCACTCATAACATGCGAAACTCTCCAATTTCAATCACGTCCCCTAATTAAAGTATTGTTTAAATTGACAAAAAGTGAGATAAATTAAAATAATTTATGAGTTCATAATTCGTAACTTTTAAAAAATTTTATAAATTTTCAGAATATTTTAACATGTCAAACGCATCCGAAATTATGTTTAATAAGTTGAACCCACTAAGAGTTGGTTTAGAATTCAAAAAAAAAAAAATAGTAATTTTTAACAATTTTTATTTTATTTTATTTTTTACTTTACAATACTTCGAAAGTTGTTAAAAAATTTTAAATTATTTGGTAACTGTTAAAAAATTTTAAATTGTTTTTTAATTATTTTTTTACCAAATAACTCTAAACATTCTTAAAAATTGCTCTATATCAACAAATCAAAAATTATTAAAATTTTTTAAAAATTACTGAAAATTTTAAATTTTTATTGACCGCAAAAAGTTGATGTCAAAATTAAAGTTACCTATGCTAAAAAAAAATTATAATATACTCACAAATATACTCATAATAAAATAAAAATAATACAAATGTTAATATAAAAGGTGGCTATATCGCTTTATTTATTTATTTTTAGTTTTGCATTGAAAGAAAAGACTAATAAAAAATACCCTTTGGCTCTTTTTAGACAATTATTTTATATGGAAACCTAGGCTTAATTTGACAATAAATAATCAAATTAATTTGGCTATATATTAATTCTTATTATTATAAAAGAAATCATAACAAAACCATTTTAAAAAAATTATATAGAACAATAATACTTTTAGCTTTTAACAAAAACTCAAAAAATAACTTATCAATAAAATTTTTTAAATAAAAAATCCAACAAGGCCATCTTATCAAAATATTCTATTTTTTTTTTAAATCATAGAAAGGTAACTCGAAATACCAAACGGCCCAATCAAATCGAAAATAATTTGATTCCTGACAATTAAAGGCACAAACCACAAGGAAATCCTTTCTGTTGAGCCTTACAAAATATCATCAAGGTAATTATTGCCTGCTGGCTTCGTGGGGAGCAACCAGAGCGAAATGTAGTTCAGCACTAACATGTTTAGAAATTTAAAACAGTAATGGACATAGTACTACCGAAATTTAAAATTAAAAAAAAAAAGTTCCAAAAAATCAAACCATATACGATAAAGGCACCAGAAATTGCCAACAATTCATTAACCACAAAATTGTGTTCATGTAGCAAGAACTTCACTCTCTCAAAATAAACCAATGTTTTGGTGTAACATAGGTAACAATCTAATTCCTTCAAAAGGAAAATCTAAAACAACACACTTGAAATAAAAGAAAAGAACATAAGGAAATTCCTAAATCGTTTAAGCTCCAATCACCTCAACTGGTACCTCAGCTGGCTCGTCAGCCGGCCTATCCAGTTTCACTCCAACATCCTCAGAAGAATAGTCACCATGAACCTACATCAGCATAACATGTGTGAGAATAAATTGAAGTTAGAACATCTGGACTGGAAGTATACAAATTCAGCACAAGGCATTAGCTTTCTTCAAAACCCATCACCCCCCTTTCCTTTAGGGAGAAATAGATACCTCTTTGACACAAGCTAGTGGTTGGTTTCATAAGCAATATAACCAAATTAAACACAATGCAAAAGGTTTGTCCAATGACTTTGCATACACCAGACTAAGAAAACCTCCGTGAGAAGCTGCTTACCTCCATCAACTTTCCAAGATCAAACTTTGGAGCCTTTAAGATCTTAACTTTGCGAATGAACACATTCTGCAGTGGGTATATGCCTGATGTTGCCTTTTCAATCTCTCTGCCAATTGATTCAGGAATAAACTTCTGGACCAAATCCTTGAGATCACAAGATTGTGCCTGGTTTACCATGATCTCCCTCATCTTCCGGCGGATCTGACAGAAGTGTTTGAAAGGATTCAATGATTAATCATATTCAAAGACACAATAAATAGAGAACAATCTAGGGATAATGCATCTGCAGATGACAAATCTGTAGATCAGAACAAATAAATTAACTTATGGAGGTAGACACTGAAATTTAGAGAGCCACAGCAATTCTTTCCTACCTGACGTATCTGGCTTGACTGTGCATAACAAGTCCTCTTCTGCTGATTTTTACGTTTCATGGTAAATCCAATGCAGAACATCCTCAGACTGTAGTTATCAGTGGTCTTCACATCAACATGAGCCTCAATCAATGATTGCCACTTGCGCACCAGAGACCTTAGCTTGTCTGTGGTAAAGTCCATTCCCTGAGATGTCCAAAACAAGGTATTAAATTACTGAAAATAAGAATTTAGATGCACAAAAAATGTTAAAAAACACTTCTCTGTTGTCATACCCAAAAATTTGTGAGAACATTCCTCCCCTGAACATCCTCAGCTCTCAGTCTGATCTTCCTGTAGGCATGATCCTCGTCACCCTGAAGGTCCGCCAAGGAGACCTCAAAAACACGATGTTTTAGCCCTTCTGAAGCAATCTGAAACAGAAACCAAAACTCATAAGTATAGAATACTTAAGAACATCTGTAACATGAACAATGGTTCATGAAATATTGCGTATGAAGAGAAGAAATTTCAAGAAGGAGACCTCCAGCTTCAAAGGCATAAAATATTTTGAACATTAACACTTGCTAATTATAAAAGTATAACAAAAAACTTCATCGTATTGAGGATATTAAAAAGTACAAAAAAATTTCAGAGCATTGAGAGCATAGGGAAAGTGAGGAAAAAACAAACGAATCAAAATTATCGGTCTATTTTGTCCATCACTTGTATGATCATTTTGTTGCATTATCATGGAAAGTTTTTGAGGCACAAGATATATAGGATTAGATCTTAATATATAAATTATTTTTGTAATTTGTAGCCTTCCAAGATGTAAGCAAATAAGGCAGCCCAAATGCTATTCAGTATCAATGTTTGATCGGTATAAGTATTTAGCATTCCTGTAAAACAGCACAGAGTTCTGCTTCAATTACTTTGTTTTCAAAGACCTTAAAATTGATTATGCACACTTCACTTCAAAGGAAGGAACAAAGATTAATCAAATTTTATCTCATGTTTTAAAACAAACCCAATTCATGTTCCATTCAAGAAACAGATGAGCGTTTTATCCATAAGCCCTAGAACATATATAGCTAGCATATACAAGAACCGAAACCTATAGCCTAAAAAATCTTATCTTTAGATGAAATCAAAATATTACCTTGGTACCCTGAGTTCTGGTGACCAAAGTCTTCCCAACATTTCGGACGGTGAAGACCGATGGAGCCTTGATGTCATACCAATCTTTCTTAGTAAACGGATCAGCACTATACATGACAAAAAAGAACACCCAGGTAACTTAAGCATACATGCAAAACGGATACCAAACAAAAGATCACCAAGCAAACAGATAAAAAGGGAACAACGACAGAATCCAGACTAATCAAAGACGAATCATCCATTTACAGATGGATAACATAAACAAATATATTAAATCGAAAAATATCTAAGATTTAAGCTATTGATACTTACGCTTTCTTCTTTCCACCCTTCTTTCCCTTTGAAATCCTCTTGTTTTTCCTGCGATAAACACAAAAAATGCATAGATCAGTGGCTGCAAAAACGCATATCACGATAGATATACATATACAAATGCGTAGGTAGAGAGATAGAGTACCCGACGGCCATTGTCGAGCGAGGCGAGAGCGGCTCTACTCCGAGCTAGTGAGGAATAGCAATGAGCTCGACGACGGCTCTCAGATACGAAATACGCTTGATCCTCAAAACCCTAGACTTCTCGTGTTGCGTTATATAGGTCTCAGATTCGAGGGTTTGGGCAATCGGTTGGACCTAGTCCCCAGACGACGACGTTTTCATGATGGGCTAGTGGACGGAAAATAGAAGAGAATAAGTAATTGGGTTACTTTACTGGTCTGGGCTTTATGGCATATTTGGGCATTTGGAATCGTTCATGCCGTTTAATTCATTTAATTGGGCTTTTGAATTCCACTTGAGGCTTTAGGGCTTGGATTTTTTTTTTCTTTCCTTTATTCGAAAGTTCTATGAGAGATCAAATGCATCACACCTTGCTTGCTCGTTGAACTCTTTTCTTCAAAAAGTTAGGACAAACATTTAGGGCTAATTTAGTTTGTTTTTTATTTTTTATTTTAAACTCATTTTTCATTTTACATTTTTAAAAATAAGAGAAACAACTGGTCACTTATATTTTTAAAATTTATTTTAAAAAATAGAAAATAAATTTACACATAAAATCAAAAATGACAAAAAGTTATTTTGAGTGTTTTTTTATTTTGAACTCATTTTTCATTTTAAACTTTTAAAAATAAGAGAAACAGTTGATCACTTATATTTTTAAAATTTGTTTTAGAAAACATAAAATAAATTTACACATAAAATGAAAAATGACAAAAAGTCATTTTGAGCGTTTTTTTTAATTTTGTACTCATTTTTCATTTTACATTTTTAAAAATAAGAGAAACAGCTGGTCACTTATATTTTTAAAATTTGTTTTAGAAAACATAAAATAAATTTACACATAAAATAAAAAATGACAAAAAGTCATTTTGAGCGTTTTTAACCTAAAATAAGAAAATTTTCAAAATAATGAAAATAGAACATTTTTTATTTCCTTGTTTTGAAATTTTTAAAACATAAAATAAAAATAAAAAACAGAAAATAAAAAAGTAAATCAAATACTATCTTAATTAGTATTATTTTTTTAATTTAATTTTTAACGAGAAACCTCTCTAAAGCAGGGTCACGCATTTGATCTACTATGTAGTAAATTTCGAGCTCGTAAATTATTTCACAAAATTCATAAATCGAGTAAATGTAAGCAAAATTTATATAAAAGGAGAAATTTTTGTGAAATTTCAAGTACACGACTTCTTCAAATTTACAGTTGAGAAAAATGTCTTCAATCTTCTATACCGCTAGGCCATCCCTCAAGATTCTTTGTTCTCTTTAATTCAAAATCAAAGACTCAATCAATTTTTAAGATTAGATTGCTTAACAAGCCTTTAGACGTAGTTTAGCCGCGTAGAAGATATATCCTTCAATTGCAAATTCGGAGAGGGTGTGAGGTTCAAAATTTTATAAAAATTTATATATATATCTCGCTTAAGGGTACCCACATAAAATTTGCCCACATTTGCTTAGTTTGTAAGTGTTATAGAGTGATTAAAGAGTTAAAGAATTTTTATCACCCTTAATGCAAGCTATACTAATTTATATATTTTTTTATTTTTATGATTCTGCAATTATTTCATATTTATCAAATTTAATAAAATTTTGAGTATATTTCCATTTTCTTGCTTATTCATAGGATTTTGATTTTTTTTTTATTTAATCCCTGGTTTGATAAAATATATATTTAGAGAATTTTGTTGATTTTTTGGTGGACGTTAAAGTTTCTTTATCTTAGAGTTTTGGTCCGAAGTAGAACGATTTTTAGTAATATTTATAATTTAGTTTGAACCATATCAAAATTTCATAATCTATTCAAGTTTGGTGTTTTTTTTTTAATAAGTTTGAACCATATTGACATGTAAAAAAGGGTAATCTAGTGCACGAAACTCCCGTCTTACGCGAGTTCAGGAAAAAATCGGACCACAAGAGATTGACATGTAAATAAAAAAAAAAATTCAAACATTTTATTACCAAATAAATTGTTAACTCACCAGCTGGAGTATTATAAGAATATATGTGTCATATATATATAAATATATATATTAGTGTAAATATCATTTGCCCTGTAAAATTATTGGTTTGGTGATGTAAATAAGCTTACGTTTGTGAACCCCGAAAAAAGCAAGTTACTAGCAATTATTTCACTTTTTTTTAAATTATCAAATTACTCTTATTTTTTTAAAAAATAACATAAATGTCAATATAAATGAGAGTATAAATGTAAATATATAAATGTAAATATATAAATTTAACTATAGTTAACTTAAAATTCCAAACGCGAAAAGCTTACTTTTTGTCTAGTTTACTAGTAATTTGCTAGAAAAAAAAGTACTTGTTAATGGTTCAAAACCAAACCTAAAACTTGGTTTGGTAGTATAAATGATTGACATTGTTATTGTTATTGTCATAGTAAAAAGGTTGAAATATATATATATATATATTTAATTTATGGACAGTTTAGTTACACGTAAGCATTTTTAAAAGTTGAATATGACATAATTTTTTAATTTTTTGGATGGTGATGATATTTAATTTAGAAAAAGAGATGGGAAAACAATAATTATGAAACAATCAACTGTCATGAAAATAAACGTAACGTCACAATTCATCATTATTCCTAATACACGAAGAAATCCCATATGGTCATCGATACATACAATATAGATCTTTGCAGCCTAGCAAGCTTGGGTACAACATTTAAAAAGTGAAAGGTAAAAGGAATTTAATAATTAAAAAAAAACTGTTAATCATTATTCCCTTTTTTATGTATGTTTTTCTAACCTTTCCTAGGAAGGAAAAATTAAAATACAAAAAGATTTAAAACAAATTCTTCTTTCTTCTGGTCAACTGATCAACGGTAATGATGATGCGCTGGGGGAGGTGGCGGAGGAGGAGGTGGAGGTGGTGGTGGTGGTGGAGGAGGCGGAGGTGGTGGTGGCGGAGGAGGGGGAGGGGGAGGGGGAGGGGGACGCGGTGGTGGTGGTGGTGGTGGACTTCTAGGTGTACAACCAAATACGCCACAATCCACCGGGTGAGAATAGAATGCTTTGCACTGCTCCACCGACCTTTGTGCCGGCCTATCCGGTATACAATTCCTCCGGTCATCTTTCTGCGGCAGCTTAAGGCAAGCCGCCGGCTCACCACAGAAGTAGTTATACGAGTAAGTGAAGTTCTCCAACCTAGGCAACGAGCATATACTCGCCGGAATCTCGCCAGAAAGTTCGTTATGAGCCACGTTAAGCTGCTCCAAGCTCTTCATCCCTCCTATCGTCTCTGGCAGTGTCCCGACCAACTTGTTAAAGCTCACATCAAACACCGTCACATTCTTCAACAACCCAATCTCCGGCGGCAAACATCCCACCAGACTCACATTCGAGAGAATAATCTCGTTTAGGGTTCCAGCCATCTTCGCTATACTCGCCGGAAAACAAGTACTTAGTTTGTTATTCGCCAAAACCACAACCGACACCGGAGAGTCACCAAAGTTGCTCGGCAGAGATGATTGGAACTTGTTGTTGTTTATGAACAAAGCGTCGAGTTTCAATTCAAAAACTTTCGAAGGGACTTCGCCCTCGAAATCATTGTATCTGATATCAAGGAATTTAAGCTGTGGGAGACAGAGAACAACACTAGGGAATTTTCCGGCGAAGAGGTTGTTACTGACATCGAGCTCGTAGAGAAGGTGAAGCTTTCGAAAACTTTCCGGCAAGGTGCCGCAGAAGCGGTTGGAGTTGATGTGGAAGAGAGCGAGGTCGGTGAGGAGGCCGAGATCTTCAGGCAAGTAGCCGGAGATGTTGGCGTGGTTGAGGTCAATTCCGGCGACTGTGGTGAGGTGAGGATCGTCTGGGGCCGGTGCACAGTAGACTCCGGTGTAGTTGCAAACGTGTGGGCCATACCAGTTAGATGTGAAGCCCTTTGGATCTGAAGTGATTGAATGTTTCCATGCCTGGAGTGCTATGTAAGCATTTAGGAGTCTAGGGTTTGGGAGCTGGGGTGGAGGAGCAGAGGAATCAGCTTGGTGAGAGAGTTTGGAAGAGAAGGTCAAGAGAGAGAAGAGGCCCCAGAGGGCTAGACTGAGATATGGGTTGATCTTCATTTTGCACCGTTACTCCTTTCTTTGATCTCTCTCTCTATATACACATATGCAGTGGGTGGGTATATATTGACTATAACTCTTGGAGAAGGTTGGATAGTTCCTGTCAGCGCCGGCATATAATTAATATTAATTTCTTAATTAATTCGATTATCATCTTGACTGTATATCCCACCATCATTTTTTTTTAATTTTCCTCTTCTGTATAGAGTTGTTGATGTACAATTCTAAATTTATTGTTTTGTTTTGTCTTTTAAAATTAATTTCTTGTATTTACGGTGAAATTAATACACTGGAGGTTCTTGTTCTTTCCTTTTTTCTTTTCTTTAATTAGTTTTTATTTTATGTTATTTTGTCAGGCAAGGAATGCACTGGCATGCATTTATAAGGGTGGGCTAGGTCAGATGAGGTTGTGCCAATTTCCTAAGATCAGATCTAGTTGGATGGAAATTAGCTTTATGATCTCACCAAAAACACGGTCTTTAGAGACATTACTTAAGTTAATGAGAACATAAATGTTCGGCCACCAATTTGGCGACCCCTTCATGATCTTACGGAATTTGCATAGTTATATATCTATATATATATATATATATGGCACCTATATGGCTAGGGAAGTGAAAGAAATTACCAAAATGCTAAACGTCTCTTTTGTATGTATATAATGGAAAAATGCAAACATGCTTGTCATATTTATTTTCTGCTCATCATCATTGTAGCCCTGGGAATCAATGGAAGTGAAAATGGATAGATATATATATATATATATGTCACGTATATGTATTTTCTTCTCATCATTATTGCAACCATGGGAATCAACGGAAGTGTCCTCCAAGACTTTTCTTTTCTTAACAAAATTCAATTGGTTATCCCATAAGACACCAACAAATATTATAAATTCATTAAATGCTAGTTTGAACTAAATATACAAGGATGTGTATGGTAACACCAATTAACGCAATAAGGTGTTGAAATATTTATATGTATGTCGGATTTTCTACTGCTTGTGTTGCATGCATTGACTAAGTAAATGATTGGGAAAGGTTTAAATTAACGACAAAATTCATAATTAACTATTTGGAAATAATTAATTATGAAGAGACCCATCAAACTTGCATCAGCACCTAATGACCTTAGCTTGGTTTACTTAACCTGATCAAGAATGTGAGCCTGTAATGTCAAAACCCAAACCTTTTTCAGTTAAAAGGAACTAGCAGATTGCATATGTACATGTGGATTTAAAAGAATTCCATGTGCTGAATTAACTTTTTCAAAAAATCAACCGTTATATGTAATATAAACTGTAATTAAAATAATTATTAACAGCTTAATTACTATCATAACTTATTCCTATGTAACAACCTCACCTTCTTCTAGTTTTTCGTGCAATAATTCTGATGATGGCAAAAGCTTTTGTGAGTTTGCAACTTAAAATAATTTATTCTTAAGGTCCCATTTGGGGGGTCAATAATCAGGAAAAAAAGTATTAAAAGTTGCTCAATTGGTATCTGATAAAATATTAATTTTTGACACCTTTATTTAACGATAACAGCGAAGTTGCTAATATTTTGACAGTTGAAATGGTTATTTTTACTGATTGTCAAAAGTTTTATCAAACATTCAAAAGTTATCAAAAATAGTTAAAAATTACTATTTATTTTATTAAATACATCAAAAATTTCACCTACTAATTTTTAATCAAACAATGTCAAAAATTATTTAAAAAAAAATTAGACTTCTAAACAGCTCCTAAATCTTAATCTAGAGTCTCAAGACAGATTTAGAACATTGGGATACAATTACAATGGTCTAAAAGCTAATGGGACACAATTACAATGGTCTGAAAGCTAAGTCACGTGGTGGGGCAGAAATGTGAATTCAATTTACAGACAAGACTCAATTATAATGGTCCATTCAAGCTTATGTCTTCTTCGAAAATTCCTTTTCCCGTCTCTGGCTCTTGCATTTGCGTGTGACGTTACATTTGTTTAGTTAATTATAACCGGCCACTTGCATATAGAAATTAATTAAGCGGAAACCCTTTCAAAGTCAAACACGAAGGTTTGGTTGGAAAAAACTGACGGGCAAATATCAAAAACAAAAAAAGTCAAAAAAAAGAGGAAAAAAAAGAAAAAAAAAAGTAAAGCTTTTGGCACTAATTAATATGAAAAATTATATATATATGTATATGGAAATAGTCAAGACACCAGGATTAATTCACATATGGATTAAATGCAAAAATTAAAGGAGCTATAACAACTACGTACCATCAATGTTAATTCCTAAGACAGTGAAAACTATAGAATTCACATTAATTGATATTCAAACACGGGCACATGTATGTATAAAATTTTTAATATTAAATCACTTCTAGAATGCACCCATATTCTGAACTCAACTACCGAACTCATAGGACCAAATCAAAAATAAAAAATAAAAAATAAAAAAAACAAAGAGAGAGAAGGAAATATATACCTGCTCTTCAATTTGTATTACAAAAGTTTGGAGCCATCGAATGTAAGCCTTTAACTAAAAAACAAAAGGAAAAAACAAACTCAGGGCTGAAGTTGAGTTGAAAATGTTACCTATAGGATTTTGTGTTATGGCTTATATACAAGGACTTCGATCTGGTAGATCCTATTTGCTACATTAAAATTAATAAAAATTTATCAATTTTAATTAATTTTTTTTATTTTTTTAAATCAAATTTCGTTGCATATCACTTTTACATCAAATATTTACACTTTTGTTATAATTTTTATCCAACTTTTTTTCAACGAAACAAGACGTTAATGCTGCAAATTAAGCACTGTATTTTAATTAATTGATTAGTTTGAATATTAATCAATTGTATATATATTCAATCTAATTAGTAAAAATTAAAGCATTGAGTAAGTAAGTAATTAGCCCGGTGTCTTTTTTAGACTTTTTGTGGATTTTAATTGATCGCGTCTTTGTTGTTCTCACTTCTGTTGTCGCGTTACGTCGAGAGTGGTTGGGAGGAAGAAAGATGCTAGCTAGAATCATTACTTTCGTTATCAAAACGCTATTGGTATTTTGTGTTATTAATCTGTGTGTAGTGAGACATATTTTAAGGAATTGCTGTCTCTGGTTCTTTATACATACATACATATAGAATATATGTATATATATATATAATCTATAAGTACTCATTTTGATCATGATTTATTTATTTATTTTTTTCTTTTCTTTTTATTTCTCATTATGGAAGTGTTGGGTCGATGGACCCTGATAAGTACTGTTCACTCAAACCCTGAGTCTAACAGGGGTTTGGGGCCCTCCCCCAAGTGTGGGGGGTCTTTGGGGATACTTTCGTAATTTTTTTGTGTTTTCATGTAACTCTAATTCTATACTTATAAATAGATTAGGGGGGCGCCTATCCTATATACAGTAGAGAGAAAGAGAGTTGTAATTTTTCAGATCATAGTGAAAGACTGTAACAGCCGTGGACGTAGCTCTATTCTAGGGTGAATTACGTAAATCCTTGTGTTTCTCTGTGTGATTGTTATTTTGATTCAATATTTTTCGTTTTGTTATTTTTGTTTCTCATCAATCCTAATTAGGAATGACTAATTCCCAACAGAAAGTTGACCTAGTCCCCCGATCTCCTCTCAGTTTTTAAATTTTCATTTTTACTTCCTTTAGTCATTGTTTTCGCCTCCCCCCGGTACCAAGTAATGAATTTGAACTTAATTTGCTTCATTTCAATAGAAAAAAAAAAAAAAAAAGAAAAAGAAGAAGAAATTAGGAAATATTGGCTAGCCGCCACTGATGATGATCCCATGGAGAAGGTTTATGAAAGCGATACTCATTTTAATGATTCCAGGATTGAAAATCTCAACTTATAGACAAAATTAAGGCCAAGGTACATGATAAAATTCAAACTGATGTGGCTCTAACCCCTTTCCTTAAATTACTAATTTATCCATTACCCCATTCAATGTTTTAAAACAAAAACTCAACTCGAATTGACTTGGTCCTAATCATATGAAGGGTGTGTGACCGATTAAGTTTCGGATTAGGTTGGATTTGACTTGATAATCAAGTGTTTTCCATCTAATTAACCATTAACCTTTTATTTAAGGAACAGATTAGCAGGTTGGATAATAGGTATCCAGTAATTCTTTATTTTTTAAAATTTTAAATATTTTAATTTTAACGGGTTAATTTTAAATAATTTTTTATTTTTATTTTTTTGAATTTTAACATGTTGAATTGGTAATGTCTGCCACTCGTGGAGATTTTCTTAGTGGTAACGTTAGACCTAGCCCATTTTATATGACCCCCCTCTTTGTCAACCTATTAAGCATCAAGTTGGCCCAATAAAATGAGGAATTAACAATATGAATTATGATGACTCTCTGAAGCCAATTAGTGGAATTTGTTACGTTGGTGTGTACCTAGTCCAGTCTTGACCAGAGTTTGAACCGGAAACGCCCATGGTGTATGAAATTCACTTTCGTTGGCGTGGCTGATATGGGCCTTATCCAATGGGTCGGGCCTGTTTAGGTTTGGTTTTTCCGACTTCGAATTAATTTGGGCTAGAGAAGGAATGGTTCCCAAAGCCTTTGAGTGCGATGATATGGATTCGAAGGAGGAATCCCTAATGCTAAGTTGAAGACTAGTATGTCTTTGTCATTCGTTGTGATGGGTTGGCCAAAGAACATCACTAACAATTAAGATCGGATCGACGCTGTCAGCATGCGTATTGTTAAATGTAAATGTGTTTGAATTATTAAATTTTAATTTAAGGGTTATTTGGTTTATTTTTTTATTTTCTATTTTTTGTTTTGAACTTATTTTTTATTTTATGCTTTTGAAAATAAATGAAACAGCTCAAAATTTATTTAATTATTTGTGTTTTCAAAATTTGTATTTGAAAACTAAAAATGAGTTTACACATGAAATAAAAAATAATAAAAAGTAGTTTTGAGAGTTTTAAACAAAAAAATAAGAAAAATCTCAAAATACATTTGGTTTATTTTTATGTTTTCTATTTTTATTTTTGTTTTATGTGTTAAAAATCTCAAAATAAAAAAACAAAAAATGTTCTATTTTTGTTTTTGTTTTATGTGTTAAAAATCTCAAAATAAAAAATAAAAAATGTTTTATTTTTTTATTTTGAGATTTTTAACACATAAAACAAAAATAAAAATAAAAAACATAAAAATAAACCAAATACCACCTTAATGATTCTAAATTTGGCTGTCTCTGAATTGAATATACGATATTAGCCTTCCTCATTTATTAAGATCAACCCTTTCCTTTCCTTTTCTTTGTATTATTTCAGTCTCCTTTCCCTCTTGTTTTCCAAGTTGAAAATGGATTCTTAGGATGCTAAAGAAAATCCCACTTTAATTACTTTATCCCAAATCTCATAGAGGAGTGCATATATATATATATACACACATATATTTAGTCTAGGAAATCCTACATAAATACACAAACATATATAAAAAGAAATAAGCACTCAATTATTTTTTCACTATGAAATTTTCAGTTGTTTCCAAATTTTATGGTTCCCCATCGTTAATTATGGTGGGAACACTTGGCTGAAAACAACTTGATATGGGACGTAGCATTAATCTCTGATTGATCATACGTTGTCATCTGCCACCTCTGATTGATCAAATGCCTTGGAGTTTGGCTTGCATGAGTGAAGCATGTAGTTGCATGCTCCCACAGCCTCTGCAACTGTGAGATATATCCATTCCTTTCCCATTTCATCAATGAACTTGGACTTGTCCAGCTTCTTCATCATTTCAATTCCAGGGTTTGCTAATACAAGCTAAATCAATATCCCAACATATATATTACTTAATCATCAATATTGACTAAAAATTATAAGATTTCAAAATTTTCAAACAATTTGCAGATAGAAACTAAATTTTGTACCTTGAGACCCCTTCTGTCCATGTTTTTCTTGATTTCTTTAAGCATGCTAATTCCACTTGTATCGATGCCACCCACAGCTGTGATATATATAAAAGGTTCATTATTAGCCAGCTTGAGGGACTTAAGTGTGTATATGTATATATTTTTAGAGTGGGAGGCCTATAAAAATTTGTGAGCGATTAAGTACTTACCACTCATATCTAATATAACATATTGTAGCCCAGTCTCTACGGAAGATTTTAGCTCATCTTCTTCCTCATCCATCCATCTTGAGATCCTAAGAATGCATATAGCAACCAAGATATATAAATAATTATACCTATAATCAATTATGTGACAGTAAATCTTACAGATGTACTCGCTAGCTCGGCGTTTGGATGTACCTTTCCCTTAAATAGTTTGCATTGGTAAAGTAAATGGGAGCTTCAATACGAAGAATGAGAATTCCAGGGATTTTTTTAGCAACTGGGTACTGATCTATGACTCTGTAAGTCATCGAGTTTGGAATGTTGCCAAGAACATGAGTCCTGGGCCTTGCCACAAACAGCAGCACCCGAAGCATTGACAATGTAACCTGAATATTACTTAATTAATTAATTGTGTGAAAAAAAAAAAAAAACCTGAACTTATTTGATCGCATGGTACAAAAATTTGAAGCTGTAAAATTATTAATAGTTACAAGCCAAATAGGTCGTGAGCTATTTAAACTTGGTATGGTTCAGTTTTGTCTTGAGTTCGATCCATGATTATAATATATTCAAAATTCAATGTGTTTAGCTCGAATGCTTGTGAATTGACTTAAAAAATAATTTATATATATTTAAAATCATTTAAATTTAATATAATAACACTGTTTTAGTTTAGTTAAATTACTTATTTCAGTTATTATAATATGTTAGACCAAATTGATATTTTTTTAGCTTGTTAAACTATTCTCGTTAGAAGAAATATGGGTATCTCCAACAACAATAGTTAATGCAAAAAGGCTTAAAAAATCGTTACCAAAAATTGGTATTTTTGGCCTAAAAAAAATAATTTTTGCCAGTGATCGACATTGGCATCAAAATATAGATGTTGACAAAAATCAGGATTTTTGGCAACAAAATCATAAAATGTTACTAAAACTTAAGATTTGGCATTAATAATTTATTATTGTTAAGAGCCGAAATAATTTGGCATTAATAATTTATTATTGTTTGGAGACGAATTCGAATTCAAATTATTTTTATTGAGCCAATTGAATCCATGTAAAATGTTGAACTCAAATTCAAGTCAAGCACAAACTTATACAATTTATTAAAGTCGAACTCAAATAAATTAAATCTAAACTCATTTTCATTATTTAAAATGAAATAGTTTTTGGAGCCACGTACCGCGACAACTAGGCCTATTTCGACGCTACCAAAGACCACGCCAATGTAAGCGCCGAGGCAGACGATGAAGTCAAATTTGTCGACCTTCCAGAGGTGGATGGCTGCTTGGTAGTCTATAAGGCCGAGCATGGCTGTAATTATAATGGAGGATAGAACCACAAGGGGAGTGTAGTGAAACAGTGGGGTGAGGAACAACAGCGTTATCATCACTGCAGTTGCCATCACAATGTTTGACACTGCTGTCTTACATCCCGCATTGAAATTCACTGCTGTCCTCGAAAATGGTCCTGAATATATATATTGGATTGGATAGTAAAAAACAAAAAAAAAAAAAATAATGAAGAAAAGTGGGAATTAGAAGACATGAAAATTGTCAAAAGAGAAAAACAAAATTAACATACAAAAGCAAGGGCCATAAATTAGTTTTAGGCTAAATCACATTTAGCATATTAATTTGTACTTTATCATTTATTTCACTTCATGATGTGTACTTTAAATTGTCTTACTTTAACTATTATATAGTTAATTTGATTTCACTTTACTTCACTTCTTTTTTTTTTGTTAGTTATCATTGAGAAGATGCAGGTCATGAAAAATGTAACGTGTCCATTATACAATCGATACATCTTATTTTCGTCAATTAAGAAATTTGATAGAATTAAAAGGAAAAAATGAAACAATTTAAAGTAGAGACTCTAAAGTGAGATAAGTGATAAAGTACAGATATGTTAAATGTATTTTATTCTTAATTTTGTTTATTCAATATTATTATTTTGGTTGGGGTTGGGCTTAAATTAGCCCCTGTTGACAAAGGGTACGTACCAGAGGTCAAGTAACAAGAAGTGCATGAGCCTACAATGTTCATCATCCCAAAAGCAATCATCTCTTTGTTCCCGTCAATATGGTAATTCTTAAACATGGCAAAGCTTCTCCCAACCGCTATTCCTTCCTGGATTAAGTGCCATATATAACACCCACTGCTAGTTAACCTTTCAATAATTATGCGATACATTAAATCAATTGTGGAGTCTGTTTTTAATTTAACGACTCACATGTATAGCCCCCAATTCGTGCACGTGGGAATGTGATTTGGAATGATATATATATGTATATATAGGCGTATGTATGTATGTATGTGGGACTTACAGCTAAAGCGATGACGCCAATTATGATTCCAACTTTAATGGCTAATGGCAGATACTCTGATCCAAAAGCTAATTCAGTTAAAGAAGGTGGATTCAAGCCTTTCTTCAAGTGCCCAATCTGCAAGGACAAGAAACAACCATCAATAGATGTCTCACCCATAATTTAGGAATTAGGATCCTTAAAATTTGCGAAGCTCATATATATAGGAGTCACATCTATCGACAATTTATGTTAATTATTGGCAACTGAAGCTAGTATTTCTCTTACACATATGCATATATATATATATATATATATATATATATATATATTAAAACAATTTAATTATATACATCCATCCCTAGCTAACTGAGGAAATACTCTTGGCTATAAATAGTTGATAATGTTACCCTGCCACGAGTGCATGTTTGGTTGACAGTAGAGGAAGGCTGTCACTGGGTACCTCGTGCTGGATGCTATTAGGGGACTTGTGGGTTGTATATTTTGTCCTGACCTACTTATCACACACTGGTATGTAATGTAACCTCTATGATTTATATATTTTTATGTGTATCTACTACTTATTTTTCTTCTCTCTCTCTTTTTTTTTTTTTTTTTTTTTATGTAGAGCTAATATATATATATATATATATATATGGAGGTACATATATATGTAGAGGTAAATGTACGATCGAGCGAGGAAGAAAGAGCTTACCACTTGAACTCCATGCTTTTCAGCATGGGTAAGGTAAACAAGAAGGCTTCCCAATATAACGGATATCAGTGGTGCCATTGCATTTACCCAAAAGAAGGCCGCTTTTCTCTTGCTCTACAGTTGTCATCAAAAAATGAAAGGTTGTCAATTGGATATATACCTTGTTAATATGTACGTGCACGCTCTAAAATATAAACAGAGAATACTTCCCTTCAAATTGAAACTCTATGAATTAATATTAGGCTTTCTTAAAAAAATTTAACAATTTTATTCCTAAAAACATAAAGGAATTTCTTTTTTCCTTTTTTTTAATTTTGTTTTGAAAATTATGTAAGAACATCAAAGATCTCTCAATAATTAATATATAAATATGCTAGGAAAGTTAATTGTGGTTGAAGAAAGAAAAAATGGACAGATTAATAAGTGACGGTAATACTATGCACACGTACGATACAGTGAGGGCTTGAAAAGTTTATTTATCTATAGAACCATGTTCATCCACCTATGTGGGCACAAAAGTGTAAGCACTTTGATAAATCTGTTAAATCGCCTTCTGAAATAAAAATAAATTGGGGGGGGGGGGGGACATAATATTAACTTATTGTAATTCATCACAATTGCCAAACTCATGAAATGGAAGTTTGAAGAGAAGTTCAAAATTTAGAATTTTCTTTTCATGCACGTTTGGCACTTCTTGCGATGGCATGTGTTTTCCCAAATTCAAGTAGATACAGTCAGAGGGGTTGGGGTGCACTTACGAAATATCTGGTGAGAAACAGAAAAAATAGGAAACAACAGCCCAAGAGTCCACTTTCCCATCTCCACTGCAATATTCACCACCATCATTTAAAATATGAGAGAGAGGGGGTATATATATAAGGTTAAAGAAAGGACGAGGTGAATAAAGTGGTATATAGATGTATATATTGTATTAAGACCAGTACAAAAAGGAATTACATATATATATGTATAGAGAGAGAGAGAGAGAGAGAGAAAGTGGTTAGTTAAAGCACTAAATTAAATAAGAACCTGATGTGTTTGGCCTATGATGGATCGCATAACCGATACAATATCTGTCTCGTGAGTGAAATGAACCAGACCAAGAATCCCTTTCATCTGTTGCAGACACACTACTGTGGCAGCTCCACCCATGAATCCCACTATGGTTGCGTGTGACAGAAAATCCACAATAAACCCAAGCCTGAAAAATCAACCAACATCAATATAATATAAAAAGAGACTAAAAGGTTACTGACCAGTGCACTTCATTTTGAATGACGTATTTGATATGAATCACATAATTTTTCAAGCATTGATATGCACGAAGGCACTTAAGATATGCACGAAGACACGTTAAGTGAGGTGTTTAATTATTTTATTATTATTTTTTAAATATATGATTATGAGAAACGTAAATTTAAGAAAACAAGATCTTTCTGTCTTATATTTTGTTATATGGTGTATATTAAATTATATATTAAATTAATTTTGTTGTTTATATTATATTAATATATAGCTAATAAAATATATAGATATATATATATATTTGCATATTTTTTTTCCATGTCTGTATCTAAGTTTACATGGATCGAAACTTTATTTTAATTACGAATTATTAATTTAATAAAAAATTACCTAGCAGTCTTCAACATGTTCCATTGGAATGCATCAAATCAAGGATTTGTATAGTGAAACAGTACGAGAAAAATCTACAAATATGCAAGCCCATGTGATTTAATCCAATTTCAAAGACTAGAATGGAGTGGGGGAAAAAAAAAGGTTTAATCTTATTTTTCCTCCAAATTATATGTCAATCGGTACGGAAAATTAAACTTACCTTAAGAAACCCAAAGATGCTTGAAAGACTCCCGCAAAGAAAGTTGCGGTGAAAGCTAAGTGAACATAAAGTTTAGGGTTCTGAGTAGGATTAACCTCCTTCCCTATCATGGTCAATATCAGCAGTGATGCAACAGCAACTGTTCCAACTGCTATATCTCTTGAACTTCCTAGCATGGCATATATAAATGGAGGCACAAAGCTCGAATCTGCAATTGCAAACACAAGAACGTTAATCACTTAATGTATTTGTTAACCTTTTAAAAAAGTAATTCTCTCTCTCTATTTTTTTATTTATTAATCATAATTATTTTTAATTAATTCTAAGAAAAAACTAATTACAAAACATGGAATAGTAACATGCATAAATTAAAGTATAATTTCATTGCATGAGACTGTGTGTTGCTGGGTTTGAGTAGGGTAGAATAGATTTGAGCCAAGTCAAGATTCATTTTATTTGAGCTTGGCTTAAACAAATAATATGGGTCTCAAGTTTTAGTTCATCTTAGTAAAGAATAAGTTGAGCTTCAGTTAGGCTAGAAAGCTTTTGAGCTGAGCATCTATTGGCTTGATCTTAGCTTGAATTAGGGTCATTAATTTGAGGCCATGAATCAAGCTTAAGTTAAGATTCAAATTGAGTTAAACAAATCGCGAGTTATAGATTATTAAAGTTGATTAAAAAAGTTCTAATTAACACTCACAAAGTCCAATAATTGGTGGCAAGTTAGCTAAATTAGCATAACTTATGCCCTGAGGAACTGCGAGGCTGGCGATGGTGATTCCGGCCACCATGTCGGACTTGAGAAACTCGAAAGTGTATCTTGGAGCCCATTCAAGGATCGGAATGAAGTACTGCAACCCTAATACTAGCTTCTGGGCCGGCGGTTGGCTCTTGAATTGCCGGAAAGGATCATCTGGAAAGAAAGTCTCTTTCAGAGACGATTTCAGTGACTTGAAGAAGGGTTTTGATGGAGGAACAGAGACACGGCACCGGGGTTCAAAGTCGGCATTGCCCATTTGAAAGCTATCAATTCGGGCTGCACTCTACTGTAAATTTGGAAACACAATACTATTACCACCACCAAAACGGGTGACAAGTATTGTTGGAGTGGGATTGGCTTGCCAATAAGACTCTGTGTTCGTCTGTATATATGTGTGTATGTATATATTTAGAGAGAGAGAGAGTGAGTGCA
Organism: Vitellaria paradoxa; assembly: GCA_019916065.1. Lineage (NCBI taxonomy): Eukaryota > Viridiplantae > Streptophyta > Magnoliopsida > Ericales > Sapotaceae > Vitellaria > Vitellaria paradoxa. The sequence continues at coordinate 42,198,842 of CM034241.1, read as the reverse complement.
GTGGGGGTGGATTATGGCAAGATATCAGAGAGAGAGAGAGAGAGAGAGAGAGAAGAGAGCTGAGAGATGAGCAATGAGACCAGAGAGAGGGGTTGGATATATAAAGGAGAAGGTTGGGGTTGGGGTTGGGGTTGGGGAAGCCATTGAAGTAATGCATGGTAGGACCTACACGTGGCTGAAACCTGGCTAAGGTCAACTGTATATTCACCACCATGGTCAGCCACCATAGCCCAGCAGCCCTACCAGCGGCAAGGGAATATTTGATGCCTAGGGATACTTAAAGGCCAGGGTGGCCATGCACCCCTAATTTTGATATTTTGTCAATGTATATATGTTGTATTTAATAAAAATAAATATTTTATTAATAATGTGGCTTTTTTATCAATGAAAAAAATCTCAACTTCACATAAAAAATAATAAAGTGCAAAAAATTAATTTTCATCTTTTTTAATACAAATCCAAAATTTTATTTTATTTTTTTCAATACAAACTAAAAAATACTTCTCTTTTTACCTTCAAGATTTCTTTTTTTTTTTTTCCGTATCATGAGTCATTACCTTTTTCACATTCATCCTTATTCACTCTATTTTTTTTCATTATTTTCAACTTATTTTGCTTTACTATTCTCTATCTCTCAGTCTTTATACACTATGTTTTTCCATCATTTTTAACTCTTTTATTTTTTTTTTCACCTTTTTTATTCCAATTATTTCTCTTTTTCAGAAAGAATTTTATTTTATTTTATGTTTTTGCTTTCTACTTTTTCAGTTCGAATTATTTCTCTTTTTCAAAAAAAAAAAAAAAACTTTATCTATTTGATTAAATAAAACATTTCACCAAATTCAATGCACATCAATATTTTTACTAAAAATTTTTTTTACCCCCCTCCTTATAATCCTAGCTAGCGTCGTCCCTGCTGATGCCTGCCATAAATATTCAGGATTGTTGTCCCACTACCAGCGTGGCTTGTACAGGTGGTGTATTCTCAATGGGTGACGGGTTTTAGGCTTCACACTTGGCCGATCACAGTGACTAGGGGAGAACCCAAGCAGGTAGGGAGGATTTGGGAGAGGAAGATACTAGTATTTCAAAAGCAGAGCTGATCACTTTTTGGTATTTACTGGTATTATTACAATCTGCATTCCTATAATCACATGGTCCCAATTAATTAATTTTCTAATTAACAAGTGGGAGCTAGAAAGAAATAAAGTGGGTTTTTCCTGTGCTCTCTAGAATATTATTATTTTTTACTACCAACATGCACCGAGAAACATCTAACAATAACGTTGATATTTCAATGGAAATGGTTGGCCTCTCTGAATATAAGTCCAAATTGCCGTCTTAAACTCTTGAAATGTAAACCGATTTAGCAAAATTAAGGTGCTACAATGAAAGAACAAAACATGAAAATATCTACGTCATTCTCTCTCTCATAAAATAATAACATTTTAATTACTCCCTCATGACAAATCAATGTATAGTAATACTTATACACAATTAAAACAAAAATTTGTTAAAAAAAATCAGCAGAATGTAAGTTTATTTTAATTATTATTTTACTATCGTTAAGTCCCATTTTTTGTTTTATTTTCTTGAACTAGTAGTATTTTTTATACTTTAATTTCTTTTACAAGAAATATATACCAATTAGTAATTAAAATAATGTAACAATAGTATACTAATAATAATAAATTTTTAATGGATTATTTAATAATAATTTAAAAAGATTTGATCCCGACTGATTTACTCTCCAAACCAAACTCCTCGGAAGTAAATCTCGCTTGGTTTATGCCGCACACACCTACTCCTCAACATGTGCAACAATAAATCACGGAATCGCATAATGACAGGAATTCGGACCCACCCAAAAACTAGATACGATTCGTCTAGTTAAGGAAACACGTCCTACTAACCTTACTGTACTTTGCGCTCGAGAGCAAATCCCAAGAATTGCTAGGGAAAGGATTTGAAGCTGTAGGATTGAGACGGTAAGCTCCTAACTCACAGACTAAAGTCAACTCACTTAACCCTTGAGTTGGATTATTTAATACTAAAGTGACTAGACTGTCACTAAAGCTAATTTTGGCTCAATTTGCTTTACTACAAACCTCTGAAAATCTCTAAAAATTATTTACTTTTCATCCTACTATATAAATTACGAACTCATAATTTATTTTGTTTTATCTCATTTTTTATCACTCTAAACACACTCCTTTGTGAGAAATTCTGAGTTCCTCACACCAAAAGCCAACCTGTGCACCATAAAATCTATACAAGCTACAACTGTCCATGGAGTTCTGTAAAAAGCGTTTAATTAGAGCAAGTACACCAATGGATAGTCAAATTATTTAGTAAACAGTACACATTTTGGGTTTAGCTAGTAGTTTTTTTTCAAGCGACACCAATGTTAAGCATTTTACCAATTATCTATTAAAAAATTAATTTTTTAAAATTGGAGTCCATTGTCTTCTTCGATATAAAGGCTATTGTTTTCTTCAATAAATAATAAACAATTGTTTAACTGGTGAATAGTAACTTGACAGAAATGAAGAGTTACTATAGCAGGAGCAAAAATAGCTATGATTTTGGAGAGACTGATGCAGATAATTTTCTTCCTTACTAGCTAGCAAAAATACATAAAATGTTTAGTTACCTATTATGTTGCACATGCTCTTACAATGCTATTATTTTACCTGAGTTATGCCTGAACAAACAAATATGCTGATAAAAGTTTGGTAAAAAAAACTATAACTATATATATCATAAAAAGAAGAAAACAAAATCAAAATTCCCTCAAATTATTAAGTAACCCCGTTGCGCGACAATGACTTGTTTAAAATCATATCATGGTTGCACAGCGACGCAATGTTCATTTAAACAACAGTTTGGGTTAATGTGTTTCATTTGGGTATTGATTTGATTACAGGTAGGAATTCAAGGTGTCCAGGTTTTGATTATTCATTTGACTTTGTACAAAAAGGTAGAGAAGAGAGAATCCCAATATCTTCCTTTAATAAAATATAAAAGAAATGACAGTGATGGCCATTTGCTTCCTGCTGGGGGTGCGTTTGGATCTAGAACTTCTACCCCGAGCAAATCTCCTCGGTCATGCCGTGGAAAAGTGCATGCATTAAGGCAGAGTTTAGTTTCTTTAGCATTTTTTTTTAGTAAGTTAGTAATTTTTTATAACTTTTGGTAGTGTTTGATAAGTCAAACATTAAAAAAAAAAAAAAAAAAGTAATCCAGTGTAGAAAACTGCAATATTATAGAATTTGAAAATAATCAGATATGATTTTACCAAAACTTTCGTAATAGTTATTTTTGAGATTTGAAACTGTATCCCTATGTATTTTTTTTTCTTTTCTTTTTTTTTTTTAATGTCTTGAATAAATTTTGTAACCCTCGAGTGACTGTATGCTAAAGCCATCGGGCTTTTCATTGAATACCGATTAACGATATGGTGACAAAATAATAATTTATTTTTTTATATAGCTTTTACATAATGAATTATAACAAGAACCCTCTAAAACTTTTAGGTAATGACATACCGATTGATTTCTTAAAAACCCACATCATCAAAATGTGTTAAAAACATCTCTCAAGGCTCTCTAGCTCCTTCAGCAATACATTCACGGTCTTTCCAAGCACAAAACCTTATTTTGATAATTTCCGCATGCAATTAATATATTTTAAGCAAATTAATTTATCATATTGTGAAATAATTAATGACATATGCATGCACAAGCAACTAAGAACCTTGCCAACTACTTCATGACATCAGGACGCAATTCACTGTATTGAAAAATATATCTATAGTTGCTGTAAAAATTAGGCAGCAAAAAGTAATATTAAATGCGTCTGGTCTGTTAAAAATTATAGAAAAATTTTAAAAATTTTTAAAAATTATTCATTTTTTTATTTCATTTCATAAATTATGAATTCATAAATTATATCAATTTATCTTATTTTTTATCACTCTAAATACACCAATTAAAAAATTAACAGTTTATCATCGTATGATTGATTTAGTTGAATGAAAAAGAAATGCAGTGCCTATCTTTAGTTGAAAAGTGTTTTACATTAGTTCTTACCTGTGATGATGAAAGAATTAATAAATGGGGGAATGTGGACTTGTAACCCTCGAAGATGGCATTAGTTAAATCCTCCCCACATAAAACCTTCTCGGCCTTAGTTGGTGTAGTTTTTAGAAAATTAAATAATTACGTTTTTTAAAAAAGTAGAGTAAAAAAGTCAAAAAATTCACTATTTTAGTCACTGCCATTCTCTCAATCAAATCTTACGGTACAGAAAAAGAGGCATGGCAATATGATACCTAATAAAAATCAAATCAAATTTATTAATGTTGTTGTGGCTTGTATTTTTATTTTTAGGCCCGACATTATAATTCGATCTGAAAATCTCACGGTGCGACCCGTTTGGATATTTTTTTGAAAGTCTATAGTGGTAGCGGAAGGCACGGGCCGATAGCCCGGGCTCGAAGCCCCCCACTAACCTCAGGGGGTGCGGGGGGCTACACCCCCGCGGTATGGACCTATTTAAATATTAGAGTTTTGGAGTTTTCTTATTAGAGTGATCAAGAGAAAAGTCGGCCGGCGTTATAACTGCTTTCTTTTCATCGTAGTGAAATTTCTCTTATGTCTTACCCGTGGACGTAGACTTTACAGTCGAACCACGTAAATCTTGCTGTCTATTATTCTTCTCTTTTCTATACTTTGATTTGTGCGTTGTGTGATTCAAGATTGTGTGCACGATTTTACAACAATTAAAGATTACGACGATATCATCTTGTACAAAATTAGTAAAATAACTAGATAATTTATATCATTCTAATTCTCATATATAGGCTCTATTTGGAGTGGTCAAAAATTTTTAAAAAAATTAAAAAATACTGAAAATTTTTAAAAATTATTAATCTTTTATTTCACTGCACGAATTACTAAATCAAAATTTATATCATTTTTTATAACTCTAAACACACTCATAATATAGTAACAAAATAATACAGAATCGTTATATTGGACAGCCGAATCAATTCAAGTTTACATGATCAAATACATAATTCATAAGAATAAATTATCGGTATAATAATATAAGTTAGATTAAAGTTCGAGACCCATAATTCAGGTCTCAACTAATTAATTCTTGGTGGCTGCACTGTTAATTTTGTTTTTAGCCAAAGACAGCCCTTGTTTTTCAACACATGCGCACACTCTCCTTTTGCCCCTTGTCAGAAAATAGCAACATTTATGCACATTTGCATAATTGGTGCATATATACATTTATAGTTGATTTGGCATATACATATAATATATATAAAGTTCCACAGTCGCTTACTTGCGAGGAGAATGTGTTGATGGCACATGCTTACCATATCATCCCCCCAAATTACCAATTGCTTACAATCCCAACTATATATTAATTATGGAAAGTAGACTAATTAATATGCCGTGATTAATGAAAAAAGGGAAAATACAAAATGAAAAACTTCAGCAGCGCCTACAGTTCACCCACCCCACTGAAGGCAATAATTGAGGGGTAGTGGCTATAGTTTTTGGAATATGAAATCACAAAATTGCAGCACTGTTGGCAGGCAGAGACCATACATGTAAAAGATATATACACCCACTAAATATATATATATATATATATATGCAGGAAGCACTGTTACAGGCATTACATGCAATTACTGAGAACCCATGAACGCTTAATTAGATGATAACAGAAACACAGCCTAATTTGTTAATGGAAAAAAGGTCCGCTAGAAAATTTTTGGGTGAGTTTGGGGTGATAAAAAGTGAGATAAAATGTGATTTGAGAAAATTTTATTACATTTGGTGCACACATTTAAACCGCATTTTTGGAGATGAATAGTAAGATTCCCGTTTTGACAGATTGGATTTTCATTTGGATGGATTCAAAATTTTGGGCAGTCATGGTTTCTTTGCACTACAATCCATCCAAACGAATTATAGAAACCGTTTAGACAGAAGTTGACCGGCGAATCCGTCAAAATGGTTTCTACAATCCGTTGAAACAGTTTCTCTGACCTCACAAAAAATAGTTAAAGTATGTGTCATTCGGTAGCTTGAGAATTCATGATGAGAATGGTGAAAAAATTTTTACTATTTAATTAACCGAATTCTAGTTATTAAAATTTTTTTACAAGATATTGAACGTTTTTTAAATTTTGATAAGGCAGGAATGTGTAAAAATGTAGGGAGATTTTCAGAGATGTTTATCAAAATTTGATGCGCCAAACGCACCCTTTATTGGAAAAAATAAAGTTATTAAAATTAGTTGAGGCGATTTATAATTAGAAACATCTTAGCTCTGATGTTCTTATCACAAATCTTCACATATTTATGTTTTTATTTTTAATCTTTTTTTTTTTTAATTTTTCTCCTGCTATAACACAACCTTCAAACCTTTTATATTTGATTTGAGAGAAAGGGCGTTGTTATGCGATTATAATACAACCTTCAAATCTTTTATGTTTGATTTGAGAGAAAGGGCGTTGTTATGCGATTTTAAAATATTATTTCAAAAATTTTATTAAAATAATATAGCTAAGTGTAAGATTACGAAAACGCCATAAAATTGTAACTTATTCACAACATTGTTATTATCTTATCATTTTCATTATATGTATTTTTATAATAATTTCACTATATATTTTAATTATATTTTTGTTAGAAGATGCTTCAGACGAGGAGAATTGATAGAGCTAGTCAAAATAGTTGACGCTGCAGATTAAGGGACAAAATCATTACTTTGAAGTCGAGAAATCACGCTTCCATTCATAGGCTTGGAAAGAAAATAGTTGGCATATTTTTAAGTTAGTTAAAGTTATTTTTTTGTTTGGAAAGAGAAAAAATGTGACTTTTAATTTTGATTAATTTGATATTTTCGTCCCTAAAATTTTAAAATAAAATTAAAATATAAGAAAGTAAACGTAATCATTTTACAAATAAAAAAATAAGTCAATTAATTATAAGCCAATTAACTCTTTCCTTCCCAAACGATACCTTAATTTGTCATTGTCATTTTTGGATAAACTCTGATTAATGGGACGTTTGAAGTGATAAAAAGTGAGATAAAGTAAGATAATTTGTAAGCTCGTAATTCGTTCATTGAGATAAAAAGTAAATAATTTTTAACAATTTTTAAAAATTTTTTGTAATTTTTAACAAATCAAACACATCTTAAATCTTTAAATTCTTTTTCTTCAAATCTTTGAATTAAAAAGTAAAATCACTTTTTATCAATTATTTTAAAGGCACGTGTCATATTATAATGATTAAAATACATTAAATTATTACTTACAATTTTGAAGATGACTTTTTAATAAATACAATGATTATGCACAAAATTATTTGACAAAATTTATATACAAAAAATATAGCTGTATCACATTCAAAATGAAAAAAAAATGTTAAAAGATATGTTTTATTTTACACAACAAATTTTACAATGTAAAATGAAAAAAAAAATTGTTAAAAGATATGTTTCATTTTACACAACAAATTTTATAATATAAATCAATAATAAAAGTTATAATATATATCAATAATAAGAAGTTTTGTTTGATTTAATTATTTATCTAATAATGGTTAGTTCGATTATTTCTTGTAAAATAACTATCATCGATTTTTGTTATAGTTTTTAAAGTCTATAACCAAATAAATCAAAATAACTGAATTAAATTTATTTAATGTTTAATATATACATATATATATATAATTAAATTAAATATTCATTCTTATCAATGATTTTATCTTTTAAAATCTCTAATATTATGCAAAATCAATAAATCATTATAATTTAAACACACATTTTAAGTCTTCGATAACACTTATATAAAAATTATTATTTTATTTTTGTAATTAAATTCGGTTTGGTTATTTAAATTTATAAATTCATATAACTAAATTGACTGCGATTGAACTATATAATTCGATTTGGGTATTAGTTTATTGGTGCAAATTTTTTAGTTGATTTAATTATTATTTTTTAATTTTGTAAATTATTTGATTTAATTTTGTAAATTATTTAATTTAATTATAAAAAGGATAATTTTCGAAGCGGATGCCCATCCCTAATTATGCGAGCTAAATTTGGACAGGGGTGAACGTCGCTGACCAAGGATTGTCTTTTAACTCTGCGGGTTCAGACACAGGGAGGTGGCGGGTGCCATTACGTATGAGAATATAATAGAGAGAGAGAGGTGCAGTCTTTGACCCAGCCATAATGTGGTTTTACTTTCGGCAGAATCGGCCAATTTTGCACGTTGGTCCACCATAGCTCGGTACAAGTGGGGAGACCATCACTTCCCATCAATCATCATCGACAATTTCTGACCATATCTACCAGCATTCCTCACGATCTCTTGACCAGCGTTATGCTAATTTATTTTAATGAAACATATTTTTTTTTTTAAATAACTTACACAAAATTTCTCGCTTAATATTAGATTAAATAATTACATTAATTTTTTATTTTAAAATATTTATAACACAAACTTGTCTATTAGTATTTCACGTCAAAATATGAAAATTAAAAGATAAAAATATCCCTATAATTGCATATTAAAAATTAAAAGATAAAACTACACTATAATTACCAAAGAACCAAAATGTATGAGCTTAGAATTTTATACCTTTCTTAATCTTATTTCCCTCTAATCAAATCTCATATTTAAAAACATTTTGAAGACCTCGTAAAATTTTAGTTAAAGTTAAAGACGAGAATTCTAAGGATAGTTTGATTAATAAAACATTGAATTTATATTTTGATAATCATTAGTTTAGAACTTTTAAAATTAATTAAGGCATACGCAAACTACTTGGACATCTCTAGTCGTTATATATATATATATATATATATGGCTGAAGGTGAGGAAGTTGCATGGCTGGAGAGACTTGAGTACTTTGAATTGAGACTATGAGGACAGTGAATGATTGCTTCGGGATGACATGCGATGTGGAGGTTGGGTCCGGTGTGGTCGCAAAAATGAGGAACTCATCGCCTATCAAGTGGACTCGTGCAAATTTGATAAACCACATGCCTTCCCTAAATAGAAGTAAGTGACTATTCATCTCTTTCTCTTTCTGTCTCCCGATAAAATTGGAAGGGAAGTTTATTGGAATGACTATTTAGATATAATAGTGAAGAGGATGGGTGAAGAAATTGTGTACAATTAGGCACATAAATGGGTGTCCTGACTTGATAAATCGGATTGTTTAGGTCTAATTTATCTTTAACCGTGATTATTTTTTTAAAAATTAGGTTGGATGGAATTGGATTAAGTCAATATAATTTTCACCTCTATTTATTAACTTTGTGTATATTTTTTATTATTTTTTTTAAAAATATTTTCATAATTTTTTAAAATAAATTAATTATAATTTGAACTTAAAATAAAATAATTAATTAATTGATCTTAAAAATAAATTAATTCTCTTAATAATTATTATAAATTCGTATGCCTTAGGATTTTTTAATCACGAAATGATAATTAATTATGTTTCCACCCTAGGGGTCTTAAAAATACTAATATTTATTATTATTTATTTTGATGCAGTATAAACAAATAATTAAAAAATAATAAAAATTATATTTGTCAAGTTAGGATCTGGTTGATTTAAAGTTGGGTCACTAGTCGTGTCAGAGTACCTGGAGCTCTAATTATAAGATGTAGAAACGTATTAAAATAGGATCTGTTCAGACAAAATTAAAAATTGAAATCGATATCATCGAAATAAGAGTCAACCTTACTTTCTTTACATACCTAAGAAGCACTGACACGTGGTCCATCGAAGGGAGAGAAATGTGGAGAACAATGTTGGCTGGTAAGTATTTCATGAGAGATGTTGAAGTTGGGTCATCCACGTTTAAGTCTTACCATGTTGGGATGGCTTGCCCCAGAAAGCGTAATCGGGTTGATTAAGGTCGAGGGCCGTAAGGCTCGGTATTGCGTCAGATCTTGAGTTTGACTTTTTTGGAGACGGTTTCTTATTTAATGTGGAGGTGATCTTTAATAATTTCCTCTACTGGTCAATCAGAACTTGTTTAAATTAGTTTATTCTTTGTAATTTTTTGTTGATTAGAGTCACGAGATGTACTTCACCTAGAACGCACTCCTTACGAAATAGCGGTTGCGAGTTTCTATGTACTAGAAGTTAGGATGACTTGGCCAAAATTAAGATTGTGGTTTGGTCGGATATTAGTTATAAAATTGAAGTTTGGCCGTGGAAAGAAGGATAATTGGAAGAGGGGTAAAATATAAATAGTATTTTATATTTTAAATGATCTTATTTTTTTTTTTATTGATACTCAATGATTTAATTAACAAAAAGAATTTAGATGGTGTGTAGATTTCAAAAATTACTAAAAAATTTTAATACTTATCAATTTTTTTTAACTTTTTTCAACTAAATATTGTCACGTGTCATATTTATATCTACTTTTAATTTTTTTTGAAAAATCAAATACCACCTAAATTATTATAAATATGTAGAATAATAGAAGTTTGTAAAATTTAAATGCTGGAGGAAAGTCATTATATTTAACTTTAAGTAGAAATCCATATAATTTACCATTTGAAAAATATTTTATTTATATTTCATGAAAATAATTTTTTTAAATATAAAAAATTATTTAAAAAAATTATTTTCAAAAATATTTTATAAAAAATAAATAAAAACACTTTTTATGATTAGAAATTACTATTGAAAATAATAACCAACATTTGTTACTTGCAACCAGCAACATTAAATTAAAATTTAATTATCTAAATATATCTAATTAAAATTTAATAGTCTAAATATAATTAAATTTAACGGTCTAAATATATTTATTTTTGTCTAAATTAAAATAATATAAATATATTTAACTGTTAAATTTTAATCGGAGATCCCTGCATCAATAGCATGGAACTGATATCAACGTCTTTTTTCCACGCCATGGTCCCCGGTAAAAAGTGAACGACCACAGCCCGCAGCGCATCTTTCAGGCGTAGTACTCTCGAGTAGTACTCTCCCCTCGTTTCTTCACCAGAAAATCTCTCTCTCTCTCTCTCTCTCTCCCCTTATCAAAAGGAAAGAATCAATGTTCCTTAATTCAAATAATTGCTCTTTGAATTCAGACCTCTTGTGTGAGTCTCCTGAGTCAGTTACCGTCCAATCACCATATCCGTTGTCAGGACAGCTCTCCCATTTCAAAAATGTGAGTCACATATATATGTTGCTTGCTTCGGCACCATCCAAACCTTTGGCTGCAGTTTGGCCTGATAAAAGTATCCCTAACTTTCGGCTCTCTAGGACCACCACTTATATCGGTTCGTATGGTTACACCCGTCAACCTAACTACAATGCGTGCGTAGTATTTGTTCGTGGAGTCGCAGTGAATTTTAACAGAGGTTGTAAGAATTATTTAAGTGATATTTGATTTATTTTTTTATTTTTTATTTTTATTTTATGTGTTAAAAATCTCAAAATAAAAAAATAGTTGTTTTTTTTATTTGGAAATATTTCTCATTTTGAGTTAAAAATTCTCAAAACGATTTTTTTTCCACTTTTTTATTTTATGTGTAAACTTATTTTTTATTTTTTAAAATAAATTTTAAAAATACAAATAACTAAATAAATTTTGAACTATTTTTTTTATTTTCAAAAATATAAAATAAAAATAAGTTCAAAATAGAAAACAAAAAATAAAAAAATAAATCAAATGACACCTTATATTTAAAAAAAATACTAAATGCATTCTATCATCAATTTTTCTCACTCCATATTATTTTTTTCATTAAAATTATTATGGAGTAGAGAAAGTTAACGAAAGGATGCAAATACCCCACTCATTTTAGAATTTTAGAATTTTTAACTGTAAAATTAATGACATATATAGTAATTTTAGTAATGGTGGATTAAAAGATCTCCCATAGCTTATCATGTAATTTTGTCCTTCTCCAGCGGACTTCATCAGCATACCATTCGTGCCTACTCACTTGGTTGCACCGTATTTGCCAACTTTTTCTAAAAGACTGAATGCCAACAACTTACTCCAATAGTTGCAGAAGTTTAACTCAAGTAGAATTTGTAGCTCTCAATCATATATACATATATATATATATATATATATATGAGCCAAAATGTTGAGAGTATAATGCACGGTATAGATTTAAAGGTTTTTGCTGCAATCTTATCTCTACTTCCAATATGATGTTACAACCAGAAAAGGCTGTTGAATTCAATTTCAATTGCAGAGTGGAACCAATCTTTGTGTTGGCAGCTTTGTCCCAATCCTCCAACTCAGGTTATGTGCTTAAAGCTATCCCCACTACGGCAAAATTATCTTCATATTGGAAGGCTGCAAAACCATGCGGTCAATAGCAGGGTACCATTGCAATCGATGGCACAAAATCATATATACACCAGACACGTGGCAAGATTCTGATCATACTTTGCAGTTATAGTAAGAAACATTTTCCCGATCACAGTAACCAATTCCCCGATTAGAAAAACTTATATAGTATTTATAAATGTAATATATTTGAGATCTTATTTTATAATTAATAGAATATAATTGAAATAGTTAAATATCATTATAATAGATGTGATGGAAAAACATCATTTATTGAGCTGTAACATCTCATTTAACTCTTTGAATTAACGGAGTATTACAATAAAATCAAGTTTTTATTATAAATACTCAAAGCGTATGTGCATACGAGATATGCTCACTTTTAAATATTTACCTTCTCTCTTTAAAACACAACTGAGATATATTCACTTCTAAATATTTACCTACTCTCTCTCTCTAAATTAAACACTAAGATTTTCATTTGACTAAATCGTTGGAAAGACGTTGGTGACTTTCCTCCGACCTTATTTCTTGATTGTTTTTTTAGTTACTAATTTGAACAGAAAGATTTTGGTGGCATGATAAACACATACGATATAAATTTGTATCTCACATGTACAGCAATATATTCTTTGCTTGTGTCGACTGATTTTAGTATTTAGAAAAGCTTTCAATGGCTTTATATATGGATCTGTATAGATTATTGGACTTTTTTTTTTTTTTGAATTTCTTTATTTTTATTAGATTCAAAACAAATTGAACATTGATTAATGCTATAACTGGAATATGGATACGTCGATGAAAAGGAAAAAATGAAGTGAAAATAAAATTTATAATTTAAACAATTTTTGTATGCTTAATTAAGAAAAAATTAAACTTTATCAATAAATATCTCTTCATTTTAATTTTAATTTTTAATTTAATAAAAATAAAATAAATTTAACTTTTTCACTTAATTTTATATTTATATGACTTTCTTTTACTTATCTTTTTCCTCTATGAATTCGTATTCCAAACATAAGCTAAAAGGAAAAGCATGTCAAGTGAACATGCACATCTGCGGAGAAGGTTAATTAAGGTATCTACAGGGCTGCAAGCATCGTCAAATAATGGAGATCACTAGTGGGATTTGAAATGGGAGCTTAATTCCCTCGAATGCCTATCGTTGTTTTCTTTTGATTGGATTCGGAAAAGAAAGCAATGAGAAAAAAGAAAGATTATTTGTAAGTCCACCCGAAGTGAGAATCTCTGCTCTGGAAGACTCGCGAATAGCTCCAGATAGGAAGGAATTGTTTCGATTTGTCATCATTACGCTTTTTGAGTTTTGTTTATCCAATTAATTTCGTCTTTGAAAATTAAATATTCTCTTTTTTTAATTTTTTTTCAAAAGTAATTTCAATTTTAATACTTTTCTTACTACATTAATCGTTATTTTTAAGAAAAATATTTAATTATATAAATTATTTTCCTTTTAATTTCTCTTTATTTAATTTTTTCTCATTAATAATTTACTAATATAATTTCGAATCAAAGGATTTCATGTCTCCATGTATATCTATGGGAGATGAAATTTAGTTAATAATTTTTTTAAGTGCTATTTTAATCCTTAAAAAAAGGAAAAATTATATATGTATATTTCTATATATATACATGTAATTATTTTATTCTTTATTCAGACATTTCTAAGTTTTTTTTTTTTAAGGCCCTTCTGACCGCTAATTTCTTCTTTCAAATGGTAATATCTAAAAAAAATAAAAAATAACAATAAATAACAATAAAATATTACCAGATTTTGCTAGAAAAATATTTTAAAATAAAAAAAATTCATTTATTTTAAAATTGCATTAGCAATTTTTGATTGCAAAATAATAGAGCACAAAAAAGGAAAAAATCAAAAAGACATTAGCTTATTTTGTTTGAAACAAAATATTAAACAACGAAATATGAATAAATTAGAATATGAAACAAAAAAAATTATTTTTTCTAAAGGTTAAATTAGAATATTAAGAAAATATTAAAATGGAAATTATTTTTGGAAGAGAATATTTTTGACAGAGTACCTTTCTAACCTAAAATTCTAACAAGTTGACATTCCAAGTTATGGGCACGCCCGAGGAGCTTGATATCCGGGTTGACCTTCGTTGTTGCCTCATTTGCCGAGCTCCAGAAGGCCAGTGGGAGAATTCACTGCACGGATTGTAATGGGTCAATTAACGATCTAGATGTAATTGTATCAAATTTAATAGTTGTAATTTAATGTAATAAAATTAAATTCAAAATAAAAATAAAAGTTAAATAAAATTTGATTAAAAAATTATTAATGAAAAATATAAAAAGATACATTATATTAAAATACAATTACATCTAGATCGTTGATTGATCCATTGTAACCCTTGCAGTAGATTCTCTCACTGCAACCCCTTGAAACTCTCATTTGCCTCTGTTTGTTGCCGAATAAGTTTGTGCCACGTTAATGCCGTCGATTGTACCATGAAATTGGAATTGGATTAAGTCAATGCTCCAAAGGCCACCCCGCCCGTTTGGCATGTTATAATTTATGGGCTCTGTTTGGTTACAAAATTTGATTTTATTTTATTTTTTATGGAAATCTAAAATAGCATTTGGTTTAATTTTTTATTTTCTGTTTTCTATTTTATGTTTTATACTCAAAACAATGAAATAAAAGATGTTTTGTTTTCCTTATTTTGATATTTTCTTTGTTTTAAGTTGAAAACGTTTAAAATGACTTTTGGTCATTTTTTATTTTATGTGTAAACTCATTTTCTATTTTTTAAAATAAAATTTGAAAATGTAAGTGACCAAATGCGTTGTCCCTGTTTTCCTTATTTTCAAAAGGATAAAATAGCAAATGTGCTTAAAACAGAAAATTAAAAACAAAAACAAAAAACAAAAAATAAAAAAATAAACCAAATGAGTCCTAATTTTTTTAAAAATGGTAACTTTTAGACATATTAATCACGTTTATAAAAGAAAGAAAATGAAAATTTTATACCCATTTGGATAAAAACTATTCATTTGAGTAAAAAATTAATAAAAAAAATAATATTTTTATTTTTTTAATTTTTAAGACATGAATTTTTTGATTTTTTTTTTAACGAATGTGATTAATAAACTTACAAGATACAGCTTCTGAAAAAAAAAATTAAATTTTGATGAAAAAAGTCATACAATACCCAAAAAGTTACCCAAAAAAAAAAAAAGCTAAAACTAACTTGTAACCAACGGTAAGTAATATTTTTTTTTTGTAATTTTTAATAACTTTTTATTAAAAATTATAAAAAATTAATGTACCGTTTGACTTCAGCGCGATAACTCAAAATTTTAAACCAATCAATTTGTTATTAAATTACGTTATATTAAACTAAACATCACTACCTCTTAAAAGTATACAACTACTATTATAAAGAATTTTAAATAATAATTTTTTTATAAATATTTATCTAAATTAACGAAATTATATAAGAATAATTTTTTTTAAATAATTATTACTGAATTTCATGATTTTAAATTCGCAAATATAAATACAATCTTATTATACATACGCAATAAAATTCAACTCCAACCTTTTATCAACTGCGCAAATTAAATTTCAAGTAGCACCCCTGATTTTGGCAGAATTAGCTGCAGTTACATAACTCGGTTTACTTGAACAGTTAAAATGTAAAATAATGACCTTCCGTACCAAACAGGGGCGCCGAAGTTGGATTCCAAGGTATGAGAGTTATTCTTTAATTGGACGTGCTGATTATTCATTAATTACGAATTATTCTACAAGATATGAGAATCATACGCATCAAGACTAGTACAGGACCATCCTTTCAGCCCCTCTACAAGACTACTCTGTAATAAGTTGCAGCAAAATAAATCCAGAATGACAAGGAACATACACTTCCAGAAGGTTAAACCAGGAAGGCAAGGCTGTTTAAGCATATCTATAATTTAAAATTAATTGGTAAGTGTTAGAAAATCGTGCACACAATCTTGAATCACATAATATACAAATTAAAGTATAGAAAAGAGAAGAAGAATAGACAGCAAGATTTACGTGGTTCGATTGTAAAGTCTATATCCACAGGCAAGACACAGGAGAAATTTCACTGTGATGAAAAGAAAGAAAGTTACAACGCTGGTCAGCTTTTCTCTTGATCACACTCTAAAGAAAACCCCAAAATCCTAATATTTAAATAGGTCTATACCGCGGGAGGCTACGCCCCCTGCACCCCCTGAGGTCAGTAGTGGGCTTCAGGCTCGGGCCGCGCTACCATCACAGACCTCCAAAAAAATATTTAAACGGGTCACACCGCAAGATTTTCGGATCGGGTTATAATTTCGGACCCAAAAATAAAAAAATACAACCCACAACAACAGTAAGAAAGGTAGATGCCTCCATTAAAATCTCATTTCAATTTGGGAGGATTAATTTTAATAATGTGAGATAAATCCCAGCACACCTATCACATGCGAACATGGTTCGCATGCGGACAGAAGTCAGGTGCGTTAGTGCACGATCGAAAAATTGAGATGAAAAGGGAAAAACAGGTCCTCCCAGTATGGGATTATTGAGCTCACAATGAGAGGAGCCAATTAAGTGCAATGTCCACATCAAGATATCTCTAATTTATCATCCATAATTATCAACTTCTTATGATGGGATCTGAAAAAAAAATGCCTGTGTACACGTCCTTAAAGATTAAAATTTCACAATCAACTATGAACAATTTGCAGTGCTCACAGTGCGGTAGTAGTCTTCACTGTATTGGAAACACATTTCAAAAGTCAAACAAATAATGCGAAAACACCAAATGCAAATCTCAAACTCTACATGCTGGGAGCTTCAAGAGAATGCTCCCTCACAGTCAAATCAAGACCAGGAAAGAATATTAAAAAAAAAAAAAAAAGGAAAGAAAAAGGTCAGAAATTTTTAACAGTTACTGTATCAAACACCTGGGTTTTTTGTTTTTGTCCCTCTGCATCAACCCTCTATTCTCTAAACAGGACCTTTAGTATCTATTTCCATGAACCTGCAATGGAAAAAAGACAATAAGCATATGCTTTAAGTAGTTGACTTTGTGTTAAAAATTTCATTAACGCTTATTATAACTCACATCAAATCCAACAAGGGATCTGCAGTAGTTGGTGTTGGTGAGAACTGTACTAGTCGATCCGCATTCACTTTCTTTAAGGGAAACGCTAGACTTGTCGAGCTTTATCGACCACGGGTACTGATAATTCTGAGCGGTGGAACCAACATGCGAGGACGATCTCTGCATCCGCACAGCCCGCGGGACATTCCTTCCTTCCAGTGACACTCTCCGCCTGCTCGGCTGCCTCTCGAGGGAATCGGGCCGCGACTTTGGCACGCTCTGTGATCGCGCTTTAGCCCTCGAAGATTCAGTATTGGCCATGTAATTTGGAAAGAAGGGGTAATCTTCAGATGAGGGCTCGGCGTACTCGGGCCTTGGCAAGGCAAATGGGACTCTGGAGGGATCGGGTTTGGACGCAGCAGAGTAGTATTGGGGGCTGCTTTGGCCTGTGCCAAATGAATAGTCCTCAAAATATCCGCTGCAAGCTCTCGGACTCATTTCGGTCAGGGCTGATGGAGCTGGAGATGGCTCTGATATGTGATCTTGCTTTGAGTAGTATGCGCGATTTTGTGCAGAATGCGTGGAGAATCGATTTTCTGTTTGTGCGTGGTTTGAGTAGCTATTTCTACTCTTTGTGCTTCCCTTTGGCTCTCCTAGATCCATCTCCACAATCTTAATGTTCTCCTCCATCTCCTGCATCAACAAATTTTACCGTATTATTGATTAATTTAACTTTTTCAAGTTGCTTGAACTAGGCTAAAAAAAGCTCAATTCAAACATGCTTCATAATTTTAATAAGTTCAAATCGAACTCAATTTGTAACTCATTTAAAATCACGCTCGAGCTCCAGTGACGGATCCAGAAATTTAACTCAACGTAAACTTAAATTTTAAATTTCAAACAACTGTATAAAATACGATAAAATATAAAATACTACAAATTGATATTAAATGTTTCTTACATAAAATACGTTACTCTTATTTCCTATCAAATATATATATATATATATATATATATATAAAAGAATTAGTGAATACTAAATACTATATATTAATATTAAATATTTTTAACATAAAATATAAAAGTAAGTTACTCTTACTCTTTGCCTAAAACAAAAAAAAAAAATGAACATAAAAGAACGGTGGAAGAAGGAAAAAAATGAACATGAACGAAAAAGAAAAATGAACATAAAAGAATTGGTGAAAAATAAACATAAACGAAAAAGAAAAATGAACATAAAAGAATCAGTGAATGAAAATTAGAGAAAAAAAAAAAAGAACATAAAAGGACTAGTGGAATGATAGAGACTTGAACTCTTGACCTCAGGACAACTTAGATGGCCAAATATCAACACGATAGCCAGTAGCACCACAAGTTTTGATTGGATGAGTGAGACTTAAAATATATTAATTAATTAAAACTCAGCGTAGGTCTCCGCCTGCTCTAAGCACCACGTGCGTTCGTCCCTGTCAAACTAGAACTTAAGCCTAGAAAGGTGATCAAATAAAAACATATAATTTTATAATATTTATATATTATATTTAAGACGAAAACGATATCATTTTACGTTAATCGAACTATCGACAAGTTGACTTCGAATCTAAATTTTTATTTGTCAAGCTCAACTCGAATTTATATAAAAATTTAAAATTTAAGCGTAATTTTATCTCAATTTCAATATAAATACTCGAGTTGAGCTCAAGGAAGTCAACTCGAATCCAACCCTTCAAATCATTGACCAAAAATTCAAACGCAAATTGAAATGTTTCTCAATTTTTTAGAATATATCTACATAAGTTTACACTAATGTTAGTGGAAATTTTAAGATTAACTATTTCTGGCCGGCACCCGCATTACCTGTCCAGCTGTCCCATTCGGAAAAGATATAGATATACCATCAGTCGAGACAGGGACCAGTAGGTAAATTTTAAAGAATCTCCTAACGGGAAGGGATTTATGCCCCGTATCGTACGATTTATTTTATATTACATAGGGTGTTTTAGGAGTCTCAAAAAGAATAAAAAAAAAAAATCAAAATGTGGATTAATGTGATATAAAAATGATAAGTGATAAAAATTGATTGGAGAGATTTAAAAATTTTTAAAATTTTTTGAAGTTCCGAATGAATCCATAATAGTATATATAAGTCCCGGGCGTAGCCGTGTCCACTAATGAGCGTACTCCTTAAGCAGACAAGTGATTTCAAATCTCGCGACTTAATTGATAGACATGAACGACATGATTGGCTATATATCTTCTGATTTACCAATCGATACAATCCGGCAGAATTTTAGGTCACAAAAAAATATATAGTAGTATACCCATAATATTATTTTGTTAATATATTATATTAATATATATTGTTAATATGTATATTAATATATTTTGCTCGCGGTGGAAATGAGATAGGAAGCTGCATTTGGGCGGAGACAAAAATGACGAGAATAATTCATCTTCTAACGGGAATGGAAATATATTAATGTAAAACGAGACGGAAAAAAAAAAAGATCCCTTCTCCAAATCCGCAAAGATCCTAAAGGCTGGGGAAGAAAATGAGACATACATGATAGGTTTGTCTGGATCGATAGTCTGGAATGGATTTTCTCTGATTGAATTGCCGCTGATTAAAAGATTTGGAATCTCGTAGGGCCATCCTCATCCTCTGAGCTCGAGCTCTAGCCTGAACACTCACCAATGCCTGCATGCACCGGAGGGTTGCAGTCGCCTGTTTCCTCACTAGGTGACCCCTCACTAGTGCCTGCAACTTCACCAGCCCTTTCAATGCACAAAGTGCTTTTCTTGCCTAAAAATAACACCAATCAATTAGTTCGTTCATACATACATACATACATACATACATATATATACATAACATTGAAAACCCGCGAACGGAATCCACATTTATTTATATCAGATTAAAACCCACAAATTAGAATCCTGTCTTCCATGTTTCGTTTATTGTTTAATCTGTATTTTTTTTCTGGGTTTAGCCTTTTTTTTTTTTTTTTTGGGGTCAATTATTTGATTTTGGTTAAATTTTATCGAAGCAGAGAAGAATTATAGTACCAAATAAGCACGAAAAACAGATTGGATCTTTATGGCAGCAGCGTCTTCAATGGCACTGGTCCTCCCGTTGGCGGCTGCAGTCAGCCGGATCACGGCAGCTGCGGCCTGTGCTGCCGCCACCGCCGCATCAGCAGCGGCCGCGGTCGCCGCCGCCACCGCCATTGCATGCTTCTTCTGCTCATTTTCTGATTCCAACACCGCTTGCGCAGCCGGCAGACTGGCGGCGGTGGTGTCGACACCGCCGTTCGAGTCCTTTTGACCAGTTGCGGTGGCTGACGATCTCCGGAAACTCCATCTTCGTTTCTCCTTAGGAGTCGTCGGAATCGAAATCGGAGTCGTGGGATTCTCAGTAAGAAGTGGACCCGGTTGAATATTGCTCGTAGTGTTCTTTTCTTTGTCTTTTTTTCCAGTCAACAAGTTTCTTATCCACTTGCTTGTCTTCCCCATCTCTGTCACTTTCTTCTAAGCTGCTATTGATCCAAGACAAAGAACATGGAAACATAAAAGAAGAAAAAAAAAATGACTGATATCTAGATATCAGCAGATGCCTTGACATAAATGTTGGGTAGCTTTCAACACTAACTTGGGTCTTTTATTGTCATTGGGGAGAGGAGTAAATTGCCCATTATTTTCTTGACAGATTGATCTGATGCTCTGTTTCACTGTCACCGCTGCGCTGTTTCACTGTCACCGCTGCGCTGTTATGTATCTAACAAATGTGATCCGATCATGGTGACATTTGTCTCATTGTTTACAGGCTAAGGTCGTGCAAATGAAGAGCCGAAGAAGCAGAGAGGAAAAACCCCGGCCCAGTTTAGCCACCGGCCACCACCTTTCCCTACCAGACAAATATGGTATAGATTCTTTCAACTCGATCTGGGACCTTTTTTAGGTACCCTTTCTGCCCTCGGAGACACACCTATCCTGGCGCAATGGCTAAGGGTGTTTTGGAGATTTGATCTTACGGGATATGGTAAGATGGGAATTGGATCACAGGCCACGTGAAAATAAGTTCCGAAACATGTAGAATCCGTGTAAAATACTCTAGTCGAGGCTGGGGGGACTTTGTAGCCCTAGTGTGGGGGTCTAATTGGGTCATGGGTTTTAAATATTGTTATGTAAACATGCAAGGACTTTGGGTCCCCACATTAAAGAAATGACCATTTGCGTAAAGGGAAATTCTCAAATGTATTGTTAATGTGTTTGTATTTTTTTTTATGTCTTGTTTGACATTCAAGTCCATCTTGAATCACTAAATGTTCCGCTTGGAAACTCGCAAATTTATTTAAAAAAATTTATGTATATATATATATATATATTTATAATTTCTTAAACCAAAATGATATTATTTAAATTTAATAAAATAATATCGTAGTTATTCATTTAAGATTATAATATTTTAAAACTAAAATGATATCATTTTGATTAGTCAAACAAATTGTCCGTCAAATTCACCCTTGTACGAAATTTTAAGTTTAAATCAAGTTTTATACTTTTGTTCAAGTCAAGTTCAAGTAACACAAACATAAGTTCAACTGGATGCCCTGACGGTGAGATTTTATCTCTCGTTGATTCCCCCCTCCTAGCAGAGTTTGGTCCTACAGGCTGTTACACTAATGTGGAGGGTTGCAGACAAGGGGTTGTAATGAAGAGAATATGACAGCAGTTGGTGGACAGACAGATTATTAATGTGGAAGTTTAATTCATAATTGCATGTATTATCAGGGCCCAAGATGCATATGCTATTGACTAGCTGGTTGAGGAGAAATAAATTTGGTGTATAACTGGAATCCGGAGAATGAGATAATAATGAGATATGCATGAAGAAATATGGATATAATATGATAGCATTGGCGCATACTAGCAGATGAGTTATAATTTACGCATATGATATTGGTCACAGTCGGAAAAATATCGTACATATAAATTTTAAATTAAAATAAATTTAGTTACGTATTAGCCTTCTTAAAATTTTGTTTTATTTTTCTTAATTGTTATACATAATTTAAAATTTAAAAATTCAATAGATTGTACCATCTATCCGTATATATTAATTTATCTTCTATTTAGGAAATATAATTTATAATATTAGTATAATTTTTTCTTGATCTGAATTGAACTCAAGAAAAAAAAATATTTAGTTTTCCAGATCAAAAATTCTGATTTCATGCATGCCGCTCAAGATACAGAAATACTGAATCATTTAAATTTTTATAAAATATTTCTAACATAATTAAAATAATAAAAATTTGATAAAATAACATTTACTCATTCCAAACGTCACACTACATGGCCTCTCCCGATAACCCCAAACCTCAAAATCATATGTGTCTTTCCAAAGTGTACCCTTTTTGTGGTGATAGTGGTAGGCGACGAGAGTGATTGGGGGTTTCAATACGTAGGGGCAAGGGGCACCTAATTATCATCGGCGCCTCTTTAAATATTTTTATAAATTGAGATAAATTGAGAATTCGTAATACGTATAATAAAAGAAAAAATTTGATGTAATATAAAATTAATAAAGATTTATAGAATTTTTTTGTTATTTTTCAACAAATCAAACGAGGCCATAATATATAATTTAGACTACATTAGAAGTTTCAAAAAAAAATTTATATTTTACTAAAAATTATAAGTCTTAAAATTAATAAAATGTATAAAAATTTAAAAATAAAAAATTAAAATTTTATGAAATTTTATAAAACTTCAAATGACCTCTCTCTCTTTGTTTAATAATTGAGGGTGTCCGATCCAGTTTATACATATCTTGACTAATTCTCGAAACTTTGAAATTAACGATCCGGTGAACCCTCTAATGATTTTAAGGAGACTTGAACTAATAACTACTGCGAGTAAATACAAGATTTTATCAGTTAAGCTAATCCGAGATTACTTCAAATGATCTCTTAATCAAAATTACTTGAGGGGTTACGTGCACAGAGGAGAAACATTAATAAAAACCTAATTTCTAATTATGAGTGTCATAGTTGGCAATCACATGGTTTATTTGTTTATATGCCCTCACTTTGACTTTGGTGTCTGGTTCATGGACAGCACTTCGTCAGGGGTTTATCCCCTTTCTTTCCTTAATCTCTCCTCCTTAATTAATTAACCAGTAGGTTTAAGAATCTCTTTCTCTCTCTCTCTTCTGCGTTAATCTCTCTATTCCCTTGATTAGCCAGTTGGTAATTGTAATTAACAACCTCTCTCTACTACCCCTATTCTTTTTTTTTTTTAGTCTCTTTAATCCTTGATTAGCCAAGTTGGCCCATCTAATTAACGATCTGTCTTTCTCTCTCTCACTTACACTTTGCAGCAATTGATTATCCAAAACAGATCTATCTGCCTAATTATTTATAAGGTTTTATGAACCTGGTTATGGTTAGGGCAATGATAGACCGAAAATGAAATTTTAACAACTGATTATCCAGAATTTTTTTTTATCAAATTAACTTTAACAAAAATATAATGTAAAAATATAGATATACTAATCTCTCTCAGTAAGTATGACAAAACAAAAATTTATCTTTCTAACATATAACCTCTTAAAAAAAAAAAAAAACTAAACCATGACCCATTGAAATAATTATGATACGTTTGGCACACTGAAAAACGTTGATAAATTTAAAATTTTTTAAAAATTCTTTACTTTTTATTTCACTATAAAAATTAAAAATAATAAATTATTTCAAATTATCTCACTTTTGTCACTTTAAACGTCCAAAATTGAACTAATTTGGATTTTGATTCGAAGATCTTGTACGTACGTAGGTCCAATGATGTCGATCCTCTGATCTCTCGCCCTTTTTTATAATAGCTACGTGGATTAATTACCTGTTGTCCCCATCCCTTAAGCAACATTCTGTTAATCAGATTAAAATATTATTTTTTAAAATTCAATCGCTGTATTTTAATCAATTATAGACCAATAATTCTATTTAAATAAATATATAATAATAGAGTTTTACTTGATTGCTTACCGGATTGATGTAAAACATATCTATATTGTGGATATAATGTGGCTGGAGAAAAGTCCTTTTCACCTTCCCTTGTCTGTACTTGTATTTTTTTAACTTGGCAATTTGTTTTAAAGAGCACATGCTTTTGCCTTTTTGATTATGATGGTGGCCTGGCTTCTTCTTCTTGGATGTCCCCTCATGTGCGGTGACCCTCGAAGGAAATTGGATATTTCCTTTTTGTTTAAAAGTTCACATGTAATACAAATGAAACAAAAATTTAAAATAAAATGAAAAGTAAATATTAGGACATTAAAATTTTGGAAAACACTAAGAGTGACAATAGCATATGTGAGACATTTTCCTTGACTTAAAAATTTAAGCCCATAAATCCAATACTTATATGTATTATATTACATTATAATCATATAATATCTCTTACGTTTTGGACGTGTGGCAATTCTCATATTTATTTCTAATAATCTCCCCCACACTTGTGATCCATTTTTTAAAATTCTAAGCTCTTTTATGTGCTTGTGAATTTTATAGACTTTTTTATGCACATCATTTATGTGCATTTTTGACTGTTGACTTCAATCTTATAAGCCAAATCTTCAAGTAATATCAAATGGGCTCTGTTTCAACTTTTAATTAGATGTTAACTACTCTTTAATTGGTACACTTAGTGAATTCTTTGATTAAGTGCTAACAAGCTTTGGGCTGGTACATTTAGTGCTTGTATGTTTCATTTACTTAATTATTAGAATATATAAAATATTTCTTGATCTAATTACACCCAGACCTTTTTAAATAATATTCAAACTCAATCAAATTTCATTTTTAATTACTCTTTAAATTAGTAACAAATAATTGAGAATTAGTAAATGTGGCATTCAAGCCTCTGAGGCCTCTTTTGGAGGACGATCCCAAATTTTACTAAGATTCCAAAGAACAAATTTACACTTAGAAATAGAAAACAATAAGTAATTAACTAAGTAAACTTACAAACTTACGCAACGGTAAGAGTTAATTTGAACTTACATCCAAAAAGTTATTACAAATTAGTATTACAATATTTATTCATTGAAATTCTTCCAATTAAAAACAAAAAAAAAAAAAAAATACTATGTTAACTTGTCAAGTAACATCATACTTAATTTGCGCATATAATATAGGTCCATTTCATTACCTACCAATGTTTTTCTATCAACGATGTTACGGGATCATGTTAGCTTTTTCTTCTAATGATACATATCCATCATCCGCTAGCATATTAACTTCTAAACTCATAATAATATTTTATAAATACCTAATTTAGCATGCGAAATAGTTCATATATTAAATGACTTTATATAGACCTCTCCTATCTCAAATTAATTTTGTCACAATATAATCTATACTAATATTAAGAGCACAAAGACATTTGAA
Source organism: Vitellaria paradoxa (assembly GCA_019916065.1). Lineage (NCBI taxonomy): Eukaryota > Viridiplantae > Streptophyta > Magnoliopsida > Ericales > Sapotaceae > Vitellaria > Vitellaria paradoxa. The sequence goes on along the minus strand of CM034241.1, from coordinate 42,172,906 downwards.
TCGATATGCTCAACTTCAACTCATGTCAAAGACGAATGTGACACGGATTTAAGAATAATTGATGTTCCGTGCATGTATTGTTAGAAAACACCATGTGTAAGCTGCATTGAGATTCCAACAATGTTTAGAATGATTTTGGTTTTTGTTTTAAGGCCAATTGTATCCATTTCACATGAGGGTTGAACAGTTTGTACGAAAGTAATGCCACACAAATAGTCCAAATCCAAAAGCCTTCACTTTCCTTCACAATTCCATCTAATTAATTAAATGAATTTGCAATATTCAAAGCTTCTCCGGCCTATAATTACTAGAATGGCATTAAGAGGGTGTTTGGATGGCAAAAACGTATAACAAAATTACAAAAATTTGATATAAAAATGATATGTGATAAAATTTGATTAGAAGAAAATATAAAAAATTAATAAAAATTGATAAATTCTGATAAAACAAACACCCCCTAAATCTTCAAAACTGTATAATTAATTAACTGATGACCTCCATGTTTGAGGGTCCAGTTGTCTTGTCTAATATTTAACCCTTCAACCTCATGGTACGCAGTGCAGCAATTACAACTATTTGCTAATAATTAGCAAGATGGCTTTTCAGATGAAGGCGGTCTGATAATTGAGGCACTGTTTGGTTGAAAAAAAAAATTAGGTAAAAAGTACAATAAAAATTCAAAAATTTAATGTAAAGGGGTAATATGTGACGAAATTTGATTAGAAAAAAGTATAAAAAAATTAATTAAAATTGGTGAATTTTGGCGCGCCAAACAGGACTTGAATGTATAGTTTATAAGGTAGCATTTGGATTAGTTATAAAAAATTATCTTTGTACCCAGTGTTCTGAAGATGAGAATTATTAAAATTCTTTGAATTCTAAAAATCTTCCTTCATATATTCCATATATTTAAGATTGAGCTAAAATCACAAATGACATTAAATTTATAAATTAAAAAATAAAAAATATTTATTAAAAATCAAATAAAATTAGTTAGGTGCCATATCATTCTTTTTCATGACACATCATTCTTTTAAAGTTTATGGTACCATGTTGGTTGTGCGCTGCTCAATTCTTGAAAGAACTTTGCATTGATCAATTGCCTAGCCAGCCCAATTCCAAACGAGGACCCAACCTCCCCGGGGTGGGCGACCTTTACAACCATTTTCTACCCTAATTGGTTTAGCAGGAAGCCAACCGAAATGGATTAATTAGGATTATAATTTATAATGCTATACACGTTAACTCCCTGGTTTGGAAGAAACTAGAAATTGCATGGTCATTCATTTCATGCGTATCCCATTCAAGAATATTATTAATAGGGGATTTAGGGTTGATGTCAGCTCGAAACAGCAAAATCGAATTTGATAGATTGTCTAATTACATTCTTTTTTTTTATATATTTTTAATTCAAAAAAATGTAAACATTTATGAATCGTTAAATTTTAATTTAATGATCCTCAACCTTATAATTACTGAGCTAACATTGTCACACCTTTTTCTTTCTCAAGCCTACTTGACTCGGTTGATTTATGCTTTAGGGTGCATTTGGAATGACCAAAAGTGATATAAAGGATGTGTTTGGAGTGATAAAAAGTAAGATAAAATGTGATTTAGAAAAAATTTTTACGTTTGGTGCACACATCTTAAACCATATTTTTTAGAGATGAACAGTAGAATTCTCGTTCCAACGGATTGGATTTCCGTTTGAACGGATTTAAAATTTGAAAATCAGTCATGGCGAATCAATCATGGCATCGGAATAGTTTCTACAATCTATTTGGGCGGAAATTAATTGTGCGAATCCGTTGAAGGGTTTCTACAATCCTCCGAAACAGTTTCTACGACCCTAGTAAAATTAGTCACAGTGAGTGTCATTCGGTAACTTGAGAGCTCGTGGTGAGAATGGTAAAAAAAAATTTGCTATTTGATTAACAGAATTCTAATTATCGACTTTTTTTTTTTTTTAGAAAATATTGAACTTGCTTCAAACTTCGAGAAGATAACAATGTGTAAAAATGTAATAAAGATTTTTAGAGATTTTCAGATATTGTTACCAAAATTTGGTACACCAAATATACCCAAAATATGATAAAATGAAATAAGTTGTGGGTTCATAATTCATACGAATAGATAAAAAATAAATAACTTTTAAAAATTTTTAATATTTTTCACTATTTTTAAAAATTTTTTATCATTCCAAATAGAACTTTTTTTTTTTTTTTTGGTAAGTGAATGGAACCTTAGTTGGGTGCAATTCTACTTAGGTGAATGTGTTATATATATATATATATATATACACTAATTAGAAACGAAACGAGAAAGGACAGAAAAGTTGGACTAGCGCCCGGGAGAAAAAGTTTCCAGTAAAGTCAGAAGGTGGTGAGGTGGACACCCATGCTAACGTGATAAGATGCGTGGAAAGTTAGGCCGGTATCTTCCTTTAAATCTCCACTATCATTTTACAAGCCAGACATACCTACATATATCTGCAAACAGCTCCCTCCAGCCACGCCACGTCAAAAGGAGATGATCAATTAAGTTGCTTAGTGATGTGCAAATGAAGCCATTTTCTTTTCTCTCAGGAGGTTTGTTCCCTTTAGCTGCAATTGCCTGATTAATCTCTCTCTCTCTCTCTCTCTATATATATATATATATACAAATTTTAATTAACTGAAGATATAGAACATCTAATGAGATTTATAAGATCGTGAGGTAGCAATAATGGAAAGTGCAAACTTTTGAGGATATATGTATGTAGGAATATTAATTATGAGTTGCATAATAATAAATTAAGGCTTCGTTTGGAGCCTAAAAAAACCTAAAAAAACTCAAAAGTTGACACGGTCTTCCGCTGACACATCTATCAAAAAATTTGAAATGTCGTTGGAACGCATCATTTTGGTCCGTTCCAACGGATTTTGCCAAAATTCAAAAAAAAAATGATCTGACACGTGTACAAAAAAATACACAAAACTCCAAAATTTTTCAAAATCTTCCACTAAAATTTTGACACGTGTCATTTTATATATTATTAACAATTTTATATCAAATCAAATAAAACATTCAACAACATTACATAATAATTTCAAAATACACTTTTGGAAATTTTTAGATTTGGTTGGGACTCCAAACGCACCCTAAGAAAGAAAGAGAAGTATAAATTGGGAGGTTAATTAATTTTTGAGGAATCAAGAAGAAAGATGGTGGGAATGCTGCCTGGAGTTCAGCATTGGAGGAGGAGGAGTTGTACCAAACACACTCCTCCTAACCATGGTCACTCTTCTTATAGATCATGGCTCCAGCCATCATCACACATGGCTGCTAATACTACCGCCGCCCCCATGGATGAAGCTGCTTTAAGAGCTCGCCAGAGGCTGGAAAACAAACTTGGCTATGTCCATGCATCAAGGTATTCTCTTCCATCTTCTTCATTAAACTCCGAGTTTGCTAGCTAGAATATATATATATATTTATATATATTGAATAATATTAAATCAAAAAATTTTGCCATTAAAAATCAAAATGATTTCAAGGTTTGTCTGCTAATTATACACACATACACATATATATATGATGAAGTAGCAACTTCATGTACATATAAACACACACACATATATATAAGATCTTGTTTTCTAATTGGCAATTGGTTTTACTACTCACTTGTTCCTTGGTGATTGATAGGTTGAATAAAGTTGGAGAAAATGAAGTTAAAGGGAATACGCAAATGATGGGCACAACGGATGGTCATGAGCACGTGATCGCAAAAATAATAGGGAGAAGTCCATGGCCCTTTTGGGTCAACAGCACCAGTAAATCAAAAGGTCATATTTGTGTTGTGTGCTTGGAAGATTTGAGGAGTGAGGAAAGAATCATGGAACTGCCTTGTTCCCACAAATACCACCCAAAATGCCTTCTTCCATGGCTTTCAGTTCATCAGAATTGCCCAAGCTGTCGAAGCCCTGTTCAATCCTAGAACAGCTGATATTCCTTTTTAATTGTTTCAACTGAATTTTTGGATATACATATACACACAGGTATGTATGTATATGTATATATAGCTGCAGGATCGATTAGTTGCGTGTTCTGGGTTGATCAAATTTAATTGTTGCTCGCCAATGAAGAAACTTGGGTTCTCTGATCGACTTGCAATTAGGAAGATCATGTGTGTGGTTTGTAACTTTATAAGACCAACCTGTAGTGGTTCTTGACAATTTGCCTTTATGGTAAAAATACAAATGTGCGATGGTGCAGTCATAAGTCACAAGATTAATTATGCATGAAAATCATGAAAGGAAAGTTATCAAAACATTGGAAAAATGTTGAAAATAACTTGTATCAAAGATAAAAGGTGACAATAAAAAAATTAAAAAGGTAAATTAAATTGACATTATTTCTTTAAGAAGTAGACATCACTCTTAATATTTCAAAAATTATTTAAGTGTCTTTTGTTTTCAAGTTTTCTTAACAAATTATCCCATGTAACACATAAATGCTAAAAAGTGCAGAGTTCTGTTAATTGTTATATGAATTTTGTATGAACTAATCAAAATATCTCATATAAAATGCTAAAATTGATAGACAATTTGTATTTTTAGTAATTACATCGGTCCTCGTAAGTTTTCCTGCAATTGAAATATATAGCATTCCAATAGTTTCTCCCCTTCCTTTACTGTAATAATAATATTAGCACTTTTTAAATCTAAAAAAAAAATTAAAATTTTTAATGTTTTTACATGATTAGAAATTCAAAGTAAATAATCTAAATTAATTTTGTTCTTGTGCTACCTGGGACCTAGCTTGTGTGCACGACGAAGTGAGAGAACAAAGAGATAGTTAAGCTTTTGGACCATCTTCTTAATTAACATGTCAGAAGTATAAAGTTTTGTGCTTGATTGCTTATGATTTTTGATTTTTTTTTTCTTGAAACCCCACTAGGGTAAGTTTTTTCAGTTTGCTTCCTTAATGTACGTTTTTCAATTAATAATTTCTCAACTCTTATTCCTTGTGTCTTGTTGCCTGGGCTGAGAGAACATCGTGCAGTGCCAGTGACTATGCAGCAAGAGCTCTTTAGGTATTTTAAACCTAAAGTGATAAAGTCGTAAATACCTACTTTTAGAATTTGACATTGAGTCCACTTATGTCTGATTGGAAATAGTTCAAACAGTCAATACCCATTATTTTGTAATAGCATACGATAATTTTCGGGATTTCGATGCTGTTTAGACCTTTGAATGGCCAGGTTTATTATTTTCGAAAAATTTTTGAGTCTTAATTATTTGGGTCTGGTAAATCCGTTTTCGATTGAGATTTTAACAGAAGTTTTTTAATTTTTATATTTTTTAATTTACTTTTATTTTAAATTTTTTATTTTTAGTAATTCTTATTTATTAGTAGAATTTTATACCTTTTTAGATCCGGTCCATTAATGTCAAATTTCTTTTCTGCTGCAAGGCTTAAAGGGCAAATCAATTCTTAATTTTTGAATGAAATTTAAGTGTCATTTAAAATTTTTGTTCGTGTAAGCTTCTCTTATACGCTTTCTTGTATCAGAACATAAATACGTGTTGTTGTCACCTTAAATATTAACAGTTTTTGGGGGCAGATTGCATCACTTATTAATGGCAGACACATGCTACTATTTTTCTGGTCATTGCATCTACTTACAGCTGAAAAACAATTGACTCAGGTGTCTTCCCGGTGTGATATGCAAAGAAAACACAACACATTTATAGCATCTAAATGCATGCGTGGCAGAGGTTTCCCACGGACAATTTATTTATTTATTTATTTCCCTCGTGGGTGACAGCTATATTGTGGGTACGGATGCACGTGCAATATTTCTGCACATATCTACTTCACATTCCAGGCGAGGATACCGCTGTAACCAAAATAAATATTATGTTTATGTAAATATTGATATATCAAAATAAATTAATACAAAAAATACATATCTATTTGTTATATAATTTTAATTACTAAAAAATTAGGAATAAATTATTAGAGTTTGAACTTTTTCTTTATCACAATCAATATAATGATTATTAATAAAAAGAACAGTTTGTATATTATGAAGAGAAATGTTCTATCAATAAATTCTAATATTCTTGAACCCTTTTATAAAAAACTTACAGTAAATTTAACAATTAATCCATATTAGTCGTCTAATTTCATTATTCTTATTAAGTGCACAAAAATCAGTAATATAAACCAAAGTAAAATGAGTCTTTATCATATATATTTTCATATTTAATTTGATTCTAACCTATTTTTGATAAGATAAAAATTAATTAATGTAATATACAAAAAAACAAAATTCCGAAAACTGCAGGATGCCGAGTAGCAGATCTGCAGATTTTGCGTTGTGATGTTTTGTCTTATGCATATTATCGTGAAAATGTGCTAAGGGATATTTATAACATAATTAGAAGAAAATTAGATGAAAAAAAATAAAATATATTTCTCTCTCCTAGAATTTAAAAAGAAGGAACGGGCTTCCCCTCTCTAACGATGTTCCTTTCTCTCAAAAAAAAAAGGAAAAAATAATTGTTGAAATAATTAATTAAATTCCTCCAATATTCCAGTATTAAATGCCTTACTAGCGTAGGTAGTAAATCATCAGCCTGATCAATTTCCTTTCTTCATTTTCTCCCACACTCCCAAACCCAAATTCAATCCATTGCTTTTTTCACTCTCCTCCTCTCTCCCGAGTTTATTCTTCCTCTTAAGCAGCTGCTGCTTCTCTATTTCTGTTTTCACTCTCTTTCTCTAGCAAACATATAGCTGACGCGGGGTGCAGTAATTTGATAGAGGAAGGATTGGATTATTGTAATTGATTTCAATTTTTCAAATATTGAATTGTAATCCTGAATATTAGTGTGTAATTGTTTTGGAAAGTCCTGTTTAGGAAATTCTTGATCTTTTCTAATTAAGCTTGTCGCTGGCAAGTCTACCTTCTCACTGGTTTCGTTGAGAAAAGCCACAAGTTATTCTTTTGTCAGAGCTACATGGTGTCACCATATCAGAAATTGCAAGTCCATATTTTTTAGATCTCGATGGCAGCTGCTGGGTAAATTTTTCATTTTTCGGAGCTTGTTGGCTTCTCTTTCCAACAAGTGATCGTAGTTTTGGAAACATAATTCTGAGATATGTTTGCAACATGAATTTGTAAAAGTAAAACAAATAAAAGAAAATTAAAATTTATATTTTGTACAATTTTTGTATACTTAACTGTGTAAAAAGTTAAATTGTGATGTCCCTAATCTCAAAGTTCAGGACAAACGGCATGTGAATATAAAAATTAAATAAAATAAATAAAATCCAATTCATATTCGATTCACAATGAATTATACTTATCGATATGTCCAAAATCATTATTCATTCTCATATAAAATAATATTTGAACACAACTCATCAATTAATTAATAACATAATCCACTTTAATACCATTTCAGATGACTGCCTCCGAGGTCTGTACAATCAGAATATATACTATAATCACACTTATATCTCTCAAAATAATGATATTATGAAAATAGGATGCAACCCCACACTTATTATTATCCATAATTAAGACCGGACTTAAACTATTCAAGTCTAAAGTTGCATATGTATCCTATTTTGGGAATCAAGTTAGTGTAGTTCCTAACTTTATTACTTTATATTTACAATTCAACTCTTCATTAATAAATCACATATTAAACATTCTTATAACTAACAATTTCAGGATATTAATACACAACAATAATATATGTGCAATCTCATGCAATAGATAATAATGGAATCGATGCATATTCCAATCTCTACCTACTTCCAACCATATCTTGAGATGGGTGACGCTTAACGAAGCACTCACGGTCACCAACCGCACCGTTTACACTTATGCCGAATGTATATCTTACTATATATATACACCGACTGAGGAATACTGTTACACTCCCACAGGTGTAAAACTCAAGAGAATTGTGTTATACCCGTTGACTCTTCTACTAGGGAACCATTTTACACCCCTAGTTACGTATCTGCTTTCCTAAAGCAGGGTACAACTATAGGTGGGAAAATGATGTTACACCCTACCAATGTAGGATTCAAGGGACTATGTTACACTCTTTGGCTCTTCCGTTAGGGAACAGTGTCATATCTCTAATCAAGTATCTGTTTAATTCAAGTAAGAAATTAATATAAATAACAATTAGGGAACTAAGTTACAACCCTAGTCAACTAAGACTCAGAGAAACCGAGTTACACTCCTTGGCCCTTCTGTTAGGGAACCGTGTTATACCCTTAGTCAAGCATCTACTTAACTTAAGCAAAAAATCAATATTAATAGTATCCCAAGATTAATGTCCTAGTTCCAGTAATTAAACTCTAGTTATATATGTTAACTGAAAATCATCCGATATTTTCAAAATCTCATTTCATCATTTTTTCAAATTATAGATCTCGTCTCTATATATAACCCGTGCTTCGGCATGTCAATAATATTAATATGGAACTCTCGGCTAATCAATAATTACAATATAAAACTGAATGATGCAACTACAACCCCAGACACATGATATGCTTAATTATGTAAATAAATATCGTTTTAATATAAATATGCATTCTTATTAGGATTGATGATGATTTGGGGTTCATTCCATCTTTAAAAATCAATAATAATTTAGTTTTGATACAAAACATGTTTTTAGAAATCAATTATGATATTTTAGAAATTCTGCCATACTGGTGTTCGGACACCCTAAACTGCGGTCTAGATACCTCCTGTCTGGACATCCTGTCCAGCTAGTTCAGACACGCCTGGTCTGGACACCTTTCCGACTAATCTGGACACTAGATATCAGTGTCTAATTCTTGGATTCGTTTTCAATGAAATCAACTCCAAATATTTCCTAAATTACCCATCTAAGCCACCATCTCATCAATAATTCATATATAAATATTTAAACACTTGAATCATATGTTTTCACAATATTTAATCAAAAAATAACTCAAATATATACAAGTTCTTCACATTTATATATACATATATATACATAAATCTCATGATATTCAACCAAATCAAACATATATATATATATATATATATCAAATTCATCGTAATAATGTTTAGAACACAAATATATGTCCCACCTATCTTAAATATGAAAAGAAAAGAAGAAAAAAGAAGATTTAAGTTTTGGTTCTTGAACTTCAAATGTCCATATTTTTTAGCTTAAGCAAAATCACAAGAAACAAACACACCATGATGTTTACAGTATCGAATACTATTTGATCTTCCAATCTTCCTTCCTAGAACTCATTTTCTCTCTGTACTCTCTCTCTCTCTCTCTCCCCCTTGGTTTGGAATCCCTAAGAGATAACCGAGAGAGAAGAAAAAGAAAGAAAAGGAAAAAAAAAAAGTTTAGCCTTTGACCTAGATATCCAACCCAATACTAATTTGAGCTACACCCGGCCCAAAAAAATAAAATAAATCAATCCAATTTCAGTTTAAATATTTTATTGGTCTAAAATAACACATAAATAACCGAAATTAAATATTAGATATCACATAAATTTTGTTAATAAATATCTATTCATTTTAATTTTATTTTTTAACTCAATAAAAAAATGAAATAACTTTGACTTTTTTATTTTATTTTGCATTCCAACTATTTTTTTCACCTTTTTTCCCACCACAAATTGACGTTCCAAACGTAGTTTAAAAATTTGTTCAAATAAGGAATTCGCTTGAATATCTGAGGTGTCATTAATAGTGTTTTAAGTTTTATGAGTTTTCTTATAACTTTTTGTTTTTTGGGTAATTAGTTTTCTTATAACTTTGTTACACAAGAATTCATTTAATATATATATATATATATATGCCATGACTAAGAGATTTTTGGATTGGACCGTGAATTTATTGTTGTTATGATCATCTTAGAATTTAGCTAGTGACTGTCCTTCCAATTAGATCAGCACATCGCGGAGTTGATTCCGTGAATAATTTGCGTTTTGAGTTTTGCTCCATTTTTGACCCTTCAAATTATATCAAAAAAATTTTAATTTTTCCTCTCATTACATAAATTACAAAATTATAATTTTTATTAATTTTTTACCAATTCAAACATAATTATTGAAGCACCAATGCTTTAGTGGTTTTGGTTGAAAATAAAAGGTTAATCGATTTTAAAAATTAGCAGTCTCCTTTTCGGTGTTCTCAATATGAATCAAATCATTGAAAACCCTTCGACCATCGAGGCAATCGTATAGTGAGTTCTTAGGGTAGTACTGTTTGAACACAGTAGAACGGCAAAGCTTGGTAGAATAAGTCTCCATTTGTCAAGAAGTCATTAGCAAAATTATTTTTTTTTAAAATGATTAAATTTATTTTTTTATATTAAAATTTTTTTTAAACTTTTAAAGATAAAAATGTTAAATTAATAAAAAGTTAAAAATTTAACTATTAAAAATTATTTTTTCCTTCTTAAACGCAAAAAAAAATTAATTTTTAATAATTAATTACAAAAATTAAATTAATTTTATTCTTTCCAAAACAAGCCTAAATCTAGCGGTCGGTGAGTCCCTTGACTTGGGTTGTGCATCACCTACACTTCCATCCACATAAATGCATGTGGACTCAATTGCTCCTTCTTAGTCTCTCAATTCCAATCCAATATTTCTTTCATCAGTTACGTGATCATTTCAAAATGGGCTTGCAATATATATATATATTAATTGAAACTTTTTATTGTTTTGGTGGGGCGGGTGAAAATCATTAATTAGGCACACAAATCCGTTGCTTCTTTTCAAAAGCATAACTGCCTATTCCTTTCGTTCCAGGGAAAGTCTAGTCGCGCCACAAACAATAAATCCAAAGCAGTGAAATTAATTCTAGTATAATTTTACTTTTCATATTTAATTGAAATAAAAAATTTAAAAGTTAATACATAATTTTTTCTTGATTTAGATTAAGGTACAAAATTATTAAAAAAATATTAACTTTAATTAGATTTATGTCATACCGTCTGGTATGATTGTCTAAAAAATATTATTCAAAATATCGAAAACAAATCGAACCTTTTTGAAAAATAAAGTAATTCAATTTAATATAAAAATTGGTAAAAATATACTTTGATCCATCCATTTTGTAAATTTTTTATTAATTATTTTTAACCCATGAGTTAAAAACTCAGTTAAATGTAACGTATTCAATTAATTTTATATTTAAATTCAAATTAATGGTTTCGTGACCTTAGGTCTATCTCAAGGCCATCTTATTCCCAAAAATTAGTTCAAGGGATAAAGTTTTCTATCACACTGACCATCAATTTCTTGTACAACTGATGTAGAAAATCTCACACCATTCAACTCAAAAAAAAAAAAAAAAAGGTTTCTTTAAAAGTGCTAGCTAGTCACCTGTATATTTTGACAGGGTCACAGCTCCTAATCTAACCAATAAAGACAATACAAATAAAAGTAATAATGAAATTATTTAATCATCATTTTTTAATTTTCTAGATACAGATAACGTTTGAAGTAGTAAAAAATAAGATAAATTAAGACAAATTGAGATATAATATAGTTTTGGGTTAATTTTTACATTTGGTGTGTTTTTTTCAAACTGCATTTTTTAGAGATGAATAGTAGCAAACTGTGAGACCGGTTTGTGGGAATAGTTGCCCTAAAACTATTATCACGAATTCAAAAAATCAACAATCAATATTCTGCTTTGGAGATGTACAGCGCCAAAACTATGGGAACGATTTTTTAAATATGTTCTCACAAATTTAAAAAAATTCGTTTAAAATAGCAACAATAGTACTTGTTTAAAAGTTATATAATTGTAAAAAAAAAAAAAAAATTTACGCATTCAGTTAATCTCCTTTCAAATTTTTTGTCTTTTTAGCGAAATATTGAAAATTTTTTAAATTAGTAAATATGGGAATATATAAATATGTAATAAAGAATTTGAGTGATTTGCAGAGGTTGTTGGAGATTTATTTTATTTTATCTAGTTTGTTAGAATGCCAAACGAATTGACAGGATAAAAGAAATTTGACTTTTTGTTTTCTATTTAAAGAAAATACAATAAATAATAAAGTATAAGATGAAATAAGAATAAAACATGAAAAGGGCTGGAAAGCTCGGGCCATACCAGTCCATACAATTGAACAGATGAAAATGAGAAAAGATGAATAGGAGTAGCTTTTATATATAGGAGAAGATTGAAGGTTTCTCTATTATTATTATTATTATTATTTTGTTTTATTTTATTTTATTTGTGGCTTTGAAGCAGATCATGGAAAATTTATTGACGCATTTTTTCTGGGTTTGCATTACACACCTCCTTGGAATCCGCTAATGCAACAGTTCATGCCAAATGGTTGAGCTTCATAATTTCAACCATTTCTTTTAGTTTTTTTTTTCTTATATTTTAAATAATAAAAATTTATATGTTTTGGATTTAAAAATATGTGAAAATAACATGCATTCATAAATTAATTGCCTTTTATTTTCTTAAATTTCATGCTTTTTCTTTTTTTATTTTTCATTGCAAATAAACAAAAATAATAATAATTTTGAATTTCGTTAATTTTTATTTTCACTCTACAAAGCCTTGATCGAGACGTAGTTTCAATTTTAATTTCTTTTCATTCAAATAATTTGTTTCCTCAAATTCATATAAATTAAAGGCTACAAACAATATATCCTATATTTTTTTTATTAAGTTGACTTTATTTTATTTTTCTTACCATTGATGTTAGAATCTTATAGTAATATTGTAATAGAAACTTACTAATTTTAAACAAAATAATAAATATGTGATCTTGATTCATCGATTAAGCCTCTGATTGCTTTGTCGTAATTTTTTGAAAATTTTGAAAATTTTTTAAAATTCATTCACTTTTATTTTAGTTCACGAATTACGAATTCATAATCTATCTTACATTATCTTACTTTTTATCAATTTAACCACATCTTAATTGGTATTTGTTCTTAATTCTTTTTAATTTTTAATAGAAACGGTGAAAATAAAAATGTATAAGAAAGTCCAAAAGCCATAAAATTTAACTTAGAAATAAATAAATAATGGGTTAAGGTCGGAGTTACTGCTGAGGAACCATGTCCCAACTCCCAACAACTCCTCCACCCATTTACGCCTATTATTGCTCAGCCACGTTAACCTTCAAACTTTTCCCATGACACCTATTTGCCGTAGTGGCTTCCATTGAAGAAGTTACAGTTTCAAACTCTTCCATTGCTCCCTCCCCCCCCCCCCTCTCTCTCTCTCTCTCTCTCTCTCTCTCTCTCTATATATATATACACACACACACGCACACATCTATGTGTAGATGACTTAAAGATGGCATTTGCTAGGATCATTGCTACCCTTGCAAGCCTTATTGTTCTTCAGTACTGGACTGCCGCTGCCAACATTCGCTCTCCTATAATTGGTTTGTTATTGGTCTTCTACCCTTTTGAACCCTTTCTTCATACTTCTCATCGATCCTTCTTTGCTTCTTTTAGCTTTTAATCTCTCAGATTTATGATTGATTTCCCAGGGTACTTGGGGTTTTACGAACTAGGTTGACTTGGATTGACTTAGTTCTTGAAGATCACGAATTTGGGATTTCAAGGTTTTTATCATATTGATATTTTGTGTCTGATTTATGTCCGCAGATGATGCATGCAAAGCAGTGTATTGTGGAAAGGGGACTTGCAAGCCTTCATCAAATAGCACATTGCTTTTTGTGTGTGAATGTGAACCTGGGTGGAAACAGACTCGCCCTGCCCATGACGATGATCTCAAGTTTCTCCCTTGTGTGATTCCCAATTGTGAGCACTCTCTTTCTCTCTCCCTCTATATATATATATATTCTCATCTGTGGATCCTCTGCTTTCATTGAACAATAATCTAAAGTCTGAATTGATTTATTTGCCATGAATTTTGTATTGATAACATTTTCTTCGTGGCCGGCATGTGATGTGATCACATTGATGACATAAGAATTAGCTTTGAAGTTAAAGAATTGACTTTCAATGGATATCTAATTTTTTTATGTGGGTTAGTTTTATTTATTGTCTAGAAGTTTCGTGATTTAATTAATTTCTTACCGATTCTATTAATCTTGGGGAAGATTTTTAAATTTAGAACAAACACCTAAAACTATTTTGCTAATTGAGTATGTGCATACGATCACTAGGAGACTACTGTATTGGTAGCACATAAATGTGTGTTTACTGGCCTCTGGACCCCTTTTTTGTGAGTTCAATACAGATAAGATAAGACTGAAACGAGTCGAACCAAGCTAATTAGTAGGTTGTTTATATTTGGTTTAAAAAATTTAATCTTAAAATGTGTTCAAGTTTAACTTGTTACACTTTCAAGCCCAGCTCGAGTAACTTAGTTATTAATACAGATTTAAGCTTATCAAACTGAACTTGAATCAATCTCAAAATTAAACGGGCTATAAATTGTGTTCAAATTTGGCTTAATTTCATAATGAACTGATCTCGAACAAGCTTTTTAGCTAGCTGAACACGAACCAAGCTTGACAGTTTGGTTGGTTTAATGGTTCTAAATTCAAATAGGAGAAATGAGGTTATATAATAAGGCAGAATAAGATGCAGAAACTTTAGATATATTTTATAATGAATGTGTAGGAAAACTTTGTTTGGATTTGCCCAAGGTCTTTGGAATTTGTATTTGTTTGGGGTCTCTTTTTAATATTTTTAGGAGTTCAAATTCAGTATGTTAGAGAATAAAAATTCTAGAGGCCTGGAAGAGAAAGAAAAGTCCTAAAATTTTGGACTCCTAATTAGAGGTGCACAAAGTTTGGTTTAGTACCAAAACCTGAATGAAGCTGCAAGTCACCAGTCTTGAAGATTTTAAAAACATAATCAAACTGTTTGACTAATTGGTTTGACTTGGCGGTTTATGGAAAACAAGAACACTTCTTCGAGTCCACTGTAGCAGGTTTCCTTTTTGTTGATGTAATTTGTGATTATTGTTATTATTATTTGGAAGATATGTGTATAAAGAGAGAGAATTCAAGTCCACTGTTACAAGTTTATAACTCCTAGTCAAGTATCAGTTCTTTAACTGTTCTTTAGTAGAAACTGGAGGGCTAGGATCAGGAAGAATCGAAGGGTTTTATTTGATTAGTTTGGAAGAAAAGTCTTATTTGGTTGCTTATTGTAAATTGAAAATTTTTGCCTTTTGTTCTAGGATTCTATTTATGGCTTTTATAATTAGTATTTTGAGTCTAGCATGAATGAAATTCTGTTTGGGCAGATTGCTCTGTTTTCTACCCTGTTTCTTTCCTTGTTGCTGATGTAATTTGTTCAGGTGCTGCATGAATACTCAAGAATAAGTGCTTTTTTTCTTTTCTAAATCTATAAATTTCTCATATTGTATAAGTTATATTCAATAGTGCTGGTTCAGATCGGTTCGGTCAACTGGCCTCTCAAACTGCAAGCCAAACCAAACCGTCCAATTTTCCAAACCATATCCAAATTGTTAATTCAAAAAACTGAATCAAACCAAAACAAAGGGGCCGGTTTGATTCGATTTGACGGTTTCACCGGTTCGGCTGTGCGCCTCTACTCCTAACTGGTGGTGGTGTTCTGTGACAGCATGCATGGGATACAAGGATTTTGTTCAACTTAATCTGGTTTTGGCTGTTTGAGTGCTTGAACGGTTCCAATTTCTGTTTATAAGATGGTTACTGGAGGCAATCATACTATTTTAGATAAGCCAAAAGGAACTTATTGGAATGGCAATTTGCATTTGTTGCATTAACAATCAGTGTGAAAGAAATTGTTTCAAAGCAGATTGTTGAGATAGAACCTGTTATCGATAATTAATTTTGTGCAAGAACTTTCCTGAAAGTAATGCCAATGAGCTTCCGTCATTTTGTGCACAAAGTAATGATGAACAATATTTTGAATAGGCAATATACAAAACATAATAAGATGGAAGTCCACACTAATAAATTGATTATACATTTTCGCTCGTGATCTCATAATAATATCATAATGAGACTGATGGATGAATTTCTTAGTTAGTTGTAATTACCAATTAACACATCCTGACATAATTATAATAATGAGAGTCATGGATGAATTTGTTATTTAGTTGTAATTATTAATTAATGCATACGGACTTAATTATGATAATTTAGATTTTTTTTTCTCCGTTAAATCAATGATCAATTGAAGATATTGTTTTTCTAGGGGTTTTTTGTTACCATATACTGGGAGTTTTTTTGTTTTTCCAGGTACCCTCGACTACTCTTGTATGGAAGCTGGCCCGCCTGCCCAGAACAAAGAAAGCCGAGCTAATATGTCAATCTTTGATCGTAATTACCACAGTACTATCAGATTTGCCACAGTTGATTACTATAATTTTCTCAATAAAATGCCTTTTTTTTTTTTTTTTTCTCGGGTGGCATTCTAGCTTGCTACTGGACTGATTGTGGAGGAGGCACATGCAACAAGGCTTCAGCATTCACACACGCGTGTGACTGTAGACAGGGATATGCTAATCTGTTCAACATCTCTGCTTTCCCGTGCTTCAGTGAATGTGAGAGTCCAGAAGTACAAGTTGCTATTATTCTTGTGTTGGTTTTGAGCAAAACAAATAGCAAATATTGATCCCTAAAGAGGGTTTTTGGGAACATAATCACCCCATTTGTCTTTTAGAATCAATACTGACTTGAGTTCTTATATATATGATTTTAGGTGCACTTGGAATGGACTGTTCGGGCCTTGGGATTAGAATGAACACATCGACTTCTCCAACAGCCAGTTTGACCAATAATAGCACAAACCAGGGTGAGAGCTGTTTAATTTGCCTCTCTCTTTGCAGTTCCTATATAAGAACTACCTTTACTCTCTGTCTTCCACAAATTTTACTGCACTCGATACGTTAATTTCCACTAATTTATTCGCTTGTTGGCCAAATTTATGTAACATTTCACGGTTCTAATGCACCTCTGTTTATTCAATCTTTTATATATTTATGTACGTCGCTTCATTATATAATTTTGCAGCAAGCTCGATACGGCAAGGCGACATCATTTGGCTAGCTGCTATGTTGATGATCTCGGCTCCAGTCATATGGAATTAGTAGTACGAAGACGCATTGAGGTACATCCCCATGGTTTTGGTTTGTTGTTTGGTTCATTCAAGTACAAATCCAGGTTGTATGACTGATGTTTAGCACATAAATACAGTGAGGGATGGGAATGGGATATTGCAGCTTGTCATACAGTTCTTCTAACATATATTGTCATACAGTCCATTTATGGTTTTGTAATTTATACTTTTTTGTATATGTATCATTCCCAGCACTCAGTAATTTTGTTTGTCAGCTTATTATATATGAGAAACCGATAGTATTTTTGGTTACCAATCCAATTTTGATTTTGTTGAGTTTATTCCATTGTATATTAGTGTCTTTATGTACAAAAACTAAGTTTCAAGATCGGATCGGGCTTAAAATATGCTACTCGAAGAGTGATTAGGTTGAACTTTTTTAGACCCAAAACTAAACATTCTACAAAAACCCAATCAATCCGATCCAAAATTATGGAAATACTTTTATTTTCCATTTTTTGGGGCATTTTGGAAGTTTTTGGTTAGTCAAAATCAATTAAAATTTACCAATTGTTACTAACTTTTTGTAATTTTTTCTAATCAGATTTTACCACACATAACTTTTATATTAAATCTTTGTATTTTTACTGGAATTTTTGGTCAAATTTTTACCAACCAAACATGCCATTGTACAACCCTAATCACAATGCTAAGATCTTTGACTTCTCTTTCTGGGATTGTTGGCAAGTGGCTGAATTGGGTTCTATGTATGTAGTTTCTGTGAAGCCCAAAAGTACGTAATCCATCTTTTGTTTGTGAGCTCTGATATGCCTGCTCCAGACCGACAGAGTTCCATTTTCAGTTTCCACCAGTGATAATTGAGCTCTCAGAATATTTAAGCCCACCACAATTTAACTAGGTCCAATGGAGTACTAATCCAAACAGAGTCTCATGATTGAATTCCAGGCTGACCAATTTTTAGGTTACTATTTCTGTTATTTTTTATTTTTTATTTTTGGGTAGTGTTTGATGGGTCTTCCCCCTTAATATTTAAATTTGAGTAGTTGTAACTATAACTCAAAAATTTGCCCAGATAAATACTGCCTTTTCTATTTGATTTCCTTTTCATCCAATAATGATACCTTCCATCTTAATTCTTCCATTAGAGCCGTGAAATGTTATAACAAATCAAATGGAGTCATAATTTCGTCAATATATCCGGTCATAATGGTTTATCGAGTGATTTTACAACAAATTATTATTAAATCAATGGTAGTGGTCATACGATTGCAACTGTCCCCATTAACGGTTATAGAATTCGTGTACAAGACAGAGACCTTTATTATTAAAATTAGGGTGTGCGTGGACAATTTAACCCGAGTTTGTTTTATACTTGGGATTAACTGAATTTTCAATCGAGCCAAAACAACTCTGGGTCTGTAACGTGTTAGGGTTCATTGGTTTTAAATTAATCATAAGATGGAGGCGATCCACAACAATGCTTATTTCCATCGTGAATTTTTGATCCGATGACCCGAAAACGTTCGTAAATTTTGTGTTAAAAATATGAGTATTGTTGAATAGCTAAATCAAATTCCACCGATCAAAATAGATTTGGGAGGTGTTTTGAGTGACAAAAATGATAAAATTTAATAAAAATTATGAATTCTTAAGTCATATAATGAAATTAAAAGTAAATAATTTTAAAAAATTTTTGGCATCTTTTAACATTTTTCAAAACTTTTTGGACATTGAAATGGATAGCATGGCCAACATTAGTGTCAGCCTTTCATTCCCCGTAAGGGTTGGTTTGGGAACCCAAAAAAAAAAAATCAAAAGATTTTAAAAAATTTTAAAAATTTTTAAATCTTTTTAATTATTAATTAAATTTTATTACTTGTCATTTTTACATCACATTAATCATACTTTTTTTATTTTTTTTTATTTTTTTTTGAATTCCAAATACACCTTAAATATTTTAAAATGAAAATATTTGCATTCTTTCGTTCACTTTTTTCATTCTACTAAAATTTTAATAAAAAAGACTACTGTAGAGTAAAAAAATCTAACAAAAGAGCACATTTATTATTTTTTATATTTCAACTTCAAAGTCCAATGAAAATAATCATTTTTTAATTCTGTGCTTTTTGTGGTGTTTGATTTATAAAAAAATATAAAAAATAATTTTTATTAATTTTTTTATTAAATTTTATCAATTTTTTATTTTTATCTTTATTCATCCAAACAGAACCTTTGTACATTAGATATGTCATTGAGTTAGCAGCTAGGGCTACGCACCCTGCAGAAATTCTACTCACCCTGTCGGCAGTACAGGGCTTCCAATCAATCGTCGTCACACCTCACTTGACAATCTGTCTTTGCAACCCCCAGTGTACGGCTGCGCCGATCGGCGGCGTACGGCTGTGCATAGTTTAAGGATGAATGGACAGATCCCCTGCACCAAGAGCTAATGATAGAGCAAAGAAGTTAAATCCACAGCCTAGCAAACACCACACCCATGAGGGCCCTCCCCCCCCCCCCCTCCCTCTACACTCCCTTGAATTATTGCAAACTTTTCCCCACTTTTTTTACGGCGAGGGGGGCTGCAGTAGTCAGTTAATGGCTGCAGTCCGAAGAAGACGCCGTTTTTCTTAAAAAATTGTAGGTTTTGTTAGATGGGAAGGCTGAGTGCAGAGTGAAAAAAGATTATAAATACAAATAATTAATTTTTTATTTGATTAGATTAGGAAATAAAATAAAATAAAAAATATTTTTAATATAATTAAGTAAATTATAATAATTTTTTGGTATTTACTAAAATAAATATAAATTTTTAGTAACGTTTAATAATTTTTTGTGTGTTTGATAAAATTTTTGAAACTTTTGAATTCAGTTAAAGTGAAATAATGATTATATTTCTCACCAACTAATCAAAAAAATTAATATGTTGGTAACCTGCCACATAGAATTATTAACAATTTTTATACCAAAAGTTTGTATTCATTATTTTTAATATACTTAAGTAACTTTTAGCAAATTTTAAGTATGTATTAAAACAAATAATGAGTTAAAGTGAAATAATGATTATATTCCTTACCAACTCATCAGAAAAATTAATGTTGATTACTTGCCACACGGAATTATTAACAACTTTTATACCAAAAATTTGTGTTTATTATTTTTAATATACTTACCTAACTTTTAGTAAATTTTAAGTGTATAGTAAAACAAATTGAAATAAATAAAAATAAAATAGTTAATTTTAATAAATAATTAATTTTTAATATGCCTGTTAACAAATAAATATAAATAAGTTTTATTTTAATTTAATTTATAACATATTTTCTTATACCAAACTAAACTTAAGTGTTTTTGTTAAAATTTTAAAGGTTAATTTATGAAAGATAATTATGTTTATTCAAATTATATATAAGTACATAAGATTTTATTCAAATTGAAGAACATAAGAATAGAAATTTGTAGTTTCATTTAAACTTCATTTGCAGGATGAAAAGATAAAAATAATAAATACAAACTTTTGATACAAAAGTTATTAATAATCCTATGTAACAGGTTGCCAACACATCAATTTTTTTGATAGGTTGGCAAGAAGTATAATCATTATTTCACTTTAATTTAATTTAAAATTTTTCAAAAATTTTACCAAATACACAAAAAATTATTAAACATTACTAAAAATTTATATTTATTTTACCAAACACTAAAAAATTATTAAAAGTTACTTAATTATATTAAAAATATTTTTTATTTTATTTTCTAACCTAATCAAATAAATAAATAATTATTTTTATTTATAATTTTTTTTATCACTCTGCACTCAGCCTTCTCGTCCAACAAAACCCACGATTTTTTTTGGGCAAAACGGCGTCGTTCTTTGGACCGCAGCCGTGCAGTCAATGGGCTACTACACCCCCCTTACGGGTCTTTTTAACCTCTGCTTTTTCGTTCTTGATATTTGTTTCCTGATGAAGTGCCCCTAGTTTTCACAACGTTACGTCCTCTCCACGTCACTTGTTAAGGGCCTTTAACCCTTTTTCCTTGTTTTTTTATTTTTTTCTCTTTCTCTCAAAATATTAAAACTTACCCAAAAAAATTATTAACTTCATGGAATCAAAATTTACTATGTATCATTTTTTATTAATTTTTTAATTTATTTTTTTATTATTCAAACACTCTCATAATTTCATAATTTGTAATTATTTTTAATGGGTCACTCAATTCAAAATTGAAATGAAAGTAAAACTAATTTTCTAAAATTTCTCCAAAAAAAAAAAAATTATTAATGCTCTTACAAAAATTTTACCTTAAAAATCAAATTTGTTCTTACAATTTTACCTTTCTTCATGTCTTAGAAATCAACTTAAAAAAGAAATTTTTTCTTACCCTCACTTCTCCTTTTTCTTTTTTTTCCTTTCTTCTTCTTGTTATTAATGCTTCGGTTGGTGGAGATGGTAGAAAAATAAATAAAAATAAAATAGGATGATTGAATATTTTTTTAAATTAAAAAATTTCATTAATTCTGATTTTTTGTTTTATTTAACAGAAAGAAATACAAAAAATTAACTATTAAAAGAATAAATAAGGCTTACATTTTAATATATTCTCCCTCTCTCTCTCTCTCTCGCATTTTTCTCTCTATTCTGAGAAAATATTTTTTTTTATTTGGCTTCAATTTTTCCTCCAAATTAATAAAGTAAAAACCATTAATTACTTCTCCACTATTACTTCAAACCGATCGAGCCTTGCATAAATTTTTTCCAAGTGACAGATTGATGAATTGGAAGATCTTGGGTTTATTTGGAGTAAGAAAAAATGAGATAAATTGAGATAAATTGTGATTTGGAGGGAGTTCGTAATGTGTGTAATGAGAGAAAAAAGTTGATGTGATATAAAGTTAACAGAGATTTATAAAAATTTTTAGAGATTTTTAACAAATTTTACCAAACTAAATGGACCCTTATATGAATATTTATGGCACCAATCAATCCAGGATCTTTCGAAAATGAAGCTATATCTGCCTATCTGTCTTTATTTCCTTTGTATCTTTTATTTTCCGAGAACGAGAGACGAAAGGTGGGTGCACTCGCCAAGTGATGTCTATCAATGTGTTACAATCAGTTAGGCCCGCTTGGAGTAATAAAATTTCTTTAAAATTTGTAAAATTTTTTAAAAATTTTTATTATATTCTTTTACCTTTTTAAAATTTAAAAAAATTTAATATTTAAAAAAAATCGACAATTGAAATTTAAAAAATCAAATAGTAAAAATTTTTTTACTATTCTCACCGTGAATTCCCAAGTTACCAATGATACCCACTGTAACTAATTTTTCTAGAGTCATTCTATTAGATTATAGAAACTATTTGAACACTTGTATGGAAAGATAAGGAATAAAACGAAATAGTTCAATACCGTGCAAACGATTTGTACCAAATCGTTCTGACGATTTGGCACTGTCAACTCCGTCCAAACAAACTACTGTAAACCGTTCCGATGGTTTGACATTATCAATTTCCGTCCAAACGGAGCATTAAAATCTATTTTGACGCCAATGGCGTTTCGAGTCTGGTTTAATTGGTAAAAAAGCTATGACTGATAAAAAAAACCTTGAAACCATCCAAACAGAAATTTAATATGTTGAAACGGAAATTCTAATATTCATCTCTAAAAAAATACGATTTAAAATGTGTGCATTAAACGCTAAAATTTTTTTTAAATTATATTTTTTATTATTTTTTGCTGCGCCAAATGAATCTTTAATGCCAATGATGTGGTCCCCTTTCCTCTTGCTAATTAGCCTCATGTTTTATGAGCTCATATGGGGTTTGTTTGGAGTAAGAAAAAATGAGATAAATTGAGATAAATTGTGGTTTGGGGAGAGTTCGTAATACGTGCAGTGAGAGAAAAAAGTTGATGTGATATAAAGTTAACAGAGATTTATAGAGATTTTTGAAAATTTTCAACAAAATATTACACACCAAACGGACCTCATGGTAATATCCCGTCATAAAATTTTACAATTTATCCAAAGTGCACTTTACTCTTGTACGGGAGGTTTGATTTTTCAAAAGAGAATATTAAAAAATTAATTTTCACTAATTTTTTTAACTTCATATAAAAAAATATATACACATGCCAATAACTCTGCATACGCTGGTGCACATTTCATTACAAGGGAATCAAAATCCCCCCCCCCCCCTTACGGATTGAGGTAAGTCCGGCACAGATATACACTTGTGTATGTTCAGTATATTTTTTAGTCATTAATTTTAAAATAATAAATAATTATCTATAGTAATCAATTAAAAAATATATTTTTTATGTACTGAATGTATCCTGTGCCGGACCTACTCTCAATCCTCTTTTAAAATGTGAGTCATCTCCAACCACATGGTGGATACCTCACTGACCCAACCCGATAGTCCTACTTACAGATGGTATCCAACTTCCCACCTTCCAAATGAAAAGTTAATGCATTGAGTCAAGGGACAAGTTCACTTGGTGAATTTTAGGGAGTGTTTAAAGGGACAAAAAAATGATATAAAATAAAATAATTTGAAATAATTTATGAGTTTATAATTTTTATAATTATATAAAAAGTGAATAATTTTTAAAAATTTTTTATTTTAAAAAACTCATCTTTAATGTTGAGAGTCATTTTGCTATTATGTTATTAATAAATATTGGGATACAAAGGACAATTTAATGTACAAAATTTTTGCATTTTAATTTGAAACAGATTTTAAATCCTTGATTTAATGTTGCAATATAAAAACTATATAATTGTGCTTAACTTACGCTAAACAAGTCAATATAATATTGTGATGGATGCAAGTAGAATAGTATCAAAGTAAAAGTCCAACTAAATTTGTGTGAGACATGCCTAAAAGTGAGTTAATTATAACGGACCGATATAGAGATATACCGGGTAAAGTATTACTGAAACACAATAAAGTATTCCAATTTTATATCGCTTAGGTGAGATGAGCTTAATTGGTATATGTGTAAGATTCAATATATTTATAATTTAACATGTTTTAAGCCATGAGTATATTTAATTTTATTAAAAATTTAGAATTAAGTGTACTTAGACAAAATAATACAAAGATGAGTGATTTGTTAAGAAGTTACCAAGTTACACCTAACTCAATCAAAAATGGATAATATTATAGTACTGTATTTATGAATCATAATATATTAAATGGCATCAGAGCAAAAGCAAACACGCTTAGGTAGAAAATTATCATATCACAATTAACTCAACCCAAAATAGATAATATTATAGTAAAAACAAATATGATAAGAATAAACATTTTTGAATGAGAGTAGTATGGTAAATGATATCATGAAACAATGGAATGTATTGTGATTTTAAAAAATTAAGGAGCAAGTAATTTGTTAGACGGGTTACATAACATTAATTGTATCAAAATTCAAATTAATAACAACTAATAAAAGATCAAAACTACCTACGCCTTCAATTAAGAGAATGAAAAATTGGATACAATAATAGCATCTTTTTAGAAGAGTTAAATATCACCGTTTAATTTATGCCCCCGAAAATGTAAATTTAAGAGGGTTGCAGTGAAAAATTCTACTGTAGGAGATACAATAAAAAATAAAAGATTAAGATTTTTTTACACTTAATCCAATGGTTTCAATTTATTTTAATTAAATTTATTTTCAAAACAAAAATAAAAATTAAAAAAATCTAATTAAAGCATAATTAATACGGAATATCAAAGATTATATGACATTAAAGTGAAAAGAAATCTCAATCGTTCATTTTTTCACTATAACTCTACAGTAAATTTTTCACTGCAGCTATTGGAATCCCAAAAATACATAATTATATCAAATGCAAGCGTGCAAGGTATCCCGTCAAAATCAGTCCAAATATGAGAATTAATACCTGATGAACCCACTAAATTTAATGTACGGGCATGCAATATTCATTGAACATCAATGACTGCTTTCAGAGGTCTAATTAATTTGTGAAGTGGACATCCAATTGATCTAGACAATTTCAAGGATAAGGCGTGGATAAATTAATTGATTTTGATCCATGACAGGTGCAGTATTATTAGTCATATTTTGGTTTAATTTTTCACTAGTTAACTATTTCACTTTGATCATCGATTGGGCGATTTCATGTCATTTATAACTCATTTAAATAGTTATAATTGCAATTAGAGATGACATTTTGACTCCCGCTTGCTACGTCCAAGTCTAGCTCAACTTGACATAAAACATTAAAAATATATTATTTTAATTATATATTTTATGCATTTATATGCCATAATATTTGTATTTTCTTAAAAAAATTAAAATTTTCATATCAAAATTTTTAAATATTTATTTTAACTCTAAAGCTTTATTTGAAAATATAAATTTAATTTAAAAAAAAAACAAATGAGTTCATATGAATAGACTCGAAAATTAAATTTAGGCTCGATAACTAAAAAAATATTTTTAATTGGGTTGGCCCATTAACTTACCCTAATTGTAGTATCATATTTGAACAAGTTAGGACCCTAAACATAATTATGAAACCAATAAATAAATTTAATATTTTTATACTAAAAGTCATTTTTTAATGATCATCTCGTAAAGTAATTTTTTTTATCTTACTTTTTTTTTTTTTAATTAAAACCCACCATATCCATATTGGTAATTGAACGTTTGTGGTTGACCAAACTCTTTGGTGTGTGGTGGTGATAATCAAAGATTCCAATTGAGAATGAATAAGAAAGAAAGGGAAATTAAACATCAAGGGGGGGGGTATTGTTTCGAAGAGTAAGATTCCTTGCCCTCCACCCAATTTTGCTTGTCCAAACTCCGCGTTGAATATATGAGGCAAATTCAGTGGTTCATCTATGTAGGACACAGCCCCTCCATGGTCCTCTGGGAGATGTTGGTTGGGGGGTTTTTTTCTTCATTAAATCATCCCATTGCCCTCTTAGTAAATGCCTCTGTCCCCTCCTATCATCATCCCCACATTGATTAGTAATCTTTTGTTATATACACATCACCTCCACTACCCATTATATATCATGGCCCAGGTTACCTAGAATTCAATAGCAGGGCCCACTACTACATTTGGAAGAGAGAGAGGATATTCTATGCTATTGTCACAGATCCTTAGTCCGAGAAGATTAACCAAACTCTTTCGTTATATCAAACTCTATTTTTATGTCAACTCAAGCAGAAAGCAATATAGATGTGAAAATGACTCAGAAAAAATGGCCGATCTTGTGGCATCATTATCTTTTTAGGGTAACGTAACTGCTCCTGATCGAGTTAATTCTTATTATTGCAAAGTGTCTCCTTTGAGTTCATATTTGTGAGTGTCCTAGTATAGTATAGTATATGGTATGACACGTGTGGATGGTACTAGGATGAACAACATGAATCCTGAGAATAACTTAGGTCTTTTGTGTTCTATCAGTGTGATGAGTACTAAAAGCAAGTGACATTCAGCTATAAAGCCCATTCATTAATTATCAGAGGTTCTCGCATATATATGAATTCTATCGCATTATGCAGTCATATAAATTAAGCTTAAAATTCAAGTGTATCATCAAAAATGAAAATAAGATGAGAAAGAAGTTATATCGACTTGCTGGCTGCAATTGTATTGGTAATTAAAAGCCCTTGAGAGGTTGTGATTGCTTCTAAATTCGCGAATGAGAATTATTGAAAACATATAACCTCTATTTACAGGCATTTTTAGCTAGAGCTTTTTTGTTTATTGTGCTCTACCAATATCCTCGTGTATTGTGGCTTAGCAAAAATTATTGCAGTTGTGTCTCAGAGTGGGCATTCATAATTCATGTATTACAATATTGTTTATGATCCATATAGTACAATATTATTTACTTTAAACTTTATAAGTCTCACAATTCTGCTTTTCTAAAATTTATAGGTACATCACTAAACCCTCGCATATAGTAAATTCTCTTTTCACGTTCAGGCGATATAGAACAGAAAATATTATTTCTCTACTCTAGTCTCTTGCCTATTTGACAAATTAAAGATGTGTGTACTTAATTATTGCAATTGAATATAAAATTTAATATAAAATATAGGAGTATATGACTGCACTTCTCCTAATAAAAATAATTCATTTATAAAATCATATATTTAGTTATATAGTTGAAATAATAATCAAGCACTCAGCTTTATGAACTATGGCTGTACGAATTTTTTCCTTTTCGGCTAGTGCAATTTGTTAATAACTTGGGACATTGCATAAGATTTAATTTTCTTTTATTTATATTTTAGTGGGTTTGCCTCGGAACCAACAGAGTTGGAATGTTCATAGGGCATGAATACCAAGTACAAACATTCTCTAGTAAATTCAAGGTTTTCAAAACCAGTCCACCATGGAGCCCCACTTATTTGACCATCCAGCCATCCAGGGCACCTTTGTCCATAATAATTGTAACGGCCCGGCTCACCGGGTTGAATCCCGGATCCCCAAATTGTAACGTAGAAGCCATCCAGGGTGGCCCGGCTCACCGGGTTGAATCCCGGGTCCCCAAATTTTAATGTGGGTTCTACATCGTACTAAAGAAAATTCTGCTGTCTGTGCTTTATAACATTAATGGAGAAGAAATAAAGGTGAAAAAATATTAAAAGAAAAGTAAAAGCTGGCTTTGTTTTAAACAGTTGAAGCGCGGGGAGGATGGGGTGTTTGAGATAGTGGAGAGATGGGGAGGGAAATCAGGCATCCCCACGCGCATTCTATATCACGACGTGGTGTAATTTTTTGTTTCCTGTTATTTCAATATTCATGACTAATTAGACCCAGTTTGGAAGCGTAACAAATTACAAAACTTAGTCAAAAGTTACACAGTTGGTATTTTAAAACACAGTAAATTATAAAATACTAACTTTTGTCACTTTTCTACTCTGCTGTAGTAATTTAATCCACTTAAAAATTATCAAAATTTTTACCAAATATACAAAAATTACTCAAAATCGCTAAAAATTAACAAAAATTACTAAAAGTTATTAAAAATTTTACCAAATACCCAAAGTTGTAAAAAATGCTAAAATTTGTTAAAATTACTACTTACTCCATCAAATACAATAAAAATTACAACTAGCAATTTTTGCAAAAAAATATTAAAAATTGTTAAAAATTATGTCTCCAAAGATCCCCTTAATATAAAGGTATTTGAATGTTAAAAAAGTAAAAAAAAAAGTATAAAAAATTAATATAAAAATGATATGTACCAAAATTTAATTAAAGAAAATTTATAATTTTTTATAACTTTTTGGTAGAGTTTGATAAATTCAACACTCCATCTGACTAATTAGAACACAAAAAATTAATTTTTATTCTTTTTATATATAAGCCTAAACATGAAAAAGAAAAAGAAGTTAACTTCTTGGCTTCCGACTTAAAAAAAATCAAAATACTCTTGCCTTTCCAAATTATACGCTTGCGTTGAAATGCACTATGCTAGTGTATGCATGTATGAATATTATACAAAGATCTCTCTCTCTCTCTCTCTCTCTCTCTCTCTCTCTCTCTCCCTGCCAGAGAATAAAAGAAGGCTGAGAAAAATAATTGTGAGGCTTTGCTGGTGGAAACTGTCCTTAAATTGTAAAGACCCACCCCCACAGTTTCGTCAACTCGGGCGAATGCGACCCGGGACGGTAGGGTGGCCATCGTCCCCATCCCTCCATGTTTTGAGAGATGACATCTATATATATATATATATATATATGAATTTTTATTAAAAAATTTATACTATAATTTGATCTTTCTTAAAAATTAGAAAAATAGTTAATTTTAATAAAAAAAATCATCAATATTATATATAAATTTTTGGATTAAAAAATTTATCCAAAAATTTAAGTTTAGTGTTCTTAAAATTTAATTATTTTTTCTTAATTGTTATATATAACCTAAAAATTGAAAAATCAACTAATTATATCATATATATATATATATATATATTAATTTATTTTTTATTTATTAAATATAATTTATAATATTAATAATAATTTTTTTAAGCCCTCGTACTCAAGATCGTGACTTCGTTCCCCGCGGCTTAGAGCAATTATTTGGTGCCATGCTCTACGTCAGGAATGGAGTTGAGAATGGTAGGATTGTAAGAACTTTTAGTTTGAGAAGAAAAGATAGATGTTTAAATGTAAAAAAATAAATTTGCTCACTTTAAAAATAGTCAAAAAATTAAATAGTGAGAAGCTAAGAAGTTAGTCAGACTTTTTAAATGGAGCTTAAAAATTTTAAATTATTTTCTTGTTAAATCTCTTATTAAATTTCATTTTTATACCAGTTTCTATCAATCAAATATTAAAAAATTAACTATACAAAAATTTAATTTCATATTATATTTAATCACAAATTATATTCTATTATATTACTCATCTCCCGTTATCTAATCTCTCTAATCAAACATAATTAGGCGATTGATTTACAGGATATTTAAGATCTATAAGTACACCTCTATAAGAGCATAACAACGATACTATTAAGGGAGGAGTTATGCGTGGATGTACTATAATTTTGGTAAAATTTTAGTTTAAATTTTTGTTAATATTAATAATAAATAACATCGTAACTCAATTATTTATAATTTAATTTAATATTTAATTCATAGTCTAAAATGAGAAAGAAAAGTTAGTTTAATGCCTAACTTACAACTTAAGATAAAAAAAAGTAATAGTAATTAATTATTAATAATTAATTATAACGAAAAAACTCTCTCTATTTGATAGCTCCACCGCCTTTGATACTATTACGTAGGTTCATGCCTGTGTATCTATAGGCCTAATCCCTCTGCATGCCCTTTGGTGAGACCATTGTTTGTTTGGTAGAAAATTACAAAATTTCCTATCCATCCCTTGTTTTGTTTTGTTCTATTAATCCCTCTGTCGTATCATGCATGTTTGCATTGTCAAAATCATACTAGTCTTTAGAACCATATTATTGCATTTCTTCTTTTTCAGCAGGTACAATGTGAGAACTATTGCAACTTCTATATTGCTCCGTACGGCCACACCAATCAATTTTTTTCCCTCAAGTAACACAATAATGGTGACAACGTTGGAAATAGAAATTTTTTTTCTCTCTTTTTTTAACCAAAAAGAAAAAAAAAAGGAGACGAACATTTCTATTTAGAAAATGTTTGAATTCCCAAAAAAATATAAAAAATTTTCAAATTTTACTAATTTTTTTTAATTTTTTCACATGTTACTTTTACATTATTTTTTTTTTTATTTTTTTAACAAATCAAACATCACCTTAGTTATATAATTATGAACCCAAAATTTGAATATGTGATCGCCTGAAAGAGCGAATTCATTTTATTCTCATTGCCTACTCAACAACAATATCGGTTATTAAAGATTAAATTATTTAGTTTAATATTCAAAATATCTAATCATACCACTATAATTCAACAATATATGAGGCATTGAAGCCTCAGGTCTGCAGCATTAATTGCCATGATTGGCTTAGTTGCAAGCGAGCTCGTATTAATCTTCGATGGCAGGGACAATCCCACGAGTTCATGGCACCCTACTGATTATTGGAAAATTCGAGACTGCCCCCACACCCTTGACAGTACATGAAATGGATCCGATCGTCGACCTCAAGTGAATGAGACCCAATAAAGTCCAAAATTAATCCAATTAAGCTCTCCATTTCAAAGCGTGTTTCCAATCATTGATCTTCACACCACACACACTCTGAATGTGGTTGCCCCCCTTCTTAGGCTTCTTCCCTTGCATGGCCCAATTCATTAAATTTTCCAAATGGATACAGTTCACAGGTTTGTGGGTCGGGTTTGTGTAGGGTCCCAATTGCCAGCTTGATCATTCTTTTCGGGGTTATCTAATAATAGCTACTAGCTAGCTTCCGCCATTATCATCCTAAGATGCTATAGACCCAACAAAAATCTACCTATATATTGTCAATGTGCAGTTCATATTATTCTATCCTATCATTTTTATATTTGTGGGATCCATTACACAATTAACATCTTTTTTTTCTTTTCCTTTTAGAATACATATTGAACAAATAATAAACCCACAAATCATGGAATAGTCAATCTTACAGAGAGTTATAAGTTAATTTACCACTTTGAGTTTTCTCAAAAGATAATTAATTTACAAAAAATAATAAGTCTTTTCTTATAATTCTTATCTTAGATAAATAAAATTTAAAATAAAATTAAATTCAAGTCAATGGCAAGTAAAAAAGAAAATGTAATTAACAATGGTTGCGGATGAATATGGGCACAGCCTTCAATTGACCAAAAAACCCTTCAAAAAACCTTTTAACAAACTAAAGGTTGACTTGATTGTAATTTTTTTTTGTCAAGACAATTAATTATAAATTAATAAAATAAAATTATCCATTTATCACAAACTACAAAATGTTGATTGACAGTGGAATCAGTGATCGTGATCACCCAATGTCCTATAAGTTGCAAACTTTAAAGTCCCATTAATAAATTCATCTCCCTCTTCCAATATCTATAAGTTACAAATTTTATAGTCCTGCCAATTAATTTATCTCTCTATCCCAACGTCTAAAAAATTGTACAATAACCGCATAAGTTGTTCAAAGCTTGGTCATTTGATTCACTTACTTTATTTTTTTTTAAAAGGTGCTGACCAATTTACTTTTTTTCACTTTGACTAATTCTTGAATTTCTAAAATTAATCCAATGGCCTTAAGTAGGCTTTAGCGGATGATCATTGAGGGTAAATTCAGAACTTAAATCCAATTGAATTAACTATAAAAATTTACTTTATATGGATGATAGGGTTATTGAGTAAAAACAATATAAAATTATTTTGTTATTTATTTGTTTTAGAAGATATAAGTGAAAATAATAAGATTTGAGAAATGAAAAATTATTTTCTTGAGAAATAAATTTTATTTTCTTCAACATTTAACCCAAAAAACAAATATATATATATATATATATATATATATTTGGAATTCTTTATTTACATTTCCTTCCCTTTCCTTTTTATTTTATTTTTTTTTCTTGATAATTTTTTACTCTAAAGATATCATAAATATTTAATATTTTATTAAAAACGTTAAAGATATATTTGAAGAAAAAGTGAGTTAGAATAATGTTGCAGAGAAACTAATGATCTTATTGCATTTCAGATTGAGAAGAGTGACTTTCTTTATTTAATTTTTTTAAATAAAAAAGGAAACTAGTAAAATAAGAAAGGTAGTAAATAAATTTCACTTGTAATTTCTTGTATTCCAAAAGAATTTAATTATTTTGAGAGAAAATAAGAGCGTAACAAATTTCATTTTTAATTTCTTGTATTTCACAAAGAATTAATTATTTTGAGGGCAATAGAGCATAAAAAATAAAAAATAAAAATAAAATACATTTGGTATTTTGAAAAATAATTATTATTTTGAGGAAATGAAAACATAACTGTGTAGCTATTTGTTTTATTTTCTCCTCTCCCAGAAAATATATATTCACTGTCTTTTTCATGAACAAGGTTGAAGGTCGAATCGAAAGCTTCACCAGAGCCATTTTCTTTTCTGGATGATGATATCCGTTGAAACGTGTACCTCGCGCGTGAGGGAATATGGCCCAGCTAAAGCTCGAACGGAAGTGGCGCCGAGGTACTTCAATCTTATCTCCGTCGCCGTATAATTGACACACTTGCATACCGAACGCGTGCAAATATGTCCCTCCACATACCCGTCATATCCGGGGTTCGAGTGGTGGGTAATTTCGAGTTATGGGATAAGAAAAGACAACCGATGGGAACCCACACTCAAACCCAAACCCGTAATCTGTTGGTTGAGCTTTGTGGATGAATCCGTTTAACTTAAAATAAACACGTTTTATTAAACTTTTTATTTTTAAGTTTATCGACTATTTTTTAATTAAGGGGTGTTTGGTAATGAAAATTTTAGCAAAAAAATTACCAAACTTTTTGATTTTTGAACTTTTAGTCAATCACTAACTTTTACTATTTTTCTACTTTGTACAGTAATTTCTCAACTCAAAAGTTGCTAAAAGTTACTAATAGTTATTATAAGTTGTCTAACATTTTACCAAAAATTTTACCAAATGCTGAAAAATTGTAAAAAGTTACTGAAAGTTGCTAAAAATTACTACTTGTTCCACTAAACAAATTAAAAATTATAATTAGTAACTTTTAGGTTGTGTTTGGCGCATCAAAAAGTAAGAAAAAATGAGATAAAATATGGTATGGAGAAACTTTTTGTGTTTGGTACACACCGGTCAAACCGTATTTTTTGGAGATGAATAGTAAAATTTCGTTTTGACGGATCGAATTTCCTTTTGGACGGATTCAAAATTTTAGGCAGTCATTATTTATTTATATTACAATCCGTCCAAACGGATTGGAGAAATCATTTGAACGAAAGTTGTCTGCGCAATTCTGTCGGAATGATTTCTATAATCTGTTGGAACGGTTTTAAAAAGCCACAAAAAATAGTCAAAATGAGTGTCATTTTGTAGCTTGGGAGTTCATGGTGAGAATGGTGAAAAAATTTTTGCTATTTGATTAACCGAATTTAAGTTATCGGCTTTTTTTGAAAGATATTGAACGTTTTTTGAATTTTAAGAAGGTATGAATGTGTAAAATTTTATAGAGATTTTCAAACGTTTTTAGAGGTTTTCAGATACTTTTTGTGCACCAAACACAGCCTTAATAAAAAAGTCAAAAATTATTAAAAATTGTGTCTTTAAACGCCCTCTTAGAATATTTTTTGAATTAATTATATAATTTCCATGTTAATAGTTAACTGAATGAATTATGCGTGTCATATCACGGCCTTGTTTGGCATACTATAAACTTCTAAAAAACTCTATAAATCTTTAACAACCATTCTACCTCTAATTTTTCCGCCATCACTAATTTTAAAAAATTTTAATATTTTGCTAAAAAAATAAAAAAATTGGAAAGTAGGTTAACCGAATGTATAAATTTTTTATACAATCATATTTTTGTGTCAAAAACTTTCAAATGAGTACCATTGTCACTTTTTTTGTGAATTTTTTTGAATCCATAGGAACGGATTTGGAAAACAGTTCTCACGATTTGTGACTTTTCAAAAAAAAATGGCGCCAAAATTAACCCCAAATCACATTTTATCTCAATTGATCTAATTTTTTCTTACTCCAAACAAGGCACACGTTGATCGCATAACAAACGAATTTACATGTTTCGTAAACAAATTAATTCTGCTAACTCTAAAAATCATAATTAATGTTATAACGATAATTTATTGAATTATAATGACATGTTAAGTAAATATTTTTTATTAATATATTAATTTTAGTTTTTAAGTAAATGTATATATTAATAACTAACTCAATTTAGTCTCACAAAATATTTAATTAGTTTTAAATTAAAAATATTTTAAGAAACGACTTGAAAAATATCATTTTTATTACGAATAGTATAACTTATAATTAAGGTAATTAAAGTTTAGTGAATTCACGGCGTCAAAAATAATTAAATATGTTTTTTATAAATTAAATGCTACCATTTTTTCTTTCATTTTAATGAGAGTCATTAGACTACGCACGTGAATTTATATTAAAAAAAAAAGAACACGTGTCTCCTTATTATAAAGTTGTACTTGGTATTTTATTATTATTATTATTATTATTTTGCAAAAACAATTAATTTATTAACTAAGTTAAGATTGAAATAGCATTGGTATTGATTAATAACATTACGCCATTATATTTTGTGAGAGAGTGACGATAATATCAGAATAAATATTATGGCAGAGTATATTCAATGTACTTTTTATTTAATCATTATTATAATACATTAATTACACTTATATTTTGACATTAATAATGATGTTGTTTGGTTTATTAAACTCTACAAAAATTATTAACTACTTACCATCAAATTTTACCACATATGGTTTTTATATCACTTTTTTATATTTTTTATTCAAACATCCCCAATATATGCATTAATTATGTTTATATTTTGACATTAATAAGGATGATATTTGATTTAGGATGTATTTGGTTGATAGAAAGTTGGTTAAAAAGTACAATAAAAATAAAAAAATGTAACATAAAAATAATATGTAGAAAAAATTTAATAAAAAAATATAAAAAATTAATTAAAATTAATAAATTTTGACAAATTTTAATACCCCAAACGGGGCCTGACTAAGCTCCACAAAAATTACCAACTTCTCACCATTAAATATTATTACATATCATTTTTATGTCAATTATGTACATATATATTTTTTCTATTCAGACAACCCCATGTCTGCTTTTATAGCACCTCTTGTGAAATTATTTTTCCCCCCTCTTCTTTTCCAACAAAACGCAATTTATATACCCCGATTATATACATACAGAGAACATACACTTTCATAATTTGCCGCTTGGCATTTTGGCATCTCTCTCTCCCTCTCTCTCCAACTCTCTCTCTCTCTCTCTCTAGCACCGACCGTCCCTCAGTAAATCCAAACTTCGAATCTCATTTCTCTCTCTCATAGTTATAGAGGACATGGACCCAGTACAGCACGCACTGTTCAGGCCGCCGGAGACTCCAAGGGAGCCCATGGAGTTTCTTTCTCGCTCCTGGAGCGTCTCAGCTCTGGAAGTGTCCAAAGCTCTGTCCCCGGCTCAGATGCTCACCAAGTCCTTCAACGGCGGAGTTAAAGCCAGTAGTAGTACAAATGTTGTTGGTGTTGGAGGTGGAGGTGAGGCCATACCGGAGGATGTCGCCGGAGAACTGGAGGAGGTGGTGGCGACCGTGTCCGGGAACCCTTTCTCGTTCGCTTCCTCTGAGACTTCGCAGCTCGTTATGGAACGAATAATGTCGCAGTCTGTAAGTATATATATATATATATAACACTGCCAAACCCATGTATGGACAAATCGTGGTTCAGTGGGAATTTCTTTTTGTTTGCTGGGTCTCAGCCAAAACTGTGATTCTAAAACACCCCTTTTTCTCGCTATTCCTTCTCTCTCTCTCTCTCTCTCTCTCTCTTTATGTATATATATATATATCGAAGTTCAATTTCAGTTTGACCATTTCAAGCCATTATCATTGCACTTGTTTCTGGATTTTTCAAAATTTCTAATTATTTGATAGGTTTCAATGGTTTTATAGATGCTTTAATCTCTCTTAAGAACCATTCGCTCTCAATTACTATACTGGTCTAGCCTGCTCCTATTTCTTGATTTTTTGGTATTGTGCTTTTGGCAATCTTTGGAGTTGCTTCTTTCTCTGTTGTTGAAAACCTTCGTCTTCCTTGAAATTTCCAAAGCGTTTTTGAATAACATTTTTTCTGGCTGTGGCTTTCTAGTTTCTCGAGAAAATTGGTACCGGCATTATAAAACAGAAACAGAACACCCTTCCTCTGGGTTTTGTATGCTTCATATCACCACTCTCTTTAGTACTATTTCTTTAATTTTGATCATCCAATGACTATCATGATTCCAATTTGTTGCTTTGTTTTTTTCCCTCAGTGAGTTCATTTCTTTAAGTAATCCCCAAGCCTTCAGTGATAACTATTTTTGCCTTTCACAGTGTGTGTATATATGTATATCTATACCCACTTATATTTACGTATATATATAATATAATTTTGCGGTGTACAGCAGGAAGTATCACCGCGCACTTCTGGTAGACTCTCTCACAGCAGTGGGCCTTTGAACGGTGGCTCTCTCACTGACAGCCCCCCAGCCTCTCCCTCAGAAATCGAAGACAAGGTTAGCTTTTCTCGTTCCGGCACACACTATCTCTCTCTCTCTCCCCCCCTCTCTCTCTATGCTTTTATTAGCTCCGGCCGGTCACCTGACATACTTGCCGGAATCTGACAAAACCCCACGAGTACTTCATGTTTGTTTTCACTTTTTTGGGTACAAACACGAAGCACGAAATCTGAAGCCTCAGATAGGTAACAGACTGCTAGTATCTCAGCTTTCTCTGTAACGTCTTTAATTAAACTTGACACCCCAGATGGATGTTTCACTTTATTTCTTACCAAAAGCTGTATGACTTGTTGGGTTCATTTTCTTCAATTCACTCGATTTTTGTTTGATTTCCAAGATAAAAAATAAGATACTTATATTTTTTTCCGAGAACCGTGTCTCTTCCCTTGAAGAGGCACAATTTATTTGGAAATATTAGTATCTCCCTGTATGATAAAATTTGCAGGGTGGTTAGGGAATCCCCTTGTCACCTTGTGAACTGCTGGTTTAATTTGTCTGAAATTCACTATTGTGTATACGCTTATGTACATGTGTGATTAAATGTTGTAGATAGATGCAATTGTATATGTGCCCTATTTCCTGTGACTGGTTGTATTAATTGTATGTGTACATAACTACAAATCTCGCAAATTTACTAGATTTCCCGTTAATTGTTGTTTTAATTGTGTGCGTACTAATGCGTACACACTTGTGTTGTATTATCCACTGTTGGTTTTGGTCTCGTGTTTTTGATGGTATATTGAGAGGGCTAATTCTCTGGAACTCCCCAATTTATTACTCGTTGACATGGTTCAATTCTATCCTGTGGTATTGAGCTCTAGGAACATTTATGAATCATGGACCATGAGACCCCAAGGGTGGGTGGGGATGTTCATAGCACACCCGCCTGTCAATTTTAGAAATTTAATGCTTATGATCATTCAATTATAATGTTGACGTGGATATACTTTTGCAGTTTGCTCGCTTGAACAACGCGGTAAACAATCAGTACAATTGGGCCACTGGTGGCAGTAGTGCGGTGGCAGGAGGCGGAGGCGGAGGCAAGACTGTGGGAAGGTGGTTGAAGGATAGGAGAGAGAAGAAAAAGGAAGAGGCGAGAGCCCACAATGCACAGCTTCATGCTGCTGTCTCGGTGGCTGGCGTTGCTGCAGCTGTGGCTGCAATTGCTGCTGCCACTGCTGCCTCTTCCGGGTCGGGGAAACACGAGCAGATGGCAAAGACAGATATGGCAGTTGCCTCGGCTGCTACATTGGTGGCAGCGCAGTGTGTTGAAGCTGCTGAGGCCATGGGTGCTGAGCGTGAGCATCTTGCTTCTGTCGTTAGTTCTGCTGTTAATGTTAGGTCAGCGGGAGATATCATGACTTTAACGGCAGCAGCAGCTACGGGTATGTGTTTGTTTTGTGGGCATTTGTGTAAACTAGTTTTGTGTTGCTATTTTTTATTTTCAAGAGAAAATAAAGGGCTCGGGTAGCTCCATCACAGTCCTAGCCCGAAGGCCTCCCACTTAAACCCATGGATTGCCAATGGCGTGGGTTCTGCATGCATAGTGTGGCCCCCATCCTAGCCTTTCACAACGGTTTACTTGGTTTCAATTGGTGTCCGCAGAGACTCAAACTTTTGCCAATCCTACTTAATCACGTGGTTGCCACCACTAGCTTACAGCTAATTTATTAGCAGTTTTGATATTGAAGGAACATTGTTATATATCATTAAAATTATGTTATGGAAGCTAGGTGGTTCAATTAAGAATGTAACAGTTTCTGAAAATCATTTATTAACCTTGCAATTGTTAACTGCCCGAAAAAAAAAAAAAAAAAAAAAAAAAAAGAGAACTTGCAATTGTTGTTATATCTAATAATTTTGGTTTCATGGTGAGGATGTAGCTCTGCGTGGGGCAGCTACTTTGAAGGCGAGGACATTGAAAGAAGTGTGGAATATAGCTGCAGTGATTCCTGTGGAGAAAGGAATTGGGGTAGGTGGTAATGGTAGTAATGGAAGTTCAAATGGTAGTTTCAGTGATGAGCTTGTCCCAGAAGAGAATTTCCTTGGCATCTGCAGTCGGGAGTTACTGGCCAGAGGTTGTGAACTCCTGAAGCGAACTCGTAAAGGTGTCCTACTGTTTGCTTCATTCAGATCTCATTTTGTTGGATTGTTGTCATTATGTGGTTAACAATCCCATCAACATAAACACTGAGAGGATAATATTGATTTCTCCGTGGATGCAGGAGATCTTCATTGGAAAATTGTGTCTGTTTATATCAACAAACTGGGTCAGGTTCGTTTCCTTTCACCTTCAAACCCCCTCCCCCCCCCCCTCAAAAAAAAAAAAAAAAAAAATTCAATGTTTTTGGAACAGAGTGAGATGAGAAGATGATCTTTTGGTAATTTTGTTTTATACAAATGAATGATATAACTAATAAGTTTCTGTAGTTTTTAGTAGGCTAAAGTGAGGTCGTTTTGTCGGATGCTGAACAGTAAAGCTCTGTAAAAGATAAAAAACTGGAAGTTTTGCTTCAATTGCACTGGATGTCTCCCTTGTATGGCTCTATGATAATCGGTACTTGAGTAGATATTTAGAGATACTGTGGGGGTAGGCGCAGTTAGTGATTCAGTACAAAAGTTGAAGTTATGAATAAAAGAACAAAAGGATGATTGAGTGATAGACCAAATGAATCTACTTTTTTTTTTTTTAATCTTTCTTAGCAGTCTTAGTTTCTAAAACCTGCCTCTGGATTGCAGGTTATACTGAAGATGAAGAGCAGGCATGCTGCTGGGACCATCACAAAAAAGAAAAAGAGTAAGTTTATTGCTTTTGCCTTTCTTAGTGCCACCTGAAATGGAAGAGTGGGTCTTCTTCTATATAGGGATTTGAGAAAGGAATGTGCCACTGAACTTTGAAAGGATCAAAAGATGGCATCTTTAATTCCCCACTTTCAATTTACAGATGTGGTGTTGGAAGTATGTAAAGATATCCCAGCATGGCCGGGCCGCCACTTGCTCGAGGGTGGTGAAGACCGCCGATACTTCGGATTGAAGACTTCACCACGTGGTGTCATCGAATTCGAGTGCAGGAACCAGAGGGAGTATGATATCTGGACTCAGGGTGTCTCAAGGCTTCTTAACATTGCTGCTGAAAGAAACAATAGATAGAAATTTGGAATTTAATTAGAAAGTGTGGTAGGATTAGGGGGAATTGGAATTTGGTATAGAAATCGTACCCCTTGTGAGGCTCTGGACTTTGATCAATTTGTTTTGAAATTTAGTGGGGGTTGTTGTTTTGGTGTTCTTATTGTAAAAAAGGAGAAATTGATTGCTGTCTTGGTGTTCTTATTGTAAAAAAGGAGAAATTAAAGTATAAGTTATCCAAATGGGTCCCTTTTGCATATGATTTGGTCTTTTATTTTTGTTTTTGAGTTGTTTGAAAGTTAATATGAATAGCTGAGAATTCATGTGATGCTTGAGTCTTTGTTCTTTTTACACTGTTGTGTTGAGAAAAGAAAAAAAGTATCTTGGACTTGAGGGCGGTCAAAAAGGGAAGGGCCGGGGGGTGAAGGATCCCAATTTGAGTACAGAATAATTGAGGATAAAGACATGCCTTTGATTCAGTGCGCTTTGTTGAGTCGGTCCTACTTACCTCTTTAAGTTGTTTTATGTTGGAGCTTAGATTAATGTTTTGATTAGGTGAACGCATGATTTGTCTTGATTTGTTATCTTCCACTTTGTATATTAATCTTGTTTGGAATCTTGTTTGGATTATTGTATTAATAATATAAGATGAGTAGGGATTAGTCCCGTCTTATTCGTGGGATGCAGACAAATGAGTTGATGTCAAGGAATGTTCTATTGTGGCTCCATTTTGTTTATAAATAATTTTGATTGTGGGATTGTAAGATAGGTTATGAAAATAAATATAATATGCGATTTTATTTATTTTTTTTTATATGGAATTAATTTTTTAGTATTTGTTTCGTAGGATATAAAATGAGATAAAAGATATATTTAGGTTATATTTGGTTTCAAAAAAAAAACTTATTAAAATTTTTTTGGGTGGCTTGTTTTGTCTTATATGATTTTTTTTAACTAAAATTTGATTTTTTTTTTTAAAAGAAGATGTAGCTTTTAAGTGCATTAATTACATTCGTAAAAAAAAATCAAAAATTTTAAGTTTATTTGAGTAAAAATTATCGATGTAAATAAAAGTTAGAAAAAATAAAAAATTAAAATTTTTTTGTTATTATTCTTTTTAAGTTATTTGTATGAAGTCTAGAAGTTTTAACTTATAAGAAGCATATATTGAGAGAAATATAGAGAGGGATACCTGATTAAGAGAAAAGAGAGATTCAACAACTAAAAGAAAGATTGATTTTTTGGGATCCTTTCTTTTATCAAACGGAATGAATAGAGATAGAATCAAATCGATTCCCAAAATGCTTTTTTTGAATATTCCTCAATGTCTTAGTTATTTACGGAACGTGAGAAATAGATGATTAATCATTTGCTTCCGAAAGAAATCGAAGAATTTCTTGGGAGATATGTTGCGAAGGTGTACACCTTGTTCGGTGTGTGCATAAGTCTAGAGGCATAGTTTGTGTACCTTATGTGGTCTAAAGTTTTATAACTATATATTGTGCACGGTAAAAATTCTAGTATCTATAAGTCGATGTTTTCTCACCCTTATTTGTTAAGGATATTACTCATTAAATCTGTGTGGTTCTATTATATTTTAATTTCCGCACTTGTGATTTGTTGTTTAGAGTGGGTTAGCTTACACTAGCATAGCAAGAGTAAAATTTAAATTGGTGTTAGAGCAGGTTAGTTTAGAATTTCTCAACCATAAATGCAAGTCGTTATTGTCAATACGATGAATCTGGACTTTGAACATTAGAATGGAGCTGTTAGATTTAAATGTAACAATTCAGATTTATTTACATGATTTTAATATAAAAAACACTTGAATAAATTTGAACTGTTATATTTTAATCTAATAGTTTCAGAACTTGATGTCAGTATCCCTTTTTTCATTTACATAAATTATAACGTATTTGGAACAAAAATTTGATACTTTTTTCATTTACATAAATTATAACGTATTTGGAACAAAAATTTATTAAGGGAAAAGGAAGGAATATGGATTTAAAATTCAATTTTTTTCATTTAAGTTGTGACGACAAAATAAAAGGAAAAAGGTATAAAATTTAAATTAAATAAATTAATATATTAATGAATGTAGTTTATTTTATTATATTTTGTAATCCATCATGACATGTAACTAGGATTAACAACGTTTTTTTTTTTTAACTATCGATCTCTGCAATTATCTTGTTGAAGTCAAGATCCCAATCATACGTTTAACCAATCCGCATGACCTGAAACTCAGCTGCAAGAGCAGAGGTAATTCTTGACGAATTAACAGATCCAACCATCCAAACACCTCTACCAGTGTCCTGAAATAGACCTCCCACATTCCTGCAATAAAAGCATCGTCAATGTTGGGCTTAATAACTTTCATAAGCGGAGGTTTACAAAGTCTTATTGAAGGTTACTCTTTTGGGTCGTGTGGCCCAATCTACTTTCCCTCGACAACCTGTACGGGAACGTCATTGGGCTCTACAAGGTCTGGATTGTGATCCTCGGGTCTCTCCAAAACCAAATCCAACAAATGGTGACCGCAAAAATTATGGCCCAGCCATTCCCCTTCAGATTATCGTCACCAAAGCCCATCAGTTATTGCTGGTTCAAAAAAATGTATAAGAGCCTTGATTACATATATTTTTTCGCCACTTCACAATCTCTGAGCGCATAAATCTCATCAACAATTTTATCTCGTTTGTTTTATCGAAGAATATAAGAAAAAATAAATTTAAAAAAAAATCTGTTAATTGTTTATTTAGAAAACTTTAAATTATTGGAAAAATTATATGATTTTAGAAAAATATAGATAAAAAGTTTAAAACTTTTTTTCCCCTCATTAAATCTATGATTCAAGCACCCCTTTAACAAGTTTTCAAGAAACCTAATTGCATGATTTTTCATTAGTAAGAATTTCATTCATAAGCAATTTATTCGTTCATTTTTGCTCTAAAAATTCATCTTCAAAATATCCAAACTATACCAATAGGAGATGGTTTCTTATTAATAAGTCCAGATTAACTCGAGCTTTGTGACAAGTTGGTTGA
Organism: Vitellaria paradoxa; assembly: GCA_019916065.1. Classification (NCBI taxonomy): domain Eukaryota; kingdom Viridiplantae; phylum Streptophyta; class Magnoliopsida; order Ericales; family Sapotaceae; genus Vitellaria; species Vitellaria paradoxa. Next base: position 42,129,871 of record CM034241.1, on the reverse strand, counting down.
TGTTTGATAATCCGCATATATGTAGCAGAAATCGACGAATGATTTATCCGCAAAATTAGCCGGTGAAAAAATAGGATTTGGTTATGCCCACATAAGGCTGCAAGCAAACTAAACGTTAAACAAATCGCTCGCGAACGATCTCATGAAAAAGCTCGTTTATATTTGTTTAAAAAATTAAATGAACAAATTCGAACGCTTTTTTTAAACTTGATAAATAAATAATTTAAACTCAAATAATAATAAACTCAACTTGATAAGACTCGTGAAAAAATTCATTATTCGTGAATGTACTTGCTTAAATATTTGAAATCAAACTATTTAACTTATTAATAGTGGACTTTCTATCTTGTTTAAATATTCATGAACAATTTGATTTATTACGTGTGAACAATATTATTTTAATTAATGTTTGTGAACAAGCTTATTTTATAGTTTGTAAAAAGTTTTATTTAGACGTTTGTCAGTAAGTTCACGAAAAATTTTCTTTACTATTTATTGAAAAATGTTATAAAATCAAAAGTTAAACACATTAATTTAAAGGCTATTTAGTGCGTTATGAAAATATAGCTTGTTTGTTAAGTTTCTTCATTAATAGTTGTGTGAGAAACAAAAAAACTTGTAAGTAGTCTAAAAAAAAAAAAATCTGGCAAAGAGATTTGATGAAAGCTCATAAGTAGGCTCAATAAAAACTCATAAGCAGGTTTGTTTAGTGCAACTGAGCATAGGTTAGGTCAAGCTCAATCTTGTCTATGGAATAACAAGCTAAACTTGAGCACAAGACTTAAGAGTTTAAGTTCATCCAAAATATTAATAAATAATGTTGAACATAAGATTTCAAAAACAATAAAATTTTGGACCAAGTTTGAGTTTGTCAAAAACATTAACAAATAAGTTTAAACATCTCAATACTAGACTTGGCTCATTTATAACCTTATGAGTGCAAAAGAATAAGAAATAAAAGAATAAAAAATTTTGAAAGCTCTATTGTTCATTGAATGCCCTCCTCCTAATCCAACTCAAATAACAACAATAACAACAACAACAACATCATCATGTAAATCAATTCTTTCAAACTGGTTGTATCTTTGTTGCTACACCAAGGGATGAAGCTAACATTTTATAATAGGTAGTCCAAAAAATTTTTAGTAAAAATTTAAATAATATAATCTATAAATATGTCACAATTTCTTTTTTAACATGGTGATTTTTGTAACTTGTGATTATAAGTTTCAAGCCTCAAAAAAACACATCTAAAATGAACACAAAAAAATAACTTATATAAAATATATGCATATTGTTAAAATTGAGTTATTAAAATTTAAGTTGGGAAAAATACCTGAAAATGTAATAACTAAATTATATAAATAAAATTTATTATCCGTTGTGAAAATCTAAACTTCGCTAATGCTATATTAGTAGGAAGAGTGAAGACTTAAGAAAATTTTATGGTTTCATTTTGGAAAAGAAGTGTATGTAATAAGTGAGAGATGAAGGAGGAAAGCAATTGAGAGAAGATAATAATGATGAAACGTGGAGCATATAGGCACGAAGAAGCCACCCTCCCAAAAACCAACAGAAACAAGCTAATCTAAGGCACGATTCATGAGATGATGAGCTTAAAAATAACTTTATATCGCAATTTAGATATAAGTATAAATATAAAAATAAATAAATCTCATTTTGGTTCCCGCTAATATATTTCAATTGTATCAATCTAAGTTTCAACAATTATGGGCAAGTTTTAATTCAGTACTTTCACCAAATTTATTAACCAAAAATGTTTGCCATGTGAGATTGACATTTTGCAATTTTCATCAAATTTACTTAACAATATTTGTTGACGAAAATATTAAGTTGAAACCCGACGGTAGTATAAGAACATTGATTGCTACAAATAAAAAAAAAATTAAATCAAGGTGAAATTATATAATGTAAAATATAAGAGTACAAAATATAATTTACACATAAATAATAAGTATTATTGAACATATTTTTAATCGAGTGTCAACATTACTGATTTAACTTTAAAATTAAAATTTCAAAAAAAATTAATACCTCAACCTAATTAATATTTAGGTAATCCCAAAACTTCATCTTTCTTTATATTTTTAAATTTAAAATATACTAAGAGTTGTTATTATTAGAGAGATTAGATTTTTTAAATTTAATTAATATTTAGTTATTTTTAAATAATTTCTATGCCTAATTATTATTTGCATCAATAGTGAACTAATAGGCAAGTGGTTTATTTTAAAAACTCATTACTTAAATTTAAGTGTTACAACCCTAATGACTATATAGATAAAATATATATATATATATATATATATAATTGTGGTAGTGTACTGATATAGAACAAAAGAAAGTAAAATTAAAAAAGAGAATATAAAAAAATAGAAAAAAAAAAAAAACAGAGTATTCCATTCAAACATTTCTAAAAAGAAAAGGAAAATAGAATGGTCAAAAAAGAAGATTGCATATAAACTTTAATTTAATGAGAGAAAAAAAAAAAAAGGAATGAATACACAATTTTAATAGATGCATATAGATAATATAGATTTATGAAAATAACTCAATTATTGAGTATTATTAATCAATTGAAAATGATTGACATGATTATTTTAAATTTAAAAATAAATTAAGAAAAACAGTGAGTCGGAGGGTCCACACTGGATTTTGTATTAATTTCAAATGGATTTATAACAATAATTTAAATTAAAAATGTTATTATTAATTATGCATTTTGTTTTATAAAAAAAAAATATGATCAAGCTGATCAATTAAAATTTAAAATTAGCGTTGAGGAAAAAAATTACTTTCAAGTTTAATTTTATTCAAAGATTTGTAAAAATTAAAAAAATAAAATAAAAATGTGAATATGCAGAGTTGCATATTGTATTTGATAATAACTTTTCGATTAGTTTTATAAAAATAACTCAAATCAAAAATATTATTATCAATAATACATTGTATTTTATGAAAAAAAATGTTGTCAACAGACCAATTTAAATTTAAAATTAGAATTTAAAAAAATTAATTACTCCCAAGTCAAATTAATATTTAAGAAATTTTCTATGTTTTTAACTTAAAAAAAATTAAAAATTGTTATTGTAGGAGAAATAAATTTTGAACATTTTTTAAACCTAAATATTATTATTTAGGCTTTTTTTGTGTTTTTTTAATTTTAATTCCCAACGCATTTGGAATATGTAAATTTTACAATTATAACAAATTAATAAAATTATAAGCAAGCGGACTTTTTGTTGGAAGTCATGAGTTCAGTTCACATATCTTAAAATTACATGCCATAGTCCCATGAATTTTAAATGTAAAAGAAAATGTAAAATTGTAGTCGCTTAATGATGTGCAAAAAATAAATAAATAAATAAAAATTTTGTGAATAAAAAGAGAGAATAATAGAAGAGGAAATGAAAGAAACAAATGACACGTCGAATTGAAATGAAGGAGGAAATGATAGAAAAAAAATATTTTTAATAATAGATATACATTCTCAAATTAACTAATCAAGTCGTTAAAAGCTCATATATAATTTTAATAATAGATATATATTCTCAAACTAATTAAATCGTTAAAAGCTCATATATAATAATAACTAGTTAATTTTACAAAATAAATAACTCAGTGTTAAAAGTTTATAATTTTTTTTCTTGGAAAATATTAAATCGAATAGTTTTCAAACATTTATATTAAGAATCAATTGCTAATTTAAGCCAAATTGAAAAACTAGCTATTTTGAAAGAGAATTCATGGATTCAAAACCCAAAGCCAAATACTAAGTAGTTGTTTGGTAACGTTATTATTTTTTTATTTATATTTATATGTTTATATTTTCTGTTGTCGTTTTATTTTTTTAAAATAAAAACTAAAACTACGTTTGAAAATACAATTTTGTTCATAACTATTAATTTTTTATTTTCATAAAATATTTAATTTTATTAGTTTTTAAAAATTAATTAAATTTAATAAATATAGGTTATATTAATTTAATTTAATTATATTATTTATTAAAAATAATTGAATAAAATATAAATATTGCATCATTTAATCTAGTAAATATAAAATATATTAATTATAATTTAATTATATTATTTACTAAAAATAATTGAATAAAATATATTCATAATAATTTAAATAATTTAATTACGATATTTATTAAAAATAATTTAATAAAATATATTTATAATAATTAAATCATTTAATCTAGTAAATTAATATATTTTATTTTATTATTTATTAAAAATAATTTATTAAAAATAATTTAATAATATATATTTTTTATCAATTAGATTAACTAATTTAATTTAATTATTTATTAGAAATAAATTAATAATAGATATTACATATTAATTTAATTTAATTATATTATTTATTAAAAATAATATTAGTTTAATAAAATATTTGAATAAATTAATTTATTTTAATATAATGTAACAAAAATGGATAAAATATTAGAATTGATAAAATGCCTGTAACAAAAAAAAGAGTGAAAATACCTTTTTTATTTATATTTTCCTGTTTAAGTTTTTATTTTTTTGAAAAGAAAACGTAAATAGATTTGACAAATATATTTTTATTATCAATTTACAAAATTTTAAAAAATTTAAATAAAAAATAAAAACGTTACCATAGTCAATCTAACCTATCGAACGAAAAAAAGCGTTCTAGTCTTTGTCTAAAAAATAAGAATATAAAATTTATTTGTTCGGCTCTTTTGTGTCACGTGTTTGCACATGTGAACAAGAATACAAATCCAATCGTAATTAAAGAAATAACGGGGAAACGTACCAGAAATTAGCCGATGGTTTTTTCAGATCTGAAAGTCAAAAGATACTTCTTTTTCAGTTGTCGGCTTCGCGTTGTGAAACATTAATAGAGGGTTTCGAGCAGAGACGGACCAACCCTTTTGACTGAAGGGGACCTCGGCTCCCCTGATGTAAAAAATTTTTTTATATGTATATATAGTGTAATTATTTTTATAAATACACCCTTTTAAAATGGTACCCCTAGTTCAAAAAAAAAATATTTTCATTGAAAAAAAAATATTAAAATTTATAACAATTGGTTCCTCCTTAATTAAATTTCTAGTTCCGTCCTGATTTAGAGACCCAAAGTTTTTCAAAAAAAACTTTTAAAAGATTTAAAAAGCTTTTAAATTCTTTTAACTAAATTTTATCATATGTTATTTTTACATCACATCAATATTAACTTTTTATTTTTTTAGTTTTTTACACTCTAAACACTTTCAATATATGTATATATATATTTAATTACAATGAATAAATTAAGGGGGTTTTTGGTTAATAAAAATTAGTCAAAAAGTACAATAAAAATAAAAAAATTTAACATGAAGGTTATATATCAGATAATTTGATTAAAAAAAATACAAAAATTTAATCAAAATTTATAAATTTTGATGGATTTTAATACCTCAAAACGGAGCCTAAAGGAAAGGAAACAACCCAACTGCCAACCGGCTGCTCACCGGGCTATGCCTTGCATCAATTGAAGATTTATTTAGAGAAGAGCATATATAAATATTTGTATCCGATCCTTTTTTTTTTAATTTATTTTTAAATTTATATAATTTTTTTAACTAAAAGTTGAAATTAACAAGAAACAAATAAGGCATTTTATTTAAATAAAATATATATAATGTGTAGAATTGATGCATTTTGTATAAGTTCTCCACCCACAATATTAATATAAATTTGATCACCTTCATTCTCTAGAGAAACTGAAATTAATAGTCATGTGTGTCCACGTACGTGATAGTCTTCCTTCATATATATCTGTTACAAATCCTTGTAAATAGACACCACTACTCAAATATATTGGACAATTAAAACAGTACATTACATAATTAGAGGCCGTTTGGATGTTAAAAAACAAAAAATCTCAACTCAAGGTAGTTTTTTGTATATTTTTTTAGTTACATTTTTTTGTAATTTTTAGGTGTTTGGTAAATTTTTTACTGTAGTAAAATAAAAAAGTGGTAATCTTTTGTGTATTTGGTATGTTTTTTACTGTAGCAGAACAAAAAAATGGTAATTTTTGTGTGTTTGGTAAAACTTTTGATTTTATTTTTTTTACTGTAACAGAGCAAAAAAGTGAGAAAAATTATGACTCTACCAAACGTACCAAAAATTACAAAAATATAATTTTTAGTAATTTTTTATTAGTTTTTGAGCCTCCAAACGGACCTTTAATTAACTATGGTACAACAACATCAAACCACGGTACAAATCCGAAATAGTCTTCTTTCATTCATATAAACTCCAGTTCATTTATATCTGTTACAGTACATGTATATCTGTTACAAATTCATTTATACAAACTCCAGTTCTCAAATATATTAAACAATTAAAACAGTACATTATACAAATAATTAATTAACCATGCACAACAACATCAAACCATGGTACAACAACGTCAAATTTTTTGACTGTGTTACCGCCCCCATTCAAAAAAATAAAAATAAATATCTAATTAATTGCTGGCTCTACTTGCAGGGCCTTCATCACCACCAGAATTGCAATTGACACCTTTAGCGTTAAGGTTATTCTGAAAAATCATAACGGTGTCCAAATAAATAGAGACGGAAGCTGCGATATACTCATTATCGTCGAAACTCTTAATCAATTTCTCAGTTTCATATATGACAAAACTAGAGAATATGAGTGCCAACAAGTATCCGTGTACAATTGAATTCAACTCTTCCGTAAGAACAATTGCCTGTTGATTGGAAAATCCAATTGAGAGAGAGAGAATAATTAATTTAACAACGCATCTTGATGTATACCTACATAAGAAAGAAAAAATAAACAAAAAAACAAACAAAATCAAAAAGTCCCATGCAAAACAAAAGTCCCATTCACAAACCTGAAGGAGAACAAAAAGAATGAACACACAGGGGAAAATACTCCTCATAAAAGGGCTAAGGAAGCTATTGATGTCATAGCCTTGCTTCTCAGCCCAGAATGTGTATAGAAGCAGAGTAACAACCGCGACACTTGATAGAATCAAAGCCAGCAAAATGATCCTCCCTGTTTGTTAGATATGAAAAAAATTAACAAATTAATTGGCATAAAATTAATAAGGGACCACCAACTTCTTCAATTTGTAGACGTCCAGCATGCAGGATTTTTAAGGCTTATGCATTTTGAAAAGACTGCGCAAGAGGTTTCTAAAGATGCATGATAGTATCAATTATCTTTGTCAGGAATATAATTTCCTTCCTTATTTTTTGGTTAATTAAACATAGCTCTGGAATTGGAATTTCACCTGCAAACAATATGTTAATTTCCCTCATTGTGTGTCTGAAACCGAGCAAAACTTCAACAAAATTATACTTAAAGATGCAGGCACCGGACACTCCGACATCCACCCCGGTTCTCCGGTGATGATCAGAATCCCGACGGCGACTCCTGCTTTCCGCTTCTCAGGCGTAGGTCCGGATACCAACTACCCTTAGAAACCACGTATGCATTCATGCATGCATTGAAAAAAAAGGCAAATTCAGGTCGAGCTCTTTTACCTTTGGGAAGCGAGCATGACAAACCAACCGCGACTGCCATCGCAACGGTAAACAACATCAGGAGGATCAAGTTCTGAGGATGATCGTTCTTGTGAGCATGCAATACCCAGAGTACTACACATGATCACATGGCACGTATTAGTATAATCACGAAGAGTATTGAAAGCTGCAAGATTCGTTTAAATAAACACTCAACTGATGACGGGAAGAGCCAGTGTGAGAATGTAGACGATGGCGCCGGGAACCGTGCGAATCATTAGTAAATCTTCAGGTATGGTGGGTTCGAAAACTACTATTGCTGAAACGCCGACTGTAAGAAGCAACTGAATCGCAAGTATCGCATAAATTTTTCGAATGAAGACCCAGCGCTGCCCCATATTTTCACCCAAGCTCGGCTCGGTTCGGCGATCCTCGTTACCGGCCACTGCCAGTTCAGGATCATCAACGCTCGTGCTTGTTTCCATCTCCGCCTTCTAGAAAATCTTGGGAGAAATTCTAAAGAGAGGGACCGCTAGAAGGTCCCTAATGTTTGTCCATTCCAACATATATATATTTCAACAAATATTTCGTCATCTTTCGCGTCATCACTAGTTTGTAACTAGCTTCCAAGAAACTTCCGTGCACCACCATTGCACCATGAATGGGGGGTTTTAGACCTTCTTGCTCGGGCAGTGGCGATTTTTTTTTGAGTAAATTACATCTAGACCCCAAAACATTTGTGTAATTATGCATAAATTCCTTCAATATTTAAAAATTACAAAAACTTTCCTTATTTTAAAAAGTTAGTAATATCTGACCCCTTTTGTTAATTTGAAGTTTAATTCCGTTAAATTTTATTATAAAGACAATTATGCCCCTACATATTTAATTAATCATCGTCCATGGGATATATTACCTGACATTATTCCACATATTCGGTAATTAAATGCACTCAAATAAATTAAATTGTTTTTAACTGACCAATTTGTGGAGAGATAACTCAACTGCGAAACTCTGGGGGAACTTCATGTAGATTGTGACCTTTAATGTGAAACATCTTATGGAATCACCTTCAATTTTTTTTCCAGTGCTTCTAAATATGTCATTATATTTTTTAACAAAAATTAAAAAGTGCGAACTAAAAAAAAAAAAGGGTTACGGCCCAGGAACAAAATATTCCCCGCACGTACTTAATGTGCCACCCTCCTAACTCCCTCGAATGACCCTCTGAAAGCAAAGAAATAAGGATTAGAATGAACGATCAAAGGGTGAAGCCTGCTGAGATCACTCCAACAAGAAAAAGAGAAAATGCAAAGCAATGGTCTACAGTTTACGGGGTGTATATCTTAATTTATACCTTAAGGCGTGTTTAGGGTGTTAGAAAGTTAAATAAAAAATAAATTATTTTTAAAAATTTTGAAAAAATTTTTAAGTTTTTTTTATAAAAATCAGCGCCCCACGCTTAATTATTTTACTTTTACAAATCTGCCTTAATGATTTTACTTTACTTTTTGTACAATGGTGCCGTGCGAATATCTGTTCTTGGTTATTCTGTCGGATCACTTCTTGGGTGCCATGTGGATTCTCTATTGTTAATAATTGGGAGAATTAAATGGTGATACGAGAATAGACCATTATTTCACATAACACAACTCTTAAAGGTTAGATTAATTAGTAAAATTTTATGTTTATTTTTAAGTGGTCATTAGTTTAAATTTTTTTAAGATAATTGAAGGGTTTACTTGGTCGTTAATTTCAGAGTCTCAAAAATTAGTCAAGATACATATAAACTGATCTGGACACCTTCAGTAAAAATTTATCCCACGTAATGCAAGAGTCCCCTAGAATGTCTGATAAGTAACTAAGGTTCCGTTTGATCACAACGTTGGTATTAACTTTTTCCGTAAGTTTTTTTTTTTTTTTTTTGGTCTTATATGATTTTTTAACTAAAATTTAATTTTTTTTAGAATATACACTTTTTAGATGTGTTAACCACATTTATAAAAAAATTAAAAAATTTATATCAGTTTAGATAAAAGGTTAAAAAAAATCAACTTTTTGGTTTTTTTTTTTTTTTAATATCCAAACAGTTAGTTTTTTACCTATATAAACATGAATTTTTGATTTCTTTCTACGAATGCGGTTAATATGTTTAAAAATTACAATTTTTGAAAAAACAAAATTAAGTTTTGATAAAAAAATCACATCAGACATAAGACTAAAAGAAATTATAAAGGGACCGTTTGATAATGCTATCATTTTTTTATTGTTGTTTTTCTATTACCGTTTTTTTTTTTTTGTTTTCTGTTGCCGTTTTTTTTTTCTGAAATGAAAACTGAAACTACGTTTGGTAATGTAAGTTTATTTATAACTATTAATTTTTTATTTTAGAAAATATTTAATTTTATTAGTTTTAAAAAATTAATAGAACTTAATAAAATATATTTTATATTAATTTAATTTAATTTAATTAATATAATTAATTAAATTACTACAGTAAATTATGTATTAAAATCATTTAATTCAATAAATGTAAAATATATTAAATTATATTATTTATTAAAAATAATTAAAGGAAATATAAATATTATATCATTTAATTTAATAAATATAAAATATATTAATTATAATTTAATTATATTATTTATTAAAAATAATTTAATAAAATATATTTCATATAAATTAAATTAATTAAATCATAAATAATTTCATTTAATTTAATTATGATATTCATTTAATTTAATAATAATTATTAAATTAAAAATTAATTTAATTTAATTATTTATTATTAATTATTTCAATTATTAAATTAAATAAATTAATTATGATATTTATTTTAGATAATTTAGCAATAACTAATTATTAAATTAAATTAATTAACTTAGTTTTATTATTTATTAAAAATAATTTATATTAATTTATATAATTAATTTATTAAATTAAATTTTATTACTTATTAAAATAACTTATTTTAATAAAATATTTGTCTAAATAATTTATTTTTATGTAATGTAACAAAAATAGATAAAGTTTTAAATTTGACAAAATATTTGCAACAAAAAAAGAAAAAAGAATGAAAATACTTTTTTTCTGTTTCCATTTTTTTGTTTCCGTTTTCATTTTATTTCCAGATTTAACAAATATGCTTCTGTTGCTAGTTTACAAAATTTTAAAAACAGAAACAGAAAAATAGAAAACAAAAACGTTACCAAATGGGTGAAAAAATTTTAAAATCTAGTTTTGCAACCAAATGGAGCCTAATCGGCGTATATACGCACGCATATATAGTCATATCTCAGATTATCAATATATAAAGACACTTCGATCTCCACAGCGCTTCTAAGGGACAAGTCACATGGTGGGCCGAGACGCATGTCTGAACTTTTACCAAATATAAAAGAAAGGATAAAACTGGAAAGTTATTAAAAATTAGTCCTTTAGTCAAAGGGCGACCATAATTAACGGATGTTTTATAATATATATTTTTTTAATAAAGTAGCTCGCAAAGATAGACTAATAAATTAGTAGTTATAAGATGCGTTGCGTAACATTCTGTGGTCAAAGGGTTTCAGGGGCTGCAGTAGGAGAATTTACTACAGAGACTACAATGAATTAATCAATGATTAGGATGTAATTATATTTTAATATAATATTTCTTTTTATATTTATCTTTCAATCAGATTTTGTTTAACTTTTATATTTATTTTGAATTTAATTTTATTACATTGAATTAAGACATTTAGATTTGATATAATTACAACCAGATCATTGATTGATCCACTGTAACCCATGTACTGAATTCTTCTACTGTAACCCCTAGAACTTGTGGTAAAAGGACACTGTAATTAACCCAAAATTAAAGCTATCGGGGGGACCCTCCTATGTTATTAAAGTCATGCAAGGTTGCCTCCCTAAGAGAAGCTCTGTCGAAGACAAATTCCAAGTTCATTGGAGTTCCGTCGGTTAAAAAATCATGTTTTAATTATAACCATTAGATTAAATCGAACGATTGGAAATCAAGGTTATACAGCTAACATCGCAAGACGATGTTAGCTCCGCCGAGTCCCATTTGTCTACGCGGAATGCTAGATGTTTTGGGGTAAGGGGCGGGGGGCGCTGGAGGGATGGCAGGGGCCCGCGGGGGAGTGGGGTTTTGAAGTTCAAACCATATATATATATATATATATTATTTTTTTGTAAAATAATATTAATTATATTTTTTTAAATAAAGGATTAATTATTTTTTAAATAAATAGAGAGTTAATTATTCCTACATCATTAAAGTTTTCTCGCGATTATATCAACAACCGATTGTCACCACTTTTTTTAACCTATATTATGAGTTTGTTTGCGCTCCAAAAAAAGGTAAAAAATATTTAAAATATTTAAAATTCTCTAATATATTTTTTTTTATGCTTTATGAAATTTTTATAAATTTATATATATCCATATATCCTAACAAATTTTTACAAATCTTAATAATTTTTTACAGACCCAATACTATTTCACAAATCCCAATAATTTTTCTACAAATCTCAAAAATTTTTTAATTGCTTTTAATAAATTTTGATGCGAAACCGTTCTAACGGAACTAAAAAAACCGGTTAAATGGTTTCTTTCTCCAAAAATTAACGTAAAAGGCAAAAAAATTTACTATTCATTATTGGAAATGGTGATTTGGTTGCTACGAGCCAAACATAAAAATTTTTCCTAAATTACATTTTTAACTATTTTTCATTATTTTTTGCCGTACCTAATGGATCTTATATTATTTACAAATGACATGGATATGTATATAACAATATTTCTTATTGATTTGATATTTGTATATTTTAAATCGTTAGATTTATGTAATGGTTAGAATTATTTATTTCTCTCTCCACTTTGTTGTCTTCTCGGTTACATCACATGAAAACATAATACCTCACTCTTTCCATATTTTTTTGAATATTTTTTATATATAAAATTTTTTGAATTAATATTTTAAAAAAATAATAATATTTATAATAAATAATAAAATTGTACATTAAACAATGTATAGATACTTATTAGACAAATTCAACTAATTTTTTTTAATTTTAAAAAAAATATATTTAAACTTTAATTTTCTTTAAAATTTATTAAAAATAAATATTTAAATTAAAATTTCAATTTTAATATGCGTAAAACGTAAATTCTTAAATTTTAAATACATATACTTTTATACTCTTTGTATCATTTATATAATAAGAAAATTTAAAATTATGAATTTAAGATGCTTTTAACTGTTGGATTTGCTTAATAGCTAAAATTATTTTACTTTTTTTCTTACTCTTCTCACATTTTTTGAATACATTTTATATAAAAGATTTTAAATTAATATTTTAAAAAATGTGATAATATTTTTAATATATATAATATATTTAAAAAACATCTGAATTTGATATATTTTCAACTATTGGATTTAGTCAATGGTTAATATTATTTGTAGAGATACCTATTAAACAAAGTCAAGTAAAATTTTTTATTTTAAAAAAAATATTTAAATTTTAATTTTCTTTAAAAATTTATTAAAAATAAATATTTCAATTAAAATTTTAATTTTAATATACTTAAAACTTAAATTTTAAATACATTTACTTTTACACTATTTGTATAATTTATATAATAAGTAAGTTTAAAATTTTGAATTTGAAATATTTTTAACTGTTGTACTTACTCAATGGGTAAAACTATTTATAATAGAAAATATTTCTTAAAAGATTTCAAAGAGAATAACTTAATCGTAAGTTTTTATGATACGAAAATAACTCACGTGTTATAAATACTTTTTTTTTTAAATTCAATTTGTAATTGTCTATATTTTAAATAAAAATTTATTTCAATCAATTTATTAAAATATTTTGTTTTTACCTTAGGAAAATAGTCTCCATAATGTTTTTTATTTTTATTTTAAGTATTAATTCAAGTAGTCATGTTGGCTAACGATTATTTTTTTTATAATCATTATTTTTATATTAACTATCTAAACTTTTTATAATTTTCAAGTAAAAATTGCTAAAAAAATTTAAAAAAATAATTTATTAGTATAATTTATTTTTTAGAGTAAAAAATATTTTTATTTGATTTCAATAAGACATATGTAAATATTCTGATTTTTACAATTATTGAATTTTTATTATAATATTTTAAATTATATTGAAAATTTTTATTTTTGAATATTTTAAAAATATTTTTACAAAATATTTTAAGAATATTTATGTAAAAATATTTTATAATCATATTAATAACTAAATTTTTATTATAATATTTTAAATTATATTAAAAAATATTATCCAGTAATTTATTTAAACCACGTTCTTACCAAAGAAAAAGAATTGTTAGGTTTATTGGCATTGGGACCGTGTTCGAGAAAAAATTAATAGTTTGGCTACCAGTTGTTAATTTTTTATTTTTTTTAAATGACCAAATTTACTATATATGTTACATTTTAAATTTTCTTTAAACATTAAATGGAAAAAATATCAAATTAATAAAAAAATAAAAATTAATTACTAAAAAGTTAGTTACTAACAAGTTAGTTTTTTGCCTTCCTAATCACAAAAAGTTAATTTTTTTAGTAAATAATTAGTAGCCAACTATTAAAAAAAAAAAAATTCCTCCCTTTTAGTTTGGTTTAACTCGCGAATAATTAAGATTGAGTTATTCGTGAGTTTGAATCAAACTGAAAGAAAAAAAAAATGAAAATGAAACTTGTTTTGCCTGTTTGAACCAAAGAAAATAAAGGAAAAATTATATATATATATTTGAAATGTGCGGCCAGCAGACGCTGTTCGTGGGCTAACATTACTTATCGATGTTAGTCCCCTGCTTCCGCGAGATAGCCCGGCTATTGGAGGCAGCTCTACATGGTTTGTCTGGTTTTGATTTAAGAAGACGGTGGCGGACGAGGAGATAGTGGCGGGATAACTCTCACTATTGCTCAACGGCATACTCTCTGATTGTTTTACCGGTGTAACTGACGGAGCACCCCTTTTCAATTTGGATCACCTTTTGCCACAAGGGACTTACGATTTTGCTACTGGTAACTAAGAATAATGTGGCTGGACAAAATTTATAAATTATTTAAGATATTGAAATAATTTATTTTAAGAAATATATTTTATAAGACAAAATAACAAAAAAATCCCAAAAATTATGTTACACCCTATAAAAATTTTGCTTCTAATGAAATCATTAGACCCGCTTGTCCCTAATTGCTTGTGCCCCCGACCTCCTTGGGATAGAGAAATATGTTGAAGTTGCTTGATCAAAATTTGAAAATTAGGGGAGGATGTTCTACTTTCTTCGTGCTCTCTACTACTACTGTTTTTGTATTTTATACCAGCAATAGTTCTGAACTAGAGAACTGTCATACGGTGATTCTACAACAAGTAGAGCAAGGATGTGAAATGCAAGAACAGTTTTCTCTCTCTTTTTCTTTCTTTCTTCTTTTTTCTTTTTTTTTTTTTTAATTTTAAACGAAAGGGCAAAGAAAGACAAAAAAATTATAAAAATTAATAAAAGTTATAAGTTTGTAATTCGTGTAATGAGATAAAAAATAAATAAATTTTAAAAATTTTTAATACTTTTTAATAAATTTCAAAATTCCAAATGGAGCTTAAGTTCCCTTTTTAACTTCCGTTCGATTGATTGAAAGTTATTATCTTTAACAGATGAAAATCAAATGTAGTATAGGTCACTGCAGGTCATTTTAATATTGGGCTTTGCTGAAAAATTTTGGGTGCCGACGTAGTTTTCATCTTGCACTAGAATTAAAGGCCAAGTAATTTGATCAAGGTGGAGCACTCAGCCCAATAAGCCAAAACCCATACTCTGCACCAACATGTCTTTGCACTAAATTATCATCCTTGACACCCTGTTGAAAATGATAAATTTGATAGGATTTAATTTTATTTAATAAATTTTTCATCAATTCTTTTATTTGGAATTAAAATAAAATTTTATAAGGTAAATTTGATTTTATTTTATAATTTAAATTTTAAAAATTTTATATAATTTTAAATTTAATCTAAAATAATAGAATTTAATAAAGATTTATTATTTTCTTAACTCTCCCTTTGGAAATATTGATTTGATTTTAAAATAAATAATTGATTTTATTTAATTTAATTTGATTTAATTTGGTTTGATAAAGAAAATTTTTGTGTTTGGAGCACATTTTAAATTTAAAAATTGAATTGATTTGTTTTAAGAGAAATATCAAATTTGATTATGTTAACAAGAAGTAAAAAATATGATGAATATGATATATGAGGATAAATTTGTTCATTTATTTAGATAACTTAAGAAATTCTATTGTTTTGAATTCTATTTCAAACGATATGAAATCCTAAAATTTAAATTAAGAAATAAAATCAAATCCAACTTATAAAATTTTATTTTAGTTCAAAATATAAGACTTGATAAAAATTCTCATCAAAATTATTTTAAATCCTATCAAATCCATCATTCCAAAGGAGTGTAAGGTACTTAATTACGTAGACAAATTTATCCTCATATATCATATTTATTATATTTTTTATCTTCTATTAATATAATCAAATTTGATAATTATCATAAAATCAAATCAATTTAATTCTTAGATTCAAAATGAGTTTTAAATATAAAATTTTATTTATCAAATCAAATCAAATTATTTTTTTTATTTAAAATCAAACGTTCATAAGAAAACAACGTTTTCAAACAGGGTGGAAGAAAGTGATAAAACATTAATTGCCAAAAAAAAACCCGTGGTCTGGTGCAATGTTGAGGCCCAACATAAATAGCAACAAAAATATTGTAGTATTAGAAAAAAAAGGAAAAAAAAAATTGATTTGATTTGATTTGATTGAACACGCCAAAATTCCATCTACCTTAATTAGCGCAGTTCAATTGTTCTAAACATTGAGAGGGTGCATTTTGCATTGCTTGGAGGATTTGCATTTAAGTCAGATGCTGGGTCAATATGCTACAAGACAACACTTTGTAAATTATTAAGTATAAAATATGTAACCAAACATATCACATAAAAGAAAAAATTAACATTTTTAGGAAAATAAAAAAGTTTATTTTGTCCTTCCATGATATTTCTGATGCCAGGGCTTCACCCTCTTTATAGCCCTTTTAGTTATCCTCTTCTTCAATCTTTTTATATTGGTCACTCTTTGTTTAAACTTGGTTTGAAAAAGAAAAAAGAAATCCTTTTAACAGTTAATTTTTTAATTTTTTACTAATTAGACATATTTTTTTTCATAATTCAAAAAAAAAAAATAAAATGTAAGAAAAGTGTTTTGGTTGTTTTATAAAAAATCAATAAAATTAGTGATAAAAACTGAGCTTCTGACAACTCATGCCAAACAAAACTTTAGTCTCCATCTTTTTTTCATTTGCAATTTCTTTTCCCATTACGAATTCAAAAACTTCCTTATTCATTTGTCATTCTTTCTAGGCAAGCTTGCGTCGTCTCGTCCATTGTGGCGTGATATGCGATTTTTAGAAATTGTGTTTTGCTTGATTGCCAAACTATCAAAATATGTGTTTATTGGAGCGGCTTTGCAAGTGCATTGAGTGTAAAATGTCGCACAAAAAAATATTCCGGAGTATCGATATTGAACGGGGAGCTGTTTTGAAACTAATAATGAATTTTATTTTTTTGTGAAAAAACTTAGTTTTGAAATTTGATGACAATAAATACAAAGTGTCCGTTAAAATATTCAAGTAACTTTTGCGAGAAAACTTGATTGAAGCTAACAATTTAACTAAAAATTCGATCTAGTTCAATTCATAAAATTGAACTTCAGCGAATCTTTCAATTGATGATTTAACTCAAACTAAATCTCACAAGTTGAGAACAGATTGAAAGTTAGATTTACATTTACTAAAGCGAAAGGTTGTAAAAGGAGCACAGGATCTCCGCACGTGGAAAAGGCACAGGCGGCACCCCAAATCACATTGCAGCTGCGGCCTTCCTAATCCGCCACCGCTCGATTTCGACACGGTATGCCCCAGTCATTATTTTTCTCGTTCGTTCTTGGCTATTATTGAGATAGGTATGTATATGTATGTTTTGCGATGGTTGTTTAATCTGAAACTCAATTTCAAGTTCTAGTTGAATTTCGCGGGGCTTCTAAGAAACTTGTTCTATGTTTCTTTTATTTCGAGTTATTCGTTGAAATTTTAGCAGTTAGTAATGCTGAATTTACAAGCCTTCATTGAAAATTTGGAAGAAAACCCAAAACCTCCTAACCCTTGTTTGGCTTTGTCTCAGTGTGGGGGGCCGCGGGAGAGAGAGGGGTTTTCTCTATCCACGTTTAGCATATTATGCATAGGTCTTTCTGTTGAGAGTTCGTATGTGTGATAAAATTTGAGCACAATTATGTAATTTTGACATTCAACTGTTGAGTTTTAAGAATTAGAACTTTGGTAAAATTTAGCTTTTCGTTCGAGCATTATCCGAGTGGTTGTTCATTGTATTTGGATTCGTTTGTTATATGTAATTTATATTTGCAGGTGTACATCAAATTGGCACCTTCTATTGGATGCTTGAAGAGCTACAATTAATCAAAACTAATTGGTCTCAATCTTCCTTTTCTCAGTTATGAGAATGCAAGTAAACTGTAATCACCCGTTTTCTTGTAGAACTTAATTACTCTCTTACTGGTAGAACCTGTTGGTTGTGGTCCTCTTGTAATACTCGGCTGATTCCCACTGTTTATTTTAAATTTTTTTCATCTTTGATTTCTTTTGGTGATTATATTATTTTTTTCGATTAACCTGTTAATTGCAGGAACGCGCAAGAATACAAATCCAATGAATTAAAGAATTAACGCGGAAACGGACCACATTTTACTGGCGAAAGGTTTTCCAGCGCAAGCAGCACCCACGTGGGTGATCGCCACTGTGTTGTGGCACTGTGAAAACAATAATATATCTCTAATAACTATGAATAAATTAAAAGGAAGGAAACCAAGCCAACCGCTAACCGGGCTGCATCCAGCATCAATTGAAGATTAATTTTATGGGAGAGCATATATCCTGATTTTTTTTTTCTTTATATAATTTTTTTTTTAAGTAAAAGTTGAAATTAGTTAGAAAAAAATAAGTCATTTTTATTATAGAAAAGTATATACAACGAGAAGAATTGACGCGCTTTGTATAAATTTTCCCACCCACACTATTAATATAAATTTGGGTCACCTTCATTCCCTCGTGCGCATGTACCAAAAACCTGAAATTGTCTTCCTCCGTGTACATATCTGTTACAAATTCATATAAATAGACACCAGTACTCAGATATATTAAACGATTAAAACAGTACATTATACCATTAATTAACCATGATACAACAACATCAATTCCTGGTGTAACAGCATCAAATTTTTTTGTGTGTTACCCAACTCTAATTGCGGGCTCTAACTGCAGTGTCTTCATCACCACTAGTATTGCTATTGACACCTTCAGCAGTAAGATTATCATGAAAAAGCTTGATGATGTCTAAATAAATAGAGATTGAAGCTGTGATGTTCTCATCACGGTCGAAATTCTTAAACAATTTCTTAGTTTCATATGTGACAAAGCTAAAGAATATGATTGCCAACAATCGTCCGCACACAGTTGAATTCAACTCTCTCGACGGAACAATCAGCTATTGATTGAAAAATCCAATTTAGAGAGAGGGAGAGAGGGAGAGAGAGAGAGAATAATTAATTTAACAACACATCTTGATATATACCGAAATAAAAAGGAGAAAATAAATAAACAAACAAACAAAATCAAAAGATCCCATCCACAAACCTGAAGGGGAGCAAAAAGAATAATGAGCACAGAGGAGAAAGCACTCATAAAAGGGCCGACGAAGCTATTGACGTCAAAGCCTCGCTTCTCAGCCCAGAATGTGCACAGAAGCAGGGTAACAACTGCGACACTTGATAGAATCCAAGCCAGCAAAATGATCCTCCCCGTTTGTTAGATATGAAAAAATTAGCGTATCAATTTTCTCAATTTGTAGCCGCCAGGTATGTAGGATTTTTTTATGGGGCTTTAAGGTTTATTCAATTTGAAAAGACCGCGCGAGAGGTTTCTAAAGATGCATGATTGTGGCACTCTTTTGGAGTTTTATAAAATTTTATAAATTTTGATAAATTTGAATAAAATTAAATTTTTTTTCTCACTTTACAAATTATAAAATTATAATTTTTATAAATTTATATAAAATTTTTACTTCCAATATCAAAAATCTTTATCAGGAATTTAATTTCTTCTTAATTTTTGGTTAATTAAACAGAAATCTGGAATTGGAATTTCACCTGGAAACGATACGTTAATTTCCCTCATTGCGGCCAGCAAACCCAACACAAAACTTCAATAAAATTATACTTAAAAGGATGCCTGCACCGGCCACTCCCACATCCACCCCGGTTCTTCGGTGATGGTCAGAATCCCGGCGTCGACTCCTGCTCTCCGCCTCTCAGGCGTTGATCCGGATGCCTGCCACCTTATAAGTAGGGGCGGATTTAAGATTTTCACTAAAAGACATCAAACACTTAAAAAGAATAATGAATTATGTAATTATAATCATGAGAAAAATCATAATACTTTTAAGAAGAGAGAAAATTAATTTTGAACATTAAATTAGTGGGTATGCTTTTCACAATATAATGATTCAACTAACCTTTATATAGCACATATGATTTGACAGGAGTATCCTTGTGACAAAATATATATATATATATACAATTACTATTAAGTTTTTATGATTTATAAAATTTATTATGTCATTTGTTATATTTATAAATACTAATGCACAAAATTATTCAATAATATAATAAGAGAATGTATTTTATTTTATCAAAAATACATAATTTGATTTTTGTAAATTTTCTTTATGTTAAAAATTTTAAGTTAATCTTAATTTTTTAATAAGCCAAAAAAATCCATTAAAAATCAAAATACCAAGAATATTCTGGTATCCAACAAAATCAAGTCCTGGCTCTTCTTTCAAAATCATGTGCTGGCTCTTCGCATACAACAAAATCAAGTGCTGGCTCGATGCATGCAAAATCTAATGCTGACTCCGCACAGCGCCTTTGAATCCAAAATCAAGTGCTGACTCCGCACAGCGTCCGGCTCCCACGGTCCCAAACCGAACAACCCACGGTCCCAAACCGATCAAAACTTCAACAAAAAGTTATACGTAAAGATGCAAGAGCCGGACATTCCCACAACCACCCCGGTTCTCG
Source organism: Vitellaria paradoxa (assembly GCA_019916065.1). Taxonomy (NCBI): domain Eukaryota; kingdom Viridiplantae; phylum Streptophyta; class Magnoliopsida; order Ericales; family Sapotaceae; genus Vitellaria; species Vitellaria paradoxa. The sequence continues at coordinate 42,109,078 of CM034241.1, read as the reverse complement.
GGTGATGGCCTGAATTCCGGCGGAGACTCTGCTCACCCCCTCTCAGGCGTCGGTCCGGATACCCGTCACCCTTAGAAACCCGGCCCATCCGCGTATGCATTCACGTATGCATGAAAAGAAAAAAAAAAAAAATGCAAGCTCAGATCGAGCTTTTTTACCAATGGGAAACGAACATGACAAACCAACTACGACTGCCAGCGCAACAGTAAACAACAACAGGAGCAGGGGCGGACCTATAGGCTGGCTAAGGTGGGCTGTAGGCCAAGTAAAATTTTGGTCTAAAATTTTTTAATATTATTATTATATAGCATTTTAGCCCAATTATTTATAGTTTAATTTAATATTCAGTGTATAGTCCTGGATAAAAAAAAATTTTAACCCAATTTAATACATAACCTGATACAAAAAAAAAAATTATTTTAATTCAACTGTTTATAATCCAATTTAATATTCAGTGTAAAGTCCATGATAAAAAAAAAATTTGCTTAGGATAAAAAAAAATTTAACCCAATTTAATACATAGTGCAGTACAAAAAAAATTCTTAGCTCCACCCTTGATCAGGAGGATCAAGCTCTGAGGATGATGGTTCTTGTGAGCGTGCAATACCCAGAGTTCTACACATGATCACACAGGGAGCATATTAGTATAATCAAAAGGAGTATTAAAAGCTGCAAGATTTGTTTAAATAAGCACTCAACTGATGAAGGGAACAGCCAGTGTGAGAATGTAGACGACGGCGCCGGGCACCGTCTGAATCATCAGTAAATCTGCAGGGATGATGGGTTCGATAATTACTATTGCGGAAACGCCGACTGTAAGAAGCAACTGAGTTGCAAGTATCATATAAATTTTTCGAATGAAGGCCCAGGGCTGCCTCATATTTTCACCCGAGCTCTGGTCGGGTTGGCCATCCTCGTTAGCGGCCACCGCCAGTTCAGGATCATCAACGTTCACGCGTGTTTCCGTCTCCGCTATTTAGAAACTCTTGGGAGAGATTCCAAAGAGAGGGAACACTAAAAGATGGTCTCCGCGACTAATGCGGATATTCATATAGACACATATACATATGTATATGCATCAACCAATATATTAAGGTTTACAAGTGTTAGAAAAAACAGAGCAGCAATAATTTGAAAAACAGGAACACAAAGTGATTAAAAAATACCAGCATACTTTTATTTCATTGATTGCAGACTTTATATACAAGGAAAATAACAAACTTCCCTAAAGATTTGCCACTAAGTGGATAAAACTGATGAGAAAATGCTGCCATTAATTAAGCCATACACAGCCACTACCTTTAGAAAAAATAGCAACTAAACTTTGACAAAGTCAAGAGAGAAAAAGAAGGGAACAGAAACTGAAAAACTAAAAAAAAAAAAAAAAAACAATATGCTGAAATTAAAATGCTAACTGTCTAACACTCCTCCTTGGCATTTTGATGACAAATTCCAATCTTCTGTCTTAAAGCTTCAAACCTTTCTTTAGGCAGTGGCTTGGTAAAAATGTCTGCAAGCTGTTCTTCATATGAACAGTGAACAAGCACCATTTCATTTGATTGCTGGGCTTCTCTAATTAAGTGAAACTTAATCTTGATATGCTTGGTTCGTCCATGAAAGACTGGATTCTTTGAAATTGAGACTGCAGAAATGTTGTCACACATAATCCTAGTTGCTTTAGTTTGCTCATGTTCCAGATCCTTCAACATCTTCCTCAACCAGATAGCCTGGTTGACAGCCGAGGCAGCAGCAATGTACTCAACTTCTGCAGTAGACTGAGCTGTTGTCTCCTGCTTCTTTTGAGCTCCAAGTGAAAAAACCAGAACTTAGAGAAAATAAGTACCCTGATGTGCTTCTTGAATCATCAATGCAGCCTCCCCAATCACTGTCAGTGTAGCCAATCAATTTCAAAGCCTCTCCTGGTGTTTTTGGAAAGAAAGTACCAAGAGCAATGGTACCTTTGATGTACCTAAGTACTCGTTTTGCGGCTGCAAAGTGAGTCTCCTTTGGTGAATGCATGAATCTTGAAAGAACACTCATGCAAATAGTATATCAGGTCTGCTTGCTGTGAGGTATTGAAGGCTGCCAATTAAGCTTCTATACAAGCTTTCATCCACCTTCTCAGAGTCATCATCCTTGCTTAGCTTGATGCTGGTTGTCATAAGTGTCCCCACTGGTTTACAATCCTCCATCTTAAACCTCTTTAGAATATCAGAAGCATATTTCTGTTGACATGTGAAAATGCCATGACTAGGTTGCAACACTTCCATTCCAAGGAAATAATTCATAATCCCAAGATCAGTCATCTCAAACACTTTCTGCATTTCTTCCTTGAACTATTGGATCAGTCCAAGTTAACTTCCTGTGATAAGCATATCATCAACATAAATAGAGACAATTAAGAGATGATTACCACAGGATTTCACGGACAAGGTTGCTTCATTTTGACTTCGATTGAACCCAAGCTGCATAAGATGACTGTCCATTCTATCATACCAAGCCCGAGGAGCTTGTTTTAAACCATATAAGGCCTTCTTAAGAAGATACACATGATCCTTTTTCCCTTGAACAACATATCCATCTGGTTGCTCTACAAAAATTTCTTCAGCAAGAAATCCATTCAAGAAAGCTGACTTGACATCGAGTTGATGAATCTGCCAAGAGTTGTAAGCAGCAAGAGCAATGAGAAGTCTAATTGTATCATACCTTGCTACTGGAGCAAACGTCTCTTGGTAGTCCACTCCATATTGTTGAGCATAGCCCTTCACGACCAATCTGGCCTTGTGTTTACAAATTGAACCATCTGGATTGAGTTTTGTTTTAAAAACCCATTTAACTCCAATCACCTTGTGATCCTTAGGCCTTTCAACCAGCTGCCAAGTTCCATTCTTGTTGATCATCTCCATTTCTGCTTCCATTGCTCTCCTCCATGCTAGAGAATCTTGAGCTTTAGCATAGCTATTAGGTTCAATGGTTGCCACATTGCACCTTTGGTAAATGTCCTCCAAGGTCCTTGTTCCCCTAACTGGAAGATCATCCACCAAATCATCAGCTTTAAGTTGACTCTGGACATCAAATGGAGAATCAAAATGCACATTTTTTTGATTTTTCCAATCCCATTTTGCCACTTCATCAAACTTCACATTTCTGCTTAGGATGACTTTTTCTGTTTGCAAGCAGAGAATCCTGTATCCTTTGGTTGCTATCCCATAGCCCACAAGAATGCCCTTTTGAGCTTTGTTGTCAAGTTTGCTTCTTTTTGGCTCAAGTATTTGAAAATAACAAATGCTACCAAACACTCGAAGATGATCTACAGCAGGTTTGACACCATTCCAGGCTTCATACGGTGTCTTGTTCTCTAATACCTTAGTAAGCAATCTATTCAGCAAATACACAGAGGTATTTACTGCCTCTGCCCATAGTTTGTTTGGTATCTTCTTCTCAAGTAAGAGACATCTAGCCATTTCCATCACTGTTCTGTTCTTCCTCTCACACACACCATTTTGTTGTGGTGTGTATGGTGTGGTAAACTGATGAACAATGCCTGCACTATTACAATACTCAACAAACTGACTTGAAGTATACTTAGTACCATTGTCAGATCTCAGGCATTTAATCAACAAAGTACTTTGATTTTCTACTAGAGCCTTAAATCTTTGAAAAACAGTAAACACTTCACTTTTGAGTTTAATAAAATAAGCCCAACATGACACATCCTAGTATAATCATCAATAAAAAGAATAAAGTATCTGTTACCACAAAGTGAGGCTGTTTTCATAGGACCACACACATCAGTGTGGATGAGCTGAAGCTTTTGACTGGCTCTCCATGCTTGTCCTTTAGGAAATGGTAGCCTTGATTGCTTGCCAAGTTGGCATGTTTCACACATTTGAATTTCACCAACAACTACAGGCATGTTTTCAACCATTTCTTTCTGCTTCATATCTGAGAGACTCTTTTGATTAAAGTGCCCAAATCTTTTGTGCCAAAGATTTGAAACCACCTGAGTGGTGCTGGAGTAGGCGTGTTCAGAAACCTTTTCCCAATCAATAGTAAAACTTCTGTTCTTCATCTTCACATAAAATAATTGTTCTCCAGAAGGATAAAAAATAATACATTTATGATCCCTGAAGTGAAGAGAGTATTTTTTCTCAAGCATTTGACCAACACTCAAAAGATTTTGACTGATTTCAGGTATAAGCAGAACATCAGGAACAATTTTGATACCTGAACTTGTTTGAACATTGACTGTGCCTCTACCTTTGACTTCCAGAAATTCTCCATTGCCTACTTTCACTTTGGACTTGTAAGTCTCATCAAGATTTCTGAACATCTCAGGATTATTACACAAATGATGTGTGCACCCACTGTCAATCAGCCAAGCATCAGATGAATCATTTGTTGAGAAGCAAGAAACTACGAATAGTTGCTCCTCCTGTGCATTAGTTGCATCTGCTAAAAGAGTTTGTTGAGGTTTTAAGTCTTTAGTTTTGAATTTACAGACCTTTGTAATGTGCCCTAACTGTTTGCAATTCCCACAAGTTGCATCAGGCCTCTACCAACAATATTTCTCAGCATGCGTGGTCTTCTTGCAGTGTATGCAGGAAGGAAATTTTTTCTGTTTTGAACCTTCATTGCTGCTACCACCTTCATTTTTGCCTTTGTTCTTCTGGTTGAATTGCTTCTTGCCCTTACTAACTTGTTGTTTTTGCACATGGAAAGCACCTTCAGCAGATTTTTCCTGCCTGATAGTTCTTCTTTGCTCTTGTGCTTGAAGAGCACTCATTAGTTCCCTTAATGAGATCTTGCTTAAGTCCTTGGATTCTTCAAGAGAGGAGATCTTTGATTCAAACCTCTCAGGAAGAGTTACAAGCACTTTCTCCACAATCATTTTATCTGCAAATTCCTCACCAAGTAATCTGATGTTATTAACAATGAAGGAGATTCGATCAGCATACTTACCAATTGTTTCATCCTCCTGCATATTTAATGACTCAAATTCCCTCTTCAGGTTCAGCACCTGCATCTGGCGTGTTCTATGACTTCCTTGGTATTCTTCTTTCAACCTGTCCCAAGACTCTTTTGCAGAATCACACGCCATAATCCTATAGAAAACACTATCTGCCACTGAGTTCTGAATGAGTGACTTGGCCTTGGATTTCTTTGCCTTTTCTTCACTGTTGAATTTGATTTGAGCCATGGTTGGATTTGCTGGTAGAGGAGCAATTGGTTTGTCTTCAGTCACAGTTTCCTAGAGGTCATAGGCTTCAAGAAAAGCTTGCATCTTAACTGACCAAATGTGGTAGTTTTCACTAGTGAAGATGATAGGAGGGTTTAAAGGTAGGCTGTTGGATGCCATCTGTATTATGGGTTGAAATTGGTGTTTTGGTCCTGTAAGATCAACTGTAGCTCTGATACCACTGTTAGAAAAAATAGAGCAGCAATAATTTGAAAAATAGGAACACAAAGTGATTAAAAAATACCAGCATACTTTTATTTCATTGATTGCAGACTTTATATACAAGGAAAATAACAAACTTCCCTAAAGACTTGCCACTAAGTGGATAAAACTGATGAGAAAATGCTGCCATTAATTAAGCCATACACAGCCACTACCTTCAGAAAAAATAGCAACTAAACTTTGACAAAGTCAAGAGAGAACTACCTTCAGAAAAAATAGCAACTAAACTTTGACAAAGTTAAGAGAGAAAAAGAAGGGAACAGAAACTGAAAAACTAAAAAAAAAAAAAAAAAACAATATGCTGAAATTAAAATGCCAACTATCTAACAACAAGCCTTCGCGGCAACTTTATAGTTCACACAATTGTCCGTCAACTTGGCTACGAAACCATGCTTAGACATTCATTTAACTTAGTAATACGGTTGCCGTTAGATATTCATACATATACATAAATACATATATATATATATATCTGTGTGACTGTGTGTGTATAAATGTTATATATGTAGAACATTGTTGATCTTGAGCTTCTTTTATCTAGAAAAAAGTATGCTCTATTTCGTCTAACCTCTTAGGTTTTCATGTTTATTTACAATTTTTATGGCCTCAAAATTATGAAAAATAGCATAAAAATTATACTAAAATTAAAAATTAACTTTAATAGTCTCGAGCAACTAGAAAACATACCATCATGCATACAGTAAATGCTTTATAAATATGCTCTTAATATCAACTGAACTCTGATACCAATTAGCTGAATACTCAGAATTTTTACTATTCATTAATAAAGCACTCAAAACATTGTTGAATTTTGGCTCAAAATGGGTATCCTCCTCAATTTAGTAATGTACAGCTAACTTGATGATGACTTTTTGAATTAGTCATCTATTAATTAAATATTATTAGTGTTTTTTCATTAATTTAATATCTCTTTTATTAGCTTGGTTGTTATTTGGTTGATCCTTTTTTAGGTGTAGCCTAGGGTATAAATTGGCAGAGTCAGGGAAAAAGAAAAACGAAAAAAAATAGAGAAATTTAAGAGTGCTTATTTGGAGTGTACACTTCATTTGTTATAAATTTTTAGTATTTTATTTGTGAGTGTACTTTGTGGGAGTTCTCTTTTGCAAACCATTTCAAATTAGCCTATTGATCCTAACAGTCTATGGACGTAGCCGTATTATTAAGAGGTGAACCACATAAATATTGTGTGTTCTTCTGTTTATTTTTTTCTATATTTTATTTGTGATTATTGTTATTTTTATTGCCATGTTTCTACACAACAAATTGGTATTAGAGCTATAATAAGTATTTTTTTTAAATATTTTGTGATAAATTTTTTAAAAGATGGCAAACGCAAAATTTAACATAAAAAAATTTAATCGACAGAACAACTTCAACATGTGACAATGTGAAGTTATGGATGTTTTAATCCAACAAAAGTTCGAAATTCCTCTTGAAGATAACCCAAAAAATATGGAGGAAGATTGGAAAAGAATCAACCGCAAGACAATTAGACAAATTCAGTTGTATCTTAGAAAGGATTAAAAATATCCTTTTATGCACGAGACCTCAGGAAAGACATTATGCAAGCAATTGGAGGGCAAATATATGACAAAAAGCATTGAAAATCGACTTCATTTGAAAAAAAAGCTTTTTCAGTTCCAGTACACAGAAGGTATGTCTATGTTTGAGCATTTGGACAACTTTAACAAAATTCTTACTGATTTGCAAAATTTGGATGTTAAAATTGATGATGTGGATAAAGCATTGTTATTGCAAAATTCTCAAACTGACTCTTGTAAGCATCTCATTACCACGCTACTGTAGGGAAAAAAAGAAATAAAGTATAATGAAGTATCTAATACTTTAATGAATAACAAAGCACGATAAAGATATCAATAGAACCTCAACATCAGAGGCTCTAATAGTACGTGGAAGAACAGATGAGAAAAGGAGAAATAACAATGGAAGATCACATCAAGATCACGAGGTGAAGCATCAACCTTAAGCAAAAGATACCAGCTAGGAACAAATGTGCCTTTTGTCGCAACAAAGGGCATTGGAAGAAAGACTGTCCTAGATTGAAAAAGGATGTGAAGAATACAATTTCTAATGTTGCTAGTGATGATAAAAACGAAGAAACTAAGTTTGCTTTGGATCATGAATGGATCTTGGATTTTGGATGTTCCTATCATATGACTCCCAACAAGGAGTGGTTTTCTAGCTTTAAAGAGCTGAAAGCTAAACGGTGGAGCTATTTTGATGGGACATGATCAAGCCTATCAAACAAAAGGGATAGGGAAGATCCATTTAAAACTGCAAAATGGAATAACTAGAGTACTTGAAGACACTCGGTATGTACCAGACCTAAAGAAAAATCTTATTTCATTTGGTGCTCTAACATTAGAAGGTAATGAGATTACATTGAAGGGTGATGATTTAAAAATCACTCATGGAGCTCTTGTTGTAATAAAGGCTATGAAAAAGAATAAGTTGTATTTTCTCTTAGGAAATACATTTACAAGAAAAACAGCCGTCTTCAATAGTTTAGACAAGATTGCATTAGATATTACACGATTATGGCATGCACATTTAGCACATATAAGTGCAATAAATCTTTGTAGAATCTAGTGAAGGAGGGTCTATTGAGAGGTGCCAAGACCTAGCTTTTGTGAACGTTGTGTTCTCGGCAAGTAGACAAAAGTCAAATTTGGCACTGTCGTACATCGTACAAAAGGAACTCTTGACTATGTTCACACAAATATTTAGGGGCTAACCAAAGTTACATCTTCAGGAGGTAAGCATTATTTTGTGTCATTTATAGATGACTTTTCTAAACTACTAGAAAAAAGCTGATTACCAACTGACCATTACCAATCGAATATAATCGGTTGGTAAATACCAACCGATTACTAACACATTATCAACCGATGTAAAAATTGCTAAAATTTAGATAATTATCAACTCTTTATCGGCTGATCCAATTCAGTTGCTAAATTTTCGGTTGATAATCGGTTGGTACATTGGCGAGAAAATTTTTACCAACCAATTACCAACTACTTACAACTGGTTGGTACACGTTTCAGTTGGTAATCTGACAGGAAGATTTTTCCCACCAAATTACCAATGGATTATCCACTGAATAGTGTAGTTGTTAGATGTTTTGGTTGGTCCTTCGGTTGGTAATTTTATGATTAAATTATTACCAACTGCATTACCAACCGCAATGTTCGGTTGGTCATGTAATCACTTGATGGGCAAATTGATACCAACCGCATTGCCAACTTGTAGGTTAGTTGGTAATTTATTTAGTTGGTATTCCTTTGGTAATTGGATAGCAATGCAACGAGAATATGTTTAGCAACCCAATTACCAACCGACGGTATCGGTTGTTAAGGTATTTGGTTGGTTATTGGTTGGTAATCCGTTGGTAATGAAGTATGAATACATTTACCAACTGCATTAACCACAGCCTTTAGCGGTTGGTAATGTAGTCGGTTGGTAATCCGTTGGTAATCAAGCAGAAAAAGTATACTAACCAAAATACTAACTGGATTTTTCAGTTGAGAATTTATCAGTAATCAGTTGGTAATCTATTAGAAATATATATACCAACAGAATAATGTATTCCGTTAGTAATCAGTTGGTAATTGGTTAGTAATCCAGCGAGAATATATTTACCAACCAAATTAACGACTGAGCTTATCGGTCGGTAATATATTAGGTTGGTAATCAGTTGGTAATCCAGTGAAAAAATATTTTACCAATGTACTTACCGACGGAATGATTTGGTTGATAATGTCATTGGTTGGTAATAGGATGAGAAAATATTTTTACCAACTGAATTACCAACTAATTACCAACCAAAAATTTTGCAATTTGCATTGAACATTAAAAAAAAAAAAGAAATTTCTAATTTCAATATTTTTATAATTAATTTTATATTAAGAAATATTTCTAATTAATTATATATATTTATATATGGCATAGAATTGTTTCACGATTTATTTGGTCATGTGATACAACCTTTAGATAAGTAAATTCATGCGTTTTTTGATAAGTAAATTCTAGCAAGTGTAAAAACATAACCTGTAATAGATTGACACTTGTTTAGATTACAAACGTAATTAGAATCCACATAACCAACTACATAATGACCAGTACACCATTCCTACATGAACTTTAAACCAACATCTACAATACCAAGAATGTACTGTAAAATCCATTTTACCACCTACCAGGGTACTTTTCCTGGATCATGCATGCACCTGCTCACTATACTAACGGCCTGTGAAATGTCGAGCCTAGTACACACCATTTCATATATTAAACTTCCCACTGCATTAGCATAGGGAACATGAGCCATCTGTGATCGTTACTTTTCTAACTGTGGAGATAACATGGCACTTAACTTAAAGTGCAAGGCTAATGAAGTACTTACTAGTTTGGTTTTTGAATTCATACCAACACATTGTAATACCTTTTTCAAGTATTGCTATTGTGACAAGCAAATTGCACCATTTCCTCTATCTCTACGAATCTCCAAACCAAGTATTTTGTTAGTTTCTCCCATATCTTTTATCTCGAATTCATAACTTAATTGAATTTTCAATTTGTCAATCTCGACCTTACTTTCTGAAGCAATCAACATATTAATAACATATAAGAGCAAATAAAGGGATGTTTTGTTGGCAAAAGTTTGGCCAAAAGTGCAGTAAAAGTACAAAGATTTGATGTAAAAATGATAAGTAATAAATTTTGATTGGAAAAAAATACAAAAAGTAGATAAAATTGGTAGGTTTTGGTTGATTTTCACAACCAAAATACCCCCTTAATAAAAGATCCATCATAAAGTTTATGAAAATACACACAGTGATCATAATCGCTCTTTGTGTACTTTTGTCCAATCATAAACCGATCAAATCACTTGTACCACTATCTTGGACTTTGTTTCAATCTATATAGTGATTTTCTGAGTTTACAAACCCTTTTTATTTACCAACAACCTTATATCCATCTGGCTCAATCATATAAATCTCCTCTTCCAAATCACCGTGTAAGAATGTAGTTTTGACGTGAAGTTATGATAACTCGAGATCAAACTGTGCGATTAAAGCTAGCCGGTTATGAATGGAAGAATGTTTCACAATAAGAGAGAATACCTCATTATAATTAATTCATTCCTTTTGAGCATAACCTTCTACAACTAATCCAGCTTTGAACCTTACTTTTTCTTTTCCTGAGGAGTCTTCCTTTTTGGCGTATACCCATTTGCACTCAATGGCTTTCTTCTCATTTGGAAGTTGTAGTAACTCCCAAGTTTGATGTTTGTAGAGAAATTATATCTCTTCATTTATTGCCTTCTTCCAATCTATACTTTCAGAACCATTTTTAGTTTCCTAGTAGTTAGTTGGAATGTGGTCTTCCACCACAGCTAGTGCATATGTCACCATATTAGCAAGCCATGCAGGTTTCTTTATTCATGTTTGTGGCTTACTAACTTTAATACAATCTGGTTGCTGGCGAAACTCATAGCAGAAGCCTCTTCATTATCTATGCCTGAATTTGTATTTTTTGAATCAGGAACAAATCTAGTTGGACTAATTGGAGTTTCAAACTCTACCTACTGCGAATCTTCTTTCATCTTGCTCTCCTCAGGAGAATGCTTCAACGTTGAAGACTCATCAAATGTCACATCCCTACTGTTTATAATTTTCTTTGTCTCAGGGCACTAAAGTTTATACCCTTTTATACCATCAGTAAATCCCAAAAATATTGCCTCCTTAGCTCTAGGATCCAATTTGTTATCCCTAACATGAAAATATGTAGGGGAGCCAAAAATACATAAAAAATCATAGTCTATAGGAGGTTTTCTAGACCATACCTCCATAGGCGTCTAGCCCTCAATCGTAGTTGCAGGTAACCTATTTATGAGGTGACAAGCATAAGTAATAGCCTCAGCCCAAAACGCTTTGCCTAAACTAACATTGGACAACATACACTGCACCTCCAACAAGGTACAATTCATGCGCTCGGTCACCCCATTTTGTTGCGGTGTCTATTTCACAGTGAAGTGTCTTACGATACCCTGGTGCTTGCAAACTTGCAAGAATGGATATGATTTGTATTCACCACCATTATCAGATCTGAGTCTTCTAATTTTTCTGCTAATCTGGGTCTTTATGATCTTCTTCCACTTCAAGAAAATTGGCAAAACTTTATCCTTATGTCACATGGTGTACACCCAAGTTCTTCTAGCACTACTAGAAAAAGGCTGATTACCAACCGACAAAATCAGTTGGTAATAAGCTAAATTCGGTTGGTAATCATGGATTACCAATTGATTACCAACCGATTTTGGTCGGTGACAAAAACCCTAGTTGGTAATGTTTACTAACCAAAATTTTTAAGGTCGGTTGGTAATTACCAACTGAATTTTGGTTAGTAAATTAAATAAATTTGTTGGTAATTTCTTATTGGTATGAAATTAAGTTTCAAAATTTTGGTTGATAATTACCAACCGAAGTTGTTATTGCCAACTAATTCTTCGGTTGGTATCGGTTGGTAATTGTCAACCGATTTGTTAGTTGGTATTGTTTAACTTTTGGTTAGTAGTTTGTTATTGAATATTAAATTGATATTTTATAATATACCAACCGAAATTTACTTTGCAGCAACCGATATTATTAGTTGGTATTTTACCTACCGAAATGTCAGTTAGTAATATACCAACCGAAATGTACTTGGTAATTACCAACTGCTAAAAAAATAAAAATTCAAATGTGGCCCCACCGCCACATGGCATCATTTGCTGACATATCATCATTCCACATGGCAACTTGTGTTATGCCACATGTCAACCTATGATTCCGCCACATGTCAGCCTACTATTGCATCACGTGTTGAATTTATATTTTTGAGATTTTTGTTGTTATTGTTGAGATTTAAACTCGTGTCATTTTTTTGGAAGTTCATGTGGTTGGCCACTAGGCTAAGCTATTATTTGTATATATATTTTTATACTTTTTTGTATATATAAATAAACTTTTATCACTTTTGGCAACCAGTTAGTCGGCAAAGGTACCCCTTTAACGACCAATAGGTCACCAAAAATGATAAAAAAATTTATGATTTTTATTTAATTACTTTAAATTTTTTGTAATAATTTTTTAATACTTTTGCCAACCAATTGATTGCAAGAAGTGCCCCTTTATAGACTAATTAGTTAGCAAAAGTGATAAAAATATTATTTTTATTTAATTATTTTAACTTTTGTTTCAATAATTTAAAATCATAAACAATATATGAAACTATATAGATATTTAGTAAATAATTTATGAATAACTATTATATTCAACTAAAAATAATTTTAAATATTTTTTTTATTTTCCTCCAATTCGTATGTGTAGCACATATTTAATACATATCTTTAATTTAGTTATATCATGGCTCACTATATATATATTTTTCTTCATTTTATATTTATATTTTTAAAAATAATTTGGTTGCATTTAGTTTTAGTTTTAGAAAATTATTTTTAAAAAGTAAAATTTTTGAAAACTATTTTAAGAATTTATTTCTAATAAAAACATATTTTAGGTGACTATATTTGGAAATAAGTTCTAAAAAGATAAAGAAATGAAATTACTTAAAATTAATAAATAATATTTGTTATTTTTATTTTTAAATTTAAAATAATGTTACTTTAATATAATTAATATTAAATTACACTAAACGATTATTCTAAATTTTATTAATTTTTTCTAACCTTTATTATATTTTCACACTAATTTTTATTTTTATTTTTATTTTTTTAACCAAGCACCACACATTTAGGTGGTGTTTAGTTGGCAAAATCAACTAAAATTTACAAACAAAATTTTTTGACCTTTTTCTTTTGGCAAATAATTTTTTTTTTCTAATTAAGATAACGTTGACTCAAAAAAACTAGTCACTTACCTTTTTAACTTTTTTTTTTAAATTATTAAATTTATTTTTTTGTTTTAAATTTTTTTTAAGCTTTAAAAGGGTAAAAATATTAAATTAACAAAAAATTAAAATGTTAACATTTTAGTAACTAGTTAGTATTAATTAAAAAAATAACTTTTTTTTTCATTCTTGTCTAAATTTTGTTACATATCACTTATACACTGGGCTTTCATTCCGATTTTTAAGCTTTACAACCTTAAACTCTTAGGTTCGATTATTTTATATAAATTAATTTAATTATTAAATTAAATAAATTAATTCTGATATTTATTTCAGATAATTTAGCAATAATTAATTATTAAATTAATTAATTAATTTAGTTTTATTATTTATTAAAAATAATATTAATTAATTTATATAATTAGTTTTTTGAATTTAATTATATTATTTATTAGAATAACTTACTTTAATAAAATAATTTACTTTTATTTAATGTAACAAAAATAGACGAAGTTTTAAAATTGACAAAATATTGGCAACAGAAAAGAAAACCAGAGTGAAAACACCTTTTTTCTGTTTACGTTTTTCTGTTTATGTTTTCATTTTTTATGTAAACAAAAAAACATAAATAGGTTTATCAAACATGTTTCTGTTGCGAGTTTACAAAATTTTGAAAACATAAACAGAAAAATAGAAAACGAAAACATTACCAAATGGGACCTTACTAACTTAGGCATTTACACATGAATTCTTACAGCCAAAAATATATACAGGGAAAAAGATTAAAAAAATGGAAGTAAATTTTAGAATCCATAAACGATTTGATTACCTGAATTTGTCCAATCTTTCCTAAACCTTGTGTCTTAAACAATTATAATCCTAACATACATTTATCAATAATTCATTTATATGAAAATTTAATATTACCAATATAAATTGTGCAAAATCTTTTCTCCCTAGTCAATTAAATTATATGCAATATGTATGAACCATGCATATAATATATATATATAAACACTAAACCCAATATTTACTATGGTATGGTGAAGTATTTGTTATTTGCACAACTTTTCATTACTCTTATCACGGACGACGGCACTTGTAAAATTTATTTATATTTATATTTTTAACAAACATATTAAAAATAATTTTTATTTTACTTATTTTTAAACTTAATCAAATAAAAAATTATTTATTTTTATTTATTTTTAAACTTAATCAGGCTACCGTTTCAAAAAAAAAACACCTGGACTCAGGCTGTCCAACAAAGCCATCAAGCAGTGGCGTTTCACGCGACTTCAGGGGCCGAAGTCTACTCCCCAGCTTCTGCGCATTTCCCTCCCCAAACCCCCCCGGGGGAAGGAAGGGGGGGGGGGGGGGGGTTGTTCCTTTGCTGGAGTAGAAGGTGGGATAAAATTGAAATGTTTATGGGTCCCACTAATGCGAGTTCACACGGTTCTTCCTTTTTCATGAATACCAAGCCAACTGCTAACCGGGCTGTACCCTCAATTGACGACTTATTTTATAGAAAAGCATATATCCGCATTTTTTTGTTTTGAATTATTATTTGTACTCTACTTTTAATTTTTTGTACTTCATCTTCTCTTAAAATGAATAATACTTATTTGAAGTGTAAAAAACTAAAAATGAAATGTAAATAGGCTCACTTTTTTTTTATTTTATCTAATTTTTTTTAACTAAAAGTTAAAATTAACGTTCTATTTAAAAATTATATGTATAATGAGTAGAACCAAAATAACATAAGCCGAATTAGAATTAAATAAAAATAAAAAATATATAATTTATATAATATGATTTTATATCATATAATAATAATTTTATAAAAAATTAAATATTAAATATTTATATATATAAATAGAATTTCAGCTGATAAGTAATATAATTCTCAATTCGATTATGCTATTTTCTAAAGAAATCAAAAAAAATTTAGTAATTCAATTTTTGCTCTAATTGTACAAGTTTGAACGCCTCCATTGGCATGTAGACCCCATTGGAAGCACAATTTTGTGCAAAAACTAGTCAAAAGTTGGTATTTGGTAAAACGTCAACTTTTATCATTTTTTTATTCTGTTAAAAATTATCAAAAATTATTAAAAATTACTAAAAATTATCAAAAGTTTTACTAAATATTCAAAAGTTACAAATAGTAACTAAAAATTACTACTTATTTAATTAAATACATCAAAAATTACAATTAATAACTTTTTGTAAAAATTATAAAGGTGAAGGCGGTGGTTGCTTCTTGACTGGTTGCGTGGCCATAAAGAATAGTCTCGCGGCGGAGAGTATATGATTGAGGTCCTTGTCGGCAGATTTTTATGCCACTGAGATTGCCCTTTGATTTTTCATTGTTGAGCAATCGTGAAAGCACCTCAGAGCCCAAAAAAAAATAGAAATGCGGACAATAGATCCCCTGTCTCAGCCCACGTTTGGGGTGAAAATATCCGTATACTCTCTCCCTCGGAAATTATTAAAAATTGTGACCCAACCCCCGCCCCCAACCCCCCCCCCCCCCCAACACACACGCACGCACATAGTTAAACTTTGGATAGGAAAGGGAAAACAAACTGAAGGAAAGGGAAAACAAAATTTGGGTTGCAAACCTTGAAAATTTTATTTTAATCGTTTGATAATATTTATATTTAATTATTTTATTTCAATTTTTTATTTTTAATTGTTATTTTGTTCTAAAATAAAAGCAGAAAACATGTTTACTAATTTAATTTTATTTGTAATAATTAATTTTTAATAAAATATTTACTTTTATTAAATTTTATAAGATTAATTGAATTTAATAATATGTTTCATATCAATTTAATTAATTAACTTGATAAAATATATTTAAATTATTTTTAATTTAATTTATGATATATTTAATTTTTAATAATATTTAATTTCAATAAATTAAATTAATAAATAACATAATCTAATAATAAATTATCATTTTATTTTCTAAAATTAATTTAATAAATAAATCATTTTACAAGGTAATTATTACTTATTAAAAAATTTTAAACTAATACAAAATTATTTTAATAATAAATTTATATTTTATTTTTAGTTTTAATAACATAAACTATTTTAACAATAATTTCTAATAAATTGTTTTAATAGTAAATTATTATTTATTTATTTGAATAAAATAAGTTATTTTAACATGTATTTATTATTAATTTTAATTTCACCAAAATAAATATTTTAATATGTGGTTATTATTCATGAAAAATAACTTTAATCTAATAAAATAAATCATTTTTTAATAATAAATTATTATTTTAGTTATATTAAATTGAATTTAAATAAATATTAATGAAATAAATCATGTTTACCATAAATTATTGTTATAGTTTTAATAAATAAATTATTATGTCAATATATTATTTATTAAGAATAATTAAAATAATTTAATTCAATATGATGCAGTGAAAATAAAATAAAATGTTAGAATTAACAAAATATGTGTAAAAGAAGAAAAGCGAGGATGAAACGTGCTTTTTTTTTTTTTGAGGAGAGTAATGAAACATGCTCTCTGGTTATGATTTTTTGTTTTAATTGTATTGTTTTTAAAATATTTTTAAAAATATTATTATTACCTCATTTCTGCAAAATTTCTCTTCAATGTAAATCCATGTATTGAAACCTTTTTCAAGAGTCATTTGTTAACCCAATTCCCTCCCAACACCCCCTCCCCCCCAAAAAAAACCCCACCTAAATAAGATGCAAGAAACTCCTTACACCTGCGAGCCCCTGTATTCTTTTTTTTTCTTAAGTTAGTACCATTCTTATTTGCAGCCGAGTCACGTGGTGTTCAGTGTAGATAAAGACATACGTTGAAATTTTTTTAAAATATTTGATATAAAAAATTATAAGTATTTATAAAAAATTTTTGGATGTATTTGGAGGCGTATTTTTTAATAACTTTTAGTATTTCTTTACCAAAATATTTTTAGCATTTTTTTACAATTTTTAGGTATTTGGTAAAATTTTTGACAACTTTTAGCAATGTTAGTAACTTTTGACAACTTTTAATAATTTTTGATAATTTTTAACAACTTTTGTGTGTTTGGTAAAAATTTTAGAAACTTTTAAATAAAATAAAGTATTATAACAGAGTAAAACAGTGATAATGTATTTGATATCAATATATAATATTTTATATTTTATCATATTTTATGTATTTATTTAAATTTTAAAATTTTACGTGTGATTTCACCTATACTGACTCAAATTTCTGCACGCGCCATTGTCTGTTTGTATGGTTGCCTAGTGGCATTTCGTAGAGTGATATGAATGAAACTTTTTGCTCCACAGTGGTGTTGTATAAATTCTTATTTTGTTCGCTTCGCTTTTCTTTTCATATTTTTTTATGGTATTTACTTAGCGTTATTTGTTGACGGAAATATTAAATTAAAACCTGACTGAAGCATAAAAAGTTGATTGCTACAAATAAAAAAAAATTGAATTATAGTGAAATCATATAATTTATAATAGTATGAAATAAGATTTACACTTAAAAAATCTATTAGTTAAAAAAAAAAAAAACAGTTGACGTGAATTGCGATCGTCGAGCCAAGGAAGTGGGTATGGACAACCTCACGGTTGAGAGAAAATCTTGCTCTAAAACATTTGCTTTATTTAACGGGTCATATTTCGATATTGGAAAAAAAAAATAAAATAAAATAAAGTACTGACAAATTGAAAGAAAGAGATAGCATTTTATTTAAAATTTAAAAAAATAAAATAATAAATAAGGAGAGTGCACGTAGAATTTGATCTAATCAGAAAAATCAAAGAATACACAACTTTATGTAAATAGATAATAAAGATTTATTAAAATAATTCAAATATTGAATATTATTAATCGGTTGAAAATGATCAGTATCTAATTTAAAATTAAAATTAAAATCATTCTTAAAAAAATTACTCTCATGCCTAAAAAATATTTAGAATAAGAGTTGTTATTATACAAGAAGGTAAATTTTTTAAATTTAATTAATATTCAATAAAATTTAAATTTTTTTCAATTCAAATTATTTTTTGAATTTTTTGTGTTTTTACAAATATAAATTATATGGTTACAGTGAATCAATAGATAGGTTCAATTTAAAGAATTCATAAGTTCACTTTATATTCACACGTTACAACTACAGTAATTTCACAAATAAAAGAAACGGTAGAATTGTGATGATCTACTAACGTGGGGTAAAAAGTAAGTAAATGTTTTATGAATAAAAAGAAAAAGTATTGAAAAAAAAATAATATTTCATTCAAAAATTTATAAAAAAAAAATTAGAATAATGGATAAGAAAAGTGTCACATAGGATTTCGTAATAATTTTTCAATTAGTTTTATAAAAATAACTTAAATTAAGAATATTATTATTAATCGTACATTATGTTTTAAAAAAAATATATATGATCACATGATCAACTTAAATTTAGAATATGACAAAATTACCCCCAAGCCTAATTTTATTCAAGGATTTGTGAAAATAAAAAAAAATAGAATGGTTAATATAGAGAGTGTCACATAGAATTTGGTAATAACTTTTTGATTAATTTTATAAAATAGCTCAAATTAAAAATATTATTATAATTATACATTGTACTTTATAAAAAAAATGGTCAATGGGATTAATTTAAACTTAAAATTAGAATTTTAAAAAATAATTACTCACAAGTCACATTAATATTTATGCATTTTTTTATGTTTTTAAATTAAAAAAATATTAAAAGTAGTTATTGTGAGAGAAATAAAATTTAAACATTTTTTAATGTAATTATTATTTAATCATTTTTCTTTGTATTTTTTTATTTTAATGGGTTCAAAACATGCAAATTTTATAACTATAGTAAATTAATAAGTAATTGAGTCCCATATAAAAACTCATGAGTTTACTTTAAATTTATTAAAATTATATGTCACAGGTATAGATAGCGAAAAGTGAAATTGTGAATGAGAAGAGAAAAAGAAAAAATGAGAGGAAAAGAATGACATATCATATTAGGATGAATGAAAAAAAAAAAGAAAAATATTCTTTTTGTATTAGATATAAATTCTCAAACTAATTAGATTGCTAATTGATATATAATAATAATAACTAGCTAATTTGACAAAATCAATAACTCAATATAAAATGTTAATATTTTTTTTTTCTGGAAAGTATTAAATCCAATAGTTTTTCATAAATTTATATTAAGATTCAACTGCTAATTTAAAGCCAAATTAAAAAAAAAATGTGGTAGCTATTTTGAAGGAGAATTCATCGGTGCTAAAAAAAATTTAAAATAAAAAAAATAGATTATAAGTTGCCTCTTTTCAATCAAAGTTGTAAGCTATAATTAAAAACTTCCAACAATCACACCCTAAAAACGTAATCTTTTATGATAAAAACTGAGATGAAAAAAATCTCGCGTGATCTTTTATAAATTTTGATCTGACTTTTTTTAAAAAACTGTGATTAGACAAATGATCACGCTGAAAAACTGTGATCTTTTATGTCTAAAAATTGAGATAGAAAATAATTTGACGTGATCTTTTCAAGTTTTTAGATCTTGGTTTTCGTCTAAAACTGTAGTTAAATGCACTTAACATATCAGTCCAAAAACGTGATTGAAGATTTCTCTCTCTCTTTTTTTTGTTTTTGTTTTTGTTTTTTTTTTTTTTTTTTTGCAATTGCAAAAATGCCTAAATTTATTCATATACAATTCACCAAAGATAATCTTTCCATGCCAACATTAACACATGAACATAACAAATCCGGAAGTAAAGTATAAGTAATATTATTTCTCCCATAGTACTACTTATATCCCATTTTTGGGTATAAGTAGTCCTATAGTACAAATAATCTCCATTCACTTTCTCCTCCTAAACCATTTGGTAATTATAAATTTGATATGATGCTTGTAACTGCCACTCCGGGTGGTCGGACCATGTTCGGGAGCGGGCAGTGATGCTAGAACGTCGGCAGAAGTACAAGGAATAAGATAACTCTCTATTTCCCCCACAATCTTCATTTCATTCGTGCTCGAGAAATAGGGATATAAGAGCCTGTTATGAGTCCCGTATTTAAATGAATTGTCATGTGTCCAGATGATCTCTTCTTACTATATATATAATAATATGATTTTAGATGATATAATAATAAATTTATTAAAAAAGTTAAATATTAAATAGTTATATATATATATATATAAATAGAATTTCAATTAATGGGTAATATAATTCTCAATATAGTATTTTTTTAAGAATTAAAAAAATTAGTAATTCAATTTTTTGTTCTGATTATACATGAATTAGCACCTTGGCAGATAATTTTTACCTGAATAGTTTAACTTGGGAGAGAATGATTTGACTTTTGAGTAGAAAAAGTCAAACTGGGAGAGAGACTCTCGAGCAAAGCAAAATTTGGATTAATTGTAAACCCTGAAATTTTTATTTTAACAGTTTGATAATATGTAGTTTTGTTGCTTTTGTTTAAATATTTTTAGATTTTTCTCTAAAATAAAAATAAAATCATGGTTGGTAACAATTTTGTCTATAATAATTAATTTTATTTTGACAAAATATTTAACTTTGTTAATTTTTTGTATAATTAATTGAATTGAATAATATATTTTATATTAATTTAATTAATTAATTTAATAAAATAAATTTAAATTAATTGATTTAATTTATAAATATTTAGCTTTTAATAATAATTAGATTTTAATAAATTATATTAATAAATAACATAATATAATTATAAATTATTATTTTGTTTGGATTAAAATTACATTAATAAATAACATAATCTAATTATAAATTATCATCTTTTGTTAGTAAAAATAAATTTTTAAATAATAAAATATTATTTTAGTAGTAATTTTAATTTGAATGAAATAAATTATTTTAATAATAATTTAAAATAATTTAATTTGAATAAAATAAATTATTTTAATTTGTGATTATTAATTATTAAAAATAATTTTAATCTAATAAAATATTTTAGTTTAATAATAAATTAATATTTTAATTATAATAAATATAATTTTAATAAAATAAATATATTTATCATGTAATCATTATTTATTAAAAATAATTTTAATTTAATAAAATAAATCTTTCTAGAAATATATTATTTATTAAAAATAATTTAGTTTAATAATTAATTTAATTTAATATAATATAACAAAAATAAATAAAGCTTTAAAATTGATAAAATATTTGTAGAAAAAAACAAAAAGTGAAAATATATTTTATTATTTATATTGGGGTTGTTTGGTTGAAATAAGTTGAGGAAAAAGTACAGTAAAAGTACAAAGATACGACATAAAGGTAATATGTGTTAAAATTTTATTGAAAAAAAATATAAAAAGTAATTAAACTTTCGTAACTTTTGGTATTTTTTGATCGGCCAAACAGAGCCATTCTTCTGTTTCAATTTTTATTTTAAAAAATTAAAATAATTTTATCAAATATATTTTTGTTGTTAGTTTTTAAAAATCTATAATTATAAATAATACAAATAAATATAAACAATATCAAATGGGCATTAGTGTTCACTGTTCAGATATTTTATGATGCTAGATTTACATTAATTAGATCCAAAGGCTGTTAATGCAGCACAAGCAGCAACCCAGCAACCATTGCAGATGCCGCTCTCCTACTTCGCCACGGTGTCACCGCTTTGATTTGGGCGCGGTATGTCCCAACCATCATTTTTCCGTTCGTTCTTTATTGCTGTTAATATGGGCATGTATACTGTTTGGCGATGGTTGTTTAATCTGAAACTCAATTAGAATCTTTTAGGCTTTTGTTGAATTCCTCAGGACTTCCATGAACTTGTTCTATATTTCCCTTGTTTCAAAATTTTCGTTGAAATTTTAGCAATTAGTAATGCTGAATTTACAAGCCTTTCTTCAAAATTTGGAAGAAAACCCAAAACCTCCTAACCTTTGTTTGACTTTGTCTCAATGTAGAATAGATAGAGAGATGGAGAGAGAACTATGTGTTATATTATGATAACTAGATATCCATTCACCTTGGTAAAAATTTTATCTTTTATTTACGGTTAAAATATATTAACACGGGATACTATTGAATTAAAGATATTCTAAATTTCAATTAATTAAAATTTGAGAAAATTCATACAAATTACAATAGTTCATATTCTAATAGTTCAAATATGATAACTAAATCTATACCAAGAAAAAAGTTTGAAATTTGTCGATTGATTGTCAAATAGTAAATCTCCTCACATAGTAAGGGGAGGGGAGATTTGTTAGATTGTCCCTCTTGTGTTGGATTAGACTAACTCAATGTTATGGGCTTAATTGTTCATATATTAGGCCCAACTTTTGTGATGTACCTCAACCCCACTCAAGGCCCTTTAGGGCAGCCAAAGGCTTAAGAAGTGGCTGTTTTGTTTGAACCAAAAAAAAAAACAGCCGAGAAAAGAACATATGGAGAGCAGCACGCACAAGAGAAAAACAGAGGGAGGTGCAAAAATTTTTTATCCTGTGTAGCAATCTTTGAATAGCGTTTGGGAGACGATTAACCGTTGGATTAACATCAAATTTTAACAGTGGCTTGCAGATACGAAAATCTTCAATTTGAACAGTGGAGATGATGCTTGGAGCATTTTATCATTGGTAGACTTGAGAAGAACTGGACTATTGTATTTGTGAGACTTATTCTTGATTCCTCTTGTATTTTATGTTTACCAAGAATTTTATCTTTAGGATCTGATATTGATGAATGCCTCTACTTTTTAACTAGAGAGAACATATTGTGATACCATTATTTTTGATAGTGCAATATCTGGGCGGGTTTAAGTCCCATGATTTTTACTCTCTATTTTTGGAAAGGCTTTTCATGTATATTCGGTATTGTCTTCTTCTTATTATGAATTTGCTCTATTTATTGTTCCTCGTAGATTTACGCAAGTTGGGTGAGATAGTTGCTTCCGTTACGATTTAATTGTATTATTTGTCATTTCTCTTAACCCGATCACATTATACAAATTAACCATATATAACAAGATCAAACCATCTAGTAGAACAACATCAAACCATACAACCCTTAATTTTTTGAATTTGTATTTCTGCCCCATTTCAAAAAAAAAAAAAAAATAATAATAATACTCTAATTGTGGGCTCCACTGACACTGCCTTCATCACCATCAGTATTGCGATTGACACCTTCAGTAATAAGCTTATCAAGAAAAAGCTTGACGGAATCTAAATAAATGGAGACTGAAGCTGCGATGTACTCGTCATCTTTGAAGTTCTTAATCAATTTCTCAGTTTCATATATGATAAAACTAGAGAATATAACTGCCAACAAGCATCTGTATACAGCTGAATTCAACTCTCCCAAAGGGACAATCGCCTATTGATTGGAAAACCCAATTGAGAGAGACAGAATAATTAATTAAACAACACTTCTTGAAATATACTTAAATAAAAAGGAAAAAATAAATAAACAAACAAACAAAATCAAAAAGTCGCATCCACAAACCTGAAGGAGAGCAAAAAGAATGAGCACGGAGGGGAAAGCACTCCTCATAAAAGGGCTGATGAAGCTATTGATGTCATAGCCTTTCTTCTCTGCCCATAATGTGTATAGAAGCAGAGCAACAACTGCAACACTTGATAGAATCAAAGCCAGCAAAAAGATCCTCCCTGTTCGTTATATATGAAAAAATTAGCAAATTAACTAGCATAAAATTGACAAGGAACCAGCAAATTCTTCAATTTGTACACGCCCAATATGCAGGATTTTTTAATGTATTTTTAAGGTTTATACATTTTGAAAAGACTGCGCAAGAGTTTTCTAAGAATAAATGAGAGTGTCTTTGTCAGGAAATTAATTTCCTTCATAATATTTGGTTAATTATACAGAACCAATTGAAATTACACCTGGAAATTAACGATATTTCCCTAATGGTAGCTCACATGCAAAAATCCCAACAAAACTTGAAAAAAATTATACTTCAAAAAAAATATGCAGGATTTTTTAATGGATTTTTAAGGTTTATGCATTTTAAAAAGACTGCGCAAGAGTTTCCTAAGGATAAATTATAGTGTCTTCGCAAGAAAATTAAATTCCTTCATTATTTTTGGTTAATTAAACAGAACTTTGGAATTGGAATTTCACCTGGAAATTAACAAATGGTAGCTCACATGCAAAAATCCCAACAAAACTCAAGAAAATTGAACGTTTAAGATAAAATATGCAGGATTTTTTAATGAATTTTAAGGTTTATGCATTTTGAAAAGGCTGCGCGAGAATTTCCTAAGGACAAATGAGAGTGTTTATGTCGTTAAATTAATTAATTTCCTTCATAATTTTTGGTTAATTAAACAGGACTCTGGAATTGGAGTTTCACCTGGAAATTAACAATATGTTAATTTCCATAATGGTAGCTCACATGCAAAAATCCAAACAAATTATCGGTTCGGAAGATCGGGAACCGCACAGATCCTCCTTAGTTAGAAACCCCATCCGCGTATGCTTTCGCGTATGAATGGAAAAAAAAAAAAAAAAAAGAAAGAAGGAGGCAAGTTGAGATCGAGCTCTTCTACCTCTGGGAAACGAACATGACAAACCAATCGCGACTGCCATCGCAACAGTAAAACAAATCAGGAGGACCAAGTTCTGAGGATGATGGTTCTCATGAGCATGCAATACCCAGAGTACTACGCATGACCACATGGCGCATATTAGTATAATCACAAGGTGTATTGAAAGCTGCAAGATTTGTATAAATAAACACTCTGGACTCAACTGATGAAGGGAACAGCCAGTGTGAGAATGTAGACGACGGAGCCAGGTACCGTGTGAATCATCAGTAAATCAGGGATTGTGGCTTCGAAAACTACCATTGCGGAAACGCCGACTGTAAGAAGCAACTGAATTGCAAGTATCGTGTAAACTTTTCGAATGAAGACCCATTGCCGCCTCATATTATTACCCAAGCTCCGGTCGGGTCGGCGATCCTCGTCACCGGCCACTGCCAGTTCAGGAACATCAACGCTCACGCGTGTTTCCGTCTCCGCCATGTAGAAAATCCTGGGAGAGGTTCCAAAGAAAGCAAAGACTAGATGAGTATCCCCAACTGATATATGCATGTGCAACCGATGGAAGTTGACGAAAAAACTTTTGTTGGGTCTCAATTGCGCAGTGTACTTTTGTTGGGTCTCAATTGCGCACTGCGCACACTGCGCTTCAGTGCACGCGCCGTGATACGCGTACTGTAGCGCACCGAAATGCGCACACTTCGCTACTTTGCGCGCACCGTGCACTGCGCACACTGGGCAAATTGTCCAAGGGCCTGGCTGTTGATGGTAAACTTAATTTGCCATGTATGTGTGAATGTTATGGCAATACCACACAGGTCAACACGACACATGTCCTACGTCACGACGGCCTGAGGGATGGGTGTAAATTTATGTGATTCGCATATATGCACGTAACCGATTTCCAAGCAGGAGCATCGTTGATTTTCAGCTTTTTTATCTTTAAAAAAAACGAAAGGCTCATTTCATCGAACCTCTTAGGTTTTTATATTTATTTACAATTTTTTATTGTCTCAAAATTATTAAAAATAACATAAAAATTGATTTTAATAGATTCTAGTGATTAGAAAATATATTATTATACAGTAAATACTTTATGTTTCCCCCAAAAAAAGTCAACACCTTACAAATATATCTTCAATATCGTCTAAATTCTAATACTAGTTGGTTGAACACTCATAATTTTCACTAATTATTAATAAAACACTCAAAACATTACTAATGGATCAAAACTTTTATAATTAAACTGATATTAAATAGAAAAGATATTACGGAAAAGGAAGGGAAAACTCTTATTTTTCATGCTTTTTTCTTACGTATTGAATCCTCTTTAAAAAGTTAGAGTTTGGATTTTAAATTCTAAACTTAAAACACAATAAAATAAAAGATAAGGAAAATATAATTAAGATAAAAAAGAAAAAGGCTGCAATAGTACAATAATTATGAAATTTATTTTTGGTAAAATTATTTCTTTCGCACGAGCTCTGTCGTGTACTAGGTAAAATTACACTCAGTACATGTTCCGCTCTAAAACATTTATTTTTTTTTCTTTTAGCAGTATTCTTAGTTGGTTCACTACACTTTCATGATAATTTAACTTTTGTTATCCTTCCATTATGTTTTCTACGTTGTGTCAAGTTTCTTCGTCTATATTCTTCCAATAATTAGCTTCAACTCTAGCATCTTTAGTAAAACTAATAATTTCTAATTCAAGCTCTTTTTAAAAATTTTCATAATGTTTGTCAAGATAATTATATTTCTGACGAAGTATCAACTTCCATTCAACTAATATTGTTTAAAAAAATCGAATACTTAATCTTTTTGGTCATTTATTCTTTGAACATTAATGAAATAGAAGATACAAATAAATTCCCGTCATTTGTGACCATATATTTTTCTAGCATGGTCTATAGAATTTTAAAATCATAGATCAATTCTATCCAATACCACAACAGAATTTATTTTTCTAATATACCTTGTTTTTTAAGTTTCTCATCCTCTTGCTCAAAGGCAAGATAAGTGTTTAAGGAAAAACATTCCCTTAACTAACCCAAAAAAAATTTACTCCCAAAAAAAAAAAAAAAAGAAAAACATTCCCTGA
Source organism: Vitellaria paradoxa (assembly GCA_019916065.1). Classification (NCBI taxonomy): domain Eukaryota; kingdom Viridiplantae; phylum Streptophyta; class Magnoliopsida; order Ericales; family Sapotaceae; genus Vitellaria; species Vitellaria paradoxa. The sequence goes on along the minus strand of CM034241.1, from coordinate 42,082,005 downwards.
GGTTCCAGAATTGGTATAACTCATACATTATATCTCTATCGGACAAAACTATAAATTTCAAATACCATGTTTTTTCTTTTAAATCCATAGATAATTTTATGGATATTATTACTTTGATCAAAGCTAGAAAATTGATCAATAAAATTCTAGTGAGTTGTTGACTGATCCCCAATTGATTGTTTTGAATCTCTAATTGTCTAATTGAAAATCAAATTGAATTTTTTGATATAAAAAACTGGATCGTATTTTGTTTTATAAGAAAATTGTTCAAAGATTAGTTTAATTCTTTGATTGTTAACACATATATCAACAATTGATAATTATGCTCTAGGAATGACTTATTTAGTCTCTTCATAAATCTTAATCCTTTTTACTTTTATAAAATTTAAAATTTGAAAAGAATTTCTAAAATCTGCATAATTTATTGAATTTCAGAAATTATTTTGCAATCAAATACTGATATTTCGAAACTACTGTCAACCTTGTCTTAGAGTCTTGTTAATGCATACGCCATTTTCAGTCATTACTTTGTGAAATTTATAATTTTTTTCCAATAATATAAGTTTTTTATATTTTGTTCAAACGATTGTGGAGTTTGTTTTCCAAGTCTAGGTTGAAGAAATTTGGTATTTCTTCTTCCGCTAAACGAAGTGGTTTATCTACCACTGCTTAAACATAACTTCCATACAACATACTTTTTTGACAAGTTTTTCTTGTAAAAGTTTTTTCAGTTCGTTTAGTTTGAACTTCTTTTCCCATTTAAATTGTTTGTCCCAGACATTTTAGCCTTGTTTGGATATCTTGAAAATTTTTGCAATATTAAAGATTTTTTGTTAGTTTTAATATCTGTGTGGATGCTTCCTAAGATAATCTGTAAGAACATTTTTAATAGATATAATATGTTTAACTTCAAAAGAATAGTGAAAAACATAATCAAACTATTTAATTGTTCAAAACCTTTATGTTCAAATTTTTTTGTTCATTAAAAAATTTTAAAATATCTTCCTTTTTCAAATTTCTCTTTTATTTTTACAACTTTAGTATTATACCCCAAACTATTTTTGAGGCATACAGTTCTAATATTAAGATATTAGATTCTACTAAGAAATAAACCTTTAAATTAGGTTTAAATATAGTTTTAATTTTTATATTGAATTTATTTTGAGACTTTTCAGGTTTTCTAGAAATGGTTTTTTTCTATTTTGAAATACTTTTTATAAATTATCTTCTATAATTTAATAATCAAAGAAGAGTTTGTACACTTAGTTTTTAATTTTTCTGGGAGCTCTTAGATATTTGTTAGTATGGTGGCCCCTTTGGGAGTCTCACATCAGTTTGTTCACAAAAATATGGAGGTCTTTTGAGATTATAAATAAAAGCTCCTTCTTGTATGATAAAGATACAAGGGTCAAAATTTTAGATAGCGAATTTAAATTCCAATTAAGTTCCTCTTTTGTGACGTGAGAGTTAAAATTTGCTTAGAGAATTACTTTGTGGGTGTCTTGGGGTATTGCGTGAGAAGAAAAATTATATGATTATATTAATTTTTTACACAATGAATTTTCTTCTCTGAATGCCAGTAATTTTTCTACGGTTTAGGAAATTTTCACGTAAATTCTTGTGTCTTTATTATTTCTCTATTCTTCTTGATATTTTGCTAAAGTTAGATCTTAAATGAGTGAATTTAGGAGGCCTAAATTCCCAACACATTATTAGAGTTATGGCTCCTTATGACTCATGGGAGCACGTAGAAAGTTGGAGGTACAGACAATCATATTTTAGTCAGTTCAACAATCCTATTCGAAGCAAGTTTTTTGTTTTTGTTCTTGTTCTAAGTGGGATCATTGTTTGTATATATTTAAAACGTGTTATACATTAAAACTAAGTTCAGGTTAGGGTTTCAATGAGTTAAGGTTGAGGGAGATTCTAATAACAAATAATATGATTGTCTATGATTCTTTAAGGTTCTCTTATATCTCTCTTATAATTCCTTACTTCATTTGTTGAACTTTCTGATAATTGAAAACCAGTTTTACTGTGCCCGTGGACGTAGGTAAATTATCAAACCACGTAAATCTTGTATTCTTCTTTTATATAATTTTTTTTCCTTATATTCGTTTGTGAATTTTCCATTATATATTAGAGTGTTACCATAAGGTAATTTAGTATTTCTACAATAACATATTTGTTGTTATATGAGGTTGTAAAACAATTGCTGTTAAACACAGCAAACTGAGTACAATACTCAAATAAATAATTTTTTCTTTTTCTAATCTCAATTTCTTTTAAATTGAAAATTATTCCATTACCCATATAAAAGAAATATGCAAAAGTTGGTAAGTATCAATAATTAATGTTTCTGCAAATAACATAAAGCTTTATAGCGTTTAAACCTACATCCCTTTAGCCTCTTAAACCTAAAAGCTTTTTGTTAATTAACAAATACGTGGATCTCTAATTTCAGAGGGGGGGGGGGGGAAGTCCATTTAATTTGAACTTATTTTATCTTTCAAATTAAATGTCCACGGACAATCATTGAAAACAAGTTTTTTCTTTTTTTCTTTATGTGAACAACACTTTTGCCAGATAACCTAATAAAAAAAAATTGTTTTTTCACTAACAATATTCGTCATAAACAATCGACCTTGATGACCGAATCAAGCAGAAGTAATAACAATTAATAAAGTAACATAAAGGTCTATAATGTTTAAACTCACATCCCTTTGACTTTTCATAATCTCGAAACTTCTTATTAATTGAAAAATACGTGCATCTCTAATTTCTAAGGGAAAAAACTCATTTTAAATTTTTTTTATTCTTCAAATTAAATATCCATGGACAATCATATATAAGAAATAATATTTTTTAATGTAAATAATACTTTAATTTACCAAATAAATTAATAAAAAATTTATTTTTTTTCACGAACAATATTCTCCATAAACAATTAATTTCAGTGATCGAAGTGAGTAAGAATAATGATAATGAAATAATGTAAATACAAACGTCTTCAATTAAAATTAAACACCTATATTGAAAACAAAGGCAGGGGAGGGTAGGGTTTTGCAGATAAGCGTATGTAAAATTGAATCAAAATTCAGTTCAATTATTTAATTTTTGGTTCAATTTTAATTTTTTTTAGAGTTAAATTAAAATTCATTTCATTTCAATTTTGTACAGTACTAATTCTTGCATATGAAGAATAAAAAAAAACAAAAAGTCAGATTAGAATTAACTTTAAATTTAAAAATATATTAGAGTACCACAGATTGATAACAAACTGTCCAATCTATCTGAGCAACACACTGGATGGAATTGAGTTGTTTGGCTATGCTGAAATAAGGAATGGGAACTGGTGATCTTGGAATCATTGTCAAATACATGTGAATAAACTACCGGTAGGGTGGGGTTTGACAAAATGCCCCTCTGACAGTTAAGTCACTATTGATAGTAAATAGTAAAGTAAGGAAACTCAGTATATGTAGGCTATGTTTAATTGAGGAATTGGATGACGGGATATAAGTAATATCATAAGATGATATATAGGATTGAATATAACATAAGATTATTTTTTTAATGTTTGGTTAGTGAGATGTAAAGTGAGATAAAAGATATAATTGGACATGTGAAGTGACAAAAAATAATTTTTAAGTATTTAGATTTTGTCAGGAAACAAATCCAGAAATAGAGTATAAGTAATATCATACTCTCATAGTATTACTTATAACCCATTTTTTTGGTATAAGTAATCTCACGGTACTAATAATCCCCTTTCATTTTCTCCTTCTAAACCATTTGGTATTTATAAATTTGATATAAAGCTTGTACTTACCACTCCGGGTGGTCAGACCATGTTCGGGAGTGGGCAGTAATGCTAAAACGTTGGCAGAAGTATAAGAAATAGGATAACTCTCTACTTTCCCACAATATCCATGTTATTCGTGCTCCAAAAATGGGGATATAAGAGCCTGTTGTGTATCCCATGTTCGAATAGATTGTCACATGTTCAAATGATCTCCTTCAATTATATTTATATTATAATAATAAATTTATTCAAAAAAGTTAAATATTAAATAATTATATATATATATATATATATAGAATTTCAATTAATGGGTAATATAATTCTCAATATAGTATTTTTTTAAGAAATCAAAAAAAAAATAGTAATTCAATTTTTTGTTCTAATTGTACATGAATAAACACCTTGGCGGATGATTTTTACTTGAATAGTTAAACTTGGGAGAGAATGATTTGATTTTTTAGTAGAAAAAGTCAAACTAGGAGAGAGACTCTCGAGCAAAGCAAAATTTGGATTAATTGCAAACATTGAAAATTTTATTTTAACAGTTTGATAACATTTAGGGTGTGTTTGGTTTATTAAAAATCATTGAAAATTTTAAAAATTTTTAAAAATTATTTATTTTTTATTTCACTATATGAATTATAAACTTACAAATTATCTCATTTTATTTTATTTTTTTATCACTCCAAACGCACTCTTAGTTTTGCTGCTTTTATTTAAATATTTTTACAATTTTTTCTCCAAAATAAAATAAAAAGCGTGTTTGGTAACAATTTTGTCTACAATAATTAATTTTATTTTGATAAAATATTTAATTTTGTTAATTTTTTTGTATAACTGATTGAATTTAATAATATATTTTATATTAATTTAATTAATTAATTTAATAAAATAAATTTAAATTAATTGATTTAATTTTATAAATATTTAGTTTTTAATAATAATTAACTTTTAATAAATTATATTAATAAATAACATAATATAATTATAAATTATTATTTTGTTTGGATTAAAATTACATTAATAAATAACATAATCTAATTATAAATTCTTAATTTTTGTTACTAAAAATAATTTTTTAAAATAATAAATTTTTATTTTAGTAGTAATTTTAATTTGAATGAAATAAATTATTTTAATAATAATCTAAAATAATTGTTTTAAAAATAAATTATTATTTTAATAGTTAATTTGAATAAAATGAATTATTTTAATATGTGATTATTAATTATTAAAAATAATTTTAGTCTAGTAAAATAAATCAGTTTAATAATAAATTATTATTTTAATTATTTTTAATAAAATAAATATATTTAATATGTAATTATTATTTATGAAAAATAATTTTAATTTAATAAAATAAATCTTTATAGAAATATATTATTTATTAAAAATAATTTTAGTTTAATAAAATAATTTAACTTAGTCTAAAATGCAAAAACTTGGGAGAGGTTCCAAAAGAGCAAAAACTAGATGAGTCTCCCCTACTGATTGGACATTCATACCAGTGCGGTATTACTCTAACATTCTCACACACACACACATATACATATATATATATATATATATGCAGCAGATGGAAGTGGACGAGAAACTCTTATGTGGAGTCCGAGGTGAACGAGAAACTTTTGGGTGGGTCCGAAAGGAAAAACTTTTGTGTGGGTCCGAGACAGGGGCGGAACTAGAATTTTTGTCTACGGGGTACCGGGCGCCAGAGGGCACCGGGCGCCAAGGGGCCACCGAACACCCAAGAAAAAATAACAATCGATTTATTTTTCAATTAAGAGTAGGAGAAAAACGATATTATTTTTAGAGAGAAAATAAATTATTCTTGAGTATTAACTAATGAATATATTTCTCACAGTTAATGATTCAAGCACCTGAAGTTTATTAGAGATATCCCTTACTACAAAAAATATAATTATTATTAAATTTTATTATCTATAGAATTTATTATATTATATGCTAAATTTACTGATAGTATAAACAAAAATATGCAATAATGTATTAAAAGATACACTTTATTTCACAAAAAATACTAAGTTTGATTCTTTTAAATTTCTTATATGTTAAAAAAATTTGAGTTAACTTTAAATTTTTAATAAAATCAAAATATCTTAATTTTTAATTAATTTAATTTTTAAATAAAATTAAAATAATAAAGAGGATATTTTAGTAATTTTATTTAAAAAATTGAGGGGTCACTTGCCCCCCTTGCTCCAACGTAGCTCCGCCCGTGGTCCGAGGTGAACGAGAAACTTTTAGGTGAAGTCCGAAACGAAAAACTTTGGTACTTTACCCAAAAATTTTCCGTCCACTTCGGATCCAAAGTTTTTCGTCAACTTCCATCAGTTGCGTGTATATATGTGTGAATGTTGTGGCAATACCGCGCTGGCCCACATATTTAATTTGACATATGCCCTACGTGGCGAGGGACTGAGGAATGGCGTAAATATATGTGATTCGCATGTACAGTAGGCGTTTGGATGCATAGTTTCTAATAATTTGTTGTTAAAGTTATTAAGCGTAATTTTTTGTGTGTTTATTGAAATAAGTTATAATTTTTACTAGTTTTTTGTAATTTTTTGGTATTTAGTAAAATTTTTTGTAACATTTAATAATTTTTAACAATTTTTGAGTGTTTGATAAAATTTTTGATAATTTGTAATAATTTTTGTATGTTTGGTAAAATTTTAATAACTTTTGAGTAGAACAATTATTGTAATAGAGTAGAAAAGTGGTAATAGTTAAGATTTTATCAAACACTTTGTAACTTTTGATAAATTTTTACACATTTTTATGCTGCCTAATGACACACGTAGCCGATTTCCAAGGAGGAGCATCGTTGATTTTGAGCTTTTTTATCTTAAAAAAAAAAAAGAGCTCTATTTCATCGAACTTCGTAGGTTTTTATATTTATTTACAATTTTTTATTGTCTTAAAATTATTAAAAATAGCATAAAAATTAATTTTAATAGATTCTAGTGATTAGAAAATATATCATTATATAGTAAACACTTTATGTCCTCCTCCCCCCAAAAAAAGTAAATACTTTACAAATATATCTTCAATATCGTCTAAACTCTGATACTAATTGGTTGAACACTCATAATTTTCACTAATTATTAATAAAACATTCAAAACATTACTCATAGATTAAACTTTTATTATTAAACTGATATTAAATAGAAGAGATATTAAGCAAAAAGAAGAGAAAATTCTTATTTTTCATGCCTTTTTCTTATGGAGTGAATCTTCTTTATAAAGTTAGAGTTCGGATTTTAAATTTTAAATTTAAAACAGAATAAAATAAAAGATAAGGAAAATATAATTAAGATAAAAAAAGAAAAGGCTACAATAGTACAATAATTATGAAATCTATTTTTGGTAAAACTGATTCTCTCACATGAGCTCTGTCGTGTGTTAAGTAAAATTACACTCGTATGTGTTCTGCTCTAAAACATTTATTTATTTATTCTTTGGTAGTATTCTCAATTGGTCCACTATACTTTCATGATGATTTAGCTTTTCTTAGCCTTCCATCACATTCTCTACATTGTGTCTGGTTTCTTCATTTATATTCCCCCAATAATTAGCTTCAACTTTGGCATCTTCAATAAAAATAATAATTTCTAATTCAAGCTCTTTTTCAAAATTTTTATAATGTTCGTCAAGATAAATTACATCTCCAACGAAGTATCAACTTCTATTCAACTAATTTTGTTTAAAAATTGAATACTTGATCTTTTTGATCATCTGTTGCTTAAAACATTAATGAAACAGAAGATACAAATAAATTCCTGTCATTTGTAACCATATATTTTTCTAGCATAGTCTATAGAACTTCAAAATTATAGACCAGATTCTATCCAATACCACAACAAAATTTGTTTTTCTGATTTACCTTCTCTTTTAAGTTTCTCGTCCTTTTGTTCAAAGGCAAGATAAGTGTTTAAGAAAAAACATTCCCTTAGGTTCCAAAATTGGTATAACTCATACATTATATCTCCATTGCACAAAACCATAAATTTCAAATACCATGATCTTTCTTTTAAATCAATAGATAATTTTATTGATTATTGCTTTGATCAAAGCTAGAAAATTGATCAGTAAAATTCTAGTGAGTTGTTGCTTCTAGTAGACTGAAAATAAATTTTTTGACTGATCTCCAATCGATTGCTTTGAATCTCTAATTGTTTAACTGAAAATCAAATTGAATTTTCTGATATAAAAAATTGGATAGTTTTTTGTTTTATAAGAAAATTGTTCAAAGATTGGTTTAATTCTTTGATTGTGTTTAATTCTTTGATTGTTAACACATATGTCAACAATTGATAATTATGCTCTAGGAATGACTTATTTAGTCTCTTCATAAATCTTAATCCTTTTTACTTTTATAAAATTTAAAATTTCAAAGGAAATTTCTAAAATCTCCATAATTTGTTGAATTTTAGAAATTATTTTGCAATCAAATACTGATATTTCAAAACTACTTTCAATCTTGTCTTAGAGTCTTTTTAATTCATATGCCATTTTAGTTATTATTTTGCCAAATTTATAATTTTTTCGAGTAATATAAGTTTTCCATATTTTGTTCAAACGATTGTGGAGTTTGTTTTCTGGGTTGAAGAAATCTGGTATTTCTTCTTTTGCTAAAAGAAGTAGTTTATCTACCACTGCTTAAACATAACTTTCATGTAACATACTTTTCTAAAAGATTTTTCCCGTAAATTTTTTTTCAATTTGTTTAGTTTGAACCTCTTTTCCCATTTGAATTGTTCGTCTTAGACATTTTATCCTTGTTTGGATATCCTGAAAATTTTTGCAATACTAAAGAATTCTTGTTAGTATTAATATTCGTGTAGATGCTTCCTTAAATAATTTATAAGAATATTTTTAATAGATCCAATATATTTAACTTCAAACGAATAGTGAAAAATATAATCAAACTATCTAATTCTTCAGGACTTTTATGTTTAGATTTTTTGGTTTATTAAGACTTTTGAAAATATCTTCTTTTTTCAGAGTTCTCTTTTATTTTTACAACTTTAATACTGCACCCCAAAATATTTTTGAGGCATACATTTCTAATATTAACAGATCAGATTCTGCTAAGAAATAAATCTTTAAATTAGGTTTAAATATAGTTTTAATTTCTTTTAATGCCCTTATTTTTTTTTTCATTCCACCTAATTTTTATATTGAATTTATTTTGAGAGTTTTTAGGTTTTCTAGGATTGTTTTTTTCAATTTTGAAATATTTTTTATAAATTATCTATCATAATTTAGTAATCAAAGAAGAGTTTGTAGACTTAGTTTTTAATTTTTCTAGGAGCTCTTTGATATTTTGTTAGTGTGGTGGCTCCTTTAGGAGTCCTACATCGGTTTGCTCACAAAAAAATGAAGGTCTTGTGAGATTATAAATAAAAGCTCCTTCTTATATGGTAAATATACAACAATCAAAATTTTAGATAGCGAATATAAACTCTAGTTAAATTCTTTTTTTGTGATATGAGAGTTAAAATTTGCTTAGAGAATCACTTTGTGGGCATCTTGTAGTATTGGGTGAGAAGAAAAAATTATGTGATTGTACTAATTTTTTACACAGTGAATTTTTTCCCTAAGTGACTATGATTTTTCTATGGTTTAGGAGTTTTTCACGTAAATTCTTGTGTTATTATTTCTCTATTCTTCTAGATATTTTGCTAGAGTTAGATCTTAAGCGAGTGAATTTAGGAGGCCTAAATTCCTAACACATTGTTAAAGTTGTGGCTCCTTATGACTTATGGGAACACATAGAAAGTTGAGGATACGGACAATCATATTTCAGTCAGTACAGCAATCCTATTTCAAGTAGATTTTTTTTTTTAATTTTTGTTCTGACTGGGATTGTTGTTTTTACATATTTAGAACATGTTGTACATCAAAACTAAATTCAGGTTAGGATTTCAACAGGTTAGGCTTGAGAGAAATACTAATAACAATTGATATGATTGTTTATAATTCTTTAAGGTTTTCTTATATTTCTCTTGTAATTCTTTACTTCATTTGTTGGAGTTTTTGATAATTGAAAACTAATTTTACCGTGTCCGTAAACGTAGTCAAATTGTCGAACCATGTAAATTTTATGCTCTTCTATTATATGATATTTTTTCTTTATATTCGTTTATGAGTTTGTTATTATTTATTAGAGTGTTACCATAAGATAATTTAGGATTTCCGTAACAACATATTTGTTATTATATTGTAAAATAGTTGCTGTTAAAATGAGTACAATACTGAAATAAATAATTTTTTCATTTTTTTATCTCAATTTTTTTAAAACTGAAAATTATTTCATTGGCCATATGAAAAAAAAATATGCAAAAGTTGGTAAGTAACAACAATTAATGTTACTGCAAATAACATAAAGCTTTATAGTGTTTAAACATACATCCCTTTAGCCTTTTACAACCTAAAAGCTTTTTGTTAAATAACAAATATGTGGATCTCTAATTTCGGGGGGAAAAAGAAAGTCCATTTTGAACTTATTTTATCTTTCAAATTAAATGTCCACGGACAATCATTAAAAACAATTTTTTTTTTCTTTATGTAAACAATACTTTTGCCAACTTAATAAAAAAATTGTTTTTTCACGAACAATATTCGTCATAAACAATCGACTTTTTTTTTTTTTTGGTGATTAATAAAAAAACTCAAAATCAACAAAGTTCCTGCTCGGAAATTGGTTACGTAACAATCAACCTTGATGACTGAATCAAGTAGAAGTAATAATAATTAATAAAGCAACATAAAGGTCTATAATGTTTAAACTCACATCCCTTTGACTTTTCATAATCTCAAAACTTCTTATTAATTAAAAAAATACCTGAATCTCTAATTTTTAACGGAAAAACTCATGCTAAACTTGTTTTTATTCTTCAAATTAAATATTATAAGAAATAATATTTTTTTAATGTAAATAATACTTTAATTTTTTTGGTAATTAACTAATGCTTTAATTTTCCAGATAAATTAATTAAAAATTTGTTTTTTTCACAAACAATATTCTCCATAGACAATTAATTCCAGTGATCGAAGCAAGTAAGAATGATACTAATGAAATAATGTAAATACAAATGTCTTCAATTAAAATTAAACACCTATATAGAAAACAAGGGTGGGAGAGGGAGGGGTTTCACAGATAAGCGTATGCAAAATTGAATCAAAATTCAGTTCAATTAATTAATTTTTGATTTGATTTTAATTATTTTTTTAGAGTTAAATTAAAATTCATTTCATTTCCATTCAGTATAGTACTGATTCTTGCATATGAAGAATCAAAATAATAAAAAGGCGGATTAGAATTAAATTTAAATTTAAATATATATTGGAGTGCCATGGATCGATAGCAAATTGTCTAATCTATCTGAGTAACACACTGGATGAAATTGAGTTGTTTTTTTTTGAAAGGTAAAAACTGAGTTGTTTGGCTGTGTTGAAATAAGGAATCGGAACTGGTGATCTTAGAATTATTGTCAAATACAAGTGAATAAACTACTAGTAGGGTGGGGTCCAACCGAATGCTCCTCTTACAATCAAATCACTATTGATTGTAAAAAGTAAAGCTCAAGGAAGTAGGAAAACTCAGTATATGTTGGCTATGTTTGATTGAGGAATTAAATGATAGGATACAAGTAATACAATAGGATAATATATGAAATTGGATATAACATGAGATTATTGTCTTATGTGAGATTATTTTTTTAGTGTTTGGTTAGTGAGATATAAAGTAGGATAAAAGATGTGATTTGACATGTGATGTGATAAAAAATAATTTTAAGTCTTTAAATTTTGACAGAAAGCAAATCCAAAGGTGGGATATAAACATTCCCTATATTATTGTTTATACTCCATTTTTAGAATATAAGTAGTCACATGGTACTAATAACCCTTCCACTTTCTCCTCCTAAACCATTTGGTATTTATAAATTTGATATGAAGCTTGTGCCTACTACTTCAGGTGGTCGAACCATGTTCGAGGTTGAGCAGTGACGTTAGAACGTTGGCAAAAGTATAAGGAATAGGGTAACTCTCTATTTTTCCATGATCTCCATATTAATTGTGCTCGTGAAATGGAGATATAAGAGCCTGTTATGTGTCCGATGTTCGAATGAATTGTCACGTGTCCAGATGATCTTCTCCAACTATATATATAATAATAATATGATTTTAGATGATATAATAATAAATTTATTAAAAAAACAAAATTAAATATTAAATAGTTATATATATATATATATATATATAGAATTTCAATTAATGGGTAATATAATTCTCAATATAGTATTTTTTTTAAGAATTCAAAAAAAAATTAGTAATTCAATTTTTTGTTCTGATTGTACATGAATAAACACCTTGGCGGATAATTTTTACCTGAATAGTTAAACTTGGTAGAGAATGATTTGAGTTTTGAGTAGAAAAAGTCAAACTGGGAGAGAGACTCTCGAGCAAAGCAAAATTTGGATTAATTGCAAACCTTTAAATTTTTATTTTAACAGTTTGATAACTTAAGTTTTGTTGCTTTTGTTTAAATATTTTTAGATTTTTTCCCTAAAATAAAAATACAAAGCATGGTTGGTAACAGTTTTGTCTAAATAATTAATTTTATTTTGATAAAATATTTAACTTTGTTAATGTTTTGTATAATTAATTGAATTTAATAATATATTTTATATTAATTTAATTAATTAATTTAATAAAATAAATTTAAATTAATTGATTTAATTTTACAAATATCTAGTTTGTAATAATAATTAAATTTTTATAAATTAAGTTGATAAATAACATAATATAATTATAAATTATTATTTTGTTTGGATTAAAATTACATTAATAAATAACATAATATAATTATAAATTATTACTTTGTTTGGATTAAAATTACAGTAATAAATAACATAATCTAATTATAAATTATTGTTTGTTAATAAAAATAATTTTTTAAACAATAAATTATTATCTTAGTAGTAATTTTAATTTGAATGAGATAAATTATTTTAATAATAATTTAAAATAATTTTTTTAAAAATAAATTATTATTTTAACTTTTAATTTGAATAAAATAAATTATTTTAATATGTATAAAATTTTAATTTAATTTTACTAAAATAAATTATTTAATATGTGATTATTAACTATTAAAAATAATTTTAACCTAATAAAATGAATCAGTTTAACAATAAATTATTATTTTAATTATAATAAATATAATTTTAATAAAATAAATATATTTAATATGTAATCATTATTTATTAAAAATAATTTTAATTTAATAAAATAAATCTTTGTGAAAATATATTATTTATTAAAAATAATTTTAATTTAATAAAATAATTTAACTTAGTATAATACAACAAAAATAGATAAAGTGTTAAAATTGATAAAATATTTGTTGAAAAAACAAAAATTGAAAATATATTTTCTTGTTTATATTCTTCTGTTTTAATTTTTATTTTTAGAAATTAAAATAATTTTATCAAATATATTTTTGTTATTAATTTTTAAAATTTATAAATATAAATAACACAAATAAATATAAACAATATCAAATGGGCATTAGTGTTCACTGTTCAGATCTTTTAAGACGTCAAATTTACATAAATTAGATCCAAAGGTTGTAAATGGAGCACAAGCAGCACCCCAGCAATCATCGCAGCTGCTGCCCTCCTACCTCGCCACGATGCCACCGCCCCGATTTGGACGCAGTATGCCCAAGCCATCATTTTTCTGTTCGTTCTTTGCTGTTTTAATGTAGGCATGTGTATATCTGTTGGCGATGGTTGTTTAATCTGAAACTCAATTCGAATCTTTTAGATGGTATTTAGTTTATTTTTTTATTTTTTATTTTTTATTTTTGTTTTACTTGTTAAAACTCTCAAAATGAGGAAACAGAAATTATTCTATTTTCCTTATTTTGAAATTTTCTTCCATTTTTGTTAAAAACTCTTAAAATAACTTTTTATCATTTTTCATTTTATGTGTAAAGACATTTTTTATTTTCGAAAACAAATTTTGAAAATACAAGTAAACAAATGAGTTTTAACTTGTTTCATTTACTTTTAAAAGTATAAAATGAAAAATGAATTCAAAACAAAAAATGAAAAATAAAAACAGAAAATAGAAAATAGAAAAATAAACCAAATGAACCCTTAAGTGACATTTGGTTTATTTTTCTATTTTTTGTTTTCTATTTTTGTTTTATGTGTTAAAACTCTCAAAATGAGGAAATAGAAAATATTCTATTTTCTTTGTTTTGAAAATTTTTCTCATTTTTTGTTAAAAACTCTCAAAATGACTTTTTGTCATTTTTTATTTTATATGTAAAGATATTTTTTATTTTCGAAAACAAATTTTGAAAACACAAGTAAACAAATGAGTTTTAACTTGTTTCCTTTATTTTTAAAAGTACAAAATGAAAAATGAAGTCAAAACAGAAAATGAAAAACAAAAATAAAAAATAAAAAATAGAAAAATAAATCAAATGAACCCTTAGTTTCTTGTTGAATTCCTCGGGGCTTTCATGAACTTATTCTATGTTTCTCTTGTTTCAATTTTTCCGTTGAAATTTTAGCAATTAGTAATGCTGAATTTACAAGCATTTCTTCAAAATTTGGAAGAAAACCAAAAACTTCCTAACCCTTGTTTGGCTTTGTCTCTGTGTAGAATATATATATATATATAGAGAGAACTATGTGTTATATTATTATAGCTAGAGATGCATTCATCTTGGTAAAAATTTTACCTTTCATTCAAGATCAAAACATATTAACATGACGCATCATTAGATTAGAGATGTTTTAAATTTCAACTAATTAAAACTTGAAAAAATTCATACAAATTACAATAATTCAGCTATGATGACTAAATCTATGCCAAGGGAAAAGTTTGAAATTTATCGATTGATTGTCAAATGGTGAATCTCCTCACGTAGTTAGGAGAGGGAAGTTTGTTGGGTTGTCTCTCTTCCGTGGGATGAGGCTAGCCCAATGTTATGGGCTTAATTATTTATAAATAGGCCTAATTTTAATAATGTATCTTAGCGCCACTCAAGGCCCTTCAGGGCAGCCAAAGGCTTAAGCAGTAGCTGTTTTATTTGAAACCCCCCCTCCCCTAAAAAAAAGCTGAGAAAAGAATATACAGAGAGCAGCAAGCACAAGAGAAAAAAAGAGGAAGGTGCAAAATTTTGTTTTCCTGTGCAGCAATCTTTGAATAGCGTTTGGAAGACGATCAACTGTTGAATTAACATCAATTTTTAACAGTGGCTTGCAGATACGGAAATCTTCAATTTGAACAGTGGAGATGATGTTTGGATCGTTTTATCACTGGCAAATTTGAGAAGAACAAGTCTATTGTATTTGTGAGACTTGTTCTTAATTTCTATTTTATTTTAAGTTTACCAAGAATTTTATCCCCGAGATCTAATATTGATGAAAGCCTCTACTTTTTAACTAGAGAGAACATATTATAATGCCATCATTTTTGATAGTGCAAGATTTGGGCAGGTTTAAGTTCCGTGGTTTTTACTCTTTAGTTTTTGAAAAGCTTTTTACGAATATTTAGTATTTTCTTCTTTTTATTATGAATTTGCTTTATTGATTGTTCTTCGTAGATTTATGCAAATTAGGTGAGATAGTTGATTCCATTGCGATCTAATTGCATTGTTTGTCATTTCTCTCAACCCAATCAGATTATACAAATTAGCCATATATAACAAGATCAAACCATCTGGTATACAACATCAAACCATACAACTTTTATTTTTTTGAATTTGTGTTACTGCCCCATTCTAAGAAAAGAAAATAGTAATAATAATAATAATAATAAATACTTTAATTGTGGGCTGCACCGGAACTACCTTCATTACTACCAGTATTGCGATTGACACCTTCAGTAATAAGTTTATCGACAAAAAGCTTGACGGAATCTAAATAAATAGAGATTGAAGCTGCGATGTACTTATCATCCTTAAAGTTCTTAATCAGTTTCTCAGTTTCATATATGACAAAACTAGAGAATATGACTGTCAACAAGCATCCGTATATAGTTGAATTCAACTCTCCTAAAGGGACAATCGCCTATTGATTGGAAAACCCAATTGAGAGAGACAGAATAATTAATTAAACAACACTTATTGAAATATACCTAAATAAAAAAGAAAAAATAAAGAAACAAACAAACAAAATAAAAAAAAGTCGCATCCACGAACCAGAAGGAGAGCAAAAAGAATGAGCACAGAGGGGAAAGCACTCCTCAGAAAAGGGCTGAGGAAGCTATTGATGTCGTAGCCTTTCTTCTCTGCCCAGAATGTGTATAGAAGCAGAGCAACAACTGCAACACTTGATAGAATCAAAGCCAGCAAAAAGATCCTCCCTGTTTGTTATATTTGAAAAAATTAGCAAATTAACTAGCATAAAATTGACAAGGAACCACCAAATTCTTCAATTTGTACACGCCCAATATGCAGGATTTTTTAATGAATTTTTAAGGTTTATGCATGTTGAAAAGACTCTGCAAGAGTTTCCTAAGAATAAATGAGAGTGTCTTTCTCAGGAAATTAATTTCCTTCATAATTTTTGGTTAATTAAACAGAACCAATTGAAATTACACCTGGAAATTGACGATATTTCCCTAATGGTAGCTCACATGCAAAAATCCCAACAAAACTTGAAAAAAATTATACTTCAAAAAAATATGCAGGATTTTTTAATGGATTTTTAAGGTTTATGCATTTTACTGCGCAAGAGTTTCCTAAGGATAAATTATAGTGTCTTTGTAAGAAAATTAAATTCCTTCATTATTTTTGGTTAATTAAACAGAACTCTGGAATTGGAATTTCACCTGGAAATTAACAAATGGTAGCTCAAATGCAAAAATCTCAACAAATTATCGGTTAGTAAGATCGGAAACCGTACGGATCCGCCTTAGAAACCCCATCCGCGTATGCTTTCACGTGTGCATGAAAAAAAAAAAAAAAAAAAAAAAAAAAGAAGAGAGGCAAGTTCAGATCGAGCTCTTCTACCTCTGGGAAACGAACATGACAAACCAATCGCGACTGCCATCGCAACAGTAAAACAAATCAGGAGGACCAAGTTCTGAGGATGATGGCTCTCATGAGCATGCAATACCCAGAGTACTACACATGACCACATGGCGCATATTAGTATAATCACAAGGTGCATTAAAAGCTGCAAGATTTGTATAAAAAAACCCTCTGGACTCAACTGATGAGGGGAACAGCCAGTGTGAGAATGTAGACGACGGCGCCGGGTACCGTGTGAATCATCAGTAAATCAGGGATGGTGGCTTCGAAAACTACCATTGCGGAAACGCCGACTGTAAGAAGCAACTGAATTGCAAGTATCGTGTAAATTTTTCGAATGAAGACCCAGCGGTGCCCCATATTTTCACCCAAGCCCGGGTCGGGTCGGCCATCCTCGTTACCGGCCACTGCCACTTCAGGATCATCACCGCTCATGCGTGTTTCCGTCGCCGCCATGTAGAAAAACTTGAGAGAGTCTCCAAAGAGAGGGAAAGTCTTCCCGAACTGGTCAGATTCTCTCTTCCACAGACACACACACACACATATATGTGAGGTAGGTCCCGTAACCCAACTCTCCTGTAAAGATACTTTTAGTAAAACACTTTTTGATTACCATCTCAATACGTTGAGGTACCTCAATACATCTCAATAAATTGAGGTTCATTACCTCAATGTATTGAGATGGTAATCAAAAAGTGTTTTATTAACAGTATCTTTACAGAGGTAATCAATACTAAAAGTGTTTTCCGGGAGAGTTGGGTTACGGGACCTATCTTGACTTTACTTACTAATCGGTTGCCCTTAGATATTCATATATAAATATATATACATATAAATATGAATGTTATGTATGTATATCTATGTGATTCGCATAGATACAAATACACAATTTCCAAGCAAGAGCATTGTTGATATTGAGTTACATATATATATATATAAAGTAGTCTCTGTTTCGTCGAACCCCTTAGGTTTTTATGTTTATTTACAATATTTTATGCTCTTAAAATTATTAAAAATGGCATAAAAATTATACTAAAATTAAAAACTAACTTTAATAATTTCTAATAATTGAAAAATATACCATCATACAATAAATAGTTTACAAATATACTCTCAATATTGTCTAAATTCTAATATTACTTAGTTGAACACTCAGAATTTTCACTAATTATTAATAAAATACTCAAAATATTACTCATAGTTAAACTTTCATTGTTGAACTGATATTATATATAAGAAAAATTGTGGACAAAGAAGAGAAAACTCTTTTTTTCATGCCCCTTTCTTGCCAAGTGAATCCTGCTTATAAAGCTAGAGTTCGAATTTCAAATTCTAGACTTCAAAACACAATAAAATAAAAGATGAGATAATTTAGACAAAAAAGAAAAGAAAAAGACTACAATAATAAAATAATTATAAAATCTCTTTTTGTTAAAATTGATTCCTTCACATGAGATCTGTCATGTGCTAAAAAAAATTACATTCGTGCATAACCCGTTCTAAAAAATTTAATTTTTTTTTTGGGTTTTGACAGTATTCCTAATAGGTCCACTATGCTTTTATAAGATTTAGCTTTTTGTTAGCCTTTCATTATATTCTTTACATTGTGTCATGTTTCTTCGTTTATATTCTTTCAATAATCAACTTCAACTCTGGCATTTTCAGCAAAATTAATAGTTTCTAATGTAAGTTCTTTTTCAAATTTTTTCATAATGTTTGTCGAAATAAATTACTACCCCTAATGAAGGATCAATTTCCATTCAAATAAATTTTGTTAAAAAAATTGATTACATGACATTTTTTATCATTTGTTGATTTAAACATTAATAGGATAAAAAATACAAATAAACTCATACCACCTGTTACTGTATATTTTTCTGGCATGCTTTGTAGAAATTTTAAAATTATAGACCAATTTTATTGCTCAAGACCATAATAGAATTTGTTTTTATGATATATTTTCTTTTTTAAATTTCTATACTCTTGTTTAGATACAAGATAAGTGTTTAAGGAAAAGTAATGGATTTGGATATACATCATACACTATAAATTTCAAATACCATGATTTTTTTCTTAAATCCATAGAGAATTTTACTAATCATTATTATGATCAAAGCTGAAAAATCGATCAATAAAATTCTAATGGTTGTTGCACCTACTAGATTGATGATAATTTTTTAACTGATCTTTAATCAATTACTTTAAATCTCCAATTCTCTAATTAAAAATCAAATTGAATTTTTTGATCTGAAAAACTAGAACGTATTTTGTTTTCTAAGAAAAATGTTCAAAGATTGGCTTAATCCTTTGATCGTTGATATATATACCAACAATTGGGAATAATGCTTTAGAAATGACTTATTTAGCTTTATCATAAATCTTAACCCTTTTTACTTTTGTAAAATTTAAAATTTTGAAAGACATTTCTAAAATCTCTTAATTTGTTGAATTTTATAAATTCTTTTGTAATCAATCTGATTTTTCAAAATTAACTTTTGAAATCATTTTTTTAACAATTTTTTTAAAATGTTAACCTTGTCTTGGAGTCTTTTTAATTCATATGTCACTCTAGTCACTACTTTGCAGAATTCATAACTTTTTTCCAGCAATATGAGTTTTTCATATTTTGCTCAAACGACTGTGGAGTTTGTTTTCCAAGCCAAGATTGAAAAAAATCTAGTATTTTTTTCTACAACAACAAATGGCCTTTATTTATCACTAATTAAGCATAAATTCTATGTGACATACTTTTCTAAAATGTTTTTTAGTAAAAGTTTTTTAAACTTATTTAGCTTGAACTTATTTTTTTCCTTTGAATTGTTTGTTCCAGACATTTTACTCTTGTTTCGTTATCTTGAAGATTTTTACAATATTAAATATTTTTGTTAGTCTTAATATCCGCGTAGACGCTTGTTAAGATAATGGGCAAGAAAATTTTAATAGATCTAATACATTTAACTTCAAACGAATAGTAAGAAATATAATCGGATTATCTAATTCTTCAGAACTTTTATATTCAGATTTTTTTGTTCATTAAGAATTTAAAAATATCTTCTTTTTTTAGATTTCTCTTATGTTTTTACTGTTTTTAATACTACTTCCCAAAATATTTTTTAAGGCATACATCTCCAATATTAAGAAATCAGATTATACTGAGAAATAAACTTTTAAATTTGGTTTAAATATATTTTTAACTTTTTAATCTCATTCTATTTTCTTTATTCCATTCAATAATTTTATATTGAAGTTATTTTTTAACCTTTTCAGGTTTTCTAAAATGGTTTTTCTCATTTTGGAAAACTTTTTACAAATTATCTTCTATGATTTAGCAATCAAAAAAGATTTTGTAGGCCTTTTAAAGTTTTCAATTTTTTTGAAAACTCTTTGATATTTTTTATTATATGAGGTTTGCAAAATAATTTTCTGTTAAACTGAGTATAATACTCAAATAAATATTTTTTCTTTTCTTATCTTAATTTTATTAAACTAAGAATTATTCAGTTACCTATATAGATAAAAAAAAAAAAAAAAACTCATTAACAAACCCTATGCAAAAGTTGGTAAGTAACAATAACTAATGTTACTGCAAATAACATAAAGCTTAGCGTTTAAACCTACATCCCTTTAGCCTTTTACAACCTAAAAGCTTCTTGTTAGTTAACAAATATGTGGACCCCTAATTTCAGAGGGGAAAAAAGTATATTTTGAACTTATTTTATCCTTCAAATGTCCACGGACAATCATTAAAAACATTTTTTTTTTTTTGTCTTTAGGTAAACAATACTTTTGACAGATAACTTAATAAAAAAAAAAAATATTTTTTCATGAACAACATTCGTCTAAACAATCGACGTTGATGATCGAAGCAAGTAAAAGTAACTAATACTGATTAATAAAGTAACATAAACCTCTATAATGTTTAAATTCACATCCCTCTGTCTTTTCATAATCTCAAAATTTTTATTAATTGAAACATAAACTATGTTTAGTAAAAATTTTTATATAATAATTCATTTTATTTTGATAAAATTTTTAATTTTATTAATTTTATATAATTAATTGAATTTAATAACATATTTTATGTTAAATAGGTAATTAATTTAATAAAATATATTTAAACTAATTAATTTAATTTCATAAATATTTAGTTTTTAATAATAGTTAAATCTTAATAAATAATATTAATAAATAGCATAATCTAATTATAAATTATTATTTTGTTTGTTAATAAAATAATTTGTTAGAATAATAATTATTATTTTAATAGTAATTTTAACTTTATTTTAATAATAACTTAAATATTTTTAAAACAAATTATTACTTTAATATTTAATGTGAATAAAAATAAATTATTCTAATATGTGATTATTAATTATTAAAAATAATTTTAATCTAGTAAAATAAAACAGTTTAATAATAGATTATTACTTTAATTTTAATAAAATAAATATTTAATATGTGATCATTATTGATTAAAAATAATTTAATTTAATAAAATAAATCACATTAATCGTAAACTATTATTTTAATTTTAATAAAATAAATCATTATAGTAATATATTATTTATTAAAAATAATTCTAATTTAATAAATAATTTTAATTTGATGATACAACAAAAATGTATAAAGTGTTAAAATTGATAAGATATTTGTAAAGGAAAAAAAAAGAAAGTGAAATACTTTTTTTAACTTTTTTCTGTTTAATTTTATTTTTAAAAATAAAAAATATTTATCAAATATATTTTTATTGGTAATTTTTAAAATTTATAAATATAAATAAAATAAATAAATATAAACATGATCAAATGGGTATTATCGTTCGGATCGTTTAAGACGTTTGATTTACATTAATCAAATCCGAATTCCGAAAGCCGTAAATGGAGCACAGGATCTCCGCATGCGGAAGAGCCACAGGCGGCACCCCAGCCATCATTCAACTGCCGCCCTCCTACTTCGCCACCGCGCCACCGCTTCAATTTCGACAGAGTATGCCCCATCCATCATTTCTCTCCTTCGTTCTTTGCTACTGTGAATATGGGTATGTATACAGTTTCAAAATAATAATAATAATAATAATAATAATATTAATATGGGTATGCATATTTCTATTTGGCGATGGTTGTTCAATTTGAAACTCAAGTAGAATCTTTTAAGTTTTTGTTGATCTCCTTGGGGCTTCCATGAACTTGTTCCATGTTTCTTTTGTTTCAAATTTTTCGTTGAAATTTTAGCGATGAGTAATGCTGAATTTACAAGTCTTTCTTCAAAATTTGGAAGAAAACTCAAAACCTCCTAACCCTCGTTTGGCTTTGTCTCAGTGTGTAGAGAGAGAGAGAGGGGGGGGGGGGACTGAACAATGAACATGGTTTTCTATATCCACGTTTCGCATATTATGCACAGGTCTATCAGTTGAGAGTTAGAATGTGTAATTAAATTTGAGCACAAGTATGTAATTCTGCTGTTCAACTGCTGAGTTTTAAGAATCAGAATTTGGTGAAGTTTAAGTTGCCTTTGACAAAAAGTAGCTAGAAGGTACTTAACCTTTTTTTGTTTTTGTTTGTGTTTTTTTTTTAATGACTAAATTTATTATCTTATATTTTAAAATGTTTTTTGTTAGATTTAGTAATGTATAATCGTATATAATTAGTATCCCTTATTTTATGCCTTTCCTTATTTTATGTCTTTCCTTATATCATAATTAGGATTATTATTCAATTCCTTATTTTGTATATCCAATCATAATTAGGATTACTATCTCCTATCAGGATTAGGATTATTGTCCTCTTATATAAAGGACCTTGTAGTCTTGTATTCTCACACACAGAAATAAATATTTATACACAATTCTTTCCTTCTTCTTTTATTCTTAACATGGTATCAGAGCGATCCACAGAAAAAGCTTTCATAGTGCCCAATAAAGATAAACAATAAATCCAAGTAGAACACAGGTCACCAGTGCATCCGGAACGTCGAAAAAGGTAAGGAACCGGTCTGAACCGATTGAAAATCTGCCAAAAATGGCTGAACCGCCCCAAAGGAAGCACTGAACCGGTCTGGGCGGACCAGTCTGACCGTTGGAGCAGCTAGGGCTACGTGGCAGATCGCAGTTCGCTGGCGTGAGCGCGATCCAGTGTGGCAGGTGCACCAACGAACAGTCCGCGCGGTGCACCGTGATTCGTCGAGATGACGTCAGTGAGGCGAATGTGAAGACCAGCGGCGCGTGAATTCGCGTGAAGTCACGCGCAATTTTCAAGCGGCGCGTGGAAGCAGATCTCCGGTTCTGGTTGGTGGCGTTGGGTTCGTCTATGAGAGACAAATACGATGATGTATGTAGATGTTGGAATATTCACCAGAAGAGTAATACAGAAGCGAAAAATCAAGGCTTCTTTAACTCTGCTGATGATATATACCAACGCAAGATCTCGCCGGAAAATAATGGCCGACGAAGAAGAGAAAAAAAAAATTAGAGCCTTCGCTCTGATACCATGTTAAGAATAAAAGAAGAAGGAAAGAATTATGTATAAATATTTCTTGTCCTGGTACTTTTCAGCAGAATGGTCGGGCAGAACGCAAACATCGTCATCTTCTTGACACGATCCGTGCCCTTCTTATTTCTTCCTCCTGTCCAGAAAAGTTTTGGGGGGAAGCTGCTCTTACTACTACCTACACTATTAATCGTGTTCCAACTTCTGTCCTTGGTAATTCTACCCCTTTTGAACACTTATATGGCTCCCCTCCTAATTATTCTCATCTTAGAGTATTTGGGTCTGCTTGTTTTGTTCTCCTTCAACCCCATGAAAGAACTAAACTTGAATCACGCTCTCGTCTTTGTTGTTTCTTGGGTTATGGTATTGAACATAAGGGGTATCGGTGTTGGGATCCTATTTCTTGACGTCTTTGTGTTTCTCGACATGTTGTCTTTTGGGAACACAAGATGTTTTCTACTCTTTCTCCATTTCATCTTTCTACCTCTTCCCATAATCCTCTCTTTACTGATATTTCCAAAGATTTGCATTCTGACATATTTGATGCAGATAGTCCACAGGTCTCTCAGACACCACTGCTTACAGTTCATCCCGAGATACCTGAATTTTCTGCTGGACCTGTGACTACTCCTGATGAGTCTTCTCCTCCATCCCTTGTTGACGAATCTCCTCCTTCAGAACGTCCTAAACAAGTAACACAACTTTCTGTTCGTTTTCGTGATTATATTGTTGGTTCTGCTGCCTTTTCTACTCACGAACCTTCTTCCTACCGTGAGGCTTGTACTAACCCTTTATGGCAGCAAGCTATGGATGATGAGTTACAGGCTCTTGAGAAAACTCATACTTGGGATGTGGTTCCCCTTCCTCCTAGGAAGACTGTTATCAGTTGCAAATGGATTTATAAAATCAAAACCCGTTCAGATGGTTCTATTGAGCGACACAAAGCTCGTCTTGTTGCTCGAGATTTTACTCAGGAGTATGGTATTGACTATGAAGAAACTTTTGCTCTTGTTGTTAGGCTTGCTTCCGTTCGCAGTTTACTTGCTATTTCTGCTGCTCGTAACTGGGATCTTTATCAGATGGATGTTAAGAATGCTTTTCTAAATGGCGATCTTACTGAGAAAGTCTATATGCAACCTCCTCCGGGCTCCTTTATTCCGTCTTCTCATGTTTGCAAGCTTCGTCGAGCACTATATGGGCTGAAACAGGCTCCTCATGCTTGGTTTGCGAATTTTAGCTCTACTATTCGTGAGCTTGGATTTATCCCCAGTTCATATGACTCTGCTTTGTTTATCCGCACCACTACAGCTGGATCTGTTCTTCTTCCCCTTTATGTGGACGATATGATTATTACTAGGGATAACAGTGTTGGCATTTCTCATCTCAAACAATTTCTTAGTCGACAGTTCGAGATGAAGGATTTGGGGTTTCTCAATTACTTTCTGGGCTTGGAGATCTCCCGAGATTCTTCTGGTTACTTTATCTCTCAAGCTAAGTATGCTTCTGATCTCTTAACACGGGCTGGTATTTCTGAGTGCAAGACTGCTACTACTCCGATTGATCCACAACTCCGTCTTACCCCTCTTGATGGTGCACCATTATCTGATGCGACTTTGCATCGTCAACTTGTTGGTAGTCTTGTTTATCTTACTGTCACTCGCCCTGACATTGCTTATGCTGTTCACATTGTTAGTCAATTCATGGCTGCTCCACGTTCTCATCATTTTACTACTTTGCTGCGCATTCTCCGATATATCAAAGGCACTATGTTTCATGGTCTTCATTACTCAGCCCAGTCCTCACTTGAGTTACATGCTTTTTCTGATGCCGACTGGGCTGGTGATCCTACTGATCGTCGTTCTATGACAGGGTTCTGTTTCTTTCTAGGGACTTCTCTCATAACTTGGCGTAGCAAGAAACAAACTCTCACTGCCCGTTCTAGTATTGAAGCTGAGTACCGTGCTCTCGCCGATATCACTCAAGAGCTCCTTTGGCTTAGATGGCTTCTTACTGATATGGGTGTCACTCATTCTATAGGCACTATATTATATTGTGACAATCAAAGTGCTATTCAGATTGTTCACAATGATATTTTTTATGATCGCACTAAACACATTGAAATAGATTGTCACTTTACTCGTCAACATATCAGAAGTGGCATTGTTCGTCTCATTTCTGTATCCTCAGCAAATCAAACAGTTGATCTTTTCACGAAGGCTCATCCTCTTGGTCGTTTCTTCGAGTTAATCTCCAAACTAAAGCTGCTTCCTGCGTTGCCACCTTGAATTTGAGGGGGGTGTTAGATTTAGTAATGTATAATCGTATATAATTAGTATCCCTTATTTTATGCCTTTCCTTATTTTATGTCTTTCCTTATATCATAATTGGGATTATTATTCAATTCCTTATTTTGTATATCCAATCATAATTAGGATTACTATCTCCTATCAGGATTATGATTATTGTCCTCTTATATAAAGGACCTTGTAGTCTTGTATTCTCACACACAGAAATAAATATTTATACATAATTCTTTCCTTCTTCTTTTATTCTTAACCTTTTTAAATTATAAAATACAGAAATGTTAAATTAACAAAGAATTAAAAAATTTAACTTTTTTTTCTCTTTTCTCAAACACAAAAAATATTGCTTTCCAAACTCAACCTTAGCTTTTTGTTCGGGCATTATCTGAGTGGTTATTCATTGTATTTGGATTCGTTTGTTATATACAATTTGTATTTGCAGGTGCATATCAAATTGACACCTTCTGTTGGATGCTTGTTGAGCTATAATTATTCAAAACTAGTCAATCTCAATCTTCCTTTCCTCAGTTATGAGGATGTACGTAAATTGCAACTACCTGTTTTCCTGTAGAACCTAATTACCCTTTTGCTTGTAATCCTCCTATAACACTATTTATTTTAAAATTTTTTCATCTTTAATTTCTTTTGGTGATTATAATTTTTTTGGTTAAATGTTATGCAGACTAATATCCAATGCCAGTGCACTTACCGATTTTGAAGTGCTCAATTTTCTACAAGCTAGAGGGGCTACGAAGGATCCCACACGAATTACCGTTTCCATCGCACCATTGGAATTCAGAGTAAAATGTGTTTGCCTTTGGAAAATATATATATATTTTTCTATTGGGATAATTGATAATCTTTTATTGTTTGTGTTGTGTTGTAGGTTTTTGACTATTTGGAGCAGAGTGCTGCTTGCAGTCAGACGACAAAGAGCAAAACAGAATTTATGGAAAAATGTAAAAAAATACAATCTAGCAAAAGCTGAAATTCTCAATGTCATTAATGTTCAGCCTTCTTCGGTGGAGGAAATTGTCCCCGGTATCTCCTATTGAATGATATGAATATCTTTATATGATACTAACAATGTATAAAATTGTGATCTCACATAATTTTTTCTTGATTGTTGATGCTTTTTTTTCCCCTCGAATTCTGCATTCTCAGAATTTCAATATTCACTGCTGTGTAATTGCTTGCAAATGTTCCTGTGCTCTTAGCCATTTCTGAAGGTAAAAATATTGTATGTGTGTGTGGGTGGAACCATGGAAGATATATTCACCACTTGTTTGAGGTGTTAACGTATTATATTACAGTATTGCCGCATTTTTGGCAATCTCTTTTCATTCTAAATACATTTGGAGGCCTTTTCAAGAATCACGTGCCAAATTTTTGTAAACTAGATGTGTGAGAAGCCTGCATGTGAGCCCTTATACTCTCCCCCCTTCAAATTCTGATTTTCAGAAGTCTAATTTTGATGTCCATTTAAAAGGATTATTTTTATGGGGTTTAGAAGCTATAAGAAGAACATTTGTTGAAAGAAATATGGAGAGAACAAACAATCAAGAGAGGTGTTGTGAACGTGTCCGCCTTGGCCGCTATGTGCAAAGTTTAGGGGCATAGTTTGTGCACCTTTATGTGGTCTAAAGCTTTAGTAGAAATGCTTGTATTTGTGATTCGATGTTTTCTCCCCCTTATTCGTTAAGGATTTTACTCATTAAACCTGTGTTTTTATATCTTTTAATTTTCGCATTTGTGATTTGTTGGTTAGATTGGATTGACTTACACTAGTGTGATGAATTCCCCAAGAGAAAGAGACTCTAATATGCGATCACCTTGTTTCGAAGGTTCACTTATTCTTATTAGAAGGTGAGAATAATAATAATGCATTTTATCTACATAAATTGTGACATATTCGGAACAAAGATTTTTCAAGAGAAAAAGAATGAATATTAATTTAAAATTCATTCAAGAGAAAAAGAATGAATATTAATTTAAAATTCATTCTCTTGTTTGAGTTGGAGTAACAAATTAAAAGGGAAAAGTATAGAATTTAAAAAATTAAAATTAAATAAATTGAAAAATTAATAGAGTGTTAGTAGTCATTTATTTTATTATATTTTGTAATCTATCCAGATCAAGACATGTAATTAGGATTAACAATTTTTTGACTATCAATCTTTACAATTATCTTTCTGGAGTTAAGATCCCAATCCTACGCTTAACCAATCCGCGTAGCCCGAAACTCAGCTACAAGAGTAGAGATAATTCTTAACGAATTAACAAATCCTACCATCCAAACACCTCTACTAATATCCTGAAATAGACGTCCCACAATCCTGGAATAAAAGAAGCTCAATATTGGGCTTAATAACATTCATAGGCCGATGTGTGCAAACTCGTATTGATGGTTTACTCATTTGGGCCGTGTCCCCAATCTAAGACTGCTCAACTTCAAAAACTCCATTCGTCTTAACCTGTACTGCGTCTTTGGGTTCTACAATGTCTGGACCATGATCCACTGGTTCGTCCAAAACCAAATCCAACAAATGTTGAGCATAAAGATTAATGCCCAACCATCCCCCTTCAGATTTATTCCCGAGCCTATAGGTTATTGCTAGTTCAGAAAATGTATTTGTGTCTGGATTCCATATATTTTTGGAGTTTTTGGAAGCCGATCACTATTTATGTACTTATAATGATTTAAATCATACCAAAAAAACTTACTTGTGAATAAGTCACACTTGCAACAAAAAGACAAAAAAGGACATCACGCGTTTTTCACCACATTTCAAAACTGCCAGTTTTATCCGAAAATAGTGCACACTTTACTCATAACTTCCGTGACTTTCCATCTTCTTTATAAAGCAAGTAAAACTAATTTTTGGAAACAAAATCAAAATTGTTTGAGAAAAACCTAATTTCACGACTTTCCATCTTCTTTACAAAACAAGCAAAACTGATTTTTGGAAGCAAAATCAAAACTATTAAGGAAAATAGTACCACATAATAAAACAATTCTGCATAAAAACAGTACCACATAATAAAACATTATCGCATCAAAACAGTATCGCATAAAAAACAGTATCACATAATAAAACAGTACCGCATAATAAAATAGTACCGCATAATAAATAGTACCGCATAATAAAACAATACCGCATAATAAAACAGTACCTCATTAAAACAGCACCATTCTTTGCATGATATAGTCATGCGGTACTGTTTTTGAATGAGCATGCATCCTAAAAAAAAATAGTACCGCAGACATGTGGTACTGTCACACATATGGTACTGTCGGTCATTCGTTTGATATGTGAACTATTTTTGTGTTTAAATGTGATGTTTGCATGATAGAGTCATGCGGTACTGTTTTTGAACGAGCATGCATCCTAAAAAAAACAGTACCGCAGACATGTGATACTGTCACACATGCGGTACTGTCGGTCATTCGTTTGATATGTGAACTATTTTTGTGTTTACATGTGATGTTTGCATGATAGAGTCATGCGGTACTGTTTTTGAACGAGCATGCATCCTAAAAAAAACAGTACCGCAGACATGTGGTACTGTCACACATGCGGTACTGTCGGTGATTCGTTTGATATGTGAACTATTTTTGTGTTTACATGTGATGTTTGCATGATAGAGTCATGCGGTACTGTTTTTAAACGAGCATGCATCCTAAAAAAAATAGTACCGCAGACATGTGGTACTGTCACACATGCGGTACTGTCGGTCATTCGTTTGATATGTGAACTATTTTTGTGTTTACATGTGATGTTTGCATGATAGAGTCATGCGGTACTGTTTTTGAACGAGCATGCATCCTAAAAAAAAACAGTACCGTAGACATGTGGTACTGTCACACATGCGGTACTGTCGGTGATTCGTTTGATAAGTGAACTATTTTTGTGTTTACATGTGATGTTTGCATGATAGAGTCATGCGGTACTGTTTTTGAACGAGCATGCATCCTAAAAAAAACAGTACCGCAGACATGTGGTACTGTCACACATGCGGTACTGTCGGTCATTCGTTTGATAAGTGAACTATTTTTGTATTTACATGTGATGTTTGCATGATAGAGTCATGCGGTACTGTTTTTGAACGAGCACGCATCCTAAAAAAAAACAGTACCGCAGACATGTGGTACTGTCACACATGCGGTACTGTCGGTGATTCGTTTGATAAGTGAACTATTTTTGTGTTTACATGTGATGTTTGCATGATAGAGTCATGCGGTACTGTTTTTGAACGAGCATGCATCCTAAAAAAAAACAGTACCGCAGACATGTGATACTGTCACACATACGGTACTGTCGGTGATTCGTTTGATAAGTGAACTATTTTTGTGTTTACATGTGATGTTTGCATGATAGAGTCATGCGGTACTATTTTTGAACGAGCATGCATCCTAAAAAAAACAGTACCGTAGACATGTGGTACTGTCACACATGCGGTACTGTCGGTCATTCGTTTGATAAGTGAACTATTTTTGTGTTTACATGTGATGTTTGCATGATAGAGTCATGCGGTACTGTTTTTGAACGAGCATGCATCCTAAAAAAAACAGTACCGCAGACATGTGGTACTGTCACACATGCGGTACTGTCGGTGATTCGTTTGATATGTGAACTATTTTTGTGTTTAAATGTGATATTTGCATGAAAGAGTCATGCGGTACTGTTTTTGAACGAGTATGCATCCTAAAAAAGGTAATACCGCAGTCATGTGTTTAAATACGTAATCTAGATCCGTATATATTACTTCGACCGACGTTAATCTCACAGCACAAACTCGCGTAATCCGTGTGTATTCCTTCGTATATAATCCTTTAACAGATTTTTATCTCACTATATCTTCACGCAATTTATAAGGAATGAAACAAAAACAGAAAACGTGATTCTCGGTTCCATAATTTTCGGCAACTTCTTCTCAATTAATTATAGAAAAAGGGCATTTAAGTCATATTATAAATTATATTTAAAACAAACTCGTGGGACCCACTCAAAAGTATGACTTAAATACAAAATTTTTCACATTAATTTGACTTAAAAGCAATACTTTTTTTTGGTGTGACTAATAGCTTTAAAAGATTACCAAGTATGACTTGGATACAATTTTTCGTATATTTTTCGCGACTTCACAATCTCCGAGGGCGTGAATTTCGTCAACAATTTTATCTCATTTGTGTTTGCGTGTGTTTGTGTATTTCTATCCTTAAGGTTTGTGTTTCTTTTATTAAAGAATATAAGAAAAATAAATTTTTAAAAAGAATCTGTTGATTGTTTATTTAGAGAACTTTAAATTATAGGAAAAAAATTATATAATTAAAAAAAAAAAAAGTAGATAAACGATTTCTAGATTTTAACTCATTTTTTTTCTAGAGGAACAATAATAAATTTCTTGTTGGATAGCCTGAATTTTTTTTTTTTTTAAGACTAAGTGTTGTAATAAGATAAGAGAAGTTTATAAATAAAAATGACTGATTTTTATTTGATTAAGTTAGAAAAAAAAATTAAAATTTTTTGTTATTATTCCTTTTAAGTTATTTGTATGAAGTTTAGAAGCTATAACTTATTAGAAGCATATATTGAGAGAAATTTAGAGAGGGATACCCAATTAAGGGAAAAGAGAGATTCAACAACTCAAAAAAATATCAATTTTTTGGGATCCTTCCTTTCTTCAAACGGAACGAACAAAGATAAGAAATCGAAGAATTTCTTGGGAGATATGTTGTGAAGGTGTTCACCTTGGTTGGTGTGTGCATAAGTTTAGAGGCATAGTTTGTGTACCTAATGTGGTCTAAAGCTTTATAACTTATCTACTTACCTCTTTAAGTTGTTTTATATTGGAGCTTAGATTAATGTTTTGATTAGGTGAAAGCATGATTTGTCTCGATTTGTGATCTTCCACTTTGTATATTAATCTTGTTTGGATTATTGTTTTAATAATATAAGATGAGTAGGGATTAGTCCCGTCTTATTAGTGGGATGCAGACAAATGTGTTGATGTCAAGGAATGATCTATTGTGGCTCGATTTTGTTTATAAATACTTTTGATTGTGGGATTGTAAGATAGGATATGAAAAAAAAATATAATATGGGATTTCGTTTATTTATTTTTTTATGTGGAATTAATTTTTTAGCATTTGTTTGGTGGGATATAAAATGAGATAAAAGATATGATTTAGGTTATATTTGATTTAAAAAAAAAAAGAAGCTTATTAACATTTTTTTGGGTGATTTGTTTTGTCTTATATGATTTTTTTAACTAAAATCTGATTTTTTTTTTTTAAAGATGTATCTTTTAAGTGTATTAATCACATTCGTAAAAAAAGATCAAAAAATTTAAGTTTATTTGAGTAAAAATTATCGATCTAAATAAAAGTTAAAAAAATAAAAAATAAATTTTTTTATTTTTATTCTTTTTAAGTTATTTGTGTGAAGTTTAGAAGTTATAACTTATAAGGAGCATATATTGAGAGAAATATAGAGGGCGATACTCAATCAAGGGAAAGGAGAGATTTAACAACTAAAAGAAAGATCGATTCTTTGGATCTTTTATTTTTTATTTTTCAAATGGAACGAACAGAGTTAGAATTAGACTGATTCTCAAAATATTTTTTTGGATATTCCTCAATGTCTTAACTATTTACGGAATGTGAGAAATAGATCATTAATCATCTGCTTCTGAAAAAAATCAAAGAATTTTTTGAGAGATATGTTGTGAAGGTGTACACCTTGGTCGGTGTGTGCACAAGTCTAGAGGCATAGTTTGTGTACCTTATGTGGTCTAAAGCTTTATAACTATATATTGTGCATGGTAAAAATTCTAGTATCTGTAAGTCGATATTTTCTCACCCTTATTTGTTAAGGATATTACTCGTTAAATCTGTATGGTTCTATTATATTTTAATTTTCGCACTTGTGATTTGTTGTTTAGAGTGGGTTAGCTTACGCTAGTATAGTAAGAGTAAAATTTAAATTGGTGTTAGAGCAGGTTAGTTTAGAATTTCTCAACCACAAATGCTAGTCGTTATTGCCAATGCAGTGAATTTGGACTTTAAACATTAGATCGGGACTATTAGATTTAAATGTAACAATTCAGATTCATTCACATGATTTTAATATAAAAAACACTTGAATGAATCTAAACTGTTATATTTTAATCTAATAGTTTCGGAACTTGATGTCAATATCCCATTTTTCATCTATATAAATTGTAACATATTTGGAACAAAAATTTATTAAGGGAAAGAGAAGGAATATGGATTTAAAATTCTTTTTTTTCGTTTGAGTTGTGATGACAAAATAAAAGGAAAAAATGTATAAAATTTAAAAATTTAAACTAAATAAATTAATATATTGATGAATGTCGTTTATTTTATTATATTTTGTAATCCATCATGACATGTAACTAGGATTAACAGCGTTGTTTTATTTTTATTTTTTTAACTATCAATCTCTGCAATTATCTTGTTGAAGTCAAGATCCCAATCATACGTGTTCGGCAGCAAAAATTACCGCCGGAACTGCTGACCACGCCAACCGGAAATGCAATCGCCGACCTGTCGAACAAAGACAGAAAGAAAGGTGACGGCCGGAGAGGAGGTCTCTGGCCAGAAAACCCTCCGATGATTAAGTCAGCAAGTCGCTTAAAGAAGGAAACTTTTTGGGAACAATTGAGTAAAAGCTTGAGTTGGCAATAGTCAGCTTACCTTTGTGGTTCAGTAGAATATCCTATTTATAGTAGTCTGAGTAATGATTAAAGCATACCTGCGACTTGACGTTATGCACACTGCCGTGTCCCTATTTTCTACCCTTGCTTTAAATACTCTTCCCCTTCATTTAATGCCTCAAACCCCTCATTAATACACCATGCCTTTCATTTAATGCTTCTGGCGGCTTAACACGGCATTACAACCGGAATTTCAGGGTCAGACTGTCTTCCTGTCACATCAGCCACCAAATCGTGACGAGATAGACCGATTTAGTTACATCCCCAGAGACAAGTACCCAGTTCAATCTTAACTAAGGTGCATTTATGGTCACGAGCCCTCTTTAAAGGCTATGGGTCCCAGGTTCGACATTTACTAGCCGCCAACAGATAGGCCGAGCAAACTAGCTTCCAAGATCCTCGGCTATAGCCACGTGGCAATACACTGTTTATTGATGCCGAGGTTCAGGGTACTCTTTGGAACACTAACTCTGAATCGTGTGTTCACGTATAACACTCACGTGGAACTCTCGTGCCAATAATCAGTTGTTCGGCGGGACGCCACGTGTCACGACGGAACGTGCTCGGCAAATGACTACGTGGCTTACACGAGTATGCTCGGCACTGGGCCACGTGGCGCCAGACTAAACTTGTTCGGCACAAATACAGCTTAGTATTATTTTGCCCAACATTTTGCCCCCACTCTGGTTGGAAAAAGATATTTTCCGAGCAGAGTAGCAGAGCAGAATAGCCTTACCTTACTGTTCCTTCAATCTCCCTACACAGTTTGTCGTTTAGTATCTCCCTGACGCGCATCAAATCTGATTGGACTTTTCTCTCTCCTCGTGACGACACGCGTAGTGTCCTTTCAGCTTTTCATCTGCCGCGCCGCTTACGCGGATTCCCAGATTCGGGGTGTTAAAACGTGAATGGTCAGAAATTTGAAAATTGGGGCGGTAATAAATGCCATTTTTACCGCCCGTTGCCTTTTCATTGGAAACGTTTCGGTTACCCTCACAGATACATACACATATACATATATACCCGGTTCATCTTCTCTTACTTCCTTTCCGTGATTCGAGCCATCAGATTTCCCTTGCTTCTTTCCCTCTGAGTTTTCATCATCGCGAGCCTTCACCCTTCTCGTCGTTCTTCGTTCCTGGTGAGTTAATCCCCTTTTTACTTCAAATCTTCCGTTATGGGTAGACTCGCAAACGAGCTAAGTTCTGAGGAGAAAGTTAGGATTTTCAAGGAGAAATACCAAATTCCTCAGAACGTAGGTATTAGGCTCGCCGAACAAGGCGAGCGCGAAACAGGGGAATTCCCCATAGTGGCAATCACCGAAGGTGGCCTTAGGTTCCCCCTGCACCCCTTTCTTCGCTCTATGATGAGCATTCTGGACCTTGGCCCTAGGAACCTCACCCACAACTTTTATAGAATTGTTAATGGGGTAATAGAAATAAACAGGCGATACGGATTCCACATATCCGAGTGGGATCTTCTTTACTGTTACTCTATCCAGAAGGTGAGGAAGGATGAGAACAGGTGGTACCTGAAATGCCGACCAGAAAAGGCCTTGGTCCACATGCTGCCTGATACGATTAAGTCGGAAAGTGACCTGTGCGTCGTCACAGGTCACTGGACACACGATCCAGACGAAGATCGTTTTCCAATCGTCCCTCGGGTTTCTTTGGGCCCAGGTTGGTTGATTTCAAATGCTACCAGTTCTTATTCTTCTTCGGCATTTTATCCTCACTTTTAAGCATGCTAACTGTTTGATTTAATATCTGTGCAGCTGTCCAGTCAAAGAAATTCTGGGCTACTGGCCTTCGTGCTGACAAGGATCATCTTAAGGAGGTGTTCAAATTCCTTGGAGGTCCAGATCTCTATCCCTTCGCCAGAGCGGTTCCAATTCTGTTCAACTTCACCCCCTCTCATCAGACGTTTATTGCCCCCCTCAAGGTTTCGCAACCTCGGAGGCTATCAGGCGTCTTCAGTGGTGGTTCCGGGCTTCTGCTGAAGAGAAAGAGAATTACTACGCCTTAAGGCATCCAGGGTGGACTCACCCCCCTCCATTCGCTATTCCATTGGTTGCCGAGCAAGTTCAAGCCCCTCAAGTAGCAGTTCCTGAGCCTTCCGCGCAGCCGAGGAAGCGAAGATTTATTCTTTTAGACGAGGAGGAAGAGGAAGAAGAAGAAGAAGTTGAGATACCCCCTGCCTTTGACTACTTCTCAGATTTAGAAGGGGAAGAAGAAGAAGACATGGCCCCGAAGATTGACTACAAGAAACTCGCCATGGCAAAGGCAAAAGGGCAAAGGGCCGGAGAGGCCCAGAAGGAGAAGGCCGTCGAGCAAAAAGCTGGTGGGAAGAGAAAGGTCGATGAGGGGAAAGCCCCTGCTCCTTCAACTGCCGAGCAGATAGTGAAAGTGAAAATGGAGAAGGGGAAGGAGCAGGAGGCAGCTCAAAAGAAACCCTCTGGTCCTCCTGAGCAGAAGAGGGCCAAGACACAATCGGCAGACATAACTCAAACGGCCGAGCAGTCGAAACTGCCGAAGGAGGACACCGCGAGGGGACCAGCACCTTCCAAGGTCGTGCCACCCACCAAAGACGCACCACCAAGAACCTCTGAGCCATTACCTACTCAACCGATTGGGCCCGTGCCTCTTGCTATCGAGTATCCGGCCAATCCGGTTCGAGACTCCCCTCCATTTATTCCACAAATCCTTATTCCTAGCCTCGAGCACCCTCAAGGCCGTCCCTTCGCTGTCCAAGATACAGCCTTCAACCACGCCGAGGAGTATCTCAAGGGTATCCTCCCTCCTCGGGATGTTCATAACACAAGGAAGAATAGGACGGAGGATATCCACAAGACTCTGATGAAGAACATCATCTCTGTAAGTACTATAATATTCCTTTATGTGCATCCTTTCGTTATTATAATTTTTTCTAACTTTCTGTTCTTTCTGCAGACTTCTCTCCACACGATGGAGTTAATTGCTCGGAGCCAAGCCTCCGAAGCCAGAGCCAAGCAGGATAGGACGGACATAAAGGAGTTGAAAGCGAGTGTGAGGTCCTTGGAGAAGGAGAACAAGAATCTCCAATCCAGCAATGACGCTCTGGCAAAAGAGAGAAGTCAGCTTCGAGATGAAAATAAGGAGATCGAGCATCAACTTAATACTGCCCTTGGCCAAGTTGCTGGAAGCATAGCTCGTGTGCAATCAATGGATAAAATCCTAACTCGTAAAGACGAGGAGCTGTTAGAGGTTAAGGGCAAACTCTCAAGGGCCGAGATTGAATTGTCCTCCACGAAGACTGGACAAGAATTACTCCTGAAGGAGTTGGAGGCTTCCAGGGCCGAGCAAGAGAAATCGAAGCAAGAGCTTGCCAACCTTCGGGCAGAGCTTGCGCTAAAGACTCGGGCCCTGGCAGAGAAAGAAACTGCTCTCCGAGAAGCCGAGGAGAAGGCCAAAGCTGAAGTGGAAGCCCAGATCAATGATTGCGTGGATCAGATGAGGGATGCTCACAACGACTTCTTTCTTGAGGGTTCGGAGGCCGCAATGAAGAGGAACAATATTGATCACACCAACCCCATATACAAGGAGGTCCCTTATCCTGATCCAAAGCGCCCAATTCCCCAGTTCAGCTTTGAGCGTCCACCTCAAACTCCCTCAATTCATACTGCCGAAGAAACAATTGACGAGGGGGAGGTTGAGGTGGATAGTGCCCAGAAGGACACCTCCCAGGCGCTTGAACAGATTGATCTAATAGTGGAGAGTGATCCTACTAAGGGAGGAGAGAAGTGAGCCTTCTTGTACATATGTATATTTTTTCTTTTATTCGGATGTAACAATATAGAACTTTTGGCTCTAAGTAAATGAAAGTAGTTTGGTTTTTCTCTAATCTTGTTTTATTTTTCTATGTCTTCGTTTCCTTAGAACTGCCGATGAATTGATTGGGGAATGCCTTAACTGGCTTGCTGATGAAATTATAAGGAGTGCAGCCGAGGAGTACCTTGACGTTTTTTCCTACGAGATAGCTACAAACCCTTACAACAAATGTTAATGCTCCATCTTAGATTTAGGGTAGCCTCTTCGATTGATAATTATGTGAAATGTATTGTAACTGTACTCTGAAGCATGTAATAAAAGCTTTTGAATTGTCCCCTATTGGCAATCTGTCTTTCCGTTTGTATATTTTATGCTTTATATTGAAGTATGTATCGTGAATGGATTTGTACCACTTTGCCGAGCAACCATAACTCCTAACAGAAATACTTTAAACATTAAACCTTTCAGGGGTAACAAGCTCATGTAGTAGTTTGCTTTTCATCAAATGACTTCAAGCTTTTGCTAAAGAGGCATAACTTTAATAAATCTCACATACCTTGACAAGTTCGGCTGTCCTCCAGCTTTCATACAATAACGGAGGTAACTACCTTCTGACAGAACTTCACTTTTTAATCTCATACCGAGCATCGGAAAAGTGTACCTTTATGATACGAGGGCTTTTGCACACTAGCGCTGAGCTTCTTCGAAAATGCTTCTTTGTGTTGCTAGGATTTTGCTTCTATTGTACCAACGCTAAGGAAACTGAGCGTGGCTTCTTTTCTTTCCAATTAATAAACCAAGGAATCGAATCTTATTTAAAAAATCGTATCTGGTCGACGAATAAACCAGGATTAGGTCACCGTCAGAAATGATGTGGATTCTTTCTGTACTAATGGTCGACGAACCGAGCATGGCTTTCTTTTGATAATTCTTTTCAGGAAACTGAGGAATTGAATCTCAGTCTAAAGAGCGTTTCCTGGTCAGTAAATAAACCAGGAATGTACCAACGCTGGGCAGGCCGAGCGTGGCTTCTTTTGATAATTCTTTTCAGAAGACTGAGGAATTGAATTTCAGCCTAAAGAGCATTTTCTGGTCAGTAAATAAACCAGGAATGTACCAACGCTGGGCAGGCCGAGCGTGGCTTCTTTTGATAATTCTTTTCAGAAGACTGAGGAATTGAATCTCAGTCTAAAGAGCATTTCCTGGTCAGTAAATAAACCAGGAATGTGCCAACATCGAAGGAGATGGGGCATTCTTTTCGTACCAATGCTCGGGAAGCCGAGCATGGCTCTTTTCCATGCTACCACTCAAAGAGACGTGGCGTCTTTTTGTTAAGCAGGGGGTGATCTCAAGCTTTTGAAATTGCTTTTGCCTTGCAAAAAGAATTGCTTTTCAATAAACGTACAAAGTCTTTAACAAATGTAAAGAAAAAATTAATGATAGTACAACTTTAGATGGGCTATATTCCACGGTCTTTTGATTGGCTTTCCCTCCATGTCAATTAACTTGTAGGCGCTATTGCCGAGCACCTCAGAGACGAGGAATGGTCCCTCCCAATTAGCTCCAAGCTTTCCTTCGGTTTGATCTTTCCTGCTTCCCATCAATTTTCTCAGCACCCAATCGCCAGTGCTGAACTCTCTGTGTCTGACCCCTTTATTAAATTTCTTCCTTGTCTCCTGCTGGTAGTTGGCTAACCTTAGTGCTGCCCGTCCCTTCTTTCATCGATTAGATCCAGGCTTATTCCCATAGCTTGATCATTCTCCCCTCTGTCAAATGATAGAGTTCTGATGCTCGGGAGGCCAGCTTCCAAGGGTATGACGGTTTCAACACCGTAAGCCAGAGAGAAGGGAGATTCTCCGGTTGATCTTCTAGGGGTTGTTCGGTAGGTCCACAGTACTGATGACAATTCATCCACCTATCTCCCTTTTGCCGCTTCCAGTCTTTTCTTAATCCCATTGAGAATGACTTTGTTCGTAGCTTCGGCTTGACCATTGCTTTGAGGGTAAGCTGGTGTAGAGTAAATATTCTTGATTCCGTACCTAGAACAATATTCCCTAAACGGGGCACTGTCAAATTGCGTCCCATTGTCGGAAATAAGTGTCCTAGGGATGCCATACCTGGTAATGATGTTCTTCCAAATAAATCGAATGGTATCAGCATCTCTGATGTGAGCTAGGGGTTCTGCTTCCACCCACTTAGTAAAGTAGTTGGTGCCGACCACTAAGAACTTTCTATTTCCCGAAGCGGAAGGCAGGGGTCCCACAATGTCGAGTCCCCATTGAGCGAACGGCCAAGGGTTGGTAAGCGGGCTGAGTTCCTGGGCTGGCTGGTGAGGAATGGGAGCGAACTTCTGACATTTCTTGCATCTCCGAACATAGGCCTGAGCGTCAAATCCCATCTTCGGCCACCAATACCCTTGAGTGATTGCTCGGTGCGCCAATGATCTGCCCCCAGTATGTGCTCCACAGACACCTTCATGAAGCTCGTAAAGAAAGTCTTGCACTTTATCGGGATGAACACAAAGAAGATAGGGGCCTGTGAATGACTTTTTGTATAACTTCTGGTCAGGAGAGAGCCAAAACCTGGCGGCTTTTATTCTTAGCTTCTTTGCTTCTGTCTTGTCTTCGGGAAGTGTTCCGTCCTTCAAGTAAGCGATGATTGGATCCATCCAAGATGGGGCTAGGTCAGCACACATTACCTCTACGTCTTTCGTTATGCTCGGCCTCTTTATGACTTCCATAAAGACCTGGTCAGTTAGCCTTATTCGAGAAGAGGCGGCCAGCATTGCAAGTGCGTCAGCGTGAGCATTATGATCCCTGCCAATGAGCTCTACGCTAGCTTTATTAAAGCCTTCAATTCTCTTCTTTGCTACTTCTAAATACTCCGCCATCTTTTCACTTCTAGCCATATACTCACCCTTCAGCTGGTTAGCAACCAACTGAGAGTCAGTCCTTATTACAACATCATCTGCCATCAACCGCCGAGCAATGTCGAGTCCAGCCAGGAGAGCTTCATACTCCGCCTCATTATTGGTAACCTCGAACTCGAGTTTTATTGCATATTCTATTGAGACCCCTTCTGGTGTAGTCAGAACTATGCCCACGCCGCCTCTTTTTCTAGTCGAAGATCCGTCCACCTCGATTTGCCAAGGTTGTTCGGCCTCATTATGTTCGGCCGGGGCAGACTTTATTTCAGCATGCCATACTTCTTTTGTTTGACCACAGGCTGGTGTGGAAAATTCCGCTACAAAATCGGCCAGGACTTGAGCCTTTATTGCGGTTCTTGGGATGAATTTTATGTCGAATGCACCCAGGGAAACTGCCCACTTTGCTAGCCGGCCTGACACATCAGCCCTCTTTAAAACATGGCCAATTGGCTGATCGGTGATTACTTGAATGGTGTGTGCATGGAAATAATGGGCTAGCTTCTTGGATGCCATTATTAATGCCAAGGTCAGCTTCTCTAGGGGAAGGTATCTGGTCTCCGCTCCTTGTATTGTTTTGCTCACGTAGTAAATAGGATGCTGCTTCCCTTGTTCCTCTCTCAGCAAGACGGCACTGACTGCATGCTCTGAGACTGCCAGATATAGTTGCAAAATATCCCCCGGCCGCGGTGTTGACAATATCGGGACAGTTGTCAGGTATTCTTTAAGCTTTTCCAGTGCCGCATCCGCCTCAGCATCCCATTGCACCTTATTGGCCCCTTTGAGCAGTCCAAAGAATGGTCGACACTTGTCGGATGATCTACTAATAAACCGATTGAGTGCCGCCACCATCCCTGTGAGTTTCTGGACTTCTTTTTTAGTGCGTGGAGGAGAAACAATTTGGATGGCACGTATTTGATCGGGATCGACCTCAATTCCCCTTCTGCTCACCAAGTGGCCCAAAAATTTACCCGAGCCTACTCCGAAGGCGCACTTGGCAGCATTTAATTTCAATCCATACCGATCAAGGGTAGAGAAAACATGCTGGAGATGTTGGAGATGAGTGTTTGGCTCCTTACTTTTCACCACCATATCATCAATGTAGACCTCCATCGTCTGTCCGAGGTCTTCTTTGAATATTTTCGTAACCAGTCGTTGATAGGTGGCTCCAGCGTTCTTCAGTCCGAATGGCATAACTCTGTAACAGTATATGCCTCGGGGGGTTATGAAAGAAGTTTTCTCCTCATCAGGGCCGAACATGGAGATCTGGTGATATCCCCTATAAGCGTCCAGGAACGACATCCTAGAACATCTAGCGGTTGAGTCAACGAGTTGGTCGATCTTTGGCAGGGGGAATGGATCCTTGGGGCAGGCCTTATTCAGGTCTGTATAGTCTACGCAAACTCTCCACTTCCCATTCTTCTTTTTGACTACCACCGTATTGGCCAACCACTCCGGGTATGAGACTTCCCGAATGGCCTCCGCCTCTAACAGTCGGCCGACCTCCTCTATGACAGCCTCTGCGTGTTGGAGAGCTGATCGCCTTGCTTTTTGTACCACAGGTTTTACCCTCGGATTCACGTTCAACTTATGAGTCATGACTTCGGGGGAAATACCTGGCATTTCGTGTGGAGTCCAGGCGAACGTTCCAATATTCTTCAAGAGCATCTCCGTTAGCTCCAGTTTCTCCTCGGCGCTCAGGTTGGTGCCGATCAGGAAGAATTTATCATCCTTAGCCGGGCCAATCTGATATTTCTCCAAACCCTCTGTGGCTTTCATCTGCGGATCACCACCGACATCATCAATCTTTGGCGCGTCCTCGGGTAGTTCCGCCAGTTGGACTTGTTAAGGGATCGTTTTGGATTTTAGGGCTACAGAGCAGCACTTTTGGGAGGTATTTTGATCCCCCAAAATAGAAATCACTTCCCCGCAATAAGGGAACTTCAGCACCTGGTGGTAGGTTGAGGGGACTGCCTTCAAAGTGTGAATCCATGACCTTCCTACTATAGCGTTGTAGGAGGAGGGGGAATCCACAACGGTGAACTCAACCTCTTGCTCCACTGGACCCACGCGGACAGGAATGACGACTCTGCCCAGAGGCCAGACAGGAGCAGAATTGAATCCTATGAGCGGGCATTCTGCCGGTTCCAGGTCATCTTCAGTTAATCCGAGCTTCTTAAATAAGCTCAGGAACATGACTTCCGTTGAGCTTCCTGCATCTACCAGGATTCTTCTTACTTCTGAATCGAACATGCCCAGTGTGACCACCAGGGCATCATTGTGCGGCAGCTGAACACCAGGATGCTCGTCTTTATGAAAAGTGATTTCCTCCATGGCGGCTGTCCTTGGGCGCTTGTTCGGCTGACCCGTAACGCCCAAGATTTCTTTACTTGGTGGATTAGGGGCATGATTGATGACACTCTGGGGTCGCCGTTCCATATGGATCACGTGGATGACTGCAGGTCTCGGGACATCTCTACGTGCCCTGGCCCTTGGTGGGGGTTGAACCTCTTCAGCTGCCTCCTCCCCGGCAGTCTCTTCTCGTTGCCTCCTTGGCTCTCTGTCCTGTGGGGCTGCTTCTCTAGTTCTGCCCTCGTCTACGAACTCTTTAAGGTGGCCTCTGCGCACCAATTCCTCCAGATGATGTCGCAACGATCGGCAGGCTCCGGTGCGATGCCCTTTGTCTTGATGGTACGCACA
Organism: Vitellaria paradoxa; assembly: GCA_019916065.1. Taxonomy (NCBI): domain Eukaryota; kingdom Viridiplantae; phylum Streptophyta; class Magnoliopsida; order Ericales; family Sapotaceae; genus Vitellaria; species Vitellaria paradoxa. The sequence continues at coordinate 42,039,162 of CM034241.1, read as the reverse complement.
GTAATTTTTGGAATTCTCCTTTCCAGGGAAATACGGTAGCTTTCCGGGCCATTTGAAATATGGCCTATTTTTTATTTGGGGGAGGATCTTGAAGATTGGCTCCTTGAACACCGTATTGACCGCTTCAAAGACGGACTTCCCCTCATCAATGAATCGGCGGCCATCTCCTTGTCTTTTCTCTCTTGTCTGGCCATGGGATCTCCTTTCTTTCTACTCCGCCGGCTGTGTCTCGTCCTCCACCTTGGCGTACTTCTCGATTCGACACATAAGATCTGACATGTTGGCGGCTGGCTTTTTGGTCAAGGAGAGCCACAGCCTATCTTCCTTCCGCAACCCCAGTTTAAACGAGGTGACCGCCAATTGCTCCGAGCATTCTCCCACCTCATTGTAGAGCTCCAGGTAGCGGCGGGAATAATCTCTCAATGATTCCCCGGACTTTCTTATCATTGTGAGGAGAACGTCAGCGGTTTTGGACTGTTTTGTGTTAGCCAAAAACCGGGTGACGAACTCCTCTGCCAGTTGCTGCCAACACCGAATACTGCCAGGGGGCAGTTTATGGAACCACTGAAGCGCTGTATCTCCCAAACTGGAAGGGAATACTTTGCACATAAGGTGGTCGTTGCTGTTCCATATGTCATGGCCTGCATGTAATGACGGTAGTGGGCCAGGGGGTCAGTTCTCCCATCATAGAGATTAAGCCTCGGAGTTTGGAATTTCTCCGGGGGCTCCGCATCGATTATTTCATCGACGAATGGGGAGGCAGAGATCCGTCCCAGGGCTTTCCTTGCCATCATGCGTGTGCTCTGGCCCTGAGCACCCCATTCCTCTGCATGCCCCCACTCCTCCATCTTTGCCTTTCCCGCTTTCTTGCGCTTCAAAGTTAGTTCTTCTTGGTCCGAGCTATCCCCCTCTTCTGAGTGCGCCTCCAGCACCTTTTTCGAGGAACTCCTTTGGTGATGTGCTTTGATGGGTGCGTCAACATCAGATCTCGCGTCACGTTTCGCGACAGATTTAGCGCGACGCGAGTCCTTTCTGGAAGGAGAGACATCCCGTCGCGGGTGAGAACGCACCTCCTTTTGTTCATGGGTGTCCCCGTCATCCTCATCAGTGGGGTCCTCGTAAAGATCATCGTAACTTTCATCAGATTCTGAGTCAGATCGACCAGAATCAGCTGCATGGCTAGCATTGGACTTTCCCTTTTCCTTACTCAATTCCAGCAAAATCTCCTCCAGCTCTGCCTGCTTTTCACTGGCCTTAGCCATCAGCTCCTCTCTCCGTTTCAGTACCTCAGGATCCTCCATTTTTCTTCTCCGGGCATGCTCCAGACCTGGGGTCCGGATAACCAGCGCACTCCCTTTAGTTTTGGCAGGAGTGGAACCGTCCCCTGCCCGTGGAGATGGTGGTGGGGTAGTGTTTCCTCCCGACGTCATTATGTGGACAAGTACTAGAGACTTGACAAAGAAACAGGAAAAAAGCTAGTGAACAACAATGCTGGGCTAAACAACGAGCCCCACGGTGGGCGCCAAATGTTCGGCAGCAAAAATTACCGCCGGAACTGCTGACCACGCCAACCGGAAATGCAATCGCCGACCTGCCGAACAAAGACAGAAAGAAAGGTGACGGCCGGAGAGGAGGTCTCTGGCCGGAAAACCCTCCGATGATTAAGTCAGCAAGTCGCTTAAAGAAGGAAACTTTTTGGGAACAATTGAGTAAAAGCTTGAGTTGGCAATAGTCAGCTTACCTTTGTGGTTCAGTAGAATATCCTATTTATAGTAGTCTGAGTAATGATTAAAGCATACCTGCGACTTGACGTTACGCACACTGCCGTGTCCCTCTTTTCTACCCTTGCTTTAAATACTCTTCCCCTTCATTTAATGCCTCAAACCCCTCATTAATACACCATGCCTTTCATTTAATGCTTCTGACGGCTTAACACGGCATTACAACCGGAATTTCAGGGTCAGACTGTCTTCCTGTCACATCAGCCACCAAATCGTGACGAGATAGACCGATTTAGTTACATCCCCAGAGACAAGTACCCAGTTCAATCTTAACTAAGGTGCATTTATGGTCACGAGCCCTCTTTAAAGGCTATGGGTCCCAGGTTCGACATTTACTAGCCGCCAACAGATAGGCCGAGCAAACTAGCTTCCAAGATCCTCGGCTATAGCCACGTGGCAATACACTGTTTATTGATGACGAGGTTCAGGGTACTCTTTGGAACACTAACTCTGAATCGTGTGTTCACGTATAACACTCACGTGGAACTCTCGTGCTAATAATCAGTTGTTCGGCGGGACGCCACGTGTCACGACAGAACGTGCTCGGCAAATGACTACGTGGCTTACACGAGTATGTTCGGCACTGGGCCACGTGGCGCCAGACTAAACTTGTTCGGCACAAGTACAGCTTAGTATTATTTTGCCCAACAATACGTTTAACCAATCCGCATAACCTGAGACTCAGCTGGAAGAGCAGAGGTAATTCTTGACGACTTAACAGATCCAACCATCCAAACACCTCTATCAGCATCCTGAAATAGACGTCCCACATTCCTGCAATACAAGCATCGTCAATATTGGGCTTAATAACTTTCATAAGCGGAGGTTTATAAAGTGTTATTGAAGGTTACTCTTTTGGGTCGTGTGGCCCAATCTAATTTCCTTTGGCAAAAAACACTACTTGTGATAACCAGTACGAGTACGTCATTGGGCTCTACAAGGTCTGGATTGTGATCCTCTGGTTCCTCCAAAACCAAATCCAACAAAATGGTGACGGCAAAAATTATGGCCCAGCCATTCCCCTTCAGATTATCATCACCAAAGCCCATCAGTTATTGCTGGTTCAAAAAAATGTATTAGTGTCTTGATTCCATATATTTTTTCGCTACTTTACAATCTCTGAGCGCATGAATCTCATCAACAATTTTACGTCGTTTGTTTTATCGAAGAATATAAGAACAAATAAATTTAAAAAAAAAATCTGTTAATTGTTTATTTAGAAAACTTTAAATTATTGAAAAAATTATATGATTTTAGAAAAATATAGATAAAAAAGTTCAAAATTTTTTTTTTCCCCTCACTAAATCTATGATTCAAGCACCCCTTTAACAAGTTTTCAAGAAATCTAATTGCATGATTTTTCATAAGTAAGAATTTCATTCATAAACAATTTATTCGTTCATTTTTGCTCCAAAAATTCATCTTCCAAATATCCAAACTATACCAATAGGAGATGGTTTCTTATTAATAAGTCCAGATTAACTCAAGCTTTGTAACAAGTTGGTTGATATTTGATAATCCCCATATATGAAGCAGAAATCGACCAATGATTTATCCACAAAATTAGCTACTGAAAAAACAGTATTTGGTTATGCGTACATAAAGGCTGCAAGCAAACTCAATGTTAAACAAATCGCTCGCGATTGATCTTTATGAAAAGCTCGTTTATATTTGTTTAAAAAATTAAATAAACAAATTCGAACACATTTTTAAAATTTGAAAAATAAATAATCTAAACTCAAATAACAATAAACTCGACCTGATAAGACTCGTGAATAAGTTTATTGTCCGTGAATACACTTGTTTAAATATTTGAAAACAAGCTATTGAATTTATAGATAGCAGACTTTCCATCTTGTTTAAACATTTATGAATAATCTCATTTATTGCTTGTGAACTGTATTATTTTAATTAATGCTTGCAAACAAGCTTATTTTAGAGTAGTTGAAAAGTTTCATTTAAACATTCATCAATAAGCTTGTAAACACTTTTTTTACTATTTACTTAAAAAATGTTAAAAAATAAAAAATTAAACACGTTAATTTAAAGGTTGTTTAGTACGTTAATATAATATAACTTGTTTGTTTTGTTTTGTTGTTTGTTAAGTTTCTTCGTTAATAGCTGCGTGAGAAACAAAAAAAACTTGTAAACCGTCTAAAAAAAATTCTCGCAAAGGGATTTGATCAAACCTCATAAGTAGACTTGATAAAAACTTGTAAGCGAGTTTGTTTAATGCAATTGAGCCAAGGTTAGGTCAAGCTCAATCTCATCTATGAAATAACAAGCTAAACTTGAGCACAAGACTTCGATTCTAAGTTCATCAAAAATATTAATAAATAATGTTGAACATAAGATTTCAGAAACAATAAAATTTTGGATCAAGTTTGAGTTTGTCAAAAACATTAACAAACAAGTTTAAACATCCCAATACTCGACTTGGCTTGCTGACAACCTTATAAGTGCGAGATAATAAGAAATAAAAAAATTTTGAAAGCTCTATAGTTAATTTAATGCCCTCCCCCAATCCAAACTCAAATAATAATAATAAAAATAACAATAATAACAACATCATCACGTAGATCAGTTCTTTGAAACTGGTTGAATTTTTGTTTCTACGCCTAGGGACGAAACTAAATTTTATAATAGGTAGCCCAAAAAATTTTTAGTAAAAATTTAAATAACTATAATCTATAAATATATAAAAATTTCTTTTTTAACATGGTGATTTTTGTAACTTGTGATTATAGGTTTCAAGTCTTTAAAAAAACACATCTAAAATGAACACAAAAAAATAACTTATATAAAATATATGCATATTGTTAAATTATAATTATTAAAATTTAAATTATAAAAAATACTTGAAAATATAAGAACTAAATTATACAAATAAAAATTTATTGTCCATTGTGAAAATCTAAATTCTGCTAATGCTATATTGGTAGGGAGAGTAAAAACTTAAGAAAATTTTATGGATTCATTTTGAAAAAAAAAAAAAATTGATATATAAAAAGTGAAAGAAGGAGTGAAGCGATTGAGTGAAGATGAAAATGATGAAAGGTGAGGTGTATAAGCACGGCGAAGCCACCCTCTCAAAAACCAACAGAAGCTAGCTAATCCAAGGCACGATTCATGAGATGATGAGGTTAAAAGTAATTTTATATCGCGATTTAGATACAAGTATAAATATAAAAATAAATAAATCTCATTTTGGTTCCCTCTAATATATTTCAGTCATATCAATCTAAGTTTCAACGATTATGGGCAAGTTTTTATTCAGTACTTTCACCAAATTTATTAACGAAAAATGTTTATCATGTGGGATTGACATTTTGCAATTTTCATCATATTTACTTAATAATATTTGTTGGCGAAAATATTAAGTTGAAACACCCGACAGAAGTTAAGAAAATTGATTGGTATAAATTTATAAAAAATTAAATTAAGGTGAAATTATATAACGTAAAATATAATGGTACAAAATATAACTTACATGTAAATAATAAGTATTATTAATCAGCCTTTTAATCGAATAGCAACATTACTGGTTTAACTTTAAAATTAAAATTTCAAAAAAAATTATTCCTCAACCTAATTAATATTTAGGTAACCCAAGCCAAATTAATAGCAGTCCATTTTTTTATATTTTTAAATTTAAAATATACTAAGAATTGTTATTATTAGAAGAGTTAAATTTTTTAAATTTAACTAACATTGAGTTATTTTAAATCATTTCTATGCCTAATTATTATTTACATCAAACTAATTTGGTGGCAATGATTACCCAAACTCATTAATCCGCCCAACTAAACCTTAATTAAATAGGTTTGAACACAAATAAAATCATTAATAGATATAATTGGGTGAATAAAATAATACTTATTAAATTAATGAGTTTAAATTGGTTGATAATATAACTCGTTAAGAACCCAATTATTTTTATACTAGTTAGAACAAACACCCACTTTCAAATTTAATTTAATATTAATAATGCATAAATAATTTTCAACAAAAGTACTTTTCAAGAAAAAAATTTGAAGTAATATTTTTTCAAGATAATAGGTTTTTTGAGATAATATTTTTTAAAATAATATTCTAAATGAAAAATTCATTAAAATACATATCCATTACATCATTTTGATAAAATATAATATATACACATGTCTATTACAGGAGTAGCATATAATTTGATAAAATATATATCTATATATATATTTTGTAGACAAATATTTTTTTGTTAAAAAAATGATAATAAATAAAAAAATATTTCCATTATATTTAAACAAAATTAAAGCGAAAGAAAAAAATTATTAATATATCAGTAGGAAAAATAAATTATTATTATCACATACAAGATATATGCATTTTTTTTATTTCTTCGGTGTTACGTATTAAGACATGAAGTCGTTGTCAAAAAAAAAAAAGGGTCTGCTTTAATGGAACGCCGACTTGCTGCCAGTTTGCTTCGAAGGAACGCAGACTTGCTAGCACTTGATAAATCTGTCAATTCTTTGTTTTTGTGTTTAATTTTTATGTTCAATTTTTTTAATTTTTGTATTTAATTTTTAATTTTTTATTTTCATTTACATAGCAAAAAATAAAAATAAAAAAATAAAAACTTAAAAACACGTTTGGCAACGATGATTATTAGTTCGTAATTACAGTTATTAATTAATTAAATTCAATAAATTTAATTATTTTAATTACATTAATTATTAAAAATAATTTAATTCTATAAAAATAAAATATAATAAACATAATTTATTATATTTATTTTTAAAAACAATTTAATAGAATATATTTCCTGTTAATTAAAATAATTAATTTAATTAACTTAATTTCATTTAATTTAATTACTTAAATTTAATTGATTTAATTAATTAATTCTATTAATTGGATTTAATTATTTTAATTATATTATTTTTTCAAAATAATTTGATTCAATAAAAATAAAATAAAAAATATGCAATATAATTTAATTATATTATCTATTAAAAACAATTTATATTAAATTATTTTTATATTAATTTAATTTAATTAATTTAAATTAAATTAATCATATAATTAAACAAATTTATTTTAATTATATCTTTATTAAAATAATTTAATTCAATAAAAATAAAATATATTAAATATAATTTATTATATTATTAATTAAATATAATTTAATAAAATAATTTTATATTAATTTAACAAATTAAATTCAATTATAATTAATATAATTTGGTTAATTAATATATTTAATATAATTTACGTAATTAATATATTTAATATATAATTTAATATATTAAATTAATTATTGATAAAAGTAATTATTAATTAAATTATATTTAATATATTTTTACATAAATAAAAATAATATATTATTAATTTTATATATTTATATAATTAATATATTATTATTATTTAATATCATATATTAATATATTTTATATATTAATTTAATATTTTTATATTAAATAATAATATATTTGGTGGTGACCAGAGATGAGTGGAAGGTAGTGGCGGCGGTGGCCGGATATTGGTAACAACTAATGGATGATAGTAATTGATGGTTTTAACTAGTAGTAATTGTATAAGAAATTGAAAACTGAAAATGAAATCTTGAGAAAACACATTTTCTATGTTTTCATAATTTTTAAAAATTTTGAAATCAATTTTCATTTTTTTGAAAACTGAAAACAAAAAATAAATTTACCAAATGCGTTTTCGTGTTCAGTTTTCAAAAAAAATGAAAACAAAAATAGAAAACTGAAAACAAAATGGTTGCTAAACGGAACCGCGGCTATGATGGATTTTTTTATTTTATTTAAGTGCCGTCAGTACTCAGTGTGTGCGCGTATATGCTTTAATTTTTTTTTTCTTTTTAGTTTAGAAATATTTAATATTTTATTTAATTAATAACTTATTTTAATAATTAAAATCAAACCACAAATTTATAATTCGTAAAAATATATAACATGATAAAAAAGAGTGAAAACTAAAGTATTATTAAATGGGTATAGTTGGATTCGCGAGTTCCATATCCAACTCACCCAATAATACCATATTATTAAATGAATATAATTAGGTTCTATCTGTTTAAACACAGCTTATTTACGACCCAATCTAAGCCTATCCATTTGCCAGCTCTTAGACAAATGGTTTATTTTAAAAATTCATTACTTAAATTCACATACTACAACTCTAACTACATAGACAATATATATATATATATATATAATTATGGTCATGTACTGATATAGGATAGAAGAAAGTAAAATAAAAAAATGTATAGAAAAATTAGAAGAAAAAAAGAGTATTTCATTTAAAAATTAAAAAAAAAAGAAAATAGAATGGTAAAAAAAGGAGGCTACATATAAGCTTTGGTTTGATCAGAAAAAGGAATGAATACACAATTTTAATAGATGTATATAGATAATATAAATTTATAAAAATAACTCAATTATTGAGTATTATTAATCAATTGAAAATGATTGATATGATTAATTTAAATTTAAAAATAAATTAAGTAAAATAGTGAGTCAAAAGGGTTCATGTTGGATTTTGTATTAATTTTCAACTGGATTTATAAAAATAATTTAAATTAAAGATATTATTATTAGTTATACGTTGTGTTTTATAATATTATATATATATATATATATATCTATATGATAAGCTGATTGATTAAAATTAGTGTTAAGGAAAACTACTTTCCAGTTTAATTTTATTCAAAGATTTGTAAAAATTGAAAAAAGATAAAATGGTGAATATGTCGAGTGGCACTAGCATTTAGTAATAACTTTTCAATTAGTTTTACAAAAATAACTCAAATTAAAAATATTATTATCAATAATATATTGTATTTTATGAAAAAATGTGGTCAATAAGACCGGTTTAAATTTAAAATTAGAATTTAAGAAATTAATTACTCCCAAGTCAAATTAATATTCAAGAATTTTTTTATGTTTTTTTATGTTTTTAACTTTAAAAAATATTAAGAGTTGTTTTTGTAAAAGAAATAAATTTTGAACATTTTTCAAACCTAAATATTATTATTTAGGATTTTTTTTGTGTTTTTTAATTTTAATTCCTAATGTGTTTGAAATAATGTAAATTTTACAACTATAACAAATTAATAAAATAATAAGAAAGTGGGTCTCTTGTAAGAAGTCATGAGTTCACTTCATCTATTTTAAAATTACATGACACAATTCTAAGGATTTTATCTGTAAAAGAAAATGTAAATTTGTGGTCACTTAATGATGTGAAAAAAAAAAAAGTAAAAGACTTAATGATATGAAAAAAAAAAGTAAAAATTTTATGAATAAAAAGAGAGAATAGAAGAAGAGGAAATGAAAGAAAGAAATGACATATTGGATTAGAATGAAAGAGAAGATGATAGAAAAAATACATTTAATGATAGGTATACATTCTCAAACTAATTAAATCGTTAAAAGCTCATGTATAATGATAATAATTAGTTAATTTTACAAAATAAATAAGTCGGTGTCAAAAGTTTATAATTTTTGTTTTCTGAAAAATATTAAATCGAATAGTTTTCAAACATTTATATTAAGAATCAATTGCTAATTTAAGCCAAATTGAAAAACTAGCTATTTGGAAAGAGAATTCACCGATTCAAAACCCAAATCCAAATACTAACTAAAAAATGCTTACCAAGTCATTTTGAGGTTTACCAAAGTCAATCTAACCTATCAAACAAAAAAATGCATTCTATCCTTTGGCTAAAAAATAAGAATGTAAAATTAAACAAAGATTGTTTGGCTTTTATACGTCTCGTGTATGCACATGCATGTGCACCAGAATACAAATCTAACACTAATTAAAGAATTAACGGGCAAACCTACCACAATTTATTGGCCGAAAGTTTTTCAGATCTCAGAGTCAAAGATACTTCTTTTCCAGTTATTGTCGTCGTGTCGTGAAACATTAACATATATATATATATATATATAATTACTATGAATAAATTAAAAGGAAGGAAACAAGCCATCTGCCAATCGGGCTGCCACCCGGGCTACACCCTGCATCACTTGAAGATTTATTTATAGAAGAGCATATATATATCAATATATATCCGATCTTTTTTTAAAATTTATTTTTTACTTTTTATAATTTTTTTAACTAAAAGTTGACTTAACTAGAAAAAGTTAAGACATTTTATTTAAAAATATATATATATAATGTGTAGAATTGACACATTTTGTATAAATTCTCCCACCCACGCTATTAATATAAATTTGATCGCCTTCATTCTCTCGAGAAACTGAAATTAATAGTCGTGTGTGCACGTGCGTGCGTGACAGTCTTCCTTCATATATATATATATATATATATGTTACAAATCCACATAAATAGACACTTGTACTCAAATATATTAAATGATTACAACAGTACGTTATACAATTAATTAACCATGATACGACAACATCAAATTTTTTTTGACTGTGTTACCGCGCCCCATTAAAAAATAAAATTACTCTAATTGCGGGCTCCTGCGGCACTGCCTTCACCGGCGACCCACATTTGTTTTTTTGTGGAGGGGGGACCTTGGATTTTCGTTGTTAAATTATAAAAATGTCCTTAATATTTTACTTTTAATTGAAAAAATAAATTAATTCAAAGTTAGGTTATATTGACCTGATTTAAAAATTAAGGTAAATTCAAAATTTTTCAATATAAAAAGAGTTTATAAAAATTAAATTCAAGTATTTTTTGTAAAATAAAATATATTATCCTATTACACTATTCAATATTTGTGTATAATATCAAAAAATATAATATATAACATAATAAATTCTATAAACAATAAAAACTTAATAATAATTATATTTTTTTTTAGTAATGAGAGACATCCTATTAAATCTCAAATACTATTAAAATAACCAGTTGAACCATTAAACTAAAAAAAGTATAATCAACGGTTTAATGTTCAAGATTAATTTTATCTCTCCCTAAAAGCAATATTGTTTCTCTCCTACTCTTAATTCCAAGATAACTTGTTATCTTCGTCTTGGATGTCTGGTGCCTCATCTCATTGAAAATTCTGAATCTGCCCCCTGACTACCTTCATTACCACCAGTATTGCTATTGATACATTCAGCATTAAGCTTATTCTAAAAAATCATAAACGGCGTCTAAATAAATGGAGAAGGAAGCTGCGATGTGCTCGTCATCGTCGAAGTTCATAACCAATTTCCCAGTTTCATATATGACAAAGTTAGAGAATGTGATTGTCAACAAGCATCCGTATACAGTTGAATTCAACTCTCCCGAAGGGACAATTGCCCGTTGATTGGAAAACCCAATTTAGAGAGAGAGGGAGAGAGAGAGAGAGAGAGAGAATAATTAATTTAACAACGCATCTTGATATATATCTAATTATGAGATATGATTATAAGATTTTTTGGGGATTGTAACCGAATCTTACTTGAGGTAAGTAAATGCCTGATTAGAGGTGTAAAAAAGTTCCTTAACAGAAAAGTTATGAGTGTAACGCGGTTTCTATGAGTCTTACACCAGTGAGAGTGTAACATAGTTTTCTACTTGGTATATATGCATGGAGATATATGTTTGTCATGGGTGTAAATTGTGCGGTTGGTGACTTTGTGTGCTGTGCTAAGCATCACTCGTCTCAAGATAAGGTTGGAAGTAGATGGAGATTAGAGAATTACATTGGTTATTACATTGCATCACATATGCATTGTTATATTATATTTGGTTGATATTGTTGTGAGTTATGTTATGTTTAATTATATTCACTCGTGCACATATGCACGGTTCTACCTATTGGGCAAGTTTGCTCATCCCATCCACATTTCAGATGATTTGGCGAGACTAGCAAGCATCCACTCAGAGCTAAGACTGATGGAGCGACCCATTATGATATTTTATTCATAATTGGATTATTGTATCTTTATTTGTGCGATCCGGGATGTGGGTCCCAAACTTATTTCTATTGTGAATTTGTTTATATATGGTGTTTATTTGGTTATATAAGCCTTTAATAATGTTACCGGGATGTGATATGAGATTTATCGTGATTAATGTTATTTTTATTTATTTAATATGGGAATGAAGGACGTGTTTAGTTACTCTGATAACTATTATTATATTATGACTTAATTTTGGACCAGATTTTATTTAATTTAATTAATTTTTATATTCTTATTCTGTTCGTCTCGGACAATTATGTTAGGAGCGTGACAATTTGAATAAAAATTATCCATCTAAATAAAAGTTAGAAAAAATAAAAAATATTTTTTTTGTTATTTTTTAAAATTATTTCTATGTAATTTAGAAGCCATAACTTATAAGGAGCATCTACTGAGAGAGATATAGAGAGGGATGCCCAATCAAAGGAGATATGTTGTGAAGGTGTACACCTTGGTCGGTGCGTGGATAAGTTTAGAGGCATGGTTTGTGTTACGTTATGTGGTCTAAAGCTTTGTAACTATATATTGTGCACAAATGCAAGTTGTTATTGCTAGTGTGATGATCCAGACTCTAAATATTAGATCGGGCTCATTAGATTAAAATCTAATAATTTAGATTCATTCACAGAATTTTAATTTAAAAAATACTTAAATAAATCTGAATCGTTATATTTTAATTCAACAGTTCTCAAATTTAGTGTCAACATCCTCCTTTTTATCTACATAAATTGTAACATGTTTGGAACCAAAATTTGTCAAGGAGAAAAGAAGGAATATGAATTCAAAATTCATTTTTTTGAGTTGTGATGACAAAATAAAAGGAAAAAGGCATAAAATTTAAAATTAAATTAAATAAATTAATATATTGATGAATATCATTTATTTTATTATATTTTGCAATCTACCTAGATCATGAGAAATAGTTTTTTTTTTCTCTTTTTCTTTTGACTATCAATCTCTACAATTATCTTGTTGAAGTCAAGATCCCAATCATACGTTTAACCAATCCGCCTAACCTGAAACTCAGCCGCAAGAGCAGAGGTAATTCTTAACGAATTAACAAATCCAACCATCCAAACACCTCTATCAATATCCTGAAATAGACGTCCCACCTTCCTGCAATAAAAGGAGCCTTGATGTTGGGCTTAATAACAATCATAGGCGGAGGTTAAAAAATCTTATCGAAGGTTTACTCTTTTGGGTCGTGTGGCCCAATCTAATTACCTTTGACTGCTCAACTTCAAAAACACAACTTGTGATAACCTGTGCTACTACGTCTTACAAGGTCTGGATTGTGATCCTCTGGTTCCTCCAAAACCAAATCCAACAAATGGTGACCACAAAAATTAATGCCCAGCCATTCCTCTTCAGATTATTATCACCAAAGCCTATCAGTTATTCAAAAAAATGTATTAGTGTCTGGATTCCATATATTTTTTCGCGACTTTACAATCCCTGAGCGCATGAATTTCATCAACAATTTTATCTCATTTGTTTTATCGAAGAACATAAGAAAAAATATATTTAAAAAAAATCTGTTAATTGTTTATTTAGAAAACTTTAAATTATTGGAAAAATTATATAATTTTAGAAAAATGTAGATAAACAATTTCTTGAGTAAAAGTGGGTGTAATTTATCCCAATATTATATATACACAGATTTCGTTAGATTGTGTTTGAATGATAGATTTATTGAGAGAGAGAGAAAGGGAGCCAAAAAAAAAAAAAAAAGAATGTGATTTATTTATTTCTCTTATTTGGTCGTGATGAAAAGAGAAGAAAAAATATAAAATTTGTAAATTAAAAAAACAATTTATTAATTGAGAAATACGTTTCAATTTGTTGTATTTTCTAACCCAACGAAAATACATTTAAAATTTCCTGTTTCATTTTTTTGTTTCTTTACCTCTTTTTTTTTTTAACTTTTTCATTTTTTTTCTCTCATTAAATCTATCCACAAAAATAGCAATTGAGAAAATGGTAAATTATATCCACATTACCTTAACATTTAAGTGATTATACTCAACACTCGTAATAATTAAACGTTATACTTGTTTCTTTTATTTTAAAATGTTATTAACATTGATCCCTTTTAATAAATTAACCGTTAAAACTTAACCAAATGTGTTAAAATAACTAAGGTGACATTTGATTTGCATTTTTATTTTTTATTTTTTTCTATTTTTATTTTATGTGTTTTATGTTTTAAAAATTCCAAAACATGAAAAATAGAAAATACATTTGGTTTGATATTTTTTATTTTTCATGTTTTGAGATTTTTTTTTTTTTATTTTGGGTTAAAAACGCTTAGAATGACTTTTCTCATTTTGCATTTTATGTGTAAACTTATTTTTTATTTTTTAAAATAGATTTTCAAAATATAAGTGACTAAATATATTTTGAACTGTTTTTTTTTATTTTCAAAACCACAAAATGGAAAATGGACTCAAAACAAGTATACTAAATGGCACCTAAAATTTTAGGCATTTTTTCTATTTCACTCCTCATTCTCTCGTATTTTTGTCAGTTTTTCTTTACAAAAATTTCAAAAAAAAGTAAAAACAAAAAATTTTTGAAAATTTTTATAAATAAAGCTGAGAGATATGAGAGAGGGGGTAAAATAAGAAAAATACTTAAAATTTTGATTAGTTTGACATTTTATATTAAGTTTTAATGATTTATTTTATCGAAAAACGTAAGATTAACAACATTTCAAAATAAGAAAAACAAGTGTAACTTTTAAATGTTATGAGTGTTAAGTGTAATTATCCAAATATTATGGGAGATAAGTGTAATTTATCCCTAAAAAAATAGTATTTGGTACATAAGGCTTTGCTCACAAACAATCTCATGAAAAAGCTCATTTATATTTGTTTAAAAGCTAGTTGAATAAATTTGAACATATTTTTTAAACTTGACAAATAAATAATCTAAACTCAAAGAATAATAAAGTAGGCTAGATAAGGCTCACGAACAAATTCATTTGTTATTCATGAATATACTTATTTAATATTTGAAAATAAGCTTTTTTTTTTTTAATAAATTATGGACTTTACGTCTTGTTTAATATTCATGAACAATCTCGTTTATTTCTTATGAACTGTCTTATTTTAATGTTTGTGGACAATCTCATTTTTTAATTTGTAAAAAATCTCATTTAAATGATCGTGAACAAGCTCGTGAAAAATCTACTTTATCATTTACAAAAAAATGTTAAATTAAAAGTTAAACACGTTAATTTAAAGGTTGTTTAGTAAGTTAAAAAATATAGTTTGTTTGTCTTATTTTGCTTTTTGTTAAGTTTATTCATTGGAAAGCATGCGAGTAAAAGAAAACTCGTAAATAGGTTCAACAGAAATCTCGCAAAGAGGTTTGCTAGAAGTTCATAAATAGACTCCCTTATTGTAATTGAGCCAAACTCGAGAATAAGATTTTGAGTTCAAGTTCATAAAAAATGTTAATAAGCAAGGTTGGACATAAGATTTTCAATTCCATAAAAATTTGGATTAAGTACGTACTCCCAAAAATTTAACAAACAAGTTTAAATATCTCAATATTTGACTTGGCTAGTTTGAAACTTTATAAGTGCCAGAGAATAAGAAATGAAGATAGCTGAAAGCTTTATTGTTAATTTAATTGCTCCCCCAGGTCAAACTCATATAATAATGATGATGGTGATTTGTTACACTTATCTTTTATTAATACTTAGTTAGTTTACCTTTAGCATTCGGAATTTATTCTTGTACCCTGTATTTTAAACTATTTATCTCAACTCAACATTTCGTTGATCTGATTGTCATTATTATATGATAAAAAATATTATTAAATTCTTCACAAAAATGTCTAGAAATGGGAAATAATTCCCAATAATTTTGTTTATTTCATTATTTCCCATTTCTGATCATTGTTTTGATTTGGAGATGGAGTTGGTTTATAACATAAAATGATAGGTGTGCTTTATTTTATTTTATTTTATTTTTTTACTAAAGAAAACTGCGAATGTGTTTCGGACAATTTACTTACATAATTTAAAGAAATAAAAGGAACTTCTCATATAATATTTTCATGCTACCTTGCTATTTTTTGGTTGACACTGACGGCCAGATTAATAAAAAGATTTAGTTGTGATAAATATTTTAAATAAATGGAATGAATGTAAATTTAAAATATTGAAGATAGTTTACTATAATTAACCAATATTAAGCGAAGGTAATAATAATAATAATAATAATAATAATAAGATGATAACAATGAGAATAATGATGAAGAAGACAAAGTTAGAGGAGGGGGAGATAAAAATAAATAAAACAAAAGTAAATTAGACGTAAACTCTTTAAATATCTAGATAATTACATATAAATCTCTTTTACATTTGAAATTTATAAATACCTTCTTATTTTAAAAAGTTGCTAACCTTTGATCCCTTTCTGTTGGTATTCCGTTAGAGTTTCAGTTAAAATGATGATGTCAGTTAAAAATTTTTCTTAATATACCAAGTTTACACTTTAGCATATATAAATGCACTAGGCTCCGTTTGTAATGACCCAGGAATTTCAAATCTTGATTTAATTTTTTTTTCTATAATAAAGAATTTAGTCAATTTAAATTTTATTGAGACATTATTTAAATATTTATCTCATGGTAACACATGGGTTGTGTGAGAAATTTTTTTTTTGTTATTAAATATTTTTGTGAATAAAAAAAATTATTATAGTGTGATTTGATAAATTATTAATTTAATAAAAATATTATTACTATTTATTTTTTGTTTCACGCTGTTATGTGCATTTATCTATATGTGTGATGATTAAATAATAATAATAATAATATATTATTATTATTATTATTATATTATTATTATTATTATTTTTGCACGTGTTAGTGCATGACTAGAACTCTAGCAGGTGGAAACTTAATTAGAATTCCTCCTTGAAGTTGACTCAAATTGCATAGGCATTAGGCTACCCATTTGTATATATATACACACTTAGATGTACATGCCGCAAAGCAATTCGGCCAAAAAAAAAAAAAAATTGAGAAACGAACCCTAGGCAGGTCACGTTTCAGGCGACAGATTCATTTTCTTCTTTTGTTTTCATTACGAATTGGCAGCGGTAACAAGTTGAATCCGAACAATATTTTTAGGTTTTCTCTATAGATTTAATTTGAGGTAAGGGACTCGAACCCACTTATTTGATGTATATATATATTTTTTCTTTTCTTTTGATTATTCACAAAATGAATCAATTTAGTACAAAAATCGTACCTTTATTTTACATACATACATATGTATATATATATATATATATATATAATAGGAATCAATCACGTGATGTAATCATCACATTTGTAAACAAAAGAAAATATTGGTTAATGGGTTGTGTGATTTGCAGTAAATCTGTAAATGGGATGTGAAATATATATATATATTTATTTATTTGTTTTAATTTTGTCTTTATGTGTAATAAATTTTACATGTCAAAATGTATGTATGTATATATATATATATATGTGATCTAATAAAGTTAAGGACGTTCAGGTGAGTTGCTAGAAATTAATGACTAATGGAATTTTTTTTTTTTAAACATGAATGCCTCTATGCTTGCCTACATTTGAATGCTATTAATTTTTTTAATCATTATTTAATTGATTGAATGTGCAGTGAAGTGTTAAGCACTGGAATGCATTAATTTGATGTTAAATGCAGTGTGGTTACTCGTGAGATTATGTGTACAGTGGGATCAAACTCTATGTTATTTAGAGGGTGTTTGGAGTCCAAAAAAAAAATTAATGGATGGGATGATGTGATGTTAAAATGATAGGTAGCAAAATGTGATTGGAGTGATTTGAAAACTTTTGAAATTTTTTGGTTTTTTTTAGAATCTTTTGGGACTCCAAACGAGATAAGATTTAACTTAAGGAAGAAATTTTATTTAATGTGGAATTAAAAAGGGAAATTTAATAATATGTTTTATTTGGATTGAGGGGTACTGAAAATATCGAGTATACGTACCCAAGGGTTGAGAGTCCCGAAATCCGCGCGGGAGTGGTAATCGAGTCCAGTAGGCTAGTAACCTACGAACGATACAGATGCCTAAGGGTGGCATATTATATTCCTAAGGTTTCGGCCTAGGAAGCAGACACCGAATGATGGTGTATATTAGTTGGGTCCTGTTTCTACGGGACAACCAAGCAGACATCAATGAATTATGTATATTGGTTGGATCTTATTTCTACGAGATAACCAAGTAGCAGTACCTTGAAATTAAATTGATTTTTTTTTTTTTGTGTTATGTGGTGCTAAAACACGATTAATGGTAACGAAAAGAGATAAATAAATAAATTTAGGTTCTTGTTTAAAATTGCTACTCGTGCATAATTGTTTCACTTAGTAGCATGCTAAGGCATATTGCATTTATATTATTACTAGGGTTCTGAGCACACGTGGTATTAGTACTCATCCCCTTACAGCTTGTGATGCAGGTAATGAATTTGAGTCACGCGCAGGACCTACTCACCATGAAAATTAGGAATTTATTTATTTGTTTTTTTATTTAATTACATTAGAATTTTTTTTAGTGAATTGTAATAAACCTCTGTTTTTGAGGTTATTATTAATTGTTTTATTTAGCATTGGGAGAATATTTGGGCTTAGTTTTTGGAGCTTATTGCTTGGTTGATTTTGACTAAGACATTTATTTGAATTTAAAGTTTAGTTTTATTTATTTTTATATTCATTACTCCATAGTGTGTGTTCATGATTTTGATGTGCGATAGGAAAAATTATTAAATGTTGTTATTATGCATTCGTTTGTTCACATACTCGGGTTGTAAAACCTGGAGCGTGACACCTTTGATAAGAAGTAACTGGTAGTTGAGCTACTAGCTACTAACTTTTTAACTTTTAAAAATGACTAAATTTATTCTTTTATATTTTAATCTTCTTTTAAACATTTAGGGTAAAAATATTAAATTAACATAAAGTTAAAAAGTTATCTATTAAAAAAACTAACTTTTTTTTCTTTTCCAATCACAAAAAAGATAGTTTTTTTTAGTAGCTAGCTATAAGCTAAAAAGGGGGGAAAGGGGGGGGGGGTGTTGGTTTGTTTTGCTTCCCAAGCTAAAAGAATCTTCCCTCAATGCTTTCCTCAGTTCCCAGTCACGACTCAGGTTCGCAAGCTGCGTAATTGGCCATGACAACGATCAAACTCGACTTCCCCGTCCCAGTGGGCCGAACAACAAGTACCCTCGTTTCCAAGCCTTCCCCACTTTCTTATAAAATTCCCTCCTTCTCACAAACCTGTCCAGATCAATGATACCCCGCTTGAGCTCTATATCCATCGCAATGGTGTCGAACGTCCAAGGGTGTTCGAATTCTCTGGAATCACATTTGGTATTACCCACACAAGAGGAATTTGCAATCGTGTGAAGCTTCACCACCTCCCTCGAATCACTAATCTCCTTCGCTTTACTGAGCACCAAAGGCAAGTAAGAGCCCAGAACAAAGTCCTTGTGCTCCTTGCTGAAACTCAGCTCAAACCAGTGCTTTTCGGAGTGATTGCCTTTTTCTTGACGATAATCGCTCTTCTGGTTCTGGCTGCGGAGGAATCTCCATTTGAGCTCAATCCCGTCGAAGAAATCGACGATCTTCTCCGACTGAGGGAGCTTGGTGGTTAAGTTCTTGTCTTTGTGGGTTTTGCTGATCTTGAGACGCTCGGCGTTGGGGCTGATTTTGGAGCAGAGGTAGAGCTCGGAAGTGTCGAAGAGTTCGTTGCGTCTCTTGCCGGTACTTTCCTCGATGACGAGAGTGAGGAGAGAACAATAAGACGACGACGGTTTCGATCTGGGTTGCGAAAGTGAGTTTCTCGAGAACCAAGCCTTGGGTGGTGGGCTGAACAGGAGGTGGGGTTCTGAGTGGGTTCGCTGATTTGAGCTCACAGTCTCGGATGCGTACTTCCAATTTCGGCTCAGATCCGCAATTTTCAACTACCCAATTGCTTCAATTGACCGAAAACAGCCGCAGGATGAGCGGCGGCGGCGGTTTTGGTCCCATGGGGGGTTTCAGGGGTTTGGGGAGGCATCTGGGAATTCTCTGTTCTTTGTGTAGAAATTATCAGGCCTGCCATTCTCGGAATAGCGAAAGCCTTAATTCTCGCCCGTTCATCCCTTTTCCGATTTTCCAGCGAGCCCGCCGGCTGCTGTTCCGGCTATGTTTGTTCGGTGGATGAAAGTGGGGGATTAGATTGGTTATCTGTGGGACCCAACATGTGAAGTTTTTGTTTTGGTTTTTGTTGAATTCGTGAGTTTTACGGATTGGCTTGGATATTACTCAAATGGGCGGGATGATTTATCCCGCCGGAAAAGTGGTATTATTAATACTTTACTTTAGGATTTGTCTCCTACCAAGATTTAAAGGTTCAAAATTATTTTTTTTATCACATCATATGTTAAATCATATTTTTTATCTCACTTTATATTTCATCAATCAAATGCCAAAAAAATAATTTCACATAAAAAATTAATCTCATTTTTTATCCAATCTTATATATTATTCATAGTATTATTTATTCCCCATTATCAGATCCCCTCAAACGAACATGGCCAAGCTCTATAACACATCACTAAACCTTCGTCACATTATCTCTTATTATAAATTTATCTAATAAAACACATTCTTTGAATTTAAAATTTAAAATTCAAATATATATATATATATATATATATTATATTTTATAAAATTATATAAATTATATTTTAATTATATTATTTATTATTATTAAATAATAAATAGATATCTATTAGTCAAAATCAAACTAATTTTTCATTTAAAAAATATATTTAAATTTTAAATTTTCAAAAATTTTATTAAATATAAACATTTAAATTAAAATTTCAATTTTAATGTGCTTAAAATTTAAATTTTAAATAAATATACTTTTACGCTATGTGTCATTTATATAATAAGGAACTTTAAAATTTTAAATTAGAGATATTTTTAACTGCTTAATTTGCTAAATGTCTAGAATTATTTTTTTTTCTTTCACTCTTCCCATTTTCTAATACTTTTTACATAAAATATTTTAAATTAATATTTCCAAAAATAAAACATATACTTTTACCCTCTGTATCATTTATATAATAAGTAAGTTTAAAATTTTGAATTTAAAATATTTTCAACTATTGAATTTGTTAAATGATCAAGCCTTTTTTTTTTTTTGCTTACTCTTCTCATATTTTTTTGAATAAAGGAGAAGATTTTTTAATTAATTAATTAAATTGAAAATAAATTTGTCTCTAAAATAAAATTTTAGCTCAAAATAACAGAGAGGTGAGAGATTAGTAATTTTTTAATATAAAGAGGTATTTATAAAATTTAAATGTTGAGTGACCTGCATATAATTATGCAAATATTTAAGACCTCTATGCGTGATTTACCCGCAAAAAAAAGAAGATCATGCAGGATAATTTCAGCATATATATAAGCATAAGAAAAGGACAAATTAATATCCATCCATTGAGCCAAGTTTAGTACAGTCACTTGGTCTAATATTGCAGTCTTCCTTATTATATTTTAGTTGACAATAAAATTGTCATTGAAACAGAGGAAATAACATGCAGATCAATTCCTTTAAACTGGTTGGATCTTTGTTTTCTACCTCCAAGGACGAAGCCAAAATTTTATAACAGGGGATTAAAAATTTTTAGTAAAAATTTAAATAAGTATAATCTAAAAAATATGTAAGAACTTTTTTTTGCAATAAAATAATTTTCGTTGCTTGTGATTGTGGTTTCAAGTCTTCAAGAGAATAAATTTAAAACGAACCAAAAAAAAAAAAGTAACTCAATATATATGAATATAATTAAAATTTAAGCTATAAAAATATTAAAAAAATAAAAACTAAATTTATTTAAATTAAAACTTACATATTGTCCATAGTGAAATTTTAAATTTCACTAATAATATATTGGTAGAAAGAGTGAAAACTTGAAAAATTTTTATAATTCTATTTTGAGAGAAATGATTTGTTAGGAGGGAGAGTGAAACAAGCAAGAGAAAGTAAAAATGATGGGGAGATGAAGTTTATAATGGAGAATATAAAAAGGTGATGATTGATAGTATGAGTGAGTGAAATCTAGAGAGAGAGAATTGTGGGTTTCTATTTAAAAAGAGAAAAATTAATTTTTTGTTTTCTATTAATTTTTTATGAATGAGCCTATTTGTACTCCACTTTACTTTTTTATTAATTAAAATTGCACTATTATTTATTTTTCTTTTCACATATATTTTACATATTTATAATGACATAAAAACTCTTATAAAAAACTAAACTCAAAACATAATTATAATATCATAAATACCTTTATTTTATAGAAATTATTATTTTTTAAATATATACAAGATCCAACTTACCAATCTTTGTCAGATATTTTGATAAGTAGATAGGTAATATCAACATAAGTCTTTTGAAAACATTCACTTATCTATATTTATTATCTTATTATGATAAAAATTTTTAATCCTACACTATTTTAAAAAATATTTTTATTATAAAAAATTTAAATTGAGTTAAAAAAAAAGATACTTATGATTTGTTTGATAAATTTATTTGTATAGTTAATAGTTAATTTTTTAATTTATTGATTTTTGTAGTTATATATTTTTGGTAGTTTTATTTTTTTCTACACATGAATGATGAGAAAAAAAAATCAAAGATTTTATTTTGAATTTAAAATTGATGAGAAAAAATTAGTAGGGATAAAGGATAACTAGAAATCTAAATTTATAATTGATCTTATTTTCATATTTGTAGGTTTTATATAAGAAAAATATTTTGAAAGAATAAAATAAATTTATTTATATTTAAATTTTTAACAACCATATAAAAATAAATTTTAATTTATTTTGTAACGTGATCAAATAAAAGAATAACTTATTTCATTTCAATTTATTTACAAACTTTTATCATTTTGATATATATTTATTTATTTTATAAAATCTTTATTAATTATTTATTTTAAAATTTATCACACTTACATTTTTTTTCTTATTTCATTATTTTTAAAATATATTATTAAACTATAAAAATTGAAAGGATCGTATATAACCTCACCAAATGACTAGAAAACGATAACAAAAGTTAAAATGATAAAAGTTTGTAAACAAAAGAATTGAAAGAAATTAATTTTTTATTTATTAAATTATGAAACAAAATAAAATAAAATTTATTTTTATATGATTGTATAAAATATAAATATAAATAAAAATTATTTTAATTTTTAAATATATTTTTCTATTTTCTTGTAAGCCTAAGTGTGTTTATTTAAATTTTTAAATATTTCATTATGAATGTCAATTATGTCATTTCAAATTATAAATAAGAATGGGGTGCTTGGAGTTGTATAAAATTATATAAAATACTATAAAACTGTAAAAGAAAATGTCTCATAATTCATGCTGTGACTGAATAATTTAAATTTTACTATTTCGTAATTCGTGTTTGTAGAGATTTGTAAAATTTTACTTTATTTTTTTTTTTTTTTTTTGAGAGCTCCAAACGAAGCCAATAGTTAGTCAGAAAATAATAGTTTAATTTTGTAATTTTACTAAATAAAAAAAAAAGTAAAAAGGAATGCAAATAGCCTCACTTATTTTTTATAAGGAGATGGTAAATACACTCAATTTATTACCTTCTCGACTCTATATTACTTTTTCCATTTTTTTTAAATTGAAGATATTGTGAAATGAGAGAAACTGTTGGAGGAGTACGAATATTCTTATCTTTTTTTATATTATTTTCTATTAATTTTTTATGTAGGTTCCATCATAAAAAATTAAATTGGCTGACAATTTTCATTTGAGAACGAGGGAACCATTATTAATAGAATATTTATTATATATATATATATATATACATAAGTAATACCATAACCTTATTCTCTCACACAAGTCTCGTAACAGTCTACACCGGTGCCTCTTCTTGTACAGATGTTTGAAATTCTGAAAAAATTCAAAAGAGATTAAAAATTAGTGTCGAAGTAATGTAAAATTGACACATGATAAAATTTGATTAGAGAAAATTAAAATTTTTTAGTTTTTAAAAAATTTAAAGCTTCAAACGACTCCTGAATTTACAAGCTTATTTCACTGATTTGCAAAGGAAGAAGAAACCACCCTCTCAGTCTCTCACTAACCCCTACCCCCTCCACAACCCAAAAAAAAAAAAAATTCCTCTCAAAAACCAACAACAGAAGCTAGCTAACTAAGGCACGATTCATGAGATAATGAGCTTAAAAATATCTTTTTATTACCGATATAGATATATGGATAAATATAAAATCATTTTAGTCCTCTTTAATTTCAATTGTCACAATTAAGTTTCAATTGTTATGGTCAAATTTCAATTTAGTTCTTTTATCAAATTTATTAACAAAAAATGTCTATCATGTGTGATTGATGACCTTAATCCGCAAGTGTCCGGGTCGAAATATATAACAAATTTAAATTTATATTACAGTGGAATTGTCGTGTAACCACATGGAGGAATGAATTAAAAGTATTAGACTTGTTCTCTTATCTTAGGAAGTGAATCTATTCTATTCTAAACTAACTTTGGCTTTAGGGATTGTTGAAATATGGTTTGAATTAAGAATAGTGGAGTGAAGGAATTTAACACCAACTCAAGATGAAAGCATAAGAAATAAAATAAATATCTTGGTTTCGAACCAAATTCAGTAGTGAAATAGTGGTGGTTCACTTAAACACGCATATAACTTAACCTAATAAAGACACATGCATTATTAGATTGGAGGATATTATTTGAAAATTAACATATGAAAAACTCAAGATAAGTCGAGAATTTTGAAATTAGTTTCGGACTCATTGGAACATTGAACCAAACTTTGCTATAAACGGGTGGTCGATTTCATAAGAAAATCTAATTTAGAGTTTTAGAAAATAGTTTCAAAGTCACTGGAATATTGAATCAAATATTTAGTGTGCACAGTTAAAAACTCATAACTAAATGATGATTGTAACACAAGTTATTTGGCTTTGTAAAAACCATTACTTACTAGAGATTCCAAACACAAGAATAGTGATCGGCTTCCAAAAACCCCATAAATATATTACTTTTTTGAAGACCTTTTGCATTTGCTTTAACCATTCCACAACCACTACCTTTAGTAGCTTGAAACCAAGAAGGTAACTAAACTAAGAAAATAATGAAAGCATGCATTAAAAACATAAAGTAATACATGAAAGTAAATAAATCAAAAGCAAGATAAATTTAACAACATGATTAAACAAAACAAAAAAGAAATTGTGTTTTTTGAAATTAAACTTACAAGTCTTGAAGTTTACAACAATCCAGAGTGAAGAACTTGAAAGCTTTCAAAAACTAAACCTAATCTAAAATAAATAAAAGGAAAAACTAAGAAGAGAAGAGAGAGGAAGACAAGAAAAAAAGAAGAAGAAACCCCTGTCTAACACATGCCCATATTTATAGACAAATAAAGCGTAAGGGCAAAAGTGTACAAACAAAATATTAAAAAAATAAAATAAAGAGTCACAGCTGCCGCTACAATTCGAGCACCCGAGCTTCAACATCTGTGTGCCCAAATACATGCCCACCAAGTGTTTGTTGAAATGCTCCTTAGAAACAGTCAAAACTACCCTTCTATGCGTGCACGGGCTGAGTATCAGAGGTGCTCACTGACTTACCCGGGGGCACAGGTGACTAGTGCTGGCGTACGGACCTTAGGCGGGTGCACGGGCATTTGTGTGTGGGTGCACGAGCGCTTTTGCTGCTTAGACAGATTTTTATCCCTTATTTTTTATGTAATTTAGACTTTAAAAGACGAAGGATTCAGGTTTTGACTAAAAATAAAAGTTGTAATTAGATTTATTAATGGGACGGATTTGAATCAAATTTTTCAAATTCATACCTAATCTAGATCAAAAAAATAGTCGGATTAGATTTGTAAGATATAATTCAAATCCCTATACCTGGTCGATCCGATCTATTTTAAAAAATATTTTTTTAAATCATCATTTCATAAATATAAAAAATATATTTTATTCAAAATATTATATATATATATATACATGCAAGCAGCAAAAATCCA
Organism: Vitellaria paradoxa; assembly: GCA_019916065.1. Classification (NCBI taxonomy): domain Eukaryota; kingdom Viridiplantae; phylum Streptophyta; class Magnoliopsida; order Ericales; family Sapotaceae; genus Vitellaria; species Vitellaria paradoxa. The sequence goes on along the minus strand of CM034241.1, from coordinate 42,013,319 downwards.
TCGATTGAGACTCCCATTGGGCATGTAATTGCAAACTAGCATCAATTCGTTGCCCTTTCAACACCAACCTCACATCCAGACCAAGTTCTTGTATTAAAGCCTAGCCATGTTGGATATCTCTGCCATGCATTCTCTGAGTCTTTGCTTCGAATCGTGACTCACACACTTCACGGTGACTTCGGCATTGATGGGTAAAGTTTCATTGTACACTCGGCCAAACCAATTAGTATATATATATATATATATAGGAGCATAAAATAGTTAAAACGATAGATTTTATTCCACGTAAATTTTTTATTTTTTAAATATTTTATTTTTTATTTTTAAAAATAATAGGTCTGGCGGCTCATTCGGATCCAGATCTATTAGTTCTTGAGTCCGACAGATTTAGATCCGTTAAGTCATGATTTAATTAGATAGATTTGGCCTAATATTATTAGATTTACTCCAAATTAGATCTGAACCAAATATGGCCCATTGATAGGCCTAGTTATAGTCCTTTGAGTCTTCTTTTCACCCAAAAAAGGATTACATCAATCAAAGTTATGAATAAGAAGTTATGGCCGAAAAACTGACAAGTTATCGTGTTAGAATTTTTTGCTACACACTTCTTCGACCATTTTGAACTTAGGATCATTTCCTTCTCTTTGGCAACCATGGTAATTGATCTTATATATTGGAATGGCTCTTGGGAGGTTGAGGAAATCTTGGGAAGCTTTGAGGATGTTGGCATTTGGGTCTTAAGGATGTTTTCGCCATGCATGCCAAATGTTCGATGAACTGCCCCAAATGACTCCTAAGCTTACTCTTACCCTTTCTTTACTCCAGCTTGCCTTGACTCCTTCTCACATGTAGCTTTGGTATCATTAAGGCCTAAAGTGCTAAGTTATATCACCTAAAAATACACAAGCACCAAGAATGTATGGAAATGAGATAATTAAGCTAATATATAGTTATTAATAAGTATAAATGCATAATAAACATGTTTGGTATATAGAGAATTGTACAATATTGCAAGCTAATCAATTGACATGTGAAATTTTTCATTATATTTACTTAAAAATATTTGTTGACAAAAATATTAAATTAAAACTTGACGAAAGTATAAGAAGTTGACTGCTACAATTGAAAGTAATTGAAGTAAAGCGAAATTATATAATGTAAAATATGAGAGTACAAAATATAATTTACATTTAAATATTGAGTAGTATTAATCAAATTTTCAATCGAATGGTCAATATGATTAATTTAACTTTAAAATTAAAATTTTAAAAAATTATTCCCCAGCGTAATTAATATTTAAGTACTCCCAAGCTTAATTATAATAGTCATTTTTGTTATGTATTTTGAAATTTAAAATATACTAAGAGTTGTTATTGTTAGAGGAGTTAGATTTTTTTTCAAATTTTATTAATATTAGATTATTTTTAAATCATTTTGATGCTTAATTATTGTTTAGATATTTTTCTTTGTGTTTATAAATTTAATTTTAATATGTTTGAAATATATAAATTTTAAATCAATAGTGAACAAATAGACAAGTAGTTCATTTTTGGAATCCATAAATTCATTTCACATTACTTAAATTCACATGCTATAATCCTAGTGGCTATATAAAAAAAAATATGTAATTGTGGTTATGTATCAATGTAGGGCAAAATAAAGTAAAATGAGAAAAAAGAGTGCTGAAAAATTAAAAGAAAAAGAGAATATTTCATTCAAAAATTTTTGGAAAAAGAAAGAATCAAATGGTAAACAAAGAGAATGCACATAGGATTTGATTAATGACGGGAAAAAAAAAAGATTACACAACTTTAGTGTATATATATATAAATAATATAAATTTATAAAAATAACTTGAACATTGAGTATTACTAATTGGTTGAAAAAGATTGACATAGCTTATTTAAATTTAAAAATTAAAATTATTCTTAAAAAGAATACTCTTAGGCCTAAATAATATTTAAGCGTTTTTGTCTTTGTGTTTTTAAGTTTAAATTGTAAAAAGAGTTAGAATTTTTAAATTTAATTAATATTCAATAATTTTTAAATTCTTTTTTCTATCCAAATTAATTTTTTAGGCATTTTTTGTATTCTTAAAAATACAAATTTTACAATTAAAATGAACTAATAGACAGGTTCTATTAAAGGAAACCATGAATTCACTTTATATTATTGAAATTCACATGTTATAACTTTATTGATTTTACAAACAAAAGAAAAAGTAAAAAGATTAATATGGGACAAAAGTAAGAAAATATTTCTTGAATAAAAAGAAAAATATTGAAAAAAAAAAGAAGATAGTATTTTATTTAAAATTTTGTAAAAATAGATTAAATAGAGAAGTGAATAGGGAAGAAAAGTACTTTCAAGCCTAATTTTATTAAAGGATTTATACAAATAGAATGTTGAATATGAAGAGTGTCACACAATATTTTTGTAATGATCCTACAAATAAGGGGGGAAAAAAAGGACTCGTGGCATTTTGAAAGGGTGCTTGTTGGTATCCTATGTTCTTTAGCTTCTATTAGTCACCACCCTACCCCCTAACCTTCATGAGTCACTTTTTTCCTCTCCTCCCTGTGTACCCCCCAGTACGCGTATACATATATATGTAAGATGTGTTATGGAAAATATAAAATGCCCGAAAAAAAAAAAGAGAGAGAGAAAGAGGGAGAAGTTAGTACCAAAACTCAAATTATTTTTTCAGTTTTCTAATTAAATCCGTTTCAAATGCAATGCGCTGTCAGATTAAGGAAAGGAGGTCTCGTTGAGGATATAATGAATTTTTGGTCTTTCCAACAGAAAACGAGGTAGGAAATTGGTAAATTATTTAGACCTTTTGTAATGCTTTCTTTAATAGAAAATGACCATGAGAATAATTTTGGCACATTTTAAAAATAAAATTTTTAAGTTTTTAAACCAAACCTAATTTTTCTTTAAAGAAGTAAATAAATAATAAAAAAATTTTAGGCCAGTATTGTTTTATTCCTTGGCGCCTACAACTCTCCTGAATTGTCCAGTTTTATACTCTTTTTATTTTTAATTATCATAAAATAATAATCTATATATATATAATATTTAATAGAGGTATTAATGTGGGTTAAAATTTATACACTATTAAATTAATATTAAGCTTTATAACTGAATTTTCGGTGGCACTAAAATTATGATTAGACCTTTTTTTTTAAATTGTTGTTCAATGCTGAGATATGCTATAATATGTTAAAAATAAAATGAATATGTGTTCATTGTAAAATAGATAATAATTAAAAATAAACCGACTGTAACGGCAATGGAAACATGAAATTATAAAAGTTGACACACTCACAGATATCATTCCTAAGCTTTAACAAGAGAAGGGTGAGCCCTAAAAAAATGTTGATTTTGGGGAAAGTGAAGATACTATACAAAATAGGGAGGGTCATGAGATACCTGTAGGTTGAAAGATCTTAAACTTGCATGGGTTGGTAATCATTCTTGTGGACTAGTAATCCACAACGACGATGAAAATGGTAAGGCTCACCGTGACCTTTAGACTTGGATCTACAAACAAAGACACAAGGGTGTTTTGCGACCTGTATACATACATATGAACCGGTGATGATTTAGACTACTATTTTAATTATGGGATAGTCTTGCAGAGTGTCATTCTTCACTTTGGCAACAGAAAATGATAAATGAAGAAAGGTTAATAAAAGTCACGAATTAATGTGGTCCCATTCTACTATATGTTCATATATTTGATGATTTATTTCTATATTCATTATTTTATGTGATTCCTAAAATGCGTCATGAAAAGTATATTTCTATACATCGTGACCACAAGTGGTTTGAAACTCACATTCTTGTAGACTGTATTGTAGACATGGAGCCCGAGACGTAGGAGGACTGGTACAACCGTTTAAAACCTTACATTTCTATTGAGCAGTTTTTACAACTTAGATGTGATAACTTTAAAAAGTTTATGTATATAAAAATATCGCTTTATAAATAACGAAACTTATGTTATCTAGTTTTAATTTAAACTTAGGTATGTATAAAATAATCATTACTGTTATTTATATTAGTGAATAAGGTGGTCAATGACTCTAAAAAATAATTAATGAGACTGTAATGGACCATGTGTATTAAATTTTAAAATCTAACTCACTCCTCGCTCGGGATTTCGGTGGCGTCACAGAGGATATCAGAGCTAGGAATTTAGAACACCTAGAGACCATGGGAAGTAGATGCCTTATGTGAAAATTGCAAATTAGTAGCTATGAATATCTGAGATCTTATATGAAAATGTGTTTTACAATGATTTATTAAATAACATTTGTTTTTAAAATATGATTGTAGGATTAATTTGGATTTCTTTTTTATTTTTTGGAAATGACCATCCCCACCAATCCGGGATAGTCAAGCAGAGTGAATCCAACCCTCGGAAATCATCTGACCTAATAACAAGCTTCTCATACACATCAACCCGAAAGCAATGTTTAACCTACCCGCGAACATTAGACCAGTGTATCCCACCAAGATTAGTCTACCCCCGTATGCCATCCTGAAACCTATAGTAATTCTATAACCAATATCTACCAAGGTATACATCAATGTCAAGGATCAAGAAAGGAGTATCAGGGATAACATGTCGCACACTGGGGGTAGAAATAGACCCTAAGTATGCCCTAATTGCCAGCAGATTGGGCATGTTTAGTAGCGATGCCCTCCTAGCCTACCAAGATGCTATTCTTACGATCAGCTTGGCCACATATGCAGATTCTATAAGAATAACTGAAAAATGATAAAAATGCTAGTTCTTATATTGTAACGGCTAGTTGTCTAATAATCGTAATATAGGAAAGAAAATATTTTGTTGTATTTATACATCTCTTTCTATTAACTATTTTATGGAATAAGTATGTTGCTTTCTTGAAAATGGGATATTGGAAAAAATTTTGCAATGTATGTAGGACTAGACACCTACTTTTCTTATTTCTTTTAATATAATGTAATATATAGGAAGTCTACATTTAAATAAAATAATTATGTTTCCAAGAATATTGCTATTATATCATAAGTACCATTAGATATTGGTTGATAATTTGGTATTAATTTATAACCTTTTGTATTTTAGTATGCCATCGCGTGGAATTCAGGGCCGCAGTTGAGGCCGAGAGAGGGGTAGAGGAGTTCCTATTGTTAATTTCATTGGAGATGATGCACCTATCTTACCAAGATGAGAGTCATACCATAGTGTTGCAACTAAGATCCATCCAGAAGTTCAACAGGAAAATCTAAAAGGAGAGGAAAGGCACACTTAGGTACTACAAGTTCTGTAAGCCGTGACAGTTGTTAACGCTGGGGTAGTATTGCAGCAACTAGCCGAATTATTGATAAATGGTGGAGTGAGAGCAGACCCTCAAAACGATAGAATGAGTACAGACCATCCAAATTGACTACAAACAGGGCCAGACATGTTAGAAAAATTTTGAATGTTAAAGCCTCCCACTTACAATGGTACCCCTAACATTGAAATTGTTGAGTGATTTCTTGCAGAATACGAGAAAATCTTAACAGTTATAAAAATAACCAACTATTTGACTAGAATCAATTTGACTATTTTCTAGCCAGTGCGACGTGCGACAAGTTGGTGGAGTAGTATATAGAATTCAAGGGAGCCATGGGACTGACTTGAGAAGGACTCAAAAAAGATTTGGAGATCACTTTTTACTTGCAATCCCTAAGAGATGCAAAAAGGAAAGAATTTGCTAACCTATTCAAAGGTTTTATGATGGTACTAGAATATGTGAAGAGATTTTCAGACTTGTCCGAATATGTTCCAAAACTTATTTTTACTATCTGTCTCAAGTGTAGAAGGTTTGAACGTTGATTACAACTGGCCTTGCGAGGATGTATGGTTCTAATTGGGCTCGATGATTATGAAACCCTAATAAACCAAGCAATGACATTGGCTAGAGACATAACCAAGACCAGGATTATCTAGGAAGGGTAACAAAATAAGAATTCAATTCCTATGCAGGGAATTGCTAATAATAAAAGGTTAAGAGAAGGACTATTATCACCACTAGCACCATCGTCATACCCATAACCCAGTAGAGTGGCATCATCACAATCAAGGACTTCTGTGAGGTCCCATCTCAGATAGGTGTTTTGTTATAATTGTAGACAGCCTGGGCACAAGAACCATGAATGTCTAAGACAGCAAGTGGGGCAGGCAACCTCGGTCGGTGGCAGAAGCAGTGGAGGCATTAGAAGTTGTTACACCTGTGGCCAATAGGGTCACCGTTATAGGAATTGTCCATAAGGTAGAGGAAAATACCTACTACCATCCTGAGGGAACAACTCTTAGCCTCACAGTCAGTGCAACAAACCCCATCGTAAAGATATAGCCTTCTTAGGATTATATAAAGTAAGACTCAACAACCACAACACAGAAGGGCTCAACCAAGTCAGACAAGGGGTAGAGTGTCTAATGTGCAGACCTAAGGAAGAGCTTATGTGATCATTCCACCAAAAGCCCTTGTCGAGCCAGTGGTGACTCGAGATACCTTCTTTGCATATACTTCCCATGCCATTGTACTTACTGATATTAGTGCATCCCACTTTTTTACTTCTACTAACTTTGTTTCTACTTTGGGACTCAAAATACAATCATTAGTACCCTTATTATACGTCTAGACCCCTATTTCTAGTCATTTTTCCTAACTAGAACATGTAAATGGTGTGAACTAGTGATTAGAAATACCTTAGACAGTCACGAGTGTTATTCAACCTTTGACTTAATTGTGATAGAGATGCAAAGCTTTAATGTTATTCTCGGAATGAATTGATTAGCAACCTACCAAACCAAGATCGACTGCCATGTGGGACGAATAACTTTGTACACTCTAGAAGGCAAACAAGTGTGATTTTCTTCGGACTGCTATTGTTTTGAGATTTTACCAACCATAGATAGGCAAGGACCGGTAGATTTGTACAGTCTTGTTACCAATTTGACAATAGTGGAGGATGAAACTAGTAAGAAAAATGAGTTAACCCGAGTTGTGCATGAATATATAGAGGTCTTTCCTAAGGATTTTCCTGGATTGCGACCTGAGTGAGAAGTGAAATTTCATATTGACTTAGTACCTGACACTGAACATATCTCCATCAGTCCCTATAGATTGGCATCGACAAAATTAGTGTCGTTAAAGAAGTAGATAGGGAAACTTTTAGCTCAGGGACTCATTAGACCCAGCGTTTCACCCTGAGGCACATCAACATTGTTTGTAGCCAAAAAGGATGGAACTCTAAGAATTTGTATTGTTTATCATAAGCTCAATCAAGTAATCATCAAGAATCAATATCTTTTACCAAGGACTAATGATATATTTGATCAATTGAAAAAAATAATAGTGTATTCTAAAATTGATTTGCAATTTGGTTACCACCAAATGAGAATAAGGAAAGAGGATATTCCTAAAACAGCGTTTTGGACAAGATATGGGCACTACGAGTTTCTAATGCTACCATATGGGTTAACTAATGCCCCTACAGTATTCATGGACTTAATGAATAAGTTGTTTTGAGATTATTTAAACAAATTTGTAGTGGTATTCATTGATGATGTATTGGTGTATTCCAACAATAAGGAAAAATATGCAGAACACTTGAGGATAGTGTTGTAACTTTTAAAAGATCACCAGTTATATGCTAAGTTTAGTAAGTGCGAATTTTAGCTTAAAGAGGTGAAATTTTTAGGATATGTCATTTCTGCCTAAAGTGTGGCAGTAGATCTAGTTAATATTGAGGCTATCCTGAGCTAGTAAAGACCTAAACAGTGGTTAAAATCTGAAGTTTCTTGGGATTAGCCAGATATTACCATAGATTTGTGCCGGATTTCTCCAAGTTGACCACTCTTTTGATTAAATTGAGCCGAAAGGGAATCAAGTTCGCGTGGGATGAAGCTTGTGAAAAATCATACCAATAAATCAAAGAAAGATTAACCTCCACACCAGTATTGATTACTCCAAAAAGAGGATTAGGATATTTTGTGTATTATGATGTTTCCAGATAAGGATTGGGTTGTGTACTTATGTAGAATAGGAGAGTAGTTGCTTTTAGGTCAAGACAATCAAAGACTCACTAGCAAAACAACCCGATTCACAATTTGGAGTTAGCAGCTATAATCTTTGCCTAAAAATCAAGAGACAATACTTGTATTGAGGAAAGTTTGAGATATTTCAGATCATAAAAGTTTAAAGTACATTTTCACTTAGAAGGATTTGAATTTGAGACAAAGAAGTTGGATAGAACATATGAAAGATTACAATTTTTATTTACAGCATTGTCCAAGTAAAGCTAATGTGGTTGCAAACGCTCCCAGCAGAAAGACTCATTGCGATTTAACAAGTATTGCTGTTAAAAATGGGCTATAATGGAGAAATTAGGTAAGTTTGGCCTTGAATATAGAGAGGAAGATGAGTAGGGGATATTGTATACTTCAGTCATTCAGTCGGTTCTGACAAGTAGAGTAATTAAAGCATAAAGGTCAGATGGAAAAATAGAAAATGTCCGGTTAAGGCTAAGAGAATTAGTTAAGATGTTGGGATGGACTATAGGTAATGATGGTGTGGTGATATATCAAAGGAGAATCTTTATACCATTATTAGTTTGGGGTGATGTAATGAAGAAATTTCATCATTCTTGACTAGTAATGCATCTGGGAGGTACAAAGATATACCATGATTTGAAATGATAATTTTATTAGCTTGGAATGAGGAAAAATGTGGCATCCTTTGTCAGTAGATGCTTGACTTATTAGCGAGTTGAGGTAGAACATTAGAGGCTAGCAGGATTACTACAGCCATTACTAGTGTCCAAATGAAAATGGGAAAATGTAACTATGGATTTTGTGGCAGCGTTGTCAAAAACCAGAAATGGTTGTGAGGCAATATGGTTGATTGTGGATCATCTAACCAAGTTGGTTCATTGCTTACCAATTCGAAATGCAAACACAATAGAGACTCTAGTCAGATTGTATATCCAATAGATCCTAAGACTCCACGGGACTCTAGGGCCCACTGTTTTAGACCAAGATTCTAGTTTTCTCTCCAGGTTTTGGTAGAGTTTTCAGTTGGCGATGAGAATAGAGTTGTGTTTCATTATTGCTTATCATTCCTAATCAAATGGGCAGTCTGAACGTATAATTCAAGTTTTAGAGGATCTACTTCGAGTATGTGCATTATATTTTGGAGGTAGTTGGGAAATTAATCAGTATTTGTATTGTAGAGTTTGTTTATAACAACAGTTACCAAGCCAGTATTGAGATGGTAACATTTGAGGCTTTGTATGACAAGCCATATAAATTGCCAATTTACTGGACTCAAGCTAGAGAAACAACAATGATTGGGCTAGAATTAGTTCAAGAGACTAATGAAAAGATTAAAACTATTAGTCAAAGATTGGAAATAGCACATAGTCGCCAAAAGAGTTACAAAGATTAGAAGCATAGGCCATTGGAATTTCAAGTAGGAGATTATGTGTTTTTAAAAATCTTGCCACGAAATGGATAGTTTTTGTTTGGTTAACGGGGTAAATTGGCACGCAGATATATTGGGCTATTTGAGGTTTTAGCAAAAATTGGAGAGGTTGCTTTCTAGTTGGCATTACCGCCGCAACTCTTGAGAATATATGAGGTGTTTCATGTATCCATGCTTCACAAGTATGTTTAAGATCCTACACATGTATTAGATTGGACAGGACTAAAAGTGGATCTTGATGTGACATACGAGGTTAGACCAGTTTAGATTCTGAATTCTCAAGATTAGGTGCTTAAAGGAAAAATGATTTCATTGGTTTAAGTATTATGGAAACATCATGGTTTGGAAGAATCTACTTGGGAGTGCGAATCTAAAATGCGAGCTCGATTTCCTCAATTATTTATTTAGTTATAATCTTGTAAATGTCCTTTTCAAGTATGGTAGCTATTTTAAAGTTTCAAGGATAAAACGTCTATAAGGAGGGTAGGATGTAATAATCCTATAGATAAGGGGAAAAAAAAAAGACCTGTGGCACTTGGAAAGGTGCTTGCTGGCACCCTAAGTTCTTTAACTTCTATTACTCACCACCCTACCCCCCGCCTTCATGGGTCACTTTTTTCCCCCTTTCCCCATGTACCCCCTCCCCTGTGTGCATATATATATATGTAGGATGTTATAGAAAATATAGAATGACTAGGAAAAGAGAAAGAGAGAGAAAAAGATGGAGAAGCTAGTACCAAAATTCAAAATTTTCAATTTTCTAATTAAACCTGTTTTAAACACGCCTGCGCTGTCAGACTAAGGAAAAGAGGTCTGGTTAAGCATACGATGAATTTTTGGTCTTTCTAACAAAGAATAAGGTAGAGAATTGGTATATTATTTATACTTTTTGTAATGTTTTCTTTAATAGAAAATGACAATGAGAATAATTTTGGCACGTTTTAAATTTTAAAAACAAAATTTTAAGTTTTTAAACTAAACCTAATTTTTCTTTAAGGAAGGAAATAAATAATAAAGAAATTTTAGGCCGGCGTTGTTTTCTTCCTTGGTGCCCGCAACTTCCTTAGATTGCTCGGTTTTATGCTCTTTTTATTCTTAAATATTATAAAATAATAATTTGTGTATATATAAAATATTTAATAGAGGTATTAATGTGGGTTAAAATTTATATTCTATTAAATTAATATTAAGCTTTATAATTAAATTTCTGGTGGCACTAAAATTATGATTAGACCTTTTTTTAAATTGTTATTCAATGCTCAGATATGCTATGATATGTTAAAAACAAGATGAATATGTGTTCATTGCAAAGTAAATAATGATTAAAAATAAACGGAATGTAACGGCAACGGAAACATGAATTTAAAAAAGTTGACACACTCACAAATATCATTCCTAAGCTTTAACAAGAGAAGGGTAAATCCTAGGAAAATGTTAATTTTGGGGAAAATGAGAATATTATAGGGAGGGTCGTGAGGTATTCTTAAGTTGAAAGATCTTAAACTTATACGAAGGGTTGGGTAATCGTATTTATGGACTAGTAATCCACAACGATAACGAAAATACTAAGGCTCATTGTGACTCTTAGACTCAGATTTATAAACGATAACGCAGGGATACTTCTTGATTCTTATATATACATGCGAATTGGAGATGATTTCGACTACCACTTTGATTGTGGGACAATCTTGCATAGTGTCCTTCCCCACCTCGCCAAAAGAAAATAATAAATGAAGAAAGGTTAATAAAAGTCACGAAGTAATATGGTCCTATTCTGCTATGTGTTGATGTATTCGATAATTTCTTTCTATATTTATTATTTTTATGTGATTCCTAAAATGCGTTATAAAAAGTATATTTTTATATATTGTGAGCACAATTGATTTGGTGCTTACATTCCTATAAACTGTATTGCAGGTGTAGAACTCGAGATTGAGGAGGGTTCGCACAACCGTTTGAAACCCTACAGTTTTATTGAGTAGTTTCTACAACTTAGATGTGATAACTTTTAAAAGGTTATGTATCTGAAATTATCGCTTTATAAATAAATGAAACTTATGTTATCTAGTTTTAATTTAAACTTAGGTATGTATAAAATAATTATTACTATTATTTATATTATTGAATAAGATGGTCAATAACTCTGAAAAATAATTAGTGAAATTGTAATAGACTATCTATATTAAATTTTATGATCTAACTTACCGGTAAGGATCTCAAGATTTCGGGGCGTGATAATTTTATAATAACTTTTTGATTTGTTTTATGGCAATAACTCAAATTGAAAATAATACTAATTGTACATTATTCTTTATGAAAAAATATGACCAATGGGAGCAATTTAAATTTAAAACTAGAATTTAAAAAATAATTACTCCCAAGTTAAATTAATATTCCAGAATTTTTTTATGTTTTTAAAAAAATATTAAAAATTGTTATTATGAGAAAAATAAATTTTAAACATTTTTTCAAACTTAATTATTATTTAAGCATTTTTATGTGTTTTTTTAATTTTATTTCTAAAGTATTGAAATATGTAAATTTTACAACTATAGTGAATTAATAAACAAATAAGTCTCTTGTATAAACACACAATTTTATTTCACTTCTATTAAAATTATATGCCACAACTTTAGTGATTTTATATGTAAAAGAAAAAAGAAGTGGTCATCTAGCTAGCGTTGTGTGACAAAAAAAAAAAATAAGAAAATAAAAATTCTTGTGAATGAGAAGAGTGGAGAAGAAGATGGAATAAAAGAGAAGAATGACACATGGAATTGGAATTAAGTAGAAGAAAAGAGAGATAAATATTATTTTAATATTCTATATAGATTCTCAAACTAAATATTTTGTTTGGTTTCATTTTTACTTCTAGCCTTTTTCTTTAAAGGTTTTTTTTTTTTTGGTCTTATAAGATTTTTCATCAAAATTTAATTTGTTAGAATATGAACTTTTTAGGTATGGTAATCACATTTGTGAAATAATAATAATAATAATAATAATAATGAAAAATTCACGTCCATTTAAGTAAAATCTAAAAAATAAATAAAACTAACTTTTTCATTATTTTTTTACCTAGATGAATTGTTTTTTTTCAAATGAACATGAATTTTTTTATTTTATTTTTTTTGAATGAGATTAACTCACTTAAAAGTTACATCTTTAAAAAAAAAAAAATCAAATTTTGATAAAAAAAAAAGTCGTATAAAATGAAAAACAAAGTTTTGAAAAAAAAAAAAAAAAGTTACAAGCTAAAATAAAATCAAACAAACCCTAAATTAGACCGTTAAAAGTTCATATATAATAACTAGTTAATTTTACGCGATCAATAACTCAGTGTTACTTTTTTTTTTCTTGGAAATTATTAAATCGAATAGTTTTCATATATTTATGTTAAGAATGAATTTCTAATTTAAGCCAAATTAAAAAAAAAAAAAACCGTGGTAGCGATTTTGGAAGAGAATTCACCGATTCAAAAGAGAGAGAGAGAGAGAGATAAGGGGGGGGGGGGGAGGGAGCTCGTTCTAAGGTTTGTCAAACCAACCTAACCCATTAAATAAAAACCGCGTTCTAACCTGGCTAAGGAAGAAGAAAAATAAAACAAAATAGTGGGCCCTTGCTTCTGTTCGGGCAGCTTTGCCCTGCCTCTGCGTCAGCACGAGTGCACAAAAATACAAATCCAATAATTAAAGAATTAACCGGGAAAAGTACGAGATTTTATTGGCGGAAGTTTTTTCAGAGCTCACATTAGTCTATGAAGCTCCTTGTTTTTTAATGAACCATGATACAACAACAATAACAACATCAAACCATGCATGGTACAGCATTAAGCCATACGTGTTAGTATGGTACAGCAACATCAACGTCAAACCTTGCGTGGTACAACATCAAACCATGCATACATGCTACAGCTCATCAAATTTTTTGACTTTGTTATCCCCTATCTAACAAAAAAAAAAAAAAGAAAAGAAAAAATAAATAACAATAATAATAAATACTCTAATTGCGGGCTCCATCTGCATTGCCATTGTCACCACCGGTATTGCTATTTACATCTTCAGCACTAATGTTATCGAATAAAAGCTTGATGATGTCTAAATAAATGGAGATTGAAGCTGCGATATACTCACCATCGCAAAAATTCTTAATCAATTTCTCAGTTTCATATATGACAAAACTAGAGATTATGATTGCTACCAAACATCCGAATATAGTTGACTTCAACTCCCCTAAAGGGAAAACTGCCTGTTGATTGGAAAGCACAATTAGAGATATATATACAGAGAGAAAGAGAGAAAGAGAGTAATTAATTTAACAACACCTCTTCATATATACCTACATAAAGAGGGAAAAAGACAAAAACAAAAAGCAAAATCAAGAAGTCTCATGCAAAACAAATGTTCTATGCACAAACCTGAAGGAAAGCAAAAAGAACGAGCACAGAGGGGAAAGCACTCCTCATAGAAGGGCTCAGGAAGCTGTTGATGTCATAGCCTTTCTTCTCTGCCCAGAATGTGTATAGAAACAGAGCAACAACTGCAACACTTGATAGAATCAAAGCCAGCAAAATGATCCTTCCTGTTTGTTATATATGAAAAAATTAGCAAATTAACAATCATAAAATTGACAAGGGACCACCAACTTCTTCAATTCGTAGACGCCCAGTATGCATGATTTTTAACGTTTATGCGTTTCGAAGAGGCTTCGCAAGAACTTACCAAAAAAAAAAAAGAAAAGGCTTCGCAAGAGCTAAAAAACTTCGACAAAAGCTAAAAAATTTCGCGCACTCAAGGTTGCCTGCACCGGACACTCCCACAACTACCCCGGTTCCCTGGTGATGATCAGAATCCCGGAGGAGACTCCTGTTCTCCGCCTCTCAGGCGTCAATCCCCATCATTTAAACGGTCGACCGGATAGTTTCTTGAACCGGTTGACGGCCGATACCGGTGCACGCATCCTTGAGTGTTCTGCTATTGTCCACCATCCGAATTCCCGCCCACCAATCCGTTAAACGGTCGACCGGATAGTTTCTTGAACCTGAAGATGCTCGACAACCCGATACTCCCACAACTACCCCGGTTCCCCGGTGATGACCAGAATCCCGGAGGAGACTCCCGCTCTCCCCCTCTCAGGCGTCAATCCGGAGACCTGCCAAACCCCCATCCGTTAACCGTCAACCGGTTCAAGAAACTATACAGTCGACCGTTTAACGGATGGGTCTCAGGCGTCAATCCGAATACCTGCCAACCCCATCCGTTAAACGGTCGACCGGATAGTTTCTTGAACCGGTTGACGGCCGATACCAGTGCACGCATCCTTGAGTGTTCTGCTTTTGTCCACCGTCCGGATTCCCGCCCACCAATCCGTTAAACGGTCGACCAGATAGTTTCTTGAACCTGAAGATGCTCGTCAACCCGACACTCCCACAAATACCCCGGTTCTCCGGTGATGATCAGAATCCCGGAGGAGACTCCTGCTCTCCGCCTCTCAGGTGTCAATCCGGAGACCTGCCAAACACCCATCCGTCCGTCAAGTGGTTCAAGAAACTACACGGTCGACCGTTTAACAGATGGGTCTCAGGCGTCAATCCGGATACCTGCCAACCCCATCCGTTAAATGGTCGACCGGATAGTTTCTTGAACCGGTTGACGGCCGATACCGGTGCACACATCCTTGAGTGTTCTGCTTTTGTCCACCATCGGAATTCCCACCCACTATCCGTTAAACGGTCGACTGGATAGTTTCTTGAACCTGAAGATGCTCGTCAACCCGACACTCCCACAACTACCCCCCGTTCTCCGGTGATGATCAGAATCCCGGAGGAGACTCCCGCTCTCCGCCTCTCAGGAATCGCTCCGGGTACCCACAACCCCCATCCGCGTATGCGCATTCATGTATGCATGGAAAAAAAAAAAAAAGCAAGCTCAGATTGAGCTCATTTACCTTTGGGAAACGAACATGACAAACCAACCGCGACTGCCTTTGCAACGGTAAACAACATCAGGAGGACCAAGTTCTGAGGATGATGGTTCTTGTGAGCATGCAATGCCCAGAGTACTACAGATGATCACATGGCGCATATTACTATATAATCACAGGGAGTATAGAAAGCTGCAAGCTGCGATATTTGTTTAAATAAAACACTCAACTGATGAAGAGAACAGCCAGTGTGAGAATGTAGACGACGGCGCCGGGCACCTTGTGCGTCGCGCGAATCATTCGTACATCTGCACGGATGGTGGGTTCGAAAACTACCGCTGCGGCAACGCCGATTGTACAAAGCAACTGAAATTCAAGTATCGCGTAAATTTTTCGAAGGAAGCCCCATCGTCCCATATTCCCACCCAAGCTCTGGTCGGGTCGGCTATCCTCGTTACCGGCCGCTGCCAGTTCAAGATCACTAACGCTCATACCTGCTTCCATATGTGGAAAATCTTGGAAGAGATTGCAAAAAGGGCGAAGGCTAAAAGGTGATCACCCGATTATGGACTTATGTGTGAAGTTATAATATGTATATGTGCGTATGTATATTTTCAACGTCGGAGCCACGTGAGCTTCTAGGCAGCTTCATGTTCTTTGACTTCCCCCCACACCCCCCAAAAAAACAGTTGCAAGATGGGCCAAGGCTAAAAGGTCACCCACAATCCACAATCGGGTGATCACTCTTTTTTTTTTTTGTTTTTTCAAAAAAAAAAAAGTGATCACCCCATTATTATGGCGTTACGTGTTCAAAAAATTTAAAAAAAAAAATGTGATCACCCGATTTTGGAGTTATGTGATCCAAAAAAAAAAAAAGTGATCACCCAATTATGGAGTTATGTGTGGAGTTCCGATGAGTAATGTTATGTTTATAACATTTTTTTTCAACATTATTTTACAACATCCAAAATGAACTGGTCATGACCCGTCATAGTCAGTATAGTATAAAAAAATGTCACAAAGAAAGTGTAAGAATGTCGGGTGGCGTGATACACTGGTCCAAAACAACATTATTTTTAATGTTGTAAAATAATGTTAGAAAAAAATATTACAAACGTAGCATTTTTTGAGTTACAATATGTGCATATATTATATGTATATGTGTGTATGTATATTTTCGACGTTGGAGTCACGTGAGCTTCTAGGCAGCTTCATTTTCTTTGACTTAACACCCCCCCCCCCCCCCCCCCCCAAAAAAAAGCACAAAAATTACAAAGAAGGGCGAAGGCTAAAAAGGTGGTAAGCCGTAACTTCATAATCGGGTGATTACCTCTCTCTCTCTCTCTGTCTCTCTCTTAAAAGGTGATCACCCGATTACGGAGTTAAAGTTAAAAAAAAAAGTGATCACCGGATTATGGAATTATGTGCGGAGTTAAATTAGTAATGTTACGTTTACAATACTTTTTTCTAACATTATTTTATAACATTCAAAATGAATTCATCATTACCCGTCATGACCAGTATAATGTAAAAAAAATTAAAAATAAATTGTAAAAATTTCAAGTGACGCGATACATTAATCAAAAACGGTATCGTTTTTAATGTTGTAAAATAATGTTAAAAAAAATATTGTAAACGTAACAATTTTTTGAGTTACAATATGTACATATATTTATATGTATATGTGTGTATGTATATTTTCAACGTTGGAGCCACGTGAGCTTCTAGGCAGCTTCATTTTCTTTGACTTCCCCCTCCCCCCCTCCTCAACATTTTCCAAATTAGAGAGCCGCGGCTTCCCCCCCCCCCCCCCCAACATTTTCCAAATTAGAAAGCCGCGACTTACCCACTTTGCTAATTAGAGAGCCGCGACTTAACATTTAAAGAGGACGACTCTTGGTTTAGTGGTAGAGACTCTAATTGATCTATTCACCATCTGTGTTCAAAATCTGAGGTTTTTCCCCTTTTTTGCTTAACTATAAAAATATATATATATATATTTAACTAATTATAATTATATCTTTTAATATTTAAAAATTATAATTAATTCTCTTATTTTAAAATATTGTTAACATTAATTTTTTTTCATTAAATCAGTTATTAAAACTTAACAAAAAATATCAAAGTAATCAAAAGTTTAGGTATTTTTTTATTTTTCTTTTCTTTTTAAATTTATGTTAAAAAAAAAAACTAACAAAATGTGAGAGACAAACAACAAAAAATAAAAAAAAAGAACCTAAATTTTTGGTTATTTGGACATTTTCTATTAGTTTTAACAGTTAGCTTGACAGAAAAAATCAATATTAACAATATTTCAAAATAGAAGTGGTT
This sequence comes from Vitellaria paradoxa, assembly GCA_019916065.1. Classification (NCBI taxonomy): domain Eukaryota; kingdom Viridiplantae; phylum Streptophyta; class Magnoliopsida; order Ericales; family Sapotaceae; genus Vitellaria; species Vitellaria paradoxa. Next base: position 41,995,539 of record CM034241.1, on the reverse strand, counting down.
AAGTGTAATTTGAGGAGAGCTAAGTGTAATTTACTTTTTTTTTTTAAATCACTCACAATCAGAATTCATTTATATCAGATCATCCAATGCCCGGTACAAATTAGATTTATTATGTGCTTCTCTAACTAATTTTGTAGATGTTTTCCTAGCACAACAAAAGTAAAACTCAAATAAACTACTAAACAAATGATTAAATACATTGTTTGGTTTTTTTTTTTTTTTAATTTCTGACTTTTTTTATAAAAATATAATCCTCAAACCATCTTTTTTTTTTTAATTTTCTCCTTAAACTATCAAGCGCACTTATTATATTCTCGAACTATCCAATTTCATTTCATTTGATTCAAATACCAACTCAATTTATTAAAGTTAATAGAAAAATTGTCATATGAAGGTCATGTGATTATTTTCACCCCACTCCAGGGATAAAATGGTCAATCTATGTCTATTCCTCATATTTAGCACCAAAAGTGTATGTTTTTAACTATAAATTATTCAAAATATATTTTTATTAACTATAATTTTATGAATTTATTTTAAATTTTAACTATATGTTTTAGATAGAATGTTTTGTTTTAAAATATGTTTTTTTTAAATATAATTTTATGAATTTAAAATTATAATTTACGTTCATAATTTTATAATGTTAAATATATGTCTTTTTAATTCAGATTTATTCAAATTGTATCATTAATTAATATATTTAGATAAATACCATAAACAAAAATAACTAAACTATTAGTAAGTAGATTATGTTTGAATAGTAAGATAATCATATATATTAGTTAATGATATAATTTAAATAGATCTAAATTAAAAAAATATATATTGAACATTATAAAATTATGAATATAAATTATTATTTTAAATTTATAAATTTATATTTAAAAATATATATTTTAAAACAAAGCATTCTATCTAAAACATATATTTAAAATTTAAAATAAATTCATAGAATTATATTGAATAAAAATTAAAAATTTATTTTAAAAATTTTTATTCATAATTTGTATTTAAAAACACTCATTTTTTAGCGCCAAATAGGAGGAATAAACATGGATTCCCTAGGATGGGGTGAAAAAGTCACAATTTTTCCGTTAATTTTAATGGATGGAGTTAGTATTTGGAACAACTAGAACATATGGTGTTAGTATTCGAACTAAATAGAATGGAATTGGATAGTTTGAACATATAATAAGTGTTTTTGATAGTTTAAGGATGAAATAGAGAAAATAAAGATAGTTTAAGGGGTATTTTCATAAAAAAAAATTCTTTATTTATTTTTTTGGGATCCCGCAACTTCATTAATGAGTTTGAGCTTTTTTTTTTTAATCCAAAAAAGAATAGCTTATATTTCACTAAGACCCACCTGGTGTTTCAGTTTATATTCATTTACGATCCCTATGTTCTAAAATTATTAAAAATAGCATAAAAACCACATTAAAATTACAAAATAGCCTTAATAGCTTTTAGTAATTAGATAATGTACATTCATTGGGCAAATACCATACAAATATGCCTTCAAGATTGCTTAGGCTCTAATTCCAGTTTGTTGAACACTCAAAATTATCACAATTATTAATAAAACACTCAAAACATTACTAATATATTACTCTTAATTACACTCAAACTTTTGTTATTGAATTAATATTATATAGTGGAAATATTACAGGAAGAAGGAAAGATTTCCATTTTTCATGCCTCTTTCTCAGAGTGTGAATCATCTTAATAGACCTAAAGTTCAGATTTCAAATTATGAATTTAAAATAAAATAGAATAAAAGATAAGGAAAATATAAGATAAAGAAGAAAAATTCTACAATAGTACAATAGTTATAAAATCTCATTTTGTTAAAATTGATTCGTTAACTCTGTCATGTGTTGGATAAAGTTACAACTGTACATGGTCTACTCTGAAAAGTTTTTTTCTTTTTTCTTCTTGGCATTATTCTTTGTTAATTCATTGTGCTTTCATGAAGGTTTAACTTTTGTTAGCTTTCCATTACATATTTTACATTGTGCCAGGCTTTTTCGTCTAAATTATTTCAATAATCGGCTTTAGCTCTTTAGCAAAGACAATAGCTTTTAAGTCAATCCTTTTTTCAAAATTTTCATAATGTCGTCGAAATAAATTACTACATCTAACGAAACATCAACTTTTATTTGACTAAATTTGTTTAAAAAATCAAATGCTTAAACTTTTTTGATCATCTATTACATTGAAAATTAATAGAATAGAAGATACAAATAATCCTCCGCCATTGTGACTATATATGTTTTTCTAGCATATCTTGTAAAACTTTTGTATTGTAAATCAATTTAACACAAGACCACAACAGATTTGTTCTTCTAATATGGCTTCTCTTTTAAGTTTCTCATCCTTTTTCTTAGAGGCAAAAAAGTATTTAAAGGAGAGTATTCTCTTATCTTCTAGATTTTGTATGGTTCAAAAAAATTTTCATTGTATCTCTATCCCATAGAACTATAAATTTCAAATACCATGAATTTTTTCTTTTTTAAGTCATAGAAAATTTTACTAATCATTGCTTTGATCAAAACAAGAAAATTCTGGTAAGTTGTTGTTTTTAGTGGATCGAAAGATAATCTTTTCAACTAATCCTAATTAATTTTCGAATCTTCAATTATCTAACTGAAAATCAAATTGAATTTTTCTGATATAAAAAACTATGTTGTATTTTATTTTATCAAAAAAATTTCAAGAATTGGTATTTTTTTATTCTTTTTTTGAAAGGTATGAAGAAGAATTGGTTTAATCCTTTAATTACTGACATATTCATCAATAATTGAGAATAATGCTTCAGAAATGACTTAGACATTTTATGAAATTTAATTCTATTTATTTTTACAAAATTTAAATTTCCGAAGGAAATTCCGAAAATCTCCATGCTTGACGAAAGATGTCCACCGCTATCATCCAAGTTGTGCTAAAAATATTGCTGCAATTCAAAATAAGAAAAAAAAATTAATTGTCAGATAAAAAATATATATATAATTTAATAAACGTCATGCATATGTTGGTAATTAACAATAATTAGTGTTATTCCAAATAACATAAACTTTATAGTGTTTAAACTTACATTCCTTTAGCCTTTTCACAATCTAAAAACTTCTCGTTAATTGACAAATATGTGGAAATCTAACTTCAAAGGGGAAAAAAGTCCATTTTAAACTTTTTTTTACTCTACAAACTAGCAGTAACCTGCGCAATGCCTGGCAATGCAAATTTTTTTTTAATTATTAACATTAAAAAAATTAAAATATCTTTAAAACAATCAAATTAGACAATTATATTAAGAAAAGCTAATAATCATAAATCCATATGTCAAAATAAATAAACATAAAAAATTAAATATAGTCATCCAATTTTCAAAATAGCAATCTAAAAGTACAACGGCAAAAATACTTTGATTGCTTGTTGGTTGGGAAAGATCATCTAGTCTAGTGATGTTTAATGATATACTTCACAAAACTTGAGTCTCTAATTCAATTTGTAACAGGTGGTTTCTAAAAACTGGATCATTATGGTCCAAAGTTCGAGCCCAAAGCAACCTTCTTCTTGCTGTCAATCGTACTAGTTTAGATTGGAAAAGTTTTTATTGTCTACTTTTAGAAATACCTCAACACCTAATAGGCAATAAAAACAATAAGTAAAAATGAAAACAAATTCATAATCCATTTAATTGATTGCACGCTCCAAAGTCTCACCTTGACATCCACGAGAGTGCAATGCAATGGATTTTAATTGTCGAGTCTATGTTTCTAATTGCAATAAACGACTTCTAAAAATTAAATCATTTTGATCAAGACTTCAAGCTAGTAGCAACCTTCTCCTTGCTTTCAATCTCACTAATTTGAATTGTAAAGATTTCTGATATCTAATTGCATAATCAATCTCACCTCTTAAAATATGATACAGGTTAAAGTGATTATTACATTTTTGTGTTGTCTCATTATGAATGACATCAATACTATTCTTAATGAAGGATTACCATTGATTTTGTCATAACTATTAGAGGTTAATCTTACTTAAGGTGTAAAGCAATCTCTATGCACATCACTCATATTATTTTCGAGCTTTTCTCAATAAATGTTAACTATCCATTAACTAAGTCATATAACTAACTTAGTACATTTGAAACTAACAATATATGGAAATTAAATAACAGAAACAAAGAAATTGATAATAATATGATAAATGTTTAGTAAACAGTTAACTCTCTATAATCAAAGCAAATGAGTCAAAATTAATAGGTTATCGTGATTAAAAAAAATGATGATATTAACCTGAAGATTGCAATTATTATATATGTAACAAAATAAAAATTTTATGATATTAAAACAAACCTGAAAGTAATTAAACAGTTTGCAAGTTGGATGATCGTTTGGAGGCTAATAAGTCAAATGTCAAACTAATTGTACTGGAGTTGGAAAAAATTGGAAAATTAGAAAATTAAAAAGAATATAATGAGTAAGTCTAAAAGAAAGCACATAAAAACATACACCCACATCCATAATGAGATTTTATCACTGCAATTACAATAAAATTTTATGTACTTAAAATTTTTAATTTATTAAAATTAACTTTTCTAGTTTGCCTTGATTTTATTAGATAAAATCTTACTCTAATTGTTAGATTAAAACATGGAGAATCTAATAATAAAGCAAATGTGAAACTAATTTCGGTAGAATTTAAAAGAGTGCAGTTGAGAATCTAACAATTAATATCTATAAAATGGGTCAAAAGAAAAATTAATAGATGATCATGATAAAAAAATTGATGATATTAACACGATAAAAAAAAATTAAGATTACAACTATTACATGTGGAACAAAATAAAAAATTTTTACAATATTAAAACAAATTTGAAAGTAATTAAACAGTTTGTAACTAGGATATCGTTGGGAGACTGATAAGTGAAATAGCGAATTAATTGTACCGTAGCTAAAAAATTAAAAAATTAAAAAGAATAAAACGAGTAAGTCTAAAGGAGAACATATAAAAACATGCACCCGCATTCATAATAAGATTTTATCACTGCAATTAGAGTAAAATTTTATGTATTTAAAAATTTTAATTTAATAAAATTAATTTTTCAGGTTTATCTTAATTTTATTAACTAAAATCTTACTTTAATTGTTAAATTAAGGCATGAAAAATCTAATAATAAAACAAACGTGAAACTAATTTCAACAAAAGTTAAAAGAGCGTAGTTGAGAATCTAATAATTAATATCTATCATCGATGTATTCACCCATCATCATTCAAGAATGTACGTCACGATGGTGATAATGATGATAACGACGACGACAAAAGTAAATCCTTTGAAATTAAAGTATACCCATCACATGAGATGAGAAGAAAATGCCCACATAAAAGAAATTAAAAAAAAAAAAATAGCTGAAGATGGGATGAGACATTAACGTTAACAATAAAAAGATTGGGTAACAAAGGTTTTGATTGACTTATAATGGAATGCTGTTTCCTCTGACAAACCATCCTCAGGCATTGATTGCTAGTAATGGCGTTACATGAATGAATATAGAAAACTTTTGAAATTATGGAGACAAAAACTGCAGAAGATGGTGTCAAGATGGACGGGCATACTCTTGTTTTTGAATGTATGCCATCAATTCCGGGAAAGAATAAAAGAGCCCCAGGCTTTGTTTCATAACCTAATTGAAGGGGTAAATGTTGCACGATTAACTTTTGGCAACATAATGGAGCATAATAAGATAGCACCCACTGTTCTGACTAAAAAAATCAAGTACATTTGTATTTTCTAAAACCCATTGTGCCTTGCTTGCAAAAGGACATTGAAAAGATGACTTCAAAGAGTTCTGTTCTGGTATTATAATTTCGTAGTTTTTTTTTCCCCTAAACCATTTTAATCTTTTCCGTATGGAATGAAGGATGAACAGCACTATGTTATCCTTGTGTTCTTATATGATTTGAAAAATATGTCTTGCTTAAGAAATTTATCACACATTTGGCTTCTGTAACACTACTGAATCATGACGAATATAAATACAAATGAATCCTCTTCGATTGATAAGTTGTTTCCACAGTCATCCCATCCCAGTTAATTAGTCTTTCAGTCAAATCTATTATCACTTTTTTTTTTTCATTTTTTAACATTTCTAATCGATTAATATATAACAATAACTCCAAAATGTCAGCCAAACAAACTAATAATATATAATTAAGGATGCGAAGTCCTTGTTTATCCATTTATATGACACACATAAGTGTGTATATTTTCCAGGCTAAGCAATGAGGAAGAGGTGAAAGTAGATCCCAGTTTTAATAAAAACAAAAAAATAAAAAATAAAAACAAAAAAGTAACGAATTATACACTAATATGCATACTATAGTATATATATAATAACATACCTGTAAATTTAGAGAAGAAATTCGAGAAACATACATAGAAGAGAGAAATTCAAAAGTTTCAGGTGACGGGTGAGTGTGCGTAAAGAGAAAGGAAACTGGAAAAAAAGTCAAAAATTTTCCCGGCAATGGCAGGAGTACTATGAATAGATAGAGGAATTTTGAGAAGATGATTCTTGAGTTTCATATTTTTGTTTTTGTTTTTTATACAGAAGAGGGGAATCCAAAAGTTTTAGGTGATGGGCGAGTCTGTGTAGAAACAAACGAAATTGGAGAAAAAAATTCAAAAGTTTTCCAAGCGATGACAGAAGTACTGTGAAGAGAGAGAGAGAAAGAGAGTAATTTTGAGAAGAAAGTGACTCTTGAGTTTTATATTTTTGTTTTTGTTTTTTATACAAAAATTCAAAAGTTTCAGATGATGAGCGGGTGTGTGTGTGGAGAGAGGAAATTGGAGAAAACACCCAAAATTTTCCAGGCGATGGCAGAAGTACTGTAAAGAGAGAGGATTTTTGAGAAGAAATGACTCAAGTTTCATATTTTTGTTTTTGTTTTTTTTTTTTTTTTCTGACTCTCCTTTAATAAAGTTTTTATTATAATTCATTTCAAGTGATGGGTGAAAATACTGTGCAGAGAGAGGGAGGGACTCTCTTTTAATGAAGATTTTATTATATTATTATTCATTCTAGGTGAAGAGATAGAGAGATAGTGGAATTTGTTTTAAAAATAAAATCAAAATGTTGTAAAAAAAAAAAGAAAAAGGAGAATAGAGAGCAAAGACTTATGCCACGTAGGATGAAGGTGAAGGAGAGGAGGAGAGAGAAATACATAATTTTAGTATTATAGAATAGATTAAATATCCACGGGCAACCATAAAAAAACTTTTTTTTTTTTTAAGTAAACAATCCTTTTGCTAGATAATTTACTAAAAAATTATTTTTTCATGAAAAATATTCTTCATAAACAATCAACCTTAATGATCGAAGCAAATAGTACTAAAAAAATAACATAAAGCTTTTTAATATTTAAACCCACATCTTTTTTATTTTTTCATAACCTCAAAAATTCTTATAAACAGAAAAATACGCGGATCTCTAATTTGTGAGGGAAAAGTTCGTTTTAAAATTTTTTTAATCTTCAAATTAAGTGCCCATGCACAATCATGAAAACAATTTTATGCAAACAATACTTTTGCCAGCAAATTAATAATTTTTTTTTTCTCACGAACAATATTCTCCATAAAAGAAATATTTTTTCTCACGAAGACAAAAAGGCTAAAAGAAATATTTTAGGGTTTCAATCTCATCAAATCTATCCAAAAACAATAACATAAGGTGCTATTTATAGGCACCAACAGAAAACCCTAACCATAATAGATAAATCTAAAACAAATACGATTAAATAAATAAACTAATAATAATCCAAAAATATAATTAAATAAATAAACTAGTAGTAATAAAAATCATTATTGGGCTTGGGTTTCCTATCTCGTCTAGGTCGTCTAGACCTAGATATGGGCCTACTCCATGCTCCATCATTCTCCCTGGGTTGAAAAGAATTCTGCTCCGAAGAGTGAGAGGAAAGATAGCAATCCAACAATGAAGGATCCAAATGATGAAGATCATCATCCAGTATCCAAGTAGCATCAGAATCAGGACGACCATGCCATTTGACAAGGAAGCGACGAAAACCACCATCTCGAGAAGTCACGAACTCATTATCAAGGATAGTGTACTGTAAGGAAGGCACAGAGGGTGCACTTTTGTTAGCTCTACCTGTAGACACACTAGAAGGCAAAGTAGGAGGCTCAAAAGTGCCTCAGTAAGGTAGCAAATCCTCTACATTGAAAACAGGACTAATATCCATGTCATTAGGCAAATCAAGAAGATATGCATTAGATCCTAGTCTACGAATGATAGAATAAGGGCCCATAGCTCTTTTATAAAGTTTTTTTGAAAATGGTTTTGGAATTTTTTCAAGATGAATGCAAACCATGACATATTCACCAATATTAAATTCTCTAGATCTACAATGCACATCAATAACTAGTTTATACTTTTCATTACTTAGAGAAATCTTTTGCCTAATCTCAGCATGCAAGTCATGGATGTGTTTTGCAAAATTTTCTGCAGATTCAAACACACGCATATGAGATGGTAAATGAACAAGATCAATGGATGTGCGGGGTGAGTAACCATTAACAATTTGAAAAGGACTTCTACCAGTTGAACGGTCAATAGAATTGTTATAAGCAAACTCAGTTGTTGGCAAAATTAAATCCCAAACACCTTGTTTTATCCCAACCAAACATCTAAGCATATCACCGAAACTACGATTAACAACCTCAGTTTGACCATCAGTTTGAGGATGAAAAGCAAATGACAATTTCAATGTAGTTCCAAACAATTTCCAAAGAGTTTTCCAAAAATAGCTGACAAATTTCACATCCCTATCAGATACAATGGTGGAAGGCAAACCATGCAATTTAACAACTTCTTTAAAGAACAATTTAGCAATATGGGAAGCATCATTGGTTTTGTTACATAGAATAAAATGTGCTATCTTAGAAAACCTATCAACCACAACCAAAATAGAATCATGCCCTCTAGCAGTCCTAGGCAATCCAAGAACAAAGCCCATGCTAACATTCTTCCAAGGTGCATGAGAAATAGGTAAAGGAGTATATAAACCGGTGTTTTGTTTCTTAGCCTTAGCTAACTGACATGTTCGACATTGTGCAACTATCCTAACAACATCATTTTTTAGAGATGGCCAATAAAATCTATCTTCAACCAATGCAATGGTTTTATCCCTCCCAAAATGTCCAGCTAAAACACCTGCATGCATCTCCTAAACTAACAAATCCCTAAGTGATGTTCGAGGTATGCACAATTTAGTCACTTTAAACAAATAACCATTTTCAACAAGAAAGTCAACTTACTTATAACGGTTACCTTTACTAACCTCATCATAAATAACATCAAAGTCAGGACATGCAGAATACTCATCCGTCAGTCTATCAAACCCAATGAAATGAGCACTCATACGATGAAGTGTAACAGTTAATTGACTAAGTGCATCAGCAGCTTTGTTTTCAATACCAGCACGATGATTAATCACAAAAGAATATTCATTCAAAAATTCAACCCACTTAGCATGTCGAGCATTCAATTTCTTTTGTGAGTTTAAATATCTTAAAGTTTGATGGTCAGAAAATAACACAAATTCATTAGGCAACAAATAAAACCTCCAAAAGCAAAGACTCTGCACTATAGCATAAAACTCTTTATCATATGTAGAATATCGTCTTTTAACATCATTGAGTTTTTCACTAAAAAAAAAGCTATAGGGTGACCTTCTTGACTTAAGACACCACCAATACCTACACCTGATGCATCATAAGAAACCTCAAAAACTTTAGTAAAATCAAGGTGTCTCAAAACAGGTGCCTCAGTCATTTTGACCTTGATTTCTCTGAATGCCTGGCTAGCAGCATTAGACCATTAAAACTCTTCATTTTTTAAACATTATGTGATTAGAGCCATAATGGTGCTAAATCCCCTTATGAATCTCCTATAGAAAGAAGCTAAGCCATGAAAACTACGAGCCTTAGTGACAGATTTTGGTTCAGGCCACTCCCTAATAATTTTAACCTTTTTGGGGTCAGCTGAAATGCCATGTTCAGACACAATAAATCCTAAGAAAAACACATGTGATTGCTTGAAAGAACACTTCTTAAGGTTAACATAAAGTTTCGCCTTTCGAAGAGTGATAAAAACCTGTCGAAGGTGTTCCAAATTCTCTTCCTTGGATTTGCTATAGATCAATATGTCATCAAAGTAGACCACCAAAAATTTACCAATGAAAGGCTGTAGGACATGGGTCATAACTCTAATGAAAGTACTGGGAGCATTAGACAAACCAAAAGGCATAACTAACCACTCAAACAAACTATCTTGTGTTTTAAATGCAGTTTTCCACTCATCTCCTGACCTAACACGAATTTTATGATATCTACTACGTAAATCTATCTTAGAGAACCAGCTAATAGATCCAACATATCCTCAAGGCGAGGAATAGGAAATCTATATTTGATTGTAATCTTATTGATGGCTCTACTATCCACACACATTTTCTAAGATCCATCTTTTTTTGGTGTCAACAAAGCTGGTACTGCACAAGGACTAAGGCTATGCCTAATAAATCCTCTTTCTAAAAGTCCTTCTACTTGCCTATTCAACTCCTTCTTCTCCTTATGATTCATCCTATAATGTGGAAGGTTAGGCAATTAAGAACTTGGAGCTAAATCTATAGCATGTTGGATGTCTCTCAAAGGAGGTAGTTCACTACGTAACTTATTGTGCACCACATCAATAAAATCATCTAGTAATTTCATCACTTCCAAAGGAACATCAGCAATCGAAGAGTCAAATGAAACTTCTTTTATTACTAAAGCTAAGCACATACCAGTCTCAATTTCCTTTCTCTCAAACTTCTTACATTTTAAAATATACAAATTCCGTTCAGGAAGTTTAGAGATATCATTTTTACTATTGCAACTTTTTGGCTTAGCAGGTCTCAAAATAATGTTCTTACCCTTGTACTTAAATGAATAAATATTATCTTTGCCAAAATTGGTAACATTAAGATCATAAAGCCAAGGGCGACCTAAGAGAACATGGGCAACATCTATGGGTAGCACATCACAATAGATTTTATCCTTATAATCTCCCATTTGAATAGAGACTAGACACCTTTAAGTGACAAGCAAAGTATGGTCATTCACCCATGCTATCCTAAAAGGATTTGGATGTGGTTCTACTTTCAGGTTTAACAATTTAACAGCATCATTCGAAACCACATTCATTGAACTACCCCCATCAATCACTAACTTACACTTCTTATCTCCACTCTGTATGACTGCGTGAAAAATACTAGTACGCTTCTAATTATCATTATCTACAGTCGTGGATAGCACACATTTAACCACACTAACACACTCATCAGCATCAAAATCTTCATGAAGACCATCTTCATCACCAGAATATTCTAAAAGATCAACAATTTGGTCTTCCTTAATTTCCAAACTGCTCTGTTCAACATCTAATGCCAATGCACGTTGAGGACAATGAGATGCAATATGACTCTTTTGATGACACTTATGATAGACAATCGATGGATTACTAGCCTTAGACTCAATATGAGAAGCAATAGAAAAAGAGTTACGCAAACTAGACTCTTTGCCCCTAATGTTATTGGGCTTAACACTATCATTTGAAGACATGGACAGTGACTTGGACTGACCTGTGTGTGCAAAAGAGGAAAGTCTATTGAACTTATCGACTTTTAAGGCTTTTTAATATGTATCCTCTATAGTGTGTGTTGCATGCAATTTAATCATCTTTTGAATATCAAACCTGAGGCCATTAACAAAACGGGTGCAAATAGCAAATTGATCCTCAGCATTAAACTCACTACACCTAAGCCTAGCTTCCTCAAATTCAGCAGAATATTCAGCTACACTAAGAGTCATTTGTTTTACATTAATCATGTTGGAGAACAACTGACTCTTATACGATGGAGGAATGTACTTTTCTTGCAACTTTGCTTCCATAACATCCCATTGGGTGATGGGTGGTTCACCCAAACGAATCATGTCTTGCAACACATTCTGCTAGTACATTTTAGTTGAATTGGTTAATTTCATTTTAGCAAACCTAGTACATTTACTATCAATCATTTCATACCAATCAAAATATTTCTCAATAGCAACTAACCAATCAGAGAAAGCATTAGGATCCATTCTACCATCAAATTTAGGAGCACTGACTTTGACTTTTATTGTGATATCTCTTTAAGGTTGTCTAACCTGCCTATCTTGATCTCTACCCCAATTACCATTAACCCTAGGTTGGTATCGCTGAGGAGCGCCATCCTCTCTCACCTGATTTGGTCGGTGATTTTGCCTTGGTGGTTGGTAATCTAGTGAAAAGTTAACATTAGTGGGTTGAAACTGATCACCTAGGTTGAATTGAGGGCCTCCTATATCGGGTAACCTTGTATGAGGTTGAGCAATTAAATTACTACCCAAGTTCATTCTACCCAAATTGTCATGCAAACTATTTGTGAATTCATCAAATTGATGTAAACCCCTAGAAGGACTTGAAACCCCAGTGTGTATTGACCCAAAAAGTTTTCTAACAGTTTCATCAACATGTTCACCTATCTCATGTTTACCCAAATGTTTTAAAAGTAAATTCATGTTTTGATTCATTGTATGAGTTTGTTGTTCGATGGCAGATTGACGTTAAGTCAACTGACCACACATTGAATTTAAATTACTCACCGATGCAGTGACTAAATCAAATTGTGCTTTATTTACATCATGATGACGGGTAATACATGCTAGACTATCATTTAAATCTTGAGATAAGGCTTGTAGTCTTAAGTCAAAATTGTTAAGTCTCTCAATTAGGTCTTTTGTGTTAGATGAGGAAGGTTCAAAGGTGTTACTTTTGTGGCTGACATGCTGAATTAGAATCTAAAATTTCACTAAGTAAAGAAATTTATAAACGATATGCTGATGCAACAAACAGAAAGCTAAAAAAATTTTAATGCGATTATATGCCACAATTTACATGAATCATGAAAGAATTAACCAAAAAAAAACAAAAGAATTTTTTGAATACTCTTTATGCTTTATCAAATAAACTGTTATCTAAAACACTTAAACAAAATATACCTAAATATCACAAATATTAATCGAGTTTTCAATGTAAAAGAAAATGTATCTCGTTGAAGGAGCTTTGAGACACCTACAATACCTTAGTATTGTTGCAAGAGAACCAAACAAGGTGTGTGATTTTTTTTTTTTTTTTTGGTGCTGTGGGTTGTTGTCAAATACCTAAATCCGTCTGCTACCAACTGGATGAAAGAGAAGCGGGTAGTTTGGTAAAACCAGAATCATATGATCATAGAGACGTGTCGACGCACCAAAATTATCTCTCGCTTACTTGTTACGTCTCGGCATCGAATCAATGCACTGGAAAGGTGGGCTTGTTTCTTTGCGGCATCTGGCAGGTCGGACTAGAGGTTACCGGAGTCACCAACGAGTTCTTCGGAGGTTGGTGGTGCCAATGGTGGGGTTCACCAGAGTTGGGTACCGCTGGGAATGTACGAAAGTGTACTCGGAGGGTTTGAGAGCGTGTAGGGTACATGTGCGGCTATGACTGCAGTTGCGGCTAGGGTTCGACATGAACAATGAGTTTTTGTTGATTATATATCGATTTACTCTGATACCAAAATTGACGTAGCTCGGCTACGAAAGAACAAGAAAATAAAGAAAACGAAGACAAAAAGGCTGAAAGAAATATTCTAGGGTTTCAATCTCATCAAATCTGTCCAAAAATAATAACGTAAGGTGCTATTTATAAGCACTAACAGAAAACTCTAACCCTAATAGATAAATCCAAAATAAATACGATTAAATAAATAAACTAATAATAATCCAAAAATATAATTAAATAAATAAACTAATAGTAATAAAAATCATCATTGGGCCTAGGCTTCCTATCTCGTCTAGGCCTAGATATGGGCCTACTCCATGCTCCATTAGAGAGACGTAGTATACTCATAATTTTTCTTTTCTTATTTAATAAGTGTCACACAAAAGAAATAAAGGAAAATAAAGTAGAATTTTTGAAAATGAAACCTATGTAGACATTTGGTCAAACACCTAGGCGGTGACAATTAAATCTAGTTTGAAAATTTTAATGAAACTAAAAACAATTATGAAAAATACTTGGATCAAATCAAGTCAAGTAGTGATTTTTATAGATTTTTAAAAAGAATAATGACTAATCAATTTAGTTGTAAAATCAAGTTCACTTGATTGAATATCAAGATCAAACACTTGGAGTGCAGTAATCTATATAAAGTACATGAGAGTTATAGGTGGCAATCTATATATAAAATCCTTAAGATCGGGCATAAAAATTCCAACTAAGTAAGTCATATATAATGTACATAAAATATATAATCAAGAGTTGATCAAGAAATATCAACTAGTGATTTCAAAAGATTCAAACAAACTAATAATCATTCATTATAAATTCAAAAGCAATTGAACATTGAAGCACAACTAAGAATAATAGTTGATAAATTTGGTGACAAAGTCAGGTTCATGTAATTGGAAACCTAAATCAAACACTTAGAGTGCATAGCCTATAGAAAATACATGTAAGTTCTATAATAGCAATCCACATACAATTTCTCAAGAAATTGTTTGAAAATTTTAATTAACAACTAACATATAATCTATATAAGTTATACAAACAAGACTCAATTTAAAATAAACAATTAACAATTTCAATGGATCCAAACAAATCAACTACTATTCATAGAGAATTCTTAAAAAAATCAAACATTGAAAAGCAAATTTTTTTAAAAATCCACATACATCATTTACTCTTCTTGATTTTAATTCAAGTAAAAAAACTATTCAATCATAAATCAAGAGAAACTTGAGCTTGTATTGAAATTTAACATGTTTATAAGAAGAATTGAAAACGAAAATGAAATTTTCTATCCTACCAAACAAAATCTAAACTCTCTCTCTACAACTATATATATATATATATATCTACTCTCTACATATCTAATCCCTAATGTATATGAATGTCTAATCTCTAATGTCCGCTCTCAACTATTACCCTCTATTTATAGCACAATTTAAGTACTTGGAATAAAAAAAAAGTGGAGAACTACAAATATTTTACAAAAACTTACATGGTTCAAACCAAGGTTCACACCATACTTCCATACTTAGACAAATTTTGAAATTCTGAAATTGCTGCTCTTCTGTTGTTTAAACAAAGTGTGGTTCGAACTTTTGTTTGTACTATTTTCTCATGCCTTAGAAAAATTTTAAACTTTAAAGTTGAGCTACACACTGTTGTTTGAACAAAGGTGCAAACAAGGTATAGTTTGAACATTTGTTTGCACCACTTCATGCCTTAAACATATTTTTGGCTTTTTAATGTTCTACCTTCTATTGTTTGAACCTTACTTCACACCATATGCTCAACACTTCGTTTCTTTGTACTTTTAAACTCTTTTCCTTTCTATTTTTGCCTCACATTCAATGAGACTCCTTTCACTTGCATTTTTATGTTGATTTGGCCTTCAATTGTATAGAGTTAATCCTGAAAAATTACAATCAATAAAAATACAAGTGTATAAAAAATATGTAACAAAATCAAGTTTTAAGTAAATGTATTTATACAATTATCACACAAAAAAGTGTATAAGTATGCAATATTATGTGCTAATCACCTATATAGAAAATAAACAAAGGAGAAAAAAGGGGTTTCACAGATAAGAGTATGCAAAATTGAGTCAAAATTTAGTTCCACTACGTAGAACCAAAATAACAGAAGTCGAATTAGAATTAAAAAAATAAAATTGTATATAATTTATATAATATGATTTGAGATCATATAATAATAATTTTATAAAAAAATTAAATATTAAATATTTGTATATATAATTAGAATTTTAGCTAATAGGTAATAGAATTCTCAATTCGATTCTGCTATTTTCTTAAGAAATCAAAAAAATTTAGTAATTCAATTTTTGTTCTAATTGTACAAGAATGAACACCTCTATTGGCATATAGATCCCATTTTGAAGTATAATTTTGCACAAAAATCAGTCAAAAGTTACAAAGTTAGTATTTGGTAAAACATTAACTTTTGTCACTTTCTACTCTACTGTAGTGATTTGTTCCACTCAAAAGTTACCAAAATTTTTATCAAACATACAAAAATTATCAAAAATTGTTAAAAATTGTCAAAAGTTACTTAAAATTGTTAAAAGTTATCAAAAATTTTACCGAACACCCAAGAATTACAAAAATTACTAAAAATTACAACTTACCTTACTAAACACACCAAAAATTATAGTAAGTAACTTTTGATAAAAAATATTAATAATTATTAAAAATTATGCTTCGAAACACCCTGTAATCTTTACCTGAGTTGTCAAGCTTGGGATAGAAGGATTTGCGTAGAAAAAGTCAAAACTGACAGAAAGGGAGAGACTCGCCAAAAACAAAATTTGGGTTGCAAACCTTGAAATTTTTATTTTAATCGTTTGTTTATATTTATATTTTTTTTATTTTTGTACTTAACGATTTTTATTTCAAAATTTTATTTTTAATTTTCATTTTTGTTCTAGAATAAAAGCAGAAAACATGTTTAGTAATTCAATTTTATTTGTAATAACTAATTTTTCATAAAATATTTAATTTTATTAATTTTTATACGATTAATTGAATCTAGTAATATTTTTGATTAACTAATTCATATTAATTTGATTAACTAACATGATAAAATATATTTAAATTATTTAATTTAATTATGATATATTTAATTTTTAATAATATTTAATTTCAATAAATTAAATTAATAAATAACATAATCTAATAATAAATTATTATTTTATTTTTTTAAAATTAATTTAATAAAATAAATCATTTTATGAGGTAATTATTGCTTATTAAATAATTTTAAATTAATAAAAAATTATTTTCATAATAAATTAATATTTTAATTATTTTAATTTTTAGTTTAGCAACATACACTATTTTAACAATAATTTAGAATAAATTTTTTAATAATAAACTATTGTTTATTTTATTTGAATAAAATAGGTTATTTTAATGTGTATTTATTATTAATTTTAATTTCACTAAAATAAATATTTTAATAAGTGGTTATTATTTATGAAAAATAATTTGAATCTAATAAAATAAAGCATATTAATAACAAATTATTATTTTAATTATAATAAATTGAATTTTAATAAATATTAGTAAAATAAATCAAGTTAATCATAAATTATTATTATTATCGTTTTAATAACTAAATTATTATAATAATATATTCTTTATTAAAAATAATTAAGATAATTTAATTTAATATGATGCAATGAAAAAAAATGAAATGTTAGAATTGACAAAATATTTGTCAAAGAAGAAAGACAAGCGTGAAACATGCTCTTTTTTTGGTAAGTAATGAAACGTGCCTCCTGTTTATGATTTTTTGTTTTAATTTTATTTAAAAAAAAAATTTGTCAACTATGTTTTAGTTATTAATCTTTAAAATTTTATAAATATAAAGTTAAAAAAAAAAGTAAATATTAACGTTCCTAAATTGACCTTTAGCGTTCAGATCTTTCAAGACGTTAGATTTACGTTAATTGAATCCAATGGTTGTAAAAGGAGCACAGGATCTCCGCATGTGGAAAAGCCACAGGTGGCACCCCAAATCACATTGCTGCCGCCGCCCTCCTACTCCGCCTCCGCTCGATTTCGACACGGTATGCCCTAGCCATCATTTTTCTCGTTCGTTCTTTGCTATTATTAATATGGGTATGTATATATTTGTTTGGCGATGGTTGTTTGAACTGAAACTCAATTAAAATCTTTTCGGTTTTTGTTGAATTCCTTGGGACTTTCATGAACTTGTTCTATGTTTCCTTTGTTTCGAGTTTTTCGTTGAAATTTTAGAACCTAATTACCCTTCTACTGGTAGAACCTGTTGATTGTAATCCTTTTGTAACACTCTGCTGATCCCCACAATTTATTTCAAAATTTTTCATCTTTGATTTCTTTTGGTGATTATAATTTTTTAGTTAAATGTTTTGCAGACTAAAATCCATCGCACCATCGGAATTCAAAGTAGAATATATTTGACTTTGGAATATATATATATATATATATATATATATATTTTCTATTGGGATAATTGATAATCTTTTATCATTTGTGTTGTGTTGTAGGTTTTTTAATATTTGGAGGCAGTGACAGGTCTAGGATTTTATTACAGTGGGATCAAATCGATAAATAAAAGCAGTATATTTAACTTATGGGTAATCTGTTTTGATAGATATATTTTATGGGGGTAAAAAAATAAAAATACCTCGAAAATTATACTATTTTCTAAAGAAATTTTACTTCAAATAGAGGCAAAACTTATAAATTGCTTGAGGTATAAGAGTAATTTATTTTTAAAGATATATTTTATAAGGGTAAAAATATAAAAATATCTCAAAAATTATATTATTTTTTTAAAAAATTTTGCTTCTAGTGGGCAAAACTTGTAAATTGTAAGTACAGGGGCAATTTGTTTTGAAAGATATATTTTCTAAGGACAAAAATATAAAAATATCTCAAAAATTATATTATTTTCTACAAAAATTTTACTTCCAATAGGTCAATTAACCCATCTTGCCCCTATGCGGGCCCTTATAATTTTTGGCAATCTCTTTTTATTCTAAATACATTATTGGAGGCCTTTTTTTAAGAATCACATGCCAAACTTTTGTAAACTAGATGTGTGAGAAACTTATATGTGAGCCCTTATACTCTTTTTTTTTTTTTTTTTTTTTTAATTCTGATTTTCAGAAGTCAATTTTGATGTCTATTTAAAAGGATTATTTCTATGGGGTTCTGAAGCTACAAGAAGAACATATATTGAAAGAACTATATGGAGAGAACAAACAATCAAGAGAGGTGTGCAAAGGTTAGAGGCATAGTTTGTGTACTTTTATGTGGTCTAAAGCTTTAGTAGAAATTCTTGTGTCTATGATTTGATATTTTCTCACCCTTATTCGTCAAAGATTTTATTTATTAAATCTGTGTTTTTATATCTTTTAATTTTTGTACTTGTGATTTGTTGTTTAGATTGGGTTAGCTTACACTAGTGTGATGAATCCCCCAAGAGAATGAGGTTCTAATACGCGGCCACCTTATTTCCAAGGTTCACTTATTCTTATTGGAATGTGAGAATAATAACCCATTTCATTTACATAAATTGTGACATAGTCGGAACAAAGATTTTTCAAGGGAAAAAAGAATGAATATGAATTTCAAACTCATTCTCTTGTTTGAGTTGAGATAACAAATTAAAAGGGAAAAGTATAGAATTTAAAAAATTAAAATTAAATAAATTGAAAAATTAATAGAGTGTTGGTAGTCATTTATTTTATTATATTTTGTAATCTATCCAGATCAAGACGTGTAATTAGGATTAACAGCTTTTTGACTATCAATCTTTACAATTATCTTTTTGGAGTCAAGATCCCAATCCTACGCTTAACCAATCCGCATAGCCCGAAACTCAGCTACAAGAGCAGAGATAATTCTTAACGAATTAACAAATCCAACCACACAAACACCTCCACCAATATCCTGAAATAGACGTCCCGCAATCCTGCAATAAAAGAAGCTCAGTATTGGCCTTAATAACATTCATAGGCCGAGGTGTGAAAACTCGTATTGATGGTTTACTCATTTGGGCCGTGTCCGCAATCTAAGACTGCTCAACTTCAAAAACTCCATTCGTCTTGACCTGTACTGCGTCTTTGGGTTCTACAATGTCTGGACTATGATCCACTGGTTCGTCTAAAAACAAATCCAACAAATGGTGACCACAAAGATAAATGCCCAGCCATTCCCCTTCAGATTTGTCCCGAGCCTATAGGTTATTGCTAGTTCAAACAATGTATTTGTGTCTGGATTCCATATATTTTTCGCGACTTCACAATCTCTGAGCGCGTGAATTTCGTCAACAATTTTATCTCGTTTGTGTTTGCGTGTGTTTGTGTGTTTCTACCCTTAAGGATGTGTTTCTTTTATCAAAGAATATAAGAAAAATAAATTTTTAAAAAGAATCTGTTGATTGTTTATTTAGAGAACTTTAAATTATAGGAAAAAAAATTTTATAATTTAAAAAAAATGTAGATAAACGATTTTTAGATTTTAGCTCTTTTTTTTTTTTCCAGAGGAACAATAATAAATTTCTTGTTGGATAGCCTGAATTTTATTTTTTAAGCCTAAGTGTTGTAATAAGATAAGAGAAGTTTATAAATAAAAATGATTAATTTTTATTTGATTAAGTTAGAAAATAAAATAAAATTTATTTTTAAGGTATAACGGTAATTTCATTTTAACCGAATTAAAAAATTATCAAAATTTTTATTAAATACATAAAAAATTGTTAAGAGTTACTAAAAATTTATATTTGTTTTACCAAACACCTAAAAGTTGTCAAAATTACTTAAAAATTTTTATTTATTTTACCAAATACACCAAAATTCAACTATTAACTTTTGTTAAAAATACGAAAAGTTAGCTAAAAATTAAACTTCGGAGTAGCACCTCAACGGACAAAAAAAAAAAAAAAAAAAGAAGTAAAATAGGATGTAAAGAATAATTTATGAAGTGCAAATAAACTTATTTTTTATTGAAAATTTAGTGAGTGTTTTACACATGCCATTTAATCAATAAATTTTTAGAGAATTAACTAGAAAGATTTTATTTTGTTTTATGTAAATTTTTAAAGAATTAATTAGTAAGTTTCATTTTATTTTATGTAATATATTTATTTTTGTTCTCTGGTACGGTGAAGTATTTGTTATTTGCACAACTTTTCATTACTCTTATCACAGACGACGGCACTTGTAAAATTTTTTTATATTTATATTTTTAACAAACATATTAAAAATAATTTTTATTTTACTTATTTTAAATTTAATCAAATAAAAAATTAATTATTTTTATTTATTTTTAAACTTAATCAGGCTACCGTTTAAAAAAAAAAAACCAGCACCCAGGCTGTCCAACAAAGCCATCAAACAATGGCGTTTCACGCGACTTCAGGGGCCGAAGTCTACTCCCCAGCTTCTGCGCATTTCCCTCCCCAATTCGTTTGCTGGAGTAGAAGGTGGGATAAAATTGAAATGTTTATGGGTCCCACTAATGCGAGTTCAAACGGTTCTTCCTTTTTCCCTCTGCATAATATTATCTAATTACTATGAATACCAAGCCAACTGCTAACCGGGCTGTACCCTCAATTGAAGATTTATTTTATAGAAAAGCATATATCCTCATCTTTTTTTTTTTTTTTTTTTTTTACTTTATCTAATTTTTTTTAACTAAAAGTTGAAATTAACGTTCTATTTAAAAATTATATGTATAACGAGTAGAACCAAAATAACATAAGCCGAATTAGAATTAAATAAAAATAAAAAAATATATAATTTATATAATATGATTTTAGTTCATATAATAATAATTTTATAAAAAATTAAATATTAAATATTTATATATATAAATAGAATTTCAGCTGATAAGTAATATAATTCTCAATTCGATTATGCTATTTTCTTAAGAAATAAAAAAAAAAATTTAGTAATTCAATTTTTGTTCTAATTGTACAAGAATGAACGCCTCTATTGGCATGTTGATCCCGATTGGAAGCACATTTTTGTGCAAAAACTAGTCAAAAGTTGTAAAGTTAATATTTAACAAAATGTTAACTTTTGTCATTTTTTTATCCTGTTATAATAATTTGCTTCATTCAAAATTTATTAAAATTTTTACCAAACACACAGAAATTATCAAAAGTTACTAAAAATTACCAAAAATTACTAAAAATTACTAAAAGTTAACAAAAAATTTATCATATACCTAAAAGTTACAAAAAGTAACTAAAAATTAGTACTTATTTAACTAAACACATCAAAAATTATAATTAATAAGTTTTTGTAAAAAATATAAAGGTGGAGGCGGTGGTTGCTTCTTGGCTGGTTGCGTGGACATAAAGAATAGTCTCACGGCGAAGAGTATATGACTGAGGTCCTTGCCGGCAGATTTTTATGCCCCTGACATTGCCCTTTGATTTTTCTCTGTTGAGCATCTTGAAAGCACCTCAGAGCCCAATAAAAATAGAAATGTCCCCCCCCCCCCCCCAAAAAAAAAAAAAAACACACGCGCGCACAATCTTTGCCTCAGTAGTTAAACTTGGGATAGAAAAGGGAAAACAAAATCTGAGTTGCAAACCTTGAAATTTTTATTTTAATCGTTTGACAATATTTATATTTTTTAGTTTTGTATTTAACTATTTTATTTCAATTTTTTATTTTTAATTGTTATTTTTGTTCTAAAATAAAAGCAGAAAACATGTTTATTAATTTAATTTTATTTGTAATAATTAATTTTTAATAAAATATTTAATTTTATTAAATTTTATAAGATTAATTGAATTTAATAATATGTTTCATATTAATTTAATTTATGATATATTTACTTTTTAATAATATTTAATTTCAATAAATTAAATTAATAAATAACATAATCTAATAATTAATGAATTATTATTTTATTTTCTAAAATTAATTTAATAAATAAATCATTTTACAAGGTAATTATTACTTATTAAAAAATTTTAAATAAATAAAAAAATTATTTTAATAATAAATCTATATTTTATTTTTATTTTTAGTTTTAATAACATAAACTATTTTAACAATAATTTCGAATATATTGTTTTAATAGTAAATTATTATTTAATTTATTTGAATAAAATAAGTTATTTTAACATGTATTTATTACTAATTTTAATTTCACCAAAATAAATATTTTAATATGTGGTTATTATTCATGAAAAATAACTTTAATCTAATAAAATAAATCATTTTTAATAATAAATTATTATTTTAGTTATATTAAATTGAATTTAAATAAATATTAATGAAATAAATCAAGTTTACCATAAATTATTATTATAGTTTTAATAAATAAATTATTATATCAATATATTATTTATTAAAAATAATTAAAATAATTTAATTTAATATGATGCAGTGAAAATAAATAAAATGTTAGAATTGACAAAATATTTGTAAAAGAAGAAAAGCGAGAATGAAACGTGCTTTTTGAGGGTAATGAAACATGCTCTCTGTTTTATGATTTTTTGTTTTAATTGTATTTTTTAAAAAAATATTTTTAAAAATATTATTATTACCTCATTTCTGCAAAATTTCTCTTCAGTGTAAATCCCATGTATTGGAAGCCTTTTTCAAGAGTCATTTGTTAACCCAATTCTCTCCCACCCCCCTCCCCCCAAAAAAAACCCCACCTAAATAAGATGCAAGGACTCCCTACACCTGCAAGCTCCTGTATTCTTTTTTTTTTTTTTCCTTAAGTTAAGGTGTTTGGAAGTCCAAAAAAAACTCAAAAAAACTTAAAAATTAGGGTTGATGTGATGTAAAAATAATAAGTGATAAATTTTAATTGAAAAAATTTAAAAACTTTTAGAATTTTTTGAATTTTTTTGGCCTCCAAACACCTCCAGTGGTTGGCTAATGGCATTTCATAGAGTTATATGAATGAAACTTTTTGCTCCATAGCGGTGTTGTATAAATTCTTATTTTGTTCGCTTCGCTTTTCTTTTCATATTTTTTTATGGTATTTACTTAACGTTATTTGTTGATGGAAATATTAAATTAAAACCTGACTGAAGGATAAAAAATTGATTGCTACAAATAAAAAAAAATTGAATGTTAGTGAAATCATATAATTTATAATAGTATGAAATAAGATTTACACTTAAAAAAAATCTATTAGTTAAAAAAAAAAAAAAAAAAAGGTTGACGTGAATTGCGATCGTCAAGCCAAGGAAGTGGGTATGGACAACCTCAAGGTTGTGAGAAAATCTTGTTTTAAAGCCTTTGCTTTATTTAACGGGTCATATTTCGATATGAGAAAAATAAAATAAAATAAAATAAAATAAGGTACTGACAAATTGAAAGAAAGAGATAGCATTTTATTTAAAATTTAAAAAAATAAAATAGTAAATAAGGAGAGTGCGCATAGAATTTGATTTAATGAAAAAAAATCAAAGAATACACAACTTTATGTATATAGATAATAAAGATTTATTAAAATAATTCAAATATTTAATATTATTAATCAGTTGAAAATGACCAGTATAACTAATTTAAAATTAAAATTAAAATTATTCTTAAAAAAAATTACTCTCATGCTTAAAAAATATTTAGAATAAGAGTTGTTATTATTAGATAAGGTAAATTTTTTAAATTTAATTAATATTCAATAAAATTTAATTTTTTTTCCAATTCAAATTATTTTTTTGAAATTTTTTTTTTATTTTTAAAGTATAAATTATATGGTTATAGTAAATCAATAGGTAGGTTCAATTTAAAGAACTCATAAGTTCACTTTATATTCATACGTTACAACTACAGTGATTTCACAAATAAAAGATACGGTGAAATTGTGATGATCTACTAACATGAGATGAAAGTAAGTAAATGTTTTATGAATAAAAAAAAAAGTATTGAAAAAATAAAAAGATAGTATTTCATTCAAAAATTTATAAAAATAGAAAAATTAGAATAATGAATAGGAAGAGTGTCACATAAGATTTCGTAATAATTTTTCAATTGATTTTATAAAAATAACTTAAATTAAGAATATTATTATTAATCATACACCGTGTTTTAAAAAAATATATGATCACATGATCAATTTAAACTTAAATTTAGAATTTAAAAAAATTACCCCCAAGCCTAATTTTACTTAAGGATTTGTGAAAATAAAAAAAGTAGAATAATTAATGTAGAGAGTGTCACATAGAATTTGATAATAACTTTTTGATTAATTTTATAAAAATAAATCAAATTAAAAATATTGTTATTAATTATACATTGTACTTTATAAAAAAAATATGGTCAATGGGATCAATTTAAACTTAAAATTAGAATTTTAAAAAATAATTACTCACAAGTCACATTAATATTTATGCATTTTGCTATGTTTTTAAATTTAAAAAATATTAAGAGTGGTTATTGCGAGAGAAATAAAATTTAAACATTTTTTTGAACGTAATTATTATTTAAGCATTTTTTTTATTTTAATGCATTCAAAATATACAAATTTTATAACTATAGTGAATTAATAAGCAATTGAGTCCCTTATAAAAACCCATGAGTTTACTTTAAATTTATTAAAATAATATGTCACAAGGTAACGAAAAAGTGAAGTTGTGAATGAGAAGGGAAAGAGAAAAAATGGGAGGAAAAGAATGACATATCATATTAGGATGAATGAAAAAAAAAAAAAGAAAAATATTCTTTTTGTATTAGATATAAATTATCAAACTAATTAGATTGCAAATTGATATATAATAATAATAACTAGGTAATTTGACAAAATCAATAACTCAGTATAAAATGTTAATAGTTTTTTTTTTTTTTTTTGGGAAAGTATTAAATCCAATAGTTTTTCATAAATTTATATTAAGATTCAACTGCTAATTTAAAGCCAAATTAAGAAAAAATGTGGTAGCTATTTTGAAGGAGAATTCATCGTCGCTAAAAAAAAATTAAAAACAAAAAAAATGAGATTATAAGTCACCTCTTTCCAATCATAGTTGTAAACCGTGATTAAAAACTTATAACAATCACACCCTAAAAGCGTAATCTTTTATGATAAAAACTGAGATGAAAAAAATCTCGCGTGATCTTTTATAAATTTTGATCTCACTTTTTTTTAAAAACCGTGATTAAACGAATGATCACGCTGAAAAACTATAATTTTTTATGTCTAAAAAATGAGATAGAAAATAATTTCACGTGATCTTTTCTAGTTTTTAGATCTTGGTTTTCGTCAAAAACTGTAGTTAAATGCACTTAACATATCAGTCTAAAAACATGATTGAAGATTTCTTTCTCTTTTTTTTTTTTTTTTTTTGCAATTGCAAAAATGCCTAAATTTATCTATATACGATTCACAAGAGAGAATCTTTCCATGTCAATATTAACACATGAACATAACAAATTTGGAAGTGGTGTATAAGTAATACTATACATTCCATAATATTGTGTATGTACCATTTTTTGGTATAAGTAGCCTCATAGTACAAATAACCTCCCTCCACTTTCTCCTCTTAAACCATTTGGTAATTATAAATTTGATATGATGTTTGTACTTGCCACTTCGGATAGTCGAATCATGTTTGGGAGTAGGCAGTGATGCTAGGACGCCGACAAAAGTACAAGGAATAAGGTAACTCTCTATTTTTTTACAATCTTCTGGTACGTGAAAGTCCGCAGCCGCTACCTCGTATTGGGGTGCGCACAGGGCGAAGCACGCTCCAGGACCCTAGCCGGCAAAGGCCCCTGGAGAGTTAACCAACCTAGGCAAGCCCTGCCTGATCGGCACGACCGAGAGGAGGCCATTAGGCACCCGCCATTACAGCAGTAACCCACCCCCCGTAGGGGAGTCGAACCCGGAACCTCGAGAGGCTCAAGCTCTAAGGCGAGCCCGACTTCTACTCGGCCACCCCTGAAGGGGTTTTTCACAATCTTCATTTCATTTGTGTTTGAGGAATGAAGATACAAGAGCCTGTTATGTGTCCCATATTCGAATGAATTGTTACATGCTCAGATGATCTCTCCCTACTATATATATAATAATATGATTTTAGATAATATAATAATAAATTTATTAAAAAGTTAAATATTAAATAGTTATATATATATATATATATATATATAAATAGAATTTCAATTAATGGGTAATATAATTCTCAATATAGTAGTTTTTTAAGAATTTAAAAAAAAAATTAGTAATTCAATTTTTTTTTTCTTATTGTACATGAATAAACATCTTGACGGATAATTTTTACCTGAATAGTTAAACTTAGGTGAGAATGATTTGACTTTTGAGTAGAAAAAGTCAAACTGGGAGAGAGACTCTTGAGCAAAGCAAAATTTGGATTAATTGCAAATCTTGAAATTTTTATTTTAACAGTTTGATAACATGTAGTTTTATTGCTTTTGTTTAAATATTTTTAGATTTTTCTCTAAAGTAAAAATAACAATCATGGTTGGTAACAATTTTGTCTACAATAATTAATTTTATTTTGACAAAATATTTAACTTTGTTAATTTTTTGTATAATTAATTGAATTGAATAATATATTTTACATTAATTTAATTAATTAATTTAATAAAATAAATTTAAATTAATTGATTTAATTTTATAAATATTTAGCTTTTAATAATAATTAGATTTTAATAAATTATATTAATAAATAACATAACATAATTATAAATTATTATTTTGTTTGGATTAAAATTACATTAATAAATAACATAATCTAATTATAAATTATTATTTTTTGTTAATAAAAATAATTTTTAAATAATAAAATATTATTTTAGTAGTAATTTTAATTTGAATGAAATAAATTATTTTAATAATAATTTAAAATAATTGTTTTAAAAATAAATTATTGCTTTAATCTTTAATTTGAATAAAATAAATTATTTTAATTTGTGATTATTAATTATTAAAAATAATTTTAATCAAATAAAATAAATTAGTTTAATAATAAATTATTATTTTAATTATAATAAATATAATTTTAATAAAATAAATATATTTATCATGTAATCATTATTTATTAAAAATAATTTTAATTTAATAAAATAAATCTTTCTAGAAATATATTATTTATTGAAAATAATTTTTTTAATAAAATAATTTAATTTAATATAATATAACAAAAATAAATAAAGCGTTAAAATTAATAAAATATTTGTAGAAAAAAATAAAAAGTGAAAAAATATTTTATTGTTTATATTCTTCTATTTCAATTTTATTTTAAAAAATTAAAATAATTTTATCAAATATATTTTTGTTGTTAATTTTTAAAAATCTATAAATGTAAATAATACAAATAAATATAAACAATATCAAATGGGCATTAGTGTTCACTGTTGAGATATTTTATGACGCTAGATTTACAATAATTAGATCCAAAGACTCTAAATGGAGCACAAGCAGCACCCCAGCAATCATTGCAGCTGCCGCTCTCCTACTTCGCCACGATGCCACAGCGTCGATTTGGGCGTGGTATGTCCCAGCCATCATTTTTCCGTTCGTTCTTTGTTGCTGTTAATATGGGCATGTATACATCTGTTTGGCGATCGTTGTTCAATTTGAAACTCAATTAGAACTTTTAGGCTTTTGTTGAATTTCTCGGGGCTTTCATGAACTTGTTCTATGTTTCCCTTGTTTCAATTTTTTCGTTGAAATTTTAGCAATTAGTAATGTTGAATTTACAAGCCTTTCTTCAAAATTTGGAAGAAAACCCAAAACCTCCTAACCTTTGTTTGACTTTGTCTCAGTGTAGAATAGATAGAGAGAGGGAGAGAGAACTATGTGTTTTATTATGATAGTCAGAGATTCATTTACTTTGATAAAAATTT
Organism: Vitellaria paradoxa; assembly: GCA_019916065.1. Taxonomy (NCBI): domain Eukaryota; kingdom Viridiplantae; phylum Streptophyta; class Magnoliopsida; order Ericales; family Sapotaceae; genus Vitellaria; species Vitellaria paradoxa. The sequence goes on along the minus strand of CM034241.1, from coordinate 41,966,991 downwards.
TACTTTCCATTCAAGATCAAATCATATTAACACGAGATGCTATTGGATTAAAGATTTTTTTAATTTCAATTAATTAAAATTTAAGAAAATTCATACGAAATACAATAGTTCAAATATGATGAATAAATCTATACCAAAAAAAAAGTTTGAAATTTGTGGATTGATTGTCAAATGGTAAATCTCCCCACATAGTAGAGGAGGATTTGTTAGATTGTCCCTCTTATGTTGGATGAGACTAACTCAATGTCATCGGCTTAATTGTTCATATATTAGGCCCAACTTTAGTGATGTACCTCAGCCCCGCTCAAGGCCCTTTAGGGCAGCCCAAGGCTTCAGAAGTAGCTGTCATTTCTTTCAACCCAATCACATTATACAAATTAGCCATATATAACAAGATCAAACCATACAACCCTTAATTTTTTGAATTTTTGTTACTGCCCCATTCCAAAAAAAAAAAAAGAAAATAATAATAATAATAATAATAATAATAATAATACTACTCTAATTGTGGGCTCCACCAACACTGCTTTCATCACCACTGATATTGCGATTGACACCTTCAGTAATAAGCTTATCGAGAAAAAGCTTGACGGGATCTAAATAAATGGAGACTGAAGCTGCGATGTACTCGTCATCCTTGAAGTTTTTAAGTAATTTCTCAGTTTCATATATGACAAAACTAGAAAATATGATTGTTAACAAGCATCCGTATACAGTTGAATTCAACTCTTCTAAAGGGACAATCGCCTGTTGATTGGAAATCCCAATTGAGAGAGACAAAATAATTAATTAAACAACACTTCTTGAAATATACCTAAATAAAAAGGAAAAAATAAATAAACAAACAAACAAAATCTAAAAGTCGCATCCACAAACCTGAAAGAGAGCAAAAAGAATGAGCACAGAGGGGAAAGCACTCCTCATAAAAGGGCTGATGAAGCTATTGATGTCATAGCCTTTCTTCTCTGCCCAGAATGTGTATAGAAGCAGAGCAACAACTGCAACACTTGATAGAATCAAAGCCAGCAAAAAGATCCTCCCTGTTTGTTATATATGAAAAAATTAGCGAATTCACTGGCATAAAATTGACAAGGAACCAGCAAATTCTTCAATTTGTACACGCCCAATATGCAGGATTTTTTAATGTATTTTTAAGGTTTATACATTTTGAAAAGACTGCGCAAGAGTTTTCTAAGAATAAATGAGAGTGTCTTTGCCAGGAAATTAATTTCCTTCATAATTTTTGGTTAATTATACAGAACCAATTGAAATTACACCAGGAGATTAACGATATTTCCATAATGGGTGGCTCACATGGAAAAATCCCAACAAAATTTCAAAAAAAATTTACTAAAAAAAATATGCAGGATTTTTTAATGGATTTTTAAGGTTTATGCATTTTAAAAAGACTGCACAAGAGTTTTCTAAGGATAAATGATAGTGTCTTTGTAAGAAAATTAATTTCCTTCATTATTTTTGGTTAATTAAACAGAACTCTGGAATTGGAATTTCACATGGAAATTAACAAATGGTAGCTCACATGCAAAAATCCCAACAAAACTCAAGAAAATTATACTTTCAAGATAAAATATGCAGGATTTTTTAATGAATTTTAAGGTTTATGCATTTTGAAAAGACTGCGCAAGAATTTCCTAAGGACAAATGATAGTGTTTATGTCGTTAAATTAATTAATTTCCTTCATAATTTTTGGTTAATTAAACAGGACTCTAGAATTGGAATTTCACTTGGAAATTAACAATATGTTAATTTTCACAACGGTAGCTCACATGCAAAAATCCCGACAAATTATCGGTTAGTAGGATCGGAAACATTACGGATCCTCCCTAGTTAGAAACCCCATCCGCGTGTGCTTTCACGTATGCATATATATATATATATATATATATAAAGAAAAAAAAAAAGAAAGAGGCAAGTTGAGATCGAGCTCTTCTACCTCTGGGAAACGAACATGACAAACCAATCGCGACTGCCATCGCAATAGTAAAACAAATCAGGAGTACCAAGTTCTGAGGATGATGGCTCTCATGAGCATGCAATACCCAGAGTACTACACATGACCACATGGCGCATATTAGTATAATCACAAGGTGTATTGAAAGCTGCAAGACTTGTATAAATAAACACTCTGGACTCAACTGATGAAGGGAACAGCCAGTGTGAGAATGTAGACGACGGCGCCGGGTACCGTGTGAATCATCAGTAAATCAGGGATGGTGGCTTCGAAAACTACCATTGCGGAAACGCCGACTGTAAGAAGCAACTGAATTGCAAGTATCGCGTAAATTTTTCGAATGAAGACCCAGCGCTGCCCCATATTTTCACCCAAGCCCGGGTTGGGTCGGGCATCCTCGTTACCGGCCACTGCCAGTTCAGGATCATCACCGCTCATGCGTGTTTCCGTCTCTGCCATGTAGAAAATCTTGGGAGAGTCTCCAAGGAAAGTCTTCCCAAACTGGTCAGATTCTCTCTCATACGCGCACACATAGATAGATATGTCTAAGGTATCTTAACACATTACATTCGTTAGAATATATAAGACTATCACATCAATGGTTATAAAATATGTGGCATTGGCCGGTAACGAGGATACCATTGATGTGATACCATTGATGTGATACCATTGATACCATTGATGTGATACCATTGATGTGATACCATTGATGTGATAGTCTTATATATTCTAGAGACTGTTAATGCTAAAAAGTTATAAAATTAGATACCATTGATGTGATAATCTTTTACATTCTAATGGATGCAATGTGTCAAGATACATATATCAATAAAAGGAAACTTCGCTTTGCGACCCATCTGTGATATTCGTGTATATATGTATATATTTATAATATGAATGTCATGTATGTGTATCTCGCATAGATACAAATAAGCAATTTCCAAGCAGGAGCTTTGTTGATCTTGAGTTATATATATATATATATATATATAAAGTAGTCTCTATTTCGTCGAACCTCTTAGGTTTTTATGTTTATTTACAATTTTTTATGCTCTTAAAATTATTAAAAATAGTATAAAAATTATACTAAAATTAAAAGCTAACTTTAATAGTTTCCAATAATTGAAAAATATACCATCATACAATAAATAGGTTACAAATATGCTCTCAATATTGTTTAAATTCTGATAACACTTAGTTAAACATTCAAAATTTTCACTAATTATTAATAAAACACTTAAAATATTACTCATTGCTAAAACTTTTATTATTGAACTGATATTATATAGAAAAAAAAAATTATGGAGAAATAAGAGAAAACTCTTTTTTTCACGCCCTTTTCTTGCCAAGTGATTCCTCTTTATAAAGCTAGAGTTTGAATTTCGAATTCTGAACTTAAAAACACGATAAAATAAAAGATAAGTAAAAGATAATTAAGATAAAAAAAAAAAAAAGAAAAAGAGTACAATAATAAAATAATTATGAAATCTCTTTTTGTTAAAACTGATTTTTTCACATAAATTCTGTCGTGTACTAGATAAAATTATAATCGTGTATAGTCCATTCTGAAAAATTTATTTTTATTTTTTTGACAATATTCCTATTTGGTCCACCATGCTTTTATGAAGATTTAGCTTTTTTTTAGCCTTCTATCATGTTCTTTACATTGTGTCATGTTTCTTCGCTTGTATTCTTCTAATAATCGGCTTCAATTCTAGTATTTTCAGCAAAATCAATAGTTTCTAATTTAAGCTCTTTTTCAAATTCTTCATAATGTTTGTTGAGATAAATTACTACCTCTAATAAAATATCAATTTTCATTCAACTTATTTTGTTTAAAAAATCAGATACATGATATTTTTTTTATCATCTGTTGATTTGAACATTAATAAAATAGAATATATAAATAAACTCATACCATCTGTAACTATATATTTTTCTAGTATGTTCTGTAGAACTTTTAAAACTATAGACCAATTCTATTGATCAAAACCATAATAGAATTTGTTTTTCTAATATGCTTTCTCATTTAAATTTCTCGTCCTCTTGTTTAGAGACAAGACAAGTGTTTAAACAAAAGTAATAGATTTGGATATACATCATATACTATAAATTTCAAATACCATGATTTTTTTTAATCCATAGAGAATTTTACTAATCATTGTTACAATCAAAGCTGAAAAATTGATCAATAAAATTCTAATGAGTTGTTGCATTTAGTAGATTGAAGATAAATTTTTTGACTAATCTCCAATCAATTACTTTGAATTTCCAATTCTCTAATGAAAATCAATTGAATTTTCTAATCTAAAAAACTGGATCATATTTTGTTTAATAAGAAAATTGTTCAAAGATTGGCTTAATCATCGTTGATATATATGCCAACAATTGAGAATAATGCTTTAGAAATGACTTATTTTTCTTCATCATAAATCTTAATCCTTTTTACTTTTACAAAATTTAAAATTTTGCAATAGATTTCTAAAATCTCTTAATTTGTTGAATTTTATAAATTCTTTTCTAATCAAACACTGATATTTCAAAATTAATTTTTCAAATCATTTTTTAACAATTTTTTTAAAAATGTCAACCTTGTCTTGGAGTCATTTTAATTCATATGCCACTCTAGTCATTTACTTTGCAGAATTCATAATTTTTTTTCCAGCAATACGAGTTTTTCATATTTTGGTCAAACGACTATGGAGTTTGTTCTCCAAGTTAGGATTGAAAAAATCTAGTATTTCTTTTTTCTACAAAAACAAATGGCCTCTGTTTACTGCCGTTTAAGCATAACTTCTATGGGACATACTTTTTTGAAAGGTTTTTTAGTAAAAGTTTTTTAAGCTTATTTAGCTTCAACTTCTTTTTCCCTTTGAATTGTTTTCTCCAGACATTTTAGCCTTGTTTCATTATCTTGAAAAATTTTACAATATTAAATATTTTTGTTAGTCTTAATATCCGCGTAGATACTTGTCAAGATAATCTGCAAGAAATTTTTAATAGATCTAATACATTCAACTTCAAACAAATAGTGAGAAATATAATCGGATCATCTAGTTCTTCAGAACTTTTATATTCAAATCTTTTTGTTCATTAAGAATTTTAAAAATATCTTCTTTTTTTAGATTTCTCTAATATTTTTACTACTTTTAATACTATTTCCCAAAATAATTTTTAAGGCATATATCTCCTGTCACATCCCGAAATCCACAACCGTGCACATGGGAACAAAACCTAAAAATAAATATCAAACCATGAAAAATGTACCATATTAGAGTGGAAGCTAATTAAAGTAAATATCATTCAATCTCTTGAATATCCAAAATACCTTTAAAATGCCCTAGAATGGGCTACAAAACCATGCCACAAATATGAGACCAATCAAAACTTCATTACATTAAAATTTAAACGTTGGAACGCAAAATAAAACAAATCATCCAGCTCTAACAACCCAAGACGGCTAGCTAACCACTGGCCCATCACGAGCATCAACCTCTGCATTACCAACTGTAGTAGGTGGTGAGCCCTAAATTCCACGTGTGCTTAGAAAGTGTTTATAACATATAATCTCTTAACCATGCAAAAATTATTAACACTAATTAATAAGAATAAAATTTAAAATCTTATAATTTTCAAAATATCCATATTTAATCATAACATTCAAATTATAGAGTTACTTAGCCATGATCCTGCAATCTCATGCTAAAAATAAATCATATCACTACATTTATATCACTACACATCAATATCATACTATGGGTCAGGTATTCTGCAAGTTTAGTCTGTGGTCTCAGAACTAAACCCAAAATAAATCCCCAGACCTAAGCCGTTGGGTACAATTAGTCCCGCAGTCCTAGATGTAGTCGTCACATCCCCAGATCTCAGTCATAGGATACAATTGGTCCCGCAGTCCCAAATGTACTAATTTGCCTTCGTAGGCAAACTGGTCCCGCAGTCCCGGTACTAAATATATGCTAGAATAAGCCGTATATACATTTCGTAGGTTTCTAACCTACTGGTTATGCTAACCACTCTGCGCAGGTTTTGGGCTTTCAACCCTTGGGCTCAGAACCCACTCTTTCTAGTACCCTTAATGACCCCAATAACCCAAAAATCAAATCTCAAGTAATTCCTTTTATTAACAGCACAACATACACAAAAGTTCTTCCTAATTTGATTTTTGTGTGTCTTCCCTTTACTTTATAAGTTTTATGAAGTGTGAATGTGTTTCGGGCCTACGTTTCATGTTGCCCTTTCATAAAAATATTCTCATACAAGATTTATCAAATAAATATCATGCAACCATATTCAGGAATATATATATGCAGCTAGCTTGGTAAATAAAATTTTATATCAAGCATGTCATGACAATGAAGGAATCAAGACATAAAGTTTGATAATTCATAAAAAATAGAAAATGAAATATTTTACACTAATTCAAAAGCCTAAAATACTTATAATTAAGTCTAGTTTCATAAAAACAAGATTTAAAATTTATTCATAAAGCCATATAATACAGATTTTAAAAATACTAAATGGGTATTTCTGTTAGAACCATACAGAACAGCTCATTTTCACGATTTTTATAAAATACATTTTAAATCCAAAAATTTTGAAATTTTTACAGAAAGCTCATTCATATATCTAGTTTAACATATAAAAATTTCAAAAATTATTTCAACTTTTATCTATACCTTTTATACCAAATATCTGACTGTTGTCAGTACAGCAATGTAAACCAAACAGCCAGGTTTCAATATTTTTATAAAATAAAATATCACTCAAAAATTTATAAAATATTTACTGTAGAATCTCTAACATGTCTAGTTTCATATATAAAATTTTTAGAAATTAATTTAATCTCTAGGTATCATTTTTATACCAAAAATCAACCTCCTATCAGCACAACAAATTAAAACAAACAGTCAAACTTCACGATTTTTATAAAATCTATTTTAACTAAAAAAAATATTAAATTTTTACTGGATACTATTTTGGATATGTACTCCCATATATAAAAATATCGAAAATTAATTCGGCCTCTAAGTATGAATTTCATATAAAAACAGTGTGCTGATCCAGGTACAGAAATCCCAATCAATCAGTCAAGTTTGACTATTTTTAATAAATTCATTTAAATTCCAAAAATTATGAAATTTTTACAGGGAAACTCTTCTATATGTCTAATTTAACATATAAAAGTTTCATAAATTAAATCGATCTCTAAGTATGATTTTTATGAGAAAATAATATACCCATTTCAGTGTGAAAGTTTCAGAATTTCACATGCATAATCAAGAATCAATTCATAGAATAGGTTTTTCATCTCTTGCGCGCGCGTGCGCACACACACACACACACACACACACACACACATATATATAACATGATAAAAAAATTTATATCAAATAAACACAATCCCACCTATCTCGAATTATATACGTCGATAAAATATATAAAACCCCAAATAAAATACCAACTCAAGTTGGCCATACGAGTAGTCTCCGTCGAATTCGCTCCAAATTTTCTCTACGATTACGCTCGCTTTTTCTTCCAACAGATAAATGGTACGTACTACTCCCTTTATTTTATTATATATGTATATATTTTTCACACAGAAAGGAAGAAGATAAGAAAGAAAACAATGAAAAATGAACAATAAAAAACAATGAAAACAATGCAATTATGTAGATATAAGTTACAAACCCTCCTCTCTCCTACTTGGTGCATGCACCATCATAAAACCTCTATAATTTCCCCTATAACTCCCACCATCTGCCAACTCTTAGCCTTTCTCATTATAATTATTTTTCAGCCACCTCTTTCATCCAATGGGAAGACACAGCACAATATACATACATACATGCCCTGTTCACACACACAAATACAAATAAACAAAAAATTAATGTAAGCACACTTAATGCATATAACAAAAAATAAATAAATTAATTAATTAACACAAGATCATATACATAAAATATAAATCGCGGTCCAAAATATTATAATGTTAAAATATTATAAATTAAAAAAACCAAAAATTTTGGGTCTTTACATCTCCAATATTAAGAAATTAGATTTTGCTGAGAGATAAACTTTTAAATTAAGTTTAAATATATTTTTAATTTTTTCAATCTCATTCTATTTTCCTTATTCCATTCAATATTTTTATATCGAAGTTATTTTGAGCCTTTTTAGGTTTTCTACAATGGTTTTTCTCATTTTGAAAAAATTTTTACAAATTATCTTCTATGATTTAGCAATCAAAAAAAGAGATTGTAGGCCTTTTAAACTTTTCAATTTTTCTGAAAATTCTTTGATATTTGTTATTATAGGAGGTTTGTAAAATAATTTCTATTAAACTAAGTATTATACTCAAATAAATATTTTTTTTTTTTCTTATCTTAATTTTTTTAGACTAAGAATTATTCAATTACCTATATAGAAAAAAAACTCATTTAACAAACTCTATGCAAAAGTTGGCAAGTAACAATAACTAATGTTATTGCAAATTACATAAAGCCTAGTGATTAGACTTACATCCCTTTGGCCTTTTACAGCCTAAAAGCTTCTTGTTAGTTAACAAATATGTGGATCATTAATTTCAGAGGGGAAAAAAAGTCCAGTTTGAACTTATTTTATCCTTCAAAGACAATCATTAAAAACATTTTTTTTTTCTTTAGGTAAACAATACTTTTGCCAGATAACTTAATAAAAAAAAAACATTGTTCTTTTCATGAACAACATTCGTCATAAACAATCAACCTTGATGATCGAAGCAAGTAAAAGTAACTAATACTGATTAATAAAGTAACATCAAGCTCTATAATGTTTAAACTCACATCCCCCTGACTTTTTGTAATCTGAAAAATGCGTAGATCTCTATTTGTTAGATAAAAAGCTCATTTTAAACTTTTTTTTTTAATTCTTCAAATTAAATATGCACGGACAAATATCATAAGAAAGAATTTTTTTTTTTAATGTAAACAATACCTTTGCCGGATAAATTAATAAAAAATTTATTTTTTCACGAACAATGTTCTCCATAAACAATTAATTTCATCGATCAAAGCAAGTAAAAATAATACTAATAAAATAAACTAAATACAAATGTCTTCAAATAAAATTAACCACCTATACATAAAACAAATAAAGGGGTTTTATAGATAAGGATATGCAAAATTGAATCAAAATTCAGTTCAATTATGTAATTTTTTTTATTTTAATAATTTTTTGAGTCAAATTAATATTCAGTTCAATCTCGTATGATTCTAATTCTTGCATTAATTCTTGCATATGAAGAATCAAAATAATAGAAGTCGAATTAAAATTAAAATTAAATATATATAATAATATGATTTTAGATAATATAATAATAATAAATTTATTAAAAAAAAAGTTAAATGGGTAATATAATTCTCAATTTGATTCTAATATTTTCTATTTTCTAAGATAAATTTTAAAAATATAAGTAATCAAATGAGTTTTGAATTTTTTTTTATTTTTAAAAACATAGATTAAAAATAAACTTTGAATAGAAAGTATAAAATAAAAATAAAAAAATAAACTAAATGATACCTTAATAATTCAATTTTTTTTGTTTTGATTGAACATGAATAAACACCTATGTTTGACAGATAATTTTTACTTGAGTCGTTAAACTTGGGATAGAATGACTTCGGTAGAAAAAGTCAAACTGGGAGACAGGGACTCGAGCAAAGCAAAATTTGGATTGCAATACTTGAACTTTTTATTCTAACCATTTGATAACATTTAATTTTGTTGTTTTTGTTTAAATGTTTTTATTTTCAATTATCAATTTTTCCTTTAAAACAAAAGCATAAAATATGTTTATTAAAAATTTTGTATATAATAATTAATTTTATTTTGATAAAATTTTTAATTTTATTAATTTTATATAACTAATTGAATTTCACAATATATTTTATGCTAATTAGGCTACTAATTTAATAAAATGTATTTAAACTAATTGATGTAATTTTATAAATATTTAGTTTTTGATAATAATTAAATCTTAATAAATTATATTAATAAGTAACATAATCTAATTATAAGTTATTATTTTTTTGTTAATAAAATAAAGTGTTTAAATAATAAATTATTATTTTAATAGTAATTTTAATTTTATCTTAATAATAGTTTAAAATAATTTTTAAAAACAAATTATTGTTTTACTATTTAATGTGAATAAAATAAATTATTTTAATATGTGATTACTAATTATTAAAAATAATTTTAATCTAATAAAATAAACCAGTTTAATAATAAATTATTACTTTAATTTTAATAAAATAAATATTTAATATGTGATCATTATTGATTAAAAATAATTTTAATTTAATAAAATAAATTATATTAATCATAAAATATTATTTTAATTTTAATAAAATAAATCATTGTAGTAATATATTATTTATTAAAAATAATTCTAACTTAATAAATAATTTTAATTTAATGATACAACAAAAATGTATAGAGTGTTAAAATTGATAAAATATTTATAAAAGAAAAAAATGAAAGTGAAATACTTTTTATTTAGCATTTTTTTGTTTTAATTTTATTTTTGAAAATCAAAAATATTTATCAAATATATTTTTATTGTTAATTTTTTAAAATTTATAAATATAAATAAAATAAATAAATATAAACGTGATCAAATGGACATTAGCGTTCAGATCGTTTAAGACGTTTGGTTTACATTAATCAAATCCAAAGGCTGTAAGTGGAGAACAGGATCTCCGCTTGCGGAATAGCCACAGGCGGCACCCCAGCCATCATTCAACTGCCGCCCTTCTACTTCGCCACCGTGCCACCGCTTCGATTTCGACAGAGTATGCCCCACCCATTATTTCAGCATCATCAACGCTCATGCGTGCTTCAGTCTCCGCCACATCTTGTAGAAAAGAGGGAAAGCTAAAAGTTGGTCTGCCGTCTAATGTGGTGGACATCTATATACATGTGTGTGTATATATAATATGCGACAAATTAATAAGACTATATAGCTATTCGCAAGAGGGGAAACAACTAAGTAAATTACGCGCAAGCGAACAGTCATTTAGGCAACCTCATGGCTATTTCTTCGCCCGCAATTTGATTTGGGGTAGCCAATTACGGTTATATCCTTCAACATTTACAAATTATTCTCATTTTTTATTTAAAAATGTTATTAAAATTAATTTCATTTTATTAAATCAACTGCTAAAATTTAATAAAAAATATCAAAGTAATCAAAATTTTAATTATTTTTCTTATTTTACTCCTCACTCTTTCATATTTATGTTAGTTTTCTTTATAAAAATTTTTAAAAACAAGTAAAAATAAATAAAAACAAAAAAGATTAGAGATTTTTGTTAAAAAAACTAACAAATATGTTAAAGAAGGAAGAGAAAAATATGAAAATAACCTAAAATTTTGATTACTTTAATATTTTTTATAAAATTTTAACTGTTGATTTAATAAAATAAAATTAATTTTAATAACATTTTTAAATAAAAAAATAAGAATAATTTGTAAATGTTAAAGGATATAACCGTAAACCCAAATAAAATTTCGGGGGAAGAAATAGCCATGAGGTTGCCTAAATGACTTTTCTCTTGCGCGTATTTTATTTAGTTGTTTCACCTCTTGCGAATGGCTATGTAGTATTATTAATTTGTTGGATATTACACACACACATGTACATAGGATGTCCATCACATTAAATATAATTTTTAAATGTTAAAAGTTATAAGTGTAATTATCTAAATATCGAGATGAGATAAATGTAATTTATCTTTTTGTGATCACTCAAATAGAATTCTATTAATATAAAATCAATCAGTGTTCAATATAAATTAGATTTATCATGTGCTTCTCTAACTAATTTTCTAGATATTTTCTTAATAAAACAAAAATAAAACCCAAATAAACTACTAAATAAATTATGAAATATATATATATATATATATATATATATATTAGACAACTTCAATGATGATTTTGACCCTTTTTTCTTTCTATAAAAAAGCTTATATTTCACTAAGACCTCTTAAGGTTTCAACTTATGTTCACTTACATTCCCTATGGTCCCAAAACTATTAAAAATAGCATAAAAACCATACTACAATTATAAAATAGCCTTAACAGTTTCTAGTAATTAAGAAATATACCTTCATGAAGTAAATAATCTGCAAGTATGCCTTTAAGCATGTCTAGACTCTAATACCAGTTAGTTAAACACTTAGAATTATTACTATTACTAATAAAATACTAAAAACATTATTCATATACCACTCTAACACTCAAATTTTTATTATTGAACTAATATTACATAGAGCAAAAATTATAGAGAAAGAAGGGAAAAAAAAAAAAAAAAAAAAAAAAACTTCTAGGTTTCATATCTCTTTCTTACAGGGGTGAATCCTCTTAATAAATCTAGAGTTCGGATTTCAAATTATGAACTCAAAACACAATAAAATAAAAAGAAGGAAATATAAGATAGAAAAGAAAAATACTATAGTAGTACAATAATTATAAAATATCTTTTTTGTTAAAACTAATTCCTTCAAATGAGTTTTTTCGTGTGCTAAATAAAGTTGTAGTCGTACATTGCCTACTTTGAAAACTATTTTCTTTTTCATTTTGAAAGTATTCTTTTTTAGTCCACTAAACTTCCATAACAGTTTAGCTTTTCTTAGCCTTACATTACATTTTCTACATTGTGCTAGATTTTTTTCACTCATATTTTGTCAGTGATCAGCTTCAACTCTTCAGTAGAGACAATAGCTTTTAATTCAATTGCGCTTTTTTCAAAATTTTCATAATGTTGTCAAGATAAATTACTATCTCTAATGAAGTATCAACTTTTATTCCACTAATTTTGTTTAAAAATTAAATGCTTAATTTTTTTAATCATTTGTTGCTATGAACATTAGTAGAATAGAAAATACAACCCGTCATCTATAGTCATATGTTTTTTTCGCATATCTCCTAGAATTTTTGTATTGTAAACTAATTCTACCGAAAACCACAATAAAATTGTTCTTCTTATATATATGCCTTCTCCTTTAAATTTTTTATCCTCTTCTTCAGTGAAAAGTAAGTGTCTAAGAGAGACTATTCCCTTACCTTCAGGATTTGGTATGGGTCAAAAAAAATTTCAGTGTTATCTCCATCCCGTAGAACTATAAATTTCAAATACCATGAATTTTCTTTTAAAAGCAATGAAAATTTTACTGATCATTACTTTGATGAAAGCCAGTTAAGACTAGCCTAGGGATAAAGAAGAGCACCTCTGAAGCAGTCCAAAGCGGCGCTTCACCAATTGAGATTGAGGAAGATCTTAGCTTTGCAAAGCAGGGTCTTGAAATGGGCGTTCTTAATTCCCAGTGCTTCTTCGCAATCTCTCAGACATTCATGGAAATCTCGCTGGCAGAACCCACTTCAACTCGGTTTGAGTGAGCCAGGCAAAGGGATTTGTGGAGTTTGGACAAAAACGGGCAACTGAACTCAGCCCCAAATGCGGAGAGATGTGGAAAGAGTGATGGGTGGTTGGATGGTGCGCTGAACGGCGCCAGTGAAAGCACCAACGGTGCAAATAACCTCGCCGCCGCCACCACCGATCAGCACTAAGTTTCTCTTTCAACAGCTTCGCCTCTGCCACTGGCTCATCATTCTCTATTTGCCACAAAATTCCTCCTCCTTCCAAATCTCTCATCGGCAATTTTCCATCCGCCATAATCGAAGCGTACTAACTCCCTGTTCGGTAGTAAAATTTACCGTCGGAACTGCTGACCACATCAACCAGAAATGCAATCAACAACCTGCCGAACAAAGACAGAAGAGAGGTTACGGCCGGAGTGGAGGTCTCTAGCCGGAAAACCCTCCGATACTTAAGTCAGCAAGTAACTCAAGGAAGAAAGCTTTACTGAAGAAGAAGTGAACAATAGCTTAAGTTGGCAATAGTCAGCTTACCATATTTGTCCAGTGGAATATCGTATTTATAGTAATGTAAATAATAAATAAAATATACCTGTTATTTAACCGCATCCACGCTTCCGTGTATCTGTTTTCCTTCCTTACTTTAAATGCCTTTCACCATGAATTTAATGCCCTATACCTTTCATTAAATATCCCATACCTTTCATTCAATACTTCTGGTAGTTAAACACGACAATATAGCCAGAATTCTATGGTCAAATTGTCTACCTGTCACATCTATCAATTACTTGTAACGAAATGAACTGACTTTAGTTACTCCCTCAGAGATAAATACTAAGTTCAGTCATAACTATGGTGCATTTATGGTTGTGATTTCTCGTTAAGGCTGTGGGTCCCAGGCCTAACATTTATTAGCCGTCAATCGATGGGCCGAACAAATTGACTACTAAGGTTTTCGGTTACAGCCACGTGGCAACAATTTATCCATAGATACTGAGAATCAGGATATCCCTTGGAATATTAATCCCAAAGACGTGTGTCCATGTGTAGCACTCACGTGAAAACTTCATGCCATTAATCAACTGTTTGGCAGAACGCCACGTGTCACACGTCAACGTGCTTGGTCAATGACTACGTGGCTCACTCAAATATGTTCGGCATTGGGCCACTTGGCACCTTGACTATATTGTTCGACACTCCATATGTCAAAGTATTATTTTACCCAACACTCCCCAAATACCATCTAGGTTCACCATCGCTGTGATCTGGGCTTGAAAATGGGCTGGAATAACATTAGCCATGGAGGTCTGAGATTGTGCGACGTTGGGATTGGCGGAGTTCATTAATGCTCTTCACAGATGGGGTGATCAGACCCATTTGGCATTTTTTTTTTTTTTTTGTAGGTCCCATTTGGCATTCTTTGTCTCTGTTGCAGAGCAGAGTGTTTTTATTTAATTGTTTTTTGTTTTAATTCTTTTAATTTCAGTTATCTCTAAAATAAAAACAAAAAATATGTTTGGTGATATAATTTTATTTACAAAAATTATTTTTATTTAAATAAAATATATAATTTTATTAAAAATATAAAACTAATTGAATTCAATAAAATATATTTAAAATATATTTGATTAATTAATTTAATAAAATTTATTTAAATTAATTAATTTAATGTTATAAAATATTTATTTTTAATAATAATTAGTTTTAATAAAATATATTATTACAAGTTAATTTAATAATAAATTATTATTAGATCTAATAAAATTAATATAATTTAATAAAATATTTTAATAAAATAAACCATTTTAATAATAATTATTATTTTAATATTAGTTTTAGTTTTAATAAAATAAATATTTTAATATGTACTTATTAATTATTATTATTATTTTTTATATTTAAAAATAAATATTCTAATATGTAATTATTATTAATTTTAATTTTACTATGTAATTACTATTAATTATTATTTTAATTTTAATAAAATAAATTATTATAACTTTAATAAAATAAAAATGTGAAAAGAGAGAGAGAGTAGAGAGACTGTGTTTGAACAGGGAAAGTTTAGAGAGAGAGAGAGAGCGCTGCGTGTTGTGAGAAACGCATCAAAAGCATAAATACCTTTTTACTAAAATATTTTTATGAAGTGAGTAATAAAATTAATGGAGGGCGGTTGAGAGTTAGCAACATTTCAAAATAAAAAGTTATTTACTAATTTCAAATGTTGAGAGATATTAAATGTAAATACTCAAATATTAACGAAGTTTGGGTTTAATTTACCCACACTTTTATTGGGGATAGTCTTTTACCTCGATAGTTAAACTTGGCATAGAATGATTTGGGTAGAAAAAATCAGAGAGAGAGAGTGGGACGTAAAAACCTTTCCAGGCAGCCTAAGGGTTGCCAATTCTTTTGAAACAAAATTTGGTAGACAATCTTTTACCTCAATAGTTAAAATTGTAATAAAATGATTTGAGTGAAAAAAAAAATCAAACCTTAGAGTTAAAGAGTGAACAAATCAAACCTCAGAGGTGGAATTTTTTTACGAATACTAAAAAATTTAGCTTGTCGTTAATTTAGAATACAAAAATTTTTTATATATATGAACAAATTAATTTGAATACTCTGAATATCTCTATGAGAGAGAGACGTAAAACAAAATTTAAGTTGCAAATTTTATTTTATTCAATTGTTAATATTTATATTTTTTATTTATGTTCAACTCTTTGTTTTCAATTACTGTTTTTTTATTTTGAAATAAAAATAGAAAATATTTTTGGTAGCGATTTTGTTTATAATAATTAATTTTTTTAATAAAATATTTTATTTTATTAATTTTTTAAATAATTAATTGAATTTAATAATATATTTCATGTTAATTTAATAATATATATTTAAATTAATTGCAAATACTTATATTCTTAATTATAATTAATTTTCATAAATTATATTAACAAATAACATAATCTAATTATAAATTATTATATTATTTGTTACAATTAATTTAATAAAATATTTTAATAAATTAATATGATTGATTCGCTTCTTCCAGCAGTGAATGGGCCGCCTTTAGCTTACCCCCATTTGCAAGCTCCAATTCTTAGGCACCGCTTAGTTTGTCATAAAAATCTAAAAATCTTTAAAAATTATTTATTTTTTATCTCATTATACGAATTAGAAATTCACAATTTATCTTACTTTATCTCACTTTTCACCACTCCAAATATACCCTTAATCTAATAGTTAATATGAACCAACTAATTCTATCCATGCATGGAATTTTGCCAACATCACACCAAGAAAGGTGGATGGGTAGAGCTACTGTAGTGGTTGTGATGCAAATGGGTTCTAACTCAAAAAATCGATCTATTGGGTAAAGGTGACGAATGCATATGTAAGCCACTTCACAACCTCCCAAGTAATGTGAGACGAAAATATGAGCAGTCACTTTTTAATAGAGAACCGTCTGCATCATTATCTCCCCTTTTACAGACACATGTCTCATATGATCCAACATATTTTCTATTTGGGCCTGCTCTGATACCAAATTGATGGAAATAGGTACTAACCCAAAACGAGCAATTTATTGGGTAGGTGTGCGGTGTAGTTTTAACTCGGTAAGACCGAGATCGTATCCCCAAGGAACCTAATGTAATAATTTATAGGTTTTAAAGGTTGTAAACTAACCACTACTCAATTCAAAATGAAAAGGATTTCCAAGCATTTGAGTGTAAGAATTTTCTAAAATCTCTAATCGATCTACTGCTCGAATAAATTAAATCAAATTGAATGAAATTAAACCAGAATTAGTTAAACACTTTAGAAATAGTAAATAATCTACTTAAACACTAAAACTATCAATAAACAAAACTAGAATAGCAGATTGACTCATAGCAAAATGGAAATCAAATGAATGAAAATCTTGATTCAACTTTCAATTTCAGGTGAAATCGTTTTTCACAATCTGATGTGTAACTTACTACGATTTAGGTTTCACGTAACGGAAAAATAAATCGAAAAATATTTTCATGACAGTTCTTAAGTTCCCAAAACATAGTTTTATATTCTCGTTTATAATTATAAAAACTAGAAAATTTTCTTTTATATTATTTTTGGGTTCAACCCTGATTTATTTATTTCAAAAATATATAAGAATGTTTAAATCCAAAAATTCTTACAAGTGATTGCAGAGAATGTAATCAAGGTATTCGTTTTCAAAATTCTTTTAAAAATAAATCAAATCAACATTGAAAAGAAGAGGTAGAATTATACATGGATGTTTTTACATCACATGAATAACCTTACGCACATTAGATTGATCAAGCGTTTTACCCTTTCTTGATTCGTTGAATCAAGACTAAAAGGGTGTAGCCTAACATGGATTTAACATACACAAAATGAATAAAAACAATAAACAGATAAAAGAACACTGCCATTAAATCAAAGAAATAAAAGTGCCGTACTTTAGTGAAAAGTTGTAGCCAAATCAATAAACAATGAAAATTGAAAATGATCTAAAAATTAAACTCAAATCTCTCAATTGTGTTCTACAACTCTACAAAACTAAAAAAAAAAAATCTTGTATTAAAAAGTGTGTATCGACAACTGAAAAACATAATGTATATATAAGTGACTCCAAAACCTAAACCTAAAAATCTCGTGCATAATAGTCGCTGGTGTCCGGACTGCTCAACTAGGGCGTTTGGACTCCAGCAAGGTTCAAATCCATATTTTATTCTTCAGCTTTTTCTGCCTTCAGTCTTTTTGCTGTTGTCCGGACTGAGTGTCGAAATGTCCAAACAACAGTAACTTCTTTAGCATTTTCACCACTGATTATTTCGATGATTTCGGTTTCTTTCCTGCATTTTGAAGATAAATGTAATTACATTTTGAAAAATAAATGTATGATTTATGCTCTAATTTGCAGTTTGTAATTAATCACACCCTCAACTTAAGCATTGATAATCCCTAGCAATGACAGTATTAAAATGAGCTAAGTTATTATCCTATTTCTCTTTTTGTTGGAAACACAATTGCGCATAGCCGTGTGCAACAAGCCTTTTAAAGCCATAAATTCCCCCTAGTGGACAAGTGAAGTCTGGTGAGGGTTTATAGTGAATCTACCCACAAATTCCTAAATTGGTTTAATGAATGGTAATATTCAATCCAATAACTCCTGATTTAAGTTCAATATGAAATAATTAACAAAACTCAAAAACTACATAAAGTTTCCCAGTGCATATTAAACTCACCTAAAAATTCTTACAAATGCTTTTCACCTTAAATCCGTTAGGTCTTAAAAAGGGTTATAACTTGGCCAGGGGTTCAGAGCTACCAAACGAAAAATAAGAAATTCAAAGTGCATATTTTGAGAACTAATGATTAGCACACCATGTCTCATTTTTCTTTTCGTAACTTCCATTTTTGTTTCTCTTTTACTTCTTCCTCTTTATTTAAACCATAACTAGAAACCAAAACTTCAACTCAACTCATTTCTCTTTTTATGTTTTTTTAAACAAATAGAAAGAATAAACTTCCTTCCCAATAACCACCTCTTTATAGTCACCCTATATTCCCTTGTACACTGATTTTTCTCAAAACATGCAAGGGTTAGGCTTTTCTACCTATCTAAGGTTAAAAGAATATCTTAGTGGTTAAAACAAAAAAAATTTCAAATTTTTATTCAAAGGTTCTAAGTTGGCTCCTAGGGATATGTAAACAAGAAAACGAATATGCCCAAAGTAAGCAAACATAGCCTAGTATCACTCTTAAGGTTAGTAGCATTTTTTAGATATATTTTGATCCAATCATGTATATAAAACCAAGTGTTTTGTGCATTCAATAACAAAGCAAAGTGATGTAATGAAGCCATATGAAAGAAACCAAATTAAAAGAATTAATTTAGAGTATTTAATGATAGCTCTCAAGAATAAACAATGAAGATCAAAAGTTAACAATATATGGTTTCTTTAGGTCTCCACCTATAACTAAATTTTATGAATTTCCAATCCATAATCCATTCTAATTTCACAGTCTTAAGTGACAAGTTTTTAATGCATTAGGAACATTTATACTCAATTTAAATCAAGTGCTTTATTCAAAATTGAAATTAAATCATTTATTATTGTCATAATTCATACCAGCATTAAACTAGTTACTAACACATGCTAAGCTAAATCATCATGTGACCTTCCTCCTACCCCAACTTAAGTGACACATTATCCTCAATGCGTTTAAAATGCACGTGTGAGAATGTGTGAGAGTGCATGATGTATGATTACTATTATGCAAAAACTAGGCATGTGGGACCCCTTCCCAACTAGATGCAAGAAGACTAAGGAATGGTAGAGGCATAAAAATAATAAAATAAAAAAATGAAAATGTAAAAACAAAAATAAGAAAAATAATAAAAGATAACAAGGTTAAATATTACCTCGTGTCAGTACAATATTCATCAAAACAATACATCATGACATCAAAAGGGACTTCTAATGGTTTAGTAGCCTCATTCTCAAAGTCAGAAGTAGAAAGCGAGTCATCGTCAACATCCTCATTCTCGTTAACGTTAGAACTGGGGATATCTTTGAAGGGTGGTATGTCGTCACAGTTAGAGTGTACTATATATTCAGTAGTTAGAGTGGATTCAGTGTCAGTGTTAGGAGTAGATGCATCAGGCCACTCAATAGCTATATCTACCTCAGCCCATTCCATTCTCACTAAGATCTATAAGTCAACTTCATCCAATCCTTATCCTTCAAAAAATTGATGTAGTGCCATGAGGAATAAAGGGGGATACTGGAATGGGAGAGGTAAGGGAATACCCTCCTCAAATGAGTCATTGAGCCACTCGTCTAAATCAATCTCTAAATTGTCAATCTTAAAATCACACTCTGAATTATTTAAATAAATTTCGCTCTCTCACTCACTAGGTGTGGGCTTGATTTGTCAGTCATGATGAACCCATTCTTAACATTAAGTTCAAAGTAAACTTAATAAAAAGTTTAATAATATGTAAGCAACCATGAAGCAAGTATAAAAGAAAACATATAGGCTACAATCAGAGTTACGATTCTGAGGCTATTATTGGTGCAAGAGAACATATGGAGAGCCTAGTATTTGTTGTTAAGTTAAAAAACAGGCTTCCTATACTCCCCAGGCCATTCATGACCTTCCCTAAGAATTTCAGTCACTATCTCGGCTATGGAAGGAGTGCCCTTAGATGGATAAGAAAATTTTGGGTGTCGAACTCTGGGGAGCTGAAAAACTTGAGCAAAATCTTCAGGTATTAAGGTAATGTCAACCCCTCTAACCCAGCTAATAAGAACTTCTTTACCCTGTCGCCTAATGATAGATTCTTCCTTGACATTGGCAAAGAATTCTCTAATCATATGTCACACCTCTATTTTAGGATACATATTTAGTCCCTCTAATAGGGGTGGATGTTCATAAACCCTTTAATATAACATCTCACAAATTGTCACTCTATATTTATTTTTTACAAACACTAAAATTATCAGAAGACTAGGATTGAAATGGAGAAATCAACAACTTGGGTTCCTTTCTAGCACATGCAGCCACACCTACCTCAACCTAAAAAATTTTAAATTTAGGTGTAAGTGTCACACATTCAGTGGAAGTGATGTACTTAAAGTAAAAGATAATAAATTATTCACACTTTTACTATGTTTTTGTTGTATAATCTAGCATTACTTCCATTCCCATCACATATCCATCAAAACTCATCTTTACATTTCTCCCCAGTTGACTGGCTCATTACATGCATCTATAATCAATTACAGAACCAATATTCTCATAAATAATCAATAGTTAAATTTAACAATGATAGCAGCATCACATCACATCATTAACAACACGATCCTCTTATCAACTCGTAGCATTACATTATGCCCTATTTAGCAATATGTCACCACATCATAAGTACCATGTGTCAATCATCAACCTCATTACATCGTTATATCAAATCTTCTCAATGCATCATGATGGACACATGCCCCATCTGGCACTACCATGATATGTATGTATGATGAATGATTTAAATGTTATTGTACACATAGTTGGCCCCATTTGGCCCATGAGTTGAGCACTAAACTTTGGATAGTGACTTTGTTTTAGTATGTCCCATTAACCCTATCTGGCTGGGCCCCATCTGGCCTCGTTATTGGTTCCATCTGACTTGACCCCATCTGATCTCATATTTGGTCCCACCTAACCTGGCCCCATCTACCCTCAATGCACGTATAATGTACACAATCCATGCTATACAATAATATTTACTATTTTTATTATTATAATTTATTATTGTTGTGTTTCCCAATAAAAATATCACTTCATATTCAACAAATTATAAATAATCACACCTCAACATCACCACAATTAATTTACAAATAATGTATAATTTCAAAATATCAAGCCACACACTAATATTCTATAAGTAATCATGAATCACCATCAACATACTTAATTTATAACTCATTGCATAAGAGAAATATCAAATTATACGAATTATCATTCCACGAATACTTATAATTCAAGATTAACATAAATAATTTATAATCTTCTTATTCTCACAAATTATTCCCCACATTAAAATAATAGTACTCACACTTATGACTTCAAAAAGAATCGTAAGTTACCATCACTTAATTAATTCATGGACATTATTTTTTTTCCTCACAAATAATTTCTCTGCTAAATAATCATTAAATATTTTTGGCAAATTATGTCTCAAATAAAAATCATCTTTATTATTACTTAACCATTAATAAAATTATTTCATAAATAACTAATATCATTATTTGTGTTTATCCACGCAGCTTACTCCATAAATGATTACCATGTTATCATCAACCCAAACACCACGTAAATAATTAATTTACATATAAATAATTTCTCAGATATAAATATTATTTCTCCACAAATAATCCCAATTCACTTTATCATCAACCCAAATACTACATAAATAATTAATATTTACATAAAAATAAATTCTTTGATATAAATATTATTTCTTCACAGATAATCCCAATTCACTAATTACTATAAAATAATTAATTCACAATTATTACTTTATAAATATTTTTATTTCACCGTCAATATACTACACAAATAATTCTTCACATAAAAATATTGATAATGTCAATTTTCCATTAACAAAATTCACAACCATCAATTTCTCTTATCATAAATAATTAATATTAATGAGATAAAATTTATTAATTTCCATTTATTACTTTTTACCTTAAGTTTAACACACTCACCTGAATATCAGATATTAAATAGCAGATATTCTGAAAAAAATTAAATTATTGGAGTGGTTGCTGCCGATTATTTTCAGATCTTGATTTTTAACAAAATTCTACAAATCAAAAGTTCGACAGTTAAAATATAAACCCAATCAAATTTTTTTAATAGACACTTAATAAATATAAAGCAACTACTTCATTTATAACATATCAAATTTACCTACCTTTCTATAGAATAAATTTTAAATTAACAAAATGAATTAACTTACTTTAATAATATGGACAAAATCCCTGACTTTTCTCTCCGTTCCTCCTTCCTTATTATTTTTCTTCTCTCTCCACTTCTCACCGTTTTCTTCAATTATGCATCCGCATAGCCTGTATATATATAAGGGTGGCTAGGTATTCAAGTCTTCCACCGCCCATCAACTACCCCTGTTGACTCTTTTTTTTTTTTTTAACCAATAACCCACTCACACGGCACATACATACACATATAGACACACACACACACATATATATATACATATATACATAATTGGGTCGAAGTCTTTGGCACCTTCTGTTGACTCTCCAATTTCATTTTATTTTATTTTTTATTTTTTTTGTTTTCTTTCTTTGGCACGTACCTAAGTCACCTCCATCCACATGTATATATGTATACATATAAATGCATTTTTATCACACTAACGCCCATTTAATTTACAAATTAATACCATCACTAAATTAAATTTATAATTAATAACTTGATTAAATTATTAATTAAATTAGATTAAGACTAGATAAATTTTTAAATAATACCAAATTAACACAATTAAAATTCTTAGATATAAAATAAAAATTAATTTAATTATACAACCTAAAAAAAAATTCAAGATATTACACCACATCAACTACACAACGGGGATAAAATCTCGCTAAATGGAGCCACTATCGTCCTTCAAAATTTTGGAGCAACATGAACTCTTCATTTTTGAAGTGATCTATTTGCCAAGGACACTCGATTATAACAGATTTATACGCTCAAATATCATCATATTTAACCTCAATAGTTTTGTGCCAAAACAGATCTCTATTAAACAAGGTACCCCGAACTATCTATTGGCAGTATGTTTAACTCGAGACCCCATATCCATTACACGAGGAACAAACTATTTGGATTCAAATTAACGCTCACTGAATTCTTATGTCCATGCAAGTTCAATGGCCATACTAACGATATAAATTTAAGAAATAATTGATAACAAGCAAATTGACCAATGCGTTTTCAACTTCCAATTTTTGGTTTGAATTTGGAAAACAGCCAAATGATCAATGGACCCACAACACAACTAAAAATATATATTGAAGAAACAGATTGGATTTCACAGGTGAATCCATGGTAGTGCTAGGATGTCAAAAACCAGGAAAAATTCAACAAAATGTGAAAAGCTAGATATAATGTAACGTACTGACAAGGCCAACATAGTGGGTCTGCCATGGGGCCATTGATTAAGCAATTGGCAGAAAAGAAAATCAAATTGTGGAAATTTGTATTCAAAAATTTTGTTGATAAGGTAAGATAAAAAGTTCAAGAAACATTTACCACCACAGATTGGGAGTTTCAGTGGCAGATTTGGACCCGCGGACACGAAGCAAATCCACGAATGCAAGCTCCTCATTTGGTGCCAGTTCTTTGCACTTCACTGTTAGAAAAAGAACATCAAGCTCTTTGTAAGGCTTGTTTTCTCTATGGCTGGAAGCTATCGGTAGATTGAAAAGGTTGGAGAGAATGACTTTCTGAAATTCCAATTTTACGAGGTAATTCTTACTAAAAATTTTAAATTAATAAAATAAATTGTTTAAATAATAAATTGTTATTTTAAATGTAATTTAATTTTAATAAAATAAATTGTTCTAATAAAAATTTAAAATAAATTGTTTTAAATAAAATAATTTATTATTTTAATAATAACTTTAATTTGAATAAAATAAATTATTTTAATATGTAATTATTATTAATTTTAATTTTACTAAAATAAATTATTTTAAGACATGATTATTATTTATTATAAATATAAATAATCTATTAAAATAAACAATTTTAATAATAAATTATTGTTTTAATTATAATAATTTTAAATTTAATAACATAAATATTTAATATGTAAATATTATTATTTATTAAAAATAATTGTAATTTAATAAATTAAATCATATTAATCATAAATTATTATTTTAGTTTTAATAAAATAAATCATTATAATAATATTATTTATTAAAAATAATTCTAATTTAATAAAATAATTTAATCTAGAATGATGCAACAAAAATGAATAAAGTGTTAAAATTGACAAAATATTTATAAAAAAGGAGTGAAATTATTTTTTGTTTACTTTTTTGTTTAAAATTTTATTTTTGAAAAAATATAAAAATGTTTTTATTGTTAATTTTTGAAAAATTTATAAATATAAATAAAAAATATATATAAACATTACCGGGGCTTTAACATTAATTAAGGGGTATTTGAAGT
Source organism: Vitellaria paradoxa (assembly GCA_019916065.1). NCBI lineage: Eukaryota > Viridiplantae > Streptophyta > Magnoliopsida > Ericales > Sapotaceae > Vitellaria > Vitellaria paradoxa. The sequence goes on along the minus strand of CM034241.1, from coordinate 41,941,807 downwards.
TGTTTAAATATATTTAAATTTGTAAAAATTATAATCTCGTAATTTATACAATAAATAAAAAATTTTATTATAATTTGTACATTGAGTAAAAAAATTTAAATTTTAAACAAATTTGTAGAGATTTTAAGAAAAGAGGGTTTAAAGAGAATAAAGTGCTTTTTGCAATGCAGCAGTTGAATTGTAAAAATTAAAAGTCTTGATTTTCTTAAAATTTGGACCACTAAATCAAGACTGTTAAATTTTAATTCTACTCAACTTAAATCAAAGTTATTAGATGACGTAAAAAAAATACGAGCCATTAAAGTAGAACACTTAAGCGCCTGCAGTGCTCTCTAAAGTTGAGTTTGGGAAAAAAAAAGGGTAGTTTTTTTTTTTTTTTTCGGAAGGAAAAAAATTACTTTTTAGGTAATTTTTTTCTATTTTGTTAATTAAATATTTTTATTTTTAAAATTTAAAAGAAGTATAAAATAATAGAGAATAAGTTTGATTACTTTAGGAAAAAAATTAAAAAAATAAATAGACGGTAGCCAGAGGCGGCATCTAATTTTACCAAACGCAGCCTAAGGCTCAACCAACACCCCCACCCCCCCTCCCCAAAAAAATAGAGGTACTCAGAAACGAAAACCAGAAGCTGTAAATGGAGCACAGGATCTCCGAATGTGAAAAAGCCACTGGCTGCACCCCAAATCCTATTGCTGCTGCTGCCCTCCTACTTCGCCACCGCTTCGATTTGGACGCGGTATGTCCCAGCCATCATTCTTCTGGTTCGTTCTTTGCTACTGTTAATATGGGCATGTGTATATCTGTTGATGGTTGTTTAATCTGAAATTCAATCAAAGTCTTTTAGCTTTTGTTGAATTCCTTGGGGTTTCCGTGAACTTGTTCTATGTTTCTTTTGCTTCGTTTTTTCGTTGAAATTTTAGCAATTAGTAATGCTGAATTTACAAGCCTTTCTTCAAAATTTGGAAGAAACCCAAAGCCTCCTAACCCTTGTTTGGCTTTGTCTCTGTGTAAGGGGGGGGGGGGAGAGAGAGAGAGAGAGACTGAATATGGTTTTCTCTATCGACGTTTAGTATGTTGTGCATAGGTCTATCTATTGAGAGTTCGTATGTGTGATAAAATTTGAGCACGAGTATGTAATTCTGCTGTTCAACTGCTGGGTCTTAAGAATCAGAACTTGGTTAAATTTAGCTTTTTGTTCGAGCATTATCTGAATGGTTGTTCATTGTATTTGGATTCGTTTGTAATATGCAATTTGTATTTGCAGGTGTATATCAAATTGGCTCCTTCTGTTGGATGCTCGAAGAGCTATAATTATTGAAAACTAGTTGCTCTCAATCTTCCTTTACTCAGTTATGAAGATGTATTTAAATTGCAATTACCCCTTTTTAGTTGTAGAACATAATTTACCTTTTTACTGGTAGAACCTGTTGATTGTAGTCTTCTTGTAACACTCGGCTGATCCCCACTGTTTATTTTAAATTCTTTTCATCTTTGATTTCTTTTGATGATCATAATTTTTTTGGTTGAATGTTTTGCAGACTAAAATCCAATGCAGGTGCACTTACCAATTTTGAAGTGCTCAATTTTCTACGAGCTAGATGGGCTGCAAAGGATCCCGCACGAGTTATCGTTTCCATCGCATCACTGGAATTCAAGGTAGATTACGTTTGACTTTGGAGAATATATATTTTTTTTTCTAGGTTGGCGATATTTACACTCTTCTAAAATTTCCTCTACTCCTGCCAATTTTTTTACCATATAAAATTACAAAAATTAGCCTTATAATTAATGGATGATAATTAATATAAAACACTTTAAATACCATAATTACCCTCCATTTTTATTTATTATTGTGAAACTAAAATCCTCTACATTTTATTTTTAAGTAACTCCACTTTTTATTTTATTTTTTTATAACTATGTCTCTTATAATTTCATATATATTTTTAATGTATATATATCTTTGGTTCATTAAACTTTAAACGAAATATGATAAAAGAGGATTTTATTGAAACAGAGTTTTCAAATGTGATTATTATTATTATTATTATTTTTTGGTATAAGTAATACAGAGCAAATTACATATTATTATGAATTATCGAATTTTTTAAATGGCAAAACAACTATTAACTTTTTTTACTTTTCCTCTTCGTGTGATTGATCTTTTGGTAGAGTAATATAGAACAAAATGCATGTAATATTTCTTATTTTTTAATTTTTATTGGTCTATATGCTATTACATTATTAGAGTTTTTTTTTTTTTTCCAATAAGCTTTATTTAATAATTAAAGAGTGCTTTTTTTTTGGCTTGGTAATTTATAGAGAGTTTTTGATAAAACTGTTGTAGTTTTAAACATTGTCATAGTATTTTTATTTAATAGTAACTAGTTTTGGGAATGAATGTTAGTATTTGAATTTTAATTTAAATTACCTTTATTTTAATTATTTTTATTAGTGTATGAATTAATTAACTATTATGATATCTTGCTTTATATCAATTAAAAAATAATTATTATTTATTTTCTTTTTTGATTTTTGATAAAATAAATTTAAAAGACATATTTACAAAGTTAATTTAAAAAAAAATCTAAAAAAAGATCACTCACACAACTTTATGAAATTACGATAGACATTAGATTTTTAATTTGATATGCGAATTGACAAAGAGTGAAGGATGTTATAAAAAAAGTAAAAAGTGAAAGATATTAGTTTTGTAATAATAAATAAAAAGAGAGGATAATTATGGTATTTGATGTATTTTGTATTAATCGACCTCTACTATAAGACTAGTTTTGTAATTTTGTAAGAGTAAAAAAAAGATAATTTTGATTAAAAGTTTTTTTTACTATCAATCTTTGCAATTATCTTTCTGGAGTCATACGCTTAACCAATCCGCATAGTCTGAAACTCAGGTGCAAGAGCAGAGATAATTCTCAGCGAATTAACAAATCCAACCATCCAAACACCTCTATCATCCTGAAATAGACGTCCCACATTCCTGCAATAAAAGCAGCGTCAATGTTGGGCTTAATAACTTACATAGGCGGTGGTTTATAAACTCTGATTGAAGGTTTACTCATTTGGGCCGTGTCCCCCAATCTAAGTCTGCTCAACTTCAAAATTCTATTCGTGATAACCTGTACTACTACGTCCTTGGGTTCTACAAGGTCTGGACTATGATCCTCTGGTTCGTCCAAAACCAAATCCAACAAATGGTGACCATAAAGATTAATGCCGAGCCATTCCCCTTCAGATTTATCACCAAGCCTATCAGTCAAATATATTTTTAACAAATATATTAAAAATAATTTTTATTTTTTGCTTAATCAAATAAAAAATTAATTATTTTTATTTATTTTTAAACTTAATCAGGCTACCGTTTCAAAAAAAAAAAAAAGAAAAAGCACTCATGCTGTCCAAACAAATCACTCAGACTTCGGGGGCTGCAGTCTACTCCAACTTCCGCGCGCCTTCCACCTCCCCGGGGTGCGGGGCCCCTCGCGGCGTGTTTGTTTGCTGGAGTAGAAGGTGGGGTAAAATTGGAATTTTTGTGGGTCCCACTAATGCGAGTTCACACGGTTCCGCCTAGGGTGATACCGGTTCGGTTTGATTCGGTTTTGAGTTATTTATTGGATTGGACCGGATTTTTCGTTTGGAAATTTTTAAAACCGGAACCGATTGATATAATTCAGTTTGATTCAATCGGTTTCGGTCCGGTTTCCATTCGGTTCCAGTTTTAATCCGATTTTCATTGTAGGTTATAATTTTGAGCCAAATCTAATATAAAAAAATTTAATTCTGGCCCAATATATTAAAAAATTTATAAAAATTACATTAATGTGGCTTTCAAACTTATTACGAACTCAAAAAACATTTTCACCTCTAACCTAATTTCTAGTAATGGCCCAGTTTCCTCCATTGTAGCGTTGTAAGCAATTGGTGGGTGTTGCCCAGTAGTAAAGTCATCACTTAAAAACTTTGGGATCTTGAGTTCGAGTCTCAACCACTACATTTTGCTGCACACTTGTATTATAACCGGTTCGGTCCGGTCCAATTCGATTTTAAAGCTCTCAAAACCGGAAACCAAACCAGTTTAAAAAAATTAAATTTTTTAAGTCAAAACCAAACTAAATTTTAAAAAATCAATTTACAAAATCCAGTTCGGTCCGATTTTTCGATCGGTCCGATTTTTTGATTTTTTATAACACAACTAGTTCTGCCTTTTTCCCCCTGTATAATAGTATCTAATTACCATCAATACCAAGCCAGCCGCTAACCGGGCTGTACCCTCAATTGAAGATTTATTTTATAGAAAAGCATATATCCTCATCTCTCTCTCTACTTTATGTAATTTTTTTACTAAAAGTTGAAATTAACTAGAAAAAAAATAAGACATTTTATTTAAAAATTATATGTATAATGAGTAGAATTGACGCATTTTGTATAAATTCTTTCGCCCATATTATTAGTATAAATTTGAGTCACCTTCGTTCTCTCATCTATGTGCGCGTCCCAAAAATCTGAAATAGTCTCCCTTCACACTACTACAATAATTGATAAAGATCACACTAAAAAATTCATAAAGATCACGGTTTAAGAAAAAGCGTGATAAAGATTTGTGAGTTAAACTTTTTATCTCAGTCTAATTAAAAAACTGAGATAAAAAGTTACTTTTAATACTTTTTATCTCATTTTTGTTAAAACCGTGATTGTATTTAAAACGAGATAAAAGATCAGTGGAAACCATCTCAACAAAAAACTGAGATAAAAAATTAGTGAAAACTATCTCTAGAAAAAACTGAGATAAAAGATCAGTGAAAACATCTAAAAAAAAAACTGAGATAAAAAAGTGAGTAAAATTATATCTTAAAAAAAGCGAGATAATTAAAAAAATTAGAGATAATATTGTTTTTTTCCTTTATATCTCTCTGAAATAATTTTGTTTATCATCTTATATGATTTAAATTAGATTTTGTAAACTTTATTGTAACATTTATTTATTAATTTTAATTAATTGAATATGATATAAAAACTATAATCATAGATCAATAAACAAAAAAATTTTAAATTAATGTTAAAATTAAATTTACCAAATCATGCTTTGTCAAGTCAAGTCTCTTTTATTACTCAATTATTTCCACATAACCAACACAACACAATCGTCCTCATCCATATCTCATTCTTATATTAGTTACGGGGTGTGCACAACTAACGTCATCATTATAGGCTATAATAGCCAGGCCACGATTAACCTTATTTACACGTCGTCGTTAGAGGCTATAAGAGTCAGGGCACGATTAGCCTTATTTACACGTAGTCGTTAAAGGCTATAAGAGCCAGGCCACGATTAGCCTTATCTACACGTTGTCGTTAAATGCTATAAGAGCCAGGCCATGATTAGCCTTATCTACACGTCGTTGTTAAAGGCTATGAAAGCTAGGCCACGATTAGCCTTATTTACACGTTGTCGTTAAAGGCTATAAGAATATATGATTATTATTTTTTTCAATAAATATATGGAAGTAGTTTTCATAATTTGTATAACTTATAACGAGGTGAATATTTAATATTTAATATCTAATAAATATTTCATGTATCTTTAATATTATTTATATTTATTAATTTTAATTAATTGAATATGATATAAAAACTATAATCATAGATCAATAAACAAAAAAATTTTAAATTAATGTTAAAACTAAATTTATCAAATCAAATTTAAATAACGCTAAATATATAATTATCATTTTTTTAGTAAATATATGGAAGTAGTTTTCATAATTTGTATAACTTATAACGAGTTGAATATTAAATATTTAGTATCTAATAAATATTTAGTGTATCTTTAATATTATTTATATTAAAAGTGACATTATTTTATATTTTGTTGGAAGTGATAAAAATTTACAAATAAAAATAATAAAAATTTTCATTTTTTTGTTTTTTTAGAACTAACTTTTGAATATAATCATTGAAAATATTTTTTGTATTACAAATCAATTTTTAAAATAATTTTCAAAAATTTTTTTTGAACAATAATTTTCTAGAACTAAAACTAAACGCGACCTAATTACTTTTAAAAATATAATACAAAATGAAAAAAATATATTATAAATAGTGAGTTATGATTAAATATATGCTATACACAAAGAGTAAAGGAAAATAAGAAAAAGATTTGAGATTATTTTTAATTAAATATAATAGATATTTATAAATTATTTATTAAGTATTCACATTGTTCTATATATTACTTATGATTTCAAGTTTTTGCAAAAAGTTAAAATAATTAAATAAAAGTAAATTTTTTATCATTTTTTCTGGTCAATTGATCAGGAAAAATGTAACTTTTAACTACTAATTGGTTGACAAAAAGCCATAATAAATTATTGTAAAAACTTAAAATAATATAATTTTATTACTTTTAGTAACCCCTAAGGTGATAAAAATTTGTTTATATATATTAATATGCAAAATGTGTATACAAATGATAGGTTGGACTAGCGGTCAACTACACTAACTTCCAAATGAATGGCAGGGGTTCGATTCTTAGCAGCAACAAAAAAAATGAAATATATAAGGTTACTATAATGATAAGGTGATAAACGGTGCTATGATGGCGTGATAGTAGGCTGCTATGTGGATTTTTATTATTTTTAAAATTAATCCATTTTTTCAGCGTGATTATTTGTTTATATTTGATCACGATTTTTTAAAAAAAGTGAGATCAAAATACATAAAAGATCACACGAGATTTCTTTTCATCTCAGTTTTTATCATAAAGATCACGCTTTTAGTGTGTGATTGTTGTAAGTTTTCGATCACGGTTGTAAACTGTGATAAAAAAGAGGTGACTTACAATTTCACTTGGATCAATCACGCTTTTGTGACTGAGATAAAAAGTGAAACATCACGCTTAAAAGTTGTGATGTTTATACATTTTTGTAGTAGTGTCATATAAATAGACACCAGTGCTCAAATACATTAAACGATTACAACAGTACATTATGCGATTAATTAACCATGATACAACAGCACCAATTCATGGTATAACAAACATCAAATTTTTTTGACTTTGTGTTACCGCCCCCATAAAAAAAAAATAAATAAATAACCTTTAATTGCGGGCTCCAGCTGCACCGCCTTCCTCACTACCAGTATCGCTGTTGACATCTTCAGCATTAAACTTATTTTGAAAAATCATAATGATGTTTAAATAAATGGAGATTGAAGCTGCGATATACTCATCGTCGTCGAAGTTCTTAATCAATTTCTCAGTTTCATATATGACAAAACTAGAGAATAAAATTGCCAACAAGCATCCGTATACAGTTGAATTCAACTCACCCAAAAGAACAATCGCCTGTTGATTGAAAAATTCAAGAGAGAGAGAGAGAGAGGGGAGAATTAATTTAACAACACATCTTAATATATATCTAAATAAAAAGAAAAAATTAAATAAACAAACAAACAAAATAAAAAAATCCCATTCACAAACCTGAATGAGAACAAAAAGACATAGTACAGTGGGGAAAGTACTCCTCATAAAAGGGCCGCAGAAGCTATTGATGTCATAACCTTTCTCCTCGGCCCAGAATGTGTATAGAAGCAGGGTAACAACTGCAACACTTGATATAATCGATGCCAGCAAAATGATCCTCCCTGTTTGTTATATATGAAAAAAAAAAAAAAATTAGCAAGTTAACTGACATAAAATTGACAAGGGACCACCAACTGCTTCAATTTGTAGACACCGAGCCTGTCGGGCGGAGTCAAGAATTCATGAATGAGGTGGGCACTAGTTACAAGGTATCGTTTAGTTACAAAAAAAAATTTTATCTTTTTTTCGTCTTATACAATTTTTTTCTTTAAAATTTAATTTTTTTTAAGAAGTTATGCCTTTTAAGAATGTTAATTATGTTTGTAATAGCAAATATCACAAAATTTAAATCCGTTTGATTAAAAATACAATGAAAAAAATAGTTTTTTTTTATGGGTAAAAAGGCAACAAATTTTTTTCTTTTCTAATTTTTATTTAAATGAATGTGAATTTTTTGATTCTTTTTTTTTTAACAAATATGATTAACACACCTTAAAGTTACAATTTAAAAAAAATAAATTTTAACATAAACATAATATAAGACAAAAATAATTAAAAAAAAAAAAAGCTTCTAGCTGTTCTATAACTAAACAAAATATAAAATACATAAATAATTTAAGTCTTAAGGGGGGGGAGAGGAAGTCAAAGTGAGGTTAAATATTTTTTTATTATATTGAGTGTGTTAAATACAATTGCATTGATACTTATTTGGTTAAACCTCTGCCAGTAAACAGGATTTGTTGATGAATTTTTATGGTTTATGCATTTTGAAATGACGGAAGCAAGAGGTTTCTAAAGATGCGTAGCAGCGTATGGAATAATAAAAAAATAAGAAAAAAATAAGATAAAATGTAATTTTAGGTTAATTTTAATATTTGATATTTTCTTTTTGAATTATATTTTTTAGAGTTAAATAGTAACAAACTATTGAAACGGGTGCCTCAAAACCGTTCCCACAGATTTAAAAAATTAATACTCAATATTTTACTTTAGAAATGTACAACGACAAAACCGTCAGAACGATTTTCTAAATCCGTTCTCACGGATTCAAAAAAAATCGTATAAAATAGCGACAATAGTACTCGTTTGAAATATTAAAAATTTATGAATTTTTTATTTTTTAGTGAAATATTAAAAATTTTTGAAATTAATAAAGGTGTGAATGTTTAAATTTATAATAGAAAATTTTAATAATTTATAAAGATTGTTGAAAATTTATTTTATTTTATTTTATTTGTTTGTTAAAATACCAAACGCAGTATTAGTATCTTTGTCAGTAAATTAATTTCCTTCATAATTTTTGGTTAATTAAGCAGAACTTAGGAGTTGGAATTTCACCTGCAAACAATATATATGTTAATTTCCCTCATTGTGGCTCACAAACCCAACAAAACTTCAACAAAATTTTGCTTAAAGATCCCTACCCAAAAAAAGGGGGGGGGGGGAGTTCAGATCGAGCTCTTTTACCAATGGAAAACGAACATGACAGACCAACCGCCACTGCCATCGCAACAGTAAACAACATCAGGAGGACCAAGTTCTGAGGATGATGGTTCTTATGAGCTTGCAATACCCAGAGTACTACACATGATCAAACGGTGCATGTTAGTATATATAATCACAAGGAGTATTTGAAAGCGGCAAGATTTGTTTATATAAACACTCAACTGATGAAGGGAACAGCCAGTGTGAGAATGTAGACGACGGCACCGGGCACCGTGTGAATCATCAGTAAATCTGCAGGGATGGTGCGTTCGAAAACTACTATTGCGGAAAAGCCGACCGTAAGAAGCAACTGAATTGCAAGTATCGTGTAAATTTTTCGAATGAAGACCCATTGCCGCCTCATATTTTCACCCGAGCTGCGGTCGGGTCGGCGATCCTCGTTACCGGCCACTGCCAGTTCAGGATCATCAACGCTTACGCCTGTTTCCGTCTCCGCCATGTACAAAATCTTGGGAGAGGTTCCAAAGAGAGCAAAAGCTAGATGAGTCTCCTCTGCTGATGGACATTCATACCAGTGCGGTATTGCTATAACGTTCACACACAGACTCATATACATATATATATATATATGCAACAGATAAGTTTCGGAAGACTTTTGGGTCCGAAGTGACCAATATTTTTGGGTCAATTCAAAAATTTTCGAGAATTTATGAGAACGTGGCAGTGAGCAAAGAGTGCCTACCTGGCAGTGAACAAACCTGGCAGTGTCACTTTGTTCACTGCCAGTAGACACTTTTTGTCCACGCTTAGGTATATATATATATATATATATATTTATGTCGGTTAGGTGTATATATATATATATATATGTATATGATTATTTTTTTTTTCTCTTACTCTTTCCATATTTTTGAATATTTTTTATATAAAAGATTTTAAATTAATATTTTAAAAAATGTGATAATATTTTAATAAATATATAAAAAATTTTAAATTAATATTTTAAAAATGTGATAATATTGTTAATAAATTATAAAATTTTACTTAACACCTTTATAATAGATATCTTAATAGTTTTTGATTAGTTATTTTTATTTTTATAGTTTAGTTTTGCACTTTTTCATGTAAATTTGCTTTATAAGTTTAAATTTAAGCTATTTACAAATTAAATTATATTTCTAACAGTTACTAGTTTAAAATATTATAATAAAATTCAACTATTGTAAAAGTCAAAGTATCTAGTATGTCTCATTGAATTCATATAAAAAATATTTTCTATTATAAAAAATAAATTATACTAATAAATTATTTTTTTAATTTTTTTAACAATTATTGCTTAAATTATTATAAAAAAGGAAAATAATTTATTTGTTAAAATATTTAGAAAAGAAAATTATTTGTCATTATAATTTAACTATTTATAATAGAAAATATTTCTTAAAAGATTTCAAAGAGAATAACTTAATCGTAAGTTTTATGATACGAAAACAACTCACGTGTTATAAATAAATTTTTTTTAAATTCAATTTGTAATTGTCTATATTTTAAATAAAAATTTATTTCAATCAATTTATTAAAATATTTTATTTTTACCTTAGGAAATAGTCTCCATAATGTTTTTTATTTTTATTTTAAGTATTAATTCAAGTATTCATGTTGGCTAACGATTATTTTTTTATAATCATTATTTTTATATTAATTATCTAAACTTTTTATAATATTCAAGTAAAAATTGCTAAAACAAATTAGAAAAATAATTTATTAGTATAATTTATTTTTTATAATAAAAAATATTTTTATTTGGTTTCAATAAGACATATGTAAATATTCTGATTTTTACAATTGTTGAATTTTTATTATAATATTTTAAATTATATTGAAAATTTTTATTTTGAATATTTTAAAAATATTTTTACAAAATATTTTAAGAATATTTATGTAAAAATATTTTATAATCATATTGATAACTGAATTTTTATTATAATATTTTAAATTATATTAAAAATATTATCCAATAATTTATTTAAACCACGTTCTTACCAAAGAAAAAGAATTGTTAGGTTTATTGGCATTGGGGGCCGTGTTCGAGAAAAAATTAATAGTTTGGCTACCAGTTGTTAATTTTTTATTTTTTTTAAATGACCAAATTTACCATGTTACATTTTAAATTTTCTTTAAACATTAAATGGTAAAAATATCAAATTAACAAAAAAATAAAAAATTAATTACTAAAAAATTAGTTACTAACAAGTTAGTTTTTTGCCTTTCAAATCACAAAAAGTTAATTTTTTTAGTAAATAATTAGTAGCCAACTATTAAAAAAAAATTCCTCACTTTTAGTTTGGTTTAACTCGTAAATAATTAAGATTGAGTTATTCGCGTGTTTGAATCAAACTAAAAGGAAAAAAAAAAAAGTAAAAATGAAACTTGTTTTGCCTGTTTGAACCAAAGAAAACAAAGGAAAAATTATATATATATTTATATATATTTGAAATGTGCGGCCAGCAGACGCTGTTCGTGGGCTAACATTACTTATCGATGTTAGTCCCCCGCTTCCGCGAGATAGTCCGGCTATTGAAGGCAGCTCTACGTGGTTTGTCTGGTTTTGATTTGAGAAGGCGGTGGCGGAGGAGGAGGTAGTGGCGGGATAACTCTCACTATTGCTCAACGGCATACCCTCTGATTGTTTTACCGGTGTAGCTGACGAAATAGAGCGCCCCTTTCTAATTTGGATCACCTTTTGTCACGAGAGACTTAGGATTTTACTACTGACAAGTAAGAATAATGTGCCTGGACAAAATTTATAAATTATTTAAGATATTGAAATAATTTATTTTGAGAAATATATTTTATGAGACAAAATAACAAAATAAATCTCAAAAATTATGTTACACCCTATAAAAATTTTGCTTGTAATGAAATCATTAGACCCGCTTGCCCCTACTTGCTTGTGCCCCCGACCTCCTTGGGATAGAGAAATATGTTGAAGTTGCTTGATCAAAATTTTAAAATTGGGGGAGGATGTTCTACTTTCTTCGTGCTCTCTACTACTACTGTTTTTGTATTTTATACCAGCAATAGTTCTGAACTAGAGAACTGTCATACGGTGATTCTACAACAAGTAGAGCAAGGATGTGAAATGCAAGAACAGTTTTATCTCTCTTTTTCTTTCTTTCTTCTTTTTTCTTTTTTTTTTTTTTAATTTTAAACGAAAGGGCAAAGAAAGACAAAAAAATTATAAAAATTAATAAAAGTTATAAGTTTGTAATTCGTGTAATGAGATAAAAAATAAATAAATTTTAAAAATTTTTAATACTTTTTAATAAATTTCAAAATTCCAAATGGAGCTTAAGTTCCCTTTTTAACTTCCGTTCGATTGATTGAAAGTTATTATCTTTAACAGATGAAAATCAAATGTAGTATAGGTCACTGCAGGTCATTTTAATATTGGGCTTTGCTGAAAAATTTTGGGTGCCGACGTAGTTTTCATCTTGCACTAGAATTAAAGGCCGAGTAATTTGATCAAGGTGGAGCACTCAGCCCAATAAGCCAAAACCCATACTCTGCACCAACATGCCTTTGCACTAAATTATCATCCTTGACACCCTGTTGAAAATGATAAATTTGATAGGATTTAATTTTATTTAATAAATTTTTCATCAATTCTTTTATTTGGAATTAAAATAAAATTTTATAAGGTAAATTTGATTTTATTTTATAATTTAAATTTTAAAAATTTTATATAATTTTAAATTTAATCTAAAATAATAGAATTTAATAAAGATTTATTATTTTCTTAACTCTCCCTTTGGAAATATTGATTTGATTTTAAAATAAATAATTGATTTGATTTAATTTAATTTGATTTAATTTGGTTTGATAAAGAAAATTTTTGTGTTTGGAGCACATTTTAAATTTAAAAATTGAATTGATTTGTTTTAAGAGAAATATCAAATTTGATCATGTTAACAAGAAGTAAAAAATTTGATGAATATGATATATGAGGATAAATTTGTTCATTTACTTAGATAACTTAAGAAATTCTATTGTTTTGAATTCTATTTCAAACGATATGAAATCCCAAAATTTAAATTAAGAAATAAAATCAAATCCAACTTATAAAATTTTATTTTAGTTCAAAATATAAGACTTGGTAAAAATTCTCATCAAAATTATTTTAAATCCTATCAAATCCATCATTCCAAAGGAGTGTAAGGTACTTAATTACGTAGATAAATTTATCCTCATATATCATATTTATTATATTTTGTATCTTCTATTAATATAATCAAATTTGATAATTATCATAAAATCAAATCAATTTAATTCTTAGATTCAAAATGAGTTTTAAATATAAAATTTTATTTATCAAATCAAATCAAATTATTTTTTTTATTTAAAATCAAACGTTCATAAGAAAACAACGTTTTCAAACAGGGTGGAAGAAAGTGATAAAACATTAATTGCCAAAAAAAAAAAACTCGTGGTCTGGTGCAATGTTGAGGCCCAACATAAATAGCAACAAAAATATTATAGTATTAGAAAAAAGGAAAAAAAAAAAAAAAAAACTGATTTGATTGAACACGCCAAAATTCCATCTACCTTAATTAGCGCAGTTCAATTGTTCTAAACATTGAGAGGGTGCATTTGCATTGCTTGGAGGATTTGCATTTAAGTCAGATGCTGGGTCAATATGCTACAAGACAACACTTTGTAAATTATTAAGTATAAAATATTTACCAAACATATCACATAAAAAAAAAAAAAAAGAAAAAAGTCACAATTTTAGGGGAAAAAATAGAAAAGTTTATTTTGTCCCTCCATGATATTTCTCATGCCAAGGCTTCACCCTCTTTGTAGCCCTTTTAGTTATCCTCTTCTTCAATCTTTTTATATTGGTCACTCTTTGTTTAAACTTGGTTTGAAAAAGAAAAAAGAAATCCTTTTAACAGTTAATTTTTTAATTTTTTATTAATTAAACATATTTTCTTTTCATAATTCAAAAAAAAATTAAAATGTATGAAAATTGTTTTGGTTGTTTTATAAAAAAATCAATAAAATTAGTGATAAAAACTGAGTTTCTAACAACTCATGCCAAACAAAACTTTAGTCTCCATCTTTTTTTCATTTGCAATTTCTTTTCCCATTACAAATTCAACAACTTCCTTATTCATTTGTCATTCTTTCTAGGCAAGCTTGCGTCGTCTCGTCCATTGTGGCGTGAAATGCGATTTTTACAAATTGTGTTTTGCTTGATTGCCAAACTATCAAAATATGTGTTTATTGGAGCGGCTTTGCAAGTGAATTGAGTGTAAAATGTCGCACAAAAAAATATTCCGGAGTATCGATATTGAACGGGGAGCTGTTTTGAAACTAATAATGAATTTTATTTTTTTGTGAAAAAACTTAGTTTTGAAATTTGATGACAATAAATACAAAGTGTCCGTTAAAATATTCAAGTAACTTTTGCGAGAAAACTTGATTGAAGCTAACAATTTAACTAAAAATTCGATCTAGTTCAATTCATAAAATTGAACTTCAGCGAATCTTTCAATTGATGATTTAACTCAAACTAAATCTCACAAGTTGAGAACAGATTGAAAGTTAGATTTACATTTACTAAAGCGAAAGGTTGTAAAAGGAGCACAGGATCTCCGCACGTGGAAAAGGCACAGGCGGCACCCCAAATCACATTGCAGCTGCGGCCTTCCTAATCCGCCACCGCTCGATTTCGACACGGTATGCCCCAGTCATTATTTTTCTCGTTCTATTATTGAGATAGGTATGTATATGTATGTTTTGCGATGGTTGTTTAATCTGAAACTCAATTTCAAGTTCTAGTTGAATTTCGCGGGGCTTCTAAGAAACTTGTTCTATGTTTCTTTTATTTCGAGTTATTCGTTGAAATTTTAGCAGTTAGTAATGCTGAATTTACAAGCCTTCATTGAAAATTTGGAAGAAAACCCAAAACCTCCTAACCCTTGTTTGGCTTTGTCTCAGTGTGGGGGGCCGCGGGAGAGAGAGGGGTTTTCTCTATCCACGTTTAGCATATTATGCATAGGTCTTTCTGTTGAGAGTTCGTATGTGTGATAAAATTTGAGCACAATTATGTAATTCTGACATTCAACTGCTGAGTTTTAAGAATTAGAACTTTGGTAAAATTTAGCTTTTCGTTCGAGCATTATCTGAGTGGTTTTTCATTGTATTTGGATTCGTTTGTTATATGTAATTTATATTTGCAGGTGTACATCAAATTGGCACCTTCTATTGGATGCTTGAAGAGCTACAATTAATCAAAACTAGTTGGTCTCAATCTTCCTTTTCTCAGTTATGAGAATGCAAGTAAACTGTAATCACCCGTTTTCTTGTAGAACCTAATTACTCTCTTACTGGTAGAACCTGTTGGTTGTGGTCCTCTTGTAATACTCGGCTGATTCCCACTGTTTATTTTAAATTTTTTTCATCTTTGATTTCTTTTGGTGATTATATTATTTTTTTCGATTAACCTGTTAATTGCAGGAACGCGCAAGAATACAAATCCAATGAATTAAAGAATTAACGCGGAAACGGACCACATTTTACTGGCGAAAGGTTTTCCAGCGCAAGCAGCACCCACGTGGGTGATCGCCACTGTGTTGTGGCACTGTGAAAACAATAATATATCTCTAATAACTATGAATAAATTAAAAGGAAGGAAACCAAGCCAACCGCTAACCGGGCTGCATCCAGCATCAATTGAAGATTAATTTTATGGGAGAGCATATATCCTGATTTTTTTTTCTTTATATAATTTTTTTTTAAGTAAAAGTTGAAATTAGTTAGAAAAAAATAAGTCATTTTTATTATGAAAAAGTATATACAATGAGAAGAATTGACGCGCTTTGTATAAATTTTCCCACCCACACTATTAATATAAATTTGGGTCACCTTCATTCCCTCGTGCGCATGTACCAAAAACCTGAAATTGTCTTCCTCCGTGTACATATCTGTTACAAATTCATATAAATAGACACCAGTACTCAGATATATCAAACGATTAAAACAGTACATTATACCATTAATTAAACATGATACAACAACACCAATTCATGGTGTAACAGCATCAAATTTTTTTGTGTGTTACCCAACTCTAATTGCGGGCTCTAACTGCAGTGCCTTCATCACCGCTGGTATTGGTATTGACACCTTCAGCGGTAAGATTATCGTGAAAAAGCTTGATGTTGTCTAAATAAATAGAGACTAAAGCTGTGATGTTCTCGTCACGGTCGAAGTTCTTAAACAATTTCTTAGTTTCATATATGACAAAGTTAGAGAATATGATTGCCAACAATAATCCGTACACAGTTGAATTCAACTCTCTTGACCGAACAATCGGCTGTTAATTAAAAAATCTAATTTAGAGAGAGAGAGGGAGGGAGAGAGAGAGAGAATAATTAATTTAACAACACATCTTGATATATACCGAAATAAAAAGGAAAAAATAAATAAACTGAAAATATTGCGAAAGGTATTCTGCCGCTCTGCCTTTTTCTCATTCATTCAATCATGCTATATACAGCCAAGAGTTTACAAAGAAGCTAAGCTACAAATTAGGCTAAATTCTATCCTATGATACATTCACCAAAAATAGATAAGGAAAGACATTATACAATCCCTACAAATAAAGAGAATATGCGGTAGAGAATATTAGGATATTTATCACTCCCCCTCAAGTTGGCTTGTGAAGATCCCGAACGCCCAACTTGCTAATCAAGAAACGAAACCGATCAGCTCCAAGAGCTTTAGTGAAAACGTCTGCAACTTGTGTAGTGGTAGATATACGTCGAGGCTGAATTTCTTTAGACTCAACTCACTCACAAATGAAATAACAATCCATCTTAACATGTTTGGTCCGTTCGTGGAAAACAGGATTATTGGCTATATGCCACGTAGCTTGGTTGTCACAAAACAAAGGTGTAGCTCTTTGCTGAGGTGCCTCCAAGTCTTTTAGCAGCCATCGCAACCACAAAATCTCATTGACTGTAGTGGCCATTGTGCGATACTCAGCTTCTGCTGAAGACCAAGAAACAACAGACTGTTTCTTTATCCGCCAAGAAATCGGTGCTCCACCAAGAGAAATATAGTAACCTGTACGTGATCGTCGCATCATGGTGCAACCTCCCCAATCTGCGTCACAATATGCCTCAATGTCCAAGGTACCAGCTGCCGGTAAAAGGATTCCTTGCCCTGGCGTTGCCTTCAAATACCGTAATACACGAATCGTGGCTTCCATGTGTGATCTACATGGATCATTAACAAATTGGCTGAGCATGTTGACAGCAAATGTGATGTCGGGCCGTGTTACCGTAAAGTAAAGTAATCTCCCAATCATTCTTCGGTATTGAGCAGCTTCAACTTTCGGCCCATCTTCATCACTGTCTAGTCGAATATTTTGCTCCATAGGAAACAAACTCGGTCGTGCTCCTTGCAGTCCACTTTCTTCTAAAATATCTAACGTATACTTTCTTTGACTTAACACAATACCTTGGGATGAGCGTGCCACCTCGATCCCCAAGAAATATTTTAACGGTCCCAAATCTTTAATGTTGAACTTCCCATCAAGGTATTGTTTGACCCTTTTCATCTTCTCTTCATTGTTTCCAGCTAGAATCACATCGTCAACATAAATGAGCACAGCAACGTAAGTTGTACCTCTCTTGAAGATAAATAGAGAATGATCTGCCCGAGATTGTCGAAAACCAATATCGTGCAAGGCTCTAGTGAATTTATGATACCAATTTCGTGACACCTGTTTTAGTCCATACAAGGATTTCCGTAGCTTGTCTCCTTTCTTTGCGAAACCCTGTGGTATCCTCATGTATACATCCTCAACCAAGTCACCATACAAAAAGGCATTATTCACATCCAATTGGTGAATTGCCCAATTCTTCTTTGTCGCAACTGCCAATATGCTTCTTATTGTAACAAGTTTTGCAACAGGTGCAAAAGTCTCATGGAAATCAATGCCTTCAACTTGTGTAAAACCTTTGCTACTAACCGCGCCTTGTACCGTTCGACTTCACCATTGGGTTTATATTTTATTTTATAAACCCACTTTGAATCAATGGCTTTCTTTCCCGGTGGCAATTCCTCCAATGTCCACGTTCCATTTTCTTCAAGTGCCTGCACATCCCTTTTCATGGCCTCGCACCATTTTGAATCCTTTATTGCCTGATAAAAATATTTTGGCTCATCATGTGAAGTGATGGCCGCTAGATAAATCCTTTGAGCATGTGAGAATTTATTGTAAGA
Organism: Vitellaria paradoxa; assembly: GCA_019916065.1. Classification (NCBI taxonomy): domain Eukaryota; kingdom Viridiplantae; phylum Streptophyta; class Magnoliopsida; order Ericales; family Sapotaceae; genus Vitellaria; species Vitellaria paradoxa. The sequence goes on along the minus strand of CM034241.1, from coordinate 41,923,470 downwards.
GACATAATGTGACAGAGGATATACCAGTGACGTTCCTGAGCTGGAAGTGGGCTGCGAATGGTCTATGGACTGAGGTAGGTCAGTTTCGAAATTCTCCAAATGTTTCAGTTGCCTTTTTGTTCTCTGACTGCGTCGAATTTCATTCTCCAAAACTGGCTCATTTTTTTCGTGGGCTGTTTCACCGTCATTTAATTGAACGCCTGTATTGGGCTTATTGTTTGAATTTTTTACATTCACAGTTGGGCCCAAATCCCCATGTCCAGTGACCTGGGCCTCTTCTGACTGCTCACTTGCAAGCCACAGAGGTGTGCATGGCAATGAGCCATCTGGATCATCACAAGTAGGCTCCCGAGCCGCTGTTCGTTAGGCCACCAAATTACTCATCCCGTCACTATCACTTCTCGTTTTAAAGGAAAATATGTGTTCGAAAAATCTCACATCCCTAGATGTATATATTTTCTTGCTTTCCAAATCATAGACTCAATACCCCTTTTGTGAATTAGGGTATCCAACAAAAACACATGGTTTTCCCTTCTCACCAAATTTATCTCCCCCTTTCTTGTTGTCTCGGGAATAGACAAGTGACCCAAAAACTCTCATATGATCATAGGAAGGTTTCTTACCCAACAAAATTTCATATGGGGTTTTGTTTTTAATAACTTTTGAAGGTAGTCTATTTATAATGTAAGTGGCTGTTAGGACGCACTCACCCCAAAATTGAATAGGTAAGCCTGCATGGAACCTCAATGCTCTAGCTACCTCAAGTATGTGCCTATGTTTTCTCTCAACTACCCTATTTTGTTGTGGTGTATCCGTACATGATGTCTCAAGAATAATACCATGTGCATCAAAGTATTCCAACATGGGATTGGATTGGAATTCAATACCATTATCTGACCTGATCCGTTTTACTCTTTTCTCAAATTGTGTTTGTATCATATTGCAGAACATTGTCAAATAATGACTTACTTCAGATTTATGTCTCATTAGAAACACCCAAACACCTCTACTATACTCATCAACAATAGACAAGAAATAGTGTGCACCCAAAAAAGAAGCAGTTTTATAACTTCCCCAAATGTCACAATGCAATAACTCAAAACACGAATTTGTCCGTATAGAACTAACTGGAAAAGGTAATCTGGTTTGTTTAGCCCGCATGCAGGAATCTTAGTTCGTCATCGAATTTGACAAAAGAGTAAATATGCTGCAATTTTCCCTTGGAGGCGTGTCCTAATCTTCTGTGCCAAACTTCAGGTTCCACCCTAACTGACATGACCATACCTTCTTTTTTTACGGGCTCCAAGTAATATAGACCATTGCAGTGCCTACCCACTCCAATCAGGTTCCTCGAAGGTAAGTCCTGCATAATATAGAAATCCCAAAAAAAGGTCAATGCACAATTAAAATCCCTTGTCAATCTACTGATTGAAAGTAAATTGCATTTAAAATTAGGAATGTTCAAAACATGATTAATTTTCAGCCCATTTGGCAAATAAGTGTTCCCGATATTCTTGATGGGTATACTGTCCCCATTCGGAATTTTAACAGGCATTCCAGTTCCTGATTCCTCTTGCTCCTCAAGGATTCTTTCATCACAAGTGATATGCTCCGTGGCTCCGGAATCTATCACCCAAGGCCTAATGAAAATTTTCTTACCAGCCATATTTGCAGTAGGGGTAGGCTGAGAATGTGTCATCTTTGGCACTTCATTTCCAGTGCTAAAGTACTGAACCATTCGTAATACTGTTCCTGCGTAAGACCAGGTATAGGACTAGCCTCTGTTCTGACATGTGCAACCTTCGGGCCACCCTTTTGCTCTCTGAATTGTTCTCCCTTCCGATTACTATCTCGCTGCCCTCTTTTCCAATTCGGCGGTTAACCGAAGATTTCATAGCACTAATCCACTGTGTGTCCTATTCTTTGGCAGTGTGTGCACTTTGGCCTTTCACGTCTCCCACTTCTGCGATCGTTGCTTTCTTTCTCACCACGCTGCGCCTGGAATGCCGCGGCCTCTACATTTGGTCTTTGGTAAGCCGTGATCTGCCTGTGTTTTTCATCTTCCGTGACCAAGTGATAGGCTGATTCTATGCTTGGTGTTGGTTTTGTACTCAGAATTTGGGTCTTGACTATTCCAAAAGCTTCATCCAAACCCATCAAAAACTCATACAATTGCTCTTTCTCACGCATTGTAATCAACTGTTTGGAAACTTCACAGGTACAACGCCCACAAATGCACCTTGGCATTGGTGAGACAGATTGAATCTCGTCCCAAAGACCCTTTAACTTGGTATAATACGCTGAGATTGACATTTTTTCTTGGCGAGTTAGAGTTATTGCAAGCTTCAGTTCATACGCTCTTGGCGCACTCTCTTTTCCGAAGCGTTCCTCAAGGTCTTGCCAAATTTCTTGTGCCGTTTTTACATATTAAATGCTGCTACGAATCTCCTTTTCCATGGCGCTATTAAGCCAACCCTTCACCATAGCGTTGCATCTCTTCCAAAGCATAAGGTTAGGGGAATTCGCCTCTGGAATCGGAATTGAGCCATCAACAAAACAAATTTTGTTTTTTGCAAATAAGGCATTACTCATCTCGTTCGCCCAATCACCGTAGTTGCCGTCACGGAGGACCTCGCTGACGTAAACTTGGCCGGGGTTGTCCGACGCGTGGATGTAATATGGTGACATGACATCCACAGTGGTAGAATTCACAGTAGTGAGAGATTTGTCATCACCGGATTTTGACATTTGGTAATTGGATTGGACGTGTGGCGGGTAGGTTAGTGTTTATGTGAGTTTCCGTCGATCAGAACCTGCTCTGATACCATGAAAATATTGCGAAAGGTATTTTGCCGCTCTGTCTTTTTCTCATTCATTCAATCATGCTATATACAGCCAAGAGTTTACAAAGAAGCTAAGCTACAAATTAGGCTAAATTCTATCCTATGATACATTCACCAAAAATAGATAAGGAAAGACATTATACAATCCCTACAAACAAGGAGAATATGTGGTAGAGAATATTAGGATATTTATCATAAACAAACAAACAAAGTCAAAAGGTCCCATCCACAAACCTGAAGGGGAGCAAAAAGAATGAGCACAGAGGAGAAAGCACTCCTCATAAAAGGGCCGACGAAGCTATTGACGTCATAGCCTCGCTTCTCAACCCAGAATGTGCACAGAAGCAGGGTAACAACTGCGACACTTGATAGAATCCAAGCCAGCAAAATGATCCTCCCCGTTTGTTAGATATGAAAAAATTAGCAAATCAATTTTCTCAATTTGTAGCCGCCCAGTATGTAGGATTTTTTTATGAGTTTTTAAGGTTTATTCAATTTGAAAAGACCGCGCGAGAGGTTTCTAAAGATGCATGATAGTGGCACTCTTTGGAGTTTTATAAAATTTTATATATTTTGATAAATTTAAATAAAATTTAAATTTTTTTCTCACTTTACAAATTATAAAATTATAATTTTTATAAATTTATATAAAATTTTTACAACTCTAAAGGCTTCCAATATCAAATATCTTTATCAGGAATTTAATTTCTTCTTAATTTTTGGTTAATTAAACAGAAATCTGGAATTGGAATTTCACCTGGAAACGATATGTTAATTTCCCTCATTGCGGCCTACAAACCCAACACAAAACCTCAATAAAATTATACTTAAAAGATGCCTGCACCGGCCACTCCCACATCCACCCCGGTTCTCAGGTGATGGTCAGAATCCGGGCGTCGACTCTGCTCTCCGCCTCTCAGGTGTTGATCCGGATGCCTGCCACCTTATAAGTAGGGATGGATCTAAGATTTTCACTAAAAGATATCAAACACTTCAAAAGAATAACGAGTTATGTGGTTATGATTATGAAAAAAACCATAATACTTGTAAGGAGAGAGAAAATTAATTTTAAATATTAAATTAGTGGATATACTTTTCACAATATAATGATTCAACTAATCTTTTTAATAGCACTTAAGATTTGATAAGAGTATCCTTGTGACAAAATATATATATATATATACAATTACTACTAAGTTTTTATGGTTTATAAAATTTATTATGCCATTTGTTATATTTATAAATATTAACGCACAAAATTATTCAATAATATAATAGGAGAATGTATTTTATCTTATCAAAAATACATAATTTGATTTTTGTAAATTTTCTTTATGTTAAAAATTTTAAGTTAATCTTAATTTTTAATAAGTCAAAAAATCCATTAAAAACCAAAATACCAAGAATATTCTGGTATCCAACAAAATCAAGTCCTGGTTCTTCTTTCAAAATCATGTGCTGACTCTTTGCATACAACAAAATCAAGTGCTGGCTCGATGCATACAAAATCCAATGCTGACTCCGCACGGCGCCTTTGAATCCAAAATCAAGTGCTGACTCCGCACAGCGTCCGGCTCCCACGGTCCCAAACCGATCAAAACTTCAACAAAAAGTTACACGTAAAGATGCAAGAGCCGGACATTCCCACAACCACCCCGGTTCTCCGGTGATGGCCTGAATTCCGGCGGAGACTCTGCTCACCCCCTCTCAGGCGTCGGTCCGGATACCCGTCACCCTTAGAAACCCGGCCCATCCGCGTAGGAATTCACCTATGCATGAAAAGAGAAAAAAAAAAAAAAAATGCAAGCTCAGATCGAGCTTTTTTATCAATGGGAAACGAACATGACAATACCAACTACGACTGCCAAGGCAACAGTAAACAACATCAGGAGGATCAAGTTCTGAGGATGATGGTTCTTGTGAACGTGCAATACCCAGAGTACTACACATGATCACACAGGGAGCATATTAGTATAATCAAAAGGAGTATTAAAAGCTGCAAGATTTGATTAAATAAGCACTCAACTGATGAAGGGAACAGCCAGTGTGAGAATGTAGACGACGGCGCCGGGCACCGTCTGAATCATCAGTAAATCTGCAGGGATGATGGGTTCGATAACTACTATTGCGGAAACGCCGACTGTAAGAAGCAACTGAGTTGCAAGTATCATATAAATTTTTCGAATGAAGGCCCAGGGCTGCCTCATATTTTCACCCGAGCTCTGGTCGGGTTGGCCATCCTCGTTAGCGGCCACCGCCAGTTCAGGATCATCAACGCTCACGCGTGTTTCCGTCTCCGCTATTTAGAAACTCTTGGGAGAGGTTCCAAAGAGAGGAAGCACTACTAAAAGATGGTCTCCGCGACTAATGCGGATAATCATATAGACACATATACATAAGTGTATGCATCAACCAATATATTAAGGTCTACAGGCCTTCGCGGCAACTTCATAGTTCACACAATTGTTCGTCAACTTGGCTACGAAACCATGCTTAGACATTCATTTAACTTAGTAATACGTTTGCCGTTAGATATTCATACATATATATATATATATCTGTGTGACTCTGTGTGTATAAATGTTATATATGTAGAACATTGTTGATCTTGAGCTTCTTTTATCTAGAAAAAAGTATGCTCTATTTCGTCCAACCTCTTAGGTTTTCATGTTTATTTACAATTTTTATGGCCTCAAAATTATGAAAAATAGCATAAAAATTATACTAAAATTAAAAATTAACTTTAATAGTCTCGAGCAACTAGAAAACATACCATCATGCATACAGTAAATGCTTTATAAATATGCTTTTAATATCAACTGAACTCTGATACCAATTAGCTGAACACTCAGAATTTTTACTATTCATTAATAAAGCACTCAAAACATTGTTGAATTTTGGCTCAAAATGGGTATCCTCCTCAAGTTAGCAATGTACAGCCAATTTGCTGGTGGACAAGATGGCTCATCTGCAATTTGGTCTTTTGATTTGTTTCTCCTTTCTTTTCACAATTCACAGATCATCGAGGAATGGGATACGCATTTGGGAGGAAGTGTTAAAGAACTGGTGGAGTTGGTGGCAGAGGTGTTGCCTGCTCCTCCAACCCTAATAGAGCCTGATGAGGCTTCTGGCGAGGATAAACAAGAAATTCTGGCTTATGGATTTGAATCAATTGATGTTTAAGAATATAGAAAATGGTTTTAACTGACTTCATCAGTGATCGGTTGTTTTATGAAATAAAGTAAATATATATATATATATATTCTTTTAAGAAATTGTTTATTGATTATTATCATTTTGCATTATTTTTTTTTAAATATAATTTCCACGATATAAAATATTAGGTCAGAAATATTTGCATTCTTCTACTATTTTATCTTCACTTGTCAATTAAAAAAAAAATTTAATTGTGACAAATATTTTGAATTAAAATGGTGTGTGTGTAAATTTTAAATATTGAGAGTAGTTAATTATAAATTTATAATTAATCAATATTGAGGGAAGAAAAGTATAATAATAATAAGAGAAGAGGAAGAGGAGATAAAAGTAAACAAAGTAAAAGAAGACCATCCAGCTAGGAGAATTCCAGCATATGTACAAGCATAAGAAAAGGACGACAAATTAATCACCATTCAGATAAGTTTAGTACAATACGTTGTCTAATTATGCGGTCTTCCTTTTTCTATTTTAATTGGCAATAAAATTGTTATAAAAACAGAGGAAATAACATGTTGATTAATTCTTTCAAACTGGCTGGACCTTTGTCTTCTACGCTGGTGTCTCTCCTTGTACCATTGAATTTACAAGCTTATTAGCAAAGGACGAAGAAACCACCCTCTCAAAACCAACAGAAGCTAGCTAATTTAAGGCACGATTCATGAAATAATGAGCTTGATAAAACCTTTAAATCGCCCATATAGATACAAGGATAAATATAAATAAATAGCATCTTGTGCTCCTTTAATTTCAATAGTAACAATCAAGTCTCAACATATACAGTCAAATTTTAATATAGCTTTTTCACCAATTTTGTTAACAAAAAACTTTTATAATGCGGGATTAACATATGACATTTTTTTTTATCATATTTACTAAACATTATTTGTTGACGGAAATATTAAATCAAAACTTGACTGAAGTATAAGAAATTAATTGCTACAAATAAAAAGAAAAATTGAATTATATTGAAACTATATAATGTAAAAAAGTATGAAATATGATTTACACTTCAAAAATCTGTTAGTTAAAAGAAGTTGACGTGAATTGTGATCATCAAGCCAATGAAGTGGGTATTGAAAGAAAATCTTGTTCTAAACCCTTTGCTCTATTAAAGGGGTCAGGTTCCGATATGAGAAAAAAGAAAATAAAATAAGAAAAAAAAAGTACTCAAAAAATGAAAGAAAGAGATAGCATTTTATTTAAAAACTTTTAGAAAAAATAAAATAATAAATAAGGAGAGTGAACATAGGACTTGGTTTAATGAAAAGAAAGTCAATGAACATATAACTTTAATACATTTATATAGATAATATAGATTTATAAAGATAACCCAAACATTAAGTTATTAATTGGTTGAAAATGATCAGCGTGATTAATTTAAAACTAAAATTATTCTTAAAAAAACTACTCTCATGCCTAAAAAATATTTAGGCACTTTTCTTTGTGTTTTAAGTTTAAAATATAATAAGAGTTGTCATTGTAAGAGAATGTAGATTTTTTAAATTTAATTACTATTCAATAATTTGAAAATTTTTCCCATTTGAATTAGTTTTTTTGGATATTTTTCTGTGTTTTTCAAAATATAAATTATTTGACTATAGTGAACCAATAGGCACGTTCAATTTAAGGAACCTATGAGTTCACTTTATATTGATGAAATTCACATGTTACAATTATAGTGATTTTACAAATAAAAGAAAAAGTGAAATTGTGATCATTTACTAATATGAGGTAAAAGTAAATAAATGTTTTATGAATTAAAAAAAGTATTGAAAAATAAGAAGATAGTATTTCATTCAAAAATTTATTTAAGAAAAAAAAAAAAGAAAAAAGTAGAGTAATGAATAAGGAGAGTGCCACATAGAATTTTTTAATAATTTTTCAATTAATTTTTATAAAAATAACTTAAATTAAAAATATTATTATTAACTATATATTATGTTTTAGAAAAAAAATATGATCACGTGATTAATTTAAATTTAAAATTAGAATTTAAAAAAGAAAATTATTCCCAAGCCTAATTTTATTCAAGGATCTGTAAAAATTGCCATGATAGAGAATGTGTTGCTATTAGCGTGTCCAAAAGTTTGCACACGGGTATTGGTTTGGCATTGATGCAAGGTGTATGGTGAAAATTTATGTTGATGGCTGATGAACTTCTAGGAGAGCCAAACATGAGAGTTGTACCATAATTTTTCAGTAAGGTTTTCAATATGTGCCAAAGTGAAATGCTCAGAATTAGTTTATTCTAAGTGTGTACATTTTTTATGGTGGAGCATGATGCTCTTGGAGTATAATAATTCTCTACAATAGAGAGTTATGTTTTCATAATCTCCTGGAGGCGAAGGTTGGATGTGAGACCGACTAAAGTTGCCAAGGTGGAGATTAAAGACCTTGTGAGATTATAAATAAAAGTCTCTTTCTCTTTGGTTAAGTGCATCAGTTAAAGTCAAAGATTTGTATAACTAGGGATGTCAACGGGGCGGGTATGGGGCGGGTATAACCTTCTCTGTCCCCGTCCCCGTTTAACAATACCCTTATCTGTCCCCGTCCCCATCTCCGTTTCGGGGAAAAAAAATTTCCCCATACCAGTCCCCACAAAATAATTAATTCCCCATCCCTGTCCCCGTTTACCCGCCAAATATATTAATTATTACAAATTATGTATTATATGTATAAAATAAATATTTAAAATTATTATAATATAAATAATTATAAATATTATATATATTAAATAAAAATATATATTACATATATATATTAAATAAAAATTAAAAATATATATATAATATTTGACTTTGACTGATGCACTTAACCAAAGATGAAATAGTCTTTATTTATAACCTCACAAGACCTTCACTTCTTTGTGAGAAACCGATGTGGGACTTTTAAAGGAGTCACCACGCTAACAAAATTAACAAAAAAATATTTAAATGGGTATGGGGTGGGGTGGGGACTATAGTACTCGTCCTCGTCCCCATACCCGTGCGGGTAACATTTCAAATCTCTATACCCGTCCTCGTCCCCGCTATTAACATCCCCATACCCTCTCCGAACAGGATGGGTGAAGCGGATACCCACCGGGTACAGATATATTTGACATCCCTATGTATAACAAATTTTAACTCTAATTAAATTCCTCTTTTGTAAGGTGAGAGTTAAAGATTAATTTGGGCAGTTCTTTGTGGGTGTATTGGGGTTAGAGTTTTTGGTGTGGGAAGAAGAATTGTGTGGTTATAATAATTTTTCACGTAATGAATTTTTTTCTTTGAGTGCCCGTGGACGTAGGTAAATTACTGAACCACGTAAGTTCTTGTGTTCTTATTAATTTTTTTATTCTTCTTTATATTTTGTTAAAGATAAATCTTAAGAAGGTGAATTTAAGAGGTTCAAAATTCCCAACATGTAAAATATAAAAGTACGAAATTTAATTTTCACTTAAAAAAACCTTTTAGTTAAAAAAGTTGGACGTGAATTGCGGGTTGTCAAAGCTGAAGTGAGTATGGACGAACACAATCGTATCTTTCACGGTGTGGCCCAGCCGACAATCCAAAGCAGCTTACGGATGTACGTGCGTTTTCTCTATTTTATTTTATTATTATTATTTTTTTGGTGGGGCAAGGTTATAGATGCATGTGTGATGGCACATAGAGGTTGGTTCATGATGTTGAGGTTTTTATGGCTGGAGGACAAGTTCTTCTACCCATTTTTGGGGAGACTTGTTTTTTCTTTTTCTTTTCCTTTTTTTTTTTTTAATTTCATTGCTTCTGTCAACAAATTTACCTACAATGAGAGAAAATCTTGCCATAAGGCCTTTGCTTTATTTAACTGGTCATGTATCGATACGAGAAAAAAAATGAAAAAAACAATTAAGAAATTGAAAAAAAAGAGTATTTTATACAAATTTTTTAAAAAATAAAATAATAAATAGGAAGAGTAGATATAAAATTTATTTTAGAAAAAAAAGGGAAAACAATACACAACTGTAAATATATATTTATAATATAGATTTAAAAATAAATAAAAAATATTGAGTATTATTAATTAGTTGAAAATGATCGACATGATTTATTAATTTAAAATTAAAATTAAAATTATTCTTAAAAAAGATTACTCTCATATGTGTTTTAAATTTAAAATATAATAAGAGTTGTTATTATAAAAGAAGTTAGATTTTTAAATTTAATTAATATTCAATCATTTTTAAATCTTTTTTTAATCCGAATTAATTTGTTGAGTATTTTATGTGTTTCTAAAAAAATATAAATTTTAGAATTACGTGAACCAGTGGATGGGTTTGATTTAAGAAATTCATGAATTCACTTTATATTGATGAAATTAACATGTCATAATTATAGTGATTAAAAAAAGAATTGGAATTTTGGTCATTTATGAATGTGAGGCAAAACTAAGTAAATGTTTTATGAATAAAAAAAAAAGAGTATTGAAAAAATAAGTAGATGATACTTCATTCAAAATTTTGTTAAAAAAAAAAAACTAGAATAGTAAATAGGAGGAGTGTTGTATAAGATTTTGTAATAATTTTGTAATTAGTTTTATAAAAATAACTTAAATTAAAAATATTATTATTAGTTGCACATTGTGTTTTAGAAAAAAAAAATTATGATCAATGTGATCAATTTAAATTTAAAACTAGAATTCAAAAAAATTATCCCTGAACATAATTTTATTTAAGAATTTGTAAAAATATAAAAAGTAAAATAGTGAATGTGGAGAGTGTCATATAACATTTGATAATAACTTAAATTACTCAAATTTAAAATATTATCATTAATCATACATTGTATTTTATGAAAATAATATGGCCAAATAGACCAATTTAAAATTAGAATCTAAAAAATAATTACTCCCAAGTCAAATTAATATTTAGGCATTTTTCTATATTTTTAAATTTTAAAAATATTAAAAATTGTTATTGTGAGAGAAATAAATTCTAAACATTTTTCAAGTGTAATTATTATTTAAGCATTTTCATCATTTTTTTTTAAATTTAATTCTTAATGCATTTGAATTATGTAAATTTTACAATTATAATGAATTTTAATTTCCAATGCATTTGTAGAAACTTACTACTTCACTTTATATCTATTAAAATTACATATCACAAATTTATATGTAAAATTAAAAGTGAAGTTACAATCATTTAATGATATGCATAAAGAAACAAAAAAGAGTAAAAGTTTTGTAAATGATAAGGGAGGAGAAGAAGAAGAAGGAATGAAAGAGAGGAATGACACATGTTGTTCCGCACCCATGTTAAGCTAAAGGGGGCTGGACTTTGAGGTAGGGTTCAGCCCCTAAAGTCTACCCTGTGTTTTTTTTTTTTTTTTTAAACTGCACTCCGTCTTTATTTGCGGGAGCGGAAGGGACAAAATTGTATGGGTCCCACCAATTCCCCCGCGTCTTTGATGGCCATCACATTTCTGATTCCCTCCGTCGTAGAACCCTAAAAACGATAATGTATAAACAGCAATTATATTTTTACAACACTTTTTTCTAATACTATTTTATAAAATTTAAAATAAATTAATTATGACTAATATAATATAAAAATACATTGTTCATCACCGTCGTGACCAGTATAGTATTAAAAAAAATATCTAAAAGAGAGTATAAGAATTTCAGGTGACGTGATCAAAACGACGTCATTTTTAGGATTGTAAAATAATATTAAAAAAAAATATTATAAACGTAACATTTTTTATATATAAAATAATATTATCTAATTACTATGAATAAATTAAAAGGAAGAAGACCAAGCCAACTGCTAACCCGGCTGTACCCCACATCAATTGAAGATTTATTTTATAGTAGAGTATATATCCTGATATATCTTTCTTTTCTTAATTATATATATATATATATATACTTACTAAAAGTTGAAATTTACTAGAAAAAAATAAGACATCTTTATTTAAAAATTATACGTATAATGAGTAGAATTGACGCATTTTGCATAAATTCTTTCACCCACAATATTAATGTAAGTTTGAGTCACCGTCATTCTCTCAACAAACTGAAATTAGTAGTCCTATATATGTGTCCCCAAAATCTCAAAAATTGTCTTCATACGTATCTGTTACAAATTCACATATATACAGTACTCCAGTTCTCAAATGTATTAAACAATTAACATCACACCATTAATTAAAAACAGGACATTATACAATTAATGAAACATGATACGAGAACATCAAACCATGGTACCACAGCACCAAATTTTTTCACTTTGTGTTACGGCCCCCGTTAAAAAAAAAAAAAAAAAAAAAACTCTAATTGCGGGCTTCTCTTGTACTGCCTTCATCATCACCAGTATTACTATTAACACCTCCAACATTAAGCTTATCCAGAAAAAGTTTGATGGTGTCTGAGTATATGAAGACTAAAACTGTGATATATTCATCATCTTTGAAGTTCTTAATCAATTTTTCAGTTTTATATATGATAAAGCTAGAGACTATGATTGCTACCAAGCATCCGTATACAGTTGACTTCAACTCTCCCAAAGGAACAATTGCCTGTTGATTGGAAAGCACAATTGAGAGGGGGAGTAATTAATTTAACAACACACCTTTTTATATACCTAAATAAAAATGAAAAAATAAATGAAGAAACAAAAAGTCTCCATGCACAAACCTGAAGGAGAGCAAAAAAAATGAGCACAGAAGGGAAAGTACTCATAAAAGGGCTGAGGAAGCTGTTGATGTCATAGCCTTTCTTCTCAGCCCAGAATGTGTATAGAAGCAGAGTAACAACTGCAACACTTGATAGAATCAAAGCCAGCAAAATGATCCTCCCTGGTTGTTATATATGAAAAAAAATTAACAAATTAACTGTCATAAAATTGACAAGGAACCACCGATTTCTTCAATTTGTAGACGCCCAGTATGCAGGATTTTTAACGTTTATGCATTTCGAAAAGACTTGCAAGAGGTTTCTATGTCAGGAAATTAATTTCCTTCACAATATTTGGTTAATTAAACAGAACTCCGGAATCAGAATCCCGGAGCGATTCCTGCTCTCCAGCCGCCTGGGGGGAGGGGCAAGGCGACCCCTAGCTTCGCCCCTGCGTGCACCGGACACTCTTCGCCGGGGGTGGTGACACAGGGTTGCGCCCGACCAGTCTCAAATCCACCCGGGTTCTCTGACACAGGGTTGCACCCGGCACGTCTCAAATCCACCCCGGCCTCCGCCCGGGGGGGCGCGTGGTTCACCCGACACGTCTCAAATCCACCCCGGTTCTCGGGTGATAGCGGAATCCCGGAAGCAACTCTGCTTTTCGCCGGGGGTGGTGACGCAGGGTTGCGCCCGACCCGTCTCAAATCCACCCGGGTTCTCTGACACAGGGTTGCACCCGGCACGTCTCAAATCCACCCCGGCCTCGAACCGGGGGGGGGGGGGGGCGCGTGCTTCACCCGACACGTCTCAAATCCACCCCGGTTCTCGGGTGATATCGGAATCCCGGAAGCAACTCTGCTCTTCGCCGGGGGTGGTGACGCAGGGTTGCGCCCGACCCTTCTCAAATCCACCCGGGTTCTCTGACACAGGGTTGCACCCGGCACGTCTCAAATCCACCCCGGCCTCCAACCGCGGGGCGCGGGGTTCACCCGACACGTCTCAAATCCACCGCGGTTCTCCGGTGATGATCGGAATCCCGCAAGAAACTCCTGCTCTTCGCCTCTCAGGCGTTCATCCGGATACCCGCCACCCTTAGAAACCACGTCCGCGTATGCATTCATGTATGAATGAAAAAAATAAAACAAAATAAAGGCAAGTTCAAATCGAGCTATTTTACCTTTGCAAAACGAACATGACAAACCAACCGCGACTGCCTTTGCAAGAGTAAACAACATCAGGAGGACCAAGTTCAGAGGATGATGGTTCTTGTGAGCATGCAATACCCAGAGTACTGCACATGATCACATGGCGCATATGGGTATAAATGGCGCATGTTAGTATATAATCACAATGATCATAGAAAGCTGCAATATTTGTTTAAATAAACACTCAGCTGATGAAGGGAACGGCCACTGCCAGAATGTAGACGACGGTGCCGGGCACCGGGTGCGCCTTGTGAATCATTCGTAAATCTGCACGGATGGTGGGTTCGAAAACAACTACTCCGGCGACGCCGACTGTAGAAAGCAACTGAATTGCTAGTATCATGTAAATTTTTCGAATGAAGACCCAGCGCTGCCCAATATTTTCACCCAAGCTCGGCTCCGGTCGAATATCCTCGTTACCGGCCACTGCCAGTTCAGGATCATCAACGCCCATGCCTGCTTCCATCTCTGCCATGTAGAAAACCCTGGAAGAGATTTCAAAGAGAGGGAAAGCTAAAAGGTGGTAACTCGACTATGGACCTGCAATATTTATATATATTTTTATGTGTATGTGTATATTTTCAACGCCGGAGCCAAGTGAGCTTCCAGGCAGCTTCATTTTTCTTTCACCTGCCTTCGACCACAAATCTAAAAAACCATTTTTGCTGAACTGGCAGTCCAGGGTCTTCAAATCATCCATTTGCCCAACAAAACACTTATCAGGAGACTGAACTTGAGCTTAACTAATTATAATTATACCCTTCAACATTTGAAAATTGTGCTTAGTTGAAATATTGTTAATATTAATCTATTTTCATTAAATTAACAATTAAAACTTTCCTAAAAATATAAAAGTAATCAAAAGTTTGTATATTTTTCTTATTTTACTTTTTTAAAGATTTTTGTAAAAAAAAAAGGGACAAGATGTAAAAGGAAGGAGTAAAATATGAAAAAACTTAAAATTTTGATTATTTTAATATTTTTTATTAATTTTTAATGATTAATTCAACAAAAGAATATCAATACTAACAATAATTCAAAATAGAGAAAGTAAATATAATTTTTAAATATATATCGAGGAAAAGTAATTGTAAATTATTTTATTTTATTTTATTTTTTGGTTTTGATCACTCAGAATATTAGCTTTTTTACGTGTCCTCTAACTAATTTTCTAGATATTTTCCTAATACAACAAAAATGAAACTTATATAAATTACTAAGGGTCCGTTTGATAAAACTGTTAGTTTTCAGTTTTTATATTCAGTTTTTTATTTTTCATTTTCATTTACATAGTTAAAAGTAAAAGCAAAAACTTGAAATATGTTTGGTAATGATAATTATTAGTTAGTTGGTATAATTGTTAACTAATTAAAGTCAATAAATTTAATTATTTTAATTATATTAATTATTAAAAATAATTTAATTCAAAAAAATAAAATATATTAAACATAATTTATTATAATTATTTTTAAAAACAATTTAATTGAAATATATTTCATGTTTAATAAAGTAATTAATTTAATTAACTTAAACTAATTTAATTTAATTACTTAAATTAACTTGATTTAATTAATTATATTAATTAAATTTAATTATTTTAATTATATTATTTTTTTCAAAATAATTTGATTCAATAAAAATAAAATATACTCAATATAATTTAATTATATTATTTATTAAAAACAATTTATATTAAATTATTTTTATATTAATTTAATTAATAAAATTTCATTATATGATTAATTTAATTTAATTAAACGTATTTATTTTAATTATATTTTATTAAAAATAATTTAATTCAATAAAAATAAAATATATTAAACCTAATTTATTATAATTATTTTTTAAAAACAATTTAATTAAAATATATTTCATGTTAATTGAAGTAATTAATTTAATTAACTTAAATTAATTTGATTTAATTACTTAAATTAATATGATTTAATTAATAAATTATATTAATTAAATTTAATTATTTCAATTATATTATTTTTTCAAAATAATCTGATTCAATAAAAATGAAATATATTAAATATAATATAATTATATTATTTATTAAAAATAATTTCTATTAAATTATTTTATATTGATTTAATTAATTAAATTTAGTTATATAATTAATTCAATTTAAATTAATTAAACATATTTATTTTAATTATATTTTTGTTAAAATAATTTAATTCAATAAAAATAAAATATATGAAATATAATTTATTATATTATTTATTAAAAATAATTTAATAAAATAATTTTATATTAATTTAACAAATTAAAGTCAACTATAATTACTTTGTTAATATATTTAATATATAATATAATATATTAAATTGACTATTAATTAAATTATGTTTAATATATTTTTATATAAATAAAAATAATATATTATTTATTTAATATATCGATATATTTTACATATTAATTAAATATTTTATATTAAATAATAATATATTTGGTAGTGACCGGAGATGAATGAGAGGTAGTGGCGGCGTGGCCGGATATTGGTGACGACTAATGGACAATGGTAATCAATAGTTGTAACCGGTAATAATTGTATAAAAAATTGAAAACTGAAAATGAAAATTTAAGAAAACACATTTTCTATGTTTTCATAATTTTTGAAAATTTTGAAAACAGATTTCATTGTTTTTGAAAATTGAAAATTAAAAATAAATTTATCCAACAAGTTTTCATATTCAATTTTCAAATAAATAAAAACAAAAACTAAAAACAAAATGATTGTCAAACGGACCTAAACAAATTATTAAATACTTTTTTTTTTTGGTTTTGGGGGTTCCCGCAACTTCATTGACAGGTTTGAACATTTTCTTTTTTTCTTTTTATTTCTTTATCCAAAAAAGAATAGCTTATATTTTACTAAGAACCACCCTGATGTTTCAGTTTATGTTCACTTACACTTTTTATGTTCCCAAAATTATTAAAAATAACATAAAAACTACATTAAAATTACAAAATAGCCTTAATATATATTTTTAATTAATTATAAAATATACATTCATTGAGTAAATATTATACAAATATGCCTTCAAGATTGTCCAGACTTTGTTTCCAATTAGTTGAACACTCAAAATTCTCAAAATTATTATTAAAACACTCAAAACTTTATTAATATATTAGTCTCAACACTCAAACTTTTGTTAAGATTTCTGTTTTTCATACCTCTTTCTCAGAGTGTGAAGTGAATCCTCTTAATAGACCTAAAGTTCAAATTTCAAATTATGGATTTAAAACAAAATAGAATAAAAGATAAAGAAAATACAAGATAAAAAAGAAAAATACTACAATAGTACAATAATCATAAAATTTCTTTTAGTTAAAACTAATTCCTTAGCTTTGTCATTTGCTAGATAAAGTTGTAGTTGTATATAGCTTGCTATGAAAATTTTTTTCTTTTTCCTTTTTGGCATTATTCTTTGTTAATTCACTGTGCTTTCATGAAGGTTTAGTTTTTGTTAGCCTTCCATTACGTTTTTTTTTTTTTTTTTAGATTGTGCCAGGTTTTTTTGTCCATATTATTCCAATAATCGGCTTCAACTCTTTAGCAAAGACTTGCTTTTAAGTCAAGCTTTTTTTCAAAATTTTCATAATGTCGTTGAAATAAATTACTACCTCTAACAAAGCGTCAACTTTTATTTGACTAATTTTGTTTAAAAAATCAAATGCTTAAACTTTTTTGATCATCTATTACTCTTAAAAGCAATGGAATAGAAGATACAAATAATCCTCTGCCATTTGTGACTATATGTTTTTCTAGCATATCTCGTAGAATTTTGACATTTTAAATCAATTCAACCCAAGACCACAAAAGATTTGTTCTTCTGATATAACTTCTCTTTAAGTTTCTCATCATTTTTTCATAAGCAAAATAATGAGGGAAGGTATTCTCTCAACTTTCAAATTTGATATGGTTCAAAAAAATTTTGATTGCATCTCCATCCCATGGAATTATAAATTTCAAATACCAGGAATTCCTTTTTAAAGCCATAGAAAATTTTACTTATCATTAATTTGATCAAAACAAGAAAATTTTGGTAAATTGTTGTTTCTAGTGGATTGAAAGATAATCTTTTTGACTAATCCTTGATGAATTAGTAACCTCATAACTTCCAGAAGAGTCAATCTAAGTCCGAAAAATTATTTTAAACACTGGTGTGGTGTCTGTCAAAGAGTTTCTGATACTTAACTTAGCAAAAGAGTTCAAAAAATATTTTGGTAGAATTTCAGTAAAGTAAAAATAAGGTGTACTTGTGTTGCTGTAAATTGTTGGTTTAAATATATAAGACCTCATGTAGAATGGTTTGCTTGTAGTTACATGTAACTACATTTAACATACTCTCTTCCATTCCAATAGGATGATGCCACATGTACTGTAAATCCTCATATTGATTCCTTAATCCATTGGCTAATGTGTTCCGTCTGATACGATTTGTGATAGCACCTTTATAAACGTATCTATAAGAACCGTTAAAAGAGGATTGCACACATGATTCATGGGTTAGTTTGGCGGGAATAATCCCATCGAATTACCCAGTTAAAATCCAGTCAAGCATTTTATCTTGATCGGGGCTGCCCCTACCTGGATACACCCGATTGGGTAGTTCTGCTTGGTTGGGATGACCTTAGTCGGCTGCCTCGACCAAGTAAGGGCCGAACGGGTAATTTGTCAAGTGCTCCCGGCAATATCAATTCTAATTAATTTTTGAGTTTTCAATTGCCTAATTGAAAATTTAATTTAATTTTTCTGATATGAAAAATTATGTTGTATTTTATTTTATCAAAAAATTTTCAAGGGTTGTTATAATCCTTTTATTGTTGATATATTCGTCAACAATCGAGAATGATGCTTCAGAAATGACTTGTTTAGACTTTTGTATAATTTAATCCTATTTATTTTTATAAAATCTAAATTTCCAATAGAAATTCCTAAATATCTCCATGTTTGACGAAAGATCTCCACTGCTATCATCCAAGTTGTGCTAAAAATATTGCCGAAATTCCAAATAAGGAAAAAGAAATTAATTGTCAAATTAAAAAATTAAAAAATAATTTAATAAATTTTATACAAATGTTGGTAATTAACAATAATTAGTTTTATTGCAAATAACATAAAGCTTTGTAGTGTTTAAATCCCTTTAGCCTTTCGCAATCTAAAAACTTCATGTTAATTGACAAGTATGTGGAAATCTAATCTCAAAGGGAAAAAAAAAAAAGTTCAAATTAAACTTTTTTTTTACTCTACAGATTAAATGTCCACGGACAATCATAATAAAACATTTTTTTTTATGTAAACAATAATTTTGCCAGATAATTTACCAAAAAATTATTTTTTCACAAAAAATATTCTTCATAAACAATCAACCTTAATGATTCGAAGCAAGTAAAAATAATACTAATAAAATAACATTCTGCTCTATAATATTTAAACCCACATCTCTTTGACTTTCATAACCTCAAAAAATCTTATTAACAGAAAAATACGCGGATCTCTAATTTGTGAAGGAAAAGCTCGTTTTAAACTTTTTTTATTCTTCAAATTAAGGCACCGTTTGGAGTTTCAAAAAATAAAATAAATCCCCAACAATCTCTATTTTGTTTTCCGTCATTACTAATTTACACATTCCCGCCTTTTTTAAAAATTAAAAATTCGCTTAAAAAAATCAAAAATTAAGAAGAAGGTTAATCTAATGCATAAATGTTTTTTTGATAATCATATTCTTCTAGTCGAAAGTTTTCAAACAAGTATCATTGTTGCTATTTTTTTACGAATTTTTTTAAATCCATAGGAACGGATTTGGAAAACTGTTCCCACAATTTTAAAAAATGAGTATTATTTTTTGAATCCGTTAGAACGATTTGATAAAACTGTTCTAACGGATTATTGCATCAAAATTAACTCAAACCAAATTTTTTTTGTTTTTTATCACTCCAAACACTATCTAAATGCCCATGCACAATCATAAAAACAATCTTTTTTATGTAAACAATACTTTTGCCAGATAAATTAATAATTTTTTTTTTGGACGAACAATATTCTCCATAAACAATTAACTTCAATGATGGAAGCAAGTAAAAATAATACTAATAAAAATAAAGTAAATACAAATGGCTTCAAAAAAATAAATAAATAAAATAAAAGTAAATATACCTATATATAAAACAAACAAACAAACAAAGGAGAAAAAAAGGGGTTTCACAGAAAAAGAGCATGCAAAATTGAATCAAAATTCAGTTCAATTATGTAGAACCAAAATAACATAAGCCGAATTAGAATTAAATAAAAATAAAAATATATATAATTTATATAATATGATTTTAGATCATATAATAATAATTTTATAAAAAAATTAACTATTAAATATTTATATATATAAATAGCTAATATGTAATATAATTCTCAAAAAAATTTAGTAATTCAATTTTTAAAATTTTTCCCATTTGAATTAGTTTTTTTGGATATTTTTCTGTGTTTTTCAAAATATAAATTATATGACTATATTGAACTAATAGGCACGTTCAATTTAAGGAACCTATGAGTTCACTTTATATTGATGAAATTCACATGTTACAATTATAGTGATTTTACAAATAAAAGAAAAAGTGAAATAGTGATCATTTACTAATATGAGATAAAAAGTAAATAAATGTTTTATGAATAAAAAAAAAGTAATGAAAAATAAGAAGATAGTATTTCATTCAAATATTTATTTAAGAAAAAAAAAAGAAAAAAAGTAGAGTAATGAATAAGGAGAGTGCGACATAGAATTTTTTAATAATTTTTCAATTAATTTTATAAAAATAACTTAAATTAAAAATATTATTATTAACTATATATTATGTTTTAGAAAAAAAAATATGATCACGTGATCAATTTAAGTTTAAAATTAGAATTTAAAAAAGAAAATTATTCCCAAGCCTAATTTTATTCAAGGATCTGTAAAAGTTGCCATGATAGAGAATATCTTGTTGTTAGCGTGTTCACAAGTTTGCAGACGGGTATTGATTTGGCATTGATGCAAGGTGTGTGGTGAAAATTTATGTTGATGGTTGATGAACTTCTAGGAAAGCCAAACATGAGAGTTGTACCATAATTTTTCAGTAAGGTTTTCAACATGTGCCAAAGTGAAATGCTTAGAATTAGTTTATTCTAAGTGTGTACATTTTTTATGGTGGAGCATGATGCTCTTGGAGTGTAATAATTCTCTACAATAGAGAGTTATGTTTTCATAATCTCTTGGAGGCGAAGGTTGGATGTGAGATCAACTAAAGTTGCCAAGGTGGAAATTGTTGGTGTGGTGGCTTCTTTAGGAATCCCATATCAGTTTCTCACAAAGAAGTAAAGACATTGTGA
Organism: Vitellaria paradoxa; assembly: GCA_019916065.1. Classification (NCBI taxonomy): domain Eukaryota; kingdom Viridiplantae; phylum Streptophyta; class Magnoliopsida; order Ericales; family Sapotaceae; genus Vitellaria; species Vitellaria paradoxa. The sequence goes on along the minus strand of CM034241.1, from coordinate 41,902,198 downwards.
GATTATAAATAAAAGTCTCTTCCTCTTTGATTAAGTGCACCAATTAAAGTCAAAGATTTGTATAACAAATTTTGAATTCATCTTTTGTAAGGTAAGAGTTAAAGATTACTTGGAGCAATTCTTTGTGGGTGCATTGAGGTTTATGGTGTGAGAAGAATAATTGTGTGATTATAATAATTTTTACATAGTGAATTTTTTTCTCTAAATACCCGTGGATGTAGGTAAATTCTAAACCACGTAAGTTCTTATGTTCTCATTATTTTCTTTATTTTTCTTAACATTTTGTCAAAGATAAATCTTAAGAGGGTGAAATTAAGAGGTCCTAAATTTCTAACATGGAAAATATAAGAGTACGAAATTTAATTTTCACTTACAAAAACCTGTTAGTTAAAAAAAGTTAGGACGTGAATTGCGGTTGTCAAAGCTGAAGTGAGTATGGACAAACGCAATCGTATCTTTCACGGTGTGGTCCAGCCGACAATCCAAAGCAGCTTACAGATGTATGTGCGTTCTCTCTATTTTATTTTATTTTATTATTATTATTTGGGGGGGGGGGGGGGGCCGGGGGGAGGTTATAGATGTATGTGTGATGGCACATAGAGGTTGGTTCATGATGTTGAGGTTTTTATGGCTGGAGGGCAATTTCTTCTACCCATTTTTGGTGGAGACTTGTTTTTTCTTTTTTTTTTTTTTTTTAAATTTCATTGCTTCTGTCAACAAATTTACCTACAATGAGAGAAAATCTTGCCATAAGGCGTTTGCTTTATTTAACTGGTCATGTACTGATACGAGAAAAAAATGAAAAAAATAATTAAGAAATTGAAAAAAAAAAAGAGTATTTTATTCAAAATTTAAAAAAAATAAAATAATAAATAAGAAGAGTGCATATAAAATTTAATTTAGAGAAAAAAAGGGAAAACAATACACAACTGTAAATATATATTTATAATATAGATTTAAAAATAAATAAAAAATATTGAGTACTATTAATTAGTTGAAAATGATCGACATGATTTATTAATTTAAAATTAAAATTAAAATTATTCTTAAAAAAATTACTCTCATATGTGTTTTAAGTTTAAAATATAATAAGAATTGTTATTATAAGAGAACTTAGATTTTTAAATTTAATTAATATTCAATCATTTTTAAATCTTTTTTTAATCCGAACTAATTTGTTGAGTATTTTATGTGTTTCTAAAAAATATAAATTTTACAATTATGTGAACCAACGGATGGGTTTGATTTAAGAAATCTATGAGTTCACTTTATATTGATGAAATTAACATGTCATAATTATAGTGATTAAAAAAAAGAATTAGAATTTTGGTCATTTATGAATGTGAGGCAAAACTAAGTAAATGTTTTATGAATAAAAAAAAAAGAGTGTTGAAAAAATAAGTAGATGATATTTCATTCAAAAATTTGTAAGAAAAAAAAAAACTAGAATAGTAAATAGGAGGAGTGCCGCATAAGATTTTGTAATAGTTTTTTAATTTGTTTTATAAAAATAACTTGAATTAAAAATATTATTATTAGTTGCACATTGTGTTTTAAAAAAAAATTATGATCAATGTGATCAATTTAAATTTAAAATTAGAATTTTAAAAAATTAACCCTGAACCTAATTTTATTTAAGAATTTGTAAAAATATAAAAAACAAAATAGTGAATGTGGAGAGTGCCATATAACATTTGGTAATAACTTAAATAACTCAAATTTAAAATATTATCATTAATCATACATTGTATTTTATGAAAATAATATGGCCAAATAGACCAATTTAAATTTAAAATTAGAATTTAAAAAATAATTAGCCCCAAGTCAAATTAATATTTAGGCATTTTTCTATATTTTTAAATTTTAAAAATATTAAAAGTTGTTATTGTGAGAGAAATACATTTTAAACATTTTTCAAGTCTAATTATTATTTAAGCATTTTCATCATATTTTTTAAATTTAATTCTTAATACATTTGAATTATGTAAATTTTACAATTATAATAAATTTTAATTTCCAATGCATTCATAGAAACTCACTAGTTCACTTTATATTTGTTAAAATTACATGTCACAAATCTAATGATTTTATATGTAAAATTAAAAGTGATGTTGCAATCATTTAACTATATGCAGAAAGAGAAAAAAAAAAAAAAGTAGAAATTTTGTAAATGATAAGGGAGCAGGAGGAGAAGAAGGAATGGACAAGAAGAATGACACATATGACATATTGCTCCGCACTGTTGTTAAGCAAAAGGGGGCTGGAGTTTCTAGTAGAGTTCAGACCCTGAAGTCTACCCGGTGTTTTTTTTTTTTTTAAACTGCACTCCGTGTTTATTTGCTGGAGCAATGGGTCCCACTAATTCCCCGCGTGTTTGTTGCCCTATGGAGAAGTTGCATGAAAAAAAAAAAAAAAAAAAAAAGATTTAACCTCGAGAGATTCACTCCCTAGGCCAAACTCCTAGAGAGTGAATCTCTTTTAGTTTGTGCCACACATACCGGCCCCTCAACATGTATAGCGGTAAATCGTGAACTCGCGTAGCGGCGGGGAGTCGGACCCACACCCAAGAACTGAATACGGTTCGTCCAGCCAAGGAGGCCTGTCCTACCAACCTTTACTACGCTTTGCGCCCGAGAGGCTGGCCCCAAGTTTTTGTTAGAGAGGAAACTTGAACTTGAGACCTTGAGGTGGTAAGCCCCTAAGTTCCAGTCCAAGACCATCCCATCTGAGAAGTTGCATGAATGTTTGTCAATTAGTGGTTTTTCCTTTTTGGAAAGGGCCGGACTTGAAATCAATACTAATCAAATAAATAAGGGGGACACGTAACATATTTGACCGGCGGAAGGTTTTTCAGAGCTCACATGGTCATCACACTCCTTTGCCCTTTAAATTGTTTGCCCTAAACATTTTAGTCTTGTTTAGATATCTTGAAAATTTTTACAATATTAAAGACTTTTATTCGTCTTAATATTCATGTGAGTGCTTGTCAAGATAATCTGTGAGAACATTTTTAATAGATCTAATATATTCAAATTCAAACGAATAGTAAGAAATATAATCGGACCATGTAATTCTTCAAAATTTTTATGTTCAGATCTTTTTGTTCATTAAGAATTTTGAAAATATCTTCTTTTATTAGATTTTTTTATTTTTACTGATTTTAGTATTACTTCCTAAAATATTTAGGTCTTCATTTTTTTTTATTTTCTACTAATTTTTTATATGGGTCTCATTATGAAAAATTAAGTCAGCTGAGAGTTTTCATTTCTGCAAGGAAAGTCATTGTTAACAGAATTTAAAAAAAAATAATTACACCTAGGTCAAATTAATATTTAGGTATTTTTTATGTTTTTAAATTTAAAAAGTATTAAAAATTTTTATTTTGAGAGAAATAAATTTTAAAAATTTTTCCAAGCTTAATTATTATTTAGGTATTTTTTTCATGTTTTTTAAATTTAATTCTTAATATATTTGAAATATTTAAATTTTACAACTATAGCGACTTAATAAACAAGTTGATGTTTATATAGAAGTTCATAAGTTCACTTTGCATTTATTAAGATTACATGTCACAACTCTCATAACTCTATGTATGAAAGAAAAAGTATAGTTATAATCTAGTGATGTGCAATAAATAAATAAACATTTTGTGAATGAAATAGAAGAATGACACATCAGATTAGAATAATGGAGAAGATGAGGAAAATATATATATATATATATATATATATATATATATATATATTAGTATTAGATGCATATTCTCAAACTAATTAGATCGTTAAAAGTTCATATATAATAATAACTAGTTAATTTTACAAAATCAATAACTCAGTGTTAAAAGTTTATAATTTTTTTTTTTTGTAGAAAGTATTAAATCGAATGGCTAGCTTTCGTACATTCATATTAAGAATCAATTGCTAATTTAAGCTAAGTTAAAAAACGTGGTAGCTATTTTGAAAGAGATCGATTCAAAACCCAAAAAAAATAAAAATAAAAATAAAAAAACACACACAAAAAATAAAAAATAAAAAATAAAAAACAAAAAAACAAAATAATGATGAAGAAGAAGAAGAAGAGGGTGGAAATCCAATGCTTATTAAAAAAATGCTTACCAAGTCATTTTAAGGTTTACAGTCAACCTAACCTGTCAAAAATGCTTACCAAGTCATTTTAAGGTTTACAGTCAACCTAACCTGTCAAACAAAAAATGCGTCCTATCCTTCGGCTAAAAAATAAGAATTTGTATTATAATACTAAAAGAATGTAGCTTATTTCTCCTCTCCTCTTTCATTTAATCTTACGTGACATATTTCAGTACTCTCTATTTTCTAAATACTCACTTTTCATTAATTCACAAAGAATTGATTTTTTTTTATCCTACATTGGTAAATGAATAAAACTTTACTTTTTCTTTTATGTATAAAGTCACTAAGATTGTAACAAATGACCTTAATTAAGGTGAAAGCTCATGAATTCATGAAATAAGTCTATTTGCTTATTGATCCATTATAGTTAGATCCATTTGCTTATTATTTTGTTATAATTATAAAATATGTATCTAAATATTAATTTAGAAAAAAGGATTAAAATTACTGAACATTACTTAAATTTAAAAAAATTAATATATTTTAAATTTACAAGTACACAAAATGCCTAAATGTTAATAGTAATAAAAATACCTAAATATTAATAATGAGGTTTAGAAGTAATAGTTTTTATAAAAATCTAAATTTGTCATGTTGACAATTAGATTGAAAAATTATTTTAATGATATTTTAATTCAAGTGAATAATTAAAAAAAGGAGTATATATTAAAAATTTGACAAACGTTAAAATAAAAAAAGATCAACTTGATTAAGTAGGTTTGAGATTTAATATATATTTTAAAGTCAATTGAATTTTTAAAATTGAGTTAGATTGAGATTTAGTAAAATATAAATTTTTAATATTCATATAGAAACATAATTTTAATCAATTCTATTTATTTCTTAAAATTGACATAAATAAAAAAATATAAATATAAAAAAATAATTTAATAGCTATCATTTAAAATTTACAACTTTGTCAAAATTTTTATAATGATATATTTAAAAGTTTACTTTTACTCATAAAAAATTATTATACAATTTCGTGTGCACGTTAGTGTAGTACAGAACAAAGATTAGGGTGAAAGGCGGGAAAAAATTGAATTGTTCATGGTTCCCGCTAATGCTGTGCCCGCTTTGCCACACGCCGTGCTTGCTGTGCCATTTCAAATGGGGATCTGCACACAGTACAAATGATTCAAATGACAAGTTAGACAAAATGATGATGAGAAATCCCCTGTATCTGCACACGTGCCCAAGAGTACAAATCCACGTCCGCTAATAATTGAACAATTCCAACGAATATCCTTTAACATTTAAAAATTATAATAATTCTCATATTTTAAAATATTATTAACAATAATTTTTTTAATAAAATTAATTATTAAAATTTAACAAAAAAATTAAAATAATCAAAATATTAGGTTTTTTTTTTTATTTTACATCTCAACAGTTTTCTTTGCCAAAATTCTAAAAAATTTTTAGTTTTACTTTTTTTTGCCTATTTTCAAAAATTTTTATATATAAAATTAACAAAAGAGTGAGGGATAAAATAGAAAAAAAAAATACTTAAACTTTTGGTTATTTTTATATTTTTTATCATGTTTTAACGGTTGATTTTATAGGAAGGAGTTCAAAATTAATAATATTTTAAAATAAGAAAAATAAATTTAACTTTTAAATATTTAAGGTATTAAGTATAATTATCTAAATATTAAGAAGAAGTAAGTGTAATTGGCCCTCCTAATTAAAGAATTGACGGGGAAACGTAACTTGTTTTACTGGCGGAAGGTTTTTCAGAGCTCACATGGTTCATCACACTCTTTTTTCTTGTCTTGCAGCACTACGAAAAATTAATATATAAAATAATATATATCTAATTATTATGAAAAAATTAAAAGGAACGAAACCAACCCAACTGCTAACCGGGTTGTACACACCATTGAAGATTTATTTTATAGTAGGGCATATACCCTGACTTTTTTTTATTTTTTATAATTTTTTTAACTAAACGCTGAAATTAACTAGGAAAAATAAGATATTTTGATTTAAAGTATATATATATATATATAATGAATAGAATTGACGCATTTTGCATAAATTTTTTCACCCACAGTATTAATGTAAGTTTGAGTCACCGTCATTCTCTCAACAAACTGAAATTAATAGTCCTATATATGTGTCCCAAAAATCTCAAAAATTGTCTTCATAGGTATCTGTTACAAATTCACATATATAAATAGAGTACTCCAGTGCTCAAATGCATTAAACAATTAACCATCACACCATTAATTAAAAACAGGACATTATACAATTAATTAAACATGATACGAGAACATCAAACCATGGTACCGCAGCACCAAATTTTCACTTTGTGTTACGGCCCCCATTAAAAAAAAAAATACTCTAATTGCGGGCTTCTCCTGCACTGCTCTCATCCTCACTAGTATTGCTATTAACACCTCCAGCATTAAGCTTATCCAGAAAAAATTTGATGGTGTCTAAGTAAATGGAGACTGAAGCTGCGATGTACTCATCATCTTTAAAATTCTTAATCAATTTTTCAGTTTCATATATGATAAAGCTGGATATTATGATTGCCATCAAACATCTGTATACAGTTGATTTCAACTCTTCCAAAGGAACAATTGCCTGTTGATTGAAAAACACAATTGAGAGAGAGGGGAGGAGAGAATAATTAATTTAACAATACATCTTGATATATACCTACATAAAAATGAAAAAATAAATGAAAAACAAAAAGTCCCCATGCACAAACCTGAAGGAGAGCAAAAAGAATGAGCACAGAGGGGAAAGTGCTCCTCATAAAAGGGCTGAGGAAGCTGTTGATATCAGAGCCTTGCTTCTCAGCCCAGAATGTGTATAGAAGCAGAGTAACAACTGCAACACTTGATAGAATCAAAGCCAGCAAAATGATCCTCCCTGTTTGTTATATATGAAAAAAAATTAGCAAATTAACCATCAAAAAATTGACAAGGGACCACCGATTTCTTCAATTTGTAGACGCCCAGTATGCAGGATTTTTAACGCTTATGCATTTCGAAAAGACTTCGCAAGAGGTTTCTGTGTCAGGAAATTAATTTCCTTCATAATTTTTGGTTAATTAAACAGAACCCTGGAATTGGAATCTCACCTGGAAACATTAAGCGCCCGTTTGGTTTGCTATTTTTTGCTGAAAATCTCCAAAAATCTCTATAAATCTCTGTTAATTTTATATCACATCAACTTTTTTCTCTCACTGCACGCATTACGAAATCTCTCCAAACCACAATTTATCTCATTTTTTCTTACTCCAAACAAACCCTTAAGTTAATTAATTTCCATCACTGTGGCTCACAAGCCCCACAAAACTTCAACAAAATTATACTCAAGGATGCCTGCATCTAGGGATGTAGTTAGGATTTAAGTTTGGGAGTCAAAAAAAAATTATGACTGAAATTGTAAATTATATTTAATAAATAAAATATATATATATATATATAGATTGTTTGACCTTTTAAATTTTGAATTGTATATAACAATTAAGAAAAAAATAATTAAATTTTAGGAAGATTAATCGAAAGCTTGAACTTTTATATAAACTTTTTGAACTCAAAAATTTATTTGCGCGTAGTGCTTTATTAATTAAGATCATTTATTTTTTAAAATTTTATAGAGAGCGAAATTACAGTATAATTTTTTTTTTTAGTCAAAAATTCATACATAGTAGGGGGGAAGGGGGAGCATGGCGACCCCAAGCTTCGCCGTTCTCTGGCGATGATTAGAATGCCGGAAGCGATTCCTGCTCTCCGCCTGGGAGGAGGCTCATTCTATAGATATTGGAAAAGTTAACTCATGTTCCCACTCCATTTTCATTATGAAAATGTATAATGTTAGAGCATAATTTTAACTTAATTGGTTGAGATTATTTCTGTCCGCTCACTTGGCTCGAGTTCGAACCTCTCCCTCCCCACTTAACTAACCAAAAAAAAAAAAAAAAATGTATAACGTTAGAATCCATTGCTCAAACCGAATCACGCCAACGTTATGAAAGTTCTAGATCATGTAAAATAAGAGTAGTACCAAAGGCAGCACATTCTGCTTTAATAATCAAAAATGAAAAATTGGCTATGGAGATTCTGCACGGTCAGAAATTAATACAGACACAAACGGCTTCGACAGAAAAAGTAATTTCGATCCAACCCATTCTTGGGGTCAAATAAAAAAAAAAAAGAAAAAAAAAAAAGATATGCCTAGCACCACACAATATGTTGAGTTGGCAACCCTCTGGTTCGCCCCTGCACGACATAACCCCTTTAGGTGGATTGGTGAACCTCAGGTTCGCTCCTGCGTGCACCGGACACTTCCGACATCTACTCTGGTTTTCCGGTGATGACCAGAATCCCGGAGCGACTCCTGCTTTCCGGCCGCCTGGGGGCGAGGGGCAAGGCACCCCTAGCTTCGCCCCTGCGTGCACCAGACACCTTCCACATCCACGGGCGGAGCTACGTTGGGGCAAGGAGGACAAGTGGGCCCTCAATTTTTTAGATAAAATTATTAAAATATCTTTTTTATTATTTTAATTTTATTTAAAAATTAAATTAATTAAAAATTAAGATATTTTGATTTTATTAAAAATTTAAAATTAACTTAAATTTTTTTAACATATAAGAAGTTTAAAAGAATCAAACTTTATATTTTTTGTGAAATAAAGTGTATTTTTTAATATATTATTGTATATTTTTGTTTATACTATCAGTAAATTTAGCATATAACACAATAAATTTTATAAATAATAAAATTTAATAATAATTAAATTTTTTGTAGCAAGAGATATCTCTAATAAATTTCAGGTACTTGAACCATTAACTGTGAGAAATATATTCATTAGTTAATACTCAAGAATAATTTATTTTCTCTCTAAAAATAACATCATTTTTTTCTTACTTTTAATTAAAAAATAAGTTGATTGTTATTTTTTCTTAAGTATCCGGTGTCCCTTGACGCCCGGTGTCCCTTGGTGGCAAAAATTTCGGCTCCGCCCCTGCCCACATCCACCGCGGTCAGAAATTAATACAGACACAAAGGGCTACGATAGAAAAGTTATTTCGATCCGATCCAATCTTCTTGGGGTCAAAAAAAAAAAGAAAAAAAGATATGCCAGTGACCTAGCACCACATAATATGTTGGGTTGGCGACCCTCTGGTTCGCCCCTGCACGACATAACCCCTTTAGGTGGATTGGTGAACCTCAGGTTCGCTTCTGCGTGCACCGGACACTTCCCACATCCACCCTGGTTTTCCGCTGATGGCCAGAATCCCGGAGTGACTCCTGCTTTCCGGCCGCCTGGGGGCGAGGGGCAAGGCGACCCCTAGCTTCGCCCCTGCGTGCACCGGAGGCGACTCCTGCTCTCCGCCTGGGGGAGGCATGGCAAACCCTAGCGTCAATCAACACATATATTCTATATATGTCAACACTAGCTTCGCCCCAGCGTGCACCGGATACTTCCCAAATCCACCCCGGTTCTCCGGTGATGATTAGAATCCCGGAAGCGACTGCTGCTCTCTGCCTCTCCGGCCTTTATCCGGATACCCGCCACCCTTAGAAACCACATCCGCGTTTGCATTCATGTATGAATGAAAAAAAATAAAATAAAATAAAGGCAAGTTCAGGTCGAGCTATTTTACCTTTGGAAAACGAACATGACAGACCAACTACGACTGCCTTTGCAACAGTAAACAACATCAGGAGGACCAAGTTCAGAGGATGATAGTTCTTGTGAGCATGCAATACCCAGAGTACTGCACATGATCACATGGCGCATATTAGTATATAGGGCTCGTTTGGAGTCATAAAAAAAATTAAAAAACTTTAAAAATAATTTCAAAAGTTTTCAAATCTCTCCAATCACATTTTACTACTTATCATTTTTACATTACATCAATTCCATTCATTAATTTTTTTTAATTTTTTTGGGAGTCCAAACGCCACCATAATCACAAGGATTATAGGGAGCTGCAATATTTGTTTAAATAAACACTCAGCTGATGAAGGGAACGGCCAGTGCAAAAATGTAGACGACGGTGCCGGGCACCGTGTGGATCATTCGTAAATCTGCACGGATTGTGGGTTCGAAAACTACTACTCCGGCGACGCCGACTGTGGAAAGCAACTGAATTGCAAGTATCATGTAAATTTTTCGAATGAAGACCCAGCTCCGCCCAACATTTTCACTCGGCTCGGGTCGGCTATCCTCGTTACCGGCCACTGCCAGTTCAGGATCATCAACGCCCGTGCTTGCTTCCGTCTCTGCCATGTAGAAAACCTTGGAAGAGATTCCAAAGAGAGGGAAAGCTAAAAGGTGGCCACCCGACCATGGACCTCCAATATAATTATATGTGTATGTGTTTATTTTCAACGCCGGAGCCAGGTGAGCTTCCAGGCAGCTTCATTTTTCTCACCTACCTTCCCTCAATATTTAACTAATTATAATTATACCCTTCAATATGTAAAAATTATACTCAGTTCTCTTATTTTGAAATATTATTGACATTGATCTCCTTCCGTTAAATCAATTATTAAAACTTAATGAAAAATATCAAAATAATCAAAAATTTAGATATTTTTCTTATTTTACTTGTTTTTTACAATTTTTGAAAAAACAATGATAAGACACAAAACAAAGGAGTAAAATATGAAAAGAACTAAAATTTTGATTATTTTAACATTTTCTATTAACTTTTAACGGTCAATCCGACAAAAGAATATAGATACTAACAATAATTCAAAATAGATGAAGCAAATATAATTTTTAAATAGATATCGAGGAGAGGTAAATGTAATTTACTTTTACTTTATTTTTATTTTGATCACTCACAATATCAGCTTTATTACATGCTTCTCTAACAAATTTTCTAGATATTTCCCTAATACAACAAAAATAAAACTTGTATAAACTACTACACAAATCATTAAATACAATTTTTTTTTTTTTTTTGGGATCCCGCAACTTCATTGATGGGTTTGAGCATTTTCTTTTTTTCTTTTTATTTTTTTATCCAAAAAAGAATAGCTTATATTTTACCAAGACCCACTGTTTTAGTTTATGTTCACTTACACTTTTATGTTCCCAAAATTATTAAAAATAGCATAAAAACCACATTAAGATTACAAAATAGCCTTAATATACAGTTTTTAGTAATTAGAATAGTTTTTAGTAATTAGAAAATATACATTAATTGGGTAAATATTATACAAATTGCCTTTAAGATTGTCCAGACTCTGATTTCAATTAGTTGAACACTCAAAATTCTCAAAATTATTAATAAAACACTCAAAACATTATTAATATATTACTCTTAACACTCAAACTTTTGTTAAGATTTCTGTCTTTCAAACCTCTTTCTCAAAGTGTGAATCCTCTTAATAGACCTAAAGTTCAAATTTTAAATTATGGACTTAAAACAAAATAGAATAAAAGATAAGGAAAGCACAAGATAAAAAAGAAAAATACTACAACAATACAATAATCATTTTCTTAAAGCTAATTCCTTAACTCTGTCATTTGTTGGATAAAGTTGCAGTAGTGCATGACTTGCTATGAAAGTTTTTTTTTTTTTTTTTTCTTTTTGGCATTATTCTTTGTTAATTCACCGTGCTTTCGTGAAGGTTTAGTTTTTGTTAGCCTTCCATTACTTTTTTTTTCACATTGTGCTAGTTTTTTTGTCCATATTATTCAAATAATCGGCTTCAGCTCTTTAGCAAAGGCAATAGCTTTTAAGTCAAGCTTTTTTTCAAAATTTTCATAATGTCGTCGAAATAAATTATTAACTCTAATGAAGCGTCAACTTTTATTTGACTAATTTTGTTTAAAAAATCAAATGTTTAAACTTTTTTGATCGTTTATTACTCTTAAAAGTAATGGAATAGAAGATACAAATAATTCCCTGCCATTTGTGACTATATGGTTTTCTAGCATATCTCGTAGAATTTTGGCATTGTAAATCAATTTAATCCAAGACCACAATAGATTTGTTCCTTTGATATGACTTCTCTTTAAGTTTTTTATCTTTTTTTTTTCACAGGCAAAGTAATAAGGGAGAGTAGTCTCTTTACTTCCAAATTTGATATGGCTCAAAAAATTTTGATTGCATCTCCGTCCCACAGAACTATAAATTTTAAATACCATGAATTTCTTTTTAAAGTCATAGAAATTTTACTAATCATTACTTTGGTCAAAACAAAAAAAATTGGTAAATTGTTGTTTCTAGTGGATTGAAAAATAATCTTTTTGACTAATCCTCGATGAATTAGTAACCTCGTAACCTCCAGAAGATCCAATTTAGGTTTAAAAAGCTGTCTAGAACACCAGTGTAATGTCTGTCAAAAAGTTTCCGATAGTTAGGTTAGTAAAGAGTTAAGAAAATATTTTTGTAGAGTTTTAGTAAGGTAAAAATGAGGTATACCTGTGTTGTTACAAAGTGTTGGTTTAAATATCTAAGACCTCACGTGGAATGGTTTGCATGTAGTTATATGTAACTGTATGTAATGTGCTCTCCTCCATTCCAATAGAATGATGTCACCTGTACTGTAAATCCCAAGATTGATTCCTTAATCTGTTGGCTAATGTGTTATGTCTGATATGGTTTATGACAGCACCTTTATAGGCGTATCTTTAGGGATTATTAAAAAAGGGTTGTACGCATGACTCGTGGGTTAGTCTAGCGGGAATGATCCCATCAAAATACTCGGTCAGAATCCAATCGGGCAATTTATCCTGATCGGGGGTGCCCCTACCTGAACACACCCAGTTGGGATGATCTTACTCAATCGCCCCGACTAGGTAAGGGCCAAACAGGTAATTTGTCAAGTACCCCTAGCCCGGCGTAGGGTCTTTCTATATCAGATGCCTTTGATTTCCATGATCTCCCGAGCAAGATGAGAGGAATTTGATAGTTATTCCACTGCTGGCACTACAGCGCATTTAATGTATCGCAGGTGCAACTGCCCTTTACTGCAGTATTGATGAGATGTATTTCTTTTTTTTCTTGCCACATGTTTGCTTAAGACTGGGGGTGGCGTATAAGGTATCCTTAATTGTTTGTTGGGAAAAACATGAATAATTCCTCACCATTGAGTTTGAAGCAGGATTTTAGGTTTTAATACCCTTATTGTAAAACCCTTCAAATTCATTGCAACTTCGTCTTCGCTCTGCCCTGCTTAGCTTTCTCTTTACATCTGATTTTTTTTTTATCTTCAATCAACTTCTTTCTTTGTGTTGGTAAGTTTCGTTTTGCTTTGTTAAAAATCTCTTCTTTTTCTTTTTCTTTCGTTCTTTTATGCACTGGTTCATCTGTCATAGTCTCTGGTACTATCGTAGGACTCATCAGATTCCATACTGTGAATGGTTCATAGGTGACTCTATGTTCATTAGGGCCATTTTTTATGTATTAATTTTCGATTCATTCACTGAAAGACTTAGAGAACTAAGTAGTAAGGTCATTAGTAGCTTTCAATTTACACCTATGGCCGACTCTGAGCATACGTACTCAGGGGATTTGGTTAGAGTTAGAGAGGTTGTGTCCACCCCCATACTATAACTGAGCCCAAAATAAATCTTGGGCCGATAGTGAATGCATTCGACATGGATGTTGGGGAATCGAACAACCTTTCTAGGGAATAGTGCCAATTCTTTGTAGAGAACATTAGATCGACAATCAATGCTACTAAAATCCATTAGCTATGGTCTAATTTCCAATTCCCCAGATCGTGTCATTTAGGGTCCCTGCGGAGAATGATAGGGTTTGTTGGCCAAGAGAGCGAGAAGTCATTGTGTATGAGAGTGCCTTTATTGGCGGCCTCCGATTTCCCATAGCAAGGCCTATTCGAGAAATCCTGAACCGCCTTAGTGTAATGCAAGGTCAGATTCTCCTAAATGACTAGAGAATCATGATTGGGTGCTCTGTTCTTTGGAGAGTAGTCACCGGGCATAAGCTGACAGCTGAGGAATTTTTGTACAATTATAAAGTCACCAACGTGGGCAAAGGCTGGTGGTTCTTTTCGGGTAGAGAAAGAGACCTTAATTTGGTAACTGGCCTTCTAACCTCCCACAAGGGTTGGAAAGATAAATTTTTCTTCACTTATGGAGACGAATGTGAGCTCTAGGAATGGGAGATATCTAACCCATCAGCAGTCCAAGTCCCAAGGCATTAGGGCTGCTCGACAAAGAAAGGTACGTTGTATTATGCTTTATTTCTATAAATTTTCTTTAATTTACTGCACTGGATATTATGAATTTTACTCACTCTTCCTTTTTTCTATGCATAGCCTGAGCCTAGCCAAAATTATCTGATGAATTGAAGGCCAGATAAAGCTTGTGCAGGACCACAATGTCCAGGAGGCCAATCTTTTAGTTAATGTCGAGTCCTTGGCCACATATATGTTTGGCCCAGAATTGACTGGAGAGGCTTTAGCAATCAAACATAAGCAGAGTGAGTCGATATTTTATATACTTTTCCTTGTTTTTCTTACAACTAATCTAAATTGGTGTTTAGCTTGTGCAAATAACCCATTTCAGTTGCTTTCCTCATATGCGATAAAATTCAATGTCAACCGACTGAAGAGGAAGAACAAAGAGGCTACCATAGGGGAAACCTCCAAAAAAGCCAAAGGCAAAGTAGTTGGGAGCTATAGAGTTGAGGACAATTTGCCTGCACCCCGACTGGCTAAGCCAGTAACTATTCAACCCTCATTTCCTCCTCACCAGGGTGATGCTGAAGGATCTAAGCCCCAAACCAATACGCCAACTACGACTCAAGGCTTCATCAGCCTCATCAACGACTGTGATCTGGCCTAGGATACAATCATGAAGACGCTGAGTAACAACAAGCTTATTCTGCTGTCTAGTGCTACTATTTGCTGACTCGTTCGAGATGTGAGTTATGACCTCGTAAGGGTAAGTTTTTGTTCTCTTATTGTCTTTTGCTAGCTTTTGCTTAGTTTCTTATATTACATTTTCCCTTCTCTTTTGCAGGCCATCACCCGAGCAGCTGTGTTGGCCACTTAGCTCTCTATGTTTGAGCGGTAAATGCTCTCGGATGAAATGTAAATAAAGAAACTGGAGGTAGAAGTCAAGCTTCACAAGGCCCAGAGCATCGCTGCTACCGAGGAGAAGGAGGTTGTGGTGCTAAAGAAAAAAATAGTCGAGGAAGAGAAACGCTGACTCGCTTTACATATTGAAAAATTTAAGAAAAATTATGAAAAAAGGTGAAACTGCTCGAGAGGTACCACAGAGCTGAGGAAGATATTTCCACTACTGTCAAGAGATATAAGAATAGTGAAGCCTTCGAGGACAATCTCGAGCCGACTTTTCTCCAAGTCTTCAAGGTGGCTCGAGAAATAGCAGCCTTTTTGTATCCTGATCTTGATTTTTCAAATCTTTAACTCGTCAATCAGGATACGACTGTGGTTGTTGAGGGAAACAAGTAAGGAGACGAGGCTGAAGATGCTCAATCGAAGGATCCTGCTGCATAAGTCCTTCATTTTTTGTGTATCCAAGACCAGATTTGTCTCCGTGTGATCTCTGCTTGCTCCAAATTTCGTCAAACACGTTCGAACCAGAGTTCATCTTCTGAAGAATTCACCATCATGTTTTGTTTTCCCTTCCAGCTCTTTGATCTTTGCTTGAAGTCCCTCTATAATTTTCTTCCTTTCTTCAAGCATTTTATTCTTCTCGTTAATCTTCACTTTCATCTTTTCAACACTTTAAGACTGTGAATTTTTATTAGTTTCTAAAGAAGATAATTTACCTGTGAGTTTTTCATTCTCAACTTTCGAAAAAAGATAATTTACAATATTGTGGTTGTGGTCTTTAAGAAACTTACCAATTTGAAAAATCTTCAATTTAGGAAATATGCAAATCTTCTCTTCTCTTCAATTTAAGAAATATTCAAATATGTTATATTTAATTTAAAATTTTATATGGATTTGCCAGTATAAAACCTTACAGTTATCTTCCTCATATTGTTTCACATGAGAGACCCTTTTAGCTTGATCCTAAATAGCAGCTTGTGTGTCGTGAAGTATATCAGCCAATTCAGCATTTGAAATTTCTGTGTCTTCCTCCTCCGAGGCTTGAGAGCTGGTTCTTTCCTCAACTGGGGTAGGTTTGGTCTTTTTTTTTTTCTTTTTCAGGAAAAGATGGCCTCGTGACTTGAAATAAGATGTAAAATTGAAGGACTAGAGAACAATGGCCAATGGGAGATCGTAAGAAATACGAGCACCCTTCCTTCTACAAATTTCACTAAGAGCACCACCAAAGGGGAGACCAGTTTGTGCACTATGATGCCCACAAGCATAGAGAATTTGCTGCTACATGTATGCCGATAAATCAATGGTCAATCCAGTTCCTATAGCATAAATGAGTTTGACGCACAAGGGGCTGCAATCAAAGTTACGATTCTGAGGCAATATGTCGATGCAGGAGAATGGAGAGCCTAATATTTGTTGTTAAGTTCAGAAACAGGCTTCTTATACTCCCTAGGTTATTCATGACCTTCCCAAAGAATTTCAATCGCTTCCTAGGCCATGGAAGGAATGCCCTCGGATAAGAAAATTTTGGATGTGAAACTCTAGGAGCTAAAAAACTTGAGCAAAATCTTCAAGTGTTAAGGTATGTCAACCCCCTAACCCTGCTAATAAGAATTTCTCTATCCCGTTGTCTAATGATAGATTCCTCCCTGATATTGGCGGAGAATTCTCTAACTACAACGACTACACAACGAGGATAAAATCTCGCTAAATGGAGCTACTGTTGTCCTTCAAAATTTTGGAGCAACATGATCTCTTCATTTTTTAAGTAGTCTATTTGCCAAGGACGCTCGATTACAATAAGTTTATACGCCCAAATATCATCATATTTAACCTTAGTAGTTTTGCCCTGGAACAGATCTCTATTAAACGAGGTATCCCCAACTGTTTATTGGCAGCATGTTTAACTCAAGGCCCCATATCCACGACACAAAGAACAAACTATTTGAATTCAAATTAACGTTCAATCAATCCCTATGCCCACGCAAGTTCAGTGTCCCATACTAACAATATAAATTTAAGAAATAATTGATAACATGCAAATTAGCCCATACGTTTACAATTCCTAATTTTTGGTTTGAATTTGGAAAACAACCAAATGATCAATGGACCCACAATACAATTAAAAATATATATTCAAGAAACAGATTGGATTTCACAGGTGAATCCATGGTAGTGCTAGGACGTCAAAAACCAGGAAAAATTCAACAAAATTTGGAATGCTTGATATAATGTAACGTGCTGACAAGACCAACACGGTGGGTCTGCCATGGGGCCATTGATTAAGCAATTGGCAGAAAAGAAAATCAAATTGTGGAAATTTGTATTCAAAAATTTTGTAAAGGTACGATAAAAAGGTGATAGAAACGAAACACCTACCACCACAGAATGGGAGTTTCGGTGGCAGATTTGGACCCGCGGACACGATGCAAAGCCACGAATGCAAGCTCCTTATTTGGTGCCATTTCTTTGCACTTCACTGTTAGAAAAAGAACATCAAGCTCTTTGTAAGGCTTGTTTTCTCTATGGCTGGAAGCTATCGGTAGATTGAAAAGGTTGGAGAGAATGACTTTCTGAAATTCCAATTTTACGAGGTAATTCTTACTAAAAATTTTAAATTAATATAATAAATTGTTTAAATAATAAATTGTTATTTTAAATGTAATTTAATTTTAATAAAATAAATTATTCTAATAAAAATTTAAAATAAATTGTTTAGAATAAAATAATTTATTATTTTAATAATAACTTTAATTTGAATAAAATAAATTATTTTAATATGTAATTATTATTAATTTTAATTTTACTAAAATAAATTATTTAAGATATGATTATTATTTATTATAAATATAAATAATCTATTAAAATAAACCATTTTAATAATAAATTATTATTTTAATTATAATAATTTTAAATTTAATAACATAAATATTTAATATGTAAATATTATTATTTATTAAAAATAATTTTAATTTAATAAAATAAATCATATTAATCATAAATTATTATTTTAGTTTTAATAAAATAAATCATTATAATAATATTATTTATTAAAAATAATTTTAATTTAACAAAATAATCTTTCAACAGCTTCGCCTCCGCCACTGGCTTATCATTCTCTGTTTGCCACACAATTCCTCCTCCTTCCAAATCTCTCATCGGCAATTTTCCGTCCGCCATAATCGAAGCGTACTAACTCCCCAGATACCATCTAGGATCACCATCGCTGTGATCTGGGCTTGAAAATGGGCTGGAATAACATTAGCCATGGAGGTTTGAGATTGTGCGAAGTTGGGATTGGTGGAGTCCATTAATATTCTTCACAGATGGGGTGATCAGACCCATTTGGCATATTTTTTTTTTTTAGGTCCCATTTGGCATTCTTTGTCCCTGTTACAGAGCAGAGTGTTTTTATTTAATTGTTTTTTGTTTTAATTTTTTTAATTTCAGTTATCTCTAAAATAAAAACAAAAAATATATTTGGTGATATAATTTTATCTTCAAAAATTATTTTTATTTAAATAAAATATATAATTTTATTAAAAATGTAAAATTAATTGAATTCAATAAAATATATTTGATTAATTAATTTAATAAAATGTATTTAAATTAATTAATTTAATGTTATAAAATATTTATTTTTAATAATAATTAGATTTAATAAAATATATTATTACAAGTTAATTTAATAATAAATTATTATTAGATCTAATAAAATTAATATAATTTAATAAAATATTTTAATAAAATAAACCATTTTAATAATAATAATTATTATTTTAATATTAGTTTTAATTTTAATAAAATAAATATTTTAATATGTACTTATTATTAATTTTTGTATTTAAAAATAAATATTCTAATATGTAATTATAATTAATTTTAATTTTAATAAAATAAATTATTATAACTTTAATAAAATAAAAATGTGAAAAGAGAGAGAGAGTAGAGAGACTGTGTAAGAACAAGGAAAGTTTAAAGAGAGAGAGAGCGCTGTGTGTTGTGTGAGAAACGCATCAAGAGCATAAATACTTTTTTACTAAAATATTTTTATGAAGTGAGTAATAAAACTAATGGAAGGCAGTCGAGAGTTAGCCACATTTCAAAATAAAAGGCATTTCAAAATAAAAAAGGTATTTAGTAATTTTAAATGTTGAAAGATACTAAATATAAATACTCAAATATTAACTAAGTTTAGGTTTAATTTACCCCTACCTTTATCGGGGATAGTCTTTTACCTCGATAGTTAAACTTGGCATAGGATGATTTGAGTAGAAAAAATCAGAGAGAGAGTGGGGCGTAAAAACCTTTCCAGGCAGCCTAAGGGTCGCCAACTCTTTTGCAACAAAATTTGGAAGACAATCTTTTACCTCAATAGTTAAACTTGTAATAAAATGATTTGAGTGAAAAAAATCAGACCTTAAGAGGTAAAGAGTGAACAAATCAAACCTCGGAGGTAGAATTTTTTCACGAATATTGAAAAATTTATCCTGTTGTTAATTTTAGAATGTAAAAATTATATATATATATGAACAGATTAATTTGAATACTCTGAATATCTCTGTGAGAGAGACGTAAAACAAAATTTAAGTTGCAAATTTTATTTTATTCAATTGTTAATATTTATATTTTTAATTTATGTTCAACTGTTTTTATTTTCAACTCTTTGTTTTCAATTACTGTTTTTTTATTTTGAAATAAAAATAGAAAATATTTTTGGTAGCAATTTTGTTTATAATAATTAATTTTATTTTAATAAAATATTTTATTTTATTAATTTTTTATATAATTAATTGAATTTAATAATATATTTCATGTTAATTTAATAATATATATTTAAATTAATTGCAAATACTTATTTCTTAATTATAATTAATTTTCATAAATTATATTAACAAATAACATAATCTAATTATAAATTATTATATTATTTGTTAAAATTAATTTAATAAAATATTTTAATAAATTAATATGATTGATTCGCTTCTTCCAGCAGTGAATTGGCCGCCTTTAGCTTACCCCCATTTGCAAGCTCCTATCCTTAGGCTCCGCTTAGTTTGTCGTAAAAATCTGAAAATCTCTAAAAATTATTTACTTTTTATCTTATTATGCGAATTAGAAACTCACAATTTATCTTACTTTATCTCACTTTATTTCACTTTTTATCACTCCAAATACACCCTTAATCTAATAGTTAATATGAACCAACTAATTCTGTCCATGCATGGAATTTTGCCAACATCACACTAGGAAAGGTGGATGGGTAGAGTGACGGTAGTGGTTGTGATGCAAATGGGCTCTAACTCAAAAGATCAATCTATTGGGTAAAGGTGACACATGCATATGTAAGCCACTTCACAACCTCCCAAGTAATGTGAGACGAAAATATGAGCAGTCACTTTCTAATAAAAAACCATCTGCATCATTATCTCCCCTCTCACAGACACATGTCTCTTATGATCCAACATATTTTCTATTTGGGCCTGCTCTAATACCAAATTGATGCAAATAGGCTCTAACCCAAAATGACCGATCTATTAGATAGGTGTGCGGTGTAGTTTTAACTCGGTAAGATCGAGATCATATCCTTAAGGAACCTAATGTAATAATTTCTAGGTTTTAAAGGTTGTAAACTAACCACTACTCAATTCAAAATGAAAAGGATTTCCAAGCATTTGAGTGTAAGAATCTTCTAAAATCTCTAATCAATCTACTGCTTGAATAAATTAAATCAATTGAATGAAATTAAACTAGAATTAGTTAAACACTTTAGAAACAGTAAATAATCTACTTAAACACTAAAACTATCAATAAACAAAACTAGAATAGCAGATTGACTTAAGCAAAATGGAAATCAAATGAATGAAAATCTTAATTCAACTTTCAATTTCGGGTAAAATTATTTTTTACAATCTGATGTGTAACTTACTACGATTTAGGTTTCACGTAACGGAAAAATAAATCGAAAAATATTTTCATAACAGTTCTTAAGTTCCCCAAACATAGTTTTATATTCTCGTTTAGGATTATAAAAACTAGAAAATTTTCTTTTATATTATTTTTGGGTTCAACCCTGATTTATTTATTTTAAAAATATATAAGAATGTTTAAATCCAAAAATCCTTACAAGTGATTGCAGAGAATGTGATCAAGGTTTTCGTTTTCAAAATTCTTTTAAAAATAAATCAAATCAAGATTGAAAAGAAGATATAGAATTATACATGAATGTTTTTACATCACATGAATAACTCTACACACATTAGATTGATCACGCATTTTACCCTTTCTTGATTCGTTGAATCAAGACTAAAAGGGTGTAGCCTAACATGGATTTAACATACACAAAATGAATAAAAACAATAAACAAATAAAAGAACACTGCCATTAAATCAAAGAAATAGAAGTACCGTACTTTAGTGAAAAGTTGTAGCCAAATCAATGAACAATGAAAATTGAAAATGCTCTAAAAATTAAACTCAAATCTCTCAATTGTGTTCTACAACTCTACAAAACTTAAAAAAAAAAAAAAAATCATGCATTAAAAAGCGTGTATTGGCAGCTGAAAAACATAACGTATATATAAGTGACTCCAAAACCTAAACCTAAAAATTTCGTGCATAATAGTCGCTGGTGTCTGGACCACTCAACCAGGGCGTTCAGACACCAACAGGGTTCAAATGCATATTTTATTCTTCAGTTTTTTCTGCCTTTGGTCTTTTTGCTGTTGTTCGGACTTAGTGTCGAAATGTCCGAACAGCAGTAACTTCTTTAGCATTTTCACCACTGCTTATTTCAATGATTTTAGTTTTTTTCCTACATTTTGACAATAAAACACCATAAATATTAAAAAAATAACTAAAAATTTCAAAATTATTAAAATAAATACATGATTTATGCTTTAATCTGCAGTTTGTAATTACACTTTTCAAGTGGAAACACAATTGTGCATAGCCGTGTGCAACAAGCCTTTTAAAGCCATAAGTTCCCCCTAGTGGAAAAGTGAAGTCTGGTGAGGGTTTGTAGTGAATCTACCCACAAAATTCCTAAACTAATTTAATGAATGGTAATATTCAGTCCAATAACTCCTGATTTAAGTTCAATATGAAATAATTAACAAAACTCAAAAACTACATAAAGTTTCCCAATGCATATTAAACTCGCCTAAAAATTCTTACAAATGCCTTTCACCTTAAGTTCGTTAGGTCTTAAAAAGGGTTGTAACTTGGCCAGAGGTTCAGAGCTACCAAACGAAAAATAAGAAATTCAAAGTGCATATTTTGAGAACTAATGGATAGCACACTATGTCTCCTTTCCCTTCGTAACTTCCTTTTTTGTTTCTCTTTTACTTCTTCTTCTTCTTCTTCTTTTTTATTTAACCCATAACTAGAAACCAAAACTTCAACTCAACTCATTTTTCTTTTTATGTTTTTTTAAACAAATAGAAAGAATAAACTTCCTTCCCAATAACCATCTCTTTATAGTCACCTTATATTCCCTTGTACACTGATTTTTCTCAAAACATGCAAGGGTTAGGCTTTCCTACCTATCTAAGGTTAAGAGAATATCTTAGTGGTTAAAACAAGAAAAATTTTAAATTTTTATTCAAAGGTTCTAAGTTGGCTCCTAGGGATATGTAAACAAAAAAACGAATATGCCCAAAATAAGCAAACATAGCCTAGCATCACTCTTAAGGTTAGTAGCATTTTTTAGACATTTTGATCCAATCATGTATATAAAACCAAGTGTTTTTTGCATTCAATAACAAAGCAAAGTGATGTAATGAAGCCATATGGAAGAAACAAAATTAAAAGAATTAATTTAGAGTATTTAATGTGAGCTCTCAAGAATAAACAATGAGGATCAAAAGCTAACAGTAGATGGTTTCTTTAGGTCTTCACCTATGTCATGGTATACTTGAATAACTAAATTTTATGAATTTTCAATCCATAACCCATTCTAATTTCATGGTCTTAAGTGAAAAGTTTTTAATGCATTAAGAACATTTATACTCAATTTAAATCAAGTGCCTTATTCAAAATTGAAATCAAATCATTTATTATTGTCATAATTCATACTAACATTAAACCAGTTACTAACACATGCTAAGATAAATCATCATGCGACCTTCCCCCTACCCCAACTTAAGTGACACATTATCCTCAATGAGTTTAAAATGCACATGTGAGAATGTGTGAAAGTGCATGATGTATGATTAATATTATGCAAAAACTAGGCATGTGGGACCCCTTCCCAACTAGATGCAAGAAGAGTAAGGAATGGTAAAGGCATAAAAATAATAAAATAACAAAATAAAAATGTAAAAAGAAAAACAAGAAAGATAATAAAAGATAACAAGGTTAAATATTACCTCGTGTCAGTACAATATTCATCAAAACAATGCATCATGACATCAACAGGGACTTCTAACGGTTTAGTAGCCTCATTCTCAAATTCAGAAGTAGAGAGCGAGTCATCGTCAACATCCTCATCCTCGCTAACATCAGAATTGGAGATATCTTCGAAGGGTGGTATGTCGTCACAGTTAGAGTGTACTATATCCTCAGTAGTTAGAGTGGATTCAGTGTCAGTGTTAGGAGTAGATGCATCAGGCCACTCAATAACTATATCTACCTCAGCCCATTCCATTCTCACTAAGATCTATAAGCCAACTTCATCCTACCTTTATCCTTAAAAAAATTGATGTGGTACCATGAGGAATAAAGGGGGATACTGAAATGGGAGAGGTAAGGGAAACCCTCCTCAAATGAGTCATTGAGCCACTCGTCTAAATCAATCTCTAAATTGTCAGTCTTAAAATCACACTCTGAATTAGTTAAACAAATTTCGCTCTCTCACTCACTAGGTGTGGGCTTAATTTTGTCAGTCATGATGAACTCGTTCTTAACATTAAGTTCAAAGTAAACTTAATAAAAAGTTTAATAATATGTAAGCAACCATGAAGCAAGTATAAAAGAAAACATATAGGGTACAATCAGAGTTGCGATTCTGAGGCAATATATTGGTGCAAGAGAACATATGGAGAGCCTAGTATTTGTTGTTAAGTTCAAAAATAGGCTTCCTATACTCCCCAGGCCATTCATGACCTTCCCTAAGAATTTCAGTCACTATCTCAGCTATGGAAGGAGTGCCCTTAGATGGATAAGAAAATTCCAGGTGTCAAACTCTGGGGAGCTGAAAAACTTGAGCAAAATCTTCAGGTGTTAAGGTAATGTCAACCCCCCTGACCCAGCTAATAAGAACTTCTTTACCCCCTTGCCTAATGATAGATTCTTTCTTGACATTGGCAAAGAATTCTCTAACCATATGTCACACCTCTATTTTAGGATACATATTTAGTCCCTCCAATAGGGGTGGATGTTCATAAACCCTTTAATATAACATCTCACAAATTGTCACTCTATATTTATTTTTTACAAACACTAAAATTATCAGAAGACTAGGATTGAAATAGAGAAATCAACAACTTGGGTTTCTTTCTAGCACATGCAGCCACACATACCTCAACCTAAAAAATTTTAAATTTAGGTGTAAATGTCACATATTCAGTGGAAATGATATACTTAAAATAAAAGATAATAAATTATTCACACTTTTACTATGTTTTTGTTGTATAATCTAGCATTACTTCCATTCACATCACATATCCATCAAAACTCATCTTTACATTTCTCCCCAGCTGACTGGCTCATGACATGCATCCATAATCAATTACACAACCAATATTCTCACAAATAATCAAGAATTAAATTTAACAATGATAGCAGCATCACATCACATCATTAACAACACGATCCCCTTATCAATTCATAACATCACATTATACCCCATCTAGCAATATGTCACCACATCATAAGTACCATGTGTCAATCATCAACCTCATCACATCGTTATATCAAATCTTCTCAATGCATCATGATGGACACATGTCCCATCTGGCACTACCATGATATGTATGTATGATGAATGATTTAAATGTTATTGTACACATAGTTGGCCCCATTTTGCCCATGAGTTGAGCACTAAACTTTGGATAGTGACTTTGTTTTAGTATGTCCCATTAACCCTATTTGGCTGGGCCCCATCTGGCCTCGTTATTGGTTCCATCTGACTTGATCCCATCTGGCCTCATATTTGGTCCCACCTAACCTGGCCCCATCTACCCTCAATGCACGTATAATGTACACAATTCATGCTATGCAATAATATTTACTATTTTTATTATTATAATTTATTATTGTTGTGTTTCCCAATAAAAATATCACTTCATATTCAACAAATTATAAATAATCACACCTCAACATCACCACAATTAATTTACAAATAATGTATAATTTCAAAATATCAAGCCACACACTAATATTCTATAAGTAATTATGAATCACCATCAACATACTTAATTTATAACTCATTGCATAAGAGAAATATCAAATTATACGAATTATCATTCCACGAATACTTATAATTCAACATTAACATAAATAATTTATAATCTTCATATTCTCACAAATTATTCCCCACATTAAAATAATAGTACTCACACTTATGACTTCAAAAAGAATCGTAAGTTACCATCACTTAATTAATTCATGGACATTATTTTTTTTCCTCACAAATAATTTCTCTGCTAAATAATCATTAAATATTTTTGGCAAATTCTGTCTCAAATAAAAATCATCTTTATTATTACTTAACCATTAATAAAATTATTTCATAAATAACTAATATCATTATTTGTGTTTATCCACGCAGCTTACTCCATAAATGATTACCATGTTATCATCAACCCAAACACCACGTAAATAATTAATTTACATATAAATAATTTCTCAGATATAAATATTATTTCTCCACAAATAATCCCAATTCACTTTATCATCAACCCAAATGCTACGTAAATAATTAATATTTACAGAAAAATAAATTCTTTGATATAAATATTATTTCTTCACAGATAATCCCAATTCACTAATTACTATAAAATAATTAATTCACAATTATTACTTTATAAATATTTTTATTTCACCGTCAATATACTACACAAATAATTCTTCACATAAAAATATTGATAATGTCAATTTTCCATTAACAAAATTCACAACCATCAATTTCTCTTATCATAAATAATTAATATTAATGAGATAAAATTTATTATTTTTCATTTATTACCTTTTACCTTTAAGTTTAACACACTCACCTGAATATCAGATATTAAATAATAGATATTCTGAAAAAAATCAAATTATTGGAGTGGTTGCTGCCGATTATTTTCAGATCTTGATTTTTAACAAAATTCTACAAATCAAAAATTCGACAGTTAAAATATAAATCCAATCAATTTTTTTTAATAGACACTTAATAAATATAAAACAACTACTTCATTTATAACATATCAAATTTACTTACCTTTCTATAGAATAAATTTTAAATTAACAAAATGAATTAACTTACTTTAATAATATGGACAAAATCCCTGACTTTTCTCTCCGTTCCTCCTTCCTTATTATTTTTCTTCTCTCTCCACTTCTCACCATTTTCTTCAATTATGCATCCGCATAGCCTATATATATATAAGGGTGGCTAGGTATTCAAGTCTTCCACCGCCCATCAACTACCCCTGTTGACTCTTTTTTTTTTTTTTTAACCAATAACCCACTCACACGGCACATACATACACATATAGACACACACACATATATATATATATATATATACATAATTGGGTCAAAGTCTTTGGCACCTTCCGTTGACTCTCCAATTTCATTTTATTTTATTTTTTCTTTTTTTTTTTTTGTTTTCTTTCCTTGGCACGTACCCAAGCCACTTCCATCCATATGTATATATGTATACATATAAATGCATTTTTATCACACTAACGCTCATTTAATTGACAAATTAATACCACCACTACATTAAATTTATAATTAATAACTTGATTAAATTATTAATTAAATTAGATTAAGACTAGATAAATTTTTAAATAATACCAAATTAACACAATTAAAATTCTTAAATATAAAATAAAAATTAATTTAATTATACAACCTAAAAAAAAATTCAAGATATTACACCACATCAACTACACAACGGGGATAAAATCTCGCTAAATGGAGCCACTATCATCCTTCAAATTTTTGGAGCAACATGAACTCTTCATTTTTGAAGTGATCTATTTGCCAAGGACACTCGATTACAACAGATTTATACGCTCAAATATCATCATATTTAACCTCAATAGTTTTGTGCCAAAACAGATCTCTATTAAACAAGGTACCCCAAACTATCCATTGGCAGTATGTTTAACTCGAGACCCCATATCCACTACACGAGGAACAAACTATTTGGATTCAAATTAACGGTCACTCAATTCTTATGTCCATGCAAGTTCAATGGCCATACTAACGATATAAATTTAAGAAATAATTGATAACAAGCAAATTGACCAATGCGTTTTCAACTTCCAATTTTTGGTTTGAATTTGGAAAACAACCAAATGATCAATGGACGCACAACACAACTAAAAATATACATTCAAGAAACAGATTGGATTTCACAGGTGAATCCATGGTAGTGCTAGGATGTCAAAAACCAGGAAAAATTCAACAAAATGTGAAAAGCTAGATATAATGTAACGTACTGACAAGGCCAACATAGTGGGTCTGCCATGGGGCCATTGATTAAGCAATTGGCAGAAAAGAAAATCAAATTGTGGAAATTTGTATTCAAAAATTTTGTTGATAAGGTAAGATAAAAAGTTCAAGAAACATTTACCACCACAGATTGGGAGTTTCAGTGGCAGATTTGGACCCGCGGACACGAAGCAAATCCACGAATGCAAGCTCCTCATTTGGTGCCAGTTCTTTGCACTTCACTGTTAGAAAAAGAACATCAAGCTCTTTGTAAGGCTTGTTTTCTCTATGGCTGGAAGCTATCGGTAGATTGAAAAGGTTGGAGAGAGTGACTTTCTGAAATTCCATTTTTACGAGGTAATTCTTACTAAAAATTTTAAATTAATAAAATAAATTGTTTAAATAATAAATTGTTATTTTAAATGTAATTTAATTTTAATAAAATAAATTGTTCTAATAAAAATTTAAAATAAATTGTTTTAAATAAAATAATTTATTATTTTAATAATAACTTTAATTTGAATAAAATAAATTATTTTAATATGTAATTATTATTAATTTTAATTTTACTAAAATAAATTATTTTAAGACATGATTATTATTTATTATAAATATAAATAATCTATTAAAATAAACAATTTTAATAATAAATTATTGTTTTAATTATAATAATTTTAAATTTAATAACATAAATATTTAATATGTAAATATTATTATTTATTAAAAATAATTGTAATTTAATAAATTAAATCATATTAATCATAAATTATTATTTTAGTTTTAATAAAATAAATCATTATAATAATATTATTTATTAAAATAATTCTAATTTAATAAAATAATTTAATCTAGAATGATGCAACAAAAATGAATAAAGTGTTAAAATTGACAAAATATTTATAAAAAAGGAGTGAAATTATTTTTTGTTTACTTTTTTGTTTAAAATTTTATTTTTGAAAAAATATAAAAATGTTTTTATTGTTAATTTTTGAAAAATTTATAAATATAAATAAAAAATATATATAAACATTACCGGGGCTTTAACATTAATTAAGGGGTATTTGAAGTTGTTTAAATATATTTAAATTTGTAAAAATTATAGTCTCGTAATTTATACAATAAATAAAAAATTTTATCATAATTTGTACATTGAGTAAAAAAATTTAAATTTTAAACAAATTTGTAGAGATTTTAAGAAAAGAGGGTTTAAAGAGAATAAAGTGCTTTTTGCAATGCAGCAGTTGAATTGTAAAAATTAAAAGTCTTGATTTTCTTAAATTTTGGACCACTAAATCAAGACTGTTAAATTTTAATTCTACTCAACTTAAATCAAAGTTATTAGATGACGTAAAAAAAATACGAGCCATTAAAGTAGAACACTTAAGCGGCTGCAGTGCTCTCTAAAGTTGAGTTTGGGAAAAAAAAAAGGGTAGTTTTTTTTTTTTTTTTCGGAAGGAAAAAAATTACTTTTTAGGTAATTTTTTTTCTATTTTGTTAATTAAATATTTTTATTTTTAAAATTTAAAAGAAGTATAAAATAATAGAGAATAAGTTTGATTACTTTAGGAAAAAAATTAAAAAAATAAATAGACGGTAGCCAGAGGCGGCATCTAATTTTACCAAACGCAGCCTAAGGCTCAACCAACACCCCCACCCCCCCCCCTCCCCAAAAAAATAGAGGTACTCAGAAACGAAAACCAGAAGCTGTAAATGGAGCACAGGATCTCCGAATGTGAAAAAGCCACTGGCTGCACCCCAAATCCTATTGCTGCTGCTGCCCTCCTACTTCGCCACCGCTTCGATTTGGACGCGGTATGTCCCAGCCATCATTCTTCTGGTTCGTTCTTTGCTACTGTTAATATGGGCATGTGTATATCTGTTGATGGTTGTTTAATCTGAAATTCAATGAAAGTCTTTTAGCTTTTGTTGAATTCCTTGGGGTTTCCGTGAACTTGTTCTATGTTTCTTTTGCTTCGTTTTTTCGTTGAAATTTTAGCAATTAGTAATGCTGAATTTACAAGCCTTTCTTCAAAATTTGGAAGAAACCCAAAGCCTCCTAACCCTTGTTTGGCTTTGTCTCTGTGTAAGGGGGGGGGGGGGGGGAGAGAGAGAGAGAGAGAGAGAGACTGAATATGGTTTTCTCTATCGACGTTTAGTATGTTGTGCATAGGTCTATCTATTGAGAGTTCGTATGTGTGATAAAATTTGAGCACGAGTATGTAATTCTGCTGTTCAACTGCTGGGTCTTAAGAATCAGAACTTGGTTAAATTTAGCTTTTTGTTCGAGCATTATCTGAATGGTTGTTCATTGTATTTGGATTCGTTTGTAATATGCAATTTGTATTTGCAGGTGTATATCAAATTGGCTCCTTCTGTTGGATGCTCGAAGAGCTATAATTATTGAAAACTAGTTGCTCTCAATCTTCCTTTACTCAGTTATGAAGATGTATTTAAATTGCAATTACCCCTTTTTAGTTGTAGAACATAATTTACCTTTTTACTGGTAGAACCTGTTGATTGTAGTCTTCTTGTAACACTCGGCTGATCCCCACTGTTTATTTTAAATTCTTTTCATCTTTGATTTCTTTTGATGATCATAATTTTTTTGGTTGAATGTTTTGCAGACTAAAATCCAATGCAGGTGCACTTACCAATTTTGAAGTGCTCAATTTTCTACGAGCTAGATGGGCTGCAAAGGATCCCGCACGAGTTATCGTTTCCATCGCATCACTGGAATTCAAGGTAGATTACGTTTGACTTTGTGGAGAATATATATTTTTTTTTCTAGGTTGGCGATATTTACAATCTTCTAAAATTTCCTCTACTCCTGCCAATTTTTTTACCATATAAAATTACAAAAATTAGCCTTATAATTAATGGATGATAATTAATATAAAACACTTTAAATACCATAATTACCTTCCATTTTTATTTATTATTGTGAAACTAAAATCCTCTACATTTTATTTTTAAGTAACTCCACTTTTTATTTTATTTTTTTATAACTATGTCTCTTATAATTTCATATATATTTTTAATGTATATATATCTTTGGTTCATTAAACTTTAAACGAAATATGATAAAAGAGGATTTTATTGAAACAGAGTTTTCAAATGTGATTATTATTATTATTATTATTTTTTGGTATAAGTAATACAGAGCAAATTACATATTATTATGAATTATCGAATTTTTTAAATGGCAAAACAACTATTAACTTTTTTTACTTTTCCTCTTCGTGTGATTGATCTTTTGGTAGAGTAATATAGAACAAAATGCATGTAATATTTCTTATTTTTTAATTTTTATTGGTCTATATGCTATTACATTATTAGAGTTTTTTTTTTTTTTTTCCAATAAGCTTTATTTAATAATTAAAGAGTGCTTTTTTTTTGGCTTGGTAATTTATAGAGAGTTTTTGATAAAACTGTTGTAGTTTTAAACATTGTCATAGTATTTTTATTTAATAGTAACTAGTTTTGGGAATGAATGTTAGTATTTGAATTTTAATTTAAATTACCTTTATTTTAATTATTTTTATTAGTGTATGAATTAATTAACTATTATGATATCTTGCTTTATATCAATTAAAAAATAATTATTATTTATTTTCTTTTTTGATTTTTGATAAAATAAATTTAAAAGACATATTTACAAAGTTAATTTAAAAAAAAATCTAAAAAAAGATCACTCACACAACTTTATGAAATTACGATAGACATTAGATTTTTAATTTGATATGCGAATTGACAAAGAGTGAAGGATGTTATAAAAAAAGTAAAAAGTGAAAGATATTAGTGTTGTAATAATAAATAAAAAGAGAGGATAATTATGGTATTTGATGTATTTTGTATTAATCGACCTCTACTATAAGACTAGTTTTGTAATTTTGTAAGAGTAAAAAAAAGATAATTTTGATTAAAAGTTTTTTTTACTATCAATCTTTGCAATTATCTTTCTGGAGTCATACGCTTAACCAATCCGCATAGTCTGAAACTCAGGTGCAAGAGCAGAGATAATTCTCAGCGAATTAACAAATCCAACCATCCAAACACCTCTATCATCCTGAAATAGACGTCCCACATTCCTGCAATAAAAGCAGCGTCAATGTTGGGCTTAATAACTTACATAGGCGGTGGTTTATAAACTCTGATTGAAGGTTTACTCATTTGGGCCGTGTCCCCCAATCTAAGTCTGCTCAACTTCAAAATTCTATTCGTGATAACCTGTACTACTACGTCCTTGGGTTCTACAAGGTCTGGACTATGATCCTCTGGTTCGTCCAAAACCAAATCCAACAAATGGTGACCATAAAGATTAATGCCGAGCCATTCCCCTTCAGATTTATCACCAAGCCTATCAGTCAAATATATTTTTAACAAATATATTAAAAATAATTTTTATTTTTTGCTTAATCAAATAAAAAATTAATTATTTTTATTTATTTTTAAACTTAATCAGGCTACCGTTTCAAAAAAAAAAAAGCACTCATGCTGCCCAAACAAATCACTCAGACTTCGGGGGCTGCAGTCTACTCCAACCTCCGCGCGCCTTCCACCTCCCCGGGGTGCGGGGCCCCTCGCGGCGTGTTTGTTTGCTGGAGTAGAAGGTGGGGTAAAATTGGAATTTTTGTGGGTCCCACTAATGCGAGTTCACACGGTTCCGCCTAGGGTGATACCGGTTCGGTTTGATTCGGTTTTGAGTTATTTATTGGATTGGACCGGATTTTTCGTTTGGAAATTTTTAAAACCGGAACCGATTAATATAATTCAGTTTGATTCAATTGGTTTCGGTCCGGTTTCCATTCGGTTCCAGTTTTAATCCGATTTTCATTGTAGGTTATAATTTTGAGCCAAATCTAATATAAAAAAATTTAATTCTGGCCCAATATATTAAAAAATTTATAAAAATTACATTAATGTGGCTTTCAAACCTATTACGAACTCAAAAAACATTTTCACCTCTAACCTAATTTCTAGTAATGGCCCAGTTTCCTCCATTGTAGCGTTGTAAGCAATTGGTGGGTGTTGTCCAGTAGTAAAGTCATCACTTAAAAACTTTGGGATCTTGAGTTCGAGTCTCAACCACTACATTTTGCTGCACACTTGTATTATAACCGGTTAGGTCCGGTCCAATTCGATTTTAAAGCTCTCAAAACCGGAAACCAAACCAGTTTAAAAAAATTAAAATTTTTTAAGTCAAAACCAAACTAAATTTTAAAAAATCAATTTACAAAATCCAGTTCGGTCTGATTTTTCGATCGATCCGATTTTTTGATTTTTTATAACACAACTAGTTCTGCCTTTTCCCCCCTGTATAATAGTATCTAATTACCATCAATACCAAGCCAGCCGCTAACCGGGCTGTACCCTCAATTGAAGATTTATTTTATAGAAAAGCATATATCCTCATCTCTCTCTCTCTACTCTATGTAATTTTTTTACTAAAAGTTGAAATTAACTAGAAAAAAAATAAGACATTTTATTTAAAAATTATATGTATAATGAGTAGAATTGACGCATTTTGTATAAATTCTTTCGCCCATATTATTAGTATAAATTTGAGTCACCTTCGTTCTCTCATCTATGTGCGCGTCCCAAAAATCTGAAATAGTCTCCCTTCATATAAATAGACACCAGTGCTCAAATACATTAAACGATTACAACAGTACATTATGCGATTAATTAACCATGATACAACAGCACCAATCCATGGTATAACAAACATCAAATTTTTTTGACTTTGTGTTACCGCCCCCATAAAAAAAAAATAAATAAATAACCTTTAATTGCGGGCTCCAGCTGCACCGCCTTCCTCACTACCAGTATCGCTGTTGACATCTTCAGCATTAAACTTATTTTGAAAAATCATAATGATGTCTAAATAAATAGAGATTGAAGCTGCGATATACTCATCGTCGTCGAAGTTCTTAATCAATTTCTCAGTTTCATTTATGACAAAACTAGAGAATAAAATTGCCAACAAGCATCCGTATACAGTTGAATTCAACTCACCAAAAGGAACAATCGTCTGTTGATTGAAAAATTCAAGAGAGAGAGAGAGAGAGGAGAGAATTAATTTAACAACACATCTTAATATATATCTAAATAAAAAGAAAAAATTAAATAAACAAACAAACAAAATAAAAAAATCCCATTCACAAACCTGAATGAGAACAAAAAGACATAGTACAGTGGGGAAAGTACTCCTCATAAAAGGGCCGCAGAAGCTATTGATGTCATAACCTTTCTGCTCGGCCCAGAATGTGTATAGAAGCAGGGTAACAACTGCAACACTTGATATAATCGATGCCAGCAAAATGATCCTCCCTGTTTGTTATATATGAAAAAAAAAAAAAATTAGCAAGTTAACTGACATAAAATTGACAAGGGACCACCAACTGCTTCAATTTGTAGACAATTTTTTTCTTTAAAATTTAATTTTTTTTAAGAAGTTATGCCTTTTAAGAATGTTAATTATGTTTGTAATAGCAAATATCACAAAATTTAAATCCGTTTGATTAAAAATACAATGAAAAAATAGTTTTTTTTTATGGGTAAAAAGGCAACAAATTTTTTTCTTTTCTAATTTTTATTTAAATGAATGTGAATTTTTTGATTCTTTTTTTTTTAACAAATATGATTAACACGCCTTAAAGTTACAATTTAAAAAAAATAAATTTTAACATAAACATAATATAAGACAAAAATAATTAAAAAAAAAAAAGCTTCTAGCTGTTCTATAACTAAACAAAATATAAAATACATAAATAATTTAAGTCTTAAGGGGGGGAGAGGAAGTCAAAGTGAGGTTAAATATTTTTTTATTATATTGAGTGTGTTAAATACAATTGCATTGATACTTATTTGGTTAAACCTCTGCCAGTAAACAGGATTTGTTGATGAATTTTTATGGTTTATGCATTTTGAAATGACGGAAGCAAGAGGTTTCTAAAGATGCGTAGCAGCGTATGGAATAATAAAAAAATAAGAAAAAAATAAGATAAAATGTAATTTTAGGTTAATTTTAATATTTGATATTTTCTTTTTGAATTATATTTTTTAG
The DNA here is from genome assembly GCA_019916065.1 of Vitellaria paradoxa. Taxonomy (NCBI): domain Eukaryota; kingdom Viridiplantae; phylum Streptophyta; class Magnoliopsida; order Ericales; family Sapotaceae; genus Vitellaria; species Vitellaria paradoxa. The sequence goes on along the minus strand of CM034241.1, from coordinate 41,867,309 downwards.
AGTTAAATAGTAACAAACTATTGAAACGGGTGCCTCAAAACCGTTCCCACAGATTTAAAAAATTAATACTCAATATTTTACTTTAGAAATGTACAACGACAAAACCGTCAGAACGATTTTTTAAATCCGTTCTCACGGATTTAAAAAAATCGTATAAAATAGCGACAATAGTACTCGTTTGAAATATTAAAAATTTCTGAATTTTTTATTTTTTAGTGAAATATTAAAAATTTTTGAAATTAATAAAGGTGTGAATGTTTAAATTTATAATAGAAAATTTTAATAATTTATAAAGATTGTTGAAAATTTATTTTATTTTATTTTATTTGTTTGTTAAAATACCAAACGCAGTATTAGTATCTTTGTCAGTAAATTAATTTCCTTCATAATTTTTGGTTAATTAAGCAGAACTTAGGAGTTGGAATTTCACCTGCAAACAATAAATATGTTAATTTCCCTCATTGTGGCTCACAAACCCAACAAAACTTCAACAAAATTTTGCTTAAAGATCCCTACCCAAAAAAAGGGGGGGGGAGTTCAGATCGAGCTCTTTTACCAATGGAAAACGAACATGACAGACCAACCGCCACTGCCATCGCAACAGTAAACAACATCAGGAGGACCAAGTTCTGAGGATGATGGTTCTTATGAGCTTGCAATACCCAGAGTACTACAGATGATCAAACGGTGCATGTTAGTATATATAATCACAAGGAGTATTTGAAAGCGGCAAGATTTGTTTATATAAACACTCAACTGATGAAGGGAACAGCCAGTGTGAGAATGTAGACGACGGCACCGGGCACCGTGTGAATCATCAGTAAATCTGCAGGGATGGTGCGTTCGAAAACTACTATTGCGGAAAAGCCGACCGTAAGAAGCAACTGAATTGCAAGTATCGTGTAAATTTTTCGAATGAAGACCCATTGCCGCCTCATATTTTCACCCGAGCTGCGGTCGGGTCGGCGATCCTCGTTACCGGCCACTGCCAGTTCAGGATCATCAACGCTTACGCCTGTTTCCGTCTCCGCCATGTACAAAATCTTGGGAGAGGTTCCAAAGAGAGCAAAAGCTAGATGAGTCTCCTCTACTGATGGACATTCATACCAGTGCGGTATTGCTATAACGTTCACACACAGACTCATATACATATATATATATATGCAACAGATAAGTTTCGGAAGACTTTTGGGTCCGAAGTGACCAATATTTTTGGGTCAATTCAAAAATTTTCGAGAATTTATGAGAACGTGGCAGTGAGCAAAGAGTGCCTACCTGGCAGTGAACAAACCTGGCAGTGTCACTTTGTTCACTGCCAGTAGACACTTTTTGTCCACGCTTAGGTATATATATATATATATATATATTTATGTCGGTTAGGTGTATATATATATATATATATATATATGTATATGTGTGCGTGAATGTTATAGCAATACAGGACTGGTCCACATTTAATTTGACATATATCCCACGTGGCGAGGGGGGCGTAAGGGATGGCGTAAATTTATGTGATTCGCATATATGCACGTAACCAATTTCCAAGCAGGAGCATTGCTGATTTTGAGCTTTTTCCCTTAGGTTTTTAAATTTATTTACAACTTTTTATTGTTGATTTTGAGCATTGGTTTGGTTTGGTTTAGCATAAAAATTAATTTTAATAGATTCTAGTGATTAGAAAATATATCATTAAACAGTAAATACTTTATGTTTCTCCAAAAAAAAAAATAAAAACTTTACAAATATATTATCAATATCGTCTAAACTCTATATTACTTGGTTGAACACTTATAATTTTCACTAATCAAACTTTTATTGTTGAACTGATATTATATAAGAAAGATATTATAGAAAAAGGAGAGAAAACTCTTATTTTTCACGTCTTTTTTTTTACGAAGTGAATCCTCTTTATAATGCTAGAGTTCGGATTTTAAATTCTAAACTTAAAACACAATAAAATAAAAGATAAGGAAAATATAATTAAGATAAAAAGAAAAAGGCTACAATATTACAATAATTATGAAATCTATTTTTGATAAAATTGATTCTTTCACACGAGCTCTGGTGTGTGCTAGGTAAAATTATATTCGTATATGTTTCGCTCTAAAATGTCTATTTTTTTTTCTTTTGACAGTATTCTCAATTTTTCCACTGCACTTTCATGATGATTTAGCTTTTATTAGCCCTCTATCATTTTTTCTACATTGCATCATGTTTCTTCACTTATATTCTCCCAATAATTAGCTTCAACTCAAGCATCTTCAGTAAAAATAATAATTTCTAATTCAAGCTCTTTTCAAAATTTTCATAATGTTCGTCAAGATAAATTACATTTTTGATGAAGTATCAACTTCCATTCAACTAATTTTGTTTAAAAAAATCAAATACTTGATCTTTTTGATCACCTGTTGTTTTGAACATTAATAAAATGGAAGATACAAAAAAATTCCTGTCATCTATAGCCATATATTTTTCTAGCATGGTCTATAGAATTTTAAAATTATAGACCAATTCTATTCAATACCACAACAGAATTTATTTTTCTGATATACCTTTTGTTTTAAGTTTCTCATCTTCTTGTTCAAAGGGAAGATAAGTGTTTAAAGAAAAACATTCCCTTAGGTTCCAAAATTGGTATAGCTCATACATTATATCTCCATCTCACAAAACAATAAATTTCAAATAACATGATTTCTCTTTTAAATCAATAGATAATTTTATCGATTATTGCTTTGATCAAAGCTAGAAAATTGATCAATAAAATTCTAGTGAGTTGTTGCTTCTAGTAGATTGAAAATAATCTTTTTGACTAATCCCCAATCGATTGCTTGGAATCTCCAATTGTTTAACTAAAGATCAAATTGAATTTTTTGATATAAAATACTGGATCGTATTTTATTTTATAAGAAAATTGTTCAAAGATTGATTTAATTCTTTGATTGTTAACATATATGTCAACAATTGATAATTATGCTTTATGAATGACTTATTTTGCCTCTTCGTAAATATTAATCCTTTTTACTTTTATAAAATCTAAAATTTCAAAAGAAATTTCTAAAATCTCTGTAATTCGTTGAATTTCATAAATTATTTTGCAATTAAATACTAATATTTCGAACTACTATCAAGCTTGTCTTAGAGTCTTTTTAATTCAAATGTCATTTCAATTATTATTTTGCAAAATTCATAATTTTTTTTCCAATAATATAAGTTTTTTATATTTTGTTCAAATGACTGTAGAGTTTGTTTGCCAAGCCTAAATTGAAGAAACTGGGTATTTCTTCTTTTACTAAAAAAAGTGGTTTATCTATCACTACTTAAACATAACTTTCATGCAACATACTTTTCTAAAAGATTTTTCCCATAAAAGTTTTTCAGTTTGTTTAGTTTGAATTTCTTTTCCCATTTGAGTTGTTCGTCCCAGACATTTTAGCCTTATTTGGATATCCTGAAAATTTTTGCAATATTAAAGAATTTTTGTTAGTTTTAATATTCATGTAGATGCTTCCTAAGATAATCTGTAACAACATTTTTAATAGACCCAATATGTTTAACTTCAAACGAATAGTGAAAAATATAATCAAACTATCCAAATTGTTCAGAACTTTTATATTTAGATTTTTTTGTTCATTAAGAATTTTGAAAATATCTTCTTTTTGAAATTTCTCTTTTATTTTTTGCAACTTTAGTACTACACCCCAAAATATTTTTGAGGCATACATTTTTAATATTAAGAGATCAAATTATGCTAAAAAATAAACCTTTAAATTAGATTAAAATAAAGTTTTAATTTCTTTTACTCCCCTTATATTTTTTTTCATTTTACTTAATTTTTATATTGAATTTGTTTTGAGACTTTTCAGGTTTTCCAGGAATGGTTTTTTTTTTTTTTCCATTTTGAAATACTTTTTATAAATTATCTTCCATAATTTAATAATCAAAGAAGAGTTTGTAGACCTAGTTTTTAATTTTTCTGGGAGCTCTTTGATATTTTGTTAGTGTGGAGTGTGGTGGCTCCTGTGTGAATTCCACATTGGTTTGCTCACAAAAAAAATGAGGTCTTGTGAAATTATAAATAAAGACTCCTCGTATGATAAAGATACAATAATCAAAATTTTAAATAGTGAATTTAAACTCTAGTTAAATTTCTCTTTTGTGGTGTGAGAGTTAAAATTTCCTTAGAGAATTACTTTATGCGTGTCTTGGGGTAATGGGTGAAAAGAAAAACTATATGATTGTACTAATTTTTTACATAGTGAATTTTTTTCTGAGTACCTGTGATTTTTGTATGGTTTAGGAGTTTTTCATATAAATTCTTGTGTTATTGTTATTTCTCTGTTCTTCTTGATATTTTTCTAGAGTTAGATCTTAAAGGGTGAATTTAGGAGGTTTAAATTCCGAACACATTGTTAAAGTTGTGACTCCTTATGACTCATGGGAACACATAGAAAGTTGGAAGTATGGATAATCATATTCTAGCTAGTTCAGCAATCCTATTCCAAGCAGGCTTTTTTTCTTGTTCTGACTGCAATTATTGTTTCTATATATTTAGAACGTGTTATACTTCAGAACTAAGTTCAGGTTAGGGTTTCAACGGGTTAGGGTTAAGTGAAATACTAATAACAAATGATATGATTGTCTATAATTTTTTAATGTTCTCTTATATCTCTCTTATAATTCTTTACTTCATTTGTTGGAGTTTTTGATAATTGAAAACTAGTTTTACTATGCCCATAGACATAGGTAAATTGTCGAGCCACGTAAGTCTTGTGTTTTTCTATTATATGATTTTTTCCCTTATATTCGTTTGCGAGTTTGCCATTATTTATTAGAGTGTTACCATAAGATAATTTAGGATTTCCATAACAACATATTTGTTATTATATGGGGTTGTAAAACAATTATTATTAAATTGAGTACAATACTCAAATAAATAATTTTTTCTTTTTCCATCTTAGTTTTTTTTTTTTTTAACTGAAAATTATTCCATTACCCATATAAAAAAATATGCAAAAGTTGGTAAGTAACAATAATTAATGTTACTGCAAATAACGTAAAGCTTTATAGCGTTTAAGCATGCATCCCTTTAGCCTTTTACAACCTAGAAGCTTTTTGTTAATTAACAAATATGTGGATCTATAATTTCAGAGGGAAAAAAAAGGGGTCCATTTTGAACTTGTTTTATCTTTCAAATTAAATATCCATGGACAATCATTAAAAACAATTCTTTTTTTTCCTTTATGTAAACAATACTTTTGTCAGATAACTTAATAAAAAAATTGTTTTTTTCACGAACAATATTGGTCATAAACAGTCGACCTTGATGACCGAATCAAGTAGAAGTAATAATGATTAATAAAGTAACATAAAGGTCTATAATGTTTAAACTCACACCCCTTTGACTTTTCATAATCTCAAAACTTCTTATTAATTGAAAAATACGTGGATCTCTAATTTTTAAGGGAAAAAACTAATCTTAAACTTTTTTTTATTCTTCAAATTAAATATGCATGGACAATCACAAGAAATAATATTTTTTTAATGTAAATAATACTTCAATGTGCCAGGTAAATTTGTTAGAATTAAAGAAGAAGAAAAGAATAATCTTCTATATTGATTGTGTGTGTAACAAAGAATACAAGGTCCTTTATATACTAATTACATAATCCTAATTATGATAAGTATAATACACAATAAGGAATGTGTAATCCTAATTATGATAGGTATAATACACAATAAGGAATGCGTATAAATTAAGGGATTCTAAATATATATATATTACTAAATCTAACACCCCCTCAAACTCAAGGTGGTAACGCAGGAAGCAACTTGAGTTTGGAGGTTAATTCAGAAAAACGACCAAGAAGATGAGCCTTTGTGAAAAGATCGACAGTTTGATTCGTTGAGAAGACATAGATAAGACGAACAGTGCCACTTCTGACATGCTGACGAATAAAGTGACAATCTATTTCAATGTTTGGTGCGATCATGAAAAATATCATTGTGAACAATCTGAATAGCACTTTGATTGTCACAATATAATATAGTGCCTGTAGAATGAGTGACACAAATATCAGTAAGAAGCCATCTAAGCCAAAGGAGTTCTTGAGTGGTATCAACGAGAGCACAGTGCTTAGCTTCAGTGCTTGAACGGGTAGTGAGAGTTTGTTTCTTGCTACGCCAGGTTATAAGAGAAGTCCCTAGAAAGAAACAAAACCTCGTAGTAGAACGATGATCAGTAAGATCACCAACCCTGTCGGCATCAAAAAAGGCATGTAACTCAAGTGAGGAATGTGCTGAGTAATGAAGACCATGAAACATAGTGCCTTTGACATAGCGGAGAATGCGGAACAAAGCAGTAAAATGAGAAGAACGGGGAGCAGCCATGAATTAACTAACAATGTGAACAATATAAGCAATGTTAGGGCGAGTGACAGTAAGATAAACAAGACTACCAACAAGTTGTCGATACAAAGTCACATCAGATAAAGATGCATCATCAAGAGGGGTAAGATGGAGCTGTGGATTAATTGGAGTAGTAGCAGTCTTGCAATCAGAAATACTAACCTGTGTCAAAATATTAGAAGCATACTTAGCTTGAGAGAGAAAGTAACCAAAAGAATTACGGGAGATCTCCAATCCCAGAAAGTAATTGAGAAACCCCAAATCTATCATCTCAAACTGTCGATTAAGAAATTGTTTGAGATGTGAAATGCCAACACTATCATCCCCAGTAATAATCACATCGTTCACATAAAGAAGAAGAAGAATAGATCCAACAGTAGTGGTGCAGAGAAACAAAGCAGAGTCATATGAACTGGGAATAAATCCAAACTCACAAATAATAGAGCTAAATTTCGCAAACCAGGCACGAGGAGCCTGTTTCAGCCCATATAGTGCTCGACGAAGCTTGCAATCATGAGAAGATGGAACAGAAGAACCCGGAGGAGGCTGCATATAGACTTCCTCAGTAAGATCAGCATTTAAAAAGGCATTCTTAACATCCATCTGATAAAGATCCCAGTTACGAGCAGCAGAAATAGCAAGTAGACTGCAAACGGATGTAAGCCTAGCAACTAGAGCAAAAGTTTCTTCATAATCAATACCATACTCTTGAGTAAAACCTCGAGCAACAAGACAAGCTTTGTGTCGCTCAATGGAACCATCTGAACGGGTTTTGATTTTGTAAATCCATTTGCAACTGATAGTAGTCTTCCTAGGATGGAAAGGAACCACATCCCAAGTATGAGTTTTCTTAAGAGCCTATAACTCATCATCCATAGCTTGCTGCCATAAAGGGTTAGTACAAGCCTCATGGTAGGAAGAAGGTTCGTGAGTAGAAAATGCGGCAGAACCAACAATATAATCACGAAGACAAACAGAAGGTTGTGTTACTCATTTAGGACGTTCTGGAGGAGGAGAATCGTCAACAGGAGATGGAGGAGAAGACTCATCAGGAGTGGTCACAGGTCCAGCAGAAGACCCAGGTGTCTCCGGATGAACCGTAAGCAGTGGTGTCTGAGAGACCTGTGGACTATCTGCATCAAATATGTCAGAATACAAATCTTTGAAAATTTCAGTGGAGAGAGGAGTATGGGAAGGGGGGAAAGATGAAATGAAGAAAGAGCAGAAAACATCTTGTGTTCACAAAAGACAACATGTCAAGAGACACGAAGACGCCGAGAAATGGGATCCCAACAACAATACCTCTTATGTTCAATACCATAACCTAAGAAACAACAAAGATGAGAGCGTGGTTCAAGTTTAGTTCGTTCATGGGGTTGAAGGAGAACAAACAAGCAGAACCAAACACTCTAAGATGAGAATAATTAAGGGGTATCTATACACGCGTTCAAAAAAGGTAAAATTATAGAGGAAAGAAGTGGGAACACGATTAATGGTGTAGGTAGTAATAAGAACAGCTTCCCCCCAAAATTTTTTTGGACAAGAGGATGAAATAAGAAGGGCACGAATTGTATCAAGAATATGACGATGTTTGCGTTCAGCTCGACCATTCTGCTGAGATGTACCAGGACAATACAGATGAGACTGTGTCCTCTGAGAGCGTAGAAAAGATAGAACCTCAGAGTCAAGATATTCCATAGCATTATCAGTTCAAAAAACCTTAATTGTACGAGAAAATTAAGTTTTCACCATTGCTGAGAAATCAAAATATATTTGTTTAAGTTCAGAACGTTTAGTCAAAAGATACAACCAAGTATAACGAGTATAATCATCCACAAAAATAGCAAAATAACGTGAGCCCCCCATAGTGGGAATGGGTGAAGGTCCCCAAATATCAGAGTGAACAAGATCAAATGGTGCAAGAGAAATAGAATTGCTTTTATTAAAAGATAAGACAGGTTGTTTAGCAATTTGACATGATAAACAATCAACTTTCTCAGAAACCACATGACCTAATTGACCACTAGAAATTAAAGTTTTCAAACGACTAAATGACACATGACCCAAACAACAATACCAAAGATTAAAAACAGAAGCTGGTGAAGTTGAAGCAGCAGAGAATGGTGGAAGTTGGAGGTGAACAATCTCAAACAGACGTCCATGCTTACGACCTATCCCAAGAACCTGTTTCGTCTGTGGGTCCTGCACTAAACAACCAGAAGCAGAAGAAGTAATGATAAGACTAAGTTTACATAATTGACCAACAAACACAAAGTTTAAAACAAGGGTAGGAATATGATAAACATCAGAAAGATAAATAGAAGAAGTAGAAATATGACCAGCGTGGGTAACAGACATACGAGTACCATCAATAGTATGAATAGTGGGAATAGAGGATGATGAAGCAATAGACCGAAAAATTATAAAATCAGAAGTCATATGATTACAACATCCTGAATCAAAATACCAAGAGGAAGTACCTGGCATGACGGAGAAGGCAGTAGAAGGAGAAGTACCAGTTTTGGCAAGTACTTGCTGAATGATGGACTCTACATCAATCATGGAAAAGGATGGACCAGAAGAGGAGGATCTATCTGAAGTAACAGCAACTGTGGCACGAGAGCCATAAGATTTGGCCGAGGACTTAGAGGATCCCTTTTTTGAATGAGCCCCAGAGGAGGAAGCCTTGGGACAGTCACGCTGCAAATGACCGGGAGCTGTTTTATGGCAAGTCAAACACTCACGAACTGGGCAATGCTCAAATGAATGAGTGTGTAATAGACCCCTGTTTTGACAGTAGACGCAGAAGTGAGAAGCCAATGAGCCAGAAGATCGAGTGTGAGGCATGCCAAGATTGGCATCTGAAACTGGAGACGGTGAAATAGCAAGAACAGAATCCAATGCCTTAGTTTTAAGGCTAAGACGAGTTTATTCAGATAAGAGTTCTGAAATAGCTTATTCAAGAGTGGGTAGAAGCATGCGACGGAGCAACGAGACACGAACTTACTCAAAAGTATCATAGAGAGCCATAAGAAATAGTAAAAGTCGTTGATGATTGCGGTGGACTATGTACAATTGAGCATCCTCAGAGTATTTCTAGGTAGGTTCACATAAAAAAGCTGATCCCAAACAGAAGACATTTAAGAGAGAAAATTATTGATGGTCTGCCCAGACTCTTGACGCATACGATGAAGAGTCTGAAGCAGCTGATACTGATGAGCATGACCAGTGGTCTGATAGCGATCCTTTAAGAAATTCTAAATAGCCTTAGTTGAAGAAGGATACTGATCATCGTCCTGGAACCAGCCGAATTGAAGACTAATGGAAGGAATAGTAGTGGCACGAAACCAGGTGACAATCTGATAATTCTTACTTTCCCAATCATCAAGACGATCTTTAAAAGTAAACTGATCCTCATCGTCTTTTTGGATGGGTTTTTTCTAAGAGACAGAGATAATGCACCATAGACGACGTCCTTGGATAAAGCCAGAGAGGGCTTGGTCCCACAAGACATAATTAGTCCCATCCAAAATGACAGAAAGGGACATAATGTTGTCAGAGCGTTCCACAGAAACAACTTTTATAGTGCACAGTAAAGATAAATGAAAAACAAAGTAAAATTAGATAAAACAGAGGTCACCAAGAAAAAGGTCAGGAACTAGTCTGAACCGATTGAAAAGCAGCCAAAAATTGGTTGAACTGGCTCAAAAGATGACTTGAACCGGTCTGGTGGTTGGATCGGCTAGGGCTATGTGGCCGACCGAGATTCACTGGGGTGAGAGTGATTCACTACGGCAAGTGCAGCGCAAACCCATCCCATGCGGCACAGCGTGATTCGTCAAACAAAAGGGCTAACATCAGCAAGGCAAGGAGCAGTGCGTGAGGTCACGCGCAACTTTTAGGCCACGCGTGAGGGCACTTGAAGGCTTATCTCGGGTCCTCATTGATGGCATTAGGTTTGTCTTTGAGAGACGAATTTGATGATATATATAGATGCTGGAATAATCATCAGAAGACGAACGATAGAAGTGAAAGAGACAGGGGCTTCTTTAGATACACCAACACTAGAATTTTACCATAAAATAATGGCTGAGAAGAAATATTAGAGCCTTAGCTCTGATAACATGTTAGAATTAAAGAAGAAGAAAAGAATAATCTTCTATATTGATTGTGTGTGTAACAAAGAATACAAGGTCCCTTATATACTAATTACATAATCCTAATTATGATAGGTATAATACACAATAAGGAATGTGTAATCCTAATTATGATAGGTATAATACACAATAAGGAATGCATATAAATTAAGGGATACTAAATATATATATTACTAAATCTAACAAAATTAATAAAAATTTTATTTTTTTACGAACAATATTGTTCGTAAATAATTAATTTCAGTGACCAAAGCAAGTAAGAATAATATTAATGAAATAATGTAAATACAAATGTCTTCAATTAAAATTAAACACCTACATAGGAAAAAATGGTAGGGGAGGGAGGGGTTTCGCAGATAAGTATATGCAAAATTGAATCAAAATTTAGTTTAATTATTTAATTTTTAGTTCGATTTTAATTATTTTTTTTAGAGTTAAATTAAAATTCATTTTATTTCAATTCAATACAGTATTGATTTTTGCAGATGAAGAATCAAAATAACAGAAAGTCAGATTAGAATCAAAATTAAATTTAGATTTATATTGGAGTGCCGCGGATCGATAACAAACTGTCTAATCTATCCAAGCAACACATTGCATGGAATTGAGTTGTTTGGCTATACTGAAATAAGGAATAGGAACTGGTGATCTTGGGATCATTGTCAAATACATGTGAATAAACTACTGGCAAAGTACGATTTGATCGTATGCTCCTCTGACGGTCAAGTCACTCTTAATGGTAAAAAGTAAAGCTTAAGAAAGTGTGGAAACTCAGTATATGCACACTATATTTGATTGAAGAATTAATGATGGGTATAAGTAATATCATGGGATAATATATGGGATTGGATATAATATGGGATTATTTTTTTAGTGTTTGGTTGGTGGAATATATAGTGAAATAAAAGATATAATTTGACATATGATGTAACAAAAAATAATTTTGAACCTTTATATTTTGGCGGAACCCAAATCCAGAAGTGAGGTATAAGTAATACTATACCCCTATAGTATTGCTTATACCCCTTTTTGGCGTATAAGTAGTCTCATGGTACTAATAGTCCCTTTCCACTTTCTCTTTTTAAACCATTTGGTATTTATAAATTTGATATGAAGCTTGTACCTACCACTCTGGGTGGCTAAACCGTGTGCGGGAGTGGGCAGCAGTGCTAGAACATTGGCAGGAGCATAAGGAATAAGGTAACTCTCTACTTTCCCATGATCTCCATGTCATTCATGCTCCAGAAAAGGGATACAAGAGTCTGTTATGTGTCCCATGTTCGAATGGATTGTCACGTGTCCAGATGATCTCCCCAAACTATATATATAATAATATGATTTTAGATAAACAGGAGCAGCAGACGAACGAGGGTCACGAGGAAGAAAATCTCGAAAACCAGGAAAAGGCCCAGGGTTCTGAACGAGCTGTGGAGATCACCGAAGAGACCAATGTTCAAACTAAAGATGCTGAAGGTGCTCCAAAGGATATGCATGAAAATGCCAAAAGTGATGTTCAGAACGAGCTTGAATGCTCCTCAATCCTCCTTGTTTTTTTCTATTCCAATGATGTACCTGTCTTCTTATTTTTTCTTTTCCCCCATTTTTTTTAAGAATGTAATTTAAGAACGCGATTCAAGGATGTAATACAACTTTATTTCACATATTTGGTCTGTGCACTTTAATTGTTTTGAGAACTTAACATGATTCAAGAATGTAATACAATTTTATTTCACATATTTGGTTTGTGACCTTTAATTGTTTTGAGAACTTTAAATTTGAATGCTTTGTCTTTCATATTTATACAAAATCTAATTGACTCATTCGTTGTGTTTTTCTATTATTTCCTTTTATTCGGAATATGTATCAAGTTTATCAAATAAATTCGTTTCATAATATTACCTAATGAGGATATGTAGATTAGTTTTGAGCATTATTAATTTTAGTTTGAATTTCACCAATCATTTTCACTTTGTTCATGCATGTAATTGGCCTCTTGAGCTATCTTTGCAACACTCGGCTACGTGAGTTGAGGAGGATATTTGCTCTATTTGATCGTGTAAACCAAGCAAGTACACCTGCCACTTTTTGGCACTAACTTCATGAGCCATCTTCAAGCCGTTCAGCCATGTGAGCCGAGGGGGATTTTCACTCTGCTCGGGCATGTGAACCAAGTAGGTAAATTTGCCACTTTTTGGCACTGACCTCATAAGCCATCTTCATGTCCCTTGGCCATGTAAGCTCAGAAGGATCTTTGCTCTACTCGGTCGCATGAACCGAGTAGGTAAACTTGCCACTTTTTGGCACTGGTTTTGTGAGCCAACTTCACACTGCTCAACTGTGTGAGCCGAGGAGGATTTTCGCTTTACTTGGTTGTATGCACCGAGCAAGTAAACTCGACACTTTTTAGGATTGGCCTCGTGAGCCAACTTCACACCGGTCAGCCACGTGAGCCGAAAGGGATCTTCACTTCCCTCAGTCGCGTGGATAGAGCAGGTAGACTTGCCACTTTTTGACATTGGCCTCGTGGGCCAACTTCGCTCCACTCGGTGACGTGAGCCGAGAGAGATCTTTGCTCTGCTTGATCGCGTGGACCGAGTAGGTAGACTTGCCATTACCACTTTTTGGCACTAGGCGCCTTGTGAGCTAACTTCACCCTGCTCGATCACATGAGCCAAGGGGGATCTTTATTCTGCTCAGTCATGTGGACCGAGCAGGTATTGTTGTAGAGCTATTGTCGTAAAGCCAATCAATGATTATAGATATTCATTGTAGAATCATTCATCATTGTGAAAATATTTATTGTAAATGCCTGCCAAGACGCGAATTTTATTGATAGTCAAATAAAATTACAAGAAATAAACTTTCATACATCATATTTTTTGAGATGCTCTACATGTCAAGGGTGAGGTAGCTTCTTGCCCCCAATTGTCTTGAGTCTGTAAGTCCATTTCCTTATAAAGACCAATATTTTATATGTTCCTCCCCAATTTGGCCCCTACTTCCTTTTTTAAGGGTTGATTGATTCACTCTTTTTAGTACCAAATCTTCACACTAAAATTCCCTTGGCCGAACCCTAGAGTTGTGGTATTACCACATTCTCTGTCGATAGGAGGCTATTCTGATGACAGCTTATAGTCTTTGCTCTTCCAGCAAATCCATCTCTTCGTTCATCATCTCATCATTTTATTCTGAGTTGAAGTTCTGTGTTTTGGGACTAGAAAGTCCAATCTTGATAGCGATAACAGCTTTTGCTCCATATGTGGGGGAAATGGAGTCTATCCAGTTACTATTCGTTCGGTCATCCGATAGGCCCATAGAATAGTTGGAAGCTCATCTGCCTAGAGGCCTTTTGTCTTGTCCAACTTTGCTTTGATAATTTCGATGAGGGAGCGGTTGGTAACTTCTACCTAATCATTCGCTTGATGGTGTTCAAGGGATGAATGATGGTAACTGATTCTCAGTTCTTCGCACAACCTATTGAACTATTTCCTTTCAAACTGTTTGCCGTTATTCACGATGACTACCTTTGGGATACCAAACAGACAAACAATGTTCTGCCATAGGAATTTTCTCATATTTTGTCCTGTGATACTCAGGAGTGCTTTAACTTCTACCCACTTTGTGAAATAGTCAATAATTACCACAAGGAATTTCATTTGTCCCTTTCCTAATGAGAATAACCTAATGATATCAATCCCACATTGCGCAAATCGACAGGGACTTTGAATTGGTGCCAGCTCCTGAGCCGATGGTCTCAGAATGTTAGCAAATCTCTAACACTTGTCACATCTCTTAACGAACTCTCGAGTATACGCCTCCACGATCAGCCAATAGTAGCCTGCCCTCAAAACCTTGCTAGCTAGAACTCTGCTCCCTGAGTGATTCCCACAAAAACCTTTATGGATTTCCCTCATTACATACTCAGCTTCCCGTTCATTCACACAATGTAGTAAAGGAGAGCTGTGCCCTCCTTTTGTGAAAAATTCCATCCATTATCAGGTATCTGCTCACTCGGCACCAAGTTCTTTGGGTTTCATTCTTATCGGTCGCTAGAGTTCTATTTTCCAGATAAGCTTTGATCAATTTGGCCCATTCAACGTCATCTTCGACTTAATTAACTTCTGGAATCCAGATGCTTGGTAAATTAAGTATCTCGATCGGTACGTTCGAGTTATCTTCCTCAGAAGATGCAATCCTCACTCGTCAATCAGCCCTCTCGTTTGGAATCTTGGAATCCGTTGAAGTTAGAACCTTGGAAACTTTCTAGACAAACTACTCGCCCTTTGACAATACTCAGCCATATGTTCTACCTTTGCTTTATAGTTTTCTTGCATCTGCTCTACAACGAGTTGAGAATCACTATATGTCCTTATCTGATCTATACTCATTTGTCGAGCCATCTAAAGACCAACGGGAAGGGCTTCATATTCAGCCTCATTATTGGAGGCGAGAACTTAAAATAGAGGGCATACTCTAGCTTGTCCCCATCAGGGGAGACCAAAATAATACCTGTACCACTTAAAGTTTGAGTAGAAGACCCATCAATTTCTTTTTTGGGTGGGTTTGTTGGGTGGTTAGTAAATTCTGCTATGAAATCTATTGCATCTTGCCTTTTTATTGTCAGTCTCGGTCAATATTGAATGTCAAACTGGCTCAACTCGACCGACTGCTTCATCAATCTTACAAAGGTCTCAGGCCTATGTAGGATATTCTTCAGGGGCTAATCTGTGAGGACTACAATTGTGTGAGCTTGAAAAAATGCTCTTAGTCGACGTACTGCTGTTACAAGAGTAAGGGCCATTAACTCCATTTTTGGGTAACGTTCTTCTGCCCCCTTAGGGCCTTGCTTGTGTAACAGACTGATTTCTAAACTCCATTTTCCTCCCCCACAAGTGTAGAATTTACAGTCGTGACTGAAACGGAGAGGTATAAGTATAATTATTTCCCTGGGATAGTTCGACTGAGAGCAGGGGCATTTGATAAGATATAACCGACCAAGCGAGATTACCTGACTGATCTCCATTGAGAGCCGAACCGATTGAATGTTAGTTACCTTGGAAGTACCAACTAATCGATGTAATACAAACAAGATTGCTTACGTCATAACAGCGTGCATACTTATATTCTAACATATTCTGTGATTTTTAGCTATTAGAGTGCTGCCTGCTACATAACGGTTTTGATAACTAATTATTATAATCATTTTGGGATCTACAATACACGTGGCATAATATAATTGAAAGAAAACTATAATTGTGTAAGGCTCACATGCATCATATCTATGTAGGTCCTACACCTCCATATATATACTACCCTTTCAAGTATATGGAACGCACACTCTTTACTCTGCTGTTACTCTACTAAAATACTTTCTCAAACTCTCTTGGTAACCTAAGTATCGAAGACTCTTTGGCAGGCACTACACTGATGTGCAGACAGTTTTTTGGACTGAGCTTGAATCATCAGAAGTGCTCACAAACTAATGTGTTATCAGGTGCACTTACCAATTTTGGCAGGCACTACACTGATGTGCAGACAATTTTTTGGACTGAGCTTGAATCATCAGAAGTGCTCACAAACTACTGTGTTATCAGGTGCACTTACCAATTTTGAAGTGCTCAATTTTCTATGAGCTAGAAGGGCTGCAAAGAATCCCACGCAAGTTATCGTTTCCATTTCACCATCGGAATTCAAAGTAGAATATATTTGACTTTGGAAAATATATATATATTTTTTTTTCTGTTGGGATAATTGATAATCTTTTATTGTTTATGTTGTGTTGTAGGTTTTTGACTATTTGGAGCAGAGTGCTATTTGCAATCAGACAATAGAGAAGATAACAGCATTTGTGGAAAAATATAAAAATTACAATATAGAAAAAGCTGAGATTCTCAATATCATTAATGTTCGGCCTTGTTCGGTAGAGGAAATTATGCCGGTAACTCCTATTGAATGATTTGAATTTCTTTCTATGAAACTAAAAATGATTAAAATAGTAATCTCTCATAATTTTTTCTTGGTTGTTGATGGTTTTTTCTTTTAATAATTTTAAGAATTCTGCATACTTAAAAGTTCAATATACATTACTATGTAATTGCTTTCAAATGTTCCTGTGCTCTTCGGTAATTCCTAAAGACAGGGGTGGATCCAAGCGGGGGCAAGGGAGGTTAATTGACCCCACTGAAAGTAAAATTTTTATAGAAAATAGTATAATTTTTGAGGTATTTTTATAATTTTGTCCTATAAAATATATTCCCCAAAATAGATTGTGTAATTAATCGCATCCACATAGTACAATATTGTCCGCTTTAGGCTTGGTAAGCTGCTTCCCAGGAGGCCACCCATCCTGATACTGTCCCCACTAGAGCACGCTTAACCCTGGAGTTCTTACTAAATCCAGTACCCTAACGACTTTAAAACGCGTTGTTCTTATATGGATATCAAATATTACATATATGCTACTTTCTTTCACTACCCAGGTGATGTGGGATGGAAGGCATTGCTTCTCTACTTCACCTACGACTTCATTCTCCCGCAGGTAGAGTCCCTCACGGGTAGGTCTCTCACAGTCTCTCACAATCTTCCCCCTTACAGGGCACGCATCCCCACGTGACCTCCTGCTTTACTCTCCTGCAAGCAGTCCCTCACAAGCAGGTCCCTCACACGCAGGGCCCCCACGCGCGTGATCCCGCTCTTTTGGCTGGGCATTGGCTCTGATACCATTTGTAACATAGTACAATATTGTCCGCTTTGGGCTTGGTAAGCTGCTTCCCAGAAAGTCACCCATCCTGGTACTGCCTCCGCTGGAGCACGCTTAACCCTAGAGTTCCCACTGAATTCAGTGCCCTCACGGTTTTAAAACGCGTCGTACTATATTGATATCGAATACTACATATATGCTACTTCCTTTCACTACCCAGGCGATATGGGATGAAAGACGTTACTTCTCTACTTCATCTCTGGCTTCACTCTCCCGTAGGCAAAGTCCCTCACGAGTACATCCCTCACAGTCCCTCACAGATTACCATAGTATCTTAAATAATTTATAAGTTTTACCCTTATTTCTATTTAAACACACTGTCCTTACTTGTCGGCTTGACTTTAGTGTAACAAAATCCTAGATCTGCCACTACCTGAAGGGTAAAAATATTGTGACTGTGAAAGGGTGGAAGGTATACTCACCACTTGTTTGGGCTGTTAACGTATTAAATTACAGTATTGCCCACATTTTTGGCAATCTCTTTTCATTCTAAATACATTACTGGAAGCCCATTCAAGAATCACATGCCAAACCTTTGTAAACTAGATATGTGAGAAACCCTGCAAGTGGGTCTTTATATTTCTTTCTTTCTTTTTTTTTTTTCAAAAAACAAAAAAGAAAATTATGAAGAACCACCTTGCTTATATGACTGACTCATGATGTTTCATTGAGTGATATGAACGAGGCTTTTATGCTTTTTGTGCCATGAACGAGGCTTTTATAAGTTCATTTTTTTTTCATGCAGTCCAAGTTTCGTGGCTGTGTTATACTGCGCATACATATATGATTCTAATTTAGATTTGTTTTCCTCAAATTGGTTTATTAATCTGCACCATAAATAAGATGGTTGCTTATGGGACTTCTGGTGCCTGCTTTTCCACGTTTTGCATTTATTGAGGTCCATATGTTCTATTTTGTACTTCTTTTTGTATTGAAAAAATAATTGTGATAATTATTAATAATAAGAAGTGATTGTTCTACTTGTGAATGTATATGCCAATGTCAGTCGATGAAATTATCTTTCTCATTCATTACTGTGAATAGGTGGAAATGATGCTTGCTAGTACCTGCTAAAAAAAAAAATGTTGCTGGTGGACCGGGGGGAATCATCTGCAATCTGTTTTTTAATTTGTTTCTCCTTTTGTTTCAAGATTATAGAGGAATGTGGCACAATAAAACTATTGAATACTGTTATAAATTTCCTTTAGTAATACTAAAAATGATTAAATAATATTGTCTCTTAGAAAATTTTCTTTCTTGTTGACACATTTTTTCCCCTGAATTCCCAATACTTGTAAGTCCTATGTTTCAAATACATTATTACACTACTTTGTCATTGCTTTTGAATGTTCCTTGACGCTTGAGAATTCCTTGAGGCAAATCTTTGCATGTGATTGAGAAGCAGATATAGCCACTGCTTTCTTGGGATGTCAAAATATTGTTATTACCCCATTTCTGTAAAATTTCTCTTTATTGTAAATCCATGTAGTGGAAGTCTTTTCAAGAATCATATGTCAACCCAATGTATCCCTCCCCTAGAGATGTCAAATATATTCATACCCGGTAGGTACTCACTTGACCAGTCTCATTCGGAGAGGGTATGAGGATGTTAATAGCAGGGATAGGGACGGGAACGGGGATAGGAACGAGTATGGAAATTTGAAATGTTACCCGAACGGGTATGGAGACTGGGACGAGGACGGGTACGATAGTCTTCGTACCTGTTTAAATATTTCTTTGTTAATTTTGTTGGCGTGGTGGTTCCTTTAGAAGTCCCACTTCAATTTCTCACAAAAAATGGAGGCTTGTGAGGTTATAAATGAATGCCTCTTTCTCTTTAGTTAAATGCACCAATCAAAGTCAAAGATTTATATATATTTTTTAATTTTTATTTAATATATATAATATTTATAATAATTTTAAATATTTATTTTATACATATAATATATAATTTGTAATAGTTAGTATACTTGGCGGGTAAACGGGAACGGATAATTCATTACCTCGTGGGGCCGGGTATGAGGAAATTTTTTTTCTCCAAAATGGGGATGAAAACGGAGACGAGAACGGGTAAGGGTATTGCTAAACGGGAACGAGGGCTGAAAAGATCATACTCGCCCCATACCCGCTTCGTTGACATCTCTACCTTTCCCTCCCTCCCCCCCCCCCCCCAAAAAAAAACCAAACAAAAACGAAAAAAAAAAAAAAAAAAAACACCCACCCTAAGCCTCACCCAAATTAGATGTAAGAAACTCTCTCCACATGTAAGTTCCTTTTTTTTTTTCTTTTTTTTTTTAATTAGATATAAGAAACTCTCTCCATACATGAGTTCCTCCCCCCCCCCCCCTTTTTTTTCAAATTAGTACCATCCTTGTTTGTATGGTTTGCTTAATGGCATTTCACATAGTGATATGAATGAAACTTTTTGCTCCACAATGGTGTTCTATAAATTCTTATTTTGTTCGCTCCGCTTTTCTTTTCATTTTTTATTTTTATTTTATTTGTTTGTCACGTCTCATGCACACTGGAGCTTTGCTCTTGTTAATGATATTAATTCTCCGAAAGGTAGTGTCTGTGAAAAATAATGGGGGGCAACATATATTTCCATAGAGATCCAATTAACATACTTGTGGTTATGAGGTGTTCTTTAGATATTCCTTTTCTCAAATGTGTCCATTGGCCTGCACCATGAATCCGCTAATTGCACATAACACTTATTGCTGCTGCCTGCCCTTTTGTACCTTTTGCAGTTCAATTCAAGTGTGCATGCTCTGTTGTATTGTTCAACTGGTGAATGTTTACACTATATATAAGCCAATGTTAGTCAATGAAGTCATCTTAGTCCATTTCTGTGAATGAATGGAAACCAAGTTGCTGCTAGACATGATGGCTCATCTGCAATTTGGTCTTTTGACTTGTTTCTCCTTTCTTTTCACATATTATAGAGGAATGGGATGCGCGTTTGGGAAGAAGTGTTAAAGAACTGGTAGAGTTGGTGGCAGAGATGTTGCCTGCTCCTCCAACTCAAATGAAGCCTGATGAGTGATGAGGCTGCTGGTGAGCATAAAGAAGAAATTCCGGCTTGGCCAAAAAATGGACGCTAGTTGACACCACATTTTGCTTTCTTGAACTTCCTGTCATTTCATTCTTACGGATTTGAATCAATTGATGTTTAAGAATATAGAAAATGGTTGTGACTGATTTCATTAGAGATCAGTTATTTTATCAAATAGAGTAAATATATATACATATATATTTTTTCTTTTTAGAGATTTTTTATTGATTAATATCAATTTGCATTATTTTTTTTAAATATAATTTTTACGATAGGAAATGTTAGATTGGGATATTTTCGCTACTCCATGAGATTACTCCACTCCACAATAACTTTAATAAAAAAGAGTAATGTAGAGTGAAGAAAATTAATGAATGAGTGCATTTATTATTTTTCTACATTTTTTTGTGAGTGATTACTAATACTATCTAAATTGGAAAGAAGATAGACATTATATGATGTTAAAATAATTATTTTTAATACTGTAATCATTGCCCTTATTTTAGAGGTTTAGGGTAGGATTAATTCGGCAGCATAATCACTCTTATTTTAGGTTTCGTTTGAGTTTAAAAGAGAAAAGTAAAGAAAATAAAACATTAATTATGAGAGAAAAGAAATGAAAAGAAATGATAATAGTTTTTTCCCATTTGTTTGAGAGTTTAGGAGAGAAAATTTAATTATTTTTTTTCTTCTTGTTTGTGAATTGAGAAATAATGGAAAGAAAAAAAAAATTTATTATTATTTTACTGCTATTCTTTTATATAATCAATAAATAAATTTTCTTATATTACTAGCAAATAAAACATTAGCACATCAAATAAGAAAACAAATAAATTGAGACGTGGTTCGCAAAAATAAAAATAATAATACTGAAAAAAATCAATGAAAGAACGTTGCTATTATTAAAAAAAAAATGTACCTTGAAACGACTAGAATACATATGCATATATACACACACATATAAGAAAGATGAAACTAGAATTTTGAAACATGATTAAACAAAGAAAAAAAAAAGGAAGAAGAAGAAAGAAAAAAAAAAAACAAATAAGAGTGTTGAAGCGTAATTGAACCAAAAAAAAAAGAGTAGAACATTATTTAAAAAATAAAAAAAAACATGGAAAGTGATGAAGAATAGTAATAAAAACCTAACAAAGTGATTAAAAAGGTTTAATTTTTCACCAGAATATATTTTTAATTTTTTCTTATTTTTTGTCTCATGAGCAAAAGTGTCATTTTAAAAATTTTATTAAATAACTTTTTTCTTCTCTCTATTTCTTTTCACTTTTGGGAGGATGAAAATTTTAAAAACTAACTATTAACTTTTTTTTCCATTTCTTTCTCTTTTCCGCCAAAAAAACTCACAAATAAGAGTTAAATGTTAAAATATTTTATTTTCTCTTTTTTTTTTTCTCTCCCCCACTTCTCCTTATCCAAAGAGGTTGTTAGGGAGGAGAGGAATTAAAAAAAAAAAAGTAATCTAATACGTTCTAAAAAAAAAGTCAAAAAAAAAAAGATAAATAAAGGAAACCAAAACTAAATAAAACAACCCCCAACAAAAATTGAACATTAACTTAACTTAACAGTTTAACAGAGAGATAAAGAGAGCAAACATCAAAATTGGTGTTAGTTAATTGAATTAATTTTTTTTTTGTAATTATAATTGAATTAATTTTAGTTAAGTAATAATTTAATTTAAATCTCTGAATTTTAATTTAATAGTTTAAATATATTTTTATATTTTTTAAATTAAAAATTTATTAATATATTTAAATTATTAAATTTTAATTTAATAATACAAATTGTGTTGGAACCGTTAAATATAACTCCCCATTAGTCTTGGAATGCCACCAAATTTACCAGCAACACTGTCATATCAAACATCACTTCAAATCATCTCTCTCGCTCTTCCCTTTTGATTTGGCCTCTTTTCTGAGACATATAGGGATGTGCTAGGTGGAAATGGGCTGTCTCCTCCCTTTTGATTTGGCCTCTTTTCTGAGACATATAGGGATGTGCTAGGTGGAAATGGGCTGTCTCCCTCAAATCATCTCTCTCGCTCTTCCCTTTTGATTTGGCCTCTTTTCTGAGACATATAGGGATGTGCTAGGTGGAAATGGGCTGCCTGACAAGGCCTTTGATTTCCAAAATATTTTGGAGCCATTAGGGTCGTTTGGCCCGACTTGTCTCGCCTTATCCACGAAATTTTAGGGCTATATTTGTTTGTGGAGGAGGGTATAAGGTAGGAAACGGAACCCCCCGCCGGGGGGCCTGCAGTCGCAGCAAAACGCTGCTGTTTTGTTGAAGGGCGGACTCGAACTCGGACGGGACGAAACATAAGGGCCCCGTAACCATATTGCCCAGGATCTAAACCTACATGGATGGCGGCATTGATTTCTATAGAAAATGAAAAAAATTTCTAAGTTGACTTCAATTAATTTTAGGTACTATTTTGTCTGAAATTTTACTTTTAAGTTTAAATTTCTTTTAAAACACTTTTCAAATGATTACTTAATTTTTTTTAACATGTACAATATTTAATATTATAAAATAATAAAATACATTTCATTGTATAAAATTAATAGGTAAAATTCACTTTGCACTATAACTTTTTTTCGAAATTTTGTTTTAAAATTTAGTTTTTTTTTTCCTTTTAACAATTAAAGATATTATCTTTTAATCTTCAAGTTTTACATTTTCATTAAATGAAATTGAAATGCTATTTTATAATTAACTAAAAACTCATAACTTCTAATAAATTTAAATCTTAAAGTTTATAATTAATTAAAAATTTATAAAATTTTCAAATAATTACTTAAATTTTTTTCACTCATAAAGCATTGAATATTATAAAATAATAAAATACATTTAATTTTATAAAATTAATGGGTGAATTACTTTACACTATGAGCTTTTTTCGAAATTTTATTTCGGATTGAAACCCTATTTTATAATTAACGAAAAATTCATAACTTTTAATAAATTTAAATCTTAAAGTTTATAATTAATTAAAATTTCATAAATTTTTTAAAAAATTACTTGATTGTTTTCAAAAGATTAGTTGATTTTTCAAAAAAATTCATAGTGTAAAGTGGAATTCACCCATTAATTTTATAAAATTAAATGTATTTTATTAAACTTGATTTTTCAAAAAAGTTCATAGTGTAAAGTGGATTTCACCCAATAATTTTATAAAATTAAATGTATTTGATTATTTATAATATTTAATGTTTTACGTGTAAAAAAATCAAGTAATTTTTAGAAAAATTTATGAAATTTTTATTAATTATAAACTTTAAGATTTAAATTTATTAAAAGCTATGAATTTTTAATTAATTATAAAAGAGGGTTTCAATCCGAAATAAAATTTAGAAAAAAGCTCATAGTGTAAAGAATTTCACCCATTAATTTTATAAAATTAATGTATTTTATTATTTTATAATATTCAAAGCTTTACGCATGATAAAAAAATTTAAGTAATTATTTGAAAATTTTATGAATTTTTAATTAATTATAAACTTTAAGATTTAAATTTATTAAAAGTTATGAATTTTTAGTTAATTATAAAATAACATTTCAATTTCATTTAATGAAAATGTAAAACTTGAAAATTAAAAGATAATATCTTTAATTGTTAAAATGAAAAAAAAAAACTAAACTCTAAAATAAAATTTCGAAAAATGGTTATAGTGCAAAATGAATTTTATTCATTAATTTTATACAATGAAATGTATTTTATTATTTTATAATATTAAATGCTATACATGTTAAAAAAAAAATCAAGTAATCATTTGAAAAGTGTTTTAAAAGAAATTTAAACTTAAAAGTGAAATTTCAGGCAAAACACTACCCAAAATCAATTTAAGTCAACTTAGAAATGTTTTTCATTTTATATAAAAATCAACGCGCGATACACGGAAGGTTTGGTCTTGGGCAATATGGTCGCGGGGCTCTCTTATGTTTCGCCCCGTGCGAGTTCGAGACCGCACTTCAACAAATTTTCTTCGACTTCTACTCCAAATAAGAAGCAAAACGGCGGTGTTTTGCTGTGACTGCAGTCGCCAAGCCCCCCTGTCCGTAGGAAACTAGATTATCAATACGTGTGAATCATCATCTTACTTCATGTTAAAAAAAAAAAAAAGAGTGAAATTTTAGAGCTATGTTTGTTTGTGAGGGTATGAGGTAGAAAATTAGATTATTAATTCGTGGGAATTATCTTATTTTATGTTAAAAAATGTAAGCAATGAATATTAGTTAACTTTAGATTTTATATTCTCAAAGTGAGGAACCTACATTATCAATAATATTACTTATCACATATATTATTTAATTCCTCCCATCAAAAGTAATTTGTCAGCCAAAAAACTATTAAAAACTAATTTTTTTTAAGGTATTTGGAAAGAAAAAAATTAAGCTTTTAGTAGCTAAATTTTTAACTTCTTGTTAATTTAATATTTTTATTCTTTATAATTTAAAATAAGTTTATAATATAAAAAAATAAATTTAATTATTTAAAAAAATTAAAATACTGAATAGTCAGAAGAAAAAATTCTTCCCCAACACACTGACTTATAAGAAGGCTTGTAGCTGGATTACTAAGATGTAGAAGCAGCAAGGCTCTTTTCTTCGAGCACGAACTCTGCCTTACCTACTCAACCACTTACTGCGGCTTCTTGAGCATCACAAATTAAAATCAACCTGCGAAGACACATAAATTCTTCTCGCCGTAATGAGAGAATTGTTTTGCGTATGACTTTGTCACCTTAATTGGGCGCGTTTGGTGCACCAAAAAAACGTTGAAATATTATAAAAATTTCTAAAATTTATTTATTTTTTATTTCACTGTACGAATTATGAACTCACAAATTTTTTTAAATTATTTCACTTTTTATCACTCTAAATATCGTCAGCGTGGCCTTGATCTTAGTTCAACTTCAACTACTATTTTTCTCTTTTCTTTATAACTACCCCCAGCAGAAATAATTTTATACTTAACGGTTAGAACAGATTTAAAATCATTACATAAAGTGTTTAGAGTTATAAAAGAGATTGAGATATTTATACTATTTTATTAACATTTCTCATTTTTTAAGAATCATTTGTCAACCCGATGCATTCCCCCTCCCCAAAAAAACCACACCCTAAGGCCCGCCCAAATTAGATGTAAGAAACCCTCTCCACCTGTGATTTCCTTTTATTTTTTTAAATTAGATGTAAGAAATTCTCTCCACAAGTGAGTTCCTCTTTTTTTTTTTTTTTTTAAATTAGTACTATCCTCGTTTGTATGGTTTGCTTAATGGCATTTCATAGAGTGAGATGAATGAAACTTTTTGCTCCACAATGGTGTTGTATAAATTCTTATTTTGCTCGCTTTGCTTTTCTTTTCATTTCTTCATTTTATTTGTTTGTCACGTCGCACGCATACCGGAGCTTTGCTCTTGTTAATGATATTAATTCTCCGAAAGGTAGTGTGTGTGAAAAATAATGGGGGCCAGGATATATTTCCATAGAGATCCAATTAGCATACTTATGGTTATGAGGCGTTCTTTAGATATTCCTTTCCTCAAATGTGTCCATTGACCTGCACCATGAATCTGCTAATTGCACATAACGCTTACTGCTGCCTGCCCTTTTCAACCTTTTGCAGTTCAATTCAAGTGTGCATGCTCTGTTGCATTGTTCAACTGGTGAATGTATATGGTATATATAAGCCAATGTAGTGAACGAAGTCATCCTAGTCTATTTCTGTGAATAAGTGTAAATCATATTGCTGGTGGACAAGATGGCTTATCTGCAATTTGGTCTTTTGATTTGTTTCTCCTTTCTTTTCACAGACTATAGAGGAATGGGATATGCGATTGGGAGGAAGTGTTAAAGAACTGGTAGAGTTGGTGGCAGAGGTGTTGCCTGCTCCCTCCAACTCAAATGAAGCCTGATGAGGCTGGTGGTGAGGATAAAGAAGAAATTCCGGCTGGGCAAAAAATGGACGCTAGTTGACACCAAATTTTGCTTTCTTGAACTTCCTGTCGTTCCATTCTTATGGATTTGAATCAGTTGATGCTTTAAGAATATAGAAAATGGTTTTAACTGATTTCATCAGAGATCGTTTATTTTATAAAATAGAGTAACTATATATACATATATATTCTTTTTAGAGATTCTTTATTGATTAAAATCATTTTGCATTATTTTTTTTAAAATACAATTCCTACGATAGAAAATGTTAGGTTAGGAATATTTGCACTCCTTTGTTAATTTATCTCCACTTTTCAATAGAAAAAATTTAGTTGTGACAAATATTTTAAATTAAAATGATGTGTGTGTAAATTTTAAATATTGAGGATAGTTAAATATAAGTCTATAATTAATCAATACTGAGGGGAGGAAAGTGTAATAATAATAAGAAGAAGAGGAGGAGGAGATAAAAGTAAATAGAATTAAAGAAGACCATCAGGCTAGGAGAATACCAGCATATGTATAAGCATAAGAAAAGGAGGACAAATTAATCACCATTCAGCTAAGTTTAGCACAATCACTTGGTCTAATTGTGCAGTTTTCTTTTTTTTATTTTAATTGGCAATAAAATTATTATAAAAACAGAGGAAATAAAATGTTGATCAATTCTTTCAAACTGGTTGCACCTTTGTTTTCTACACTGGTATCTTTCCTTCTGCTTAACATTGAATTTACAAGCTTATTAGCAAAGGACAAAGTAACCACCCTCTCAAAACCAACAGAAGCCAGGTAATTTAAGGCACGATTCATGAAATAATGAGCTTAATAAAACCTTTAAATCACCCATAGAGATACAAGGATAAATATAAATAAATCTCATTATGGCCCCCTCTAATTTCAATGGTAACAATCAAGTCTTAATACTTATGACCAAATTTTTTTTTAGTTCTACCACCAAATTTATTAAGAAAAACATTCATAATATGGGATTAACATACGACATTTTTTTATCATATTTACTTAACATTATTTGTTGATGGAAATATTAAATTAAAACTTGATTGAAGTATAAGAAATTGGTTGCTACAAATAAAAGAAAAAATTGAATTATAGTGAAATTATGGAATGTAACATAGTATGAAATATGATTTACAGTTAAAAAATCTATTAGTCATAAAAAAGTTGACATGAATTGCGATCGTCGAGCCAATGAAATGGGTATGGAGAACCTTGAGGTTGAGGGAAAATCTTGTTCTAAAGTCTTTGCTTTATTTAATGGGTCATATTCCAGTATGAGAAAAAAAAAATAAGAAAAAAAAAGAACTAAAGAATTGAAGGGAAGAGATAGCATTTTATTTTAAATTAAAAAAAATAAAATAGTAAATAAGGAGAGTGCAAATAAGATTTGATTTAATAAAAAAATTAAAGAATACACAACTTTAATATATGTACATAGACAATATAGATTTATTAAAATAACTCAAACATTGATTATTATTAATTGGTTGAAAATGATCAGTATAACTAATTTAAAATTAAAATTATTGTTAAAAAAATTACTCTTATGCCTAAAAAATATTTAGGCATTTTTCTTTGCATTTTAACTTTAAAATATAATAAGAGTTGTTATTGTAAGAGAATGTAGATTTTTTAAATTTAATTAATATTTAATAAAATTTAATTTTTTCCCAATTCGAATTAATTTTTTAAATATTTTATGTGTTTTAAAAATATAAATTATATGGCTACAATGAACGAAGAGGAACTCATGAGTTCATTTTATATTGATGAAATTCATATGTTACAATTACAGTGATGTTACAAGTAAAAGAAAAAGTGGAATTGTGATAATCTACTAATGTGAGGTAAAAGTAAGTAAATGTTTTATGAATAAAAAGAAAAAGTATTGAAAAAATGAAAAGATGGTATTTCATTCAAAAAGTTATAAAAATAGAATAATGAATAGGGAGAGTGTCACATAGGATTTTATAATAATTTTTCAATTGATTTATAAAAATAACTTAAATTAAAAATATTATTATTAATTGTGCATTGTGTTTTAAAAAAAATATGATCACGTGATCAATTTAGATTTAAAATTAGAAATTAAAAAATAAAAATTACTTCCAAGCCTCATTTTATTTAGGGATTTGTAAAAATAGAAAAAGTAGAATGGTGAATATAAGAGTGTAACATAGAATTTGATAATAAGTTTTTGATTAATTTTATAAAAATAACTCAAATTAAAAATATTGTTATTAATTTTACATTGTACTTTATAAAAAAAATAAGGTCAATGGGACCGATTTAAATTTAAAATTAGAATTTTAAAAAATAATTACTCACAAGTATTTATGCATTTTGCTATGTTTTTTAAAAAATAGTAAGAGTTTTTATTATGAAAGAAATAAAATTTAAAATTTTTTTCAAACATAATTATTATTTAAGCTTTTTTATTTATATTTTTTATTTTAATGCGTTTGAAACATGTAAATTTTATAATTATAATGAATTAGTAAGCAATTGGGTCTCTTATAAAAACCTATGAGTTCACTTTAAGTTTATTAAAATTACATGTCACAAGTATAGGTAAAAGAAAAAGTTTAGTTGTGAATGAGAAGAGAGAAAGAAAAAATAGAAGGAAAAGAATGACATATGATATTAGAATGAATGAAAAGAAAAAAAGAAAAAGAAAAATATTCTTTTTTGCATTAGATATAAATTCTCAAACTAATTAGATTGTTAATTGATATATAATAATAATAATAATAATAATAATATAATAACTAGGTAATTTGACAAAATCAATAACTCAGTGTCAAATGTTAATAGTTTTTCTTTTTTTTCTCCCTGGAAAGTATTAAATCAAATAGTTTTTCATAAATTTATATTAAGATTCAATTGCTAATTTAAAGCCAAATTAAAAAAAAAATGTGGTATCTATTTTAAAGGAGAATTCACTGGTGCTAAAAAAAAAAGGCCAAAAAAAAAAAGAAAAAGGAGAACTCGTTTCAAGGTTTATTAACTGATCAACCTAACCTATCAAATGAAAAATTCGTTATATCCTTTGGCTAAAAAAATAAGAAAATAATATAATATAAAATTGTTCCGTTTTGTTATATCTTGGTGTCTGCAGGAATACACAAGAAAGCGAGTCCAATACTAAATTAAAGAATTAAGGGGGAAACGGACCATATTTCACCGGCGGAAGGCCTTTCAGAGCGAACCGCGCCCATGTGGGTCACCGCTGTGTGGTGGCACTGTGAAAACATCAATACATAAAATAACTAGCGTTAATTTGTGTTGTACATGAAGAGTTTAGAGTGATAAAAAGTATGATAAAATATGTTTTGAAAAATTTTTTTACGTTTGGTGTACATATTTTAAACTGCGTTTTTTGAAAATAAATAGTAAGATTTTCCATTCTGATCGATTAGATTTTCGTTTGGACGGATTCAAAATTTTGGACAGTCAAGACTTTTTTGCACTACAATCCGTCCAAACGAATTGTAGAAACTGTTTGAACAAAAGTTGGCCGCGCAAATCCATTGGAACAATTTTTACAATCTGTTGGAACGATTTTTATGACTCCACAAAAAATGGTCAAAATAAGTGTCATTCGATAGTTTCAAAGTTCATGGTGAAAACGGTAAAAAAATTTTTGCTATTTGATTAATCTAATTCTATTTATCGACTTTTTTTTTTTTAAGTATTGAACTTTTTTTAAATTTTAAAAAGGCGAGAATGTGTAAAAATGTATAAAGATTTTCAGAGTTTTTCAGAGATTTTCACCAAAATTTAGTGCACCAAACGCCCTGAAATTATATAATATTTTTAGACAAAATAAATTTTAAATAAATTATAAAATATTTGAATAAAGTTGCATAATTTTATAAAATAATTATTGAGTCATTTTTTTATATTTTTTATTTATATTAATATTAGTGAGTCGATATATGTAATCATAGTCAAATTTTTCATATAAATATCAAAAGTTTATATTTTGTCAAATTTTGATTTGACTTAATCATAAATATAAAATTTGTTCTAAAATATATATCAAATCACAAACTTATTTAATCAACTTGATCTTTTTTTATTTCAATTTTTTTGTTAATTTTAATATATATTTTTATTTTTTAATTCTTTACTTATTTTGTAAAATTAACTTGAGTTAGAAATATTATTAATCCTAATTTTATTAAATTAATTTTGACTAATTTTATAAAAATAACTCAAACTAAAAACATTATTTTTGTTAATTGTATGTCATAATTTATAAAAATAACTCAAATACTTAGCATTATTAATTAGATTTTTAACCGATAGTTAACATGACTAAATTAATTTTAAAATTGAGGTTAAAAAAATTCACTAGATATAGCCTAATTAATAGTTAGCAGTTTTTTTATTATTTTAAATTTAAAATATACTAAGAGTTATTATTATAAAAATAATTAGATTTTTTAAATTTAATTAATTTTTGTTTCAAGCCTAATTAATTATTTAATTTTGTAAATTTTACCACAATAGTTAACCAATATGGAGAATGTCACATAGGATTAGTAATAATTTTTCAATTGATTTCATAAAAATGAAATAAATTAAAAATATTATTATTAATTTAAAAAATATGGTACCAATTTAAATTTGAAATTTGAATTTAGGAAAAATCAATTCCAAAACTAATTTTATTTAAAGATTTGTAAAAATAAAAAATAGAATGATGAACATATAGAGTGCACATAGGATTTGATAATAAATTTTTAATTAGTTTTGATAAAAATAACTCTAAAAAATATTAGTACTAATCATATATGCTTTATAAAATAAATCAAATATAGTCAATGTGTCTAATTTAAATTTAAAATTATGTAAAAAAATAACTACCTGAGCCTAATTAATATTCGGTAATTTTAAATTTTAAAGATACTATGAGTTGTTATGAGAGAAATAACTTAATTTTTATTTAAGTTTTTTTTGTGCTATTTAATTTAATTCTATTTTTATTTGTATCTTAAAATTAATAACTAACATATTTGAAATATATAAATTTTAAAATTACATTGAATTTATAAGTAAGTGAGTTTTTTTAAAACTCATGAGTTTATTTATATAAAATTTATAATTAAGTAGGTCTTTTTTTGAGACCCAAGCGAGTGTGTCTATTTTCAGATTCGAAAGCCAAGCAAGTAGTTTTCTTCTCAGAACTAATGAGTTCTTTAAAATTTATTAAAATAATATGCCACGATTCTAGTATTTTTATAAGTAAAAGAAAATGTGGAATTGTACTATTTTAGTAATGTGAGATAAAAAAATAAAAATTTTGTAAATGAAAAAAAGAGAAAAAAAAAAGAAAGAAGGAAAGAATTTTAAAAATAATTTAAAAATCTATGAAGAAAAAAAAGAAAATGGAATGTATAGTAAAGAAGTATGTCACGTAAAATAAGAGTGAATAAAAAAAAGAGAAAATAAATTACATTATTTTAACATTATATTATTGATATATCTCTAATTACTAAGGATAAATATATGTACAATGAGTAGAATTGGCGCGTTTCGTATAAATTTTTTGCCCACGCTATTAATATAAATTTGAGTCGCCTCGATTCTCTCATTTGTGTGCGCGTGAAAATTTTGAGCGTTTGTGCGCGCGTGATAAATTTGAGTCACCTTCATTCTCTCATTTGTGAGCGCGTGTCCCAAAAATCTGAAATAGTCTTCCTTCATGTAAATAGGCACCAGTGCTCAAATATATCAGACGATTAAAACAGTACATTTTCCAATTAACTAACCATGATACAACAACGTCAATCCATCCTATAACAACGTCAAATTTTTTTTTGTTACCGCCCCCGTTAAAAAAAAAAAACACTCTAATTGCGGGCTGCAGCTGCACTGCCTTCAACACCACCAGTGTTGTTATCGACATTTTCAACGTTAAGCTTATTTTGAAAAATCATAATGATGTCCAAATAAATAGAGATTGAAGCTGTGATGTATTCATTATCATCGAAATTCTTAATCAATTTCTCAGTTTCATATACGATAAAGTTAGAGAATATGATTATTAACAAATATTCGCATACAGTTGAATTCAACTCTTTCGAAGGAACAATTGCCTGTTGGTTGGAAAACCCAGTAAAGGGAGGGAGAGAGAGGGAGAGACCATAATTAATTTACCAAACGAACGAACAAACAAACAAAAACAAAAATTAAGTCCCATCCACAAACCTGAAGGAGAGCAAAAAGACTGAGCACAGAAGGGAAAGTACTCCTCATAAAGGGCCGAGGAAGCTATTGATGTCATAGCCTTGCTTCTCAGCCCATAATGTGTATAGAAGCAGAGTAACAACTGCAACACTTGACAGAATCAAAGCCAGCCAAAATGATCCACCCTGTTTGTTATATATGAAAAAAATTAGCAAATTAACTGACATAAAATTGACAAGGGACCACCAACTTCTTCAATTTGTAGACGCCCAGTATGTAGGGCGCAGTTAAGAATTCATACAAGAGGTGGACACTGATTTCAAGAACTCATTTAGTTACAAAAAAAATTTTATCTGTTTGTCATTTTATATAATTTTTTATCAAAAATTATTTTTTTTTATGAAGTTGTATTAGAAGTGTTAATTATATTCATAAAAACAAATATAAAAAAAATTCAAATCCATTTGATTAAAAATATAACGAAAAAAGTAGTTTTTTTTGGGGTAAAAAAGCAACGAATTTTTTTTTTCTAGTTTTTACACAAATGGACATAAATTTTTTTATTTTTTTACAAATACGATTTTTTTTTTTTGAAAACTTAGAAATACGATTAATAAGCCTAAAGTTACAATTTCTTAAAAAGTAGTTTTTAATATAAAAATAATATAAGACAAAATTAATTAAAAACAAGATTCAAGCTTTTCTGTAACTAAACAAAATATAAAACACATAAATAGTTTAAATCTTAAGAAGGAGAGAGGGGTCAAAGTGAAATTAGATATTTTTTGATTATATTGAGTGAGTTGGATACAATTATATTGATGTATATTATGTTAAAATTTACTTTTTCCATTGACCGGACACAATTACTATTAGACTAAATTTTTATTCTTTTTTTAAGTGAACATAATTAGTATTGGATTAAGAAAAATTTATTTTCTTAATTAGACACAACAACAACAACTACGTACTACTACTATAAAAAAAAAATGGGTAATAAAAAAATTTTTTTTTATTAGGGCGGGTACGTGCCCCCCTCCAACCCACAAGCAGCTCCGCCCCTGCCAGTATACAGGATTTGCTGATGAATTTTTACGGTTTATGCATTTTGAAAAGACTGCGCAAGACGTTTCTAAAGATGCGTGATAGTATTAAATATCGTTGTCAGGAAATTAATTTCCTTCATAATTTAACTCTGGAATTAGAATCTCACCCACAAACAATATATACGTTAATTTCCCTCCCTGTGGCTTACAAACCCCCACAAAACTTCAACAAAATTTTACTTAAAGATGCCTGCACCGGACACTCCCGCATCCGAAAAAAAAAAAAAAAAGGCCAGTTCAGATCGAGCTCCTTTACCTCTGGGAAACGAACATGACAAACCAACCGCCACTGCGATCGCAATAGTAAACAACATCAGGTGGACCAAGTTCTGAGGATGATGGTTCTTGTGAGCATTCAGTACCCAGAGAACTACAGATGATCATACATGGCGCATATTAGTATAATCACAAGGAGTATTGAAAGCGGCGAGATTAGTTTATATAAACACTCAACTGATGAAGGGAACAGCGAGTGTGAGAATGTAGGCGACGGCGCCGGGCACTGTGTGAATCATCAGTAAATCTGAAGGGATGGCGCGTTCGAAAACTACTATTGCGGAAACGCCGACTGTAAGAAGCAACTGAATTGCAAGTGTCGTGTAAATTTTTCGACTGAAGACCCATTGCCGCCTCATATTTTCACCCAAGCTCCGGTCGGGTCGGCGATCCTCGTTACCGGCCACTGCCAGTTCAGGATCATCAACGCTCACGCGCGTTTCCGTCTCCGCCATGTAGAAAATCTTGGGAGAGATTCCAAAGAGAGCAAAAACTAGATTGAGTCTCCCCTACTGATTGGACATTCATGTGCAGTATTGATATATATATATATATATATATATGCAGATGGAAGTTGAGGAAAAACTTTGGGTCCGAAGTGGACGAAAACTTTTGGATGTTTATCACACAAAATTTAAAGTAAACTTTATAAACTTCTGATAATTTATAAAAAGCAAAAACTTCTTTATAAACTTAAATTAACAAGTGAAAACTTCGAAGAAGTTTTCACTTTTTAAATTAACAGAAGTTTATAATTTTTTCGTCAACATGCATACCCCATGTCCCAAATATTTGTCTGACAAATACCCAAAAGTTTCCATCCACTTCGGACTCAAAGTTTTTCGTCAACGTGTATGTGGCACTGTTTGAAGTTAAATAAAAAAATATAAAATTTTATAAATCTTTATAAACATAAATTACGGAATTATAAAATTAAAATTTTTTATTTACTATACAAATTATAAGACACTAACTTTTATAAATTTATACAAATTTATAAAATTTTAAACACATTCATAATATATGTGTAAATTTTATAGCAATATCGCACTGGTCCACACATTTAATTTGACATATGTCCTACGTAGCGAAGACACGAGGGATGGCGTATATTTATGTGATTCGCACGTATACACGTAACCGATTTCCAAGCAGGAGCATCGTTGATTTTGAGCTTTTTTTTTTTATCTTTTAAAAAAAGGCTCTATTTCATCAACCTCTTAGGTTTTTATATTTATTTACAATTTTTTATTGTCTCAAAATTATTAAAAATAACATAAAATTAATTTTAATAGATTCTAGTGATTAGAAAATATATCATTATACAGTACATACTTTATATTTCCTGAAAAGAAAAAGTAAGTGCTTTACAAATATATCTTCAATATTGTCTAAACTCTAATCCTAGTTATTTGAACACTCATAGTTTTCACCAATTATTAATAAAATATTCAAAACATTACTCATAGATCAAACTTTTATTGTTGAATTGATATTACATAGAAGTGCTATTACGAAAAAAGAAGAGAAAACTTTTATTTTTCATGCCCTTCCCTTACAGAATGAATCCTCTTTATAAAGCAAGAGTTTGGATTTTAAATTTTAAACTTAAAACACAATAAAATAAAAGATAAGGAAAATATAATGAAGATAAAAAAGAAAAAGGCTACAATAGTATAATAATTATAAAATTTATTTTTGGTAAAATTGATTCTTTCACGTGAGCTCTGTCGTGTGTTAGGTAAAATTACATTTGTATATGTTCCACTCTAAAATATTTTTTTTTTCTTTTGACGGTATTCTCAATTGGTCCACTGCACTTTCATTATAATATAACATTTATTAGCCTTCCATCATATTATCTATATTGTGTCAGGTTTCTTCATTTATATTTCTCCAATAATTAGCTTCAACTCTGCCATATTCAGTAAAAATAATAATTTCTAATTCAAGCTCTTTTTCAAAATTTTCATAATGTTCGTCAAGATAAATTATATCTCTGACAAAGTATCAACTTCCATTCAACTAATTTTGTTTAAAAAAATCAAATACTTGATCTTTTTAATCATATATTACTTTGAACACTAATGAAACAGAAGATACAAACAAATTCCTGTCATCTATAACCATATATTTTTCCAGCATAGTCTATAGAATTTTAAAATTATAGACCAATTCTATCCAATACCGCAATAAAATTTGTTTTTCTGATATACTTTCTCTTTTAAGTTTCTCATCCTCTTGTTCAAAGGCAAGATAAGTGTTTAAGAAAAAACATTCTCTTAGGTTCCGGAATTGGTATAACTCATACATTATATCTTCATCGCAAAAAACTATAAATTTCAAATACCATGATTTTTTTTTTAAATCCATAGATAACTTTACTGATTATTACTTTGATCAAAGTTGGAAAATTGATCAATAAAATTCTAGTGAGTTGTTGCTACTAGTAGATTGAAAATAATCTTTTTGATTGATCTCCAATCGATTGTTTTGAATCTCTAATCGTCTAACTGAAAATCAAATTGAATTTTCTGATATAAAAAATTGGATAGTATTTTGTTTTATAAGAAAATTGTTCAAAGATTGGTTTAATTCTTTGATTGTTAACATATATGTCAACAATTGATAATTATGCTCTAGGAATGATTTATTTAGCCTCTTTATAAATCCTAATCCTTTCTACCTTTATAAAATTTAAAATTTCAAAAGAAATTTCTAAAATCTCCATAATTTGTTGAATTTCAGAAATTATTTTGCAATCAAATACTGATATTTCAAAACTATTGTCAACCTTGTCTTAGAATCTTTTTAATTCATATGCCATTTTAGTCATTACTTTACAAAATTCATAATTTTTTCCAGTAATATAAGTTTTCCATATTTTATTCAAACGATTGTTGAGTTTGTTTTCTAAGCCTGAGTTGAAGAAATCTAGTATTTGTTCTTCTGCTAAAAGAAGTAGTTTATTTACCACTGCTTAAACATAACTTCCATGTAACATACTTTTCTGAAAGACTTTTCCTGTAAAAGTTTTTTTTAGTTTGTTTAGTTTGAACTTCTTTTCCCATTTGAATTGTTCGTCCCAGATATTTTAGCCTTGTTTGGATATTTTAAAAATTTTTGTAATATTAAAGAATTTTTATTATTTTTAATATTCGTGTAGATGTTTCCTAAGATAATCTATAAGAACATTTTTAATAGATCTAATATGTTTAATTTCAAACAAATGGAGAAAAATATAATCAAACTATCTAATTCTTCAGAACTCTTATGTTCAGATTTTTTTGTTCATTAAGAATTTTGAAAATATCTTCTTTTTTCAGATTTCTCTTTTATTTTTTCAACTTTAGTACTACACTCCAAATATTTTTGAGGCATACATTTCTAATATTAAGAGATCAGATTCTGCCAAAAAATAAACCTTTCAATTAGGTTTAAATATAGTTTTAATTTCTTTTAATCTCCTTATATTTTTTGTTCCACTTAATTTTTATATTGAATTTATTTTAAGACTTTTCAAGTTTTCTATGAATAGTTTTTTCCATTTAGAAATACCTTTTACAAATTATCTTCCATAATTTAGTAATCAAAGAAGAGTTTTGTAGACTTAATTTTTAATTTTTTTTGGGAGCTCTTTGATATTTTGTTAGTGTGGTGGCTCTTTTGGGAGTCCCACACCAGTTTGCTCACAAAAAAATGAAGATCTTACAAGATTATAAATAAAAGCCCTTTCTCGTATGGTAAAGATACAACAATTAAAATTTTAGATACCGAATTTAAACTCTAGTTAAATTTCTCTTTTATGATGTCAGAGTTAAAATTTATTTAGAGAATTACTTTGTGGGTGTCTTGTGGTATTAGGTAAGAAGAAAAAATTATGTGATTGTACTAAGTTTTTACATAGTGAATTTTCTTCTCTAAGTGCCCATGATTTTTCTACGGTTTAGGAGTTTTTTTACGTAAATTCTAGTATTGTTATTATTTCACTATTCTTCTTGATATTTTGCTAAAGTTAGATCTTAAAGAGATGAATTTAGGAGGTCTAAATTCCCAACACATTGTTAGAATTGTGGCTCCTTATGACTCATGGGAACACATAAAAAGTTAGAGATACAGACAATCATATTCCAGCCAGTTCAGCAATCCTATTCCAAGCAGGTTCTTATTCTTGCTCTGACTGAAATTGTTGTTTCTATACATTTAGAACGTGTTGTACATTAGAATTAAGTTCAGGTTAAGGTTTCAACAGGTCAGGGTTGAGAGAAATATTAATAACAAGTGATATGATTGTTCATAATTCTTTAAGATTCTCTTATATTTCTTTTATAATTCTTTACTTCATTTGTTAGAGTTTCTGACAATTAAAAACTAGTTTTACCATGCCCGTAGACGTAGGCAAATTGCTGAACCATGTAAATCTTGTGTTCTTCTATTATATGATTTTTTTTTCTTATATCCGTTTGTGAGTTTGCCATTATTTATTAGAGTATTACCATAAGATAATCTAGGATTTCGGCAACAACATATTTGTTATTACATGAGGTTGTAAAACAATTGGTGTTAAACTGAGTACAATACTCAAATAAATAATTTTTCTTTTTCTATTTTAATTTTTTTAAATTGAAAATTATTTTATTACCCATATAAAAAAAAAATATGCAAAAGTTTGTAAGTAACAATAATTAATGTTACTGCAAATAACATAAAGCTTTATAGTGTTTAAACCTACATCCCTTTAGCCTTTTACAACCTAAAAGCTTTTTGTTAATTAAAAAATATGTGGATCTCTAATTTCAGAGGGGGAAAAAAAGGTCCATTTTGAACTTATTTTATCTTTCAAATTAAATGTCCATGGACAATCATTAAAAATAATTTTTTTCTTTTTGTAAACAATACTTTTGCTAGATAACTTAATAAAAAAAATTATTTTTTCACGAACAATATTCGTCATAAACAATTAATTTCAGTGATCGAAGCAAGTAAGAATAATACTAATGAAATAATGTAAATACAAATATCTTCAATTAAAATTAAACACCTATATAGAAAACAAGGGTGGGGGAGGGGGGTTTCCCAAATAAGCGTATGCAAAATTGAATGAAAATTCAATTCAATTATTTAATTTTTATTTCACTTTTAATTATTTTTTTAGAGTTAAATTAAAATTCATTTCATTTCAATTCAATACAATACTGATTCTTGCATATGAAGAATCAAAATAATAGAAAGTTGGATTAGAATTAAATTTACATTTAAATGTATATTGGAGTACCACGGATCCATAGCAAACTGTCCAATCTATCTGAGCAACACACTAGATGGAACTGATTTGTTTGGCTGTGTTGAAATAATGAATGGGAACTGGTAATCTTGGAATCATTGTCAAATACATGTGAATAAACTACCGATAGAGTGGAGTTCAACCGAATGCTTATCTAACAGTCAAGTCATTATTGATGGTAAAAAGTAAAGCTTAAGGAAGTAAGGACCTTCAGTATCTGTAGGATATGTTTGATCGAGTGATTGGATAATAGGTACAAGTAATATCATGAGATAATATATGAAATTAGATATAATATGGGATTATTTTTTTATGTGGGATCATTTTTTTAGTACTTGGTTGATGGAATATAAAGTGGGATAAAAGATGTGATTTGACATGTGATATAACAAAAAATAATTTTGAGCTTTTAGATTTTGACAGAAAGCAAATCCAGACGTGGGGTATAAGTAATACCACACCCTCATTGTACTATTCCCATTCCATTTTCTCCTCCTAAACCATTGTTTTAAAAACCAGATTGGACCGACCAGTTCAACTGGTTGGACCGTCGACTAGGCTAAGAAACAGTCCAGCCGACCGTTTAAACTCGTTTAAACTTTAAACTAGTGAAAAACTAACAATCCGAACGGTTGAACCAGTGAACTATTGAATCGGTGCCGATTTTTGTGAACCGGCCAGTTTTTATTTTTGAATTGTAAAATAAGAAAACTAATATGCACTAGTTTAGAATTAAACTTGAGTCTATTTTGTTGTAAAGTACTATTCTCCCACTAAACCACTAATACTTATTATTCTATATTTTTGCTTGGTTTTACTTATGTAACATGTTAGTTTTGAGTGATTTTATTTTAGAACACTTTTTATTAGTAAAACAAAACAAAGTAGAAGAATATGTGAAAAAATATAAATTTTTAAAATTATTATATAATTCTAACATATTTTGATATTTTATTTATATATTTAAATATATTTATAACGTCATGATTCAACTTTGGTTTGATTCCGGTTAAACTGACAGTTAAATCACTAACTCATGACTCAGTCTCTTTTCCGGTTCGATAAATGATCCGATTTTTAAAATATTGTCCTAAACCATTTGGTATTTATAAATATAATATGAAGCTTGTACCTGCCACTCCGGGTGGTTGGACCAGGTTTGGGAGTGGGCAGTGATGCTAGAATGTTAGCAGAAGTATAAGGAATAGGGGAACCGACCGAAAACCCGAACTGCTTGACTGACCCCTGAATACTCAATTCATTAGGTTCGGGGATGGATGGAACCAATCAAAAGTGCAAATTTCGCATGATCTCCATGTCAATCGTGCTCGAGAAATGGGGATACAAGAGCCCGTTAGATGTCCCACGTTCGAATAGATTGTCACGTGTCTAGATGATTTCCTCCAACTATATGTACAATATGATTTTAGATGATATAATAATAAATTTACTAAAAAAACAAAGTTAAATATTAAATAGCTAAATATATATATATATATATATATATATATATATTTGTAGAATTTCAATTAATGGGTAATATAATTCTCAATATACTATTTTTTTAAAAATTCAAAAAAAAAATAGTAATTCAATTTTTTGTTCTGATTGTGCATGAATAATCACCTTGGTGGATAATTTTTACCTGAATAGTTAAACTTGACAGAGAATGATTTGACTTTTGAGTAGAAAAAGCCAAACTGGGAGAGAGACTACCGAGCAAAGCAAATTTTGGATTAATTGCAAACCTTGAAATTTTTATTTTAACAGCTTGATAACATTTAGGGTTTGTTTGGAATAAGAAAAAATGAGATAAATTGAGATAAATTGTGATTTGGAGAGAGTTCGTAATGCGTGCAGTGAGAGAAAAAAGTTGATGTGATATAAAATTAACAGAGATTTATAGAGATTTTCAGAAATTTTCAACAAATTATAGCACGCCAAACGGGCCCTTAGTTTTGTTGCTTTTGTTTAAATATTTTTAGAATTTTTTCTCTAAAATAAAAAAAAAAAGCATGTTTGGTAACAAATTTGTCTACAATAATTAATTTTATTTTGATAAAATATTTAACTTTGCTAATTTTTTTGTACAATTAATTGAATTTAATAATACATTTTATATTAATTTAATTGATCAATTTAATAAAATAAAATTAATTGATTTAATTTTATAAATATTTAGTTTTTAATAATAATTAAATTTTAATAAATTTTAATAATTATAAATTATTATTTTGTTTAAATTAAA
Organism: Vitellaria paradoxa; assembly: GCA_019916065.1. Taxonomy (NCBI): domain Eukaryota; kingdom Viridiplantae; phylum Streptophyta; class Magnoliopsida; order Ericales; family Sapotaceae; genus Vitellaria; species Vitellaria paradoxa. The sequence goes on along the minus strand of CM034241.1, from coordinate 41,825,853 downwards.
ATTATATTAATAATTACATAATCTAATTATAAATTATTATTTTTTGTTAATAAAAACAATTTTTTAAATAATAAATTATTATTTTAATATTTAATTTGAATAAAATAAATTATTTTAAATCGTAATAAACCACTTCTTTCCGCCATTATTGCGATTGAAATGAATGCTGTCAGAGCCCTCTATGCATTAATTTTTAATTTAATTTTACTGAAATAAATTATTTTAATATGTGATTATTAATTATTAAAAATAACTTTAATCTAATAAAATAAATCAGTTTAATAATAAATTATTATTTTAATTATAATAAATATAATTTTATTAAATAAATATATTTAATACGTAACCATTATTTACTAAAAAATAATTTTAATTTAATAAAATAAATCTTTATAGAAATATATAAATTATTATTTTATTTTAATAAAATAATTTAATTTAATATAATACAACAAAAATGAATAAAATGTTAAAATTGATAAAATATTTGTAAAAAAACAAAAAAGTGAAAATATATTTTCTTGTTTATATTCTTCGGTTTCAATTTTTATTTTAAAAAATTAAAATAATTTTATCAAATATATTTTTGTTGTTAATTTTAAAAAATTTATAAATACAAATAACACAAATAAATATAAACAATATCAGATGGGTATCAATGTTCATTGCTCAGATCTTTTAACACGTCATATTTACATTAATTAGGTCGATTTGGACGCGATATGCCCCAACTATCATTTTTCCGTTCGTTCTTTGCTGTTGTTAATATGGGCATGCGTTTATCTGTTTGGCCATTCACCTTGTTGGAAGTAAAATTTTTGTAAAAAAAAAATAATATAATTTTAGGTATTTTTATAATTTACCTTTATAAAATATATTCTCCAAAATAGGTTGCCCCAACACTTTAAATAATTTACAAGTTTGATTTTTATTTTTCTGTCAAACACATTATTTTTAATTACTTGTCGGGTTGACCCTAGTGTAATAAAATTCTGGATCCACTAATGCCTAAAGGTAAAAATATTGTGACCGGGAGTGGGTGGAAGATGCATTCACCACTTGTTTGGAGTGTTATTATATTGCAGTATTGCCCACATCTTTGGCAATCTCTTTTCATTCTATATACATTATTGGAGGCCTTTTCAAGAATCACATGCCAAACTCTTGTAAACTAGATGTGTGAGAAACCCTGCATGTGAGGCCTTATATTTCTTTCTTTCTTTCTTTCTTTTTCTTTTTTTTTTTCAAAAAACAAAAAAGAAAATTATGAAGAACTGCCTTGTTTATACGACTGGCTTGTGACGTTTCATGGTCATGGAGTGATATGAACGAGGCTTTTATACTTTTTGTCCAAGTTTCATGGTTGTGTTTTACTGCGCGTACATATATGATTCTAATTTAGATTTGTTTTCCTCAAATTGGTTTATTGACCTGCACCATGAATCAGATCGTTGCTTATGGGACTTCTGGTGCCCGCTTTCCCACCTTTTGCATTTATTGAGGTCCATATGTTCTATTTTATACTTTTTTTGTATTGACAAAATAATTGTGATGATTATTTACAATAAGAAGTGATTGTTCAACTTGTGAATGCATATGCCAATGTTAGTTGAGGAAATTATTTTTCTCATTCACTACTGGGAATGGGTGGAAATGATGTTTGCCAGTACCTACTAAAAAAGGAAAAAAAAATGTTGCTGGTGGAAAGGGGGGAATCATCCGCAATCTGTTTTTTAATTTGTCTCTCCTTTTGTTTCAGAGATTATAGAGGAATGTGGCACAATAAAACTATTGAATACTGTTATAAGTTTCCTTCTGTAAAACTAAAAATGATTAAATAATATTGTCTCTTAGAAATTTTTCTTGCTTGTTGACACTTTTTTTTCCCCTGAATTCTCAATACTTGTAAGTCCTATGTTTCAAGTACATTATTACACTACTTTGTCATTGCTTTTGAATGTTCCTTGACGCTTGAGAATTCCTTGAGGCAAATCTTTGCATGTGATGGAGAAGAAGATATAGCCACTGCTTTCTTGGGATGTCAAAATATTGTTATTACCCCATCTCTGCAAAATTTCTCTTTATATTGTAAATCTATGTAATGGAACTTTTTTCAAGAATCATATGTCAACCCGATGTATTTCCCCAAAAAAAAAAACCCAAACAAAAACGGGAAAAAAAAAAAAATTCTCTCCACCTGTGAGTTCCTTTTTTTTCTTTTTTCTTTTTAAAAAAAAAATTAGATGTAAGAAACTCTCTCCATATGTGAGTTCCTCCCCCCCCCCCCCCTTTTTTTTTCAAGTTAGTACTATCCTTGTTTGTATGGTTTGCTTAATGGCATTTCACAGAGTGATATGAATGAAACTTTTTGCTCCACAATGGTGTTCTATAAATTCTTATTTTGTTCGCTCCGCTTTTCTTTTCATTTATTTTATTTTATTTTATTTGTTTGTCACGTCTCACGCACATGGAGCTTTGCTCTTGTTAATGATATTAATTCTCCGAAAGGTAGTGTGGGTGAAAAATAATGAGGGGCAACATATATTTCCATAGAGATCCAACTAACATACTTGTGGTTATGAGGTGATCTTTAGATATTCCTTTTCTCAAATATGTCCATTGGCCTGCACCATGAATCCGCTAATTGCACATAACACTTATTGCTGCCTGCCCTTTTCTACCTTTTGCAGTTCAATTCAAGTGCGCATGCTCTGTTGTATTGTTCAACTGGTGAATGTGTACACTACGTATAAGCCAATGTTAGTCAATGAAGTCATCTTAGTCCATTTCTGTGAATAAGTGGAAATCATGTTGCCGGTGGACAAGATGGCTCATCTGCAATTTGGTCTTTTGATTTGTTTCTCCTTTCTTTTCACAGATTACAGAGGAATGGGATACGCGTTTGGGAAGAAGTGTTAAAGAACTGGTAGAGTTGGTGGCAGAGGTGTTGCCCGCTCCTCCAACTCTAATGGAGCCTGATGAGGCTGCTGGTAAGGATGAAGAAGAAATTCTGGCTTGGCAAAAAAAAAAAAAAAAAAATTGGACGCTAGTTGACACCACAATTTGATTTGTTGAACTTCCTGTCATTTCATTCTTCTGGGTTTGAATCAATTGATGTTTAAGAATAAGAAAATGGTTTTAACTGATTTCATTAGAGAACAGTTATTTTATCAAATAGAGTAAATATATATACACATATATTTTTTCTTTTTAGAGATTCTTTATTGATTAATATCATTTTGCACTATTTTTTTAAATATAATTTTTACGATAGAAAATGTTAGACTAGGGATATTTGCACTATTCCATAAGATTTCTCCACTCCACAATAGTTTTAATAAAAATAAAAATAAAAATAATGTAAAGTGAAAAAAATTAATGAATGAGTGCATTTATCGTTTTTCTATATTTTCGCATTCAGTGAATGAATATTAATACTATCTAAATTGAAAAGAAGATAGATATTATATGATGTTGAAATAATTATTATTAATACTATAATCATTCTCCTTATTTTAGATGATTGGGGTAGGATTAATTCGGCAGCATAATCACTCTTATTTTAGGTTCCATTTGTGAGTTTAAAAGAGAATAGTAAAGAAAATAAAACATTAATTATGAGATAAAAGAAAAGAAAAGAAATTATAATAGTTTTTTTTTCATTCTTTTGAGAATTTGGGAGAGAAAAATTAATTATTTTTTTCTTCTTGTTTGTGAATTGAGAAATACTGGAAAGAAAAGAAAATGTTTATTATTATTTTACTACTATACTCTTATATAATCAATAAATAAATCTTCTTATATTATTAGCAAATAAAACATTAGCACATCAAGTAAGAAAACAAATAAATTGAGATGTGGCTCGCAAAAATAGAAATAATAATACTGAAAAAAATCAATGAAAGAATGCTGCTGTTATTAAAAGAAAATGTACCTTGAAATGACTAGAATACATATGTATATACACACACACATATAAGAAAGATGAAACAAGAGTTTTGAAACATGATTAAACCCAAAAAAAAAAAAAAAAGAAGAAGAAGAAGAAGAAAAAAAAAAAAAAAAGAACAAACCAGAGTCTTGAAGCGTAATTAAATAAAAAAAAAGTAGAACATTATTTAAAAAAATAAAAAAAAAATCTTTCTTTGGCTATAAAACCTAGAAAGGGATGAAGAACAGTAATAAAAACCTACCAAAGTGATTAAAAAGGTTTAGTTTTTTGCTAAAATATATTTTTAATTTTTTCTTATTTTTTGTCTCATGGATAAAAGTGTCATTTTAAAATTTTCATTAAACAACTTTTTTCTTCTCTCTATTTCTTTTCACTTTTGGGAGAATGAAAATTTTAAAAACTAACCACTAACTTTTCTTTCTATTTTCTCTCAAAAAACTCACAAATAAGAGTTAAGTTTTAAAATATTTTATTTTCTCTTTTTTTTTTCTTCCCCATTTCTCCTTATCCAAAGAGGCTATTAGGGAGGAGAGAAATTAAAAAAAAAAAAAAAGAAATCTAATATGTTTAAAAAAAAAAGTCAAAAAATAAAATAAATAAAGGAAACCAAAACTAAATAAAACAACCCCAACAAAAATTGAACATTAACTTAACAGTTTAACGGAGAGATAAAGAGGGCAAAAGTTAAAATTGATGTTAATTAATTAAATTAATATTTTTTTGGTAATTATAATTGAATTAATGTTGGTTAAGTAATAATTTAATTTAAATCTATGAATTTTAACTTAAAAGTTTAAATATATATTTATATTTTTTAATTAAAAATTTATTAATATATTTAAATTATTAAATTTTAATTTAATAATTCAATTTGCGTTACATCGGTTAAACTTAACTCTCCATTTGTCTTAGAATGCCACCAAATTCACCAGCAACACCGTCATATCAAACATCACTTCAAATCATCTCTCTCCCTCTTCCCTTTTGATTTGGCCTCTTTTCTGAGACATATAGGGATGTGCTAGGTGGGAATGGGCTGCCTGACAAGGCCTTTGATTTCCAAACTATTTTGGAGCCATTAGGGTCGGCCATCTGATCGTTTTGCCCGACTTGTCTCACCTAATCCACGAAATTTTAGGGCTATATTTGTTTGTGGAGGAGGGTATGAGGTGGGAAACTAGATCATCTTACTTCATGTTAAAAAAAAAAAAAAAGTAAAATTTTAGGGCTATGTTTGTTTGTTGGGGGGGGGGGGGGTATGAGGTAGAAAATTAGATGATTAATTCGTGGGAATTATCTTATTTTATGTTAAAAAATGTAAATAATGAATATTAGTTAACTTTAGATTTTATATTCTCAAAGTGAGGAACCTACATTATCAATAATATTACTTATCACATATATTATTTAATTCCTCCCATCAAAAGTAATTTGTCAGCCAAAAAAAACTATTAAAAATTCACTTTTTTCTTTTGGGGATATTTGGAAAGAAAAAAAAAATTAACCTTAGTAGTTAAAATTTTAACTTGTTGTTAATTTACTATTTTTATTATTTATAATTTAAAATAAGTTTAAAATATAAAAAATAAATTTAATTATTCAAAAAAATCAAAATACTGAATACTCAGAAGATATTGAGCTTCTGACAATTCTTCCCTTGAGTTATAAGAAGACTTGCAGCTGGATTACCAAGATGTAGAAGCAGCGAAGCTCTCTTCTTCGAGCACTAACCCTGTCTTACCTACCCAACCACTTGCTACGGCTTCTTGAGCCATCACAGATTAACATCAACCTGCTAAGACACATAAATTCTTCCCTCCATGATCACTAAATTGTTTTGCGTATGACTATCATCTTAACCATGATGCATTAAAAAACATTGAAAAATTTTTAAAACTTGTTCATTTTCTATCATCTTAACCATGTTAACCATGACGTATTAAAAAATGTTAAAAAATTTTTAAAAATTATTATTTTTTATTCCACTGTACGAATTACAAAATCAAATTATTTCAAATTATCTCATTTTTTATTATTTCAAATGCCCCTTAACGTGGGCTTGATCTTGATTAAACTTCAACTATTATTTTTCTAATTTCTTTATAACTACCCCCAAGAATAATTTGAACTTATCAGTTAAAAAATTTTTTAAATCATTATGGCAAGTGTTTGTAGTTATAAAAAAGATTAAGATATTTGTATTACCCTATTAACTTTTTTTATTTACTATAGTTTTAACCAAAAAGAATAATATGAAGTGAAAAAAATTAGGGGTGTTTGATTGACAAAAAAATAGAGTAAAAAGTACAATAAAAGTAAAAAGATGTGACATTAAAGTGATATATAAAAAATTTAATTAAAAAAAGCATAAAAATTAATTAAAATAAATAAATTTTAGTAATTTTTAGTGCCACCAAATAAGATCTTAGTAAAAAGATGCATTTACTATTTTTTAAAATAAGTATAAATTTATAAAAATTATAATCTTATCATACGGATAATAAATAAAAAATTTAAATTTTATCAAAAATTTAAAGAATTTTGCGAAGATATATATAAATCACCAAACCAACCAATTACTTGATAAAAGTTGCGAAACCTGACAACAAGTAGGTATATAATTTCTCAGTATCTTTTAGCAATCAAGGAGTACTGTCAAAGTCAGATTTGTACACATGTATTTGTGTGAACTTTACGGTACAATACGGAGAAAGAGCAAATTCCGTAGAGAAATGAATGCTGCAAATAATCGGCTCTCCCTATCTCCGATCAATGAATGAGCAGAAAAAACAAGAGAGAAATTGCCGTGAAGGATCGTCAATACGTCCTATCTTTTCCATTTTGAAGCTGCATCTAAATCTTCCTTACGATACAGTTATCACCAGAATATTGAGAACCACCGTATCTCTCTTCACCCCCACGGCCGATTGCAAAAGTCTTTCGACAATCTTCCCAGATTTGCACAACCCATTTCCTCTCCCAACTGTATTCCATTCCACACAGTACACAGTGACAGAAAGGCATATATATATAATATATATATATATATATAGAGAGAGAGAGAGAGAGAGAGAGAGAGAGAGCAAATTTGTTGAACTCGAATGTCCCTCGCCCTAGTAATTGCTTTCTAGCTACATTAATTAACTTGAATGAGTATATATAGCTCAAAATAATTTTATATTTTTCCCATGGAATGGTATAAACTCTATCCGCGTATAATAAAATCAGAGTGATTAATTATCCTTTGAAATAATTTCCCGTTAACTCATTGTTAATATAGATTTTTCATTTTTAGGAATTAAAAAGAAAAGCAAACAAAATAATTAACAAAACGATGACGTCCGTCTCAACACACACACATTTGTTAGGGTTGGCAAGAAAGAGCTCCTGAAAATCGAGCAAATACAGAGAACTAGTGATAATATCCTGCTATCATCATATGTTGGTTGAAGCACAGAGAACCAAAATAAATTAATCAGAGAGAATTCAGAAGTATATACATACATACATACATACATATATATATATATATATATATATATATGTTGCTAATATATAGCATTACAAGTACTCTTTTTTCTCTTCTAAAGAAACAGGCTCATGTCACAGCTTCTACTCTTATAATATTACTTGCGTTAATTAACGCAAGCCCAAAAAAAATGAGACACAGAAAAGGAGGGGGGGGGAGGGGTGCTATTGAGAGTTTCAGCTTTGAACCAAAATTAACTTGCATTTCCAAGGTTCCTTGTGTGTCTCACATGGCGTGACAACACCGGTAGATGTACGTGCCGATGTATAAACAAAGAAGAGAAAAGCAAACAATGCTTCTTTCCACCGCATGTGTTTGGTTCTGTGCATGCTCTTTTTGTTCAAATTTAACTCGATTCTTTAAGGCATGAAGAGTTTGTTGCCACACTTACAACGCCAAGCTTCTGGGTAGTAATCTAGTGGCAAGCTCAAACCGGGTTGAATCGGCACGTGAACCGGCTTACACGGGGCGCACCTCCCGCACTTGGATCTACAAGTGGGCGGTGACGATCCGGGCCCGTTGAGTCTCCTCCGAGTTACGACTAGCCCAAACACCTCCCACCTCCTGGCTCTCTCCGCTTCCTCTTCTCCCTCCCTAACCGCGTTTACAATCACAAGTTCTCTAGGTTTGGTTCCTGCGTTTTGAGGGTACTCACCTGGTTGTCGAGATGGGCTGAGATGGAAAGCCGAAGCGGAGGCGAACATGAGGAGAACAGAGGCAGTCACAGTAGCAAGTGGCAGTCTCAGCTGGTTGCGGCGGCTGCTCCGGCGGGGTCGAACCACGCCCATCGCCGAGCTAGTGTGTAGAAAGAGATCTGAATGCGTTGTTGCTGAAGGAGAAATTTGAAGGAACGATCAGAGGTGCGAAGCTATGATTGCTGGCATTTGCTTCTAAGTTCCAGTCAAACACAAAAGCATTAAAAGATGAGAGAGAGCGAGAGAGAAAGAGAGTAGGGGGGTTGTTATTTCTTGGGCAGAGAAGAAACAAGGGAGGGGAGTGATGTGGGCCCCAATTAGGCCAGATTGATTGTCGTGGGTTACGATAGTGCCCTTGATGAAGCACACTACTACGAAAATATCACTCAAGCTGAAGTTGAGAAAATCAGACTGCAGACGCGAGTGGGAAAAGTAGGGGGGGGTGCTCAGGTTAATTAATGACGGGACGATACATATACCTGGGGACGAGGTCTTTAGTCAGTAAAGTCTAGTTAAAAAATATAATAAAAGTATAAAAATTTAATATAAAAATAATATATAATAAAATTTAATTAAAAAAATGAAAAAATAATAAATTTTAATTTAGTTTAACTAACCAAACCCTTCCATAAGGTCAACGTCAAAAGTGGTGGGTTCAGTTTAGGAGCACCCGTGTGGTAGCGTACGTGTGGGGGTGTTGTCACGTGCGCGATCTCGTCCACGTCACTAAATTGGAAAGCATCAATTATTGCTCTGTGTCTATTACGAGTGGGTAGAGATGTAATTTTGGTGGGGGCAGAAGTGGCGAGTACTTCTAAAAGATAGATCTTATAAATTGACATCCGAAGAAGGAGACAGATCAAGGGGAAGGGCAACAACCAAACGTGTGTTGGTGGGAAAAAATAAATAAATGAAGGGCCGTGATCCTTCTGCGAGTGCGGGCCTACACGAGGAGTGGAGTTGGTCACAGGCTGTTTGGGTTCGGTATAGGGTAGTACTGATTAGATCAGTTCGGCGTTAATTAAGGCCGATTGGGCCGCATCAAAAGACTGACGGTCTGCAAATAACAGGATGAGGAGTTAGCCAATGGAATCCACCACCAGTAGGAAAGCAATTAATTGGTGCTGCTCAAAGTTTGGCTTTATTTGAGTGAAAACAAAATTCTGGAAAAATAGAAAAAAAAATATTAAAAAATTTTATAAGTTATTTATTATTAATTTATTGTGCAAAATACAAATTTAAATTTATTTTATTTTATTACACTTTTTTTTTTTTTTTGTAACTCCTAACATACCCTATGTGGCGTTTGAGAGATCAAATTACATTTAAAATTATAAAAAATTATCATTTTTTAAATTTTTTTAATTAAATTTTATTATATATCACTTTTATACAAATTATTTTATTTTATTTTTTACTATCCAAACGCCACATGTGCGCGCCTGCGCGTATGTGTGTGCTCGCGTGGGTAGATCAAAGTGGGGGCAGGGGGGTCAATAGACCCCACTGGAAATAAAATTTGTGTAGAGAATGGCAAAATTTTTAAGGTATTTTTGTAATTTTACTCCCATAAAATATTTTCAAAATATATTGCCCCAATATCTCAAATAATTTATAAGTTTTGCCCATATTTTTATGTTAGGCACATTACCCTTACTTGTCAGCTTGACTCTAATGTAATAAAATTTGAGATCCGCCACTGTATGCGTAAGAGAGAGAGACACACACATTTCAGCAGACAATGTATATTTTAGAGTGCATTGGGAGGAGGTGTACAAATTAATATAAATTGGTAAAAATTAAAATTTTATACAGATTTATAAATATTTATAGTAAAATATTGTTCTCCAAGGGAAGCATTACTTGCGAGACTTAATTTGGGTAGAATTTAATTGATTGAGAGTAAATTTTCACAAATATATATATATATATATATATAATATAAATATAGATGGTAATGGATTAATTCGGATCAAGTTTTGTTAATTCTTACTCAACTATTGTAGAAAAACATTTTTCATATTCGTTTTTGTTACCACTAAATTGTTATAAAAGATGATGAGTTTAATTTTAGTTCAATTTTAAAGTATCTCTGTGTAATTATAGAAAAAAATATAGCAAGATATTTTAATTTTAATAACTTTTTCAGATGTTATTAACTTTTTGAAAAAAAATACTTAAAATAGAAAAAAAAATCTATGAACAAGAGGGGAAAAAACTAGTTATTGAAAAACTTCAACCTTTTTCTTACTTATTCATGATTTTTTTATTTTTCATTTTTTCAATTTATTTTGTAAATGTTATTTATTTTTTCAATTTATTTAAGTATTTTGTGCATCTCATCCACACAAGATCCCCTAGGAAAATGTGATATTTTTCATATAGGCTGCAAGGGGGGAGATGCTGCCAAAGAAATGCACGCCACTAAAATAGCAACTGAAAATGAGCCGTACACGTGGCGCAAACGGCAACCTGAATCAACTGATTTTTCATTTTTTGTGAAGCACCATCGAGATTGTAATAAGGTCGCCCGCAATCCTCAGCTTGCGCCCTAAACTCTGCAATTCGTAGAGCGAAATCCGCCCAGCGCAAATAACTCTTCGCGTTCTATCTCCAATTCAATGGCGATTGAGGCATGGTTCATGGAAGAGAACGATGAGGATCAGAGACTCCCTCATCATCGCGACCCCATGGAGTTCGTTTCACTCCATCACTTAGCAGGTCTCTCTCTTTCTATATACATATATATATATATATATATATATATCTATATTCCAACATACGTAAAGGTTTCTCCAACGAATTGATTGCGTATAATACTTTTGAGCAGATTTGGGCGTGCTGTCCTGGCATTTGAACCCAAAGGACTACGAGAACGACGAAGAATTGAAGAAAATCAGAGAAGCCAGAGGCTACAGTTACTCTGTACTATCTCTCTCTCTCTGGTTCATTTTTTCCCCCCCAAATATCCAATTGATGAGAAGTTAAATCTGAAGACGCTTGAGTTTATTTGTTTGTTAGGATATGTTGGATCTTTGCCCGGAGAAAGTGGAGAATTACGAGGAGAAGCTGAGGAACTTCTACACGGAGCACATCCACGCCGACGAGGAGATTCGCTACTGCTTGGAGGGGAGTGGTTACTTCGATGTTCGAGACAAGGATGATCGCTGGATTCGAATCTGGATCAAAGCCGGCGATCTCATCGTGTTGCCCGCCGGAATTTACCATCGGTTCACTCTCGACACCACTAACTACGTCAAGGTATTTAAAAAAATACATATTAACAAATAAACACATTAAGGCTGTGTTTGGTAGGCTAAAAGAAATTTTAACTTTTTGTAACTTTTCTGTTGGTGCTGGGAAGTGCCAGTTTTGGCAAAAATCAGATCAAAACTTATAAAAGTTAAATAAAATTAAGAAAAATTAAAAATGTTCGAAAAATGTTTGTGTTTTTGTATGTGGTAGGTGTTTTTTTTCTTTTTTTCTTTTTGTGTTTGATAAATTTTGGTGGAAAAAATTTAAAAAAATAAAAAATTTGAAGAAAGTATAAAGTTAGTGTTTTTTCAGGTGTTTCCAAACAGGCCTTAAATAAAAGTAATCTATTTTTAGTGTTCAGGATTTTAAAATAGACTCGAGGTGTTTGTTCTTTTTAATATATAAATCAAATGCCAGCAAGTCATGTTCAATTTTAGTCCCATAAACAATCTTTTAAAATATGAAGGTATAAAATGATAATTTTTTTTTTTGAAAATATAGGAATAATTCTCATTAATTTTTACTAATACATTTAATTTAATTCTTTCAGGGAGTGTGATTTTTTTTTTACTAATAAAAGGAAATGATTTGTATTTTGTTTTCTTAGTATCAATTTTGAGTATTGTTATATTATATTTATGTGTACTAAAAAATTGTAATTTCTTTTTTTTTTTCTCACCATGTTAAATTTCATGTGGCACTCACCTATTTTTCATTTTATTTTTTATTTTTTTACAAAATATTAAATTAAATACTGTATTTTAAAAAATTAATATATATCACAATAACAATTTTTGATATATTTTAAATTTTTAAAAACATAAAAAATAACAATAATTTGAAATATTAATTAAGTTTGGAAATCAAAATATTTTCTAAAATATTACATTTTAAATATAAATTAGTCGTGTTGAGTACCCCATAAAGAATCTGAAAATAAAAAATATTAAAAGTGGATCTATGGTGGGATTGTTCAATAACTGGATAAAGTTATGATTTGAAAATTATTAAATATTTATTAAATTTAAAATTTTAAATAATTTGGTTTTTATTACAACAAAATCGTATTTTATTTAAATTTAAAAATACAAAAAAATAAAGAATCTAATCTTTTTTTTTCCTTATTACATCAAATTCTATATGGTATTTTTTTTATGCATATATTAAAACAATGTAATGCCCAACTAGTACATATTAAATTTAGAAACACAAAAAAGGGGGGGATATTAATTGCGTTTGGTAATTAAAAATATTTTTTCATAAGAATTTAATTCTCAATTTAAATTTAAATTGTTCATGTTTTAATTTTGTACAGTTGATGAGGTTGTTTGTGGGAGAGCCGGTTTGGACGGCGTACAATCGTCCGCAGGAGAATCATCCGGCGAGGAAGGAGTACGTGAAGGCCGTTCTGACGGAGAAGATTCGGGTCCCGCTTGCAGCTCATTGAACCCGGAGCTTCAGCGCAGTGGGTCGGGTACCTTTATGTGGGTCTTAATTCTTGTACTGCGTGATTGTATCATGTAGTTTATTGCAAAGCAACATATCTTCTAATGCCCGGTGTGTTTGAGCTGTGTATCGCTCAAAAAATAAATAAATAAATTGGTGGCATCTAATGCTTGCTTGTCAACTTTGTGTACCATTTTTATGGACTATATATTCATATATGTATAAGTTTTCTAATAAACTCATGACTAAGGCTCCATGTAATTGGAAGGGTTGTGCATGTATTTTATATATTTTTTATTTTATTTGTACTTTTGTCTACAATTTTATATATATATATATATATATTTAATAGCTAGAAAGAAAATCAATACGATCTTATGAACATACTTTGAATTTAAAAAAAAAATTGTTAAGTTCCTATTTTAACAACATATGTTGACACAAAATGTTTTAAACTTAATTTTTAAAAAAGACAGTAATTGAGGACAAAGGCGGCAACAAGGAGTGGAAGACAACGAGGAGAGGTTAAGGATGATTGCTATGACTCGATGATGAAAGTAATGCAAACTCATTGAGATTGTTAGGCATTTGTACATCCGTGATTGTTTCTTCTTTTTGTACCCTAAATAATACTTAGATCTTTCTCACTCGTTATTACTCAATTCACAAAATTAAATATATATATATATATATATATATATTAAAGTAATCTGGTTCAAGTCACCAGTTAACCTGATTATTTAAACTCGAAATTCATTTTTACATTTCATATTTCAGGTTAGATTATGATCTGCATGCATGACTCGTTGATCCGATTATTAAGCTTTGGATAAGCTAAGTTCTACGATTTATTTAAGTAGCCATATGCATAATCCTAATACATACCATAGTTAATTTAAGAGGGGGTTCATGTTTGCTTTTAGACAGAGACCCAAATATTTTTTTTAACTATTTTTTAGTTTTGACATTTCATTTTTTAATAATAATTATTTTTGTTTAATATCTCAGCTGACGCAATGGCTGTATCAAAATATCCCCCCTGGGGGGCGGGTGCGAACACGATATGTCATTCCTCATTAAAAAAATTCAGGCACATTTTTTTAACTATTTTTTATTTTTGACATTTCATATTTTAATAATAATTATTTTTTTTAATATCTCAGCTGACCCAATGGCTGTATTGGCACCGTTTAGTGTTAAAAAAAATACAAATTTTTACAAACATAAATTATGAGATTGTAAAATTTAAATTTTTTACTCACTGCACAAAACACGAAACACTAACTTTTACAAATTTATATAAATTTGTATAACTCCAAACACACTCAATTAACACGATATATCATTTCCCATTAAAAAAATTCAGGCATGCCATATATTTATATAAGTGGTATTTGAAGAACCAAAAAAAAAAGTACAGTAAAAATATAAAATTTTGATATAAGAGTAATTTGTGATGAAATTTGATTAAAAAATAAAAATTTAATAAAAATTAATAAATTTTAATTAATTTTGACAAATTATATACCCTCTAATTACTAAGAAAGAAAAATGTGGACATGTCATGCATTACCTATTTATTCAATAATATGACCAAAGGAGCCTTCATTGGACTCCAATGGTTGGGTTGTTCAATGAACCTGGACGCCCGTTCAAAATAGTCAAAACATAAGGCTGCGTTTGTTTGAGGGGATTGAATGATGAGAGATAAATAATATCATGAGATAATATATAAGATTGGATAAAAGATAGGATTAATTTTTTATGTAAAATTATTTTTTTTAGTATTTAATTGGTAGAATTTAAAATAAGATAAAAGATGTGATTTAATATGTAATGTGATAAAAAATAATTTTAAATTTTTAAATCTTGACAAAAAATAAATTCGAAGATGAGAGATTAATAATACCACCGCCCCCAGATTACTCATCCGATGTTTTGAAGAAAAACTCATCCAATCTGTGGGCCTACGAATTAAACAAAAAATCAAGCAAACATGAAATAATAGGAGGTCCTACGGAAAACCAAGCCAATCCCACTTCCTCATCCGGCAAGCAAACGATCGTAAGGGCACCTTCGTCTTTCTATCTCCACTCGGTATATATCTATATATATATGTCGTGGTGTCGGCTTTCAAACGGGTTCTTGCGTTCCCACACGGCTGAGAATAGATTCGGTCTCAAAAACGAGTTATAGAGAATTCTAGAGCGACAGAAATCCACAGATCAGAAACATGGTTTCACAATCCAAGGTAATCAATCGTCAATCTTTCACCGTTTCATTTCTCCGTTCCAATTGGTTAATCAAATCGATTATTGGAGATTGTAAACACACGTGTTGAGATGGTAATCTGCAAAATCCATTCCATTTCTCACGGGGAATCTGTTTCCCATGAAGCTAGGGATTTCAGTAGTTGAATTAATTATCCATTTTTTTTTTTTGGGGGGGGGGGGGTTTGTTGCTCTTCTTGACAAGCTTGTCCTTCACCTTCATCAACCACGGATTCAAAGTTATTTAGCAAAATTAAGCATTTTATTATGAAAAAACCTTCGATGCAGGTATTGGTACGGAGAATGTAGTGGATGCCAAAAAAAAAAAGGAAAAATCAATGGAATTTTAATGTAGTTTTTGAAATCGGGAGGCGATTGCCCCTGCCAATGGCTGTACATGATTCCATCTGACTCTCTCTGTGGGGAAATTAATATGTAAACCAAGGACAGTGCTACAAGCTCTTAATGGTCTTTCTTGACATTCTTGTTGCCTACAGGAACACATAGAGGAAGTCATACAGGCATGGTACATGGATGACAGTAATGAAGACCAGAGGCTACCCCATCACCGCAATCCCGAGGAATATGTGTCCCTGGACCAACTTGCTGGTACAAACCTTTACGTTTAATATTTTAAGATAGCCATCAAATGTTGGTATTTTTACATTTCTTACACCACGAACTTTGTTTTAACCTGTAGAACTAGGAGTCATAAGCTGGCGATTGGACGCTGATAACTATGAAACAGATGATGAGTTGAAAAGGATTCGCAAAGACCGTGGATATTCCTATATGGTTTGTTAGGAAGCTCTTTTTGATCTTCATCTCATTTACATGTCACTTGCTTTCTATGGGATTGAGTAGTTCTTTTGATTTTTCAAAGAAAAAGGGTTTGTTATAAGAGCTTTGTGCCCCTAATGTGGAATATATAGATGAGCCTGTCTGTGTGTGTACTGTATCTTATAAGGGCGTAACTTCTGTACAGGACATGATTGAGGTGTGCCCAGAGAAGTTGCCAAATTATGAAGAAAAGATTAAAAATTTCTTTGAGGAGCATCTCCACACTGATGAGGAAATCCGATATTGTCTTGCAGGAAGTGGTAGGATAAGTCACATCTATTTGATTGTCTCTTTCCTTCTGCAACTGCATACAAGTCTCGCCTGCTAATTATTTTTATTTTTATTTTTCCTTGGTGGAAGGTTATTTTGATGTGAGGGATCGTAATGATTCTTGGATCCGTGTCTGGGTAAAGAAAGGAGGAATGATTGTCCTACCTGCTGGAATTTATCATCGCTTCACACTTGATGCAAGCAACTATATTAAGGTACTAGCTACACAATGCACAAAGTGGATTGTGATGTTTTAGATTTTAAGGAATCCATACTTCTTGATCTGAGATACATTGTGATTTTTTTCCTCAAAAGTTTGATTTCTTTCTGCAACAAGCTATTTCTTATCGAACGTTTTCTTTGTAGGCAATGCGGCTCTTCGTTGGTGACCCAGTTTGGACTCCATATAATCGACCACATGATCATTTACCCGCGAGGTATGACCTACTTGTGATTGTGTTTTTTCATTTTTCTAGTTGAATTATTTCTTCAAACAACGTTAAAAATTAGACATATTATTGGTTTTGCTTAAATTCAAGAGGACTACATTTTATCTTTGCAGGAAAGAGTATCTTGAAGCTTACTTGGAGAAGGAAGCAGCTGAAGTTTACTAATTTTTTGTGTATTTACTTACAATAATTTTTCTTGGAGAATAAGGTCGATGATGGTGATGGTGATTTTGATTACTATATTTGATGTCCATTAGATAAAGTTGTTTGTGTGAGAGCTGTTAAAATATGCTATAATCCTAGTTTGTTGTAAAACTATATTTACTCTAAATCAGAATGCAAATTCTCCCATCAATATTGCAATGTCAATCCTTGTGGTTTGTTTTATGGAAAATGACTGACTATCATAAGAATTTACCAGTATTAGTTGTCAAAATAATGTGATAATGATATTTTTTAAATTAAAGAACAATGTTATGATTGTTTTCATTTAAAGTGACATAAACACACAGAGTGTTCACATCATTTTGATAATTTGTTCCGACAAATCTTTCTTTCTATTAGAATACTATTACTCTTATCTTATGGAAAATATTATTCTATGAAAATTTTTAACTAGGAAATTGTGCAAAAATGACGTAGTAATGTTATTTTTGTAATACAATTTCACTTTAGTGGGTAGTTATTTAAAAGGTGATTGGCCTATATTGCATTTAAAGCATTTTGAATCTTTGATTAATGTTTCTAGTTAAAAATTCTGCAAATGTCTAAGCTTTTTGTGTCCAAATAATATTATATGGTTTCAATTCTTTTTTTTTTTTTTTTTTGGGTGATTATATGGTTTCAATTCTTCCAAGATGGAGAGGCCAAATATTATTATTATTTATTTTTTTGAAACTGAAGAGGCCAAATATTTAGCAGTCTTCTTTTTATGTCAACCAAAGAATATTGCACAACATTAGTACAGTGGAAAGGATTATATGGTCAACCTGCACTTGCTTTACACTGATCAAAACTACATGCAGAAAACTGGGTCTGCTTCAGGTTAAGGGAGGTCTAACCCCGAACCACGGGGAACGGTTGGATAGGCCCATACGGGCGATGTGGGGGCGGTTTGTACTGACCACGCAAGATGGGGCAGGTCATTTTCTGAACTGGGCTATGGTTGGATCATCCCGACCCGAATCATTTTTCATCACCGCGCTGTTCAAACCTTTGACTTAGTTGGTTTGGAGTTTTGTAAAATTTTAAAAAATTTCTATAATTCTTTAAAATTTTTTATAAATTTTTTTTTATTTCGAATTACATAAATTTTTATAAATTTATATATTTTTATAAATTCTAACGAATTTTTACAAATTAAAAAAAATTTAAAAAATGTCAGTTATTCTTGACAAAAATCAATAAAAATAAAATTATTCATCTTTAATTTTTATAATTTGTAATTTACTCTCTAGTTATTAAAAAATAACCTAAATTACATTTTATCCCAGTAATCCCATACTCGCCTTGAAAGGATGTGCAACGGTCATAACAGCATTTGGCACTAGGATAATTTTCCACGTAAAAAGACGAAAAGGATGCTCAATTCCTGTCCGTTTGATGGTCTCAAGCTGAATCGATCGTTCGGCGTCAAACGATTGATGAGATTATGATACGTGTTTCTCTCTCTCACTCTCATCGATTAGCCTCAAATCCAATCTCGACGCAACTGAGAGTGAGAATTTTGCAGAAAAGAGCGGATGGCCAGGAAAATGGGGTCGGCGTGCAAAGCAAATCTTTGGCCTTCCTTATACGACTTCAGTTGAGGGCACTTTGTTCTAGCTTACTTCGTTTGGGAGTTCAAGGGGAAAAAAAAAAAAAAAATTAGCACATACATACATATATGTATATGTATATGTATACGTCCTTCGTATGTTTTGAAGAGATTATAATGATTTTTTGTTCTTTTTGTTAGTTTTGAGTTCAAAATAAATGGAAAAGGAAACAAATGGTATGTTGGTAGTTTACAATTATGGTTGCGTTTGGCATAAAAAAAAAATACTGAAAATCTCTATAAATTTCTGTTAATTTTATATCACATCAATTTTTTTTTTCACTGCACGTATTACAAATTCTCAATTTATCTCATTTTTTTTTTACTTCAAACAAACTCTATATTCTCTCTTCTATTATTTTCTTTCCATTTCATCCCATCCAAGCCAAACGGATTGCCAGTTCCTTCGTTTCATGTTCTTAATCTCATTTGAATTGGATTGTTTGATTATACAGATAGATATGTAATCCACACGTGCATGTGTGCCTTTATTTTAAGATTCAGTGGACTAAGCTTGTGGAATATTGAGGGTTTGTTTGGGTTTCATTTTTTTTTTTTTTTTTTGGTCTGAATAATCGATTGAATAACCTGTTTGATTATTTTTGGTTTGTTTTTTGTGCCTTACTATACTGGTAGTTGTAGAAATTTTTGTTGTCACCAGTGAGTGTTTGAATTGTGTTTTCTAGGACCATTTAGTAACGCTATCAGTTTTTTTTGTTTGCGTTTATATATTTATATATTTTATTTTTTATCTTCTGTTATCATTTTTTTTTCTGAATTAAAAATTGAACATGCATTTGAAAATATAATTTTGTTTACAATTATTAATTTTTTATTTTCATAAAATATTTAATTTTATTAGCTTTTTCAAAATTAATAGAATTTAATAAATATATTTTCTATTAATTTAATTTAATTATATTATTTATTAAAAAATTAAATAAAATATAAATATTATATCATTTAATCCAGTAAATATAAAATATATTAATTATAATTTAATTATATTATTTACTAAAAATAATTGAATAAAATATATTTCATAATGATTTAAGTAATTTAATTATGATATTTAGTTGAAATAATTTAATAAAATATAATTCATACTAAATAAATTAATTATTAAATTAAATTGAATTAATTATTATATTTATTAAAAATAATTTAATAAAATATATTTAATATTATTTAAGTTAAGTATTAAATTAAATTAAATATTTTAATTATAATATTTATTAAAATTATTTAATAAAATATATTTCTTATTAATTAAATTAATTAATTTAATTTAATTATTTATTAGAAATAAATTAATTATAGATATTGCATATTAATTTAATTAATTTAATTTAATTATATTATTTAATACAAATAATTTTAGTTTAATAAAATATTTAAATAAAATAATTTATTTTAATATGATGTAACCAAAATGGATAAAGTATTATAATTGATAAAATATTTGTAAAAAAAAAAAGAGCGAAAACACATTTTTTCTATTTAAGTTTTTATTTTTCTGAAAACAAAAAAACGTAAACAGATTTAATAAATATATTTCTATTATCAGTTTACAAAATTTTGTAAACATAAATAGAAAAATAGAAAACGTTATCAAACGAGGCTTTAGTATTTTGTTATATCTGTGCTGTTGGTTTCCTAATTGGAAGAAATTTAAGAGTTTAATTGGTTCACATGTCCATATTTGTGCTCAGCAGGATTGTTTTTGATGTGCTGGATAAGTTTTGTTTTCCCGCTGTTTGGTGCCTACCATGATTATAAATTAAATAAAGGAGCTACCAAGGAATTGGGGAACATGTATAAAAATGGATAGAGCTCGATATCAAATGTTGTAACTGAAGTGACAACTGCGGCGCCTCAGGGATGTGCCTTCTTCACTCTAGACATCCTTCATGGGGCACAAAAATGTGGCTTTCCATTTTCCAACATCTTTAGCTCCCATTGGTACAATCCTTTGTGAAATTCAAGCAGCTCATCTATCAACCTCCCATTTTTCATTTATTATACTACTGGGCAAGAGCCAAAATTAATAACAAAGGCAAGATAGCATAGGGTTTTTGCAAGTCAAATAAACCTTCGAACAGTTAAGATTCCCCTTTTGTGGCTCCTCATGAATTAACAGAAGTTGTTGCCAGCCAAACGGTGCAATGAGTGTGAGAGTAGGCATTGCCAAATTGCCAATCCTAGTAACAAAATTCTACGTGCTTGGAGTCTTGTATAATTCCATTTTGGATGTGCATTAGAAGTTCCGTTGCTTATTTTAGCCTTAGGCTCTGAATGGACCTTGTATCTGAATTGGTCTCCGAGTTACCACTGTTCTCCAAAAATGAATAATAGGAGCTGCCATTAACACCCCACCACTAACTAATACAACTAAAGCTGATGCATGGTATTGTCTGGTTTGTCAATATTCAACACTGGTTAGAGGCTAGTTTCTTTTATGCCCTCTAATTATGTTTTGTAGAAATTGGCGTCAAAGTTTGCCAAAGGACTTTCAAAGGAAAATTTTTGGGTCTTTTGATAAGTAAAAATCAATAGCTTCTTTAAAAGTTTTGTAAGACTGCATACATAGGAGGCGGGGGAAGGCAAGAGGGTGGGTATGGAATGGAATGGAATGGAATGGCAGTGAGTTGATTGAAACTCGTTTTGTTGGATACTTTGTTACTAGCCGTCAGAAAAGTTTCTGAACCCTCTTTTGTTTAGATTGATTTTATTGGAGATATTAGCTTTGTGGACGAGACACAGTTTTTATAAAGGTTTCTGTGCAGGGCTTGTGACCCTTGTGGTGCTTTGTGATTTTAAGCTGCTAAGAAGGAATTTCATTCATTACAAGAAAGTAATAAAGGCCGTTACAGGAATTACTCATAGTTCTTCAATAGCAAAATTTTTATGTTTGTTAATTACTTGTTCTTTTAAGACAAAATGGATGGAGCATAGTTATGTTGGTTAAGAAGCTTAATGTTGAGATGTGACCATGCCAAAGTCCTAAGAAATAAATTTCGTGTGATTAAAATAAATAAATAAATAAAGTGCTTAGAAATATTTTATTAACACAATAATTGATGACTTTATTTGAGTGAGATCTATACCGTTCTGAGGAGGACATATTTCCTTGGTCTTCAATGTCTTGACATTTGGCACAGTTGACTATGGATTTGGTCTTTGGCTGAATTCATTTTCGGTTTCCCTGGAAAATAATAATAGAAGAAAAAATGATTTTCTTTTGGCAAGTTAAAAAATAATAATAATAATAATAATTAATTTTGTTGTGAATCCTGTGTTTTTGAAGCCATGTGTATCTCCAAATTGATCGGAGAAAGGCAACAATTCAACAGATATTTTTCCGTGTATATGAATTCTGTATGAGACTAATATTTTACCACAATGTATAAGGTGCCAATAATCAGAAATTCATAGAATATAACCACACGCATGCACAATGACACAATCGAATTTTTAATGTGAAAAACCTCTTCGAATTGAGGAGTAAAACCACGAGGCCTTGGCCCACCAAAAACTTCACTATCAATCAAATTGCGAGTACACGAGATATCCCTTGCTTCACCTAGGGATAAATAACAGCCGCAACATCAAGAAATTAAATTCTTGGAATACAATCACAATTTAACAACGAAGTGAAGTAAAATAGAAAGAAATGTCACAAACGCAGCACTGTCTAGACTGTTTAACTCTCTGTAGCAATCACCAATTGACGATCCCTCCAGTCAAATTACAGCATTATATGTCCTAAACCTTCTGTCAAAATTTCAACTTGATCCAACGGTTGATTGCAGAGATATCACCCTTTAAAGAAAACTGCACTGAACAGTCAACAAGTTTCCCTATTTTTTGATCACCACTGTTTGGTCGACCGGAACTCACCACAGGGAATGGATATGGATGATCCAACCTTTCAAAATATAGAACCAGATGTTTTGAACAATCTGACCAAAAACCAAACCGATCCAACGGTTAACCACGGAGATGAAGGCAATAGATGAAGACTGCGCACCAAAAAAACTGCAACTCTGCACTTCCAAACTGCTCTGTTCGGAAACGCAGTTCTCACTGCTAGAAGATCAAATCAATGATCCAACCGTCCAAGCACAAGAATCACAAGAGCGGGATGTACTGATCAACTTTCAGGCCAATCCGACGGTGAATGAAGAAGATATAGGCTATAAAACTTGCTGCATACAAGCCCCTTCTTCATCTCTTCCTCTCCTGTTCATTATACCCTACTTTTTCTCTTCTTGCGGCTATCCTATTTTGCCAGGTCATTGGGCTGGATATTTGGCCTCAAGCCCAACACAAATTTATGTTTTCTACAGGATGACAAGGAAGATGTTATAGAGGCATGGTATATGGATGATAGTGATGAAGACCAGAGACTCCCCCATCACCGGGAACCCAAATTTATGTTTTCATTGATTGCACTAGCGCCTTCATAGTTAACTAAGTATTCCATCGCCCTTTGTCTCCTCTTTCTGCTTGCTGCTGATATTTGGAGAATTTACCCTGATTATTATTAGAGTCATCCTAATGGTGGATTGGCGTGCCGGATTAATCTTAATGGCAAACTCCTCAGCACATTCGGGCGAGGGAAATACCAGTAGGAATGGTTCTGTGACCAATCTGTGGGTAATTTGGTATGTAGCATAGTTTACCTCATTAATCCAGGGGCCTACATCAGAAACAGGGGTCAATTCTATTTGATTAGTCCCTTAACTGCTGCAATAATTCAGCAGAATGATGCTGAGTATAATATTGGAGCCTGTTGATTTCCATGCTATGACTCAAAATAGCCGCTACAGATTATAAAGCTCTGGTGGAACATTAGGTTACATCAATGTGATGTCCATCGCACCCGTGTTTCTTGTTGGTAGTCCATGGATAACAATTATTGTTGTCAGCTAGAAAAGATCGTTGTTTGTCATTAAACATAACTTAAGAAATATTTAATTTTGTAGGCCATGCGGTTGTTTGTTGGTGATCCAATTTGGACTCCTTTTAACCGTCCTCATGATCATCTACCTGCAAGGTATGCCTTGACCGCATTTGTTTTCTGTCTCCTTTCTTTTGGATAATTCTAGATTTTGGAATTTTCTTTTATGCCCTGTTTGGATAATGAATTCATTGCGGATAGAAAAATGATTTGAAATTACTATTCTTGTTTGGGTATTGTGGGAACTCGAAAGGAAAAAAACAAATAATTTGAGAAATGGAAAGATTTTAAATTAGCAAATTTATTTATTGAAAAATGCCTTTCATTTCTTTCTATTTTTCTAACCAAAACTATAACTAAGACATGCATTTGGTATCCTCTTTTTTGTTCTCTTTTTTCATTCCCTTTTCTTTTTCCTCAGTTAAGTCTTTTGATCCAATCATCCAAACACAATATTAGTCCAAGTAAGCTGGTTTTGTTATAATTACCCCCCCCCAAAAAAAAAAAAAAGGCTGGTTTTGTTATTTTGCAGGAAAGATTATCTTGAAACCTTTGTGAAGGAGGAGGCTGCTGGTCCTGTTGTTGATGCTGCTGCAGCTTGAAATCTGGTTGTTATTCTATGAACTTTTGAACTGCTGTGGCTTTGTTACCATAAAGATTAAAAATAAAACCAAAGATGAAAGTATTGAGGTCTGTTTTGCATCCAATAATTAAAAAAAAAAAAAAAATTACCTTGGTCTATGGATTTGTGTGGTAGTGTGACTCGCTGCTCTGGAATTTGCTATAGACTTCTATGAAAGGACTAATATTATATAAATCTGGTTAATTTATGTTTGCTGTGGTCTGTGCTTGTTGGATGGCATTTTCGTGATTTTAAGGTCAATATCAAGTGCGTGCTTTGACTCATCAAGTAACCTAATCCTTGGAGACTAATGAGCTCTAATAGCTCATCCACGTAAAGTAGGTTGTGCTTTAGAGTTTCATAGAAATTTTTTTTTTTTTTTTGGGTGAAAATGGAGTTTCATAGATTTGGGCAGTGTCTTTTGAGTTATGAAATTGTAAGGCAACATTGAATTTATTTAAAAAAAAAAATAACCTAATTATTGTGTGGGGGTGATGACTCACGATTTAATTATTGAATTCGAAATTTAATATGAATTTTGATCAAATTTGTAAATTGGTTAAATCGTTTATAGTAAATTTATATTTTTATCTAATTTTTGACAGATTAACAACACAAGATTATTATTACGGTCTAATTTACAATTATCATGAGATTCACGATAGTCAATATGTGATAGTCGATAGAAATTTTAAATATTATAATTTTATTAATAATAATTTAAGAAATAAATAGATGAATTGCCTTGTCTTTATTTTGAATTAATTTGTAAAATATTTTTATTCTTTTCATTTAAATATATGTTACAATTTTTTAAAAAAGTTAATGTACAAAACCTTAAATCTTAAAATTAGACTATTATATAATTTTTAAGAGAGGTTTTCACTAAAATTGTATAATTAGTATTTAGATTTTGAGTATTCTCGGAAAGAGAGAGAGAGATGACCTATTTTCTAAATATATATTTATATATATAAAGAGAAAATATTGTTATATCAAAATTTATTTCCAAAGTAATGTACTAATATATTTATGTAATTAATAATTTTTTTAAATAATATAACGCCACTCAAAATAGGATAGGGGGAGGGTTGCAGTTTGGAGGTAAAAAGGACAAAAAGTCAAAAAAAGTAAATAAATGGTGAGTTTAGGAGTAAGATAAAGTGAAATAAATTGAGATAAATTGAGAATTCGTAATGCGTGTAATAAAAAAAAAGTTAATGTGATATAAAATTAATAGAGATTTATAAAAATTTTTAGAATTTATTTACAAACCAAACGCACCCAAAGTTAGAAAGTGAGTGTTGAAATACTCCTTCTTGGATTAGGTGCCTTTTTCTGATTTCATGTTCTACAATCATCTTGAAGCTCCATTAAAACTATTAGGGCATGTTTGTTGGCCGGATGAGAAAAGGGAGATTGGAGAAACAAGCCGTGGGACCCACCAAGTGACCCGTTTGCTTTGATTTTTGTTTAGTCCGTGGGTCTCACGGATTGGATGTATTGTGAAGCGTTTCACCGGATGTGTAATCCCGTGAGGTATCTGGTATTATTAATACTCCATCTCCAGAATTGTTTCCCTGTAAGATCTAAAAGTCCAAAATTATTTTCTATCACATTACATATTAAATCACATTTTTTATCTCACTTTATATTCCACCAACCAAACAATAAAAAAATAATCCCACATAAAAAATTAATCCTATCTTTTATTCAATCCTATTTATAGATCCCACAGTATTACTTATCCCCTATTATCCAATCCCTCGAACAAACACAGCCTTAGTTTATTTCCCATTAGTTTATGCTTTTTCAGCTAACGTGCCAAACACGTGTAATGCGACAGGTTGCAGTTTGTGTAAGGGTGCGCTTTCAAAAAATGAGATAAAATGTGATAAAATGAGCTAATTTCTAAATTTATAATTTGTGTAATAAGATAAAAAAATAAATAATTTTTAATAATTTTTTAACAAATCAAACACATGAAAATGTCTCACTCACTATTTTGTCTTATAATAATTTATTCGAGAATATGTGATCAATCTTCTTGTAACTGCTATGTTTTTTAAAAATTTTTAAAATTCTCTAATATATTTTGGTCACATCATATTTCGTAAAATTTCTATAAGTCTCTATATATTTTAATAAATTTTTACAAATTTTAATACTTTTTTTTTTTTGCAAATTTTAATAACGTTACAATAAATTTCAACAAATTTGATATAAATTCGTAAGAACGGACCGAAAAAATTGTTTTAATGATTTTTCTTTCCAACTTTTTTATAAAAAACTCAAAAAGTTAATTAACATTAAAAAAAATTCTGACATAAATCCGTAGGAATAGACCCAAAAAAACCGTTCTTACGATTTCTCTCTCCAACTTTTTACTGCAAAAATCTAAAATTTACACTATTCATCTTTAAAAAAACGTAATTTGAGTTAGAAATACCAAACGTTAAAATTTATCTCAAATTACACTCTTTTTCTCTTATTTTTTATCACTCTAAACATTATCTGAATGATACGTACGCACAGTGACCATTGGGTGACACACCATACTTTTTGCGATGCCCACCCTAATGTCTTGCCCCTAAAGTTTCACAGAATAACCGCAAAATGAGAGACAGATATTTTGTTTGGGCCAACTTGAAATGCAAGGCTGTAATAATCTAGTGCCAAAGGCTTTCCATTCCCCTCCACTTTGCCTTCTTGTGCAATGTTCGACTCCCCACATCATATTATTTCACCAAATTTGTAGTAAGATTTTAATCAAATGAAAATATAAATATGATAAAAATGAGAATAGGAATGGAAAAAATAAAATGAGAAAAAAAAAATTGATCAAACTACTATTGATTCTTTAAAGTAAAAAAAGTGTAGGAGTAGAATGAGATTAATTAAGTGTTTTTGGTTTTCATTAAAAATAGAATAAATCATTGCAATGTTTTAGATAAAAAAAAAAATTCATTTTTTATTTCTTGGAATCAATTATTTTCTTCTGTTCTGTACCGTACAATAAATACCAGCCAAATGAAGAGATAGACTTTAATTAAGGAAATTAACGTTTTATTTAAAAAAAAAATAGTCAACTAAATACGGTTTTAATGTAATTGTGGGTTGAATTCACCTACCATATAATTTAATCAAATTATAGTGCCGTACTATTATGTATAATGTTCCAATCACGTTCATTCACTTTTACTAATAAATTATAATTCATAAGGTTTATGTTGTACTTGCAATTTAAAAAGAGATTGTTTTCTTTTCTATGAATTTGTAATACACGTGCATTCCTTTTTTTTTTTATCAGTTTTTTATTTGTCTCTCTATCACCGTTTGGGAAGAGTAGCCATTAGTACGTACTGATGGCTACTTCAACAGTGGTTGGACTTTTTTACCCTCTTATATTTTAATCTTCTTTTAAACTTTCGAGAATGAAAATATTAATTTATCCTTACAAGTTAGCAATTAAAAAAAAGAAGTAATTTTTTTCTTTCCAAACACAAAATTAGCTAACTTTTTTAACTAACTACTATCCCTAACTTTTTTTTACCTACCATTAACAAATGTTAATTTTCCCAAACGGTGCCTAAAATACAATAGAAGGAACCTTTTCCCTTTTTCAACGTTTAAATATGGTCTTGGAAGAAGCAAAACGAAAATTTGCCTAAAATCCATATTGACCCTCACAAATCTTTGATATTTAAATTTTCACCCTGGTGATTGGAGATTGAATAAATTAAAAGAAGTGGGATGATCAGGTAGGCCATTGAGTTTATTCAAGGCTGTGGCCCCCTTGCACCTCATTTTCTGTTTCTTTTTAATGAAACTAAATTTGAATAATAATGTAATATTATAATAATATTAAGATGGCAAGGAAATTTTCTCTCAACCATTAGTTTTTCTTTTCCACCAACCAATTTTAGCCAAAAAGCAAATGGTCGATGTGGCTCAATACGAGCCGTTTTTCCTTTAAATAAAAAATTCACCTACACCATTCCCTAAGGTCTAGTTTGGTCCACTTTTAGTAAGCACAATAAACAAATAAATAAAACCATATAGCGCGCAAACTCTCTTCGGATGAGCTTATGATTAGCAAAGGTAGAACTTTTAATAAGAAAAGCCTACAAAAATTATGTGATAATGCTATTTTGTAATAAATTTTTATTTTAGCGGGTAGTTGTTTTGAAAAAATTGGTCCGTAGTATATTCACATTGTGTTAATATTTTGATTGTATGACATTCCTAATTATAATGAGCTCAAAATCATATCACTTGGTAGAATTTTTAGGTATTTTTTTTAAATGAATAATACTATACAATTAGTATTTTAGTTTAAAATTTTAAACTAGAATAACAAGATATGAATGTGCACTTATTGTTTTGAAGTGGGTAATGCACAAAAAATACTCTTATAATTTACAGTAAATTTCATTTTAGTTCCTAAAGTTTTAAATTTTCATAGTCAATCCCTGTAATTATGGTCAAGTTTACTATGATCGTTCCATTAAATTTATTAATGAAAAAAGATACGTGTCGATAACATTTAATATACATATGACTTTTTTGTTAATCTTCTTGATAATTGCTAATATAAGAGTTACTGTAAAAGTTGACAATAACTAAAATTGATTAATTATTATAATTAAAATTATAGGGACTAAAGTATAATTTACTGTAGATTACAAGGATAATTTTTGTAATTTATTCTTTTGGAGCAAACAACCAATACTAAGGGCTGATCTATAATAAAACTATTTTATTTTTTTGGTTGGAAAATTTTGAATTAATATTAATTTTATAATAAAACTAAATTTCGCTTCAAAAATTAAGAATGCGACTCCACCCTTGACCAACACCACACACTTTGAGTTGGTTCGTTAACTCCGGTACTGTTAAAAAAACACCACACACTCCTATTATCACCTCCATTTTCTCACGAAAATTCTAGTTTAATAATACAGTTGAAAGTGAACTAGAGAGTTCACTTTTGGGGGAAAAAAAATTCTTCTTTAGTGCTAAGCTAACGACAGTTGTCCTCGCTGTACAGCTGCTACTTGTCTTTTGGCTGCAAACTGGAAAAGAAAATTGTTGTTGCCAAACGACCTTCCCAAAGGAGTAAGAAAAATTATCTAACCATTCTAATGGCAAGCACCGGCCTGGTTCTTTTCCGGCACAAAAAAAGATACGCATAACCCTATATCTATGATATCTATATGCATCATCAAATGAATATAAAGCTATGGTGCCCATAGTTTCCATATATTTGGCCTTTTGTTTCTTCGTTCATTATTTAGAGTTTCTTTCTTGTTCTTGATCTCCTTTACTGATTTTCCTTCATGCTATTCATTCATCTCTGTCTCCTTCATCTGTTCATTTGAATCCTGGTGATGTAGCTCGGCTACGAAAGAACAAGAAACTAAAGAAAAACGATAAAGAAAGGCTGAAAGAAAAATTATTAGGATTTCAATATCATCAAGTCTGTCTAAAAGAATAACGTAAGGTGCTATTTATAAGCACCAATAAAAACCATAACCCTAATAGGTAAATCCAAAACAAATACAATTAAATAAATAAACTAATTAATATTCCAGAAAAATATGAATAAATAAAGAAACTAATAATAATAAAAGTCATTATTGGACTTGGGCCTCCTATCTCGTCTAGGCCTACTCCATGCTCCATCATTCTCCCCGGGTTGAAAAGAACTCTGCTCCGAAGAGTGGGAGGAAAGATAACAATCCAACAATGAAGGATCCAACTGATGAAGATCATCCTCCAGTATCCAAGTAGCATCAGAATCAGGGCGACCATGCCATTTGACAAGGAAGCGACGAAAACCACCATCTCGAGAAGTCACGAACTCATCATCAAGGATAGTGTCTACCATCTCCTTAGAATACTGTAACGAAGGCACAAATGGTGCACCTTTTCTAGCTCCACCTGCAGACACACTAGAAGGCAAAGTAGGAGGCTCAAAAGTGCCTCGGTAAGGTAGTAAATCCTCTACATTGAAAACAGGACTAATATCCATTCCATTAGGCAAATCAAGAAGATATGCATTAGATCCCAGTCTACGAATGATAGAATAAGGGCCCATGGCTCTTGCATAAAGTTTTTTTGAAAATATTTTTGGAATTCTTTCAAGACGAATGCGAACCATGACATATTCACCAACATTAAATTCCCTAGATTTACGATGCACATCAGCAGCTAGTTTATACTCTTCATTACTTAGAGAAATCTTTCGCTTAATCTCAGCATGTAAGTCATGGATATGTTTGACAAAGTTTTCTGCAGGTTCAGACACACGCATATGAGGTGGCAAAGGAACAAGATCAATGGGTGCGCGGGGTGAGTAGCCATTAACAATTTGAAAAGGACTTTTACCAGTTGAACGATTAACAGAATTGTTATAAGCAAACTCAACTGTAGGCAAAATTAAATCCCAAACACCTTGTTTTACCCCAACCAAACACCTAAGCATATCACCCAAACTACGATTAACAACTTCAGTTTGACCATCAGTTTGAGCATGAAAAGCAGATGAAAATTTCAAAGTGGTTCCAAACAATTTCCAAAGAGTTTTCCAAAAATAGCTAACAAATTTCACATCCTATCAGATACAATGGTTGAAGGCAAGCCATGTAATTTAACAACTTCTCTAAAGAATAATTTAGCAATATGTGAAGCATCATTAGTTTTGTTACATGGAATAAAATGTGCCATCTTAGAAAACCTATCAACTACAACCAAAATAGAATCATGTCCTCTAGCAGTTCTAGGCAATCCAAGAACAAAATCCATGCTAACATCCTTCCAAGGTTCATGAGGAACATGCAAAGGAGTATATAAACTAGTGTTTTGTTTCTTAGCCTTAGCTAACTGACATGTTCTACATTGTGCAACTATCCTAGCAACATCCATTTTCAGAGAAGGCCAATAGAATCTATCCTCAACCAATGCCATAGTTTTATCTCTCCCAAAATGTCCAGCTAAACCACCTGTATGCATCTCCCAAACTAACAAATCCCTAAGTGATGTTCGAGGTATACACAATTTAGTCACTTTAAACAAATAACCATTTTTAACAAGAAAGTCAACATACTCATGACGGTTACCTTTACTAACCTCACCATAAATAATACCAAAGTCAGGACATGCAGAATACTCATCCTTCAATCTATCAAACCCAATGACGTGAGCACTCATACGATGAAGTGTAACAGTTAATCTACTAAGTGCATCAGCAGCTTTATTTTCAATACCAGCACGATGATTAATCACAAAAGAATATTCATTCAAAAATTTAACCCACTTAGCATGTCGAGCATTCAATTTCTTTTGTGAGTTTAAATACCTTAAAGCTTGGTGGTCAGAAAACAACACAAATTCATTAGGCAATAAATAAAATCTCCAAAAGCGAAGACTTTGCACTATAGCATAAAACTCTTTATCATATGTAGAATATCGTCTTTTAGCATCATTGAGTTTTTCACTAAAGAAAGCTATAGGATGACCTTCTTGACTTAAGACACCACCAATACCTACACCTGATGCATCACAAGCAACCTCAAAAACTTTGGTAAAATCAGGATGTCTCAAAACAGGTGCCTCAGTCATTTTTATCTTGATTTCCCTGAAGGCCTGGCTAGCAGCATTAGACCATTGAAACTCCTTATTTTTTAAACATTCTGTGATAGGAGCCATAATGGTGCTAAATCCTCTTATAAATCTCTGATAGAAAGAAGCTAAACCATGAAAACTACGAGCCTCAGTGACAGATTTTGGTTCAGGCCACTCCCTAATAACTTTAACCTTTTCGGGGTCGGCTGAAATGCCATATGCAGACACGATAAAGCCTAAGAAAAGTACTTGGGGTTGCATGAAAGAACACTTCTTAAGGTTAACATAAAGTTTAGCCTCTCGAAGAGTGAGAAAAACTTGTCGAAGATGTTCTAAATGCGCTTCTTTGGATTTGCTATAGATCAATATATCATCAAAGTAGACCACCAAAAATTTACCAATGAAAGGCTGTAGGACATGGGTCATAACTCTCATGAAAGTACTAGGAGCATTAGACAAACCAAAAGGCATAACTAACCACTCAAATAAACCATCTTGTGTTTTAAATGCAGTTTTCCACTCATCTCCTGGCCTAACACGAATTTGATGATAACCACTACGCAAATCTATCTTAGAGAACCAGCTAGAACCAGCTAATAAATCCAACATATCTTCAAGGCGAGGAATAGGAAATCTATACTTGATTGTGATCTTATTGATGGCTCTACTATCCACACACATTCTCCAAGATCCATCTTTCTTAGGTGTCAACAAAGCTGGCACCGCACAAGGACTAAGGGTATGCCTAACGAATCCTCTCTCTAAAAGTCCTTCTACTTGCCTATTCAACTCCTCTCGCTCTTTAGGGTTCATTCTATAATGTGGAACGTTAGGCAGTTGAGAACCTGGAACTAGGTCTATAGCATGCTGGATATCTCTCAAAGGTGGTAATTCACTAGGTAATTCATTGGGCACCACATCAATAAAATGATCTAGTAATTTCTTCACTTCCAAAGGAACATCAGTAATTGAAAAGTCAGATGAAACTTCCTTTGCTACTAAAGCTAAGCACATACCAGTCTCCATTCCCTCTCTCTCAAACTTCTTACATTTTAAAATATGCAAATTTCGTTCAGGAAGTTTAGGGATGTCATGTTTACCATTGTATCTTTTTGGCTTAGCAGGTCTCAAAATAATATTCTTACCCTTATACTTAAATGAATAGATATTATCCTTGCCAAAATTGGTAGCATTAAGATCATAAAGCCAAGGGCGACCTAAGAGTACATGGGCAACATCCATGGGTAGCACATCACAATAGATTTCATCCTTATAATCTCCCATTTGAATAGAGACTAGACACCGTTGAGTGACAGGCAAAGTATGATCATTCACCCAAGCTACCCTAAAAGGATTTGGATGTGGTTCTACTTTCAGGTTTAACAATTTAACAGCATCCTTAGAAACCACATTCATTGAACTACCCCCATCAATCACTAACTTACACTTCTTATCTCCACTTTGTATGACTGTGTGAAAAATACTAGTACGCTTCCAATTATCATTATCTACAGTCGTGGACAGTACACATCTAACCACACCAACACACTCATCAACATCAAAATCTTCCTGAAGACCATTTTCATCATCGGAATATTCTAAAGGATCAACAATTTGGTCTTCCTCAATTTCTACACTACTTTGTTCAACATCTAATGCCAAGGGCACGTTGGGGACAACGAGATGCAATATGACCCTTTTGATGACACTTATGACAAATAGTCGAAGGATTACTAGCCTTAGACTCACTATGAGAAGCAACTGGGAGAAAGTTACGCACACTAGACTCCTTGCTCCTAACGTTATTGGGCTTAACATTACCATTTGATGACATAGACTGTGACTTGGGCTGACTTGTTTGTGCAAAAGAGGAAGGTCTATTGAACTTTTCAACTTCTAGGGCTTTTTGATATGCATCCTCTACAGTGTGTGGTGCATGCAATTTAACCATCTTTTGAATGTCAAACCTAAGACCGTTAACAAATCGGGTGCAGGTAGCAAATTGATCCTCAACATGGAACTCACTACACCTAAGCCTAGCTTCCTCAAATTTGGCAGAATATTCAGCTACACTAAGAGTCATTTGTTTTAAATTAATCATGTTGGAGAACAACTGACTCTTATATGATGGAGGAATGTACTTTTCTTGCAACTTGGCTTTCATAACTGCCCATTGGGTGATAGGTGGTTCACCCATACGAATCATGTCTTGCAACACATTTTGCCAATACATTTTGGCTGAATTGGTTAATTTCATTTTTGCAAACCTAATACGTTCACTATCAATCATTTCATACCAATCAAAATATTCCTCAATAGCAACTAACCAATCAGAGAAAACATTAGGATCCATTCTACCATCAAGTTCAGGAGCACTAATCTTGACTTTTGTTGTGATATCTCTTGGAGGTTGTCTAACTTGCCTATCATGATCTCTACCCCAATTACCATTAACCCTAGGCTGGTATCGCTGAGGAGCGATATCTTCTCTCACCTGATTTGGTAGATGGTTTTGCCTTGGGGGTTGGTAATCTAGTGGAAAGTTAATATTGGCAGGTTGAAACTGATCAACTAGGTTGAACTGAGAACCTCCTATATCAGAAAACCTTGTATGAGGTTGAGCAATTGAATTACTACCTAAGTTCATTTTACCCAGATTATCATGCAAACCATTTGTGAATTCATCAAATTGATGTGAACCCCCAGATGGACTTGAACCCCCAGTGTGTGTTGACCCAAAGAGTTTTCTAGCAGTTTCATCAACATGTTCACTTATCTCATGTTTACCCAAATATTTTAAAAGCAAATCCATTTTTTGATTCATTGCATGAGTTTGTTGTTCGAGGGCAGATTGACGTTGAGTTAATTAACCACACATTGAATTTAAATTACTTACTAATGCAGTGACTA
This sequence comes from Vitellaria paradoxa, assembly GCA_019916065.1. Classification (NCBI taxonomy): domain Eukaryota; kingdom Viridiplantae; phylum Streptophyta; class Magnoliopsida; order Ericales; family Sapotaceae; genus Vitellaria; species Vitellaria paradoxa. Next base: position 41,791,210 of record CM034241.1, on the reverse strand, counting down.
AATCAAATTGAGCTTTATTTGCATCATGATGACGGGTAATACATGCTAGACTATCATTTAAATCTTGAGACAAGGCTTGTAGTCTTAAATCAAAATTATTAAGTCTCTCAATTGGGTCTTTTATGTTAGAGGAAGAAGGTTCAATGGTGTCACTTTTTGTGGCTGACATGCTGAGATAAAAGCTAAAATTTCGCTAGGCAAAGAAATTTATAAAGTATATGCTAATGCAACAAACACAAACCTAAAAATTTTTTTAATGCGATTATATGCCACAATTTGCACAAATCACAAAAGAATTAATTAAAACAAAGAATTTTTTTTTTAATATATTCTTTATGCTTATCAAATAAACTGGAATCCAAACACTCAAACAAAATATGCCTAAATATCATAAATATTAATCGAGTTTTCAAAGTAAAAGAAAATTTACCTCGTTGAAGAACCTTTGAGATGCCTACAATACCTTAGTATTGTTGCAAGAGAGCCAAACAAGGTGTGTTGATTTTTTTTTTTTTAATCAAACAACCAGTGCACGGACTAGGAAAAGTGAAACCGGTTTGGATCTCGCTGGTTAAGCCGGTTTGGAGATCGAAACCGCGGCTTGGCGTAATCGGGTTGGGTGAAATCGGTTGTGCATTCCAGTGGCCTACTGCCGAAGTGGTTGGCCGGCGTGCTAGTCAAGCATGCTGCCAAACGATTGCCGGGTTTGTGGCAAAGTTGGACGTGGGCCCCGATCTGAAGAAAAAGGACACGACTGCCAAAAACAATGCTCAATAGTAACCAAGGCAAGGCCTTGAAGGAATTGATAATGGAAGAATTGATTACGGCCTTTGCCTCCAATCAATGTTCAGCACTTGACTCTTGAGATAAGTGAGTGTACGGCCAAAATTGAATTCCTCTGAAAATTGTCCGTGTGAAAGAATGCGTGTGAACAAAACGCCAAAAGCAACAGCGGTAACGGTGAAAAAGACCAGAAAAAAAATTCGAAGCCACGCGATGAAGGCGCTGATACCAAATTGATGTAGCTCGGCTACGAAAGAACAAGAAACTAAAGAAAAACGATGAAGAAAGGCTGAAAGAAAAATTATTAGGATTTCAATATCATCAAGTCTGTCTAAAAGAATAACGTAAGGTGCTATTTATAAGCACCAATAAAAACCATAACCCTAATAGGTAAATCCAAAACAAATACAATTAAATAAATAAACTAATTAATATTTCAGAAAAATATGAATAAATAAAGAAACTAATAATAATAAAAGTCATTATTGGACTTGGGCCTCCTATCTCGTTTAGGCCTACTCCATGCTCCATCACCTGGGTTTTTTGTATAGTCTTCAAAGATTTCGTTATATTTTTGCTTACTCTGAACTTCAACTATTATTTTTGGGGTTTTTGGAGGCCGGTCACTATTTATGAACTTATAAGGATTTAAGTCATACTCAAAAAACTTATTTGTAAATAAGTCACACTTGCAACAAAAAGACAAAAAAAGACATCACGCGTTTTTCACCACATCTCAAAACTGCCAGTTTTATCCGAAAATAGTGTACACTTCACTCATAACTTCCGTGACTTTCTATCTTCTTTACAAAGCAAGCAAAACCGATTTTTGGAAACAAAATCAAAACTGTTTGGGAAAAACTTAATTCCGCGACTTTCCATCTTCTTTACAAAGCAAGCAAAACTGATTTTTGAAAACAAAATCAAAACTGTTTGGAAAAACCTAATTCTACGACTTTCCATCTTCTTGACAAAGCAAGTAAAATCGATTTTTGGAAACAAAATCAAAACTATTTGGGAAAAACCTAAATCGATCATCATTCCTAAGTATATTTATTTTTTTTTATTTTAAAACAGTATCGGTACTGTTTTGAAGATATCTCAAAATACTAATCAACTCCATGGATTTCTCTTGTCCAAAACTTATCATCTGCTTATAATTCATGGTGCTATTTTAAAAACAGTACTGGTACTGTTTTGAAAACAGTACCGATAAAACAGTACCGGTACTCTTTTGAATCGGTACTGTTTTCATACTGCCTAAAAAACATCAATCGATACATCATACAAACCAACGATACGAGCCAACATCATCATATTTTTTTGAAACAGTACCGGTACTGTTTTGAAGATAGCTCAAAACGCCAATCGAAGCCCATGGATTTCTCTTGCCCTTAAAACTCGTCATCTGCTTATAATTCATGGTGCTATTTTGAAAACAATACCGGTACTGTTTTGAAAACAGTACCGATAAAACAGTACCGGTACTGTTTTCATATTGCCTAAAAAACATCAATCGATACATAACAAAAATCAACGATACGAGCCAATATCATCATATTTTTTGAAACAGTACCGGTATTATTTTGAAGATAGCTCAAAAAGCCAATCGGCCCTATGGATTTCTCTTACCCTTAAAACTCGTCATCCGCTTATAATTCATGGTGCTATTTTGAAAACAGTACCGGTACTGTGTTGAAAACAGTACCGATAAAACAGTATCGGTACTGTTTTGGACCGGTACTGTTTTCATATTACGTAAAAAACATCAATCGATATATAACACAAACCAACCATACGAGCCAACATCATCATATTTTTTGAAACAGTATCGGTACTGTTTTGAAAATAGCTCAAAACGTTGATCGGCCCAATAGATTTCTCTTGCCCTTAAAACTCGTCATCCGCTTATAATTCATGGTACTGTTTTGAAAACAGTACCGATAAAACAGTACCGGTACTGTGTTGAAAACAGTACCGATAAAACAGTACCGGTACTGTTTTGGACAGGTACTGTTTTCATACTGCCTAAAAAACATCAATCGATACATAACATAAACCAACCATACGAGCCAACATCATTATATTTTTTGAAACAGTACCGGTACTGTTTTGAAAATAGCTCAAAACGCCAATCGGCAAAATCAATCCATGAAGAAGATAGGCCAAATAAGTTCTATCTTCTTAATATCTTCACGACTAAAACTGTAAATAATGAAACTGAAAACAAGGAAAGAAAAAAAAAAAGGAGGAAGCGTGATTCTTGGTAAACATATCTTCACGTGATTCCCGGAATTCCTGGAAATAACTTGTGTAACTTTGTTATAGAAATAAAGGATATTATCGGTATATTAGAAACTATATTTAAAACAAACTCGTGGGACCCACTCAAAAGTGTGACTTAAATACGAAACTTTCCACATTAATGTGACTTAAAAGCAATACTTTTTTTTAGGTGTGACTAATAGTTTTAAAAGATTACAAAGTATGACTTAGATACAATTTTCCGATTATTTTTTGTGATCCCATCAAGAAAATTCTCATTATAATCAAATACCCAGTTCAGGGAAAGATTTGTATAGAGAGCAGCATTATTGATATTAGGGCTACAGATCCATTAGGCTTCGTATCTACAAAACAATCAACTCTCATTTGCATATATATATATATATATATATATATAGAGAGAGAGAGAGAGTCAAAATTTATAGATCTCTTTCTCATTTGTTAAATTTCTAGCATGAATAATCCTCCAGGTTTTGTGAAAGAGGAGTTTCCAGGATTGAGTTCTTCCTCCATGGCTGTTCCTAAACCAATGGAGGGACTTCATGATACAGGCCCTCCACCTTTCCTCACCAAAACCTACGATCTAGTCGATGACCCGAACACGAATCAGATAATTTCTTGGAGCGAAGGTAACAACAGTTTTGTTGTCTGGGAACCCCAAGCATTTGCCATCAATCTCCTTCCTAGGTACTTCAAGCACAGCAATTTCTCAAGCTTTGTTAGGCAACTCAACACTTACGTAAGTATATATATAATCTCTTCAAATAATACAACCCAAAACATCTTTTGTGGGTTTTTTTTTTTTTTTTCTCTCTTTCTTTTCCAGTTATGCTAAATTGAATTGGTTCTTCTTTTTCATACTTTTTAATGGGTTTCCCAATGTATATAAAGAAATCAGAAAAATAAATTGTAGGCTTGTGGAGATTGGTTTTTGATCAAGGACAAGGGATGTCAAATTTGCAGGGCTTTAGGAAGGTTGATCCGGATAGATGGGAATTTGCCAAGGAAGAGTTTTTAAGAGGTCAAAAGCATCTTCTGAAGGACATTAGGAGGAGAAAGACAACTTCTTCTCTATCTCAGACTTCACAGCAAGGTCTAGCAGACCCTTGTGTTGAAGTGGGCAGGTTTGGATTAGACCCAGAGGTCGATCTGTTAAGGCGTGACAAGCTGGTTCTGATGGAAGAGCTGGTGAAACTTAGACACCAACAGCAGAATACCAGAGCTTACCTTAAAACGATGGAGGAAAGACTGAACGGGACAGAGACTAAGCAGAGACGGATGATGGGGTTCTTGGCAAAAGCAATACGGAATCCGAATTTTTTGAAGCAATTAATCCATGAGGACAGGAGGATGGAGCTTGAGGAAGCGATTCGGATGAAGAGGAGAAGGCCAATTGATCAAGGCCCTAGCAATGTTGATGTTGGAGGTGGTTGTGAATTAGGCTCAGTTAAAGTGGAATTACCTCATGACTATGGGGACATTTCTGGGTTCAACGATTTGGAGCTAGAGCAGCTTGCAGCGGACATCCAGGAGAATTTAGGGGAAGAATGTGTGGGGGAAGAAGAAGAAGAAGAAGAAGAAGAGCTGGGTGGTGTAGAGAAAACACCTGATGATGAAGGGTTTTGGGAAAACTTGTTGAATAAGGGGATTGAAGAAGATATGGGTTTATTGGGTGGTGAAGCAGGAGGAGAAGAAGAGAAAGAAGAAGATGTAGAAGTGTTGGCGGACCAGCTTGGTAATTTCTTGAGTTCTAGTCCAAAATACTCTCTCAATGATCAAGGCAAGGAGAGAATACATACATGCAATCACTTTTTAATTTCTTAGTTCTTTCTAATAGTACTCTTTTTTTTTTTTTTGGGGTGATTCCATAACCCAATTGAAATTCTATGGTTTTTACAGCATTTTGATCTCAAGTGGCGTGTCTTTATTTGTGAAGAAGATGCAATTCCAACGTAGTAGCAGCCGTGATGCAATATATCCTTTGGACATTGATTGCTTTTTGGGAGGTCCTCTAAACACCAAATTTTATTGTGATTCCCATCAAATCTTTGTTTGTTAGTAGTGAATTCCACCTCTTGTTGAACTGATTGCATCCCGTTGCTTGGAATGGATGTCCATTGATCAAAGTTTGAAGTAATTTTTCTGTTGTTACTGTAGTTTGTATTGGTTATGTTATTGGTAATAAATTATTAAAAAAAAAAAGCTCATGTTAAATGGCTCCAATATTAGTTTGTATCTAATTATTTTCAAGGAGAAGGATATTTTAACAGAAAACATATATATATATATATATATATATCAAAAAGAGTTACTAGAATAATGTGAGATTATATTTTTAAATTGAAGTACATGTTATTGGGTACTTTTATTTAAAGTGATGGGTTCACAATTCTTCAATTATTGCAGTTAACTTTTCTGATAAATCTTTCTAATAATATCGTGTTACTCTTTTCATAAAGTGGTGTATGAAATGAAAGAATACTTAGACCTTAATAGTAAAGAGGGTACAACAAATTGTTAAAAAAAATGATAGAAAATCAACTGAGAGTTAAGGTTAATCACAATCTCGTTGGGTCAAAATTAGATTAAGGACCCAACAAGAGCAATTTTCTTCCAATGATTTAAAAATTACACTAAGACCATTAATTTTATTTTCTTTTTTTTTTATACTTATAAATTTTAGTTTTATCTCATTGTTATTAACCTTTTATCAATATTATTTTTTGTTCTTTTTTTTTAACTTTTACTTATATTTATCTTCGAAATGTAATTTTATTCTCACTAATTATAAAACTTAAATCTGCCCTGATAAGAACCATGAAAATCAACAATTAAAATGGGTACCCTCAAAATGTATTTCACTTAAATGTGTCTACTTGATGCCATCTCCGCACATTTAGGGCAATGTTTCAAGCGTACCAGATAATTACTGATAATGCATCATCACTGGAATTGAATTTGGATAGGATAAGGCATGGTGTCGCCATTGTCTGTTTCTGAAGCAGGAGATAATCATAAAGAGTTGCACATGCGGCGCATGACCAAAGTTAGCCGAATACTTGCCATATCCAATGTCGGAAGGTCTTGTCTTCAAGTCTCAAGCTTCTTTTTTAGTCAATTTTCTTTCCCAGACTAGTCTGACAAAAAATGCTAGTCCTTACCTCTACAGATAAATAATTAAATATTCAAGTACGGATAAATGTCTGCGTGGCACTAGAATTGTGGAGCCTATAATAAAAATCTATTACAGTGTCCTATTGTATTTATCATTGATTCTGATGTAAACTTTATTGTAATGTGGATTTTACATTTGATTTAATCAATCAAATCCATTGCATTTGAAAATTTAATTTTTTTTTTATAGAACTATTGATAATTCATACTATGTATAAGAGTGTAATGTATATTTCTTTATGTATAAGAGTGTAATGTATATTTCTTTACCATACTAAAAATGAATTAACAATATAAAATAATCCTGACCACTCAATTACTGTTTAATTTTTGACATCATTCACTTTATTTTAATCCCATAAAATATACTATTTATGTTCCGTTTGATGTGATAAAAAATTTTCAAAAACGGTGAAAATATTAAAAAATTTTAAAAATTATTCACTTTTTTCTTATTACATGAATTGAGAATTCACAATTTATATCACTTTATCTCGTTTTATCTCACTTTTTGTCAGCTCGAATGCACCCTTAATTTGCAACCACATAGTGCAAATTAATCTCGTAGATTGCATCCAAAATTTTCTTTCACGTATTTTTTGGTAGCACGAATTATTTTTTAAATTAAACTTTTCTAAATCCACTCAAGAGGCTTTAGAGTTCTTTTAATAAATATAATTGTAAACAGAAGTATTACATCCTTTTTTGTTTATTTATTTTTGGAGTTATTATACTTTAATCTCTTAGAGACAAGATTTGCTGCAAAAATAGATGACTTCCATCTAATTTAAAGATTAATACAATCTCTCGATGAAATTATTAAATTTAACTGAATTTATACATTACGTGTCCATAAGACTCATATGTAGTTGTATGAATAAAATATTAATAAAAAAATACAAACAAATTTGTCTAAAAATTTTATATTAAATTTATTTTAAAAATAAAATAATATTTCATTCTAACGTACAAAAATAGATAAAAAGATACTTTTATCAACTATTTTTGTATAAATCTTTTTCTTGCAACTAATTTTGATTTGTGAGTTGAAAATTCAATTAAATTTAATAGATTTGTCAGTTTTATATTTTAATTTAAATTACAAAAAATTATATATTGACTTTTAAAGTAAATGTAGCTATGTATTTTTTTTTTGGTCCAAACTCTAAAAAAATATTTATTCTTTCATTATGATTAATGAACAGGCAGACAAATCGCCATTACTTTCCCAAGTAAAGACAATGCACTAATCTAAACTCCTTCATTTTCTCTATTAATTAAAAGAAAAATTAAGTTTGAAAAATTATATGGTCAAAAGGGACACCAAGCCAATGTTTCAAAAATCGAATCGAACCAATTAATTCAATCGGTTGAACTATCGACGTCCGGACCGTGTCAACTGATTCAAAAAATGGTCCGGTCAACTGTTTAAATCCGTTTGAACTTCAAATTGGTAAAAAATTGACAATCTAGTAATTAAATCAGTGAACCGTTGAATCGGTGTTGACTTTTACGAACCAACCTTTTATATTTTTAAATTGTAAAATAAAAAAAACTAACATACATTAGTCTAGAATTGAATCGAGATCTATTTTGTGATAAAGTATTATTCTCTCACTAAACCATTGATATTTATTATTCTATATTTTTGCATGGTTTTACTTGTGCAATATGTTAATTTTGAGTAATTTTATTTTAGAATACTTTTTATTGATACTTTTTGTTAGTAAAACAAAACAAAGTTAGAAAATATGTGGAAAATATAAGTTTTTAAAATTATTATACAATTCTAACATATTTTGATATTTTATTTATATATTTAAATATATTTATGACGTCACAGTTCAATCCATTTCGATTTTGGTTAAACCAACAATTGAATCACTAACCCGTGACCCAAACCCTTTTTTCGGTTCGATGAATGGTCCAATTTTTAAAACATTACACCTAGCCACTTAGTAGCTACTAACTATTATTTAAGAATGAGCAATAGTTAAATTTAAATTATTTATGATTCTCTTTATTTTGACTTTGTATTAATTAAATCTAAAATTTTAATGTTGTAGTGAATTTTACATTTAAAGACAAAAATGTTGAGATGAAGGATTCTGATTTAATTAAAATTTATTTGATTAAATTAATAAATACTATGATAAATATTATTTAATAGAATCAATAAAATCTTAATTAAATCAGGATCTTTCATCTCAATACTTTTAGCTGCTAAAATCCATTACAGTCCCTAAAATTCTTAAATATAAGGATTTGTTATTAGGCCCATTAATTCTCATGTCAACGGTGATGAAACCCATGGTACAAAATAATGCAATAGCTCTACAAACAGGAGATTAGTATTGGACGCGGGTGGTGAGTGGTCAAACTCGCCTAAATATCCCAGCCATAAGCATTGAGCAGAGCGTGCAATCAACGCTGAATCTCAGACGTGCTTGATGGTTGACACGTCGGAAAACCTTCTGGGATGCGGCGTGATTGCGAGGCTCTTTAATATGTATTTAAAGTTTGTATAAATTTATAAAAGTTAATATTAAGTGTATTTAGAGTTATATAAAATTATATAAGATAGTTTAGAATTATAGAAGTAAATATTCTGTAATATATGTAGTGAATGAAAATTTTAAATTTTATTATTTCGTAATTTATTTTTGTAAAGATTTGTAAGATTTTATTTTATTTTAAAAAGTTCTAAATGGAGTTATTATTTAATGAATAAAAAATTTTAAATTTAAATTTTATATTTGTAAAGATTTGTAAAATATTTTATTTTTTTATTTGTAATTCCTAACAGAGCTAATAAGTTAACATGTACTTGCCACGTGGCCTCTCACCGACGAGAACCGAACCGAGCCGCACCTGATGACTCCAGAACCGCAACTAGTGAAACTCAATCTATTTTTGAATTACCTAAAATATCCTTTTATTTTGAAATTCTTCTAAAATAATATTTATCTTTTTATAATATATGAATATCTACTTTTTGAATAAGTACTATATTTCGGAAGAGGCTTGAGTTTATTTGATTTATCTTATTTTAATTTTTATTAGATAATGTATATTTTCGATATTTCATCGCCCGAATCAAAACGTTGGGTTTGGGAAAGCACCGCCCTTCGATTTTCACACATCATCGTCGTCATCTTCTTTCTCAAGTGACCAAGTCCTAAACCCTGCGTCTCGAAGCATTCTCAACTCTCTCTCTCTCTCTCTCTCTCTCTCTCTCTCTCTCTCTCTCACCGACAGTCGAACAACCGTGATTTCCATCTCCGTCTGACCACGGTAGAGCTCCGATCTCCGGTCCATTCTTCTCTCAATTGTCTCGTTTCGGCAATGCCATTGGCGGTGAACGGTTGATTGAGAGTCGACTCCTCGTCTTGAATTCGACGGTGATTTTATAGGGAAACTCCGAGAAGAAAGAGCGGGACCTTTGCAGGCTAGCTATGGGGGCCGTGCCTTCAACGCCTAGCAGAAGTGCTGCTACGCGGCCGCAGGACACGGCGGAGTACCTTATCGGAACCTTCATCGGCGAGAAATCCTTCCCTCTTGCCTCTGATTACTGGCAGAAATTGCTTGAGCTTCCTCTCAACCTCCACTGGCCGGCTCAGCGTGTTAATCAAGCTTGCGAGGTTTTTGGTTAGTATTTTTCCATTCGCGGTAGTCTATTCATTTCCAGAGTACATATGGTCTATAATTAGTTTTACGTTTGTTAATTGCTTTCAATTGTGCGTAGGTGCAATTCGTTGTTGAATTTGTGTTTATAAACTGTGCAAGTCAGTGGTATTGTTGCTGTGAGGGTTTTGGTGTTCAATTTTAGTCCCCTAGTCGATGATTTGTGATGTCACTTGGGAACTCAAAACGAATATGTCAGTTATGTCACTATCTAGCTTCGCAAGAAAAAGTCATGTGCGAAATATTGGGACTTATTTTATGAGCTTGTTGGCAGTCTGCATTAAATTTCAAACAGAATATTCATTTTGGTCTATAAGAGTCTGGTATAGGATTTGGATCACATGATAGGTTGGTTCAGTGTAATTGTGCTTGATAGGTACTTGCTTATTGCACTACATCTTTCTGTATCAGACCTTTGACAAATCTGTTAGTCTAGATAGATGCAGAAGCTAGCAAACTTGAACAGTTGGTTGCCATGTATTAGGCTATAATAATTAGTAAAATTCTTCAGTGGATATATATATATATATATATATATATTTTACAGTTGTGGGTTTTTCTTTCCAAATTTTACATAAAATCGGTGTGCTATTCTTTGGCAATGACTGGTGCTGCTTGGAATATATGAGGAGCTCCTAAGAAGGTTAAGGGTTTCATGTTGTCTTGGTGGGGTTCAAGCTGAGTCTGGATAGAAGAGAGGCATGGAAAGAAGCTCCATTTTGCGTTTTTTGGCTTGTATGGAAAGAGTGGAATAGAATATGTTTTGAAGGCGTTAAAACACCAATTTATAGAATTAAAAGCTTTTCGGTTTCTTGTTTGTATAGTTCCTTTTTTTTGGGGGGGGGGGGGGTGCAAAATTTACAGCTCTTTTTTACATTTTGTTGAGAAAATGAGAATGCAGTTGGCTAGGTTTTGTATCACTTTTTCTTGGCATTTTCTTAATGCCCTGATTAATAAAATTTCTTTCATTAATTGAAAAAAATTTATTTAAAGAATACTTTTATGTTAACCTACTTGATTGTTGGATGTTGCAAAAAGAAAAGAGCTGAAATAGATGGTAATGTAAACAGTTTTACAACAACATTACTGTTGTAGCTGGCAGTTTGTGTTTTAGACCTCTGGTGGTTGATGTATACTCGATACTAAAGCATTTCTTACTCAATTCTTTTGAATTGATAGTCTCACTAATATGTAACACTTTATTTTTTCTTGGTTTTTTGAATTTTGTTATCACCTTCTGCAGCACAGAACAATTATTATACGAGGCATCTTGCAAAGATTTTAATTCACTTAGCATGGTGTTTGCAAGAGTGTGTTTCTACTTCTAGTGTGTCGTCATCAACTTATATGAAGGCTATCAATGCAACTTATATCTCATCCGTATTTCTGAAGTACTTGATTGAAAATGCCAAAAGCGACAATTTTGAGGAATTATTCCTGTTCTTAGACGAGAGTGAAACAGTACCAGATAATTTCTCGCGAGGTGATTCCCTTCCACCTTTAAATGGAATATTCATAATTTTTCTTGTCATCCTCTTCATCACTTCGCCTATGTGGGTGTATTTATTAATTATTACTATCAAATTATGTTAATTTCCCGAGCTAGCTTGCCTTTGTTAAGGGTTGGTGGAACAAAGTGTCAGTTTTGGTGCACAATTTTGTAGGGTTTTCTTGCCAATTTCTTTCCCCCTTTTTTTTTGCTTGAAATGTGTATTACTTGACATAGGAAGGTGAAACCTCCTGTCATAAATCATGGTCATGATGAACTTGTTTTATAAAACCTTTTTGATCATGTTTTAAGCTTAGGTACGCAAAGATGATTGTCTCACTATTTGTCCTCGTGCTTCATTTTTTTATTTATCTTGGTGCACTCTCTTTGTTTTGCTTTATATTGCCTTCAAATCCAAGCTTTGCAAAACAATTTTTTGTGATAAACTGATAATATATTTTTTGAAGATACTACTTAATACTACTTTATATTTCCTGGAAAATCCTGCTACCAGGAATTCTTTTTTATCATATCTTAAAACACTTGCAGACTTGCTGGTCTTTTTTTTTTCCTCCCCCTTTTTTTTCTTTTTTTTTTTTTCATTTCACCTTTTTTAATTTCAAGAACAGAAAGTTTGTCAAAATGATATTAAACATGACCTTAAATAGTTCGCATTTGATTCTTAATATAGACCTAATTATTTTGATTAAATCTAATAGAGTCCTGAAAGAGGGTTTGCAATTATTGCTCGACTGATTTTTGTCATTAGGGTGCTCTAAATACTTGAAGACAACTAGATTTTTGGCTTTCTTGGATTTTTTGGCATTTGAACTGTCTTTTTAGATGTCTGTTATATTTACTTCCAAGTTTCAGTTTTCCAATGTGTTACAAGTGTCTTTGATGATTGTTGTTTTCCTTGCCTTAAAGAAACTTTGGGTTTTCCACTGCAGATCAAAGCATTGAAAATCTCATTATGCATAGTGTGCTTAGTTTTTTGGGCAAAGTAGATGTAAGGTATGTTATCAATTATCCTCTCTGTTGATTTACTTTGTAATTCATATTTATTGTCACCCTAATTTAATTTATGTTCTTACAAACTTTTGGCAAGTCCCAATACGTATCTGCTTTCCCAAGAACTACTTAAATTCATTCTCGTGGCCCTGTCAACTCAGCTTCTTTCTGGGCCATCACCAGGACCAAATGATATTCACCCATTCATCGATGTGGCGATGGTTCAGGTGATAAGAACTCTGACAGTTTTAGCTGTTCAAAACACTTAAAAATGTATTGCTGATTTTCCAAATTGCAATTGCATTTGCAGGAAAGCTCTTTGGTTGCTTTGGTTGTTCAGAAACTACTACTTAATTACATTACCCAATCTCACTTTGCCGTAAACGATGCATCTTATAAAATGTTCTCTGAAAGAAACCAGCCTGGTGTTCTTCAGAGAGTTAGTTCAGCAGCTGGTATGGTGATTTCCTTGATGCTCACTTTTGACAAGTATCATGTCATTAGTTTGCATCCATGCTTTTGCTTCTGGAAATACTTTGTTCAGGGATAAGCAAACATCTCTGTGCTTTGACTAGGTGAAATGGTCTATTATTTCATCATACTGTGGGGAACCAAGTTCAGTCATTGAGATATGTGAAATACCTAGTTCTGATAATATATGCAAATATTATATCATCCTTTTGTGGCTGCATGCTTATATGATTCTTCTTTTAAAATTCCACTCTTTATCTTATTTATTTTCTTTCCATTCCCTTAATTTCTTCATTATGATTCTCCGTAGATGCCTTTGTTATCTGTAGAAGATGGTTATCTGAAAAGCTAATAAGACATGTTGAAGCACCTAGTGGCTCATGGAGATGACTAGGTACACAGATTAAAGCAATTTTTTTTTTTTGGGGGGGGGGGGAGGGATATTGATCTGTATGGTAATCATCATTCCGGTTGATTCATTTGGAGCAATAGAAGTAATTCCATATAAGATAGGGCTTATCCATTGTGAGGATAAGCTTCTGGAATCCTTATAGAGAAGGTTACTCCTGAATAGGATGATCGTGAAGTCTCCCTGATCAAATTGGCCTGTAGACGATAAGTGTCAAGGCAAACCCTTCAGTCTTAGCTACTAAGTCACATAGCCCCAATCCGTCAGGGTAGCCCAATGGTTTTTGGGACCAATCGTAAACTCGGAGGTCTTGAGTTCGAATCCCATTGGTTACTTCCCTGTCTTGCCTGATGCTTAGGTCTTGCGGGTAGGTTCAAGCACCTACGGTTTATCCATCGACTATGCAGTTCGTCGAGAGCTGCAATAAACTAGTGCGAATTCCGGGTTACCTACAAAAAAAAAAATAAATAAAATAAAATAAAAGGTCACATAGCCCCAGTGTCCCTCATGTCACAGATTGATTTGGTCCCTCACTCTAGCCTCGTGGTGGAGGCATGATTATGATAAAGGTACCTTTAATGGTTATGATGGAATTTCGTTCATCAAGGTGTTTTGTAATTCTTTCGGCTAAGCACTTGTTTATCAAGATGACTTGTTTGCTTAAGGCATTCTATTGTATGTTTGTTTGACCAAGGTATACAGTAATTACTTGTGGTCAAAATTTTGAAAGAAACATGTTCCTTTTGGCATCCCAAACGCATGTGAGCCAATTATGATTGTGGACATATGAGCCCATCCTTTAAGGACATCAGTAATATCGCTGGAAATCTGTGCCTCATCAAAAGAAATAACTTTATTAGTAGCAATAATTTCGATAGTCGCAACAATTTCATCAAGTGGCTTGCCTTCAATTTGGTCATCATCTTCATTATCTGAAAAATAAAAGTTGTCAGGATCAGGCTTATAAATCAACTCTTCAATTTGATTATCATTAGGCTCTCTCTTCACTTCAAAGTGGTCGTCATCAGATTTCTGTTTGGTTTATCAATTACTTTTGGAATTTCGGAAAGGGCACCAAATAGAGGAGCTGAAACTGTGTTCAAATTTGAATTCGATATTTGGTTAGAAAAGAGGTGAATATGGTTGCTCGGCCAATAGTATTCCTCCCATGTGTCTAATCTCGCGTTCAGTCTTTGAATGGCTTCAGTGAGGGCTGTTATTTGGGTTTGCATTTAGTTATTGTTTGACTGTACCCGATAGTGTACTGACAATTTCGAATCTGCAAAAATGAACTGTGAGGTGTTCCGAAACCTCCTAGAAGTCGCTGGAGCTTTGCTGGAAGTTGTCGGAGGTCACCGGAGCTTCGAGCAGAGCACAGGTCAGATCGTTGGAGTGTAGTGGTTATTCTGGATTTCGCCAGGAGGTCACCGGTCAGGTCGCCGAAAGAGTCACCGATGTTGCCGGAGTCATCGATGAGTTCGTCGGAGGTTGGTGGTGCCAATGGTGGGGTTCGCCGGAGTTGGGTATCAGCTGGGAATGTACAAAACTGTACTCGAAGGGTTTGAGAGCGTGTAGGGCGCATGCGGCGGCTATGACTGTAGTTGCGGCTAGGGTTTGAGATGAACAGTGAGGTTTCGTTAGTTATAGATCGATTTGCTCTGATACCAAAGTTGATGTAGGATGATAGAGAATAAAGCAAAGATAGAGAGAAAAGAGAGAGAGAGAAGAAGTTTAGGAGAGAGGGAAGAAAGAAGAAAAGGGAGAGGGAAAACAAGTCACGAGACTTCAACAACTCAAATTTTCATATTTATCAATGTATCAAACCCTAATCATTATAAGTCTTTAAATAGACTAATACATTCTCAAGATTACTAAAAATAAAGTAAAACCAAATATTCTAATAAATCTTTCTTAAAATAAATGTAAATAAAATTTTGCCTAAAATAAAATAAATCTTTAATAGAATAAGGTAAAATCCTTATATAAAATGTAATCCTAATAAAATAAAATTCTAATAATAATTATTTCATATTTTTTTTGGCTTCCGCATCAGTACATCATCAATATAGCTTGGTGGAGATATTTGGCTTTTTGAGCTTTGATAAATTTCTCTAGATTGTTGTCATTTACTTATTTTTTCTTTTCTTTTTACCACTGGATTCTCTTTTCCAGTTTATTTATTAACTTGGCTGATTTTGCTAACAAAAATCTTTAAATTTTATGGTATTCTTGCAGCAAGTTTTGTGCTATTGCCATTTAATATCCTTGCCAGTTCAAGTGGTGAAGCTACTAGAAGTCAGTTGGCAGACAGCAGTCTCCATTTGTTACTTGTTCTCATTCATTATCGTAAATGTGTTTTGGAGGAGACAGTGAAGGATAGAAGTGATGACAGTGCTTCTTCAGATTTTGTCCTGAAAGAAAATACTTATTTTTCTGAAAATCCTTACTGCAAGGCCTTAGAAAATGCTAGGGATATTGAATGTGAGATTTTTTAAATGGTAACGTTTTGATTGTAATGAGGCTCATTCTGCTGGTGCTAAGTAAACCAGTCCCCATTCTTGCAGTTGATCGCGTTGATATTGAGGGGAATGCACACAGTGGTCCACTTGTGAGATTACCTTTTGCTTCCCTTTTTGATACTCTTGGCAGGTAAGTATCCATGTTACTTCTTTTGCAGCATGTGAACATTAGATTCATCATCTGAAATTATGTATTGCTGGATTACCTTTTAAGGTTAAAATGAAGGCAATATTTTAATGTCGATTATGTAGATTACACCAAGCACTTTAAAGGTCTATATTATAATGCCTGAAATAAAAAATTCCCACTTCTAATGTCTATCACATTTATATGTAATGGAAGGTTCTTCAAATGTCTCATTTATCTCTTGAACCCTCTCATCAAGAGGTATTCCTTCATCTCCACAAACCATACCTTTGGATAATTATTTTCTCCATCTTCAGGTATTAAATCAAGTTCTGCAATCATCTCTTCTGTTTTAGGCTCAACCAGGTTTTGTGCTAGGCCTAATTTGAATATAGTGGTGGATGTTGAACTTCAAAACTTTTAAACATTCGATTGAATGTGTGGAGTTAAAAGAGTTTTATGAATAGGAAGCGTTATACCTCTAGCAGTCACTAGTGTAGTAAGCATCTTTTGAAACTCAGCATGTTGACTGTCCATTCGTTACTCCAATCTTTCATATGAAGCACAAAGATTCTTTTAACTCTGATCTTCGTTGTTGGGGTTCTTCATTGATAAGGGAGCACAAGGAGACATCTTGTATTCAATTGATTCCCCCCCCCTTCCCCCTTGATGGAATGGCGGGGACTTGACGGGATATAGTTCCCGACTACGATAGTTAAATGACCTTAAATCCACAAAAAACACTCACAAGAACACAAAGTTCTAAAAATCCAATTTGAAATAAATAATCAAAATTTGAATATCTCTAGCAATTTCATTATGCGTCTTTAAAATTTAAATAGAAAATCAAAAAAATCCTAAGCCTAATATGACTCTTATTTGAGTTTCCTAATTGGATTAGGAATTATCTTTACCAATTCTATTCCTAAATTAAAATGGAAATAAAAGACCTGCAAATCAAAGAAATGTCCTAAAAGACAAATAAAAAAATTTGGATTTGGAAAAAAAAAATACTAAAACTAATGAAAAGAATTATTCAAATCTAGAGTCTTCATTTGGCACGTTAGAACAGGTTGATAGCCCTTCTAACGTGAATGGCCAGCAACCAATTTGGACCTGTTTCTTAAGGGCATTCTAATGGCTTGGGGCAGTGGCTGATGGTGCTCTGTTTTGGGGGAAGCTTCACTTCCTGCATCATGGATGGAAAATGGTACAAAGTAAGGCTTGTACCTGGATTTTTTGGACTGTACCAGAATTTCTCAAATCGCATTAGAACTCTTCAAAATTCTTGATTTTTTTTTTTTTTTTTTATGTTTTTTCTAAACCTTATAGAACTAAGAATGACAAGGCTTCCCATATCTTATCAAACACCACATGAGAAACTTTTTTCATTTTCTTTATTTTGTTGTTTCCTTGGAGAATCTCTATTCGCATCTCAACCAATTTTACTCGCATTCATGGGCTAAATCAAGTTTGCTATTTGGTGTGACTTTCATATTCTATGGTACTAACAGAATTGTAGAGGTGTGATAATACTCTCTCTAATATTATGTTCTGTCCCAGGTGCTTGGCTGATGAGTCTTCTCTCTTACTGCTTTACTCACTGGTGCATGGGAACTCAGATTTCCTGGAGTATGTTTTGGTGCGAACTGATTTGGATACACTGGTATGAAGTGGGAGCTTCCGTTCTAAAGTCATATACATAGTTAGCTAGCCTCCACCAGTTGTTTTGCAACAACCTTGACAAAAAGGGGAAAAAAAAAAAAAACATTGACCTTAGAAAATTTAGAACAATAGTTAGAAGTCTAAAGATTCTAATATGTAGTGTCATGCAACTATCAAATTTGTAGAACATAAAATTTTGTTCACAACATAGTTATGGACTTCACTTTTTAAGCATTTACCACTGAATACTATTTTTTTTTTTAATTATTTCTTTCTTGAAAAGTTATTTGAGATGATTGATTCATAGTTCTCTTAGATATATTGATTTGTTACTCAAAAGAAAATTATATGTTGGTTTTCCAAGTGATTAATACCACTACTATGAGCTATTCTTTTGGTAATATTTTTCCATTTTTCTTTGATAATTTTTAGTTACTTCAGTGATTAAATGGAATCCTAGTAACTTATTATGATGGGTAGGAGTACTGGAGTGGTCTTTGGAAGCCTCTCAAGTTTTGGGGCTTCTTGCTATTGATAGGGACATAAGTCGCTTTTGTGCTCTCCTCTCCAATGTTTACTCTCTTCTTTGGATGGCCTTTCTTTCTTTTGCTTTAAATAATTTCATTAATACTAGAAGTGGATGTATACACTTTGTGTGTGAGAGAGAAATACTCATTTTTTCCCTTCTTTTTTACTTTGTTTTACCCTTTTTTTATTTTTTTTCTAAATTAAAAAAATGTATTAAAATTTAAGAAGATTGAAATATTTATCTCAAATATTAAGAGTGACATTTAAGTAAATAGTGAATAATTAAGTAGTATTTTAAGAAAACAAACAAAGTAGTGTGAAGTTAAGAGACATGTTAGGAAAATAAAAAAATACAAACGTAAAATTACTTAAATAACTTGTAAAATTTCAAAAATTACTTATACACCTCTTTTAAATTATGGATAGTTATTGTTATTGGAGGACATGCCCCTAAACAGATCTAATTGGCGTCGACAAATCCATATAGTTGACCCCACCTAGTGGGAAAAAGCTTAGTTTGGTTTGGTTTTATTGTTATTGGTGGTTAAAGGTATCAATGGAAGAGATCAACAAGCTTCACCTAGGGTTGCCTTATTATAATAGCATAGAGCGCGCGCACACACACGCACATCCTACTTCATCTATCCACCAGCTTTTTAAAGAAATGATTTTGAAGCCAGGAGGGAAGCTGTACTAAATATTTAACTCGATAATATTCAGCTCAGGAAAATTGTTGTTTTTCTATGTCTTATGGGCGTGCGTCATAGTTACCAGGTACATGACATCAATGCCCACATCCTAATTTGGTTTTGCTTTTCTGTGAGAAAACGAACAGTTGATGCCCATGTTGGAAACACTTTATAATGCTTCAAAAAGGACATCCAATCAAATCTACATGGTGTTGATTATCCTTCTAATATTGAGTCAAGATTCTTCTTTTAATGCAAGCATTCACAAGCTGGTAAGAACTGCCTCTGTGGGCTAACATTTGACTTTAATTCTACAAGGATCATATCAACATCTGTTATTTATTTATTTGGACAGATGCTGCAAAGTGTTCCTTGGTACCAGGAACGTCGCCTCCATCAAACGTCACTAGGTTCCTTAATGGTCATAATTCTAATAAGGACCGTGAAGTACAACCTATCTAAGCTGAGGGTATGGCTTGATGTATCTATCTCAGCTGATTATTTATGTTTTGCAGACCCGTTCCTATGGTAGCATTTGACATATTAAATTGGTGCAGGATGTTTATCTCCACACAAACTGCCTTGCAACTTTGGCCAACATGGCACCCCATGTCCACCGTTTGAGTGCATATGCATCACAGAGACTTGTTAGCCTTTTCGATATGCTCGCACGCAAGTATGTCTGTCTCTTATCGTCTGCATAAACTGTCTCATCAGTTAGCATACTTGTTAAACATTGGTATATGCTTTATTTCTCTGGGATTGTTATTTGGTCATCCTTTTTTTTTTTTGCTTTCTGTGTATAGGTACACTAAACTAGCAGAGATGAAAAAGGGCAAGATTCACTTGGATAATGTTGAATTCAGAGAAGGAGATAGCCTTCCAGAAGGCATGGTAGTCACTGTAGTCTACCTTTGACATCATTGATTACCACCTAGATGTTGTCCTTGACTTGCATTTTTCTCTCTCTCTCTCTCTCTCTTCTCTCTATATGTTGCAGTCAACAGAATTGCACATTTATACTGACTTCCTGAGAATTGTTCTGGAAATATTAAATGCAATTCTGACTTGTGCTTTGCCACGTAATCCTGAGGTACTATAGTTCTCTAAGAAATTATACAAGATAGAAGCTTAACTATTATATGTTATCATTGATATAACATGCAAATCAATTTTGGAAGCTTTCGTGTTTCACCTATTTTTCATTGTGTTGGGGCAGGTCGTGTATGCAATTATGCACAGGCAGGAGGTCTTCCATCCTTTCAGGAATCATCCTCGCTTTAATGAGCTTATTGAGAACATTTTTACCGTACTGTTTCTTTCACGCCAAAATTGTGGTCTCCTAGCGTCTTTTCTTTTCTACTTGCTTAACCTTCTACATCTATAGGTCTTAGATTTCTTCAATAGCCGCATGGATGCACAAAGAATGGATGGTGAATGGTCAGTGGAGAAAGTCCTCCAAGTCATAATCATCAATTGTCGATCTTGGCGGGCTGATGGCATGAAGGTATAAAGCAAGTTGTTGTGTTGGTATGTTTGTCCAAGATTGGGAATTTTTTTTTTATATGTTTTTGTGTTTAGTCTATTTGTTGTGCAATCTTCTTTGACAGATGTTCACTCAGTTACACTTTACATATGAACAAGAGAGCCATCCTGAGGAGTTCTTTATTCCATATGCGTGGCAGCTAGTTATATCTCGCTGGTATAGTTCCTGCATTTCATTCACTTCCTGGTTGGGATCTATCCTTGTATCTTGGAGATGTTCTAAAAAAGAATAAAATGTAGTGGCGCATTTACCATTTTAAAGATAGTATTTCTTGTTCCTTCAAGATATTCTTTTCCTGTTAAAAATGTGAAAATTAAGGTATTCATGACGTGGATGGATTTTTTTTCTCTTTTTTTCAATTTTATAATCTCATGTCATGTCTCGTCATACCATTTCTAGTAGGTTGCACTTGGCATATTGATTGGATTTTAGTTGGTTAAAGTAGCGTTGTTTAAAATATAGCAGTCAGGGCTTATAAATAGATGACTGAATGAAGGCATCCTGCATATCCTTATTCCTCCGACATTTTCATTCGCATATACGTCTTGAACTGGTAATGATCATTTATTTTTTTTTTGGGGGGGGGGGGGCATATGTGCTTTCTGCAGTGGTTTCAGATTTGATCCCAGAAGCGTAAACTTGTTCCCAGTTGATCTGCCTGTAGAAGTGAGTATCTTGTTTTCTTATATGTTTTAAATATGTCAATTACAATCTAAAAATGTCTCGTCTTGTCCTTTTTTTTTTATGTTGGCTGATTGTTTTCAAACCATGATATTATGCTTGTATTTGTGTTTATTCTGTTGTTATTATTACAGCAAAAATGATATTTTGTGTGTTGTAAAGGAACAATGAACAGTACGTTGCTTTCTCTGTTTGATTCAGTATTAGGGCACCTGTTTCTAATATGTATAATATTATATTAATTAAAATAAATATTGATGTATTTATATATATATACACATTAATTGAAATAAATTTTTAATTTTTTTTAAAAAGTAAGTTGGGTCATAAGTAAATGGGTTAGATATGGGTTTATGGGTTTGATATAACCCGTATTCAACCCGCCCATATCTAACCCGCTTTTTAAATGGGTGGGTTTGGGTTGTACCCATTTAACCTCCAACCCGTTTAAACTCATTACTAACCCGCCTAACCCGCCCATTTTGCCACCCCTACTTTTTACTAGTCTTTACTAGTCCTAGGCAAAGACTACAATACTGGTGTCACCCCCGGGCTCCTGCACCATCGTGGATGGGAGACATGATGCAAGCTTTGATATTACTTGTTACATATCTTAAGAGAACCTAGGTTAGCAATTAGGAGGAAGAAATTCAAGGCATATAAACCACCACACCATTATCACATACTGCTGATATAGGATATGTGCATCCTATATTTCATATGCCAATGGATCATAATAGAATACCACTATGTCTTTTATAAAATAAAGTAATTATTGAATATATATATATAGACATGATGCAAGCTTTGATACTACTTGTTACATATCTTAAGAGAACCTACCCCTAGAAGTTAGCAATTAGGAGGAAGAAATTCAAGGCATATAAACCACCACGCCATTATCACATACCGCTGATATAGGATATGTGCATCCTATATTTCATATGCCAATGGATCATAATAGAAGACCACTATGTCTTTTATAAAATAAAGTAATTATTGAATATATATATATATATATACATGAATATTAACTCGTGTTATTATCCAATTCTTGGGCACTCACGCGTACCAAAGGTCATGAAACATGATAGCATAAACACTGAACCAATAGCAATTGTTGAGTTGTATGTTACAATTGTCACGATCTGTGCTTTGCTACAAATATATAGAATAGGATGGGCAAATAAGACTAGCTCACTCTGCTCTTCCTTACGGTTTATTATTCTCCCTTCAAGACATCAGTACTTTGAGGCCATCATGAAGTGATATGTCATGGAGGGTTTCAATGGCTAAAACTATAAAGAATGACTGGACAATGCTTTTGACGTCATTTCTGTTGTCTTTCAGTTGAATTACCTTTACCCTTTGCCTTCGCCTTCGCTGTGGGTGTGTTTGGAGTAAGGATTTGGTGAGGAAAAATGAAAAAGAGAAAAAAAAAGAAAAAAGTAGGGAAAAGAGGAAGAAAATATAAAATTTCAAATATATGTTATTTTAATAGATCTAAAAATATAAAAAAGTAAAAGACATTCACCAATAAATTGATTTTTAATTTCTCAAATCTCATATATTTTTCCTTTCATTTTCTATTATTAACAAAGCCTTGAACTCTTTATTTTTCTTTTCCCTTGATAAATCTTTAATTCAAACAAAACGTAAGTGAAATCTTGTTATTATTATCATTCTTCTTCCTCTTACTCCTTTTTTTTTTTTGTTTTTTTTTTGGTGGGTGGTTTGTTCAAATTAAATTATGTTCGTCAGACCTTTCTCACCTCATATGTCAGATTGAAATTTAACAATGTTTGACTTATGTCAAACAGGTTGGTTATCCACCAGAAGTCAAGATTGATCAAGATGGTGAGTCGGAGGGGCAAGCTGCTCAGGTTGACCAATCAGAGATGCGACAAATGGTAGCATAGCCCCATTAGAAAATGATATATGTTTCTTTGTACATAAAGATTAGGAACATGTATTTTCCCATTCTTTTTATGTGTACATATGTCGCAGCGTTTGCACTTACAGAGGCCATTGTGAATACCTAAAATATGAGATTTCACTAATAAGAAAGGTTTGCTCAGGTTGACTTCCCTTGTATAATAATTATTCATAAGAGTGAAAAAGTGAAAACTAAGGATTGTTTTCTGAGGATCTGCACAGGATTATGTCGGACAGAGTATACAATGTGAAATTGCAACTTCCTGTTGAATTAGCAAGGCTTATGATGCATCTAGCATGCTGACTGCAAACTATTGTCTTCCGAAAAATTTAGATGCGATGAGAGTATAAAATAAAAATATTTTTCTATTTAGAGAATATGTTACCCGGGTGGATAAAACTTAGATATGGTGTGGGTGTAAAGTAAAAATATTATAAAGAAAATATTTTTCTATCCGATAGATATGTTACGAAGAGACAGATAATGTCTCCTTAAAACGTTAAAAGAGTGAAGTACCAGTGGCTTTTCATAATTAAAATGTATTTTAATGAATATTTTTATGTAAAATAACAAATAATGATTTCGTAAGATTTCATATTTTTCTAGCAACACTTGAACGCATGATTTGAACATTCTAGTATTACCCATATTATAAAAATAAAATTTTTATTTCTTATTACTAATATGAAAAAAATTTTCATTTGGGAACAATTCAAGCTTTTTGAGAATAACTATGATGGTTTAATAGCCTCACGATATGTTAGATTTGAGAGAGAAGAAAAAGAAGAAAAGGAAAGATGGAAGCAAGAAAAAAGGGTAAGAAAAAGGGAGAATAATTTTCTTTTATTTGGTTTTAAAGTGAGGGAGTATAGGTGGAAAGGGAGTATGTCCGGTGCACCGGACCGACCTCCAACCCAGTATAAGTTGGTTGGTTGGTTCGTTATTTTTTTTTTTTTTTTTCCTTCTCCCATTCTCCCATCCTACCTATTCTTAGTTGTTTGCTCAAGAAAAAAATAAACAATTATTATTCTATGTTCGAAAATTAGCCTCTGATTGGATAGTTTTTTTTTTTGGAGGGAGGGGGAGTAATTATCATATATATATATATTTTGAAATAAGTAAAAAATTACAATTAAAAATTTTATTATATCTTTTAAAATATATTTATTTGTAAAAATAATAAAAAATCAAACTTAAAAGCATAATTTAATTTTTTTTACCCTTCATATATATATATATATATATATTTTACATCCCAATTGGAAGAGGGGGGGAAACCTTAATCGATAAAAGTCTCTTTCCTTTCCTAAGGAGGTAATTTTTTTTTTTTTTGGGGGGGGGGGGCCATCGCCACATTGGTTGATTATGATCTTGGTTTTCAAATATATAACCAAAGTCTGCAAAAGTAAACCATTATCATCATTTGAGCAATAATCTGCAAATAATTTACGGTAAATTCCAATATTATTTATGACACTACAAAATCCCACTTACAGATTACAGTTGTTTTCGTTCTTTCTTCACATATTTTTAAATTATGTTATTATATATTTGGGAAACAAATAATAATAGTAATATTTCATTCATTTAAAAAAAGGTAATGTTACACGAGGGCCCCGCCTTTCAAATACTCCGTGAGAGCCAAAGCAACCAAACCCAGCATAGCGAACCTCCCGTTCCAGAGCTCAGCCTCTGGGCTCATGAACCCTCCTGACTCGGACTCTACACTCACTCCTCTGAACAGAGGTACCAGAGATGCCAGAGACAGCACAATGCTGGTTCCCACAAACCATGGTATCCCCCCGTTGGATATCTGAGCAAACAAATCATCGCCGTTGGCTATCTCCACCGCCATCGCCGCCACGAACCCGATCATTGCCAGTCTTCCGTTGATCCTCTCCGGTGCCGGCCCACTGAAGGCCAACACGTCAGAAAATTTTGTGCTGACCTGTCACGGTTAAGAAATTAATTGTTATAAACATCATATAGAAAGCTTAGTCTTTTAATTTTAATTTTTTTTAAATTTATTTCCTCTTCCTCTTCCACTTCGATTTATAGTGAAAACTTCGCAAGTTAAAACATGGGCAATACCTTGGCTTTTGGTTTTGGGGGAGGTGCTGGGTTGGCCCGAGGTGCCTGTGGAGGGGTTGTTTTCGACACTGGTGTCGGCTCCTCCTTCTGATCATTCTGCTCAGTCAACGAATCAAGATGTTGTGATTGATATTACATATACATATATGTTATATATGCCTAAATCCAATCTGAATAATTAAAAAAAAAATCAAGAAACACACGTATGTATGCACACTGATCTCAGGTCTACAAACGCAACCCTACCTCCGCGGTGCTCCGTACTCTAAGGCTACCGCTCCCCCGCAGAGCCGGCAGGTAGTTTGGAGCCGGAAAACCCAGATTCAACCTCACCCTCTTCGCAGACCCTGTCACCGCTGGGCTCAACAAGACGGACTGTATAGTAGCTGACATTGCCATTTATATATATATATATATATATATAGAGAGAGAGAGAGAGAGAGAGAGAGAGAGAGAGAGAGAGAGAGAGTACACTCAAAATATGAAACAAAGTATCAACAGCTGGCTTTGAGAGTGCTTATGGCCGAATTCTTCCAGATCGCTTTATTTGTGCATGTATATATATAGACTAATGATAGTGCTTGAGGAGCATCAGAGTGGTGGATATTTAAGTTCCACGTCGTCATGTTTGGACCCCAAAAGGTCATTGGGTCACGTGGACTAATTTGTCCACACACGAAGTGGAGAGGGTGACGTGGCCCGCTGGCTAACCAACCATTTCAGAATGATTCTAGATACTTCTTGTTGAAGTTTGGGGGAGATCGGAGGGACTTTCTAGTCATTTTGTCTCATCCAATGCCATGTTTTTACCAAACCGGATTTGAGACGTGTGTGGGTGAGAGACTTTGCTTCAACTGATTTGACGTCTCCATTTCTTTGTTTCCCATAGAAAATGATAATTGCGCAATTGCAACAGTGTTCCCACAATTTCTTGTAATTAAAAAAAAAAAAATCGAAAACATAAAACATTATACAACCTAAGGCAATGTTTGTTTGTCTTGCAAAGAAGTGTATACATATAAAATTCGGACGGTAAAGTATGTCATCCTATTATTTATCGGCGTACATGTAATTCAAGACTTAAAAAAATTATCATATCCGAAAACAAAACCATACGATGGCATTAGCATATAAACATGAGGTCCATGACATGATTATACATATATATATATATATATAGAGAGAGAGAGAGAGAGAGAGCTTTATTTAGAATTTCTCTGG
The DNA here is from genome assembly GCA_019916065.1 of Vitellaria paradoxa. NCBI lineage: Eukaryota > Viridiplantae > Streptophyta > Magnoliopsida > Ericales > Sapotaceae > Vitellaria > Vitellaria paradoxa. The sequence continues at coordinate 41,764,900 of CM034241.1, read as the reverse complement.
GGTGATTGCAAACTCTCGAGAGTATTTTTTATGGTAATCAGGATCTCTGTCACCAGCCACTTCATCTAAAGGAACTGCATCAGAGATTTCTTTCAATTCATCGCCCTTGAGCTTCACTGCCAATGATCCAATGTTATTGTGTAGGTTCCTAATCTTCGTTGTCCCTATATGATGTTCGAAAAAAAAAAAAAATTTGAGATCTCACGAACATAAATCAAAGAAGAAATAATAGTATATGGCACTTGGTTCATATTCATACTTTTAACAGACAAAAGGTTAAAGACTTTTTAGTTGTGAGGTACGTCGATTAGTGTAGCTCTGTGAATTCAAACTCAAAATCCAGAACAATGGAGTAGAATGAATGGATGGAATTTGGGGTGGAAAATGATGAACGACCTGGTTCATATATATTCAACTTTCTCATACATGTGGTTAAGACTTTCTAGGGATGAGGTAATGTCCACTAGTTCTAGCTTTGTGAACTGAAATTCAACCATCCAGCATAATGGAATATGTATAGTTTTTACCTGGGATTGGGACAATATTGTCTCCTTGATGGAGAAGCCACGCCAAAGCCAGCTGAGAAGGGGTGCAATTATGCTTCGCGGCAATGTCGGCTACACGGCCGTATAGTTGTTTGTTCTTCTCTAGATTCTCTTGTGAAAACCTCGGGAAATGAACCTGTGACAGATTAATATGAACTTAGGATTCACATCTTCACAGGGCAAAATAAGTCAAATATCACAATAATCTACACAAAACGGAGAATTGAAGTAAGCTCGGTATGGTTCAAAGTAAACCAAATGCTGCTAATTACCACACTAGCCGGATGCAAACTATAGACATTGAAGTTTGAAATCCACTAGTTAACAGAGAAACGATTCTCAAAATATCAATATCATTTAAATTAAAGTTGAAAATACCAGAGGCTACAATATGTTTATAAAGAAAATGATCTAAACTCTAATAGCTGAATGAGAAATAATAATATGACCGAAATTTATCAAAATTGACAAATACAGGATGATTGGAGAATTATGTATAAAAAGTAAACCAAATAAGTACAGAATTAACGAAAATCAGTTTTGACTTCTATTTTAGAGATAATTGTCAAATTTAAAATTTTCAAAGATAGCGAAAATATTAAATAAGAGCCTTAAATAAAAGGAATTTGATTGTTGGAAGAATTGTGTCATGACTAAATGTAATGAAAATAGATTCTCCTCAAAATTCTACGTAAAATTGATATTCCAACAGTCTAAATTAGATACTTTTAGGCAAATTAACAGAATACTCTTGGTTTATGAATTAGGACGAACAAACCCATGTAGTCTAGGGCCGCCTAACCTACCTCAGTAATATCTAACAAAGGGCTAGTTAGATGTTATTGCTGTCAAAAGATAATCATTAATTTATTTGCCTCTAACAATATGCAAGAAAGAGAGATTTGCCATTTCTTTTTTTTTTTCTATCTACAATCTCCTAAGAAGCTTAGTAATTTTGAAAACATGCAAGCCACGACATGCCAAAAACTCAACAATAATATATATTTTTAGATGTCTTAGATATTAATATTTTATTCAAATGCAATAAATAATTCAATATAACACTAACTAAAACTAAAAACAATATAAGTCGCATTATGATTACATTACATCAAAAATGACAATAAACTATATTCGATACCTTACAAGTTAACAAAAAAAAATTAATAATTTCTCTTTTTTTTTTTTTAAGATAAGTCCAACATATGTCCAAAATAAATTGACGAAGTGTCCATGTGTTTGAACATAAAAAAATTGAATACAAGAAAAGGGAAGTCCGACACATGTACAAGGCGTGTCTGAGTTCCAGTTGAGTCCGACTAGCAGATGGCAGTAGGCACCCATGATAGTAAGTCCATACTTCCTATATAATCACTTACCAAGACACTATTCGTAGGCACACTCTCAACAACAGCTTTCCCACCAAAGAAGCCACGGCCAAGAGGGCTATACGCCACTATCCCAATGCCAAGCTCTCTGTGAGTAAAGAGTACACAAAGGAATCAAAACTAGGTGAAATTAAAATAAAGGGACTTGTAAATTGGCTTTCTAATGCATTTGGTTTTGACCCAAAGTAGAAGAATTAACAGGTTTAATTCTTACACAATTACTAAGTATAAACTAACCGGCAAAGTGGAATTATGTCCTCTTCAATGTCACGAGTCCACAGAGAGTACTCCATTTGAACTGCGGTGATGGGATGAACAGAATGGGCCCTTCTTATGGTGTCTGCATTGGCTTCAGATAATCCGATAAACTTTATCTTTCCCTCCTCCACCAGCTTCTTGAGCTCTCCCATCTGTCATAAAATAATTAAAACCAGCCGGGCATCAATCAATTACATGAAGTTCCACATATAGAAAGCATGAGCATAATTAGCTCTAATGCTTAACTAAAATGAAAAACTATTTGAAACTTACAGTGTCCTCTATAGGCACTGAAATATCCACACGGTGCGGATAGTATAGATCGATATAGTCCAAGTCAAGCCTTTTAAGACTAGCTTCACAGCACTTCCGTACATATTCAGGGGTGCCCTTCACCTCATACTGGCCGCCCTCTGATTTGGTGATCCCAAATTTTGTAGCCAATTGAACCTTTGCACGAGGAAGCTGCTTCAGAGCCTAAAATGGAACAAAATCAACTGTGTTAACATTGTGACAATGCTGACGTGATGCAGGGATATTTAAAGAGTCAAAACATTTTGCTGAAACTGCCAAATTTAGACCGAATTGTTATGCACATATTGCAGAGTTGCTATAATTCTTCACACACAAATGAAGCAGAAGAACAGCATTGTTAGTCTGCTGTACTATGAATTTTCCAGTATAAACTAACAGAGAAGAGAAGTAGAGGTAGAAAGAAAGAGCTGTCAGTCTGTCTCCCATAGCTTATCCTTTCTTTTTTTTTTTTTCGGAAAGTACTCCCGTAACTTATCCTCCTCATTAAAAAAAAAAAAAAAAAAAACTGACGAAACAAGGAGATTCCTAGTCAGATCAACCTGAGTAGCAAATTTCACTTAGTTGGTACCACACACACTAATCCCTTCAACAAGTATGATAGAAAGTCACATTTGCCAGCGGCAAAGCTCGAAATCAAACCCAAGGACTTGTTACAGTTGACAAGTCAAAAAGGTCTGTTCTACTAACCTTACCAAGCCTATTGCACTTTAAAATTATGGCCTCTTGAAAGAAGCCATAGGCTTTGGCCAAATGAGCTCCCCATACATTCATCTTTTTAATCATTTTGGGTTCAATTTTAAAAACCTCAGGAAGTACCTTGCCAACCATGATCTCATTATCATGATTTTCTCCATAAAAATCTGAGGTATCAAAGAAGGTGACACCCTTGCTAAAAGCTTCCCTTATAATCGAGCATCCCGCTTCATGTGAGACAGGGTCATTGTATGCTCCAGAAAGTCCCCCACATCCAAATCCTAATGCAGAAACCTGCAGGACAAAAGAACACCTTTTATAAATTAACTTTAGCTTTTCTATGATGGAAGTTGTATTTTTTTAATTGGTTCTGTTTCTGTTTTCATAAGTCTGAAGACAATATTTCCCTTTGTTATTTCTGGTATTTTTCATATGGAAGACTGATGTATAATATGATTGAGCTATAACCCCACTGATCTTCCATTCTCATTCCTGGTTTTCCAAAATTTACATACAATCTATTTACCCCCAAAAGGAGAACAACACCAAACACCCCCAGTTCATAGCATGTGAAGACTGAATAAGCATTGCATCTCAAATGGTTGGACAACATTGATAGTACATAGGACCGGTTCAAACATTAAGCAATTTAGACAATCACTTAAGACTCTCGTCCAATAAGGCTCCAAATATAAATATATGTACATATTTAATTATTTTAAATTTATACTTTCCTTCTCATCTTAATCTCAAATAGTTTTGAAACTTATCTTAATTTGTAGAAACAATACATCGTAACGTATCTAATAAAGAGACCTCAAATTTAAAAAATTGTATATATAGATGTATTTAATTATTTTAATTTTACTTTTTCCTTAACATCAATACTCATCTTAATCTCAAATATTTTAGAAATTTATCTTAATTTATGAAAATAATAACTCGTAAGAGTATCTCTAGTACAAAAGACAAATTAACTTAAACTACACGTCCGAAAATCTTTTAGGCCTAAATTTTTTTCACCTCAGGTCTCCAAATAGTCTGATGCTGCCCTGATAGTATGCTAGACATTCAACTCTTATTCAGATCATCTTAATTCTTATTCTTCCTGTAGCAGAGCATTTACTCCATAAGAGAGGTTATTGTCAAACCGCATCCTCATACAACCTCGCATTTTTTGAACTTCAATAATGTCATGGCAATACGACAACAATCATGCTAAGCACAGAAGTCGTATTAAAGTCAAAATTCGTTGTGAATCGATGATGCTAGAAAACCTATTTCAGGAGTGACCTTTGTTGATTGTTAGAAAATTGTAATAATCATGTGAAGTGGACTCTCTCCAAGTGGGATGTGAGAGGAGAAGAAGATTTTTACCTCAAGACCTTGACAGCCCAGTTTCACTGTTGGAACCTGGATCCGGTTGATTGCTTCCATTCCTCTTTAGCAAAAGAGACCTTGGTTGAAAGATTATGAACAGAGAGAAAGTGGAATGGGGAGCTTTTCATAAGATTACTTGAAAGAGAGGGCTTGCTTGACAACCAGGGGGTGGTTGAGTTTTTCTACCTTCGCAACTGCTTGACATTTTCCTGGTGTGCTTGACAATTCCCCCACCCACCACGGGAATCTAAACAAAGGGCTTGTTTGGTGTGCAAATATTTGCTGAAAATCTCTAAAAATCTCTATAAATCTCTGTTAATTTTATATCACATCAACTTTTTCTCTCACTGCACGTATTACGAACTCTTCCCAAACCACAATTTATCTCAATTTATCTCATTTTTTCTTACTCCAAACAACCCAACATCGAATTGGGGAGAGTAATAAATAAATCATATTATTTTTAAATTAGTTTCATTTTTTTTAAATTAAGAAAATGAAAGAAAGACATTCACACTCCCATTCAAGGTTTTGCTTGGCAGGTTGATTCGGCTGAATTCCATAATCTAAGCAATCTCAAAGATGAACAGTTAAAATTAAAAGAAAATTCTTCTCTTCCTTTGCAAAATTGACTGATAGTTTAACATTTTTACCCACTTTGGTTTTCTTTTCTCTTTAGTCACTTTCATCAATTCCAGACGCGGCCATATCCTTCTGGCCATTTAGCAAACATATATTATTCACTTATGTCAACAAATACTAGATCATTGACCTCTCATATTTTCCATTTTTTATTTAAAAAAACAAAATCGTGTTGGCGTTTTTCTAATACTTTTCATCAACCCATTACCCATTTTTACTGTTGTAATAGCCACCAATAATTATCGATTGTCTGATATTTGTATGTGTATAGATATATACATAAATATTATGCTTCAGTCTTTAATATTATGCTTCAGTCTATAAAGTGTATTATACACCAAATTGTTTACTTTGCAGACTTAAAAATTACTTTTTTTTTTTTTAATTTACAGTCTCTACTCAACAACTGCATTAAAGTCTCTATATCTAATTTTCACATTGTTAAAAATATTAATAAAATATATTTATTATTTTACTAATAAAATATATTAATTAATAATAAATCAATATTTAAAAGTAAAAATTTAGTTGAGAAAAAAAAATATTGGACAATTTTATTATTTTTTTCTATGAGAAAAACTCTTATTTGAGTTTCCACGTATAGACAATTTCTCATAAGTTTATATTTTAAAATTTTTTTAAGACTCTAATGTAATTTTTTTATTTTTTGCCAAAATCACCATTATTATGGTTTTCTATCTTCAAATCACCAAACGGGAGAATCGCCGAGGCCTTTCAGCGATTTTTGAATTTCTAAGTGAAATTCCTGTTTAGAATCAGTCCGTAATGCCAGTACTCTAAAACAATGAGCGTTACCTAATGTTATATAGTAAATATTTTAATAATTACTACTTTAGTGGTAATATCATTGATTCTTAAAATAGTAAATATTTGAAATTCTTCGTGCAAGAGTTAAAGCTATTCCATGTATAATTTCGTTTGGAGTAACCAAAAAAAAAAAACTTTAAAAAAAGTGAAAAAACACTCAAAAACTCTAAAAGTTATTCACTTTTTATCTTACTATATGAATTACAAACTCACAATTTATCTCACTTTATCTCTTTTTTGTTACTCCAAACGCACTAGTAATAACTGTTAGATTATTTCTAGAATATTTCTATATATATATATATATATATCCTATCATAATTAGGATTACTATCTCATTCCTTATTTTGTATATCCAATCATAATTAGGATTACTATCTTCTATCAGGATTAGGATTATTGTTCTCTTATATAAAGGACCTTGTAGTTTTGTATTCTCACACACAAAAATCAATATTAATACAAAATTCTTTTCTTCTTCTTTTATTCTTAACATGGTATCAGAGCCAAAATTTATTAACGCACCTCGAGGTCACAAATGTAGATAAGGAGAAAACGTGTTGAATGGCCAAGATACGCAAAGTTAAAACCGCAAGATAACATGTGCATGTCTCCAACGGGGTGATCGGGGTCTTCAATAGAAAAACTGAAGTAGCAACAAATATCTCCAAAAGAGAAACGTGAAATTGGGTAAAGCAGCAGTGAAGGCGACTGTGATGGCAGGAAGGGCAGCACCAACAGTCAAAGATGGGACCGCTAGGTGCCTAAGCTACCCAGGATCAAAAACCATAAGCTCTGATACCATGTTAAAATAAAAGAAGAAATAAAATATTGAAAAGAAAAGAATTGTATTAATGTGTGTGAGAATACAAGACTACAAGGTCCTTTATATAAGAGAACAATAATCCTAATCCTGATAGAAGATAGTAATCCTAATTATGATTGGATATACAAAATAAGGAATGAGATAGTAATCCTAATTATGATAGGATATATATATATATATATATATAGAAATATTCTAGAAATAATCTAACATGTTAAGAATAAAAGAAGAAGAAAAGAATTATGTATTAATATTGATTTTTGTGTATGAGAATACAAGACTACAAGATCCTTTATATAAGAGAACAATAATCCTAATCCTGATAGAAGATAGTAATCCTAATTATGATTGGATATACAAAATAAGGAATGAGATAATAATCCTAATTATGATAGGATATATATATATATATATATATATAGAAATATTCTAGAAATAATCTAACACCCCCCGGCAAACTCAAGGAGGTATAGGAGAGACCAACTTGAGTTTGGAAACCAATTTATGAAATCGTCCAAGAGGGAGAGGTTTGAAAAATAAATCAGCAGTCTGAGCAACGGAGTTCATATGAAAAACACGTTGATGGAGGCACAGAAAAACGCGTTGAAAGGTTAAAGACGCATTGAAGCACGTTGAATGAGACGCAAAAAAAAGCGCGTTGAAGGAGGCGCGAAAAAAAGCGCGTTGAAGGCGGCGCAGAAAAGCGCGTTGAAGGAGGCGCAAAAAAAAGCGCGTTGAATAAGGCACAGAAAAGCGCGTTGAAGACGGCACAGAAAAACGCGTTGAAGGAGGTGCGAAAAAAAAAGTTAAAAGGCGCATGAAATATTCTAGAAATAATCTAACAATAACAAATTTAGATTAAAGAAGGAGAAGGGAGGTGGGAGAGAGAGAGAGAGAAAGAGAGAGACAGAGATGTTAATACGGAAAAATAAAATATTATACAAACCAGAGAAACCAGAGGAACGATGATCTGCAGATGACCATGGTACTACATCTTCATTTGGGCAATCATTTTACAATATTGCATCTAAGCGATAGAATACTGCCTTACTTCGTTAAGATATAATACATATAGACATATATATATAAAGCAAAATTTCCTGAAATTTATTTCTTTGCTGGGGTATTCGCCAGCCTATAGGTGTATTTAGTGAGGAACTCCATCTCCCTTCCTCCGCTCACTTCACCAATAGGAATTGCTTCAGAAATTTCTTTTAAGTCCTTGTCTGTAAGCTTCACTTCAAGAGATCCAATGTTGTCATCAAGATTCTTAATCTTAGTTGTTCCTGCACAAATCAAAGCGAGAATCAATTAGAAATATTAAATTTAATCAACCAAAAAGCTGCCCCTGCACCCAATATACCATCCACTTCTTTTGGAAAATTAAATATATATATACATATATATGTATATCACACTCTTCATCATTTTCTTCAATACGTCCCTTTCCCCTTTAGTCTCAAAAGATATCACCTTCCTCAAACCTTAATCCTAGTAGAATCAATTTAGTCTCAGGTTTGATAAGAATTGACCATCGACTTCCACAGATGGAGTATAAATAATACTAATGAGATAATATATGGAATTGAATATAATATAAGGATTAATTTTTTATGTGGGAATTTTTTTTTTTTTTTTTTTGGTTGATGAGATATAAAGTAAAATAAAAGATGTGATTTAATATGAGATATAACAAAAAATAATTTTAAATATCTAAATTTTGGTAGAAAGTAAATCCGAGAGTAGGGTATAAATAATACCACATCTCCATGGGTACTATATACCCCATTTGGGGGGAATAGCAATCCGAAGGGATTGCCTATCCCCTCTTTTTTTGTTGTTATCAAACACTGGATTTGTGGGTCCCACGGGATTACAAATTTAATCCCTTCTCTAAATCCCTCAAACAAACATTGCCAAAGTGACCCTCCCTTGGTTGGTGCCACACGAGTTGTAAATTAGAGATTGGTTACTAAAACATTAGAATTTTTCTTTTTTTTTTTAGGGGGAGGAAAAAAAAAAAAAGCTAACTTTTTAGTTTTTTTGTTAATTTGACATTTTTACCTTTTATGGTTAAAAACAAAAAGGTTTAAAGCATAGAAGGGCAATTTTGATCATTTCAAAAAATATAAAAAGCTAGAAGCTGAGAAGCTACCTTGCTTCCGAAACTAAGCCTTAGGTTTGATCTTAATTAAAAAGCTGTAAAAAATGCTTGTAAAGGTACAAAACTGTCCAGCAAAGTGAATGCATGTGAACTGAAGTGGATGTACTTCAAGGTGTTTGAAAGAGAGAATAACATACCAGGAATTGGAACCACATCATCTCCTTGATGGAGAAGCCATGCCATAGCAAGCTGGGGAGGGCTGCAGGCATATTTTGCAGCCAAGTCCGCAAAGCGGGCATATAAACTTTTATTTTTCTGTAAATTTTCCCCAACAAACCTTGGATGGATAGCCTGAGACAATGACATGGTATGAAAAAAAATAAAAAAATAAAAATTACATTGAAAACTCACATGCAATCAACAACAAAAAGAAGCAATTGCTTATTTCATATGTCGTCACACATACCAATCCACTTTCAGCGGGTATGCTCTCCACCACTGCCTTCCCACCAAAGAAGCCTCTGCCAAGAGGACTATATGCTACTATACCAATTCCAAGCTCCCTGTGGTAGAAGAGTAGGCAAAATTGTGAACTTTTTTCATGCTAGAGTTCTTACAAATCACTGCTATCTTTGTGAACTACATTTTTGGTACACACATTTTGGATCGTGGTACATTATATTATGAAAATATTATGCCTATATTATATTTTCATTAAAAAAATGAAAATAGTGAATTGACAATAAATTGTGTGATATTAACCAATAAATTTAAACTGTTACGAAAGAATAGCGAGCAAAGACTCTTATCAAATAGAAAGTGCACTTAGTTTTATAAATATCTATAATCTACTCTGTATTTTCTTGACTAACCAATTCTTTTCTTTTTGTTAATAAGTCACTTTTATGTATCAAAATATTTTAATAATATGAGAATTCTATAATAAACTTATGCCTCATCCTAGTACAAGTATACCACATTATCCATCTCATGTACCAAAATAATCCACATCTCAAGTACATTGGTTGAGGCTAATATATTGTTGTACTAACACGAGTCTGAAATGATGAAACAAAAAGCGTCTGATGTTTACAAACCTACAAAGTGGGATTACATCCTCTTCAATATCACGGGTCCACAGAGAATACTCCATTTGTACAGCAGTGATAGGATAAACTGCGTGTGCTCTTCTAATTGTGTCGACGCTGGCTTCTGATAATCCAACGTATTTTATCTTTCCTTCCTCCACTAGCTTCTTTAGCTCTCCCATCTTCCTCACATTAATGAAAATTCAAAGCAAACTGGATCAGTTATTTTCTGTAGTACTTTAGGGCTAAGAGAATTAAAATAATAAAAATTATAATTAATGACTGGTATAAGTAGAATTTATTCGATCTATGGTGCAGTGCTTACGGTATCCTCTATTGGCACAGACAAATCCACACGATGCTGGAAGTAAAGATCAATATAGTCCACATCAAGCCGCTTAAGACTTGCTTCACAGCATTGTCGCACATACTCAGGGGTACCCTTGATCACCACACTAGTCATATCCGGTGCGGTAATGCCAAATTTTGTGGCTAACTGAACTTGTTCTCGAGGAAGTTGGCGCAGTGCCTGAAATTAATGGAAATGTATATTTTTGTTGATAATTTAGGAAGGCAAAATCCATTTGTGTGTATTAGTGTTGAAATCTAGCTGAGTCGAGCTTTTGTACACTCTAACTATTGGCATTGGGCTCAGGTTTGGCTTAACTTTTCATATGGGCTTGAGCTTAGCTTAACAAGGAACAATTTAAGCTCAAATTCGACTCATGAAAACTTGATTACATAATATGACGTCATTCTCATCTAGAATATAATAAATTAAAACAAACAACTTAATTAAACCAAAACAATATTGTTTTGGAAAAAAAAAAATTATGAAAAGCATAAATATATATATATATGTATTATTTTATTTAGCTGACTCGCTAGCATTCGAGTTGAGCACTTCCAAAGCTCGAGCTCGACAAGCCACAAATTGAGCCCCAATTCCACTCGACTTGATCCAGGCTTTTTTCAAACCAAACTCGAGCATAACTTAATTCGTGAGAACTCCAAATTTGCATATCTTTTGTCCAGGAGGCATGTCTCTTAACAGTCCCTATGCAAATAGCTAGTGAAAAAATAATAATACTAATAAAATAAAATGACTTGGTGCCTACATCTGGTTCACATGATATTTATTATTATGGTTGTTGTTGTTGTTGTTGTTGTTGTTTTTGTGTTTTGTTTTTTTTTTTTTTTGGGGGGGGGGGGAGCATTGAGACTAAAATAAAATGAAAAAAAAAAAAAACTAAACAAAAAAATCACCTTGGCAATCATAATTTCATTGTCGTGTTCATGTCCATAGACGTCTGCTGTATCAAAGAAGGTGATACCCTTTTGAAAAGCTTCCTTTATAATTGCACACCCAGCTTCATGGGAGAGAGGAGCATTAAGTGTTCCAGAAAGACCCATACATCCAAATCCCAGTCTCGAAACCTGCAAGAGAAAGGGCGAAAGTCTACTTACGTGTCGAGCTCGGAAGTTATCTAATGAAGCCTTAGTTCACAAGTTGTCCAAGACCACCAAGCAGAAGAATCTAATATGGATACAGCTGAGCTGAGAATTCAACTCTATTGAGTGACAACTCAAGGAAGCCCAGGGATTTAAGCTACCCTCTTCTTCGCTTGATTTAACTAATTTAGAATTTATGTTTTAGTTGATCCAAAGAAAAGAGGAATTGAATTGCCAATGATTTACCCATCTAAAACTGAAGACGACCCACAAGTTGAAATTAAAAAAAAAAAAAAATTCCTTCCTTACCTCTAAGCCTTGAGCACCCAATTTCACCCTTGGGACTTGGATTCGGGACTTGCGCTCCATTCCTCGTCAATAAACCCAGAGCGATCGGATGCAAGGTCGACTTCACTCTTGTGATTTTCCGATATGGGCTAATGCGTTTGCCTGTTCGCCCTTTTTCCTTCCCACTTTCTACGTGGCAAATTCGAGTAGCCTCCAACTGCTTCAGGAGCTTCACAGGGTTGTTTAGCTAGTTGATTAAAATTTATTAATTTATTATTATTTTTCTTTATATTTTTTTAATTAAATTTCGACGCATACTAATTTTTTATATTTATATATTTATGGCTAATTTTTTTCTCATGGGTTGACTTTCTTTTGCAAGTGAACATATGTGACCACAAATTAGATAATTTGTAGATTCGTAATTCGTGTAATAAAATAAAAAATAGATAATTTTTAAAAGTTTTGAGAGATTTTAAAAAATTTTTTTAATGATTTTTAACAAATCAAAAACACTTGAAGATTTGTAATCTCAAGTTTTTTTTAAAAAAATTTGAAATTCTTTAATCTTCTCTGAATAAATTTTATCACGGATCATTGTCACTATTAATTTTTAATTTTTTTAAACTTTTTTAAACTCCCGATGTCTGATATTAGTTTTCATCAAAAAATATATATTTTTTATTTTGGGTAGATTTTTGTCATGTTATTTATATTTTTTAAAATTTATTTAAAAATAAAAAATCACGTATAAGAATTAAGATATTTTATTTTATTTTTTTTAGAAGGTAGGCAACATTTTATCGACACAAATTTTTTTATTTTTAAGTATTTTTTAAAAAATACATATATAAACAACTTGTCAAAAAGTTACTAGTGTTGTCTTATAATCCTACAATATTTTTCTATGCAAATAATAATAATAATAATAATAATAACCAAATAAATAGTAATGTAATAATTTTATTTTATATTTTTAGATACATTAAAAGGTGGAATCTTATTTTAATCTCACCTCGTTTGGAAGAGCAAAAAAATATATATATTAGCTTTTGATGTTTTAAATATTTGATTGAGTACTAAAAGTTGTCAATTTTGTTGAATTGACAGATATCAAAATATTAACTTTAGCAGAGTTTGATTATTTGAGAAGAATATAATGATCATTTCATTTTTACCTAAATAAAAAAATTTTTAAATTTTTACCAAACAAGTGGCCAATTAAAGTGGCTACTAAAAATTTTTATTTATTTTATCATATATATAAAAAATTTTATTTACCAACTTTTGCCAAAAGAATATAAAAAAAATTATTAAAAATTTGAGTTAAGAGGGAGCTGTTTTGGATTTGTCGTCTAGCTACCAAAAAAAAAAAAAAAAAAAGGGGATTTTGGATCTATAACGACGCCGTTAAGGCAAACCCTGAAACGATGTCGTTGTTTCATAAAATCAGGGAAACCTTCTCTGCAAAATCTGCAATGCCGTCTCGGAAGTAAGCTCTGCGAGCTTTTCGATTCTTCTGCTCTTCAGAGTCTGAAAATCAAAATCGAACCCTAAAATCAAAATGGAGAGAAGAGAGAGAAAGAGGATCCCAAGGTCCAAGCCCCACGCGCTACTACTGGTTGGTCTTCTTCTTCTTAGCTTCGTCCCCGACCTCTCGGCTCTCTCCGTCACCGTAAACGACCTCGAATGTGTCTATGAGTACGTCCTCTACGAAGGAGACACCGTCTCTGGAAACTTCGTGGTCGTCGATCACGACATCTTCTGGAACTCCGACCACCCCGGCATTGACTTCATTGTAATCTCTCTCTCTCTCTCTAATGATCTCCTCGTGATTTGTGATTTTTGAGAATTCCATTCGCTGTTTACTTGATCTATGTAATTAGATTGTTGTCCTTTCTCTATTAGAAATGGTTTTCTTTGTTCTGTTTGTTTACGTTGATTGATTGAATTTGTTTTTGCAATGAATGCCTGACATGCTCTCTTTTCTTAGGGTTTTAAGTAAAATTTGTTCGATGGTATTTTATAAATGTTTTGATCTGCTTGGGATTGGCCATTTGGAATGATAAAATTATGTGTAGATTTTCTGGGTTTTTGATAGGAACCAAGACTTTAGAAGAAGAAGAATATGATGAACTAACAGAGAAAGAATTAGGGAGAAACAATGTCTAGTAGTCGCTTGAGAATCAGAAAAGATTGATTTACAGAGCAAATTGAGTTGGCTTATGACAACCCCAGATCAAATAACAGCTGTTCATCTGATTGGGGAATCAGCTGAGAATAGTTACCGCATAACTGTATAACAAATGTGACTAGCTAACCAGCATCCTCTTGTTTGCTAAATGTTGTCGCCTTCCAGCTGGTTTTGACTTGATTCATATCAGTTTTCCTCGCTAGATTGCTACACAAATTTCATCAAAGTCCACTTGATTGATAGTGATTGATAGTGCAATTAGCTCGGCTAAGTTCTATAAAATAAAATAAATCTAATTATCTAAACAGTTGTCGTCATAGATCAGTTGTATTTATTTATATTTAGAAAATTAAGAAATTACTCTCTGCGTGTGTACCATATAATAATATATCTGGGATATACATATATTTTAGAAACTCCATCTGTCTTTTATTACACACAATTTATTGTTTAATTATAACAGTATAGATGCTTGATAGAGACGATTGCAAGGTTTTTTTAAGCACCTTTGCTTAGAACCTAGAGTTTGGAGACCCAGATTGGATGGCCTAGACTTTAACTCCTTGTCTACTGAGGTGTAGGATGCATGGAAATGGCTTTCTTAGAGGGGGAGGTCCCGAAATCATTGAGATCCCTCGGTCCTTATTTTGGTTATGGAAGCAATATGTAGGATACCAGTACTAATACATTGGACCCCATCAAATCTCCGCAATTAAGCGTGCTTGGCCAAGAATAGTACTAAGACTGGTGACCCTTGGGAATTTCTTCTATCATATCAATTTTCAAAGGGGTGGTTTTAGAGCAGCGGGGACCTGGGGTTCAAGGGCTTGAACTCTAGAATCAACCTCTGTGCTTGCAAGGGAAATGCTACCTACATCTAACCCCTTTCATACCCTGCAATGTGAGAGCTTGGTGCATTGAGTTGCCCTTCCTCTTTTTTTTTAGCCGTAGAATGATTGCAGCAACAATGGCAAAGGGTTTTTTTTTTTAAAGGGCTTCCTATCTAGATGGATGGATGGGTGGGGAGCTTTTTGTGGTCTCGCATTTACTAAATGTGGGCAAAACTGTGATCTTTTGTGGGGCTAATGTTGAACAATTAGGTTATGCAAGATATGTCCTCCTTTGCTCTAAAGTGTTGTCAACTCTCAAAGTGAATTTAGGGAAATCCTCTTTAATCCTAGTAGGAGAAGTCCTAGATTTGGGCAGGCTATCCTTTGTCTTAGGTTGAAAGGTGTAATCTTATGGGTGAGCTATTTAGGCAGGCCTTCTCTTTCATGGCCAAACAAGTTTGGTTTGTAGTTGGAAAATTTTCTAAGATGTTTGGCTGGTTAGAAGAGACAATATCTATTAAAAGGTGGAAGGCTAACTCTTGATAAGAGTGCCTTGTCTACTTTGCACACTTATTTTATGTCTATATTTGCTATACCTTCAGCAGTGGCCAAGAGTGGTACTCGGCCACTTAATAGTAGGTGAAATCTTGTTTCGGTGAAATCGGGGGCATCAACAAACTTTAGCATTGGTGGGGGGGCCTTCGTATGTCCAACATCAGAGGGCGGGGAAGATCTTAATAAGCTTATAAGAATTAGGTTCTCTTTGCCTAGTAAGAGGCTTTTTAAAATCGTGATGGGTTTATTAGGCTCAAAAGCAAGCAAAGGTGTTACAAATAATATTAGAGCAACCTCCCATGCTGGTGTGGGTCACACATGGGTGATTGATCATAAGGATGGTGGATTGTGGTACCTTGCTGCTTGAGGGTAGCTAAAATCCTGGTTCTTTGAAACCAGAAGGCATCAACAAGCTTTATCTACAGGCCTGTGGCAAGGCTGTGTCCCACGTTCGAATGGTGAGGAACCTGAGAAGTTTATAATTAGGTTATCTTTACCTAGTAAGATGCATTTTAATATCATGACGAATTTAGGCTCAAAAGTGGGCAATATCTTACGGGTTGTAGCAGCCTTAGGTGTTACACCAAGAGACTCGAGAAAGTGTAGTGAATTTTTTTAAGAAGAGCTCTGTGGATGAATTGAGAGGAGACAATTCTATGTAAATTAGTGTTGCACGTGTAAAAATAATGGAGAGTCTATTAATCATATTTTCATACATTATCCAGTGGTATATGAGCTTTGGGTATTGATTTTAAATTTCTTTGGAGTGGTATGGTGAATTGGTATTACTTTTGCAAAGACAATTATGAGTCTATAAATCACCAATTTCTTCATTATTCATGAATAAATGAGCTATGAAAGTTGGTTTTATCAAAATTTGGAGTGCACTGGGTGTTCCTTATGAGGTGTAGCAAGCTTTTGAGGCTTGGTGGGGAAAGGAGGAAGAAATCCTGGAGACTCATTCCGTTTTGCATTAGTTGGTTGATTTGGTGGGAGACAAACCAAAGAACATTTCGAGACGTTGAATTTCATTATATATGTTGAAAAGTATTATTTTGCTTTTCATGTTGTTTAGTTGGATTTCAAAGGGGGGAAAGTTGGAATTGCTTAGTTTTTTGTAGTTTGTTGAGTATATGAAGATGTAATTGTGTGTGGTGGAGGTGGTTTGTATTTGTTCTTGGGTGTCATCCCCTTGATGCTATTCAATAAAATTATTTATTTATCAAAAGATTATAATTCTTTTTAGGGTCTAGGTTCAAGAGTTTTGATATAGGACATTTTATTCAACTGTCTTATTAACTCCATGCTACTGAAATTTGGTTAGGAGGTCTCCTTGACATCTTCACTACTTCTGAATAGCTTGATCATCACGTAGAAAAGTAGTGGATTGAATGACTTGAATCACTTGATGAGCTATCATTCTTAGCATGATGGAATTAAAATTCTAACTCGAATGAATTTCTAACCATTTGGGTGCCTTAGGGCTACAGGCTGTTAAACTTAATTTATGAAGTAACTTATATATTAGATTATTTAGTACATTCAAACTGTGAAAAAATTGCTTTTCAGTAGGGTAATCGACAAAATTAAACTTTAACCTAAGCACTCAAATATACTGTGTGTACTTTTGGGTGAAAACTGTATATGCTTTTGGGGTATTAGTTCTGTGTTTTTTTTTGGGGTGTTAGGGGAGTACTTTTTTATGTAATAGAATTAATAATATGCTACAATATCAGAGTTGAGAAATCATATGGATGAAACCATGACAGATGGACACAGTCAATTTGCCAATTAGAATGGGTGGTATTGGTAATTGTAATTTAAATCTTTTTAACGAGGCTCTACTTGGAAAAAGACTTTGGAGATTCGCTGGCAGAAGAGATGTTTTAGAAAATGGTGGTGGCTACTAATAACAATATGGATGTGTTTCAGAGGAGTGAACTAGTTTGGATGTGACGGAGATAAATAGCTCTGGTCTTTAGAAAGGGTTTTGAAGAGTTTGTAGGAACTTTCTAAGATTTGTTATCTTTGTTGTAAGAAGGGGTGATAGAGCGAAATTTTGGAGTTGCCCTCTATGTGGTAGTGGACCTTGGAAGAGATTTACCAATAGATTTTTTCTTGGCAGTAAATAAGGGTGTATAACTTGTGGATTACTTTCATGAAAATGTGGGTAATGTGATTTGCGATTCAATCTGAGTAGAAATCTTCTAAATTGGGAACTTGATAGCTTATTTAATTTGCTATCAAAACTTTTCACTTTGAAGGTGGGTAATGGAGACTATGGTTTGGGATGGATTGCTTCAAAAAACCAGATGCTTGACCATTAAGTTATTTTACGAGGTTTTGGTGGGTAATATAGAATTTTCTTTCCCATTGAAGAAGGTATGGAGTATTGGAGCATCTCCAAAGGTTACTGCTGCTTCTTCTTCTTCTTCTTCTTCTTCTTCTTTTTTTTTTTTTTTTGTGTGTGTGTGTGTGTTGGTATTTGCTGCATGGAAAGATATTAACCATTGACATCCTTATCATTAGAAGGCAGATTAATTGCTGTTGTCTTTGTTAAAAGGATGGGGAATCAATCAATCACCTTTTTGTGCCCAACTTCTGGCCCAAGGAGTTCTGGGATGTGGCTTTGATTCTTTTGGGGTGGATAGGGTGTTTTCAATAAAACTGAAACAAGTTTTGAAGGCTTGGTAGGGAATTGACATTCATAAAAGCAAGGAGGAATGCTTGATGTTTGGCCCCTTTTTTGCCTGGTATGGTTAGTTGTTTGGGGTTTTTTTTTTTTTTGGGGGGGGGGGGGGGAGAGCAGGGTAATAGAAGATGTTTTCAGGACTTAGAATTTTTTCTTATCAATGTTGTATAGTTTCCCTTTGTGGGGTATAGAGCCAGATTTGCATGGCTTTGTGGATTTTGTAGGGTACATGTGACACGGTTGGTTAATGGTGCTTTTTCATAGTTGATCTGTTGTACTTGGGTGGCATCGCTGTTTTTATATCATTTTTTCAAAAAATTTGAACATTTCAATTATCTTCTTGCAAGCTTTCCACAACTAGGAAGGTTAGAAAACAAAATTTCATATTTGATTTATTTATTGACATTTTTTTAACTAAACAATATAGGCGAACAATCTATCTGGTAATTTCAATTGACCTTTTCTCAGTATTCTGTTAGGAAGAATGAGCTGGATTTGCATAGCTTTATGGATTTTGTAGGGCACATGTGACACAGTTGGTTAATGGTGCTTTTTCATTGTTGATTTGTTGTACTTGGGTGGCATCCTCCAATGCTGTTTTTATATCATTTTTAATTGATAAAAAAAAAAAAAAAAAAAAAAAAAACATTTCATATATCTTCTTGCAAGCTTCCCACAACTAGGATCGTTAAAAGGCAGAATTTCATATTTGATTTGTTTATTGACATTTTTTCACTAAACATTATAGGCGAACAAGATATCTGGTAATAGCCATTTCTCAATTTTCTGGTAGGAAGAATGGGCAAAAAGGAATTAATAGCCATCATCCTTATGAAGAATAGTGTGGGGATCACGGATGGAGATGAGACAGAACCATCTGGCTTTGGCTTTCCATTGCAATGGCATCAACTGCTCTTTTGAATAGTTAAATGTTAAGAATTTAGTTACCGATAAAAAAAATGTTAAGAATTTAGTTTGATTGGGGAATGCATTTTAAAGTGTGGTTGTGTTTTATGAAAACCAATATGCATTAGAAATAGAATTATATGGTTCATAGTTAGGGTGTTACTTAGATTAGTAGATGTCAAGATTGATGTGGATTTAGACTGAGGAATTGATGGGGTTATGAAATAGAGTCTATGGTTTAGATAGGGAAGTGTTGCAAAATATTATTTGCAAACTCACGTGGCCAGCCCAAATGGTTAGAAAAGGCCTTATCTATTAAGCTGCATCTAGTGGGGAAGTTTAGTTTGCTGATATAAAAGTAGTTTATTTACAGGAAACATACCACTATAATTCTATTAACTGGTTCAATTGGGTCCTAAAAGTCAGGGAACAAAGTTTTATTTCTCTTCCATGAGGCATAATTTTATTGAACCTCTTAACTAGCCAATAATGCAGGCCATCAAAAAGGTTTAGTTTGCCAGAAATGGCAATGCCATTACTGTTTTTTCTTGGTTTATTAGTAAATATCAGCTTAAACATTTATATATCTTTAACGCCTTGGTTTCATGCAGGTAACATCTCCAGGAGGTAATGTGGTTCATTCTTTGAAGGGAACAGCTGGGGATAAGTTTGAGTTTAAGTCCCCGCGAAGCGGAATGTACAAATTCTGTTTCCAGAATCCGCACTCAACACCGGAGACTGTATCTTTCTACATACATGTTGGTCACATCCCCAATGAGCATGACTTAGCCAAAGATGGTTTGTCCCATTCTTGTGCAAATGCTTTATTCATAAACATAGTATAATGTTGTGTTCATATTTTGATATATTAATGTTACTTGTTGTCTACTGCTACTACAAATAGCAGTATACCTTGATTATGAAATTTTGACTGCTTGTTGAACCTTGTTACTAACAAACATGTTTGAGGTTGGTACCCATAGATCTCTTCCTATGCTTTTTCTAATCTTTACATGGTGGTTTGATACAGAACATTTGGACCCTATTAATGTTAAAATTGCTGAGCTGAGGGAGGCATTGGAATCTGTTACAGCTGAACAGAAGTACTTGAAAGCACGCGATGCTCGTCACCGTCACAGTAAGCTGTTTTCTTTTCCTTGAAAACATAGCTTATGATTATCAATTAAAGCAGGGTCATGGAACATTGCGAACATGATTGATTTTGACTTTGTTAGACATTTCTGCCAATGTTTGTGATATCCTCTGTACGGGAATTATGGGAGCGAAGGAGTACTTATACTTTCTGCTTTCTTCTTTCAAGAGTTAACTTACTCCTATACACAAAATTTCAACAATAAGAACCCTGTAATCTCATACTAATTATTTATTTGCCATATACTGTTTCCACCGCAGCAAATGAGAGCACACGCAAGCGTGTTATATTGTACACAATAGGAGAGTACGTTTTGTTGGCTCTTTCAAGTGCCCTTCAAGTCGTGTATATTCGCCGCTTGTTCAGTAACTCAGTTGCATACAACAGGGTTTGAGGTGTGGCATCAAGGCTACCTGACTTGCTGTTTCTTCATAGCCATTGATTACAAGTGTTACGGAGCCTCTAATAGACAAGTTTAGAAAAAATATATATATATATATATATAAGCTCTGTTTGTAGAAACGTAATAAGATGGAGGTTCTATTTATCCTTTCTTACCCCCCCCCTTTTTTCAATTCACAGTGCAGATTTTGAATGATTGCAGGTTTAGCTGACTTTATTTGTGGATTTTGTTATTTTGAAGAATGAACCTTATTGTTAGGGAAAGGCGATCCATTTAAAGAAGCTTGTGGTCTCTTGAGATGTTCAGACTGATTAAGAAAATTTTTCCGTAATTTTTGATTTTATGTAAGCCATTTTATCGATGATTGTGGAACTAACTATAGCCAATGGGGTAACAGGTTTGAGAAATCTCAGTATAAAATGCAACCCTTGATATGCTGTATTTAATTTTGTATTATCCTGTAATATTCAACTCGGTTAGTCCAGCCATTTCTCTCTCATGCTCTGGCGTGCTTAGTTGCTGCATTTTATTGCCTATGCCACGGGCAGATGGTAGATTCTGCTTTGAAAATGTTTTGCCGTGGATGTTAAGAATTTACTTGTGATTGGTGTTTGCTTTCAGTTGCATGTGGGTGGAAATTTTTTTAATGGGAAAATGCCAAGTCCAATGACATTGTGACTCTGCAATCTCAGGGGAGATCCACACTCATCAATGATGTGTTGAGATTGCACGTTTCACGGTTTTTTTTTTTTTTTTTTTTCTATTTCACTGATCGACTTCCTAAATAGACTTAGAAAATGGTGACTAGATATGCTTTAGCTCGCCTAATCAATCTTGAGGCAACCAGTCAGGAAGCTTGTACATGTAATTTTCTTTCCCGTTATTTTAACACTGTTTGGATGGAGTGACGGGAAGGGAAGGGAATGATTAGTTATGCCAGAAAGGGGGGGGGGGAGATATTTTGTTTTTTTATTTCATTGAAATGGTTTTATATCAAAATTTATTAAAAATGATTGAAAAGGTTTTGAAATTTGTAGAAAATTTATTGAAATTTGTGGAATATTATTGGAATTTGTAAAATTTTTATTGAGATTTGTAAAAATTTATTGGGTAATGTAAATATATATTAATTTATAAAAATTTTATGAAATACGAGGGGTACAAAATGTATTAAAAAATTTTAAAGATTTTTAAAATTTTTTAATATATTTTTAGTGTTTCTTAACGTGCCAAATGCACTTTAAGTGAAAAAGTTGGAGGATTGTCTTTCCTTCTTGATAGGTTTGATTTACGCCAAAGTTGATAAATTATAATTTTATCATCGATTTGTTTTTTGTTCAGGTTTATATTTTGGGCTACTTAAAAATCTTAGAAATATTGCTTGCTGTATTAGTAGTTAAGTAAATTTGATATAATCTAAGCTTGGGTTCAAATTTTTCATTTTAACTTTTGGTCTATATTTAGCGTAGATTTGCTTTATAAGTTTTTTAGATGATTGATATATATATTCATCGATATATTTCTTATTAATTAAAGAAATTTTATAATTATCAATACTCGGACTTATTTTCATTTTAAATTCACTTTTTAGACTTCTAAAAAAATCTTAGAAATATGTTTTTTGATATATTTTTGTTATTAGTTTAGTAAATTTAGTGTGATTCTAACTTGGGTTAAAAAAATTATTTTGCCTCTCGACTTCTTTCAATTTAAATTTACATTTTGAGTTTTTTTAGGTGAGATTTGCTTTACTTTTCTATTCTTTGTTTTCTCTATTTATTTTTATTTTAAAAATCTCAAAATAAGTAAACAAAAAATGCTCTACTTTTATTATTTTGAGATTTTTCTTTATTTTAGGTTAAAAACGTTTAAAATGACTTTTTATCTTTTTTCATGTTATGTGAAACTTATTTTTTATTTTTTAAAACAAATTTTGAAAATACAAGTGATCAAATACATTTTGAACTGTTTTTATCAAAACAGTTCAAAATGTATTTGAACTGTTTTCTTTATTTTAAAAAGTATAAAATGAAAAATGAGTTTCAAAATAGAAAATAAAAAATAGAAAAATAAACCAAATGAATCCTAAAAAGTTAAAAAAAAAATTTTTTCTTGAAATAATTTTTATTACGTAAAAAAATTGTAACCTTATAAAACAAATGAGCCCTAAAGATGCTAGGGACATCTTTACTGCAATGGGGTTATAAACTTATAATATAGCTAAAAAAATAAAAATAAAAACAAAAAATTTCACCGGCACAATGTCGGCTTAATTACAAATTTCACCGTATATAATAATTTTTTTAATTTCAAATTTTTGTCTTTTTTTTTTATCATGTACATTAAAAAATAAATTATATTTGCACATCTATGGTTCCATTTTTACTTCGTATTGTATTTCACTATGCAGGCTAGAAATTAAGAATGGGACTCAGCTCTTACACGCTGGTCGGTGGTTTTTTTAACCTAACGTAATTGGTGGGCCTCTACCCGACCCGAAATTTCTAGACAGAAAAAAATTAAAAAAAATAATAAAAAGATAATAGAGGCACGTGACGTGACCGTCCAAAATCACCGACCAATGGCAGGTCTTGTGTTATTCCTTGTGTCCGAGCTCACCTGAACATTTTTACTTCTCTAATAGTATTCTTTTTAATTATTAGGAACGTGACCGTTGACTGTTGGGCTCTGTCACGTACACAGTGGGATTCGGATAAGCTCAACTCCAACATCTAGCTTTAAAAACAAGTCCTACTTGTGAGCTTAAATTACTATAACACCCCCTCTCAAACAGATATGTCAGCGGGACAAGTGTAGGGCAGGTATGGCATTCCAGATATCCGTTCATCTGCCGAATATACTAATTATTACAAATTATATATTATATGTATAAAATAAATATTTAAAATTATTATAAATATTATATATATTAAATAAAAATATATTATACGTATATATATTAAATAAAATTAAAAATATATATATATAAATTAATAAATAAATATTTAAACAGGTACGGGACAAGGTGAGGACTATCGTACCCGTACCCATCCCGATCCCCATCCTTGTACCCGTTCAAGAAACACTTCAAATCTCCATACTCTCTCCACTACTAACATCCCCATACCCTCACTCAAATAAATATTTAAGCGAGTACCCACTGAGTATGGGTATATTTGATATCCCTACTCTCAAATTCGTATTTTAAAACTTTCAAGGATGTTAATTGTATTATTAAAAAAATAAAAAAAATATTTACTAGAGTAGAAAATTATCGGTTAGGGTAAGAATTATCCTTTTGGATATAAAAAAAAACTAAAAAGGTTGATTTTTTTTATTTTCTAACTTACATAATTTTTTTTTAATTTTTTTATAACTGTAATTAACAACTCTAAAATGTATACTTTCTAAAAAATTTAGGTGGCAGTTGGTTTACTTTTATATTTTTTACTTTTTATTTTTGTTTTATGTGTTAAAAATCTCAAAACGAGAAAACACAAAATACTTTATTTTCCTTATTTTGAGATTTTCTTTATTTTTTATTAAAAACTCTCAAAACGACTTTTTATTATTTTTTATTTCATGTGTAAACTTATTTTTAGTTTTCGAAAATAAATTTTGAAAACACAAATAACCAAATAAATTTTGAACTGTTTTCCTTATTTTCAATAGCACAAAATGAAAAATGAGCTCAAAACAAAAATAAAAATAAAAATAAAAAATAAAAAATAAACTAAATGGCTCCTTAAGTTTTATAAAAAAATCATATAAACAAAAAAATGCTATAGAAAAGAAACTATTTTTTTTAACCAAATAAAGTTAAAGTTTCTCGTCAACTCTATAAAATATAATATATATAAAAAGCAAGTTGATAAGTTACGTATTTGTGTATTTCATTACTCGTTAGAGGTCGTTTAGAGGTTAAAAAAAAATAATAATAATAAAATTTTTGATAGTTTTTTATGTGTTTTTTTAGTTTCATTTTGTGTATATTTGGTGCAACAAAGTGTATTTTTTAATATTTTTTGTAACTTTTAAGTATTTGGTAAACTTTTTATCGTAGCAAGTCAAAAAAGTGATAACTTTTTATGTATTTGATATATTTTTTACTGTAGCAAATAAAAAGTGGTAACTTTTTGTTTTATTTTTTACTGTAACAAATCAAAAAAATGAGAAAAATTATGATTCTACCAAACGTACCAAAAGTTATAAAATATAACTTTTGATACTTTTTTGCTAGTTTTTGAGCCTCCAAATGGGCAATGCTTATTCCATTGTTTAGTAGCCTTTGACGCTGACGCAATGCATGTGAAATTTTTTTTAACATTTTAATGTATATATATATTTTAATAAATATATAAAAATAAATATAATTATTAAATAGAAAATATACCTTAATTTTTTAAAAAAATTTAAACATGATAGCTGACTTTTTAAATTTAAAAATTTCGAATTCGAAAAAGTTATAAAATAATTATTATATTCTTACATTTTAAAATTAACAAATATATTTTAAAATTAACAAATATATGTGTATTTAGTTTTAGATATATTTTTGTCAATTTAAAAAATAAAAATTTCACCAAAATTACTACTTCAAAAAAATAAGAATTTCATAAAATCTCGATACTCATTCTATAATAGAATAGATTGATTATAATTGAGGTACATGTCAGCTATTATTATAATTTTTTTTTCAATTGATTCTTGATAAATTATTATTAAGTAAATTTTTTGTCAATTAACTAATTATATTTTAATTTATGTTATTTTACATAATTTTAGTTATTTAATTAAATAAAGAAAAGAAAAGATAAAAATAACCAGCATCTAATTACGTAATAATGATTTAATAAGGTGACAATATGTTTAATAATTAGATAAAATTAAATTATCATTATTCAATAGTTATTACAAGAACGAAGGTCAATTTGGGGCCCAAAGTTTTGCTGTTAATACCAGCTCTTCCTGAAGATCGACCGATAGTCTGATCCATCCCTACCCAGCGATCTTTTTTGCCTTTTGTGTGCGATCTTCAAACCCCCCGAAAAAAAAAAATGCTGGCAGTTTTCGACAAATCGGTTGCCAAGAGCCCAGAGGCTCTGCAGAGTCCGCACTCGGAGTCGGTCTCCGCGCTGAAAGATGGGTTCCTGGCTCAGCATTTCTCGTCCGTACACTCGGGTTCAGTCACCATCAACCTCGGTGCTTCCGGTCTCATGGCCTACTCCGTCGACAAGCAGAACCCACTTCTCTCAAGGTTCGATACCCCCATCCTTGATCTGGGTTGCTTCCAGTTTTTGTTCTTGATCTGATTTTGGTAACTTCTGGATTAATCATTTCTTTTGGTTTCATATATATACATAATGTGTACGTATATGTCTGGAGGTATGTACTCGTTGGGAGACATACTCCTCTTGTTTGGATAAGCTGAGGTTTTAGATCTTGGTTGTAATTTTTTTTTTTTTTTTTGGGATCATGTTTGTTTCCGTGGCGAGTATGGTTGTCTGGTATTCCTGCTGATTTTTTATTTTGTTATCTTTAACTAACAAATATTTTGACCCATTTTTTTTTCAGTCTCTTCTGATCTTTTTTTTGTCTGTTCTGTGGCCTGAAATTTTTATGTATTCGTCTATTTTTGTGGACATAATTGCAGTGTTTATCCATTTTCAGAGTGTTATTTGCAGATTCTTTTTATGATTTTCTGCAGATCTTTTATAGATAATGGTGTGCAAAGCCATAAAATCCAGATCTGAATGTTCTGTTTGCCTTTCCGCGTGTTAGGAGATATAATAAAGGGCAATATCCAGTTAAATTTGTTTGATTCTTTTTGGACAAAAGTTATGATTATACATATGTTGTGTTCAATTGAAGAGAAAAGTACATATGTAGTTATTCACCACAAGAGAGAGAGAGAGAGAGAGGGAAGACAAAATTCATATCCATTTGAATTGCCTGGATCTGTTTTGGTTAATGTTTACAACAGTAGGAAGATGTATAATGTGTGTGTATAGTGAGTTCAATTACTTTGACCCCTTTTCTTTTTTGCTGCATTCTAATTTTTTAGGGGCTCTCCATTCCTTTGCAATGAAGCTATTGATCCAGTGCTCTTCTAGCACTATGGCATGTTGTCGAGTTATTGATTTGATAGAGGTTCCTTTTTCCAAGTTCCAATTTCCATCTGTTACATGTATTAGAAACTGTGCTATGGAGTGGTTGGAGAACAAAATGGATAAAATCTTCAGTTTAAATTTGACTGAAAAATTGTCCTCATCTTTTACCCTAAAAGCTTGTTTGCTAAAATGTGTTTCTCTATATTGTATTTTATGTATTTATTTATTATTACTATTATTATTATTATTATTTTTTGGGGGGGGGAGCGACTTTGACACAGTAGCTTTTATGATTAAACTCACCTTTATGTTGCTTTTTTTTTTATTGATTTTATCGATATCTGCTAGATTGTTTGCTGTTGTGGACGATATATTCTGCTTGTTTCAAGGCCATATAGAGAATGTTGCTCATCTTAAGCAACAGTATGGATTGAACAAGTCAGCAAATGAAGTGATCATTGTTATAGAAGCTTACAGAACTTTGAGAGATAGAGGTCCATATCCTGCAGCTCAGGTTGTGAGAGATCTTCATGGGAAGTTTGCATTTGTTCTCTATGACAGCTCTTCAAAAACAACTTTTGTAGCTGCAGTAAGTTCACTTCTCAGCCTACGGTTGATATTGCTCTGATCTTTTCTGTAGGGCTAGTAATTTAATATTGTATTCCTTGCATGTTTGGTTTCTGTCATGTTATGCAGGATGCTGATGGG
This sequence comes from Vitellaria paradoxa, assembly GCA_019916065.1. Classification (NCBI taxonomy): domain Eukaryota; kingdom Viridiplantae; phylum Streptophyta; class Magnoliopsida; order Ericales; family Sapotaceae; genus Vitellaria; species Vitellaria paradoxa. Next base: position 41,737,542 of record CM034241.1, on the reverse strand, counting down.
AGTGTTCCCTTCTTCTGGGGAACTGATTCTGAAGGGCATCTTGTGCTTGCAGATGATGCAGAGGTTGCAAAGAAGGGCTGTGGCAAATCCTTTGCACCATTTCCAAAAGGTATAATGCGTAGGCAATTTGGCATTTGTAGACCAGTTTGTGATTGCCAGGGATGCACTACTTTCCATGTGGATGAGCATTTGATAAATTTCATTGCTTCTTAAATGATTTGTTTGTGAGACTAGGAGGGAAAAGAAAAGAAAAGAAAAGAAAACATTTATAATGAGAGAAGAAAAATGATAATAATTTTCTTTCAATCCATTTTGGAGAGAGAAGATAGTGATTTTCTCTCTCATTTTTTGTGAGTTAAGAAGAAGATAAGAAAAAGAAAGTATGTACTTACTATTTTACCATTGTATCCTAACACATTTGTTTTTATCTGTAGAATGTGCATGTAATTTTATTTTTTCTTATCCATTGATGGGCAAATTTGGTATTATGAAAATGTCATTAATGAACTTTTCTCCTCTCTTCATTTTTGTCCAACTTTTGGAGGATGAAAATATTGAGATTTTGAGTTCTCTTTTCTTTCCATTTGTTTTCTTTTCTTCCCTCATTAAAACTTACAAACAAGGAAGAGAATCTCATATCCTTTTTTTTCCCATACCATTTTATCCCTCCCAAAGGGGCTGTAGAAAAGTAACCTTTCTAAATATGGCTAAACTCAAGAATTACAAACTTCAATGTCCTTCTAAATTTATATTCACTTGGAAACAATAGGGAGATGAAATAGGTGTCACCCCAAACTCCTAGAAATGTGGTTGAAATTGAAGCTTAATATTGCATTTGTATATTTGAAAAGGGGGAAAAAAAAGTTCATCGTGCCTTCCTCACGAACTTCCACCCCCCCTCCGCTTTTTAAGGCCCCCTTGAAAACCTACTCATTACCTGTTGGTTTCTATTTTCAGGCTCATTTGTTGTTTTTCTTTAAGCTGTATAAAAGCAGTTTTGAATTAAACTTGGATATTTCCAGCATCCATTTCACCCTCATTTAATGTGTTTTTTTTTGTTTTTTTTCCAAGTGGAAATTTCTATTATGGCTATATTGTTCAGTTTGTTTGTTTCATGCTTTTCCTCAGGTTGTTTCTTTACAACCTCTGGAGGCTTGAGGAACTTCGAACACCCTCTTAATGAGTTGAAGCCGGTGCCCAGGGTCGACAGTTCCGGTGAGGTGTGCGGTGCAACTTTCAAGGTGGACTCAGAGTCACGGAAGGAAACTGGGATGCCTAGAGTTGGGAGCGCCACAAATTGGTCCCAACACTACTGAACTCGTGAACATGTCCACTGTTGAAGGCTTTTGTTCTAAGCCTTCCATCTCTTTCTTTTTTACCACGGTTGAGTGCTGCTGCTTTGATGGGTCCATGACTCTTGTGTGCTAGGAACTACCATCTAAACTGAGATACCCAGTGGGGCTATACATGTAGCTGACTGTTTCAATATAATCTGTTACATCGATATGAAGTCCTTTTGGGGGTCTTCAAGACCTAGCATATAAAATAATTTGATTTATGGATGGAGGCTTCTTGTACATGGGAATTTGTTTGTTTGGTGCCTGAAGCTTTTACTCTCTTTAATTGCATCGTGTTCAGGCTCACCTTAGGTATTTTCAATGCTTGTGGCTTGTGATTGCTTAATTCATTATCGAACTGTTGGGAGACACGTGTGATGTCACTCAGGCTCTGTTTGCAGCCTAATTTAAAAAAAAAAAAACTCGTGAAAAAAGTCAAGAATTTTCAATTTTTTCCAATTAAATTTTGTTATATGTTAATTTTACATTACTTTAACAGTAATTTTTTATTTATATATATATATATATATAGTTTTGGGAAATATTTTGGAACTTCAAGCACTCCTTGACTCAACTCCCAATGGAAATGTGACCCCATGAGGGATCAAAAACAATTTGCTCAACGAAAAAAGAGAGGGACAGAGAAGGAATGAGCGCAATGGTCATTCACACGTTATATGTCAAATGAAGAGAGAGAGAGAGAGAGAGAGAGAGAAGGAATGAGCGCAATGGTCATTCACACGTTTTATGTCAAATGAAGACACCATACCAAACAAGAAAGGCATGGCATGCTATATTGTTTGTTAGGTAAAATATTCAAACCAATGCTACAGCATGCACAACCCTGCTAATGGTATAAGTATATCTTAAATCAATTTGGTGCATTCGTTTTCTAGTTTTGACAAGTTGATTATTAAGGATTCACACAAATGCCAAACATTTTCATAATAATAATTGCACCAATACTTTTCCTTATCTCTTTTGGACACAATTTAATTCATTAGTTTATCGTTTAAAATAGAAAAGAAGTGTTATTTTCTGTGTACTTTTTTTTCTAATTTTGTAGTTACCACAAAATTTACCCCATCATTGGATTCTATAGATGTTTCCCAATAATTAAATATATTGAAAAGAATTTGAAATCCTGCCAAATCACAAAAATTTAAAAAAAAAAATTAGAACACAATTCCCCTTCAAAATAATATTTTCATTCATATATAATTTAAATTTAAACAATTATAAAAAATGGACTTTTAGTTAAATAATTCCATTTTCACGAACACAAATTTTTTAAACTCAAAATAAGTAAACATAAAAAAAAAAAAAAATTATTTCAAATCTGTGAACTTTAACTTTTCAATTAAGAAAACTCCAAAAAAGCCTTTTAACTCTTATAATTCTTATTTTATCCTCTTCTATTTTCAAAAACTTAAATTGAATAAGAAGAAGAACGAATAAGAAGAAGAACTAAAAATGAATATGAAGAATTAAGCACTATAGTAAACTTAATTTCAATTATCGATGTTCTTATAATTCATTATTTTTTTATTTATTTAAATAAAAAGAGCAAACCCTAATTATAAATGTGTGTGTGACATGTTTGGAACTCTAAAAAGTTCTAAATTTTTCAAAGTTTACCACTTTCCCTAATTAAATTTCGGTATATGTTACTTTTACACTAACTTTTATTTACTTATATTTTTTTAACTTTTTCAGAAGTCTAAATATTATATGTTCATATATATATATATGTATTTATGTATATGTTTCTACACATTTTTCATGAAAAAGTGTTAGCCCTTGACAATGGCTACCCAATTCCTTAGTGCAATCGCCAACAAGACCCCATGAACTGTAAGAAGCAGTTAGTCTGGTGCCCATTTTTTCCTCTGTTTGACATTTACACTTGGTGCAAAATGAATTGCATCTGAATTATAACCTAGTTAACTCAACTCAGGGAGAGAGAGAAAGAGAGAGAGTGCACTCAAATTATAACCTAGTTAACGTAACTTGCGTAGAGAAAAAGAGAGAGAGAGCTTTTACATTCGAGCATCAATATTTTGGTGCAAAAATAAGTTGCATTTGGTATAAAATTAGTTGCACATAGTACAGAATCAATTCACCCAAATAAAAACCTAGTTAACGCAGTTGCCTGAGAGAAAAAGAGAATTCTTTCGTTCTAACATCAAAATTTTTTATTTTTTATGCCTCAATTCGTAATTAACAATTTTTATATTTTCAAAATTTTCATTTAAAAATTTCTTCAAATTTATATGCCCATTTGTAAGTGTATTGTAAAAAATTAGCCTTTATCCTCAAATAGTTTTTTTCAATCAACAAAGGGTAAATGGGTCTTGATCACTTCTCAATTTGATTAAGAAATTTAAAGATCGGGAGAAAAAGAAATGGGCCACAATAGTGTTACGGGACATGACTTCGTGTTTTTTTTTTTTTTTTTTTAAGTTAAAAAATCAAAATTCATGGATTTGGAATTTAAATTTTTAAAGTTTTTTTTTTTTTGAGCTTCATAAATTATGTTAATAAAAATTGAATTATTTTATCAAAAATTTATATTTTTAAAATAGTTTTTTTGACCTTACTAGTTATGAATTACCAAATAATCAAATACAATACAAAAATATAAAGAGATTGAATATAAAGAATTAATAAGCAAAACCCTTCTCAACTAAGGGATAAAAAATCTCGAGACACGAAAATCAAAATTTTTACTCTTTACAAACAGTTACAAAGAAGACAGAAATAACATACATAGTCTACTATTTCAACTTTACCGCACCGATTACAATGGACGTTTTCTCCAACATATGAAGAAGAATCTTCACTTACACTTGATGAAAAACATACTCGCATATTTGAACTCATTCAAAAAATTTACGAGCACGAAATTTGATAGTTAAAATTACTGTGACTAAATTGAGAGGAATCAATCATAATCTTATAAAAAATATATTCTTTTCTCTCTAATATGCTACAAGACCTTAGGAGAAAATTTAATCCAATCCTATATGAGATTGGATAATTTCTTATTTCCAAAATATTTTAGGGCACTTTTTAAATTTCTTCAACATTCGGGAACATTTCTTACCCCAATGTCTAAAATGGTAAATCAACAATCCACCAACTCCCCCGGATTTTAAAAATACAAAGCGTGTACGAAAATTTAAGGCTATTTTGGACTTTTCGCCACGTAGGTTCTGTGTGTTATACCTTCTCTATTCCTCTGGATACTAGGGTTTCTCTTCTCTCTCACTCTAGAATTTATAAATTCGAGCGTTTATGTCCTCTCGTCGTCCCGCTCCTCGTCGTCCTTTTCGATTTCTCTCATCCGAATGCTTGTGTATATACATACATATGTATATGCGTCTATGCGTGGATGCTCTATCCAACGTCTCTGTCATCCCTCTTTCTTCCACGATCTCTGGCTCAAGCCTCTCAACCCTATGCCAAATTGCTGAAGAAAGTCAACTAAATTCTTCATTCTAAGTTTCGTTCACCATATCTCTGTTATATATCTCTTTTCTGATTGTAGAGTGCTGGTAAGCAAATGCAGGTCGTCAAATCGGACGAAGCGGTTGCGACAGAGGAGGATCGCTTGAAGGGAGTTGAAGAAGTTGAAAAATCGGAAGCTTTGGGGACCAATTTGAGTGGGGAGAATCCTGATTTTGACTCTGTTCTTAATGTTTCTGGAAAAAATTTGGATTTTTCAGTGCCAAATGGTCCGGAAGACTCCGTTGAGGGGTTGTATGTGTATAAGAATGTATTCAATTTGATTCCACGATGGCTGGGTGGTCTTAGGAGGTTGAAGACACTGAAGTTTTTCGGTAATGAGGTTAATTTGTTTCCTAAAGAATTTAGGAACTTGGTTGAGCTGGAGTGCTTGAAGGTGAAGATATCTTCTCCGAGTTTGACGGGTCTGCCTTTGCACAATTTGAAGGTTTTGAAAGAGCTTGAGCTTTCCAAGGTGCCTGCAAGGCCCTCTGCGTTTCCTTTATTGAATGAGATTGCAGGGCTTAAGTCCCTGACGAAGCTTTCTGTTTGTCATTTCTCTATTAGGTAATGATTTCTTATGGGATACGCACGCATTCAATGCTGCTTATTCCTCTGATTTGTACAATGTAGTTGTCTAATTTGATTTTAGAGTTAAATTGCAGTTAATTTATACTTTAATTCACTTAACAATGTGAGTTTAAAGATGATAGTTGGATAAGTGAGTTCGGAGGAAAGTTTTATATCTATGGGTCTTTAACTGTCAGACAGGCCTATCTGAAGAACCTACCAGATAATTTTCCATTGCCAGAATAGAAAGTCATTCATAATTTTCCAAATCCTTGCAGTATCTTAATACAATCTTGTATATCAGTTATTATTCCAGTTTTCTGTCTTTCTCATCCAAATGATAAAGTGGTCCAACTTTTTTACTTCGAAATCTCGTTATTTGTGACTGGTGTCATCGCTAGTAGTAGCATATGTCAGTAGCAAGTAACAACTAGCTAGTAGCTACCAAAACGCTAGAAAGGGGGCAGAATTACCAACCTTTATATCTATAGGATATACTATTAGACGTAGATGCAGAAAAAATTATTTAGTCATTTGTTGGGCGGGAATCTTTTTGAAAATCTTGTCCATGGAAGGAAGAATGGTGGAAACTTTTAGGAGCTTAGGAACATGCGTGAATCTTAGCATTGAAAATCATTCATAATATCCAGGTCCATCCCTTCACCCAGATTATGACAACTTGAGCAGCTCTAGCAGACAGAAATAGCCAACAACGTTGATTGACTTGGTGGGCTATTTAACGTTGCAGATTCCTGCTAGACAAAACTATGGAAGTGAATGATCAATATCTAATATGTTTTTTTTGGTGATTATTGTAGGGTTTTCAACATCTATCTATTACTAGTCCAACAAACTGTACAGAAATTATATATTTCAGTTCATTTTTTTTTTCTAAATCTTACACTTTCATGTTTGTTGGAAAAAGTTGTGATGTTTTGTTTTTTTTTGTTTTTTTTGTTTTTCCTGCAGATATCTTCCTCCAGAAATTGGCTGCCTCAAAAAATTGGAGCATCTGGATCTTTCATTCAATAAGATGAGGAATTTGCCAACTGAGATAACTTATTTAAATGGATTGTTATCGTTGAAAGTCACTAATAATAAATTGGTGGAACTACCTTTGGGTTTGTCATCCCTGCAAAGATTGGTGATCCTGGACCTGTCAAATAATAGGTTGGCATCCTTGGGTTGTCTTGAACTTGACTCTATGCATAACCTTCAGAAACTAAATCTTCAGGTACACAACAATAATCATAAATAGGGAATATAATGTGAAAAGCACTTTTTAAACTTTTATTATATGCTAGGATCCTCATAAATAAATTTTGAAGGCCTTTCATTTGTTACCCAAGTTTTTATGGTCTATTTTGCTAGGATCTTCATATTATTTGCTTCTTTTTTTGATTCACTAATGTATTGTAGGCCCTAAGGGAGTTTTTATTGTTTGCCTTTTTCGTGTGTGTGTGTGCGCGCGCGCGCGTGCGTGCGATTCGCTTATATATAATGGTCCCTAAGGGAAGTTCTTATTATGTGCTTGTTTTTAGATTTACTTATGCATTGTGGGCCCATTTTTCTTGATTATTTCAACTCAGTGAGCTTCATACAATTGTTTTGGCTCATCAGTAATATTTTTAGCTGAGAAGCAAGCGTTGGGACACATATGCAACATATCACAGATATACTGACCTCGCAATTTTTAAAGCAATCAGGATACCAAACACAAGAAATGAATATGCTAATTATGTATTCATTTTTTTATAGTAGAAATGTATTTATATTTTTATTGTTATCAAAATAGTAGAATATCATTCTTTTTTTTTTCAATTATATACATTTGGAAAATAAATGTAAACAAAAAGTTCTAATATTTATTTTAGAAAATTTTTGTTCATTAACAAATTTGGAAGTTTTGAGTTTTAGAATTTCTAAAATTAAAAAAATTTGAATAATGAGGGATTAATAGGTATAAATCCATATTATTTTGTTTTATCATTGGATTTCAAGTTTTCTCTTCAAATTTTACATGTGCTTTAATTAGGCCTAAAGTAACGGACATGTGTCTTCCTCAAGTGTCTAAAGCTTTTTGGGTTAAAATAGTAGGATGTGTTTGGATAGGTGTTCTACACTGTTGGCAGTGTCTATTGAGTGTTATTGACTGACATGGAGATGGCATCTTCTTATAGTGCTTCTCAGGTTTGTAATATAGTCCTTGATGTTGCTGCAGTGTTTATTAATGAGGCTTTATGCATGTGCATTGTGGATTTTCTTAGAATGCTTCTTAGATTTGTGCTGTGATCACAAATTATCATGTTTCTAGAATTTGAGTATAATCATAGCTATTGATGTTTTTCTTAAAGCTAAAATTTATGCCATTATTCATAGTTGCTGGATGTTGTTTTCTCCTACCTTTTGTGGTGGACTTGCTGTAACAGATCTCTTTTAAGTAAATAGTTTTTAACAAAATATACTTGAGTTTATATCACTTTTTTTGCGGTTTGTCTGCTCGTATCTTGTTTTGTATTTGGTTTCATGCTTATATATTCAGTGGATGATAAAGGCCCCCCCACCAAAAACCCAGAGAGAGAGAGAGAGAGAGAAGAAAAAGAAAAAATAAGGGTGGAAACTGGTTAACAAGGTGGCTATATGGGTATTTTTGTTCTCATTATACCAATTTTCTGGTAATAGTTTGTAAATAATAGTTTGTGGGGGGCGTCCCCTATTTAGCAACGCGTTGTATGGTCTGAGTACAGTGTTAAATAAGCAAGGACCGCTGCATCGGCGCCCGGGTGCAGTGTTAAATAGGCAAGGGTCCTCACACTTTCTTGGAGGAGTGAGGGGCGTAAGGAAGCTAGTCTAAAATAGAATGTTGAGATTAGGTACTTGGAACATTGAGAGCTTAACTGGAAAACTTATGGAAGTAGTGGATACAATGGAAAGGAGACGAATCGCAATTGCTTGCTTGCAAGAAACGAGGTGGGTGGGATAGAAAACTAAAGAGATTGAGAGAACTGGGTATAAGTTATGGTATACGGGACTTAATAGATCGAGGAATGGGGTCGGTATAGTAGTAAACAAGGACCTAAAGGAAGATAGATATAGTTAATGTAAAACGTTGTGGAGATAGGATTATTGCAATTAAGTTAGTGTTAGGAGAAGTGATAGTAAACGTAATTAGTGCTTATGCCCCCCAGGTGGGCTTAGGAGATGAATATAAGGAGAAGTTTTGAGAAGACATGGAAGGAATGCTATTAGAGATATCCTAAGGAGAGATGGTCTTCATAGGAGGAGATTTAAACGGTCATATAAGACGCGATATAGATGGATATATAGGAGTACATGGGGGATATGGATAGGGTAATAGAAATAAAGCAGGGAAGGATATTTTGGAGTTTGCAGTGGCTTATGATCTCATGGTGACGAATACCTTTTTTAGGAAGAGAGAGGAATATTTGGTGACTTATAAGAGTGGCTCCTCAAGGACACATATTGATTTCTTCTTAACTAGGAAAAGAGACCACGTAGCTTGTAAAGATTGCAAGGTTATAGCGAGGGAGAGCTTGACTTTCCAACATAAGTTGTTGGTCATAAATGTGCAGTTTCAAAGGTGGACTAGAAAAAAGAAGTTTTATAGATGCTCAAGGACTAAATGGTGGAACTTAAAAGGTGATAAGCAACTAGCATTCAGGGAAAGAGAACTAGAGGAAGATGTTTGGGCGGTAAATGAGAGTGCAAATAATATGTGGGATCAGGTAGCAGAGTGTATTAGGAGGGTAGGGAAAGAAGTCTTAAGAGAATCCAAAGGGAGTGCTCCGGCACAGAAAGAGGCATAGTGGTGGAACAAGGTCGTCCTAGACAAGATAAGAGTTAAAAGAGAGTGTTTTAATTCTTGGCAAAATAATCGAAATGTAGCGAACTTGGAGAGGTATAAAGAAGCAAAAAGAGAAACCAAAAAGGCAGTTAGTGAGGCTAAGGCAAAGGCAAAGGCATTTGAGAATTTATATAGGCGACTTGACACTAAGGAGGGCGAAAGAGAGATATTCAAGCTTGTTAAATCCAGAGATAGGCGGACCAAGGATTTAAACCAAGTTAAATGCATTAAGGATGAGGATGAGAAGGTATTAGTAAAGGAAGAGGAGATAAGGAGCATTGGAAGAGCTACTTCTACAAGTTATTTAATGAAAGCAGTAGTAGTGACATTCAATTGGGGCAATTTACCACCTATAGGGAAGAATTAAATCATATGTTTTATAGGAGAATCAGTAGGGAAGAAGTAAAAGAAGTATTGAAAAAGATGAAAAATAGGAAAGTGTTTGGGTCAGATGATATTTCTATTGAGGTTTGGAGGTACCTAAGGGAGTGTGGCATAAGTTGGTTGACAAAACTTTTTAATGTAGTGCTAAAAAGCATGAAGATGCTTGATGCATGGAGGAAAAGTATTTTTATACTCATATACAAGAACAAATGAGATATTCAAAATTGTGCGAACTATTGCGGGATTAAATTGATGAGCCATACGATGAAATTATGGGAGAGAGTTATTGAGAGAAGACTAAGAAGGATAACAAACGTTTCAGAGAATCAATTTGGTTTCATGCTTGGGAGATCAACCATGGAGGCTATCTTTCTCCTGAGGAGATTAATGGAACAGCATAGAGAATGTCAAAAAAATTTACATATGGTGTTCATTGATTTAGAGAAGGCTTATGACCGGGTTCTTAGGGAGATTCTATAGAGAGTATTGGAAAAGAAAGGAGCGTGTATCACATATATTGAGGCGATAAATGACATGTATGATAGAGCCATGACATCTATACGGACGACTAGTGGAGAGACTAAAGAGTTTCCTATCACGATTGGTCTACACCAAGGCTCAGCATTAAGCCTGTACTTGTTTGCTCTAGTTATGAATGAGATTACAAGACATATTCAGGATGATATGCTGTGGTATATGCTATTTGCAGATAATATTGTTTTAGTAGATGAGCCGAGAGAAGGAGTGAATGCTAAGCTAGAATTGTGGCGGGAAACGTTAGAGACAAAAGGGTTTAGGCTAAGTCGATGCAAAACGGAATATATGGAATGCAAGTTTAGTCAAAGTAGAGTAACTGGTAGCATAGAAATAAGTTTGGCACACAAAAGATTGTAGAGAAAGAAAAATTTAGGGACTTGAGATTTATGGTGCAACAAGATGGAGGGATTGATACTGATGTAAGTCACAAGATTCAGGTCGGGGGGACCAAATGGAGGAGTGCTTGGGGGGTCTTGTGCGATCGAAAAATCCATCTCAAGGTGAAAGGAAAGTATTATAAGGTGGCGGTAAGACTAACATTGCTATATGGATTAAAGTGTTGGGCAGTAAAGTATAATCATGTTTAGAAGATGGCAGTTGCGGAGATGAGAATGCTAAAATGGATGTGCGGGATTACAAGAAGAGATAAGATTAGGAACGGGGAGATTAGAGACAAAGTGGGAATATCATCGATTGAAGATAAAATGAGAGAAAATCGATTAAGATGGTTCGGTCATATTAGAAGGCGTCTAATGGATGCACCTGTTAGAAGGTATGAAAGCACAGAGATTGCTAAGAGTAGGAGAGGAAGAGGTAAGACCAACATTGCTATATGGATTAAAGTGTTGGGCAGTAAAGTATAATCATGTTTAGAAGATGGCAGTTGCGGAGATGAGAATGCTAAAATGGATGTGCGGGATTACTAGAAGAGATAAGATTAGGAACGGGAAGATTAGGGACAAAGTGGGAATATCATCGATTGAAGATAAAATGAGAGAAAATCGATTAAGATGGTTCGGTCATATTAGAAGGCGTCCAATGAATGCACCTGTTATAAGGTATGAAAGCACAGAGATTGCTAAGAGTAGGAGAGGAAGAGGAAGAGGAAGACCCAAGAGAAGTTGGAAAGAAACTATTAAACATAACCTTGCCTACCTGGATCTAACGGAGGACATGGCCCTAAATAGATTTGATTGGTGTCGTCAAATCCATGTAGCTGACCCCACCTAGTGGGAAAATAGTGGGAAAAGGCTTGGCTTGGCTTGGTTTGGTTTGGTTAGTTTGTAAATACTGGTATTATTTTCCTTAAGGAGAATCCAATCCATATCCCCCATGGGAGTGATTGAGCTGGTTGCCGCGTGTAATTTGCTTAATGTTTGTGTTGGACAATTTGTGCGAATTGCTTAAGTTTGTATACATATTGACATCATCATGTTTCTGATTTGTTTTGAATTATTAGCTGAAGTAATTTGTATTTTTGTTTCTTTATAGCACAATAGGCTTATCAGTTATTGTCAAATACCTTCATGGATATGCTGCAATTTGGAGGGAAATGGCGATGACACATCCAATGATGAATTCATCAGTTCTGCTGTTGAAATGGATATGTTTGACGGTGGTGTTGAGGAGATTAATGATAGTGTATCTGGAAAAGGTAATGCCGTTGCAAGTACTCGCCAGATTATTTCTTTATTTGGACATTTCCTCTGCTGGCTTTTCTTTTATTTTGTTTTACCTTTTTTTTTTCAGGGACATTAGCCTTTATTTTTCCAATCAACTTTAAATAAGTGTAAATTTTCTGCTGATTTAGGCCTCCATGTTACCTCATCGAACCATTCAACAGGATCCTCATTAAACAGTCGATGTTTTGCGGCACGGAGATCTGGCAAGGGATGGAAACGGCGGTATTATTTACAACAGAGAGCTCGCCAAGAACGTTTAAACAGCTGTAGGAAGTGGAAAGGTGAAGATCGTGCTGTGTCATTGACACAAAAGGCAGCTGACAAATGCAACTCATGCAAACATGCTATCGCAGCATCTGATTCTCATGCAGAAAGTTCATCAGTAATTTCAGGGATTAACATTGATAATAAAGAATTGCTTTCTGGGGAACCCGAATGTGAAATTACTAGAGCTGATGTTGATTATATTAGTTCAAAAAAGGAGGTTCCTGTAGGTTACTGTTCATGTGTCACGGTTAGGTCAGGTGAAGTATGTAAACAGGGTGAAAATGAATGTACAGAATGTGATGCATCTTTAGATGCTATTTCAGATGCTGCTCATTTGCAGGATGAAGGCTCATGTTCGGCATTATGTAACAATACAAAGTCTAAAAGGTATCCTGATAGCGACCTTGATAATCCCAAACCTAGCAAATCTCGGAGACCAACCGATGATCACTCTGAACTATCTTGCAAATATAGTAACACATCATTCTGTAGCATTGAGGACCATCTACCAGATGGCTTTTATGATGCAGGACGAGATCGGCCCTTCATGCCACTAAGAAATTATGAACAAAATTTTAGTCTTGATTCACGTGAAGTCATTGTTTTGGACAGGTAATTTTTTATATTGCACGCGCGGTTGAACTAGATGTTGACTTGTATCATTACCACGTGGGTATGATAGAATAGTTTCTAATCTTGGTGATTTGTGATTATTGATATTTTCCTTCAGGAAAAATGATGAAAAATTGGATTCCATTGCACTATGTGCTCAAGCATTAGTGTTTCATTTCCAGCAGCTTAATGGTTCAACCAAAGAAAGAGACCAGTTTGAAAGTGATAACTTACAGATTGCATCATTACTTGCTCTTTTTGTATCTGATCACTTCGGAGGCAGTGATAAAAGTGCAGTCATTGAGAGGACTCGAAAAGCTGTATCCGGTTCAAACTATAGAAAGCCTTTTGTTTGTACCTGCTCAACTGGAAACAGTAACAGTATTAGAAAATCCACCGAACAGAGTTCAGACAGGGTAGAAGATATTGTTTTCCATGATCTATGTGAGAAATCTCTTCAATCTGTAAAAGCAAGACAAAATTCCATCTTGGTACCTATTGGGACTCTTCAGTTTGGTGTGTGTAGACACAGAGCGTTGCTTATGAAGGTGATTCTTTTTACATGTATTCAATGTGTAATTTTGGAATCTGGTGCTATTGCCCAATAGCTATTCCTTGTTAACTGACAAATCATAATCTGCTTTAGTACCTTTGTGACCGCTTGGAGCCTCGTGTACCTTGTGAACTTGTTCGGGGCTATTTAGATTTCTCACCGCATGCGTGGAATATAATTGTTGTCAAGAGGGGTGATGCATGGGTTCGCATGATAGTTGATGCTTGTCATCCGCACGATATAAGGGAAGAAACAGACCCAGAATATTTCTGCAGGTAATGCTTTTACTGTAATTTTATTGTTCTTTGTTGCTGTTTTGTTACTATTATTGCTTCCATTTGAATATTTGCAGATAGACTTGGATTCTTAGTTTTGTGGTCATTGTTACCGTGACATTGAAAAATTAATGCTATACCTTGCGAAGTAGTGCAAGTGATATTTCTGCTAATGGTTAGGATTTTGTCAGTTGAAATGGAGCAGCATGGTGCTTAATCTACTTTAAGATGTGTAGATTGCTGTAAATGTCAACCACCCCCCCCCCCCCCAAAAAAAAAGAAAGCAAATAGAGTACAAAAAAGTTGCTGCTAATGTCACAACTTCTGTAATCATTTGTCCTTCTCTGGGGTTAGTTAGTTACATTGTTATTGGAAGGGGATGTGTATGTTGCCCCAAACTGTAATTTCTGATGGGTAAAGTTTGTTGTTCAGGTACATTCCTCTGAGCAGGGTTAGTGTTCCTCATGGTACAGTTGGTAATCCTGGACTAAGGTGTTCCTTCCCTTCTCTGTCCACTGAAAAAGCGGCTTGCAGTACTCTTGTCCAGTGTGATTTTGGCTCAGCTAAGGCTGTAGCTAAGGTGCGTTTCTTGCTAATTGCTACTGTGTCTCTTCTATTGTGCTTGCTTCTTTCTTCTAATTGTTTTTAGTCTTTGCTTTCTTGTGATAAATGCTTACTAATTCTAGCTACTACTTGTATGTTCTAGTCTCCTCTTTTTAAATAGTGGTTGTCTTTGTATATACCAACCATAATTTCTCTGTTTGTCTATATCTTGTGTTTTTGTGCTTTCTTCTAGTGGTCTAAAAAATGGATTCTACTCTCTCTGTGTTGCCAATATAAGTTCTTGAATTCTGGTGAAAAATATTCTGGTTGCATTTAAGACCATCATGCCAACTACAATAAAGAAGAAAGGTCTGGAATTTGTCTAACTTATCCAATACTGCAGGTCCGTACTTTAGAAGTAGCTGGGACATCGGTGGATGCAATTAGGAATTTTGAGTACAATTGTTTAGGGGAGTTGAGGATTTTAAATGAGCTCAAGAAACACTCCTGCATCGTAGAAATATATGGTCATCAGATATCTTCCAAGTGGAGTCAGTCATCAGATGGAGATACAGATCATCGCATATTGCAGTCTGCTATTTTGATGGAGTACATAAAAGGGGGATCATTAATGGTAATTTTTCTTTGCATTCATTACTTGATTCACTTGGCTTTTGATGTCTATTATTTTACAAGTTTCACTTCCATTGCATAACAGAATTATGTAGAGAAGTTATCTAGAGCAGGGGAGAAGCATGTCCAGGTGGAATTGGCATTGTATATCGCTAGAGATGTCGCATGTGCATTGGTGGAGTTGCATTCTAAACACATTATTCATCGTGACATAAAGAGTGAAAACATTTTGATTGATCTGGATAGGAGGAGACCAGATGGAATGCCTGTTGTCAAGCTTTGTGATTTTGATAGAGCAGTCCCCCTTCGTGCCTCCTTGCATTCATGCTGCATTGCCCATGCTGGAATACCTCCACCAAATGTTTGTGTTGGAACACCTCGTTGGATGGCTCCTGAGGTGTTCCGAGCCATGCAAAAACCTGAAATATATGGTCTGGTGAGTTCCTTCCCTTGTTAGTTTATCAGTTCTAGCCTACTCAGGTGATTCCCCTCCCCCAGCAAATGACGACAATAAAATTAAGGATAAAGTCATAATGGCATTTGAAGTTTGTTGGTGATTAATTGGCATCTACATGGGTTTGTTTGATTTCAAATGCTTAGCAGATCTGTTCAGCAATATTGGTTCAATTACTTGGTCCCAAAACATAATCAATTTTACAAGGATGCACCGCACCGTGTGGATGCAAATACATATATGCATGCATAAAATTAGTCCCAAAAAGTAAATGCTTGCGTAAAATATGTAAGATATTTTTAATTTTAGATTACATCTCAATATACAAGGAATGTGTAGTATTTTTATATCCCTTTGTTATGCTAGTACAAATTTCAGCATAAAATTTTATTTGGAAAAACATTTGATAATCTTATAAATGGTAATTATTCTTAACAAATAAATATAAACATTGATGAGTGATAATGTTTAACAAATAATTCAAATTATTATTACTTTAATGAGATACAACGACATAGTTGGTGGTTTACTTTCTCAAGTCTGAAAGGCATTTATTGATGCAACAATGAAGATTGAACACAGGCATTGGAAATGAATGCACATGACACACATGACTAGCCTACCCCATGTGGAGGTGGCCAGGGTGGGGCAGGGAAAGGGAAGTGGCCCCTCTTCGGTATCTCCAAACATAAAATAAATATATCATGTGGAATAGCATTTTGCAGATGGTGGATATCAAACCCTTATCACGACGGTGCCGTGTGTAGTATGCCATTCTGTCATGATTTTTCATGCAAGGGGCTTAAAGAGATTTGGGGGGTCAAGATGCAAAATGTTATGGGTGATTTTAGAGGAAATGGTGTACCACTAATATTATGCCCAACTGCACACATTATAGCCACCAATAGTGTTGCTACCACCTCTGATTTGGGTCCCTGGCTAGTGGGTCCTTGTTCCAGTGAGGGAGTCAGAGAGTTCAGTTGGACAATGCACTGGATATTTGTCATTTTGGCGTTCCTCACTTGTTATTAGGCTTCATTTGAGCAAACGAGCCCATTTTGGCGCTCCCCTACCAATTTTCTCATTGTATAATTCATACCACTACATAAACGTGCTATTTCTGAACTATTTTCATATTTTACTTCATTTCAACGTGTTGGATTCAAATGGGTAATGCATTGTGTTAGTCTTTATCTATTGAATGAACACTTCCATTTAATTTGGTCTTGCAATATGGTAGCTTTTGTTACGGGCCAGTATGTTTTTTATTATTTGGGTCATAAATTTTTTTTCATGGTTGTTTTGGCTACAGGAAGTGGATATTTGGTCGTTTGGGTGCTTGCTTGTGGAATTGTTAACTTTGCAAGTACCTTATTCAGGATCGTCAGAATCAGACATTCATGACTTCCTACAGGTATGCCCTCCGCCCTCACCCACCTCCCCAGGTCTTTCTAAATGGATATAGATTTTTGGGTAAATTACTTCGATTTCTCCTGAGGTTTAGGATAATACACCCCTTATGTGTGGTTCTAGAAATTGCATGTACTACCCTTGGTTCAAAAGTTGGATACCAAATTATTCCTTCCGCCTCCATTAGTCAATGACTAGTTGACTGGACAGAATATGTTGATATTATGAAATTATTTCACAGCACCAATATTATATTTTTCATGAAAATATTTTTTTTAAAAAGTTCCCTCTCTCACACACAATATATCCCCAACTTACCACGGCCAAATTGCTTTTCCCTGAGAGACAAGTTCCCAAACCATAAAGAGCTGGACACCCTTACCTTAGCTGATTAAAGCAAAAGGTAAATTGCTTTAGGTTGTGTTGATTTGTGTTGACTTGCCTGAAACCTGTTGAACCAACAGAACCAGGTAGAATAAGAAGAGAGGACGGTTTCTTTTGGGCATTTCTTTTGATGAACCCTTCTTCTCTTATGCAATTTGATTGCCAAGGTTTTTAATTACAGCAGTATGCTTGATGATGGACGTGACTTATCTGGCTGTGGTTGGTACTTAGTAGACTTGGGTGTGTTGGCTATGCCCTACAATCATGGTGGGTGACTCCTTTCTCATTTAGGGGTGGATTTGTGCGAGCTGAGGAACTTCTACTTTCTCAAAGGATTGCTCCAAAACGGAGCTCGAGCATGAACCTGAGCTTCAAATTTTGCTCAAGCTTGGCTTGGCACGCGAAGTCTTAGGCTTAAGTTTGGCTAGGCTTCAGCTTGGTTGAATGGAAAAAAAGTTACCTTTCAAAATATTAAATTACAAAGACTAAGTTGGGTTTTCTGTATAACATGACAATGTTAAAAACAAATTTTTGGTGAAAGAGTGAGTTGATATACGAAAGATAAAAAACAATCACAGACGACTCATTAACACTAACACATGAATCAAAAGCTCAAACTAGACCCAAACAAAGTTCCTCTTATTTATTTATTTATTTATTTATTTATTTATTTATTTATTTTTTTAAAAGTTGGTTAGACCCAAAGAAGTTGCTAAATCAAAAAACACCTTCAATCCACGTACTCCAAATTCAAGTTTGAAATGAACTAAGTGTTTTTCCAACCGTTCGTGAACAAGCTCGTTTATGTTCGTTTGATCAAGTTTGAGCGCATTTTTCAAACTCAATAAATTAAAAAGGTAGGCTAGAGCAAGCTCGGCTTGGTAAGACTCGCTAGTGAACTTTGTTTATCATTCATGAATATACTAATTTATAGTTCGTGAACATGTTTATAATTAAATTAATTAATATTGGTTATAAGGTTTTAATGACTTAATTTTTCTTATTAATAACTTAGACTGGTTATAAGTTATTTGTTAATTTATTTTGTTCAGTTAGAAAAACTTATTTGTTTGTTTATTAAAAGACTTGTTCATTTGTTAAGTTTGTTCATTAACTAGATCGATTCCAGGTGTAGCAAGCATGTTTGACTTGACTAATAAACCTAACAAACAAGCTTGAACCCAATTTTAAGAGCGAGCATGTTTGACTTGACTAATAAACCTAACAGACAAGCTTGAACCCAATTTTAAGAGCAAGCATGTTTGACTTGACTAATAAACCTAACAAACAAGCTTGAACCCAAATTTAAGCTAGTTCAAAGCTTAACTTAAGCTCACTAATAAAATTAACAAACAAGGCAAAAAATGTTGATACTTGGCTTGGCTTGTTTGTAGCCTTATTGATCCACAAATCAAAACTAACAAGTATGTAAGAAAAATACCTAAAAAGATTTGAAAACTCACAACTATAATTGACGGCGAGCAGGAATGGTGGTTCTTGTTGTAAACACTCCGAGAGCAAAATTGATAAGAGGGATCCCCCCGCGCACGCGCGCGTGGGGGGGGGGGGGAGGCAAAAAAAAAATAATGTACAGCATAAAAAAGCAGATCTGTGTCATCTCTGGTCATGCATTTTGCCTCTCCCCTGGAAGTTAAAAAATAAGGGCACAGATATCCCCCCTCCACACCCCGCCCCCCCAAAAAAAAAAAATCAATATATATGCACACAGAATGCTTGATCTCGTAAATATATGGTGATAAAACATTGAAGGACCAACAATGACCGGACTTGTGTGGCAACAGGCATTGCCGGTTGTTCTTGATATGAGAAAGAGAGGCTTGGTACTGATGGAATTAGGGAGAGAGAAGTATGAGGATTGAGACCTGAGAGATGGAGACAGATGGGAAACATAAATATTCTAGATAAAATTTTCAATATATTGTAGGATAGGAATAAAAATGTCATTTTGGAAGGCAAAGAAAGTCACTAGTTGAATGTTGGAGGGTTTCCATGCACAACAATAGAATTGGATGAAGTTGAGGATATAACAGTTGACAAATCTGAATCGGACCCAGAAGAGGATATTTTAATGTAATAATTTGTGGGTGAGTAAGCCCCTTCACTAGATGGAGGATCTCGATGAAATAAATCAAAGAACTAGTGGGTGTTCATGTTGGAACTCTATGTATTTGGATTACTATGACTTTGCACAAAGTAAAGTAGTCTCTTTAATTCTGTCACGTTAGTGCTAGACGACTTATGGAACTCTTTCTGTGATCTCATTTAGCGGCTGCGGCCTCTAGAGCAAAATTTACCACAGAAGCCCATGCCCTTGCAGTAGTGATCACAATACCTTTTGAGAAGCTGAACAAAGGCTTTACGAATTCACTTTCTTTCACGATCAGAGTCAAGAAAGAACAGCGATAAAAAGGAAGTGATCCAAAACGGTTTTGAGCTACCATTAACGTCCCCCCGAGCTGGCTTGCGAGCCTGGCCAAGCTGCACACTCAGGGCTAGAGCCTTAAATGAGCTGCAAAGGTGGATGGAATTTGGCTTGTTTTTCCCACGAACCAAGGTTGAGCATTCTTCTCTCTTGCAAGGGTTATGGTTTTGATGTCATGACTCATGAGTGGTCAAAGTGGCTGTGATGGTTGACGTTGGTCACTGGTGGAGATGGTTGTTGTCATCATTGACCATGGAGGAGAGGAGGCCAAATGATTGAAGGTAGCCATTCAGAGACTGAAAATGGTGGTGCCAGCTGGTGGCTGTGCAAGGATGGGGGTTGGTTGGGAGGTTGCAACAGGTCTGGTTGGGGAGAAAGTATAATGCGGCTAAGGGGAAATAGACTCTAATTAATTAAGCTATGCTCCTGCATCAAAGTAACACAACGGTGACTTGTTGAAGCAAAGAGAGAATAATGGCAGGCTTGTTGTGGAGAAGGAAGAGAAGGAAAAAGTTTTTCATTGTATGTTTGACCATTACATCTGTTGAAGACACTCTTAACCGGTGGTCTGTCATCGATGTAGTTTCTGAAGCCACAAATGGGGGGGAACGTATTAGGCCTAAACCTTAAAAAAAGGGGGGGGGGGGTACAAGTAGTTTAACTAGCCTAGATTTTTATTCCATGAAACACTGTTGCAATGTTCTATTTTCAGTTATGCTTTTGTACATGTATAGGTGCGTTGACGTTTTACACTGACTATGAAATATTAATGCTTTGATTTAAGCAGGCGGGGAAACGGCCACCACTGACAGAAGAGCTAGAGGTCTTGGGTTTGCCAGAGAAACCTGCGATGGCTCAATCTGGAACCAAACAAGGGTTACCAGAGGCAGAATTAGAAACGTTGAAGTTCCTCATTGATATATATCGCAGATGTACCACGAACGACCCAACTGATCGTCCAACGGCTGTGGATCTCTATGATATGTTGCTTGCTAAAACAAGCTCTTTCACCGGTACAAGAAGCTTGGAGCAAAAGTAGTCAATCTATGTAATTCATTCACATTCCCAAATTTTGTAGCCCTAGGATTTTATAGTCACATTAAGCCTTTATACCCGGGACCAAATATTTGGGTTTACCCAAGAGTCATTCTGACCTTCCAGTATCGCTAATTAAGTGCATCGACCTCACTAAATTATTTTTGCAACTGTATTTGATGGTAGTTCCTGGTGAGAACTGTTGTTCCATGGGAATCCTACTCGTGTAATTTCCTCTGTAGCAAGCAGACCTTGTTAAATTATCAAAGCATTTCAAATACTTATCTGCAAATTTGCACTTCACTCCTACCATTGCTTTCAACTGTGTATCTATTTATATAATTTGATCCTGAGTTAGCCCGTGTACGGTTTTTCTTTCTTTCTGTTTTTAAAGGGTGCAACGGGCATTCCAAATTAATTCAATGGTCTAGATATGTTTACATTTTTTAAGAACTAAAAATAAATGAATACATTTGGACCATTAGATTTTAATCTAATGGTTTTCGACCTTGATGTCAGCCCGAGATCAGCCTCCTTTTAAGTTGCTTACCCTGGACTAGGTGAATATTCATTGTTAGTTTTTTTTTTTTTTTTTTTCTACTCTTCAAACTAAACAGTGTTAAATTTTAAATTACACTATACGTAAAGAATCTTGGATTCCTTTGTTTTGTCCGTATGTTCTGTTTGCTAAGAAGATTGAAAAAGTAGAGAGAATAGAAATGAAGAGGGCTTGAATTTTTCTTCCTTTTATGATAGAAAGTTTTATTTCCGCAAAGTTATTTGGTTAAAGGGAACGTTTAGTGTAAAAATGTATATTATAGTTCAACTTTGTGTGAAAAAGCTATTTTAAACAATAGGTGAGACTTATATCCTAATTTCTCTAATCTTCTTTCTCATCTTTTCCTCCCTTTTCAAAAGGAAAAAAAAAAATAATAGCACCTGAGTTTCACATGTTCCCCCCCCCCTCTTACTTTCCTTCTTTTCATTTTTTCTTCCCACGAAACAAGAAAAAAAAATCTTTTATTCTATCTTTTTTCTTTCACTTTTTTTTCCTTCAAATTGTCCTTCAAATCAAACACATGCTTAGGTCAAGCTTATTTTCATATCATATTTTGACTTTCTTTTTTTTTTAAACTTAAATTTAATAAAATGGATTTTTGATAATAAAATAATATCAGGGGACAAGGGGTTACCTATAATATCAAAAAAATGTGATATTAGAATACTTTCTAATACTTTTTCAAAATTTTTAATTAGAAAGATGCGGTATAATTCATTATTTTAAAATAAACAAATTATTGTAATGTATTTTTATTACAATAACATCATGTTTTATTTTTTTTTTTTTTGAGAAAAATATACACAACTTTTTACTTTAATTTTTAATAACAAATACTGGCAAAATAGCTTTTCCCTTATCACATGCATGAGAAACCCACCAAATACAACTTTTAAAGATTTCAAATCTTAAATTAGGGGCAAAGTCAGTGTTTTTATGTATCGATATATATCTAGTATATGATAAGTATATTTTTTAATTAATTCTTACGAATAGTAATTAGTGTGAATTATTTAAATTATCAGAACTCTTGAATAATTATTTTTTATTTTAAAATTAGTGATTGAAAAACACACTAACCTGCACTGGCACCAGATGCACCGGCGTGCGTCGAATCCTCAAATCTTTAGTAGGAATTGGTATAAATAATAACTTCCAGCAAAGCCTATTAAATGGGGTGCCCTTGCCCTACCCTAGGCTCCCCCCCCCCCCCTCTTCCTTTTTAGACCCATTTCAAGCTCAGCAACTATGTTTTGTATTTTGCCCAAAAAAGTAAAAAAATGTATCCGTTGTTGTAAAATAATCCTATCTTTGCTGTCAAAAGGAAAAGGTGACGATTAATTTTTTTTTTTAATCAGAAAATATGAGAGTGGGAGAATATAAATAACAGGTCGGCTAAAGGATAGATCCAAAACACACACTCTCTCTCTCCTTGCCTGCCAAACACTCGGGTAAAATTTGAAAAGTCAAAAAATTAATTTTTTAATAGTTAATTACTCGCTAATTAGTTAATTTTTTTTAGAAATTTTTAAAAAAAATTAACTTTTTAATAACTAATTTTTTATTTTTTTATTAATTTAATATTTTTGTCTATCATAATTTTAAAAAATTTAAAATATGAGAGATAATTTTATGATTTAAAGAAAAATCTAAAAAACTGAGTAGCTAGCGGTTGTGAAACGCAACCTTAATAATATATGTGTAAATGAATTCATGCAAATAATAAAATATTTAAATTGAATTTATTAAAATTAACGAACTAATTCAAGTTTGATTTATTAATTTTCGAGTTAGTTAAAAGTCGAGTATTCGACTAAGAAATCGACCTCTAGTTGAGTTTTAATATTTTATAATATATTTATTGAATAATAATTTTTTGAGTTAAACTCTTATTATATTTAATAATATAATAAATTTAAAATTTATTTGTTTATATTTCAAGTCAAATTGAAATAATTTAATAACTATATCTTACTGCCCCGCGGACAGACTGTTAAGCATGAAGGAGATTATTTACTGGGTTGCAGCTGCATTGCTTCCCCCTCACAATACAGCCTTCCTTTGTCATCTTTTTGTTGCAAAACAAAACAACACAGCTCAGAGAGAGAGAGAAAGAGAGAGAGAGAGAGAGAGTCTTGGGTTTGCAGTTCATGCAGTACTGTATAGTTATAACTTAAACACCATTATGAAGAGCAAAGAGCAAAGAGGACCACTCTATTCGCCCCTTCGGGGGTGGTCGAGTGGAAGTCGGGCTTGTCTTAAGAGTTTGGGCCTCTCGAGATTCTGGGTTCGACTCTCTCATGGGGATGGGTTACCGCTGTAATGGCGGGAGCCTAAAGGCCTCCTCTCGGTCGTGCCGGTCAGCCAGGGCTTGCCTAGACTGGTTAACTCTTCAGGGGCTGTTGCCGGCTCGGGTCCTGGAGCGTGCTTCACTCTGTGCGCACTCCAGTACGAAGTAACGGCTGCGGACTTCCACATACCAGAAGAGGACCACTCTATTCTACTGTTAGTCTACTAAACGTTGTTAGAGCTTCTTCTCTGCTTTGTTCTGAGTCGACCCTGGACCACACTATCGGTCTAAGCTTTATAGCCTCATAGAGGGTACTCACCCCAACCTCTTCCTTTGTCTGTCTGTCTGCCCCTCTCTCTCTCTCTCTCTTTCTCTCTCTCTCTCTCCCCATTACATTATACGCACACACACACACACATATATATATATATATATATATATATAAATACATGTGTAACCCTAGCCGCTCTTTGTCATGGTTGGATAGATTGCATTTTTTTTTTTTTAATTATTGAGTGTTACTTCAGTTGTCAGGTTTTGAGCTTGCTTCCGGCAGTTAGTTTGAATTCATCCAAGATTAAGAATTTATTCGATTGTTAATTTTAAAATTTTAATGATTAACCAGAATGCGCGTAAACTGATTAAACATCTTAGATTAAAAAAAAAAAATGCATTTTCTTCATTAACTCATGCCATGGGCTGGAGGTGCCTGACATGCCGTTTGAGTATCGGCTCCTTAGTTTGCAATATTTGTGGACTACTCTGCAAGATTACAAACCCTTTAAGCTTAATTTGAGTATTCTAATTAAGATTCATATCTCCTTTTTCTCCTTGAGATCTTAATTATCTTGAGAAATAAAGGTAGGGCATTTTCCAAAAAGGGAAAAAAAATCAGGAAAAAGAAAGAAAGAAAGAAAGAAACAAAGGTAGTTCCATAATCTGTAAGGTTTCGAAGTTGGTTAATTAAAAACTCTGGTGTATCTATCTATTTTGCCTTGTTGTAATAATCACTTGCTAATCTTAATTGCCTCTGAGCTTTTAATGGTAATCTGTGATAAAGGGCAGAGCGAGGTTAAGACGTAAGGTTAACAAAAATATATATGAGACTTTTTTTTTTTTTTTGGGTGGGTTTTTAGTACTTTTAATTTCTATTAGTCAGGTAACAAAGTAGATATTTTTTATTATAGATAGGTGATGTGCACAAAAGGGATTTCAGTTATTTTGACATTTGAATTAATTAGATGTTATTTGGTTTGTTTTTCTATTTTTTGTTTTCTGTTTTTATTTTTTGTTTTGGGTGTATTTATCATTTTACGATTTTAAAAATAAGGAAAACAATTAAAACGCATTTGATCATTTATATTTTTAAAATTTATTTTAAAAAAATAAAAAATGAGTTTACACATAAAATAAAAAATGACAAAAATGTCGTTTTGAGCGTTTTTAATTCAAAATCAAGAAAATTTTAAAATAAGAAAAATAAAATATTTTCTATTTTTTTGTTTTTAAAAATTTTAAAACATAAGATAAATAAAACAGAAGATAGAAATTAAAAAATAAAAAATCAAATCAAACACTACCTTAGTATTTAGCAGGAGATGCCAGTGATGGAATTAATGATAGTAAAGGAAGTAAACTCGTCATCCTCAGATGCATCCATTAGTTTTCGTATATCCAATGGTTGTTAATTAGAACGCAGTTTGTTTATTTTTTAATTTAATATATATAAAATATCATGATCAGCAGGTCATTAACTGAGCTTTCAATGCATTATATATATATATATATATATATATTGGAGTAAAGTAGTGTAAAGGAGATTATTGCGGGATTTTTTCAGAGTGAGAGAGGGAAGTGCCCTTATTTCTGAATGTGCCTTTTAAGGTTTGGAAAGCCCTCAAATTCAAATGTCTCCGCATGAGGAGTGAGGTCCGAGAGGGAGAGGATGGTGAAAATTTGCAAAGGGGGTGTCAACCTGGGCAGGGCTGATGTGGCACTAAGGCTTAATTTGGGATTAAAAAAAAAACTAACTTTTAACTATTAAAAAGTTAATTACTAAAAAAAATATTTTTTTTGGTCTGTTAGATGTTAAAAAGTTAAGGGGGTGTTTGGAAGTTCAAAAAAATTTAAGTTTTGGTATTTTTTTGGTGTTTTTTTTGGCACTTTTTTTGTATGTTTGGTTGAACCAAGTGGAATTTTTAGTATTTTTTTGTAACTTTTGGGTGTTTGGTAAATTTTTTACTGTAGCAAAGCAAAAAAATGATAACTTTTGGGTGTTTGGTATATTTTTTTACTGTAACAAATCAAAAAAGTTGTAATTATGAAGTGTGTTTTTTACTATAACAAATCAAAAAAGTGGAAGAATTTGTGATTTTGCCAAACACACCAAAAGCAATTTTTGATTTTTTTTGGCTAATTTTTAAGTTGCTAAACGGGATCTAAGTAACTATTAAAAAATAACTTTTATTTATCCAAAAAAAATTAATTTTATAGTTTTTTTTGTTAGTTAACATATTCGCTCTCGATCGATTAAATTGAAATTTAAACATAAGAGGGTAATTTTAGTCATTTTAGAATAATAAAAAATAATTGAGTAGACAAAAACTTTATTCTTCTGCCTACTATTTCGAAATCCTTAATTATTATTACCTAAACATGATCTATAAATTAAGATTCTGTTTAGAATGACAAAAATATTTTTAAGAATGGTAAAAGATACTGAAAAATTTTAAAAAGTTATTCATTTTTATTTTACTATACGAATTACGAATCTATAACTTATTTTACTTTTTGTCACTCTAATCACACCCTAATTTTGTGCAACATAGTTCCTTAATGTAGTTACTTTTCCCACTTTCTTCACCCGATTTTAACCAGTGCAATTATATGCAAGATACAATTCAACTAGCTGGGTGATTTCAGGATCTAGCCTTTTTAACAATGCCAGTTGACGGCATATTCAGCTGTTGATATACACATATACAGTATCTGAAAATGCAGAGAATATAAGCCGTACAGTGTTGATCACAAGGCCAACACCTAGACATATATATATATATATATATATTAATTATGAATCAAAGAGGCAAAAGTGAGTATTATTGTTGAATCGTCATTGGTGTAACCTTTAAGTGGCAGAACGTAATTCGGATACGAAGAATTTATCCGCAACGAACAAAAAGGGGGGATAATATTGTTTGAGGAACATGAGCATTTCCCATTGGCATATGTTCCAAGGACTATAAAATTCAATACCGAATTAACGGAAACAGATTTTGTTTGTTAGAAAGGCAGATTATTCCACTAATTAGTTGGCAAGTTTCTCCAAATCAACAGATGAAATCTTGAAAGTTGGAGCAAATCTGATCATCCATCTTTTAACACTCGAAACGATATTCCTCCAATTGTGTGTGTAAACTATCCTTTTTACCAACTTCATTAAGAGGGCGTTTAGAATGATAAAAAGTGAAATAAGGTAAGATAATTTGAGATAAGTTATGAGTTCGTAATTCGTATAATGAGATAAAAAGTTACCGTTTAAATAATATGATCAGATGTAATTATAAACAATGATGATTAGGGATGTCAAAAATTTCCATTAACAATGGATGCTCTTTCCCCCGTCCTACTTAAAAGCGGGTATACAAAGTTCTTAGCTGGGGCGTGATTAGGGATGTAGATTTTATGTAGTTCTTAACTAAGACAGAACGGAATGAGAATGGTAATCCTCACCCGACTCATTCCGTTTATATATTCATCTATATATTAATTATATTTATATAATAATTTATGTTAATATACTATTTAATTTAAAATTATATAGAATCTTTTTTTAATAATATTATATAACATTATTCAGTTTAAAATATAAAAAATTCTTATTTTTAATAAATATTTTACAATAGTTTTTATTTATATTAAATAATTTTTATTTTTAAATGAAGATAGGAACAGCGAACTCTCTAATAAATAGGGATGGAGATGAATTTTTTTACCTTTTTTTTAGTGTAAATAGGAATAAGAACAAATATTTTTAATAGAGACGAGAACGAAAAAACGATACCTCTTCGCGCCTCTCCTATTAACATCGTTAATCATAACGATGATAATGATGCTCAGGAATAGATAGCTATGTGTTTCTTTTGTGTATCTATCGACCGCCGTTGTTATCACTGCACGTACCACCTAAGAGAACAAAATCAAATTAGAAAGATCTATCATTTCTAAAACTGAGAAAGTTTCATTAAAGCAAGTCATGTCATTTTCTAACCATGCACTTTATGAATGTAATGAGTAGCCATTGTGCAGCTGGCACCAATCAGATGCAGAACTATCAAACAAGTGTCAAGTTTGGGAGGAAAAACTATGGATGCTTAGGAAAAAAAAATGAATTTAGAGAGAAAAAAGAGATAAAAGGCAATTGAGATACGCTACAAGATTAATTTAAGAGCATTTAGATGGTAAAAAAATACAAAAAAATTGATATAAAAATAATATGTAATAAAATTTAATTGAAAGAAATCGATAATTTTTTATAATTTTAATTTTTTTTTGTAAGTCCAAATAATATTTAAAATTTTAAGAGCGCTTACGGTAGAATATTATAAATTAAATTTAATCTTAAGAATTTTTTTTTTTTTCGTCAATGTTTATAACAGAAAATTATAAACTTGTGAATTGACAGGATTCGTATCTACATTTAAAGATTTGTTATGATTTGATAAATCAAAGTGGATCCCCTAGTAATTCTAATAAACATATTGGAACCAAAGAATTTTCTCCCTTTAACCTCTAAGAAGAAACTGCAGATTGACAAAACGGTGAATGGAAGGGTCCCCACCCTCTCCAACCCTAAAGTAAATAAATGCTGTTACAATATTTGGAAACTCTGCTAACCTGTCTGCAGTCTGCATGGTGGCGGTGTTGAGGTGTTGGCGTGACAATATTCAATTTGCACCAATAGGGACCACTCTCTCTCTCATCTTTTCTTCTGCTTTTCATTATCTTACGCTTACAATCTCCAACTGTTATCTAATTAAATGCTCTGCTTCACCCCCTCTATTTATACCCATTTCATCTCTCACCCCATCTCTAGCAGATCAAGGTGAAGAAGAGAAAGAAGATCATAATAATATACAGATCTTTAGCAGAAGATGAAGAGGAGATGAAGATGAGAAAGAAAGTGCGCATTTTTGTTATCGTGCACCCCCATCAGTTAAAGCTGCCAGCATGATCTAAACTTCCCTCTCCTTAATTTGGTTGAGGAAAGATCAGATCATGTGGTAGCTTCACCTGTTGTTGGTGGCACCCAATAAACCCTACCGTCGACCCGAAACCCTAATTTCCTCATACATAAATATCCCCAAAAAAAGGTATCCTAACATCTTCTTGAAATCTCTCTTTTTTGTTTTCATCATTTGGGTGTCTTTGCTTTTCTCCGTGTTTGTTGTTTTATGGTATGTTTGATACTCTTTTAAACTGTTGTGCCTTTTCTTTTTGGTTCTAAAACTTACGCAGAAAAATGTCAGCATTTTGAGTGACAAGAATTTTGTGTCTCAGCACTTTGG
Source organism: Vitellaria paradoxa (assembly GCA_019916065.1). Classification (NCBI taxonomy): domain Eukaryota; kingdom Viridiplantae; phylum Streptophyta; class Magnoliopsida; order Ericales; family Sapotaceae; genus Vitellaria; species Vitellaria paradoxa. The sequence goes on along the minus strand of CM034241.1, from coordinate 41,708,635 downwards.
GGGGTGAGTCTTGTTATACCTAATTCACTTCCCTTATTGATTGTTTTTTTTTTTTTTTTGGTTAATAATTAAGAGCTAGTGCAATTTCATATATTTCATGTATATATATATACATATACATATATATATTTGTATATATGTATATGATGCGCGGTACTTTTAACATTTGTTTGTTTAAGGTTCCTATGAAATGTGGGAAGACAGGAAATCTAAACTTATGATATGTTTTGCTATATTCGAAATTTATAGTTTTCTTGTTAGTAATTTGAGAATGAACTCTGCTTTCTGATCAAGTCCCAGCAAGGGTTTTTGTAAGGCATGGATTAGAGTTTCTCATGAATATTTATATTGGACGAACTGAAAGAGAGAAAAGAGGCATTTATTAATAGTTTTGAATCTTTCCTCTCTCTCATGTTCTGAATGAATATGCATGCTTTGCTTGAAGAAAGGTAAACCTATACATATGTCTAAGGATGATCTTGAACCTTTGCCCATTTGCTCATGCTTAATTTTTCTGGGAATTAATTTTCATCATCTTCCTTTATGTTCTGCCTATTTGCAATTAGGGTTTTTACTTATTGAATCCTTTTTTTTTTATATTTTTAATTTTTTATAAAGTGAGTTCAACCTTGCATACATATGCTGGATTAATCTTGAACCTTTGTTCATTTCCTTGCACACATTATCTTAAATTTTCATGTTCTTCCCCTCATGTTTATATGTAAATTTTCATGTAAGATTCACAATCTATCACTTTTTCTTTTTATTCATTTGAAGAGGGCTGAATCTGATACCCAAGCTATTGGGAAGGGGGGGGGGGAAGTCATAGGTACATTTATGCTAAGTTTGGAATATAGATTTGTGAAGAGAGGGAAAATAAAAATTAAAAAAAAAGGTAGGATAGAAGTGAAAAAAATCAAATTTATTTCATTTGGGGGTGGTAAGAAAAATGAAAAGAAAAAAATATGTATCTATATATATATTGTGAATTTTTTCAAAAAATAAATTTCTTAATTAGATATATATAAAAAATAAACAAAGAATAATTTTATGTTCTTTTCAGTTCTCATACAGATCCATGTTCAAAACACAATTCATATATTGCCTTTCCAGAGCAAGCCTTCGGATATTGCAAGGTCTCCATGATGCATAGTGGGAGGAGTTTGGCTGTAAACATATGACTTATCCCGTTACTTACATAAAATATCCAATTTTATGTTGTTAACATATTTACATTACAGTTTTTTTATTTTGGGTAAAAATTAAAGAACTTTCCAGTTCATGGGATCCATTGTAAAGATCATCACATATGTTTGTTATTCGGAGTAAACTACAAAATGATAAAATTAGTCCTCATTTTTAAGAATGAAGTAGCGTTCATAAGCGTACATATGCACTCTTTGACATCACAAAAACTGAACCCTACATCTACATTTACAGATCTAATGAACATCTTAATTTGTTCAATGTTGTTTTACTTGAGTCACGCGTGGAAGTGCGTGTATATATATATATATATATATATATGTAAATGCACTTGTCTTATGTCAAATTTTTTTAACACATTCAGCTAAGGCTAGCAGATTGGACCCTGCATTTGATATCTTTTTGTTTGGCTTGGGGTTTGCAAATTGAATGGGAAAATGTTCTTTCGCCTTTCTGAGTCTATCTGAGTACACCTTTCTCATGTACTGCAACTCTGAACAAGGTAACTGCATAGCATATGAGTAGTGCTGTGCTACCTACAAATTTTATCAGGAAAAAAAAAAAAAGAAAGCTTTTTTTTTTTGGGTAATTTTATCAAAAGAAAGCTAATAATTATGTTAAACAACTTTAATTGGAGGCTAAGAAAGCAACCGTTTGATAAGTGTATGCTTACTCAAGGGTAGGGATTAAAAGGAGCAACCATTTAACTTGTAAATTAAATCCATATGGTCTCAAAGCCTACTTTGTCCATTTTATATTATCAAATCAAATCAAAACAACACAACAATCTTAGACAAATTACTGACCAAACACAGTCGAGCCTGTAACGTATATAATATCTTTATCCATATCCTTTCCATACCTATATGGATATGGAAGAGAATATATATTATCTTTCATATCTATTAGATTATATTTTATTTGCATTGTCATTGAATTTTTATAATGAATTAGTGATTTTTATATTATGTTAAAGTTTTATTCCTATTGTTTTGAATATGCATATATAATATATTATACTTATATTTTTAAAAAAATGTCTAAAAATTTAGTAAATAAATAGATGAATAAGAATTTTTTACTCATATCCTATTCATACCTATTAGGATATAACCTATACCTCCATCCATTAAATTTGTGGATAAGTGTGCAGCACAGAGAAAAAACTATTGCTGGGGTTATAAAAAAATCATTCAAAACAATAGAAAAAAAGGGTAGAACACTGGATTTTATTAAATTTTTGGTAGTCTTTTCACCTTACGGGCTTTCATAAACATAACCCTTAAAGACTCGAAACAGCAGAATTCGGATTGCAAGCATCACCAGTCATAACTTTTAGGAGGTGCAATCAGATTCTATTGGAAAAAAATATACAGAATACATATATTATGGGCTCAAATTGAACAACTATGTCCAAATTGCCAAATTACTCATATTTCCATATGAACTTACTAATGGAATGTTTTTGGTCCATAAATGCTATTGTGGTTAAGGTATACAGATACCAATTGGATATGAATAAAATTGTCACGTTATTTTCATATTATTTATAGGATACCAATTAGATATAGATAAAACTATCATCTCAATCAACGATTACGATTGATTGAATTCTGGGGACTCCCCCGGAAGGTTTCTCTAGAATTAATAAGAACAACAACTAAATGCATGTGAACCCACTTTCAAATTTTCCATCTCTGTCGGCAAGCTTCATCTGGGTAAGAGTCCAAGCAGCTTTCACGGTGCCTCAGCACCCAAGAAATCCAATAATGTCAGCTAGCTTGATTCTCTGTAGCTTTTTCCAAGGTCCCTTATTTGCGTCACTCTCTTGTTCATGAATCTGACTTGGTAAAAGAATCACTTGCCTAGAGCTTGGGATTTGTCATATGCCACTTCAGGAATGTTCCCTTAACGACTCTTTCTTGCTGCACAGTTGTCGTTGCAATGACTTCTGGTGCTTTAAATTAGCTCTCTGCTACAGGTTGAAAGGGATATCTCAGTGGAATAGACATGTATATATATCTCTGCCAAAGATTCAGGTCTGATGACTTTCTTGCTTTTTCACCCCAGCTGGACTATCCACCGCACAATTACTTTGCACCTTTCACCGTTTATGCTTCCATTATTGATTTTTAAATGAAAGATATTATTTTACGACTGTAATAATTTTGAATAAAATGTACTCATCATTATAAATAGTCATCAATATAAATTAATTAAGTAATGACTTATGCAAGAGAAAAGATCCGTGAGTGTAGATTACACCTCTTCACTCTCTTGTCAAAGAGAGTTTGGGAGGCAAAAGTTCAACTAAAGATTGTTTTATGGTAAAGGGAACCCCCACCATCAGTTAATCAACCGCGAGTGGTGAATCTCCACCATTCAATTGTGTGGGCTCACGTGAAATTCGCACAGATTACTACCAAAAATTAGTGAACTCACACAGATTAATGATAAAAATTGTGTGGGCTCATGGGAAGATGAATAATTATTGGTTTTAAAGAAGCTATATATATATATATAAATCTAATGGCTATATATATAGTGAGGACAAACTGAGATGTTGAGTCAGAGAAAGAAATGGGCAGGAAACAACTGAACTCAGCTGCCAAAAATTCATGTCTTGCAAAGCCTTGACCTCTGAGGTGTAGTAGATATATATAGAGACATGAATATTATCTTTGTTTTTATGCCAATTCTGAATGTGCAGGCCAAGCATCAAATGTGATTGCTGAACACTAGTTGGAACTTGTTAATTGTATGTTTCAACTTTCGAGATTGACCTAATACAGGTATAACTGATAATTTCTTTTCCATGTTTTTCATATTCTATCTGAAGGGCTTTGTCTGCTTGTGTTGATCTCTCTCTCTCTCCCCAATTCACAAACATGAACGCATGCTTGCACTCATTTACATAGAGAGCAATAAACTCGGCACACAATGTGCAGATCTGCAAGAGAGCATCCAGCGAAAGAACCCCAAGAAAATTTATTAATACACAGCATACGTACACATGCATTTGTTTTATATAAATTAATATTTGATTACAAGAATAATGAGTGCGAGATCCCATACATATACATTAATTAATAGGTGTCAATTCAGAAATATATATAATTTGACATAACCCATGTGACAGCTGAGGTCAAGTGCCTTCAAGTTCAATTCACAATGGGTGGGTGCTGCCACTCGAGTTGCCTACACAAACTCGTTAGGTCGCTACTGGAATCGGGTTTTCCCCGCCCGCAAAAAGCAATAAAAATTATAAATGACCGTCTAAGAATGGTCATTTACTGTATGATTGTCAGTGACTTTAAATTACCGTTTTGAAATAATGATTTTTATTTCTTATAATTAAGGATGTATCTCTGCACAAATTTATATGCACGTCGACTAATTCTTAATAAATAATCTTTGAAATAGTGATTGATACTTACGGATCAACTCAAAATAATCGTTGAAAGTTTAATGCTCAGTATTTTTGACGACCTTTTGTCAGTCACCTTTGCCCTTTTATTGACCGCCTAATTATGCTTTTTTTTTTAATAATTTTGGAAATTATTCAATTTCTGTAATAATTTTTTGTGCACGTATAATATAATATCTACACATGCAATTCCCTATAGCACATAGAATTAATTACGTTTAATTAAAATTAGTAAAGTTATGTTAATATACAAATTATACAAAGAGTATAAAAATATATTATTACAAATAAAAATAAAAAAATTCTTGACCATTCCAGAAGAGATGGAGACCATATCGATCAAATTTAAAATTAATTTGAAAATAATTGAACAGTTAAAATACAAATTATATGGAAATATAAAAAAAAAAAAAACAAATTCATGATAAAATTAAAATGCACAAATTTCTGGACACTCACAGTACTCCAAATCTTGTACGGTTCATTCCTACACGTCGATTATGTTTATATCATGCAATGTGTCAAGTTTTACAGCCACCAGAGACTGTATATTCAATTTGAGCACTCGAATCTTAACTTGAAACTCTCAAGTTTCAAAAACTACGCGTAATCATTTCAGGCAACTTGAAACTTTGAATCTCTAGCAATTTGTTTCCACGTGTTACTTATACCTAGATTACTATGTGTAAAGTTTTTTTTTTTTTTGGTAACGGGAGAAATCACTCAGCGATTTTACCCACTAAGTTATAAATTTCGGAAGAACTAGTGCAGCAATCCATCGTCACGGCTCTCCACTTAAATTCTGGCCACTCCAAGTGAGAATCGAACCTGCGATCTGGGTATATCATCACCCAAACTTTAAGATTGACTCCCACTTCACTGAACTAATCAGGGGTGGGTATGTGCAAAGTTTCCTGGCCTTCAGAATCTGTATGCTTAATTTGAGCACTTGACTTTAACAGGTTGTTGTGTTATTACTTTTCCTATTATTGTGAATTATGTATTTTAGAAATAACTCATATTTACAATACTCTGAACAAAATTAGTATTAAGTTTTTTATATATTTGAAATTTTGGATAAAAAATTTAAATTGAAAAAGTTATGATAATACATTAGTTTTAATTTTTTTTTTTTAAATTTTAGACTTTAATAATTACTACATGTATTTTGATTTCTCTTTTTTCCAATTAATTTTTTATAATTCCCATAAAGAAAATATAAATTATGACGCTTTGATTTGAAAAGTTTAACTTCTCAAAAATCATAATTAGGTGGAATTTAAGTTACTAATTTTAATTTGTATATGATCTCTACTCTTAAAATATGATAAAATTTAAAATGTCAAAACCGTTTTATTAGACAGATGGTAGTGGTCTACTAAAATAAAAATTGAGCGGAAAATTCAAAATATAAAAATGAACTCAATCGTTGAATTAAAGAAAAAAATAATTCTTAATTGTTGAATTTTAGCTTATGAAAGCGACATTTTAAAAAATATTCCTATTTTATTATATCTATATAATGAAGCACATCTTTAGATTTGATATTTGTCATAATCATCATTTAAACTTAATCACGGCATCACTTATTATATATATATATATATATATATATATATATATATATAAAATAAAATACATCCTTGAATTTGAAATTTGAAATTCAAATAAATATCTATATATTATATTTTGTGATAATAAAAATTTTAATTAATATTTTAAAAAATGTGATAATATTTGCAATGAATAATAAAATTTATACCTTAGTATTTTTTGATTAATTATTTTTATTTTTATAGATTATTTTTACACTTTTTATGTAAGTTTACTTTATAAATTTAAATTTGAATTATTTACATGTCAAATTATATTTCTGTACCTTCAAGTATGGATAATTGCTAGTAGATATATAATTTAAGGATAATTATCTTTTAAAAAGTTGCCTCTTTTATTTCTTAATTTCTCTATTCTTGTGAATTATATATAGTTAAAGGATAGTACATTTCCTTATAATTCAGAACAATAATACATGACCCCCTATAATTGAAAAGTTACATAATATTTTGTATTTTGGATTAAAATATAAAATTGTTAAAAAATATTAAATTTATCTACATTTATGTCAAGCATGCATATAGGCCCATATGCGAGATCATTCAATAAATATTGTTTAGAAAAATAAAAGGAAATTGAATTCTTTAAAGAATGAAATAACCTCTCATTTTTTGTTGAAATAGTTTGATTTACATTGTTAAGTACATTTCCCAGTAGTGTAAACTTTTAGAATGATTGGTGACTTATTATGATATTAGAGTTTTAGTTTCACAAAATTTTAGCTTCGAATCTTAAAACAGTTGGTGACTTATCGATTTTAACATAAAAAATGACAAAAATTTACTTCAAATTTATTTATTTTTAAATTTTTTTTAACTAATTTTGATTCATAGTGTACAAATTTAATTAAATTTAACAAACTTAGGGCCGATTTAGTTGGTCAAAATTTGGTCGAAAAGTACAATAAAAATGAAAAGATATGACATAAAGGTGATAAGTGTTAAAATTTAATTAAAAAAAATATAAAAAATAGTTAAAAATTGATAAGTTTTGATAAAATTTGATAGACCAAACAGACCTCAGTCAATTTTACACTTTACTGCTCCTGGTGGAATTAAACCAGTACTTTCAATAACTGGAATCGTATGGCCCCAATCAATCACTACTTCAAACAGAGAAAAGTAGACGACTCATGATTAGGAATTTGCATACAAATGGTCTCCAGCTACAAATCTGACTATTAATGCTTTTGAAGCTTTGCTACGTTGGATTAGAATCTAGTCCTATTCAAACTTGGGTAGCGGAGATTAATACTCTTTTACTCACTTGTTCATTCCCCATCTTTGTGTTATCACGATAAAGTGTTATCACGATAAATGAGCCATTCTTCCTACTAAAGAAGATGACATTTGGAAGAATTTAGATAAAAACCCAGTTTGTCTTTTTCTTCTCCTCCTTCTTCATCTTTCTTATTTTTTATTTTTTATTGTAAAATAAATTAATTAAATAGTAATTAAATTATGAATAGTATTTTCACATTTAGACAGCATTATTGAATATAATTGAACAAACAGGTAATGTGCTATCATCCTTGAATTCTCACCCATACACACACACACATACATACATATACACATACATACATACATATAACTTAAGGATTAATAAGTCACAATGTATCATCACTAAATATTACATTAAGATACTTAAAATTATGACCTAATCATGAACTACAACGGTTATCATAAACTTTAATTATGAGCACATTTTTAATATTTACATATGAACATTTCACAACTTTTGTAGGTGTAAATGTGAATAATAATTACAGTAATAATTTGTAAGTCAAAAAGACAGGAATTGAAAATTATATCTTCCAAATGATGAGAATTTAAAATATATACTCCCACAACAAACAAATGATATACGACAATTATTAAAGCAGAAATGAGTCCAGTTTATTCTTTAATTTAAAATTTTCTTTTTCTTTTTTTTTTAAAAAAAAAAAAAGTTAATATTGCATTATGGACTAATTATGACATATTCATAAATTGATTAAGATGATCAGAATAATTCCTTAAAAAAATTCCGGTGAACTGAAATCAGATATAAAAACAAGAGTTAATTGGTTCCCTTTATTTATTTATTTATTTATTTTTATTTTTATTATTATTGTAAAAAATATTTCTCAAGTTTGAAGCATGCACAGCACATATTCACGTGGATATAGTTTGGAGTTAGTATAAATTTGTAAAGTTAGGTGGCATTTGGTTTACTTTTTTTATTTTTTATTTTCTGGTTTTGTTTTATGTGTTAAAATCTCAAAATAAGGAAATAAAAAATACTCTATTTTTCTAATTTTGAGATTTTGCTTATTTTGGAATAAAAACTTTCAAAATAACTTTTTATCATTTTTCATTTCATGTGTAAACTTATTTTTTATTTTTTAAAATAAATTTTGAAAACACAAGTAAGCGATTGAGTTTTGAACTGTTTTTTTTTTTTTAATTTTCAATAGTGCAAAGCAAAATTAAAAATAAGCTCTAAACAGAAAATAGAAAACAAAAACAAAAAATAAAAAAACAAACCAAATGATACCGTGGTGTCTCGTGTTTTGTGTAGTAAGTAAAAATTTTAAATTTTATAATCTCGTAATTCGTGTTTGTAGAGATCGGTAGAGTTTTGTATTTTTTTTATTTAACACCAAACGGTGTAAAAATTTCTTAAAGCACCAAATCAGCTTTATAATTCTTGGAGAAATAAGAATGAGCAACTTACAAAGTCAGGTGGGGCGGAACTATCTTGTGATTTTGAGATACATCCAATTAGTTCGTAAGCAATTTTTTCTAATACATGAGTCAACCTGTAACTCAGTAGTTAAGAGTCTTTTCTGTCCACTTATGACTTAAGTTCGAGTCTTCCTCTTTCTCCCCTTATAAAATAAAATAAAAACTTTTTCTAATACATTACATCAGCTGAAAAAGATAACTGTATCCTTAAAACTCATAAGCAATTCTTCTCTCATAAATTGCATCGACTGAATTAAGAGATAACAGTCAAATTGTTGTCCAAAATATACAAATATACATTGTATAAAAAAATACTAGTAAAATTTTTATTTATATTTTTCCATCAAACATAATATTTCTAGAAACACGTAAAATGACGAGGGTAGGCTATCATTTTACCATTTGAGAGTAATAATTTTAATAAAATTAATACCGTTTGGTGCTTGGAATATAGAATAAAGGTTTTGAAATTTTGGATAGAAAAATTAAATTCTCATCGGTTGGCTTAAGTGAGATTTTGGCACTTGTTCTTGAAGAACAAAAGTAGGCCTTGAAAAGCATTTAGCTTGAGGCCTGTAGAAATTTTATTTTGGAAGAGTGCTTCCCCTCGCTAGCACCCAAAAATATATATATATATATATATATATATATATATATATGTCAAAAAATTATATAAAATATTAGTGTGTGTAAAAATGTTAGTAAATAAAATTAAAATATTTTTAATAATAAATTAATTACATAATTTCTTAATTTTAGTATCCTAAAAATAGCTTGTCTACAAGTTAGAGATAAAATTGCAAACTTTTGATTCTCCCCAGATTCAGCAACATGAGCCTAAAGAAATATGAGGAGCTCGTGCACTGAATTTTCCTTTTATACTGCAAGGGTATACATTTTACGTTGTTTCAATTGAAATATTATAATTTGTACTAGCATTTTACTTAAGATTTTCAGAAAATAGAAACTTCGCAATTGCTTGGTGAAAAAGAAAATGAGATTTTGTTAAAGTCTGAAATTTTGTAAAATTGGAAAAAAAAAAAAAAAAAAAAAAGTTAGGCGACCATTAGCTTTCTGGTCTGTCGGCAAACTAACCAGGGAGACTGTCTATTGGTAACCACAAGAAGTTCATCTCAGCTGAGAGACTGGTATCAAAAGCGTTTTCCACCCACGCCTTGATATCCAAATTACAGCCCAGAAACTGTTCATTCCTTATTTTACATATAACAACATTTAGAATTTGACACAATAGACCCTAATTGTTTTGCATTCTTAATTTCTTGTCTAGTTTTTTTTTTGATAACCTAGAACTCTCATTAGTTTATTACAGTTTCATCGGTTTATTACAGCACTCGACACATGTTACTGATAGGTAAACCGAATATATGTACACTACCCTCATGCACACCCCACTTGAATCAGGAATTAAATTTGTGTGATTTCTATGGGAAGTGTATCTACAAGCTACTCAAACTAACCCCAGGGGGCATTTCTGGTATAGTTCTTTGACAGTTTTGAAGCAAAATTTCTCTTGCCTAAGCTAATTGAAAAACCATGAAGCAACTTTCAAACATCTGTCTGATATTTTGTTTGGTGATTCATCTCATGAATTGGATTTTCAAATACTGGAATGTAACATAGAGACAAGATGCTAGCAACATGTCCAGAAGGAAACTAAAAAGCTCTTGCTCTCTTTATAATATCATTGATCTAAAAACTATAAACCTGCAACAACTGCATGAATCATCATACATATACAAAGAGCTAGGCTACAACATTTCTCTTCCTTTTTTCCCCCTAACAATAAAACATTACTCTTTTTACATTCTCCTTGAGGGCCGGCAATGGCCGCACTCCAGATTCCCCCCTAGAGCGCGTAGACTTGCCAACTTGACCTGCACCACTTCCATTCTCCTGCTGCATATCTGGTTCCATGTAGAATCTGGCTCGAAATGCAGCTAAATGCGCATAATATGCCGGAGGAACTGCACAGGGGGAAAACAACAGATTACCCGGGTTGAAAAAAAAAAAAAAAAAGGAAGACAACTGGAACTCTCAGGAGATCGATGCATGAGTGGTTTCCAGATAAAGATTTGAATTCCTTTTCTTGCACAGGTTTTCCAACTCCTAATGCCTCAGCTAGAACATGGTATCAGGCACTTTGAACCAACAAAAATTACCGGATTGGAACTGAGATGAATACATCTCATAATGCATGAACTTGAATTTAAAATTTCTAAAGGGAATGAGTAAGGTTTAGGTTGTGTTCGGATTGAGAAGTTGGAGAGGGAAAAGAAATGGGAAATTCATCAATAAACTAGTTTTCCAACTTATTTATTTTTAATTTCCCTTCCATTTCCTGCCACAAGCTAAACAAGAGAAGTAATTTTGAATCTCTTCCCTTTTCCTTGATGAATTCTCGATCCAAACACAGCCAAAGTGGCTAACTTCACAAGGATATTCAAAAGCAACAATGTAACAAGGAACAAAAGGACTCACCAACGGAGACAGAGCGCGTGCACCTTGCATATGTGTAGCAAAGATTGTTCGTTAATGATTGAATTCCATCTGCTGTAAAATTGTTCTCATCCCAAAGAACATGGTAGTGAGCGGGTCGACTTGTCCCCTGTTACATCACGAAGGAGGTGTGATTCATTAGTCTTAAACATTTTCGACAACGTATACACAATTTCAAGGAAAAAGAAAAATTGTAAGCTTTAGATTCACACTTTCAAGAAGCTCATCTCTCAAGATCAGGAAAAAGTTGTTCATTTGTACACTAGTCTTCCATATGAGAGGAAACCTTCCTTTTTTTTTTTTTTTTTTTTTTTCCCTCTGAAAGAGATAAAACTGCTGTTTTTTGATAAATTGCTTTTTATTGCACATTTAATAAAAGAAAATTAGGTTTTCACCTGAATCCCAGCATGGCTGCAGAGGTAGAAGTCAAATTCTGTTGGATGACAGATTTTGGAATCAACCACAGTGCCTGCAAAGACAGTGCACATATAATCAGGTGACTATTTAGAAAATAACAAAGACATCCCATTGATATGCCAAGAGATATAGCATAGCGTTTTGATGACAGTAAATCCATATATACCAGGCAAGATGTTTCCACTCTTGTCGGTGCTGCTGCGGTCCCTATGATTGTTAGCAAATAATCTGGTGTGATGCCGCTTTTGTACCACGATGAAAGTTACCAGTGGTTGATAGTTTGGTTCTAAAGAAGCACATGCCTACAAAGGAATAACCATATTTCTAGGTTGTCTCAAAAAAAAATAATAATAATAATAATTTAGGATGGTATGCCGAACTAGACAAAGAGGCACTTACCTTCCGAATCGCATCCAACTCGTAGAGCAGGACTTGATAAAACTGTCCTTCACTCACACCATCCCTGTTCAAATTATTTCCAATTCAAAATATAAATTTAGAATTATGGGGAAACTAAATATGCATAAACAGACCCAAAGCAAGCAAACGAAGAGCAATGTTGTATTAATGATTGCACATGTAACAAAGACAATAGATATATTTATGGTTATAGCATGTTGACCTATAAAATATAATCCTTAGAGGCTTTTGCCCGGTTGCCTTGCGGAAAGAAACCAGCAGATCCCTGCATAAAGAGAAAAAGACATTTAAAAAAAAAAAAAAAAAATCTATAGTCCACACTGGTAAAGTGTAGTATAGCGTATACTATACCGGATCATGCCACCGCTAACTGTACCACGGACGGGATCCTGGCATGTTTTGTACAAGTCTTGTATGAGTTCCTGCCTATGAGCTTGAGCACAAACCAATCCTGCATATTTTGTGACTTCTGGCCAATCCTGAGAAGCTACCACCTACATTCACCACGAGATCTTCAGCCGACAAGGCCCTCAATGATAAATAGCTAAAAGCCTAAAATGCATCTATAGCAACTACAATTTCGGTTAGGGGACCTTACAGCAGCTATTGATGGGCTGGAGTCTTCTCCGTTCTCAGGGTGTGTTACATCTGCTCCAAATATTATAGTTGGTATGTCACTAACCAATGGTATTCTACAGCTGATGGCATCCAAAAGAACAGTGTTTCTTCCACCCATCTGCACCAATAATAGAAATGTTTCAAAAGTCAGTGATTGTTGGCAATTTTGGTAATATGAATGAGATTACTAACATACCAGATTTATATGATGAGATCAATGGCAATGCCCGTGGATGGGAAAGCAAAGAGAGTATAAAAAATGAAGGGAATATTCAAAACCCATAGATGTAGTTGATTAGAAGGTAAATGAGGAAACGAAAGAGAAGGGAGATCCCCCAGAGCTAAAAAGGTCATATTTCTAAACAAATGAATAATTTTGTTGTTTTAGTGTATACATCATTGTCCTCACTCGTTGTCCTATTCTTAAGGACTTGGTGCCCATTGTCTCTCCTAAGTGAAAATTCTGGATCCGTCCTGACCATATACATTATCAGTGAATGAAGATATATGATTTTTTTAATTGTTTCCTTGTGCAATCATGAAGATTAATCACACCTTAACATTGATCTTCAAGGACACATTAGCCAGGTATTGCTTGGTAATCTTGAATACATGTTTAGTCAGACAGCATTGCGATATTAAACCAAGATCAGTTTCACATATTCGCTTTAGATCACCTGAAAATGCAGAATCATGTCAACCATGAAATGTCAATTAATGAGTAAAATCTTCAATTTCATATCAATTTAAGCAACTCAAGTTCACCTATGACTCACCATATAGTGAACCATTGTTGTCTGGCAAAATAGCTAGTAGAAGCTCCAACTCTTTTCCCCTCAATTTGTTTGTGCAGGCATGATAAACATGTTTCAGAGCTTTCTCTACTTGTTCGGGCCTTGCCATGTAGATTGGAATCACAGGCTCTGGATTAAATTCCTAAAAACAGCAGCAGATTACAACTTGACTGCAGAGAAAAACCAGGAGCTGTTTGGTCTAAAAACATATGGGAGCGGATGAAGTAAGTACCATGCCAGACACTTGACACATCTGAGCCAATTCATTACAAAACCCACGAGCAACGCTGTCTTGGACACTCCGTGAGAAATTGATGCACGCCCACCGGCTAACAGTCATCCCATTGATCATTTTCTGTAAGTTATGAGAAGATTATCGTTGAAAAAACTGAAAGCAGATGGGGAAAAAATGTAATTTATCAACTCTATCATACTCATTGTAGCAACAACTATTTCAATGCTAAAGAGGAGAATACCTTGTTCATCATATTCCATTGACCAACTTGAGGCAGACAATCCTTTTCCTTCCCAGTTTCATGATATTTCAACTGCAGACAAAGACAGTAGTATACATAATCACCCATATCCACCCAAGGATTTGATGAAGAAAGTTTAGACGGGTGGTCTTACCCAAGGAGCAGGGAGTACTCGTGCCTCGACAGAAGCTAGTTTTTCACTAATTTTCATTCCAAACTCCTTTGCATATGGGTCTTGATCATAAGCATTGTGTTGAACAGTCTGTTTTATTTCACAGAGCACAGACGATAAAAAATCATTTGCTCAAGCTTAGTCATGGACGGTACATTATTGTATATTTGAATGAAACGCAATTTTTCAAGGTTCCTCTAATAAAAGTCAATATAGAAGCCCTACATAATAAGTTACACTAAACTGTATTCATTGATACTTCAACATCTTCATTCTTGCTCAAAGTCAACAAAACTCAACTGAATTTACAAAATGATTGAAAGTTGATCTAATAACCAGAATCGTGGATTTAGTTCAGAAGGTATATAATGATTGAATGTTCCAATGGAGGTTTTCGAAGTTGAATATTTGAAAGAGTTAAGATACCTGAAAATACAATCCACTCTGTAATTACATAGGTTTGAGAGTAAATCAATTATAAAAAGTTGATGCAGTTAGCAAGAACACGTAGGGAAAGGCAACAATTTTGGATACACAACTATTTTGTGGTTGATTATCAAAAGTTTTCTATTAGGTGGTCTGGGAGCTATTTCATCCCCAAAAGCTGACTCATGAGACTTTTTTCACTTATGCATACGGTCAAAGGGGCAACAACCCTCTTTTTTTTTTTTTTTTTTTTTCTCAGTGGGTTGAGATTGATGTCATCTCCAAAAGCTAACTCGTGAGACTTTCCTCACACTTTTATATATAGCCAAGAGAGAGTGACAACCCGTTTCTTTTCTCCCAATGCGTTGAGATCGATGTCATTTCCAAAAGCTAACTCGTGAGACTTTCCCTCACACTTATATATATAATCAGAGAGAGCGACAACCTATTTCTCCCAGTAGGCTAAGATTAATAGTAAACCTACGCTCTAATACTAGTTGTTAGATGGTCTTGAACCTATTCTATTTCAAAAGTTAACTCGTAGAATGAGACTTTCCCTCACACTTATATACCGACCACTAATTCCTTCCACAACCGACGTTGGACACTCCAATATTTTCTTCTTCTTAATGTTTCAGCAATAAAAGGAAGCACAAATTACATATATGTCATGCCAAGGCCGAAAATTAAATTTGGTTAACCTTTTTATAAACCAACAAAGGAAGAAAGGTACAAAGGTAACCAGGATCTTAACACAAATACCTGCAAAATATCATTTTCTCGATCCCTAGGTCTTTGGCATGTAACTCTTAGAAGAGCAGTAATTTGCTTCTCATTCAACCTTTTAGTGTATCGCTGCCCTTCAACAATCTTGCAAGCCTGGCAAACAAACAGCATTAGCACCATAAAATAATTTAAAATGAGAATGTAACTGAATCGATCTATAGAACTGCAAAACACTCTGACCATTCACCTCCATAGGTAAATAGTTTGCCTTCTTCTGGTTTCCTACTTGAAGGCAAGGAAGATGTGTGTGCTGAATTGTGAAGTCATACATTTCTTGGAAGTATTCAACAACTGATTTCATGGTTGAGTTGTCATCAACAGGAAACCTGAACACAATTATCATGTAAGTTAGAACGGCTTTAACACGTTTATCATCCTTACAGAAGAGAAGCAAGAGAGCAGCAAGTAGTTTGATCCAAATTAAAATTGCCAAACAGACAACAAAGACACACTAATATGAGTTAACAGATAAAAACTCACACTAGTTCCCTTGTTGGTTGAGATGTTAATCCTGAAACTCGGTACTTTCTTCGAACACTCCCCCTATGTGTTACCTCAACTTTCACTCCTCTAAGGGCCTTCTTGATCTGGAGGACATTTTTAATGGAAAATTTTGAAATCAAGTTAAAAGGGAAATTAATCCAGCCAATATATCACCGGTCACTACCTTTATACGGTCAGAGTCAGACAATGGCCTTGATATCACATCTTTTCCTAGCAGCTGGGCAACAAACTCTATTACAGGCAGAGGCTCAATAAAGGCAGCTGAAGCCATATCTGTATGATAAAGAATAAGATGAGATGCCTAAATAAAGCAAAGTATAATTTTTGTATAAATTAGACTAATATTGTTCATTTACCAATATTAAGGGACAAGCCCATCTGGGTTGGCCTTATACTCTGGTAGAACCCACACCATGACTCCAAACCATCACCAAGCCGCTGTGGTTTCCTAATATCTGGTGAAAAGAAGGATCTCCCCACAGGACAGTACCTTTTAAGGTGCATTATCAGACAAATGAGATCTTGGTTTGAGCTAAATCATTGAATGGAACCCAATTGTAGTCAGCATGATCTTGACCACTCTTAAGAAATCATACCTCTTTGTTGACAGTTCTCTCAACACAATGTCAAGAATTTGAAGGGCTTCCTGCGGAGCATCAGCCCGTTTTCCAGCAAGAAATTGGCCCAAATGATGCAAGTTTGCCCGTGCAACAAACTTGATCACGACTTTGTACTCCCTCTCTCTTCTGAAAAGTTGAACAAATGTTCAATTATTCTCTTTTTTATAGAATTACAAAAAAGATATAAACAAATAAAAGCTTGAGAGATGTTTCAATCATATTTTAATCAAGTTATTTATTTTGCATTTGTTGTGTTCTTTTGATCTGTATTATGATATCATCCACATAATTTGTCACAGTAAGAGATCCAACAAGCAAAATAAAAAATAAAATTAATAATAATGAAGGCACAAATGAAATATAAATAAGCTCTTTTGAGAGGTCAATAAATTCTTACTTGGGACCATTGATTCCATCCTCCTCATCCACAAGCTTAATGCTGAATTCCTTCCAAACGAAAGGAAGCTCTCCAGCTGTATATAGGCTCTTTCTGCCATCATAGGCTGGCAATCTCTTCCCCAAGTCAGATTCTTTGTACAGTTTCACGAGCTCTGCCATGATAGCTCTGTTCACGGCTCTTGATGCCACTTCAGGAGTAATAGTGACCTGCAAGCAACAGGATATGGATGCTAAAAAGGGGGACACACACACACACACACAAGACTCGGCAATAAGAACAATTTATGAACTCATAAATTTGTTAAGCAAAAGACAAAGCAGAAGCCTTTTCAATTATGTCTGCAGAGTAACAGCAGGTATAAGCAGAAGAAAAATAAAAACACAAAAATGCTGAATGTCAGCTTAATGGTCCCCCCCCCCCCCCCCAACAGCTGCTATGCCACTGTTAAAAGATAAAACTCAAAACCATTTGGCAATGACTGAAAGACCCTGTTAGGATCTTTCACGGATTTGGGAGAGTTGATTTTATTGATGTGGGGTAAATTTCAACATGCCTCCTCACATGTGAGCGGGAAGACAGATATGTGCATTAAGTACGAGAAGTGTCCAATTAAGTGATTGAGATGAAAATAGACAGAGTAGAGTCCCGCCCAAATCCAATTCTGTTAAAGCATGAAACTCAAGACAAAGTTGCAGTGAGTGAAGGAAACCCATTAGAATCTTATTCGGGTTTGAGAGGATTAATTTTATCCGGGTAGGATCAATTCCCAGAGTCCAATAGAAATTGAAACAAATAATAATTTTGCAGCAGCATATTTAACATATTTGTTTACTGTAAAACCAACAAAGAAGATAGCTTACATCATACTGGTTCAAGTCCTTGTCTGGTAGCTCTGCAAAGAAATGGTTAGCCTTCACAATACATTTTGTCCCAAGCTGCCCATAGCCAGGCCTAGGGGCAAAATTCAAAGACTTGCTTGAAGAAGGAAAACCCATCTCCACTTCACATGAGTTGTTGCCCCCATTCTCAACATACCCATTTGGTCTATCTGCTCCAATATTTCCAGTAACCTGAACAGCGGCAGCGGCGGCGACGCCAGTGCAAGGCCTCGAGCTCGGTGGCATAAAGACTTCACCCTGATCGAATTTCCGGCCCCCTCTTCCCCTTCTCCTTCCTCTGCCCTTCGATTGTGGTGAGAGATGGTTATGGAGTTTGGTGTTCTGGGGTTCTTGGGGTGGTGGTGGGCCTTTTCCATTTTGAGCAGTTTTGGTGGGTTTGTGAACTTGATTCATGGAGTTCTGCAAGCGGGGTTTGATCACAAGGTGTTGTTCTGAGCTCTCTTTCATCTGCCTCATGGGCATGATGGCCGGTTGATTACTGCAACTGCTGCTATACTAGAAGCCCAAAGACTTGTTCAAAAGATATGTCCTTTACCAAATGATACACACAAACACTTTTGTGTTTCCTCTAGTCTTCATTCGTAACCCTTCACAGATTTGGGGCTACAAAGTACTGAAAACCCAGAAACAGAGAGGAGGAAACAGATGTCAGCAAAGTGACCAAATTTGAATAAAAGATGCATACATGGGAAATTTGATGATAGTGCATAGAAGTTCCACACGCAAACTAAAAGGGTACACATTAAAAACCCAGTCTTTAATGCAGACCACAACCATTTCCATTCCTTTGCAAAATAATTTAAAAAATAAAATCTCTCACATTTGTTTCGACAACCCAAACCAAAAATACACTCAGCCAGAAAGTAATAGTAAAATAAAATACAAACACTCGAGACCCAAGAACGAGACTAGCAGTTGAGTTTCTGTGAGTCAAGTAATTGCAAAAAGATCAACTAATGGAGTGTTGAATTCTTGCTCAAAGTCTCAAAGACCCAGCAAAGCAAAGTTTATTAGCAGCAAAAATTAGATGTGGACTGGGATGAGATCATGAGAAAACAATAACATGGAGACAAAACTAGCCATTGCCGCCCCCAAAACCAAACCCTCTCCGATGCTTCTGTTCAAATTTCGAAACCGAAAGACCATGGATCATGACGACAAGAGCCTAGATTATACACAAGTAGTCTGTGTAAAATATAAAATAACAATCAAATAGTTGAAAAACCCAGAAGACAAAACCATTTTTCACCTTGTCCCCTATCCAAAACCAAGCTTCCACAGAAAATCACAAAATATGGGAATAAATCCAAGGAAATAAAGACACAACGTACACACATGAATACATGTGTATACAAATGTTAAGCCATATATGACTCCTCGAGAATAAAACACCTAGAAAAAAACAAAAGCAAGCCCAAGCAGTAACGTTTACAAATAAAAGGTATAACATTGAAAGCGTCAGTAAAATCACCATCTAAAGATACCCAATTTCACTGCTACATAGAAAATGACTTGAGAAATGAATAATACACACCCATGAAGTCAGAAGAGCCCAAAAAATTTGAACTCGCCAGCCCAACCCAGTGCCAATGTGTGTGTGTGTGTGTGTGTGTGTGTGTGTGTGAGAGAGAGAGAGAGAGGCAGCTTTAAGGACTCAAAAGACAATAGCTTGAATCCACCAGAGCAATGGGCTTTAATCAGTAACTCAAACGATAGACTGCCAAGGAACGTGAAGCGTTAGAAAGTGGAGATAAAAAGATGCGTTTGTGGGGGAGATTCAGCGTACATAGAGAGAGAGAAGAAGGAGAGAGAGAGAAAGTGAGACCCGAAAGAGAGATGATGATGATGAATCTTATACACGCATGCAAGGGCTTTTGGTGCTTTCTTTATCACGTGTAAAAGGCTTGTGATGGGTCTGCCCTCCTTGCTTTTGTTTTTAAATTGCTCTCTCTCTCTCTCTCTCTAAAAAACACACCCCACTCCATAAGCAGGGTCTCTCTCTCTCTTCCCAGGCCCCTCTCCCGTTTGGGTTCTGGACTGATCGCTCTGCCTCGGGGACGACACAAGATTATATAAAACATCACAGGAGAGAGAAAGAGAAGAGGCGGGCATAATCCAAGAGAACCACTGCCGATTAAAAGCAATCATACACGGAAGAAGAATAATTCGAACCTTGCAGTCTTTCCCTGCAGACCCCCCCCTCTCTCTCTCTCTCTCTCTCTCTCTCTCTCCCCCCCCCCAAACGTACACACACATCCATTGATGTAACCTCCAGGCTCCAGCTTGCTGCTAATCTGTAACGGTTGAGACTTCCTTTCTTTATTTTTCTTTTTTTCTGTAATATTTTTTTTTACTAAAATTTAAATTTTTTTATTTTATAACTTTTAAACATATTATTTATATTTATAAAAAAATTAAAAATAAAAAAGCTGTCATAAATTTTTTTATTTAAAAGTATTACTTCTTTTAAAGAATATAAAAAACAAAAAATTTTCATGAATTATTTTATTTAAAAGTATTATATTTTTTATAAAAATAAATAATATGCTTAGAAGTTTTTCAGTTAAAAAAGAAAATTTTAATAAAAATAGCCATAAAAAAGAAAGAAAAAGAAAATATACCAAAGTTAGTAAGTGGATTCGAAGCTTGGTGGTTGTTTGGTTACAAATATGGTTTTAGCTACATTTTTTTTAAGTTTGTTTTTGTTTTATATATTTTCTTATACAAATTTAATTTTTTTAAACTATAATTTTTAAACATGTTAATCGTATTTTAAAAAATAAATAAATAATTCATGTTTAATTGGGTAAAAATTAAAAAATACAAATACAAATTTTTCTTTTTTTTTACTTAAATGGATAATTTTTATCTAAATAGACATAAATTTTTTACTTTTTTTATGAATATAATTAATACGCGTAAATGCTATAATTTCTAGTAAAAAATTAAATTTTGATTAAAAAAATCATATAAAATAAAAAAATAAAAATAAAACCAAATTTTGTAATCTAACTCAGTCTGAACCGGGTTTACCTTCTGTGAAACCCATCTGCTTTTTGATTTAATGGCTTGATGATGATCACCTGTGTTGCAGACTACTATATTTCGAGTGGGCTCTGGCAAGCGTGGACCCACAGGTGGGGGTACCGATTTGATCTGGATGACATAGGAGGATTGGCGTGAGACAGTATGGATCCAAAATCAGCCAGTGATGGATAGGACACGGCAAAGATTTGATGGGCCTGTGAAGTAGCTGATGTTATCCTTCGGCTGTGGGGACAGTGATTGACTGGATCAGAGGGTGCAAATTGAGTGTGATGACATCTGGACTAAATGGGTCCCCGTGAGGCAAATTCTAAATTGGGAAATTAATCTTGGTTTAATGGGCAACCCAAATGCTGATAATTTGGATGGTTGGGATTGGTCACTGCTTTAGTGGTCATTGTCTGGTGGATAGAGTTCCAAATATTAGGGGGCGGTACCTCGTACTGTTAAGCCATGTTTGTTTGAGGGATTAAATGATGAGGAATATATAATACCATGAGGTAACATATGGAATTAGATAAAAGATAGAATTAATTTTTTATATGGAATTATTTTTTTAATGTTTGGTTGGTGGGATATAAAATGAGATAAAAGATGTGATATGATATGTAATGTGATAGAGAATAATTTTAAACCTTTGAATTTTGACGGGAAACAAATCTAGAAGTAGAGTATTAATAATACCACAATTGAGCCAAGATTGCTCATCCGACCATTTGCCGGACTGCCACTTCAATCCGTGAGACCTACGAAGTAAACAAAAACCAAACAAACACTTCATGTAGGTGGGTCCCGCGGACTACTACTCCAATCCGCCCCACTCATTCACCGAGCAAACATGGCCTTAAGGTAATTCAGCGGTGGTGGGAGAAGGAGCCGACCTCATTACAGCTCCTCTAATCCCTCGTAGTCATGTTACAAAAATTTTTGTAAGGTAGTTTTTACTAAATTTAAATATTTATTATAAAATATTTTTATTTATTAAATTAAAAAATATTTAATTAAAAACAGAAGAAGTTATATTTGTCATTAAAATTTTAAGGAACAGTAACATTATCGAGAAACCATTTTAGGAATAATAATTTAACTCGAGAATTTAATCACATGTTTTGGGTGTTTGGTTTATTAAAATTTATCCAAAATTATAAAAAGTTATCGTTTTTTTTTAATTTTTTCAAATCAAATTTATCACGTGTCATTTTTACAGTAATTTTTTTTATTCCAATTTATATCAAATAGGTATAAAAATTTCAATTATAAAATCAACAATAAATATGTGATAATTAGGTAATAAAAAGATTCAATACGAGTACATAGATAGGTTATAAGATTTTAATAATCCTAATTTAAATTTGCTATAATTATATCTTAAGCATTCTATTTATATCATAATAGCGCATAAAATAATTTATATAAATGAAAATTGATACGCATATACTATTAATATAATTATATATTTATCTAATATATATATATATATATATATATATATATATTATTTTTACTTTTGTACCGTTAATAATTATAATTGTTAATTTTCGAGGTCTTAGTGCTTGGTTCAAGTGGCTTAACCCATCGAGGGTATCAAAATAATTTTTCTATTAAACTAAGATAAAAGTATAACTAGATCTACCCTCATTGTTACCCTCCAAACCAATTCTTAAGATGTGTTTGGTACCGTATGAATTTATTAAGAAAAAGGAAAAATTACATAATTTAAAATCATTTCTTGCCTTTTTTTTTTTTTATAAAATGAATCGAGAGAGAACAATATGACATTTGAGCAGTGAGGAAAAAAATCAATTAAAATAATATTAATTAAGAAATTAGCATATTTTATTTTATAATTCAATTAATTAACAGCATGTATTTTGAATTTTATATTTCTCCCCCCTCTCTCTCTATATATTTTTTATTTTTTTCTCATCAAATCTTTAGTTCAAATACACTCTGGTTGGGGATTCTTAATGTTAAAATATATCTTTTAAGAGTTGAAATTATATATTTTAAATCTTTTAGATTCTTATAAAAATTTATCCAACAGTCAAAATTAAAAAAATTTTATTGATGAATTTTTATAAGAATAGAAAAATTAAAAATACAATTTCAACTCATAAAATTAAATTTTAATTTCAAGATACTCTCATTTTGGAACAGTAGGATAGACCTCAAATTCAGTACGTGTAATTTTATGTAAAATATATATCATAGTGGGTAATTTACCAATAAAACCCATTGATGAGCACACTTTTTATAGAGTTGCCTTGAGAGAATTGATCCCAAATCACTCTACACTACATCCCATTTAGTATGGATGGTTTAACTTATAGAAATCAAGCTCCAATAGGTAATAATTAGAATTTTGTTATATTTGATAATTTTTTTAGCATATTTTTCCCATCTTATTTAGAATAAAGGGTACGTCATAATTGAAAAAAAAAAGGACAAAAAGAAAAAAAAAATCCTGAAAAAGATGCACCTCAACAGTCAACACTAATAAGAGCAGAAGGAGAAGTGATGAAGACTGTGCGTAGCCCATTGCTTTTGACATTTCACATTAATGAATTATTTATTTATTTATTTTGACAATGGCCATATATCATCAAGTGCACTGGCAAACGAGGGAACCAAAATCATTAGAAAATCCGTGATGTCTGAGGACTACGGTCCAACGGCCATCATGATTAAATTAAAATGTGTACCTCTAGTTGGATGGCTTTGGTGACTACGCACACAAAACTCCACCAACTAATAAATGCACCAAATCATTACTCCCACGAAGAGTTACATGGGAGATGAGTGGAGGGGAGTGGAGTGAGTAACCAGGGATGGGCTCGTTTTGTTTGGATCTCTGGGGGGATTTTTTAACTTTTACCATTTTCAATTTTTTATCCCATGGGCTTTATATATATATATATATATTAATTAATGGGTTAAAGAGTTTCAAGACATGTGATGGAAGTGGCGTGAATGGGTTATATATATATATATATGCATACTAGAAATTGTACGAGCCTAAAGGCATATATAGGATATGTTTGGAATTGTATAAAAATGTATAAAATAAAATATATTATAAAAATAAATGTCTCGTAATTCGTATTTGTAAAAATTTGTAAGATTTTATTTTGTTTTGTTTTGTTCCAAACGGAGCCATATATATATATATATATATATGTGTACACTAGAAATTGTATGTGTTTGAAGGTATAAAAATATAATTTAATGTGTAAATATCTCAAATTCAAATTTATGAAATAAATTTACATAAAAAATTATAAAAATAACTCATAAAAATAAAAATTACTAATTAAAAGGTACTAAAGTTATGACAGAAAAGATAATCAAAGTGAAAAGAAAAACAAAAATAATTTTGGCCATTGAACAAATTCAACGGTTGAAAATATTTCAAATTCAAAATTTTTAACAAACTCAAAGAGTGTAAAAGTGTATGTATTTAAAACTGAAATTGCAAGCAAAAAAAAATAAGACCTTCGAAAAGGCACCAAAATATAATTTTGCGTATAAAGGGATGCTTGAACTCAAAAAAATTTAAAAAGTTTCTTTTTTTTTTTAACTCCAAGAAAGTCAACGAATTTTGGCAAATTTTTTAAAAAATTAGACTAATATTTATACTTAAAAATTTTATAAAACTATAAAAATGTTTAAGATTGTTAACTAAAATTTTGTTACATGTCACTTTTACGTATCTCTTAAAAACTTTATATTAAATCAAATAAAAATATTCAACTATCATTTTAAAATAATTTTTTATACTCCAAATTTAAAAAAACAAGATTACTTTTCTTAATTTTTAGTTCTTAAAATTAATTTTTAATCTTTAATTTTTAATTTCAAAACATCACTTCAAAATTAACATTTTAAAATTTTAAACTCACATAAACCCATCAAACCCCCCCCCCCCCCATCACCCCTAAACCTTCCCCCAACCCAAGCCACGGAGGGCAACTGTCGCGTCAAATTTATTCGCTTATTATATAAATATATAGACATGTGTATATATAAGTTTTATTTGATTTATTGTAAAATTTTAAAAATTTTTGAAAATTTTTTAAAAATTATTATTTTTTTATTTGATTATATGAATTACGAATTTATAAATTATCTCATTTTTTATCACTCTAAACACACTCTATACGATAACAAGGCTACGTTGTTCTGTATTGGTATTGGGATTTTAAGAATTATGTTTGTTTTCATGTGTAAGAGTTTTGGGATTTGTTTTTCCTCGTCAGCATAGAATAATAACAAGAGGGAGTCAAGGGGGGGTTGTCGACAAAGCAAATGGATATTTGAGAAGGATGGTGAGTGGGGTTTGGAAAGAGGAGAGTTTCCCGATTAGCCTCTTTACCCAAGGGAGGCGAGTGCGTGTGGTAGGACCGGTCCCCCACCACGGACATACAGGTATGCATGTGATAACGCATAAGAAATTGTTTAATTTATTTTTAATTTTTTATATTTTATTTTCTTTTATAGTAAATAATATTTTTTTTAAATATGAAAAAACTAAAAGCAAAATACATTTAGTGTTACTTACTTATTTTATGTAACTGTTACACGCATAAAATGATTGTCTCTATAATTTAAATATACATAAAAAATGATATATTTATAAAGTTTTTACACAATTTTTAGGAAAACTTTTTAACCCAAAAAAAAAAAAAATTGTTATAAGTTATAATTAAAACAATTATTTTGAGAGGCTATATGCTCATAGATTTGGAACCTACCCACGTTATTCTCATAAAATTTATAATTTGTAGGTGTATAATTACTCTACCCATATATATACATACATACATATATATGTATGTGTGTGTGTTTTATGACATGAAACACCAACCAACCAAACATTGGTATATGGTGGTATTACCTCATTGGTGGGATGATTCCACCCGAGTGTTGGGTTTTTAATTCCACCCGAGTGCTGGGTTTTTTCTTGGGGATATATATATATATATATACACACACTTCTGTGCGTGTATTGCGTGCGTGTGGTGTGGGGGTGTGTGTATAGGGAATAGAGGCACCAATGCTTCGATGGGCATATTATAAGCCCTTAGAGGTGCCTTTAGTGCATGCCTAATTGGAGGGCACTTTCCCTGTTATGTAAGCCTCCAACATAGCAGTCAAAAAAGGAGACTGGGACGGTTTAATTGGAAAACCATTTTTGCCTAGCTCGTCATATTAACTACTGTAAGGTTAATTACCCAAAAAAAACTACTGTAAGGTTAGCTAAGGAATCCACTTTAGTACTATTCTAAGAAAAGGGAATATAAAAGCACCTGTAGCAGAAGAGGTAAAAGAATCATTTTAGGTGTTTTACTTAGCAGATATGAAGAAAATTTTCTGCACTAGACTCTCTAAACCGGCTGTTATTTTACAAGCTGCTACAGTAACTCGTTTTTTCTGGAGAATTACTGTTCACAAGTGATTTAATTCTTTATTATTTTTCCTGCTGAGGTACAGTCAAGGTACAGCCAAAAATGTTGTTGGGTGACTTGAAAAAATAATTTTTTAATAGATAATTGATAAAATGTTTAGTATTGGTGTGGTTTGAAAAAGAAAAATTAGTAGTTAAATCCAAAATGTATATTGTTTACTAGATAATTTGGCTATCCATTGGTGCACTTGCTCTAAAATCATATTTTGTAAATATATATATTATAAATATTAAATATATATATAATTTTGGTAATTAAATATATATATTATATATGAAATTGTATTTTGTAAATATTTTATAGGTATAGAAGTAGTTTAAAGATAATTAGAAAAAAAAATTTTGCTTAAAAGAGATGGTGTGGTATAAAAAAATTATTCCTCATTGCTTATTAAAAAATAAAAAATAAATAGAAAATGATCAAGGCCGAAACCAAGATTTAGGGTTGGTTTTGGACTAAATAAAGGGTTTAAAGATAAAATGGATTTAGTTACAAAAATTTAAAGTTAATAAAAGGTTTAAAAGTAGAGTCACTACTACAAAAATGCATAAACATCACAACTTTTAAGTGTGATGTTTCACTTTTTATCTCAGTCACAAAAGCGTGATTGATCCAGGTGAGATTATAAGTCACCTCTTTTTTATTACAGTTTACAACCGTGATCGAAAACTTACAACAATCACACACTAAAAGCGTGATCTTTATGGTAAAAACTGAGATGAAAAGAAATTTCGTGTGATCTTTTATGTATTTTGATCTCACTTTTTTTGAAAAATCGTGATCAAATATAAACAAATAATCACGCTGAAAAAATAGATTAATTTTAAAAATAATAAAAATTCACATGGCAACCTACTATCACGCCATCATAGCACCGTTTGCCACCTTATCATTATAGCAACCTTATATATTTCATATTTTTTTGTTGCTACTGAGAATCGAACCCCTGCCATTCATTTGGAAGTTAGTGTAGTTGACCGCTAGTCCAACCTATCATTTATATATACATTTTGTAAATTAATATATATAAACAAATTTTTATCACTTTAGGGGTTACTAAAAGTAATAAAATTATATTATTTTAAGTTTTTACAATAATTTATTATGACTTTTGTCAACCAATTAATAGTTAAAAGTTGCATTTTTCTTGATCAATTGATTGGAAAAATGATAAAAAATTTACTTTTATTTAATTATTTTAACTTTTTGCAACAACTTGAAATCGTAAGTAATATATAGAACAATGTGAATACTTAATAAATAATTTATAAATATTTATTATATTTAATTAAAAATAATCTCAAATCTTTTTCTTATTTTCCTTTACTCTTTGTGTATAGCATATATTTAATCATAACTCACTATTTATAATATATTTTTCTTTATTTTGTATTATATTTTTAAAAGTAGTTAGGTCGCGTTTAGTTTTAGTTCTGGAAAATTATTGTTCAAAACAAAATTTTTGAAAACTATTTTAAAAATTGATTTGTAATACAAAAA
Source organism: Vitellaria paradoxa (assembly GCA_019916065.1). Taxonomy (NCBI): domain Eukaryota; kingdom Viridiplantae; phylum Streptophyta; class Magnoliopsida; order Ericales; family Sapotaceae; genus Vitellaria; species Vitellaria paradoxa. The sequence continues at coordinate 41,680,600 of CM034241.1, read as the reverse complement.
ATATTTTCAATGATTATATTCAAAAATTAGTTCTAAAAAAACAAAAAAATGAAAATTTTTATTATTTTTATTTGTAAATTTGTATCACTTCCAACAAAATATAAAATAATGTCACTTTTAATATAAATAATATTAAAGATACACTAAATATTTATTAGATACTAAATATTTAATATTCAACTCGTTATAAGTTATACAAATTATGAAAACTACTCCCTTATATTTACTGAAAAAATAATAATTATATATTTAGCGTTATTTAAATTTGATTTGATAAATTTAGTTTTAACATTAATTTAAATTTTTTTTGTTTATTGATTTATGATTATAGTTTTTATATCATATTCAATTAATTAAAATTAATAAATAAATGTTACAATAAAGTTTACAAAATCTAGTTTAAATCATATAAGATGATAAACAAAATTATTTCAGAGAGATATAAAGAAAAAAATAACAATATTATCTCTCATTCTTTTAATTATCTCGCTTTTTTTAAGATATAATTTTACTCACTTTTTGATCTCAGTTTTTTTTAGAAATGTTTTCACTGATCTTTTATCTCAGTTTTTTCTAAAGATAGTTTTCACTAATTTTTTATCTCAGTTTTTTGTTGAGATGGTTTCCACTGATTTTTTATCTCGTTTTAAATACAATCACTGTTTTAACAAAAATGAGATAAAAAGTATTAAAAGTAACTTTTTATCTCAATTTTTTAATTAGACTGAGATAAAAAGTTTAACTCACAAATCTTTATCACGTTTTTTCTAAAACCGTGATCTTTATGAATTTCTTAGTGTGATCTTTATCAATTATTGTAGTAGTGAGTAGATTGTATTACAAAAAATTAGGGTGAGTTAAATTTAAAAAAAAAAATTAAATTTTTGGTACAAATTACTCAGATTGCTGTCGGTGTGAGCTTATGTATAGTTACGCCCCTCAAAATCGTAAAAATTAGATATATATATATATATATATTTGAAGAATGATATATAGATATGAAAAGTAATGTATACAGGTGTTAAAATAGAACCGAGGTTTCGACACTAGAAAGAAAAACACATGGATAAACCTTGAAGCTTATTATAGTTAGTGATATATATATATATATATATATGTATATATATGCCCACACAGTAATAAGTGCAATTCAGAATGTAGATAAATCAAATTACACGTATTAAAGTAAAACTAATGTTTTGACATTATAGAGACAAATAAACTAATTACACGGGTAAACTTCGGAACTTGTCACGATAAATAAGTCACGATAAATAAGATAGCATTTTTTTTGTATTCGAATCATGCATGCCACCGGGCCATTGGTCCCAGTCACGACCATCATCAAGCTTAGAAAGGTTTTGTGTAGATTAATCAATTTATAAGTTGATCTCAATTAAATTACACTTAATCGCATGTGGAGCACCTAAAGTTCCCCTACAAATTGAGTTTGGTTTGCTGATTTTTTTTTTATTTCTAAAATTTCTAAAAATCTCTTAAAATTATTTACTTTTTATCTCACTGTAGAAATTATAAATTCACAACTTATCTTACTTTATCTCATTTTTTATCACTTCAAACATAAACTTGAGAAAATAGCAACTGTCAAGCACATTTTATAATCATCTTTAATTAAAAATTTCTATTATGCGTCTGTTTGGAGTGTCAAATTTTAGTTAAAAAATAAAAGTTAGGCAAATTTTGAATTGTTAGTTATTTAATGTATTTCTTAAAAATGTAAAAATATTAAAAAAATTAGAAATTTTTAGCTAGATTTAACACCTAACTGCACACTATATATTAATTAATTACATTGTATATACATAGTTTATTCTATTGATGTGTATAATATTGGGAATATATGTTGGGAGGGATGAGAAGAGTCATAATTAATAGAAAAGCATAGTGAGGCATTAATTAGGTTATGGTTAAAGGAATTAAATAAACAGATTGTGGATCGAATTCTCCTCCACCATGGAACACCAAAGTTTTATCATATCAATGACAAAGGACACGTGGTTAGCATTAATGATCTTCGATCCTGTTGAGATTTAGGTTTTTTAATTATATTTTATTCTTCATTTTTTTTAAGGTTAAGCACGATGATGCATGCGTGTAATTATTGTTTTGCTTTCCTTAAACTAAGTTTTGAATAGTGTTCATTGCACTATGGGCATATAGATTAGTTTCTTGGTTCGTGCTCGCAAGTTTTAATTAGCAATTCAATGTAATTAATGTCAGTAGTGAAAAGCTGTCGTTGGTTGTGTGCTTATGCTATTGGGTCAATTTAATATTGTAAATCATCGAGGAATAGATGTAAATATTTGGGTTATGCTATCATACTTACATTTCATATGTATATCATATACTATATTAATATGACTATAATCGGGTTTATTTTATTTTTTGCCAATGCAATTTAAATAAAAGCAAAAATTGAACTTAACAAGTTTCTATAATTTTTAGCATCAATCTCGCTTTAAGACTTATATTTTAGATTATTTTATTTTAATTTTATATATTTTAAAGATTATTCTAATTGATCTTTTAATCTCAATCATCCATCAAAATAGAATTTGGTTAAAAAACTCCCTCACATTTTTTTTTTGGCTGATAATTAACTCTTCTAAATAAATTCTTATCAAATTTGAATTATTATATCGATAGCTTTAATTATGACACTAATTATATAAATTAATAATTAATTAATAATATTTATATTTCTTCTATTTTTGTTGCATATTATTTCAATTATTTGTAGATCCTGTCCTTTTTCCTTTTGAAAATGAACCAATTTTCCCTTGTTAGGAGTATCACTAGTTTGGTATGTGATGTTGGATCATAATACCTAACTATAATAAGCTCCAAGGAAATGTTAGAATATTTTTAGAATATTCTTGTATATGTCCTAAATTAGATATTCTAAATTAGTTCTAATCCTATTAGATTTAAGTTTGTTATTCATCTTATAAATATAAAGTTTCGTTGCACAATATTGATCGTTAATATTAATACATACTTCTTTTCTCCTTCTCTTATTCTAACATGGTATCACAGTTTAAAGTTTTTCGACCTTGAATAGTTTAAGTCTTTTCCCGCTGCAATGACAGCTGCCGCTACCATAACTCTTTTCCCTATTACTAGTCCTCGCTCTTGCCTCCACGGTTCACCATCAATCTTGCAATTCTAATCTAGCGACCCACACCAACCAACGTTGGTGACACAGTGCTATCCGACAAGTCTTGCCAACTCTGTCTTCCCAGCGAACCTGTTCAGCTTCCACCAATATTGCCACCACCTTAATTCAACCTTGCGCGCTACCCCTTTAGAAAACCTCTATTCATTAGCTCTTATTAATCAATTCAAAAAACTTTGTGCGGTTGCAACTAACCAATACAAAAGTTTAAACCCACTGTCAGTTTTTATTTTTTTCATTATTTTTATTACTTTCCTGCAAATCCAAATCACCAAGTTCTCAATTTAAACTCTTATTTAATTCTATGCAATCCTTAAATAATTTCTTTTATATAATTTCTTTACAACCAATCCTTTATTCTCTGTACTCTTTTTTCTTATTTCCTTAATTTACTGTCCTTATTTCCTTAATTTACATATTATTCTTTTCCAAATTTTTATTTCTCTCTTTTTTTTAAAAAAAAAAAAAAAGCCCTCATTTTCCAATTTACCATATCCTCTAAATAATTCAATTTCTTTTAAAACCTAAATTTCTCTTTTCTAAATTTTCCTTATTCTATCACCTTTACTTTTCTCTCTTGAATTTTCAACCATCTCAGTCTCTATGTTGAAGACCCAGTTGTATTCAACTAGCACTTTGACCTTTCAATGCACTTCCACGTACCTTCAATTTTTCAACGCGCTTCTTCAAGCCTCTAACTTTTCAACGCACTTCTATGCGCATTTTTTAATGCGTCTCTTCACACCTTCTTCAACGTGCTTCTATGCGCCGTCACTCAGGGCACTCGGCTTCCGTGCTATTGCTTCTTATCTAACTTTATGTTCAACCGGTTTAGTCCGATTTTTATTCTTCAAACTCTAATTGGTCTCTGCTATACCTCTTTGAGTTTATGGGAGGGAATTTTTCTAGCAAGACTACACCAACCTTACTTGAGCTGGCTATTCATCTCACACCTCTTCTTGATGTTCACATCGTAGCTAGTTTATCACCAATTAGTTTTACAGGCTATATTATTCTTCTCAATCACCTCTTACTTTTCAGGTCTCCATTGATGCTGATTGAGTTGGTGACCCTAGTGATCGGCGCTCCACTATTAGGTATTATTTCTTTCTCGATGACTCTCTCATTTCCTAGCAAAACAAGAAACAAACTATCATCGCTCACTCTAGTACTGAAATAGAATACTGTGCCCTTCCTGATACCATATAAGAACTATAGTTTTGCTGGTTACTTTCTGACATGGGAGTGCCTCATTATAATGTCATTATTGTCTACTGTGACAATTGGACTGCCATTCAGATTGCTCACAGAACGATATTTTTCACTACTATACCAAACACAATGAAATTGATTGCTATTTTGCGCGCCAACATGTAGTTCAGGGTATTGTCCAACTTATTCATGTGAACATGTGAACTCTACTGCTTAGACTATTGATTTACTTACCAAAACTCTCTCCTGGATGGTTTTTTTAATTGGTTTTCAAACTTAAGTCGGTTACACCTACACCTCCTTAAATTTGCAAAAGATATTAAAATATTTCTATACATATCCTAAATTTATACATATCATAAATTATTTCTAATCCTATTAAGTTTATGTTTCTTATTCACCCTCTAAATACAGAGGTTCATTGTACAATATTGATCATTAATATTACTATATAATTGTTTTCTCCTTCTTTTATTCTAATAAGTAAAAAGTGTTACAGGCTTAAATTTTGTCACATTAATGTTCAAATTAATATTTTTAAATATCCTAGGATATTATCACGATAATATTCAAATTAACATTCTTAAATAGTTAGGGAGTGTTTAGTTTATCAAACTTTACTAAAAGTTATAAAAAATTATTAATTTTTTTTAATTTTTTTCAATTAAATTTCCCATATATATGCTTTACACCAACTCTTTTTTTTTTTTTTTTTAAATAAGCGAAGCACCACCTTAAAGTCACGGGTCCTAACAAAAGCAACAGTGAATGCTTGTGCACAAAAGTGGGCGGAGGGGGCCCGGCTCCACTGCACCACAGTAACTCCCGGGTCCGACAAGATTAAGGTATGATGCATGTAATCTCAATCAGTTCCTAAATTGTGACACGTGTCTTTGGCTTAGGTTGCCAAGTGGGTCCCATCAGAAGTTCTGGGGTTGGGCTCCACCCAAGCCCAGTTCGGTTCTTGTAAAATATCCGTTGGGTCATCTCTTGTGCTTTGAACGCTAGGTTCAGCACATCGGTCGGTTAGCTAACCCGAGTTGAACCGTAGGTGAATTACTTACTTTACATGAACATGGATGGATTTGAATCACTACAAAATTTTACGAATTTTTAAAAATAAAAATTTTTTATTTACTATACAAATTATAAAACTAAATTTTTTTTATTTGTACTAATTTATACAACTCTAAACACCTTATTGTACGGATTTCAACTGATTAGGTTTCTAATTTTTAATTACCATCACTGCGAGTATTTTCTCGACATAATTAAATACTTATTTAATTATTAATTTTAAGAATGTAAGAATTTGAAATGTGCATAAATTGTTTTGATCAAGGTAAATATTTTAAACCTAGTTCGTCGAAATTATTTCTACTTTTTTGAATTTAGATTTGATATTGTAGGCCAGTTAAGTTCAGTCTAAAATATTATACAAATAATTTTATATATTATGTTATTTGTATATTCCTTAAATTTTTATATCAAAAGTTTTGATAAATATTTATTTTTATCAAAAAATATAGTTTAAATATTTTTAAATTAAATTAATTTATACGAATAGACCGAAGAATTAAGCCTAGATTCGATAGATAAAAAAAAAAATACTTATTAGCATCTCGTCCATTGTCCACCTCCACCCTGAGTTTTTTTTTTTTGGCTAACTTGTTCATTATCTAATTTCAAATGTATAGTTGAAATTGATATTAATTTACTTATTAATTTAAATTATTTAATTATTATTATTATTTTGGTAAAACGCAAGAAGCAACACACTTGGGAGCCTTTGTATTTATTAAATTTTTAATGATAAAGGGTCTCATCCCTTGCATACTTTTTTCCCCTATCAATTCAGATCTTGATGATTTTGCTTTTGTTAATTAAACGCAAGATTTTGTTTAAGTTTAAATTTTTTTGTATGGTCAATTAATTTACTTTTTTGGATAACTATGGTCATGGCCTAGTTAGAATACCAAATATGCCCTTAGCATTCTTTGTCGTTATTATTCCGACAAGGTTGGCCTTTTTTGTCTTTTCAGTCCACTTCATCCTGTCCTTAATTACTTTGAAGATTGCATGTGTGTGTGTACATTCGATGTTGGCGCCAGAAGAAACCAAAAACTTAAACGGGACAAAACCCTAAAAATACAGGGTACTTTCACAACTCCCTTTAATCATTAATGTCAAATTTTTAAGATTCTGTTGGGATCCTATACATGAAAAAATAGGATGGGAATACGATCAGCGAAATAATTGAATTCGATCAGTCTTAAAATAAAAATATTGATGCATGAGAAGAGAGAGAGAGAGAGAGAGAGAGAGAGAGAGCGAGAGAATCATTTTAAAAGCAATTTGAATTTTGGACTCAACTGTTGACTCTGCTTTGCTCCAGTTTGGGGTTCTAAAATTTTTTTAAAAATTTTTAATTTCTTTAATAAAATTTTATTATGTATCACTTTTATATCACTTCATCACTAAATTTTAATTTTTTTAAATTTTTTCAAAATTTCAAACGCCTCCCTTATTTTAATGTCTAGTTCAATTGTTATAATTAAGAATATAAATTTTAAATTGTTATAATATTAACTTTTTGACAAACATTAACCCATTAATAGGTCATTTTTTTTTTTTTTTGTGACTTAAAATGTCCAGACTAGCTTGTCCGTATCTTGACTAATCTTTGATATCCTAAAATTAATGATTGGATAAACTTTTCCGATGGTTCTAAAAAGGCTTGAACTAGTTACATTTAGATAATAAACTCAATATTTTACTAATTGAGTTAACTCTTAGGATTGAGTCATGTTATTATTTAACGCAAAATTAAATTTTTTTATCAATATTAGTTAATGTCGTAATAATTTAAAATTTTATGTCCTTAATTATTATAATTGGAAGATTAAACCATGAAGTAAGATATATTTGATGAAAAATTTTACTACCACAATCTATAATTTATCTTTACTTTTTAATCTAAAATTTACTTTATTAGTTTAATAGTTAGACTGGAGATACTTTTGAAAACATATAAGCCCACTTTTAGAAAGAGAAATTAGAGATGGCAATAGGTAAGGTACTCGCAAAAATTATCATATTTGTTTTTGAATCTTGTTTAAATTTTTTAAACCTGTTCCTATCCCAAACCTATAGAACCCATCCTACTCTATCCCATCTAAAACCTAATTTTTTATTTAAAATCTAATTTTTAGTTCAGTTTATAACCAGATCTAAGTAAACAAAACTAAAAGACAAGTAGACCCTTATTAAAAACTTACTTATCGTTCACCACACTTGTCATATATATCATAGTAGGTGATGGTTTCATAAATAAAAAAGAATGTGAAATTTAGTCATTTAGTGATATAGAATAAGAACAAATGAAGTCTTATTTTTATGAATGAAATATAACAATATGTCACACATTTAATACTGATGTAGGAATACGAGTAGTATATTACCTATTTTGTTTTTCTTTTGAATAGTTAACGTATCAAACGTCCTTAATCGCTTTATCAAGTTATTTATATTTATGCCATTGTTTTTGATCATATGGTGTATTTTTTAAAATAAAGAATATAATTCAATATTAATATTATACAAATTAATACTTAAAACATTTATAACTTATATACATATAAATATTTATTAAAAAATAATGTCATAAATTAATAAAGTATTTAATGGATAATCTACCGAGTGAGTAATGGGTGTTTGATTAACATAAACGAGCATTAGACATTTTACATTGATTTGAAAATCACACTAAAATTCTATTGATTTTATTATTATTTTTTTCTTATAAATTAAACTTTGTTTTCCGTGTGGTTGCTCCCACTATATTTTTATTTTTACTCCTACTTACCTTAAAAATGTATTTTTACCCCCATTGATTATAAACCCTGAATTCACCTGTGTGATTGAGTATTAAATTTTAATTCTAAACCTGCCTCAATCCTATTAACATATTATCTAATAAATTTTTAACAAATTTGAATGTATTAGGTACTATTGTATACACATCCTATCATCATTTATAAGAGAAACCCATCACTCACCTCTCAAAATTAATTACTACTTTCTCTCTCCCCAACAATTTTTGAAAAATTGTTATAGTAACCACTTCAAATGTAAATGACTGCAGTACAAAACGAGGAAAACAAGGAAGAGGCCCTATTCCCTGCTCCCAAACATAAAATTTTCTTGTTTAAAGCACGAAAGGGCATTTTTCTTCAATATATATATATATATATATTGGCAACTTCAACAATAATAAAAAAATACAAAAAAAAGGAAAAAAAAAGGTTGCCCTTTTGGTGGTCTTCTTTGGCTCACCATATCTACAAAGAAAAATAAGTTGCCCCGCATGCATGCATGCACATGCACGCCTGTGTGCGAGCCTGTGTATATATATTCACCAAACTGAGATAAAGCATCAGATGACATGTTTGATAGCATTGATAACGATGTATCAATGTATTGAAAGCTGGCTTTAGGGTTATGAATATGCTTTGGTCGCTTCCAATTCAATCATGGAGGTTGAATGGTTATATCATTTTCGTCAAAAGCTCTCAAAACTTTGAAAGTGTTCCCCTTTCGCTTTATATTTTTATTGGAGATGACAAAAGGGTGTTTTGTTGGGACTTCTCGAGTTTGATGAATTATATGACCAATGTTATCCTTTCTTTTGACTGGTATTCGTATCTGTGCCCGACCACTGTCTTTAATTTGACGATCAAAAAAATAGTTTAATTTTGTACACTTTTGTGCTTACATACATAAATATAAACGTATATGTACTTTATCTTAATTTTTTGGGAACAAGGATTAGAGAATATAATGGATTTTGGATAGCTTTTTAACTTTAGAAGAGAGCATGAAAGAAGAGAGACCGACTTGTTCTTTCAAGAGGTATTATTTGAAAAATGTTTCTTTATTCGAATTTTTTCAATTAGAATAATACGGTAGTTGTTAAAATATTCTATATTAGATATGTGATATTATTTATATATATTACCTATATTAAAATATTCTATATCTTATTTTTTAATAAGTAATTAGATTTATTTTGAGTCTGTAGATTATTATCATAAATATCTCTCATTATAAGCCTATATAAAGGCATCTTCTTTGCTTTTATGATACATACAACAAAACGTAAACCTTATATATTCTCTCTTTAATTCTATTATTTCTTGTTCTTTTTTTTAACATGGTATCAGAGCCATATTCCGTATTTTGGTGTAGTATCATTCTGCTGCACAATTTTTCCTTACTACAAATTTTTTTCTTTCACAAGCCTGAATCAGTTCTTAATGTTTTTTTTTTAATGGAATTAAAGGCCCATTCATAGTACCGTTTCTTGATAAAATTAACTATAATATGTTGACCGATGTCAATCTTTCTTATTGGTCGTAAACTCTGGAGAGTAAAGTGCCGTTGTTTTCTTTCGACATTTTTTAATTTTGTCTTTTTTGTTCCATCTTCACATAGTGTATATTTTGTTTAGTTATTTTTTGATCGCAAATCCTAAAAATAATTATATCAGTGACAGTGAAATTTCTTTAGGAATTCATCGTCCAAACTTCATCGCCATCAGTAGTTACACAACTCCAAATTCTACACTCATGACTTTTTCTGCTATCCGGTTCAACTGTTTTTGAAATAATCTTATTTCCAAACTCAAGTTGGTTTATCATCTTAAGTTTGAGAGAGGGTATTAAAATATTCTATATTAGATATGAGATATTTTTTATATATATTACCTATATTAGAATATTCTATATCTTATTTTTTAATAAGTGGTTAGATTTATTTTGATATGTAGATCATTACCATACATACCTCTCATTGTAAGCCTACATACCTCTCTTCTTTACTTTTACGATGCATACGACAAAACGTAAACGTTAAATATTCTCTCTTCAATTCTATTATTTCTTATTTTTTTATTTTAATAGTAATAATTTTATTTTCGTAATAAAAATATTTTTTAATTAACATCTTTTATTTAAAATAATAGGTCTACAATTAAATCACCATCATTATGATATATATCTATATGATTTTGTAGCATTGCTCGTGCATTATTTTTGTCCACACCCAAAATGCTTACGCTTCTCACTTTATGCTTTATACAAAAAAAGACACAATTGAAAAGAAAAAGGAGGGAGAGAGAAAGAAGCCACTCCCAAACTTTTAATGTTGTCTTTGTCCCTTGAAACTATCATGAATAGGATTATTGAGAAGATATATTTATACATATAAACTACATGATGTTTAAGAATTTTAATTACCTTAATTAAATTGACTACTCTTCTTTCATTAGACAAGCACTAGCCTGTGAGTTTTGAGTGCTCAAAATATCTATAGAAATAATTTTCTCTCTTTTACCAAGAAAATGGTGACTTTAACCAATAGTAAAGCTTATTAATAGAAATCGAATGTTCTTCTAAAGTAGTAATTATTAAACTGAATGAGCTACTAATCTGCATGCATGCATGCTTGTAATACATGTATTTATTGTACATACACACTTTCATATATTTAAAAAAAGAAAAAGAAAAAGAAAAAGGCTGGTTTTCCTAGCATATCCCAAGTACATTGGCATGGCTTTAGTTAAAGGAAATTCACTTTCTCTCGCATTTAGGGAGAGGGATTGAGATTATATAAATGTTATATTTCATTGTGCTCTGAGCATGATAGCAAGCAATAATGGTGGCAAACAAGGCCTTTTTCAGGTCTACTTTCATTGAAAACTCCACACGCCACCAAAGTTGTAAGCAGCAGCTGGGTCTGCAGCTTAAAGTCGCTGGTCATGATCTAGCTAGATTTAAAATCCTTACCCAAAACTTTCCCTTCAAATGGAAGCAACTGTAAAGAAGAAAGAGAGGGGACAAGAAAAGGCAATTTATCATCATCATCATCATAATTTCCTACTCTTTGAAAGTTGAGATTGAAAATCATAGGATCATCATGGTTTTGTATCATAACCAGTCCTCTCAAAACATGGTATATATGATTAAAGCAATTTGAAAGGAGACTAATTGATTAGACTATCCAATTCCTAAGATAAAAAAAAAAAAAAAAAAAAATAGAAAGGAAGAAGTTTGATTCTGAATTGTGTCACAACCAAGAGAGGGGAGATTCTTTCATCGTTGAAAAGTTTTTGTTTTTATTTTTATTTTTTTTTTCAGTTTTCAAACCTTCGCCAATATTTTTCGGTGGAGCCAGTTATTATTAGTTTAGACTAATTCTAGCAATGAAGATCATTGAATGATGCATCTGAGGTCTATTGTACTTATAGTCTAAAAAGTAATGATACAAGATCAAAAAGTCTATCAAAATGATTTCTATTACAACATTTATGACTCTATCTTTTAGAATAATTTAAAACCCTCTGAATTATTTCATTCGTTGTGGGGGGCGTTTGGATTCTTAGAATGGCATTTGGTTTGTTTTTTTTATTTTTTATTTTCTTTTCCTTTTTTTTTATTTTCTGTTTTGACTTTATTTTTTGTTTTACAATTTTGAAAATAAAAAAAGTTCAAAACACATTTGGTTACTTATATTTTTTAAATTTGTATTAAAAAAAATAAAATAAGTTTACACATAAAATAAAATATTTTTAATCCAAAACAAGGAAAATTTTAAAATAAGGAAAATATAACATTTCTATTTTTTTATTTTAGGATTTTTAAAGCATAAAATATAAATAAAAGCATAAAATAGAAAAACAAACCAATTGCCACCTAAACTTTTTAAAAAATTTTCAAAAAACTGTAAAAATTTTCAATTTCCTCCAATTAAATTTCGTTATGTGTTACTTTTATGTTACTTCAACACTAACTTTTGATTTTTTTAAACTTTTCCGAAACTTCAAATGGTTCCGTCATTGTGACTATTTCTAATGTAATTTTCTAAAAATGACACAAGTTTATCAGAATCTTTTATCAAAATAATGTTATAGAGGTTGCGTTTGGTGCACAAAAAGTTGATGAAAATATCTGAAAATATCTAAAAATCTTTATAAAATTTTACACATTACTGTTTTCTTAAAATTCAAAAAACGTTCAATATCTTTCAAAAAAAAGTCGATAACTAAAATTCGGTTAATCAAATAGCAAAAATTTTTCGTTATTCTCACCATGGACTCCCAAACTACCAAATAACACCCACTTTGGCTTTTTTTGTGGCGTTTTTAAAACTGTTTCAATGGATTGTAAAAATCGTTCCGATAGAATTGCTCGCCAATTTCGTCTAAACGGTTTCTACAATCCGTTTGGACAGATTGTAATGTAAAGAAGTCATAACTGTCTAAAATTTTGAATTCGTCCAAACGAAAATCTAGTCCGTCGGAACGAGATCTTATTATTAATCTCCAAAAAAACGCGGTTTGAACTGTGTGCATCAAACGTAAAAAGTTTTTCCGAACTACGTTTTATCTCATTTTATCTCGCTTTTTAGTGCGCCAAACACAATTCTAGAGTTTATTTTGTAAAATAATATTAAACCCATCTTAAAACCCTCTAAATTATTTTTTAAGAGTGGAGATATTTACACTTTTTCATTAATAATTTCCTCAACTCCATAATAGTTTTAATAAGAAAGTGTAATGTAAAATGAGATAAGTTAATGAATGAATATATTTATCATTTTTCTTTTTTAATTATAATATTATTATTATCATATTATTTTTAAACAATTTTTTCTGGCATGGTGGTACTGTGTCCTTTTCCTCGTCTAAATCAAAATGATTATATGTTTATTTCCTTTGACAAATTTGATAATGCAATTATGGAGATGCTTGAAGGTAAATGAAGCTGATAACACCAACTTGACAAATTGTCAACTAACGCCAACAGAAATGGGCCGGAATAAATTCTAGCCCAAAACATTTTCCGTGGGCCGAATTGCATACTCCTGACCAAACCAAATTTGGGCGAGAAGTGATTTACGTTTTATTTGTTTGTTTTGAAGAATTTGGTTATCCACCATCAAATAGGAAGAAACTTTTTAGAGGTCGTTTGATAATACTGTCATTTTTCTGCTTACATTTATATATTTATATTTTTTATTTTTTACTTTTTGTTATCTTTTTTTTTAAATAAAAACTAAAACTGCGTTTAAAAATACAATTTTGTTTATAATTATTAATTTTTTTATTTTTGTAAAATATTTAATTTTATTATTTTTTAAAAATTAATTGAATTTAATAGATATGTTTTGTATTAATTTAATTTAATTATATTATTTATTAAACACAATTGAATAAAATATAAATATTATATCATTTAATCTAGTAAATATAAAATATATTAATTATAATTTAATTATATTATTTACTAAAAATAATTGAATAAAATATATTTCATAATAATTTAAATAGCTTACTTATGATATTTATTAAAAATAATTTAATAAAATATAATTCATATTAAATTAAATTAATTAATTTAAAATAAATTAATTATTAAACTAATTCAATTTAATTGTGATATATATTAAAAATAATTTAATAAAATATATTTAATATTAGTTAAATTAATTATTTTATATTAATTATTAAATTAAATTAAATAATTTAATTATCATATATATTAAAAATAATTTAATAAAATATGTTTATATTAATTTCATTAACTAATTTAATTACTTATTAGAGATAAATTTATAATACATATTACATATTAATTTAATTATATTATTTATTAAAAATAATTTTAGTTTAATGAAATATTTGAATAAAATAATTTATTTTAATATGATGTAACAAAAATAGACAAAGAATTAGAATTAACAAAATATTTGTAATAGAAAAAATCTAGTGAAAACATCTTTTTTTGTTATGTTTTTCTATTTTAAGTTTTCATTTTTTTAAATAAAAAATATAAATAAATTTAACAAATATGCTTCTGTTGCTAGTTTACAAAATTTTAAAAATATAAACTAAAAATAAAAATGTTACCAAATACGAGTTCAGTGTACCAAATTTTCTTATATTCACAGTGGGGCTATAAAACAAATCCAGTCATTCAATATTGATTTAAGTTCAATTCAAAACATGAATGAATTGAATTTATACTACAATTTTAAACTCGTTATATTAGGTTTATTTAGAATTATGGAGTTCAAAACAAGTTAGATTTCTTCTCTTTTTTTTTTTTTTTCAACATATATTTGGGTTTACTGCCATGTCCTAAATCGGGTTTTTAAATATATGTAATGTGAGTTTTCAAATTATATGGGCACTAGGTATGATTTCTGTAATTGTTTATAATTAGGAAAGTTATAATATTATAAGGGTACAAATATTGAGAGTGTGGGATTTGTAGAGAGAAGGGAATTGGTTTCTACTTTTTTATGATTATAGCGGGATTTATTAATTATTTTTTACCATAGTGATAAGCAAGTATATCCCAAACCACATTAATTCACTATATATGATATTTTTCTTATTTTAGATAAATTTTGTTTTAACGCGTTATACTATCGAATTCAACCAGAGTTCGATTCGATAAATCAAAATCTAATAAATTTAGGGCAAAATATCAAACTACTTGAGACTGACTTGGTCATTGGGGGTTTTATTCTCGGGCCCAACCCGATCGATGAACCCCATTAGGTTAGCAAAGCAAGTTTAGCCTTGGCCCTCACAAACAAACTTGGGTGGACCGAGTATCAGGTGGGTTGGGTCTTGCAATGGAGTTACAAAAATTTTTAATTATTTTTCATTTAAATTAAGGAAATAAAATTCTAAAAAAAATGAACTGTCGAACTAAAAATTATATTTTAATTAAGTCAGTTGAAGTAAAAGTTTATGTTTTTTGAATTTGAACTTTTCAGTTTATTAAAATGGAACTTTTAGTCCTTTTTTTTATTTTTTGAAAATTTTCCTTGAATTCACAAACAAAAGGTGCTTGTTGAGACAGACTTCGGGCTACCCAACAGGATGGCCCATTGGGTTGGGCTCATCATAGGCCCGAGTGGAGTTGAACTCGGTGGTGTTGTTTCACCCAATGGGTTTTGATTCCAGTCTGTGTTTCTATTTTACTTCTGATCAAGAAATTACCACGTGTACCCTTTAAGTTCAGAATAATAATAAATTTATTTAAAATTGAAAAAGTTGAGAAATTTATCTTCAAAGTGTTCCAGGAAAGTACCTAGTTAAGTCCACAACAGTGCCGCAGTGGGCATAGAAGCACAATGAATTCGATTTTTGATATAAAAATTAATCAACCTATTACTTTATTTCTATTTTCTAAGTTATTACATTTATGAATTTGAATAACCCAACTCAATTTGATTTTGAAGCTTAACATTGTGAAAAAAACTATGTATTCAATAAGTCACTTGTGCTTGTTTATATTCCTTCGGTAAAATAAATGGATAATATTGATCATATTTTTCAAACTCAATAAATAAATGAGTCAAATGTAGGGTTGATTCGGTAAGTATTTTGTTTTCAATTTTTATTTTCATTTTTTTTAAACTGAGCATGAAAATTAGTTTGGCAAATTTATTTTCAATTTTCAGATTTTAAAAACAATAATAATTATTTTCAAAATTTTCAAAGATTATAAAAACATGCAAAGTCTACTTTCTCAAGTTTTATTTTTAGTTTTTATTTTCTTACACTACTATTACCAATTACAACCATCAACCACCATCGTCCGCCAGTCGCCATCAACATCCAGCCACCACCTCCCACTGTCATCATTACCCTTCGCCCATCTCCAGTCACGAGCAAATATATTATTATATAATATAAAAATATTTAAATAATATATATAATATTTAATTACTATATACAAATATATTACTATATTAAATTAATAATATATTATTTTTATTTATATAAAAATATATTAAATATACTTTAAGTAATAATTAATTTTATCAATAATTTGTTTAATATATTAAATTATATATTAAATATATTAATTAACTAAATTATATTAATTATAATTGAATTTAATTAGTTAAATTAATATAAAATATTTTATTAAATTATTTTTAATAAATAATATAATTAAAATAAGTACATTTAATTTAATTAAATCAAATTAATTATTTAATTAAATTTAATTTTATAAAATTAAATTAATATAAAAATTATTTTTAATAAATAATATAATTATATTATATTGAATATATTTTATTTTTATTGAATTAAATTATTTTGAAAAAATATAATTAAAATAGTTAGATTTAATTAGTCAAAGTAATTAATTAAATCAAATTAAATTAAATTAATTAAATTAATTAATTTAATTAACATGAAATATATTTATTAAATTATTTTCAAAAAATAATTATAATAAATTATGTTTAATATATTTTATTTTGTTGGATTAAATTACTTTTAATAATTAATTTAATTAAAATAATTGAATTTATTTAATTTAATTAAGTAATAGTTATAACTATTAACTTATAACTATTGTTACTAAACCTATTTTCAAGTTATCGTTTTTTTTTTTTGTAACCATGAAAATGAAAAATAAAAATAAAAAATTAAATACAAAAATTAAAAACTAAACATAAAAATTAAACACAAAAATTAAAAATTAATAATTTTATCAAACGTGCCTTAAATAATAGTGAGTTGAATTCGGGGTACGGCTGTTGCATAGTGCACTAGACCGTAGTCAATTCGCAAATTTTGGCCTTTGGATTTTCTTTCCAGAAATCTAACGGCTCTGATTAATTTTTTTTTTGACTTTTTTCTTCAAATCTCTCTCTCTCTCTCCCCCTCATGGATCCTCTTTTTTATTCTTGATTTTGGTAACATTTAAAATTAATTTTTTAATTATAATTTTTAAAAATATAAATTTGAATATTTATAAAAAATTAAAATAATAAAAATAATAGACTAATAACTTAAAATAAAGAAAAAAATATAGTAAATTTATCTTTCATCAAACTCATAGCGTATAAGTGAATTTTATTTTATTTTAATTTTTTGTAAAAAATATATTATATTTGTTATGTGAACTCTCATATTTAAAATTTTTTATCTACTTAAAAATTATCCAAATAAAATTATTTTTAATATATTTTGCATACTTTTGAATGAGCTGCTCTCTTATTAATCTGCATACTTTTAAAGAAGTCGTTTTATCATTGATCTCCCAGATAATTTTTAAATAGATAAAAAAATTTAAATATGAGAGTCCAAATAAAAAAATGTAAAATTTTTTATGCATATTCATGAGAGTGGCTTTTTTAAAAGTATTTAGAATCTATTAAAAATCTTTTTATTTTGATAATTTTTAAATAGGTAAAAAATTTTTAAATGTGAGAGTTAAAAAATTTTTAAATTTGAGAGTACACATAAAAAAATATTTTTTTATAAAAAATTAAAATAAAATAAAATTCACTTGTACGTGATTGGTTTGATGAAAAATAAATTTACTATATCTTTTCTTTATTTTAAGTTATTAGTCTATTTTTTATTATTTTAATTTTCTTAAAAATATTTAAATTTGTATTTATTAAAAAATTATAATTTAAAAAATAATTTGAAGTATTAACAAAATCCGTAATAAGCAATAGGATGCATGAGAAAGAGTGGAAGAAAAAAGTAAAAAAAAAAATAATAAATCCAAGCCCTTAAATTTCTGAAAAGAAAATTCAAAGGCCAAAATTTGTCACTTGATTATTTCAGTGTACTAGTCATATCCCTGAATTCTAGTGAGTTTAGTTCAACAAATTAATTTAGAATTTGTGATTATACTTGTTTATAGTTAGTAAACATACTTGTTTAAATATTTATGAATGTATTATAATGAAATTTGTTAAAACTATTTATAAAATTTTAATGATTTGGCTTTTTATTTACCAAAATTAGAAAAAATTTATTTCCTTATATGTTAAAAAACTTGTTTATACATTAAATTTATTTATTAATAGACTAGCATGTTCAACAAGAAGCTCGTGAGTATGCTTAACTCAAGCTCTGTTCACTAATAAATCTAACAAAAAAGTTCAAACACAATATTATAAATTCATCTAAACCTAAACTTAACCATGATATTGACCTTTATCCTCCTTCCGTTTAGATCAAAAGTGTAATTTTTTTATTTATACTTTTATGTAAATATTAAATTTACTAATAACTTTTATTATTTATACAAATTATTAACACATAATGACCAAAATATTAAATTTATTAATATTTTTTATTATCTATACAAATTAGCCATATAAAAATGAATTGATGCGCTATAATCGAATCAAGTCGGTCAGTCGATCAGGATCTTGAAAAAAATTTTACTATAAACCTACCAATTTTGACTTGATCAGAATTTTAGGGTGCATTTGGCGGCTTAATTTTTAGCAAAAAAATTACTAAAAATTACTTTTTGTGTGTTTGGCAAAAAGTTAATCTATTTTTCTATTCAATTATACTAACATGTTTAACTCAAAAGTTGTCAAAAATTATCAAAAAATGTTAAAAATTATTAAAAATTATTAAAAAATTTTATCAAACACTCAGAAGTTAAAAAAAAATTAGTACTTACTTTACTAAAACGCAAAAATTACAACTAATAAATTTTAATAAAAAATACTAAAAATTACTAAAATTTGAACAACCAAACCATCGTCTTCTATTTTGATATCGATTCCGTCTCTCAATGCCTCATACCCATTCTATTACGGGATGTTTGGTAACACAATTTTTAGTATTTTTTAGTAATTTTTAGTTAAAAATTATTAGTTGTAATTTTTGGTGTCTTTGGTGAAATAAATTGTAATTTTTAACAAATTTTTACAACTTTTGAGTGTTTGGTAAAATTTTTGGCAATATTTTGTAATTTTTAGCAACTTTTGAGTGTTTGATAAAATTTTTAGTAATTTTTTGTAACTTTTGTGTGTTTGGTGAAACTTGTAGTAACTTTTGAGCGGAACAAATTAATGTAGCAGAGTAAAAAAATGAGTAAAAGTTGAAGTTTTACCAAACACTCACTTTACAACTTTTGGTAATGTTTTTGTTGCCAAACGGGACCTAAGAAAATTTCCATTTGGGTCCTGGTCACTCGTGCAACACGTGGCAACTAAATTTTTTTGGGCAATTCACGTGGTAAGTAAATTAATTCTTACAACGCATAATTCAAATATTTCTATATATGTATATATATTTCTTGTAACAAAAATAAAATAAAATTTGAGTTCCATAGGACAACCATTTTTTGTAAGGAGGTGATGATTCAAAAAGATAAAAAATAATTAAAAATAGAATGATGAAAATAAAATTATGCCTATAATATTTATTTCATTAATTTTTTAATATGCATAAAAGTAGGGAGAAAAGTTATAGAAAAAGAAATTGCATTTTCAGATAAAATCTCCCCAGGATCAAACTGGGAGAAATCTGAGTTGCCAAAGGGATGGTAACATTACCCATGAAACAAACTTTTTCCATGGGGTGCCAAAAATAATTAAATAAATTTGGATTTGATTATTTAACTGCATGATTTTATTTCTTAAATTACCAGATAAAAATAGATTTGGACAAGTGTACTGTTTCACTCATTATATCTCTGTTTGAAGTTTTATAAAACATAATAAATCTCTATAATTTTTTTTTATAAAATTTTAAATTTTTACGCACTGTACAAATTATGGAACTATTACCAGTGATAATTTATACTAATTTTTTACACTTCAAATGTAGATTTAATTATCTCATTATTTAAATAACATATTTAGAGTCAAATATTATTATGCACTGAGGGGGTATTTAGTTGGTAAAAATTTAGTCAAAAAGTATAATAAAAATATTAAAATTTAATATAAAAATGATATGTAATAAAATCAAATTTAAAAAAATATAAAAAAAATTAATAAATTTTGATTAAATTTGACCAGCCAAACACCCCTAAGTAGGCAACTAAACCAAGCCTACATCCCACTCTAAAAATTTAATATTAGGAGCAAAGCTTACTGTTATGGCTGGCCGTGGTGGACAAAGGCAATCAAAAGTAAAATGGTCATCCTTGAACTAGTATGACGTGTGTTAATGCGTACACAATCATAAAGGCACGAGGAGAGAGAGGGAAAAAAATAGAAATAAAATAAAAATAACAACTTTTAGTGGAGTTGGTTTTTGATAAAATTTGATAAAACACAGATTTTTTTTTCTTTTATTTTCGTTGGATTGGTGGGTTAATAAAACATTAATTTTTACTAAGTTGACTGAGAATATAATGGTCATCTCATTTTAAGATAACTTAAAAGTTAATTAAAATTTTTACTAAACATCTAAAAATTATTAAAAATTACTAAAAATTTGTATTTATTTTATTAAACACATAAAAATCATCAAAAATTACTAATAAATTCTATTTATTTTATCAAACATGTACACAAAAAAGTTTCATCTCCAACTTATTTGCCAAAAAAAATTACTGAAAGTTGTACTTCTAAAGATGAAGACTCATTTTTTTTTTTTTTCAAATAATTGTTTGCACTACTACACTTTGGTCAAAACATTCTAAAGATACAACAGAAATTCTTACCCTAGGATAAGATAATCTCACCTATTCAAATACAATATTTTATCAGAGATGAGATAATAATATTTTATTACTTTTAGAATTAAATAATCACGAGTAAAATTAATTATTCATACATCCTATTTCACGTATTAAGAAACGTGTCTGTATTCGAATTTATTTGTATTTTTTTTTCAAATAATTGTTTGCATTACTACACTTTGGTCAGAACATTCTAAATATACAACAGAAATTCTTATCCTAAGATAAGATAATCTCACTTATTCAAATACAATATTTTATTGGAAATGAGATAATAATATTTTATTACTTTTAGAATTAAATAATCACGAGCAAAATTAATTATTCATACATCCTATTTCACGTACTGTGAAACGTGTCTGTATTCGAATTTATTTGTATTTTTTTTTTCCAAAAATTGTTTGCACTACTACACTTTGGTCAGAGCATTCTAAATATACAACAGAAATTCTTACCCTACGATAAGATAATCTCACCTATTCAAATACAATATTTTATTGGAGATGAGATAATAATATTTTATTACTTTTAGAATTAAATAATCACGAGCAAATTTAATTATTCATATGTCCTATTTCACGTACTGTGAAACGTGTCTGTATTCGAATTTATTTGTGTTTATATTTAAATATATTAGAGTTTAATTAAAAAATTTAAAATTATTAATTTATTTCGAATTGAATTAAATTGTGGTAATTTTAAATTAGTAAAAATTTGTGTTACGTCGGCAATTTTTCATAATTTTAATTATTAGAATCCAGACATATAAAAATGCTATGTTTGAAGGAAGGAAAGTTTGACGGTAAGACCTCCAAAATCCATAACTGAACCTGGCCTTGATATGGGCAATGTTCAATGTGGAAGGAGGTTTGGGCAAAAAGATACGTACAATATATATATATATTAATGAAAAAGAATAGTGCTTGGTGCAATTTTGAAAAAGAAAGAAGAAGACTCTTTGAGATGAAAGCATAATCAAACATAAACAGGACAACTCAATGCAGATTCATACGAAAAAGGTGAAAGCGATGCTAAAACGTGTTATATGTTGGGCACCATGAGTTTTCCTTGGAAACTCTTATGGAGGTGAAATGGCAATTTTATCCTTATTTGAGATTATATTTTTAAGATTTGCTTTAAAAAAATAAAAAATAAGTTTTATTTAGCACTGTGTTCACGTAATAACTAAAAATCGTTTTAAGTTTTTTGACGCAAAATAAAGAGAATTATAAAATATGAAAAACAAAAAATCTGAAACTAAATTCTTTTCCAGTATTTTTAAAAATTAAATATTAAAACAGAAAATAAAAAATAAAAAAACATTAAAAAAATTAGAATGCAGATCGAATACCATTTTAAACATTGGTTTTCAATGTTTCGAAAATTTTCTGAAGTTATAAATTTTGACATATGCAACTAAAAGAATCTCCTCATATTATTGATTATTATTATTTTTTTAATTACAAAATATACTAATATTATTTACCTTGTTCTATGTCCAAATTTGTAAAAGAATATTTGAGATCCTTCTATTATGCAAACAACAAAATGTATTTATAACACACATTTTGAAACCTTGATTAATCGCATTTACAGATAAAACCGAGCAAGTTTTAATATATAGTACAAAGCTCGTTAAATAAATTTAAAATAATATGCATAGTCCAGAAAAAGAAAAAAAAAAAAAAGAAAAAGCACACTCTGACTAAAGGGTACTTTAGGTTATTTACATTCACGTTGGTGGAAAAAGCGAGGGTGCCCAAAAGTGCAAAATTAAATACATAACGGTGTCCAGGTTCATCCTCCCGTATGATCCCCCTAATTGTGCCCGTATAAAACCAATATCCAATCCCACCAAGACTTCAAAAAGATTCATTCTATTCCTAAGATACCCTCGCTCTCTTCCTTATCATCTCTATTATTCTAATAAGGTGCGCTGCGCTTGCCAATCGTCAACATTTGTCAACTTCTTATTAATTATTAATTTTTTTACTAAAATAGTTATTTTTTATTTAATTTTCTCTCCCGTTCTTTAGTTCTTTTTCTATTCTTTTTATAATTTTTCTTAATTTTTAATAAAATATATAACCTTATTTTTAAATTACACGTGACATCACAGAAATACACATTACAAAACATTTCAATTTTTTTGCACCAAATTCCATCCAATCATTTTAAAAAGGACAGAGAGGCGCAGAGAGAGAGAGAGAGAGAGATAGAGAGAGCGAGGGAGAGATCTTTTTCACAGTTACAGGTCTTCGCTCTCGCCTGCAATGGCGTCCATGGCCGCCCTTTTCATCAGAACTCCAAACCCATCTCTCTCCTTTCCCAAAACCAACAGAACCCATTACGCCGCACCCCTGAAACTCCCGCTCTCTCTGCATTCAAAGCCTAGGACGACGACCCACCACAAGAAGATCCGAATTTCTTGCGGGTTGATCAACCCGGATGGCGGGAAGCTTGTGGAGCTCTTCGTCGAGGAGTCCCAGAGGGACGAGAAGAGGAGACAAGCCCTGTCGGTGCCAAAAATTAAGCTGTCTAGGATCGATCTTCAGTGGGTTCACGTCCTCAGCGAAGGCTGGGCCAGCCCGCTCCGAGGGTTCATGCGTGAACCCGAGTTCCTCCAAACTCTTCATTTCAATTCGCTCCGCCTCGACGACGGCTCCGTCGTCAACATGTCGGTGCCGATTGTCCTTGCCATCGACGACTCCCAGAAGAGCCGGATTGGCCAGTCAGCCGCGGTGGCTCTAGTCGACTCTGGCGATAACCCGGTGGCAATTCTCAGCAAGTAAGGGCATTTTGGCTCACTCCTTCTTCTTCTTCTCCCCCCTCCCCAATATCACATATTTGAAATTATTATAATTTGATTGCTATTGGGTATATAATCTCTTCAATTATATTTTGGCAATTTATTTTCTTGTTTGTGTTGTGTTATGTGAATTTGTGAATTCAGCTAGTCTATTGGACTAAATTGGGTTGAGAAAGGGTGAGATATAGTTATTCTTTAGATCAAAGGTTAAATTGCATAAATTGAATTTTGAGTGCAAGATTTAGTTCTATGAGGTTAGAAAATGGGCCCGTTTGGCTTCCCAAAGACTCCAACTTTTGACAATTTGGAGCTTTTTGGCTGGCAGCCAAACAGACCCTATATGTTATCATTAATCTCTTCAAAAAATTTCTTCTGTTGAGGCCTAAACAGAGAATGGACTCGTGGATATAAGAGTTGGAATTGAAAACCATTGAGAGTGGTAGACAGTGAACAGTAGCATAAATGGATTATATCTAACCATGTTCTTGTCAGACCAGGTTTGTGTGAATAAAGTCCTGGAAATAAGCTGAACAAACACTGCTGCTGATGGCAAAGTTTGATCAAAAGTCAGGACAGTCACTGTCCTGACTTTTGAATTTTATGTCGGTAAATGATTTGATGTATTTTTTTTTTTAATGTAGATGAATTTAATTTGTTTTCATACATTTTAAATTTGAAAAAATAATTATGAATGTGTTTTTGGTGCGTGTCTCTTTTTCCATACCCTTGAGCATATCAGAGAAGATGATGAGATTTTTGCTTTCTTTAATCGTTACGAAGGTCCCATTTTATTCACAGATGGAGTGAGAGGTCCCATCAGAAATTTAACAAAATCATAAAACTTTAGATATGTGTCTGCTAGTGAAAGCATAAACAACGCTCAAGCAAGAATGTTTGGTGCTGAATTTCTGTTGACTTGTATTGCTTCTATGTTCTACCAAAATAATCAGGCTGTGTTTGGGTATCAAAAGGTATTTTACTTTTTTTTTTTTTGTAGCTTTTTTCATTTTATATGGCTCTTTTTCACCAAAATTTAAATTTTTTTAAGAAGCTGTAGTTTTTAGGTGTGTTAATCACATTTGTAAAAAAAAATAATAATAAAAAAAAAAAATTCATGCCTGTTTGAGTAAAAGCTAAAAAAAACCAAACAAAAAAAAAAAAATAACTTTTTCGTTGCTTTTTTTTTTTTTTTAAACAGATAGCTTTTATCCAGGCAAATGTGAATTTTCGATTTTCTCTCTCTCTCTCTCTTTTTTCTTTTTTTTTTTTTTTTTTTTTTTTTTCCGAATGTGATTAACACACCTAAGATTTACATCTTCTAAAAAGAAAATCAAATTTTGGTGGAAAAATAGTCATATAAGATGAAAAAAAAAAAGCTACCAAAAAAAAAATAAAAATAAAAAATCAGCTTTTCTTCCGTACACAAACCAAGCTTGAGTGTCCCTTGTATAGCTGTAGCATATCCAGCCGTGCATGCGCGTGTGTATTGTGGCTGTGTTTGACAGCAGATAATCTGTTGATACCATTAGGATCATATGTGATATTGGATCATTATCCCTGAACAGTGTAAGGGGCATAGTTGAGGTCTGGATAAATACATTCAGCATATGATGATACCTAGTTGAAAATGCAAATATCCTTCATGTCTGTCTTTCTTTTTTTTTTTTTTAGCCTGTATGTGTAGAAAACCCTGTTTCCCCTATGTCTGGGAAACCAAATTTGACATTGTAGCTATAGATTACTTTACTGTCTATGAGAACTGGTTTGCCCATAAGTGTGGTCCTAGGTCCTGTACGTGTTTTTTCTAACTCTCATTTCTAAAATGAGGTGATACTATTTAGATGTATGATTCACCCTCTAAACACATTCATTCTTAGGCTCTGTTTGGAAAGAGTAACTTTTGACTTCTTGGCTTTTTAGCTTTTTTGTAAAATGACCAAAATTACCTTCTTAAAACAATGCTTCTCTCAAATGATTAAGTGTGAAAGGGCAAATATGTCAAATAAACATAAAAGCTAAATAGTTAGCTTTTTTTTGCTTCCAAAAAAGATAAAAAAAAAAAAAATTCTAGTTTTTTAGTTTTTGGCTATGAAAAAGCTATAGCTTTTTCTTCCCAAACCAAGCTTTAAATTTTTTTCTTTTCCCCAATTTTATGTCCATGCCTTAGTAATACACATGCACTGGCACATTCCTTGCATGCTTAACACTTTCAGGGATCTGAACAAGAAATGAAGAAAACCAATTTGATTTGTGTGAATCCCAAAGTCTGAAAACTTTCTTATTTTCATGGATTGATAGAGACGACTTAACTTTTTAGTGAGACCCTGTGGAAGTCAGGACATCACTATGTCAATCCTCAATTGTAGATGTGTGGTTTGTTTCTTCTTAAATAGATTTAGTTTTAAGTCTATTGGATTAGATATTTTGCCAGTCAAAGTTGCATGTTTATTGGTCAATTCTCACATCATTTAAGGTACGCTAATATTTTCCTGTCTCGAATGAGGTGTTTTACTGCAGCTTGTGTGGAGAAATCACAAAGCTGATTCACTGATTTGGTGCTACCGTTTGTGGTGTTAGATAGGAATATCCAATTGCCCGTGTTTTGTGGCAAGTTTTTAGTACTTGCTACTTTTACTTGTTTTTAATTGTTACATATTTGGTTTCTTTACTTTATCAATAAATTGCATTTTCTTCATTACGTTCTGAGGAAAAGTCGAATTTTTGTTGATTAAGTCAGGCCTTAGTTTATCTAGTTTGTAATTGCTTAATCCAATGGTTTGCCAAGAGCTCCTTACATGCTTCTGTTCTACATAATGGATTTTGTAGTATTGAGATCTACAAGCATAACAAAGAAGAACGAATAGCAAGAACTTGGGGTACAACTGCAGCCGGTTTACCTTATGTTGAGGAAGCCATAACCAATGCTGGAAACTGGCTGATTGGGGGTGATTTGGAGGTTCTTGAGCCAATCAAGTACCATGATGGCCTTGATCGCTTCCGACTGTCCCCTGCAGAGCTCCGTGAGGAATTTACAAGGCGTAATGCCGATGCAGTGTTCGCTTTCCAGCTCAGGAATCCAGTGCACAATGGTCATGCTTTGTTGATGACAGACACACGTCGCCGGCTTCTCGATATGGGCTATAAGAATCCTGTCCTCCTGCTTCATCCTTTAGGAGGCTACACAAAGGCAGATGATGTTCCACTTAGTTGGCGAATGAAGCAGCATGAGAAGGTTTGTGAACTCTTTCGTCTTTCACCAGTTACTGTATTTGCCCTTGCTTGGATTTAATGCTCCTTGAGTTAAACCTGACCCTTGGGGTCATGAAGCAATTATCAGAATTAGGTGTTTCTTCCTGGAGTTCCATTCAATGAACTGGGATTTGTATTGCAGATCGAGGTTAATATATTTTAGTAAAGACCAATCACCTGTTATGCTTCCCATAACGCTTTGATTTTAGAAGTTTATCCCAATGGAAATCCTTCAAAACTATATTCTTGCTAATGATCATTAAGTGTGTGTTTAGAGCATGTATTTGTAAAAGGAAAAGAAAATGAAATAAAAAAAATATTTTATTTATTTATTTATTTATTTTTTGTATGAGTAGGAAAGTCTGAAGAAAATGAATAGATATTTTAAGATAATAATAATATAATAATAAAATTTTTATTTAATTAATCATAAAAATTGAGGACTTATAAGTGATTCTTCCACTTTTTCCCCCTCTTTGGATCAATGATTTGTCAATGGAAATGGAAAAGGATAGGGATTCCAAATTCCTTCTCTTGTTTGGCTTGAGATGGGAAATGGAAAAACAAAGATATGGGATTTGGGAAATTAAAAATAATTAAGTAAAAAAACTAATATATTGATGAATGGTTTTTATTTTATTATGTTTTTTGAATCCATTCTAGATTCAACTTCTCTACTTGCAGAAGGAAAATTGCTTGCATTTGATTTGCTTATAGAGGGAAGACTGCCTATATTTGATCTTCTCCAAAACTTGAAATCAGGGAACCTTGTTCACTGGTTGCCCATATTTTTAAATTCATTTAAATAAGGAAAGGTGTTTAAGATTATATTTTCTTCATTTTTCCCCATCTTATCCTTTACTCTTTCCCTTCCCCTCCCCCCCCCCCTTTTTGCTCCTTGCAAAATCCTTACCCCAACCATACCCTAAATCTTCTGGGAATCATTTCCCAAGGGGAAGCTGGGAAACCACGCTCTACTAAGCATATGCTTGACCATTTGCCCATATTAAATTTGCTTAATAATTTTACTGTTTTGTCAGGTACTTGAAGATGGGGTTCTTGATACGGAGACTACTGTTGTTTCTATATTCCCATCGCCCATGCACTACGCTGGCCCTACTGAGGTGCAGTGGCATGCAAAAGCTCGTATAAATGCAGGGGCCAACTTTTACATAGTTGGCCGGGACCCAGCTGGCATGAGCCATCCGGTTGAGAAAAGAGATTTATATGATGCTGATCATGGAAAGAAGGTCCTGAGCATGGCGCCTGGATTGGAGAGGCTAAACATACTCCCTTTTAAGGTACACAAGCCATTGCTAGTATTTACTCTCCTCAATGTCGTATGGTGCAGGCAGATTTTAAATTATTGACTGGAAATGTTTCATTATTGTTATGTGCGAACTGCAGGTGGCTGCCTACGATAAGACTCAGAGCAAGATGGCTTTCTTTGATCCTTCCAGGGCTCAAGATTTTCTCTTCATTTCAGGCACCAAGGTATCTTTTCACAGATTAGCATTTCAAGCATTTTCTTTTCTTTTCATTTTTTTTTTCATATATCTGATAGTTTGCTAAAATAATTTGTATTAATCCACGTGTGATCTAATTGATGGTTGAATTTCGCAGATGCGAACCCTTGCAAAGAACAGGGAGAGTCCTCCGGATGGATTTATGTGTCGTGGTGGTTGGGAAGTGTTGGTGGAATACTACGACAGTTTAGCTCTCAGTGACAATGGCAATGTTCCTGCACCTGTGCTTGCTTAGGTGGGTGTGGTTTGTCAATATGTTTGGGAGAAACTTTGAAACTCTTAAATCTCCATCTTATGTGTGGTTGTTCAAATGCATGTTGTGGAAGTTGGAAAAAGACATTCTTCTAGAATTTTTTACTAGAAAGCAAGATCGGAATGATATGGCAATGGTAATTATGTAATAAAAAAGAAAATATATATATATTTTAAAAGTGATAGGTTTGCATGCATGCCATATCATTCTGATTTTATGTTCTTGTAAAAATTTCCGATAATATAGCACTACCCATTAATAAATCCTGTGAGGCACTGGATGGAGATTGGGGACAAGACTATAGACTTTAGCCTCAATCTGTAATCAGAGCTCCATATGGTGGTTATGTTTGAGGTTGTGCACATACGTGCACACTGTATGATATTGTTATTTGTGCTTTTACGTAGGAAATATATGTGTTGTGTGGTGGCATGTAGAAGCCTGCTTTTGTGGTTTTTTTTTCATTCATGTTTATTGGCCACACTAATTTATCATTAAAAGAATATTAAAACTTGTGATAAAACTTATTAGCTGTATTATTAAAACTATCAATTTAGTGATAAATAAGATAATTTAATGATAAACAATACATTTAATGTCAACATTATTACAAATATGTAGAGACAACATTACCTATAAAATTTTACATTGGTATTAGTCTTTGTGACAGGCATGATGGTTGTATTACAAATTAACCATTCAAATCTATTTGAAAGGCCCAAGCTACTTGATACATGTACCTTTAATCTATATATGGGTATATATATATATATATTTTTCTCCAAAAATCACATACAATATTAAAGAGCAACATATTTAGGCATTGTTTGGAGTGCCAAGAAACAAAATAAAATAAAATAAATTTCCAACAACTTCTATAAATCACTAAAATTCTCTATTACATATTTATACATTCTCACTCTTACTAATTTCAAAAAATTTTAATATTTTACTTAAAAAAAATTCGGAAGGAGATTGAGTGAGTGCATAAATTTTTTTTTTACAATAATATTTTTTGAGTAAAAAATTTTTAAATTAGTGCTATTGTCACTATCTTATACGAATTTTTTTGAATTCGTTAGAACGGATTTAGAAAAATCGTTTTAACGGTTTTGGTATTGTGCATCTCCAAAGAGATTTTTTGAATCCGTTAGAACGGATTTGAAAAAACTTGTCTAACGGTTTATCATTGTCGAGAGAGAGGGGGTAAAACTATTGTGCAGAATATTGAGTGTTGATTTTTTGAATTCATTAGAACAGATTTGGGAAACCTTTCTAACGGTTTATTACTGTTCATCTCCAAAAAATGCGTTGAAAAGAAAATACCAAACGTCAAAATTAATTCAAAATCACATTTTATCTTAATTTATCTTGTTTTTTTACCACTCCAAACGTTACCTTAGTTGTATGTTTTATCTAAATATTAGGAGATATTATACATTTAGCTAAATTTCATTTTGGTGTTTCTATACATTTCTTTATATTATCATACTTTATGTTCCTGTCGAATATTGTATCCTTGAGTATATATCAAAACAAGCCCTAAAGTTGGGGCAACAAATGCATAATGCGCAGAAGTAGAACAGAATTTCAGAAATGTGTAAAAATTGATGTATATATATTAGCACCTGAAATATTATTAGAGTATAATTACCACAGCACCAAAGTATTTAAAATACCCATGCCATGGAAGCGAATGACATTACAAGTGTGAGAATGGAAGAACCACTCCAATGCTTCCATTTGCTAAAAGTATAAACAGAGGAAGAGAACTGCAGTTCCTGTGATTGTATAAAGAAAATGTTATCCTCAAATCCACGTTGAGGCCACTTTTATGAGTGCTACAAATGTGTTTAGTTAATTAGACTTCAAAACTAAAATGTGTAACTTTACTTGGCATAATCTTCTTCGAACATGGCCTACAATTTCTTTATATCCTTAATTCTTTCGTTGTTGATGATATGTAATATATTCTGATGTCACCTATAGGTAGCTAGGTTAATTTCGTATATTTATCCAAATCAAACAAGGCAACATCTATATATATATTATGAGAATGTTTAGTTTATCAAATTCTACAAAAAAAAAATTATAAAGAGTTACAAAAAGTTATTAATTTTCTCCAATTAAATTTTAGTTTTTTTTTTTTTTACATTTTTGCTATCCAAACATCCCTATGTTTATGTTAATGGCCATGGCCCACTTGACAAGAGTCATACCTGCACAAGATGCTAAACTTCATTTGTACAAACTGTCAAACACCTATCTCTAATCTCTATTTCATTCATTCAGCATTTTGCCTAACTTGAGAAAAACCTATTCAAAACAAAAAGTTCAGTGTGTGTTTGAAGATAAGATTTGGTGGGAGAAAAAAAAAAGAAACATAAAATCTTAAAGATATGTTTAAAATATATTAGAAAATAAAATAAAATAAAATAAGATAAAATATTTATTAATTAATTTAATTATATTTAAATTTTCAAATCTCATGTGTCTTCTTTTTTAAGTTTTTTTAATCACAAATCAAACACGAGATATAGTTATTGAATTCTTGTCCCTTTCTTTTATATTTGACAAATTATTGATCGAAATACGGTTTAAGAATAACTTTAGTTTAGAAAGTATTTTTTGTTGTATTTAATTTCTCTGTCATTTACTATTTCTTTTCCTTTCTTTTTTTCCCCCAAAAAAAATTGTCTAAATCAAACAAATTTTATTCTTTTCTTTTTTTTTTTATTAGATATTGTCTAAATCAAACATACCTTTTCTTTTTTCAAAAACATTGCCTAAATCAAACATATTTTTTTTACCCATTTTAATTTTTTAAAAGAAAACAGAAAACAAATAGAAAAAACAATAACAAAACCAGAGCGCGTAATTAGGACAAGCAAAGCATTGGCCAAGACGCCCAAGGGGCATGCATTTTCCACATTCTTAAAATGTAAACATTATTTAATATTTTGATTACATATACAAAATATATATGTGCTATTAATAAATATTATATATGGTAAGTGAGTGTGAGTCATAACATCCCGTTTAACAAAATGATTATAAATTGTTGTATTTCACATACTAAACGAACAATTAAAAATGACACAAGTTTGAAAAATATGTAATTCTTATTCAAAGTATTCAAATAAGAAAATATTATTATGCTTTGCGAGCATTTTTATTTTTGCTTATTAATTGGAAGGTTGGTGGTAGTTACCTAGAAATTAATGTAGTCAATGAACAAATGGAATTTAACAGTTGCATATGGTTGATTTTAAAGGGTGAGGAAACATAATTAAAGCTGATGATGGTGCATAACATAAGCCCTATAAAATTGTTAACAACCCAATTTAGTTAATTAATTATGAATCTTTTATGTTATTCTAATACCATTTCAAATTTAAAGGTACTAATAATCTATTATAAAAGGGAGATCAGTGTTTTGAAGTGACATTTATATACGTATCAGCATTTGATGGGTTTGCCGGGGAGAGAGAGAGAGAGAGAAAAAGAGGGGGTGGGAGGGTAGTTTGCTGCGAAAGAGAGAGAGAAAAAGGGGGATTAGAATTGAGTAAGAGAAAAAGGGAGACGGGGGAGAGAGAGGGAGTGGGGCGGGTGCAGGGGAGAGAGAGTGAGTGTGAGAGAGAGGGAGATGGGGGAGGGAGAGGGGGTGGGGCCCGCGGGGCAGGGGGAGAGAGAGAGAGAGTGAGAGAGAAATGGGGGTTGGGTTGGGTTGGGTTGGGGTGGGTGGGGTTTTTAGGCACAAAAATAAGAGAGTTTTAAGACACAAAAATAATATTTTGACTTTAAATAAAGATATAAAATTATATATATGACTTATAAATAATTCAAATGTAAATTTATTTTTTAAATTTCTCTCTCTCATTTTTAAATTTGTTTTTTATATATTTGACTTATAAAGATACAAAATTTATTTTTTTTAAAAATAACTTATAAAAATAAAAATCACTAATAATAAAGGGTGTAAAATTTTATTATTTATTACAAATATTATTTATTAAAAATGTGATATCTTTTAATTAATAATTTTTATTTTTACATGTTATTTATACAATTTTTTTTATGTACGTTTACTTTATAAATTTATATTTCTGTGCAGGAAAGGGAAAAAAATGGGGAGAGGTTGGGGTTTCAAGGCAGACAAAATAATATTTTTATTATTTTTATTTAAAATAATATTTTAATTTTAATTTTTAAAATAAAGGCACAAAAATATGATAATACTAAATAATGGATAGATACCTAATAGGCAAAGTCAATTAATTTTTTTAATTATATATTTAGATTTTAATACTCTGTAAAATTTTATTAAAATTAAATATTTAAATTAAAATTTCTATTTATGTTTATAAATTTTTATAAACTGACAACAAAAAAATATTTGTTAAATCTATATATATATTTTTGTTTTAAAAAAAATGTAAACTTAAATAGAAAAACGTAATAAAAAAAATCCTTTTACTCTATATTTTCTATTGCAAATATTTTGTCAATTTTAATATTTTATCTATTTTTATTATATCATATTACAGTTAATATGTATCATATTCATTAATTAATTTATTTTTACTAAATAGTTTTTAAATTAAATAAATAGTTAATTAATTAATTAATTTAATATGAAAATAAATAAAAAAGACAGCAAAATTGTATTATTTATTACAAATATTATTTCATATTGGTTTATTTTATGAATTCAAAACGGAGTTATTTACACGCTAAATAACTCATGATTTTATATTTGTTCCAATCATCGCTAAAATTTTACCATGTCAAAATTGACAAAATTTTTCTTTTTCTTCCCACTTTAATTGTTTTTTTGATCATTTTATATGAAAATTTTTTAAAATGTGATTACAAACTTATTTTTATTTTTTTAATTTTTAATTTTGTATATTTTTTATTAAATTTTTAAAAATTTAAAATTTTTTTGAATTCATAAAATAAACCAATATGAAACAATATTTGTAATAAATAATATTTGTGATTAATATATTTCAAAACTGCAGCATGCCTGCTCGACACGCACATGAACGTCATATTCAAATGTTCTTAAAACTTAAATTTTAAATACATACACTTTTACACTATATGTCATTCATATAATAAGGAAATTTAAAATTTTCTACTATTAAATTTGTTAAATGGTTAGAATTATTTTTTTTCTCTTACTCTTTCCATATTTTTTTAATACTTTTTATATAAAAATGTTATTTATATAATAAAAAAGTTTAAAATTTTGAATTTGAGGTATTTTCAACTGTTGAATTTGTTAGATGGTCA
Source organism: Vitellaria paradoxa (assembly GCA_019916065.1). NCBI lineage: Eukaryota > Viridiplantae > Streptophyta > Magnoliopsida > Ericales > Sapotaceae > Vitellaria > Vitellaria paradoxa. The sequence goes on along the minus strand of CM034241.1, from coordinate 41,646,516 downwards.
GAATTATTTTTTTCTCTCCCTCTTCTCATATTTTTTTAATATTTTTATATAAAATATTTTAAATTAATATTTTAAAAAATGTGATAATATTTGTAATAAATAATAAAATTTTATAGTTTAATCTCTTTTGATTAATGATTTTTATTTTTATAGATTATTTTATACTTTTTTTTATAAATTTATAAATTTAAATTTAAATTAACTACACGTTAAATTATATTTTTGTGCCTTCAGGCACGGATAATTGCTAGTGAACTTATTAAACATGATCAAAGCCTCAATTAATATAGGCACCTCGTACCATATGCTGGGAATTGAATGCAATCTCGAGTGCATATATGGTCAAATCGTCAACTAATGTTTTCTCTTTTTTCAAGTACTGCTCTCTCCTTTCACACGTCACCGGCCAGTCAACTCAAAACTCTCTTTTCATACATCCAATATTTAGCTTGAAATATCTCTCTCTCTCTCTCTCTGGTTTTCGCATCTTGCTGTCTCTGGAACGCATCCCAGTGATTCTGAGCATACAATTTTCGTAAGAAAAGTCTGTGACGTTATTTGTTTATTTATTTTTGAGTTTCCCTGTTGGAGAAATACCACACAACAAGACCAGGAAGGGTTTTGTTCATCAATTCGACAAGGCCGAGAGAAGTAATATCCGGAGGAGATGGCGACTAGCTTTTCTGGGCATCCAATGTTCAAGGGTCTTAATCTCTCTTCACCAAGAGGTTAATGCAGCCAAGAAGAACCAGCTCCAACAACAACAAGAAGAAAATGGTTATGACAATGCTATTCACCGGGTTCGTACGAAGATAATCTGTTCAGTGGCCTTTTTACAACTACATTCTCTTGTAAAGAAGAAAACCCATCTCGGTATGCAGAGTTCTTCTGCTTCCCACACAGTCGTTGACATACCAGCACCCACGAGTCCACACATTAATTTGGATCCGGCAAAGCTCAAAGCACTTCTCGAGGAGAAAATTTTGAACTCCCTGGAGGTGGACTTTGGAGGCGTTGAAGGTTTGGTTAGAGCTCTCCGAAGCAGTTCTGAAGCGGGAATCCTCAGTGATCATGACGATTTGAATTCCCGAAGCAGTTATTTTGGGTCAAATGATCTATGCAGAACTACTCCATCAAAATGGGTCCAAATTTATCCATTGAAAATGGTTGCTACTGGCTGTTTGTTTCCTATGTTTGTTTGTGTTGGCACATAATAAATTAGGGACACGTGGTGTCTTTTCGACCGTAATAAGATGAGACACATAGCATTATTTTGAGTACAATATCAGTGTGCTTTGCATTGATTTATTTGTCAGAAAATCGTCGCAGATGGATCCCATCACCTAGTGATATAATTCTAACTATAAATACAAAATGATAATAAATGAATTAAATTTATTAGGCTCAGTTAGTTCATATTTTTACAATTGACAAATAGATGTGACATTTGGACATCCTTTAAGGTTGTATCCGGTCTATTTAGATGCCTCCTCCGCCCACGTGCATTTAATGCAGAGTGGAAAGTATTAAATGTGAAATGAAAGATATTTAAGAAAAAATAGACGCCATGTACTTTATTATATTATGTAAGATACAAAATCATAACGATTCCATTATTTATAAATTAATTTATTTATACTGCCTTATTATAAATACAATACTTTACTTTAAAATATAGGTACGTTGATTCTTATTAACCAACTATATTACTTTTTCCTTTACAATTCACTCAATCTACTTTTTGATTTTACTATCAGAGATTTTTCTGATTAAGAACTCTTTTCGGTTATAATCTTTGATTTTTTGTGCTCTGCAAGCTTGAGTTTGGCTTTATTGGTTGACGTGGCGAGTAATTTTGGTAGTAATTTTTTATTGTCGAAAAGTTTGTGGCAATTTATGCTCTTTTGAATATCTTCCCAGATGGGTTGAATATCAATGGATGGTGGAATATCTTCCAAGATGGGTTGTGTTCGGCTGCAAATTTTACTGCCGGAACTGCTGATCATGCCAACCGGAAACATGTCCGTGAACCTGCCGAACAAAGACAAAAGAAAGGTTACAGCCGGAGTGAGAGTCTTTGGCAGGAAAATCCTCTGATGCTTAAGTCGGCAAACTGTCTTCTTTGAAAGAGCTTTTTGACGAGTAATGTAATAAGTTGGCAATAGTCAACTTACCCTGATTGTTCCGTGGAATGTTGTATTTGTAGTAATGTAAATAATAAATAAAATAATACCTATGATATTACTGCATCCATACTCCCGGATATCACTTTTCTTTCCTTACTTTAAATGCTTTTCACTTCTCATTTAATGTCTCATACTTTTCATTAAATGTTTCTGGTAGTTAAATATAGTTGTATAGCAGGAATTCATTTGTCAAACTATCTACCTGTCACATTTATCAACTACTCGTAACGAAACGAACTAATTTAGTTCTCTTTGCCGTGATAAATGCATTGCCCAGTCATAACTAGGGTGCATTTGTGGTTACATGCTCTTATTAATGCTGTGGGACCAATGCTTAGCATTTATTAGTCGCCAATCCAAGGGCCGAACAAACTAACCTTTGGGATCCTTGGATAACGGCACACGGCAATTTATATAAAACTCATGAGTGGATCCACGTGTCACAGGTCAGAGTGCTCGATGGATGATCGTATCTTCATATTTAAAAATACTTGGCATTGGGCCACGTGTCATAAATTCTCTACTTATTTGGCACGACACATGCTTAGGTCTTATTTTACCCAACAGTTTGTATTAACGGATGGGGGAATATCTTCCAAGATGGGACGCTGGATATTAATGGATAGATTTAGCAATGTTCTATTTTATGGAATCAGCCAAAAGTCCCAAACCTGGCGACAAAGACGCTTACTTTGGCGGTTGCTTTACGGAGGTAGTAAGAGATGGACCCGAGAGAAGATTTTGATCTCTCAATTTGTCGTTGGTGATGTTTGTCTGAAAAGAGGTGATCGAGTCCCTGCTGATGGTTTATTCTTCGATAGTCAGTCCTTAAAAGTACTGGATGAATCATCAGGATTGACAAGGGAAGTCACGTCCGGTTTGAATCCGAACCCTTGGTTGTTTTCTACCACCAGGGTGATTGATGGGCATGCTCGGATGCTTGTCACTGATGTTCGTAGGAACACAACGTGGGGATCCGAGAAATCGAAATCGCCAATTAGCTTCCATGGTAACCAACCGATGGCACCACTTATGTGATCAAGTTCACAACTCAAGCTGGTTTTAGTCTAAACTCCAAAGGGTAACTGCTTTCTATATCTTGCCGGTGGCATTTGCTCTAGTCAGTGATAGGCATTTCCAAATTTTCTTGGCACTTGCCCAATTTGTTTTCACCACATTCCCTTCCGTAGATAACAATTCAACCCAGACTGCGCGCAAGATTTCTTTGGAACATTTCTCCGAGCACTCAGTAAGCGAAAAAATTATGGTCGGGTACCATTTGTATTATCAGCTAGTAGGTGTGGTGACCGCCATTGCAATTGATGAAATAGGGACTCTAGCAGGGTTGAAGGGACAATGTCAATCGAGAGTGAGAAAATCGGTGGAAGAATGGCGAAATGCTGGAGTGGACATTAAAATGGTCACGGCTCCCGTGCCAGAATTATTGCAACCGCCATTGGTTTACTTGAAGAAGACTTCAACTCAAACGCTGATCAATCGGTTGTAATAGAAGGGGAGGCATTTCGAAATTACAATCCAGAAGAGAAAAAGTTGAAAATTAATGGAATCTGGGTGATGGCAGCATCTTCCACCTCCGATAAGGTTGATTTTTTCGGAGGCTTGAAGCAAAGAGGCCACGTGGTTGCAGTCATCAACATCAACAACACTGGAACAAGTGACACGACGGCGGCGCTGAAAGGAGCTCATGTGGGCATTTCTATGGGGATGATCATAAGTAACAATCAAGGCGAGGAAGAGAAATTTGATACAATTGATTCTTTGAACATAATGTTCAAGAGCAGAAGATGCATCTGGAACAACGTTCAGAAATCGATTCAGTTCCAGTTCACAGCGTATATTTTTTCTCTGATTAATTTCTTTGTGGCTTTAGTTGCAAACCCCAGTGTGGACAGGCAGTCTCCGGTTATGATTCAAGAGTTGTTTTTCCAATCATGCCAAGTACTATTTTCCAATGTGGTTTTGCAAATATTATATCCTGTTGTGTTTGGGATGGAGGAGGAGGAGGGGGAGGAACAAGTCACACAGATACAATCTCTAATTATAACCAACATCATGAGTAGAAATATTGCAGTTCAATTGCGTACCAGATAGTCATTACCCAAATCCTGCAATTCCGTGGCCCGTCCATCTTCGGCGCCAACGAGAAGGCGAACAACACAATGGCCTTCATCGTCTCCATCTTATGCCTGGTTTTTAAATTGTTCAATGCGAGGAAGATAGAGAGAAAGAACATCTTCAAAGGAGCACATAAGAATCATTATTTGATGGGGGCAGCGGCAATAATCATGTTTGTGCTTGTGATGCTAGTTGAAGTGATTTCCCCAACGCTTATGGGCATGGATAAGTTCAGTGGATAGCATGTTTTGGCGTTCGTTTTGCATCTTGGACAATGGGTCTGGCTTTCAAGTTTGTGCCGGCACCGGACAAACCGTTGAAGAGCTAGCTGCTTTATCTCGAAACTTTTGTTCCGGGGTGGTTGACCTTCCTCACAGGGTCTGTATTTTCTAAGATCATATGCTCTTCCTTCCATATACGTAAAAATCAGTATATTCATGTATCAAAGTTCTTCACATCAACAATCATCCATACATTGCATTAGCTAGAAATTTTAGGATTTACTTAGAACAATCCTAATTATATGCCCCTGTCGAGTCAAGAAAAAGGACAGAAAAGACCAATGCACTCCCCACGAAACACACTACATTCTAGAAATTAAAATGACAAAAAGGAAACGATAAAAAGCATATACTATTGTTCTTTATATATATATATATATATATATGAAAGTATTATTGGACAACATTATCAGAATTACTGAAAAATAGAAGTGTCTATGTGTTTTTTGAGTTTTGGCTCTTCAGATTGAGATAGCTAAGAAATGGCTTCTCTGGAACAGGCAAGCACTTGACAACCCAACCAATTGGCCAAGACATGGCAGCAAATCCAACACAGACTCCCCACTCCCACCAATTCAACCTCTCTGTGTCTGCAAACTTGTTCAGAAATTCCACCATCACCACTTGAAGAACAATAGTAATTCCAACAATCCCCGTAAACAGCTTGTTCCTGTGGATGCCCTCAAACACATTCTTCTTCTCCATCTTCCTTGCATTGAATTCATTGAATACTTGGCAAAGGACAAAGGTATTGAAGATCAGAGTGTCATTAACCTTCTCATTCACCCCAAGAATTGACTCCCCCCTGAACTGCAGAGTCAACAGGACAGCTATTTGATAGAATGCTTGAGCCAGTAAATTCCTCCACATAATGTTGGTGATGAGCGGCTCAATTCGACGCACGGGTCTTTTCTTCATCAGCTCCTTGGTGGGCTTTTCAATGGCAAGATCAAGAGCACCCAATGTGTCCATTATCAAATTCACCCACAACAACTGGACTGCTGTTAATGGGACTTCCCCAGCTGAAACTGCCGCCGCAAAGTTGATGACTAGAGCAGCAACATTCACTGTGAGCTGAAACTGAAATAATTTCCGTTTGTTGTTGTAAACACCTCTTCCCCACATCAAGACCGTGACGACAGAACCAAAGTTGTTATCCAAAATGACAATGTCCGAGCTCTCTTTAGCCACTTCAGTGCCCTGAATCCCCATCGAAAGACCTATGTCAGCTTCCTTCAGTGCCGGCGCATCATTTGTGCCATCCCCAATGACTGCCACAACATGGCCTTTCTCTTTCAAGCATTGAACCATTAGAAGCTTATCAGAGGGAGATGATCTTGCGACAACTTGAATTCTATCAACTTTCTCCATTCTCTCCTTTGGGGTGTAGTTTCGAAATTCCAAACCTTCTACCACAGCTCCATTCATGTCTTGCTTCTGCCCGAGTATCCCACACTCGGTGGCTATGGCTTCAGCAGTGAAGATATTATCTCCGGTGATCATTTTGATGTTCACTCCAGCCTTCTGACAGTCTTCCACAGCTTTCTTCACACCCAATTGACATTGGTCCTCGAGACCTACCAACCCCAAAAGAATCAAACAGTTGTCTTCTATCTTTTGCTGGATTTCTTCATCCTCATCATCGTCTTCCTGAACTTTCTTGTGTGCGAAAGCGATGCATCGGAGGCTTCTAGCTGCCATACCTTGAATTATTTGATCAAATTTCTTCCTTTCAACCTCATCTAAAGCTCTGATGCTTCCAGAAAAATCATAGTAATGCGAGCACATTGTCAGTATCATCTCAGCTGCACCTTTCCAATGCATACTGATTGAATTGTCACCTCTCTTCCTAATTGAAACACCACTTCTTTTCGTTGTTGAATTGAATACTTCCATATGGAGAATGGTACAACTCCGCTTCAGTTCATCCACATCCATGTTCAGTTCCAGCACAGCCCAAGACAGAATTGCCTTCTCAGTGGGGCTGCCAGAGAACTCGAATTCAGATCCCGAACTCGACCTATAAACAGTAGCAGTGGTGTTCAGACCAAACCCTTGGTGGAGCGATTCGATAACATTAACTGCAATCGATGCGAAGCCCCCTTTATCCATATTTTCATGCCCGAGAAAGAATTTGGTCAGCTTCATCTGGTTGAGGGTGAGAGTGCCAGTTTTATCAGTACATATTACAGTGGCGGAACCCATTGTCTCACAGGCAGAGAGATTCCGAACCATAACCTGATCAGCCCTCATTCTCTTCGTAGAATAAGCGAGTGTCACAGTTAATGGCAACTCGTCTGGAATTGCCACAACAACTATTGTCACCGCAGCAGATACAATTCCCATCACAGAATTGATCACATCATCAAATTTAGTCCCTCTCCCATTGAACTCTCTATTCCCATTCTCATCTTTTGTAGTCCCCGTGAAGTAACGAACCAACAACACCACTAAAACTAAGAAAGCAACTCCCAAACCAACCTTTATCGCTGAGGTTAGCTTATTCTGACAAGCCTGTAATGGTGTGGACTTGTTAGAATCGTGAGTTATTGAGGAGCTCATCATCTCACCCCATGTGGTGTTCATCCCAACAGATGTGACGAGCATTCGGCCAAACCCGTCAACCACTTTCGTTCCAGATAACAAGAATGGGTTTTGGCTTAGGCTGACTTCGGCGTAATCGCTGTCACCTGTCATGCTCGATTCGTCGACTTGTAGATCAGAGTGGCTGTCTATGAACAATCCATCAGCTGGAACTTGGTCTCCAATCTTCAAGAAGACAACGTCTCCTACGACAATTTCGAAAATCGAAATCTGTTGTCTCCTGCCGCTTCTCACGACCTCGACTGGGATGTTGTTGCTCACTTTTGATAGCTTGAGAAATTGTCTGTTCTGTCTGAAGTTGCTTGCCGATGAAATTGCTATGACAAGAAACAAGGCGACAAATATGCTTCCACCATCGTACCTGTGGAGGATAGAGGCAAAATAATCCTCTAATTGTAAATTTGAAAAAATAATTTATGTTTTATATAATACACAAGTAACAATATATAATGAACATATTCAAAATATTCATATAAATATATATATATATAGACAATATCATGGATTATCCAAACATATGTACAACTAGAAGAAAATACTACAGTTGCATAGGTCATCAGAGTAAGATGGACATGCCTGGACTTCTTATATGTGAGTGTAGGCAACTTTGTGTTCAACCACATTAATCCTCAATGTATTAAGTACAAGTCACGCCAAGTAAGGAATCATTAAAAAAAAAAAAAGTTCATGTCATATTGTCCAAAACAATATAAGAGGAAAAAAAACTAATGGCATGCTCCTAGGTTTTTTTTTTTGGAATCTTTGGTCAAATGATATGTCAATAATATTTGTGTAATGAAAAAATATATTAGTGATTAATTTTATTTAAAAAAATAGAGTAGTGCTATTCAATTAAAATCTTTTATCAGTTAAAAGGACTAAAATAATATGATTATCTTGCGAGTCAATTCTTTTAAATAACAAACTCACGAGGACTCACTGTTATTGTAAAAGTAACATTGACACATTATTTTATCACACTTATTTTAAAATAATAATTTTATAAATAATTATATTATCTACCAATAAATTTTGATAATAAATTCCTAACAGAGTAGCATTATTCTATATAGATGTCATGCAAACGGGGCATATATTAATATGCCATTGCATCTCTCAAATTCTCAATATTTGAATATATATTTATTTGGTCAAATTGACAAAATAACTTTTTACTCTTGGAAACTTTTAACAAGTCAATCGTCAAAATCTCGTGATTGCACTTTATTCCCCTTCTCCGGATCAAAAATATATAGTTTCTCTTCAGTTAAAAAATTAATACATACCGTTCAAAAAAAAATGAATACATAATTTTTTTTGATTTAAATTGAAGTATAAAATTATCAATGATTAAATTTAATTACATTTGTATGAAACATACCACATAATTTTACAAGTGGTCATCTAAAATCATTATCTAAAAAATATAGACAAATTGAATTTTTTTAAAAAAAATAAATAATGTTTCATTTTTATATAAAAATAGGTAAAAAAATATTTTTTTTCTATCTACTTTTATGAAAATCTTTTGCATTCAACTAATTTTGACTTGGGAAACACAAATTTAATTAAGTTTAACAGATTCAATTAATTTACACGTTATTCTAAATCATGAAAGTACTATTTATTAACTTTTAAACTAAAAAATAATTATGTATTTTAGAGTAAAAATATTATGAGATAAAAGTTAATTATCTCTACCATGAATGGGTGATGCACGCAAAATATATAAAAATTTTATGATTAATCTTTTGCGTCTTGGTTTTGGATCTTGTCGAATAACATTTTTTACAAATATTTTTATTTATTTAGAATTAATTTTAAAATATCTATATAATAAAATACAACGATTGATAAGATCGTTGTGTACGTGTTGATCACGGAGAGATAGGTGAGAAAATGAGAAAAAGGGGCGGCTGGGGGAAGTGAGAGGGAGAGAGAGAGAGGGCAGGTTGGGGGAAGTGAAAGGAGAGAGAGAAAGAGAGAGAGAGAAAAGGAGAGTGGGTTGGGGAAGTCAAAGGGAGAAAGAAACAGAGAGAAAAGAGGGATGGGTTGGGGAAATGAAAGGGGGGGGAGAGAGAGAGAGAGGGGGAAGGGGGCGGGTTGGGGGAAGTGAAAGGGAGAGACAGAAAAAAGTGGGCAAGACAGAAAAAAGTGGGCAGTGTGAAAGGGAGGAGCTAGAGAAAAGGGGGCCGTGGGTTAGGTTTGAAAATTTATTTTAAGGTAAATCAAATATAAATAAATAAAAATAATTCATTTATTATGTAATAATTAATATATATACTTTTACATTATTTGTGTCATTTATATAATAAGAAAATTAAAAAATTTAAATTTGAGATATTTTTTACTGTTGAATTTATTTAGTGGTTAAGATTTTTTTCTTCTTCACTTAAGTTGTCTTTTCAGTCAGTTTACATTAAAAATTAATATTTTAATTTTAATTTTAATGTACCTAAATTAAAAAATTAAAATAATATTCTTTAAAATTTTAATTTTTATGGAAAATTTCAATTTTAATGTAGTTAAAATTTAAAATTTAAACATTTAAATTAAAATTTTATTTTTTATGGAAAAAATTCAATTTTAAAAATTCAATTTTAATGTAGTTAAAATTTAAAATTTAAACATTTAAATTAAAATTTTATTTTTTATGGAAAAAATTCAATTTTAAAAATTCAATTTTAATGTAGTTAAAATTTAAAATTTACACTCTTTATGTTATTTATATAATAAAAAAGATAAAAAATTTAAATTTGAGAAATTTTTAACCATTGAATTTGTTTTTCGGTCATTTCACATGAAAATACAATCTTTTATTCTTCTCACATTTTGTTAAATATTTTTTTTATAAAATTTTACATATTTATTAAAGATTGTATACATATTTCAAACTCTTTTGATTGGTGGTTAATAAAATTGAATATGTTTATTTTATTGTGATTATCTATATCTATTTAATAAATCATAATATACGTGGGATGCTCTGAAATGGTGCAGAGAAAGGGGGGGAGAGAGATTAGCATGTGTTGTGTTCATATATATAAAAAAATATATAATGATTATTTTAGTAATTTTTTGGATAACAAAAATAAAACTATAAATTACTATTTCTAAAGTGATCAAAACTAATACATCATATGTATATATAGGGTTTGTTTGGAGTAAGAAAAAATGAGATAAATTGAGATAAATTGTGGTTTGGGAGGAGTTCGTAATGCGTGCAGTGAGAGAAAAAAGTTGATGTGATATAAAGTTAATAGAGATTTATAGAGATTTTTGGAGATTTTCAGTAAATTTTTACAAACCAAACGGACCCATACTTTATTAGATGAGGGATAAAGCTATCTGAAATATTATATTAATGAGAATTTCCCATCCTTCTGCTTGGTCTGATGATATTAATTAATATAATATCAAACTTATATTAAAATGTTGCATATATATCACCTTTTTATTTTTTATTTTTGAATGCGGCTTTAGAAATTACTTAAAAATTACAACTTTAGAAAAACTTAGGACTAAATTAGAGGATGGACAAAAAGTTAAAAGAAAAAAAAAAAACTTTAAACCAAATTAGAGGATGAATGGTCCGCGTGTTTTGCACGGATATTTGTTAGTTTATTTATATTTCTAAATATATTTTTAGAATATTTTATTTAACTTAGTTTTTAAGTTAGAAAACCTTCTAAATTTTAATCACTATTTTATTTTTTTATCTCACATGCATTATTCTGATCCTTAATTTCAGTAATGCTATGAAATCTCAATATAAAAAATATATATTTGAACCATGCCATTAATTATTAATGTTAATTAGCTGTTTCAAGAATCAAAAGTTCAATAAAAATAGAGATAAATAAGTTCAACAAAAATAGAGAAAGACTACTTATAAATAGAGTGTGGGTGTGTGTATATATATATACCATCCTTCTTTTAGGCCGTGTTCCTTGATTCCAAAGCCCAGCGAAAGAGCTGCACAAACTAAAAGTATCAAAATGGTGAAGTCTTTCAAAGCTTCCCACACAAATTGGAAGAAACTCTTTGGAGGTGGACTGGGGTATGCGTTTGTTCCAAACACTTGACGACGGTACGAAATACCATCAGCATCGTCCCCCTGAATTCCCTGCTCGACACTGGTTTTGAGAGACGAAGCAAGGCCTAAAACTCCATTGAAACTAGGAAGAAGATCGACATCTTTCTGCTTAACAAGTTGACTGAGTCTCGACCGATCGACGATGGAGAAACCTGGGAGTGTCTCAACAATGTCAATGATAACGTTAGAAGGAACACGAGAGGGCTTGTCGTTCTCCTTAGTATTATTATCGGTCACTTGAACAACCAACACTTTCAACTGGGAAGAGAATGCCCTTGAACAAAAGATAACCGTCACCGCCTTGTGCCATCGCCTTTTGTGGGTTTTGCTGAGAATTGTTTGGAGATCAAGCACCGGCTCAATTCCACGCAGGCGCAAGCTTGCTTCGAGTAATGACAACATGCTTTCAATATTATCAATATTTATATTATCAATAGAGTTTAGTAATGAAAGTGGTGTTACATATTATCAATATTTATAGCAATCGCGGATTGGTCATACCTTGTCCTAATAACTTTCCTGGCAACTCTTGTGAAAGCTACAAAGAGCCCAAAAAGAAAAACTTTTGTACACGTATAATTCTTTTTGTATAACAAGCACAGGTTTCTTTTTGTATAACAAGCACAGGTTTCTTTTTGTTTCTTTTTGTCATACCTTGTCCTAATAACTTTCCTGGCAACTCTTGTGAAAGCTACAAAGAGCCCAAAAAGAAAAACTTTTGTACACGTATAATTCTTTTTGTATAACAAGCACAGGTTTCTTTTTGTATAACAAGCACAGGTTTCTTTTTGTTTCTTTTTGTATAACAAGCACAGGTTTCTTTTTGTATAACAAGCACAGGTTTCTTTTTGCTGTTGGCTAATCAGTTACACGCGGAATCTTTTTTTTTTTTTTTTTAAAAGTAAAGTTTAGGTTCAGCTGTCAAATCAGTTACACGCGGAATTTTTTTTTTTTGAAAAGTAAATTTTTTTTTTTTTTTTAATAATGAGAAAAGGAAAAGACTTAAACTCGAGCTATGAGCGGATAGGAGATACTTTTAACAATTAAGTTATAGACCACACTTCACGCAGAATCTTGCACATCGCCTAGTCGTTCAAGTAATGATTTGTAGAACAAAAAGGTCAGGTCAATAATTGGTGTTGCTGGAAAATAAGAGGTAATTGAATGTCTTCTCGATTGAATTGCTAGAAAGAAATCAGTTATATATCTCCTGTTCTGGCATTTCAAATTTCTCTATTATTCTATCCATAAAGTTTCCACCTTTTTTTTTTTTTTTCACACATTTCTTTTTTGAAATCTGGTGACCATTCTATGTCTTTCCTTCAGCTAGTATAGTCATAACAAAAATAGGTTTTAAAATTTTTACTCAGAATTTTTAAATTTATTTTTGTGATAAGATATTCAATTTTAATCTAACGGTTCACAAGACCAATGTTATAGAATTATCATCGATATTAACCCTTCCATTCCGTTAAAAAATTGCATAGATTCTTCTAAATAAATTATTTATAAATAGTGCATGTGTATATATATACCATCCTTCTTTTAGCCCGTGTTCCTTGATTCCAAAGCCCAGCGAAAGAGCAGCACAAACTAAAAGTATCAAAATGGTGAAGTCTTTCAAAGCCTCCCACACAAATTGGAAGTAACTCCTTGGAGGTGGACTGGGATATGTGAGTGTTTGTTCCAAACACTTGACGACGGTACGAAATATCGTCAGCATCGTCCCCATGAATTCCCCGCTGGATGCTGGTTTTGAGAGACGAAGCAAGGCCTAAAACTCCATTAAAACTAGCAAGAAGATCGGCATCTTTCTGCTTAACAAGTCGACTGAGTCTCGACCGGTTGACGTTGGAGAAACCTGGGAGTGTCTCAACAATGTCAATAGCAACGTTAGAAGGAACACGAGAGGCCTTCTTTATTGGCAATGGAGGGCAAAAAAATTGAGAAGTGAGGAAGAGGGTTTAATCTGGAAATCTTTTTTTTTATTCAATTCACTTGATTCCAAACTAATTACAAAGGCTCTATTTCTAGAGTGGAGGAGGCTGGAACATACATGAATTTATTAACGCTTCCTAAAGTCTTTTCTAATTCCCATAGAGGCACATACAAAACAAAGAAACAATATTAAATATAAGAGTCTAGATATATTTAAGAAAAAATCTAGAGATAATTATCAGGGGTAACTCATAAAAAATCTAGAACATTCATCATAAATTTGGTTTAATTTCCAACAAGGCATCCCGTAAACCAAATTTATTCTTCACTCCAAGCTTAGTGATTTGCCTCTTGAATACTTCTCCAATAACAAGCCTTGTAAAAATGTTAGATAGCTACCCCTCAATTTTATAATACTTGATATTAATAATTAATTCCATCATACACAAGCTTGCTTAAGAAATGATATCGAATGCAAGTATGTTCCATAAAAAATTGGACTTTTGGTAATTGAAATTGTTGAAGTGTTATCGCAAGACAAATTTGGATCAACTTTTTGTTTTTGCTTGAGATTCTTCAAAATTCCTTCCAACCAATCTAGATGATATCCAGCATATGTAGCAACTATATATTCAGTTCTAGTTATTGAAAGAGCAACAATTGGCTATTTCTTTGAACTCCAAGAAATAGCTCCATTTCCAAGATTAAAAACATAACCTGAATTACTTGTGCTATCACCAATGCTTCCTCCAAAATCATTGTCTGTGAATCTAGAAAGATTAAATGGAACTCCAGCATCATAACAAATTCCATAATCAACTGTGCCTTTTAGATATTGCAAAATTTTTTTTGCTGCTTTCTAATGTTCTGAGTGAGAGTTCTCTATGAACCTGCTAATCATGGTAACAGCAAACATTAAATTTGGTTTTGTGACAGTTAAATACATCAAATTTCTCACCACGCTCCTGTAAATAGTTGGATTTACTAGTTTCTTTCACCTTTCTTACTTAAGTTAAGCCCAATAACACATGGAATAGAAACATAATTTGCATTCTCCATCTTAAATCTTTTTAAAATTTCCCTTGCATATCTTCCTTAGGAAATAAAAATTCCTTTGCTGGATTGGCTAACTTCAATGCCTAAAAAATGATGCAGCTCTCCCAAATTAGACATGTCAAACTCTTGTTTCATTAAAGCTTTGAAATCATTAAACATCACTATGTCATTGCCTGTAAAAATAAGTTCATCAACATAGAGACTTGCCACCATAAATCTTCCTTTCAAAGAATCAACTTTGGTCTATAAGGTATGCTCCTAAGGAGATTTCTGAAGGCCATTCTTCTTAAAGTATGAATTGATGCGGCTATACCAAGCCCTTGGTAATTGTCTCAAACTATATAAAGCCTTTTTGAATCTGTAAACTTTATTTTCTTCTCATTTCTTCACAAAGCCAGGTGGCTAGTCAACATAGATCTTTTCCTTAAGAAACCTATTTAGAAACGTCAATTTGACATCTATTTGGAACAATTTCCAACTGTTTTGAGTTGCAAGAGATATGATTAGACGAACAGTATCAAGTTTTGAAATATGTGCAATACCTCATTTAAATCTTCTCATTCTTTCTGTGCAAACCCCTTTGCAATGAGCCTTCCTTGGTGCTTATTGATGGAGCCATCTGAATTTAACTTTGTCTTGAAAACCCACTAAACGCTAATGGGTTTTTTGTTTGGTGGTAAACTAATGAGCTCCAAAGTGTCATTCCTTTCAATAGCCAAAATTTCTTCCTTCATGGCTTTCTTCCATTTTTCTTCTTTTGTTGCTTCTTCATGGTTAATTCGATCTTCACCTACAAAAAAAGCAAAGAAAATATCTCCTGCATCTACTAGCTCTATAGTATCATAAATCTCCTACAAAGTCCTCATCTTGGCTCTTTCAGGGCTGCAACTAGAAGACTCTCCCATCAAGGAATCACCAAATGGAGCATATTCACTTTGCATGCTGCTACAATCTTCTAAATCTTCCATAAGCAATGGTGCCTCATCTGCAGTGTTTATGTTAGCATCATTGAAAAATGACTTTTCATCAAATTTTACATCCTTGCTAATAACAATTTTCTTTGTTTTTAGATTATATAGCTTGTAGGCTTTTGACCTTTCACTGTATCCTACAAAAACACTTTTTTAGCCTTATCATCAAGTTTCGTTCTCATTGCATCTGGCACATGAGCAAAGGCTACACTTCCAAAAATCTTCAAGTGCTGGATATTTGGCTTTCTTCCGTACTAAGCTTTATGAGGAGTGCAATTTTTTAACTTCTTTGTTGGTGACCTATTAATAAAATATATTGCTTAAGAAACAGCTTATGCCTAAAATTGGTACGATAACTTTTTTTCTTCTAAGCATGCACCAAACCATATCCATGATTGTACGATTTTTCCTTTCGTAAGCACCATTTTGTTGTGGTGTATAGCAAACTCTCAATTCATGCCTTATGCCATTAACTTTACAAAAATGCTGAAAATCATTTGAAAGATATTCCGATCCTCGATTTGTTCTTAATGTCTTTAAGTGGCAACCAGAAAATTTTTCAATCTTTAATTTAATTTTTAAGAGTTCGAAAACTTTTAAATTTTACATAAAGAAAAAAAGTTCACATTTTTCTTGTGTAATCATCAATAAAAGAGATGAAGTATTTGTTACCTCCAAAAAATGGCATTGTCATAGTTTCACACAAGTCTAAATGGACAAGCTCAAGTGGCTTCCTTGCACCCCAAGAAGATTTTGAAGGGAATGGAAGGTGGTGTTGTTTTCCCAGTTGGCATGCTTTGTAGGTTTCCTCCATTTTATTAATCTAAGGTAGACCTTCCTTCATTCTCTTTGCTGCCAACAGTTTTAGGCTATCGAAATTCAAGTGGCCATACCTGTGATGCCATAACTTGGAAACTTCTTTATTAAAACAAGTTAGATAATGAAAATTTTCCACTTGGAGTCAAAGTGGAAATAAATCATTCTCTACTAAGCCAATCTTTGCCATGACTTAATTATTTTTTGACAGAGTACACAATTTATCATAAAAAAGTATATCAAATCCTTTTCGTAAAAGTTATCCAATACTTCTAAAACAAGGTAAACATTCGTCATTTTCTCAAAATTTCCAAATTTTGTTTTGAAAGTGACTTCTCTAACTCCTTTAATTGTATAGGCTCTAGCATCTCCAATTTTTATTTGCCCAAATTTTAACTCCACCAGGTTAGAAAATAAATCCTTATTCCCTACCATATGTTTGCTGGCACCATTAACCAAATACCAGAAATGATTGTCACTTTCTTGACAAGCAAGTAGTAATGACGCTGGACAATCTTTTTCAACTGATTAATTTTCATGCAACAATCTAGATTCTTTTTTGTTAGATGGTGCATAGTAGCATTCACTAATTTTATGACCAGGCTTATGACAATGAAAGCATTAATATAGCCCTTTTTCCTTCTTTGATTAAAGTTAACCCCTCTTCTTTTTTGATAATTATTTGAATACCCATCTAACTCTTCTTTAAAATAATTATTATTACCTGGTGAGCCTCTTCCATTGCCATGAAAGTTAGAGCATCTACCTCTGTTTCCATGGAAGCTACCTCTTCCACGTCCACAACCTCGACTACAGGGAGCACCTCAACCTCCCATAATTTCAGATTTGAGAGCTTGATTATTAGAAAGTGGATTTCTTTGATTAACACGGA
Source organism: Vitellaria paradoxa (assembly GCA_019916065.1). Taxonomy (NCBI): domain Eukaryota; kingdom Viridiplantae; phylum Streptophyta; class Magnoliopsida; order Ericales; family Sapotaceae; genus Vitellaria; species Vitellaria paradoxa. Next base: position 41,629,540 of record CM034241.1, on the reverse strand, counting down.
ACTCATGTGCCTTTAAAGAAACTTGCAAATCTTCCAAAGAAAGTTTTGACACATCTTTGGATTCTTCAATAGTTATCACAATAAAATCAAACTTTTGTGGTAATTAAGCTCCGAAGAATTTTCTCAACCACTTTTTGGTCTTGTAAAACCTCTCCATTGTAGCCATTTGGTTAACAATTGAAGTTACTCTTGAAAAATAATTAGCAATAGTTTCATTTTCTTGTATTTGCATCTTCTCAAATTCTAATTGCAAAGATTAGAGTCGTATCTTTTTCACCCTTTCTTCACCTTTGTATTGATTGCAAAATATTCCAAGCTTCATTTGAAGTTTTTGCCTTTGAAATTGTCTCAAAAATTGGACTTCCAATTGCTCGATAAATTTGGAAGAGAGCCTTACTATCCCTTTCTTTTTCATCATCCAAGCTGTTTTTCTAGACTTGTGACTAACCCTCTTCAACTTCTGGTTCTTCATAGCCATCTTCAACAATACTTCACAGCTTTAAGGACTTCAATAATACCTTTATATTGTGGCTCCAATAATCATAGTCTTCTCCGTTGAAGCGAGGAATTAGAAAGACTAGATTGCCTGACGTTGCCATTACACCTTAACTTTGACAATACTTGGAGAACTGGAGCAAATTTTTTAATGAGTTCTCGGCAAAACAAAATGCCAAGAATTTCTTTTTTTTTTTTAATTTTTTTTAATGAGCTTTCGAAAAAAAAAAATGTTTGCCAAAGTAAGTTGAACATTGAATTTTAGGGAATGCGCCGGCTTTGTTTGAAATGAAAATACAAATCAGGAGCTTAACTCATCACAAGGCCTGACTCACGGACGGAAGGCAAAAAAAAAAAAAAAAAAAAGGAATTGCAAAAGAAAGTGGTTAAAAATTGAAATAGAAAATCGAATTGAAGAAGAATAGTAGACAATGAAGCTTGGTGGAGATATTTTGGTTAAAAAAAATGACAACTGCAAAGCTCTAACTGTTGATTAGGTGGGTCACTTCGGTGGATTGTTGAGACAGTAGGCTAATTTGGTAAGTGATAGGCTCTAATACTAGTTTATTGGCAATGGAGAATGAAAAACAGAGAAGTAAGGAAAAGGGTTTAATTGGAAAATACTTCTTTTTTTTTTTTATTCAACTCATTGATTCCAAACTGATTACAAATGCTATATCTATAGAGTGGAGGAGGCTTGAAAGTACATGAATCTATTAATGCCTCCTAAAGTCTTTTCAAATTCCCAAAGAGATACACATACCAAACAAAGAGACAATATTAAATACAAAAGTCTAGATACATTTAAGAAAAATCTAGAGATAATTATTGGGGACAGTTTATAAAAAATCTAGAATATTCATCCTAAAATTTGTTTAATTTCCAACATTCTTGTTCTCATTCTTAGTATTATTATTATTGGTCTAAGCTGGCTGTTTAATTAGTAACGACGGTGGTTACATATTATCCACATTTATAGCAATGGGATTGGTTATAATTTTCCTCGACAATGAGCTTTCCATGCAACTCCTGCGAAAGCTCCCTGACCAATAAGAAAGAAATCCTTGCTTGCTTTAGTTACACGCGGTTTTTCGAACATCGATGACACCTCATAGATTTCCTCTGGCTCTCGTCCAGACTAGACCCTTTGTGGCCTTCTACCCTTACGGTGCTTCACGAAGTCTGAACTTAATAAATCCTGTTACGCCTCGATCTGTAACCAGAGCTCCATGTGGTGGCTATGTTTGAGATTGTGCGCATATGTGCACACCGTATCATATTGTTACTGTGCTTTTACCATGGAAATATATACGTCGTGGGGGGCACGTAGAAGCCTGCTTTTATGGTCTTTTTCCTTCCATTCATGTTTATTGGCCAGACTAATTTATCATTAAAACAATATTAATGCTTGTGATAAAAATTATTAGTGGTAAAGTATTATTGATTTATCATTAAAACTATCATTTAGTGATAAATAAGATAATTTAATAATAAATAATACATTTTTAATGTTAAGAGCTATTATGACAAATTAATATGTAGAGACAACATTACTGATGAAATTTTAGATTGGTATTAATTTTTACCTCACTGCCAGTAATGTTTGTTACAAATTAATCATTCAAATCTATTTAAAGCCCCAAACTGGTTGACACTATGTGTGTGTATATATATAGGATTCGGGATAAGTACCGTGCAGAGCATTGTCCGGTACATTTTTTATGTGAAGTTTAACTGGTTATGACACATCATAATCAGTGTAAATTTTTGTATCACCACAACCGTTGGGTGATTTGTTACTATTTTTAAATCAACGGTGCGTAGATGCACTGAACGTGCATTGGTACGTAAGCGTTATGACCCATCATAACCAGTGTAAATTTTTGTATCACCGTTGGGTGATTTGTTACTATTTTAAAATTAACGGTGCGTAGATTCACTGAACGTGCATTGGTACGTAAGCGCACCAAACCTACATCTTCCAATATTTATGTATCCAAAAATCACATACAACATTCGAGAGGAACATATTTAGTTGTATGTTTTATCAAACTATTAGGAGACATTATACGTTTAGCTAAATTTCAATTTGTGTTACTATACATTTATTTATATTTTCATACTTTACGTCCCTCTCGAATATTGTATTTGTATACTTGAGTATATCCTAAAACAAGCCCTAAAGTGCAATTAATTTAGTGCCACAAATGCACAACGCGTAGAACAGAATTTCAGAAATGTGTAAAATTAAACTACATAGTTGCACCTGAAATATTATGAGAATATAATTACTACCGCACCAAATTATATAAATTAAATAACCATGCCTTGGAAGTGAATGACATTACCAGAGTCATGCGGGTTACAGGGGACTACAATGGAAGAATCTACTGTAGGGGCTGCAGTGAGTCAATCAACAGTTAGGATGTTATTATATTTTAATGTGATATGTCTTTTTATATTTTTCATTAATGATCTTCCAATCACATTTTATTTTACTTTTATTTTTATTTTAAATTTAATTTTATTACATTGAATTAAGACCACTAAATTTGATGCAATTACATCCTGACCATTTATTAACTCACTGCAATCTTTGCAGTGAATTCTCTCACTGCAGGCCTTGTAACCCGAGTCATGCTTGCACAATGTGCTAAACTTTATTGGTACAAACTGTCAAGCACCTGTATTTGTTTGCTTACGGCGCTCATTAAACATTTTGCCTAACTTCATAAAAAGCTTTTCAAAACAAAAAAGTAGAGTGTGTTTGAAGATTTGGTGAAGAAAAAAAATATAGAATCTTAAATATATGGTTGGATATATTAAAAATATAATAAAATAAAACAAAATATCGATTAATTATTAATTTAATTAATGTTTTCTTTTTTTCTTTTAATTTTTAATCGCAAATCAAACATGAGATGTAGTTTAATTTGAATTCTTGCTCCTTTCTTTTTCTTGTACAAATTCTTGATTGAAATACAGATTAAGAGTGCTTTTAGTTTAAAAAATATTTCTTGTTTTATATAATTTATATGTCAGTTAATGTTTCTTCCTCTTTTTTTAAATATTGTCTAAATCAAACATATTTTCTACCTTTTTTTTAATTTTTTCTAAAAGAAAACAGAAAACAAATAAAAAAAAATAAACAAACCAAGCGCATAATTAGGACAAGCCAAAGCATTGGGTGAGACGTCTATTAAGGGGCATACACTTTTATCCTTAAAAAATAAAAATCATCTAATATTTTGGTAACGCATATACTACTAGCAACAACCAATGGTTACGGTTAACTACCGAAAAAAAAAATCAATGATATTACGGCACTCTAAACAAAATTAGTATTAAGTTTTCTATATAGCTAAAATTTTGAACAAAAAGTTTAAATCAAAAAAATTATGATAATTCGTGGGTTTAATTTTTTTTTTTCAAAACTTTAGAGCCTAAATGCTATTACATGTGTTTTGGTCTCTTTCTCTAATTAATTTTTGATAAACACCATAAAAGAAAAAATAAATTATGATACTTTAATTTGAGAAGATCGATCAACTTTTAGAAATCATATATAATTAGGGCGAAATTTAAATTGACAGTGTTAATATACATATCATTTTCATTCTTCAAGGTGCTTGTCAAGGAGAAAATTTTGAACTCCCTTGACGTTGAGGTGGACTTTGGAGGCGTTGAAGGTTTGATTAGAGCTCTCCGAAGCAGTTCTGAAGCGGGAATCCTCAGTGATCGTGATGATTTGAATTCCCGAATCAGTTATGTTAAGAAAAATAAAAAGAAATAAAAGGACACTGAAAAAAATCTGTATATTAAAACTGTATATTAAATTGTATTAAACTTGTGTATTGAATACAATATAATAGTAACCTTATTTATAGAGGGGTCAAAGTAGAATCAGAATAGGAATAGAAACAACACAATGGCCTTCATCGTCGCCCTTTTATGCCTAGCTTTTAACTTGTTCAATGCGAGGAAGATAGAGAGCAAGAACATCTTCAAGGGAGCACATAAGAATCGTTACTTGATGGGGGCGGTGGGCATAGTCATGTTTGTGCTTGTGATGCTAGTTGAAGTAATTTCTCCAAAGCTTATGGGCATCGAGAAATTGGATTGGAAGCAATGGATGGCATGCTTTGGCATTGGTTTTGCATCTTGGACAATAGGTCTGGCTTTCAGGTTTGTGCCGGTGCCGGACAAACCGTTGAAGAGCTACCTGCTTTGTCTCGAAACTTCTACTCCGGGGCGGTTGTCCTTCCTCACATGGTCTGTGTTTTCGAAGATCATACACTCTTCCTTCCATATACATAAGTCTTCATATACATAAATCAGTATATTCTTCTCGACAACAATCATTCACACGTTACATTAGTTTGAAATTTTAGGAGTAACTTAGAACAATCCTAATTAGGTTGCGTTTGGCAACCAAGTTAAGCTAGTCAGTTTTTATAAGTACTCAATTTTTTGACTTTTTATAAAATTCAATTTTTATAAGTACTTAACTTTTTAACTTTTTATAAAATTATCATATTAATTTTCTTATATTTTTAACTTCTTTTAAATAATAAAAGATAAAAATACTAAACTAACAAAAAGTTAAAAATTAGTGACTAAAAAGTTATTTTTTTTTCTTTTTCCAAACACAAAAAAATTAAATTTTAGTAACTGGTTAAAAAAAACTTTTTCTTACTTATCAAACTCTACCTTAAACTGAAAATGGCTGCTATCAAACGATACACTCTTGCCCCCTTTGTGAAGTTATTCAATCAACCTAAGCTTTACACTACTCCCTTATTCACTGTATACATAATAATCTCGCTGCCCGGGTGTGTGGGGGGGGGGGGGGGTTTGAAGGGTGGGGGCTTGCGGTAGCCCATTTACTGCAGCGGCAGCAGTTCGAGGAACGGCATTGTTTTGTCCAAAAATTACTGGGTTTTATCAGACGGGAGGGATGAGTGTAGAGTGAAAAAAAATTATAAATAAAAATAATTAATTTTTTATTTGATTAGGTTAGAAAATAAAATAAAATAAAAAATATTTTTAATATAATTAAGTAACTTTTAATAATTTTTTGGTGTTTAGTAAAACAAATATAAATTTTTAGTAACGTTTGATAATTTTTGTGTGTTTGGTAAAAATTTTAAAACTTTTGAATTAGGTTAAAGTGAAATAATAATTATACTTCTCCCCAACGCATAAAAAAAATTGATGTGTTGGCAACCTGTTACATCGAATTATTAATAACTTTTGTTCCAAAAATTTGTATTTATTATATTTAATATACTTAAGTAATTTTTAGTAAATTTTAAGTGTGTAGTAAAAAAATAGAAATAAATAAAAATAAAAATAGTTAAGTTTTATAAATAATTAATTTTTAATATGCTTGTTAACAATATAAATATAAATAAATTTTATTTTAATTTAATTTATAACATATTTTTTTATACTAAACTAAACTTAAGTGTTATTGTTAAAATTTTAAAGGTTAATTTGTGAAAGATAATTATGTTTATTCACAATATATATAAAAGTACATAAGAATTTTTTTTTTTAATTGAAGAACATGAGAATATGAATTTGTAGTTCAACTTAAACGTTTTGCAGGATGAAAAAGATAAAAATAATAAACACAAATTTTTGGTACAAAAGTTGTTAATAATTTTGCAGGTTGTCAGCACTTCAATTTTTTTGATGAGTTAGCGAGGAGTATAATTATTATTTCACTTTAACTCAATTTAAAAGTTTCAAAAATTTTTACTAAACACAAAAAATTATCAAACGTTACTAAAAATTTATATTTGTTTTACCAAATACCAAAAAATTATTAAAAGTTACTTAATTATATTAAAAATATTTTTTATTTTATTTTATTTTTCAACCTAATCAAATAAAAAATTAATTATTTTTATTTATAAATTTTTTCACTCTGCACTCAGCCATCCCGTCTGAGAAAATCTACTAATTTTTGGACAAAACGACGCCGTTTCTCGAACTGCTGCCGCTGCAGCAAATAGGTACCGCAGTCCCCCCCCCCCCCTCCCTCTCCCCCCTGCTCGCACTCGCAGGCTCTTGGCAGTAGCATTTGATTTTCCGCTGCAGTTTATTCGCCTTCTTTTACACGTTTTGGGCCCGCCAGTTTACTGCTGTGGTCTCCCTATCGGCCTCGCTCTCTTTCTTTCTCTCTCTCTCTCTCTCTTCTCTATGATATTTTATTTTCTTTTACCTTTTGTTGTAATTTTAGTTGATTTATATATTTATCAGTTTGATGTACTCATTTGCTTCGTATATTTGTATTTTGGAAGAGTACGCAGACATTTTTTCCCGCCGTTTGCAAGTATAATTTTTATTAATTTTTGATATTTTTTTATCAAAAATTAATAATTACAATTTATGATGTATTTGATAAAATAAATACTAATTTTTAGTAAGTTTTAATAACTTTTAAGTATTTGTAAAATTTTTGTAACTTTTAATAATTTTTAACAAATTTGACAACTTTTTATATGCTTAGTAAAAAATTTAATAACTTTTAAGTTAAATAAATTATTATGATTAGTCAAAAAAATTATCAAAATTTGATATTTTACCACGCACTTAAGAGGTAAATGTTTATTGTTTTGTATTTAAAATTTGCTCACCAAAGGAGGTCTTAGTGCATCGGGAGATGAACTGATGATATGGCAACTAGGTAGCCACGTGGTGTACGTGGTGCCAGATGGCAATTGAACGTGTCTCTAAAGCACCTTACCATACTTAACAAACAATTAATTCCTCGATTCATATATTTTAGTTATTTTTTGGTTTTTCTTTAATTAATTCCAAATAACTTTTTCGAATGTGTTAAAAAGTCAATAATTTATTTCAATAACTTTTTTTTTTTTGGATGGGTCCAAAAGTCAATAAATTATTTCAAGTAACCAATGGCTTGGGTGTGTTTGAAATTGTATAAAGTTATATAAAATTATAAAAGTTAACGTCTTATATTTTATGCAGTAAGTGAAAAATTTTAATTTATTATCTCGTAATTCATGTTTATAAAGATTTATATAATTTTATAGAATTTTATAGTGTTTTATTTTAACTCCAAATAGACTAACTAAATATTTAACGGAGGTGTAAAATTACTCTATGGGTGTTTGAATTCTAATTAATGACCACCACATGAAATAACCTCTTTTCAATTAAGTTTAACCTTTTTATTTTCCTGAATGCTTTTCATATAATTATTTAGTTTTAGTTATAATTATTTCCAAAAAAGTAAGAAAACTGTTCCAGAGAAGAGGCTGCTGCAAATAATGGCCATTTGTCAAATCCCAGAATTGGTACAAGAGGCCTCTCCTAGTCTCAATTCTGCCATTTTGATTGGGCGCCCATTACAAACCCCAAGTAAACTTTTAGTGCCTTTTCGACCGCAAAATTTTTGGACAATGTATCTTTTGTTTGGTTTGGTAGAAGTGAAAAAAGGAAAGAAAAATTTTTAAAATACTCAGAGAAAATTTCTCAGAATCATTGTTTAATTTGGGGGATGGGATGGGAATGGAAAATGAAGAGGCAATTACCATTTGTTTGGTGAGAAGGAAAAAAAAAAGGAAAATTCAGTTGGCACGAGCCATCCGGTTGACAAAAGAGAATTTAGTAGCGTTTGGAGTGATAAAAAATAATAAAAATATAATTTGAGTAAAATTTTAGCGTTTGACGTTTAACCGCCAAACCACTTAAAATTTATTGGTAGAGTTTTAAGATTTGTTGTTGTTATTATTATTATTATTATTATTATTTAAAGTTTAGATTTTTAAAGGAAGGTTGTAAATTTCATTAATTTTTTTATTTATTTTCGAAAAGGTAAAACTTTTTAAAATTTTTGCCTCTTTTAATATATAATTGTGGGATATTTTTAAATTAAATATATATAAGCTATACAGAGTTTTAATTTTTAGGAATTCTAAATTTTAATTTTTCTTAAACTTGGGAAGAAAGGAATAGGGATAATTTTTGAGAGGAAATAGGTGCCATATGGCTTTCTTAATTTGTTTTTAAAAATTGTGGGGTTTCTAAAAGAAGGAATCAGGTTTTGTTAATTATTCTTTTCCCAACAAAATGTAACGTTTCAATTAAATATTTTAATTTTTTTTTCAAGATAAGTAAAGTTTGAAAAATGTATGGATCCAAAGTTCATTAACGATTGTCTTTGTGGGAGACTTATTTGTAAATTAAGTGCATGTCTCAAGTGTCAAATTTTGACAAAAAAATTTGGTAAAATTTGGATTGTTGGTTGTTAAATGTGTTCCTTGAATGCATTAAAAAGTAGGTAGAAGTTGTAGAAATTAAAAAAAAAAAAAAAGCTAATAAAAGTTGGAGAACATTGGAAAAAAGTTTGAGAAAGTCATATAAAGTTGGTAAATGTTGGAGAAAATTTTAGAAAATTGAGAAAAGCTAGAAAAAGTTAGAGATTTTAATGTGGAGGAAGTTGGATAAAATTGTAAAAATTTAGAGAAAGTTAAAGTTTTTTTGGGTCAAATTCAATATTCCAAACGCACACTAGGCACCTATTTGGAGTGCTAAATTTTGACAAAATATAAAAAGTAGTTAAATTTTAGTTTATTAAGTATTTGGTATTTCCCTCGAAAAGTATGTAATAGTTGGTAAAAGGCTAAAAAAAATAGATAAAGTTGATTAAATTTGGAGAAAGTTGAATAAAGTTAGCAAAAATTAGAGAAAGTTAAAGGTTTTTGTTGTGGAAAGAGTTGAAGAAATTTTTAAAAAAATGGAGAAAGTTAAAGATTTTTTTTGCCAGTTTTGGCACTCCAAGGAGTCTCCCTTCGTAAAAATTCCAACTCCATAAAATTCTAAGGTAGCTTTCCCAAGACCTCTTGTGCTTAGTTCCAAGTTTCTCCAAAGAATCTCACTCACGAAATTCCAACTTCATAAACCCCCAAGGTATCTTTTTTAAAGCCCTTTATGCTTGGTTCCAAGTTTTTCTAAGGAATCTTCTCCGGGAAGATTTCCAACTCCATGAATCCCAAGGTAGTCTTCCCAAGGCCCCTTAAGCTTGGTTCCAAGTTTCTTTAAGGAAATCTCTCTCGTGAGAATTCCAATTTCATAAATTCTCAAGTTGGCCTTCCCAAGGCCCCCCCTTTTTTTTTTACAAGTTTCACCAAAAAATATTTTCCCGCAAGAATTCCAACTCCATAAACCCCTAAGATAACCTTCTTAAGGGCTGTTGTACTTGGTTCTAAGTTTCTCCAAGAAATCTCCCCTTACAGGAATTCCAACTCCATAAACTCTCATAGTAAAGAAGGTCCTTTGAGCTTGGTTCCAACTTTCTCCAATGAATTTTTCCGTATAGGAATTCCAATCTCATGAACTCCTTAGATAATCTCCTGAAGGTCCTTTATACTTGGTTCCACATTTCTCCTTGGGAAATATCCCAACGAGTACTCTCACAACCTCACAAATCCCTAAAGGTAATTCTTCCTAAAAACTATAGAACAATTTCAAGGTTGATTTACCAAGGGAACTTATCCCCTATATTTCATAACAAAGATGTAGCATTTCAAAAGTAAAGGAAATTTGCACACTAAAAACAAAACAAGAAGAATTTTACAATCCCATAATATACGTTTTTCTCACTTGTGAATTTTTTTTCAAAATACAAAAAGAGGAATATTCTTCTTTAACCAGACTTTAATAAATTTTTACATATACTCCGATTAAAAGACTATGAAGGCTTTAGCATTGTTCATCATTTTAGCCTTGTCGTTCTTCAACCTTTGAAGCAAATTTCACGTTTCTCTATATCATTTGAATTAAGGCTGATTCTACCTTAAGGCAAGAAGCTCTCGGGGAATTATGGGTTTTTGTAACCTCGTTTCAAGCCAATGAACATCAAGATAAGAAAATCTTATCGAAGCAAGACCTTTGCACAAATGTTCAAGTTCCTCCATAGACAGCTCCCCTGGGGGTGCTTATCCATGCTAAGTAAAATCACACCAAGGAAATGAAGATCCACCATTTTAATAAAATTTGGCTTGGAAAGAATACCATTGAATATATGGCCATAATTGTCATATAATTCGTGCAAATAAGGTAGATAATCTTGGGGAACCCCAACAAATAACTCCTCTTTGCTTGGAAAAATTAAGGGAGCTTGGGGAGGTGCCATGGCCACAGCAATTGCAGTAGTGTATGGCTGAACCACTGGGGAAGTTGCAAGTGCAGCAGCGGCATTGGTTGGCAAATTGTAATAAACTAGAAAGGGTGTCTGACTCACGACAGTAATGAGAGGTGGCAAGCTAGGCTCATCCTCTCTTTTTCTTTTTTCTTTTCTTTTCTTTTCTTTTTTTTTTTTTTGTAATTTCATCCTTTATAACAGTTGGTTACTTTTTCCCAATTTCCTTCTCGAGTGAAGCTAAAGCATTACTAGACATAATAATTGGAGAAATCCGTAGGAGGCCTCACCCATGGCAGTACTAACGAGTGGCAAAACGAGTTCATTCTTGGAGTTACCTGATTCTTTTCCTCAAATCTCTTTTTGAACAAGAATTAAAAAACTAAGAGTCATAGAGGATGAGAGCCACAATTGCATCATTGCTTGGCAGTAGTAGGATTTGGGGTGTATTCTAAATAAAAGAAAGAATAACTTCTTCACTTAGCGTGGATGTAGTAGCTTGAAGTATCTTAGAAGATTCTTGACCTAAATAAGTATAATTAGGTTCAACCTATTTATGACCAAATCCAAATTTACCCAAACCCAGCCAATTGCTAACTTTACTACTGAGTATATATATAGATATATATATATATATATATGTGGATTGCTACTATTAGACATTGACCTTAGGCTAGCTTTCATGTGATCTTCATAGGGTAAGTAAAGACATGACAACTAATTCCCATACACCCATATGGCCCCTTTCAATCTCTTTCCAGTTCTTTCTCATATATATATATTTTTATATATTTGGATAAATTACACTTACTTTATCTAAATATTAGATTAATTATAGGAATCTCCCTCAACTATTTTTTCTCTAACGTCGTTAGGGTACTACAGTAAAATGACATAAATGCCCTTACTAAATTCAGATGGTTGAGAAAGGTTCTTGTAATTAGTTTAATTTTTGGGGGAGGTTTTGATAATTAGCCTAATTATATTATTTTATCCAAATAATTTAGTAAAATATATTTCATATTGATTTAATTATATTATATATTATAAATAATTTAATAAAATATATTTTATATTAATTTAGTTAATTTATTTTAATTCATTTTATCATTAATTAATTTAATTAAATTATTAATTATTAATTAGTATATTTTATTAATCATTAATTAATTAAATAAATATATTCTATTAATTAGATGACTAATTATTAAATAATATATTTTATCAATTATTAATTAATTTAATTAATTACAATTAATTAATTTATTTAATGGATTTAGTTAGTTAAATTAATTAATTAATAATTGGTTATATTATTTATTAAAAATAATTTTGTTTTAATAAAATGTTTAAATAAAATAAATTATTTTAATATGATACAAAAAAAATAAATAAGATGCTAAAATTAAAAAAATATTTATGCAAGAAAAAATGACAGTAAAAACACTTTTACTTTTTTTTTTTAATTTTTTCTACGTAAGTTGTCATTTTTTGAAAAAAAAATTAATAAATATGTTTTTATGTATTTATTTTTAATTTTCACATTTTCTTGGACTGATTTTTGCAATATCAATAACAGGTCAACCAAGTGCATTATTATGCAATACATAAAAAAATAATAAAAAATATCAATAAAAATGATGTAAAAAGATTGTAGACCTATTATTTTAAAATATTTAAATTATAAAAATATTTTATAATTTTAAAATTGTATAGTCTAAAGATAATTTGGCAGTTTTAAGTTCTTCAACTTATTGATTCGAAAACCAACAAATCTAAAAATTAAAAATTAAATACATAAAAATGCATTTATTAAATTTATTTTTATTTTTTTAAAAGAAAAACAACTTACATAGAAAAAAGTAAAAAAACAATAAAAATGTTTTTTTGTCGTTTTTTCTATCATAAATATTTATTTTAATTTTAGCATTTTATTCATTTTTGTTGTATCATATTAAAATAATTTATTTTATTTAACTATTTTATTAAAATAAAATTATTCTGAATAAATAATATAACTAAATTATTAACTAATTTAATAATTAATTAAGTAATTAATTATGTTAATTATATCAATTAATAATTAATAGTTTAATTAAGTTAATTAACATAAATTAATTAAAACAAATTAACTAAGTTAATATAAAATATATTTTATTAAATCATTTATAATATATAATATAATGAAATTAATATGAAATACATTTTACTAAATTAGTTGAGTAAAATAATATAATTAGACTAATTACAAAAACTTTCCCTCAATATTACCCTAATTACAGGAATCTCCCTCAACTATTTAAACTTAATTAGAGCATTTATATCATTTTACTGTAACACTCTAACAGCATCAGGGCACAAACTAACGGTTGAGTTTAAGTGTGACAAATATTAGGGAATATGAGATGTAAGTGTAAGGTTCAAATGGTTGAGGGAGGTCTCTATAATTAGCATAATATTTAGGGGAGGCAAGTGTAATTTATTTTTTTTTTAAATCATTCCAACACCACCTAAAATGACAAGAAGAAATGATAAAAAATACATACTATTGTTCTTTATTTATACACACATATGAAAGTATTATTGGAGAGCATTACGAGAATTACTAAAAAATAGGTAGAGTAACTATTGACTTCAATCAAATATCCTAACCCACGAGTGGGACTGTCTTATGTGTATTTTGAGTTTTACGCTTCCGATTGAGATAGCTAAAAAATGGTTTCTCTGGAACAGGCATGCACTTGACAACCCAACCAATTGGCCAAGACATGATAGCAAATCCAACACAAACTCCCCACTCCCACCAGTTCAACCTCTCTGTGTCTGCAAATTTGTTCAGAAATTCCACCATCACCACTTGAAGAAAAACAGTAATCCCAACGATCCCCATAAACAGCTTGTTCCTGTGAATGCCCTCGAACACGTTCTTCTTCTCCATGTTCCTCGCATTGAATTCATTGAATACTTGACAAAGGACAAAAGTATTGAAGATCAAAGTGTCATTAACCTTCTCATTCACCCCAAGAATCGACTCCCCTCTGAACTGCAAAGTCAGCAGGACAGCTATTTGATAGAATGCCTGAGCCAGTAAATTCCTCCACATAACGTTGGTGATGAGCGGGTCAATTCGACCCACGGGTCTCTTCTTCATCAGCTCCTTGGTGGGCTTTTCAGTGGCGAGAGCAAGGGCACCCAATGTGTCCATTATCAAATTCACCCACAGCAATTGGACTGCTGTTAATGGGACTTCCCCGGCTGAAACCGCCGCCACGAAGTTGATGACTAGAGCAGCAACATTCACCGTGAGCTGAAATTGAATGAATTTCTGTATATTGTTGTAAACACATCTTCCCCACCTCAAGACTGTGACGATAGAACCAAAGTTGTCATCCAAAATGACAATGTCCGAGCTCTCTTTAGCCACTTCAGTGCCCTGAATCCCCATGGAAAGACCTATATCGGCTTCTTTCAGTGCCGGCGCATCGTTTGTGCCATCGCCAGTGACTGCCACCACATGGCCTTTCTCTTTCAAGCATTGAACCATTAGACACTTATCGGAGGGAGATGATCTTGCCATCACGCGAATTCTATCGACTTTCTCCATTCTCTCCTCTGGCGTGTAGCTTCGAAATTCTAAACCTTCTACCACTGCACCATTCATGTCCTGCTTGTGCCTGAGTATCCCACACTCGGTGGCTATGGCTTGAGCAGTGAAGATATTGTCTCCAGTGATCATTTTGATGTTCACTCCGGCATTCTGACAGTCTTCCACAGCTTTCTTCGCACCCAATCGACATGGGTCCTTGAGACCTACCAGTCCCAAAAGGATCAAACAGTTATCTTCTATCTTTTGCTGGATTTCTCCATCCTCATCATTGCCTTCCTGAACTTTCTTGTGCGCAAAAGCGATGCATCGGAGGCTGCTCGCTGCCATTCCTTGAATTATTTGATCAAATTTCTTTCTTTCAACCTCATCTAAATCTCTGATGTTTCCAGAAAAATCATAGTAATGCGAGCACATCGCCAATATCATCTCAGCTGCACCTTTCCAATGCACACTGATTGAATTATCATCTCTCTTCCTAATTGAAACACCACTTCTTTTCTTTGTCGAATTGAATGCTTCAATATGGAGAATAGTACAACTCCGCTTCAGTTCCTCCACATCCATCTTCAATTCCAGCACAGCCCAAGATAGAATTGCCTTCTCAGTGGGGCTGCCAGAGAACTCGAATTCAGATCCTGAACTCGACCTGTAAACAGCAGCAGTGGTGTTCAGACCAACCCCCTGGTGGAGCAATTCAAGAACATTAACTGCAATCGATGCGAAGCCTCTTTTGTCCATAGATTCATGCCCGAGAAAGAACTTGGTCAGCTTCATCTGGTTGAGGGTGAGAGTGCCGGTTTTATCAGTACATATTACAGTGGCAGAACCCATTGTCTCACAGGCAGAGAGCTTCCGAACCATAGCCTGATCAGCCATCATTCTCTTCATAGAATAAGCAAGGGTGAGTGTCACAGCTAATGGCAACCCTTCTGGAATTGCCACAACAACAATTGTCACTGCAGCAGATATGATACCTACCACAGAATTGATCACGTCATCAAATTTAGTCCGTCTCCCATTGAACTCTCTACTTCCATTCTCATCTTTCGTAGTCCCCGTGAAGTAACGAGCCAACAACACCACCAAAACTAAGAAAGCAACCCCCAAACCAACCTTTCCTATTGCCGAGGTTAGCTTATTCAGCCGAGCCTGTAATGGCGTGGACTCGTTAGAATCGCGGCTGATCGAGCTCATCATCTCACCCCATGTGGTGTTCATCCCGACAGAGGTGACGAGCATTCGGCCAAACCCATCAACCACTTTTGTTCCGGATAACAAGAATGGGTTTTGTTTTAGGCTGACTTCGGCATAATCGCTCTCGCCCGTCATGCTCGATTCGTCGACTTGGAGATCAGAGTGGCTGTCTATGAGCAACCCATCTGCTGGAACTTGGTCTCCAATCTTCAAGAATACGACGTCTCCTACGACGATTTCGAAAATCGAAATCTGTTGTCTCCTGCCGCTTCTCACGACCTCGACTGGGATGTTGTTGCTTACTTTTGATAGCTTGAGAAATTGTCTGTTCTGTTTGAAGTTGCTCGCTGATGAAACTGCTATGACAAGAAACACGGCAACAAATATGCTTCCACCATCGTACCTGTGGAGGATAAAGGCAAAATAAGCCTCCAATTGTAAATTTGAAAAAATAATTTATGTTTTATATAATACACAAGTAACAATATATAACAAACATATTCAAAATATTCATATATATATATATATATATAGACAATAGCATGGATTATTCAAACATATATATGTACAACTAAAAGAAAATTAATACAGTGGGATAGACCATCAGAGTAAGATAGACATGGTTGGGCTTCTCATATGCGAGTGTAGGCAACTTTGTGTTCAACCACATTAATCCTTAATGTATCAAGTACAAGTCATGCCATGTGAGGATCATAAAAAAAGGTTCGTGTCATATTGTTTCGCTAGTGACATGCTCCTAGATATTTTTTTTTTTATTAGAATTTATGGTCAAATGATATGTCAGTAATATTTGTGTAATAAAAAAATATATTAGTGATTAATTTATCTAAAAAATAGAGTAGTGATATTTAATTAAAATATTTTATCAGATAAAAAGACTAAAATAATATGACTATATTGTGAGTTAATCATTTTAAATAATAAATTCACGGGGACTCACTGTTATTATAAAAGTGACATGGACACATTTTGTTATCACACTTATTTTAAAATAATAATTTTATAAATAATTGTATTATCTACCAATAAATTTTGATAATAAATTTCTACCAGAGTAGCATTATTCTATGTAGAAGTCATGCAAACGAGGCATACATAAATATACCATGGCATCTCTCAAATTCTCAATATTTGAATATATAATATATATATAATATAGCAAGTCAATCGTCAAAACCTCGTAAAATGAACGTGCTTACACTATATCCCCCTCCTCCGGATCAAAAATACATAGTTTCTCTTTAGTTTAAAAATTAATACATACCGTTAAAAAAAAATGAATACATAATTTTTTGATTTAAATTAAAGTATAAAATTATCAATTATTTAATTTAATTAAATTTGTACGAAACATACCATATAATATCATACGTGGTCATCTAAAATCATTATTTAAAAAATATAGACAAATTGAAATTCTTTAAAAAAAATAAATAATGTTTCATTTTTATATAAAAATAGGTAAAACATATCTTTTTCTATCTACTTTAACGAAAATCTTTTTCATTCAACTAATTTTGACTCAAGAAATACAAATTTGGTTAAATTTAACAGATTCAATTAATTTACACTTTATTCCACGCAAATCATGAAGGTATTATTTATTAACTTTTAAACTAAAAAATAGTTATGTACTTCAGAGTAAAAGTATAACGAGATAAAAGTAAATTACCTCTACAATAAATGGGTGATGCGTGCAAAATATATAAAATTTTTATGATTAATCTTTTGCATCTTGGTTTTGGTATTTGTCGAATTACATTTTTGACAAATATTTTCATTCATTTAGAATTAGTTTTAAAATATTTATTTATACTTCTAAATATGTTTTTAGAATATTTTATTTAACTTAATTCTGAAGTTAGAAACCTCCTAAGTTTTAGTAGTTATTTTGTTTTTTTTTTAATTTTACATTATTAATTCTGATACTTAATTTTAGTTATGCTATGAAATCTCAATATAAAAAATATATATTTGAACCATTTCATTAATTATTAATGTTAATTAGCTGTTTCAAGAATCAAAGTTTCAATAAAAATAGAGAAAAATAAGTTCAATAAAAATAGAGAGAGATTATTTATAAATATAGTGTTATGTATATGTACATACCATCCTTCTTTTAGGCCGTGTTCCTTGATTCCAAAGCCCAGCGAAAGAGCTGCACAAACTAGAAGTATCAAAATGGTGAAGTCTTTCAAAGCCTCCCACACAAATTGGAAGAAACTTCGTGCAGGTGGACTGGGGTATGCGTTTGTTCCAAACACTTGACGACGGTACGAAATACCATCAGCATCGTCCCCGTGAAGTCCCTGCTCGACGCTGGTTTTGAGAGAGGAAGCAAGGCCCAAAACTCCATTGAAACTAGCAAGAAGATCGACATCTTTCCGCTTAACAAGTTGACTGAGTCTCGACCGATCGACGTTGGAGAAACCTGGGAGTGTCTCAACAATGTCAATGACAACGTTAGAAGGAAGACGAGAGGGCTTGTCGTTCTCATCCTTGGTATTATTATTATGAACAACCAACACTTTCAACTGAGAAGAGAATGCCCTTGAACAAAAGATAATTGTTACCGCCATGTGCCATCTCCTTTTGTGGGGTTTGCTGAGAATTGTTTGCAGATCAAGCACCCGGTCAAATCCACGCAGGCGCAAGCTTGCTCCGGATATTGTCAACATGCTTTCAAGTTGGTGGAGAAATGATCGCAGTTAATAATGTGCTGAAAGCAATTGATGTCTATAATATGGTGTTTTATGAATACCTCCTAGCTAGTGTATTGATTCAGGGATAGCTAGCTGTTGAGAGTTTAGTAATGAAGGTGGTGTTACATGTTATCAATATTTATAGCAATGGGATTGGTTATACTTTTCCTCAATTAACTTTCCTAGCAACTCTTTTGAAAGCTTCCAGCAGCCCAAACAGAAAGAAACTTTATACATATATGTATATATATATATATATATACGGGTTTCCTTTTCCCGTAGGCTGCAAGTATAATCGGTTACACGCGGAATCTTGAGCATCAATTTGCTTAGTCGTTCGGATTCCATGGCGTCAATGAACGGTTAGAATTTGATGGCATTTTAATGTGATAATTTTTTTTATATTTTTTATTTATTAATTGTGTTTTAAACATATTTTATTTAATTTTTATTTTTATCTTAAAATTAATTTTATCACATTAAATTAAAATTATTAAATTAAATACAATTAAATTCTCATCGCTCATTAACTCATTGCAATCCTCTGCAGTCCCTCGAACCTTAGTCGTTCAAGTAATGTTTGTGAAACAATAATGTCAGGTAAATAATCATTAATGCTAAATTCTATTTAATATTTTTTTAGTTGACAAAATTATTCTCCTCAAATTAGAATCCCTTTCATAATCAATTTCTCCCATTATCATTTATTAATCTCATCTATCTCTCTTTATAAAAAATATATAGATTCTTTCTCCTAAATTAATTTTTATCATCCTCCTTTATTCCTTTATTCGTTTCTATCTCTTCCTCTTTTCCAAAAAAAAAAAAAAAAAAAGCACCTGTCTCTCTTTTCAAAACCCATCGTCTACATTTTCGACAGATTTTCAAAACCCATTGTTTACTTTTTCTTTTCGAAAAACATTCATGAAAGTTTACCATAGGGAAAAAAAAAAAAGCGCTATTTTTTTTAAGGTCGTGTGGGCCGGGACTCCTCCTTGGGGAAAAAAATTTATATAATTTATTTTTTCATATTTTTCATAAATTTTTCTTTTAAAAAATAAAAATATTTTTAATTTTCGCAATGAACTAAATTTTAAAATTTCTATAATTATATAAAATATTTATACAAAAGATAATAATCTCATTTTGACGTTACATGCATAGGGCCGGGGCAGTATAGAATGACTGGAGCTCTATTCGACCAATTGTTTGTTTAAATTTAACTTAAAAAATAAATAAAACAAATTTAATCTAATTTTTTAAATCTATTAAATTTAATGAGTTTGATTTAAACAATATTTTAGTACTCTACTTGAGGTGAAGACCAGCGGTACTCGCGTACCTCCAGAGGTAGTGCAAATGTCCGGTATCCACACCACCCGGTTTAATCGAGAGCGCCCAGAAAAGATATTGAACCGGTGACGTGCGCCTCAACCACACATTCCGTGCTCAATCCTACTCCACTGGGCTAACCTCTACCGCTAACCCCTACCGGGCTTTAGTACTCTACTTACCCAAAAAAAAAGTATATATATATTAATACTCAAATCCGCTGAATTCATTTACATCCTATTATCCGCCGCAGAAGAGTATATAAACCGTTCATACATGCACACACCAAAGTGAACGCATGCTTATTATTATGTTTTTGCAGTAGAATAACTTTGAAACTCTTGCTGATCATATATGTTTTTGTAGTCGAATAACTATGAAACTCATGCGGAGACATATATATATATATAAATATATATACATATATTTTGGTAGTTGAATAACTTCGAAACTCCGAGGATAGGTTGTACCTAACATGTGTTTTAAATACCCGCGAGTTGAAACCATTATTATAATTCAGATTACCAGATGTCTTATATTTGAAATGTTTTACAAGGTACGTATATTGTGTTATCCTAGTGGCAGTGTTTGTTTGGAGGAGTTGGAGAAACCGTAAGCCACGTAAATTTTGTGTTTGTTAACAATAAGAATCAAGGGGATAGTTAATTCGATTGGATTGCCAATCTTTAAAAGTGATGTATATATCATCCCATGGGGCGCCTCGTTATGCCAAATTTTAAAAGCAAAACATGTTAATTCATATCATTTATCTTATTTTATATTTTATAAATTAAATATATATATATATTTTTGATAATTCAAAATATTCGAATCAGCTTATAAGATCTAAAATTACTCGTCGAATAAACCTCTAGTAACCCAAAGTTTGCTGGGAGTGAGGTTTTAAACACTAATTGACTTAGGGTGCAAGCCCTTAAACTTCAGCTGTGACCAACTCATTCCACACCATAGGTTACCAATCAAATATTAAATAAATAATTTCACATAAAAAAATTAATTTCACATAAATTTAATCTCAACTGTTGTCCATAATATTATTTATTTTATATTATCCAATTTCTAGAATGAAATGTAGTCTATGTGAATGTTGTGCTGTTCATGATCTCTATGAATTGGTACTTATCCTTGAATCTTGATAATAGGGTATTTGGTTGATTATAACTAATCAAAATCTATCAATTATTTTTAATCAAATTTTTATATTTTTATTATATTTTTTGACTAAATCTTTACCGACCAAATACGTCAATGCATGTGCGCGTGTTGGGGGTAGTTTTAAGACTTCGTCCAGAGACTATGGTCAACTGAAGCATTGTGTGTGTGTGTGTGTGTTTTTTAGGGGGGGGGGGGGGGAAGGGGTTTAAGACTTGGTCCGCCCATAGGAGACTATGGTCAACTGAAGCATCCCATGATGTAGGATCTAATTCGTAGGCAAAATTACTTCAGCAATCAAATATTTCCTCAGGGCTGCAATTTCTCGCCATTTATGCAAGGACTTTGCTTACCAACTCTCAACCAAAACATAAATTGGACTTCGTCACCATTTATGCAAGGACTTTGTTTACCATCTCTCAACCAAAACATAAAGTTGGAATTCGTCACCATTTATGCAAGGACTTTGTTTACCATCTCTCAACCAAAACATAAGTTGGAATTCGTCACCATGCATGATGCATGTAGAAAAAAAAAAATTGAAATTAAGATATGCAGTTGCATACTTGCAATATTAGACAATAAAATAAATTGAAGCACCATAAAATATTCCAATGGCCAAATTGCCCAGTAATTACATTGGACAATAAAAGAAATTAAACACCTTAATAGCGTGGATCTTGACCGAGCAAGATTACCCGACTGACCCAGGTCATAAATTGAACTGACCAAAAAAAGTAAGTGTAGATCGAGCTTAAACGACCGTAGCCCTAAGGATAGACAACATAACTTACATCATGGGTCACATGTATAACTATCTTCTGACATAATTTGAGATATACGCATATAAAAGTATTAATTGTTTTTAACGATTTGGTTAATCAATTGAAGAATCAATCTTATAACACGGGTAGCATAATCTGTATTGTAGAAAAAAGGCACGATTGCATGGAACTCATGCATACCCATTTCAGGTAAGGTTTATATCTTCATATATACTACTATTTTACAAGTACAAATATATAACATTTTTCTCATACTTATTGAAACTCTGCGAACCTATTTTCTCTAAACTCCATAACTGAATTAAGTATCGAAAGTTTTTTGACAGACACTACATCGGTGTGCTTAATTGATTTCTAGAGTTGGGTTGGACTAATAGAGGAGACGAATTTACTGAGTTATTAGCTGGCGTTGTTTGTGAGAATCGAAGAGGGTATGAGCCCACCGTTCCTAGTCTTGCAGTTGTTGACTAAAGGCACTGATGATACCGCAAGTGTCCCACATCGGAAAGGAGTCGAGAACTGAAGATAACTTTTAAAGCACTTTTAACTATTTTCCTAATACGACGCGTTTTAAAACCGTGCAAATACTGGATTCAATGAGAATTCTAGGATTAAGCGTGCTCCAGTGGGAGTAGTACCAAGATGAATGATTTCCTAAGAAGTAGTTAATCAAGCTTAAAACAGATAATATTTACCAGAAAGATTTACGATGTGCAGATGAAAATAAAATATCATTATACCTTGAAATATTCTAATGTCTAAATTATATGGCAATAACTCCTATAATTTATACATCGTCTCCTTTTAGTCTATATAATTCTAAATGTAATTTTTAACCGTTTATGCTATTCTCAAGTTGTAATATGATCCTTCCATCATAGATCATTTGCAAGCGTGCCGTTGACAATGCGCACGAGCATCATGCGACTAAAACTCAAATATAATAACATAATTTATACTCCGCCAATTTCACTGAAGGCCAATGGGTAAGATTTTTTTTTAACCGGTTGATTTTGTACCAAAAAAAAAAAAAAAAAATCTTCCGGGATAGATATTGTTCTAATATTTGAAGTCTTTAATTGAATTGGTAGAGTGTAAAATTACCTAATTATACTTAAAATCTAATCACGATAACTGGTAAGAGTCTAGTACAACTATTATATTTTACCTAATTATACTTAAAATCTAATGACGATAATTGGTTGGAGTCTAGTACAACTATATTTACTTAGGACCCATTTGGTAAATTTGTCAATTTAAAAATTTTTGTGTTTAGTTTTTATATTCAATTTTTATTTTTGTATTCAGTTTTTTATTTTTAATTTTTATTTTCATAGTAGAAAAAGAAAACAAAAACCTAAACGTGCGATCGGTTTTAGTTATAGTTATTAGTTAATAATTATATAGTAGTTAATTAATTAAATTCATTAAATCAAAACATCATTTTGACTGTATTATTTGTTAAAAATAATTTAATGTAAAAAATACAATATATTAAACATAATTTATTATATTATTTTTTAAAAATAATTTAATAAATATATTTCATGTTAATTAAATTAATTAACTTAAACTAATTTGCTTTAACTAATTAATTAAATTTTTATTAATAATAATTTAATTCAATAAAAATAAAATATATTAAATATAATTTAATTATATTATTTATTAAAAATAATTTAATAAAATATTTTTTCAATTAACTTTATTAATTAAATTTAATTATAATTAATTTATTTTATTTAAGTATTAATTAGTCATTAAATTATATTTAAACATAATGTAATATATCGATTTAATAAATTTAATATTGATAAAATTAATTATTAACTAAATTATATTTAATATGTTTTTATATATTTAAAATATTAATTTAATATATAATTTCATATATTAAATTGATTATTGATAAAATTAATTATTAAAAATATATTAAATATAATGTAATTATATTAGTTATTAAAAATAATTTAATAAAATAATTTTTAATTAATTTAATCAATTGAATTGAATTATAATTAATTTAATTTGGTTAATTATTAATTAAATTATATTTAATATATAATATATAATTTAATATATTAATGTATATATATAATATATATATTTATATTGGTGGCAATTAGAAGCTGTTCGAGAGGCGGCGGTTGTTAGTAGTGATCGAAGTTAGGTGGAGGTAGTAATTGTGATAGTCAGTGGTGACTGAATGTGAGTGATGATCAGCGAATGATGGTAGCTGATTATGGTCTTAGGGGTAATGGCTGTAACTAGTAGTGATTATAGAAGAAAATAAAAATTGAAAATGAAAATTTAGAAAACATATTTTTTATTTTTTCATAATTTTTAAAAATTTTAAAAACAAATTTTATTTATTTGAAAATTAAAAATTAAAAATAAATTTACCTAATGAGTTCTTATGTTTTGTTTAAAAAAAATAAAAATAAAAACTAAAAATTGAAAATAAAATGGTTGCCATTCGGCCCTTAACTAATCACTCCAAGAAATGAGAGAATGCCCTTGAACAAAAGATAATTGTCACCGCCATGTGCCACCTCCTTTTGTGAGTTTTGCTGAGAATTGTTTGGAGATCAAGCACCGGCTCAATTCCACGCAGGCGCAAGCTTGCTTCGAATATTGTCAACATGCGTTCAAGTTAGTGGAGAAATGATCACAGTTAATAATGTACTGAAACCAATCGATGTCTATAATATGGTGTTTTATGAATACCTACTAATGTATTTATTCAGCGAGGCTCGCTAGCTGTCTAGAGTTTAGTAAAGAAAGTGGCGTTACATATTATCAATATTTATATCAATGGGATTGGTCATACTTTGTCCTAATAACCTTCCCGGCAACTCTAGTGAAAGCTCCCCAGAGCGCAAAAAGAAAAAACTTTTATATATGTGTGTGTAACAAGCACAGGTTTCTTTTCGCTGATGACTAATCAGATACACGCGGAATCTTGCGCATCACCTTGCTAGTCGTTCAAGTAATGGTTTGTAGAACAATAACGTCAAGTCAATAATTATTAATGCTAAATTTTATTTATGATTTAAGTTTGGTACATCAAATTTTGGTGAAAATTTCTAAAAATCTTTAAAAATCTCTAAAAATCTCTATAAATTTTTTTACATTCTTACTTTCTCAAAATTCAAAAAAAATTTAACACACCTTTCAAAAAAAGTCAATTACTAAAATTCGGTTAATCAAATAACAAAAATTTTTTTGCCATGTTCACTATGGACTTCTAAACTACTGAATGATACCCATTTTGATTTTTTTTGTAGAGTCATAGAAACAATTCCGACGGATTCGCACGGCTAACTTCTATCCAAACGGTTTCTACAATCCGTTTGAATGGATTATAGTGCCAAGAAACCATGACTGTCTAAAATTTTGAATCCGTCCAAATGAAAATCTAATCCATTAGAACGGAAAACTTACTATTCATCTTTAAAAAACGTAATTTGAGATGTGTGTATCAAATGCAAAAAATTTGTCCAAACCATATTTTATATCATTTTATCACATTTTTTATTACTCCAAACACACCTTTAATATTTTTTATGATTAACAAAATTACTCTCCTCAAATTGGATTTTCTTCATGATTAATTTCTCCCATTCTCATTTATTAATCCCATCCATCTCTCCCGTTAAAAAAGAAAGAGGAGAGATATTAGCCCCGTAACATTGGCATTGTGAGCTGTTATATTAAATTCGAACAGTTCACAATAAAAGTAAAGTTAAAAATTTCTACTTAAAATTTTTAAATTTATTTTTGTTATAAAGTATCCGATTTTGATCCAACAATTCACAAAATTAATGTTATAGAATTAACATCACAAATGATATTAATAGCTCGAATTCGTTAAAAAAATACACAAATTCTTCTATCATTCTCATTTATTCACTTTTATATCTCTCTTTCTTCTTCTCTTTAAAAAAGAGTCACCTTTTGTCAAAACTCAGTGTTTACTTTTTGTTTTTCAAAAACATCTATAAAAGTAACTTGTCATAGAAAAAAATTATTTTAAGGTCACGCGACCCCTCCTTCGGAAAAAAATTCATATTGTTTATTTTAGTAATATAAAATTTTTAATATATATTTTTATCTCTTCAAAAGATAAATATATTTTTAATATATTTATAACTTTTCACTAATTAATAACATTCTTGTGGTATTCTTGGGTGCCAAATTCTGATGCCAATGGTGGGATGGACTCTCTCCCTTACGGATGAGGCAACTTCAATACGAAGCATTTCTCTCTTCCTCGGGAATGAGTCTACTCCAGGCTTAGTTTGGAAATAAAAGTAATTGATTTATTTTTTGTTAGTCTTATTTTTAATTAACTAGTAGTTGGTTAAAATAAATTAACTATTTTTATGTTTGAAAAAAGAAAAAATATGACTTTTTAAGGTAGATTTCTAGTTTTTATTAATTTGACTTTTTTTTTTTCTTGAAAGTTTAAAAAAAATTAAAATGCAAGAAGAAAAATTTAGTTATTTTATAAATTGACAAATAAACCAATTAATTATAAACCAATTAACTCATTGGATCTCAAACGATGTCTCAACATGAAGCACTTACTTTAACAGCCAGGACTACGTTATGCAAAGGTTTAGGCATCTTATGTGGCATTTTGAATTTTTATTATTTTTAAATATGTTATTAATTTAATTTTTATTTTATGTTAAAAATTTTAATTGTGTTAATTTAGTATTATTTTAAATTTTTATTAGTCTTAATTGAAATAATTTGCTTATACTAAATATTTTTTAATTTGATTTAATTTTAATATAAATTAATTAATGGTTTAATCAAGTTATTAATAATTAATTAAATCAAATTAATGAATAAATTTAAAATGACACGTGGCGAACTTATATATGTTAAGTTTGTGTAAGACTTCCTAGCAAGATAGATTAGCCCTACTGTGTAACATACATGTGTGTGTGTAAAGCTAGTGGTAGGCGTGGCAAGCTTTAAAAAAAAAAAAAATTACAGTTGAGGCGGTGAAGATAACTTAGCCGCCAGGTGGCATATAAAAGATATATATATATATATATATATTTTTGAACGGTAAAAAGGAAAGTGAACAACTCCCTCCCAATGTAAAAAGCATCCAACACAAAGCAGGATATAAGTAACAGTAAAAAAAGAAGGCAATAAAGAACAAAACAGTAAAGAAGAAAAAGATTGCGAGGAAGAGAAAAAAGTAGATAATTTTAGCCGAGTAGTTAGGGTAATTTATTTTATTTAGATTCTGTTAATTTAAAATTAATTTTATAAAATTTTAAATAAATTAAATATATTAAAAGTGTAATAGTTGTGTTTCATTTATTAGATTCATATTACTAATTGTTTTATTTATATTTTAATTATTTAATATTTGATTTGTGTAATTTGTTTCGATTAAAATTAGGACTGAGAATAATTAGCAGCAATCATCTTAATAATTTGATTTTCTTAAAATATTTGTTATTCAGGTGAGTATGTTAAACTAGCTTAAAGGTAAAAGATATAAATGTGAATTCATAAATTTTATTTTTACTATTAATTATTTGTGTTGATAGGGAATACTGACTATTTATGAATTATTTGCATTAATAGCGAATTGTGATCATTTATAAAATGATAGCTTTGAGAAGTAATATTTTATTTGAGGAAAAAACATATTATTGCATATCAGTATGAATATGTACATTATACTTACATTAGAGCCAAATGGAGTCAGAAAAAGTAATAATAATAAGGCCAGATGGGGCAATGAGACATGCTACTTAAATTCGTTGTTCATAGTTGAACGTTCAACTTATAGGTTAGATAAGACTAAATGTGTGCTGCATTAATATTTAAATTAGTTATTATACATATATGTCATAAGATGACCAGTTGGGGGCATAATGTGATAATAATGGTTGATAAATGCAAAGTGGTGATAAATTATGTGATGGAATATTTTACCAAATTATGTGATGGAATATTTTACCACTGTTAGAAATGATATATTTAAATTATTTACAATTTATTTGCGAGACATTTGGCTATATAATTATTGTGAAAAATTTCTAGTATATATTTATTATCTTTTATTTTAAGTATAACATCTCTATTGAGTGTATGACACTTACACCTAAATTATACACATTTCAAGTTGATTTAGAAGTGGTTGCACATACCTAAAAAGGAACCTGAAATGTCTATTTTTGTATTTTAATCACAATAGTTATTCAAGTTCGTGTAAATAAACCTAGAATTACAACAATATTGACTAATATTCTATTTAATATGTTTAAAAAGTCATGTGTTTGTATATGTTTCGGTACTTGTGGGATTTTTTGTTTATTTTATCTACAGTTATAATATAAACTTGACATGTTATGTTTTCTTTTAATATGTGTATTTATATGTGATTATTAATAGATTATATACAGAGGATTTAGGAATATTCATTCTATTTAAAGAAATAAATATGTATCTTAAAATAAGAGTGCAATATTTTATCTTATATTTCTGTTTCAAATTCATGTTCTCTTATCACTAGTGGAAATTGTGGAACTAGCGATCGCCAAAAACGGTCGCTAAAGGTGAAAAAGCGGCTGCTAAAAATATTAGCGACGGCTTAGCGACCGCGTCAAACGAGTCGCATTTGCGTCGTCGCTAAAAAGTATTAGCGACGGCTATGACGGTCGCTAAATTATTTGCGACCGCTCGAGTTTAAACGTAGAGATACTAGCGACCGCTCAAAACGGTCGCTAATACTTAAAAAGCGGTCGCTGTTTGTTTGGCGCGAAAATCCTGCTAGTGGCACCAAATGGCGCGAATCATTAGCGACCGTAGTTGGCGGTCGCTAATACTGAATAGCGGTCGCAATGAGTTTCGCACGGGAGTCATGGCCATTTGCACCAACGAGTATTAGTGACCCGAATGGACTATTAGCGACCGCCAAGTTTTTTTTTAATTTACTAGAATGCAACTTTCAATCTAAAAATGTATTTTTTTGGGAAAAAAAAAGAAAACAAAATAAATCTGTTGGGATAAAATAAGTTAAGGTAATAAATTATCTCACTATGATGATATAATTTTGGAATAAAAATAAAGGTAAAATTTTATATTACAATTTAGTATTAGTTACAATTAAATTATATAAATACATATAATGTCTCACTATTTTAAGTTTTAATTATTTTACATAATTGACTGTTAGGATTTTATATTTATTCATAAAAAATAGTAATTAACTAAAAATTTCACAGTTATAACTGTCAATATATAAGATTTTGATATTAACTTTTTTAAATCATTATTGATGATCTTGTATTGTAACTTAAATTGTAATACAAACATTCAAATAAATATATATGGTTTGTTAATTTAAATCGCATCATTTAATTTTGTAATAGTAAATTATTATTCATTTTAATAACGAATTATTAATTTAAAATCATTTATTTTTAATTAAATATTTTAGTAATAAATAAATTTTTAAATGAATGATAAAATTATCATTCATTTTGATAATAAATCATTGTTTTGAAAATAATTATTTCTAATTTTAGAAAATATTTATTTTCATTTTAATAATAAATCAATTTAACAATTATGATTTAAGTTAATAGTAAATAACTATTTTAATATCAAGTAACTTAATTTTAGTAAAATTATAAAATGACTATTTTATCTCTAAGTCCGTCATTTTTTTTAGCTCGTAGTCAAGTTCTAAAATAATTTTTTTTTATAATTTTTCAAAATTGATTTAATAATTTTTGTTATATTTTACCTATCATATTAAAAATATATGTAATTAAATTATAATAATTTAAATATTCATTATATTTTTATAATTTTAATCTTAATAATTAAATAAAAAATTAAATAAGTATTTTTTTATTTCATTTTATTCTAACGTTCTAATTCTATCTTCAGAATTTTGAAATTCTGAGAATTTCAGGGTATCCTCAGAATTTTAAAATTATTGAATTTTAATTCAATATTATAGATACAGTTATATTATTTAATTAAAAAAATTTAAATTAATTTAAATCATTAAATTTTAATTTAACGGTATAACTTGCAAATCATGAAATTTACATAACTCCCCCAAATCCTTTAAATTTATCGCCTATACTGGCAACTTTTGGAGTACAGCAAAATAATACAAAATTTTATAAATTTCTACAAACACAAATTACAAGATAATAAAATATAAATTTTTTACTCACCGCACAAAACACAACAATTTTTCCCACTCACTAAATTTTTCTTCTAAAATCTCTTTTTTTTTTCTTTCCAACATACCAATTTTTATAAAATAAAATTAAAAAACAGAATATTAAAAAAAATAGCAAATAAAAAATACAGAAAAAAACAGCAAACAAAAAAAAACAGAAAAAAACAGCGAATTAAAAAAATTAAAAACAACAGCAACATACATAAAAAAAAATTATTACACAGTATACACATGAAATAAACAAGTTAACGAGTAACTAAAATAAAAAAAAATTAAACAAACAATAATACATACATGCATGTATAGATAATCATCAAACCCCCAACCACAAAAACAAAAAAAAATTTATTTACATTTATCCAACAATAAACATGAAAAATACAGAAAATAGAAAAAAATTTCAAACAAAAAAAAATTTCCAAACCTGGTGTAGTGTTGACTCAACCTCCAAAAAAACTATAATAAACAAAAAAAAATATTAGTGCATGTTTATTAGAGAGAGAGAGAGAGAGAGCAAGAGAGAGAGAGAAAGAAAGAGACCTCCGGCGACGACAGCTGCGGGGCACCTCCGGCACGGCAGAGGGGGGGAGAAGAGAGAGTGCGGGGGAAGGAGAGGAAAAAGAGGGAAGCGTTCTGCCCAATATAGTTAGAGTATCAGCGACCGTTTTAAGCGGTCACTAATACGGTCGCTAGAAGAGTATTAGCGACCGCTTAAAGCGGTCGCGCGAATTTTTTCGTCGTCGATACCTTGCCGCACGGGATTAGCGACAGCAGTTTAAGCGACCGCCTTAAGCGGTCGCTAATACTCTTCTAGCGACCGCTTAAAGCGGTCGCCCGAGGTTTCCACTCACCATTCACCCAATCTCTAGTAGTGTATATATATATGTACATTAATAATAAAATTATTTAAATTATTAATTAATGCACATTTGTAATGAGACAATAATTCAAAATAGAGATTCATGAAGACATTGGATGAATTACTTTAATAAGAATTTAAAGGTTGAAAATGTAACTTTAACTTTAAATTAAACTATTCAAAAAAAAAAAAAAAACTCCTATTTAATTCTGTAGTTGAAAAATAATCTTGAATTACATTTTGAAGATAAAAATGAGATTCTTAAAATTATATTTTGTTCTCACACGAAGAAAAAAAATGTAATTAGAACATATGAACTTATTTTTATTATATTAGATCAAGTGTTATTGATTTTGTAATAATTAGTCTTCGTTCTTCCCTAAACCAGAGTAGTTATTTACTAGTCGTTCGGTAAAAAATCTTCAACTATAGTTGTTTTTCTTGCAGTGGATTTGTACTTTAATTATTTGGATGTTTTATTTATTATTTCATAACAAAATCAATCAATCGTGGAAAGAAGAAAGAAATATTTAATTAATTATTAATTATAAATTCTTATAATTGTATTCTAATTATTGCATTAAATTAATTTTCTTCACTTCATTGCGCTAAGAGCGGAATCAAATTCAACCAAATAATGAACGTAAAATAAATTAAAACATTAATATTATTAATAATATCGGTTTGATTAAATTTAAATTTTAATAAATAAATAAATAAATCAAAAAGGTTAAAGAACGAAAATACTTACTCGTATAATTAAACAATTTATATTTATTTTTTCTAGTCTTTCCACCACAATGTATATATATTCACTCACACACACATACACACATATATATGTATTAATTATATATAAAAATTTGTAAAATATATATCAATTACATATAAAAATTTTAATAAACTAAAAAATTTAAAAATTAAAATTTAAGTATGTACCTAACAAATTATAAAATTAAAAAGTCAAACAGAAAATTATTATAATAAAAAAATTTCAAAAAAATTGAAAGAAAATATTTTTGTAACTATTTATAAATTTTGTATGTAGTAGGGTTCTATTCCATTTAGATTTTGTATGTAGTAGAGTTTTATTCTATTTAGATTAGAATATTAGTTTAAAACCCTGTCTTATTATAACTAAAATAATATTTTGATCGATCGAGTTGAAAGTCTAAATCTAATAAAAATTTGAGCAGCACTTCAATTGAATTGATTTATTTATTACTAATTTTATTTTTTAATTTTTAATAGTTTTTAATTTTTTAAATAAATAATATTACAATATATATAATTTAATAAACAATATTACAATTTAACTAAATGTATATCACTTATTTTGTCTAATGATAAAAATAATAAAAGACATGTTACTTTTTAATAAATTAATATTTTTATTCAAATTATTAAATTTTTTTGCATTATTTTATTTAATAATAATGATATTTATGATTTTTAAAAAAATAATTGATTAAATTATAAAAATTAAAAATAAGAAGTTATAAAATAAATAGAATTATAGATTAAATAAAAATATCAAGTGATATCCATGAATATCCTAGTTTGAATAAAATTGTGAATAAATGATAATTATATATAATGCTAATTTCATTTAGCTTATATAATTATAAATTAAGATAATTATAATTATAAATTTATGTTAATAAATTAAAATCTTTATTTAACAGGCTAATTATTTTTTTGCATTATTTTACTTAATGATTATAATAATATTTACTATTAAAACCTTTATTTTAAAGGGTAAATATTTTTTTACATTATTTTGTTTAATAATAATATTATTATGTTTTAAATAATAATTTATTATGATATAAAAATAAAACATAAGAATATATTTTAAATAAAAATAAAATGAAAAATGAGAAGTTATATGATAAATAGAAGTGCAAATTAAATAAAATATGAAGTGATATCCATGAATATTCTAATTTGAATAAAATTAAAAAGTATGAATAAGTAATAATTATCTAAAATATTAATTTTTTTATAAAATAATTAAGATAACTATAATTAGATATCACGTGTCATAACTATACTTGTGTTATAACTATAGTGCCAGTTAGGTTTTACGTGGCGTAAGATAGTTATAATTAAGTATCATCTATCACAACTGTAGTGCAAATTAAGTTTTACATGGTGTTACAAAGTTGTACTTTATATATATATATATATATATATGATATCAAATTATTCTAACTCAACTTTGAGATTTATCCAATTAATTGTTTGCTTAAATTTAATTTGAAAAATAAATAAAATGAATCTGATCCAATTTTTTACAATTTATTAAATTTAACGAATTTAGTTCAAATATTTTGATGCTCAAGTCGGCTGGATTCATTTACACCCTATCCATCCACATCGGAAGTGTAGAAACCATACCATTCATGCATGTACACACCAACGTGGCATACTGATGCTGATATATGTTTTTGGAGTTGAATAACTTTGAAAGTCCGAGGTTAGGTCCACCTAATTAACTTGTGTTTTTGACACACAACAGTGGGGACCATTATAATTTAGAATTTACCAGGTGACTTATGGTTGACTTGTTTTACAAGGTTGATATATTTTGTTATCCTAAAGACACTGTTTATTGGGAGGAGTTGAGATAAGGGATTGAATTTGTAATATTGTAAGACTCAAAAATTCAATGTTGGTTAACAACAAAAATAGCATTTAAAATATTTTGATAACTTTAACCCACTAAATTTTTTTTAACCCATCAAAATAATTTTAAACTAATTTTTT
This sequence comes from Vitellaria paradoxa, assembly GCA_019916065.1. Classification (NCBI taxonomy): domain Eukaryota; kingdom Viridiplantae; phylum Streptophyta; class Magnoliopsida; order Ericales; family Sapotaceae; genus Vitellaria; species Vitellaria paradoxa. The sequence continues at coordinate 41,596,196 of CM034241.1, read as the reverse complement.
TTTTTATATAACCCATCATCTAAAATTTTTGTTGCCGCCATTAGAATTATTATTTTTAAAAAAACGACGAAAATATCGAAAATTTCTAAGAGTTATTTACTTTTATTTCACTATTCAAATCACAAATTCATAACTTATCTCACTTTATCTTATTTTATCTCATTTTTGTTACTTTAAACGCACCTTATACATCATCCCATGGGGTGAATCGTTCTGTCAAAGTTCAAAAGTTAAAAATTAATATTTTTTGTCACATGTTAAATTAAATCTTTTATTTCATTTTGTTTCTTACCAATTACATCAAACAAATAATTTCACGTAAAAAAATTTTGTGTATATTTAATTTTGTATATTATCCATAGTATTATTTCACATTATCTAATTTCTGGAATGAAACGTATTCTATGCGAATGTTGTGTTGTCCATGATCTTTCTATGAAGCGGTATTTATCCTTGACTCTTGATAATATGTATAATATATATATATATATATATATACATAGTTGAAGACTTGGTCCGTCCATGGGAGACTATAGTCAACCGAAGCATCCCTTGACGTAAGATTTATTTCGTAAGCAAAATTACCTCAGCCATTCAAATATTTCGTCAGGGCTGCAGTTTCTCCCCCATTTATTCAAGGACTTTGTGTTGGGGGGGGGGGGGGGAGGTCGGAAGACGTGTGGTTGCATACTTGCATTGGTCAATAAAAGAAATTAAAGCACTTATCTTGAAATATCCCAATGGGTATGTTACAAAGTAATTGCATTGGATAATTTAAAGCGCCTTAAAATATTCCAATGGCTAAATCACGTAATAATAACTCTTATAATTTATACATCCCACTTGAGTTTATATAATTTTAATTGCAAAATTGAGACGTTAACAATACACCTGAATGTCATGTCCCTAAAATTCAAATATAATAATGTAATTTATTTTAGAAAATCAAGGGTAACTTGATCATTTTGTTTGGAGCAAAGAATTGCATCCTGACTATAGTGTTGATACACCTTTTGTTTGAGACATCTGCAAGATAGTGAAAAGGGTTAGAAGGCCTTATATTCAATATGCAAGGTTTATTTATTGAATGATTTTGTCCCAAAAAAATTCTTGGCTGATAAATAGGGGTGGAAATGAATCAAGTTATTTACGAGTTATTCAAGCTCAACTCGAAAAAAGTTCGATTCAAGATCGGTTCGTAACTAAAATGAGCTTGGATTGAGCTTAATTTATGATTCGTTTAGATTCGAAATCGAGCTTGACTCTAAAAAATCTCAAATCGAAAGTTCGTGAGTAGACTTGATAAAATATATATTTTAATAATATTTTTATTATATTTTTTTATAATATATTTTTATAATATTTTTATTATATTTTTTTATAATATTTTATTTATTATATTTTAAACTAAAATAATGTTGCTTTGATTTAATTTGAACTAATTGCAAGTTAAGCTCGAACCTAAATTTTTATTTATCGAGCTGAATCAAGCCAAGCTTGAACTTATATAAAAATTCTAATTGAGTTCAATTCAAAAAGTTCGAGTCGAGTTCAAACAAGTTAAGGATCGACTCGTTTCCATCCTATTGATAGATTTGATTCAAAAGGAGTGTAAGATATATTGTATTTAAAGTCTTTAATGAAGTTGGTGGAGTGTAAGTATCAACATGTTTAAACTTATTCATTAATTACTTAAAGTCTTATGACAACCACTAATAGCCTAGTACAACTAATATATACCAAACTAATCACTCCAAGAAATGAGAGTGTAGTGATAAAAAAATTAAAATATAAATTTTATCTCTATTAAATATTTTTAATGATGTAATTTTATATGGCACATTACAATGAGTCTGTCAATATACAAAAGTACTTTGTGATTAAAAATTATCTTAATTTGTCAATAAATGATAAATCTAACAATGAATCCTTTTCACCATTTTATCACTAATTCTAATCTTTTTGTTGTGTGTATTAGTGTGGCCATTAAATATATAAAAATCTTAATTTAACAAAATAATTAGTATCATATATTTTTAATTAGTGTCGCGCCTATTATGGTTATTATCTGATAAAAACATTTGTCACCAATTAAAATTTTATTATAAGTGATGAAATAGTTTAAATATCACTAAAATTCACTTCTTCTTCTCCTTCTCCTTCTTCTCCTTCTTCTCCTTCTCCTTCTTCTTCTTCTCCTTCTTCTGCTGCTCCTTCTTCTCCTTCTCCTTCTCCTTCTCCTTCTCCTTCTCCTTCTCCTTCTTCTTCTTCTTCTTCTTCTTCTTTTATAATTAGTGTCGCGCCTATTATGGTTACTATCTGATAAAAACATTTGTCACCAATTAAAATTTTATTTTAAGTGATGAAATAGTTTAAATATCTCCTCCTCCCTCCTCCTCCTCCTCCTTCTTCTTCTTCTTCTTCTTCTTCTTCTTCTTCTTCTTCTTTTAATGCTACAGCGACAGCCATGAAATTACTGGATTTGTTCTAGATTGTTTTGTTAGATTAATTCATATTACTTTTTTTAACTTTTTATATTAAATTATCAAGAACATAAATAAAAAATATTTTCCTTACGCAAATTTTATTACTAATTAATTACCAACCTGTTTTACTCTTTCACCAATCAGTAGATTTTGTTCTTATTTACTTTTGATGAGTGCTAAAATAGTTATTGATATTTTATAATTTTTAATTATGTTAATAAAAATAATGAGAAAATAATTTTAAATATTATTAATTATTTCTTATTTTAAAATTTACCCAATGATCAAATTAAATGTTTGACAATGGATAGAGCAATATTGTAAAAATAATTAATTACCAAAAAAAATATTGTACAAGTAATTTCTTACAATATATTAATTTAATTTGTTGGTCAATGTTTATGTTCACATATATATTTATCAATAAATAATTTATTAATTAATATCATTTATATATATTATGAATCTGTGAATAATATATTTAAGGATGAAATAAAGTGTGACTGAAATAGTTGATTGGGAAGGAGATGATTGAAACACTTCAACAAAAAGGAGGAAGCCAGATTTATTTATTACTGAACCTTGGGAGATTCTTTCTTGAAAAAATGGAGAGGGACTGCGGGACAAACTTTATCTCAGACTTCGAGTTTTATTCTAACTATGCGAGAAATTTACGCACTTTTTTAATTGATAAATATAATTATTTTCAGAGATATTGAATTAAAAGCTCAATTAGTAACATAATTTTTAGTTTTTTTTTTTTTTTTTGCAAAATATTATTAAAAGGTAAAAACATAACTTTCTACACGTTATCAAAAGTTATTGAAAAATTTTATATTGCGTGTTATAACTTTCTATACATTTGACAAAATATCGATTTTTAGTAAAAATTAAACTTTTATTAAATGAAAAAAAAATTTACAAACTAAAAATTATTAAAAATTTAAGTTGCCAAACAAAAAAAAAAAAACTAAGTTCTTAGTAGTTAATCAGTAGTCAACTATTAAAAAATTAATTTTTTTTTTGAAGGGGAAAAAGATAATTTTTTAATTTTTTATTGATTTAACATTTTTATTCTCTAAAATTTTAATAAATTTAAAATATAAAAAAATAAATTTAATAATTTTTTAAAAAATCAAAAAAATTAGTAGCCGATAGTTAAGCCACCAACTTTTCTTCTTCGCGCCAAAGCTATCTAAGAGTTATTTCGTGGAAGTTTAGCCCCGAGTCGTTGCAATTACACAGAAAAACGCACAAACGTTTAGATAACGCAAAAACGACATTGCAGGGCCCCCAAACTTCTAGTGAGTTTCCATATCTCTTCAGTATGTTGACTCTGTACAAGAAAGAATAATTTTAGAAGGAAAAATGATACCTTTTGCGTGGTCAGCAAGTTACTAGTTTGATGGTATTTCCTAAACAGAAGGCTTCTCTTCGCTGAATGTGACTGGAGAATTATCACCTGTGGGTTGTGTTTGTTTTGGGATTAAAGGCGTAGAATTGGAAGATTTATTTATCTTATATTTGATGGAGAAGACTACTAATTCACTCCGGATAAGTAATCTTTCTAAGCGGATGATATAATATTTTATGGAGAGTGGGATGGTATACTTCTTTAGGATTTAATTTCTGTCAAAATTTAAAATTTTAAAATTATTTACATTAAATCACATCTTTTATCCCATTTTTTATGTTACCAAACAAGACCCACAAACTAATCACACATAAAAAATAATCCCATACTAAATGGAATCCTATATATTATTTCATATTATTAATTATCCCTTATCATTCGATCCCTTCTATCAAGCATAACGTTAGAGTGAGTTTGATATATAATTAAAAATTAAAGGTAAATTTGTCAATGTGGTAATTATTAGTAAAGTAAAGTTTTAAATCTTAACCGTGTTTGTTTGTTCAATAATGTATGTAAAATTTTTTAGCCTCCTAAAAATTAATTATATTTGGCACGAGAACTACATTGAGGAATGTTTATTTATGTTTTGAATGCCTAAATTATGAATTTAGGTAAAAAAATAAATTCAAGGATAACATGATCATTTTTTTGTCCAAATTCTAATTCGGACAAAATTTTCTTAGCTGATTAGAAGTATATATATTAAGAAATATTTCTTAACTTTTTGCCAAACTCAGAATGTGAATTGATATGAGCCAAAAATGAACTTAAGGATTAAATGATTTTTTTTTTACCTGAGTTTAGATCGTGTCCAAATTTGCTTCCCTAATAAGAAATATATTTAGAACTATTTCTTAACTTTTTAGGAAACTTAAAATGGTAACATGGGGAAAAAAATGGACCCAATAGTAAAACGGTAAATATTTTGCCCCCAGTTATTATCAAATCAAAATTTGCTTAACTAACACAATTCATGTCAATAAATATTTCTTAACTTTGTAGAAATACTACACTACAAATTTGGTCCAAAATAAACCCAATAGTAAAACAACCATTTATAGTCGGAGTTCATATCGGACCAAAATTTGTTAAAATAATAAATAACATATCAAAGAATATATATAAATTTTTTGGAAGCCTAAAGTACGAATTTGAGTCAAAATGGGTGTTGTTAAAATTGTAAAATTTTGGACCAAAATTTGTTTAACTTAATATGTCGATAAATATTTCTAACTCTTTCGGAATACCCAAAATGTGAAACTATGCAAAAATTAAACCCACGGATAAAACAGTCATTTTATTGTCCCAAGTTAAGGGTTGGGTGGAAATTTGTTTAATTGTTATGAAACATATTAATGAATATTTTTTAGACATTTGAGAAATGCAAAATGCAAATTTGAATTGAAAATGGATTGAAGAAAAGAACATTCTTTGTTTTTTTTTTTTAAATAGAGAGTTTGTCGCTTAATAAGTAAAGAGAATTGAATGTCTTTAAATTCCTCTTACTCCAATAAATTTTTTTCCTTACCCTATTTGCTTAAAGGTTAACATTAACCCCTTAGGGGGGGGAAAATTTTAGCCCTTTAAATTTTTATGGAGTGCACTAAATATAATTAATTAAAAAAATATTAAAAATTACAGAAGTAACATTTACCCCTTTTAAATTCTATATAGAACACATTCTTAAAAATAATTATTTTATAGATTTTACTCCTTGTGTCCAACCAATAAAATTTAACATATTGTACAAATTCATAGATACTACCCTATTTATTTAATTTTCTATCAGTCGACTTGGTATATATAGTTCCCGTTTGCAGCATCCATAAAAGTTAGAGAAAGAAAAACAAAAAATAGTCAAATTAGAGAAGTTTAGTTTTCAGTGTATTGCTCAAAAAATTAAAAAATTTTGAAAAAAAAAAATTGATAAACGTTAGAGGTTTTTAGTGTAGAAAAAAATTAAAAAAAGGTTGATTAAAGTTAACAATTTTTAATAACTTTTTTTCTTTTATGATTTTGTTACTCCGAAAGAGCACATTAAAATAGGTATACAAACTAAGAAATTCTGCAAACGACTATTGAAAATTATGTTTCCACCTACCCCCAGACGGCTGTAGGTAATGTCAATTTTGAGTGCTAAAAAAGGTTGGAATATCCAATTCTGCAAAACTCCTGCCGTTGAATTATTAGTTGCATTAGATAAGAAAAGGTAAACAGAAGGTACTTAATTGCAATTTTGACGAAATGATAATTCTCACGGTTCGTTAAATATAGCTACCGGTCTTACACTATTCTCAACATCCCATATGAGTAAGTTGCCTTGAAAGCCTCCAAGGCTTGGTTTGTATTATTGTAAATCAACAGCGGTTAAAGAGATTTTTTTTTTTTTTTAAATTGTACAACTTAAGCCTCAATAATCTGATCACAGATGCATGAGATGAGCAACATGTTTAATAATCGGTGCCATGTTACAAAAACAATTAATATACATGGCTCAATTTATTGGACAAGGGGTCCTGCGAAAGGGTTTACTACCGTCGCTGTGTTATATGATTTTTGCAATTTTATTAAATTTTTTTGATGAGATTGTGTTCTATTTTTTTTTTTTTAAATATAATCATCGATTTGTTTCATTCGAATATACAAGCTAGCATTAATTTTTTTTTTTTTTTTTTTTAGTATAAGCAAGTTTTATTTTATTTTATATTTAAAATAATTTTAAAAGCATGGCTTAATAATATTGCAGATGAATTTTTTTTTTTTTTTCCAAATGCACATACTAGTTTTTTTTTGCTTCATTAACTAAATTAATAAAAATAACATAAAATTATTTTTATTGTAACTTTGAACTGAAGTTTTGGTTATTAATTTTATTTAATAAACTAATATATATATATATTTAATTATTTTAAATATTATTTAATTTTTTCACTTTTAATATATTAATTCTTTTATAAAATTCGCACATCACGTGAAACTAATCTGTATATATATGCACTGACTAATTGGGCTCCAACCAAGACCCATAATTTAGAATACCAGGACACAATTATCAGGCAATGATCCCTCTGCTACAATACAAAGTGATCAATCAAATTACGAACTGAACTTAACACAGTGCCTAAAACAAAATCAATCAAAAACGCGAATGGAGAAAGAAAGATGGTTATGGGGGGTTCAGCTATATATGACGATGACCTGCACATCAACAAGAGTAAGAGAGATAAGATCCATATCTGTTTTAGGCCATCGCACTAATCTATTTTAACAAATTGTTTTTTCAAAATATATAGTAAGAAAGTATTTTTGTTTTATTTCACAATATTCAATAACATTCTATATCAACATCTCCAAATACAAATTTTAAAATAATAATAATAATTTGTTAACAAAAGCACATAAAGGAATAAATTTTTTAATTAAAAATAATAAAACAATTTTAAATTAATTTTAAAGTTATTTTAAAAACAGGTCGCCCCAACGTAATTTAATTAACAAAGATGGGTTCAAGTTTTGGAAATATTTTACAGTATTAAGATTCGTCAATTTGTTTTTTTTTTTTTAAAGAAAAACGTTTTATATTTTCAAATACAAGAAAATTTGTCCAAAAAAAAATTTTAAAAATGGTTTGAAAAATTCTTTTAAAAACAAAAATTAAATGAGGGCAAAAAGCTACAAGCACGTGCAAAGCAAGAGCAAATTAATCCTTGTTTCAATTTCCACCGGGGATGGTCCCATTTAGTTCCTTGGTTTGCACTTCTAAGTGAAACAAATGTAGTAGACAATGGAGGCACTCAATTTCTATGGCCCATGAAAAAAGCATTCTTTTATCTTCTTCAACTTTACTTGTGTGTGGGTTTGATTAAAAAGAATTAATTAATTGGTAAAGTATCTCCCAGAATATGGATGCAACTGATTTGTTGTTGTCATTTGTAGGGCTAAATTCATTCTAAAGCATGTTTAGTGGATTCCACCCAACTCTTTCTTCCCATTCCTCTCCCTGATAAAAAAAATAAATAAATAAATAAAAATGAAAATGAAGCAGAAAGGGTCCAAGGTAATATTACTTTTAAACATGCCCAAAGGGGATAGCTTCAAGGAAAAAGCAAAGCTATGAAACCTATGATGAGATTTTAGTCCACAATAAAGCTTTAACACCAAGAACGAAAACATGGGATGGAGGATATATATACATATATATGTATGTATATGTTATAAGACTGATATATAGGAAAAAAATGAAAAAGAAGATGAAGAAATTATAGAAGAGTATACAGCCTTGCCATTTCTTTCAACGAGTCTAGAGAAGACTATTACAAAGAGAAGAGGTGAGCAACTGTGTATAGACCCTCAGATGTACCAAAAATTAGCTGAGATCAATGGACTAGGATGTGCAAGAGACAATCTCGATCCAAGGCCAACACATGTCCATCTCCAACGGTCCAGATTGAATGAAGTGACAAAAGGGAGGAATGGCAGCCTTAATGAGAAAGTAAATAAGCTGGCTGTGAGAAGTAGTACAAAAGCCTCCAGAGCAATGAATGGTCAACATCAAGCATGTGAAGGGATGTAGGGGTGCAACAGGGTCAACAATTGGAGCGGGCATTGAAGAACCGTAGGTCAGAGCATGCCTTGGGCTGGAGAGTGGCCTAAAGCAAAGCCCAGTCCATCACTCTTAATTCATGAAGGCCTCATCATCATCAGGCCCACAAAAGTCCAAATAAACCTGCACTGAGCTGAGCTGTATAGTAGGAGGAAATCAGTTAGTAGTTCAGTAGTTAGATCAGTTAAATTAATTGTAATCTGTTAGATTAACCCTGGTTAAGGGATTAATCACAGTTAATTGTTGGTTACAACTCAGAAACTATAAATAGGCCTTGTACTGAAATCAACAAGGTGTGGAATAAAATACAGAGAATTTTCTCTATTTTTGGAGGTCTGGTGTCCTCGAAACACCCACTTTGATTCAAGCTTCTCTGCCGTTGCCACCAAAGGTAGAGGCAATGTCAAGAAAGGTTCGAAACTGCTACAAGTGGTATCAGAGCAGTTGGACCCAGAGATCATGGAGAGACGATCTACATCCAATCAGCAAGATCAAAAAAGTCAAACACAGTTTAAGCAGATAATGGAAATGATGGAAGCAATTAACAGAAGGTTAGGAAGATTAGAAGAAACATCTTACCAGTTGATAGAGGGGATCAGTCAGATTGGTTTAACCCGATCTGTTGATCGGTCGGGTCAGGAGCAATCTCGTCCTCCCTGACCAACCGATCTGAGCCAAACCAGTCACACTACAATCGTGTAATTAACTGCTCGCTGACACGCTCCGTGATATCCGCCTGAAAATACGCAGCTTGCTCAATAACGGATTGTATAACTATTTATGGGATATCTGCATGCGGATCTGCGTGTACACGTGTCGCAATTTGATTCGCTAAGAGTTTGGATTTAATATGACCCACATGTATCGGGCTTGATACGGGTTCTTCCAGTCTATATATACTTACAGTGCAAGAAAGAGGAGGAGGGAGAGAGATATAAAAAAAAAAGTTTAATAGCAACTATATAAAAAACATCCTCCCATATACTGTATTTTTGGCTAACTTAATTATCGGAGTTTCTTTGGTAGGCACCACACTGGTGTTAAGATAGGAACTCGAACCAATCTCGGATCACTCACGTAGCTGGATCTGGTGAGGAGCATTATCACCAGTTGCAGTCCAATGTTGCAGAAGTTCAGAAGAAGCAAGATGAATACAATGGTGCAAGGTTCTCCCACAATCAAGAAGATAATGGTGCCCATTCTATTCCACAAGTCCATGTGAATCAAGAGGGAACCAGCATGGGTTTTAGTGGCATCCAGATGAAGTCTGTGAGACTGAAGTTTCCTATATTCTCTGGGGATGTTCCATCGGAGTGGCTCTATAAGGCTAACCAGTTTTTTAAGCATTATGGAGTTCCAAAAAACCAGAAATTGGAGATTGCAGCCATACATATTTGGAAGGTAAATCTTTAATATGGTTTCAAGTGTCATGAATTCTGTAGTAGGGATGAGTTGGGATGAATTTTCAGAGGCCATTTTAACTAGATTTGGGGAGTGTGTATGAAGACCCTATAGATCAACTGATTAGGTTGAAACAGACCTCTATAGTTGAAAATTTCAAAACACAATTTGAGGGAATTTCTAACAGGGTTAAAGGGTTAAGTGAGGCTCACAAACTCAGCATTTTCATGACTGGGTTAAAGGAAGAAATAAGATATCCTATACCTATGTTCAATCCTGATACATTGACTAAGGCTTTTGGATTGGCTAGATTACAAGAGGAAAGCCTATTAGCCTTAAAAAGACAGCATAACAGAATTGGTATGGGGAGTTTTTCTAATTCTAATGGAAATGGCAGTGGTGGATTAATTTCTGGAAGTACGGGTTCAGAAAGGAGTCTTGTGTGGAAGCCACCCTTGACAGTTAATTCCTAGAATAATGTAAGTATGACCAAGGCTAATAATGGGGTCAATGTTAACAAGTTGCCGGTCCAAAAACTCAGCCCTTTAGAGGTAGAAGCTAGGAGGAAGAAGTGGTTATGTTTTAACTGTGATGAAAAATGGCACAGAGGTCATATCTGCGAAAATCCTAAACTGTTTGTGTTGGAGTTAGTGTTACTTGAAGAAAAAGGGAGGGAGGCTAGTGTTGAACTTGGAGATGAGCTAAATGGAGAAGAGGAAGATGCTGCACCAGAAATAACCTTTCATGCCATAGTAGGAACTCCCTAACCAAAAACACTAAGATTGATTAGATGCATTAAAGGAAGGCAGTGGACAATCTTAGTAGATTCTGGGAGTACTCATAACTTCCTAGATCCAAAAATTGCTAAGTGTTGCAAGTTACCAATAAAGGAGGGCAATGCCTTAACAGTAAAGGTGGCTAATGGAGAAACTCTGAGAAGTATAGAAGAATATAGCCAGGTTAAACTCAATATTCAGAGGAATGTGTTCCTAATGGACTTTTTGCTACTTTCTTTGGCTGGATGTGATATTGTTTTAGGGGTACAATAGTTAAAGACCTTAGGCCCCATCACTTTTGATTTTTCATCTCTTATTATGTTATTTCAGAAGGAGAAACAACAAATTTGTATTAAGGGCTTACAAGAGAGTGGTCAATTGGTTGAGAATGTGGAGTTACAGCAACTAAAAGGGTCAGTCATTAAGGGTTTTATGCTACAGTTATTTCATATTATAGCAAGTCAATCTATGGAAGTACCACTACAACAATCTACTGAAGCAATTGCAAGAATTCAGGGAGTATTACAGAAGTTTAAGTAGGTTTTTGATGAGCCCAAAGGCCTTCCACCAGTGAGAGGTTATGAACATCGGATTGTCTTGCAAGATGGTACACAACCGATCTCTACCAGACCATACAGGTATCCCCATTTCCAAAAAGAAGAAATAGAGAAAATAGTTAAAGACCTATTGGAGTCTGGTTTGATCCAACCAAGCCAATCTTCATTTTCTTCACCAATAATTTTGGTAAGAAAAGCAGATGGGTCTTGGAGGATGTGTGTAGATTATAGAGCCTTAAACAAAGCTACTATCAAGGATAAATATCCAATTCCCATAGTGGATGAGTTATTAGATAAACTCAGCGGTGCTTATATTTCTCTAAACTTGACTTAAGGTCTGGGTATTACCAAATTAGAATGTCTCAAGCAAATGTGCCCAAGACAGATTTTAGAACACATTCAGGGCATTATGAGTTTTTAGTGATGCCTTTTGGACTCACAAATACTCCAGCAACTTTTCAGCAGTTGATGAATGACATTTTTAGGCCATATTTGAGGAAGTTTGTTTTGGTATTTTTTGATGATATCTTGATCTACAGTCAATCTATTAGTGAGCATGTGAAGCACCTAGATCTAACCTTGTAGCTACTTCAGGAACACAAACTTTTTGCCAAATAGTCAAAATGTAAATTTGGATGTGTGGAAGTAGACTACCTTGGCCATCTTATTTCTGGTCATGGGGTAAGGGCTGATCCAAACAAGATTCAAGCAATGATGCCTATTCTTAAGAATATTAAGTCACTAAGGGGATTTCTGGGTCTGACAGGTTATTACAGGAAATTCATTAAAGGCTATGAAGGTCTATCAAAGCCACTGACTGATTTACTAAAAAAAATGCTTTTCAGTGGTCTGATATCGCTGAAAGAACATTTCAAGCACTAAAACAGGCAGTTACTAATCCACCAGTTCCTACCTTACTGGATTTCTCTAAAGTTTTTACCATAGAGTGTGATACATCAGGATTTGGAGTGGGGGCAGTGTTAATGCAAGATAAAAGGCCCATTGTTTTTTTTAGTCAAGCACTGAAAAGGATAGCTCTATTAATGTCTACTTATGAGAATGAGTTATTTGCTTTAATTCAAGCTGTAAAGAAGTGGAGGCCATATTTGCTGGGGTAAGTTTTTGTAGTTAAAATTGATCACCACAGCCTTAAATTTTTGTTGGAATAGCGTATTGGTACTCCTACACAATAGAAATGGATTTCCAAACTATTGGGGTATAATTTCACAATTGAATATAAGCAAGAAGTTGACAACAGGGTGGCTGATGCCCTATCCAGACTACATGAAGATAATAATTCTACTAATGAACATATGGTGTGTTGCACTATTTCCATTGCAGGTCCAACGACTACATTCTTTGAGGAGGTGAAGTCAGTTTATGCACAGGATGACAGAATTCAAACCATTTTACATTAGATGCAATAGGAAACATTGTCAAGCTTTAAGTTTTCCATGCAATAGGGACTTTTGCTTTATAAGAAGAGAATCTATATACCAGATCAGCACGGCTTAAAAACACAAGTGTTACAATATATCCCCAGTGATGCAACTGGGGGTCACAGGGGAGTTCAGAAAACATTAAAAAGGGCACGGCAGGATTTCTATTGGCCAAATATGAAGAATGACATTAAAAGGTGGGTACAAGCATGTGATGTTTGTCAGCAAAACAAACCAGAAAATACAGCTCCAGCGGGTCTTTTACAACCCTTTCTAATTCCAAGACACAATTGGACTAACATTTCAATGGATTTCATTAAAGGATTACCCTTTTCTCAGAAGTTCTCAGTGATCTGGGTAATTGTAGACAGGTTTACCAAATACTCTCATTTTATTCCTTTGACTCATCCTTACACAGCCCCTCAGTTAGCATTAATTTTTATGCAAAACATTTTCAAATTACACAGGTTACCTCTTACAGTGGTTTCAGATAGAGATTCATCTTTCACAAGTAAGTTTTGGAAGGAATTGTTCAAATTACTGGGCTTATCTCTGCATTTTAGTTCCAGTTTCCACCCCCAGACGGATGGACAGACTGAGGTAACCAACAAATGCATTGAAACTTATTTGAGGTGCTTTACTTCCGAAGCCCCCGCTCTTTGGTCTCAATGGCTTTACTTAGCAAAGTACTAGTTTAATACCAGTTACCATACAGCAATCCAGATGACACCCTATGAAGCCTTCTATGGAGTCTAGCCCCCTAAGCTCACCCACTATATTGAAGGTCTAGCTCAAGTATCTACAGTTGATGAATTATTGATTTCACATCAACGGATTTTTGAGTTGTTAAAGACCCATTTGTTGCAAGCACAAAATAGAATGAAGATTCAGTCAGACAAACATAGAATAGAGAGGCAATTCTCAGTTGGAGACTAGGTTTTTGTGAAATTGCAGCCATACCGTCACCTGACAGTACGGCGCCGTCGCAATTTCAAATTGACCCCTAAATTCTTTGGACCGTTTCAAATCATTCGAAAAATTGGGCAAGTTGCGTATAAATTGTAGCTACCACAAGGGTCCCAAATCCATCCAATTTTTCACATTTCTCAGCTAAAAGCAAAGATAGGTGAGAATCAGAATACCTTACCTTAGTTACCTCCAATAGATCATTTGGGCCATGTTCTACCAGTACCGGAGAAAATCTTGGCTGTTCGAGAGCGCCGTCGTGGAAACCATCTCTTTACAGAGTTCTTGGTTCAGTGGCTAGGCTAACCGAACACAGCCGCGACATGGGAGAAGAAGTACAAGCTGCGGGCTGAGTATCCCGATCTCGACCTTGAGGTCAAGGTCGATCTTCCAGGGGAGGGCAGTTGTTATAAGACTGATATATAAGAAAAAAATAAAAAAGAAGATGAAGAAATTATAGAAGAGTATACAGCCTTACCATTTCCTTCAACGAGTCTAGAGAAGACTATTACAAAGAGAAGAGGTGAGCAACGGTGTATAGACCCTCAGATGACCAAAAATCAGCTGAGATCAATGGACTAGGATGTGCAGGAGACAATCTCGATCCAAGGCCAACACACGTCCATCTCTAACGGTTCAGATTGAATGAAGTGACAAAAGGGAGGAATGGCAGCCTTAATGAGGAAGTAAATAAGCTGGCTGTGAGAAGCAGTACAGAAGCCTCCAGAGCAATGAATGGTCAACATCAAGCACGTGAAGGGATGTAGGGGTGCAACCGGGTCAACAGTTAGAGCGAGCATTGAAGAATCGTGGGTCGAAGCATGCATTGGGCTGGAGAGTTGCCTAAAGCAAAGCCCAATCCATCACTCTTAATTCATGAAGGCCTCATCATCATCGGGCCCACAGAAGTCCAAATAAACCTCCACTGAGCTGAGCTGAGCTGAGCTGTACAGTAGGAGGAAATCAGTTAGTAGTTTAGTAGTTAGATTAGTTGAATTAGTTGTAATATGTTAGATTAACCCTGGTAAAGGGATTAATCACAGTTAATTGTTGGTTACAACTCAGAAACTATAAATAGGCCTTGTACTAAAATCAACAGGATGTGGAATAAAATTCAAAGAATTTTCTCTATTTTTGGAGGTCTGGTGTCCGCGAAACACCCACTTTGATTCAAGCTTCTCTGCCGTTGCCACCATAGGTAGAGGCAAGGTCAAGAAAGGTTCGAAACTGCTACAGTTTATAAACCCACCTGTTAATAAGACCTTATCAAAACCATTATTCCACGACTACCATGACAGCACAAATAATATGCAGTGCAGAGAGTCAGAGACCTCTCTATATATCTGGAAACTGGTTACTGCCTCTCAAGGTGGACCATGCAAAAGCTTCTGGAATTCAACTAATCCAGCATTAACCTTCCACTTTAAAACAGATAGCTGTTGATCATCTTAATCATTTAGTGCATATATATATATATATATATATATATATATATATATATATATATATATATATATATAATGTGTCCTTGGATTCTTTTCCTAGCACACTTAGCCCGTAACAAATTAGGTGAGCTTGGTCACTGGCTGGTAGTGTAGGCTCCTTTCCACTTCATTCCTTTCAAGTGGACCTCGGGGTCCTATAATATGGGACATTTGTTGGGTGATGCGATTCAATTATTATTAGTAAGGTTACATAACAAAATAAAAATTAAAAAGAAAAAGGAAAAAATATATATATATAACTAGAATAATATGGACAATTTTGAGCCTATCATTTTAAAGTATATTTTAATTACAATATTATCAAGGGATCATTCTAATTTAACTTTTTAATAAATTTTTTAGTATTTACTAAAAAATAACTAAAAAATAATATCAAAATGATGTATGGTAAGTGACTGTGAATTATAATATCTCACTTAACAAAATGAGTGTGAATTGTCGTATTTCACGTATTAGACGAACAATTAAAAATGATTACAAGCTTGAAAAATGTGCAAATTCTTAGTATTCAAAATATTCATATAAAAAAACATTATCGCGCTTTGCCAGCATTTTTATTTTTTCTTATTAATTAAAAGTTTGGTGGTAACTGCATAGAAATTAATGCAGTCAATGAACAAAGGGAATTTAACAGTTGCATATGGTTGGTTTTAAATGATGAGGTAACATAATTAAAGCTGATGATGGTGCATAACATAAGCACTATAAAATTGTTAACAACCTAATTTAATTCATTAAATTATGAATCTTTTATGTTATTCTAATACCATTTTAAATTTGAAGAATGCTAATAATTAAGGGGTGTTTGATAGATAAAAATAAAAAAATATATAATAAAAATAAAAAAATATGATATAAAAATAATTAAAAAAAAATTTAATTGTAAAAAAGTACAAAATCTCAATTTAAACACGGCCAAAGCCTCAATTTAATGTAGGCACCTTCTTCCATGTCCTCGGAATTGAATGCAATCTCGAGTACATATGGTCAAATCCTTAGCTTATGTTTTCACTTTTTTCAATTACTGCTCTCTCCTTTCACACATCACCGGTCAATCAACTCGAAACCCTCCTTTCATACATCCAATATTTTTAGCTTGAAAAAATCCCTCTCTCCTATCTCTCTCTCTCTCTGTGGTTTTTGCACCTTGCCATCTCTGCAACGCATCCCAGTGGTTCTGTGCTTACAATTTTCGTAAGAAAAATCTGTGACTTTATTTATTAAGTTTCCCTATTGGAGAAATACCACAAAGCAAGATAAGAAAGGGTTTTGTTCATCAATTCGACATGGCCGAGAGAAGTTGTATCCGGAGGATATGGCGACTAGCTTTTTTGAGCATCCATTGTTCAAGGTTTTTGATCTCTCTTTACCAAGAGGTTAACGCAGCCAAGAAGAACCAGCTCCAACAACAAAAACAACAACAATTCAACATGGCCGAGAGAAGTTATATCCCAAGGAGATGGCGACTGGCTTTTCTGTGCATCCAGTGCTCAAGGGTCCTGATCTCTCTTTACCAAGAGGTTGATGCAGCCAAAAAGAACCAGCTCCGAAGACGAGGACAACAACAATATGCTTATGACAATGCTATGCACCGGATTCGTACTAAGATAATCTGTTCAGTGGCCTTTTTACAACTTCATTCTCATGTAAAGAAGAAAACCCATCTCGGTATATATGCAGAGTTCTTCTGGTTCCCACGCGGTGATCATTGATATACCAACACCCACAAGTCCATACATTAATTTGGATCCGGCAAAGCTTAAAGCACTTGTCAAGGAGAAAATTTTAAACTCCCTGGAGGTGGACTTTGGAGGCTTTGAAGGTTTGGTTAGAGCTCTCCGAAGCAGTTCTGAAGCGGGAATCTTCAGTGATCGTGACGATTTGAATTCCCGAATCAGTTATTTTGGCTCAAACGATCTATGCAGAACCACCCCATCAAAATGGATCCAAAATTTTCCATTGAAAATGATTGCTGCTGGCTGTCTGTTTCCTATGTCTGTTTGTGTTGTAATTTATGCTCCTTCGAATACCTTCCCAGATGGGTTGAATATGAATGGATGCTGGAATATCTTCCAAGATGGGTGGATGGGGGAATATCTCCCAAGATGGGTTGAATATTAATGGGTGGGGTAATATCTTCCCAGACGGGCTGCTGGAAATTAATGGATGGATTGGTGCTTTAGCAATGTTCTATTTTATGGAATCAGCCAAAAGTCCCAAACCTGGCGACAAAGTCGTCTACTTTGGCGATTGTTTTACGGAGGTAGTAAGAGATGGGACGCGGAAGAAGATTTTGATCTCTCAAATTGTGGTTGGAGATGTTGTCTGTCTGAAAAGAGGTGATCTAGTCCCTGCTGATGGTTTATTCCTCGACGGTCAGTCCGTAATAGTACTGGATGAATCATCAGGATTGACAAGGGAAGTCAACTCTGGTTCGAATTCGAACCCTTTGTTGTTTTCTACCACCAGGGTGATTGATGGGCATGCTCGGATGCTTGTCTCTGCTGTTGGTAGAAACACAACGTGGGGATTCAAGAAAACTAAATCGCTAATTAGCTGCCATATTAGCCAACCAATAGCACCACTATGTGATAAAAGTCCACAACTCAAGCTGGTTTTGGTCTAAACTCCAAAGGGCAACTACTTTCTATATCTTGCCGGTGGCATTTGCTCTAGTCGGTGATAGGCATTTCCAAATTTTCTTGGCACTTGCCCAATTCGTTTTTACCACATTCCCTTCGGTAGATAACAATTCAACCCAGACTGTGCGCAAGATTACTTTGGAACATTTCTTCGAGCTTTCGGTGACCGAAAATATTGTGGTCGGGGACCCTTTATGTTATGAGACAGCAGGTGCGGTGACTGCCATTGTAATCGATGAAATCGGGACCCTAGCAAGGTTAAAGGGACAATGTCAAACGAATGTGAGAAAATCCGTAGAACAATGGCGAAATGCTGGAGTGGACATTAAAATGGTCACCGCTGATAGTATTCCCCGTGCCAGAGTTACTGGTACCGCCATTGGTTTACTTGAAGAAGACTTCAACTCAAACACTGATCAATCGGTTGTAATAGAAGGGAAGGCATTTCGAAATTACAATCCGGAAGAGAAGAAGTTGAAAATTAATGGAATCCGGGTGATGGCAGCATCTTCCCCCCTTCGATAAGGTTGATTTTGTCGGAGTCTTGAAACGAAGAGGCCACGTGGTCGCAGTCATCAACAACACCGAAACAAGTGACGCGACGGCGCTGAAAGAAGCTCATGTGGGCATTTCTATGGGGATGATCTTAAGTAATAATCAAGGTGACGAAGAGAAATTTGATACAATTGATTCTTTGAACATGGTCTTCAAGAGGGGAAGATGTATCCGGAACAACATTTAGAAATCGATTCAGTTCCAGTTCACAGCGTACATTGTTTCTCTGATTAGTTTCTTTGTGGCTTTAGTTGCAAACCGCGGTGCGGACAGGCAGTCCCGGTTATGATTCAAGAGTTGTTTTTCCAATCATTCCAGGTACTATTTTCCAATGTTGTTTTGCAGATATTATCTCGCGTTGTGTTTGGGATGGAGAACGAGGACAAGGATGAACAAGTCATAGATTCTCTAATTATAACCAACAATCATGTGGAGAAATATTGCGGCTCAAGCTGCGTATCTAATAGTCGTGACCCAAATCCTGCAATTCCATGGCCAGTATATCTTTGGCTTAAACGAGAAGGTGAACAACACAATGGCCTTCGTTGTCTCCATCTTATGCCTGGTTTTTAACTTGTTCAGCGCGAGGATGATAGGGAGCAAGAACATCTTCAAAGGAGCACATGAGAATCGTTATTTGGTGGGGGCGGTGGCCATAATCATGTTTGTGCTTGTGATGCCAGCTGAAGTAATTTCCCCTAAGCTTATGGGCTTGGAGAAGTTGGATTGGAAGCAATGGATGGCATGCTTTGGCGTTGGCTTTGCATCTTGGACGATAGGTCGGGCTTTCAAGTTTGTGCCGGTGCCAGACAAGCCGTTTAAGAGCTACCTGCTTTGTCTCAGAACTTTTGTTCCGGCGTGGTTGTCCTTCCTCACATGGTCTGTATTTTCTAAGATCGTAAGCTGTTCCTTCCATATAGGTAAATCAATATATTCATGTATCAAAATTCTTCACATCAACAATCATCCGCACATTACATTTAGTTAGAAATTTTAGGATTAACATAGTATATATGTTCCTATTATTATAATGGAAAACTTGTATAAAATTGGTTGTAATTAAAAGAATTAATGTGACTGATAATAACCTAAACAATTTCACTACAAGAATTAAAACTCATGTACAAAATAATATTTGTTCTGTTAATTTAATTTACATATATTAATCTCCCTGCTCACATTTACAGGTTCTTGACCGAAGCATTTGAAGTTGTGAAACATTTTAAGCACCTTCTTTTACCCCTTTTTGGCAAGTTTGATGCGTTGGGTCACTCTCCGGCCCTGGCTCTGACTTATTAATTAATAAAAATTTATTAATCAATAAATTTTAATAAGTTTAATAAAATTTATTAATTAGATTCTGACCTTTGTTATTTTGTTATTTTTCTCCCCATTAATCTTCACTTTCGTTAGATGGTAATTTGAATATATGTCTCTACAGCACCTTACTGTGCTTAACCAACAATTAATTTCTCCATTTTTTAGTTATCTGTTAGTTTTCCTTTAATTTGGCAGGGAGATGCCTTGAATTTGTGTTCACAAATTTACATGTCACTACTGCAAGCATTTTAAGGATAAACATTTTTCAAATTTATCTGTTGGCAAAATTAATTAAAGGTGCATGAGCATTAATACAGGTCACGGTACTAGGTACAAGGAAATAAAGGTGGGTGTTAATTAGCATCCTCAAACTGTTACCAAAAGGTTAATGCAGCCAAGAAGATCCAACAAACAACAACATCATGCTTATTATACTGCTATGCACCCGGTTTGTACTAAGATAAACTGTTAAGTGGCCTTTTTACAACTCCATTCTCTTGCAGAGGAGAAAATCTATCTACGTATGCAGAGTTCTTCTGGCTCCCACACAATCATTGGTATACAACCACTCCCAAGTCCATGTAATAATTTGGATCCCGCAAAGCAAAGTTCAAAAAACCTGTCAAGGAGAAGAATTTTAACTCCCTTGAGGTGGATCTAATTTGGAGGCGTTGAAGGAGGCTTGGTTAGAGCTCAGCACTTCCGAAGCTGGAATCCACGGTGATCATTATGATTTGAATTCCCGAATCAGTGCTTTTGGCTCAAACAATCAATGCAGAAGTACCCCTTCAAAATGGGTAAAAAATTTACCCATTGAAAATGGTTGCTGCTGTCTGCTTGTTCCTATGTTTGTTTGTGCAGTAATTTATGCTCTTTCGAGCATCTTCGCAAGATGGATTGAATATTAATGGATGGATGGATGGAGAAGAATCAAGTTCATTACTACTTTGGTGCTTTTGTAATATTCCCATTGATGGAATCAGGGCAAAGGCCCAAAATTGGATACAAAGTCATCTACATCGGAAGTTGTTTGACGAAGGAGGTGGTAAGAGATGGGTCTCTGAAGAAGATTTTGACCAGTCCAATTGTGGTTGGAGACGTTTATCTTAAAAAGGAAGAGATCGAGTCCCTGCCGATGGTTTTTCCTCGATAGTCAAGTCAAAACATTGACCAATGGGTTGCAATAGAAGGTGAGACATTTTCAATTAACACGCCTGAAGTGAAGAAGTTGAAAATTGATGGAATCGAGGCGACGACATAATAAAATTGTAACATAATATCCCATAAATCACTAAATCAAACAAAATTTAAAATAAGAGTTTTTGGAGACTGGTCACTTTTTATAAACTTATAAGGATTTTAGTCATATAAAAAAAAACTTATTTGTGAATAAGTCACACTTGCAACAAAAAGACAAAAAAGGCCATCACGCGTTTTCAATACACTTTGAAATTGTCAGTTTTATCTTAATGCTCATAACTTCTATGACTTTCCATCTTCGTCACAAACAGATTCAAAATCGATTTTTGAAACATAATCAAAACAGATTCAAAATGTATATTCGATACTATTTTTACAAGAGTATACATTTATACGAAATAGTACCACTAGAAACAGTACCGATACTGTTTTCATATTACTATAAAAAATATCAATCGATACATAACACAAACCAACTATTAATGGTGCTATTTGCATACTAGAATGCATGTGGTACTCTCATTCATGTAGTACTGTCAGCCATATATTGAATATGTGATTTTTTTTTTTTTTTGTTTCATGGTACTATTTACATACTAGACACATTCGATACTATTTTTACAAGAGCATGCATATTATACAAAAAGATACCGCACGCATGTAGTACTCTCATTCATGTGTTACTCTCATCCATGCGGTACTATCAACCATATATTAGATATGTGACTCTTTTTTGTGTTTCATGGTACTGTTTGCATACTAGATAGATTCGGTACTGTTTTTGCAAGAGCATGCATTTTGTACAAAATAGTACCGCATGCATGTGGTACTCTCGACCATGTGGTACTGTCAACCATATATTGAATATGTGACATTTGTTTTGTATTTCATGATACTGTTTGCATACTAGACACGTTCAATACTGTTTTTACAAGAGCATATATCTTATACAAAATAGTACCGCATGCATGTAGTACTGTCAGCCATATATTGGATATATGACCTTTTTTATGTTTCATAATACTGTTTGCATACTAGACACATTCGGTACTGTTTTTACAAGAGCATGCATCTTATACAAAACAGTACCGCACGCATGTGGTACTCTCATCCATATGGTATTGTCAGTCATATATTGAATATGTGACTTTTTTTTTTTTTTTTTGTTTCATGGTGCTATTTGCATACTAAACACATTCGGTACTGTTTTTGCAAGAACATGCATCTTATACAAAACAGTACCCCATACATGTGGTACTCTCGGTCATGTGGTATTGTCAGCCATATATTGAATATATGACTTTTTTTTGTTTCATGGTACTGTTTGCATACTAGACACATTCGGTACTATTTTTGCAAGAGAATGCATCTTATACAAAACAGTACCACATGCATATGGTACTCTTGGCCATGTGGTACTGTCAACCATATATTGAATATATGTGACTTTTTTTTGTGTTTCATGGTGCTGTTTGCATACTAGACACATTCGGTACTATTTTTACAAGAGCATGCATCTTATACAAAACAGTACCATATGGCCGAGTACCACATACATATGGTACTCTCGGCCATGTGGTACTATCAACCACATATTGAACATGTGATTTTTTTTTGTGTTTCATAGTACTATTTGCATACTAGACACATTCGGTACTGTTTTTACAATAGCATGCATCTTATACAAAACAATACCGTACACATATAGTACTCTCATCCATGTGATACTGTCAACCATATATTGGATATGTAACTTTTTTTTGTGTTTTATGGTGTTGTTTGCATACTAAATATATTCGGTACTGTTTTTACAAAAGCATGCATATTATACATGTGATACTCTCAACCATGTGGTACTGTGTTTATATGAGTATGCATTTTATACGAAACAGTACTACATAAATGTGGTACTATCAGCCATATAACTAGTACTGTTATATTCGGTACTGTCTTTACAAGATCATACATTTATACGAAACAATACCACTAGAAACAGTACCGGTACACAGACTTATATATATTCATTTTTCAACCGACGTTAATCTCAGTCGATGCTCGTTCAAATTAATAATATACCATATCTTCATGCGATTTATAAGGAAGGAAAACAAAAATAGAAGAAGCGTGATTTTCGGCAACTCTCGTCTAACTTAATTATGGGAATAAAGAGTATTCTTAGTATATTAGAAATTATATTTAAAATAAACTCATGGGACCCACTCAAAAGTGTGACCTATTCACAAAACTTTCTATACAAATATGACTTAAAAGTAATACTTTTTTTTAGTAACTAATAACCTTAAAAGACTGCAAAATATGACTTAAATACAATTTTCTATTTAAAATAAAGCAAATGAAGCCCCAAAATACTTAGTATGCTAATATATAATATAAACCACTAAATTCAACAAACCATCAATATACAACAAACTCTAATTAATCTTCAACAATTAACCCCCCCCCCCCAAAAAAAGCAATCTAACCCTGAGATGGAGCTGGGATCCACTATTTGGGAGCACTCCCACTAGAGCGAAACCACTACAACATTTGTAGTTTTTGTGACTTCTCGCATTTTCCTCTCAACCGCTTGCTCAGCCTCTGCGTTTCTCGCTTAGTCTCTAGGTCCTCCATCTGATACCATCAGGAGGTGGACCAATATGACCCTTCATCACATTGGGCGAAAATATAAAGGGATTGAACTAGACCCAGCTTCATCACTCGAGTCTACATCATCCTGAAAGATATCACCCTCTACATCAGATGGATTATCATCATCGCCTTCTTGTTGAGTGAATCCATATACTGGGCTCCGCATATTGTCGCCTCTACTCATACGACCACCCAGACGAGAGAGCTTTTGATTCATTTTCTTGGCAAGTTGAAGATTTAGCTTCGCCCAATGACAGCAAACATATTAGCCTGGGCATTGGTCAAAGTAAATAAAGTGAATAGAGAACGACAAACGTGCTTACCAGCTGTTTATCCAATGTTACAAGTTGGGCCTCTAATTGAGACATGTTCACCAAAGCAGCCTCATGAGTAACTCGGGGCACAACACCACCTCCGGCCTCCAACAGTTGTCTATAGATAGTGGCTACACTTCCAACATCGTTCCCACCAACCAGTTGTTCATATAGTGGCCCAATAGAGGTAGTAAACCACATGTCATAGTCTATATCCTCGGATAGCAACAGCGCATCAGCAGTCACAGGCTCAGGCGGATTAGTGGATAATAACCTATAAGTATCTGCAGGCGAATCTTGAGGAACACGCGGCTTCCCATCAGTCAATTGTGCCCAACACCTCTCCACCCATGTACAATTCCTGTGAGTCAAAACCATGGAAGGCACAATGGGTATAGGATAATTCCTTGGCTCTGCCAACAAAGCCGAATAGGCACGTGTTAATGAAAGGAGTCTAGTTTACTTTGTCAGGGGTCACCCTATCTAGCTGAGATCTCAAGATAGAGAGATTAGTCACCTCGGAATGCGTTCATCCTATCTTGCTGCTCAAGGAAAAATGAGCATGTCTTTGGCTGCACAAGGATATAAACAGGGTGCCCCGATTCCCAAATACTCAAAGCACCAGTATGCCAAAATGTACCAAAAGCCTTTCCAGCTAGCACAAGGATAGAATACCCGATCTTGCATGGAGCCCAAGAATATGGTATACGTGAAACTGCCCTAATTTAGGCATTGACATTGAGCTTCTAGATCAAGAAGGCTAATAAGCCTCAAAAGAATAGGAATAACTAGAAGTGGAAGCAAAACAACCCACGATGATCAGCAAAACTAGTCTCCTCAACCTCTTTTTGGCTTCGACAGCGGAAACTACTTTATAATAGTAATCATCAGTCCATGCATGAAGGACAGAGGGATGGAATTGGTTTTTCTCCTGGACAAAGTTAGTTTCAATGATACCAAACAGCTCCTTAGCCCGCTCCTTGCTAATCTCTTGGAAAACCGGTAGGGCACCCTTAAATTTAAGGCCAGTCAGCATGAACCAATCAAGCGATGTAATGCCCACCTCACAGTAACCAAAGTGGAATGTATTGGTCTCGGCAAACCACCGCTCAGTCAAAGCTTGGATCAACTCATTAAACACAGGGCAATCCCTGTCGAGGAGCAAGAGCAACTATCTCATTCTCCAGTTCTTCTCTGGATCTCAATTTACTAGTTGCTTTGTCCGAATTACTAAAAGATTCTCCTTAAGAAGACAAATATCTCTGGGAAGAAGTCCCAAGGAAAGCTTCACCTAATTACCAAAAAAAAAAAAAAGAAAGCTTCACCTCCCTTTTCTTTTTTTTTTCGTGCTTAGGGTTCACTTTGCCTGTTGATTTAATATGGTGATCTAAGGCTAAGCCCACAGTAGGACCACACGCCTATGAAGCATGGATACCTCAAATTAGGCGCCACACTCGTATCGGATATTCCGAGGATACGAATACAGCTAGGATACGGCCGGATACGTATTGGATACACCACGTGGCGTATCCTAATTTTTTATTTTAAATTTTACATAGGATACAGGTGGGATACGGCTAGGATACGGGTAGCATACTTTTAGGATACGACGGGAGTCCAAATGTAATATTTTAAACCTTTTTTTAGGGTAAATTGGTATGATAAAATTTTATAAGGGGCCAAACTATAATTAACTAAAATATATTGATATGATTGAAGTTGGATCTAACTAAAATTTAGGAAATGAAAAAACTATTTTTATTTTGGGATGTATGAATTGTATTTGATACTTTTTGTTATATTTGTGTTTTGTGTATGAATGATGATGGTAATTTTGACTATGAATGATGTTAATTATGAATTGAATGGTATTTTCCAAGATATATAATTGTTATTTATATAATGTTTAGTAGTATATAGATGCTACTTCAAAAATATTTTAAATAAAATATATATTTTATTTTATTTTTTTGTCATATCTTTACCGTACCCGTATTCTTATTTTTTGAAAATTACCGTATCCCATGTTCATTCCCATAACCCTATCCGTGCTTCATAGCCACGCGCTATGCTACTTGTGTTGGAAGCTACATGAACAATTTAAATAGAATATATAAAAGCAAAAATAGCAAATTAATGATAAGAACAAACATGAAAAGAGTTGAAATTTTACCAAAACTACTAGACTGCGTCGAGAAAGTTTGGAGGCCTAATCTCCTAGGTACCTGCTCCTCGTATCTGTGTGCCCGTGTGAGATTCCTACCTAGTGTCATCTGCAAATACATTATTAGTTTGGGATCATGAATATATAGAAGTTAAATAATTATCAATACCAATGCATGCCATTTAGTACAAGTTGCTAAATATTATAAATCATTAAAAGTACTATGTATTACAAGGAATATACCCTAGGTAATATAAAGTGATAACTGAAAAACAATTATTCTATGTCCTCGTCTCCTCCTTGTAGAAATGACCTAACTCAGATATACTTATCACCAAACCTATGTTGTTCAAATGTCCAACTCCTATCCATATCCTAATCCCATAGAGATGATAAGTCTTTTGCCTGTAAATTCAATGGATGAATTATCGTATTCAGAAACATAAAACAAAAAACAAATAAAATGTGTTCAAACAAAAATATATATTGATTTTAACTAAGAAAACATTTGTTGTACATGAAAATTTTTAAAAATAAATAAATCAATCAAATTAATTTCTCATTTGTTGTCAAGGGAACCAAAAGAAGAATTAACTTAGTTACAATTTGGAAGAAAATGGAAGGCATAGAAAGATGAATGCATTCATATGTTCTCTTTTAAATTGGCTTGGCAACTTAACCAACTTTCCTTTGACAAATTCAAACATTAAAAATAATGAATCCATTCATAAAAATTTTGTTTTTGTTTACGAACTGAAGGAAATAAAAGGAAATTCAATGCTCACGCAGCCAACAGTTGGCAAGCTTATGACCAAAAAAATTACATCAAGAGATATTAGATGGTGTCAAATGTAAATCATGGGGCTGCAACTGTAGGAATTTCAGATAAGTGTCAGCCCCCAGTACGTGTCCAATACCTCTTATTTCTAAGGCACTCAATGTGAAATTAACATCAACAATAATTAACCCAAAGGAATGAAAATCAGTGATTATAGTACATACACGATCACAACAAAACATCCCAATTTTAAATTTTTAACATCTAGCCCGCCTGCGAATACTAAGCATTATATAGGGATTGTTTGGAGTAAGAAAAAGTAAGATAAATTGAGAATTTGTAATGTGTGCAGTGAAAGAAAAAAGTTGATGTGATATAAAATTAATAGAAATTTATAAAATTTTTTAAAATTTTTTTTTAAACCAAACCAACCCATAGTCAATCAATATTGCAGCAGACAAATCATTACCATAGTACAGTCACGGCCAATCACAGCTAATAAAAAGTGAAGGAAAATAGTAAGCTCAGATTTGATTAGCAATGAAATTCAAATGTACATGTACTTTGAGAGATGAGGGAGAGAAGATGATGTAGAGGAGCGAGGTGGATGAACCAACCGCAAAGCCGATTGAAGAAGGCAGAGCAATGGAATCAACTTCAGATGTGCCGCCGGACGCCGCTTGACTGGACGATTTTGGGTGAAAAGTGAAGACTTAGGGCAAAATTATTAAAACCCTAAGAAAGCCAGAGGCGAGAGAGATACAGACATGGAGATACACCTTGCTTCCAAAACTCAAGCCGGCATTGATTGGCTCGGTACAGTGACGAACCCTTGCTCGGAGTCCGCTACGCATGATTTTAAAACACGGTAACCAACGGAAAATAACGAGAGTAATGGAGTGTAACGGAGGTATAACGGATAAAAGACGGAAATTTAACGGAAACGGTTGGCTTAAAAAATGTTGCGTAACGCCGTTACATAATGATATCAGCTGGGTTTTAAAACCATGCCGCTACGTCACTGCCGGGGAGAGAGAGGGAGAGAGAGAGAGAGGGGGGAGGCGATTGAGAGTGAGAGAGGGACTGGGCAGAGGAAGGGAGGGAGGGTAGGATTAGAGTGATAGACAGAGAGAGGGATGACAGAAAGATGGTAATTAAACGACTCGAGCACCATTCATGCCCACTTCTATTACTAAGAGCCCATCATTCCACTCAAAATAGGACGGAGGCTACTTTCGGGACATTGGCTGCAGCGATTTGTATAAAGTTCCTGATGAAGCTTCCTTCTGACAACAGAAGTGTTTTGTCCTATCGAGGTCGAAAGTGGACAATAATGGCAATGTATTTGGAGTTGTATAAAATAGTATAAAATTATAAAAATAAATATTTCATAATTTATGTAGTGAATGAAAAATTTAAATTTTATTGACTTATAATTCATATTTATAGAGATTTATAAGATTTTATTTTATTTTAAAGAATTCTAAACGAAACAAATAATGTGTTTGCACTCGTCAAAATTACAATTCCTTTGGATGTTGAGAAATGAGAAAAAAAAAAAAAAAAGAAGGGAAACGAACAAATTTTAAAACTTAATTTTCATTTGTGAGTTTTTTTGAAAAAAAAAAAAAAAAAAGAAAAGAAATGTAAAGAAATAAGAAGGAATATAAGCGACTAGTTTTTAAAATTTTTATTTGTCTAAAAGTGAAAAGAAATAGAGAAAAAAGAAAAGTTATTTAATGAAATCTT
Source organism: Vitellaria paradoxa (assembly GCA_019916065.1). Taxonomy (NCBI): domain Eukaryota; kingdom Viridiplantae; phylum Streptophyta; class Magnoliopsida; order Ericales; family Sapotaceae; genus Vitellaria; species Vitellaria paradoxa. Next base: position 41,567,675 of record CM034241.1, on the reverse strand, counting down.
TTAAATGATACTGTTATCCATAAAATAAAGAATACGAGAAAAAAATTACAAGTATGTCCTAATACAAATTAAATATTTTTAAATTTATTACTTTGATAGATTTTTAAAACTCTTTTCAAACTTCACCTATTTCCAACAGTTTCATAGCTTAGGTAAATTATTTTTTTTAAATAAAATTTTTCTTTTTTTCTTTTCGTTTTTTTTTTAATCACGTTTCAAAATTTTAGTTTCACCTTCTTTATATATATATATATATATATTTATATTTCTAGTCATTTCAAGGTGTGTATTTTTTTAAATATTATTATTTGTATTTTTTATGCAGCACTTTTTAGTTTATTTTTTTTCTTTCTTGAATTATATGATTAAATAAGTAATATATTATAATCATGTTATACTTTTTAAAAAGATTTATATATTATAGTCAAGTAAGTAATACATTATAATCATATTATACCTTGAATCATGTAATTTTTGTGCTATTACTTTATTTACTAATAATATAAGAATAGTCATTTTCTTTTCTTTTCATTTCTACTCAACTCACAAATAAGAAGAAAAAAAGTAATTATATTTTCTCTCCCAAACTTTCAAATAAATGAAAAGAAAACTATTATTCTTTCTTTTCTTTTCTCTCATCTCTTAATTAATATTTTCTTTTCTTTTATTTTCTCTCTAAAATTTGTAAAAATTATAACTTTGTAATTCGTATTATATGTATAAAATTTAATTTTGTAGAGATTAAAAGAGTTTCAAATACACTGATATGCCTATGTCGAGTTAAGAAAAATGAAAGAAAACACCGATGCACTCTCCACGAAACACACTACTTTTTAGCAAAGTTATAATTTTTTTTTTAATTTTCTTCAATCAAATTTCATCATATGTCACTTTTTACACTAATTTTTTTTTAAATTTTTAGGATAAATTACACCTACCTCCCCTAAATATTAGACTAATTACAGGAATCTCTCTCAATTATTTAAACCTTAAACTTATCTTTTCTATTCTCTAATATTTGTCACACTTAAACCCAATCGTTAATTTTTTACTTAGGACTGTTAAGGTGTTATAGTAAAATAACATAAATATCCTTAGTAAGTTCAAATGATTGAAAGACGTTCCTTCAATTAATCTAATGTTTAGGGGAGATTTCTGTAATTAGCCTAACTATATTATTTTACCCAAATAATTTAGTAAAATATATTTCATGTTAATTTAATTATATTATATATTATAAATAGTTTAATAAAATATGCTTTATATTAATTTAATTAATTTATTTTAATTCATTTTATCATTAATTAATTATATATATATATATATATATATGAATGAGGTACTGAGCGTGAGAGAGCAGAATAGAAAGGGAATTTAAGGGACGGGTTTATGTTGTGAAATGAAGGAAAGAAGATTGTTCGCTCTCCCTGCGTTCACTCCGTTGCGATCTCTGCAAACTGCGAAAATCTCCGATCCACTCGACGGTCATGAGGTCATCCCTCTCTCCTTCTATCATTTCTATAATATCTTCTGCGATTTTTTTTTAATTTATTTTGTCGAGTATTTCATCTGTGTATCGATAAGTTCTGCTATGCAAAATCACTGGCAAGGCATTGCTAATGGGTTTATGTATTTCTGGATTGCTAGATGTTGTTGAATTTCTCTAAATTACTTATCTCTGTTTTTTTTTTTTTTTTTTTTTTTTTTTTCTGAAGGTTTTTTTTTTTTTTCTAAATTACATGTATGTCTGTATCCAAGTCAAGAAATATATAAACATCATTTGTCACTTGATTTTTTTTTTTTTTTTTTCATTTTCTCCAACTAATCTCTTTTAGGTGCATTCAGCTCTCTCTTTCTCTCTCTCCTTTTTCTCTCCTCTTTTATTTCTCGTGTCGCTTCCTTTGCAATTCCGTTACAAAACCCTAATCCTATTATAAAAATCTCATTCAATCATCGTTCATTCAAACTCTTTTTGACTTATGTGTCTCTACATATCTTTTTTCCCTTATTAGAACTAGAAGTGTTTAATTATTTTGCTATTTGAATTCACTAGAATTTCAAAGTAAATGTTTCCAAGAAGTATCAAGAACGCTAGAGTCATTGCTGGAGTCGTTCAAGATTCGACTGTTGAAACCTAGGATTGTTGAATTTTGTACTCAAACTGAAGTGACGATGCCTGGATGGTAGCTAGAGAAAATGGTGTTATATGTGATGATTGTTGTTGTTAGACGTTAGTGTTTCTGGTTTGGCGCGCTGTGAACGGGGTGAATTAGCTGGGAAGAGTTTGTGATTGAGCTAAAATATTAGATCTAGGGTTTGGAAGTGGGTCTCGTTGATTTTGTCACTTGTTTTCATTAAACTGAATAATGACTTGCCCGGTTCAGATTTAAACCGACATGCCCTCAATACCCATAAATGTTCTTTCTCTCTCTCTCTCTCTCTCTCTCTCTCTAAAACAGGGGTATATACCCAAAATTTGTTTTCAAAATTTCAAGCGCACCAGAGGATTTGGCAGGGTTGTTTATGGATAAGTGACAGACAGATTGTTGGTAAGCCACCTGATTTTTTTTCCCTTAACGTTGAGTATTGAATGTTCTGCAATTTCATATTTTTACGAGATTATAATAAGATGTGGACCTCATAAAAAGACAATTAGTTATGCCATATGGCTTCTTTTATATATATATATATAAGTGATTAGGAAAGGTACACATTGAAATTTAGACAAGAAATTGTAGTATTTTCTTGGTAATATTTGCCTTTTAAGTGACTAGTCATAGGGAGATGATAAGTGGATTTTTATACTGATGAATGCGGTTGGTTTCTTCCCGATATAATTAGAACAAATTTTAATTTATTTATTAAGGCGGAGTTAGAATGAAATGTTGGTTGAGTTAGGGTGAATGTAGACCTTGGACACTGGTATTATGTGGTTTAGATTGATTTCAATTATTAAGTGTGTGGTCCAGATTTCAATCATTGAGTCCCATTTCGGAATAATTCAGTATTTGGTCCAAATGAGAATAAGATTTGAGGAATGCTAGCCAAATCCATCGATTTTGAAAGAGATGAGTGGTTGAGTCCCCGAGGAAAAAATAATGAGTCTGAGCATGTACTGATGTGGACCGTAAACTGAATTTGTGACCAGCAACCACAGGTCCACAACTATATTTTGGTTGGGGGAATTATCACATTTTGGTTGTACATGAATTTCTCAGTTATGTCACAAGAGAGTACTGACTAATGACTACACATTGCGATTAAAAAAAAAAGAGTAGGCAATCTCTAAGAGATATGATGCATTGAATATCAAACTTTGATTCCATGTGATTTTTCCCAAAAGGGTTTCTATATAAATATCTGTGTTCAATCTCTTTTATTTTCAAACGTTTCAGATTTTTTTTTTGGGTTAATTTTCTGTCTTTGTTTCTTTCATGTGGTTAATGTGTCCATTTTAACAGTCTCATTTGAATTGTTATTCTGGTAACGTGTCTATTAACGTTGTTTTTGGTCCATGCTTTTAATTTTTGAATTAAAAAGCAATTGGATGCTTTAGTAGAGAGGGATCATTGGTTCTTTGGATAAATAGATATAAAACTACCCCCTCCCCCTCCCCCTCCCCCAAACACACACACACACACACACAAAAACATATATTCTTCAGATAAATTACTAAATTGTTTCCATTGCTGACTTGCCTGAGAGAATTGGGTGCATATTTCTGTCTAATTGTCAAATTCATCTGATTGTGATACAGAAGAACAACACAGCTAGGCTTCATATTTCTTAAATAATTTATTTTGTTACTTTAGGTTTAAATTTATGGTCACAGTATAAAATAGAGTATATAAGCATAGTTATACAGTGAACTTATTATTTATATTTATTTATAGGGTTTCACAATTTAGAAGTGTCCATGTAACATAAATGGTAACTAATGGAGATATTAACTATTTATTTTTATTTATGCGTTTTTACACTTCTAATTCTTGTCCTCCTGGTGATTCTTCCTTGCACGAATTTTTGGAGAGCTTCGTACGATTTAGTAGTAGGTAGTATGATTTTCCATACAGTGGAAGAAAAGGAATAGTTGCAGTGATCATTGTAGTGGAATATGGACTGAGAAGGCATGTTTTCATGGTTTTATTTCGGATGTAATTTTTAGCTGTAACTTTTAGTTTCAAACTGTATCAATTTTTTGCATTTTTTAGATGTACCACTGCGTTCTCTGTACTTATTTGTAATCTCTTCTGTTGCAGATCATTTAATTGGGATCCTGGTGCTAGATCCGCTGATAGTCTCAGTCCAAAAGACCATGCTAGTGAGTTAACTTGTTTCCATGTGATTGACTTTTGCATGCACGAGGAATTTGTAGATGATTTTAGTAAATCCTTATAAATCTCAACAAATCTTTACAAATTCTAATAACTTTCTATAAATCTTACGATTTTCTACAAATCTCTATATCTAAAAATCCAATAAATCCTAATAAATCGTTACAAATTTCTATAAATCACGAAAACATTTTTCACAAAACTCCAAAAATCTACTGCTAGAATTCGTTCAAACGGATTTTCCATTGTTATTATCCATTTTTTATGGTTTGTTGGCTGTAGTTAAAAAAGGTTATCAAATCACATTTTATTGCAATTTGTGGAGTTTTAATATATAGTTTCGAAACTTTTTAACTTTTGGGTGTTTCCAAATTTTATTTTTTCTTAAATTTAGGAAAGAAATGAGAGGGGAGAATGATTGGAGGAAAGAAGTGTGGTATGAGTTTATTAATTTTGTTTTTGAAAAATGTGAGGTTTATTGATTGCTTTTTCTTCTCCCCAGAAAAAAAAAAAAAAAGTGAAGTTTTGATTGAGTATTTTGATTGTTTTTTTTTAAGTAAAGTTTGGACAAGGTAAGGATCCAAAGTTTTTTGATTGGTTATTTTTATGGGAGGTTTGTGAGTTGAATCATTTTTTTTTTTTCTTGTATCAAAATTTGATACACAAAGATCTATTGATTGAGTTTTAAGATTTATTATTATTATTGTTATTCTTATTTTTATTTTTATGTTTAGATTTTTGAATAAAGGTTGCAATTTAATTAATTTTAAAGTTAAAACTTTCCAAATTTTTGCCTCTTTAAATATATAGCTGTGGTAAATTTTTAAAGTAAACAATTATAAGTTATACAAAGTTTCAATTTTTAGGGATTTTTAAATTTAATTTTTTTTTAAAAATATGGAAGAAGGGAAGAGAGGTAATTCTGAGACGAAAGAGGTGTCATATAGCTTTCTTAATTTGTTTTTGAAAAATATGAGATTTCTAAAAGAAGGAGTTAGAGTTTATTAATTGCTCCCCCAAAAAAAATTGTTATGTTTTAAATAATATTTTAACTTTATGAGCAAGGCACTTGGCCTAGTGGCCGAAGGCCCCCTTACGCCTGCTTATTACCTAAGTTCAAAACCCGGGTGCTCACCCCCTTCCCCGTTTAACTATCAATAATAATAATAATAATTTTTTTTTATTTTTTTTGAGAATAAGTAAAATTTGGAAAATGTAAGGGTCCAAACTTCATTAATGATTGTTTTTGTGGGGGACTTATTTGCAAATTAAATACATATTTGGAGTGCTAAATTTTGGCTAAAAATTACAAATTTGATAAATTTTAAATTATTGGTGTTTTGCGTGTTTCCTGAAAGGTATGAAAAGGTTGGAGAAAATCGGTGAAAGTTAACAAAAGTTGGATAAAATTGATTAAAATTGTAGAAAATTGGAAGAAAGTTTGAGAAAGTTGGAGAAAATTAGAGAAAGTTTGAAAAAGTTTCAAATTTTATTATTATTATTAATATTTTTTAAATCTTTGATTTTTAAGAAAATGTTTTAAATTTCATTAATTTTTAAAGCTTAGTTTTTAGGTTTATTTGCTTTCCTAATATTGTTTTTTTTTTTAAATGTGATGTTTTATTGTATTCAAAATTTATTATTGGTTGTTTGGTGGGAGACGTGTGAAATTAAATTATTCTTTTCTTAAACCAAAATTTTATATCTTAAAATCCATTGGAAGAGTTTCATGATTTATTATTTTTATTATTATTATTATTATTATTATTATTATTATTATTATTATCTAATAGCTTAGGTTTCATAGAAAGGTTTTGAGTATCATTAATTTTTTTTTATTCATTTTCAGAAAAGTAAATCTTTCCAAATTTTTTGCCTCTTTAAATTATTAATTTTGGGGTTTTTTAAATTAAATATACATAAGGCTTCCAAAGGTTTAACTTTTGTTTTCCAAATTTCAATTTTTCTTAAAATTAGGAAAGAAGAGTGGGAATGGTTAGGCGAACGAGGTGGGTATGGCTTTATTAATTTTTTTTTTTTTTAAATGTGAGGTCTCTGAAGAAATATTCAAAGTTTATTACTTGGACTTTCTTCTTCAAAAAACATAAGGTTTCAATTAAGTATTTTGATTTTGTTTTCAAAAAAAGTAAAATTTGAAGAAGGGGTAAATCCAAAGTTTATTAATGATTATTTTTGTGGGAGGTTCGTGAATTAAAATGTTTTTTTCTTTAACCAAAATTTAATACCCTAAAATTTATTGGTAGATTTTTAAGATTTGTTATTATTATTATTATTATTATTTTTTTAAGTTTAGATTTTCAAAGGAAGGTTGTAAATTTCATTAATTTTTTTATTTATTTTCGGAAAGGTAAAACTGTACAAAATTTTTGCCACTTTTAATATATAATTGTGGGATATTTTTAAATTAAATAATATAAGCTATACAAAGTTTTAATTTTTAAGAATTTCTAAATATTAATTTTTCTTAAAGAAGAAGGGAATAGGGGTAATTTTTTAGAGCGAAGAGGTGCCATATGGTGGGGGTAATTTTTGAGAGAGAAGAGATGCCATAAGGCTTTCTTAATTTGTTTTTAAAAATTGTGGGGTTGCTAAAGGAAGGAATCAGGATTTGTTAATTATTTTTTTCCCAACAAAATGTAACGTTTCAATTAAATATTTTAAGTTTTTTTCAAGATAAGCAAAGTTTAAAAAAATGTATGGATTCAAAGTTCATTAATAGTTGTCTTTGTGGGAGATTTATTTGTGAATTAAGTGCCTGTCTAGAGTGCTAAATTTTGTCAAAAAAAAAAATTGATAAAACTTTGGTTGTTGGATGTGTTCCTTGAAAAATGTGAAAAAGTAGGTAAAAGTTGTGGAAAATTAAAAAAAAAAAGCTAGTAAAATTGGAAAAAGTTTGAGAAAGTAGAAAAAAGTTGGCAAATGTTGGGGAAAGTTTTAGAAAATTGAGAAAAGTTGGAAAAAGTTTAAGATTTTAATGGGAAGAAAGTTGGGTAAATTTGAAAAAATTTGGAGGAAGTTTGAGTTTTTTGGGTTAAATTTGGTATTCCAAACGCACTCTAAACATCTATTTAGAGTTCTAAATTTTGGCAAAACATAAAAAGTAGATAAATTTTAGTTTGTTGGGTATTTGATTTTCCTTGAAAAGTGCAAAATAGTTGGTAAAAATTTAAAAAAAATGGATAAGTTGGTTAAATTTGGAGAAAATTGGATAAAGTTAGCAAAAATTAGAAAAAGTTGAATGTTTTTGATGTGGAAAAAGTTGGAGAATGTTGAAAATAAATTAAAGTTGAAGATTTTTTTGCCAATTTTGGGACTCCAAAGAATCTCCCTCTACAAGAATTCTAACTCCATGAATCCCCAAGGTAGCTTTTCTAAGACCACTTGGGTTTGTTTCCAAGTTGCTCCAAGGAATCTCCCTCATAGAATTTCAACATCATAAACCCCCAGGGCATCCTTCTTAATTAAAGCCCTTTATGCTTGGTTTCTAGTTTCTTTAAGGAATTTCCCCCAAAACAATTCTAACTCCATGAATCCCAAGGTAGTCTTTCCAAGGTCTCTTAAGCTTGGTTCCAAGTTTCTCTAAGAAAATTTCTCCTGTGAGAATTCTAATTTTATGAACTCCCAGGTTGGCCTCCCAAAGGCTCCTTATGCTTTGTTACAAGTTTCATCAAAAAGTCTCTCCCCACAAGAATTTCAACTCCATAAAACCCCAAGGTAACCTTCTTAAGGGCCTTTGTGCTTGGTTCCAAGTTTCTCTAAGGAAGCTCTCCTTGTAGGAATTCCAACTCCATGAATCCTCATGGCCCTTTGTGCTTGGTTCCAACTTTCTCCAATGAATTTCTCCCTCGCAGGATTCCAATCCCGTGAACCCCTTAGGTAACCTCTTGGAGGTCTTTCATATTTGGTTCCACATTTCTCCTTGGGAAATATCCCAACGGGTAATCTGAACCCCATGAATCCCCAAAGGCAATTCTTCCTAAAAACTATAGAACAATTTCAAGGTTGATTTACCTAGAGATAAGTAGAATAATTTCAAGGGTAAATTTACCAAGGGAACTTGTCCCTTATATTTCATAACAAAGTTGCAACACTTCTAAAGCAAAGGAAATTTACACACTGACAACAAAACAAAAAAAATTTTACAATCCCATAATATACGTTTTTCTCATTTATGAAATTCCTTTACAAAATACAAAAAGATGAACATCCTTCTTCAACCAAACTTTAATAAATTTTTACATATGCTCGGATTAAAAGATTATGAAGGGTCACTAAGTTCCTCTAATGCTTTAGCATTTTAGCCTCATCGTTCTTCAACCCTCGAAGCAAATTTCAATCTTCTCTATATCATTTTGAATTCGGGCTGATTCTTCTCTAAGGCGAGAAGCTCTAAGGGAATTATGGCCCTTTTGTAACTCCGTTTCAAGCCAACGAACATCAAAATGAGAAAATCCTATCAAAGCAAGACCTTTGCACATATGTTCAAGTTTCTCCATAAAACAACTCCCCCTAGGGGCTGCTTATTCGTGCTAAGCAAAATTACGCTAAGGAAATGAAGATCTACCATTTTAATAAAATTTGGCTTGAAAAGAGTATCGTTTTTACAAAATACAAAAAGAGGAACATCATTCTTCAACCAAACTTTAATAAATTTTTACATATACTTGGATTAAAAGACTATGAAGGATCACTAAGTTCCTCTAATGCTTTAGCATGCTTCAGCATTTTAGCCTCGTCATTCTTCAACCCTCGAAGCAAATTTCAATCTTCTCTATATCATTTTGAATTCGGGCTGATTCTTCTTTAAGGCGAGAAGCTCCCAGGGAATTATGGCCCTTTTGTAACTCCGTTTCAAGCCAACGAACATCAAAATGAGAAAATCCTATCGAAGCAAGACCTTTGCACATATGTTCAAGTTTCTCCATAAAACAACTCCCCTAAGGGCTGCTTATTCGTGCCAAGCAAAATTACGCTAAGGAAATGAAGATCTACCATTTTGATAAAATTTGGCTTGAAAAGAGTATCGTTGAATCTATGGCCACAATTGTCATATAATTCATGCAAATAGGGTAGATAATCTTGGGGAACCCCAGCAAATAACGCCTATTTACTTGGCAAAATTAAGGGAGCCTGGGGAAGTGCCATGCCTACAGTAGTTGCAGTAGTTTATAGGGAAGTTGCAATTGAAGCAATGGCATTGCTTGGCAAATTGTGAGGAACTAGAAAGGGTGTCTAACTCATGGCAGTAACGAGAGATGGCAAGTTGGGCTCATACCTTATAACACTTGGTTAATTTTTCCCAATTTCTTTCTCGAGCAGAGCTAAAGCATCACTAGACATAGTAATTAAAGAAATTCGTAGGGAGGCCTCACTCGCGGCAATACTAACGAGTGGCAAAACGAGTTCATTTCTAGAGTTACCTAATTCTTTTCCTCCAACCTCTTTTTGAACAAGAATTGAAAAACTGAGAGTCATGGAGGATGAAAGTCACAATTGCATCATTGCTTGGCAATGGCAGGATCTGGGATGCATTCTTAATAAGGGAAAGAATAACTTCTTCACTTGGCGTGAATGTAGCTGCTTAAAATATCTTAGAAGATTCTTGACCTAAGTAAGTATAATTGGGTTCAATCTATTTATGACCAAATCCGAATTTGCCCAAACCCAACTAATTGCCAACTCTAGTATTGAATATATATATTTGGATTGCTATTATTAGACATTGACACCTAGCCTAGCTCTCATGTGATCTTCATAGGGCAAGTAAAGACGTGACAACTAATTCTCACATATCCATGTGGCCAATTTCAATCTCTTGCCAATTCCTTCTCATATATATATATATATATATATATATATATATATATATATATATATATATATATATATATATATATTATATTTGGGTAAATTATATTTACCTCTCCTAAATATTAAGCTAATTATAGGGACCTTCCTCAACTATTTGAACTTTACACTTATCTTCCCTATTCCCTAATGTGTGTCACACTTTGACTCAGCTGTTAATTTTTTTTCACTAACGCCGTTAAGGTGCTGCAGTCAAATGATATAAATACCTTTAGTAAGTTCAAATAATTGAGGGAGATTCCTGTAATTAGTTTGATATTTAGGAGAGGTTTCGGTAATTAGCCTAATTATATTATTTTACTCAAATAATTTAGTAAAATATATTTCATATTAATTTAATTATATTATATATTATAAATAATTTAATAAAATATATTTTATATTAATTTAGTTAATTTATTTAAATTTATTGTATCATTAATTAATTTAATTAATTACAATTAATTAATTTTATTTAACGGATTATAATTTGGTTAATTAAATTAATTAATTAATATTTAGTTATATTATTTGTTAAAAATAATTTTATTTTAATAAAATAGTTAAATAAAATAAATTATTTTAATATGATATAACAAAAATAGATAAAATGATAAAATTAAAAAATATATATATATGCAAGAAAAAATGAGAGTAAGAGCACTTTTATTTCTCTAATTTTTAGAGCACTTTTATTTCTCTAATTTTTCTGTGTAAGTTGTCATTCTTTGGAAAAAAGTAAAAACATTAATAAATTTGTTTTTATGTATTTATTTTTAATTTTCAGGTTTACTTGGACTGGTTTTTGCAGTTTCAAGTAATAAGTCAACTAAGTGCATTGTTATATAATATATAAAAAAATGATTAAAAATATCAATAAACATGATGTAAAAAGATTGTGAACTTATTATTTTAAAATATTTAAATTATAAGAATATTTTATAATTTTAAAATTGCTTGGACTAAAACTAATTTGTCAGTTTTAAGTTCTTCAACTTGTTGATTCAAAAACCAACAAATCTGAAAATTAAAAACTAAGTACATAAAAACATATTTATTAAATTTGTTTTTATCTTTTCAAAAAATAACAACTTACACAGAAAAAAGTAAAAAATAATAAAAAATGTTTTTACCGTCATTTTTTTATCATAAATATTTTTTTAATTTTAGCATCTTATTCATTTTTACTATATCATATTAAAATAATTTATTTTATTTAACTATTTTACTAAAATAAAATCATTTTTAATAAATAATATAACTAATAAGTTAGTTAATTAATTAATTAAATATATTAATTAATAATTTAATTAAATTTATTGACGATAAAATTAACTAAATTAATATAAAATATATCTTATTAAATTATTTATAATATATAATATAATTAAATTAATATGAAATACATTTTACTAAATTATTTGGGTAAAATAATATAATTAGGTGAATTACAAGAACTTTCTCTAAACATTAGGTTAATTATTGAAATTTTCCTCAACTATTTGAATTTACAAGAGTATTTATATCATTTTACCGTAGCACCCTAATGGTGTTAAAGAAAAATTAATAGTTGGGTCTAAGTGTGACAAATATTAGGGAATATAGGAGATAAGTGTAAGGTTCAAATGGTTGAGAGTGATTCTTGTAATTAGTCTAATATATAGAGGAGGTAAGTGCGATTTACTTTTTTTTTAACCATTCTGACACCACCTAAAATGACAAAAACAAATGATAAAAAATACATACGATTGTTCCTTATTTATACACACATATGAAAGTATTATTGGAGAACGTTACGAGAATTACTGAGAAATAGGCAGACTAACTATTTGACATCAATCAAGTATCCTAATACCTAACTCACGAATAGGACTGTTTTATGTGTATTTTGAGCTTTGGCTCTTCAGATTGAGGTAACTAAAAATGGTTTCTCTGGAACAGGCATGCACTTGACAACCCAACCAATTGGCCAAGACACCACAGCAAATCCAACACAGACACCCCACTCCCACCAATTCAACCTCTCTGTGTCTGCAAACTTGTTCAGAAATTCCACCATCACCACTTGAAGAACAACAGTAATCCCGACAATCCCCATAAACAGCTTGTTCCTGTGAATGCCCTCGAACACGTTCTTCTTCTCCATGTTCCTCGCATTGAATTCATTGAATACTTGACAAAGGACAAAAGTATTGAAGATCAAAGTGTCATTAACCTTCTCATTCACCCCGAGGATCGACTCCCCCCTGAACTGCAAAGTCAGCAAGACAGCTATTTGGTAGAATGCCTGAGCCAGTAAATTCCTCCACATAACGTTGGTGATGAGTGGCTCAATTCGACCCACGGGTCTCTTCTTCATCAGCTCCTCGGTGGGCTTTTCAGTGGCAAGAGCAAGAGCACCCAATGTGTCCATTATCAAATTCACCCACAACAATTGGACTGCTGTTAATGGGACTTCCCCGGCTGAAACTGCCGCCACGAAGTTGATGACTAGAGCAGCAACATTCACCGTGAGCTGAAACTGAATGAATTTTTGTATATTGTTGTAAACACATCTTCCCCACCTTAAGACCGTGACGACAGAACCAAAGTTGTCGTCCAAAATGACAATGTCTGAGCTCTCTTTAGCCACTTCAGTGCCCTGAATCCCCATCGAAAGACCTATATCGGCTTCCTTCAGTGCTGGCGCATCGTTTGTGCCATCACCGGTGACTGCCACCACATGACCTTTCTCTTTCAAGCATTGAACCATTAGAAGCTTATCGGAGGGAGACGATCTTGCCATCACGCAAATTCTATCAACTTTCTCCATTCTCTCCTCTGGCGTGTAGCTTCGAAATTCCAAACCTTCTACCACTGCACCATTCATGTCCTGCTTGTGCCCGAGTATCCCACACTCGGTGGCTATGGCTTGAGCAGTGAAGATATTGTCTCCAGTGATCATTTTAATGTTCACTCCGGCGTTTTGACAGTCTTCCACAGCTTTCTTCGCACCCAATCGACATGGGTCCTTGAGACCTACCAGCCCCAAAAGAATCAAACAGTTGTCTTCTATCTTTTGCTGGATTTCTCCATCCTCATTATCGCCTTCCTGAACTTTCTTGTGCGCGAAAGCAATGCATCGGAGGCTGCTCACTGCCATTCCTTGAATTATTTGATCAAATTTCTTCCTTTCAACCTCATCTAAAGCTTTGATATTTCCAGAAAAATCATAGTAATGCGAGCACATTGCCAGTATCATCTCAGCTGCACCTTTCCAATGCACACTGATTGAATTATCACCTCTCTTCCTAATTGAAACACCACTTCTTTTCTTTGTCGAATTGAATGCTTCGATATGGAGAATAGTACAACTCCGCTTCAGTTCCTCCATGTCCATGTTCAGTTCCAGCACAGCCCAAGACAGAATTGCCTTCTCAGTGGGGCTGCCAGAGAACTCAAATTCAGATCCTGAACTCGACCTATAAACAGTAGCTGTGGTGTTCACACCAATCCCTTGGTGGAGCAATTCAAGAACATTAACAGCAATCGATGCGAAGCCTCTTTTGTCCATAGATTCATGCCCGATAAAGAACTTAGTCAGCTTCATCTGGTTGAGGGTGAGAGTGCCGGTTTTATCAGTACATATTACAGTGGCAGAACCCATTGTCTCACAGGCAGAGAGCTTCCGAACCATAGCCTGATCAGCCATCATTCTCTTCATAGAATAAGCAAGGGTGAGTGTCACAGCTAACGGCAACCCTTCTGGAATTGCCACAACAACAATTGTCACTGCAGCAGATATGATTCCCACCACAGAATTGAGCACGTCATCAAATTTAGTCCGTCTCCCATTGAACTCTTTATTTCCATTCTCATCTTTCGTAGTCCCCGTGAAGTAACGAGCCAACAACACCACCAAAACTAAGAAAGCAACTCCCAAACCAACCTTTCCTATTGCCGAGGTTAGCTTAGTCAGCCGAGCTTGTAATGGCGTGGACTCGTTAGAATCGCGGCTGATCGAGCTCATCATCTCACCCCATGTGGTGTTCATCCCAACAGAGGTGACGAGCATTCGGCCAAACCCATCAACCACTTTTGTTCCGGATAGCAAGAATGGGTTTTGGTTTAGGCTGACTTCGGCATAGTCACTCTCGCCCGTCATGCTTGATTCGTCGACTTGGAGATCAGAGTGGCTGTCCATGAACAATCCATCTGCTGGAACTTGGTCTCCAATCTTCAGGAATACAACGTCTCCTACGACGATTTTGAAAATCGAAATCTGTTGTCTCCTGCCGCTTCTCACGACCTCGACTGGGATGTTGTTGCTCACTTTTGATAGCGTGAGAAATTGTCTGTTCTGTTTGAAGTTGCTCGCTGATGAAACTGCTATGACAAGGAACACGGCAACAAGTATGCTTCCACCATCGTACCTGTGGAGGATAAAGGCAAAATAAGCCTCCAATTGTAAATTTGAAAAAATAATTTATATTCTATATAATACACAAGTAACAATACATAATAAACATATTCAAAATATTCATATCATGTCATATTATATATATATATATATATATAAATTAGAGTCTGTCAACGCCGCTGCGTTATGTAGGATCTAACTTGCACTACGATTGTTACACGTGACGCTTAATTATAACTATTTTGCATCACGTAAGACTTAATTTGCGCCACAGTTGTGACACGTGTATTATTGTGACATGTGACACCTCATTATAATTAACTAAATTATCTTATAATCTTATAAAGAAATTAGTATTTTACATAATTACTACTTATTTACAATTTTTAATTTTATTCAAATTAGAATATTATGGATATCGCTTGATATTTTTATTTAATTTATATTTCTATTTATCATATAACTTCTAATTTTTCATTTTTATTTAAAATATATTCTCATTTTTTATTTTTTCTCTATTTTAATAAATTATTATTTAAAACATAATATATATTATTATTGTTATTAAACAAGATAATACAAAAAAATATTTACTCTGTTAAATAAAAGTTTTTATAATAAATATTATTATTATTAAACAAAATAACGTAAAAAATTAATTAGCCCGTTAAATAAAGATTTTAATTTATTAACATACTTTATATTTATAATTATGTTAATTTATAATTATATAATTTAAATGAAATTAGCATTGTACATAATTACCTCTTATTTACAATTTTATTCAAATTAGAATGTTGGTGGATATTACTTGATTTTTTATTTAATCAACACTTCCATTTAATTATCATATAACTTCTTTTTTTATTTTTTATAATTTAATATTGTTATTTAAAAATTAATAAATATAATATTACTATTAAATAAACTAATGCAAAAAAATAATTAATATGTCAAATAAAGATTTTAATTTATTAACAAGTAATATATCCTTTGTTATTTTTATCATTAGGCAAAATAAGTAATATATTTTAAATTAAATTGTAATATTGTTTATTAAAATTATGTATATATATTGTAATATTATTTAATAAAAAAAATAAATAATATTAGAAATTAAACAATAAAATTGGCAATGAATAAATCAATCTAATTGAAGTACCACTCAATTTTTTTTTGGATTTGAACTTTTAATTCGATTAGAATAGTATTCTAATTAGAATAAGATAAGACTTTAAAATGGTATTCTAATTTAAACAAAATAGGATTCTCCTAAATGCAAAATTTATAAATGAATACGAAGTTTTATTTGCTTTCAAATTTCTTGGAGCCTTTTTATTACAATAATTTTCTTTTCGATTTTGTGATTTGCTAAGTATGTACTTAAATTTTTATTTTTAAAAATTTTTATATGTAATTGATATGTATTTTGTAAGTGTTTATACGTAATTGATATATATATGCACTGTGGTAGGAAGAATAAAAATAATAATTATAAAAATTGTTTAACTATATGAGTTAGTGTTGTTATTTTTCAACCATTTTGATTTTTTTCTTTTATTCTTATTTATTAGAATTTGAATTCAATCGAATCGATACTATTGATGGTATCAATATTTTAATTTGTTTTACGTTCACTAACTATTTGATTGGATTTGTATGAACAACAAGATAAATATTACTTTCAAATATATTTTTATAACTTAATAGTTTTAACATATAATAATACCCTCAATTTAATTATATAATATGACAAATCTGTACATTGTACAAGCCATATCACTAATCATATCTATATGAAGTAGAGTGTGGTGACGTCGTTGTGCCACATAGGGTCTAACTTGCACTATAGTTGTAACATGTGACACTAAATTATAACATTCTTACGATACGTAAGATTTAACTTGTTCTACGGTTGTAACAGTGCATGGTTATGACACATGTTACCTAATTATAGTTATCTTAATTATCTTATAAAGAACAATTAGTATTTTACATAATTATTACTTATTCATAATTTTTAATTTTATTCAAACTAAAATGTTCATAGATATCACTTGATATTTTTATTTAATCTACACTTCTATGTATCATATAACTTCTTATTTTTTATTTTTATTATTATTTAAAACATATTCTTATTTTTTATTTTTCTATATTTAAATAAATTATTATTTAAAACATAATAAATATTATTATTGTTATTAAACAAGATAATGCAAAAAAAATTACTCTATTGAATAAAGGTTTTAATAATAAATATTATTATTATTAAACAAAATAATGTAAAAAAATAATTGACCTATTAAATAAAGATTTTAATTTATTAACATAAATTTGTAATTATAATTATCTTAATTTATAATTATATAATTTAAATGAAATTAATATTATATATAATTACCACTTATTCACAATTTTATTAAAATTGGAATGTTCATGGATATCACTTGATATTTTTAATCGACACTTCTATTTAATTATTATATAACTTCTTATTTTTAATTTTTTTATAATTTAATAAATTATTATTTAAAAATAATAAATATAATAATTATTATTATTAAATAAAATAATGTAAAATATCACTAGATAAAATAAGTGACATATCTTACATCAAATTGTAACACTGTTTATTAATACATATATATATATATATATGTGTTCTAATATTATTTATTGAAAAAATACCAAACAATATTGAAAATTGAAAAATAAAAATGGCAATGAAGAAATCAATTTAATTAAAGTGCCACTCAAACTTTTCTTGAATTTGAATTTTCAATTCGATCAAAATAGTATTATAATCAGAATAAAATAAGATTTCAAAATAATATTCTAATTTAAATAAAATAAGACTCTCTTGCATAGAAAATCTATAAATAGACATGAAATCTTCTATTTTTTTTTTAATTTCTTGGAGACTTTTTATTGTAATAATTTTCTCCTAGACTTTGCAATTTGTTAAATACGTATTTAAATTTTCATTTTTTAAAGTTCTTATATGTAATTGATATATATTTTGTAAGTTTTTATATGTAATTGATATATATATATATATACATTGTGGTAGGAAGAGTAGAAATCTTCAACCTTTTTAATTTTTTTTTAATTTGTTAGAATTTGAATTTAATCGAATTTATTGATGATATCAATATTTTAATTTTTTTTAGGTCCATTATTTGATTGAGTTTGCATAAATAGCAGCATATATTGCTTTCGATATATTTCTACAATTTAACTGCTTTAACATATGATAGTAGCTCAACTTAACTATAAAATATAACAAATTTGTGCATCGCACGGTCCATATCACTAGTGTGTGTATATATATATATATATAGACAATACCATAGATTATTCAAACATATTATTGGAAACATGTGTGAAAGTTGAGTCCTATATCGGATAAATAAAAAAAGAGATTGGATCTTAATATACAATCAGATGGCTCACCACTTACAAACCTTAGCCTTTTAAGTGGATGTGGGTCATTCAATGTATATTGGTTCATGTGATATGGTAGGGATTCCGTGGATACTCACCAATGGTTTGAGCCTACGCACACGTGTGAAGACCTCAAGTAGATCAAGACTCTTAATAAAGTGATATCAGAACCAATGGCTGACAATCTTTGGGTGGCGGAGTCAAAACCGACTCCTAACAAATGTTATCAGAGCTAATGGCTGACAATCTTTAAGCGACTCAAAACCAATTTAATGGTTTACACGGAGACTCTCAATGGAGCAAGAAAATTCTAAGAAGGCTTTCGATGGAGTAAGGGTGCAGGTAGGCTTGCTGCATGGAGGCTTTTGGTGGAGTAGAAAATGATAGTTCAAAAATTCAAGAAGGCTTTTGATGGAGTAAGGATGCAAGCGGACTCGCTACTTGGAAGCTCTCGATAAAGTAGAAATGGATGATTCTCGATCGATGGAGTTGTGTAGTAAAAAAAAAAAGTCTAAGGTTAATTAAATCGGTGTTAGAGAGTAAAAAGATCATAGACCAAGAGGAAGTCAAGTGGATCCAATTAAGGGAGAGTAAGGCTCAATATATGATTCATACATGAGGGGGAGATTGTTGAGAACATGTGTGAAAGTTGGGCCCTACATCAAATAAATAAAAAAAAGGTTATACCTTGATTTACAATTGCATGACTCACCATTTATAAGGTTTATACTTTTAAGTGGATATAGGTTATTCAATGTATATTAGGTTCATGTAATGTGGCATGGATTTCGTAGATATTTCCTAATGGATTGGGCTTACGCGCACGCTTGTAGACTTCTGGCGGATTAAGACTCCCAACATATGGTATTAAAGCCGATGGCTAATGATCTTTAGGTGGACTCAAAACCGATTTGGTGGGATTGCACAGAAACTCTTGATGGAGCGAGAAAAATCTAAAGAGGCTCTCGACGGAGTAAGAATGCAGGCAAGCCTACTACATGAAGGCTCTCAACGGAGTAAAAAGAGGATGGCTCTCGATCGATGGAGTGTGCAGTAAAAAAAAATCCAGGGTTAATTAAATCGGTGTTAGAGAGTAAAAGAATATCATAGATTAAGGAGGAGTCAAGTGGATCAAATTGAGAGGGAGGAAGACCTAATGCATGGTTCACACATGAGGGAAAGAGTGTTGGGAACATATATGAAAGTCGAGTCTCACATTGGATAAATAAAAAAAATGTTAAAGCTTATTATACAATTGGGTGACTCACCACTTCTAAGGCTTAGTCTTTTAAGGGGATATGAGTCATTCAATATATATTGGATTCATGTGATATAGTGTGGATTCTGTAGATACTCTCTAACGATTAGGTCTACATGCACGGATGAAGATCTCAGGCAGATCAAAAATCACAACATATATGTACAACTAAAAGAAAATAACACGGTTAGATAGATCATCAGAGTAAGATATGCTTGGACTTCTCACATGTGAGTGTAGGCAATTTTGTGTTCAACCACATTAATCCTTAATGTATTAAGTACAAGTCATGCCATGTGAGGAATCATAAAAAAAAAAGTTCATGTCATATTGTCCAAAACACTGTAAGAGGAAAAACTAATGACATGCTCCTAGATTTTTTTTTGTTTAATTAGAATTTATGGTCAGATGATATGTCAATAATATTTGCGTAATAAAAAAATATATTAGTGATTAATTTTATTTAAAAATATAGAATAGTGCTATTTAATTAAAATCTTTTATCCTTTAAAAAAGCTAAAATAATATGATTACCTTGTGAGTAAATCACTTTAAATAACACACTCACGAGGACACACTTTTATTATAAAAGTGAGATTGACACATTATTTTTATCACACTTATTTTAAAATAATAATTTTATAAATAATTATATTATCCACCAATAAATTTTGATAATAAATTCCTACCAGAGTAGCATTATTCTATATAGAAGTCATGCAAACGAGGCATATATAAATATGCCATGGCATCTCTCAAATTCTCAATATTTGAATATATATTGGCCACGTTTGGACTCAATACAAAATAATACAAAACTCTACAAATCTCTATAAATATAAATTACGAGATAGTAAAATTTAAATTTTTTACTCATTGCACAAAATACGAAACAATAACTTTTACTATTTTATACAATTTTATACAATTTCAAAAACAAATTGGCAAAATGACTTTTTATTCTTGGAAACTTATAGCAAGTCAATCGTCAAAACCTCGTAAAATGAACGTTATTACACTTTATCCCCCACCTCCGGATCAAAAATATTAGTTTAGATTTAGTTTAAAAATTAATACATACCGCTAAAAAAAAATAATGATACATAATTTTTTTGATTTAAATTAAAGTATAAAATAATCAATTACTAAATTTAATTAAATTTGTACGAAAAATACCATATAATATTATACGTGGTCATCTAAAATCATTATTTAAAAAAAATAAATAATGTTTTATTTTTATATAAAAATAGATGAAAATATTTTTTTCTATCTACTCTTGTGAAAATCTTTTTCGTTCAACTAATTTTGACTCAGGAAACACAAATATAGTTAAGTTTAACAGATTCAATTAATTTACACTTTATTCCATATCATGAAAGTTCTATTTATTAACTTTTAAACTAAAAAATAGTTATGTATTTTAGAGTAAAAATATGACGAGATAAAAGTAAATTACCTCTGCCATGAATGGGTGATGCAGGCAAAATATATAAAAATAATATGATTAATCTTTTGCATCTTGGTTTTGGTACTTGTGGAATAACATTTTTGACAAATATTTTCATTCATTTAGAATTAGTTTTAAAATATTTATTTATATTTCTAATATGTTTTTAGAATATTTTATTTGATTTAGTTTTGAAGTTATGAACTTTTTAAATTTTATTAGTTATTTTATTTTTTTATTTTACACTATTCTGATCCTTAATTTTAGTTATGCTACGAAATATATATTTGTACCATGCCATTAATTATTAATGTTAATTAGCTGTTTCAAGAATCAAAAGTTCAATAAAAATAGAGATAAATAAGTTCAATAAAAATAGAGAAAGATTATTTATAAAAAGTGTGTGTATATATATACCATCCTTCTTTTAGGCCGTGTTCCTTGATTCCAAAGCCCAGCGAAAGAGCTGCACAAACTAAAAGTATCAAAATGGTGAAGTCTTTCAAAGCCTCCCACACAAATTGGAAGAAACTCCGTGCAGGTGGACTGGGGTATGCGTTTGTTCCAAACACTTGACGACGGTACGAAATGCCATCAGCATCGTCCCCGTGAATTCCCTGCTCGACGTTGGTTTTGAGAGACGAAGCAAGGCCTAAAACTCCATTGAAACTAGCAAGAAGATCGACATCTTTCTGCTTAACAAGTTGACTAAGTCTTGGCCAATCGACGTTGGAGAAAGCTGGGAGTGTCTCAACAATGTCAATGACAAAGTTAGAAGGAACACGAGAGGGCTTGTCTTTTCCCTTATTCTTAGTATTATTATCGCTCACTTGAACAACCAACGCTTTCAACTGAGAAGAGAATGCCCTTGAACAAAAGATAACTGTCACCGCCATGTGCCATCTCCTTTTGTGGGTTATGCTGAGAATTGTTTGGAGATCAAGCACCGGCTCAATTCCACGCAGGCGCAAGCTTGCTTCGAATAATGACAACATGCTTTCAAGTTAGTGGAGAAATGATCACAGTTAATAATGTACCGAAAGCAATTGATGTCTATAATGTGGTGTTTTATGGATACCTACTAATATATTTATTCAGCGAGGCTCCTAACTGTTTAGAGTTTAGTTATGAACATATTATCAAAATTTATAGCAATCGCGGATTGGTCATACCTTGTCCTAATAACTTTCGTGGCAACTCTTGCGAAAGCTCCCAGAGCCCAAAAAGAAATAACTTTTATACATGTGTGTAACAAGCACAGGTTTCTCTTTGGTGTTGGCTAATCAGTTAGACACGGAATTTTTTTTTTTTTAAAGGTAAAGTTTTTGTATTTTTTTTTTTTATAAGAGGGGAGAGAAAGACTCAAACTCGAGTCATGTGCAGGCAAGAGAAAATTTTAAGCACTGAGTTACAGGTCACGATCCACGCGGAATCTTGCGCGTCACCTTGCTAATCGTTCAAGTAATGGTTTGTAGAACAAAAAGGTCAAATCAATAAAGTCCCATTTAGCAGTGTAAAAATATGTAAAAATCTACCAAAAGTTGCAAAGTGAACGTTGGTAAAACTTCAACTTTTGTTACTTTTTTACTCTGTTACAGTAATTTGTTCCACTCAAAAATTACTAAAAGTTTCACCAAACATACAAAAGTTATTAAAAATTACTAAAAATTTTACCAAATACTCAAAAGTTGCTAAAAATTACTAAATATTGCCAAAAATTTTAGCAAACACCCAAAACTTGTAAAAAGTTGCTAAAAGTTGTAATTTAGTTCACCAAATACACCAAAAATTACAACTAGCAACTTTTGACCAAAAATTACTAAAAAAATGCTAAATTTTGTGCTACCAAACGCTCTCTAATTATTAATGCTAGATTTTATTTAATATTTTTTCAAGACTGACAAAATTACTCTCCTCAAATTAGATTTTCTTCATGATTAATTTCTCCCATCCTCATTTATTAATCTCATCTATCTCTCTCGTCAAAAAAGAATGAGGGGAGATGTTAGTCCTGTGATATTAACTTTATGAGCCGATGGATTAAAATCAGACGATTTATAATAAAAGTAAAATTGAAAATTTTTGCTTAAAATTTTTAAACTTTCTTTTGTTGTAAATTATTCGATTTTGATCTAACAACTCATAAAATCAATGCTACAAAATTAACATCACTCCCTCGGATTCTTTAAAAATTATATAGATTCTTCTGTCATCCTCATTTATTCACTTTTATCTCTCTCTTTTTTTTTTTTTCTCTTTAAAAAAGAGTCTGTCTCTCTTTTGAAAGCTCACTGTTGATTTTTTATTTTCCAAAAACATCTATAAAAGTAACTTGCCATAGAAAAAAAAAATTATTTTAAGGTCATGCGACCCCTCCTTAGGAAAAAAATTCATATTGTTTATTTTATTAATATAAATTTTTAATATTTTTTTTTAAAGATAAATATTTTTTAAAATATTTATAACTTTTCACTAATTAATAACATACTAGTGGTATTCTTGGGCGTCAAATTTTGATGCCAATGGTGGAATGGACTCTCTCCCTTACGGATGAGGCAACTTCAATACGAAGCACTAACTTTAACAGCCAGGATTATGTTATGTTAGGGTTTAGATATTTTGTGTGACATTTTGAATTTTTATTTTTTTTAAATGTATTATTAATTTAATTTTTATTTTATATAGAAATTTTAATTATGTTAATTTGGTATTATTTTAAATTTTTATTAATCTTAATTTGAATAATTTGCATATACTATAATACTTTAAAATTTGATTTAATTTTAATCTAAATTAATCAATGAGTTAATCAAGTTATTAGCAATTAATTAAATCAAATTAATGAATAAATTTAAAGTAAGACTTAGTAGATAGCCTTACCGTGTAATGTATACGTGTGTGTAAAGCTAGTGATAGGCGTGCAAGCTTTTTAAAAAAAAAAAAAAAAAGAAAAAAGAAGAAAGTTGAGGCGGTGAAGATAACTTAGCCAAAATATTTAAAAAAAAAAAAAAGTTAAGGCGGTGAAGGTAACTTAGCCGCCAGGTGGTATATATAACATATTTACATATATATATATATATATTATATTTTTGAAAGGTAAAAATGAAAGGGAACGTCTCCTCCCCACGTTGAAAGCATCCAATACGAAGCAGTATATCAGTAATAGTAAAACAGAAGGGAATAAAAAGCAAAAACAGTAAAGAAGAAAAAGATTGCGAGGATCGAAGAGGGAAAATTAGATAATTATAACCGAGCTGTTAAGGTAATTTATTTTATTTAGATTTTGTTAATTTCAAATTAATCCTATAAAAATTTAAATAAATTAAATATGTTAAGAGTGTAATAATTGTGTTTTATTTATTAGATTCATATTACTAATTGTTTTATTTATATTTTAATTATTTAATATTTGATTTGTATAATTTGTTTAATTGAAAATTAGGACATGAGGATATTCAGTAGCAGCCACCTTAATAATTTAATTTTCTTAGAATATTTATTGTTCAGATGGTATGTTAAACTAGCTTAAAGGTAAAAGATATTAAATGTGTGATGACCAATAATTTTAATTCTTACTTTGATTTTCTTTAAAGAAATTTAGTTGATTTAAATTTTTTTTAGGTATTGATTAAATATTGATTTGATTGTGGAGGGGTTGCGTGAGGTTTCTTTTGATATTTGAATATTTTATGTGAATTATAAAATCTTAATTTAGACAAAAATATAATATTAAAAGTGTATTATGAATTAAATAGAATATTAATTATTTTTAAACCTAAAATACTTAAACGTTTCATTACACATACGTATATATGTAAATGATACTTAAAAAATAAAAAATAAAAACAAAAAATAAAAACAAAAATGAGATGCTGCCAGATTGATGGTTCTATAGATGGATTGGGAAACGCGCAACCCGACTGCATAAGGATTGCAAATCTCCTAGAAAACTATTACATGTGTGTGTGTGTATATATATATATATAACACAAATAATTTGGTAGAGAGAGAGAAAAAAAAAGTAGCGGTGGCAGAGAATAGCGAAGACAATAATTTTTTTTTTGGTTTCTTTTTGCAGTAGATCTAGATTTAATTTGAGGTAGGGTGGAGTTTAATAAAAATTAAATTTATCATGTGTGGAATAATTTTGTAAATTTTTGTGATTATTTAGTTTATTGTTACATAATAAATTATGTGATTGTGGTTGTCTTATTGATTAAAAAAGTACGTATAAATTAATTTTGATTTTGAGGAATTAAAATTTAGTTGGTACAAAAAATTTTAAATATTAAAATTTGTGTTTTATTATGGAACCTTGAATAAGGAAAAGAAATATTTTTAAAGTATGTTTTGGATTTGAATAATTAAATAATTATTTATTCATTAATTTTACGATTTTGATTTTGGATTCAGAGAAATATCGGGATAAGTAGTTAGTGCTGAAAGTTCAGCTAGTGAAAGACTAAGAACCCGCATGAGGTTGAGTTATCATGTCTAGTAAGCTAGTAACTTACGAAATATGGATGAGTTGATATTTTTTATATCCTATGACTAAGGCATAAGTTGAATGGGTGGTGGTATCTAACCCAATAATTAATACTATGATTTTGTTAAAGTAACTTTTTTATGTCGTATTCAAAATATTTAAATTTAAATTTAAATATTTTTGATATATGATATATGTTGACAAGACATGTTACAGATTTATGTTAGAACACCCGTGCATGATTTGTTTAATTTTTATTTTTCTCTGAGCACTAGTTGATTATTTTAATATATATTAGTATATTGTACTCATGTCCCTACAGCTTCAGATGTAGGTGTGAGTGTTGCATTATACGATAGTCGTGATGGGACTGCTTAGGCAAAGAAAATGTTTTGAATAGTTTGTTAATTATATTTTAGAACGAGAACTGTACAATTTTGTAAATTATTTTTTTCTTTCTTTTAATTAGATTTTGATTATTGTATATGTCTCAGTTTAGGAGACTAGAGATAGATATATTTTTTTTATCTAAGTTTGGAAATTGTTAGTTCATTATTATTAATATATTTGACTCTGATAACTTTGGATTGATGGTTTTGATAATTTATAGTGGTTTGTTCGCGCTCTCATGTTTGTGAAAAATTTGGGTCGTGACAAAATGTGAATTGATAAATTTTATTTTTACTATTAATTATTTGTGTTGATTAGGAATATTGACTATTTATGAATTATTTGCATTAATAGTGAATTGTGATTGTTTATAAAATAATAAATTTGAGAAGTAACATTTTTATTTGAGAAAAAAATATATTATTGTATATCAGCATGAATTATATGCATTACATTTATATTATGGCCAGATGAAGTCAGAAAAAATAAGGTTAAATGGGGCAAAAAAATAATAATAACAAGACCAAATAAGGCCAATGGGACATATTAATTAAAGTCGTTGTTTATAGTTGAACACTCAATTCATAGACTAGATGAAGTTAAATACGTACTGCATTAACATTTAAATTGGTTACTATACATATATGTCATAAGACAGCCAATTGGGGCATAATGTGATAATAAGGGTTGATAAATGAAAAGTGGCGATAAATTGTGTGATGGGATATTTTACCACTATCAGAAATGATACATTTAAATTAATTATGGTTTATTTGCAAGACATTTGGCTATATAATTATTGTGAAAAATTTTTAATATGTATTTATTATCTTTTATTTTAAGTATAATATTTCTATTGAGTGTGTAACATTCACACCTAAATTTTATACATTTTTAATTGATTTAGAAATAGTTACACATACTTGGAAGAGAACCTAAATTGTCTATTTTTGTGTTTTAGTCATAATAGTTAATGTAATTCATGGAAATAAACTTAGAATTACAACAATATTAGACTAATATTCTGTTTAATATGTTTAAAACATCATATGTTTGTATATATTTTAGTACTTGTGGGATTTTCTGTTTATTTTATTTATAGTTATAATATAAACTTGACAGATTGTATTTTTTTTATTGTGTGTATTTATATAAATTGTTATTACTAATATATTATAGCCAGAGGATTTAGAAGTACCTACTCTATTTAAGAGATTAAATATATATCTTAAAATGGGGTGCAACATTCTATCTTATATTTCTATTTCAAATTCTTTTCCTCTTTTACATGTACATTAATATTAAAATTATTAATTAATTAATCCACATTTATAATGAGACAATAATTTAAAATAGAAATTCATGGAGACATTGGATGAATTACTTTCATGAGAATTTAAAGATTGAAAATGTAACTTTAACTTTAAAAACTCCAATTTAATTCTATAGTTGAAAATATATTTTGAATTACATTTTGAAGACAGATGAGATTCTTAAAATTATATTTTGTTCTCGCACGAAGAAAATGAATGTAGTTAGAACATATGAACTTATTTTTATTACATTAGATCAAGTGTTATTGATTTTGCAATAATTAGTCTTCGTTCTTCCCTAAACCTGAGTAGTTATTTACTAGTCCTTAGGTAAAAAATCTTCAATTATAGTTGTTTTCTTGCAGTGGATTTGTACTTTAAATATTTGTATGTTTATTTATTATTTCGTAACAAAATCAATCAATGTTGGAAAGAAGAAAGAAGTATTTAATTAATTATTAATTATAAATTCTTATAATTGTATTCTAATTATTAATTAAATTATTTTTCTTCATTTCCATGTGGTAAGAGTGGAACTCTTATGTAAATTCAATCAAATAGTGAACATAAAATAAATTAAAATATTAATACCATCAATAGTATTGATTGAATTAAATTTAAATTCTAATAAATAAAAAAATTAAAAAGGTTGAAAATTAAAAACACTTACACATATAATTAAATAATTTGTACTTATTATCTCTAGTCTTCCCACCACAATGTATATATATGCACACACACATAATATATCAATTACATATAAAAACTTACAAAATATATATCAAGTACATATAAAAACTTTAATAAATTAAAAAGATTTAAAAATTAAAATTTAAGTACGTACCTAACAACTTGCAAAGTTGAAAAGTCGAAAAAAAATTATTGTAACAAAAAATTTCTAAGAAATTTGAAAGTTTTCGTATCTATTTATAAATTTTACATGCAGTAGAGTTCTATTTTATTTAAATTAGAATATTATTTTGAAATCTTATCTTATTATGATTAGAATAATATTTTGATCGAGTTCAAAGTCTAAATCTAATAAAAATTTGAGCAGTACTTCAATTGGATTGATTTATTCATTACTAATTTTATTTTTTAATTTCTAATATTTTTTATTTTTTAAATTAATAATATTACAATATATATAATTTTAATAAACAATATTACAATCTAGTTTAAGATATATCACTTATTTTGTTTGATGATAAAAATAATAAAGGACATATTACTCGTTAATAAATTAATATTTTTATTAAAAATATTAATTTTTACATTATTTAATTTAATAATAATATTTATTATTTTATAAAAATAATTTATTAAATTATAAAAAATAAAAAAAGAAGTTATACGATAAATAAAATTATAGATTAAATAAAATTATCAAGTGATATCTACGAATATCCTAGTTTGAATAAAATTATGAATAAATAATAATTATATATAATACTAATTTCATTTAGATTATATAATTATAAATTTAGCTAATTATAATTATAAATTTGTGTTAATAAATTAAAATTTTAATTAACAGGCTACTTTTTTTTTTGCATTATTTTGTTTAATGATTATAATAATATTTACTATTAAAATCTTTATTTTAGAGGGTAAATTTTTTTTTTTTGCATTGTTTTATTTAATAATAATATTATTATGATTTAATAATAAAATATTAAAATATAAAAAATAAAAAATAAGAATATGTTTTAAATAAAAATAAAATAAAAAATAGAAAGTTATATGATAAATAGAAGTGTATATTAAATAAAATATGAAGTGATATCCACGAATATTCTAGTTTGAATAAAATTAAAAATTGTGAATGGATAATAATTATTTAAAATACTATTTTCTTTATAAAATAATTAAAATAACTATAATTAGATGTCATGTTTATGTGTTACAACTGTAGCGCCAATTAGGATCTACGTTGCATAAAATAGTTATAATTAAGTGTCACATGTCACAACTGTAACGTAAGTTAAGTTCTATGTGCGACGTTATAAAATTCTATTTTATATATATATATAATATGATATCAAATTATTCTAACTTAACTTGAGATTTATCCAATTAGTTGTTTGCTCAAATTTAATTTCAAAAATAAATAAAATGAATTTGATCCAATTTTTTTTAATTTATTAAATTTAACGAATTTAATCCAAACATTTTGATACTCAAGTCGGCTGGATTCATTTACACCCTATCCATCCACGCGGGAAGTGTTGGAACCGTACCATTCATGCATGCACACACCAACGTGGCACGCTGATGCCGATAGTTGAATAACTTTGAAAGTCCGAGGTTAGGTCCACCTAATTAACTCGTGTTTTTGATACACAACAGTGGGGACCATATAATTAAGAATTTACCAGATGACTTATGTTTGACCTATTTTACACGGTTGATATATTTTGTTATCCTAAAGGCAGTGTTTATTGGGAGGAGTTGAGATAAGGGATTGAATTTGTAATATTGTAAGACTCAAAAATTATGTGTTGGTTAATAACAAAAAGAGTATTTAAAATATTTTTGGTAACTTTGACCCACAAAATTTTTTTGAATTCATCTAAATAATTTTAAATTAAATTTTTTTATATGATCTTATCGTCTAAAATTCTTGGAGCTGTCACTAAAATAATTATTCTCTAAAATATGACGAAAAATACCGAAAAGCGCTAAAATTTACTACACGAATTACGAACTCATAACTTATTTTATTTTATCTCATTTTATCTCATATTTGGTCACTCCAAACGCGCCCTTTATATCATCCCATGGCATGAATCGTTCTATCAAAATTCAAAGGTCAAAAATTAATATTTTTTGTCACATGTTTAATTATATCTTTTATCTCATTTTACATCTTACCAATTGAACATCAAACAAATAATCTCATGCAAAAAAAATTTTATGTATATTTTAATTTCATATATTGTCAATAGTATTATTTTTCATTATCCAATTTCTGGAATGACACGTAGTCTACGTGGAAGTTGGACTGTCCATGATCTCTCTTTGAAGTGGTACTTATCCAGTTATCCTTGAATCTTGATAATATGTGTAATATATATATAGGGTGTATTTAGAATTATATAAAAGTGTATAAAATAAAATAAAATTGTAAAAATAAATATCTCGTAATTCATGTAGTGAGTGAAAATTTTAAACTTTATTATCTCATAATTCGTGTTTGTAAAGTTTTGTAAGATTTTATTTTATTTGAGTGAGCTCTAAACGGAGCCATAGTTGAAGACTTGGTCCGTCCATGGGAGACTATGGTCAACCCAAGCATCCCCTGACGTAAGATTTAATTCGTAAGGAAAATTACCTCAGCCATTCAATTATTTCGTCCGGGCTGCAATTTCTCCCTCATTTATTTAAGGACTTTGTGGAAAAAAAAAAAAAAGAGAAAAAAAGGTCGAAAGACATGCGGTTGCATACTTGCATTGGGCAATAAAAGAAATTAAAGCACTTATCTTGCAATATCCCAATGGGTAAATTACAAAGAAATTGTATTGGACAATTAATAAAAGAATTTAAAGCGCCTTAAAATATTCCAATGGCTAAATTACGTAGTATTAACTCCTATAATTTTTACATCCCACTTTTATTCATATAATTTTAATTGCAACAGTTAATTATTATTTACAAGTGAACCGTTAACGATCCACATGAATCTCATGTCATTAAAATTCAAATATAATAACGCAATTTGTACTCCACTAATTTCACTTAAGGCCTCATATACGGTATGTAAGGTTTATTTACTGATTGATTCTGTCCCAAAAAAATTCTTCTCTTATAGATAGAGGTAGAAATGAATCGAACTATTCACGAGCTATTTGAACTCCAATCGAGAAAAGTTCGATTCAAGCGCGATTCATAACTAAAACGAGATCGAATTGAACTTAATTTATGACTCGTTTAAATTCGAACTCTAGCTCGAGCTTGGAAAATCTTGACCTGAATGCTCGCAAGTAGGTTCTACAAAATATATTTTTTTTAATAATATTTTTATTTTTTAATAATATTTTATTATATTTTTTATAATATTTTATTTATTATATTTTAAACCAAAGTGACGTCGTTTTGGTTTAATTCGAGCTATTCGCAAGTCAAAGTCGAGCTTAAATTCTTTTTTTGTCAAGCTAAATTGAACCGAGCTCAAATTCATATAAAAAGCTCGAATTGAGCTCGAATCAAAAAACTCGAGCCAAAGTCGAATAAGTTAAAAGTCGGTTCGATTTGGCTCGTTTTCACTCCTATTGATAGATTTGGTACGAAACGAGTGTAAGATATATCATATTTAAAGTCTTTAATGAAATTGGTGAAGTGTAAGTATCAACATGTTTAAACTTATTTGTAAATTACTTAAAGTCTAATGACAACCACTAATAGCCTAAAGTCTAATGACAACCACTAATAGCCTAGTACAACTAATATTTACTTAACTAATTACTCCAAGAAATGAGAGTTTAGTGATAAAAAAATAATTAAAATATAAATTTTATCTCTATTAAATATTTTTAATGATGTAATTTTATCTGGCACATTACTATGAGTCTGTCAATATATAAAAGTACTTTGGGATAAAATTATCTTAATTTGTCAATAAATGACAATTCTAACAATAAATCATTTTCACCATTTTATCACTAATTCTAATCTTTTTTTGGTGTGTATTAGTGTGGCCATTAAATATATAAAAATTTTAATTTAACAAAAATAATTAGTATCATATATTTTTAATTAGTGTCACGCCTGTTATGATTATTATCTGATAAAAACATCTATCAACATCTATCACTAATTAAATTTTTATTCTAAGTGATGAAATAGTTTAAATATCACTAAAATTCACTTCTTCTTCTTCTTCTTCTTTTTCTTTTTTTTTTTTAAATGCTACAGCAACAGCCATGAAATTACTGGATTTGTTCTAGATTGTTTTGTCAGACTAATTCATATTGCTTTTTTTAACTCTTTATATTAAATTATCAAGAACATAAAAAAAAATATTTTCCTTACACAAATTTTATTACCAATTACCAACCTGTTTTACTCTTTCACCAATCAATAGATTTTTTTTTTTTTAACTTTTGATGAGTACTATAACAGTTATTGATATTTTATAATTTTTAATTATGTTAATAAAAATAATGAGAAAATAATTTTTAATATTATTAATTATTTCTTATTTTTAAATTTAACCAATGATCAAACTAAGTGTTTGATAATGAATAGAGCAATATTGTAAAAATAATTTCTTATAATATATTAATTTAATTTGTCGGTCAATGTT
This sequence comes from Vitellaria paradoxa, assembly GCA_019916065.1. NCBI lineage: Eukaryota > Viridiplantae > Streptophyta > Magnoliopsida > Ericales > Sapotaceae > Vitellaria > Vitellaria paradoxa. The sequence goes on along the minus strand of CM034241.1, from coordinate 41,535,425 downwards.
TATATTCACATATATATTTATCAATAAATAAATTTATTAATTAATATCATTTATATATATTATGAATATATGAATAATATAATTAAGGATGAAATAGAGTGTGACTAAATTTGGTTGATGGGTAAGAAGATGATTGAAACTCCTCAACAAAAGGGATGAAGCCAGGTATTTATCTAGTTACCGAACCTTGGGAGATTCTTCCTTGAAAAAAAGGAAAGTGGCTGCGGGACAAACTTTATCTCAGACTTCGAGTTTTATTCTAACTATGCGAAATATTTATGTATTTTTTAATTGATAAATACAATTATTTTCAGAGATATTCAATTAAGAGCTCAATTAGTAACATAATTTTTAATATTTTCTGTAAAACATTTTTAAAAAGTAAAAACATAACTTTTTATACGTTATCAAAAGGTACTGGAAAATCTTTAAATTACGCGTTACAACTTTCTATACGTTTGACAAAATATTAATTTTCAGTAAAAATTAAACTTTTATTAAATCGAAAAAATTTATAAACTAAAAATTATTAAAAATTTAACTTGCAAATGAAGGCCAAGTTTAGGAAGAAAAAAATTAACTTTTTAGTTGCTAACCAATAGTCAGTTATTAAATTGTTAATTTTTTTTTGTTTGAAAAGGAAAAAAAAAAGATAATTTTTTAATCTTTTATTAATTTTATATTTTTTTCTTCTAAAATTTAAAAAAATTTAAAATATAAAAAGGTAAATTTAATAAGTAAAAAAAAAAAAAACTGATTGTTAGTCGTTGAGCCACCAATCTTTTTTTTTTTCTTTTTTTTTTTTTTTCTTGCGCCAAACGCTATCTAAGAGTTGTTTCGTGGAAGTTAGCCCCGAGTCGTTGCAATTACACGTTGTTTGAAATGTTTGGATAACGTAAAAACGTAAATGCAGGGCCCCCAAAGCTCTATCAGTGAGTTTCCATGTCTCTTCAGTATGTTGACTCAGTACGAGAAAAATAATTTTAAAAGGAAAAATGATACCTTTCCCGTGGTGAGCACGTTGCCAGTTTGATGGTATTTCTTAAACAGAAGGCTTCTCTTCGCTGAATGTGACTGGAGAATTATCACCTGTGGGTTGTGTTTGTTTTGGGATTAAAGGCGTAGAATTGGAAGATTTTATTTATCCTATATTTGATGGAGAAGACTACTAATTCACTCCGGATAAGTAATCTTTCTAAGCGGATGATATAATATGGAGAGTGGGATTGTATACTTCTTTAGGATTTAATTTCTGTCAAAATTTAAAAATTTAAAATTATTTACATTAAATTATATCTTTTATCTCACTTTATATATTACCAATCAAGACCCATAAACTAATCCCACATAAAAAATAATCCCATACTAAATCGAATCCTATATATTATTTCATATTATTACTTATCCTTCATCATCCGATCCCTTCTATCAAGCGTAGCATTAGGGTGAGTTTGATATGTAATTAAAAATTAAAGGTAAATTTGTCAATGTGGTAATTATTAGTAAAGTAAAGTTTTAAATCTTAACCATGTTGGTTCGTTCAATAATGTATGATAAATTTTTTAGCCTCCTAAAAAATAATTATATTTGGTACGAGAACTACATTGAGGAATGTTTATTTACCTTTTGAATGCCTAAAATATGAATTTAGGTGAAAAAAATAAATTCAAGGATAACATGATTATTTTTTTGTTCGAATTCTAACTCGAATGAAATTTTTTTAACTGATTAGCAGTATATATATTGAGAAATATTTCTTAACTTTTTGCCAAACTCGAAATGTGAATTGATATGAACCAAAAAGGGACTTAAGGGTAAAATGCTTTTTTTTTTTTTTTTTTTTTGCCCGAGTATAGATCATGTCCAAAGTTGCTAAGAATTATATATATTCAGAACTATTTCTCAACTTTTTAGGAAACTTAAAATGTGAATATGGGAAAAAATGGACCCAATATTACCCTAAGTTATTCACTACTAGAGGTTGGGGAATTGGCGAATGGAAATCTCGGGCGACCGCTTGAAGCGGTCGCTACAACAATATTAGCGACCGCTTATGGCGGTCGCTTAAACGTCTGTCGCTAATCCCGTGCGGCAAGGCATCGACGACGAAAAAATTCGCGCGACCGCTCTAAGCGGTCGCTAATATGGTTGTAGCGACCGTATTAGCGACCGCTTAAAGCGGTCGCTGATTCTCTAATTATATTCGGCAGAAAGCCTCCCTCTTTTTCCTCTCCCTCCCTCCCTTTTTTTTCCTCCCTCCCCCGCGCTCTCAGTTCTCTCCCCCCGTCGGCCGTCTTCTCTCCTCCGTCTGCCGTGCCGCCGTGCCGTGCCGTGCCGTCGCCGGAGGTCTCTCTCTCTCTCTCTCTCTCTCTCTCTCTCTCTCTCTCTCTCTCTCTCTATCTCTCTCACTCATATACATGCATTAATATTTTTTTTTGTTTATTGTAGTTTATTTTGAGGTTAAGGCAACACTACACCGTACCAGGTTTGTATTTTATTTTTAGTTTGAAATTTTTTTTCTTTTTTTTGTATTTTTCATGTTTATTGTTGGATAAATGTAAATAATTTTTTTTTGTTTTTTGTGGTTGGGGGTTTGATGATTATCTATACATGCATGTATGTATTATTGTTTGTTTAATTTTTTTTATTTTAGTTACTCGTTAAATTGTTTATTTTATGTGCGTATTGTGTAATATTTTTATTTGTGTATGTTGCTGTTGTTTTTAATTTTTTTTAATTTGCTGTTTTTTTTTTCTGTTTTTTTTTTGTTTGCTGTTTTTTTTTCTGTATTTTTTATTTGCTGTTTTTTTTTTCTGTTTGTTTTTTGTTTGCTGTTTTTTTTTTTGTTTGCTGTTTTTTTTTCTGTATTTTTTATTTGCTGTTTTTTTTAATATTATGTTTTTTAATTTTATTTTATAAAAATTGGTATGTTGGAAGAAAGAAAAAAAGATTTTAGAAGTAAATTTTAGTTAGTGGAAAAAATTGTTGTGTTTTGTGCAGTGCGTAAAAAAAAATGTATAGAACTTTTTAATGGTTGCGTCGGCTTTGGTATGTGTTTGGATTGGGAAAAAGAATATTTAAAAATTTGACGTAAAAAAAATATGTGATGAGATTTAATCGAAAAAATTGATAATTTTTATAATTTGTGATAAAATTTAATAAACTAAATACCCCAATTGTATTTGTTATTTGGGTGAAAAAAAATAGACGAAATGCAAAAACTGAAATTAAAATTAATTAAATTCGATCAAAATAATTTAGGCTGCGTTTAATTTACTAAAAATAAAAAAAATTTAAATTTTTGAAAATTTCTAAAACTCTTTAATACATTTTATCCATATCCTAACAAATTTTTATAAATTTCAATACTTTTTTTACAAATCTCAATAACTTTTTAATAAATTTCAACAAAATTGACATAAATCCGTGAGAACGAACCCCAAAAACTCATTCTAACAGTTTCTCTCTCTAATATTTTGACATAAAAGTCAAAATGTGACCACCAAAATGATTATTACTTTCTTTTTCTTTTAATTTTTTCATTAGATATTCAAAAGTAAATTACTTTTTGTTCTTTTAAACATGAATTTAACGTGACGGGAAATATAGAGCCGTGTAACTTTTCATGCGAGAATGACAAAGTAATACTTTAGTTGGTAATTGATTGTTTGGTATAAATTTATAAAAATTAAAAGAAGTTATTAAAATTGAAAAAAATTTAAAAAATGACAAAAGTTAATTTTTTTTTTGTATTTGTTAGTCTGCCATTTGCTCTCTAAAACGAATATCTAGCCCCCGTGGGCATAGTAACAAATTCTGGATAATAAAATTTTTTTGTATAGTTAACAATTCGTAATTTAAAAACTATTCGATCGGTAGAATTTGAAAAAAATTAATACAAATTACAATTTATTATTTGAATTCATTACAAAATTCAAAAAATTTTGTAAATTAATTGGAAAATAATAATTCATAAAAAGTGATAGATTTATATTTTAGAATCATAAAATAGCTAAAATGAAATTAGTTGAAATATTGAAGGGAAAAAATAAAAAATTTCCTACTCTTGACTATTTACTTCTTTAAGCTTGATGCCAGTAATATATCATTTGATTTTAATTATCAAATTATTCATATAAAATTCATCTTGTGGTACTTGAAAAATTTTTTTGGATACTTGGAAAATTATATGTGCTACTTGGAAAATTATGCATGTGACCTATTTTTTTGGAGCGTTAAACTTGGGCTTAAAAAATTATATTTAATGAATAAAAATAAAATAATATATATACAAATAGTATAATCAATTGAATTTTAAATTTTAGATTATATAGGAGTATTTAGTTTATTAAAAATATAAAAAATTTTTATTAACTATTTTTAATATCTTTCAATTAAATTTAGTAAAAATGTTAAAAAAAATTTCAAAATTTTTTAGTAACTTTTAAGGAGTTATCAAATGTCAAAAAAAGTAAAAATTACTAAAAAATTTGTCTCCCACTATATATATATAGTTTTTGAAGCAATGCTAACATCTTCACTCAATATGGTCATTTTTATAAATAAATTGATTAACGTACCTTACGGAAATTAAATTATATTATGATATTTATAATGTTAGATAATACTACTAAAAATATGAGAATTAATATATAGTTTAATGTAAAAATAATATATAGTTTGAAAAAAGTATAAAAAGTTAGTAAAAGTTGATAGATTTTTTAATAAATTAAATACAATAAAGTTTGTAAACTTTTAAACATATTACTTTTTTTCATAAAAAGAATACTTTTAAATAAGAATCGATGCATAAGACAAAAAAAAAATTAATATCTATTGTTTGATTTATGTTATAATGAGTAAATATTGAATTGTTTATTGTTAATTTATTTAATTTAATATCTGCTGTTGTTGTCTTTCTTCTTCCATTAACTGGGTGTACCAGTCAGTTGGAGATAATGGAAGGACTCTGGGCTGTAATTGGTATCAGAGCCATAGGTAGAGAGAATTAAGATATTTTAGAAACTTTGAATTTTTATTTTAATTTACAAGATTTAGTAAACCTTGAACCTGACTCGGTGGGGAAACCCGATAGTCGCGTAGCCAGTTTAGGGCAATGAGTGGTAAGTCCCGTCTTTAGGCGTAAATCGTTGACAGGCCTAGGGTGAAAGTTTTACTTAAGTTTTGTAAAATAAAATAACAATTTAATTTTTCTATCATGTCTTTCTTGTCTAGATCTATGTCTAGGGCATCAAGTTCATCCCAAGATAGTAACATAATAAATCAAGAAGAACAAAATATTCAAAATCTACAACAACCTATATCAAACTGGAAAATCCCGAATGTTCCTATTAAAGAAGTTTATCATATCAAAAAATGGTCTTTTTCTTCTGATTATTCTATCAAGACAGTCGAACAAACTGTCCCATTTACATCTGAATGTCAATCTATCAAACTCCTTGACTCTAGTATTATTAGAAAACATCAAGAAAAATATTCATATATTCACTTTGGATTAGTTCAAATAGCTATCCAACCACTAACCAGAAGTGGATTAAATACATCAATCCTACTATGTCTTAGAGATCAAAGACATCGTAAATTTCAAGACTCTTTGCTAGGAGTTATTGAAACTAGCTTATATAATGGTCCCATATATTTTAACTGTTTCCCAAATTATCCGGTTTCTTTACATGATACTGGAATATTAAACTCTCTCGTATTAAAAATACAAACATCAGGATATGACATGGAACCTGGAAACATCCCTTTTGCTGTAATTTATAAAATCCATTATAAAACTATGACCACTATCATGGATCCTTTAGTTAAAACCATTAGCCCTAAAGGAGAAACAATCTTTTTCCAAACTCAAAAAGAAAATTCTAATTTAATAGTCCCACAAACCATACTTTGGAGTGATATCAATCTCCCAGTAGAATGGGAATTAGAAAATCAAATACCTGCTCCAAAAATAGAAAACAAAAAACTCCAACAAATTGAAGAACTCCCAAATGGATCTGTCAAACTCAAATTTTTATCTACAAAACTCTCTGATTTACAAATTAAAGAAGAAGGAGAAATACCTTTTCAAACAAAAAATTTTAATGAAACTTATCAACCTCCTAGATCCTCTTATTCTAGAGAACCTTATCAACCTCCAAGATCGTCATATCAACCTCCGAGATCTTCTTGTTCCTCTATTCCAACATCAAGCAATTATGAACCTCTTAAGCTTAATAGAGTTAGAAATAGATCAACTATACCCCAACCTATCTACACAGATCAAATAAATCAACAAGAAAAAGATGATGAAGATAAATCCTCTGAACATATGTCTCCAACTCAATCTCAAATGCAAGATGACCCTCAAATATTTGTCATAGATAGAGAATTTATTATGGATAAAAGTATATTAAAGAAAGATTTTGAAGCATCTGAAAATGATCTAAAAAGAGAATGGTTCTTAACAAACTTTGATGAAGTTGCCAGAATACCAATAAGAGAAAAATTTTACAAACATGTTCGAAATTATAAAACTCATTTTAGATTTTTTGATTGGTTGGAAAATTATGCTGCCAATAATTCTATAAATTATCCTTTTATCAAAGAAATAAATGTTACACAAAAATCCCAACAATGGAACACATCAGAAGGTATTAAACAATCTACCCATCCACCTCATGAAGAAATATCTGTTCAATATAGAAATTCAATCATTAAGGCTTCACCTTATAAAATGAAATCACCATCAGAATCTGATATAACATCTAGAGATATACAAAAAATCTTAGAACAGAATAACTTTACAAATCAAAATCTTAAAACAATTAGTGATCAATTAAATAGAATTGAAAATAATTTACCAGAATCAGAACCTGCAATATGTCAAAATTCACATCAAAAACCTTTATTTATTCCTCATGAAATTCCTAAGAAAATCAATACTCAATTAAAAGATAAAGATCTAATACAAGATATAGATAATAAGATTAAAAAACTACAAAATACATTGACTTTTATGGTTGCTCCTGAAACACCATCTCCATCAATAAAAGCTATCCACACATTATCACAATTATCTGAGACAGAAGTTGAAGAAATATTAGAAACTTTTACTCCTCAAGATCAAACAATCAACATGGCCAGATGGAACCATAACAAACATAATACAAAACAAATAAAAAATTATTATCCAAGACCATCTTTCCCAGATCAACAATATGAAGAATTAGTTGAACCAACTCAATTTTTCAAAGGTACTGGAATCTATAAATGGAATTTAGATGGATTAACAGAATATCAAAAGATTAATAAATTACAAGAAATGACAATGGTTGCAAGCGCTTATAAAATGAAAAAACAATGTTCTGATAAAGCCGTAGCAGAAATTCTTATATCAGGATTTTCTGGAAGACTTAAAACTTGGTGGGATAAATATCTTATTGAATCAGAAAAAGATAATATATTAAATGCTATCAAAACTGATGAATTTAATGAACCTATCAAAATTGAAGATGAAAATGATAATCCAACAATAATAGAAGATGCTGTTAATACCCTAATATTTTCTATTGTTAAATACTTTATAGGAAACACATCAAAAATTGAAGAAAGATCGTCCATAATCTTAACAAACTTAAAATGTCCAAAACTTCAAGACTATCACTGGTATGAAGAAACATTTTTAACAAAACTTGGAATGAGAGATGACCAGCGTCTCCCGTTCTGGAAAGAAAAATTTATTGATGGATTACCAAGATTATTTGCTGAAAAGGTAAAAACTAGATTAAGAGAACAAAATGAAGGCATAATACCTTATGAACATTTAACATTTCCGGATATATCAGATACTATAAAAGACATAGCATTTGAAATTTGTACTAATTTTCAATTAAACCAAAGATTACAAAGAGAATTAACACAATCACATAAAGAGTTAGGCACATTCTGTGAACAATTTGGACTAGCCAAACAAAACTTACCTCCATCAAGAAAACATAAAAAACATAAAAAGCTAATACCAAAACCTTATCATAAAAAGAAAAGACAACCTAGTCAAGATAATTTTTACAAAAAACCTTACAAAAATAAATCAACTCATTTCCAACATAAGAAAAAATCAAAAAAGCCTATTAACAATCAGAAAATACCCCCAACATGCTATAAATGTGGAAAAATAGGACATTATAAAAATAATTGCCCATTAAAAGGTAAAATAAATTCTTTAGATATTGATGAACACCTCAAAAAGCAGTTAGAAATATTAATGTTAAATAATTCTGAATCAGAATATGAAAAATCAAACTCTCAAGATGACTTTGAAATAGATAATATTACATCATCAACTGAATCTAATACAGAAATATCTGATGATTCATCTAGTAGTCAAACTATCAAACAAAACTGTCATTGTAATGTTATTACCAAAGAACAAGAATTAATTATGGAAATGATTGAAGATATAGAAGACCCTCAACTGAAAAGAAATTATTTATTAAAATTAAAAGAAAACCTTCAACAAACTAAGAAGAATCAAGAAAAGATTGTAGAAAACTGTTATGACCTAGATTCAATATTAAAAAAGGCTAAACAACCTCAGAAATCACAAAAAATTCCAATAGAAGACATTAAATTGGAAATAAAAGAGATCAAAAAAGAAATTCGAATCTTAAAACAAGAATTAGGACTATCAAAATCAGAGATTCAAGAATTAACAAGACAAGTATTAATTCTAAAAAATCAACATAAGGATACTATAGCCTCAACCTCCGATCAAGAAACTATGTTAACCCATAATAAAGAACATAAAAAAGATGATATTTTCCTATTAGCCCAGATATCTTACCAAAAATGGAATGTAAAATTAAAAATTGTAATTAATAAAGAATACACTATTAATACTACTGCACTCTTTGATTCTGGTGCTGACCTTAACTGTATACAGGAAGGATTAGTACCTATAAAATATTTTGAACCTACAAAAGAAAGACTATCATCTGCCAATGGCATGCCATTAAAAGTCAAATATAAATTAACAAAAGCCCATGTATGTAATCAAAATATATGCATAAAGACTCCATTTATTTTAGTAAAAGATTTAAATAGAGAAGTAATATTAGGAACACCTTTCTTAAATCTCATCCAACCTATGACTGTATCTCCTAAAGGAATTTCTACCAATATATTTGACCAAGAAATTATATTTGAATTTCTTAACCCTCCAAATATTAAAGATTTGAATATTTTAAAAGATATAGCTATAGAAAAAACCCAGATAAATAATATCTCAAAAATCATATCAAAAGAAAAACATTTAATGCTCCTAAAACAAGAAAAGGTATGTCAACAAATCAAAATTCAACTTCAAGATAGCCAGTTGAAATTGGCAATCGAGAATTTTAAAGATAAAATAATTAAAGAAGCTTCCTCCACTATCCCAAATGCATTTTGGAATAGGAAAAGCCATATTGTTACCCTTCCCTATATCAAAGATTTTCAAGAATCAAAAAATTAAAACAAAAGCCAGACCTATCCAAATGAATCAAGAACTTTTGGATTATTGTAAAGAAGAAATCCAAGATTTATTAGATAAAAAACTCATAAGACCATCCAAATCTCCCTGGAGTTGTGCTGCTTTCTATGTGAATAAAAATGCTGAAATAGAAAGAGGAACTCCAAGGCTAGTAATAAATTACAAGCCTTTGAACGATGTTTTGCAGTGGATAAGATATCCAATCCCTAACAAGCAAGACCTCCTCCAAAGAATTGTACATGCTAAAATATATTCAAAATTTGATTTAAAATCTGGATTTTGGCAAATTCAGATCTCAGAATCAGATAAATATAAAACCGCATTCACTGTCCCTTTTGGACAATATGAATGGAATGTAATGCCTTTTGGATTAAAAAATGCTCCAAGTGAATTTCAAAAAATCATGAATGACATCTTTAATCCATATACTGACTTCTCAATAGTATACATTGATGATATATTAATTTTTTCAAATAGTATTCAATCTCATTGGAAGCATTTAAATACTTTTCTTTATATCATAAAGAAGAATGGTTTAGTGCTTTCTCCAACAAAAATCAATCTCTTTCAAACAAGGATAAGATTCCTTGGACATTACATTGATCAAGGTACAATTACTCCAATTGAAAGAGCCTTAGAATTTGCAAGTAAATTTCCTAATGAAATTAAGGATAAAAAACAACTTCAGAGGTTTTTAGGGAGCCTCAATTATATCTCAGAATACTATCAAAAACTTAGTATCATTGCTGCTCCATTAAGAGAGAGGCTTAAGAAAAATCCTCCTCCATGGTCTACTCAGCATACCCAAATTATCAAACAACTTAAACAACATCTTAAGTCTTTGCCATGTCTGCATATAGCAAACCCTCTAGCCTATAAAATTGTAGAAACTGATGCATCAGATTTAGGATACGGTGGTATTCTAAAACAACGTCTTCCTGGTCACCATCAAGAACAATTAGTCCGGTTTACATCAGGAACATGGACTAATGCCCAGAAGAATTATAGCACTATTAAAAAAGAAATTTTATCTATTGTATTATGCATTCAAAAATTTCAAAGTGATTTATTAAATCAAGAATTTTTAATCAGAATTGATTGTAAGGCTGCCAAGCATGTTTTACAAAAAGATGTTCAAAACATTGCATCAAAACAGATTTTTGCAAGATGGCAAGCTATTTTATCAGTTTTTGATTATAAAATTGAATACATCAAAGGAGAAGCAAATTCCATCCCTGATTTCCTTACCCGTGAATTCTTGCAGGGAAACCATGCCTCCTAAACCTATTAGACCTTCTTCATCAACCCAACAACCAATATCAAAAGAATCATATGCCATGGTACCTATCAAACCATCCTCTAGTCAAACCACTCCCTTACCAACTACCATTCCCAGAGTCCTTCCATTATCTCCAACTGACTGGTACACCCAGTTAATGGAAGAAGAAAGACAACAACAGCAGATATTAAGCCAAGTGGCTAATAAGAGCTTTGCTCAAACAGTCACAACTGGATCATCAAAAGAGGTGGCTACACGTCCCTCTTCATCATCTATGGTGGCTCTTGGCCCCATAGCCTCTTCATCAAAAAACGTGGTGGTATCGGCAAACCCCACACCAATTTCCCAAGCTTCCCTATCATCAAAATCACAATATTTTCCCAAACCACAAACCTATATTATTACCCGATTGCCTCAAGAATATGAAAACCCATTTACAAATCCACCCAATTATCAAGCTATCCATGATCTTCTCCAAACTGTATTTCTTCCAAATAACCATTTTATAACTTCCAATTCCATGAAAACCCAAAAATTCTATGAATTTATACTGATTGACACTGAATCAGTATCTTTTAAACATTACCCAGATAAATTTGACCAAACCCAAATTGCTTATTCAACATGTCAGATTATCAAAATCCTATCTTTTGAAGACTGGGGAGGACATCCAAACCAATTTCGCCAGTTTTCTCAACATTTTGTTCCATCCACCTATAATTACTGGGATTACCAAAAAGCCTGGTATCACACCTTTTATCATCAAAATAAAACATTCAGACATTCTTGGATGTTTTACTTCCACAACAAATTCAATCAAGACCTTCCAGCATGGTTTATCGAATGGTGGAACATGTTTGGACCAGTACCAGAGATATTACCCCAACAAGCTCATCAAGGCCTCCAGATTTATCAAGATAGATTTAAAATCCCATCTCATTTTCCCATGAACCAATTCCCTCATCTATTCTATTTTTTCCAACAATTTTCCCTTGCCTGGATCATTCAATGGGAATATTTTCATCAAGGACCAATTATTTCAGCACTCATCCGCAGAATTAAAGTCAAATGGTGGGAGCAATTTAAAATTGACAGGGTTACTCCCGCGGCTATTGATAAGTATTTCCATCAACATTCAGTATTAACAACATCAACAAACCCTCAGTTCCTTCTCCAAAAAAGCCAGAATATGTCAAAACTTGCAGCTACAGCATCAAAAAAGGAATTAAAACAACAATTATTAGCTGCATTAGAATCTTTATCAGAACAAGAATCAAGTGAGGATTCCAACTCGGCAGAAAGCTTCACTTCAGTCAATCTCGGCAATGATAATGAAGACGACTGCTATGGTATCCTTCCTCCCATCCATAATCCTACTCCATCAGCACCAATCAAGGAAAAGAAGAAAGCAAAAGCAAAAGCAAAAAATTGATTATCAAGCCACTGCAGCATCACATGCCCGGAATGATTCATCAAGCCATGACAAAAGAACATCAAATCTCACCTGCCAAGGAGACTATTGCTATCAAACTTTATGTCATTTTTCAGCTTTGTGTCAACTTTATGTATTTATCAACCTTAGCTTTAGCTTTATGTCAAACTTTATGTCATCTTTGTAAAAAGAAGTCAGGCTCTTTATCAGTACCCATCACGGGAAAAACTGTAGCCTGATTCCTTTTCTTCTCTATAAAAGGAGAAGGGAGTAAACACTGGGGGCATTCGGAGAAATTGGGAAAAAATTTCAGAATCCTTCTGAAAACCAAAACCTCTCTGTTTCACCTCCCTCAAAACTTCCTATCCTTTATCCTGCTATCTCTGATGTATCAAGTCTAGTCATTTATATCAAGTAAGTTCTTGTATCAAAGTTGTATTTACACTGTTTATTAATAAAGTTTTATTTGCATCATCTGTATTTTTATCAGTTATATTTCTCTTCATCTTATGATTCTATTGAATTATTATAAACAAAAATTATCTTGGTATAGAACTCGTTTATCTATTACAAGACAAAGGATATCTGAAACTGACATTCATCAAACAAGAATTTTAGAATCATTATTTATAAGTTATTTTTTCTTAAGATTAAGTTATTTATAAGTTATTAGATCTAGCTTTACTATCTTGCTATTCCTGGGCTGTAATTAATAACTATTAAATAAATAATAATTATAAATAAAAAATAAATTATTATTAAATTATTTGATTTGTAAAACAAATTATTGAGATCTTATTATAGTATAAATTAAATTATAATTATTGAGATTTTTAAATAATTTAAATTTTTTTTTAAAAAAAAAATTACTTACAAATAGCGGCCGCCTATGGCGGCCGCTAATAGTCATATTCCGGTCGCTAATACAAATGGTCATGGTCCCGCGCGACCGCCTTTTGCGACCGCCGTTCCCTAATTAGCGACCGCTAACTACGGTCGCTATTTATTCGCGCCATCTTCGCGCCAAACAACTAGCGACCGCCTTTTGCATTATTAGCGACCGTTATGAGCGGTCGCTAATATCCATACGTCTAAACTCGAGCGGTCGCAGGAGCGGTCGCAAATAATTTAGCGACCGTCCTAGCGGTCGCTAATAATTATTAGCGACGAAGCAAATGCGACTCGTTTGACGCGGTCGCTATGCCGTCGCTAATACTTTTAGCGACCGCTATTAGATATTTAGCGACCGTCTTAGGCGGTCGCTAGTTCCACACTTTCTACTAGTGATTATTTGCTTAACTGAATATGTTGATAAATATTTCTAACTCTTTTGAAATACCCAAAATGCGAAACTGTGCAAAAATTGAACCCATGGATAAAATAGTCATTTTATTGTCCCAAGTTAAAGGTTGGGTGAAATTTTGTTTAATTGTTATGAAAAATATTAATGAATATTTTTTAAGACATTTGAGTAGTGCAAAATGCAAATTTGAACCGAAAATAGATTGAAGAAAAGAACATTCTTTTTTTAAGTAGAGAGTTTGTTGCTTAATAAGTAAAGAGAATTGAACGTCTTTTAATTCCTCTTACTCCAATAATTTTTTTTCCTTACCCTATTTCCTTAAAGGTTAACATTAACCCCTTAGGAGGGAAAAAAAATTTTAGCCCTTTAAATTTGTATGGAGTGCACTAAATATAATTAAGAGAACATTAAAAATTACAGAAGTAACATTTACTCCTTTTTAATCTTATATAGAACACATTCTTAAAAATAATTATTTCATGCATCTTACGCTTGGTGTCTAACCAATAAAAATTTAACATATTGTACAAAATCATAGATACTACCTTATTTATTTAATTTTCTATGAATTGACTTGACATATATAACGCCTGTTCTGAGTTAACGAGGATTGTAAAAAGAACAAAAAATAGCCAAATTAGTTTTTGGTGTATTGCTCAAAACATTAAAAAATTTTGCAAAAAAATTGATAAACGTTAGAGATTTTTAGTGCCAAAAAAATTAAAAAAAGGTTGATTAAAGTTAAAAATTTTTAATAACTTTTATGAGTTTGTTACTCTAAAAGAGCTCATTAAGGGGGTGTTTGGAGTGATAAAAATAAGATAATTTGTGAGTTCATAATTTGTGTAGTCAAATAAAAATTAAATAATTTTTAAAAATTTTCAAAAATTTTTAATGTTTTATATCAAACTAAACGGATTCTAAAATAGGTATACAAACTAAGAAATTCTAGAAACGAATATGGAAAATTATGTTTCCACCTACCCCCTGACGGTTGTAGGTAATGTCAATTTTAATTGAGTGCTAAAAAAGGTCTTTGCTTGGAATATCCAGCTCTGCAAAACTCCTGCGTCGAATTGTTAATTAGTTGCATTAGGTATGACAAGGTAAACAGAAGTTACTTAATTGCAATTTTGACGAAATGATAATTCTCACAGTTTGTTGAATATATATATACCGGTCTCACGCTATTTCCCAACAACTCATATGAGTAAGTTGCCTTGAAAGCCTCCAAGGCTTAGTTTTTATTATTGATATCAACAGCAGTTAAAAGAGATTTTTTTTTGAATTGTACAACTTAAGCCTCCATAACTGATCACAGGTGCTTGAGATGAGCAACATGTTTAATAATCGGTGCCATGTTAAAAAACAATTAATCCAAACCTCAATTTTTTTGGGGGTGGGGGGGGGGGGGAATGCGATAGGAGGTTATTGCAACCACTTTAATACCTCTAAAACGATGTTGTTTTGATTATTTTCCATTTAAAATGACGTTATTTTACTAAAATTTTCATATTTGAATATAAATTGATGTATTTGAATATAAAACTTAAGCGGAACGGCGTCGCTTAAGTGAAAAATAATCGAAATGACATCGTTTTGAGGTGCTGCAATGACTGTAGTAACCCTTCACTGCAACTCTACTTTTCGCAATTTATCAGTTTGCCTCTATAAATAATATTTTTCTTTTCTTTATATGAATATTAAAAATTAACTTACTTTAGGTTAAAGATGGGCATGGGATGGGTACGGGACGGGTACGCCTATCTCCATACCCAATCTCTAATCTAAAATCAATCTCCACACCCTACTCAATTTTCACTGGAGATTTATTTCCACCTCTATCGTCAACCCAAACGGGGAACGGGGATTTCTACGGGAAATTGGGTACCTAAAATGAAAAAAATACAAAAATATAAAAATTCTAAAGCATGATTTATAAAAAAAAATATAGTAGAATCCAAATATATATTTAGAAAATCGAAAAGAATCATATACATATATATATATATATATATGAAAGCACTTATTAAGTTTGTAATCGGGAGATGCATGTGTTAGCTTTGTAAAATTATATCTATGTGTATATATTATTTGATTGTTATCACCCCGTGGTATTCATCACATAAATTTGCAATAAATAAACAAACTTGTAGGGCTACAAAATAGGTTCAATCTAAACTCATGTTTGGCTCGGTTTGAAACATCAATGTGCAAAAAGTCTCAAATTGAAAATTCTCAATGTGTTGAAATTATGAAAGTGTTAATTTAGAAGGCAAAGAAAAGAGTTTTGATGATCCAAATTAGAACTTTAGTTCTTCTGGAAATAGGTATCCAACGGTTTGATTGGAAAAAGGTTGATGAAAAAGAGAATTCAAAACAAAAGCCTCTTCACCTCCGTTTGTTCTCTCACATGTTGAGGTTAAGGTAGAACCAGTTTGTGCCGGTATGTCACTATGTTATGGTAAATTGTAAAGCAAAACAAAATCCTAAAAAGTTAAAATATATATATAGGAGGCTATGAGTAAGAGCAGGGATGGGTCAGGAAACGAATAGGATAGGATAGGGGTAGGGACAAACTCGTACCTGTACCCTACCTGATTCCTGAATTTTTTTAAAAAATATCCCCATGTCTTACTCGATCCCTAAAAATTCCCAAATTTTCTACCCATTCAGAATGGGGATTGGGTAAGGTACGAATGGGTTGGCCGAGATGGCCATCCCTACTTTAGGCAAAAATCATATTATATATATTTTTAGATTATTTTACATTGTGAATTATAATTATATAGTTTTGTATAGTTTATGCATCTTTTGTGGATTAAAAATAATAATATAATTTAAATATAATACAAATTTAGTTAACCATTTACTGAAATGTTATATTTATACATGCAATTGATAAATTTTTAAGGTTGATATATTCTTCAAAATATATACAGTATGTATTTTTCTTTATATATATTTATGATCGTTTTATTACCTTTGATGTATCTAATTCTCGCTAAAGTTTCTTTATTCTCTAAAAGTCCATTATTTTTTAATTTACTCATTCAAATATATAAGATATATATGATTTTTCAAATTTTATTAAATTTTTTTTATGCGAATTGTGTTCAATTTTTTTTAATGTATTTTCAATTTATTTTATTCAAATATACAGGCTAGCAATAAATTTTTGTTTTTTTTTCTTACTTTAAACAAGTTTTATTTTATATTTAAAATAATTTTAAAAGTATGACTTGATAACATTGCAGATGAATTTTTTATTTTTTTCAAATGCACATACTAGTTTTTTTTGCTTCAATAATTAAATTAATAAAAATAACAAAATTTATTTTATTGCAACTTTGAACTGAAGTTTTGGTTATTAATTAATATATATATATATATATATATATATTAATTATTGTAAATATTATTTAATTTTTTCACTTTTAATATATTAATTCTTTTATAAAATTCGCACATGACATGAAACTAATTAGTATATATACATATAAACTGACTTGGGCTCCAACCAAGACCCATAATTTGGAATACCAGGACCCAAATATCAGGCAATGATCCCTCTGCTACAAAACAAAGTGATCAACCAAATTACAAACTGAACTTAACACATTGCCTAAAACAAAATCAATCAAAAACGCAAATGGAGAAGGAAAGATGGTTATGGGGGTTCAGCTATATATGACGATGATCTGCACATCAACAAGAGCAAGAGAGATGCGATCCATATATGTGATTATGTGTCAATTGAAGATGTGTTTTAGGCCATCGCACTAATCTATTTTAACAAAAAAAAAATTCAAAATATAATAAGAAAGTGTTTTTTGTTTTATTTCGCATATATTCAATAACATTCTATGTCAACATCTGGAAATAAAAATTTTAAAATAATAATAATAATTTGTTAACAAAAGCACATAAATGAACAAATACCTCTAATCAATAGTTTTAAATTAAAAATAATAAAACAATTTTAAATTAATTTTAAAGTTATTTAAAAAATTAGGTCAACCGAACCCAACCCAACATAGTTTAATCAACAAAGACGAGTTCAAGTTTTGGAAATATTTAAAAGTATTAGGATTCATAAATTTATTTTTTTTTTTTTAAAAGAAAACGTTTTATATTTTCAAATACAAGAAAATTTATCCAAAAAAAAAAGAAATTGGTGAAAATGATTTGAAAAATTCTTTTAAAAACAAAAATTAAATGAGGGTAAAAAGTTACAAGCACGTGCAAAGCAAAAGCAAATTAATCCTTGCTTCAATTTCCACAGGAGATGGTCCCATTTAGCTCCTTGGTTTGTACTTTTAAGTGAAACAAATATAGTAGACAATGGAGGGACTCAATTTCAATGGCCCATGAAAAAAGCATTCTTTTATCTTCTTCAACTTTACTTGTGTGTGGGTTTGATTAAAAAGAATTAATTAATTGGTAAAGCATCTCCCAGAATATAGATGCAATTAATTCGATGTAATCATTTGTAGGGCTAAATTCATTCTAAAGCATGTTTAGTGGAATCCACCCAACTCTTTCTTCCTATTCCTCTCCCTGGTATATATTTAAAAAGAGAGAGAGAGAGAGAGAGAGAGAAGAAAAATGAAAATGAAGCAGAAAGGGTCCAAGGTGTTAGTACTTTTAAACATGCCCAAAGGGGATAGCTTCAAAGAAAAAGCAAAGCTATGAAACCTTTGATGAGATTTTAGTCCATAATAAAGCTTTAACACCAAGAATGAAAACATGGAATGGAGGATATATATATATGTATATGTATGTGTGTATGTATATAGACCCACCTGTTAACAAGACCTTATCAAAACCATTATTCCATGACTACCATGACAGCACAAAGAATATGCAGTGCAGAGAGTCAGATACCTCTCTATATATCTGGAAACTGGTTACTGCCTCGTAATGTGGACCATGCAAAAGCTTCTGGAATTCAACTAATCCAGCATTAACCTTCCACTCTAAAACAGCTAGCTGTTGATCATCTTAATCATTCAGCGCACATATATATAATGTAACCTTACATGTTTGTGTCTTTGGATTCTTTTCCTAGCACACTTAGCCCCCGGCAAATTATGTGAGCTTGGTCTCTGGCTGTTAGTGTAGGCTTCTTGCCACTTCATTCCATTCAAGTGGACCTTGGGATCCTATAGCATGGGACATTTGTTGGGTGATGCGATTCAATTATTATTAGTAAGGTTACATAACAAAATAAAAATTAAAAAAAAAGAAAAAAAAATATATAGCTAGAATAATATGGACAATTTTGAGCCTATCATTTTAAAGTATATTTTAGTTACAATATTATAATGGTATCATTCTAATTCAACTTTTTAATAAGTTTTTAGTATTCTCTAAAAAAAATAACTAAAAAATAATATCGAAATGATGCGAAATGCAAATCACTTAAGACAATAAAATTCACCTAAACACAGTTTATTAACAAGGCTTAACTGTCACATTATTTTGGTATATATTCTTATTTTGTCAAACTCAAGAGTAAAATAATATTTTTTTTCACAAATAGAAATTGTATCAGAATAATGTGACAATTGCACTTGTACAACAAAAACGCATGTTTGTGAGTTTTGTTATTCAAAGTGATTGGTTGGTAGGAGATAAGTTATTCAAAATTCCTTACTTAATTTCTATATATATATATATATGAATTAATTGTGATTGCACAACACTATACTTTCACAAATGCTCTCAGCAGTAGATGTTAATTCAATGGAAATGAACACCCCCTTAGCATTTTCAATGGAAATGGACTCATTTCAAGAGCTATGAAAAAGAGTAGATGGTTAATTCCAGCGTGTTTCCTTCCCAAAATGATGTCGATCAAAAACAGGACACCGGGAGTCGAGAAGTACAACTGCACAAGGATAAACAAATATTAACACGCTGTCCAAAACACACGTTAATTAATTAAGCTTCTGCGCCGCTCATTTCAATTATACATATATATATTTATATAGCTGGCCTGGAAAGGGGCATGTCGCACTGACCTAAATATTCCTCAAACGTGGAGGAGGAATCACACCCTTTTGGAATAATAATAGCACGTAATGAAATAAGAAGCTGGCAAAACATAATCATACAAGCAGGGTCATTGGATATAGGGCTACGTATGTGAGGTCTGGTGAGTCACCAACACTGAGCTTAATTTACTTAACTAAATTCACATCAAATTCTACAATATTCAAGATTACAGAATGTCCATGTCTATAATTAAGGAAAACTTTCACTGAAAACATTAAATTTATTGTTTCATGTCTATTTGGCTGGGCTGATATGTCTCCCGGATCGGATGAGGCTTATGCTTAAAGCAATTTATATATTTAGTCATATATATATATATATATATTAGTTCAGTTGGTACTTGGCTGCCGCGCTATTCGAGCATTCACACTCTGGCAACCATTACCACAGAGTATAATCAAGCTGGCCTTCAAAGGTTATAGCCATTAGCATATGTGATCATCATTATTACCATCATGGTATGGAGTTCTCTGACTTGTAGATTGTCAATTTGAATGCCCTATAATTTGTACTACTAGGAAGAGACTCTCTGAAGTGTGTGAGCTCATTAAAAACCTCTTGATATTTGCAGGATTTGGACATCTGAGCATGGGAAATGAGATGGGGAACAACAACGTTTCAGGGCTCAAAGGTAGGTATATATGTGTGTGTGCGCGCGCACGCGCGCGCTTAACTTAATTAGCACTTTCTAAATTTTAGCTATCATTACCATCTTTGTACTTTTTTGAAATTGCTAATGCAGGGGAGGAGAACCCAGCAGCAACTGAGGATTCCGAAGCTTACTCCCTCAAAGCCAATCTTGTAGACCATGTAAATGGAGAGAATCAGATAGTTCCAGCAGGTGAAGGTAAAGATTTTCATGAAAAAGTCGAGGACTTGTCATCTACTTCGTCTTCTGATAATCCATCGGGAGTTGGAGATCCTCAGGAAGACGAACAAACATCTGTTAGAAAAGGCTAGTAATTGCTTCATATTGTAGTTAGTGTTTCATATGTTTTATAAATATATTGATGTTTCAGTAATCAATTCTAATTCTATCTTCTTTTTGGACAGAGCTAGATGACGAAACTGAGCTTGAACCTTCATTCCAATCTACAGAAGAACCAATAGAATCCATAGATTTGGCTTGTCAAGACTCTGCTGGGGCTTCACTCAAAGAGGACACTGAGGTTAAACCTTCTTCTGAATCCACACAAGTACTATCGCCCCTAGAATCCAATGATTTAGCTAGTGAAGAGAACAAAATTCAAGCTGGGTTTTCAATTAATGATGTGAACAATATTGAGACGGCAATAGAACCAAAGCAGAAGGAGGAGAATCTGTTGGGAACAATTGATCATCAAATTCAGAAACAGACATCCCCCGGAAGAGGTTAGTTTGATGTGTGTGTATATATATATTCCAAGAGCTTGTTTTAGATTATATACTATTATGCATATGCTGAATGAACATAATTAGGGAACATAATAATACAATATTAAATATTTTTCTTAATACAAATTCAATTTGATTTCTGAAACTGAAGCAGAGGATGCAGAGGCAAGTGATTCAACTTGTGACACCAAATCTGCGTTACTCACTTCAGAACCTCTAGAATCTTCAGCAGTGCCTCAGTCCAATCAATGCGAACTCGATGAAGTTCCTTCTGAAACACAGCCAGAAGAATGTAACGGGTCACCCTCATGTCAAGCTGAGGAGGAAGGAAAATCATTAGAAACTGAAGCAACACATAATCTGGCTCCAAGTTTTGCTTCAGATGCCAAAACAGATGAAGAAGCAGAGATGGACTTAGAAGGCACAAGCATCATCGACGTCAACCATAGATGTGAAATTACCAGTAAAAATGAGATGGACAGCAAATGCAATGAAGAAGCTCCCCCTGAGATGAATTTGAGTGGGAATGGTTCCTCGGAATCACCACAAGATCAGGCCATTTCTCAGGCGGTAAATTCATCAAACTCATTTGAAGAAGTTGCAGAACCACAAGACAAATGCATGGTTCTCGCTGAAGATACCGAGATTATTGGGAACCTATCAGAAA
This sequence comes from Vitellaria paradoxa, assembly GCA_019916065.1. Taxonomy (NCBI): domain Eukaryota; kingdom Viridiplantae; phylum Streptophyta; class Magnoliopsida; order Ericales; family Sapotaceae; genus Vitellaria; species Vitellaria paradoxa. The sequence goes on along the minus strand of CM034241.1, from coordinate 41,513,775 downwards.
ATGAGGAGACAAATCATTGTTCTAACCCCATTCATGAGTTTCATCAGGAGGAAGCAGTGACTGATATAAATAATGATCATGAATTCAATGCTTCTCAACTTGAATTGGTCCTGGATGGTTCTTCCAATTCTGCTATTTATGAGGACAGCCAACGTAAGGAGGAGGCGAAGGCAGGTTGCAACGGTTACCAAGTCGATACTTTCAATAGTGAGCTAAAAGTAAAGAACGAGGATTCTGAAGAAGATCAAGCAGAATTAACCTTATCACAAGAAGACCACGTAGAAGGAGAAGAAGAAGAGGAAGAACTAACAGAGAAGATTATCGAAGCGGTGGAGGAGAAAGCAGAGATTTTGAAGGCATTGGAAATTAGTGGCACAGAAGCAAAGGGAACAACAGAACAGCCTATGCCTCAATCTAATCAGGTTGATTATGCTAACTCTTTGTTTTCAGAAACTCTAAGTCGCCAACTAATGTCCCAGGACACTGCAATTGGACCGGAGACTGTTGGAAGCAGGGCTACGTTGTCGACTGATTTGAAATCAGATAGTTGCAGTGAGTTCATTGTCACTGAAGCAGCTTCAAATGCCAATTCCAACAACTCACAGAAGGAAACCCTGGTCACTGCAGTTGGATTGGAGAATGAGAAACCAGAGCAAGAACTTCAAAAGTTCTCAGTTTCGAAAACTGAAACTGAAACTGCAGCAGAACAATTACAGCCCAATGAGCAACGTGCAGAAGTTGAGACACCTGCATTCACAAGCGCTAGTAATGAGGCCGCAGAGGAAAGTGCAGGAAATCATGCTGCTGAGCTTAGGAAATCACCGAGTTTCGTCTTCGATCTCTCGCTCGGTCCAATGTATGAAGTATCTGATCAAACTCCATTGCTGCATCGCGATAAGACTGCGACCAGAAGTCAATCGAGAAGCCTGGATGGTGCTAGTTTTTGCAACCCAGCTGCAGAGAGCACAAAATATGGTCGCGATTTGGTGCAGAATCAGGCGATTTCGGTGGAAGAGAAAACCATTAGGGTGGAAAGAAGTGACTCGGATAAGTCCAGAGGTCCATTTGTGGACTTGTTGAAAGAGGAAGAAAATGCCAGGGCTGTGGTTAAATCAGAGAAAGGATTGAAGGAAGTTGCAATAACAAAGGGGAGAGGGAAGCGAAAGCCAAGGCCTTCACTCTTCAGCACCTGCATCTGTTGTGCAGCTGCAATCAACTAGAAAATATATAGAGAGAGAGTACTAATTTGATTCAGTTTCATTTCCTTGATTTGGGTTTGATTTCTTGTTTCTCCGTCTCTAGCTCAAGGTTTTCTGGAATGGAGTTTTTGATCACGGGAGAGACTGTTTGGTGGGTGGTAACATGGGGGTGAGCTACAAAAGAAAGAGGGACTATAGTTGGTGTTCTGTTCCCTTATTTTTCATGTAATCATTTGGCATGGCTTAAAAAAAAAGTAATGATCGGATTAACAACAACAGACACGATGACACGGCTACAAAGTACAATGAAAATATAACTGGAGCGGTAATGGAATTGGAGAACCCAAAACAGTCACCTAAAGGCAATAGCTTTTAAATCGTGTATTTGGTGTTGTTTGGTATGTATATTTGTTTGAGAAAAATCTGTACCATTTGCGGAATTGGAAAAGGGAATTGTGTTTTTGGTGGGTTAACTGTTCAGGGCTGCGTTTGATTGTAATATTTGCTTTTACTTCTATATACAATTATATGAATTCCTTCATTGATTTTTGCAGTTGTCAAAGGCGCCGTGATCCCTCTCGTGCAGTGCATGTTTTACTTGCGAAGTAGAATAGAGAAAATGGTTAGGTTTAATTTGGTTAAAAATAATAATAATAATAATAATAAAATAATTATTCTCATATTAACACATGAAATAAAAAAATTAATATAATTTATTTTGACTTGACCCATATCCATTCAAATCCAGTCCATTATCAACTCTGGGCTCGTTCAGAGTAAGAAAAAATAAGATAAATTTAGATAAAATGTAGTTTGGAGTTAATTTTGGTGTCATTTTTTTCTTAAAAATAGCAAATCGTGGGAACGATTTTCTAAATCTATTCTCACGAATTCAAAAAAATTCATAAAAAATAGCAATAATAGTACTCGTTTGAAAACTTTCGACACGAATAATATGATTGTATAAAAAATTTACACATTCGGTTAATCTACTTTCATATTTTTTTTATTTTTTTAGCGAAATATTAAAATTTTTTGAAATCAGTGATGGCAAAAAAATTAGAAGTAGAGGAGTTGTTAGAGATTTATAGAGTTTTTTTTTTTTTTTTTTTTGGTAATTTTTTAGTATGTCAAACCGGCCCCATAAAACCAAACTCAGTTATTCAAGTTTGTGGTGGATCCGAACCGAACCAAATCAGCCCAAACCAGATCGAGTGGTGGATTTCCACACCCAATTAGACGAAGTTGCATAAACACAAGGCCCCGGCTCAACTCAAGGAGAGGAGAGAAGCCCATCCGTGTGAGTCAGATGCCTTTCTAATGAAGCCCTTTAATTAGGCTGCCCAAGCCATTTAATAATTATTAGAAGATACCTTCTTTTCGTTAGAAATTTTGTTCAGATCAAGATAACGTATCGATTACACTTTTGCAATAAAAATAAATATTTTGATAAATTATTTTATTTGAAATGATCGATATTGACTCGTGTAAAAGCCAAATCATTTTAATTTTCTTTTATGACACCACTTTTAATTACTCTTTTCATTGCCAAAAGAGTCCAAATTTGTTTTTCGCTCGTGATTTTTTTATTTTTATTTTTTTATTTTGTTTCCCTTCTCCCCTCACTATCGAATCTTAACAGGTTTGTGGCGGAAAACGATACCATGGTTAAGTGTGAAATTTTGAAGTTGTTTCTCACTCTAACAAATCTTAACAGGTTAATTTGTGGCAATATGAGATGTGAAAACGATACCATGGGAAGTGTGAAAATTTGAATTTGACATAGGGCTGTCGGCACGCTGTTAACTTGATGCAATCAATACATACACCATTACACATTTATAATACATATATATATATATATATCCCAGTCCTTTTTGTACAACCCCACATGTGGAATCTCCATCCGACCGGAGCCACAATGACCAAGACCACACCATCATAAGTGATATATTGTGAAAATTAAACCATGGGCCAGTTCATAATCCAAACAGTGTTATAAGCCTGACAATCAGAGCCCAATAAAAACCTACCCATACTCTTGCACAATCTATGCGGCATACTCCCTAATCCTGACACTTTGTGTTTTGAGTGATAAAAAGTAAAATAAAATGTGATTAGAAAAAATTTTTTATGTTTAGGGTGCGTTTGGCGCACAAAAAAGTGAGAAAAAATTAACTAAAATGTGGTTTGGGAAACTTTTTGTGTTTGGTACATACTGCTTAAACTGCATTTTTTAGAGATGAATAGTAAAATTTTGTTCCGACAGATTCGATTTTCGTTTGAACAGATTCAAAATTTTAGGCAGTCATGACTTCTTTACACTACAATCCGTCTAAACGGATAGTAAAACCGTTTGGACGAAAGTTAGCCGCACGATTCCATCGGAACGATTTGTATAATCCGTTGGAACGGTTTTAAAAACTTCACAAAAAATAGTCACAAAGTGGATGTCATTTGGTAGCTTGGGAGTCTATGATGAGAATGGCAAAAAAATTTTTGTTATTTGATTAATCGAATTCTAATTATTGACTTTTTTTAGAAAGCTATTGAACTTTTTAAAATTTTAAAAAGGCGAGAATGTATAAAATTTTATAAAAATTTTTAGAAGTATTCAGAGGTTTTCAAAGATTTTCATCAAACTTTGGTGCATCAAACGCACCCTTAGTACACATATCTCAAATTGCATTTTTTTAAGATGAATGGTAGAATTCTTATTCCAATGGATTGGATTTTGATTTGGACGTATTAAAGTTTTATATTACTCATGACTTCTTTGCACTACAATCCGTCCAAACGGATTGTAGAATCCATTCGGACGGAAAGTTAATTGTGCGAATCTGTCGAAATGGTTTCTACGACCCCAAAAAAATAGTTAAAATGGGTGTCGTTCGGTAGTCTAGGAGTCCACAGTGAGAATGGTGAAAAAAATTTTTACTATTTTATTAACTGAATTTTAGTTATTGAATTTTTTTTTAAAAATGTATTGAATTGTTTTTAAATTTTGAGAATTTAAGAATGCATAAAAATCTGATATAAATTTTCAAAAATTTTCAGATATTTTTAACAAAACAACCCTTAATCAAATTTTTATAATTAGCATTCAATATATATATATATATATATATATGCATCTGTGTTTTAACCAGATATGTACTGTAAACTTTTTAGGCTATGTTTGATAGCCGAATGAGGAAGTGGGATAGGATAAACCATTCGTGGGCCCCACTTAATGTTGTGTTTGTTTTGTTTTTTTGACCGAGGGACATGAGGGCTTACGGGATGAGTAATCTAGCATTTTGCCGGATGAGGAATACTGCATGAGAGGTGGGATAATTTATCCCCGTGGCTAGATTTGCTTCCCTCCAAAATTTAAAGGTTTAAAATTATTTTTTATCATATCACATATCAAATCACATTTTTATCTCATTTTATATCCCACTAACCAAACACCAAAAAAATAATCTCACATAAAAAATTAATCTCATCTTTTATCTAATCTCATATATTCATCTTATGATATTAATTATCCCCGTCATCTAATCTCCTCGAACAAACATATCCTTAATTCCCTGGACCCTTGTCATTCAAGAATGGAGGTGGGCGCGTAATTTATACGCAGGGTGGACTTTTCAGTACTTGATCTCTGTACCTGACCAAAAAAAAGAAAAAGGGGAATGTGAACAAGAAACATTGGCTAGTTGGTGAGGTACGGTGAGTTGCACTCCAAACGTATCTCGTGGTTTCTGGATCTGTTCAATCTTGACCATGTTTGCCCATATTTGAATTGAAAGACTTGGTCACTGCTGGCACGAATCCGAAAGAGACCGTCGTAACTTTTTTTTGTTTTTTGGTTGGTGACTGTCGTAACTTCTTTTTATGGGGTTTAACAGTTTGCGGAAGTCTTAGACTCTTAGGACGGTCATGTAATTGTAATTTTTCAATCGTAATTGTTTGTTGTGAGACTATGAAACTCACACCGATCAATAAATACTATAATTACATCGGTAACGTTTAGAGTGATAAAAAATTATAAAAAAAAATATAATTTAAGATAACTTTTGATATTTCATGTTTTTAATTTAAACTACATTATTTGGAGATGAATAATGTAACTTTGGACTTTTGTGGTAAAAAAGTTAGAAAAAGAAGTCGTAGGAATGATTTTTTTGAATCTATTCCCATAAATTTATGTCAGAATTTTTTTTTAAAATTGTTAAACTTTTTTACTTCTGCGTGAAAAAGTTAAAGAGAGAAACTGTGAAACGATTTTTCCAGTCCGTTCCAACGTATTTATGTCAGATCTGTTAAAATTCATTAAAGAGTTATTGGAATTTACGAAATAGTTATTGGAGTTTGTAAAAAATTGTTAAAATATGTGAATATATATAGAAATTTAAAAAAATTTTACAAAATACGAAATGACCAAAATGTGTAAGAGTTTTAAAAATTTTTAAAAATTTTTATTAATTTTTAACAAATCAAACACTACAATAATTGTCGTCTTCTCAATTATTCATAGTTTTGTCCTAATAATTTACCAAGTATGAAACACACACCCATCAATGACCATAATAATTATTTACCTAATAGTTAATTGTTTTCTTAATAATATATCTGACAAGGGTGCATTTGAACTCCAAATTTTGGAGTGATAAAAAATAAAATAAAATGAGATAAATTATAAGTTCGTAATTCGTACAATGAGATAAAAAATAAATAATTTTTAAATTTTTTTAATATTTTTTTGTTATGTTTCAGATTTTTTTTTTTACTCTAAAAAGGGATTAAGTGTGAAAGACATACGAATCAATAAGCATAATTAAATAATTATGTCATCGCAACTGTTGACAACATTTTCCCAATAATTTAGCGGGTGAGTAGGTATTGAGAGTAGATCCACGCAAATAAATAAAACTTATCTTGCTTTTGGAATGATAAAAAATTTTAAAAAATAGTAAAAAATTTTAAAAATTATTTATTCTTTATTTTATTGTACAAATTAAAAACTCACAACTTATTTCATTTTATCTTATTTTTTATCAATTCAGACGTACACTAATGTAAAATAAATAAATAAATAACAGAAGCAGCCACGGCTGCTAAGGCGGTTTTCCCTTTTTCAATGAAAAGGAGTGCATTTGGGTAAAAATTTCCAATATTCGTAAAAAGGTCTCCACTACCATTCCAGAGTCCCAGTCATTGATCGCTAGTCAGAGTCCAAATATAACAACCAAAAAGCTTGAAATTTCAAAAGCAACAACGCTATAGCTAGGTTGGTTGAGTTGTTGGGTCTAAATTAAGCTAATAATTTTTCTAAAAAACTGGAAATTAACCATGCGAAGATAAAAATGTATTGGTGGATGACACCTAGCTACTGAGTTAAAGGGCCACCAGGCGTGAGAGTTAGAGTCGGTAGGCTTTGGAGATAAGTGGGAACATACATACATATATATATATATATATCAAGGATGGCCTCGATTTCTAGTCAAAGATCACATGTACAAAGGGACCATTTGATCGATGAAATAAATTACGAAATTTCAAATGAGCATATGTTTTATAAAATTAAATAATACGTATTTAAGATATATATAGAGAGAGAGAGAGAAAGAGAGAAAAAATAATTACTCCTGTCATGTCATATATATAATATATATATACACACATTCTTCTTCCCATTGCTCGAAATGTGGAGGTGACTTAACAACATTGGCTTTAATGCGTTTCTTGATCACTTGATATTTTAAATTTCCAAACAATTAAAAGTTTATTAAGTAGCCGCATTAAAGAGAAAAGATGAATAGGAAAGTTAAAAAAATTTGTAATACGAAATAGCATTATAAAGTAGAAATAGAATAAAAGATAAACTTTATTTTTATAAGTTTATCTAAACTTTATTACTAATTATCCGATTATTACTCAAACTCTATTACTAGTTATCTGATATACATTAACAACTCAAATCTTAAGGGTGAAGCATAACTTTTTTTTAAATATACCATTAATTTATTTGATGAATCACGTGTTTCCCTAAGTCAAAAAATTTGAAAGTTAGATTTTTTTTTTTTTTCTAATTTCTAATTTATAAAGTAGAAAATTTTACTGTGATAGGACGCGGTATAAGTTGTTTCCCCCCTTACCAGTTGCCACAATTTTTCAACAAAGGGGCTGTTCGAAAGAAAAATAAAAAATAAATTTGTATTAATTTTTGACACGTATCACTTAAATAGTTAATTGGGTATTTAGCAAAAATTTGTCAAAGTAGAAATTAAAAAATTAACTATAATTAAAAAAATTAATAAAAATTAGAGAAAATCAATAAAAATTAATTTTTTTTTAACCACAACAGCTTCCAAAAATTGAAATGGAGGTAAAACGGATTGAGTTGGAAATTTGGCAAAAGCCTTTCTTTCCCAAGTCAATGGTAGATTTTGTCTATATATACTAGTTCCTTTCGTAAATTTTTGTGTCCAGGTGGGTGGGCCAGAGTCGAATACAACCCCAGCAACTTTATAGAAATTTCTCGTCACCAAAATAAATAAATAAAAGTCAAAGAAATGGGAACAACCCTTTTCACATTTTGCTTCAATTTTTCGTTATTTTATACTTTCATCATTTGGGTATTTGGAGTGATAAAAAATTAAATAAAATGAAATAATTTATAAATTTATAATTTATACAGTGAGTTAAAATATGAATAACTTTTAAAAATTTTTAAAATTTTTTAACAAATTTCATTGCATTGCACCAAACGCTCCTCTGATTTTAGAAATTCAATAATAACAGGAAAAACTTGTCAGCGGGTACACCTCGTAAGAGGAAAACAAGATGACCTTTGATTACAAATAAAATAAATATTTAATTCCAGCTAAATCCCAGATTTCTTTTAAACTAGAAATTAATGAAAAATACAAACATAAGAGAGAGTAAAACAAATTAATCAGATTGGTGATTACGAAGTGATGATTCTAAATTTTTCTATAGTCACTACAACATCCCTTGGTTACAGTACAAGAATCAAACAATTAATTAGGAAAAAAAAAAACTCTTATTTGGAAAATAAAGGAATGTGGATGTGTGACTTCTTGATTTAATCGATTTCATTAGCCCGGATCGATCAGACGGCCATCATCATCTTAACAAATTCTTCATAATTAACTTGACCATCACCGTCCAGATCAGCCTCTTTAATCATCTGGTCGACTTCTTCGTCGCTTAGTTTTTCCCCGAGATTGATCATCACGTGCCTCAGCTGCATGCACGAGGTTAAAATTAAAAGAGTCTCTCTATTAATTTATAATTAAGAAATTAAAGTAGAATCTTTTTGCCCTTTCACATACGATTTAAAAAAGTGCAAATATATATATATATATAGGCACAGATGCACTCTTATGGGTGACTAGACGTTGGGCAGCGTTCATTGCATGAGAAAACAAGGTTTGTTATGCAGATACCCCAATAAAATATTCATAAAAACAACTGTAAAATCATTAATTACAAATCTCATTTAAAATTTCTTTCATCAGTTTCAATGGCATATAAAAGTACTTTTCTTATGGTAAGTTTACATTAGTAACATTTACACAACCACCCCCCACCACAGAGAGAGAGAGAGAGAGAGAGAGAGAGAGAGAGAGAGAGAGAGAGAGAGAGAGAGAGAGTCTTATTACCAAAATATTGATAATTTTGCAATAAGAACAACATAGCTATATGATACTTCTATTTACATATAGTTTACGTATAATCTTGAAAGGTTCAATTATCAAACAATTTTATTAACCCGTTTGATAGATAAAAGTGGAAGAAAAAATACAATAAAAGTAGAAAAATGTAACATAAAGATAATAGGTGAAAATTTTTAATTAGAGGAAAGTATAAAAATTAGTTAAAATTAATAATTTTTTGTAAAATTTGGTGTGGCCAAATAAGGCCTAAAAGTTTTAGCTAGAATAATTCGATCTTGTTGTAAGTGCAATTGTAATTTAAAAAAAATCATATTATATACATACATTTTTTTATTATTAAAATATCATTGTCACGTTATTTTAGTAATACTTTTTTTTTTAAATAATTTAACATAATTTTGCATATATATATATATATATATTAATTTTATGTATCCTCATATTGACGAGTTTCAAAATGCATGCAGGAAATAATTGTTCACTGTGTGTGTCGGCTATGATCTGTTTTCAAGTCAATCATGATTTTCTACAAAGAGCAAAGGCCTGCTCACCTCATTAGCCGATATGTAGCCATTTTGATCCTTGTCAAACACTTTGAAAGCTTCTTTAAGCTCCTCTTCTGCATCAGTCTCCTAATATTAAGTCAAAAACATATATGGTTAATAAGAGTAGTAATAAATAAAATAAATAAATAAAAAGAAAAAAACTATTAGCTGAAACATTTTACAATAAATGCATAAGATAAAAATGTGATCCCATGATTTATTTTTTTTATTTTTTTGAAGTGTTCAAATGTTGGAATTTAATTAATTCCGAGGTCTTACCTTTTTAATGTTGGCCATGAGGTTCAAAAACTCGGTGAACTCTATGGTACCATTTCCATCAGCATCAACTTCACTTATCATGTCTTGAAGCTCTTCCTCAGTTGGATTTTGATCCAAGGACCGGATTACTGTTGCCAATTCTTCTACTGTAATGCAACCTGTAAATCCAATTACCACTTGTTAAAATATATATGTACATATATATGCCTAGAAAATATATATATATATATATATATGAGAGGTAGAGAGAGAGAAGAAACTGAAAGCATAAATTATGATACAGACATGGGGTGCAGAGAATCAATTAAGACAGACCCATGAACCATTATTGAAGGCGAAACAAAGAGAGATGGATCATGGATGGTTCATAACAAAATACAAGAATTAATGCATCTCTCTGTATGTGTGTGTTTGTAATCTGCATGGTATATATGTATGTGCAAATGCATGACCAGAGAAATTACAAAAGAAAACATACCATCTCCATCTTTGTCAAACAGACGGAAGGCTTCCTGGAACTCAACAATCTGTTCTTCATTCAATACATCTGCCATTGTGCTTGACAGAAATACAAGTCCAGCAAGTTTGAGAGAGATAGACAGACAGAGAGAGAGAGAGAGAGAGAGAGAGAGAGAGAGAAAGAGATTTGAGGATAGCTCAATGCTAGCTGGGTTTATATATATATGTATATATATATATAATGTAGAATAATTTATAAAGAGATAGTAAATTAATGCTTTTCAAATATCTCACTGAAAAACTATTTCAAAATAGAAATGAAGGGTCAAAATTAATAAGCTTGTGCTTGCACCTTAGATTGTAATAGGAAAGGAATGACCAACTCTATCGTATATATAGCCATTTTTTCTTTCAACGGTGTCTCTCTCCTCCTCCACCTCCAACACAGACACCTCCTCCTCCAACCGTGTAAGACCCTGACCTTTCACTTGATATCCCTTTCATAGAATTTTATGTACAAATTTGTCTAGAATTCTAAATTCCAACATTTTTATCATTTTTCAAATAAAAAATATGTGATCAAAATTACGTGACAGTAATATAATTATAATTTGTTAATAGACAACAAACAAGGGTGGGCTAAGGATTTGGACTTTATCTGAATTGAATAAAGGATTTAAATGTAAAGTAGATTAAATTACAAAATTTTAGGCTGAACATAAGTAGAACAAAAAGTTTAAAAATAAAATAAACTAAGTAACAAAAATTCAAAGTGGGTTAAATTTAAGAAAATGTATATTTTTTGAATAAAAAAATGATTCAGGCTATCCGAATCACAACTCGAGACAACCTATGTACGAGCCCACCCCTAACTACAAATATTTCACATCATTTAGGGGGCGTTTGGAGTTTCAAAAAAAATCAATGGATGGGATTGATATGATGTAAAAATGATAAGTGGCAAAATGTGATTTGAGGGATTTGAAAACTTTTGAAATTTTTTGGTTTCTTTTGGAATCTTTTGGGACTCCAAACAAGCCCTTAGATTACTCCTTCTATCTATTATTTTTACTTGTTATTTGTCCATACAAATAAGATAAAAATGTTAATGTCAATATAATTTTTATTCTAATCAAAGTAATGTATAATTATCGCAATATATAAGTATATTTAGAGTGATAAAAAGTGAGATAAAATGAGATAAATTGAAATAAGTTGTCGATTCGTAATTTGTGCAGTGAAATAAAAAGTAAATAATTTTTAGAGATTTTCAAACATTTTAAGAGATTTTTAGAATTTTTAAGTAGACAAAACGCACCTATAGACTTCGTTTGGAGTGACAAAAAACTTTAAAAATTGGTAAAAAAATTTTGAAAAATTTTAAAAATTATTCACTATTCATCTCACTACACGAATTATAAACACACAATTTATCTTACTTTATCTTATTTTAGATTTATATGTATATATATATATATATATGTATAGCGTTAACTACAAAAATCAATCGACTACAGCTGTGTGGTTTGAAGCGTAGGGGACAATAAGCATTCAAAGAGAAGACCGGGGAGTAGTGGACTGTGTACTTGCTACCCAAACTTTGAACCCACGGAGCACGCTCCGTTGCTTGCACGAGAGGGTTGGCATTTTTCACACCCATTGCCGAGTCCCGCGTTCACATATAACTTTAGGGCCGGGGCTGCTTTCACAACACTTAATTTTTATTTTTATATTTATTTTTTATTTTTTACTAAAAATAAAAATAATATGATATAATCCAATCAGAATTTAATTTCAAAATTTTATACTAAATAATATGACAAATACTTTTTTCCCTTAAATTTAACAGGATCTCTTGCAATATCTTGTTATCGTGCATACATATAGTATATTTTTTACCAGTAAGATTGTAAAGTGAATCAAATTAATTAGCTGACATTTAGTTTATTTTTCTTTTTTTTACGTGTTAAAAATTTTAAAATAAGAAAATAAAAAATGTTCTATTTTTTTTATTTTGATATTTTTCTTTTTTTTAAACTCTCAAAATAATTTTTTACCATTTTTCATTTCATGTGCAAATTTATTTTCCGTTTTTGAAAATAAATTTTGAAAACACAAGTAATCAAATGAGTTTGAATTATTTTCTTTATTTTCAAAAGTACAAAATGAAAAATAAATTAAAAAAGAAAATAAAAAATAGAAAAACAAATCAAATGACACCTTAACTGTTTAATTGCAAATCCAAAATAAGTTAGATTAATTTAAATATATATACATATATATATATATATGTGTGTGTAAATTTAATTTAAATAAATGTAAATGTATATTCTTTATTATTACTGGAAAATAGGTTGCTGGGTTTGTTGGGACAACCCCTTTACCAAATCAACAGGAAAATTGGAATATTTTTTGTCAATCTTTTTATTCAAGGCGGAGACCTAATGACTTTTAAGGATAGCTAGTTGATTCCACAAAAATGACAATGGCCTATGTGACTAGTCAATTCAGCTTGGGCAGCTTTCTGACCTGTTTGACAAAGTAAAATGTTTATTATAATTCTTTTTTTTTTTTGCAAGAAATACAGAAATGATATCATAATTGTATTTATGTAATATAACACTTTTTTAATAAATTATTTTTCAAAAGTAATGAATTTACAAAATTATTATATTATTCTGATAATTTTTTCTTATAATTTTTTTTTTTTTTTGGTACTATAATACTTCTGGTGGAGAAAAGACAACCTATGGGGTTTGTTTGGAGTAAGAAAAAATGAGATAAATTGAGATAAATTGTGGTTTGGAGAGAGTTCGTAATACGTGCAGTGAGAGAAAAAAGTTGATGTGATATAAAGTTAACAGAGATTTATAGAGATTTTCAGAGATTTTCAGCAAATTCTTGCATGCCAAACGAGCCCATGGTAAACTTGACCAACCTCGTGCTTGCGGATAGGGTTTTGGATTGAAACATTCCACCAAACGTTCGAGTTAGTTTCAATTAACCCTCAATCTAGAATTTGAGACTGATGTTTGGCAACTCAAAAATTAGTAAAAAAATATCAAAAGTTAATTTTTGTGTGTTTGGTAAAATCACAAATTTTGCTATTTTTTTATTTGTTACAGTAAAAAGTACCACTCCATCATTACATCTTTTTTGCTTTGCTACAGTAAAAAATATACCAAACACTCAAAAGTTATAACTTTTTTGCTTTGATACAGTAAAAAATTTATCAAACACCCAAAAGTTACTAAAAAAATACTAAAAATTCCACTTAGTTCAACCAAACACACAAAAAAGTGCAAAAAAAACAACCAAAAAAACTACCAAAACTTAAGTTTTTTTTTTAACTTCCAAACACCCTCTAACACAAATTGAAATTCAGCTTGTTACAATTAAATACATTTTTACATATGTTTAATGTGTAAAATGATTATTTATTTTGTGGGATAAAGAGAGGAAAGATTTTACACGTCACAGTTTAATTCAGAGGTCACAAATCTCTCAAAGTGATTTTCTGGTAAGTTCATGTATAATCTTTTAATTGTTGATGGAACGCGAGGAGATTTTGATAGAGCACGAGTGACTATTCAAATACATTTTAATTACGAGAATATTTAGCTCATCAATTTTTATCCCAAAAAAAACTAACACGTACTAATTTTTTTTAATTTTTTTCACTAAACACATTTCTATTTTTTATCAATTTTTTCTAATTTTTCACAATTTATAACAATTTTCTTTTAATTTTTATAAATTTTTACTAAATACTCAATCAGAAACCAGCATAACATATGTCGTATCCTGATACAAAATTACACTTTCCGTGATGTCAAATAACATATACTATACCATATATAGAGAAATGATAAATATATTTTATTTTTAACTTCTCACACTTAGTCAATATTTATTGTTGGAAGAGATGGGGTATAAAAAGTTAAAACTAAAATGTATTTATATATATATATATATATATATATATATATATATATATATTCATCCTCGTTAAATATTCTTGCTTTAAAAAAAATTTAAAAATTGTTATACTGTTTGGCATCACTAAAAATTATCAAAACTTACCAATTTTAACTATTTTTTGTACTCTCCTATAATTAAAAATTTTCACATTTCACCTTTATGTCACATCTTTCTACTTTTATCTCATTTTTTACCAACCAAACACCTCTAATAACATGTATCCCTAATAACATGTATGGTAAGGATTCCAAATATTGAAATCAAAAGACATTAATGTGCTTGGCTGTCAAACGCGGTTTTCGGCTGTTCGTCTACTTAGCTAGCTAGCTCGACTTCCGAGATTAACCTGCAAATCCACCATTCTTTTCCTGAGCACTAGTTTTTAATTGCAACTGTATATCGTGGGAGAGGGGACCAGCTGTCCTCTAGTTAAAACGGTAAAACAACGTGGGTTTGAGTTTTTAATTCAAAACGTAAATTCAAATTCTAATTATATCGTTATATTATTAAACTCGAATTAAAATCTATTTCGATAAGGATATAGAGGTGTCGTTTGGTTTGTTGAAAATTTTTAACAAACTCTATAAATCTCTGTTAACTTTATATCACATCAACTTTTTCTCTCACTGCACGTATTACGAACTTTCTCCAAACTCCAATTTATCTCATTTTATTTCAATTTATCTCACTTTTTCTTATTCCAAATAACCCCAAAATATGATGAAAATAAAAGTAAATACTCGTATAATCTTTATAAAGGTGGATATTATATTTTATAGTAGGAAATTTTATTAATGTTCTATCAAAACTTATTTCCTACATGAGAGAATTAATTATTTTTATAATTTGTAAAAAAAGTTGCTTATTCTCTTTATGATAGATTGAGGGGAATATTTAGTTAGTTAAAATTAATTAAAATCTACTAAGTTTTACTAATTTTTTATACTGTCTTTAGATCAAAATTTATCACATATTACTTTTATATTAAATTTTTATATTTTTATTATATTTTTAATTAAATTTTTACAACTAAATACCAACCGAGTATTATATTCTATTCGTTAAAAGGGTAACCAAATAAAAGAATGGGGTATCCATCTTCATCCCACTTTTATTTTACTTATTCAAATGTAAACGCGTTTCTTTCTCTCTGATCAATATTGTGGAAAGAAAATTTTTCATCCTATGGGAGAAAAATTCAATATTTCTCAATTTCTTTCTTTCTACATTTTCATCCCTCCTACCGGACAAAGCATTGGACTTTCAAATTCAACAACACGGCTGGAAAACTAGAATGGGTTGAATGGAAATCCAGAAAGTCCAATGCCTCATGTTAATTACTTTTGGCATCTCATCAGCGGTTGAAGTTGAAATTAACATTAATTACTGCTTAGTTTTTTTTCTCATTTTTTTCGATGACTCAAAGTGTCTAAACTAACTTGCGTTCATCTCGATTAATTCATGAGCGCTAACTGCTAGTTAGTTAGCAACTTAGCATGTAGGTATTTTTTAGGGTTAATTTCATTTAAACTTCCTGTATTTCAGTTTTAGACACTTAGACCCCATAGGTTTCATAAATGTGCATTTAGACTCTTGGTAATTTTGATTTTGTACACTTAGACCCCATGTGTGTCATAAATATACACTTAGACCCCCTAAGATTTGTTTTACATTCACTCAGACTCCTTTTGTTATTTTTTTATTTAAAAATTAACTTTTGACTAATTTAATACTATAAAATTACCTTTAAACTGTTAATATTAATAAAAGTAATATTTATATTATGATATGGTGTATATTTTTGTATAAAAATTACATCATAATTAATTTATTAAATTTTTTTTGAAATTACTAATATAGAAAAGGTTCATAAATAATTTAATAAATTAATTATAATATAATTTTTATACAAAAAATACACCATATTATAATTTTTTTTTGGTCAGTACCATATTATAATATAAATATTACTTTTATTAATAGTGAGGGTATAAGGGTAATTTTATAGTATTGAATTGATTAAAAATTAATTTTTAAATAAAAAATCTAACAGAAGATGACTAAGTGAATGAAAAACAAATCTTAAGGGATTTAGGTGTACATTTATAAAATCTGTGAGATCTAAGTGTACAAAACCGAAGTCACAAAAAATCTAGGTGCACATTTATGAAACCTGTAAGATTTAAGTATACAAAGTTGAAACTATAGGGGATTTAGGTGAAATTATCCCTATTTTTTAAGTTGTCATAGCTTTGAAAATTATATGCTATCTTCCTTTGCAAGACCTTCAAATCATGGGATGACAACACCACTTAAAAAGTGATAGTGTAATCAAAGATTAAGGATGTGTTTGGAGGCATAATTTTTAGTAAAAAAAATTATTAACTTTTAATTTATGAGTATTTGTCAAATCACTAATTTTTATCACTTTTCTACTCAGTTACATTAACTTGTTAACTCAAAAGTTACAAACAGTTATTAAAGGTTGATAAAAATTATTAAAAATTATCAAAAGTTAGCAAAAAATTAACCAAACACCTAAAAGCTATAAAAAGTTGCTAAAAGTTGCTACTTAGTTCACCAAATGTATCAAAAATTGTAACTAATAACTTTTAGCCAAAAAAATACCAAAACTTATTAAAATTTGGTTTCCAACCGGCACCTAATTCAATAAACAACTTCACATCACATTGACACAACATTTTTAGCAAATGGAGAGTTTTTAATTAGGTACATATATCTATTTTTATTATCAATTTCAAACATTCAAAACTATTTGGAAACTAAAAATGCATGACTCATGCAAATATCCAATATAAAAAGGCTGAAATAAATAATTCATACTCAGATCTATAAATCTTACTTTGAGAATAAGCATTAGGGTTTGTAAATTTAATAATAATAAAAAACAAACAATATATAAAAAAGCCTAAGATTGTATAGTAGGTAAATTCCTTAAACTATGGAGAAAAATCTCATATCTATAACACGAATCAAACTTAAAAACTCCCCTAAGATTCTATTGATCTACTTGATTTAAATCTTCTTATCTTTAATTGCTAGACACTCACAATACACCTCTTCAGTGAAGTTTGAATTACTTACACCACTGTAAAGATATTCTCCCAATCTAGTAGACAACTCTGGATATGATTTTCAAGAACCAAAATAGTTTAAAAAAAAAATTCTAGGAAAAGATGCTTATATAATAAGGATTTTATGGCCTCTTTTGTGTTTTTACTCTTAAGAGAATAATAGATTAGACTTACGATAAAATGTTAGAGTTTAGAGAATCTTTGAGAATATTTATAGGGAGAAAAAAAAAAAGCCTAAAAATAACAAAAAATTGATGTATAGAAAAATAGAGATGAAATCCATTAAACCTCACATGCAGCTTGGGAGTGCAACTTGTGAACAATCTACTCATAAAATACACTAGTTTTTTATATTTTTCACTGACAAACTCAGTTGACAGCTCGCGAGCACGACATGCTTATGAAGTATACTAGATAGCACATTTTGTCTCCTCCAAATTTCAAAAACTCTCGCCCCTTTCTCCTTCAAATTTTAAAAACTCTCGCACCTTTTATCATTAAAATCTTTACTCAGACATCCTACCAAAGAAATAATGAAGTGTCCAAAATCTTTGGCAATGTTCATACCCTTGACTTGAATTTCACAACTCATTAAATGACATTGTGACATTCTAATTCTACAAATTAAAACTTACAAATAATGTGTTTGCTCAAGAATTACTAACACAAATAAACTTTATACAAACACTTATAAAAACTATCAATACTAACTTATAAATTTAACTTACTTTAAAACTGATTTACTCACACTACCATAACCAACATAAACCATATACCATCGAATCTTATTTTGGTCTCTCTAACAGTCTACTTTTAATTGTAAAATTGAAATTCTCTCTCTACGTTAATTTTTGGATTTTTTAAAATTTATTAGCAAAAATTGTCACTTGTTATTGATATAATAATTGTTAACGAAAAGATCAAATCAAAACTTGACCATCAATGTAAAAAATAAGCAATTACAATTAAAAGTAGAGGAAGCAAAATAAAATTTAATGTAAGAAGTAAGGATAAAAAATGTAATTTCCCTCCCTAAAAAATAAATAAAAGAAACTATTACTACCATTCGAATTTTAATTTTAAGTTACACAATGCAGAACCTATTAAACATTAAGAAGGCCCAAGTATCACACCAAAAATAAGGAAGGGGCACCAATCTACTTGACTTTTTTTCCAACCTACACAGCCATGTCTGCCAATTTGGTTGATTGCATATATATATATATATATATATATATTCAAAGCAGGCAGTTCCAGACTTCCAGGCTGGTCCTCTTCACACTTCTTTTATGGAGTGGTCCCCATGAGGCAACGATTCCCAGTTGGTTGGTGACCAATCAAATGCTGACCAGTTTGCATGAACTTCCAGCTGGAACCTTGAAATCCTCTAGCAAGCAAAGCTACCACCTCCTCACACCACCTTCAACTTCCGGCAATGCCTAATTAGCCTCTCTTCGTTTGGGTCTGAACTTGTGGCCGACTTTTGATGTACTTGCAACTATGATTTTTTTGTCATAAATTTAACCTACGATTGATTGATAGAAATGAATGAAAGGAGTATGATTTTTTTGTCATAAATTTAACCTACGATTGATTGATAGAAATGAATGAAAGGAGGATGATTCATGTAACCGACCCCAATTAATTGGAAATTAAAATTTTGTTGAGTTGAGTTGTATACATTATTAAATGAATTCTCAAATTCAGGCAAAAAATGTAGAATAAGTTTGGCCCATAAAACTTCAACAAATACACATAAAAATATTGTAGAAAGGGAAACCAATCCAATTGATCGAAAGAGTGCCAAAAAGGGTCCACCTTGGAGCGCAGACAGCAGCTAGTCAATGTCCAGCAATTGAGTTCCCACACTTGTCAATAGATATATACCGATGCCTAATTTATGTGATGCTGATGATGGCATGAGCTTTTTTTTAGCTCCTGTCCAGTTTTTGACACTATCAGAGCTCCTTAGAGAGAGCCTACAAAGGAGAGAACTGTAATCCAGTCAAGCACTAGGTTGTTTAAGTTTAGCTTGAAAACCATGTGGAACTTGAAAATGTGTTCATATTAAGCTTTTGAGTCGAGCTTCCAATGAGCCAAACTTCCATAGCTTGATTATTTTACACATATTTAAACTCATCAAGCCGAGCTCGAACTTCTTTAACGAGTCAAACATGAATTGAGCTCAAGCTATTTAGTTCGTTTAATTACCCTAGCAAGTTCGAGTGTAGACAGACTGCCAAAAAGGAAAAAAGACGAGCATAAACTGATAAAAGGAACACCACATGAAGAACCAACTGCAGCAAACTATTGATGAAGGTCAGTTGAATCAGTTGTTTCAGCACAAACTTCTGCTTGTGAATGATGGGAGTTACATGCACAAATCCAATTGTGAACAACCTTCTGAAGCAATGCTAGTACTTACAGGCATGTTCATCAAGTGCAACAATGGGACTGAATAAACGTATAATTCAGTAAGAACTCGTAACAGCAAGTCATCATAAGATTACTGAAACAGTCATTACGTTTTGGACACAGTGCTTATGGATCCTGATGGTTACACGAACAGCATAATAATCCATCTACTTTCCTGAGGCTCTAAATAAGCAATCTAAAGCAACAATCATTTCCCAAGGGCATGTTTCTAATGTTTGTCAGCCTGCTTGAATAAGAGGTCCCGGTTCAGAAATGTTCGATGGCAGCTTGCCTCCAGAAGATGCGGCTGACAAATGTGATCACAGTGTGGTAGATATTGCATGAAAGAGTCGAACCATCTCTTATCTGGCATTCTTGTTTTAGATAGGCACACCCTTTGGAACAATTTTATCCTTGACCCACATGTAAATTGGAATTAGCACAAAGTAAGTGGCTGCGATTGCACCGAGAATGAACCTCAAGAAGAAAACAAATGGATTTGCGGGCTTCTTCACATCCTCTGCCTTTGGACCAAGCTGCACCAAGACACATCTCAGAAATAATCTAATAAGAGAACATAGCTGTCAAAGATCTATCCTTTGTCCCCTGAAGAAAAAATGATTTAAAAAATTCCATTGCAATGAATTGAGCTACATTCCTTATTTCCACAAGGTATATTTAAAAGTTTTAGTAAACAAAACACTTGCATCCCAGTCCTATGTGCCCAAATCTTTAGCCAACTCATTATCAATCACCTAACAGTTTCATCCTTAATAACCTTGGGGTGGTCAGTTAGAAAGGACAAAGTACAATCCAATTAGATAGCTTGATACACATTATCAATCTATTTCCTAATAGATCAAGTTTTTTGGAAAAAATGGTGATCAAACACAGTATGAGAGCACCAATACCCGGCTGTACAAATCAAATCTCGTAATGCATATATTTTCCCATTTTATGCTTGTTATTGTGCACAATTTTATGAGTGTCTGTGCACTTTATTTAGTTCTAGGTTCCCTCTCCACAGACAAGAAGATTTGCAAGCCTTTTTTCCCCCTGGGGGGAGCTGGAGGGGAGATCATTTTGTGTACACTTTTTAAGCCCATTTATTTACAATCTAAGCTGCGTATCAGATATTCTAAATCCATTCGCTTCTCTAAAGTAGAGAGAGAAAAGCGAAAAATATACTTACATCAACATCCCTACACACATTCTAATTTAGAGAATCTTTAGAGAGCCATTATAGCATTCTTTGATGTGAAGAATTATGTAGAGTGTTTTTCAATAGAGAATATCTAAAGTCACATTTTACACAACTTCAGAAAATCTCCTAAGAAAAGCATTTGCGGATTACGACAATTGATGATTAACAAATCCAGCTACAAATTTTTCTGACATTCATGGTTTTTATGGATTTGGCCTTTATTAATATGATTACACTTGTCATCCTTATATAAACATAATCATCCTATGAATTTAATAGAGAATTTGCACTTACATATGGTGTACTCAAAACTCAATATTAATAACATGATGATGAAACCTTTTAGCAAGCCCCAAAAGATTCACACAAATTCTAAAACTTCCAGGGAAATATTTCATCAAGCATCTGCTGATTATCTTTCCTTGCAAAACTAAAAATTTCTGAATAGAAATGACAACACTTACACCATCTAAGCATATCTTCATTGTAATTAAATAATAGACAAATTGCCACGTATTTAACTGGGTGGATCTGGGCCAGGTCGGATCTGAACCAAATCCAACCCATTGACAGGCCTAAGTACGGCCATATAAGTTAGATAATGAGAAATTGAAAAATTGAAAAGAGTTCCCCAATACAATTTCCTTAGTAACAAAAATATTACCTGCAAAGGAGAGTCCCCTGACAAAGGCTTCACACCTGTCACAGAGCAACCCATAATCAAGCCATGCCGGCGGACACCACGGTACCATTTTGGACCAATCCTTTTCAATTGAACATCTTTGAAACCAGCCTTTTCAAACCACTCAATATACTCTTCCTCCTTTGGGAAAAGCATCCACATATCAGCAAAAAAACAAGACAACCAAAAGGTTGGGTACACAGGACCAATTATGCAGGCTTTTCCTCCTATTTTCAAAACCCTGTAAGCTTCCTTAATGCCACGCTGTGGATCAGGCCAGTACTCGATACTGGAGAAGACATTTACATTGCATCAGAAGCAAGCTCCAATGGTATAAAAAAAAAAATGCAATATCCTTGTTTCGCTCACATTAACAGTGACTAGCGGCCTTGATGAAAAATAGCAAAGTCCTTGTTTCTCTCACATTAACAGACTGACTTTAAAGTATGATTAGGTCTTCATTTGAATGATGAAGAAAACAAATGCAAACACAACAAATTCACAAATCATTCGGGGTGCTCATCATTTAATCATTAGAATTGAAAGAGTATTAAGCAATATAATTATGAAATTTTATAATGCAAGCTGGATGTGGCTGTTAAGTATCATATAAGGGGGAGAGTGATGACCACGCGCACGCCACACACACACACACACACACACAGAGCCTGGTAAGTCCTCCCTATTTTCCTTGAAAAATGGCATCCAAAATATTAAAACAAAAAATGGAGCATCGTTTTGAGAAAGTACAGCATTCTTAAGTATTTATAGTTTTTGCTTTACAAGAACAACAACAGCAGAGGTTCTTGCAATTCAAATCCTAGAGGCACTTTTTCCTGCCAAATGCAGCTTCAATTTAGGCTTGCAAATTTTATCAATAGAACTAAAAGCGAAAATATTAAAAACGTGTCCATTAAAACGAGGATAATGGGACTCATTTTCTAGCAATCAGATATGTGAAAAGTTAGGTAACGTGATACTTGTGAAGGGATAGCATATGTCAATCACAATGTTTAAAGCATAAATTGAAAGGAACTCTAGGGCATTACCTTCCGGCAGAGATATATCTATCAGCATAATCAGTTGGGAAGGGAAGATCCTCCGCATCACCCTCAATTATCTTGCATTCTTTCAAAGGCTCCTTCTGCTTTGCCTTGGCAAGCTGGTGAGGTGACTGGTCAAGAATAGTCACATTCTTTGCATCAACATGCTTGACTATACCAAGAGTGGTGAAACCAGTGCCACCACCCACATCAACCACTCTCATATTTCGATCATAGAGATCGGCAGGCTCTAGCGCCTCATCGCGCATATCCTCAGTCCAATGCCCAGGGTTTATGACATGATCATATACTATGGACAAAAACCTATAAAACCAGAATGCCTCTTTCTTGTGCTGTATAAACCTAGGCTGAGAAGCAGGCCTTGAGGCAGACAAACTACACTTGGGTGCTAAAGCTTTGACATTTGAATTCCTACTGTAAGACACTAGACCTTTATTGTGTAAGCACAACCCTTGAAAATCAGACCCAAGAAAAGCTAATCCACCAACAAGTTTCAGATTCCCAACTCCATTGAGCATTGAAGAAGCCATAGAATAACAATATATAGCAAAACCAACCAAAAAAAAATTGTTCTGTAAACTACTGACTTGTCAGCAACTGTTGCTGATTATGAGGCAAACCCACATGCAAATTTGAGTGAAATTTCAAGCCTTGATGTAGTTCTGAGCAGTTCATCTGCCAAACCATGTGCGTTGTAGTTACAGTATCAGTGGATTTCACTCAGCGCACTAGATAAGAGTTGAATAGAGGATTGAATGAATGAAAAAATAAAATAAAATAAAATAAGGCTTACCAATTGGATTGAATTTTGCAACAGAGTGGAATTTGGGGAAGAGTAACGAGAAAGTGATTCATGGAATCGATGAGATCAACGCATTAGAAAGTGACGAGACAAGGAACTGCCCACCACATGTTGGGTGCCCTTAGTGGATTGGGAGGATTTTACTTTCGTATGGGAGCAGATTTACATATATTGTTTGCGAGCAGGTCGATGGAAAGAAAATAAAGGGAGGTAAATTATTTATTTTCATTAAAAATTTTAATTTTATTTTTTTATTTTGACTTTGGTATTTTTATTTTTTTAACAAAGGTTTATCACAAATAAAAATATTCTAAAATATATAATATTTTTATTAAATTTTTATACCTCACATTCACATTCAATTTTTTTTTTAATTTCACTTAAATAAAAAAATAATAATTAACTTTCATTTTTTTTCTTCCTTCTTATTTACTTTAATCCATTTCCATTTCTTTCATCTCTATTAAATAAAGGCTTTCCTCTCTATCAAATAAAGACTTAAATAGAAATTTTAATAATACGCAATTTTCACCTACTTTGTAAGGATATGTTTAGTTTCATTTTTAGCATTTAAATTTTTATTTTCTTATAAATAACAATACAAAGTTTAAAAACATTAAATTATCATTTGTATTTCTCAAATAATACTGTATTCAAAAGTTTTTAAAATAATTTAAAATTTTGTTCCTTGAAGTATGATGTAATTTTAAAAATTTCTCAAAAAATATTTTTTTTGGAATTTTAAAAATTTCACAAAAAGTATATTTTTTTATTTTCCGAATGCCAAAAAAAAAAAACCAAAAAAAAAAAAACAAAAACTAACAATTTTTTTCTCCAAAACTTAGCACTAGTTTTAAACCAATTAGTAGCAAATTCTACAATGAATTTTGCAGGTAGTAGTCTATGGGTTGAAATTAAACTTGATTTAGGCCCAAAGTCAAAATATTGGACGTAGATTTGGGCTTGTTTTTATTTGTCTTCATCCATAAAAATTGCTAAAAGCGTGGTTTTATTATGTTTTGGCCCTCAACCTTTCAACACTACTGATGCAAGCATATAAATATATTGTTTAACAAAAAAAAAAAAAAAAAAGTAAGAAAGAAAAGAATACCCCCCTCCTCTTCTGGATTTCCTTGTCACCCTTCCCTACATTGAAGGAAAGTTACTATTTTCCATAAGATACTTACCCCTCCATTGATTTCTTCCCCCAAGTTTGCCCTGGCAATAAATGGAATTTGCCCTCTCAAAGGTTTCCTCACTTGCACATTACTGTGACTGACTGGTAAGAGTAAGCTCCTTAGTTCCAGCAACAACCTGGAAACCGCAAGGCTAATAAACTTAATCTGCTGCAAAAACAAACCTCCAAAATCAAACCTGGTTTCAGAAAGTAAATGGGCAAAACCCCAGGACGATAAATCCAGCAGTATTGTAATACAAACAAGATCAAACTTTATTGCATAAAAGATGTTGCAGTTTGACGATACAATCATACAACTGATAAGAAAATGGCAATTGTGAGTATAAACTGGTTTTTCTTTTGCGTGTTACTATATGTGCTACATACAGCCTCCCTTGCACTGTGCAAGCATTTAAAAGCGAAAAGAAGATAAAAGGAGATTTGTGCCTCATGACCATTCAGACGGCTTTGGAACTTCACGGAGCTGGACTGAGTTGTCAAAGCAGTGCTGAAAACCATAGTGTGGGCATCTCTCATACCACGTGTCTTGCTTAACGTGAGTATCCCAGTGTTCACCACTGCTGCTCTTCCCATACTTGTGCACCCATCCAGAGCCATTGTGACCCTCACCCCAGGTCCGATTCCAGCGTTCCCCATACGTGCCTTGCCACCATGTCTCTCCCTGTTTGGTTCCATGACCGTTTGAATCAAAGTGCTCGTCCCATTTGTCACCCCATTTTGTCCAGCCATCACTCTCAGAACGCTCAGCCCATTTGTCAGTGTATTTCATGCTGCTACCCTTCCCATCATACTTCTCACCCCACCTGCATGCCAAAAAAGAATAACCACAAGTATTCTTATGATAAGTGAAACTTTAAAGCTGATTCTGTGGGTACAGGTGACAGACCAACCACGTATTGCTGTGTTAGTTCAGCCATAAAAACATAAATTGTCAGGATGAGTAGGCCACAAAGAACAAAAACCACAATTAGCGATCACTTTTAGTTCCTTTCTGGCAAGTGAAAAGCCCATAAAATAAGCAAAATTCTTTAAGAC
This sequence comes from Vitellaria paradoxa, assembly GCA_019916065.1. Classification (NCBI taxonomy): domain Eukaryota; kingdom Viridiplantae; phylum Streptophyta; class Magnoliopsida; order Ericales; family Sapotaceae; genus Vitellaria; species Vitellaria paradoxa. The sequence goes on along the minus strand of CM034241.1, from coordinate 41,488,129 downwards.
TATATTTGGATCAATGATTTGCCAAGGGAAAAGGAAAGAGATAGAGATTTAAAATCTCCCCTCTGGTTTGCATTGTGACAGAAAATGGAGGTGAAAAGGCATAGAATTTAAGAAATTAAAATTAAAAACTAATATATTGGAATGCCTTTTATTTTATTATATTTTTTTATATATATTTGGGATTTTATATTTTCTTCCTTTTTTAGCTACCTCTTTCCCTTCCATTTTATTTTCACCAATCCATACTCCAAACACAACGTAACAGTTTTAAATCCAGTGAAAGCCCCTACTTGGTTGCACATCTTAGATTCAATTTCTCAGTTAAATTTTTGGGGAGGATACTCAAAACACCCTATAACTGATGTGCAATGAGTGGATATCTGAAACTAAAGCATTCCCTTGTTACAAGGATAAAATCAAATAACAACAATAATCCGTAAACAACAATGATTAAAAGATGGAAATGAAAATGTTACAGAACCTAATTCTTTGAAATCTACGAGTCAATGGCCAACAAGTGCAATAATGACAGATAATTTGGAATGTTCATTGGACAGTATCTAATAAGATTGCATAAAGTTGTTGGAATTGTACTTAGCACAACTAAGCAGACAAAAAAAAAAAAAAAAAAACAATATACTTCCTGTAAATTTAAGAGGCAATTTAAAGGTCAACCTTTGAGAATGATGATTAATTTGGGATAGCACTGAAACCATATCCAAAGGAGAAAAGTATCAGAACTCGAATCTTAATCCACTGTTTGAAAATAGATTTAGTACCTTTCATGCCAAACATGAGCATGGCCAGCCTCAAGGGGTGTGGTGGGGTCAATGCTGCACCACTTATGGGCCCATTTCTCTGCTTGGCCAGAGTCATCATAGTGTTCCCACCATTTCTCCTGCCACTCATCGCCTTTCCCATTCTTCCCCCACTTGTCGGCAGTTTTCTCAAGATGCACAAGTCCGTGATCCTATAAAAAGGTATGATATAACCACAATCAAGTAACCATTCATTTTTTTTGAAGTACCATATAGAATCCATAGATAATAATCCATAGATAATCAATCATATAGATTCTATATATATTTTGAGACATACATGATGCAACATGCCACAAAACCATTTGATTAGTCTCATAGATAATGGATCATTTTTGTTTAAATCAGGAAAGGGGAAGAATAAAATTGCTCTTCCAAGTGCTGTAAATTGTCTCGACAACCTTCTAACATGTACACAGTCCAAAACTAGGCCCAAAAGAAATCAGAGAATATTAATGGCTTTAAAGCATATATTTAATATTCTAAACTTAATAATTTTCAAGCAGAATGTTTCTTTGACTTCTTGTTAAAGAACCTTTTTATCAAAAAAAATACGGTGCATGTGCTACAAAGTACTATTGTGCTATTTCCTAAAATTGAGACAGCACAAGAAAAAAGGTCAAATTCAGTGATCAACTCATACTCGGCTTGAATATAAAGGGTCCATCTGGTAACCCAAAAAAATTGCTTTTTTTACCGAAAGCTGGTATTCTGGTAAAATGGTAATTTTTGCTATGCGTTTGTCAAAATTAGCAATTTTTGGCATAAAAGTCAATTTTTTTAGGGTAAAAGTGTTTACCAAAAGTTGCTAATTTAGTAAAAACTAACTTCTAACGCATTGGCAAAATTAGCAACATCTGGTGCAAAAGGTAACTTTTGGTGGTTATTAAACGGGCTCAAAGAAGACAAGGAAACTTCAAATAAAATTGTGACTGAACATCCCGTTGGAAATATTCCCTATAGGGCATTATCAGAGGCCTTTCCATCCCACAGAAAAGGAAGGGTGGTGGTGGTGTGGAGGGAGAAGAATCTATCCACTGAAATGAACATAGAAGTCACATAATGTTCAACTATGTAGTGCAAAATGACCTGCCACATTGACTCTCTCCAAAACTCTCGCCAGACATTTCCAACAGCATCACGTCCTGATTTCTCTGAACCAAGCTCCTTGTAGCCAAACTGGTCAGCCGCCTCCCAGTACTTCTCTTCCCACTCTAGGCCTTTGTCAGCACTGACACCTCTGGTCAGTGTCCACCTGCAAACAACACCATCAGGTCTCTGTTCAATTCCTGTCTCCTTCCACCACCTTGACCCATCAGGATTGACCCCTTGGGGCGATGCCACATCCCCTTTATTAAGAGCACAAACTGCTTCTGCTGCATTAGCCGAAGATAGAATGCCAAGGTCAACTTTCTCTTCTACATGAGCCACCTCTTCACTGGAAGTAAGACCTTCCACTTTATCAACCTCCATTAGTGACTGAAATGGTGGAAGGGGAGGGTACTGGTTGCTCTCAAAAAGTTTACTCTCAAGGGGGATTGAAAGAAAATCTACAGATTGTTCTTTCTCCATCACAGGGTTTGTTTTATAAGGATATGGAGAAGTTTGATTGGCTAAATTCAGGTTACTTTCATCATCAAAATTTATATCATTTTCAGGAGGAGGTGTCCAGGACCAAAAATTTGGACCTGGAGCTCCATTTCCAACACCACCTGACTGAGAAGCAATTGAACTCTCATCCCGTGTTCCTGTCAAATTCAGAAATTATGATCAGTAAACTCTACAATTACAACAATATAAAGAACTCAAAGGAAATTTGACCACAAAATTAGTTAAAATTGCAAAGTATGGAGCACGTATTCATAAGAGAATGTTTGATTCCAATTTACTGATACAGAAGTGAGTATTCTTAAGAAGGATTAGCAACATGACCACAAGATATTTTCCATTACCTAGTGTTGAAATTTGTCCGCATTGAAAAAAGTTAAACAGCACGAAAGACAATATCCAGCAATCAAGGGGCCAGATAAAAAATTTCAACTGAGAAATAAAAAAGTCAAAGCTATAAAGTGTTTGAAAGGAAAATAGCATTTAATCTGACCAGGTGGTTGAGCCCTTGACATTCCAACTCATTAATCCCGGGCCACTACATTCCCCGCCCCCAACCCCCACCCCCTAGGTTAGAATAGTTGGCACTTATTTTTTACATTGACACAAATAATTATCTAACCTGGTCGTCGGGTCCTATAATTCCAGCTCATTGGTCCCCCGTTCAAGCCCAGACCACTACATTCCCCCCGCCCACAGGTTAAAGTAGTTGGCACTCATTTTTCACCACAAAACAAATAATTACAAAATGTAAGAAGTTATCCATTACAACAACATAAAATATCACAATGCTACAAGTATCAGTATGCCTCCAAACTCCAGATATGATCTTGGAATGTTGAACAAGAAAATGGAAGGATCCTACTGTCGTGAGATCATATAATTACTTGCAAGCTAACAAAGAAATGATTCAAGGTAAAAGGTTATTTAAGGTGACAAATTCAGCTGTTTAAATCATCTTGGAAACAATGCAAAGATAAATTTATTCAACAAAAAGCCAAAAAAAAAAAAAAATTCCAAGATCCATAATTCGTACTTGTGATTGCAATTTCAAAATTAGAATTCATACATCTGAATTATTTACATGATAATATTTCCAGTGGTTCAAGAAAAAAGTTGTGAAAAATGATTGCTAACTACTGTATTGTCACATTATCAACTATCTTCAAATCACAACATCCGGACTCTCAAATTATAGTTTCAAACTTGAAATGTGTTAGGTGTATGTGTAAATGACGAACACATAACGTGAATGCACCAAGTCTCCACAATCATCCGATTCTATTAATTTTAATATATATATATATATATATAGAAAGATATACTTGGATATTTGTTTGGCACATATTAGAAAATATCAAACTTGTTTTGGTATCAAATGTAGACATGGCCCCTTTTGGAACTTGAAAGTACATACTTTTTAACTTTCGTAGGTAACCGAACAATGAATTTATATGTGCATTATATCTGCAATTTACCTTTGATGAATATAGCTACTTAGACAGAGAGTTTATTTAAGATGGTCATGGGAATTGAGGGGAAAATTGTAACTGTTATACTATAGAATTAATTGAACAAATCAAGTTTATGGATCAAATATGACAGTAAGCAGATAAACCCAATGGACATGCCAAAAACAACCAAAGATCCATTTGTACTCAAAAATCACTACAACGCATGAACAAGAAGTGCCCGCAACAAGACAACGTGAAAAATATATACAATTATTTATTACATGGAAAGCCAGGAGATATAACTTTGAGAGCTCTATGACAGAATCATGTAGAACAATGCTATCAACTATAATTCAGAAGCAGCTAAAAACCAAATCCAAGGATAAGCAAGACATGCATGTAAACAAACATTTTAAGAAGTCAATCACCAATGAAATATGCATTGAATTTCCATATTAGTGAACGGAACATCATTTTGTAAAAGAATTCCAAGCACCTATAATAATCAGGAATCAACACCAACAATGTTGAAAAAATTGTGAGACCGTGACATATTATCCTGAAGCTAATCATATACAATCAGTCACCATGATGGTTCACGTTGTCTCTTAACATGGACATTCCGGTTATAATCAATGATATGCTGGGGCGAGCATACACTATAAGCAGTAATTCTATGACGGCAACTTAGTTGTCATCCCTAACGGACAATCTAACCAGATTGGAACTCTCAAATTTTCGAAAGATATAACTTAGTACTCTCTTACAAATGATTCCAAAAGCTTTATACAATTGACAACGTAACAAATCAGCAAGAAGAGCAAAGAATTCAAAGCTTTAAACTACCTCTTTGCTGAGCCTCATTGTCTCCCTCATTCTCAGCACTTGAAATCTCAGTTCCTGAAACACCAGAGACGTCATCCAGCCGCGGCAAACTCTCCTTCAGAATCGCACGGGCGGCAGCAATTGCAGCTGCGGCCCGATCGATCACCTGCATTCTCTGAATTCTGTCCCTCTCTTCCGAAGGAACTTCAAGAATCTTCTGGAACTCTCTGCTCTTCCTCTCCAACGCCTCCGGACTATCTCCTCCCCCATCATCATCAGCACCAATTCCGGCCGAGTTCGCCGACCTCTCTCGCTCCACCGCCCTCTTCCAAATGTCAAGGTACGAGTTCCCGCCATCCGAAACCCTAATTCTCGAGCTCTGTCCTGCTCTGCCTCCGCTCTTTCCGGTTGGTTTCGGGTGGTTCGTCAGTTGAATGGTGAATGTAATGGAGTATTTGGGGTTATTAGGACTGAGGAAGGCGGCGCGTGGGGTGGCGCGAGGATGTGCCCCGACTTGCAACGCCATTTCGTAAAACCAGAGATTTAAACGAAGGAGAAGCGGAGTGGCGGTGGATTTCAAAGCTGTATCGGTGACTTATAAAGCTGCGAAGATTGCTTCTTGTCTGTCTCTCGTGAATCATGAACTTCTTTAACAGCTTTCTGTCACAGTAATTTAAAATTTTCCCCCAATTAGTTGAACTCAATTTTTGTTTTTCTAAAAGTTAGTTACAAATTCAAATTATATTTTTACCCTTCTGCTAATAATATTAATTAAAGAGAAAATTTAATATAATAGTAATTTGATAAAAAAAATCCAAAATAAAAATTACTAATACTTTATCAAACAAACAAAAAATTATTAAAATACCAATATTTTAATGCACAAAATTTTCAATTAATAATTCTTGACAAAGAAATTCCAAATTTGATTATCAAACAAGTCCAAAATGAGGCATGATATCTTTTTTTTTAATTAATAACCAGTAAAGGAAAAAAAGAAAACAATATTTTCCATTGAAATCTTGTTACTTGTTTTATTTTCATGAATTAAATTGTTTATTATATAAGTTCCATTTGGAGTGCAAAAAATTCTAAAAAATAGTGAAAAATATTAAAAAATTTTAAAATTATTCACTTTTTATCTTATTACACGAATTAAGAACCTACAACTTGTTTCATTTTATCTCACTTTTTGTCACTCCAAGCGCACTTATAATTTTTACTTACTTAATTAAGGCACCTTCAAGGACCTTGTAAATTTTTTTTTTTTTTTTTCGGTTAAAGGAGTTAAAAAGAAAACAGTATTGTTTTTCATTTCTACAAACTCGAGATTGACCTATAAGGGTTTCATGGAAAACGTTATTCCTAAATTTTACGTGAAAAGCTTTGCAATGATCCAAACATTGGCTAATTCAACTTTTTTTTATTCCAAAAAAAAAAAAAAAGTAAAATGATTTTCTTGGAGTTGAAGTAAGGTCAGTGATGCTATTCTTTTCTTCCTCTCCACCAGTGTGTACCGAGTTTCGGCCTTTTACTTTAACATTTACTTGTTTCTTCACTCTTAGTTGGATGGAAGATAAGGAGGTGTTTGGTTGGATGGAAAATAAGGAGGGGAAGAGGGAAAAAAAAAAAGATAATGCCTAGTTTTTGTTATTTGATTGGAGAAAAATGTGAAGAAAAAAATGTGAAAGATGGGATGAAAAAGAGAAAGAGAGAGAGAGAATAGTACTCACACATTTTTATTCTTCCAAATTTGAGAGAAAAAGAGTGAAAAAAAAAAAGAAAGAGTAAAAAGAAAAAAGAGAGGTGTGATAAAAAATTAAAAAAACAAGACTGATATTTTTTAAAATAATATTTAATTTAAGAAATAAATTAAAATATATACATACACATATATATACTTTTTTACTTACTCTCACTTTTTCTTTCCAATCAAATAAAAAAAATGAGACATTATCCTCTTTTCAATCAAACAATGAAAATGGAGACATTATCCTCTCTCCTCCTTCTCTCCTTCTCACTCTCTATCCAACCAAACATTCCACTAATGAATATGAAATTAACAGTGTGCGAGAGGACAAGCCAGTTTGACACATCACTTTTTTTTTCTTTCTTTCTTTTTTATTTTTTTCCCTAAACGGGAACAATACAAATTCCCATTTTCAATCTTTGTAATTCACGGATTGTAGAATTATTGTGGCATATAAGAACTTGTTGAATAAATCATAACTAATTCTACCATAATGTTTTATTAATAATTATTAATGAAAAATGAAAATGTTTATTTCACCTAATCATATAATTTTGATTTTGTACACTTAAATTTCACAAGTTTCATAAATGTACATCAAAACACCAGAAGTTTGCATGACATTCACGATTTTTTACATTCAAAAAACAACTTTCTACCAATTCAATATTATCAAATTATTTTTATACCATTAATGTTAATAAAAAATAATAGATTTTATATTATAATATGGTGTATATTTTTCTATAAAAATTATAGATCAAAATTAAATTTATTAAATGTTTTGGTGAACTTTTTTCATATTAGTACTTTATATTGTTATGCTTTACATTAACATTTCAAATTTATATTATATTTAAATTAATAATCATATATATAGATATATAAATTATCATCACTTTTTTCTATTATTAACCTAATAAACTAAACATGGAAGAGACAAAATTTAATTTCTCTTTTTCTTATACTTCCTTTTCATTGGTATCAAACAATAACAAAAACTACTCGCAATTTTCTTTTCCAATAATGTTTTTATATTAGTAATAGGGGTATAAAGGTAATTTGATAATAATAAATTGAATAAAAATTATTCTTAAGATGGAAAAAATAATAAAAATGCTCTGAGTGAATGTAATATATATAAACATAAAGGATGTAAGTGTATATTTATAAAATTTATGAAATCTAGATGTATAAAGCAAAAACTAAAATAGTACAGGTGAAATAAATATAACAAAAGGTTATAACAATTATTTAAAATATCAATAATTTAAAAATTAATTTTGGTTAAAAAAAAGCCCAATTAAACAAAGTATGTAGGGAGAATAGAAAATTAAATATGTGATAAAAATTGGCAAGAGATAAAAATATTTTCATCACGTGTGATGAAAATATTTAGTTTTTAATAAAAAATGGGTTTGTTTGTACTTTACAAATAGATTTTTGCACTCCATTTTATTTTTTCATTAAATAAAATTATGCAATTATCCTTATTTTTTTAATACGATATATTGTATAATTTAAATGTTATAAATATTTTTGCATTTATAAAAATAGGATATTTTTGTAATTTTATTTAATAAAAAGATAAAATGAAATAAAAGTATAAATACTCGATATTTATTATTGGCTATTTATGTGTTATTTTGAGCCAATAAAATATTTATTTTGAGATTGGATTTATTTATTTTATTTTTCCTGGTCCGAGTGTGGTCCAAACTGATATTTGGTTAGATAACTAGGCCAAAGGCCCAGCTCCCTTTTCTTTTCTTCCTTCATTTTCCTTGTCTTTTTCTCTTCATTCTTATTTTCTTTTTGCTCGATTACCAAAGAGAACAGGGAAAAGAAAACAAAAAAGATATAGAGGAGAAAGAGAAGGGGTAGAGAGAGAAAGTGCAATCCAGAGCAGAAGATCAATGGATCGAGGTAGTATTCAATGCCGTAAATGTCATGGTGACATCTAGTTTCGATAATTTGGCCCAATATAGGAGAAATCGGCCTTTGAAGGTTGGGAGCTCAATCGATTTTCTCCGTTTTTCTTTTTTTCTCTTTAGATTAGAGAGAGGTAGGACTTATATTCATATTCTAAACATTGTTAGAATGATTTTAATATATACGTGTGCTCGATTTGGTGAAATATCATGAGATTTGTGCATATATATGTATATATGTGAATGTGGGTGTATATGTGCATATAAATGTGAATATCTTGTATATATTTGAGTTATTCTTTGATTAAGTATTGAAGAAAAATGTGATTCAAGTGTTTAAGTGTTTATACAAGAGTTATTAAAATTTGGAGTGTTCAGACTAGAAGTGTTCGGACCGGTTGGTAAGGCTGTCCGGACACCAATATGACATATTTTTAGAAAATTGTTAAAATTGATTTTTTTAATATATTTTTGCACTCAAACTAAATTATTATATATTTCTAATGATGGAATAAACCTCAAATCAACATCAAGCCTAAGAGAATATGTTTATATATTAAGATGATTTTCAATTACATGATTGAGCATATTAGGTGCATGGGGTTGGGATGGTGTCATCGAGTTTATGTTGTGACTATTGATTGGCCGAGAATGCTATATTTATATTGTGACATACTGAGACACATGTTATATATATAGACGGGATCCATAATTTAGACAAAACTGATAAAATGAGATTTTAAAAAAATACCGTATGATTCTTAGTCGATATATATGACTAGAACTTAATCATTTGGAGTTAAGACGTTGATTATGAGATATCATTATGAAATTTTCTCCAAACTGTAGCTGGATCCTACTTAAACAAAGCAGATGCTTGACTAGAAATGTAACACGATTGTTTAGTAAAAGGGTTAAAAGTGTAATACAGTTCCCCTGAGTCTTACATCAATAGGTGTAACACGGTTCCTTATTCATTATATATATATATATGAAGATATACGTTTGCCATGAGTTTAAATGGTGTAGTTAGTAATATCGTGTGCTATGTTAAGCGTTACTCATCCCAATATAAGATTAGGAGTAGATGGAGATTAAAGAATATATTGGCCATTGTATTGCATTACATTTGTACTGTTATATTATACTTTTGTTGATATTGTTGTGAGTTATGCTCTATACTTGATTTTGTTCATTCGTACACACTTGCACAATCTTATCTGCTGGACAAGTTTACTCATCACATTCATATTTCAGGTGATCTTATGAGACTAAAGAGTAGTCACCCGGAGCTCAATTGAGACTGATGGATCGATTTATTATGATATTTTATTTACACTTGAATTATTGTAATTTATTTGTGCAACTTAAGTTGTGAGTCACAAACTTATTTCTGTTATGAGTTTGTTTATTTATGATGTCTACTCAGCTGTATAAGACTTCAATAGTGTCACCAGAGTGTAATATTAGATTTATCATAATTGATATTACTTTTATTTATTTAATACAAAAATGAGAAATGTGTTTATTCCCTCTGATAATTATTATTATATTATGACTTTACCTTGAAATAAGTTTTTATTTAATTTAATTAGTTATCATATTATCATATCGTTCATCCCGAACAATTATATTAGTGTTTTGACAAAAAGAATCCATTCTTGCGAGTGCAAACAGACCCAACCTTTAACAAAATCCATATTCCATATGAAACTTCAATTTACAAAAATAGAACTCTTTTCATAACCCTTCTACCACCTAGCCAGAGGAAACAAATGATCGAAAACAATTAACTGGAGAGGGTGCATGGTGGAATATTAGGCTGCTTTGGATGCGGCGGCCCAACTTCCGGTGGCTTGGGAGGTATATAGTCCGGAGCATGAGGCGGATAATCCGGTGGCCCGGGAGGCATATCCGGCCCCGGCGGCGACGGGATGGGTGGCTGAGGACCATCCGGAGCCGGCGGCGAGGGTGTTGGTGTTGGTGGGACCGGAAAATCTGGCTTCGGCCCGGGTGACAGCGGTGGTGGATCAGCTGGCTTCTCCGGTGGAAATGGGTCGAAATCAGGAACATTTGGAGTCCGAGGTACCTCCGGCGGCACAGAAGGCTTGGTATCGGGCGGCGAAGGAAAGTCCGGAGGGGTCTTCGGCAGCGGCGGCTCTTTCGGGTCCTGGGTGAACCACCGGCTCGAAATAGACATATGCTGAGGAGCGAAGAGCTAGATTGTGGACAAATTACATGAATGGAATGGGATTGTCTTCTTCTTCTTCTTCTTCTTCTGCAAGCTCATGAGGGTTGATGAACTTGCTCTAGATACAGTGGACATTGATCTGAGCATGATGAAATCTGCGGCAAGCCTGCCATGAATTGTTCATGTACGTTTGTATGAGTGTATATATATATATATATGATGGACCGATATAAATAGGTGGCATGCATGGAGAGGACACGTGGATGCCATGCAGGAGACTGTCATCTATGATCACTTGAGTGTATATATATATATATATATGATGGACCGATATAAATAGGTGGCATGCATGGAGAGGACACGTGGATGCCATGCAGGAGACTGTCATCTATGATCACTTTCAATTAAGCACCAATGTAACACGTACGTAGCTGGCTCCCTAACTACAACAGCATTAACCTTCTTTCCAGGGTTTCCGGGAAAATGGTTTGGGCTTTTCTGGGGTGAGTTCTGACGCAGATTTGTGTGGTTTTTTTTCCGAGTGTTAGCTGATATTTTGTAAGTACCTGTTTGCTACGAGGAAAAACTCTTGTACATAGGGGCCATTTGCTGTTGAAAAAAATAAATAAATAAAAATAAAAATTTGCACCTACAACCAACGCATGCACTTTAATGATTAATTGCGTATATGATAATAATTTGTAAAAAGTTAAAAAATAAAAAAATATTGGTAAAAATTGAAAAATTCAATAAAAGTTAAAAATATGCTTAGTAAAAAAAATTGAAGAATATTAGTAAAACTCAATTATTTTTTAAATTTTGTTTTGGGGGTTACCAAACGTCCTTTAATTTTGAAGCTAATATGACATAAATAATTGAAACAATTATGTTAAAATGTTGTTTTAATTACACTACTTTTGTCAACTTATACAGCGTTTGGTAAAAAAAATTAGTAGCTAGCTTACTAACTTTTTAATTTTTTTTTTAAATTACTAATATTATTCTTTTATATTTTAAATTTCTTTTAAACTCTAAAAGATAAAAATGTCAAATTAATAAAAAATTAAAAAGTTAACTATTAAAAAATTAATTTTTTTTCTCTTTTCAAATATAAAAAAAAAAAACTAAATTTTTAGTAATTAACTAGCAACGGCATTCAACCTAACAAAAGAAAACACCTCAAACATTATTTTTATATATATTACCAAAAATATATATATTTTTTAAAAAGTATAAAAAAATACCAAATAACTATAGACTCTCTTTGTCTTTGAGTATAATTAATAATACTCAAGCAAATTTGAGGGATAATTTAAATGCGTTGAATATATAGTTTTTAATCTTAAATAAAAAAAAAAACGTAAGTTCAAAACTCCACAGAATTTTACCTTAAGAAAATTTACATTCCTCAACAGAGAGAGAAAGAGAGAGAGATTATCCACAAAATCAACCAATCAATCTGGCCTACGTTGACCCAAATTTCTCTTGTAGGAATTTGTATTGGATCAGTATAGACCAAATTACGTGTGAAATTTTAAATCCTAAATAAATACATAAAATACAATAAAATACAAAATATTATATATTGATATCAAATACATTGTCACTTTTCTACTCTGTTACAATAATTTGTTCTATTCAAAAGTTATCAAAATTTTTAACAAACACACAAAAAGTTGCTAAAAATTACCAAAAGTTGCTCAAAGTTGCTAAAAGTTACTAAAATTGTTAAAAATTATCAAAAATTTTACCAAACACCCAAAATTGTAAAAATAATGCTAAAAATTTTTTGGTAAAAAAATACCAAAAGTTACTAAAAAATATATCTCCAAATATATCCAAATTTTTTTTATAAATATTTATAATTTTTTATATCAAATAATTAAAAAAAAATTTCAACGTAGACATTCGCTAACACTAGGCACCACTTGACACCATATGGCTCCGAATCAAACCCTCTTCTCCACGCAACTTCCCCAAATACATTATCAATGAGAAAAAACAAAAGAAGAAATTAAGAAAAAGAAGAGTTGTAGGTGGCCTAACTCAATTTGACCCAATTAGTTAACACTGAACATCATGACATGACTCAACCCGTCTTATTGGCTCCGACAAGCGAACTCAGAGTTCTTCACAATTTCAGACTACCAAATTCCATCCAACACTCTGTGGTGTTTGTTTTATCAAAAAAAAAAAAAAAAATCAAAAATTAATACCAAAATATTACTTGACAAAATTTAATTAGACAGAATTAAAAAAATAAATAAAAATTAAATTTTTTTTAATTTTTTTTCTATGTTTGTTGGGGATATTTTCAAATACACCTTTTATCCAAAATGTATCCAAAATGTATAGAAGTTAGTTAATTATTAAGTCACTCTATTTTATCCAGAACTTTAGTTTCGTTTAAAATTTTAAATTTTTTTAAAATATTTAAAAAAAATTTAAATTTTTTCAGTTGCATTTTTATACTAATTTTTATTTTTTTTTTAATTCTTTTAGAACTCCACATGTGACCTTTGTATCGGGGAGTTGTTTCAATAAAAGTCAATTAAAGCTCATTATTGCAGATTAGACGGATAAAGGCACCATGCATTGATCAAGTTGACTTCGATTTTTGGTGGAAGATATGGCCAGTGGGCTTTTATTATTAATTATTTGTTTTATTAGAACAACTTTTTAATATTCCTACTCGCAAAAAATAGAGCCATTGGCCATACCTTTTAACTACAAGAATAAATAAATAAATAAATATGAAAAGAAAAGTAGAAGTTTAGCCAAAAAGATAGATCTTCCCTTCAACAGGGATGTTATTTTTGGATGGTGAAATTGCAGAAGGAATACATATGTATATATAAATATATATTAAATTTTTATTTTAGTTGTTTCAAAAAAATTAAGCAATAGAACTAAAATATTATTCAGTTTTTATTTATGTAAAAAATTATGCAAATTCTAATTTTATTTATTTTTTATTGTTCTATTCATTGTCAATAATAAAATTTCAAATTTAGTGCGAAAACAACAAAATTAAAAAAAAAAAAAAAAAAAAAAGCTTGCAATATGGGCAACTTTTAGTTTAAGGAAAATGTTATTATGACGAAACAAATTATTAGAAAGTACAATCAAAATGATATGATATGCGATTGTAATATTGTAATTAAATGATATTTCAGTAGGTTAATATTAATTTAAAGGGATAAAACCCAAGAGTTTCACATTATTTCAATGATTTTTTTAATATATTTTTTAATTTGTATAATATTATTACTTTTTAAATTTACAATTGACATGATGGAACTAATATTCTTCTAAGTTTGATTCTGAGACCAAGATTTCAACTTAATTGGAATTAGCAACCAACTACAAATGCTCATTTCAAACCACTAATCCAACTACTTTGAAAAATGCTTCAGTATAGTTGTTTAGAGAGTTACTAAAACTAATATTTTAACACAAGAGGGGATGGTTTGAGAAAACTACTTCAGAATCAATTGAACAAAAAAACTAATGAAACAGGAAATCAGTATTTTTAATATATTTAAAAAAAATTTATTTAAAAATTTGCTGAAGATGCCATAGTCTAAGAATAGTAATTTTAAACATGATCAAGTAATTTTAAACTTTTTTTTTATCACCTACTTGAAGATTCATAGACTTTCATTGTATGAAATAAATACATTTAAAATTATACTAAAAGAATAAATATTTTACATTTAAAATGAGATCATATTACAAATAAATATGTTAAAAAATGTTTACATATACAACACCAAAAAAAAAAAAAATTCTAGCAAAGCAACATCTAAATTTGGAGCTTTTTTTTATATTAGCTTTAAAAAAATAACATGTTCAAGTAATTAAAGGGTTATAGCTTTCAAGGATGCACTTAATAAATTTATGTTTAATTTGTTAAAAAAATAATGAGAAATAAGTAAATGGAATGGAATAATATAAGAGATTAAATATAATATGAAATTAATTTTTATATGAAATTAATTTTTTATTATATGGTTGGTGGGAGATAAACTAAAATATGTAAAAGATATGATTTGATAAGAATCAAATTTTAGATATTTAGGTATTGGTGACAAAATATTAGAATACACAATATTATATAGAAATGGTACTGTATATTCTCATATTGAGAATATACCATCTCGACTCAAAAAAAAAAAAAAAAACAAATAAATAAATACATAAACACTATTTTTATGGAAATACTAAATTAATTTTTCGATTCTTTACCCCAAATCCATTAAACAAACATGGTTACTAAGGGTAAACAAAAGTTAACTAAATCAAAAAATTGAGTTAAATAATCAAATTTAGTCAAAATAATTTGGTAATTTTAGTTAATCGACCCGTTTTGGTTTATTATTTTTAATTTTCAGTTAATTTGAAAAGTTTTAGGACTCGAACCAACTGAAAATTTTGAACTTTATATCTTTTTATATTAAATTATATATTATCTTGCAACCCATTTGCTAAACTAAAAATAAAGAAAAAAATACAATAAAAGTAAAAAGATGTGACATAAAAATGATAGGTGAAAATTTTTAATTGGAGGAAAGTACAAAAAGTAGTTAAAATTAGTAAGTTTTAGTGAAATTTAGTGTGACCAAACAGGGCCTTATAATTTTATTCATTCTAAAAAATCAAAATAAATTTACAAAGTGTACCATCTTAAGCCGTAATTTAATTAAATATATTTATAACTTTTTATAATTCAATGTTTTTCTTTAGAAGATTAGTTTAAAACTGAATTGACTGAAAATTGAACCGATTTTGAGCTTTCAAATCGGTTTTCTTTAATTTTTCGATCCAACGTTCAGTTTTAAAAAATTAAAAATAAATTCAGTTAATTTAGTTCGAATCGGACGGACAGACTTACCAAAAAAAAAAGAATCGGACGGACAGAATGCTCAGCCATTAATTTAATATTATCGGTCAGGGAACCAGGCGTGAAAAAGAGTTGGAAACCAGAGAAAAAGGAGGTAGACAAAGGGAAAAAAAAGAAAGGAAAAGAAAAAGACTAGGAAACTGAGAGAAAAAGAGGCCCACCTTTCACATGTACGTACAAATCCCAACTCCAAACTGCACAGCCCTCCCTGTCCTTAGCTCCTCTTAGAGCCCATCAAATGACAAAGAAAAATCTGTCAAACCCAGAACCCAAAACTTCGTAACAAAGTGTGAACCAACCCCTCTCTCTCTCTCTCTCTCTCTCTCTCTCTCTCTCTATTCAGCTGTAGTTAGATCCATGGACTAGACTTTGGTGTTACTCTCAGAATGGAGATTCGGAGATTAACGGGTCTATGAATGTTCTCACTCACTCCTCCTGGTGATGTTACTTCATACACGTTTATGCTTCTCGTGTGACTCTTCTGTGGGTTTGTTTTTGACTGTTGCAATTATCTGTATATAGAGGTAGAATTTTGTGGGTTTTGCGTATGCAGAGAGATATGCAATCCGAATCGGGCGGGGAGGGAAGCCAGCAGATTCAGTCGGAGGCTGATAATCGTGGGAGGCATCGAATTTTCGCCGAGTTGAAGCGTCAGGAGCAGGAGACTAAGTTCTTAGAGGTTACTTCTCTTTCCTACTTTTGAAATTCCAGTTTTGATTTTTTTTTTCCTTTTAACTGTTGATTGCGTGGCTCGTCAAGTTCCATTCTTTGATTGATTATCGTGGAAAAGTTGGAATCTTGAAGTGGACTGTGCTTTGTCTATGATCGTGGAAGTAGATTTCTTACTGAACATTTTTGCAGTTCTTTCTGATATTCGCATTGTAATTGTTTTAGAATAAAAAAGGCTTGGTTATTCATATAAAACTGAGCTGGTTGTAATTCTATGTAAATGCCGTGGACTGGTGACTCGAAGATTTGGGCTTGTTTTTGGCATAGATTGGTGACATTACTTGATGCCTTTTTTAATGCATTTTTTTTTTTTAGTTTTCAAAAGACAAAATAAGAAAATGAAGGTTTGAGGATGAAGGTGGTTGTGCGGAATTTGGATCATCTTAGTAAAAAAAGTGAAAATAGCAAACAAATGAAACAAGAATAATCACAAAAGATAAACATGAGATCTACAGGTACGTTTTAACTAGGTTTTTACTATGAACGGGTATGGTATAACTAGATTTTGACTATGAATCTTCAACAATGGAGTAAATATTTAAATAGGAGAAGAAAAAACCTTAAAGAAACCTTTAGAAAACCCTTTCATCTTACTCTTAATTTTTCTCTCAATACAATGCTTAGAAAACCCTAATATAAACTTAATTATGCATACAATGCATCCCATATATAAGAATAAGAAACCTAGTCCAAAACTAACTCAAACAGACCCCTAAAATATCTGGATTCGCACCGCTTGTTGGGACTAGATTCCCAGCAAATTTCCTGCAGTCTTTGTGTGCTCTCTTTTTTTCCCAGCCAAGCCAGTGAGCTATTTGATGAGCTACCCTGCCATCAAACACGGTCCTTGAATTTCCTAGCGATGTCCAACGACCTCCAGCAACCAATGATCTTCCTAGCGAGCTTCAGACTTGAAATACACACTCTCGGTTTTGCCCAGCAAGTGCCTATGAGCTTGCCATCTGCTCTTTGCTAGTACCTAAGTATAACGAGTATTAGCCACAACTTTAACAAAGGCTATTATGTTTGATCTTTCATAATCAATGTTTAGTACCATGCTTGATGAATGGTATAGGATTTGGTTTTGAGGGTAAAAATGAAAGATTTGTTGTCAAGAGATCTTCTTAGTGAATATGAAGCTTGAGATTAGGTCCTCTAAATTGACATGACTAACTTTTGGCAATCGATGATTAGTAAGCTTTAGGCTGCTAAACCAACCAAATGGGCTGAGTTCCATTCATGTTCGGCTTACTAAAAGCTCATTTGAGATTGGGTTATTATGAAATCAAGCTAAGTTTAAATACAATTTGTAGCTTGTTTAGTTTCGAGCTCAACTCAATAAATTTAAATCTGAGTATAATGATCAAGCTACTCAAACTCAGCTTGGAAGCTAAAGAAATTGTACTTGAACATTTTCAAGCTCGATAATGTTTTCAAACCAAGCTTGATCAATCTACTACTCAGTTTGGCTCGGTTTGGCTCACTTGCCGGCCGAGGCGTATAGTTTCACAAATCTTGTCATATTTTGAACACCCAATGGACAAATTTGATTAGACTAGTAAGCTTCTGAACCTTGTCTTGGCTCAATGGATGAGAATGATGTGGCTGCTTGTATAACCTTTTATGGGGTTGGGAGGTTGACTCTGTCATTGCGTGTGATTGATCAGATTGAGCATCCATAGTTTTGTGACTTTCTGTTAACTGCCCTTTTGACTTTACTTTCACAATGGTTGGGAGACTGTGTACCCATGTTCCAACTATTGAGCATTTGGCATGTGCACAATTCTACCATTGGATCCTTGTCTAGAGGCAAACATGTTTTTAAATTTTAACTCATATAACATCATCAGTTAATTGGAACAGGCTACAAAAGTTAAAGCAACTGCAGCTTTGTTATTTCTTTTTTTTCACATTTAAGTAGTTGAAATAACTTGTTTCAAGTTTTGAAACTTAACTGTTACCAATGGTCTTCTCAATTTGGCTTCTATTGCACACATTGCAGAATATTACATTTCAGTAATGACAATGGTACATCCAAAACAGAAGTTAAAAATGTTTCCTGCCTGGCAAACTCAGCCTCACCAACGCTTAACACCCAATCATCATTTGTATTGCACACATGCTTGCATAGGCACAAAAGCCAGTGATTGTATTACACCATTAGCAATAATTGTATGACACACACACACACACATATATATATATATATATATGTATGTAGACGGAAATCATCATTGGTTTGTGGATGTACATGTCAAAAGTCATCACTAACTTGTGTATTATGGATGTGCTAATCATAATGGAGGCAGATCTATGGATAGGAGGACAAAGAGAAACAAAAGGATATTGTGTGAAGTGATAGGGAAGAGGCCAGCTGCAGGGGTGGATTGGTAAGTTCACGAGCTAGAGATGACTTGATGGCAGTACCGAGGGGGTCAATAGAGGTGATAAAGGTGGTTGTGGCCAAAGTTTGTGGTTTTAGAATGACAGTGAGAGATGGAGGGGGTGGTGTCTGCAGATGACTCCATCACCAATGACAAGTGGGAATGGTGAGTGGGGCTTCGGGAATTTGTGTTGCAGTGTAGTGGTTGTGGTGTGAAGATGGGGGTATGATCATCTACAAAGTACTCCTATGAATGTGATATGTCACTAGCAATGACCTGGTGGCAACCGTGGTGGGGTCATTAGAGGTTATAAGTGTGGTTGTGACAAAAGTTTGTGGTTTTGGAATGACAGTGAGAGATAGAAGGGTTGGTGTCTGCAGATGACTCCATCACCAAAGATAGTGGGAATCATGAAGTGGGGTTTTGGGGATTTGTGTGGCAGTGTATGGTTGTGGTGTGAAGATGGGGGTATTATCATCCAGAATGTACTCCTAAGGACGTGATGTGTCCAACACAAATTTGTCCAAATGTATCTTATTTGTTTATTCATTTTTTTTAGAATCAAATACACTTCATGCACTAGGAGGTTATTTAGACACATTGAACATGATGGCTATTCGCTATCACTTAGATGCATGTACAAACATCCTGAATTTACTTAAGTATCTCCGTTCTGTATCTTGAAATTTGCAATCAGACAAATTTGCTAATTTATATTTGGGATCCTCCTCTATTTATTGTGGTCATCTTGTGCTGCCGGTTGGAACTGGAACCAAGTAAAATAATTTATGATGCTTGAGTAAATTGAACTAGGTAGAAAGGAATTTAGAACTAAGTATTTTAGGAGATCAGAAATCAACAGAGATTTGTGATTTGCTGAAATACCACAAGACATTCAGACCTCCTAATGATTGGAAAATTTTCTAGAGGAGAGAAGGGGTGCGCTGTCAAGTTGTTCCTTGAACATGTCTTGGGAATTATGAAGCCATTTATGGCATGCATCAGTCTATTGAGAGACCAGTTTAGATAGAATTAGGCCTAGCCCAGGCTCAAGTTTTAGAATGAGCAAAGCCAGCAGAAGTTGTTAAAAATAATAGTAAATAAATAATCACATGCCAAGCAACATTTACTCAGTTGATGGCCTGATACAGCCATCTCATATTCATGGTTCCAAAGAGCGCATATATACCTCAGCAAGCTCTTTCCACCATATCAAGCCCTTAAAATCTTCCTAAGGAATGTTTGATTTTGATGTGCTGCTGATGAGAAATGGATTGGTATGCTCCACTCAGGCTCAGATGTGGGCCTACTTCTGACAATATTCACAGTACAAAGCCTTTTCATCAATCTTTTCTCAGGGTCCCTGGTTTTGAGTGCATGTGATGCCCTCGTCCTCTTGCTCTTGTGGTTAAAAAGTCATAATGGGTTGAGGCCTACGTGCTCTATAACAGGAAGCAATTGCTTTTTGAAGCCTTTCCATTTTTTTTTGGTATTATGTTTGCTCCCAAGTGTTTATCTCTGAAGCCCTACAGGGGGAAAATGGGAAAAGGCCCAGTCACTTGGAATTTATCTGCGTATAGCTCTGAATTTCCTCCCAAGAGAAGATATTCTGTTAATTGTCTCCCAGTTTGTCTCCAGTGGGAAATCTTAATGTCTCGGAGGGTATGCTAGTTTCGAATAACCTGCCAGTTTTACACTTGAAGAAAGTGTGTCCAGGAGTGAAGTATTGTATCAGAAAGTATTCATGTTGTCTCACTATCTAATGGAATTTTTGATGGAATGCTTCGATAACTCACTGTTGATTTAGCTTTCACATCATTCAAGTTTAACAAGTTGTACTTCCAACTGAAACTCTCTTCAAATTTTCCCTTGATCTATATATATATAGGAGGAGCTGGAACAAACTGAAAAAACAGAGAAGTCATCAGCTGTGTGCCAGGAGTAAGTACTAGAAAAATACTTTGGGGGAGTACTTGAATGATGATCCTTTGTATCTCTCTTGTTCTGGGGCAGAACCATGATCAACTTGCTCTCTTTTTTATCTTTGTTCTACCAGAATGCTGATTATTGTGGAGACAAAACCAGATCCATTGCTTCCTCTGTAATGCCTCTCTTCCACCCACTTGACTTTATTGCGTTAAGATTATCTCGTGATTTCAACCTGGGTTGTTTTCTATTTTGGCTTTGCAGAACAAATGGCCCTACAAATCCTTACTGGGATCGGTGGTTCGAAGGACCCCAGGAGTCCCGGGGCTGCAAATGCTGGATTCTGTAACTCCTGTGTCTATTAAGCAAAGATTTGATTTCTAATTTTTCCATTTTATCATTTGTTTGCAGGCAAATATTAATATATTATTGTTACAATTTTCAAGCAAATGTCAAATTTTCTTTGTGCAAAAAATTATAGTCTTCCTCCCCTTCTTAGGAAAATCCACAAGTAAAGAAAGTGTTAAAACTTTTGCAACCCGTCAATGTTCCTTATTTTTTATTTTTATTTTTCCCCCTTTATTAATTATATCCGGATGTTATTGACCACTGCATTACAAACTGTAATGCTCCTTTGTGCAGGAGATTGGTTTTCGTTTTCATGCAAGTTAAAGCGAACATATTATTATTTTCATTATTGTTAGAAAAATTTTAATGTCAGTAATTTTCGTTTTAGTGCATTGTACAATTCATCAATACAAATGATACAAATAGATAATGCAATGAATATTTTGGCCATAAGAATTAATTTTGACTTTGTTTGGAGTGATAAAAAATTATGAGAAACTGTAAAAATCACTCAAAAATTTAAAAAATTATTTACTTTTTATCTCACTGCATAAATTACGAATTCACAATTTATTTTATTTTATTATTATTATTATTTTTTTTGTATATTTTATCATACTTTATCATTCCAATAGCACTTTCTATTGCTCCTCCCCAACAAAGCACAGCCGTCAGTGTTTTTTTTCAATTGTTTAACATGCATTAAAACTTCAGTTTTATTTAATTTATTATCAAATTTTTATGAGTAATGTGCTACAATTAGAAAAAAAAAAAAAAAAAAAAGAGAGCAACCCGATAGGCCTATTATCTAAAAGCAATAAATTTTTGAAAATGCAATTTTATTATGGTCATTTCATTTTGATTTATTTTTTTTGATATAAATATATAGAATAATATTTTTCAAAATCTATAAATGCGTTTTGATTTTAACTGACAATTCTTTTCAGTGTTTGTTTCCTTGCTATTGGAAACACAATTCTGATCGTACATAAGAGAATACGTCCTGCAAATCAAATAAAAACGTGTAATTAGATGATACACAAATGTAATGTCAAAAAAAAGATGATACACAAGGGGGAGGGTGTCTTTGTTCAGTTCAGTCCTTCAAACCCATCAAAATCCACGGAGAATGAACTATAGATTTATTCCCGAGTGATCACATTTTCTAGCTTTATGCTTTTCCAGTGACTCGATGAGCAATCCAACCCAAACCATCGTAGAGCCCCTCCCCTGTGAGGGCACAGCAGGCTTGGATGTGCCAATCGTGGTTCTTGATGCTATGGAGGGAAAGGGCTTCGGTTATCTCAGCTGGGGTCATCGCGTCCTTTAGGTCTTGTTTGTTTGCAAATACAAGCACCACAGAATTTTGAAGATCTTCGTGTGGGAGTAGCCTGAAGAGTTCGTCCTTCATGATTCCTATCCTAGCTCTATCTGTGCTGTCTATCACTACGATCACTGCATGCGTTCCTCGATAATATGTTGCCCATGATGTCCGAAGCCGGTCTTGTCCACCGAGATCCCAGACCTGACCCAAAAAGAGAGAGCAAATTAATTGGATCAATCTCGATCCGCAACGAAGACATGGGAAAGGACACGAATTCAGAAACCAAACCAAGATGCACCAACTTCTAAAAATCAATTGCGACAAATGAAAAACACCTTTTTGTTGGATGTCAATATAATAAAAATATGGAAATGGGCAACAAGAAATTTTAGAAGGAAAGAATCAGAATGATGTTATATACTTGAGAAACTTACTCCTTAAAAACTAGTTAGGTATATAGACACCACATCAGTATTCCATATTGACATGAAACAAATGCAGTCCATACTGCATATGCTCATGGAATTGTACCATTTCATAATGCTCCACAGCCTTACAGCCATGTAGGCAGGTTTTGCACAATAGTACCAGGCACAATACCAATGTCACCTCCCAAGGCTTTGCACTATAGTCCCGGGTGAACACTGCAATGCTATGCACCGCAACGGATGGGAGAGATGGTTTAGGTTCTGATACCACTTGTTATATATACCTTAGGAGAATTCAGCCCTAAAAGTTAATTGTTAAAGGCAAGTAGCCAAAGGTATATAAACACCACATTAGTATTCACTAATAAGCCCATGAGATCCTAACATTTTAGGAGCCAGAGGAATCAATAGCTGCCAAGATAAACTTACATATATCATCGGTACAGTTAAACATTCAACCTGTGAAACTCAAGCAAATATCTAGGGTTGCCTGGAATTTCATTACTTAGAATCTCTTGCATTCAGGGAATTTCCCATCTCTGGTGAGCATGCAATAGGAAACAGACAGCCAAAAAAAAATCACTTCCCTACATCAGCCGCAAATAAAACCATCCCAAGAGTCAATGCGTAATTAGCTTGTCCAAGAATGTCTGCATATCGCTACAAGTGACAAGGCGACTATTCACTATTTGAACCAAGCATAATGTATTAGTTCAAACTCCCAATATTCAATCGCAATTTGCCTTGCCTCAGCCTGATTAACAATTTTATGTAATCTCCAGGACTGAGTCTTGCCCACCATCATATAAGGCTCCGACTATTTTATAAGCTAGATCTCCAAATCTGCAAACGCGAGAGAGAGAGAGAGAGAGAGAGAGAGAGAGAGAGAACCTAATGTGATGGTCCTACAGTCACTATGGTAGTCCTACAGCCACTAAACTTAGAGAAACATAAAAAGGATATATCCTCAGTGTCATCTGCTTCCATAACTCTTGGGCCTAAGCAATAGAGCCTTTCTAGTTACCAATGTTTCACCAGAAGCCTTTCTCAAAAGTTTAAGGCTAAACCATACAGCACAGGAGGGTACACTACAGCGAGATATGGGTGCAATAAATTCTTTTGAGCTTCAGGTTTTGACCATCTAAACCGCATGCTATCCTGCAAACCCTACTATAAATTCCTTCAAGAATTGATCTTTAGAGTAGCATTCAAGTTTTGATTCATTCATTAACACAGATGAAACCAGTAAAGTCACACACTGAAAACCCCATTATAAATTCCTTCAAGAATTGATCTTAGAGAAGCATTTAAGTTCTGATTCATTCACTAACACAGATGAAACCAGTAAAGCCTAATAGTGAGCATGAATTTCTCCAGCCACCAATCAACCAGTCAAATATGTCCTAACATTAAAGATGCGTCTGCAAAAAGCCAGCTTCAATTTGTATACTTGATTAACCGTCCACCTAAGTACTGAAATTCACATAGATATTTTGTAAAGGGCATCCACAGGACTCAATCAGATATAATCCTGTATATGAATCAGATGCCTGTAAGACATTGTTCCATGACAAAAAAAGAATTATGTAAATCTGAACCATTTAGGGCACATTACTCTCATATGATCCTTATTCCTTATTGAGCTTCTGTCTTAACTTCCACAACTGCATTTACTTTTTTCACTGTTGCCAGATTATCCATCTCAATTCTCAACATAACTTAACTCAACAAAGCCTCATTCCATCTCAACCTCGCCATTTTAAATACATTGAATCTTGACATAGAAGTCCTTTTCACCTACAAGGCAATGACAATTGGAGCCCTGAAAAAATCCTTAAGTTCAATGGGTATTCTACAACTCTTAAGCACTCCTTCATTTTATCCATTTGCTATAAATCCTACATATCACTATATAGTTCCAATTTTTAAAATTAACCCCACTTCCAGTTTCTCAAAAGCACAGTACATCAAAAGAAAAATACACTCTGGGAACTCCTCGAGGATATTTTCAGTAATGCATCCATAATTATCTAGGGACTTCCCATTGCCCACCATATAAGAAAGTAAAACTTCTTTATACAGTGTATAAGAAATAAAAGAATGGTAAGTATAAAAACATAGAACGGAGACCTATCAATTTTTTCAAACTAAAGCATCCATAGAACATTCTCTCAAAAGAAAATGAGGAATATCAAAATTCAATAAAAATTCAACAGAACATGTCAAACAGAGACTATTAGTAAATGCTATGATGCATGAAGACAATCTTTACACGTGCTTCTCGAGCAGACATGGAGTCTGGACCATATTACTAAAATTTTTCAGAGTAACCAATCAATTTTGAAACTTTCTGGTATAGTTAAAAATAGGTTAGTTAAATAGCAGAAACATCAAATATTCACATCCACTTCTTATTTAGACCAAGCATGCTACATGGCAGGTAGAAAATACAGACATGTTACATCATGAACTGATCCATAAACAAGTGATAGTTTCAATCAAGCTAAAAGATGGTCACCCTTAAAGACGAATCCACCACACATCGTTTAATTTTGGCAATAAGAATAGTAATGATAAAACAATATAATAAAACTATTATTTCCCACCTCAAACCGTATATTCTTGTAAACAAGCTCTTCAACGTTGCTACCAACTGTAGGATGCGTAGTGACGACCTCTCCCAAGTGCAATTTGTAAAGCGTCGTCGTTTTACCAGCATTATCCAACCCAACAACAACAATCTTGTACTCATTCGCAGGAAACAACATGAACCAGAATTTCGATATGAATGCCCCCATATTTTACCTAAATTTAGCAAATAAAAAGAGCGAACTAATCAACTCCATCGATCATGGAAGCAAACAAATAAACATATGACATACAGACGTATATATATGCATATATAGGCACATCAATTGATTTTGATTTTTAGAAGGATTCAGAAAACGTGCAGATCATATTCAAAGTTTACAGAGCGAATCGGCGAAATAAATTATCAATAGGACGATATGAATTAAGAACTTCTTATGGAGAAAAATGGAACCTTGTAAGAGATCGATCGATGACTGTGATGAGGCTGTTGAATTGAGAGGTATCGCTCCCTTTGCTCTGGTTCGTAAATGACGAGTTCGTGGAAAACCCTAATAACTCCGGAGCAGATCGTTCGTAAAACGAAACAACAGATGTTTTGATTCTTTTGAAGGAAGCTTTCGCTCATGCGCAAGGTGTATTTTTTTTTAATCCGCAACAAGTTCGTCACGATTATCAATACTACAGCAACGTTTGGTTTTAAAGTCAATGACTTTTATTTGATCGTACAAATTACGAATTTATAATTTATTTTATTTTATTTTATTTTATCTTATTTTTTTTAATCTAAACATAAATTATATGTATAATGTATTAGTGGTCGGGAGTTCTATAAAATTTACGGAACTCGCAAATTTGTAAAAAATTTAAAGGTTTTACTCATGGTAAAAAAAAAATCAAATTAAACTAAATCAAACTAAGTTTTTTTCTCATTAAGTTAGGTCGACTATATGGATTTATAAATGCCAATTAAATCTGTTTAGCGCCATGTCCTCCGATAAATCTAGGTAAGCAAAGTCATGTTTAATAGTTTTTTTCAAATTTCTCTTGGATCTTCCTCTACCTCCCCCTACTCTTGACAATCTCCATACTTTCACACTTTCTAACATGTGCCTCCGCTAGACGCCTTCTAACATAACGAAACCATCTTAATTGATTTTCTCTCATTTTATCTTCAATCGGTGCTATTCCTACTTTGCCCCTAATCTCTCGTTCCTAATTATATCTTTCCTTGTAATCCCGCACATCCACCTTAGCATCCCCATCTCCGCAACTGCCATATTCTAACCATTATTATGTTTTACTACCCAACACTCTGATCCATATAGCAGTGTTGGTCTAACCGCCACCTTATAATATTTTTCCTTTACCATGAGGGGGACTTTTTGGTCGCATAAGACCCCCAAAGCACTTCTCCATTTTGTTGATCCGACTTGAATCCTATGACTTACATCAGTATCAATCCCTCCATCTTGTTGCACCATAGATTCAAGGTACCTAATTTATCTTTCTCTACAATCTTTTGTGTGCCTAAACTTACTTCTATAGTACCCGTTATCCTACTTTGACTAAACTTACATTCCATATATTCCGTCTTACATCAGCTTAACCTAAACCCTTTTGTCTCTAACGTTTCCCGCCACAATTCTAGCTTAGCATTCACTCATTCTCTCATCTCATTTACTAAAACAATATCATCTGCAAATAGCATACACCACGGCACCTCATCCTGGATATGTCTTGTAATCTCATCCATAACTAAAACAAACAAGTACGGGCGTAACGCTGAGTCTTGATGTAAACCAATCGTAATAGGGAACTCGTTAGTCTCTCCACCAGTTGTCCGTATTGATGTTATAGCTCTATCATACATGTCCTTTATCGTCTCAATATATGCGACACACATTCATTTTTTTTCCAATACTCTCCATAGAATCTCCCTAGAAACCCGGTCATATGTCTTCTCTAAATCAATGAACACCATATGTAAATTTTTTTGACATTTTCTATATTGTTCCACTAACCTCCTCAAGAAAAAGATAGCTTCCATGGTTGATCTTCCAGGCATGAAACAAAATTGATTCTCTGAAACGTTTGTTATCCTTCTTAGTCTTCTCTCAATAACTCTCTCCCATAATTTTATCGTATGGCTCATCAATTTAATCCCGCGGTAGTTCGCACAGTTCTTAATATCTCATTTGTTCTTGTATATGAGTATAAGAATACTTTTCCTCCATGTATCAGGCATCTTCTTGCTCTTTAGCACTACATTAAAAAGTTTTGTCAACTAACTTATGACATCCTCTCCTAAGCACCTCCAAACCTCGATAGGGATACCATTTGGCCCAACCGCTTTCCCATTCTTCATCATTTTTAATACTTCTTTTACTTCTTCCCTACTGATTCTCTTATAGAACGTACGATTTAATTTTTCCCTAAAAGTGGTAAACTGCCTCAATTGTATGTCACTACTACTGCTTTCATTAAATAACTTGTAGAAGTAGCTCTTCCCAACGTTCCTTTATCTCCTCTTCCTTTACTAATACCTTTTCATTTTCATTCTTAATGCATTTAACTTGGTTTAAATCCTTAGTCTGTCTATCTCTTTATTTGACAAGCTTGAATATCTCTCTTTCGCCCTCTTTAGTATCAAGTCGTCTATATAAATTCTCAAATATCTTTGCCTTAACCTCACTAACTGCTTTTTTGGTTTATCTTTTTGCTTCTCTATACCTCTCTAAGTTCGCTTCATTTCGGTCGTTTTGCCAAGATTTAAAACACTATCTTTTAACTCTTATCTTGTCTTAGACGACCTCGTTCTACCACCATGCTTCTTTCTGTGTCGGAGCACTCCCTTTGAATTCTCCTAATACTTCTTTCCCTACCCTCCTAATAGACTTTGCTACCTTATCTCACACAATATTTGTACTCTCATTTACCGTGTAAATGTCTTCTTCTAGTACTCTTTCCCTGAATGTTGGTTACTTATCATCTTTCAAGTTCCATCATTTAGTCTTTGAGTATCTGTACAACTTCTTTTTTCTAATCCACCTTTAAAGTTGCATATCTATGACAACAACCTATGTTAGGTAGTTATGCTCTCCCCCGGTATAACTTTACAATCTTTACAAGTTCGCGGTTTCTTTTCCTAGTTAAGAATAAATCAATCTGTGTCCTTGAGAAGTCACTCTTATAAGTCACCAAATGTTTCTCTCTCTTCCTAAAAAAAGTGTTCGTTAACATGAGATCATAAGTCACTGCAAACTCCAAAATATATTTCCCTTCTTCATTTCTATTACTGTAACCATATCTCTCGTGTACTCCTATGTATCCATCTACGTCGCGTTCTATATGACTGTTCAAATCTTCTTCTATGAAGACTATATCTCCTTGACGTATCTCCAATAGCATTCCTTCCAAATCTTCCCAAAACTTCTCCTTATGTACATCTCTTAAACACACCTGGTGGGCATAAGTACTAATTACGTTTACTATATCTTCTCCTAACACTAACTTAATTGCAATAATCCTATCTCTACAGCGTTTTATATTAACTATATATTTCTTTAGGTCCTTGCTTGCTATTATGCCAATCCCATTTCTCGATCTATTAAGTCCCGTCTATCATAACTTATGGTAGAAATTATAAAATTATAATTTTTATTTTTTTTATATTACATGTAATTCACGTTAATTTGCAATCGAGTTGAATATAATGTATAATTTTTGTATTAAGTTGGTAATTTATTCAATATTTGTTAAAATATTGATAATTTGTTAGTATTTAATAAAATATTATTAAGATTAATTTAGTTACGGAATTAGTTTTTAGTTGTTTTGTAATACTTTTTTTTATTCTATATGACTTTTTTAATAAAAATTTAATTTTTTTAAAAAATTATAATTCAGAGACTTTACTTATGGCACAAATTACGAAATTATAATACTTACTTTTTTTTTTTATAATTTATGATATCCACTTTAGCTTGCAATCGAATTGGATATAATGTAAAATTTTTTTACTAAGTTATTAATTTAATCAAATTGAATTGGATAAAATGTAAAATTTTTTTTTACTAAGTTGTTAATTTATTCAATATCTGTTGAAATATTGATAATTTGTAGGTATATAATAAAATATAATTGAATTAATTTGGTTACGAATTTAGTTTTTAATTGTTTTGTAGTTTATTTTTTTCATTTTGTGACCTTTTTTTATTAGAATTTAATTTATTTTAAAAAATTATAATTTTTAGACTTGTTTGATAACATTTGTAAAAATAAAAAAAAAACAAAAAAAAAATATTTTCCCTTTTTTTTTACCTTTTTTTTTTGGGAGCCAGATGAAATTTTGTGCGGCATTTTCTCAAATATTTAATAAGTTCACAAACTTGAAAAAAAAAAAAAAAGGTTCCAAAGTTGGAAACCCGAGTATACAAATGTCTTGCATCCATATGCTCTAGATTTCAGTTTAAGAATGAGGGCTCTCCATGCCTAGGCGTTTCACCCTGTCACATGAACACACGTCGTTGATCTTGCCAAGCTCAACAGCATCTGATTATTCCTCTAAAGCCCCGCTTTTTTTTTTTTTTCCTCTTCAATTATTGATATATTTTTTTCTCTCCGCCGCCATCTTCCCTCTGGCGACAAGTTCGAGGTTCCAACTCCACTTCCTTCACCTCTCCCTCTCTCTCTCTATCTCCATACTTGTGTATATCTTGTATCTGTACAGTATACTTTGCTCTCTCGCTCACTCTCAGCTTCTATCTTTGTCTACAGGAACACGTATACAGCGACCAACATATATATATACAAAAGGAGTTCTCGAATTATACCGCTGCTCTGTAAAATTCACCGTGATTCGACACTCTCCCGTCGCCGGAGATCCTTAAACTGTTGAAATTTTCTGTAAACGATGTCGCAATCGCTCAATTTCTTCGTTTCGTCATCGTCCCGGTCGCTGGGCCTTACCATTACGAAGCAGTCGCATTCAAAGCCGTATGCGTTTTCGTTTAATCCATGGTTTTCGGGAAAATTCGCGTCGAAATCGATCAAAGTGTCGTGTTCAGATTCAGATTTGTCGTCGCTGGTGCTTACATCGGACAACGGCAAGGGCGGGGGAGGAGTGGTGCCGTCGCCGGCGGCGGCTGCGGATTCGAGTTCGATCGAGGTGGATGCAGTGACGGAGGCGGAGCTGAAGGAGAACGGCTTCCGGAGTACGCGGCGGACGAAGCTCGTGTGCACGATTGGCCCCGCCTCGTGTGGCTTCGAGCAGTTGGAGGCCTTGGCCGTGGGTGGGATGAATGTCGCGCGCATCAATATGTGCCACGGTACACGAGATTGGCACCGGGGGGTGATTGAGCAAGTGAGGAGATTGAATGAAGAGAAGGGCTATGCTGTTGCAGTCATGATGGACACCGAAGGGAGTGAGATTCACATGGGGGACCTTGGCGGTGCTCCATCTACAAAAGCCGAGGTATATCTATTCAAATCGAGTAATTGAGCTATCATTACGAGTTGAATTGCAGCAGGTGCTAAACAGAACGGATTCATCTTATTAGCATGCAATGTAGCTTACGGTATCTGGTTTAAATTACTATTCTCTTCTTCAATTGTGAAAATAACCATTCAGTCAGTTCAATTCAATGTTACATTGAAATTAGATCAAAAGCACGGCAGTGTTATCCGAGCTGCACGGCCTTGGCAATTTTGTTTTTCTTTTAGTTCTTCAACCAATGATGTTAGCCTTAGGCAACTAGCCAATTAGCAAACATCTTGATTGATAACAACCTGATTTAGATTAAATTCGGTATGATGATTGAATTACGAAGTCTTTGAGACTTGAGTAATAAGACTTACCATTCACCGTAAGTGGTTTGCTTCAAGCCATGACTTATTGCATCGAGTTAAGTGAGCTTTTATGTTTTTGTACTCATGATGCCGATAAAATTTTTTGATGAACTTTATCCATTTGGTGTAGTTACTGTTTGCGCTTCAGTAATATATTTCTCCTATTTTTGATATGCATTATACTTTAAGTATGATATATCTATTGCACAATATCGGGTAAGACTTGAAAAATCATATCAGATAATCAATTTATATTTATGTTCGGAAGGTCAACTATAGAAGTAATCTACCTACTAAGACGACTATTGGAGAGATATAAGAAGAGAAGAAAGATTTTTATATGTTTTTTTTATAGATTTAGGAAAAGCTTATGATAGGGTAACTAAAGATTTGATTTGGTGGGCGTTGAGAAAGAAGAGTGTCAAACATAAGTATATTAAAATGATACAAGAATTATAGAATGAGGCAATGACCTTAGTGAGATTAGTTGTTGGATAAATTAGCAAGTTTCTTATAACTATAGATCTCCATCAAGCTTCTGCAGAAGCTTTATCCTTTTGTTTTAGTTATGGATGAATTGGCTGACATATATAAAAATAAGTGCCCTGGTGTACCTTAGTGAGATTAGTTGTTGGATAAATTAGCAAGTTTCTTATAACTATAGATCTCCATCAAGCTTCCGCAGAAGCTTTATCCTTTTGTTTTAGTTATGGATGAATTGGCTGACATATATAAAAATAAGTGCCATGGTGTATGTTGTTTATTGACGATATAGTTTTATTAGCAAAGTTAGAAGTGTGGAGAGAACGTGTCCTTGACGTGTCCTAGATGTGTCGAGTCAAAACTAACATTTTGACTGGACAAAAGGTGAGTTTGACATGTGTCCAACGTGAGTCCACCACATGTCAATATCCCTTGCGAGTTCAACTTAGAGATAGCACCCTCGATGGTGAGTTTGTGCTTCCTAGTCTAGAAATGTACTTTACTAGAAGCCTTTTTGATTGGGAAATTGAAAATTTTAACAGGTTGATGCAGTGTTATATTCCTCAAAGGGAGGTGAAAGGGAGATGAAGTTCATTGGAATGTAACTAAATCAGGGATTTTTGAAGTAAAATCATTTTACAATGTTTTAGTTGGGCAAGGAGAAAGAATTCACTTTGAAGAATAATTGGACGTTGGAAGCACCACTAAAGATTGCCTTTTTTTTTTTTTTTGTATGTGTGTGATTTTTATTATTGATAAGCTTATCCTAATAAGAAAGATAATTGTTAATTGGTGTTGTTTATGTAAGACGAGTGGGGGTCCATATATCACTTTTTTATTCGTTGTACATGGTCAAAGTAAGTTTGGAATTTGCTTCATTCAGGCTTTGGTATCTTCTTCTTCTTCTTATGTTTTTTTTTTTTTTTTGGATAACAAATGTTTGAATAGTGGTGGGGTAGTAGAAATAGATCTTTTGAGAGAAATAAGCAACCATGAATATTCTGACTTTTTGCATCTGTTGGTTGATTTGGAGGGAGTGGAACCAGAGAACTTTTGAAGGCATTTAAGCCCCTCTACATAGATTGCAAGAAATTTTGATATATACTTTGTATGGTTGGATTTTGGAGGGCATTGAAACAGATTTCGATAGTTTTTTATTATTTGTTGAGAGTATGGTTAATTATTGATGTGCATTCAAGCGGCGTCACCTTGATGCCTTTAATTAATAAAATCCTTTACATATATATATATATATATATAAAGAAAAAGCTGTTTTTTAGTTTATTGACATGACACCTCTTACATAGAAACTTTGGTTTACAATTTATTGGTTATGGTTTGCTTGTTCATCAAGCGGATGATGATGACATATAGATTATGGAGTTCATGCTATTGCACTAATTTGAATGGTTGTCAGTCCTGTCCATCAGTTCTTTTCTTTTCTTTTCTTTCTTCATGCTGACTCCTAATATATGTCATAAGATGGTCATCAATAAGGCAAAAAGTTAATTTCAGTTCAGAAGGTATGTTTGATATTTCAAAAATAATTTTTTTTCTTACTTATTTTCATGTCAATGCATTATTTTCTAAATGAACCTTGTGTTTGATTTTTATTCTTTTGAATAGCTTGTGAGGAGGTTTGAGGATGTCAAATTAATTGAAGTTGCTAGTTGCTGTTTTTTTATATTTATAATATTAATCTCCCACTTGGAAAGATGGGCATTCAAGTTTTTACATTTTAACTTTGCCAGCTGAAACAAATTTCTAAAATAACTATTGGGGCCTATCGATATTTTACACTGAGAGATTGATATATATTTCTATAATGCAGTGCAAAACTTACTGTATTAGTCTATTAAAGTAGTCTTGGTTCATAAACCATTAAGTTCATTCTAGTCAATTACTCCTCTTGTGCAGGATGGTGAGATATGGACTTTTAGTGTTCGAGCTCTTGATTCACCTCGCCCAGACCGCACCATCAATGTGAACTATGATGGTTTTGCTGAAGGTTTTTATCATATTCTGGTGTAAAAATAACTGTCATGAAAAAGATCAGTTCTAATGTTTCTTAATTAAATTTTGGTACAAAAATTGAACTCATCCAATTTTCACCAATCTTTGATATGGCAGATGTGAAAGTGGGGGATGAACTCCTAGTGGATGGTGGAATGGTGAGGTTTGAGGTGATTGAGAAGATTGGTCCAGATGTCAAGTGCCGGTGTACTGATCCTGGGCTTTTGCTCCCTCGGGCTAATTTGACTTTTTGGCGGGATGGGAGCTTGGTGCGGGAACGCAATGCCATGCTTCCTACAATTTCATCCAAGGTTGGTGCATTTTTCTTTCTTAAAATCTGATTTCCCCAGCTCAGAATCCAATGATTTTCCTCTTGATATTGATGCCTTTACTTTTATTTAACAAGTAAATATTATTTATTAGGGAACAGGGTTTGGATGATTTGAATTCTGGACCTTTGTCTGACTGGCCTTTTTCACTTGAATTAGCCCTTCTCACCTTGATGTCTTTACTTTTACTGAAAAGAAAAACAAATTAGTAGAAGACCTACCATTTAGATCTCTCAACGATAAATTATATGATTCATGCTATAGAAAAGACGGTTGCTGCAATTAAGGCTTTCCCAAATTTTTGCAGAAAAATTGTCCCATTATATTGTCATGGCAAAGAGGGGGCATCAGGGATGGGCATCTCATTACTAGAAATTGAGCGCCCAATGAAGGGGTGGTGTCTAGTTAAGATACCATCATTTATTTCCTTCTAATTATATTTACTTACCAGAAAAATAAAAACTAGTAAACTCTTTCCTTATAATTATTGTTTATGAGAAATGAAATTACCATTTTTCAGGTCTTAAGATATTCAGTCCTCTTAACTTTATCCGGTTTGAATAACAAAGAGATCTATTATTGAACATCAGAGAATAATGTTTTTCTGTTATTCAGTTACTGGTGATAGCGTTAACAATAATGTATCTTGTACTCAGAATGGCCATGGGTGTCTGATTCCAGCCCTAGATTCCTGCCAATCAAATGCAACTGTAGTTGTTTCCAGTCTTTGCAAGAGTGGTTTTTTATATCACCATGTACTTGATGAATGTTAGTCTAAGTCTATCTGCTGCTTGTTTGTTGTGTTTAGTAACTTGGAAACTCATTTTGTGAAGAAGGCATCTAATCTAATTATGTCACTGGCAATTTCTGCCAAAGCTCTTGACGTAGGACAGGTGCAAGTAAACACACTCCTATAAATCATGAGCTCAAACTAATGTGTGGTAGCAGTGGAGGGTTCTAATTTCCTGGGTGAATTAATCGTTTGTGCCTGAAAAGGCGGTACAGGGCCTTTTGGGCTTGGAAGGGGTGGCAAAAGGGTAGGGTCGTGTTACTTTTTTTTTTTTTTGTAAACCATCTGCTGGTAATTTTGTGAAAGTTGACAATAGATTGGTTAGGACCAGTTTGTGATGGTCTACCATTAGTTGACTCAATCTGTCCCTTGAACATGTTTGTGTAATATTGCTGAATTGATGTTTTTCTGTAAAATTTACAGTGCAGTTAAAAACTGAATACTTTGGCAATATTTTACAAGAAAAAATTTAAAACTCTTGGGAAACATTTATTGAGTTTGTCCCTATTGAAAGGGGGTCAGGTTTACTAATTTATCTCATTTTTTAGCTGTGTGGAATATAACTGGGTGTCAGAGGTTGGAAGCTTTACTTGAAAGTGCCTTGGGAGTTGGTACTAAATAAGTTTTTAAAAGCACATTCTAATGTGTTTTTGTGCGCGTGCATTTGTGCAGGTGCATGTGTGATATTACATTTTTTGTGTGTATTATTATTGGCATTTGTGCTAGATCAACACTTGTTGCATGGGTATTTCTATTAAACGTTAGAATTTTAGCTCACATCAAGCTCTTTGTATCTCCAGGATTGGTTGGACATTGATTTTGGGATCACAGAGGGTGTTGATTTCATTGCCATATCATTTGTTAAATCGGCTGAAGTGATTAATCATCTTAAAAGCTATATTAAGGCACGGTCTCGTGATAGGTAAGAACTTATTTTTGCGCCCACTCGTGTATTCTTTATGGACCATTTGATAGCTAAGTGATTCTTTTGGTTTTATATCTTCTCCTTTGTTCTATTTAAGGTGTGTTTGGATTGAGAATTTGGTTAGGTAAAAGAAAAGGGAAGGAAAAAGGAAAAAAAAATAGGAAGGGAGAAGCCGATGTGAAATATAAAATCCAAAATGCATGTTTTTATTTGAGCGAATTAGAAAATTTAAGAAAATAGAAGACATTTATCAATAAACTAATTTTTTAACTTATTTGTTTTTAATTTCTCAAATCCCTGCTTTTTCCCTTCATTTTCCCTTCATGATGAGTGATTTTGAATCCTATCCCTTTCATTTTTCTTTGACCAATGCTTGATCTAAGCATAGCCTTGGGGTAGAAATGAGAACTTCTCTACAAGAACTTCAATATATGATGTCTCATACACCCTCGAACACTTGCATTAATTGAGTCATGACCTTCATCTCTCAGTTGTCTAGGCTTGGCCTGTTCCCATTGCTTAGATATCACCAAAATGTTAGTTCCCATAATATTGAGAGATCATAAATTTAACCTTTCTCCCAGTGTTGCGTGAATTAACAATTTCCCTTATTCAGAAAAAGTAAATACATTCATCCTTTTTGGAACTGTGCCCTATGTTCTTAATTCATGTTCTAAATGAGGTTTTTTTTTTTTCATAATGTGCATTTAATTTTGATGATGCAGCAATATTGCAGTTATTGCTAAGATAGAGAGTATTGACTCATTGAACAACTTGGAGGAGATCATTCAAGCATCAGATGGAGTTATGGTAGCAAGAGGGGATTTGGGTGCTCAGATTCCACTGGAGCAGGTCCCCTCAGCTCAGCAAAAGATCGTTCAGCGATGCAGGCAGTTAAATAAGCCAGTTATTGTTGCCTCTCAGCTGCTTGAATCCATGATTGAATACCCCACACCCACCAGGGCCGAAGTGGCTGATGTTTCTGAAGCTGTTAGGCAACGAGCAGATGCCTTAATGCTCTCTGGTGAGTCAGCTATGGGTCAGTTCCCTGAGAAGGCATTGGCAGTTCTGAGAAGTGTTAGTTTGAGAATTGAGAGGTGGTGGAGAGAAGAGAAACGCCACGAAGCTATGGAACTACCAGATATTGGATCTTCTTTTGCAGACAGCATTTCAGAGGAGATTTGCAATTCTGCTTCCAAGATGGGTAAGTGATTGTCCTTAAATTCAGCTAATAAATTTGATTAGACAAGTCATTACTTTCTGCTTTGGCAAGATTAAGTTAAGGGTGAATACAATTACTTGGAGGTTTACAAAAACTGCATATTTTGGCTTCTCATTGGTGAACCTGCTGATTGGCAAGATTAAGTATAGTGTGAATATAATCCTCAGAGGTTAATGAAAAGTACATATTTTTTATTGGTGAACCTGCTAAATTGTAGCCCGGAGCCATGAAGTACTTTGAATATTCACCCTTCTTTTTGGTGCATGTTTCCTTTGACTTTTATGTTATCGGGCACTTCCAAATCAAGAGAAAGTGGACTTCTATGTTATCGGGCACTTCCAAATAAAGAGAAAGTGGATTCAAGTTAAAACACATCTTGAATGAAATTAAAATCTACAGTTTAATAGAAAAACACCTTGTCGCCAACTTAACTAAGCCTTTTTCCAACAGCTTGGGGTTGTATGCATGTATCTTTTTCCCCATTCCACTTAAAGGGTCAAAATCTCAGTTAAACTGCAACATTACGCATCTTTTTTTGTCACCTTAACCCATGTTAATTTTGGCATCTGCCCGGCCCTTTCTGCCACTACCATTAGGCCTAGTTACAAGGGAATGGAATGGAATGAAAAAGGAAGGGAA
Source organism: Vitellaria paradoxa (assembly GCA_019916065.1). Classification (NCBI taxonomy): domain Eukaryota; kingdom Viridiplantae; phylum Streptophyta; class Magnoliopsida; order Ericales; family Sapotaceae; genus Vitellaria; species Vitellaria paradoxa. The sequence continues at coordinate 41,450,670 of CM034241.1, read as the reverse complement.
TGGAATGCCCATTCCATTCCCTTGTTTGGTTACCGACGTAAAAAACATAGGAATGGAAATGGAATTAGCATAATTTGGTTACTTGTTTTAAATATGGTGAATGGAATGAGATGTAATTAAAAATTATTAACATCAATTCTTTGTCTAGTTACTCACAAAAAATATTTACAACCCATTTTATTAATTTTTTTTCTCTTAACAAATTTGAAATTTAATATAAAAACATATTAAAAACACAAATAATAATTACAAGGGGTCTGGTTAATTGCTTGCTGGTCTTAGCTGTGTCTATCTTTTAGATATATTGTTGCCTGAACTGGAATTTTTGTTGCTTTAAATGAATTGGTTCACACGCTTACACCCATGGATTGGAATAGCATACACCCCCATGGAGGCCTTTGATGCCATTTACAAGTCAGTAGCTTTGAGTCCTCTTCCTTCGTCATCATTGTTGTCAATACAACCATCCCATTGTTTTCATCATCATCATCGTCATCATCTACCCCTCAAATAGACCTTTTTCTCTTCTCCACAACCACCTCACCACGGCTGCCATAGCACTAGCTTTTTCTCTCTATCCTTGTCTCGCTCCTCCTCCAGACCTTGTCCTCTAGCTCTAAGATTGACCCACGTTATGACGGCCCTATCTGTCTCCTCCGAGCTTCTTGACCTAAATGCAGAGTGCTTTTCTATTACTCAACATCTCAACCTCAACTTCTATATTAGGTTCCAATGTTTTAATCTGAGCTTCTCTCACTTTCTTCGGTTCTAACATTGAGACAATAAGAGTGAAATGTCTGGCTGCAAATAGAAATGGAATGGACATTCTCTGTTTTGAGAGAATAAAACTGTGACAATGAAATCAAATAGCTATTCCAAGGGTATGACTTTTCTCTTTTCAAATAAAGTATACAAAACAATGTAATGGAATCGAAGTGTGAGAATGATCATTCCATTCCATTCCATTCTCTTGTACCAAGCTAGCTTTTAGAGTAATGATATATATATATATAGAAAACCTTAAAAAAAAAGGGCGGGGGGGTCTGTAATAGTTTTGTGTTGGAGGTACCATCATTTCAAAGCAAAGAATATACCAAGGCCACATTTGTTGTTGTTGCTTTTTTCTTTTTTTCTGTTTGGGGTGTGTGTGTGTTTTCTTTTTTTTTGGGGGGGGGGGGGGGTTGTTTAGAATTTAGAGGATAAGTAATTCGATAAGATAATATATGAGATTGGATATAATATGTGATTAATTTTTTTTGTATTTGGTTAATAGGACATGAAGTGAGATAAGAAATGTGATTTCATGGTGGGAAATAATCTAAAGAATCGGGTATAAGCATTTTGCACAAGGCTACATGTCCAAATTAATTTTTGGCTTCCAAACATGGAATTGGGTGGTGCCCAAGAATTGGCAATTCATTCCCTCATCTCATAATTAAACGTAGGCAGAGATGGCATTAATTACAAGAATGTCACCGTTGAAACATTTTGTTGCAAATTTTATGCACCTTTTGAAGCATAACAATTTACTCACCCTTGATGTGGAACTGTCACATTTTCTAACTAATGCAACCATTAGTCTCTATTGTACATGCACAAATCATTTTAGTTGATTTTTTCTCATTTATATTCAGATCACATATATAACAAATAGATGCAATTTAAACCTCTTTCAACTGGAATCAAACCCACATCCACATTGTCATTAGAGCTAACACCATATTGTCATATGTGAAATTATTGTGTAGAACAAATTGTTTGTGTTTTTAGTTAAGGCTCCATTTCTGTAAACTGTTTTCTTTGAAAATTTGAAACACGAGTAAAATAGTTTGCAGAAAAACAGTTTATATTGAAACAAGTGGAGCTTAACTTACATTATATGGTAGTTCTATCATTATTTGATTTTTATGTGTTTAATATTACAGTAGTTAGTATCTCCTGAAGATTGGATGAGTCCATTATTTCAGTTCTGCTTCTCTATTTTTTCCTCTTTTATTTGTTTTATGTGAAGTTTAGAAAGGTTTTTTTTTTTTTTTTTTTGTAGGATATTGATAATGACCTCATTTTACTTTTTTATAATGTCCCAAACCTGAAGGGGGGGGGGAGGAGTGGGGTTTACGTGGCTTGCGTGCTGGGTATCCTCTAAAACCTGCCAGGCTGCCCGTTAACCCGCAACTCATCCTTTTCCCTTTTTCAGTGAGTTCTGGGAATTGTCTCTCTTCTTGCAAATGTAAACCTTATTATTTTTCCTTTTTTGGTGAAGACCCTCTTAATAAGTAGTAACCAACATGGCTCGTGATTTTCAGCTAATAATTTAGAGGTGGATGCAATCTTTGTTTACACGAAGACAGGACAAATGGCATCTCTCCTCTCACGCTGCCGACCTGACTGCCCAATTTTTGCTTTTACAACCACTCCATCTTTACGTAGACGTCTGAACCTGCAGTGGGGTCTGATACCCTTCCGTCTGAGTTTCTCGGATGACATGGAAAGCAACCTCAATAAAACTTTCTCCTTGCTCAAGGCTAGAGGAATGATCAAATCAGGTGACCTTGTCATTGCTGTCTCTGATATGTTGCAATCCATTCAAGTGATGAACGTCCCTTGAGAAAGATGACTATGTTCTAGTTCCAGGGTGTAATGTTATATGTTAGGACTGTTTCTCCATTGCTATTAGATAAAAAAAATTTAGTCCACCCCCCCCAAAAAAAAAATGAAGGAGAAAAAAATTAAGGGGAGACTGATGTTGAGCCAGCCTGTTTTGTTTGTGTTCAACCGTAAAATATTTTCCTCAGCGCCATTTAATGTATGCTGGAGAGCAATATGTTGCATAATGTAGTCCCGAAAGTGTACCCTGTAATTTTATCCTTACCTTTAAAATCTATCCAGATGTAGCTTTTGTGCTTGTATTTATTTTATTTGATTAGACAATGCTTATAAGGATTTGGACTAAGCCTCTTGAAGCTCATTGTCAATGTTACCCGTTGCATTCTCACCGCCCAACTGTCTCTGTTTTAGTGACTTCAGCCTCTGATCAATTTCGTTAACCGACCAGCGAGAAGGAAATAATGTCTTCACACATATGACAAAAACAATCACGGGCTGGGGAAATGTTTAATATTAGTTGTCCTCGATAAGGCTGTGAGTCCAGTCTAGAAGACTAGGACTCATATTGAGGATGACATATTTGGCAGGTTTTGCTTATATCTCTCTGTGTCTCTATTTGTTGGAGTGTATTTAGCATGGATTCTTTACGCAATATTTTGTTGTGTACTTATATTCTGACCCTTTCATCTGAACTAGTGTGAGTTGATGTACATATATCTTGACCCTTTCAATTGTGGGAGTGTATGATGCACATGGGGACGATGCAGGTGTGTGACAGTGAGGTATGATTCTGCGTATTGATTACTTAGGTTTTTTGGAAGACTAGAGGTTTATTTTAAGATGAGAAAGCATGCTTGCTTGCATGTCCATTTTGACTTGTTTGGTTGTATATGAGACATCTATGGACTTTGTTTTTCCGGCATTGCTAAATCCTGCCTTTGTTGATTCCTAGTTAAAACAGAGGCATGTTAGTATTCCACTGATGGACGAAGTCAGAATGTTTCATTCATAGTTACCAGAAATCACTACTGTTTACATGAACTGTTTGGAATATATATTTTAGAACGTGATATTCTAACGTTTCAATACGTTAAATCAGAAGATTTGAACATATTATATTTTCATTAGAAAATACATATGAAAATAGTGAATTGATAAGAAATTGCGTGACAATAATTAATAAGCTTAAATTTTTATGAAATGATAGTGAGGGAGGTTCATATTATACAGAAAGAATTAGCATTTTGTTTCATGAATATTTAAAATATTTTATTTTTTTAAAAATAACTCACTTTTACATATCAAAATATTAACGGTTATAAGAGAATCTTGTTTCCATCGTACTATATTTTAAAATACAAGCTGGATGTTTTTTTTTCTCCATTTTATATACCAAAATAATTAACGTTCCGTCTAACGTTGGACTTTCACACACTTGCGTTATTGCATGTTCAAGTTACGGTGAATGCAGTGCCAATGAGGTCGTTCATTTCAGTCCACGTCATAAGATTGCCTGTCACGTGATAGGAGATGAAATCTGATTTTTAGAAATTTGAGAAGAAAGAAATGAAACTTGAATGTTAGGATTTGAAAGATGCAAAAGACCTTTCGATATGGTACCATTGAGTTGTATAATAGAAGATGAAATTTGATGTATAGAATTTGAGAAGGGGGGGGGGGAGAGAGAGAGAGAGAGAGAGAGATGAGATTTGAAGCTTAGGATTTGAGAAGGTGCAAAAGACCTTTCAACAAGGTACCACAGAGTTGTATAAAACGATGTTGGAACTCTGTCGTTAAGCAACCTGGCCACTTTTAATTCTCAGGGTTGGAAGAGTTAAAAAGGAAATTCAAGTCGATAATTTCTGAGATAACAGATGATTTTGGTGTGCAAGGTTTTAATACAACGGTTCCTGTGACGATAAATCTTTGTGTTTGGAGCAGGGACTTGTGCAGAGAAAAAAAAATTAATAAATCTTTAAGGGTAAGTTATGATTGGGGATAAAATAGTAAAATTATAAAATAATATATGATGATATTGAATATAATATGAGATTAATTTTTTTAGATGGAATTATTGTTTTGATATTTAGTTGGTATGACATGGATCGAGTAGGATAAAAAAAAGTATGATTTGATAAAAGTTCTGATCGAAAGTAATTTTAAATATTAATGAAAAAATAATTCGAATATAGAAATTACAGTACAATCTTGTATACTTCGTTTTGGAACAGGAGATGTACTATCCCGGAGATGTACTATCCCAATTCCCAATTCAAAATCCTAATAAATAAAAATAAAAATTTGTGGGTGCCACTGAATAATATATCCAATCTTCCCTTCCAAATCCATCAAGCAAGCATGACTCTCGTGTGTTTGGAGCAGGAATTATGGAAAGGAAAAAATTTGGGAAAAAATTTAAGTTACTTATATATATATATATAATTAAATACATAAAAAAATATGCATTCACTTTTTTCTTATTTTTTAAGCCATAACAAAAAATAAATAATTAATTAAATAAATGAAACAATTACTCTTTTATCTTATTTTATTTTTTCACTTTTTCTTTCTTTTCCTTTCTACAAATTTTCATTTCAAATTCATAAAAGAGTAATTTATATATGAATATGATTTGAAATATATTTTTATATTTTTTTAGTTAATACAATACAATATAATTAAAAAAATGTGAAAATTACTTCAAGTTAATGCATAAGATTTTGGATAATGCGTGCTATACAAAAGAAAATGTGTGTTTGGAGTGATAAAAAAGTAACATAGAGTGTGAGTTCGTAATTCGTACAGTGATATTAAAAGTGAATAAACATATTTTCAGAAATTTTCAGAGATTCATAGCAAACCAAACAGAATCATTATTAAAAAATTGTATATTGTGAGGTTAATTAGTGCGGGTCCCGTCTTGTATTATTTTGTTTATGTAATAATATTTTCTTATGATTTGTAAGCCCGTAGATATACATAGAATGATGACATCCTTGTCATTAATTAAAAGTTGCTTTGAGTTATTTGTTTTTCTTTCAAAAAAAAAAAAATGTACTCATAACTTAGCTACATCATTGCATGCACATTTTCTATACAATTATATTGTACGTATATCATTACTTTTACAAGTGATGTTTAATTAATTGATTAAGTTTCTGTCATTTGTCCAAATTGATGATTAATCTTTCACTTTAGGTAATTTTAATTTTCTCTCAGACGACACCTGTCCATATGATCATCATCATCAATTGGGTCCTGCATCTAAAAAGCCCACAAATGGCCCACAAGCTCTCTCATCAATCTGGACTTCTTCAACCCAATTTATTGAATTCCCACCCACAGGAAAGTAGTAGTTGTTGCACATTAAGAGTGAGCTGTACACATCATTGATAAAAGAAACAAAACAAAGAGAACAAAGCTTGGATAGGGTCCTGTTTGGCTTTGCCAAGTAAAAGAAGCAAACCCAAGAACAAGAATCCAACCACAAAAAATCCCCCACACTGATGAAATAAAATGAAAGAGATTTTGGTGTGGGGTGGGGGAAGGTCGAGGGACAAAGACAGCCATCATCTCATGCAAGTGTCATTTTTAGCTTTATTATATTTATGAACGTATACATACATACATACACACGCATACATGTATATCCTTTTGTTTTGCTTCCTTTTTCGTTTCTATTACTTTTTTATGAAAATCAAACCTACTTTCCTAGCCAAAAAAAAGAGAAGGGAAGATAACTCTTTTCGGCGTATCTAAACATGGCCAAATTCTGCAAAAATTAATTTTATTACTGTCACTCTTACACTGACTTCTAAATTTTTTTTGGCAAACCAAATATTGTTATTCAACTCAATTTTATTGAATATTTACAAAATTTAAGGTTCAATTGAACAAAAGGCATTTAGGATTTGTTTGGGAAGAGTAGAGTATTTTGATTTTTTTTTTAAAAGATCAAATTACTTTCTTATATTTTAAATTTTTTTTAAACTATGAAGGGTAAAAATATCAAATTAACAAAAAAATAAAAGTTAATAATTAAAAAGTTGATTTTTTTCACTTTTCAAACACAAAAAAATTAATAAATAGTTAATAGCTAATTAAAAAAAATAATTTTTTTTTTTAACAAGCTAAGCCCTAATTTTGACCGGACATATATATGACCCAAACAAGGCATTGATTAGATACAGCCACACATTGGAGGGGCCCGAATCATGGCAGCTAGTGGAGAGGCTCAAATCATAACATTTCTTTATCAGCGGGCCATCCTATCCCCTACTCTTTCCAAAACAATCTAAAAAAAGCACTGGAGATGTCTTGAAAGCCTATGCATCCATGTAAATATATAATAATAGTGAAGTATTTGACAAAATATAAATAAAAAATAATTAATGGGAAGATATGGTTATGGATCAATCAATTAGCTCCATTAGATGGTTGACAAGTGTCCTAGCAATGTTTGGTAAATTATTTTTTTCCAAATTTAGGGTCTGTTTGGCCACACCTAAACTTACCAAAAGTCACTAACTTTAACTAAATGTTTATACTTTCTTTCAATCAAAATTTTTCACATATCACCTTTATGTCACATCTTTCTATTTTTATTGTACTTTTTCTTTCATTTTTTATCTATCAAACAGGCTTAATTTCTTGCTAACTTGAAGTGGGTATTTTTGACATTTCAAAATAAGGAAGTGGATTTGTCACCATAATAATCACTGGGCCCATCCCTAGAAGGCCCATCAATTTACCACTCTAGAATTCTTCAACCAATTTATTATTAAATAGGTTGTTTTGTGCCTTAATCTAAGAGTAAATAAATAAAGAAAAAGAACAAACAAAGAAAACAATGTTAGAACAAAGTCATTTTTGGCTTTGCCAAGAGGAAGAACCAACAGAAGAACTAGAATCCAACCATAATATTCCTCCAGTAAGAGATTGGTTTTGGTGTGGAGGAGGGAGGGACAAGGAGAAGGCTATCATCTCATCCAATATTATATATACATATTGTATCATGTATGAACATACATAAATTTGATATATATATATATATATATATATATATATATATATGTATGTATTATGTAGATACATAAATTGGAGAAGTGTCATCATGAATTTATGGAGTTAACAAAGTCATTTTACCTTTGCTATAGTCTATAGATAATATGGCATTATTTTAAAATGAATAGGATTTGGTGATGGTGGAAGAACAAAGACATGACCAATATATATATATATATCATCTCATCATAAATATGTGATATATGTGCATGTAGGTATATATATTACATGTATATATACATAAAATTGGGTGAGTGCATCATCTCACATATAAATATATATATTAGCTTTCCCTATCAAACACCTTTATGTCCTCATCACTCATTATCCCTATTTAAGTAATTGATCTTCAACTTTTTTTTTTTCTTATTTCAATTTTTAGGCACCAACTTTGTTGTCATCAATGCAAACAAGCAGTCCTATCATTCTTAAATTGAGAAATATTTTTAGTGGACCAGCACCTTATCATCAATGATGTAGTTTTAACCATTTTTCACTATGATCTCTCGGGAAAGTCAATTTTGATACTGAAACAAACCAAAAGATTATTTAAAAAAAAAAAATCATAATAATTTTTTAAACTATTTTTTTAAATAATTTTGGAATTTGATCTCGAATGGATGGGAAATCATAATATGAATTATCTTATTTATTTTTTTATAAATTAGAACTGTTCGACTTTGACCTGAAGAAATTAATAAATAAAGAAAATTGAATAATAATTATAAAAAATTTTACTGGTTCCTGATCTGGTATTCATCACCATGTTACCCATCAACGATGATGGAGTTAGATCCACTATAAAATTTGCTTGTTTTTATTAATTACCCTAAAATGTTTACGTAATGCAAATAAGAGAAAATTAAATTAAAAAATATCAGCATTCAGGACTTCAGAAGTGCACAAATTAGGAGCATACGCACTAACAACGCAAAGCATATGCAGGGGCGGTTTGCCTCACCAAAAAAAAAAAAAAATAATAAATAAATAAATAAATAATAAAAAAATGTTTTAATTTTATCAATTTTTTTAAACTTCTTCCAACTTTTTTCATCAAACACAAACGTCTTGTTTGGAGTCCAAAAATTATTATATATTTCTAAAAGTTATTGTGCGACCAATTTTTTAACGTTCAGAGTGTGTAACTAATTGTGGCATTTTTATGGTTTGGAGTAGTGACTAGCTCTTTGGAGTTTTCTTCGATTTAATTTCCAACCGTTTAGACATATGTTAAGTACACTATTCGAACGAGTTTTAGCAGATACTTGCGGTTGTTATTTTTAAATAGCGAGTGAAGTGTATTATTAATTGTTTTTTTTTTTTTTTAGTACCAACCTGGTTGTTGGTTTTATTATTTTTTTTAATGATAGATATAATATTTTTCAAAATTGATGGAGGTTGTAAAATGTTGGAGCTTTTTATGGAGTTGTTGGAGTTTTATGAAATTTTATGAAGAATTATAGGGTAGAAACAACCCCAAAATTAATTTTTACCAATTTGTTTCCAGTTTTATTAATTTTTTAACTTTTATTAGTTTTTTTCCAGCTTCCTCTAACTTTTTTTTAACCAAGTTTTCTCTAACTTTTTGTAAAATTTTACCAAATACCCAATTAAACATCCGCCTAATTATTAAAGTGTTACTTGTCAGTCTATGATGTAAAGTAGGGGTGCACAAAAAAATCAAACAATCTGAAAATTAAACGAATCTGACTACTTTGATTCGGATTGGTTTGGGAATATACTATTTTCGATTCGGTTTTGGGTAAAAAAATTAGCAAATCGATATTTTCGGTTCGATTTTCAAATTAGTAGATATTCAACTTGAATTAACCCGAAATCAACCTGAAAAATATATAATTTAATATATTATATATAATTATATATAATATAATAATATAAAATATAAAGATAAATAATATTTAGGGTTAGTCACAGTCTGTTTGTCCCTCTCCCCCCTCTCTCTCTCTCTCTCTCTCTCTCTCTCTCTCACACTCCAAACATTGCAGCCTCTCTCGCAGCAGTACTGGACAACTCCATTGCACAACATCGCATAGCTCCATCTCAGTTAGATTTGTGATGCTCCTTAACAATTTCCCAATTCTGGCAATGAAAAAAAATGTCTTGCAGCTTTTTTATCTATCTCTCAATATTTTTTTTTAATCTACCTCTCAATTTGTTCAAGTATTCTTTGGCGTGACTTGTGTCAACCATTAGATATCCCCTAGAAGACTCTGAAAAAGACTTATGAAAGCTATATTAAAATGCAAAACATCCATTAGAATAGCTTTGAAGAAATTATTACATCAAATAGGACCCAAGCTAAAATAAGACCTCCAACCCAAAAGTGGGACCGATCCAATCCGATTTTGCATAAATCGAAAATCAAATCGATTTACTTTGATATTTTTAATTTGATTTGATTTAAAATGAAAATTGATTTGGTTTTAAATTTAAAATTTTAAAATAAAAAAAATTAATTTAATTTTAGGTTAAATATGAATCCGAATCGATTCAATTCATAGGTTATAATTTTTCCTTTTTAAGATTTTCGATTATCAAACGCCCCTCATGGTAATGTTTTAATACAAAGAGAGAGGGGAAATGTATGGCCCATGTAGGGACAAAATGGTCTTATTCCCCTTGGCGACATATATATATATATATATATAGATTAGTATGCTATGCTCTATGCTATGTATAGGGGTATCTTAGGGGAAGATTGAGGTGTGGCGCGGGAATGACAGTTGCCCCAGGCCCCGGCTATGTTTGTTTTTTTTTTTGGTAATTACCCAGTTATGTTTGTTGTTGACGAGCAGTGGATAGGCTAATTATTTGTTTTAAGATACTTTTGATAAACGCTCTCAATTTTTAAAATATATTTTTAGTTTTATTTTTAAGTTTTTATATTTTTTAATCAAAATGTGTTTATTAAAATACAATCTTTTTTTTAATTTTACAAATAAACAAAATATTTAATAATTACATTGGGACCTTTGAGTTCGTATGAGTAAAATTTATTAAAATTAAAACTAATTAATAAGTTATAATGAATTTTTAAAATGAACAGAAATTTATTATTAAATTATTTTATTTTATTAACGTATTTCAAAAAATTAAATTAATGAATATTAAAATACTATTTTACTCTTGATTTAAACAGTAATTTATTATTTTATTAAAAATATTAAACAATTTTAATTTTTTTTATTAAATGAATCTAGACTATAGGTACATCAACCACATGTTCTAATTATTATTAAAGATCTTGTATACAATGTTCTTTTGGGGTCTATAAATTGTACTATGAACATAGTTGAAATCAGAGTGTAGAAAAGTATTTTAAAGAGTGTTCTGTTCTCTCCTATTTAAATTATGTTGTATTGTTTCTTGTGGGTTCTTCCTTACTTGTGTGAGAGTTTTTTTCTTTCTAAATTTCTAGGTGTGTAATCCTACATCTTTGTTGCATCAAGAGAGTGTTCTTTTTTGACAACTGCCGTCATTAGTTGAATTTTTTTTTTAACAATAATTCAACCTTTCAATTCATATTTTCACTTCATTTTCAATTATATTCACACCAACAAAATATTACTAAAATATTTCTGATTTTTTTTTCTTTACAATACTAGATTTTAAAATTTTAACTTTATTTCGGTTGCTATTTTCAATTTTTATTCCAATACACATTTTCGTTCCCATAAACGACGAAACATAGAATCTCACTTGAGGAACCTTCTCGGGCCCTAGGAGAAAACATCTAACATGGTAAAGGGGCCAACCTCAAACTCGTCGGATTCCTCTCTAGATATAATATATATATATATATATATATATATATATTGAGAAAAAGAAAAAAAAAATAAAACTTAATGTTGTCATTAACGAATTTTTGCATTTATTAAAAAATTAAAAAAAATACTCTCTTAATTTGCACCCATAATGTTGATCATTATTTTCTATTTATCACTTCTATCAGCAAATTAAATAGCGTATAAGTCTAAGGATTAGTTCAATTGTCAAGATATTAGATTTGCTTTCCAATGATCACAAGTTTGAATCTCCTCAAAAGTACTGGAGAGTTTACCTAATCGTTAACTGCAAGGTTCAAGGGATTAGTCGAAATGCGCGTAAACTGGTCTAGACACCCATAGTCACAAAAATTTATCGGGCAAATTATATTTATATTCAGATTGATTAAAAAAATTAATTTTATGTTTGAGTTCATTCGATTCCGTCGGGTATGTAATTTCTATATAATTCATATTTAAATCTATGGGATAACCACTGTTTGATTTGGTCTAGCTCCAAGTACTTATATAATTTAATTTTATTAATATATTTTAAACAATAATAAATTTTGAATGTTATTTATTTAATATTTCAAAAATTTTCATTGTTATTCATGAAATTGGTAAAAATGAGGTTTCAATTAGAATAAAGATGAATGGATTCATAAATTACTTCAATTAATATTTGTACGAGTATAATATGTATAAACCATAAAATTTATCAAATTCTTAACGAATTGGATATAAGTATATTTATCCGAATTTATTAAATTTTGAGCAATTAAATTTAAATCCAAATCGAATAAATAGGCCTAAAGCTACTTATTCATATCTAATGTTAATTGAATTGATAAGCTTACGGCAGATGGAGTTGTTGCGAGGCTTTGGAGTAGGTGGAAAGGTCCCAAAAGACTTATAATTCCTATCTGACTACTTATCCTAATGAAAGGAGTTTGTAGGCCACATTACATGTCGATTGTTTTTTTTTTTTTTTTTTTTTTTCTCATCTTTATGGTACTGACTTGCAGGAGTTTGTACGCCACATCACATATGAATTTTTCTTTTTTTTTTTTTTCATTTTTATGGTACTAAAATCATAGTTGCAACAATAGAGTAGCTCTTGGGTTAACACGAGTGGTTCGTGGGTATATTTCTCTCAGAGACCATACAAGTCCGATTCCTTACTTAGGAGGAGTGTGGGTAAAGGTCAACATACATTTTTTTTATTTTTCCATCAATTACGCAGTTCATTAAGAGTTATAATAAACCTATAAGAGTTTCGAATTACAACAAAAAAAAATAAATAAATAACAATAATAGTAGTAGCAATATTAGCAATAGTAGGGCGGTGGTTGTGTTGGTGGTAGTGATAGTAGTAGTAGATAAATAAATAAATAAAGTATTCAAATCTCAAAGAGTTGAATTGAGGAAATTATTTAGGTGATATTTAGTTTATTTTTTAATTTTTTTTATTTTATATTTTAAAAATTTTCAAATAAGAAAAAAATGCTCTACTTTCATTATTTTAAAAATTTTTTTGTTTTGGATTTAAAACGCCTAAAATGAATTTTTGTCATTTTCATTTTATATATATACTCATTTTTTATTTTTTAAAACAAAATTTAAAAATACAAGTGACTAAATACGTTTTAAGTTGTTTTCTTTATTTTGAAAAGCATAAAATTAAAGATTAGTTCAAAATAAAAAATAAAAACAAAAAATAGAAAAATATATTAAAGCATAAAATTAAAGATTAGTTCAAAATAAAAAATAAAAACAAAAAATAGAAAAATATATTATAAAAACAAAAAATAGAAAAATATATTAAAGCATAAAATTAAAGATTAGTTCAAAATAAAAAATAAAAACAAAAAATAGAAAAATATATTAAATGAGCGCTTAGTGTCCTTGAAACAATGTTTTCAATTCATTAAGATTATGCCAGAAGTAGATGGACCTAGCACATGCTCCAAAAGTATAAATAATTTTTTGTGGGATTATCTATGTTGTAAGGGCAAATTATATTTATTTGTCCTTAATATTTAAATAATTATATTTATTACCCTTCAATATTTTAAAATTAAATTTACTTCTTTTCTTTTAAAAAATTATTGACCTCGACGATTTTCTGTTAATTTGACCGTAAAATTTAAATGAAAATAAAGACTCTTGTAGCGACACACAAATCTTACGACTTTATTTCCCTTCATGGTTCATTTGTCTCTCTAGACTCAAACGCATTTTCCTTTTTTTTCCTTTATTTTCCCAAACATTATAAGCTGAATGAGAAGGGTAATCTACTCCATGATGCATGCAAGTTTAATCCACAAAAATTGAAGGAGGATTCACAATGGAAGAGCTCATTGAAAAGGCAAAAACGAAAGGATAAAAAGGGGAGAAAAAGCACAGCACAGTGGTTATGACCGCGGGTAAGAAGGATTTACAAAGTGATTTATATATATATATATATATTATTTAAACAATTACAGAAGTAAGTATGGTTTCATTAGTGTATTGAAGTCTAATTATTTCTTCTTAACACCTATTGATTCAAAACAATGGCTAAAAAATTTGAACGAAGTAATTTTTTTTTTCCCAAAGAAAAAAAGTTATCCTTCCATTAATTTTTTTTTATATTAAGTGATTGTTTAGAGTGTCAAAATTTGACAAAATTAAAAAGCAAAAAGTAGATAAACTTTAAATTGTTGAACAGGTATATTCCTCGAAAAAAATGTGAAAAATTTATAAAAATTAAAAAATGATAAAAATTAGATATTTTTGTACAAAATAATTAAAAATTTGTGGAAAAGATTAAAAAAATCTTTAACTAAATTTAACAACCCAAACGCAAACTAAATCAACACTTAAGAATACAGAAGAAATTATGAGCGTATACCCAATAATTCATTAAAAATACAAAAGAAATTATTATCGTATACTCAATAATTCAAGACGCATTGATGGGATAAATAAGCAAGTACCATTATTAATGGTGAGAGGTATGATTTTGACTTCTCATCTACCCTCGTGTAATAAATAGGATGAGGCCCCCATTTTATCAGTACTAATAAATCTTTCCCAACTGCTAATTAAACTTGATAGAAAGTGACACTAAAAACTTTGCTGTTATCTGCTCTTATCTCTCTCCTCGTGACATGACTAAAACTTTGGTGCGATCTAACCTCTCTCTCCCTATTTGGGGAACAAATTAATCCCCGTCTTGTGGAGCAATATAATTGTCACCAACCAATAGAAAAGGGAACTCAAAAGCACCACATTGATTTTATCAAATACAAGATTCCGCAAAAATTTGTTATATCCTGATCGAAGAGTAGTCTCATATTGTCATAAAATTTCATTAAAAAAGTTATCAAAATAATGTGATAACTTTCACTTACATTAACCAAAAAAAAAAAAAAAAAAACAACTCATTAATTTTTCTTTGTTGCATAAATATTATTATCATATGATATATTTCAATAACACATTTTTACAAAAAATGTCAATACAGAAACATTTTACCCTTTAATGAACTAATCAACCTCAAATATTACATCAAGTTATCTTCAATTAATTCTTCTACATTAGCTTTCAAGTTAATAATTATGATCCACTCTTAAAAGTAAATTTAGTTAAGGTGGGACTCATACAAAATTGGGGTGTGTGTAGTAAATTTGGCTGAGGTGAAACCTACAAAAGAACGGGAGTGTTTGTGGTGATTGTAGTATATGATCATATTAACTTTAATTTCTTGGAAGTATCGAGTTCCATGTTAATAAATGATTATGATTCACTCCTCAGCAAATTTAATTAAGATGAGACTCATATAAGAACGGTGTATTTATGTATGAGCATGTTATATTCATGTTAACTTTAATTTGATAAAAATATGAAATTTCATATTAATATTATATCTACATATATAAGAATTTACACCAACTAATGTCCTATTATTATCATTATTATTATTATTGTTATTATTGAGTTGGGAGAGAGATTGCTGATGATTTGGGAAGGAGTTAAAGGTTGATTTAATTTTAATCACCTAACTTATACTATTCTTTTTAAAGCTATCACTGATAAAATGGAGACTCATGAAATAGTAACATACTTTGTCATTCTCACTGTATTACTATTAATATCAAATTGCAACAACTTAATTCTTTAAAATATACATAAATCATTAGATATTTAGAATTTATGATTTTGATTATTATGGCATGTTGTCTAGCACGATTTTCATATATAAATATATAACGACTTTAATTAAATTGATGTACGAGCATACTGTAATAATATAGAAAAGAATAAACAATAAAAGAAATTAGTAAAAAGGTCCTTTTTCAATTGAAAAATTGCTCAATCATTTGGCTTTTTCAAGTCCAATATATGCTATTTATATATTTATACGCAATAAGAAGATAAGTTACTGTTTAGAAAAACGTTCAACTAATGAAAAATGATAGAAATTTGACTAAATACATTTTTTTTTTCTCTTTTCTTGAGAGGGAGTTTTCTTTAAATGAATGTAATAAAAGTAAGATCCAAGTTTGCTTTAATAGAGGTAAAATTGCACTTTTAATATAAATAAGGACAAAATAAAAATACAGTGATAACAAAAATTTAATAATAATGAGACAAAAATATAATTTATAAAATAATTAAAATAAAATTAATAAAATTTTGTTATAATTTTTTAAATTGATAGGGCCAATTGTTTTTACTAGACCTTTAATTAATTAATCCGTTTATGTTTATATATATATGATTGAGAATATACAATTGTATTACTTATAATTACAGGTAACATTATCTTCCAAGAAAATGGACTTCCCTCATCGAATTGGTAATATTTTTTCCCAAGAAAATTGATTTCCCTGATCGAATTGATAACATTTTTTCCCGAAGAAAATTGATTCCCCTAATCAAATCATGAAGGTTGGGGACCCCTAATGCAATCCTTAAGTCTGCAACTTTCCCTCTCAAGTCACATAAAAGGTTATCAAAATAAGCCAAAAGAAATTTGGAGTCACAAAAGGCTATAACAAGCCCATGTTCCCAAAAGTCTCAAAAGAGGAGAAAAAATTGAGAGCTAAAGCGATTCAATAATTTCAAACAACATCATCAAAACAAATTTTACTAAAGTGTCATCAAGGGTCTTTGTCTCATTAAAGCTCTAACATTAAAAAGCAAAAACAACCGGTTTAGTGACATATCTTATTACCCAAATATTGTTAAGTTTTACTTTCCATCATTCATTGCACAAAAGAAAGTAGGAAAAGCATCCACGAGTAGTGTTTTCATAACTTCATATATATATATATATATACACACACCTACATATACATTTAGGCCCCTTTGATTTTTAGTTAAAAAAATAGATTATTAAATTATTAGGTTATATTTGCTTTCTCGAGTGTAATTGTGCATAATTTCGTATAAATAATTTAAGATGGTGATAGTATTAGAGTAAATATTATTAAGAGCAGAACGTATTTAATATATTTTTTTATATTGATAATTTTACTTTCATTAAATTAATGAAGCGTCACAACCAATATTTATTAGTTATCAAGTTTTAAATACTATTCATTAACTTTTAGGTTACATTTATTTTTTTTTTTTAACTTTCTTTTCGCACATAATGGTATCTTACATTTTTAGTTTCACTTTTTCTTTATTTTTTTTCCTTCAAATAATAATCTCAATCCAAATTATTTTATTTACTTCGAATTAATTTTAGTTTTTCATTTTCTTATAATTATTTATCCATATGAGTAGAGATAAATATTCAAACATTGTTTGAGCAAAATATATTTAATATAATTTATTATATTAACAATTTTATCCTTAATGGGAGAGTCTAATGTAATATTTTTTTACCCATTAAACATATAAACTTTTAAATTAGTATTTATCTTCCTTTCTCCACTTCCTCACAAAACAAGATTCCACCTCTTTTTTTTTTTTTTTTGCCCCGAAAAGAGTAGTCGAGTTGGTTTAGATGGCGGGCTGAAGGGTCTGGGACCAATAGGTCCCGGGTTCGACTCCTCTTAGAGGCAGTCATTCCTCTAATTATGGAAGGCCATCTAATAGTCTTCTCGGCTTAGCCGATCAGCTAGGGCTTGCTTAGGCTGGTTTACCTCTTCGTGGTTTTTTGCCGGCTAGGGCCATGGGGCAGGTTTCACCCAGTGCGCACCTCTGGGTAGCGGCTGCGGGCTTCTCCCCGACCTCAGAAGATTCCACCTCTTTTTCAAAAAAAAAAAAGAAATGTTAATATAATAACAATACTACTCAAAATCATCTTAAGGGTGCAAAAAACTCGGATAATTCATTCTAAAATTTTAATTTTATATATTTATCTTTTAGTTATAAAAATTGATTTAACAATAAATTTTACTAATTCATTTGCTAATGAACGAAAACATGAGTAGTTTGGATAATCAGCTCTAAAATTTGAATTTTATATATTTATATTTTTTGTAATAAAAATTAAAATTAATTCAAACTAAATAAAATAATTAGAGTTAAAATTATTATTTGAAGACAAAAAAAAATAAAAAGTGGAACTAAAAGGGTAAGATCTCGAAATGTGAGAAAAATGAGAGAAAAAATAAATACTAATTTAAAAGTTAATGTAGGAGAGCATTTAAGACTTAATAGAAAATAAATATAAATTTTAACCCTTCACAAATTTAATAAAAGTAAAATTGTCAATACAAAAAAATATATTAAATATAATCTGACTTTAATAATCTTTACTCTCACATTATATTTAATTATTTATAATCACGTCAATTATCATAAAAGATCTTCATCCAATGATTCAAATCTAACCTAAAATCGTTCACAACAATAATTAAAGCGGCTTAATATTAGATTAGACGATGGCCCTAAACTTTTACACCTAATCTCTTTATTTAAAAGTAACTTATAAAGTTTAAGGTTTTGTTTAAAAGATATTCTAAGAATTTAACGTCAAGTCATATTTTTAGTTTATATATATATACATATATATATATATATATTTATATATATTTAGGTTTCTCAAAGTTTAAATTGAATTAATTTTTAAGCTTCGAAGGGGTAAGCAATTAAAGTTAAATTACCAAATTAGAATTTGGCTTAAAAGTTTAGGGGTTATTTGATAATTTACTCATAATTTCATTTCTCCAAATATTATACCTAAAATCTAAAATGGTAAAATTTTACGACAAACAAAATCACAAATTTCTCAATCCAATTAAGCTTGTCAATAGTAGTGCCAAACCAACATAATTCTTTGAAAAGAACAATTGGGTACTTGTTCGCTTGTCCGCATGATTAAGTCTTCCTGTTTTAGATTTTTTTATTTAAAAAAAAAAAAAGACAAACAAATGAAAATCCAATGCTAAGCCCCAAAACTATCTCCAGCTAGAAAATTACGAAGAAAAAAAAAAAATATATATATATATAGCATGATCTCAAGCTCAAGCTATTTACTGATTTTTATTTTTATTTTTATTTGAGTAAAGGGGATAATCATCACAATTAATTTTTTTAATTTTTTAATTTTTATAATTCAAGATATTTGATCAATTTGTACGCATCTCAATTATTCTTTGAATTCAAGAGTTAACGACCGAATAAGTTTTCTAATAATATTGAGAAGACTAAAAATAAACCTAAATTCTTATCATCACCACAGTTATTTTACAACCTATAATTTAAAGAATTTGATTTCAACAAGTAGGGGTGACCTGCCATCCTCTCCTTCGCATATTTCCTTACATATATTTACATCTTACGTCGTCAATGCTTGCAAGGATATTCAAACCTTTAGAGGATATTTGGAGCTCAAATAAACACAAAAAATTTGTATAAATCTCTATAATTTTTTACAAATTCCTATATAACTTTTTTTTTTTACTTCTATCTACATAAATTTTTATAAAATCTTAATAAATCTCTATAAATCGTAAAAAATCTCTATAAATTTCAAAAAATTCTGATACAAATAGTAAAAAAATGTTTGACAGAATCCGTTCAAACTAATCTGTTTAGACAGATTTTCACCTCCAAACGGCTCCTAATCTTTAAAAAAAAAAATATGTCAATCTCTCCTTTCAAATTTTAACGTCCTAGTTGCTAAGCATTTGTGGAAATATTCAAACCCTTGATTTTTGTAAAATAGAAAAAAAAATTTACTCCCCTTCTATAATGAGTTTATTTGGAGTTCTACAAAATTTTACAAATCTCTATAAAATTTAAATTTTTATAAATTACGAAATTTTAACTTTTACAAATTTATATTAATTTTTATAAATTCAAACTAATTTTTACAAATTCAAACACTCCACTATTTACATCCTATGCAGTATGTTTGTGCAAAAACATTTTAACAGTTGATCTCTCAAAAAAAAGCCTTGGATTATGACCAATTTAACTTAAAAATAAATAATTGTCGATTGTTTGTTTTGTTAGCACAATTATCTTACAAGTTGACCCCGGACCATAGCATTCAAGGTTTCAATCATACTTCCATGGTCCCCCTCCCTTTCAATGAGCTGCTAGAAATTCTTGCCAGTAGATAATTTTTTAGTGATTGTGGGTGCGTTTGGGATGACAAAAAGTGAGATAAAATGAAATAAGATGTAAATTCGTAATTCGTGTAATAAAATAAAAAATAAATAACTTTTAAAATTTTTTAAATTTTTATCTTTTTTTTAAAAAAAAAATTATCACTCCACACGAAACCTGTATATTGTACTATTTCAGTTGAGATTTCTGTCCATGGGAGAGTCATGCATTATCATGTCACATACAGTCTCTCGAGAGTTGTCAAACCAAGAAATACCAAATATAGGCTTGGTTTTGAGCAACTCTTAAAAAAGTTCGTTTTTTTTTTTTTTTTTGTTTAAAAAAATACTATGACAATTTTAACCTTTTATTTTTTTATAAAATAAACTGGAAGTATTAAAAAAAATATCTCATACAATTAACATTTTTCCTTATTTGATTTATTATCCATTTCGGCATCTTGTCCAACCAAAATTTACGCAACGGAACAATTCTAAGCAGTCTTAATTTTTATCTCTTTTTTGTTTCAGTCAATTTAAAATGATTTAATTAGTATAAGAACTTTTTTTTTTTAAGTATCTGTGTGAGTTTCAAAGAAGCAAAATCATAAAGGTTGGAAAACTTAAAAAGAGGACAATATTATATTACGTGGATCATAGGTCATTGTAGATAGCTGCCTATGTAAAGTGATACGGAAGAGTAGTACAAAACCTAAATATTTTTTCAGACTCCCGTGTGGGTATCAAATAAGCAAAGCCTATAGCATACAATATTTCATTGTTGAATATGGGGTTGTTTGGTTTGCTGAATTTTTTTAAAAAATTTTATAAATTTCTGTTAACTTTATATCACATCAATTTTTTCTCTCACTGCACGTATTACGAACTCTCTCCAAACTATAATTTATCTCACTTTTTCTTACTTCAAACAACTCCATGGTATAAATGAATGATGTAATAAATAACTCTAACCATGAAAAAATAGGCATGACATTATCAGTTTTCATATATTTATTTTTGCATTTCATTTTA
Source organism: Vitellaria paradoxa (assembly GCA_019916065.1). Classification (NCBI taxonomy): domain Eukaryota; kingdom Viridiplantae; phylum Streptophyta; class Magnoliopsida; order Ericales; family Sapotaceae; genus Vitellaria; species Vitellaria paradoxa. The sequence continues at coordinate 41,429,624 of CM034241.1, read as the reverse complement.
AGTAAGCATCTTTATCATATTATATTTATTATATACCCATTTAATCTTTTAGTAGGTATATTTGACATTGCTGCAATTCTATTTATTTTTATATTTTATTTTTAATAAGGAATTTTTATTGCATTGTATTTACTATAAGTATTTAATTTTTAAATAAGTATCTTACCTTTAAAGTTGTTTGAAAATTGAGAATAAACCATATCTATTGAGTTTCTAGTTTAGTAAGTGTTATTTTATAATTAAAAGTTTGAAGGATTATGCAAAAATAATAGTATAAAAAGGAATCCAATTATCAAATTGTATGTATATCAATTTGTTGATAAAATGTGTAATTATTAGAAGGCAAAATTTTGTTTAATATTATTACTTTAGTTATTTTATTTAAAGTTTATGTTTACATTAAGTATAGCCAATATATCAATTTTACTCTAAAATTTCTATTAAAAAAAATTGAGTAAAAAACTTTGGCTTGGAGATGCTTTGGGAGATGCTTCGCGTTAACCAACGCGTTAACTTTATTTAGCAAAAGGCATAAAGAAAGGAATAAAGAGGCAAATAAATTATGAAGGTTGAATGTACGCAAATTTATTACATTTTTAGAGGGAAATGACATTTTCAAAGTAAGTTTTGTTTTAGATAGAGATTTATTGTATTAATTATTTGTATTTATAAACAATGATGATTGTGTATTGTTTTAACTAAAATAAAAATTACTTTAGTATTAACATTTTCATGTATTTATAAAAGAGGACAAAGTTTCAAAAACTTAATAATATGAATGGCAATTTTTGACATAATATGTGAATAAGATTCAAATTCAACTCATAGCGATCAAGTTGAGGTTGAATATAGATGAGTTTCGATAATAAATGAATTAAGTAATTCTTTACACGATTATGAAGAAGTAAAATTGGTTTTCCAGAGGGTTGCAGTAAAAAATCTACTACAGGGATTGGAGTACATCAATGAAAAATTATGATTTTTTTTATGATGATACAATGATCCTAATTTAATTTAGTTAAAATTAATTTTAAAATAAAAATAAAAATTTTAAAAATTGATTGGAACACAATTAATGTAAAATATTAAAAATCATATTACATTAAAATGCAATCAAATCATAATAGCACTTCAGCCTGACTTGGAACCCTAAGTGAACCTATTTAACACGATTAAATACGTATAATTATTTGTATTGATATGTTATTTTGAGCTAATTGTTTATTTTTTTATTGACAAATTAAATCCTTTCAAAGTTTGTGTATTTTTTATGTTAGTCTTGTATTTTTTGAATTGGCCTATTGCACGTTTGAAATGAAAAAAATTGAGATAAAATAAGATAAATTGAAATAAGTTGTGAGTCCGTAACTCGTACAATAAGATAAAAAATAAATAATTTTTAGAAAATTTTAACATTTTTTAATATTTTTTAAAATTTTTTGTCACTCTAAACGAAACCTAATGTATTAACTAAATTACACAACGTATATTAATTAAATTATGTGTATCATATATGTATATTATCGGTCTACTAAACATGTCATTTTAGTATTTTAGTATTGTAAGCTTCACCGTGTTAAAATTGACCCAAATAATAACGTGCGGGGGGTGGGGTGGACACGAGGCCTGAGCGCGTCGGCAGCCTCTCAACGTCGTAATATGTGGCGAAGACAAACCGCACGGCTTGCGTGCGTGACGTGCGAAGCTGCACACCGCTCGCTAACCCGCCCGACCCGACTCACTGAAGCAACCTTCTCTCTGTTCCGAAAAATCTAGAAAGCGAAATCGAGAGAGAGAGAGAGAGAGTCTTCTCGGTTACGCACGCGTAAAGAAGACCGTTGGTGGTCCCACATGAGACACCTGCCGATCGTTGGTTCGATAATGGCTTTGTGATTGACAAGCGTCGCTTTATCCCCACCGTCCTTTTCTGTGATTGTCCTCCCAAAGCCAAAGTGTCCAGCAGTAGTACAGTTTAGAGAGAGAGAGAGAGAGAGAGAGAGAGAGAGAGACAACTTTATATTTGTTGCATAGTCAAGAAGGAGCCGTGTGGACCATTGGTATTCAATTGCAACAGCGTCTAAGGAAAGTGAGAGACCTTGACTTGCAATTTGGACGCAAATTCAAATGGTTCAATTTTTCCAAAGCTATCCAAAGTGAAAAAGTACAATCAAGCGAATTTCAAATAACTCGGCTTTTATTTTATTTTTTAAATTATATATAAAAATAATGGCAAAATAAATGTGTGCAATGGAGATGGAGTGGAGGAACATAAGTCTCTCTTAATTAAGACTGTGTTTGGCACATCAAAAAGTGAGATAAAATGAGATAAAATATGATTTAGAAAAATTTTTTGTATTTGGTGCACACAGCTCAAACTACGTTTTTTAGAAATAAATAGTAAGATTTTCGTTCTAATGGACTGGATTTTCATTTGGACGGATTCAAAATTTTAGGCAGTTATAATTTCTTTACACTACAATCCGTCCAAACGGATTGTAGAAACCGTTTGGGCGAAAGTTGACCGCGTGATTCTGTTAGAACAATTTCTACAATCCGTTGGAACTATTTTTAAAATGCCACAAAAAATAGTCAAAGTGGGTGTCATTTGGTAGCTTAGGAGTCCATGGTGAGAATGGCGAAAAATTTTTTACTATTTAATTAACCGAATTTTAGTTATCTGCTTTTTTTTAAAGATATTGAATATTTTTTGAATTTTAAAAAAACAGGAATGTGTAAAATTTTATAAAAACTTTAAAAATTTTCAAATATTTTCAGCAACTTTTGTTGCACCAAGTGCAGCCTAAAATTAGTTTTTGAGAAATTATTTTCATATCATTAAATACGGCCGGAGCATATTACGTAGTCAACTTAATCCTTTCGTAAGGAAAATATTTACTCATTTATTTTAAGAGAGGAAATTGAACATGTAAAGATGTAGTAAGTTTTTTTTTTAATTGGAACCAAAGAAAAAAAATTGGAAGACCATCCAATAAATTGTTTTCATAGTTTTACAATAAAAAACGAGTATTTTCTTATCGAAATGAATCAAATGTACTTTTATATTATATATTTATACTATATTGGTATTATACATATATATATATATATATATATATATATATTTGTTTTCTCTTTTAAAATAAGTTTTTGTGTAGAATTACCAAACAAATGTTTTGAATTATTAAGGTGGTATTTGATTTAATTTTTTATTTTTTATTTTCTGTTTTTATTTTATGTGTTAAAAATCTTAAAACGAGGAAACAAAAACTGTTCTGTTTCTCTTATTTTGAGATTTTCTTTATTTTTTTTGTTAAAACTCTCAAAATGATTTTTTGCCATTTTTCATTTCATATATAAACTCATTTTCTGTTTTCAAAAATAAATTTTCTAAACACAAGTAATCGAATGAGTTTTGGACTGTTTTCCTTATTTCCAAAAGTAAAAAATAAAAAATGAGTTCAAAACAAAAAATTGAAAATAAAAATAAAAAACAGAATAACAAAAAACAAACCAAATAACACTTAAAATTTGAAAAACATGTTCCAGTATTAAATGATTAAAGTCATAGCACTTCTATATTCAATGGTTAATTCCTTTTTCTTTGTAACCGTATTTGACTTTTTTCTTTTCTTTTTTTTTTTTTAAAGTTGTGTTTGCATTAAAGATATGTTAAAGAAAAAGGAAAAAGACAAAAATTTTAAATCTATTTTTTTATTTAGATTGTGTTAAAAATAAAAGAGGAAAAGTATGAACTTTGACAAATTAAAAATAATTAAATTAAAAATTAATATATTGTTGACTGTCTTTTATTTTGTTTTGTTTTTAATTCATTCAAATAAAAATAGGTATTTGAGAATTTATGTTATTTCCTCTTTTCCTACTTTTTTTTTTATTTCTCCCTACTTTTTTTTTTCTTTTTCCAAACACATTTTTTTTGATAAATAAATATTTCATTTGAATTAAAAAAGAAAAAAATAATACAATATCAAGAGTCACTACAAGAAGACAAGGTTTCCCATTGTCTTAAAAACTCCCGGAAAAGTCAAGTAAACTTGGGCTAAACGCTAGGAATGGTAAAGGAAGTCACTGGCACTAGCTACTAAAGTAATTAATGATTTTGGCAACTTTTTTTTTTTTTTAATGAAATGCTGGGAATGCTTTTAAATTTAAAATATTGAGTTTTTATATTAATAAATTTTCAATAATACTTAACCTCTTCTAATGGATTAAAAAATAAATGAGAGAATACAAAAAGTTTTCAACAACATTAAGAGGAGGAGACTGCCCAAATTTAAGTTTGAATTCTCTCGAAGGACAAGGCAGGAAGTCGGGGAGACGATTCCTTAATAATTTCTCGTAGCTTCCCTTGATAAATGAAACGGGCATGCCCATTGCCCAAGAATCATGTCTTCAAGTTCTAACTGCGGAAATTGTAGCTGACTAGCATCATGTGCAATTCTAATTTTCATATTTTAGGAATGAGTGAACCCCAGTGAATTCATAATGGTGCTTTTGGGCTCATTTAGTTTACAAATAAATTTCAAAAATTTATATAAATTTCTGTTAACTTTATATCACTTCAATTTTTTTCTCTCACTACACGTATTATGAATTCTTAATTTTTCTCAATTTATCTCGCTTTATCTTACTCCAAACTCATCCTTTATCACCTCTGAGAGTTCTGCATAAAGTTTTTATCACACTTCAGTTTTTCGCGTCATTATCTGTGGATAGTTTATAAATGTTATATCAGTTAGGGATATAACCCAAAAAAAAAAAAAAAAAAAAAAGGCCTTCCACTAATCAAATTACTTGGATTCAGGTTAATTCAAATTTATACCCAAAATTAACTCAATTCTGGGTTAACAAATTAATAACTTGATATCTTCACTTCGGTTTTCAAGTTATTAAACAAAAAAATCAAATTGATTCGAAACTAAAGACCAAACGCTGTTAATCTTTAAAAATTATTTACCTTTTATTTCATTACACGGATTATGAATTTATAACTTTTATTAAAAGTTATCATTTTTTGTCACTCCAAACGCTTTCTAAATTGAAAATAATCCAACCGGTACAAGCTTAAACTAAACCGAAAAATATAACTATATATAATATATATTATAATATTTATAATATTGTATTAATGTAAAATACATTATTTATCTGGATGTTTAGAAAATGAAAATAAGCAAATCAACCAAACACAAAATTGATCCGACCCAACTCAATTTGGCTAACCCAAAAACCAGATGGACCTAACTCAAAATTTTCTATTTATTTTTGTTCAACTCCAAGTTGAAATTGGTTAATTTTTAGGATCAATTTTTCAAGGACCTAAAAAAATTAAGTTGGTTCTGGATTAAGTATGAAAAAAATTAGATCGATTCCGGATTAAGTATAAATTCAAACCAAATTGACCTATACACACTCCTAATATCAATACTCTTCATCGTTAATAATATATATATATATATATGTCAACTTCATGTGAGTGCATATATTATGTGTGTAATTTTTTTTCATTTCAAGTAAATATATATTTTTAATTTTAAATAAATTACCAAATAAATATAAAATAAAAAATATTAAAACACTTGTTAAATATTTGGTAGTTTTAAATTGCATTTAAATAAATAGTTTGTAGTTAAGTGACATTTGAAAAGAATAAAAAATGTAAAAATAATGGATGGTTAAAAAAGACATTTAAATAATATTAAAAAATATAAAATTAAATTTACTTAATTAAGTGATAATTATTAAAAAAATTATTTTTATGACAAGTATTAATACTTGTAAATGACAAAACTTTTTAATGTAGTGCTAAAGAGCAAGAAGATGCCTGATGCATGGAGGAAAAGTATCCTTATACCCATATACAAGAACAAAGGAGATATTCAGAACTGTGCGAACTATCGCGGGATTAAATTGATGAGCCATACGATGAAATTATGGGAGAGAGTTATTGAGAGAAGACTAAGAAGGACAACAAACGTTTCAGAGAACCAATTTGGTTTCATGCCTGGAAGATCAACCATGGAGGCTATCTTTCTCTTGAGGAGGTTAATGGAACAGTATAGAGAAGGTAAAAAAAATTTACATATGGTGTTCATCGATTTAGAGAAGGCATATGATCGGGTTACTAGGGAGATTCTATGGAGAGTATTGGAAAAGAAAGGAGCGTGTGTCGCATATATTGAGGCGATAAATGACATGTATGATAGAGCCATGACATCTATACGGACGACTGGTGGAGAGACTAATGAGTTCCCTATCACGATTTGTTTACATCAAGGTTCAGCGTTAAGCCCGTACTTGTTTGCTTTAGTTATGGATGAGATTATAAGAGATATTCAGGATGAGGTGCCATGGTGTATGCTATTTGCAGATGATATTGTTTTAGTAGATGAGGCGAGAGAATGAGTGAATGCTAAGCTAGAATTGTGGCGGGATACGTTAGAGACAAAAGAGTTTAGGCTAAGCCGATGCAAGACAGAATATATGGAATGTAAGTTTAGTCAAAGTAGGATAACGAGTAGTATAGAAGTAAGTTTAGGCACACAAAAGATTGTAGAGAAAGATAAATTTAGGTACCTTGGATCTATGGTGCAACAAGATGGAGGGATTGATACTGATGTAAGTCACAGGATTCAAGCTGGATGGACCAAATGGAGGAGTGCTTCGGGAGTTTTGTGCGACCGAAAAATTCCCCTCAAGGTAAAAGGAAAGTATTATAAGGTAGCGGTTAGACCAGCGCTGCTATATGGATCAGAGTGTTGGGCAGTAAAGCATAACCATGGTCAGAAGATGGCAGTTGCGGAGATGAGGATGCTAAGGTGGATGTGCGGGATTACAAGGAAAGATAGGATTAGAAACGAGGAGATTAGAGGCAAAGTAGGAATAGCACCGATTGAAGATAAAATAAGAGAAAATCGATTAAGATGGTTTGGCCATGTTAGAAGGCGTCCAGCAGAGGCACCTGTTAGAAGGTGTGAAAGTATGGAGATTGTCAGGAGTAGGAGAGGTAGAGAAAGACCCAATAGAAGCTGGAAAGAAACCATTAAACATGACCTAACCTACCTAGATTTATCGGAGGACATGTCCCTAAACAGATCAAATTGGCGTCGACAAATCCATATAGCCGACCCCACCTAATGGGAAAAGGCTTGATTTGGTTTGGTTTGATTTATTAATACTTGTGAAAAATTAAAGGATATTAATGAAATATCGTAAAAAAATTTCACCAAAATTAAAACTTCATTAATTTTAAAATTTCATCAAATATTCCTACTGTTCCCTTTATATAATAATATAGAGGATAATTGTATTTCAAATCTTCTAGTATCATCAATGTTAGGTGTGTTTGGTTTATTAAAAATTGTTAAAAATTTAAAAAATTTTTAAAAATATCTAAAAGTTATTCATGTTTTATCTTACTAAACGAATTATGAATCTACAATTATCTCACTTTATTTTATTTTATCTCACCTTTTGTTATTTCAAATGCACCTGTTATAGTGTTATCAATTAAGTTTCACCTTAAGAATTAAGATCTTAAAATGTAATTGTGCTCCAAACTTTGACGCTACTATCTTTTTGTCATAAAAATCAAATATAAATTTTTTTTTGAAATGTCAATAATTCATAATAATATCAACAGTTCATTCCAATATATCCCAAAGAATATTCTTAAAAAAGTCATTGCAATTATTTTTCAAAATACGGGAAAAAGGAAAAAATAATAATATTTGAATTTACTAACAAGATTTATCACCACAAGTCAGTTAAAAGAAAGTCTAACCACAAGCATTGAAAGCCCTCGTATCACCCGATTCCACGTTCTATTTCGAATTTCGGGTACTGCCACGATCATAATACCGTTTTCCACATATCCGCGTTACGAGGGGCATCTATCCAACGGTCCACAAAAAATAAGGATATTTATGTAATTTAAATCACCGTTCCCCCCAATCAATGACTCCCACGATTCATCTGAATGGACACGTGCCCTTTCGTGATCCAGTCCGCAGACCCACCGGCGTGCGATCTCCTCCACGTGGCTAACTAAAATTTCTGAATAATCCATGCCATGTCATATTACGGGTAGCACGCTGGTCCCAGTCAGCATCTCACTCCTTCACCTGCCCGCTATATATAAATCAAAACCACCCGCACAACCCACTACATCATTTTTACTTCGGCCAGAGCCCCAGCCAACGGACGACCCAGTTTCTCTCTTCTCCAACACCGCCGGAGACCCGAATATCTATATTCGGGCGGAAAATTCCTTTCTAAGCGCACGCAATGTCCTGGTCCCCCCTCCACCGCCGTCACGTCTTCCACAAAAAATCTTAATCCAGAACGCAATCGATTTTTGTTTGCAGAGTTTTGAAGTCATTCCATCCTTCTTCTGCAACAGTGAGAAAGGTACTCAATTTTGTTTCGAAACATTTTTGCATTTTTGATTGGTGTTTGGACAAAATTGATCTGCGTGTGATCCGACGAGCACATGGTGATGACGACCAGTGATCTGAGATTGGCGTAATTGTTGAGGTGATTTTATTCAATCTACCTTGTAGCATTGAAATCGTACTTCAGTACTTTCATTGTTGCTGTATTTATATGAAGCTTGTCCAGAGCGAGAGTTCTGAGAGTCATTGATTTTAGGAATAGTTTTGATTTTTGTTTAGTCAGTGTAACCTTTAGGAGGGAGTCTTTAAGTGCTCTGAAAGAATGGAGCAGTGGTGACAGAGAGTATAATTATCAGAACATTTGAGCGGCTTGGGGAACTGAGAGAGTGCTGATACGAACATGCCTTTTCCGATGAAGATTCAACCTCTCGATTCTCAGGCTTATCGAGAATCGATTCGGAACGACTCGTCCAAGCCTGTGTTGAAATTGCGCCTCAAGAGGCTCTTCGATCGGCAGTTTCCTAGCGTTCTGCGAATTTCGTCCGCGGAGAAGGCGGCCATCGGGGAGCCTCAGTACGGCAAGGATGGTGGAGCCGAGTTTGAGCCAAGCTCTGTGTGCTTGGCGAAAATGGTGCAGAATTTCATCGAGGAGCCAAACGAGAAGCAATCGGCTGCCAAATGTGGCCGCAATCGCTGCAATTGCTTCAACGGAAACAACAACGACAGTTCCGATGACGAATTTGACATCTCTGGTGGTTTTGGGGACGCAAACCCGGCCGCTGCCGCAGCTGATTCTCTCGATTTGCTTATGGTAAATACTTGATTAGATTACCAATTCCGCTAACAATTTATTCCAAAACTACACACACAAATCCACACGCACATTTGAGCTCGATCTTAATCTTATAAGTCTATTTGTTCTGCAGAGCTTGATTCCATGTGCGACTGTTGCAGAAAGAAATCTCTTAGCAGACACTTCGAAGATTATAGAAAAGAACAAAGCTTGCAAGCGGAAGGATGATCTAAGAAAAATTGTGATAGACGGCCTCTTGCTGCTTAACTACGACGTTTCAATCTGCAAGTCACGATGGGAAAAGTCTTCCTCATATCCAGCAGGTAAGCCTTCTCTCTCCTTCATCTGTATGTTATATATAGAGTGATCGACATATATTTATATATGTTCTCGATTCTAATCTGATGCAGTGTATGCTTATACAGGGGAATACGAATACATAGATGTTATTGTGGAAGGGGAGAGAGTGTTGATAGACATCGATTTCAGATCAGAGTTTGAGATAGCTCGATCCACCGGAGGCTACAAGGCGATCCTCCAATCTCTGCCGCACATTTTTGTCGGCAGAGCTGATCGTCTCCAGCAAATCGTCTCGATCATGTCGGAGGCCGCGAGACAGAGCCTGAAGAAGAAAGGAATGCACATCCCACCCTGGAGAAAGGCTGAGTACATGAGAGCCAAATGGCTCTCCCCCTACACCCGAACCACCGCCACCGCCACCGCTACCGCTAAGGCACCCCTAAACGAAGACGTTGAGGAGACTAAAAGTCTGTCGGAAAAGGACCCAACTGAGCCCGAGAAAGCGCCGAGTTTGGAAACAACGGATATCGATTGCGGAGAGTTGGAACTCATTTTTGGAGAGACCACGTCGTCGTTGTCGGAGGTGGATCCCGCCGAGTCCGAGTCCTCACCATCGTCATCGTCGCCGGCGAAAAATTCCGGCGAAGAAAAGAAATCTGCGATGGTGACGTGGCAGCTGCCGGTGATCAAACCGAAGAGTTGCGAGAGAGGACCCAAAATGGTTACCGGACTAGCTTCTCTCCTCTCAGAGAAGCCCTAAAAATTTTGGAATTTTCAATTTTTTTTCCTAGGCATATGAATATAAAGAATTGTATATATATAATCAGAGTTTTCTTATAATAATTGTATGAATCTTTTTTTTTTTTTAATTATCTATGTTTCTCCGTTGTGTTTGCATAGCAGAGGATGCTCCAAAAGTTGGTTGCATAGAAGTAACAGAACCCATGATTTCCAAATTTTCAATCCATTATCGTACTGTAATCACATGTTCGTTTATAATAATTTTCAAATATATAAACATATACGTAAAAATTTTAAATATCGAACAGTTGCGTAGGGAGACCGGGGATGATTGGATGAGGGCAGGCTCCCGTGCCGTCTCGGTCGCCGTGAAGGGTAGGCAACGAGAAGTATCCTAATTTTCCCCTATTATTTTTATTTTCTCACTTTTTTCTTTTTTTATTGGTTGGTTCTGAAACTACTCTGACGGGTATAGATTCAGCTCTCGTGCAATGCGTACATCTATACATTTCCTCATTGTTAGAAATTTATCGTTGACTGTGCAAAATAGTGGAGTGGGCTTTCAGCGAATGAAATTGGCCCCGGGGGGGGGGGGCGCTGCAGTTGCCTGTTAACTGCAGCTGCAGCCCAGAGGAACAGCGTAGTATTGCCTAAAAATCCATTAAACTTGGCGGGTTTTGTTGGGCGGAAAGCCTGAATGTAGAGTAAAAACAAGTTATAAATAAAAATAATTAAATTTTTATTTGATTGGATTAGAAAATAAAATAACATAAAAAATATTTTTAATATGATTACGTAATTTTTAATAACTTTTTGGTGCTTGATAAAATAAATATAAATTTTTAGTAACGTTTGATAATTTTTTGTGCATTTGGTAAAAATTTTTGAGAGTTTTGAATTGGATTTAAGTAAAATAAAATAATGATTATACTCTTCGCTAACTCATCAAAAAAATTAATGTGTTAGCAACCTGCTACATAAAGATTATTAATAATATAAAAATAAAAAATATTTTTAATATACTTAAGTAATTTTTAACAAATTTTAAGTGTGTAGTAAAATAAATAGAAATAAATAAAAATAAAAATAGTTAATTTTTATAAATAAATAATTTTTAATATGCTGGTTAACAATATAAATATAAATAAATTTTATTTTAATTTAATTTATAACATATTTTTTTGTACCAAACTAAACATAAGTGTTTTTGTTAAAATTTTAAAGGTTAATTTATGAAAGATAATTATGTTTATTCAAATTATATATAAGTATATAAGAATTTTTTTTAGTTGAAGAACATAAGAATAGGAATTTGTAGTTTCACTTAAACTTCATTTGCAGGATAAAAAAGATAAAAATAATAAACACAAACTTTTGGTACAAAAGTTGTTGATAATCCTATGTGATAAGTTGTCAACACATCAATTTTTTTATGAGTTGGCAAGGAGTATAATAATTATTTCACTTTAACCCCATTCAAAAGTTTCAAAAATTTTTACCAAATACACAAAAAATTATCAAACATTACTAAAAATTTATCGTTATTTTACGAAACACTAAAAAGTTGTTAAAAGTTATTTAATCATATTAAAAATATATTTTATTTTATTTTCTAGCCTAATCAAATAAAAAATTAATTATTTTTTTTTATAAATTTTTTTATTTTACACTCAGTCTCTCTGTTCAACAAAGCCCACCAAATTGATGGATTTTTGAACAAAATGACGCCATTCCTCTGGACTGCAACCGCTGCAGTTAATGGGCGACTGTACCCCCATGAAATGAGCATTGTGAATCCCCCCCTCCTCAAAAAAGAAAAAATAAGCAAGGAATATTCTAACTTTCTTGGTTTTGTTGAGTCTTATCCTCTGGATGATACATTGGGTTGATAATCTGTCCGGTGGGTGTATAAATCTTGGGTTTAACATTCAGTTAAAAATGGTAAATTTTATTTTAATCAACTTTCTCTGAGGTCTAACATTCATTTAAATGGTAAATTTAATTTTGTAAAAATTTCTAGACTGTGTTGTACACTTGTAATGTGGTAGGAGAAATGGAAAGCTTGTAACACATTGGTGTTGTCATTTGGGGGAGTAAAAGTGGTACTCTAAAATTGACTGGCAGCTAGTTGTTTTGGTGGGTTCTGTTGAACTACAAGCATCTCTATACCTTAAAGTAAACGTGACCCCAAAAAAAAAAAAAAAAATGGATTCGGAAAAAGCTAGGAAAAAAAGCACCGGTTCCGAAGAAGGAAGAAGTTTAAGAATTCATAGGGAGGAAAAGGGAAGGTCGACATCGCTTTCAGTGATGTTAAGATTGAAATTGTTAAATTAAAATTTAATAATTAAGATTCATTCAAATATTTTTTAAATTAAAAATATGTGAATAAATATGAATAATTATAGCGGCCTCGACTTGATGTCTCGAATTGACAATGTACTGTGCTACCGAATGTCATTGGGAGTACGTTTAGAGTTCCAAAAAGGAGTAAAGACCTCCAAAAATTGACAACTTCTATATTTTTTAACATTTGGAGTGTGTTAAAATTTTTTTTTGAGCTTTTTGTCAAATCATAATGCCAAAAAAATTCAAAATTAGTTTGAACAGATAGTAAATCGTTCGTTCCAATGGAGTTTGCTATATTATAGTACCAAAAAAAACAAAATCAATTAGAATGAATTTTGTCGGACCATAATGCATGTTATTTTAAATTTCAAGAAAAGCATTATTATTTGATATTTTTTGGGAGAAAATATGGTTGTTAGTTTTGTCACCATTTTTTTAAAGATAGATTACCTTTTTTCTTTTTGAAATTGGTGAAGAATAAAATTTTGAGTTTTTAGAATTTTTTAAAATTTTTTGAATATTTTTAGATTTATTTGGTGCTTTAAACAGGTCTGGGTGGCAGAATAGATATTTTGGTATCAAGAAACGATATTTTGGTATTTCTTAGGCCTGGTTTGGGAAGAAACTTAGCTAGCTCGCATATTTTTAGCTAGCTAAATTTGTGTTTGAGAAGGAAAAAAAGTGACTTTTTTTTAGGTAAATTTTTAATTTTTGTTAATTTAATATTTTTACCCTTAAAAGTTTAAAAAAAATTAAAATATAAGAAAATAAAATTGACAAAATACTGTTGAAGTTAAAAAAAAGTCGACTATTAGTCGGGTTTCCCAAACGGAGCCTTTATTTAATAAAGGATATTTTGGTCATCACACGATCTTACGCCACGCCCCTCTTCTTCAATGATTTTTGTTTTACTCATCCTAATATTAGGTGGTCGAGCATATAGGTTATAAATTATTTCGCCAGAATCATTTATCTCGAGTTCAGAATACAACCAAACGCAAGAGAAGACTTGAAATGAGATTAAATATCCAAAATTCTACGTCCTTATCTCGTGAATTAAACACGCCAAATAAGTATGGCGTACTAAGGGCATGTTTGGTAGACAAAAAATAAGAAAAAAAGTACAATAAAAATAAAAAAATGTGACATAAAAGTAATATGTGAAAAATTTTCATTAAAAAAAAAAATATAAAAATCAGTTAAAATTTGTGATTTTCGGTGAGTTTTGACGTGGACAAACAAAAATTATGTCATCACCAAAATATAAATGTTTAGGACGGATAATATAAATTAAAATAAAAAAGTCTAACTGACACACACCCCTCATTCTCGTACCATAGTAATATAGAATAACTACAGTCTTAGGGTCTTTGGCAACAATTGTGAATTTTTTTTTGTTTATATTTAGTTATTTTTATATTTAATTTTTATTTTTAGTTATCATTTTTCCCACCGAAATAAAAAATAAATAATTTTGGTAATAAAATTTTGTTTACATTAATTAATCTTATTCTAATATAAAGCTATTTTAGTATAAAAATTTATGAAAAATTTTTTTATAAAGTTATTGCTAAATTACTAATTTTTTATAATTATACTTTAATTAAAATAAAAATTTAACAAAAATCACATACATTTTGTGTGCCCGTTTCTAGTAATATATGTTATATCTACTTTTTTAGAGAGAAATTTTTATTTTGGCCGCTAAAGGTACCACCATAAGAAAAGAAATCATTCTCAATAAAAGTCAATATAAACGAAAAGATATTTTTTATTTGAAAATTAACTCGCGAACAAGCTCCGGAATGTTTGTTTTTGTCGAAATAAATGAGTTAGTTTGAGTAAATCTTTTAAATTTGATAAATAAACAAATCAAACTCAAACAAGACTGAATTTGATTCGTTTAATTAAACCAAGATAATAAATTACTAAGGTGGCATTTGATTTACTTTTCTATTTTCTACTTTTGTTTTATGTGTTAAAAATTTCAAAATGAGAAAATAGAAAATATTTTATTTTTCTTATTTTGAGATTTTCCTTATTTTTTGTTAAAAACTCTCTAAACGACTTTTTATCATTTTTCATTTCATATGTGAACTTATTTTTAATTTTCGAAAACAAATTTTGAAAACACAAGTAACCAAATGAATTTTGAACTATTTTCCTAATTTTGAAAAGTATAAAATGAAAAATGAATTCAAAATAGAAAATAAAAAATAAGAACAGAAAGTAAAAAATAGGAAAACAAACCAAATGAAATAATAATAATAATATATAAATATAGTTCAAAATTCATTTAAAAAATAATTTTTAAATGAGTTACTCGATTGTCCTTGTTTTTGTATATTTATATATAGATACATATATAAAAAAACACGTAGTTAGATAGAAATAATTAAAGGGAGATGGTATTAGCGCTCTTTAAAAGAAAAAAAAACTCGTAACACTTTATTATAGAATAAAATATTCACTAATAAAGAGTGTAAGAAACTTTTTAAAATACTAATATTATTTACCATAATTAAAATGGGACAACATTTCGTCACATTTTACATGCAAAAATTTGGAAGAGGGAACCATTTTTTTCTTTTTAAACTCTGGGGGATGCGAATATCGTAGTGTTGGAATATGCTTCAGGCACATGATTTGGGTGGTACAGATGTCCATGGGATGGGAAAGTACCCAACCAACACTGATTTGGGTAGTACACATGGTTTGGCTAGTACATGACTTGTGATTGCGAGGGATGAGAGACCACATTGACATAGGGGCTGTTTAGCCTCTAAGTAAATATCAAAATTTATTAAAAATTTATATATTTTTTTAATTAAATTTTAATAAATATTACTTTTATATTTTTACTAACTTTTTTCCAATCAAACACCCCAATAAAATTGGGACAACAGCCCCCCCGGGGGCTAACAAAAAAAACTCCACTCCACTTCACTTCGCTTCCTTCCCATTTCCTTCTCCTTCTCAACAACTCTATCCAATCAATGACAATTTTATTTTTTTCTTCTTATTCTAAAATCCTTTGTATTTATCCGTTGCAAATGTAGACAGGCTCTCAGCCGTTAGGTGACATGTGGTCCGGACTCCCAGACTTTGCCTTTGCTTTTTCTCTCGCTTTTGCTTTCGTCTTTCTGTTTTGTGCAAATTCAAATCATTTCATTTTTAAACACCTCTTTCGTTTACAAATACCATGAGCTTTCTTTGTTTCCCTAGGAAAAATTGTGGATCCTCACTTCAAAACACACACACAAATATATATGTCTCTATAGACTATATATATTGAATCATTAGCAATTTATAGCTCACACCTTTTGAGAACGATCAATGTTACATGCATTTTATTTTTAAATTTTTATATTTTAGAAAATATTATTAATCATGAGAAAAAATAGAATACGTAAGATTATAAATAAAATATACTTAATATTTCTCATTAAAAAATTTTCTTATTAATTAGAAAATGCCTCACTGATTAAAAAAGGAAAGGAGCTTGAGGTATATTATTTTATCCTGTCTTCTTTGCAAAAGCAAGACACTTCAACCCCGGGGGTTGGCCCGCGTTCCCAAGTGAGTTGTTCTTTTAATGATATTATCATTATTATTATTATTATTAAAGTGAATCTATTTACATTTCACAAATAAATTCTTACATTCTACTTTATTTTTTCTTTAAATAAAATCACATAACCACGCTCATTCTTTTAATAACATATGTTGTATAATTTTAATGACACATATATCCTTTCATAACAATGAGAGTAATTATATAATTTTATTTAATAAAAAAAATAAAAAAGAGTATAAGAATTCATTTGTAGAGTACAAATAAGGGGCTGTTTGGTTGGCCAACTTTGGCCAAAAAGTACAATAAAGATGGAAAGATGTGACATAAAAGTGATAGGTGTTAAAATTTAATTGGAAGAAAGTACAAAAAGTAGTTAAAATTTGGTGACTTTTAAATTTTTTTTTTTTTGTTGGCCAAATAGCCTCTAAATTCACTATTATTATTATTATTATTTGTTGGGAAGATCAATAAAATTGGATTAGAGCATACCTAAAATTGATTAGGAATATGTTGCTGACTTATTTTTGCTTATCTTATCTTATATTTTTCTATTGTTTTTAAAGTGTAATCAAGATTGTAGTATTGTTTAATATTTTTTAGAGATGGCAACGTAGCAAATCGACGGCGAATATGCTAATATTCAAATTTGAACTCTGAACCCCCTATTTGCCTCCAAATCTGTCTCGAACTCTAAACGAATATTTTTTTGAACTTCCATTCTCGCTTCAAACAAAAAACAGATATATCTACGGATATCTAAAAATTTGAATCCTCCATCTACCTCCAAATCTCCCCTAACTTAATACATAACTTGATTACATATGTAACATATTATTATCAAATAATTCATCTCTAAAATTAAAATAATATATAAACATTATCATAATAATAATTCATTAAAATAATACATAAATATCTCCAAAACTAATATTTCAACAAAATACCATTTCGCCAATTGATACATAATTTCAAATATTCAATATTGTCTTAACTCAAAGCAACAAATACAAAATACAGGGGTTCATAACATAATTATTAATCTCAATTTCTTGAACTTCTAAAAAGCATCTACATCCAAATGAAGCTATTTGGGTCTGTTCAGATATTTTTCGAGGTAGATCGATGCAGATTTAAATTAAATATCAGATTGGGGGCAGATCAAGGGAGAAGCAGTTCCATCCCTATATCTAATCTAGTATTCAAATTTTTTTTTTAAAACAAAATCTAAATCTAATTCGATCTCTGAAAAAAAAATTCGAATCTCATATTTAATTGACTCGGCTAATGGATCAGATTCAGATAAGTCGGCCGATATGGCCATCCCTAATATCTCTATTCGATAGGTGTGGTTTATTTTTTGAATTTCTTTTTTAATAAACAAAAGGATGACCTTGTATGGGCTGACTTGCAGCCCAAGCCCATAGAATATAAATGACATTAAGGATTTGGCAAAATTAAAGAAAAAAAAATAAGGATTTGGCACCTGATTACATAGGCAATCAAAGTTAATTATTTCTATACAAAAAGGCAATAATATAAGTGAAGTTTCTTCCAAACAAATTAAAAAATACTTTAGAACAATGCACATTCGGGGTTAGCTACATCATTTATTTTTGTCTTAGCTATATATTTATATATATAAACCCAATTCTATGCAGAGAATCCAGGTCCATAATTGATTAAGATTCAAATGTTGCTTTCCTAAGTCAAATTAGATGGAGATTCCTATATAATTTCAACCTTAAAATGCTTCTTAGAACATATATATATATATATATATATATACACACACACCCCTCAAACATACTTATATTTACTAGCAGATCAATTTATAATTCTTATACTAATAACATTAACAATGATGCTATTGAACTAAAATTTATTATTAAAATGATATACTTTTTCAGAATCTATAATTTCAATCTAGGACAATAATATGTGTGCTTTTTATTTTATATAATGCGTTTGGTGCTCAACAACAACAACAACAATAATAATAATAATAATAATAATAATATTATTATTATTATTATAAAACTCTACAAATCTCTATAAAATTAAAATTTTTTCTCTCACTGTATAAGTTACAAAGTAAAAACTCTATAAATTTATACAATCCAAACACCCCCAATATATATATATATATTATAACATTATTTTAACAATAAATTTTAATTAAAAGTTGAAGTGTATCATTGAAAGGCTTCAAATCAAAGGCAAAAAGAGAGAGAGAGAGAGAGAGAGAGGGAGAAAGAGAGAGGGATTGAGAAACAACTCTTGAATGTTTTGGGTGAGTTCTTCTGGGCTGATCGGTCATTAAGGAATCCAAATTAGACAGGCATCAATTTCACCAAACCTTTCTTAAAATTGTAATAAAACTAACTAATTAACACCGCCCCACGTCAAAAGAATAAATTAAAGACAAAGTTTAAATATGAAGGGAGAGTCCTAATCTCGAGAGTCAATGATTAGGGATGAATTATGAACTTTCTAACCTAAAAATTAAACAAATTTATCGATCAAATACTTTATCATAAGATAATTAATGTGACGTCGTCAAGCGATGGATGAAGCATCATTAGGTGATACTGCGTTTTTAGAGAATTAAGCTGTAGGTTACTTGATTGTTAATTGTTACCTAATCTCGCAAGAGCTTATCGTTAAAGATTATCAAGTACTACTCATCGATCATCAGAAAAACCAACTAAACTACCCCTTTGGCATCGGTTTACTGAGAAAATAATTGGAAGAAGAGAAAATATTTGTAGTCGTTCAACTCACAACTACTTTCTAGGCAACCAACCGACCCCAGAGAGAGAGAGAGAAAGAGAGAGAATCTTGTTTGTTTCATAATCTATATTGATTCTGCATTTCGTTCTGCCATGCTTTACCTACAAGATGATTTCGATGCAATTGCTCTGAGGAGTCTTTTTTTAACTATAAAATCATGAAATGAAGAGAAAATTTTCAATCTCAAATTATAAATTAAAGTGGGCAAGTCCTAATTAGGTAAGGTGAGCGGTAAAATCTAAAATTTGATTGAATTTAGAATGGTATCTGAATTAAGATAAAATAATCTAACATGTCTAATTTAAATTTAAAATTATCAAAATATTTTTATTGAACAGTTAAATACTTACAAGAGAACAGTTGTTTTTATAATTTTATTAATTTATACATTAATATTAATGTTCTTTGACTAATATCAAAATTATGTATATTTTGTTTATTACCCCATTTGTGTTCAAGTTACCTATGTCATAGACTCCAATGTGACCTACATGGGGTTCCATTTCATTTCAGAAACCAACAAAAACTGCCTCCTCCTGTTTGTACACGAAGATTCCTCTCTCTCTCTCTCTTCCCCCCCCCCCCCAAAAAAAAATTACCATTTTCCACTTCTGTCCAGTACCATGTGGGCTGTCAGTCCTATTACTAAGCTAGGCCCGTGATTGTTCCATTCAAGATTAGTTGGTGGGCCAGCAGACCATACCCTTGGCACAGTTTTACAGTGAGACTGTAGTGATTAACCAGGATACAGCGCCCAATAGTTCAGGCAAGACTTTATGACCAAACTCCAAAACATAACAGTGCAAGGCTCATGCTCCACAGTCTGAGAATCCCATTCATGATGGATACTAATGCATTGAAATGGGGGAACCTTTTTTTTTTTTTGGGTCCAGCTCTGTACTGGGAAGGATGGAATTCTAGTTTTTTCATCTTAAATTTTGCTCCTTCAGCATTGGGAGTTTGATTCAACTAAAGGTTTGTTGGAGTTGTGCCTCACCTTCAATACGGCAAATGTTGAAGCGTAGTGCGGTGGAGCATGAGTGAAATGAAGTGTATTATGGTTCAAGCAGTGTGGAATGATGGTTCAAACGGTTGTATGCAAAGGCTTTGTTGTACGAACGATGGGTTGGACCGTCTGAACGGCCGTGAAAAAGCCCACAAAGTTGCGCTTCATTGGACCACAATGTGAAAAAGCCCACAAAGGTTCTGAGTTACAGCCATTCAGTTCGATGAACAAGTTGCATATCATTGGACCACAAGGTGAAAAAGGCCGACAAAGGTTCATTTTGGACCACCCACCGTGCGCTTCCTCTCTTCCCCACCCTATCTAAATCCTCTATCCAAGTCATAAAAATCCCCTTTACTTGAGTTTGATGAATCACCAAAGCCCCGTCGAAAATGATAGGAAGGCCTCGTCCAATTCCAAGAAAAGGGAGAAGGTAGATGACCCAAGCCAAGTGATGCAAGTTTAGTTTAAAAATTTTGTCAACGCCTGAAATCATTTTTAACCTTAAATTGTTAAACTTCAAATCAAGCTTTAAACAAGCAAGCTCGAATAATTTTATTATTATTTTACACATTTAATCTTATCAAACCAAACTGGAATAGAGCTCAAGCAACAAATGGTATTCAATTTTGACTTAATTGAGCCAATGTCAAATGAACTTTTAACGAGTTTAGCACGAACTAAGCTCAATCTGTTTGGTTTTTTTTTTTTTGGTAATTCTGAATCTGTTTGGTTTGTTTAACAGCCCAACATAAGATTCAAAAATGAGAATAGAATAATGCAACACCACCAAATTAAGATAGATTTCTGGAACAATAAATCAAAGTACAACAAAGCTTACACTCTCAAGATTTTAGAAAATACAAAAGAGTAGAGGGGCATCCTTATGAGGACAGCAATGGCAGAAATAAATAGCAGACTGCAAAATAAATGAAGCATAAATCCCACTCATAGTAAAATACTTTGGCACTGATCATAAAACGTCGCCCTCAAATGTGCCAAGTGAATTGCTTGGTCTTCTTATCTGCTTATTCTTTTCCATCAGCAGCACGAAGAGAGCCCAACTGAACTGGAGCTTGTGTTCCTACAACTTTTGATGATCCATAAATTGACACGTCGGTGCCCTGAGCCTTCTCCTTCTCAACTTGTTCCTTGATCCAAAAGTATGTGAATCTCAGACCATCCTGTAAACATCACATGTATATGTGTATGTATATGATCAATGAGTCAGCCATTTGATATTAGCAAGTGGATTGACACAACAGAATATCCAATTTACTCAGCATGCATTGGATACCTTCAATCTCATAGTAGGGGCCCAACCAAGCTTCTCCTTGATCAGTGTGTTGTCTGAGTTTCGGCCACGAACACCCTCTGGGCCGGGAATGTGATGGATGGGCAGCTTCTTGTTCTCGAAGCTCAGAACAATCTTAGCCATCTCATTCATGCTAACCATTTCATCACTTCCAATGTTCACTGGTTCTCTGAAGTCTGATTTTGTCAATCTGAACACAAATAATCAGTAACCATGAAGGACCCAACATCAAAAGAAAGAAATTAGCCTATTGCCATTTTTACGTCTGAATAATATGCTTTTGAAACCAAAAAGAAGAGGACATAGGCTTGGTTTGGGTACCATTAACCAATTTTTGGTTTTTTTTAAGTTTATTTTCGTCTTATATGGCTTTTTTCACCTTTTTTTTTTTTAAGTTGTAGTTTATAGGCGTGTTAATCGCATTGATAAAAAAAAATAAAAAAAATAAAAAAATTCACATCCAGTCCAGTTTATTTTAACTCATTTTGATAATGATGGACCACTAGCCCAAGTGATATGAAGAAACTATTTCATGCATTAGGTGAGGGGTTGATGTCCCATATGATTTTAATACACAACAAATATGTGACGTTGAAATTATTGTGCTATGAAAGACAAAATATGCATATATTTTACATAATCTACCGAAGTAGATTTACCTATCACCTTTAATTAAATTAACTTTTTCCCTTGAGGGCAGATTTCTGTTATGCACTCTTGTTATGCATAAAGACACACGCTTCATCTATAGTGCCAATGATGTAATCAAAATTTTGTTTTCCATGAACAAATAGAAAAGAAACTCAAAACACCAACGTTGGCCATCACTCAACCTCTATATAATTTCAAGTGCAGTGACAAAGAAAATCTCAACTGAATTTTGACAAGGGATATGTTTAACCAAGATGAGGATTTTACCTAAGAACACCTTCAACACATTCATCGATGAAGGTAAAAGATCGGGTTTGCAACCCATCACCCCACATCTCAAACCTGTCAGTAGAGGTAATGGCCTTTCTACAGAATGCAGCAGGGGCTTTCTCCCTCCCACCTGTGGCCATCAAATGTGAAGCAAAATTAATTTATAGGACGAGAGAATAAATATCATGGGAAGAACTTACTATCTTGGCTTACCTTTCCATGTGCCAAATGGTCCATAGATATTATGAAACCGTCCGATCCGACACTCGATGCCAAAGTCCTTGGTGTAGTGCTTGCATAATTCCTCCGTCGCAAGCTTCTCTAAGCCATAAGCATCTTGAGGCTAACATACAAACAAAGACGAATATCATCAATTGCGTTAAAAATTCCAAGTTGATAAATATAACGCAGTCGTGGTTTATTAGTTGAAAGGAAAAACCTCAGCAGGCCAAGCATCAGACTCCTTCAAGCTCACATTAGTGTCTAACTGCTTAAATTCAGGGTAAATACAAGCGCTAGAAGCATAAAAGAATCTGCATGCCAAATCAAAAGGTCAATATTGTCCATCCACATAAAGATAAATACCACATCAGTGTGTATAAGCAGTTGAAGCAAAAGAAGTGCACTGTTTTCTATCAAAGGACCATTGCTAGATCAATTTCATGGCTTCCAAATTGTTTTAATCTTATGTGAAATGAGACCCCTTCAAAAGGTGTTAACCATGCCAAATTACATTTTTTTGGTGAGGTTCACGTTTTATTTTTCCACTTTATAGCTAGAAGAAAAGGTGTGCTCTTTTTGCAAGATGACAAATTTAGAAAAGGTAAATACTGTCCTACCAGAAAGGTTCACAATTTACACCAAAAGACCCAGAATGACGTAGCAATATCACTCTTGTTAATAAACTGCATCTAAAGGGATTTTTTGTTTTAAAATGATAGGCCCACACTTGAGCCATAAGAAATCTTATGGTAAATTTTTCTGGTTGTGTAGCAGTGCCAGTGCTCCTTAGAAAAAGGGCGTTTGAACTTTGAAGTCAATGGAGCTACATGAACACATTATTGCATTTTGCTACCTAACTCATTTAAAGATAACCCTATCTCTACCACCAATATGATTTATTATTATTTTTTTATTTAATAAGACGTGTCATATGTGGTACATGTATCAATCACCACTGATTTTATGGAGCTCAATGAAGAGAAACTAATTTACATTGGATTGCTTGACCAACAAATAACAGAGAATGTTTTGCTAGATGTACAGTAAAATGAACCATAATTCAGGAAAACCGATAAGAACAAACAAAATGAAGCAAGGATTCAGCAAGTTGAAGATATCAAACCTCTTAACTCCATTAACCCTTGCTGCTTCAAGCATGTTAAAGCTGATCATTGTGTTGTTATAGAAAATCACCGAGTGGTTGGACTGAATGAAGCCCATACCTCCCATATCAGCAGCAAGATTGAACACGTGATCAGCACCGCTTGTGACTTTCAAACAATTGTCCATCACCCTGAGATCCACAAGATGGAATTCATGACAAAACATGTCCTCGGTCATGTGCTCGTTTTTCTTCCAATCCGAAGCAATGATGTAATGCCCCTCACTCTTCAATCGCCTAGCAATGTGCGAGGCAATGAATCCACCTGCTCCAGTTATGGAAATCCGGAGCTTCTCTGAAGGCCAATAGGGTTCCCTCTCGAGGTTCTCATAGGTGTAGTCTCCATAGTTAGTTTCACCAGTGCTTCCCATTCTGTACACCTCACCATGAAAAGGAAAGTGAGGACTCTCAAAATCAACCATAGAGTACATACCTATTCTTGTATTTAGATTGATAATGGTTGGAGAGAAACAAATATGAACACTGTCAAAGGCAGATAAGTAACTCAGAACTTATCCATTTCCTACCCTCAAAAAAATGTTTGAAGAAGAAACCATAATGAAAAAGATTACTGGGTATCAAAAGTTAGAATTTAGGTAGACCATAATAAAAACCCTAACTCAACAAGAGAGATTTTAATAATATACTCCCAGCGAGTATTAAAGCAAAGGAATTGCTTAGCTATACATGAACATCCTCAATACTAGAACAGCTCAGAAACATCGTCCTATAATTACAAAAGCAGCCTAAGAACCCAACTATGGGATTTCAAAAATTAGTTGATGATAAAATTAGAGACCCGGAACAAAGAATCAGAGATCCACATCAAAAAACTACAATGATATGACTTAATTATAGTTAGAAAAGCAAAGTTGAACACGTTCATAACTTAAAAAAGATAATTAAAAAAAAAAAGAAAATCCAGAATTTTAAATTACTAAAGCTACTTAGATTAAGCTCATAAGTTAAAAATTGGAAAATAAAACTATAGATATTAGAAAAAAATAAATAAACAGAGGAAATAAGAAGACGAGACAATGCACAGAACACCAGCCTCCGCCAACAAAATTACAGAGAAACTACAAAGAAATGAATCAGAATATAAATGAAATTTAACTTAGAAAGGCAGAAAATATACATCTAGACATAAATAGAATCGAGATTAATCAGAAAAAGAGAACAATTTTAATGCTTGCAACACAGAGCACCTCCAAAACCTCAGTAAATAACATGGTCAAAACCCAAAACAGAAAATAACTACAGAAGAAACCCATCAACGAAAATGACAAACTCATCGTCACATTAACAAATGAAGCAGAGCAAAACAGAACAAAAATCAAAGCTTGAAAGCGGAAGAAAGCCCAGAAATCGTTCAAATATTGATAGAGGCCGATTTCTAACACTTACCCGTAACAGCCTAAACGATCTTTCTCCAAGTCTCGCTCAGAAATGCTTTCCCAGATCTTATCCTGCCTTCAAAGCTTCGACGCTCGAGTCCTATATATAGAGCTACTGAGCTGGCGACTAACTTTATCTTTTTAATTTCGTCTTTTATTTTATTTTTACTTCTATTTTTTTTACCCATTTCCAATTTGGGTAGATAGAAAATGGGAAATTACTTTATGTAACTGTCATATAAAATAATTTAATTAAATTGTGAAATAAACAAAATGCAACTGTGGGATGTTAGGGTTTTTAATATCTGATACAGGGCTTGCACGTCAGGGTTAGAATGTTTTAGTCGACGGCCATGATTTAATTATATTTTAATGAAATATAATTTCTTTCTTTATGCATTGGTTGCATTTGAATTGTTTTTTTTTTAATTTTTATTTTTATTTTAAAATTAATTTTAATTAAATTAAGTCATAACCATTAGATCATTTTAAAAACATCAAGACCGTTGATTAATACATTTCAATCCATGAAATGCATTCTTACACTTTAGCCTCCTTTAACCCATTAACTTCTAGCTAAATAAATATTTTTTACATTTGACGTGTTAAAATTATTTTTTATAATAATTTTGATATAATTTTGTGTAATAATTATTTTACCTTTTATAATAGAATAAAATATGTTATTTTTTGTAAAAAATAAAATAAAATGATCATTTTATATCAAAAAGTTAAAAACTTATTTTTTTAAATTAATTTTTTTTTCTCTTTGTTAAACACTCACCAACTTTTGACTTTGGTACCAATTATAAATTTAATTTTAGTAACTTTTGGTATTTTTTGTCAAAAATTACTAATTGTAATATTTGGTATGTTTGGTGAAACAAATAGAAATTTTTAATAATTTTTTGTAATTTTGGGTGTTTAGTATAATTTTTAATATTTTTAACAATTTTGAGAACTTTTAATAATTTTTAGTAAAATTTTAAATTAAGTAAATTATTATAATTGAGTAGGAAAGTGATAAAAATCAATATTTTGTCAAGAGCTCCAAAAATAATTTTTAATAATTTTTACTAAAAATTGAGTTTGTCAAATGGTGCGCTCAAGCCAAAAGCTAACTCTTTGGCCTCCATTTGGAGCAAATTATCGGGCGCGAATCGAATGGCAATCCAGCCAAGTATTTTTTTTTTCTTTTCCGGTACAGGTTTTCAATTATTTGAAAACATTTTATTTAAATAAAAGGAGAGTTTCTTTCAACCTTTTGTCCTCATTTTTAAAAAAAATCAATTTTAATAAAAATTTAGATTTTCTATTTTGTCATTTATCTTAAAATAAATTATATCATCCTAAAAAATATTTGTGAAAAGCCTATTTATTACTTCACCGAATTTACACTCAACCTTTTCTTTTTAAAATATTAAATTCTAGAACCAAAAAGTTGTTTTCAACACAAGTTTAAATAAAAAAATCAATTTCTCAAACTAAAGTCTAACTTGACAAACTAGATGGTTATCCGCAAGTTTAGATTTGCTTCTCAATTATAATGAGTGTGTTTGAGTGATAAAAAATAAGATAACATTATATAAATTATGAGTTCATAATTCGTGTAATAAGATAAAAGTGAATAATTTTTAAAAATTTTTAAAAATTTTTAAAAATTTATAACAAATCAAACGAAGGCAAAATTGAAAAAAAAAAAAAAAAGAAGGGTTTCAAGACGAGTCAAATTGAATCAGCGTGAGAGTGGTTGAGTTTTTAGATGGCATTTGGCTTGACATATTGCTGATGAAAGTAGATTTGAACAAGTTGCTGATAAAATTCATATTCAAAAGAAATTATCCAAAACCTTTTGTTCAATGTAAGTTTAATCAATAAAAATTAAATGCATAAAGTAATACCATCCGCATTTGCATGAAGTGTTTAATTTTTATTCATTGAACCTACATAGGACTGATTTATAAAATTTTTTTTGCAAAGTTTAAGTAATGAAGAATTAAAAATATGAACTTTAAGGGTTAATTGCTACCCACAGGTTATTAGTTCAAATCTTTTCAGAGTTATTAGAAGGTTTATCTAGTCATTAATTCAGGATTCTAAAAATTAATTAAATGTGTACAAGTTGGTCTGAATATTCTAAATTACAAAAAAAAAAAATTAAAAATATGAGTGTCTATTAGATTTAAAATCACAACAAAATATAAGGGGTGTTACCAACAAGGCAAATTAAAGTGGCTAATACAAATTGATTCAGCAAATTAAAGTGAGCTGACACAATTACATTTAGGTGTATCTTTGCATAAAGAAAAAAGATAATGGGTTAATGATATATTATATATAATTTAGAAAATCTCTTTTCTCTATTGTTATCATCTTGCAACTCACTTCTTTGGTATAATCTTTTTGACCAGTAATTTTTATCGATGATTCTACTCTGACATTAATTCTTTTACAAGCTCATTTAGAAAAAGAGAGAAGGTTACTTATAATAAAAATAATATTAGATTGAATGATAGGTTAGGTGGTCATCAAAATGTTGATAGATTGTATCACAATAATTAATAAATTTAATAATACATGCATTGATAAAAGGCAAAATCTAACTTATAAATCCATGTTACAAATTCATTTTGAGAAAATTACATACTCATCATAGATAATTTGTTCAACTACCATTGGGACCCACATATATGATATAATAAACTTTGCCCGTGGTGTGGATAGGGGCCATAGGAAAATGTGTTTTCCCACTATGGATACAGGCCACAAGGTGACTATTGTTTTCCCCTCATGGAGTAGTTAAAATATAGCAAAGTCGATGAAAAGTATGCATCATTTCTAAAGTTTGGACCAGCTCAAAAATTCCACATGAATATGGTAGCGTTTGGCAACATAATTTTTAATAAAAAAAAATATTAAATTTTACTCATTGGATGTTTGAAATATCAAATTTTGTTATTTTTTACCTTTACTACAGTAATTTCTTTTCAACCCAAAAGTATCAAAAGTTATTAAAAATTATCAAAAATTACTAAAAATAGTCAAAATTTTTCAAAAATTTTACCAAATATTCAGAAGTTACAAAAAATTACTAAAAATTACTGCTTATTTCGCCACAAACCAAGAATTATAATTAGTAACTTTTAACAAAAAATGTCAAAATTTACTGAAAATTGTACCTCCAAATATTCTTTATATCGAGTATTCGATTCAATAATTTGGTCCCCATAACACCCTTATGTTGATGTTAAAGTTTTCTCAATGGGAATAGAGTTTTTATTAGTCACAAGAAATCGATGTCTTAATAAAGGCCTAATCATCAAACATTTGAACCTACTAGTTAAGAATCAAATAGAAGATTGTAATTTATAATTTAATTTTTATAT
This sequence comes from Vitellaria paradoxa, assembly GCA_019916065.1. NCBI lineage: Eukaryota > Viridiplantae > Streptophyta > Magnoliopsida > Ericales > Sapotaceae > Vitellaria > Vitellaria paradoxa. The sequence goes on along the minus strand of CM034241.1, from coordinate 41,401,257 downwards.
AACCTTTTGTTAGTACTAAAGTCATCAAACACATTAATTCAATCATTTGTCAGAAGATAAATAAAAAGATACATTATGATTCGATTTAACGTATTCCCTTTGCCTCAGTTAATTTTAACACCATAAATTTAATAAGGGATTAAAAAAAGGGAGGGAGAGGGACGCAAAATTATTTTTTTTTAAATTTTTATCACGGTAGATAAAGTAAGGGAGAAGGTATAAGATTTGAGAAATGAAACAAAAATTATATTTTTGTTCAAAAGAAACAAAAATTATATTAAAAATAATTTATTAAGAAAGTCTTTCATTTGCTTAATTTTTTTTAACTAAATCAAATAAAATCATACATTTGGAATTTTGTATCTTCTTACCCTCATTTCTTTCTTTTCTTTTCTTTTCTTTTCTTTTTTTTCCCTATTCCCTAAATTTCCCTTATATTATTTTATTTTTCTCACCACATGCTTAATTCAAGCACACTCTTAAAGAACACTCTAATGAACTTATCCGTTATACTAGAAGGTTTTCATGTTTTTTTGACAATGAAAAAATCACAATTTAAAGCACAAAACTCTTATAATTTTTTTTCTCCGACTCTTCTCCTAACCATTTGTAGAAGCCATCTAAAATACAATCAAATCACCAAATTTTGAGAGGGGGCGGGAGGCAATGACAACTTCAAACCTTATTCAAGAAATTGACTTGAATTTTCCAAGAACCATGTACTGCCCAATGCAAGCAGCTTCCTAAATATATACATACAAATTTGGGGTACCTTTCGTATGTATTAATTAATGAAGAGACCAATTAAGTTGGGATTTAGAGGAGAGGAGAAGCAATAGGTACATCATATATATATATATAAATATATATAGCCACTCTGCTTGCCAGGAACCTTCTCACTCTGTCGGCTGGACTCCCTTGCTCAGCATCTGATGGGACCATGCTTGGAGCTAGGCTGCTTCCTAGAAGCAGCAAAAACTATTGTAATATTTACGCCTTTTTTTTTCTTAAACTAGAGTGTTTTGTTGGCCAAAAAGTGTAGTATAAAAATTTGATGTAAAAATGATATATGACAAAATTTGATTAGAAGAAAGTATAAAAAATTAATAAAAATTAATGAGTTTTATTTAGTTTTGACAAACCAAACAACTCCTTTATATGCATTCAGTTAGTCATGAGTTAGAAGTAATTAAATCTAATGGTCAATGGTAGTTTTAACTGATAAGATTGAGATTTACTTTTTAGCATTCACTAGTTCATGTTTGTTTAGAGATTTACTTTTCTGCGGTCACTAATTCTAATTTTTTTTTATTTATTTTAAAACTCCAAACATGGAGAACTTTAAATAGTCGTACTGTAAGTGTAAATTCTAATGAGGTTGGCTTCATGGTGCCTCTCATAAGCTCAATTCTAGTTGATAGAATCACAATCATGTATCTGGAAGTACTTGTAAAATTTTATAAGGAAACACCAATCAATTGGGACACATGGATGCACCTATCAAATAGAATATGTGGATTATATAAGAATTCATTGAGTAAACCAAAGAGGATGTTGATTTTTCAGCAATGTCATTTGACCTCATCTCCTTGAATTTAGGGGTGAAAATTCAGAACATACTATGAATGTGTCTTCATTTGAATAAAAATAATTTAATTTTTCACTAATATTTTTATCTAATTTTTGGATATATTTATGTATACCAAACGTGCTGTCATTCAATATTATATTTTGTTAATTTAAAATTCAATATCACCTCATTAGAAGCAACTAATTTTATGGCCTAACCATTGCAACTATTTTTTTTTTAAATCTCATAATATTCGAATTAATTTACGCGCATCCCAATTAATTCTTAAAATTTTAAAATTATCAATTAAATGAATCTTTATTGATCCTAAATGACTTGAATTAATAAACATTAGAGAATAAACTCAAACTGTTACGTATCGGTCATTGCAACTATTCTTTAGTTTCTCTAGTTGTGGCTTTGATTGCGATGAGAAAGGGTGTTTGACCCCATTGAGTGTGTTTGGAGTGAAAAAAATGAGATAAATTGAGATAAATTAAGAATTCGTAATGTGTATAGTAAAAAAAAAATTGATATGTTATAAAATTTTTTATAATTTTTTTATAAATCAAACGGAGCCTCGGGGAATCTTGCAGACCTCGTCGTAGGGACCACGGTAGAAAAAAGCAGATCAGTTGCTTTCTATCACGTGCCTGGAAAATTTGCGCGACTAAGAGAGAAGAAAATGAAAACTTGTACCACTTATCATTACATATCCCATCTCGTTCATACAAGGAAAGAGAAAAAAAAAGAAAAAGAAAATTGTATTTAGGGGCTGTTTCACCTTAAACAAGAAATATATATTAAAAATTTATAAAAATTTCTAACACTTTTCAATCAAATTTTATTATATATTACTTTTATATTATTTTTTATACTTATATTTTTTTAAGTCCCATAACAATAGCTCTCGGGCCCACAACACAAACTTTATCGGGAAGAAGAAGAAGGTTTGGATAAGATTAAGGGGGCGTTTGGAGGAAAAATTATAAAAAAATTATTTATTTTTGATTTCTAAATATTTAATAAATATAAATTTTAGTCATTTTTTTACTTTGTTATAAAATTTAACAACTCAAAAATTATTAAAAATTGTTAAAAATTATCAAAATTTACTAAAAGTTATTAAAAATTATAAAAAATTTTACTAAATATTTAAAAATTATTAAAAATTATTACTTAATTCATCAAAAATATCAAAAATTATAATTAATAACTTTTGATAAAAAATATTAAAAGTTAATAAAAAATATGCCTCTAACGGCCCCCTACCGCTGAAAGTATTCACCCAACAAAACAACATGTGGCAAAGGATTCTTTATAATTATTTATTTCCTAACACTTTAAACCCACTCCACAGATGCACAAAGTAGGTAAGCAAATGATAAGACAAAATTAAAAAAAAAAAAAAAGGCACGTGAAATCTCATCCTATATCTTTAGTTCAACAACCATCGAAAATCCCGTTTTATAATGATTGAGTGGAGGGATTAAATAACATGAGGTGAATAATGATTGTGTTTAGAGTTGTATAAAAGTGTATAAAATAAAAAAAATTATAAAAGTAAATATCTCGTAATTTGTGCAGTGAGTGAAGAATTTAAATTTTATTGTCTCGTAATTCATGTTTGTAGAATTTTGTAAGATTTTATTTTATTTAGGGGGTGTTTGGCAACTCAAAAATTAATAAAAAAATATCAAAAGTTGGTTTTTGTGTGTTTGGCAAAACCACAAATTTTGCTACTTTTTGATTTGCTACAGTAAAAAGTACCACTCCATCATTACATCTTTTTTTATTTGCTACAGTAAAAAACATACCAAACACCCAAAAGTTACAACTTTTTTGCTTTGCTACAGTAAAAAATTTACCAAATACCCAAAAGTTACTAAAAACATACTAAAAATTTCACTTGATTCAACTAAACACACAAAAAGTGTAAAAAAAAAAATACCAAAAAATTACCAAAACTTAAATTTTTTTTTAACTTCCAAACACCCTCTTAGTAGAGTTCCAAACGGAGCCAATATAACGAAATAATATATAAGATTAAATATAATAAAAAATTGATTAATGATATCATTGTTATTGTATTTGATTTGGTGGATATTAAATAGTATAAAAGAAATACAATCGTAGGTGTTTCGGACATTTAAAACACATTGGGAAATATTGTAAGGGGTTGGTATTGAATATTTAAAACTTTGAAGGAAACTAATTCATAGTTAGCTACTTTCTAGGAGCTCACTCGTCTTAATACTGTTCTCACTTAAGCATATTTAATTTTCACTAAATTTAGTACTTCTATAATTTTAAAACGCATTGTACTTTATAAATACTAAATATTATATATAGATTACATTATTTTTCTACTCAAGAGATATGGGGTAGAAAGTATTGTTTTTTTTACTTCACCGCCTATTTCACTCTCTCATAGACAGAGTCTCACAATTCCTAACATAAGATGATCTGAGTCACGTAAAAATTATGTCATGAATCAGTATTATCGAGTTTGCTTAGAAACCCTCAAAGTAGTTCCATTCAGAATAAATTTACCAGGAGCTTGGACGCTAGAGTTGAGATTTTAACATTTCCTTATTTATGTTTTTTGAGTTTTGGGCTATTCAAGCCGCTGATCCAATTTACGGGAAATCTCAGTCATGGGAAATCTTAACCTTGGATTACTAGCTTGTTTAATTTGGCCCTTAAATCGGGTTAATGCTTTTTTGACCCCAGTTTCTCAATCGAAGAGTCCATAAAAATTAATCTTTATTGACCTCCGTCTCACGAGCGAATCGGTAGACAAGCACAATTAACTGATCGTCTTGGAATTCTATCTCTCGCTTGGTTATTTGACTGACTTAATACTCTTTATCTTCGACAATGTTAATTAACAAGCTAAATAACTTTTCTTTTAACTTTCGATTTATCCAAGAGGTTTTAGGGCTTATTATGCATCCATCTGCACCCATTAAAAAAAATTAAATAAATAAAAATAAAATAATAAAAATTTGTCTCATCATTCATCCCAAATTGGAGGAATTATGCATCAGAGACTCGGCAGCTTAATAACATGTTTGAGGAATTTTTGTCAGAGTTGCTTAATGCATACAATTTTCACTAGTAATGAACAAATAAGTTTTGGGTTTGTGGAATAATTTGTTGCTACATAAAAAGCATATATATATATATATATATATAACTTTTTTAAGCCAATTCCAAAAGACGCAATCTTTCTTCAAACATTAACAATGGAAAGGGTCAGAATTGTAATGAGATCAACTTACCTGATAATAGGGCGGCAACTGCATGAGATTCACAAAAATAGTTGCCCACCAAACGGAACAAAAATGAACTTGGTCTTTTTTACTTGAGGCCCATAAGCATGAACCAACTTTGTGGCCCAAAATAAATCAGGTTTCACCAAACGGGAGGGAAATACACTTGGGTCTTTTTTCATTAGTTTAATCGAGGCCCATTTATCCAATAGTACCCGACTTTCAGGCCGAAAATTAAAAATTAGACAATAACTAAGAAAACCAGGCTTAGTTGAAGTTTGTAGAAGTGATAAAACAAATTGGGATGAACTTCGACGATGGCCAGAACCGGGCTAACCTTGTGCTAGTTTTATTTATAAGGAATTGAAGTGGCACAAACAGGCTTTGGAACTAATTAGCGTGTCTGGGGTTCGAGGTCAGTTCAGTTCAGGCCCTGTTAACCTTGCACTGAATAAGGAAGCTCTTTTTTTTTTTTTTTTTTTTTTAAAGAAACTTTAAAAATTTTTTATTTTTTTAATTAAACTTCATCATGTGTCATTTTTATATCACTTCAATACCAATCTTTTATTAATTACTTTGGCCCCGTTTGACCAGTCAAAACTTATCAAAAGTTATCAAATTTTAACTATTTTTTTGTACTTTCTTCTAATAAAATTTTAACACATATTACCTTTATGTCACATCTTTCTATTTTTGCTGTACTTTTTTATCAACTTTTTTTTCTTCCAAAAAATCTCTTTATTAACTTTTTCAGAACTACAAACACTATCTAAATATCACCCTAATATACGTATATACTTACATACATAAGAGTGCGTGCGGGCATGAGTGATCGATTAATATAGGTTTCCCTGGTGCCGTTCTTCGTTCAAATTCCTTTCTTCGTTTCGTTTGGTATCAGGTCCCCATTTGTTTTTTTTTTTTTTTTTCTCAGATAGAGTTGTCAACCAGGAGTGCCGCTTTTAATTGACGGGTCATATTGTGTCACCCAGTTTAATCTATTTTCTTTTTTGCGCGGAAAAGATTAAGGTTTTGTTTGGGAAGCTACTCAATTTTTTTAATGTTTTTTTTAACTTCTTTTAAACAAGTGTTAAATGAACAAATCTGCCTCAAACATTACTAAAAAAATTAATTTTTTGTTCCCAAATTACGGCTAAATGTCCCCCCCCAAAAAAAAAAGAATCAGATACGATTATACCATTGATTCCCCCCTCCCTTCTCTCTCTCTCTCTCTCTCTATATATATATATATATATTCAAGAGTGACAATAGCATTATTGATTGTTTAAAATATATAAAAATAATGATTTTTTCTTAAGTGTAAATTGGTTCAAGGAAAGGGTGGTGGGTTTCTTGTGAAGCTCAATTTCTTGTCCACCATATCTAACTCTAGTATTGGCCCAACAGTACCCAACCCAAAAGCCCAACCCTCCCACCAAAAAAACACACATGCTCACTCGCCACCGTGGAGTGTGGGATGCACGTTCTCCAGTTGTTGGTTGTGGGTGTGTATTGTTTCTTGTTAGAAGTTATAGGCATTTATTAAAAGAATGGAATGGTTATTATTTGTTGAATGAACCCATCAAACTCCAGTACGGCCTTATTATTTGGACAACCATGAACCATAATCTAGAGAGAGAAGATTTTAGAGAGACAAAAAGAAGGGCGGATATGAGGGAGAGAGGCTCATGAGAATGTCAAAGGCTGCCTCGAGACTTTTCATACCTGTCACCGGCCAGACAACATATTTGTTTCATCGTCTACACTGCGCTGATTGTTCAATTTTCCAGAAATGACCCACATTTCTGTGCTAAATCACAGAATTGGCCCTAGGGTTGCGGAATTATTTTTTATTTTTTTATTTTTTTTGAACAACTGAGGAGGTATGATCATACAAACCACCAGTTTTCAACGTTCTTAATTATTTTTTGAAATCCTTTTTCTCAAAGTCCGTATTTCAATAACTTCAATTTAATGGTTAAGCATTGGATGATAGGCATGAATTAATAAGATAATTAATATTATTACCTGAATAAGACATTTTTTAGTAATCGTATAAAAATATCAATTTATCAATATTGAATATATAGTTAAGCGTTAGATGATAGATAGGAGTTAATAAGATAACTAATGTTATTATCTGAACAAGACATCTCTTAGTAATCTATGAAAATATCAAATTATCAATGTTAAATAGATGGTTAAGCGTTGGATGTTAGACAGGAATTAATAAAATAATTAATGTAATTGACTAGATACGACATATTTAACTAATCGTATAAAAATATCAAATTATCAATATTAAATATATACTTAATTGTAACATTTTCAAAATAATTTATACTTCAAGATCAAATTCTAAGCCTACACTTGCCCGTCAATATTTGTTTGAGAAATTAATCCACTTGATGTTTTGTTGTTTTGCGGTGCAATAACTGAATACCATAAAAGAAATTTACTTTTCTCGTTAGTTACTCTTAATTTCTCTTCTTCTCTGAAATAAGAAGAAAAAAGTGAAAAAAAAAATCATATTAACGTGTCTATTTATTTTCTGTTTTAGAAAATTTTTTAATAATTTCTTAAATGTAAAGAATCATTATGCATTCTTTATTATAGAAATTAATGTAAAGCATATTTTAGTAAAAACTATCCAAAATTACTTTTTATTTTATTTGAGAGCACCCCAAGATTTTTATTTATATTTAGGGTTTATTTGGAGTAAGAAAAAATTGAGATAAATTGAAGATTCGTAATACGTATAATGAAAGAAAAAAATTAATGTGATATAAAATTAATAAAAATTTATAAAAATTTTTAATATTTTTTTTACGTCAAACGCAACCTTAATAGATCTGAGTGCGGGCAAACGCACGTGGTTGTGGTTGTTGGGAGGACTCCTCCGTGTCATAATCAATTTTGATTCATTCACAAAGACCCCGCGTAAAATTTTCAGGCTCCCAGTGTACGACTTCCGAAAGGGCCCATTGCCGGTCTGCCTTTCACTATTAAGCCGCCATTAATTATGTCACAGTTCTTCCCATTTAAAATTTTGGCGATCAAAGGGGCTGGGGCTAGGAGGGAAATCCTCGAGTGCGTGTGTGCCTTTACTTGGGTCAGAGAGGTTGAAATATAAAAATGTTAAAAGAGTGTGTTTGGAGTTAAATAATATAATATAAAATTTTATAAATCTCTATAAATATAAATTACAAAATAATAAAATTTAAATTTTTTATTTACTATATAAAATATAAAACATTAATTTTTATAATTTTATATAATTCCAAACACATTCAAAATGCATGAATGAACGACTTAAGTTTGATTTTATTTCAACGAGAGGTAATTTCTCATATCCTATAATGATCTTTTAACTTTTATTTTTATTTTAAAATTAATTTTAATTAAATAAAATTAGAATTATTAGATTATTATAAAAAAATTTAGACTTTTTATTCGTCCACTTTAACTTTTACGGTACGTTTTTTTGTACTGTAGCCCGTAAAACTCCTTTTTACTTTTTCCATTTGCTTGTTAGCCAATGAGAATGTGGACAAAAGCAAATTGTCGGCCAGCTCTGGATTGGAAATTGATGCAGTAAAATTCTAAAACTCAAGCCATTCTTGAAAAGCTATCATGTTAACCTGATGGCCTAGATTTGGAGGTAAATCGATTTTCGCGCTCATTTATATTTGGAGGTTAAACATATCTATTTATGCGTGATTCATTTTGTTATATGTTATGAAATTGAATACTAATACGAGTGACATGAGGATATGAAATGACTTTACAAAATTATATAAATACAAACAAAGTCTCGTTTGGTGTAATAAAAATTATTAAAAAATTTTAAAAATTTTTAAAATTTTTTAATATATTTTATACTTCATGTAATTCCTGAAATAATTATAAATTTATATATATTTATGTATTTCGATATTTTTTTTACAAATCTCAATAATCTTTTTACAAATCTCAAAAATTTTTCACATTTTTCAATCAATTTTGACATAAAATCGTTCTGATGGACTAAAAAAAATAAGTCTCACGATTTTTTCCTCTAAAAAATTAATACAAAAGTCAAAAAAATTTACTATTCATCTCTTAAAAACGTAATTTAATAGTTACGTATCAAATATCAAAAAATTATCTAAACTATATTTTTCATTATTTTTCGTTAAATTGTCAATTAGCTTTGGATTAGAAATTGACATGGTAATATTCTCAAACTCAAGCCATTCTTGAAAAGCTCATCATATTAACTTGATGGCCTAGATCTGGAGGTAAATCGATTTTCGCACTCATTTATATTTGAAGGTTAAACATATCTATTTATGTGTGATTCATTTTGTTATATGTTATGAAATTGAATTTTAATACGAACGATACGAGGACATGAAATTATTTAACAAAATTATATAAACACAAACAAAGTCTCGTTTGGTGTAATAAAAATTATTAAAAAATTCTAAAAATCTCTAAAATTTTCTAATATATTTTGTACTTTTTATATTTCGTGAAATAATTATAAATTTATATATATTTACGTAGTTCAATAATTTTTTATAAATCTCAATAACTGTTTTACAAACTCAAAAATTTTTCACATCTTTCAATAAATTCTGATATAAAATCGTTCTAACGGACTCAAAAAAACAATTCGCACAATTTTTCCTTCAAAAAACTGACGCAAAAGTCAAAAAATTTTATCATTCATCTCTTAAAAACGTGATTTGATAGTTACGCATCAAATACTAAAAAATTATCGAAACCACATTTTTTATTATTTTTCGTTGCACTTGACGCCCCCTAAATCTCTGTTTCCCCTAAATCTCTTTTTAAAGAATGATCCAATTAAAGTTGAATGTAGTAATAATAATAATAATAATACCAATTAATATGCCCCTAATTCCCAAGTATTGGGTGTCTTAACACAATAATGTTAGTTAATGAACACTGAATGACACTTTTTTTTATTCATTCAAATGAGTGTCTATCATATAATTAAATCTTTGTTTGGTTTAATTATAATTTAATATCTTCCATTCATCCATTTAATATGTTGTTAGGTTGAATATCGATGTAGTTAAACCCCCAAAGAGGAGAGAATTGAGGGTAGAAAATGAGAATAAAGGGACCGTGCAGTTGCGTCCAAGTTGAATCTCCGCTATAATTAATATAAAATTAATAAATGTATTTTTAAATTGATCAAATCATTATTTGATGACTGAAATTCAAATTAATTGATCAAGTTATTAATTAAAAAGCAACTTTGATCCGAGGGAGAAGAGACCTATGAAAAAAAATGAGCAAAAGTTCAATTTGGCCAATGTTTGGAGTTAATGCATTTTGTGATCCGAATCTGATTAGCCCGTTTCGAGGTTAAAAAAAAAAAAAGTAAAAAAGTAAAACTTTTGGATAGTTTTTTGTGTTTTTTTATAGTTATAATTTTTTGGTGTGTTTAGTGGAACAAAGTGTAATTTTTAGTAATTTTTTACAACTTTTAGATGTTAGGTAAATTTTTTACTGTAGCAGAGTAGAAAAATAGTAATTTTTTTGTGTGCTTGGTAAGTTTTTTTACTGTAGCAAGTAAAAAAGTGGTAATTGTTGTGTGTCTGATAAAACTTTTTATGGAATAAATTATTGTAGCAGAGTATAAAAGTAAAAAAAAAAAAAATTGTGATTCCACCAAACACACCAAAAGTTACAAAATGTAACTTTTGGTACTTTTTTTTGCCTTTTTTTGAACCTCCAAACGGGCCAAGAAACTTAATAGAAATTAATGCTGAAATTATACAAGGTACGAACTTATTTTATTTTGATTACTTACCAAAAAAGAAAATTAAAAAAAAAAAAAACTTATTTTATTTTGATGTCTGGACCTTATTGAGAAGGTGAGAAGGAGAGGTACTACTATAATAACACGAGCCCAGACTAGTGTGTATCGAGGTCCTGACCTAAATCAAAATTAACTTATCTTAAAAATTATACTATCCATACACGTAAAATTGAATTTTTTTTTTTTTTTTTAGCATAAGATACCCATTGTCATAAGTATGTAACGTCAAGATTACATCACTAAAAGTATTTAATGGTAAGATTTTATATTGTGATTAACTTTTTCATCATTAAATTAAAACCTCATTTGTTTTAGTGAACCAATGTTTTTACTACTTACCAAAAAAAAAAAAACCAATGTTTTTACTTATTTATTTATTAATATTATTGAAACGATTATTCATAATATAGCAATTCTGATATATAGTAAAGTATTATTATTAATTACTATTATTATACTATTTGGTAATAAAATATTATTTAGTTATTAAAAATAATTTTATTTATTAACACTTAGGTATTTTCTAATAAATTACAACAGTAGTTTAAAAAAAAAGAAAAATAAAAAATAAAAAAACAACTTTCATGAAGTGTATTTTCTGCCCATGATGACATAGCTATGATATATTCAATGAAAAATAGAACAGAAGAATTTTATTTACTCAAAAAAAAATTATATTTTTCTAAGAAATTCTTTTAAGTTGAAAAATAATTTTAGAAAACTCTTATCAGAGGCTATCTTCGTCGAAAGATTTGCTAATAATAATAGTAATAAATTATTATTATATTTGGCTTGCAAGTTTGAGGAACGAATACCTAATATTTTTTTTGATTTCTTTCAACTAGTTGAATTCTCAAGTATTCTCGCAATTTTGTTTAACTACAGCTAGACCGGGGGGAAAAAAATTGTCTTTATATTTTTTGAAAGTTACCACTGAAAACGCTCAACTTTTCTTTAATTTTCTAGTACGTGCAATAATTGCAATTCAACGTATTTACTTTTGTAATTAAATAAACTAAACTATAATTTCAACTAAAACTAGTTGTATTTGTCGTGATTAGGTTACTTGGGAGGTTTCAGGGGATTGTGACGGTTAAAATTTATTTGTATTTAATTTAATTAAAATTATTTTAAAACAAAATAAAAGTTTAAAAAATTTAAAGGAACACAATCAATGTAGAATGTTAAAGATTATATGTGATCATTAAAGTGCAAATAAGTATTAATCCTTCATTTTTCTACTACAGCGTAGATTTTTTTATTATATTCTCCCAGAACCCAACTCGGGAAGGGATGATTGAGTAAATTTTAAACCTATAACTCTTGAAATTAATTAATTAAACACAAAATCTAATTTGGACAATTAAGATATTAATAGTATATATAATAAATATAATTAATCGAAAGCTAGATATACAGTTAAGCAAACAAATTAATAAATATCAAAATAATACGTAAATTATCTAAGTGGGTATATCGTTAGATTTATTTATTTTGCTCTAGCAGTCAAAATAGTGAGTAGTTGTGGGAATTAAAGAAAATAAAAGTATTTTATCAAATTTATCTAATTTAATTTAGATAATAGTTTTTAATTATTTTAATAATATAGAAGATAATATATTTTAAATGATAAATTACACCTAGATCGCTTGAGTATTAGGTTAATTACATCTAAACCCTCTAAATATTTGAACCTTACACTTAGATCCATTTTATATGATTGCCATGTTTATAAGAGAGGGGGGAGGTAACATAAATGAACATAAGTGAGGAACATAGATGAAGTGTAACGTACTTAATTGTCAAGAGTTTATTGAACTTTAAAAGTAACAACTAACACAAAGAAGAAATTAATGCTTTACCCATATATACGTTTTGTAATCAATTAAGGTAATTAATTGAGATAATTTCGTGCCCAGTACACTTTTAGGTATACCAGCAAGAACTTCCTAATCAATTTAAGATTATACTCTTTTTTCCCTAATTAATATTATGCTTTAATTGACTATACACTTTTGAAAATAGAGTGAAACATTGCATTTAAAAGGAGCTTTTATATTCAATTAATCTTTGATCAAATAATTAAAACAATCATCTTTTCAAATTTATGAATTTATAAGTTCAGAGATTTGATATGATATTTAACAATTTAACAAATGGAATCTTTTGTAAAATATGAATTAACAAACATACCCTCATTTGTATTTGTGTTAAAAAATAATCTCACAATTTTTTATACATTATTATACAAGTGTATCAGAATCGTGTAATTCAAATTTATGACTTAATGTTAAGTAAATCAAGCAATCGTAAAATTTAATGCCTTTTAACTTTCTTGAGAAAAAGTATACAACAAATACAAGCACAATTCCATAAAACCACACTTAAAAGAAATTAAAGATCAAACATATACTTTTTTTCGGATTTTTTTTCCTGTATCACCACGAGTGAGCACTCCAAACTTACGTAGAAAATGAAAATAGGTAGAGTTCCACCCATTAATACTATTAAACTACTCTCAAACTTACTTTGGATCATTCTAAAATTCTATAGATAGAATTGAAACAACTAAATTAAACTAAAACTAAAACTTATTAACTTCAAAATGAATTTCAGGAGACTGCTATCTAAAATTCGTTAGATAAAATTGAAACAGTAAAACTAAACTAAAACTCAAACTTTAATTTCAAAATGGGTTCGAGGAGGCTGTTGAAAAAATAACGGATATGATTTGATTATATTTAATTTAATTAAAATTAATTTCAAACTAAAAATAAGAGTTAAAAAGATGTTATTGAAATACAACTAATACAGAATATAAAAAAATCATGTTACATTAAATACAATCAAAATTATAGTAGTTGATTTTTTTACTTCAGCCCTGAACCCTTTGAAAACTCAGGAAATGAAAGGGTGTATTATGATAAACTCAAAAAGTGTTTTGGTTGAGGAACTCCGTCCTCTTTTATAAGCTTATCTGGTAACTGTTTCACACGCAAATTTTCCACGATGCAAAGCACTTCTCAGAATGGCACTATTTGTCTATTCCTTTATTTTATTTTTTTAATAAAATGTTCGGGTCTAGTCCCTATGATTGCTGCAACCATTGAGGAGTTAAGAGGAGGCGGTGGCTCTTTCTATCCTCTGCTGGTTAATCGCTTGCCATTGGTTTATACGGCTGACCATTGACCTGCATCTCTGCTACAAGAATTTATTTCTACTGAAATTAACCCCCCCCCCCCCCCAAAAAGCCCCAATAAAATCATAAGAATTTGAAATTTAAAAAATTAATCAAAAGACGATAACTTAACTGTTACAATTTTTATCTATTAAGATGTTTAATCAAAATATTAATTTATTTTATTAGATAAAAATATAAAAATGTAACATTTTATTATTTTTTTGGGCTACTGTTAGTAAACATAAATCATTATTTATTTCTACTAAAACTAACAGAAGAAGACCTATTAAATCATACGAATTTGAAATTTAAAAAATTAATCAAAAGATAATAACTTGGCTGTTACAATTTTTACCTATCTTTAATTAAAATATTAATTTCATTTTCCCTAGATAATAAAAAAATAACATTAGCAATAAGTTTAATTAGTGACCATCTCTAATGGGGTCTTTATCAAAATTACGGGGCAATTCGAAGAGACTTCTAAATTTCAAACTCGCACGATTCAATACCTTTTTTTTTTTTGTCTCCACCCTTCAACTCGCCACGTGCTCATAGTTCGGCTCAAGGAGTGGCAAAGTAGAAATTAGTTTGGCGCAAGTAGGTCAAAATTTTATAAATATTTTTCCCGCGAAACTCCGGTTAATCTCTTCGCCTGCCGGCTGTGCTAAATTGAATGCCCAAGTATCACAATTAAAAGTTCGTTGGGTGGTTGCAACCCCCACCCCCCCCTCTCTCTCTCTCTTTCTCTCTCTACCCATCCATACGTACACAAACCCTTTAAATTCATTCACCTCTGTCTTCTGGGCATCTGTCTCCGCCCAGTTGCGCTCTCTCTCTCTCTCTCTCTCCCCCCCCCTCCCTTACAAAAGTGAAGAAACTTTTTTGAGTTTTCCCCGTTTCTTGTCCAAATCTCAAAGCCCATTTGGGTAAACCCTCCATTTGAGCTCTAATTCTTTTGGTTTTTGGGTAATCCAAGTTCAGTTCTAGACTTCTGAGGGTATATATAATTTGTGCTTGTGGGTTTTGCTTTAATTCGTCAAAAACAATGGCCGATGAAAGTAAACCAAACTCAGAAGGACAGTCACCTTCGATCCAAGCTCAATCCGATGGACAGAGAGGAAGCAAAACTCTCCCCAATTTCCTCTTATCAGTGAGGCTCAAATACGTGAAACTCGGTTACCATTATTTAATCACCCACGCCATGTACCTACTGCTCACTCCGCTTCTCGGCATCGTAACAATTCACCTCTCAACTCTCACACCCGAAGACTTGGTCCATCTATGGAACCACCTCAAATTCAACCTCGTCACCGTCGTTCTCTGCTCAGCTCTCATGGTTTTCCTAGCCACCCTCTACTTCACGAGCCGACCCAGGAAGATCTACTTGGTGAATTTCGCGTGTTACAAGCCGGAGCAAGCTCGCATGTGCACGAGAGAGATATTCATGGAGAGATCGGCCCTTGCCGGCACCTTCACGGAGGAAAATTTGGCGTTTCAGAAAAAGATTCTGGAGCGGTCGGGGCTGGGGCAGAAGACGTATTTCCCCGAGGCGGTGCTGAGGGTCCCACCGAACCCGTGCATGGCGGAGGCGAGGAAGGAAGCCGAGACAGTAATGTTCGGAGCAATCGATGAGCTGTTGGAGAAGACCGGCGTGAAGGCTAAGGATATTGGGATTGTGATTGTGAATTGCAGCTTGTTCAATCCGACGCCGTCTCTCTCGGCCATGGTTGTTAATCATTACAAGCTCAGGGGCAACATTCTGAGCTATAATCTTGGTGGGATGGGTTGCAGTGCTGGACTAATCTCAATTGACCTTGCAAAACAACTATTACAGGTTAATAATCCCCCTGACCCTCCCCCTCCCTTGCTTAATTTTGGCTGCTTTTCTTATTTATATCGTAAAATTAAATTTAAAAGGAAAAAAAAAAAGAGGAATGCAGTAAAATTGTGAGCCTGTCATTTAGGGTACTGAATGGAAAATTTCTGCACAAAGTCTGGGCGCAATTCAACCGCAATGCAGTCAAGATCAGTTAGATTAAAATTAAAAAAAAAATGTTATTTATTGGACCAGAAAAGTAAAGCAAAAACTAGAATGAGGTTGGGGTGGAAATTCTAAAATTAAAATAGTTTTTTATGAATTTTTTTATTTTTTAATCATAAAATTTTTTACTATTTCACGTCATTTTAATTATTTTTTCATTAAACTTATCAAAAAATAAATTCAAAATTTTATCAGTTAAATAACCTCCCTCTCAAGATGAAAAAAAAAAAAAATACATATAGCTATCACATCATTCTATTTTACTATATTTCTATAAAATTTATGCAGTAACATGGTATTTTGCATTTCTGTCTTGGCGGCCTCATGCCGTTCCCGTTAGGGCACTATTTGTGCGCATGTCTAGCTGAGATTGAGGTGACATCCAAATTAATTAAATATGGCTAGCCTAATCCCATGCACATATATGATAACTAAATTAGCCTAATTCTGGAAAGGGGCAAGGTATTAACGGACGTAAAATGAGATATTAAATACTAGAAAAATGACACTAATGAAAGTGTGTGATTAATTATTCTTAATTCCCTTTTATTTGAAGGATATAATTAGAATGATCAATTACTAATACTTGTGAATCATTAGTCTAAAATAGTAAAATTATAAAATTTCATATTCATCACCTCCTGACATAGTCAAACTAGTAAGTGAGTAAGTTTCTCATATTGTTGGCGAGATTTCGAGTCTCACGACTCACTTGAAAGGCATGATGGAGGGACCAACCGTGTGTCCCCTGATTTACCTGTCAATAAAGTTGAACAGGGTTCCAAGCCACAAAAAAAAAAAAAAAATCATATTAATCATGATACTATCATACTTACAATCATTTTAGTTTCACTTGATATTTTTCAAATCAATTTTCTAGGCTAACAATTAATTGTTATTTTATGTATTTGTACGTAAATAGGTGCACCCCAACTCATATGCCCTGGTGGTGAGCATGGAGAACATTACCCTCAATTGGTACTTCGGCAACAACCGATCTATGCTGGTCTCGAATTGCCTCTTCCGCATGGGCGGGGCCGCGATTCTCCTCTCCAACCGGTCGTCGGATCGCCGCCGGTCAAAGTACCAGCTCATCCACACCGTTCGCACACACAAAGGCGCCGACGACAAGTGTTACAGCTGCGTGTTCCAGGAAGAGGACGACACTAAGCGAATCGGAGTCGCCCTCTCAAAAGACCTAATGGCCGTCGCCGGAGAAGCCTTGAAAACGAACATCACAACCCTCGGTCCCTTGGTCCTCCCAATGTCCGAACAACTCCTGTTCTTCGTCACTCTGGTAGCCAGAAAGGTCTTCAAGATGAAGATAAAGCCTTACATTCCCGATTTCAAGCTGGCTTTCGAGCATTTCTGCATTCACGCCGGCGGCAGAGCAGTGCTCGATGAGTTGGAGAAGAACCTCGAGCTCAGTGATTGGCATATGGAGCCATCGAGAATGACTCTCAACAGGTTTGGGAACACTTCTAGTAGTTCGCTTTGGTATGAATTGGCTTACTCTGAGGCCAAGGGGAGGATCAAGCGGGGCGATCGGACGTGGCAGATTGCGTTCGGGTCGGGTTTCAAGTGTAACAGTGCTGTTTGGCAAGCAGTCAGGACCATTAATCCGGCCAAGGAGAAGAACCCTTGGGTAGATGAGATTCATGAATTTCCTGTTCATGTGCCTAAGGTGGAACGAATTGGTTCTTAAAGTCCATTTTCAATTTCATATATATTAATTCTTCTGGTGAGAGGGTTATGTTGTTTATCTATCTTTGCAAACTAAACGTGATTGGTGGGTCTATTAGTCCATAGAGAAAATTAAGTAATTAGAATTTTACAAATTAAACATGATTGGTGGGTCTATTAGTCGATAGAGAAAATTAAGTAATTAGAATTTTCCAAGTGTCAATTAATTGATCCCCTCTTCCATTCCCCCCCCCCCCACTAAATGTTGATCATTTACTGTGGTTTTATTACATACAAGAGCTGTTGCTTTCACAGACTGAGTGTTTCTTGTCCAATCTCTCTCTCTCTCTCGAATGTTTCTTGTCCAAAATCTCTCTCTCTCTCTCTCTCTCTCTCTCTAAATGGTACTTGATTCCTTGTGCTGGCTTCATCATTTAATGCTTCTCAAGTAATTATCTATTTAATGCCTCATTTTGTTGTTCACAAAGATTAAAATCAAAAATAGTTATTACTTTTTTTTAACCATGATTCCAATTCTGAGCTTTTTCTTCCAGGAAGATCAAACACAAAAGAATATTCGAAAATGTTTTCTCAACCAAAATTATTTGTTAAAAAAATATTATCAGAATGATATTGTAATAAAAGAAAATCTTTTTAAATGATTTTTTTTAAAGTGATATAACTTTAAAATTATCACATATATTGTTCTAATATTCTTTTTTTTTTAACAAAATTTCCTAGCTACCACTACCACAAGAGAATTGATGAAGCAAACTTTCATTAACTAGAATATATATACATACTTTTCTATGCACCAAAAAGGATCAGATGGATGGCTCGAATAAAACCTCCATTCTCTCTTTTAGCATTGCTGCACAAATAGAGCAGGGGTTACAAGAATTGGTCACCTTTCTCACTACAATTTTATAGAAGAAAATTTTACGCTATCAAAATTTATGACTAAAATGATATGATTGTTGGGATGGAGCAAATTGGAACACGTGGAACCGTACCGACCACTTTTGCCTGAGACACATGGCGTTCGGCCAATCGTGTGTTTGATATTGTCCACGTTGGCCAAGTACCAGTACATTCATTAAGTGTGAGTCTCTCGACGTCGTAAATGCGTCCCCAACCATAAATGCTTAGAAATATTAACTGGACTAGATTTATTGATTGAAAGTTAATTAAGTTAGTTCGTTTCGTTACAAGTGACAGACAGATGTGACAAGTAAACAGTTCTAAAGCTGCATTCTAACTATACAATCGAATCAAATCGCTCACGCGCATTTAATGAAAGCAAGAGTATTAAATGTAAAATGAAAGACATTTAAAAAAGAGTGATAAAAAGTGTCAAAAGATATTATTACAACTGAATTCCCTTGCATTATTTTATTTATTCTTACTATACTATAAGTACTACACTCGATTTATAACTCAGGTACGCTCACTATTATCAACTGAACACCCTTTATCTTTCTCTTAATTTTTCTCTTTACACTCATAAAAGACACCTGCTAACTTAAACATTAGAGGGTTTTTCAATCGTAGATCCTCTCTCCGACCGTAACCTCTCTCTCTTGTGTTCAGCAAGTCAGCGGGCAGATTCTCAGTTTGTGTGGTCAGTAATTCCGATGATGAATTTTTGCTGCCAAATAGTGATAATAATATTAATTATTTTATTTCAACAATAAATTTTAATAAAATTGTATTGCGTTTTTATCGAAGGGTTTGAAGTAAAATATATAAATTTATATAACTGGTGCATATATAAAAAAGCATTTCTTTTCCTTTCTAAGAATAGGATCACTAAAATTGTTAATGCATGAATGTACGTAGTTGATTCGCCACCAAATTACTCTTATCCACGTATCTAACGAGGCACTAAATTATAGAAGCATGACATAAATATTGCACTACCATGACGTATTGCAATTTGCGATGTACGTATAAGATAAGGAATAGATATACATAACAAGATATCTAATCTTTTTTTTTTTTTTATAAATAAGCATGATGTAATTGAACCCAAAAAAAAAAAAATCTTGTTATCTGTATGACTATTCAAAAATAAATTATTATTTCTTGTATTTCTAAATTTTAAATTTTTAAAAAATAGAGAAATTAATATAAATTTACATTCCTTTAATTGTTGAATCCAAAATCATTTGTTTCAATTTTTTTTTAATGTGTATTTTATATATGAAAATATACTTTGAACAGTCTAAAGCCGCAGCATTAGTATGACATAATCTTATTTGTGAGTGTTGACACCTGTTGCCCGTAGCTGTAGATAATATGTTTCATGTACTAATTAGCTATGAACTCGAATTTTTCAAATACAGAACTCGTTTGGTTGGTCAAATTTTAACAAAAAATATAATAAAAATAAAAAAAATATGATATAAAAGTGATAAGTGTTAAATTTTAATTAAAAAAATAAAAAAATATTTAAAAATTGATAAGTTTCAATAAATTTTTGTAGGCCAAACAGGACTGTAATGTGCCATATTTAGAAAAATATATGAAAAATTAGAATATCCACGTGAATGCTCAAACTGAATTAAGCTAAATCACATCAAATGAAAGATGACACCGCCTTAAAATTACTTCCCATGGGATATAGCTAGATTCTTTGCCATTCACCTCCCAGCCAGCTGGAGAGATGGAACAACCCAACCAAGTTGAGTAATTAAGGAAGAGGACAACTGGACATCCATGTACAAGAAGAGATCAGAAGTGCTTTTAGTTCATGCATACATAAGGCCCCAAAGAACATTCAATGCCCTTGCAAGTCCACCAGATGGAGCCAGTTGGTTTTTTGCTAGCTAAGAAGAAAAACAATAACAAGCTGAAACTAAGGTAACGTTTGTAATGGTAAAAAATAAGAAAAAAATAAAAAAATGTGATTTAAGATAACTTTAAGCGTTTAGCATTTTTAATCCAAGCCATATTTTGTGGAGATAAATAGTTTAATTTTTGGACTTTTGCGATAAAAAAACTAGAGAGAGAAATCGTGAAAATAATTTTTTAGATCTATTTTCATGGATTTATGTGAACTTTTTTTAAAACTTATTTGACTTTTTGACTCTGAATAAAAAAGTTAGAGAAAGAAACCATGGAAATGATTTTTTCAGTTCATTTCCATAGATTTATGTCAGATTCGTTAAAATTTGTTAAAAAATTATTAGGATTTGTAAAAATAGTTATTGAAATTTATAAATTTTTTTTAGAATATATGGATATATAGAGAAATTTATAAAAATTTTACGAAATACGAGATTACTAAAATATATTAGAAAATTTTAGAAATTTTTAAATTTTTTTTTTGATTTTTAACAAACGTGTCTAAATCGTACTCAATAAGGTGACGGTTGGGCATATATACATATATGTATTTAGTTATAACATCAATTGTTGTGGGCCCTTCCATTCATTCAAATGTTTGTAAAGAGGCTGGAAAATGTCAATATGTTGACTTCAAAATTAAAAGCATGATAAGAAAAAAGTCAATTGTTTCTAAGTTTGGATATCTTGAAATCGTTTTTCTTGAAGAGAAGTTGTATACACAATTTGAAGGAGAGTAAATATCACCGCATATTTCACCAAAATAATGTTTCAGCTCCAAAATATATATATATATATATATAAAGTTTGAACTTATTTACTAAAATGCCATTACCGTATCATTTTAATAAGATGTTGTTATATTTTATAATTAAGTAACATTTTTTCTTTTATAAAATTGCGCGGATGAAAATGGCCAATTTTTGTAACTATTCCAAAAAAATATAGAAAGAAATCGTATCAGCATAATGTGGTAGTAAAATTTCAGTATATAAGTTCAAATTTTATGAATTTTTTTAGTTTCAAATGATAAGTTCAGATTTAATCACATTATTTTGGTAGAATATTTTGATAATATTTTTTGGTTGTACGTAGCATTACCCATTTGATGAAATAAAAAAATAAAAAAAAAAAGAAAAAAAAAAGGGTAGAGTCAAAGTTCTTGTATGTAGCTGAACTGACCAACCTGCGAAAATCAATAGAGAGATTGTTGTTGGTCATTGCAAGAAAACCATTTGATCTAGCAAACTGTTTCTGTATCTGCTTCTTTTGTCTCTTTAGGTTAGGTGGCTGGTTTGCCCAAGTGGGTGACTGGTGGGGCAATGAACTGTCGTGGTAATCAAATGGAATGGACTTCGGCACAGTTTTGAAATTATGGAATTTGTTGAACAATAAATTCCTGATTATGATCTTTTTCTTTTATTCTCCTTGTGCTATTAGTGTTACACAGAAGTGAGTTAGTCCTTTTTTGTTGATGTCCTTAAAACATTGGGAAAAAACGAAAGAAAATTAAATTTTAGTAAAAAAATCACATAAATTAAACAAATTAAATAAAAAAAAAAGTCATAAGTATATATTTATCAAAACGAAGCATATATATATATATATACTCTATTGGGAAACTCATTCGTTTTTTGGAATATGCTATAACAATGAAAAAGATTTTATAGTTATATCAGAATTTGATAATTAATTATCATTAAAATTCCTTTTAATAAATATATATATATATATATATATATATATATATATACACGAACAGTTTAATATAGTAATATGTATTAAATCTTAACTAGAGTTCAAATTTAAGTATTTTTAAAATAATAAAAAGTGAGATAAAACGAAATAAAATGAAATAAGTTGTGAATTCGTAATTCGTGTAGTGAAATCAAAAGTGAATTAGTTTTAGAGATTTTCAGTAAAAATCGGTGCGCCAAATGTACTCTTTATATCCATTATTTGAGCTAAAATATGATCAAGACCTCTCACTCACAGTATGAATTTATTAAAAGCATATCAAAATTCTTCAAGTTCTAACCACTAAATCAACTTGGTTACCTTCATTAATTGTTGATTGGAATGAAAAATATATGGTTGCATGTTTTTCTTTTCATTAATAACTCGTTTTTTCTCCGCCATAAAATAAATTATAGAAGTTCTGCCCTCATTTTATAGAAAAGGAAAAACTATAATTTTGATAAAATCCTGGACTCTTGAAGTTGGCACACTGTTCATCTTAAGTGTCATTTTTTTTTATTTTTTGTTTTCTATTTTCTATTTTGAGTTTATTTTTTATTTTGTTCTTTTGAAAAAAAGAAAAATAAGGAAAATAATTCAAATTTCAAAATTTATTTTTGAAAACAGAAAATAAGTTTATACATAAAATTAAAGATAGCAAAAACTTGAGTGTGGTGCTTGGCTCAGGTGGTTGAGCTTCCTTGTTACCCACTCACGGCCTGGGTTCAAACCCGAGCTCCCCCCTTCCCCCGCTTAACTATTAAAAAAAAAAAATAGCAAAAAATCTTTTTGAAAATTTTTAACAAAAAAATAAAAAAAATCTCAAAATAAAGAAAATGAGTATTTTTTATTTTTTCGCTTCGAAATTTTTAACCCATAAAACAAAAATACAGAATAGAAAAGTAAACTAAATGTTACCTTAATTTTTTAAATATTTATCTGGGCTCAACGTGGCAATTTTTTAATTCTTATTTTATCAAAATTTAACTAAGAAATTAATTGTCATATGAACTTCTAACCATGCATGCATACATACACACACATAAATACACACGCGCGCATGGAGAGAACACTCAATGCAAGCATTAATGAATTTCAAATTAATTGATTAACGTTCGACAGATAGAAGAGTTGTGTGAAGGATTGAGTCAAACTTTGTTGGCTGTGCAGAGTGTGAACAAAAAAGTCTTGTAAAATAAGTAGGAGATGGAGTGCAAGCTTTCGATATATGGTCGATAATTGATCAAACAATTAATGGTGGTTAGGGATATGGTTCACCCACATGCATGAATCAATGACGATTGGGACACTAGTGTTTACTTTACGTATTAAAACTGGTTTTCATACATCTGGTAAAGTGCATTTAAAGATTGAAAGGGATAGCACAACCCCATAGGAGTAACTAATTAAAGTGACATTAAAAAGACATGTTTTGAATAGAAAAAGGTCGAGTGAATATACGTGTTTTTTTTTTTTTTTAACAAATTGCTATAAAGGTTAAAGCGACTATTACTGTTACAAATATGTCCACCATGGTACATTTTAGTGCGTGAGGTTATTTAGAATTTTTTTTATTTATAATTTTTAACTTTTTGACAATAAGATACAGTTAGAATTTTTTTTTTTTACAATTATTTACTATAATAATGTAGTTGCATTACGAAGTCAAGTTTTCATCGTTAAGTTTTAATTTTTGTGACACAAGTTAAGATGTTTCAGGTCTAATTTTGAAAGATGTATTCAAACTACAATAGTTTAGAGCATATTTTATTCATTGTTGGTAAACTTGCTATAGCTCCACTGGCAAATTTTGAGAGTAGGTTTTGATGAAACTTTGTTAGAAGTTTAAGTGATAATCTCGATGGCTCATTTTGGTCTTTCTCCAACTTATTTATGAACATTTAAATAAGACTATTCAAAATATAAGCAACTTGTTTATAAGTATTCAAACAAAATACTAACTTGTTGGGCAACCTTAGTTTACATATTCACAAGGATATAAATAAGTTTCTTCGGTAACAGTATAACTTGCTTGTGAATAATTGAATAAAATTGTTCTCAGGCCATAAACGAGCTTTTTTTTTTTTTTTTTTGGATGGAGAGTAGAGCCTTCAAAATTTTTGTTTATTATGCTCACTTATGGCTGAGAAATACCATAGTTACATTTCATTTTTATAAACAAAATAAACCATGAAATTACAAATGAAATTGTAACCTAAAAGGCCACATAATGATGTGCCCAACATGCAAT
Source organism: Vitellaria paradoxa (assembly GCA_019916065.1). Lineage (NCBI taxonomy): Eukaryota > Viridiplantae > Streptophyta > Magnoliopsida > Ericales > Sapotaceae > Vitellaria > Vitellaria paradoxa. The sequence continues at coordinate 41,376,833 of CM034241.1, read as the reverse complement.
TGCAAAATATGGCTATGGTACAATTCCTAGTGAGATTGTTCGCAGATATTTAAATAAATTTATTCACAAATGATAAATGAATTATTCACAAATCTTGTCAAGTAAAGATTATGCTTGTTTGAGCTTATCTTGTTTATTTATTGAGCTTAAAAATTGCATTCAAGTTTATTTATTAAACTTATCAACTGAGTTCGTAATGAGCTTGTTTGTAAGCGGACTATCAAACGCTTAATTAGTTTGTTTGCACTCTTAGCTAATTTTAGTGACCCAAGATTTTCTCCCTTATTTGTGATAACTTTTTTGGTTAAAAACCTTATCTCAATTTTTTTTTTCTAAGTTTCCACATATATTAAATATTGAATCATTAGCAATAGAAAAATTTTAAAAATAATTATGTATACCCACTAAAATGAATTTTTATTACAAAAGTATGATTACCTTATTTTTCCTGCACACATTTCTAGTTAAAAGTTATGGAAATGTTTGATTTACCAAAATCTACTAATTTTTATTAACTTTTTTCAATTTCTTTCAATTAAATTTCGTTATCTATCACTTTTAATTTTTTGTACTTTTTTACCATCCAAACATCACTTATGATAGGGTAGCATCTCTCACAAATTTTTTTACCAGTATAAAATACATAGCAGTATACAGATTAACCATCCTCACCAAGAAGTATTGACAGTTTGATGATCAATCACATAAATATACATATTAAAGAACTGGAAGTTTTAGCATCTCAAGAAATCTCCCAAAACAGTAGTGGTTGGACTTTTTATTAAATCCGGAAAAATTATGACCCGAAAGCTTGCAAGAAAACTTGGGTAGCAATAAAGTAGCCTTACTGACTTCTCTATATATGATTTCAGTTTTGGTGAAGTGTTACTATGACATAAACATGGGTCCATCCCCTAGAAATTGGTTAAATTAACTTAATACTTCATGTAAAGAGACAAAAATGTGAGAAAATTGTCGCAGAAGCTACAAAAAGTACATTAATAGAGATTTAGCAATCCACGAGTGGAAAATTCGGACGACCGCTTTAAGCGGTCGTTACAAAAGTATCAGCGACCGCTTTGGGCGGTCGCTTTAATTCCGGTCGTTAATCTCATGCGGCAAGGTATCGACAACAAGAAAATTTGCGCGACCGCTTTTTGCGGTCGCTAATACATTTTTAGCGACCGCATTAGCGACAGCTAAAAGTGGTCGCTAATACGAAAATTATATCGGGTAGAACATCCCTCTTTTTTTCCTCTCCCTCCTTCCCTCTTTTTCCTCTCCCTCCCCTGCGCTCTCTCCTCTCTCCCCCCTCTCTCTCCTCCCCGCTATCGTCGCCAGAAGCCGCTGGCCACCGTCGCTGGAACCCCCGGTAGTGCTCTCCCTCTCTAGCTCTCTCTCCCGCTCTATCTTTCTCTCTCTCTCTTGCTCTCTCTCTCTAATAAACACTAATTTTTTTTTTTGTATTAGAGTTTTTTTGGAGGTTGACCACCACCACACCAGGTTTGGATTTTTTTTTTAGTTTGAATTTTTTTTTTATTTTCTGTATTTTTTATGTTTATTATTGGATAAATGTAAATAATCTTTTTTTTTGTAGTTGGGATTTGATGATTATCCATGCATGCATGTATATATTATTGTTTTTTTTATTTTAGTTACTCATTAATTCGTTTATTTCATATATATGCTGTTGATTGGGATTTTTTTTTGAATTGTTGGTTGTGGATTGTAATATTGTTGCAGTGGTGCTGTCAAAAATTTTTTTTTACTGTGTAATGTTTTTTTTTTTATGTATATTGCTGTTTTTTTTAATTTGCTGCTTTTTTCCGTTTTTTTATTTGCTGTTTTTTTCTGTTTTTTTATTTGCTCTTTTTTTTTAATTTTTCTATTTTTTAATTTTATTTTATAAAAATTGGTATGTTGGAAGAAAAAAAAAAGAGATTTTAGAAGAAAAATTTAGTGAATGGGTAAAATTTTTGGAGAGAAAAATTTGAATTAAATTTAAATTAAAATATTACTTTAATGGGGATTTTTTAGAATTACCACATATACCTTTTTTTTAATTTTTAATTTTTTTAATATAGTTTGAATTTTGAAAAACTTAAAAAGTGATAAATAACTATTCTTTTTGAAAAATTTCGAATTCAAGGAAACTTTAGGAGATGTCATATAACTTTAGGAGACTAAATAAATATTTAAATTTAAAAAAAAATTAATTAGACTAAATAAAGATTTCAATTTTTTGTCAATTTATATATTTTATTATCATTTATTAAACTAACTATAAAAATAAATTTAATTAAGTATGAGTGAAAGGCGACAAAATATTGGTTGAAATAATTATGAACATAATTTTAAAAAGAGAAATGTAATTTTATTGAACAGAGCAAATGTTTTATTAAATTAAGTTTAAAATTATTTATAAATTTAAATATTTACAGTAGGTATTAAAAATAATAAAATTAAGTATTAAAAATCAGTATTAAAAAAAGTAAAAATATATTGATTGAAATATAATTTTTTGAAATTATAAAAAATTGAATGCTTATTTTTTTAATTTAAAAATGTGAATTGAAATTAGCTCTTTCTAAGAAAATATAATTTAAATTAGCTCTTTCATTAAAAATATAAATTAAAATTAAGTTCTAATAAGATAACATAATTTATTAAATAATTTATATATATTATTATCATTTATTAAAACAATCATGAAAAAATATTAATTAACGTGATCTTAATGAAATTAAATTATGTTATAAATTTTTAAAATAAATTAATTATATTATGATATTAAAATTAATTAACATTACGTTAAGGAGATTAATTAATGTTATTACGTTACCAGAATTAATTAAATTTCGGTAACTGTGAATTGAAATTAGCTCTTTGTAAGAAAATATAATTTGTTAAATAATTTTACTTTAATAAATTATATATATTATTATCATTGAGTGAAATAATTATCAGATTTAAAAATATAAAAACATGAAAAATAATATTTAATATGATTTACTTTTGAAGTAATGATTAAACAATTAAGAAATTAATTTTAAATATAATCAATATTAAAGTAAAATATTTGAAATTATAAATACATAAATGTATAATTTTTAAAAATAAATTGATTAACTTACCTTACTGAAATTAAATTATATTATGATATTTATAATATTAGACAATAATACTAAAAATATGAGAATTAATTAAATATTAATATTAAACTAAAACTTATTGGTTCACTAAAAATATAAATTAAAATTAAGTTAAGAAATTGCCATGGTTGGATTTTTCAACATGGGCTATGTGACGTTTAGGCTCAGTTATTGGACCAAAGTATAATAAAAATATAAAATTTAATGTAAAAGTAATATATAGTTTGAAAAAAGTATAAAAAGTTAGTGAAAGTTGATAGATTTTTTAATAAATTAAATACAATAAAGTTTGTAAACTTTTAAACATATTATTTACTTTCATCAAAAGAATACATTTAAATAAGAATTGATGCATAAGACCAAACAAAATTAATAATAATTTTCACTTATATGTAAGTTCTCTTATTTTATAATATTTTTATGAATGTAAATAGCATACTTAAAATTTATTAAAAATAAAAAATATTTTTTGATAAAAAAATTCATTAAAAAAAGAGTTAAAAAAACTTGACTTCTCTATCTGTTGCCAAATAAACCCCTCAGCTAATATATACAAAGTTAAAATCTTGTTGAGAGTTATTATAATTTATTTTAATTTTATTAGATAATTTATATATATTTTTGTCGTTCACTATTAATATTATGAAAAATATTAAATAAAAAGTAGCATAAATAGAAAATAATAATACTAAAAAATATTAATATCGTAATATTTGTTGTTAATTTATATATTTTGAATTAAACAATAATACTAAAAATAGTAAGATTAGTTAAATAATAATATTAAATTATAATTTTTAGGTTCATTAAATATTTATATTAGTTAAAATATTAAATAACGAATTAGAATATTGATAATATAATTATTTTAGGTCAAATTATATTGTTTCAATTAATATTGTAATGGCTGGTTACTCAAATGATTGAAAATACTTTTATTATTTGAAATCATCATTTGATTTATGTTATAATAAGTAAATATTGAATTGCTCGTAATATCTATTGTTAATTTATTTAATTTGTATCATATTATTTTATTTGTTGTATATTTGATCTTCGGATAGTTTATTTAATTGTTATTTTTTTGAATAATAATAATTAACTCTAATCCTTGGGCCCAATCCAAAACTAAATCCCTAATCTTGACTGGGCCCAATCCAACATTTTTCTTGGGCCCAGTCCAATCCAATACGAATACGATAAGAAAATTAGTTCAAATAATAATATTATTTCTAAGTAATTTACCGAATAATATAATAATTAATTAGACAAGCAGCATTAGTTAATTAATAATATTTAATTAGTTCAATTAGTAATTACAAGTAAACCCCTAATCTTACCTGGGTCCAATCCAACATCTTTCTTGGGCCAACATCTTTCTTGGACCCAGTCCAATCTAATATGAATACGATAAGAAAATTAGATCAAATAATAATATTATAATATTATTTCTAGGTAATTTACCGAATAATATAGTAATTAATTAGACAAGTAGCATTAGTTAATTAATAATATTTAATTATTTTAATTAGTAATTACAAATAAACCACTAATATTGCCTGGGTCCAATCCAACATCTTTCTTGGGCCCAGTCCAATCCAATACGAATACGATAAGAAAATTAGGTCAAATAATAATATTATAATATTGTTTCTGAGTAATTTATTGAATAATATAGTAATTAATTAGACAAACAGTATTAGTTAATTAATAATATTTAATTATTTCAATTAGTAATTACAAGTAAACCCCTAATCTTGCCTGGGCCCAATCCAACACTTTCTTGGATCTAGTCCAATCCAATACGAATACGATAAGAAAATTATGTCAAATAATAATATTATAATATTATTTCCAGGTAATTTACCGAATGATATAGTAATTAATTAGACAAGCAGTAGTACTTAATTAATAATATTTAATTAGTTCAATTAGTAATTACAAGTAAACCCCTAATCTTGCCTGGGGCCCAATCGAATATATTTCTTAAGCCCAGTCCAATCCAATACGAATACGATAAGAAAATTATGTCAAATAATAATATTATAATATTGTTTCTAGGTAATTTACCGAATAATATAATAATTAATTAGACAAGTAGCAGTACTTAATTAATAATATTTAGTTAGTTCAATTAGTAATTACAAGTAAACCCCTAATCTTGCCGGGCCCAATCCAATATCTTTCTTAAGCCCAGTCCAATCCAATACGAATACAATAAGAAAATTAGGTCAAATAATAATATTATAATATTATTTCGAGGTAATTTACTACGGTCGCTAATAATTCGCACTTTTTGGCGCCAGCAGTAGCATCTTCGCGCCAAAAAAAACAGCGACCGCCTTGTAATTTCTAGCGATCGCTATAAGCGGTCGCTAATTGACTGACATTTTTAATTCGCGCGGTCGCAAATAATTTAGCAACCGCTTTGACGGTCGCTAATACTTTTTAGCGACGACCCAAATGCGACTCGCTTGACGCGGTCGCCAAGCCGTCGCTAATACTTTTAGCAACCGCTATATTTACTTTAGCGACTGCCCTAGGCGGTCGCTAATACCGCTCTTTTCACTAGGGCAGTCGCTAATACCGCTCTTTCTAGTAGTGGTACGAATATTGGAAAAATTTTCCGATCTAAATTTAATGTCTAAAATTTATTAGATGTGCACTTAGGGTGTATTTGGAGTTATTAAAAATGAGATAAATTGTAAGTTTATAATTCGTACAGTGAGATAAAAAGTGAATAACTTATGGAAGTTTTCAAAAATTTTTTAAACTTTACGATAAACCAAACAGAACCTTGACCGAGTTAGGAGAAACATACTCTAAATAAAAGTAACAAATAAATAATATTTTTTTTGAGCTAGGTTAAGACAGTAGACTCAACTTTGTTCCGTCTCAGTAGACTCAACTTTGTTCCTTCACGGTATACACATACATACGCATAGCTAAGGGAACAAATCTCATATATAGGAACTGTTTGGAAAGTCTAGTCAGTTTTTTAGCTTTTAACTTCTTTAACTTTTTTTTTTTTTGGAAATGATTAAAATTACTTTATTACATTTTAAACTTTTTTTTTTTAAATCACAAAGGGCAAATATATTAAATAAATAAAAAGTTAGAAAGTTAACTATTAAAATTAATTTTTTTCCTTTTCTAAATAAAAAATTAATTTTTTAGTAGATAATTACTAATATTTTTTTATTTTTTTTATTTCCAGACTAAGCCGTAGAGTTGAACAAGCTAACGCAGCTCTATTCTCATAATCAATTGACAGCATGATCTTACAGATGATTGCAGTAATACTATTGTCAGCATTAATCATATATATATATATATATAAATATATATATTCTACTTTGTGATTTTATTTTCTTTTTAACTGGTTACGATAAAAGTTAATTATTTACTTGCCTTAATTAAGCGATATATCTAAACTTATTTATTAATGAAATAAGTAAGTAAAATAGATTTTCACATAAATTCAAGTCGGAGAGACGCACATAAAAAAAAAAAAAATTGACAAATAAACAATATCTTTTATAAATTGAGTTAAAAGAAGAGATCAAGACAAGTACTTCGAATGAGATGTGACAAATTCTGCACTCCCAACAACCTTATCAAGGTTTTAACCAAGTAAACCAATTGTTAACATCAAAGACCAGTTCTAATAAAAATTGCATTATTATTGTCAAATTGTAATTATTTTCGCCATGTCTCTGTTACTTAAATATATATGATCTTATATATATTTCACGTGTTATTGTAAATAAATTGGTCAATATTAAATCCCATATTCTAACCATTACATCTAGCATTAATTTCTTATTTAATTATACCCATTTATACATAAACTTAAATACATATTTGTCTCTGCTATAAATTATTTATAATTATCCTAATTTTTGAACTTATTTTCAATAGTTTTACTATTTTAGCCTATATAAATTTCAATGTACTCTCCTTCAAAGTTAACACAACTAATCTCTCAATTACTATCATAGAAACAAGTGACTAAAAGAGTTTCGTACGTGCTAATTGCTAATTTATTTCACCTCATTTTTTGGTTGAATTAATGTGCACCGTATCTTTAGGCCAAATTAATTCTACATAAATGCGGATACATACGCATAACCATAACAATTAAGTACATTGGTAATCTATATATATATATAGTTATTTGAACCAAACAATGACAAAGGGTTCCAGGGGGTTGCAGTGGATCAATCAACGATCCAGATGTAATTGTATTTTAATATGATGTGTCTTTTCATATTCTTCATTAGTGATCTTCTAATCAGATTTTGTTTAACTTTTATTTTTATTTTGAATTTAATTTTATTACATTGAATTAAGACCATTAAATTTGATGCAATTATATCTGAACCGTTGATTGACCCACTGCAGCCCTTACAGTTGATTCTCCCACTGCAGCTCCCTGTAACCCCAAATGTCCATTGATAATTTAATATATAACATTACATATGACTAAGACATTTGTTTTTTCAGTGACAACTATACTTATAACATTTATTAATTTTGTAGTATTAATTTGCCACCAAACCAAAGTTGTCAACATTCTTTATATATATATTTATGTTCTGAAAATTAAGTGGACGGCCCTGAACTTAGTGTAAAATATATATTATTTTTATTTTTTTCCAAAATTAGGTACAGTTTGGGGGGGGGGAATTAGAAAAAAAACAAAAAGATTAATTATTATATAAATTTTTTTTGAAATAGAACAGATAAAAAATATTTATTAAAAGTTTATAATGAAAAAAAAATTGTTGTCTTAAATTAATGTTAAAGTTCTTAACACAAGGAGATTTGAGGGGAAAATAAAAAAAAAAACAAAAAGATTAATGATTATATAAATTTTTGTGAAATAGATCAGATAAAAAAATTTATTAAAAAGTCATAGTGAAAAAAAAAAATTGTTTTCTTAAATTAATGTTAAAGTTCTTAGCACAAGGAGAATAAAATTCCGAGTGTTTTAAATTTTAAATACCGTATTTTTTTATTAATATTGATATAATTATTATATATAATTACATATGACATAAAAAGGTTATTTTACCATTAATCTTGTAAAGTGGAACGATCTATTGTAACATTGTTCTTTATATGTTCTGATTCTTTTGAAACCTGTATGTATATATAACACCATCTGCGTTGTAGTCTATAAAATATATATCTGTATATATATATATATATTATAAAGCATGTTATAAGACTAATTTCTTTAAATTTAGAAGGTTATTTGACTTATGTCTTGGGCCTTCCTAGCTTTCGTGAAAATAGGCTGCCTTGGGAAAAGAATTCTCAAATTACAAACAAAAGCCATAATCTAATCCAATAACTGGTTAGAACTTGATGTCCAAAAAAATATATATATATAATAATAATAGTAATAAATAAATAAATTAAAAAATTATATTTAAGTCATACTTTATAATCTTTTAAAGTTATTAGTCACACAAAAAAAAGTATTACTTTTAAGTAATATTAATGTAAAAAATTTTGTATTTAAGTTACACTTTTGAGTGGGTCCTAAGAGTTTGTTTTAAATATAATTTCTAATATACCAAGAATACCTTTTATTTCTATAATTAAGTTAGACAAGAGTTGCCGAAAATCTCACTAACCGAAAATCACGTTTTTTCTGTTTTTGTTTTCCTTCCTTATAAATCACGTGAAGATATAGTATATTACTAATTTGAACGAGCACTGACTGATATTAACATCGGTCGAAGAAGGAATATATACAAATCTGTGTACCGGTACTGTTTCGTATAAATATATGATCTTGTAAAAATAGTACCAAATAAAATGTATACTCATATAAACACAGAACCACGTGGATGAGAGTATCACATGCATACAGTACGGTTTTATATAAGATACATGCTCTTACAAAAACAGTCTTGAATGTCTCTAGTATGCAAACAATATCATGAAACATAAAAAAAAAAAAATCACATATCTAATGTATGGCTAACAGTACCGCATGGCCGAGAGTACCACATGCGTGCGATACTGTTTTGTATAAGATACATGCTTTTGTAAAAACTGTATCGAATGTGTCTAGTATGCAAACAGTACTATGAAACACAAAAAGAAGTCACATATTGAACATATGGCTGACAGTATCGCATGGCCGAGAGTACCACATGCATGCGGTATTGTTTTGTATAATATGCATGCTCTTGCAAAAATAGTATCGAATGTGTTTAGTATGCAAACAACACCATGAAATACAAAAAGAAGTCAAATATCTAACGTATGACTGACAGTACCACATGGCCCAGAGTAACAAAAGCTTGCGGTACTGTTTTATATAAGATGCACGCTCTTATAAAAACAGTACTGAATGTGTCTAGTATGTAAATAGTATCATGAAACACAAAAAAAGTCACATATCCAATATACGGTTGACAATACCACATGGCTGAGAGTACCACATACATGCAGAACTGTTTTGTATAAGATGCATGCTCTTGTAAAAACAGTACCGAATGTGTTTAATATGCAAATAGCACTATGAAACACAAAAAAAAGAAGTCACATATCTAATATATGGCTAACAGTACCACATGGATGAGAATACCACATGCGTGCGATACTGTTTTCTATAAAATGAATACTCTTCCAAAAACAGTACCGAATGTATCTAATATGCAAAGAGTACCATGAAATATAAAAAAAAGTCACATATCCAACGTGTGGTTGACAGTACCACAGGGATGAGAGTACCACATGCGTGTGGTACTGTTTTGTATAAGATGTATGCTCTTGCAAAAACAGTACAAAATAGTACCGAATGTGTCTAGTATGCAAACAGCACCATTAATGGTTGGTTTGTGTTATATATCGATTGATGTTTTTTATGGCAGTATGAAAATAATATCGATAAAAACAATACCGGTACTGTTTCTGATGGTACTGTTTCGTATAAATATATACTCTCGTAAAAATAGTACCGAATATACATTTAAATCAGTTTTGATTATATTTCAAAAATCGATTTTGAATATGTTTGTGACGAAGATGGAAAGTCACGGAAGTTACGAGTATTCGGATAAAACTGACAGTTTCAAAATGTATTGAAAACACGTGATGTCTTTTTTTATCTTTTTGTTATAAGTGTGATTTATTCATAAATAAGCTTTTTTGGTATAATTAAAATCCTTATAAGTCTATAAGAGTGACTAATCTCTAAAAACCTCTAAATAAATAACCAAAAAAAAAGAATAGTGATATTTTTACATTGCCCAGGACTTTCCGGAGATTCTTGTTGTTGGCCAAGAAATACATGAGTAATATTGGAACTGTCACGACTAACGTACACAGCCAACGAGAGAGAGAGAGAGAGATATTTTGGATAAGTGCTGGGCTGGGCCCTTTGGAGTTGGAGGTGACTGTGGGAGGGCCTTTCGACTACTTTCCAACTTGGGTTTGATTGAGAGCCCATCCCACTATGTTAATGGCCCACCAATTCTTCAATTTGGTTGGGTGTATTTGGGTTTTTCCTACAAACTTAATTTCTTTTCTTTTTCTTCCATTGGCGTACACCTCTTAATTTTCATGACTTAATAATAGTAGTCCCTTATTTCACTTGCTGAGATGGAAATGGTAATGTTTTTGGGAGACACTCGTTTCACTTGGCCAAATCTCGGGGCTTTCTATCCCCGCTTTGGCTCGGGGGATAGCGTAATTAACTAGTACGAGGGACTTTCTGTAACTTGTCAAATTTTAACGAGTGTTTGGGATGTGAACTCTTATAATTATGCAAATATGTTAATGTCACACGTATTAAAGAGGCGTTTGAAATAACAAAAAGTAAAATAATTTGAGATAATTTGTGAATTCGTAATTCGTGCAGTGAAATAAAAAGTGAATAATTTTTAGTGGGTTTGAGAATTTTACAAACCATATCTAAATTTAACGTTCAAAATTTATTAGTAGTGCACTTTAGGACATGTTTGGAATGATAAAAAGTGATAAAATGAGATAAGTTGCGAGTTCGCAATTCGTATAGGGAGATAAAAAAATAAATAATGTTCAAAAATTTTTAAATATTTTCAAAAGTTTACAGTAAATTAAATAGAGATTTAATCAAGTTAGGAGAGACACAAGCTTAAGAAGAGTAACAAATAAATAACACTTTTTCTGTGAGCTAGGTTAAGACAATAGAGTCAACTTTGTTCCTTCACAGTATATATATACAAGTACATACACATAGCTAAGGGAACAAATCTCATATATAGGATCTGTTTGGAAAGTCTAGTCTGCTTTTAAGTTTTTAAGTTTTTAATTTTTTTTTTTTGAAACAATCAAAATTACTTTCTTACATTTTAAACTTCTTTTAAGTCAAATATGTTAAATAAACAAAAAGTTAGAAAATTAACTACTAAAAATTATTTTTTTAAAAATTAATTTTTAAAATAATTTTTAGTATGTAGTTACTAATTTCTTTTTTATTTTTTGTATTCCCTGACTAAGCCGTGGAGTTAACCAATTAAACTAATTGGTAACATCAAAGACCAGTGCTAATGAAAATTGCATTATTATTGTCAAATTGCAATTGTTTTCACCATGTCTCTGCTACTTAAATATATATGATATATCTTGTATATATTTCACATGTTATTGTAAATAAATTGATCAATATTAAATCCCATATTCTAACCATATATTACATCTAGCATTAATTTCTTATTTAATTATACCCATTTTCACGTAAACTTAAATACATATTTGTCTCTGCTGTAAATTATTTTATAATTATCCTGATTTTTGAACTTATTTTCAATATTTTTACTATTTTAGCCTATATAAATTTCAATGTACGTACTCTCCTTCAAAGTTAACAGAACTAATCTCTCAATTACTATCATAGAAACAAGTGACTAGAGGGGTTTCGTACGTGCTAATTACTAATTTATTTCACCTCATCTTTTGGTTGAATTAATGTGCACCGTATCTTTAGGCCAAATTAATTCTACATAAATGCGGATACATACACATAACCATAACAATTACGTACATTGATAATCCTCTATATATATATATATATATAGTTATTTGAACCAAACAATGACAAAAGATTGCTCAAGACATCTATGAAGGCAACACAAGTGTCCATTGATGATTTAATATATACCATTACATATGACTAAGACATTTGTTTTTTCAGTGACAACTATACTTATAACATTTTATTAATTTTGTAATAGTAATTTGCGACGAAATCAAAGTTGTCAACATTCTATATATATATGTATATTTATGTTTTCCTGAACTTAGCGTGAAATAAAAATTATTTTTAATTTTTCCAAAATTAAGTACAGTTTGAGAGGAAAAAAAAAACAAAAAGATTAATTATTATATAAATTTTTTTGAAATAGAACAGATAACAGATTAAAAAAAATATTTATTAAAAAGTTATAATGAAGAAGAAAGTTTTTTTTTTTTAATATTAATGTTAAAGTTCTTAAATCAAGGAGATATGAGGGGGAAAAAAGCCAAAAATATTAATTATTATATGAATTTTTGTGAAATATATCAGATAAAAAATATTTATTAAAAAGTTACAATGAAAAAAAAAAATTGTTTTCTTAAATTAATGTTAAAGTTCTTAACACAAGGAGAATAGAATTCCAAGCCTTTTAAAATTTAAAGACCATATTTTTTTAATAATATTGATATATTTATTATATATAATTACATATGACATAAAAAGGTTATTTTACCTTTAATTTTGTAAAGTGGAACTCACGATTGCAACATTGTTCTCTATATGTTTTGATTCCCTTGAAACCTATATGTATATACATATATATATATATAACACCATCTGCGTTGTAGTCTATATAATATATATATGTATATATATATTATAAAGCATGTTATAAGAATAATTTCTTTAAATTCAGGAGGTTATTTGACTTATGTCTTGAGCCTTCCTAGCTTTCGTGGAAGTTGAAAACCTCACTCATAAGTTAATTAATCTTGTGGACTTATCATTTTAAATAAAAAAAATTATTTTTTTTGGGTAAGATTTTTTCTTGTTGAAATGGTTTGTTTGAAGGAAGATTGTTAAAAGAGCCTGTATTTCTATTTTTTTTTTATGAGGTCCATAATTTGGATTAAAAAGTACTCAACGGATAAAGAGAGAGAAGACTTAAGCTTTGTTTGGAGTTTTTCCAAATAAAATAAAATTCTACAAAACTCTACAAATACGAATTACGATATAACAAAATTTAAATTTTTCATTCACTGTACAAATTACGAGACATTTACTTTTACAATTTTATTTTATACTATACACTTTTATACAACTCCAAATTATCAAATCATAACCCAGCAACGTGCAATTGTAACAAAATTGTACCAAGAGATGACACGCCAACAAATGGCCCTTCCCCTTTGTTTGATTGCTCTGAAACAGGTGGTGGGTACGATAAGTCCTATGCATTTATGTGCATGTACATATATGTATGCCAAGTTCATCCCACCCAGCCAAATATTAAGTTCTTCCACCTCTTCTGAATCTGGATGCAAATTTATCCCATATAAAGCGATGAAATATGACATTTTGGTGCAAATATATATATATATATATATTTGTATATATATATCTTGAGGCAGTAAGAGGACCGACCTTAGCAAGTATACGTGTACGGCAAGTTAACATCTGCTGTCACACCACATTTTCAGGCCAAGAAGCAAGAGGCAGCCTTTTCTGTCTTTTGCCCCCTCGATAGGAGTCCACTTCGAACTTAGCCATTTCTCCCCCGTCAATACATGGGCTCTCTTTCTTTTTCACGTAATTAAGGTTGAGTTATACAACCCATTGGGCTTTGTTTGTAGATCAGTTAAACGTGAATTCGAGTTGGTTACGCAAACATTAGAGTACTTCTGTCTCTGTCTCTGTCTTTGTCTCTTTCTCTTTTTGACCCGTCCGTCGGTGTGGTTTGTGGGTTCGGAAACCCACCAACCAAATAAAGCTTTAGGAAGTGCTCTAGACAAAGATTTTCAAATTAAAACAAAATAGGAGAGAAATTAATGGTAGTATGTTATAAACCCAATTTAGTTGGTAATTAGTTAGTTAGGATATTGTTAGTTAATTGATTTAGTTGTTGTAATCAAATCTATAAATAGGAGAGTATTGTAAGAAAGAGGAGAATGGAGAAAAATTTTCAGTGTGAAATTAATTTCTCATTTGGGAGAGTTTTGGATTACTCTCGAATTTAATCCAAACCCTTTTATTTTCTCGTATTTTCCTTTATTTTCTCACCAACCAAACATCCAGAGATGGGTTCACCACAATTGGTATCAAAGCTAAGCCAGTTCATGAAAATGATAAAAAAAATTAGCAAGAGATTAGATGATTTATCTCTTCAAATGCAAGCAAACACAGAGGCAATCTAGAAAATTCAGAAAAACCATGGAGGATCAATGGAAGCAGAATCACTACAGAAACAGAAAATTGAAGGGGCACAGAAGGAAAAAGATTTCAAAAATCAAGAACTGCCAAGGGAGGAAGAGGAAGAAAAAGAAGAAGAAGAAGAACATGCGACAATGGATGCTCCAAAAGAACAAAAACTATCTTCTTCCTCTTACAGACACCCAAAATCAAAATCAAAACCAAGAGCTACCAACGAGCGAGTTATTTCAAAGAAATTCTATTTTTTCATTGCCTTGTCATCCACCATTGATGAACCTACAAGGAAGGAGAAACTGCCATTTACAAACACCCAAAATCAGCAGGGGGCATGAAAATATCCCATTTTTTGATTTTCGATCCGGGTGGTGAAATAGTCAGGGTCTCAATCTTGAATATTGAAGAGAATGTGGAGAGAGAGAGAGAGAGAAAAAATTTAGAAATTTTTAGACAGAGAAAAAAAAGAGAGTAGAGGTGTCAGCCGAGGAGCACCATTTCAAAGTCGAAGGCTAACGCCGGTGCATCCAAGACCGACCCGCAGTCAAGATTCACCTCGAGTCCACGTAGAACCCTGGTTACCCTTTTGATTTCTTCGAGTTCTTGAAGATGAACCAGAGGAACAACGCTAATGCTTCAACAAACACGTGGTCCACGTACAAGTGCCAGTGCGGCAAGGACTTGAAGAGGTTAATGGAAACAAACCTTCTATTAATGAGAGACTATTGGTTAGCATATGAAAGCGTCTAGCGGAAGCTTTATTCAATACAAGGGAAGTTCAACGCCCAAGGCAGAAAGATGAGTCGAATCGTTTAAGATAGTGAAGCGGGTTGGTTGGTGGGTTAGTGGCACAAATTGAATTTGAAGGGTTATTTTGGGTGTTCGAGATTTGGGACTAAAAAAAAAATCTTGTGTTGTAAAAATTCCAATAGTTATATTTTGACCTTGAGGACAAGGTCAATTTTTAAGGGGGTTGGAATTGTTATAAACCCAATTTAGTTGGTAATTAGTTGGTTAGGGTTTCAAATTAGTTAGTTAGTTGATTTAGTTGTTGTAATAGAATCTATAAATAGGAGAATATTGTAAGAAAGAGGGGAATGGAGAAGAATTTTCAATATGAGATTAATTTCTCATTTGGAAGAGTTTTGAATTACTCTCGAATTTAATCCAAACTTTTTTATTTTCTCGTATTTTCCTTTATTTTTTCACCAACCAAACATCCAGAGATGGGTTCACCACATAGTACTTCGGATTTGCGTGTCGTGTTCAATTTATTATAATTGTATACAAGTCTCAATGCTTAAATATGTCAAAATTTTAATGAATATTATAAATAATTAATTTATTTCATATTCAAATTAAATTCATATTAAATCATATTAATTTTAGATTCAAATATTCACGTCACATTTGAATTTTTTTTAATAATTTATATTACAAATTATATTGTGTTCGGATTTTATTAGTCATGTTTAGAGTTTTACAGAATTTCACAAATCTTTATAAAATCTAAATTTTTTACTCACTATACAAATGCCGAAACTGTAATTTTCATAAATTTTATACCAACATTTTATAACTCCACCTATCGAGTTGTATCAAAAATTATTTACATCAAAAAGTTGCCAACGGAATGGAGAGCGCAGGCAGGTGACATTGAAAATAGCATGTTAACCACCAGCACTTGATTGTGTTTGGAATCTATGTTATCAATGTTGGCATTGCTTATCTCATTCTAATTCAAACATAAAATGAAAATTCATGGCAGTTGATGATGGGGGTTTTGAATCTTGCCATCTCTCTCTCTCTCTCACCTTGAAATATTCAACTATTAGCCTTCTCGTTGGCATTGAATTGTTTAACTTTGGTAAGCCCTTCGAAGCAAAAAAAAAATCGACAAATCATTCGTCTTAGGAGTTGTTTGGTTCACAATTACAAAATCAGAACGTGAAAGTGACAGGCAAGTCTAACTCTCCCTTGGTAGTGGTCCAGAAGCTCTTTCACATCTAATTGCGTCTTGCAATTGGCCCAAGCCAGTGGACTGCATCGACTAAACTTTTCTTTTCAAGGGAAAGACAAGGGCCATTGTTGAAGTAAAATAATTACTTGTTGCTAATTTATATTCTTTTGGTTTAATATGCTTACATTCTTAATATTGTAATCGTGACAATAATTAGAGATTTAAATACTCTAATGTATATAAGGAAAGAGACTTGACCACGAATTTTATTTAGATCTCCAAAACATATATATATATATATATGTATACATTTGTATAAACAATTATCATTTCACCTGCTTCTAGAATAATAGTTAACACAGAAAAATCAAATCAAATGAAGCTATTTTGATTATCATTTTTCAAAACGGAAGAACACAACAAAATAAGCATACGTTTTTAAAATTTTCCACGGCTAATACAAGTTGCAAATACGACATTAAACTTCAATGTAGTAATCAAAATATCTCTCTAAAGATACCGCGAATCACTCCTTTTCCTGATGTGAAATTTACTTTTTATTTATTTATTTATTTATTCAAGTAGCATGGCCTCACCTTCTTTTCAAATATACATCTCTGAGCATCTTTTCAACTACGACTTGTGCTTCACTATTAGCCACTGGAAGAAAAAAAAATGGTAAAAGTGGTTCTGTCTTCTTCATCGTTTCATAATTAAATAATTAGCTTTTATTATATGTTATTATACCAAACACGTAATTACCAAAAATATATATGTATATATATATATATATACCAAACACGTCTCATCTCTCAATTTAGACGAAGCTAAGCGCAAATGACATTGACTAGCCTGAAAATCTAATTCTCTGCTCTTACAAACCACAAATGGCCCCTCCATGCCTGTCAACCATTACTGATTTTTATTAGCATTTAAGGCGACTCCGACAAATATTTGGTGAAATGGTTGTTACTAAATTTTTAAGGGGGTAAGGAAGTCTATTAAATATTTTATTTCCAAAAAACTGCGAGCATGCACTTTATAATTAATTTCACCGTCAAAATATATCAGGGTTTAGCAACCCCAAAAGCCGTCATTTTCGGGTTCCATCCAGTCTACTCCCTTCGGGGTTGATTAACTTTTTGTTTAAGAAAATTACATCCATCTTCTCCTAATATATAAGTAATTATACCTAGTACCTATTTAAGGAGTGTTTAGTTGACAAAAAATACAATAAAAGAATAAAGATTTAATATAAAAGTGATATGTGACGAAATTTAATTGAAAAATTATAAAAAATTAAAAAAAAATTAGTAGGTTTTGGTTGATTTTAGGCAACTAAATACCTCTTTAAAAGTTATACTTTTTTCTCTATTTTAAAATGTTATTAACATTAATCTTATTTCGATAAAATCAGTTATTAAAAGTTAATATAAATTTCAAATTAATCAAAATTTTAGATATTTTCTTATTTTTCTCTTTATTTCTCACATCCCGTCATTTTTCATTACAGAAATTCTGAAAATTTTTTTATTTTTATTTATTTTTTGAAATTTTTGTAAAAAAAAATTGACGAAAATGCAAAAAATGAATAATAAAATAAGGAAATTACTTAAATTTTTTTATTTTGTAAAATTTTTTGTTAAATTTTGACAATTGATTTTGTCAGAAATATGTCAATATTGACAACATTTCTAAATAAGAGAAATAAATATAAATTTTAAATATTGTCGGTACCAAGTGTAATTATCCAAATGTTGAGGGAAGGTCAACGTTATCCTACTTTTTTTAATACCAAAAAAAAGAAGAAAAAAACTATAATCCCGGTTAAACTCATTAATGACTGTGCCTAAATTAAGAGAGATAAATGTAAATTTTAAATATTGTCAGTACCAAATGTAATTATCCAAATGTTGAGGGGAGGTCAACGTTATTTATCCTAATTTTTTTAATACCAAAAAAAAAAGAAAATAATTTATAATCCAGCTAAACTCATTAATGATTGTGCCTAAATTAGTTTGGCGTCATTAAATATTAACTTAAAATAATTTACTATAAATTAACCTCAAACGCCCTCGGCCCTGGCGCGCTGACTGAAAGGTTTGCTCCTCTCCTCGCAATTGGTCGTCGGTTCGAATTTAGCCTGAGTATGGTAAAAAAATGGGGTAGGTATGGAGTGGGTAGCCTGGGCCCTGCCGACCTTTTGGCTTACAAAAAAAAAAAAAAAAGATTAACGGCAAACATGGCGGCCCCTTCAACAAAGAATGTGCGGTGTCCGTTTACCCTATTTGCCTTTTAGCGTTTCGTATCTGATTGGTACGCCAAGGAAAAAAAAAATTAACGGCCAACATGGCGGCCCCTTCAACAAAGAATGTGCGGTGTCCGTTTACCCTATTTGCCTTTCAGCGTTTCGTATCTGATTGGTACGCCAAGTCTCGTGCCTCAGGCTTGGTCTGGAAGAAAGTTCGTTAACTTTAGCTAGTTAACTTTGTGTTTGGAAAAAAAAAAAGTGACTTTTTTAAGATAAATTTTTAATTTTTATTAATTTGATATTTTTATCTTTAAAAATTTTAAAAAAAATTAAAATATAAGATGATAAAATTAACTAAGCACAATCAAAGTTAAAAAAAAAATCGACTACTAACCCGGTTTCTCAGACGAACCCTCGTGAATAGACCCCCTAGTCTTAATGCCGCCAATTATTTCATAGCTGGCCTCTATGAAATGAAAAAAAAAAAAAAAAAACCAACCAGGTAAGAGATGCTAATTATACTTTTGGGTAAATTACTCCACATCTTGTTACCATTTAAGTAATTACATTTATAATTTTTAAATATTCAAAGATTATATTTATTTTTTTATTTTAAAATATTGTTAGTATTGACCTCTTTCGATAAAATTAACTAGTAAAAAAATTTAATAGAAAATGTTATAGTAACCAAAATTGTAAGCATTTTCTTATTTTTATCTCTCTTTCTCTTGTATTTTGTCAGTGTTATTTACAAAAATCTTTAAAATTTTTTATTGTTACTTATTTTTAGAGATTTTTGTAAGAAAATTTGATAAAGCTGTAAGAGAATGATGGACAAAGTAGGAAAACTATATAAAATTTTAATTACTTTAATATTTTATTGTTAAACTTTAACGGTTGATTCAATAAAATGGATTAATGTTAATAATATTTTAAAATAAAGAAATAAATATAATTTTTAAATATTAAAAAATAGTAAATATAATTACTTAAATATTAATAAAATATTTATGTAATTTACTCTTATATTTTTATCGTAAAGGCGCATTATTATGATTTGAAATGCGGGAGTGTAAAGTACTCATTGCCATGAATTTTTTTTCATGATATTAGTTAAAGAAGTTTTGAAAAAGAAAAACAAATTATTTATATAGATATTTTATATATATATATATATATATTAATTAAAAACATATTAAAAAAAGTTGAGTCTCGTGAAAAATTAAAATTAAGAGTGTATTTAATTTGTTAAAAATTATTAAAAAATTTTATAATCTTTAAAAATTTTTAAAAATTACTCACTATTTCGCTGTACGAACTATAAACTCACAAACTATCACATTTTATCTTACTTTTTGTCACTCCAAACGCACCTTAAGTTTTAATCATTGTGAGGTTTAATTATTTATAATTGAAGATGAGAATTGCCAATTTTAAGTATATTTACATTAATTAAATGTAATTATAAATATTTATACGCAATTATTGGTATACAAACGAATATCGAATTTGGCTTTTGGAGTGAAAAATGTCTATCTTTGTATTATACACAACTACAAGTATGACTAAGCTGGTGCTGTTTGACTTCTTCCCATAATTGATAGGTGTGTGTGTGTACAATATTAACTGCAAATAAATAAATAAGCAAAATTATTTTATTAAATTTTTTATTAAAAATAAAATAAAAATGACGGATATGCATTAATCAGTTTTATGATAATAAAAATGCATTGTGTTGAGTTGTTTTTTTTAAATAATAAATTTAAAATTATATTATTATATTATTTTGGTGTAAAATTATTTAAAGAATATACTCTGACGGTATAATATTATTATTCCCAACTAAGACGAGGCAATTATGTTTAATTATGACCTTTTTAAATGTTTCTTTCAAATGGAAAGTTCAAGTTTGCAACTTCTCCCCTTTTTAATTTGACAAAATTGATATAGGCTCCGTTTGGAGCATAACAAAATAAAATAAAATCTTACAAATCTCTACAAATACAAATTACGAGACAGCAAATTTTAAATTTTTCACTCACTACACGAATTACGAGATATTTACTTTTACAATTTTATTTTATTTTATACATTTTTATACAACTCCAAACACACCCATAATCAGTTTCTCCTCTCAATTTATTTTTTTTCTCTTTTTTTTTTTATTACTTGAAATATTTCAATTAATTAAACAAAGTAATTTACTAGGACCGACTCAAGCATTTCGGGGTCTAAAACGAAAAGTTTAAATGAAACATTTTGTAATTTTAATTTAATTTATTTGAATCGCTGCTCACACAATCTCCTGTAATTAAAAAAATTAAAAAATCAAAAAATATAAAGCACTCAACACCACTTAACATAATATGAATTATATAAAATATATATATATATATATACATAATATAAATTTATATTAATTAATAAAATAAATTATCTCCATAAACCTTTTAATGGTAATAGTAATCAATTTTTTTTAATATCCAGCTTGAGATTTTATTTTATAGCAAAGAAAATATTAAAAAAATATAAGAGAAATGATATATCTAAGTAATATAATTGAATAATAAATCTATAATTTTAAATATAAAAATTATTTAGGTACCACTAAATTATAAAAATATCACTATTTTTTATTAATATTTTATTTAATACACTTTAAGATTGCTCATCAGTTTGATTTTTTTTTATTAATAAATTTCAATGCAACTATATAAGGAAAAAATTATGTTATTAGAAATTTAGACTAATTTTTAATTGTGAATACATTACTTTAAAATAAAATTATTAGAATATATTTTTATTACAAAGATATTATTATTACGATATTAGCTGGATGAATTTTCAGAAGCCTCAGGCTTGCCCACTGCTGGCACCCAGTCGAACGCCAGCTTCGCCACGTGGACATGCTTCGAGATAGCCAACTGTACAACCGAAGCAACAAAAAAATGCAGGGTGGGTCCCGTTTGGCTTTGGCCTATCCAATGGCTCAAACGAGGTCACCTAGAACCGAAAGCAAATTGGAGAGGAAGTTTATTTATATGACCAAAATGCCCTTAACCTTGCCCAAAATGACAAATGAAGACGTCTGGGGCTCACGAGAAATTTCACCCCGCAAAACCGGGAATGAGGGACCCAGCGAGCGGAGGGGGTTGTTTATTGACAAGATTGGTTGACAAAATTAGTTGGTCATATTCCCTCACAAATTACTGTCACAGTAATAAATTTATTCACATTTATTGATAAATTTAGTAACATTCGTTGATTAAAAAAAAATTTAACACGCGTGTCGTATTTATTACTTTATGTGAAAATTAAAATTATTATCCCACTATTTTACTTAAAAATATCTAAAAATTTATTCAATAACTTTACTACACGTGTCAATTTACTTTAGTAAATATCCAAAACCGCCATAGTAACCATTTCCAATAAAGACAAAAAGAGCATCCACTGCATGTGAACCACACGTCAAATTTTCATGAAAACTGGGCCAAAAAAAATGGAGGACCAAATTGCATAACGTGCATAGTGTAGCTAAAATATATATAATAAAACACATCGTTTGTTCCAATCATCACGTTACCATTTGTTATATATTTATATAATAAAACATATCATTTAAATTAAAAATTTAAATAAATAGATATATTATATTTTGTAAAATTATACAAGTTATATTTTACTTATATTATCTATTATTATTAAATAATAAATAGATAAATATTAGACAAAAGTCACTTTTTCGGTATTTTTTTAATATTTTTTATGTAAAAATAAAAATTTTAAATTTTAAATTTAAGATATTTTTAACTGTTGAATTTACTAAATGATGAGGATTATTTTTTCTTTTTCTCTCACTCTTCCCATATTTCTTGAATACTTTTTATATAAAAGATTTTTAAGTTAATATTTTAAAAAATATGATAATATTTGTAATAAATAATAAAATTTATACCTTAATATCTTTTGGTTAATGATTTTTATTTTTATAGGTTATTTTTACATTCTTTTATATAAATTTGTTTTATAAATTTAAATTTAAGTTATTCACAGGCCAAATTTCAAAATTCTAAATTTATGGTTCGTTTGATTTACTAAAAAATACTGAAAATTTTTAAAAAATTTTCACTTTTTAACTCACTACATTATAAATTCATAAATTATCTCATTTTATATTAATTTATCTCACTTTTTATTTTTCTAAACACACTCTAAATATCTAGAGGTGTTTTTAGTTTATACGCAAAAATACCTTGACGTCATGAAAAATGTTTTAAATGTTCTCAGCTGTCTCCAACTTTGTCGAATCTCATCTCTTACTGGTAGATTGAAGGAGTCAAAATCAAAACTTACATAAAAAGGTGCAGTTAAGTTGATCTGGTGTGTTTAGAGTGAAAAAAAAAATAAGATAAATTGAGATAAATTAAAATTTATAATACGTGTAATAAAAGAAAAAAATTAATATAATATAAAATTAATAAAAATTTATAAAATTTTTTATTATTTATTTATAAACCAAACGAGACCCTTATTACCCTTTTGGTGGTTGGGGGTGGTTGGGGGAGATCGAGAAGTGGGAGTAATGAATTAATTAATTAAAAAATAGTGTAAAAATGGGACAAGGGATAACAATATATATTTTATAAAGTTTTTTTTTTTTTTGGTCTACGTGGGGAAAAAATTAAAGATGATATATTTTTGTAATTTCACAGAAAGACAACTTGTTTTGGTGAATTGCTAATTAAAAACTAATTTAAATAATCAAAAGCTGCGAAGCGTGTGTTTTGTTCAAGTTGAGCTTGTTGTGTTTGGCGGCGAGAGAGAGAGAGAAAAAGAGTGGAAAGTGCATGGTCGAATTAATGCGTACGTGTTTAATTATGACATAGATTTTCTTTTAAAGTAAGTAATTATAATAAAAACAAATTAAAAGAAATGATTGCAAGCAGTTAACCGCATGAGGAAAGTGCGATGAAAAACTTAAAAGGTCACGTGGGTATAGAATAAATAAAAAATTAAATTTACTGTAATTAGATAGCTGTAACGGAAGGAACTCTGAGGAAATCTCCAGAATTAAAAATCTGTTCTTGCTGTTTGTGGAGAAAATTTTGTCTAAAAAAAAATAATTCGTATAATGTTGTTAATGAAAATATATTATGTCTCGTCTGACATACTAACAATCCCTCTAAAATTTTAAGAATCTCTAATAACACATTTATCTCTAATTTTTCTATCATCACTAATTTTAAAAAATTTCAATATTTCGTTAAAAAAATAAAAAAATCTGGAAGTAGGCTAACCGAATATGTAAATTTTTTATACAATCATATTCTTCATGCCGAAAGCTTTCAAATGAGTACCATTGTCGCTATTTTTTGTGAATTTTTTTGAATCCGTGGAAACGTTTTTTCAAATCCGTTCTCACGATTTGCTACTTTTCAAAAAAAAAAAAGAGCGCCAAAATTAACTCCAAATCACATTTTATTTCAATTTATCTTATTTTTTCTTATTCCAAACGGGGCTTAAATTTATCTCAATTTAGTAGCATTTAGCATTAAATTTACGTATTTTTTGTTTTTTATTTTTATTTTTATTTTTTTGTTTTAATATTTATGTTTTAAAAATATAAAAAATGCAAGTTGATTTTGCATTTTTCATTTTTTTTATTTTAAGATTCTTCTTATTTTATCTTAGGTTAGAAAATCTAAAATCGACTTTTAGTCATTTTAGTTTCAATATGTAAACATATTTTCTATTTTGTAAAATAGGCTTTCAAAACACTCATAATTATATGAGTTTTGAACTTATTTTTTTATTTTAAAAAATGTAAAATGAAAAATGGACGTAAAATAGGCATACCAAATGACACTTTATTTTCTCAGTAAAATTGATCTCTTTATTTAATGTCGTTTACAAATTTTTTAATTAATTTAAAGCCTTAAAAATTGTTAATTTTTTTTTTGTTGTTTTATGAAGACTTAATCTAAAACCGTGTGATTTTTTTATTTTTATTAATATTTTTAATATGAGAAGGTTTACACATATTAGTCATAATTAAGTTCGAGTCCAAGGTCAAAGCTAATCTCAGTGGTAGATTAAGGAATTAATTAGTTAAATTTTTATAAAGTGTGAACTTAATCGCTCTTACTATATATAATTAAAGGAAATGCCAGGGAACAATGCTTTTAAAAAATATAAAATTTATGGGGAGAAATTAATTTCTATG
This sequence comes from Vitellaria paradoxa, assembly GCA_019916065.1. NCBI lineage: Eukaryota > Viridiplantae > Streptophyta > Magnoliopsida > Ericales > Sapotaceae > Vitellaria > Vitellaria paradoxa. The sequence goes on along the minus strand of CM034241.1, from coordinate 41,351,801 downwards.
AACAAGGGAAAAAAAGAAAAAGAAAAAGAAAAAGAAATCATTAAAATTATAAGGAAAAGATGTTAAGATGCGCAACATAAGTGTGAATTGAAGAGGGAGTAAAGATGATAATTTAGAGAATGAGAAAGGTAAATTAATTGTGTTTTTAATTAATTTATTTTACTATATTAATTATATCTTCATGTTTTAGAAATTATGGTGCAAACATATTTATCTCTTAAAAAATTAATTTTTTACTCGTGAAATCTTGAATGCGTTTAGAGTGACAAAAAGTAAAATAAAATGAAGTAAAGTGAGATAAGTTATGAGTTTGTAATTCGTACAGTGAGATAAAAAATAAATAAATAAATTTTAGAATTTTTCAGTATTTTTATTATTTTTCAGAGTTTTTGTCACTCCAAACAGGGTCCTTATATGTATTTTAAAATCAATTATTTTATTTATCAATATTATTTCGTAATTTTTTATGTTAAATATTTTACAATAATGAATGGTCAACAGGAAACTTCATTTGAGTTTGAATTTAAATTCTACTATTAAGAGAATTTAAAATATTTTATAATATGTATTAATATTGCTGTGTAATACAACAACAACAATAGCAATAATGATTATAATATTGATATTTTAGAATATTTTACAGTGAAAAACTCCATTAGGGACTTAAATTTTTATTTTTATATTCTTAAAATTATTAAAAAGAAAATTAAAAGCTACATTCTATAAAGGATGATATTGATACACTAAATATTTAATTATATATATATATATTTATATGAAAACGAAAATGGTAAACAAAATGCTACTAAAGATGAATATTTTATTTATATTTCTATACTTGTTACAAATAGTTTTTAAAGGATTGAATTTAGAAAAAAAAAAAATTAACACAACGTAAAGGGAAAGTGTTTTAATTATTCATTTATTTTTAGAAAATAAACTTTTTTTAAATACTCGTGGTATTTAAGTCAGTTTGCAAAATATAAAAATTTATTAATTTTATTTTTTCATCCATATATTTGAAGAACTTAATGACTAAATAATTTAAAAATATTATTTTTGTATATATAATAAATGTAAAAAAAAGTTAAATTTCTAAAAATGCAAAACTCTTAATTTACGCATGTATAGTTGTCACTTAGCTTTGCTAGGGTTCAAACGGAACCGTCAAGGTTGACACAAACCCCACCCCGTCAAGTTGCACATGGAATTCAGATGGAAATTGGACACCTGACACAGCTAATAATAATTCCATCGCTAGCTGTAAAATTAAATCACAGCCTCCATTGGAGGACACAAAAAAAAAAATGGAAAGGCGGCGATAACAAGGAGAATGAAGGGTAATTTAGTAAATTAGGTAGGAATGTCTTGCAAACATTAGTATTTGACCGAAAGAACCAATCAAGCCCCCACCGTACTATAAAAGCAAGGGCTGAGTTTCCACTTGCCGCTGAAGATCCTTTGGTTGCGTTTGCCGCTACTCTCTCTCTCCAAATATCTGCGGCGGTTTCCTCCTGTTCCGGTGAGAGAAATGCAACCCCGAAGGGCTTCGCCACCGTCCTATTCCACCGCCGCCGGAACCGGCGGTGGAGTTATCTTGGGTAAGTACCAGTTGGGTCGGCTATTGGGCCGAGGCAGCTTTGCCAAAGTGTACTACGCGCGGTCGCTGAGCGACGACTCTGCAGTGGCTGTGAAGGTGATAGACAAGGCAAAGACCGTCCATGCCGCCATGGAACCCCGCATAGTCCGAGAAGTCGCCGCCATGCGCCGCCTCAGCAACCACCCGAACATTCTCAAAATCCACGAGGTGATGGCCACAAAAACTAAGATCTACCTCGTCATGGAACTTGCCAAAGGCGGCGACGTCTCCGTCAAGCTCGCCCGCCGCGGCGGCCGCTTCTCCGAAAACACCGCCCACCGCTACTTCCAGCAGCTTATCTCCGCCCTCCGCTTCTGCCACCACCACGGCGTCGCCCACCGGGACATCAAGCCCCAGAACCTCCTCCTCGACGAATCCGGAGTGCTGAAACTCTCCGACTTCGGTCTTTCCGCCCTCTCCGAACAGATCCCAAACGGCCCGCTCAACACCGCCTGCGGCACTCCCGCGTTCACCGCGCCGGAGGTCTTTCGCCACGGCGCCGGCGGCTACGACGGCGCCAAGTCCGACGCCTGGTCTTGCGGGGTCATTCTTTTCCTCTTCCTCGCCGGTTACCTCCCTTTCGACGACTCCAATCTCGCAACCATGTACCGGAAAATTAGCGCCGGCGAATTCGTGTGTCCCCAGTGGATTTCAAAGCGAGCAAAGTCGATAATCCATCGATTGCTCGATCCAAATCCCAAAACCAGGATGAGCATTGAAGCATTAATGGGTCATGCTTGGTTCAAGAATTCATTACCCTCAACCCACTCCAATATATCCCCAAAAGAAGAAACCAAATCCGCCACCGTCGCCATGAATGCGTTCGATATAATCGCAATGTCATCTGGGTTGGACTTGTCAGGGCTTTTCGGGCAAACCCCGAGCAGCGATCGAGAGAGAAGGTTTACATCCAATGCATCGGCGGAGGAGGTTGAGGAGAGGGTGGTTCAGGTTGGCCGGAAATTAGAGTACAGTGTAGTAGAGAGAGGAGAAAAGGGTAGGACTATAGGGTTAGCGAAGGGAAGGAGAATTTTGTCAGCTGAAATTTTGACGGTGGCGCCGGAGGTGGTGATGGTTGTAGTGAAGGTGGTTGATGGTGGGGTGGTGGACCTGGAGTTGGAGAACCTCAACTGGGATGAATGGAGAGTTGGGTTTGACTCGTTTGAGGGCACAGTTCTTCTTTCGTGTCACATTCAGTAGCGGAGGTGGGCCTTGAAGAGATCAATTAATTGAAGATTGGTTTTGAATTTGATGATGAAAGCATTGAATTGAAAGGTTAGTTCCAACCGAAGCAGAGCTATGGCGAATTTTGAGAACAGGTGCATAGTTGTTGTGATCGCGTGATGCTTCCAAAGTTTGCATGTAGAGGGCTGCCCTTGCCACAGAAAACTTCAAAAAGTCCGGACCCTTAATTCTCTTGTAAATAATCAAGATTTTCTTTGCTTGCATCTAGTTGATGCTCTACTATATAGCTACTTGATTTAGTTCTCTGATTGTCTATTTCTGAATCTAACATAGAAAACTAAAACCACCTTCTTAATTTATCAGTGAAAAATTAACATCTGTTTGTGAGAATGAGACTGTCAGAGTGTTTAAAACTGATGTCGGCACCCATTTTAGGACTAGAGTTTTAACCAACCTTATATTTAGGACTCCTAATATTTAAGGAATATTGATGTAATAGTTACAACTTTTCTGAGTTAAACTGTAATATTAATTTTTAAATATCGACCGTACATTAGAAATGGAAAGAGATATGGAAATATAATTGTCATTGAGGAAAATAAGTATTAAGTAGGGCCACAGGAACTAAATCAAGTTCTCGATCGTTATTCTTGTGTTGTTTACATATATATGAGAGACTTAATTATATGCCACGCAGGTTGTGAAGTTGAACCCCTAACTTTAGAACACGTAACAACTTTAGACGACATATATGTTTTGCAGTATATTTCTACAATACCAAGCAATTGTTTTTTCTTCCATGCACGTATGTTGTTCAGGTTCATTTTTTTCTCGTCTGGCATTAATTTAATTGGCCAACGAAGTTAGGTGATGAACCACATATGGGGCAAGGGGCCACGACTCCGGTCCCCTCCTCTTTTTCAAAACATTAATGGTTGCTTATGTTTTTGCCCTCAAGACTTTTTTATACATTATTGGTTGCCCCTCCACCCTCCCCAAACTCACTTTCTACAAAATAATAAGTAAAGAAATATAATTTTTTTTAAAACTTTTTTTTTTCTAATATTGAATTTCGGATAGCAATGACATAAATATTTTTATTTTTTTTTCCCTAAACAATCGGCTTTGTACACATGTTTATCTTCATATTTTAACGTCTACTACGGAACGATCATTCTCATTCATGAGTATTATAAAAATAAGATTTTATAACAAAACTAATAATGATTTTTCTGCAAACTCTTCACTTGTGCTTATTGTAAAAAATATTGCTTTAAGAATTAGTATTAATTCAATTATTTACGAATTTTATAATACGAACGATCTTTGAGTTTCATTTTCAAATATTTAATTGAATTGTATCAAGATGTAAATATTTTTTTCACTCATTTTATGTTCATAATTAGAGTTGGATATATAGATATCAAAATTTCTCATCCATGAGTTAATTTGGTATTAAGCTATACTATATGTTTATTATTCTTGAACTATGAGAAAATAAAAATTCGTATTAGTTGCGTAGAGGATAAAAAGATCCGCAAGCAATACTCCTTTTCCTATTCTCAAATAGGTCCACAAGAGAATGAAAATCAAAGCAAAACGATAGGAGGTAGGAAAAAACACCACCACGCATGCTCCACAAGAAACCCTCTTCCTGTTCTTAAATCGGACTATAAGGGAGAATGAAAGCCAGGGAAAAATGACCAGCCGGGAGGAATGGTTGCTAGCCGAGGAGATTCTGACAAGCAATTAAGTTACTGACAAGGCAGTATGAACGGTAGAGAAGCAAGAGTTTTTAAACTATATATATAGAGTTTATCTTTTAACTATTTGTCTATTTTTGTAGGGGATGTTTAGTTGGTCAAAATTAATTAAAAATTATTTAATTTTTACTAATTTTTTTGTATTTTCTTTCAACCAAATTTCGACACATATTACTTTGACATTCAATCTTTGTATTTTTATTATACTTTTTGACTAACCAAATACCCTCTTAATATAACCATGCACTTGTAAACATTTCTTGCAGTACACTCCTATCATATTGGCAATCACACGAGCAGTCAACTCCCTTTAATCCTTATTGTGGTTTATTAGAGTTCCTTATTTGAAGTTGTTTCTCCCCTAAAATTCCGAAAAATCTCATTGGGAATATCCATCTTTTAGGAAGCCAAGATGGGACTATGGCCCCGAATGGGATAGTCGAGTTAGTTCGAATGGCGGGTTGAAGGGTCTGAGACTAATAGGTCCTGGGTTCGACTCCTCTTAGAGGCAGTCCTTTCTCTAATTGTGGAGGGTCATCTAACAGTCTTCTCGACTGAGCCAGTCAGCCAGGACTTGCCTAGTTTGGTTTACCTCCTCGTGGTTTTTTACTGGCTAGAGCCACGGGGTGAGTTTCACCTAATGCACACCCATAAGTAACGACTGCGGACTTCTCCCCGACCTTGCACCTTTTGCGTAACTTGCACCTTGCACCTTTTGCGACTGTACTGCGCAACTTGCACCTTTTGCGTAAAAAGTTAAGGGTATTGAGACAAAAGATGATTATAAATCGTGTCTGAAATAAATCTGTGAGATAACAGATGGACCATCATAAGAGGTAGGCCTACCACGGTAGATATTACTTTCAAAACCAAACACTACATTTAATTGTGGAGAAGGAATTTCTCCCCCTTGCAAGTTGACATAATTTTTTTTCTCCTTTTTTTTGTGCTACTAACCTCACGTTGGAGATTTTTTATTCCGTGTTTGTTCATAATCTCAACCTTCCCTGAAAAGAACGGGACCAGGATATTGGTGGATCCAGTTCAACGCTGTGATGGAGCTTTATGCCGACCAATTGTCATCCCGAAGAGTCAATTTTGAGATATAAAGAGAGAGAGAGAGAGAGAATCCTTCAACCTGCTTCATTATTGTTCTTGACAGACGGAAAGATTGACACAAACCGTTGAATTAAATTTAATAATTTAAATGTATTCATATTTTTTAATTAAAATATTATGAATATATTTAAATCGTTAAATTTTAATCTAATAATTCTCATATCAATGCCATAGAATTGACATAACATTATTACGTCAATCTCTCTCTTTCGCTTTTTACTTAGTGATTTTTACTGATCTTTAAAGATGCACGTTAACCTTTCTCTGGTAAGAATAAGAATGACACAGAAAAAATTATTTTAATAACCGTTAAGTTTTTAATTTTTTCCCTTATATATATATATATATATAGTCAAAAAGTTATTTTTTCCTTTAATAATTTCTTCCTCTTGTATAATTTCTTTATATCAAAATATGATTTTCTAAATTATTTTGTTAGATAATAATTTTTTACTGATCTTTAAAGATGCACGTTAGCCTTTCTCTGGTAAGAATAAGAATGACACAGAAAAAATTGTTTTAATAACCGTTAAGTTTGCCTTGTTCGGGTTAATTTTTTCCCTTATATATATATATATATATATATATTGTCAAAAAGTGATTTTTTCCTTTAATAATTTCTTCCTCTTGTATAATTTCTTTATATCAAAATATGATTTTCTTAATTATTTTGTTAGATAATAATTTTTTTAAGTCTCATTTTACCTATGCATAAATATTTCTATTAATTTTCAAATAAATAGTTTAATATATATTTTAATAAATTTATTATTTTAAAGAAATACGAAGACAACTTCTATATATCATTCTAATTATTATTTCCCCAAAAAAAAAAATCAATCCTTTTCTAGTGGGTAGTTTTACCTTTAAATAAGTGTCCCAACACAGTTGATGGATTGGAATTACTAATTCTGTTTAAATATTTATTACCTTAACTATTCAAAATGTTAAAAACTTTGGGGAGAAAAAAAAATAAAAAATTATCACAACTATTAAGAGTAAAAATTGCTAGAACGTTATAATAATTGATATATTTATCAATTTAAACAAAAGTATTTATTAAAATACATTTTAATTATAAAATTATCACTAGTATATTTTTTTGATAAATTCTCCTTAATATAATATTTTTCAAAAAAAAAAAAAAACAATACCTGGCAGCTAAACATTTTGACTTTGCAGGGATCAACTTGTCTGATTGTCCCATGAGTTGGGGAACTTAAACATTCCCCTACAAGCAATATATATTTAAATGGATGCTACCGGGACTTTACATACTTTGTCGTACAGTATTTTTTTAGCAATTTATAAGATGTTATTTAGATTAAAAATGACAAGTGATAAAATAATAGAGTAATTGAAACATAAAATATTAGGGTGTGTTTGAAATTGTACAAATTTATATAAATTTGTAAAAGTTTGTATCTCATACTTTATGTAGTGAGTAAAAAATTTAAATTTTATAATTTTATAATTCGTGTTTGCAAGGATTTGTAGAGTTTTTATTTTTTTTTTTTTAAACTCCAAATAGTGTCGTAATATACATGTAGTTATGAGATACACTGGAACATGGTGTTTGTTTGGCAACACAACTTTTTTTTTTTTTAAATAACTTTTGATTTGATTGGCAAAAGCACGACACTTTTTTCAGTGACAATGTATTGAATTACTGTTACATTTCTTTCCCTTTTTAACTAACAAAGCATATAAGGACACAAATGTAGTTTGCAAGGTTCTCCAAACACTTGTTTCCACAACATTGATATTAGGCGTCATCATTATTCATAGATTTAATTTTTATTATTATTATTACTATTATTATTATAAATCTGCCACAAATGATAATTTTGTTCTCAATTACGGTTATAATTATTTATTTATTAAACATAATGATTGATATTATTAAATTAATAATTGATTATAAAAATTTTCCGAAGAAAGATTTCCATTTTAATGCAGATTACAAAAAAAAAAACAAACAAAAAAATTAGAAACTCACAAATTATTTCAAATTATCTTACTTTTTATACATTCCAAATGCTATCTTAAATTATTTACTTAGTTTAGGTGAGATATGGCTAATGATTTCTCCCATGTATTTTAGGCCGTGGGAAATAAGAGCAACTTGGAATTTGGTACTTAAATATTGGGATTCGAAAGTCATAAAGTTCGAGAAAAGAAAAAAATATTTTTTTTATTTATTCAGGCAAAAGTTAGTTTTATTTTTAAAGCTTTTCAAACACATGATTACTCTAATTTTTATAAATTTTTACTAAATAACTAATTATTTATTAAAGTATTACGTGACTGCCTCATATTTAAAGTTACATTTTTTTTAAGTGCCCAAGCGGTCCCTCCATATACTGAGCCACTTCGCTGCCCAGATTTACTTTTATTAAATTTATTTATTAATTAAATGTTAATTTTTTCTCTACTAATTAGAAATCTTGTAACTGTCCTTGCACGTTGATACATCAAAAAAATTCTCTAGTTATCGCTGTAAAGTTACAGTATTTGAGGTCGTCAAAAAAAAAGTTACACAGTATTCGTTTAAAGTTACCCAGAATAATGAAAATTTTAAATGAATGTTTCATTGTACTGGGCAACTTGTACTTTTTGCAGAAGGAGTTAAGAGTTTTGAGACAAAAGATGCTGTAAATTCTGTCTGAAATGAATCCGTGAGATAGCCAGATGGACCATCAAAGAGGTAGGCCTACCAGCTTCATAACGTACATATTACTTTCAAAACCAAACACTACATTTAATTGTAGAGAACGAATTTCTCCCCCCCCCCCCCCAAGTTGGCACAATTTTTTTTTTTTTTTTTTTTTTTTTTGTTGGGTGCTACCAACCCCACGTTAGAGATTTTTTATGCCGTGTTTGTTCATAATCTCAACCTTTTCTGAAAAGGACGAGACCAGGATATTGGTGGATCCAGTTCAACGCTGTGACGGAGCTTTATGCCAACCCATTGTCCTCCCGAAGAGTCATTTTGAGATATAGAAAGAGAGAGAGAGAGAGAGAAATCCTTCGTCTTGTTGTATTATTGTTTTTGACAGGTGGAAAGATTGAGATAAGTCATTAAATTAAAATTCGACGATTCAGATGTATTTATTTTTTTAAATTAAAATAATATAAATATATTTAAACTTTTAAATTTTAATTCAATAATTTTTGTATCAATATTATAAAATTGACGTAACATTATTACGTCAACATTTCTTTTTTCGCTTTTTACTCAATGATTTTTATGAATCTTTTTTAAAGATGCATGTGAACCTTTCTTCGGTAAGGAAACACAAAAAAATTGTTGTAATCACCGTTAAGTTTGTCTTATCCGGGTTAATTTTTTTCTTTTTATGTAATTTTTTCTTTTTTTGTCAAAAAGTGATTCTTCCTTTTAATAATTTCTTCCTCTTGTATAATTTCTTTATATCAAAATATGATTTTCTTATTTTGTTAGATGGTAATTTTTTTAAGTCACATTTTACCTGTGCATAAATATTTCCATTAATTTTTAAATAAATATTTTCATAAATTTATTACTTTAAAGTAATACGAAGACAACTTCTATATATCATTCTAATTATTATTTCCAAAAAAAATCCTTTTCTAGTGGGTAGTTTTACCTTTAAGTAAGTGTCCTAACACAGCTGATGGATTGGAATTACTAATTCTGTGTAAATATTTATTACCTTAACTATTCAAAATGTTAAAAACTTTGGGGAGAAAAAAAATAAAAAATTATCACAACTATTTGAAAACAATAATGTCACACTTACACACCCTCTCTTACACATTTCTTACATTCCATTGATTATGACGACTCATAATCAGTATAGTCTAATTGAAAATCATTACAGCTGCATGTAAAAGATGGCATCTAACGACTGTGATGATTTTGAACAGAATGCACTGGTCACGACCGATCATAACTAGTATGGTGTAAGAAAGGTGTAAGAGAGAAGGTGTAAGTGTAGCATTAGTTAGGTCCCATTTGGCAGTATACAAAAGTGTAAAAATCTACCAAAAATTGCAAGTTGAGTGTTTGGTGAAACCTCAACTTTTGCCCTTTTTTTACTCTGTTACAGTAATTTGTTCCACTCAAAGTTTTACCAAACACACAAAAAATTGCTAAATTTTGTTAAAAATTTTACCAAACACTCAAAAGTTGCTAAAAATTATTAAATATTACCAAAAATTTTACCAAACACCCAAAAATTGTAAAAAATTACTAAAAATTACAATTTACTTTACCAAACATATCAAAAATTACAATTACCAACTTTTAACTAAAAATTACAAAAAAAAAATACTAAAATTTACGCTATCAAAACCCCCTTATTTGAAAAGTTAAAACAACTGTCACTTGCGGTTGACGGAAAGTTGACTAATTATTCTATCTGCGCAATGCGTAAAAAACTACGAGCCTGGCTGGCAAAATTTTATAAGAGTAAAAATTACTAGAATGTTAAAAAAAATTGATATATTTATCAATTTAAATAAAGTATTTATTAAATACATTTTAATTATAAAATTATCACTAGTATTTTTTTTTTTTGGGATAAATTCTCCTTAATATAATATTTTTCAAAAAAAAAAACCTAGCAGCTAAACATTTTGACTTTGCAGAGACTTGTCTGATTATCCCATGAGTGGGGGGAACTTAAACATTCCCTTACAAGCAATATATATTTAAATGGACGCTCCGAGGACCTTACATACTTTTACCCCGTTAGGAATGAAAAAAAAAATTAAAAATAATGAAAGTTATTGAAAAATTTAAAAAATTATTCATTTTTTTATTTCACTACCAAATTATTAACATACAATTTATCTCAATTTATCTTATTTTTTGTCACTTTAAGCGTACCTTTCGTTGTATAGTATTTTTTTCTGTTTTAGCAAATCATAAGGTGATATTTAAATTAAAAATGAGACGTGATAGTGGCTCCGTTTGGAGCTAAATAAAACAAAATAAAATTTTATAAATTTTTATAAACATGAATTACGAGACAATAAAATTTAAATTTTTCACTCATTACATAAATTACGAGACATTTATTTTTACAATTTTATTTTATTTTATTTTATATACTTTCATGCAACTCTAAACACACCCAGTATAATAGAGAAATTGAAACATAAAATATAATATATGTAGTTATGAGGTACACTGGAACATGCTGTTTGTTTGGCAACACAACTTTTTTTTTTTTTTAAGCTTTTGATTTGTTTGGCAAAAGCACGACACTTTTTCATCGACAATGTATTAAATTACTGTTATATTCCTTACCCTTTCTAACTAACATAACATATAAGGACACAAATGTAATTTCAAAGGCTTTCCAAATACTTGTTTCTACAATATTGATATTAGGCGTCTTCATTATTCATGGATTTAATAATAATAATAATAATAATAATTAATTATTATTATTATTATAAATCTACCACAAATGATAATTTTGTTCTCATTTATGTTTATAATTATTTATTTATTAAACATAATGATTGACATTATTAAATTAATAATTGATTATAAAAATTTTCCCAAAAAAGGTTTCCATTTAAATACAGATTAAAAAAAGAAAAACAAACAAAAAAAATTACAAACTCATAAATTATTTTAAGTTTCCTCATTTTTTTCTCACTCCAAAAGTCGCCTTAAATTTTTTACTTTTTTTTGGGTGAGATATGGCTAATGATTTCTTCCATATATTTTAGCACGTGGGAAATAAGAGCAACCTTGAATTCGGTACCTAGACATTGGGATTCGAAAGTCATAAAGTTCGAGAAAATAAAAAAATACTTCTTTTTTTTTTATTTATTTAGGCAAAAGTTAGTTTTATTTTTAAAGCTTCCCAAACACATAGTCACTCTAATTTTTATAAATTTTTACTAAACACTCAACTAATCATTAAATTATTACGTGACTGTCCCATATTTAAAGTTACATTTTTTAAGTGTCGCCCAGAATTAATTTTATTAAGTTTTTTTATTAATTAATTGTTAATTTTTTTCTCTACTAATTAGAAATCCTGTAACTGTCCTCACATGTTGATACATAAAAAAGATCCGTTAGTTATCGCCACAAAGTAAACAGTATTTGAGGTTGTCAAAAAAAAGTTACGGTATTTGTTTAACAAACTGATGTTGTATCTTACTAAATTCTCATATCTGGATTTTTTTTTTTTTTTTTCACTTTGAATTCTCAAAAACATAAATATTTTAATTTTAAACAACTATTAATCATTCAATTTGTTTCCATTCATGTACCGGCCTTCCTCGCCATGGTTTGTGCCACGATTACCCAGAATAGTGAAAATTTTAAATGAATGTTTTATTGTTCAGGTGAAGTGTTTTACCATAAGGCATAATTTAGTTAACAAAAAAAAATAAAATGAAATGTTCATTCCAACGTTATTATTTCATTTCATCCCCCCAATGTAATGTAACATCGCTTCCGACGTTGGGGATCTATTATCATACCTTCTGCTCGTACCTTAATCTACTACTATATGAATAACATTTTTCGTTGCAATTTGAGTAGCAAAAGTATCTGTCTGTCTCCTTGTAGCCCTAAATCCACAAGTTCAGACAGTGGACCAAGAAATAAAATAGCATTTCAAATATGCGTATCAAATAAGACAACGGAACCAAAAGTGTGAGAAATAACTATTTCATTCCATTGAACGAAATCAGGCACAATTAGGCCTAAGTGCCCCACCTAGCTATGGTGGTAAAGCTGAAGAATTTGATCAGCTAAAATCAAACCAAGTTTCAGTACCAAGCAGGACCTCTTTGCCTGAACAATATACCATGCATGTCCGATTCAAAATGCCTGCCTATTTACAGTACTTCTTGAACCATACTCCGATGTTGAGGAAGCTTTCGAAGTCAGATTGCGGTCTGCAAATGAGAAGAGAGAGTGACATGATATGATACAATTAAGATGGGAGTTAAATTGGGTTATTACATAAAAGTAAAAGCGAACTGGTTAGAAGTTTACTTATCGATTCCATGGACATCATTAGGAAACACAATCACTTTAACCTCGGTTCCTTTCTCCTTTAGGGCCCGTGCATACTGCAAATTCAATATATCAAAGCTTCACATTATGGTATTGGAGGAGACCATTCCACCGTAAACTAAGTGCCATTAGAATGATGCAGTAACGGCATTTTCCCAATTAAAGGGCAACTTGATGGGTTTTTATTTTAATAAGAAACTTTTTATAACCATCTTCACCACAAATGTTTAGATGTATATACAATAGAATGATGGAGTCACAACGTGCCTCCACATTAAGCAGGAGGACGCCCACCAGCCCCAACCAGAAATCATAGATTCAAATAGTGAAGAGGACGAGGAGTCTTACTTGTAATCCATTGGAAACTGGAACACGGAGATCCTGAGCACCTAATAGAAAAAGTGTGGGTGTTTTGACCTGCAAATAATTTCAATAAAATAATTAATGTCAAAAAAAAAAAAAAAAACAAGAGTATCTATTCCATGATCTGTTATTAGCAGTGGAACAAGGCAGGACAGTCTTGAAAACAAACTTCCACAAAACCCTTGAACAAGAGTTCTGCTACAAAGCAATTATATATATATATATATATGTATGTATGTATTTATGAATGTATGTATTTGGTATAAAGACACTTTAAATTTCTCTCACAGAATTAACAATAAACCTTCTTCTGAAACCTTGTGTCTTCTAACCATGTTGGCCTTAAACCAGCATATTAGGGAAAGGACCACGGCCTTCATCATCAGTGGGCACAGGATAATCATTTCAATCACATCATGTATGAACATACCAATTGCTTTCCCTTCAATTATTAAAGAAGAAAAAAGAAGGAATATTTTTTTTATAAGTAAATAAATAAATTATATTGAAGAAGCAAGGGAATGCTACCCTCACAAATAAAAGAAAAAAAAATAATGGCCAAAATTCGAAAGGACCTAAACCATCATGAGGTTAAGGTATTGGAAAAAAGATTTATATCCATTATAACCTTACCGGAAAACCAACTACACAATACTGATAAAAGTATATTTTTCAATATAAATAAAGGCATTTCTGTCTTGAATAATCCTTCTATTCCTCTCTACATGTATCAACCATCCTATACAAAATGGGGCTGATCTCCATCCTTTCCTAAGCAAAATGATGGAATAATAAATAAAAGTAAAAAGATAAAGAAGGTTGTGTATGCCTATTCAGCCAAGAAACTACACATTATTGGGACAGGCCTTTCTGGAGTTTTGTAACATCTAGATACAAACTCTGTGACAAACTGGATTCTGTTGTTCTTGTATTAAACAAAAACACCTAAATCAATTTAAAATCTAGTGATTAACAAGCATTCCGAAAACATACCTTAGACAAGTGTGAAATAGGAGACTTGCTGTGAAAAAGAGCCAGGTGATCAGCTGAAGGTGCTTCAGTAAAGATAGATTTCCCCTCACTCCCACAGGTCTCCACATAGCACCAATCAGGAATATCAGTTGTACCAACCAAAAGAGCAAGGTTACAAGCAGGATTTCTTACAGCTGCTGCAACAAATTTACCTGGTGCCTGCAGTATTTGACACCAAATTTAGTGCTTGGCGGATTAAGAAGGTAAAATCTACTTAAAAATGGTAACCCGTACTCATTAAGTGTAACAGCTATACACTCAGCACAAACCAACCTTCAACCTGGCCTTTTTCATTGTGTTCAAATGCCCATATTCAAGGTTGAAGATCAAAGGATTGGAGAAAGAGAGAGAGAGAGATGTATTTAAAAGCCTCATCCAACTTTTAGGGCCAGTTACATGTTCCCTACGCCAATTCAGTCGATCAAGTGCTATAATTTTACTTGAATCATATGATATCATGCTTTTCCTTGCTATATGAACCCACGTTTGAGTTTGCTCTCCTCCTTCATCGTTCCCCCGACATTACCCTCAATGTGAAAGACGTCACTCTTATTTACAGTTATTGATCTTCATTTTACACAACCAGATCATCTTATTTGCCTCTTATTTTAACAGCAATACATGAATAATAAAAATGAGAACTAAGGATTTAATGGTATAATACAAACACTAAAACGTAATAGTTGTAGCCAAACTACTACACCTGACCAATCAAGTGGGTTGCCAAAAAGCCACCATGAGAACCACCAAGCACACTTATTTTGGAAGGGTCTGCAAGTCCTGTGTCAATGATCTGATCGACGGCAGTGAGTACATCATTGACATCCTGCATGCATTAACCAGAAGAGCTCAGCATTAAGGGAAGCTCCACAATCTTTAATATATTGCCGTAGCACAGTGGAATTGTAAGAACTACTGGAAAAAATTTGAACTGAGCATGAAGACTGAATTGAAGTAAATATTAAGGGTAAATTACCTGAGATCCAGCTTTCCCTGGGAGAGATTGCAATGCTTCCTCACCAAATCCCAGCGAACCTCTGAAAAATTGGCATATTAGATGTTCAGAACACGGTTGAACAAAGAATAGTAGGAAAACCATGTAATTACCTATAATTTACAATCAGCAAGCTGTAACCAATCGAAGAGAGGAATGCCGAGGTCTTTGAAAAGCTTGACACTGATACAGAGTGGGGCCCCCCATGAAGCATTACAATTAGTGGATCACATGCATCACTCGTCTTGGACTTGGAGGACACAAATATAACTTCAAAAGGTTTGCTGGCACCTAAACAAAATGAAGATATACAAGTCATTTATGCAATTTAACACAAGATGCAATATTGATCAATATTCTCGTCATTTGTTAGTTAGTGCACGGCAAAATAATCATAAAACAACTTTCTAGCTGTTTAAGAACTCTCGCAGCAAATAGTTGCAAGGGTCCTCCCACCAACAAATGACGATTACATCAGGTACATATATAGATGATTAAAGAACATGCCAATCCCTTGGCATTCATAACCCAGTTAGAGGTTGCAAACACAGAGAAGCCAGTTACATATCAATCAAGCACTCGAATTCTTTCTATTTCCTTAACACGATTAAGCTCACTGCATGAGTTGAAAAAAAATGTTATTAGCCCAGTCAAACTCAATAACATATTCAAGAATACGATAAATTACCTCCATTTCTGTTAATCAACTTATGCAAGTTAAAATGTGTAATAATTACATGTGAGGACTACTATACATTGAGCATCCTCGAGTGCATATCCAAAATATCTACAGCTGGCATCAAATAGATGAATTCACTGAGAGCCGCCTGGGAAGGGGACTGAAACAGATAAAGCAAAGTGAATGAAAAAAGAAAATGCTCTGGCACAACAAAGAGGTAAGAGTTCAAGACAGACTGTTATTGTAGCTTTCTCCGTCAGATTCATTGACTCAAGACATATAATATCCTTAAACCATAGTCTTGCATTTAGCAATTTGCATCTTGGGATGTTCAAGAAATATTGTCTTTGTTAAAAAGTCAGTTAAGTAAATTTTTGTTCTCCCTCTCTCTCTCTACTTAGTAAATTACTTTTTACCACATAAAATGACAAATCAAGTCAGAGCAAGGAAAGAATTCTCACAACAAAATCAATAGATCAGCAATCAAAATTAATGTGCAACCCTCCACCAAGGCAGCCTGAGCAGATGCAAGGTTTAGCTAAGCTAACAATAATAATCTCAATGATAACATCTGTTTAGCTTATTGCGTGTTACAACATAAATTTTAGAAATCATGTCACAAGTCAAAAAACATTACAGGCATGGGCATAACACCCCATGCATATAAACACAATATGAATCATGTCACGCTAGGACCAGCCCAGGTAACTTGCAACGCTATTTCTGAATGACATGAAGTTCAATATATTACCACCTGACATGCAAGTGAGATGAACAATGGGAAACTGATATTAAAGTATGAGCAAAAGAGGCACACATCAATGTTGACAAGCTATAGGAGGACATGTACAAATTGAAAATTAGTGTTCACAAAGATCATGAGGGAAATTAAGAATGAGATAAAGAGAAGACTTTTGAAGTATAAGCGGCCTGATGTATGAGTTACAGGAAACGAGAAACAATGGGGAATGACACAAGCTTCCTGGAATAGCATATTTCATCATCACTTCTGATATGAGTTCCAATTAATAGAACACTACAATATTCCAAGTCAGAGACTGACTGATAATCAGCGGATGGGATACTTTACTTGAGAATATGGGAGAAATTGGTAAGCAATAGAACTTCAGAACTCAACCCCTAAATATAGCATCAGTCACAATTATACTACTTTGTAAACGAAGAAATGGCCACTGTATGAACATGCATGGCCATAGAATACCTTTGGAAAGGTTCTCGGAAACACCTCTGACTGGAATCTTCATCACATTAAACTGGAGAGATGACAGCAAAGTCCGAACCTGTGTAAAATTATAGAAAGATGCATAATTTACAAGTACACATAAATTTAAGCATCTAATTTTCCTCATGAATAATTAGCTTATGTTTGTACAAAAGAGGACACAAGAAACCTTCTCAGAGCATATAGATATGGGGCCTGAAATATCTGACCATCTCCATGTGGAAACTGTAGATGATGCAACAGCGTGACCATATTTGATTTGAGGAACATCTACTGGACTGCTACATACTTCAAAAGAAAAAATTAAATAAATAAATAATAAAAAGAAAAGAGAGAGAAGCTGAAGTTGATATTATAATTTTCCATGTAATGATCAACTTCCAAAACATCGGCATTTAGTTTTACCAGCAACAATATTGTCCCCATCTAGTGCAAGAACATTCCATGAAAAAATTGAGTCACTAGGGATGATCCGTACAACATTCCCGCTGTAAACAGCAATCATACGAACACTTAAATTATATTAACTAAAAAAATGAGGCTTCTACATTGATGACAGAGAGTAAATAGCCCATACTACTTACCTCAACACATGGACAGAGATAATTGTTTGCACACTACCCCAAATGGAAGACAAAATCATTGTGCATCCATCCAAAAGCCATGGTTTACTAAGAAAACTTGAACAGTACAATCCAGGGAAGCAATCATCCTCAGCGCACATCACAACAGGAACCTACAAAAATTTGCAATTTATCGGACACTTTTAACACTAAAAACAATTAGTGGAGCATAGATAATGTTAAAAACTATGTATCTGATTCTACAGTATATTAGGATTGTATGGCCTATGGAATTTTGATATAAGACAAGATGAAAGCAAGTTAGGTTAAGATTGAGAAGAAGAAGAAGAAGAAAAGAAGAAAAGAAGACGACAAAGAAAAAACGCAGCAGCAATAGGGAGCAGAATTTTATCAATAATTATTCAATAATAATGTCTCTGTTAATCCTAATTAGGGTTTAAATAATAAAACTCATGGGCCAAAACATAAAGGCCGATAATAAAATAAACTTAATACTAATAAGGCTCAAACCAAATGGATCCAAATAACCTCTAATAAAATAAACTCAACATTAATAAAGCCCAAAACAAATAGGTCCAAATAATAAAAAGAAATAAATATGTAGACTGATGTCCTCATCAAAGCTCTCGGGCTGAAAAGAACTCAACTCCGTTGAGTTGAAAACTTGTGCACTAGTATCTGGTCACATTTTCCACTTGACAAAACATCTTCGGAGTTGAAGGAAAATGAGACCCGCAACATTGAACTCAGGTGGACACTGCTGAAGAGATGGAGGAATTGTAACTAGTATGAAAATATCGTCATAATCTGCAAACAATATTTGAGGCCCAAAAATGCTTGGACAAGATAACAAGTCCTCCACATTGCAAATTATGAACAAAACTCACATCACATGGTAATGTAAAAACAATTACATTGGGTACAAGATTACAAAAAATATACAATAGTTCAATATATTAGGCATACAAATTTTGGCATAACGACATGGGGCAGTAAATAGGCAATGCAAATCATCGTTGAATTACATCTATTAAAGTCTTTATTCCCATCAAGAATACTCAATCCAATTTTCTATTTAATATCAGCATTATCGAAAAGATGTGGAATACATGATTAAGAATAAATAACGAGTGATGATGCAACTGAACTTGTCAAATTACAATCCCTCAAAGACGGACGAATGGAATCAACAGAATAGTGGTAAGGCATGCCACACATATCTTGTAAGAAAATTTGTTTAATGTATGCAAGAACGTCTCTATTATGCACTGGGAGTGAGGACTCCTGCAATTGAATGATCTCACGGAAGAACAACTTGGATATAAACTCAAAGAACTCCGAACTGATGAGGTCAATAAATGAAGCTATTGAGATGTTTAAGATCCTAATGCCCCCATCATCATCATCTTACCGGATTCAGTCTCGGCAGTAATAACAGGCCTCATAATCCAAATAAAGGGCAAGGTTAGACTTTCGGGGTAGCCCATCTTCATTAAATAATATTTCCTAAACAAGTAACCATCACCAATGACAAAGTCTATGCAATCTTGACAGTCATTATTTAAGATATCCTCAAATAAACCAACAAAATCAAGACAAGATAATAGTGAACCAATTAAACCACTTCAGACATATTTTGAAGATTTGGTGACTCGTTATGATCAATTGTCAAAAGAAGAGAATTAATAAGAGAATTATAAGTATCTACAAAAACAATAAGGGCGCTCAATTTAGGGGATGGACATTGCAACTCAATGGTTTGTATAAGGTACTTTGACTCTGACATAGACTCATAAGACTCAAATTCATAATATTTTTCAGCCTCTAAAGCTTTAGAGTAAGCTTTATTTAAGGTCTTATGAGTGTATCGTTGAACCTCCTCACGGATGTAAAGCCTTAGCCCAAGGACGAATCTACTGATAGCACAAGACTCATTTCGAAAGTTAGACCACTTCCTAAGGGTTTTAAATTGATCAAAATACTCATACAAAAGAATGCTTCTGTTTAAGACGCATTAACTGAGACCATACCTTATCTATAAAACTTTTAGGAACAAATTAATCACTTAAAATTTGTTTCATCACAGTCCATCAAGTAACATGTTTATGGTATAACTCAACTATTTGTCAATACTCTCCAGCATAATTGGTCAATTTTGTCTTAGCTAGACGAATACATTGGTCATCAGATACATCGTGATAGTCAAAAATGTATTCACTATCATCTACCTAATCAAGAAACTCATGAGAATCGATAGCGCCACTAAAATAAGGGGTTTTTTTACATAAATTTGACGAATAGAACAAAGTCCTACCTTATTACTTTAATATGATTGATTTTCAAAATTCATGATAAAAGGACAGAAGCAATTTTTTATTTTTATTTTTTTCAAATGTTGATATTAAAGAAAACTGAAAGAAAGTACAAAAATATAAAATCTTAATATGCTTAAAATAGGAATGATAAATCTAATAAATGAAACTCAACAAATAATTTAAGCAAGCAATGAGTGAGTGGTTTTTTTTTTTTTTTTTTTTTTAAGATGGGCAACAATTAACTAATTCAAATGGAACTAGGAACTAGGATAAATAAAACAAATGGGCAAGGTTTAAGTTCAAATTTATGCAATTCAGATTGTCATATGATATAACCATTTAATCATAATTAACAATGAGAGAGTTGTACCTTAATCCAAACCTTTGCACCAAACTATGTGAAGTGTTATGTTGCTCAAACACCAGACGAGAATCGGGTGCGGGTGTGAATTTAGATGTCAAATAATGCAAGTCTAAAGAATAAAGGATACGTGAATATAGATCCAAATTTAGATACAGGTATGAGGACATGCCTTGTAATTTTTAATTATTTTATAAATTAATATTATAAATATATATTTTTAATTATTTGTCGTTTGCCTTTTCGTCTACTAACTCTCTCTCTCTCTATACATAATACACAAAATAGAAGAGAAAAATTTATGTACACAAATGGAAGAGCAAAAGTTTCACATGGGGAATGTTTCTGTCAGTGTAATTAATGTTAGTGAATTAATAGTTTTCTCGGGACATGTGACTTCTATGTAATACACATAAAGATTGTAAAACTTAATTACGTTTGTATAATCAACACAAAGAAAACAAAAGGTTGAAACCATCCAAAGAATCTTTTGGACAGAGAACGCCATCGCCGGAGAATGTCATTGCCAAAGAAGTCTAAAATGAATTATTTCTTCATCTAAGCATCACAGCCGTATTCGGATTGAAAGTGTTGTACTGACTCCGCACTCGTACCCCACCCACACCCGAGCAGGTACTCCACAGTTTTGGATGAGTCCGCACAACTTAGGTAAAGTGCCCCCTTTTGAAATGTTCGAATAGGTAGTCGGCTATCTTGTTGGCTTGGAATCTGCAAAAATATGATTTAAAAAGTTCTATACAGATTCTAGACGTCATCAGAAAGTCGCTGGAAAGTCACGAAACTTCGCTGAAGGTTACCAGAGGGAGGCAATGCTGGTGATGGTGTTCATCGGCTATGAAGCACGGATACTTCAAATTAGGCGCCGCACTCGTATCGGATACTTCGGGGATACGGATACGGCTAGGATACGGATACGGCTAGGATACGGCCGGATACGTATCGGTTACGCCACGTGGCGTATCCTAATTTTTTATTTTAAATTTTGCATAGGATACGGCTGAGATACGGCCAGGATACGGGAAGGATATGGCCAGGATACGGCGGGAGTCCAAAATGCAATATTTTAAACCTTTTTGGGGGTACAATTGATATGGTAAAATTTTAGTAGCGGCCAAACTATAATTAACTAAAATAGATTGATATGATTGAAGTTTGATCTAACTAAAATTTAGGAAATGAAAAAACTATTTTTATTTTTGGATGTATGAAATTGTATTTGATACTTTTTGTTATATTTGTGTTTTGTGTATGAATGATGTTGGTAGTTTTGAGTATGAATGATGTTAATTTATGGATTGAATAGTATTTTTCAAACTATATAATTGTTATTTATAAAATATTTAGTAGTACATACATGCTATCTTCAAAATGATTTTAAATAAAAAAATATATTTTATTTTATTTTTTTGCCGTATCTTTGCCGTACCCGTATCCTTATTTTTTTAAAATTGCCGTATCCCGTACCATACCCGTACCCGCTCCCGTATCCGTATCCGTGCTTCATAGTTCATCGGAGTTGGGTGTCACCAGAAGTTCATGAAAGCGGATCTGCTAAGTTGTTACCAATGTCAAGCGAAAAGCTAGGGTTTTGGACTAGGTGGCGGCTAGGGTTTTGGACTCCGATGGCGGCTAGGGTTTGAAATTCTCAACATTGAATAAAATTCTGATTTAAAGAAGTTAGCGATTGAGATTTTGCTCTGATACCAAAGTTGATGCAGAATAAGATAAAAGCAAGTTAGGTTAAAAGTGAGAAGAAGAAGAAGAGGAGGAGAAGAAGAGGAAAAGAGAAAGCAGCAGCAGTAGGGAGCAAAATTTTATCAATAATTATTCAATAATAATGTGTCTGTTAACCCTAGTTAGGGTTTAAATAACAAAACTCATGAGCCAAAACATAAAAGCCTATAATAAAATAAACTTAATACTAATAAGACTCAAAACAAATGGGTCCAAATAACCTCTAATAAAATAAATCAACATTAATAAAGCTCAAAACAAATAAGTCCAAATAATAAATAAATTAATAATAAAAAGAAAAAATATGTAGATTGGTGTCCTCATCAAATTTGCTCAGGTTATCGTGCATATGATTTTACATATTTCACATTATCATACTCACATAGAAACTGCATTAGATTCTACAGTGCATTAGGATTGCATGGCCTATGGAATTTACTCAGATTATCATGCATATGGTTTTACATATTTGACATTATCATACTTACATAGAAAGCTGCATTGCATATTTATAGCATGCAAACTTCCTATTACCAATTCTAAGTTTGTAACTATTTGAATCTAACTTCCTAAAGGAAATGATGAAGTAGCTCCAAATTTTATGAAAACTGAATCTGCATGATTTTCCATTTAGCTTAATCTGTTACAAATATACTAGACAATTACAGCTTTGTAATAAACTAACCATCTATTTAGCTGGTCACTGGTTTCCTACATTTAATGTTTGGGCAAAATTGTGCGTGTACTACTTTTGTGTGCTTATCAAAAAGACAAACTGTACTTACTCAAACATTTAATAAAGCTAGTGCTTATAAGTTTTTTGGGTCAATATAAAGGTAGTGCTTATAATTCAGGCTCTCACACCCTCTCGTGTGTGCAACAACCCCGTTGGCCCCAAACACATGAAGAGATAGAACAACAGAGCAGAATCATAAATAAATAAAGGAAATAGAGTGCACATAGACAAGCACGAGAGTGCACAAACATACAGAGAGATTTAGATCTATGCCTCCAAGACTGATACATTGTGAAGGACCATTTTTCCCAAATACACTTTAGTTACAAGGCAGATAACCTTAAATAGAAACTCAAGTAGAAGAGATAAAAGGGACAAATAGTAGATCTAAGATTATATGGGCTGAAATTGTAAGGAATGACATGGTATAATATAATTTCATGAAAAACATAACCGATGACAAAAATGAATGGAGAAAGAGAAGTCACATAACCCAACTGGTTTAAGACTAAGATTCGTTAAGTTGAGAACCTTGAATAGAGAAAATAAAAGTTCGAAATTTTTTAACCGTGTGAGCACTTCTCATGTGAACAATGGAACTAATATCCAGAAATTGCTAATGAATGAAGAAAACCAAAATTGTGCACCAAGACCACTAGAATAATCATTATTAAAATTCATCAATATTCAAAATTAACAAAGCAGATGAGAAGCTCACCACATCAACAATTTTTGCTGATGAATCCAGCTTTCCGTCGGTTGGCCAATCGATTCTATGAAGTGAATTTGTTGCAGAATGTGCCCCAGAATCAACAGAACTTTTTGCAGATAAAAACACAAGAAATTTTCCATCTGGGCTGAAAAGTAATCATCTTTATCAATTACCAGTTTGTTGACTAACACTAACTTTATTCTTGTATAATAGTTACAAAAACTGATGCAGAGTAAAACAACCATCAGGTTTGAAATGACATTGGGGAGCTGAAAAGTTACATAATAATGATGCAAAAACTGATCCATAGGTCTCAGTGTAAAAATCAACAGAAGCACCCACACATGCACACTGAAAAAGAATACCATCCCACCGATATGCCAAATACACCTATGTCCAAAACAGTAACAAGGCATCTGCAAGTGTCCTAGAGGGCGCACACTGTAACAGAAACCATGAGAAATCTATTTACTACTGACTCCGCCTCCGACTCCAGAGGTTATCTCAGGCGGAAAATACCAGAATGAGTGAGAACAGAGGGAGAGAAGCAAAAAGAGTCTCAAAACTAATGAACAACGTATATGGTAAAGATACCTGAAACGTGGAGAGAAAGCACTGCTTATGCTTGGGGTAAGATTAACCATGTGTGCATCTTTACTTGCTTTACCTCTGAACATAATAAGAAATTTAGATAAAATTAAAAAGAAAAGTAGTCTTATGTAACTTCATGATGAAATGTGACAAAGAGAAAAATGTAACACAAGATAATTTTAATTTTAACAAGTAACCTACTCAGAATGAAGTTCACTGGCTTCGGATTCTTGAAAGGGAGCCTTGACTGCATATAAGGCACAAGGTCTGTTATAGCAGTATTTAATGCCAAGCTTTCTCCCATTTGATGATGACCACCCAACAAAAACCAAATATTGACACAAGCCTTTAGTCAATGGAGCCCATACAACTTGTCCAACACTCAGTGACTTTTCAACGAACTCAACACCACGTACCTCTCCACTGCAAAATCTCACATTAAGCACTTCCCATTCAAGGAATTTCACCTGATAATAACTTTAACATAAGCCAAAACTAGATAAAAGGAACCTCGTAATATTGATGACAAACAATGCAGGCTGCCTTTTTCCAGAGTAGGTTTCCCCCCAGTCCTCCTCCCAATCACCTTTACCTTTCCAGCTACCACAATCCTTATCTGTGGAGCCTCCTTTCTTGTAGCCAAAGCTGGTAAATGTTGGCTTGGAGGGAGCCGGCTCCTCAGCAACATAAGCAATTAGAGTTTCATCAGAATTCCAAGAAACTCCTTCAAACCTGCACCATCAAGGGACTTCCAAATTTATTAATGGGAAACAACATAAGCTTATCAAACTCCCATTACTATCACTCATGAAACTTAAGTCTGTGACAAAGACAACAAGACCAATTATGGATTACTAGAATACAAAGCTTTTATGATAAAATGGGTCAAGTGATACAACAAGTTACCATCCGTCAGAGTACACAGAACCATGAATCGAATGAGGAATGTGGAACTCCTGTTCCATTTGAGAAGCACCCCATATTTCAAACTGAGTAGGAGATTCATTTTCTGAATTTCGAACTACAAGAAGCTTTAAGCCTGATGGTGATGGAACCATCATAGAAACACCCGTCATCTCAATAGGAAATGGAGCCCATTGAAATATTACAGAACCATTATTTCCCTTCAAAATATGACTAGATATAATATATTTCCTCTGCTTGTTGGCCAAAAGATTTGGTTGGCTAATTGAAAACATAGCTTGGGAACCTTTTCCTGCATAAAGTTTTTATAAGCACAAATACAATCAAAGTTTAAGGTGTCATTTTTTGAAGAAAATAAAGAAAAAAGATGATGGGGAATATGTGAAGAATATATACATATATATATATATATATATATAAAGAACAATAGATCCACTCTCCGCAAAACATAAATTTATCCACGCACACATAGGAAGCCATACCATTGTTAGAATCAAAAGTCCATGCTTTGTCAATGCTAGAGATATTTGTAAATTCCTGAAGCAATTTAGACTGAGAAGCATATTCTTCTTCTGTAGCTTCATTTAATCCACCTGGTATTTCCTTCAGAGATCTGGCTCCAGAACAATCCATTGCCAAACAGGCTGACTTTTGCTTACCACAGATTAAATATAACAGAAACTCATAAGTTAAAATGATCAACAGTGATCTTGCAATCTATCAAAAACAAATTAACCAACGGTGGACTAGGTAAGGAAGCAAAAGGACAGGCACTTGTTAGTAGAAAATAGAAAACAAACAAACAAACAAACAAAACACAAAAGTGTTGAAATCATAATATTGTTGCCAATACATAATATTCATCAAAAAGTTAAAACATAATCTCATTGCGTGTTTTCCTCCTTTTTCTTATTTGCATGCATGCATGAGAGTGTCTAGTCTCTGGTCAGCAACTCAAGGAAGGAGTGAAAATTTTCAAAGACTAATTAGGAACAAATGTCGGAGATGATCATAGAACTACTAACTGTTCTAATGATAGGTATATTCCTATGTACGACCAAATACAATAAGTGAGTTTTGTCCCGTGAGAGTAATCTATGTGCATCTTTATAAATGTTATCAGCACTGTATTATGATTTTGAATTTACTTAAAAAATGGATAAATTATCATATCAGGTAACCATACATGAAAATATAACCAAAGATTATTTTGAAACTAGAATCTAATGAAGCTGATATTAAAAGCTGCAACCTGTTGACGACCAAGAATAGGGAAGGTGGGCAAGTTCAAATCCTTGCAACTACCAAATAGTGTAAAACAATGCATAAACCAAATGCAATAGATAATAGCATTTTATCCAAAATCTTGTTCTATTCCCCCTCCTTGTGGAACAAAGTGCAATATTTTACAAAGTACATTTGTAATTTAACTCTTTTTGTTTCCTTGTCAATCAGCTATTGTGTCGCTCAAAACATCATACTTTTTGGCTCTTAAAAAAAATTTAAAAAAAAAAATAGCTTTTGAAAAATACAACCAATTGAATACATTCCAGCTCAAGCAAATGTTCAAGAATGTCTTATAAACTCCAGAGCTCTGCCAGGTTGATGTGGCGCGAGTGCTGGCTGACAGCAAAAACCTAGAACGTTCAATTTTTAGCAGGTAACCCAACAAGAAATAATAATAATAACAACACTAGTTTCTTTGAAAAAACACCTAATTATTTTTTAACTAAACCAAAGATAAATAAATAAATTTAGTTCATTTTCTTCTCTAAGCTATTCCATTCCTTCCACAAATCTGATATACTTGTGAGGTTGATCATCTCATAAGATTGAACACAAAATTTAATGCCCTCAATTGCAAATATGGGATAGCCACTTATACCAAGCAAACATTAATAACAAACAGGCACAAACACACACACACACAGAGATAAACTCGTATAAATCAAAACCCAACTCGAATCAATGCATTTAGCAGGTAAGAAACAAGCAATCAA
Source organism: Vitellaria paradoxa (assembly GCA_019916065.1). Lineage (NCBI taxonomy): Eukaryota > Viridiplantae > Streptophyta > Magnoliopsida > Ericales > Sapotaceae > Vitellaria > Vitellaria paradoxa. Next base: position 41,324,773 of record CM034241.1, on the reverse strand, counting down.
CGAAGTTGGCATCAGAAGACCATTAGTCAACGCAATGCATAAAGAGAGAGAGAGAGAGAGAGAAAGAGGAAGAGATTACATTGAGAGAAAGGGGTGTCGCAGGGAAACGCTTGGGACGACAACGAATATAGGAAGGTACAATATTAAAAGGAAGATGACGAAGTGAAGCGAATCCGAATCGAGGAGTGCAAAATAAATAGTTCCAGTGGCCATAGCTTTGCAACAACGCAACCGGCCCTTTGGGTGCTTTGTGCAATGCACCTTGGGCCTGTGGCAATGTTTGATGAAAGATAACGGGAGAAAAACGTAGTCGAGTGCATACCCAAATCCATTGTTTGGTTGTTGCAAAATGACAATTCACTGTAAATTTTGAGGGTGTTGGCAAACACGAAAAAATAATAATAACAATAATAATAATTTTTCTTTTTTATATGTTTTAACATTTTCCAACTTTCATCAGTTTTTTTTTAACTTTTTTTAATTTTTTCTAATTTTTACAAGTTTTTATCAAATACCAAACCTTTTTTAAAAGTAACACGTGGTAATGCAAATGCACTCTTACTTTGTGTATTTTTTAAAGTTAGATTAGTTTTTGTTGATATACAAATATTCAAAAATATTTTCTTTTAAATTTTTTATCAAATCACATTCATTATCTTATTTTATATTCTTTAATTAATATTAAAAAATAATCTCACATAAAAAATTAATCACATGTTATATCATCTAATCCTTCTATTCAAACAGAGTCATGATTAGGAGATAAGAGGAGGCCTTTTTTAACTTGATCTATGCTCATTATCATAATACTAATAATTTTAGTTTACTTTTACATGTTTTAAAATTTTAATAAGTGTGTTAAAAATAATTAATTTATTTTATAATCGATCAAATTGCGTTAATTTTAGATTAAGGTATTTGTATCGTATTATATTTGTATTAATTTTTAATAATTTTACATATATCGTGTCCTATTCAACTTATAAAATAAGCAATTTAACATTACCATTTATCCAGAATTTTGAACATATTTAAACTCAATTTAGTGTAAGATATAAGTTTGCCATTTAAAAAATCTTAAACCATTTTTTTAAGTACTATCGAATTATCCTCAATTTTTAAAGCACGTTTAATTCAGTTATAAGTTATAAACGTGAGATAAATATAAATTCAAGTGGTTGACACACTCTCACAAATTTATGCCTCTCAAGCACCTAATCTTTTATGTGGTACAGCATTAGTTGAGAAGTATACCATTTGCAATTGGAGGGGTAAAAATAGACTATTGACACATGTAGCTTAAATTTGACTGCCTAAACTATTGTGAAACAATTACATGAAAATATACAAGATCGACTACCACGTGTTTTTAGCGATCTTAGATTAGTATAATTTCACCTCAATAATGTAAGATGACTCATCTTAACTAGTGTATGTAAATGCTTCTCCTTGACCTTTTAGAAGACATGATAAATTACATAGAACAAATTTAGACAAAGTGAATACAAATAATAATTCTACTGTGATTATTGAAATATTATAAAGATAATAACTTCACGCACCAAACTTTATAATCAAACAAGATGTAAGAGAATAACTTATTATTATGCATTAAGTTTTACAATCAAATAAGATTTAAGAGGATAACTACTCATACGATTAACAAAGTAATAAAAATAAATTAGCACTCAAATAGTCACATGAGTTTCTCTATAAAGGAATAATAAATTAATAGTAAAAAGTGCACTCACACTCTCTCTTCTCTCTTATTTATATTCATGTGACTAACTTATTCGTCAAAGAACTCATGAGTCGGCAACTAAACTGATAATTTTACTCTGATTTTATTTTTTTATTTTTTGACAAAATTAGTCAAGACTTGTAAATTAAGTTAGCAATCTGTATCTATAGTGTATTTCTCTTAGTGTTTTGGAAACACAAAACTTCATAGATCCCAAAACAATGTCAGTGGAGAAATATCATTAGACATGTGATTATAAGATAAAAACACATACGCTTACTTTACTACACGTTTTAAATTTGTTTTTCATTGATTATTTCCTTCTAATGGTGGTAGACAAATTAATTTTTGTTCTCTTTTTGCATATAATCGTCTTGGTGTTTGAAATAATTTTTTCATTTAAATTAATAATAAGATAAAATAATAAAAATATTTAATTTAATAATAACTATTTTATATTTTAAAAATAATTTATGGATTTTCATGCGGTTTATTAACACTAAATTTATTTGCCATAATACATTAATGGTTGACAGATTAGTTTTCAAATTGATTGTAATTATATTAAATTGGTGTACAAACAATGCCTAAGGTTATTTTTTTTTTTATTTGTGCAATCAAATCAATTAAAGGTCTAAAAGGTAATGATACAGTGGTTAAAATTTTAAAATGTAAAATAACTTAATGATGTATAATTTTTAAAAATTACTTAATTCAAAATTTAAAATTGATTAGTGGTGGAAGGGTATTATAAGAAACTAAAAAAGCATTACAAATGCCTTAATTTTACCTTGTATATATATACCCTTTTCAATGGACAAGATTCAACTAAAGAGACCAAAATTTGAAAGCCAGTCATGGGCTCTGTAAGACTTCCCGCTGCTGTAAAACTTCTCGTCATATATAAAATTGTCTGCTAGAAGGTTAGAAGGTTCCTTTTCTATTCTGCTTTGTCGCCTATTAAGAGAATAGGTCTTATTCGAGCCACCCACGTTGATTTCATCTATACTTGCTGCCACGCACGGCTCAGAAGAGATTTCTTGCCATGAAATAGGAAGAGATGCCTCAGATAAAAATAGCACTTTGTATGTAAGATTTTCGAAGAATTAGTGGGAAAATTTTCAATTCCCAATTGACGACTAAGTTAAGAGTTTAAGTCATATAAGACAATTAAGATAACTATAATTAAATGTCACGTGTCACAACCGTAATGTAATTTGTGTCTTATGTTACGCAAGATAGTTATAATTAGGTGTCACGCGTCATAACCGTAAGGTAAGTTAAGTTTTATGTGACGCAATAGCGTTGTTATACTCTACTTTATATATATATATGTGTGTGTGATACATAATAATTAGGCTAAAAATGTTTTTAAATATATTATTAATTGACAAACAAAAAATTACAATAATTTTATAGTTATTAAGCATTTGATAAAAATAGAAAATAAAATAAAAGAAAAAAATGTTTGTTGACATGATTTCTAATAAATTACTAATTCATAAAGCAAATATATTCCAATAACCTTGTTAAATAAGCTTTTATAAAGAGTAAAAAAGAAAGAGAAAAAGCAGATTTGATGAGATTTTACGCTATCTATTGATTCACCAAAATGCAGTTCAATTTTCCTAAATGGATAAGGGGGAATAGCGAAGCCCTATCACCCATTCAAGTTTTTATAAACTAGTCCCACGGTTACAAGTCTCTTGTAAGCTATAAATCACAGACCAGCCATGTAATATCGAAGGCAGAAAATTTTGATCGATGCCTACGTGGTGCAATTGTATTGGACCTTCCTACGAATATTAAAGATACGTTAGTCACTTAAACATCACCTTACCGTTGAAGAGGACTCGAGCCTCTCCAGCAAGAGCAGAGGAATGAAAATGGCGGGCTCAACTACAGTCTCTGTTCTCTCTGCCAATTCATTCACCCGGGTTGGCTCTTCTAATTCAGACCCATCTGAAACTAGGGTCAGGGTTTCGATTCCGAGAAACCTAGATTTGATTTCGTTTAGATTTAGCTCGAAAGGTCACATTGAGAAAGGCTCTGCGAGGTTGAATGCTGCTGGATTGTCAGAGATCGAGCCTGATCTCAATGAAGATCCCAAAGACCGTTGGGCCACTAATGGCGTCAGCGACGTACGTTTTCTTCTACTTATCCCCTTATATGCGCGTATGTGTACTTATATATATTTATATAGAGAGAGAGATAGAGAGAGATACGTGAGTAATTTTGTGAGATTGTTTTGTCGGTTAAAATCAATCAAAATTTATTAATTTTTATTTATTATTGTGCTTTATTTATTAAATTTTATCACGTATCAATTCTATATTAAATTTTTATATTTTTGTTATATTTTTTTGCCAATCAAACACGTGTGTGTGGATGGTTGCAGGAAGAATTTCTCTATGGAAAGTGGGATGAACACCATACTTACAATGAAGGTGACGAGGAAGGTACACAAATTTGTTTGAATGTACTAAAATTTACCAAAATTGAGTCATTCAATTTGCTACATTCTTCATTCTTGCCTCTCCAAATGAAACTCTGTTTCTGTCAAACGGTGGGAATGGAAATTTAATCGTATTCATTATCCGAGCATCATTCTAAGATTTGTCATTTGTGTTGCAGGAACATTTTGGGGAGACCTCGCAGAAGAGTATGCAGCAATGGGACCCCCTACAGGTTTCCAGGGTACAATTCCGTTCGTCGCGTCAAATTTAAAAAAAAAAAAAAAAAAAAAAAAAACTCTAATAATTTTTAACTTTCTTGTAATTAAAACTTGCCATGTACTACTTTTTATACTAACTTTGAATTGTTTTTGAACTTTTATTACAACTCCAAATGCCACTTTGATTATTGCTTACTATTGGCAACTTTCTAATCTAGATAATTGGCAATAGAACTTTATTTTTTTGTTCTTTTATTTTTTTGGGACACCAGGGCTTATTTCATGGCTTTTCCTCCCAGCGGTTGCCGCCGGGATGTATTTCCACGTTCCGGTAACTTAAACATTACATTTTACAGTTTTTAAAGTTTTGAAACACAGTGCTTAGAAAGGACCTAAAAGAGAAAATTTTCTCTCATCTCTCATTCCAGGGGGAGTACTTGTACATTGGGGCAGCTTTGTTTACAGTAATCTTTTGCATTATAGAGATGGACAAACCGAGCGAGCCCCACAACTTCGAGCCCCAGATATACAATATGGAGAGGGGAGCTCGTGACAAAATGATTTCTGATTACAACACCATGGACATATGGGAATTCAATGAGAAGTATGGGGACCTCTGGGATTTCACTGTGAAGAAGGATGACATAACGAAGAGATAATTTTTCTTTGTAAATAGCATCGTAGTTTGATGTCATAACCCAAATAACAATACAAGGTATTGTATATCCACAAAATTTTGTTCTCCCTTTTTATCGCATCTCCCATTTAGATTCGTTCTTCTCATGGTACAATTTTCCTAAAGGCACATGAATCATTATTAAAAAAATTGTTTATGCACAATCAAGGTTAATGTTGCTGGCATGGGTTTTCATGTTAAGAGCTGGTTTTGGCTCCATTTGTAGTGGCAGAAAAATGTTGAAAAATATTAAAAAATTTTAAAAGTTATTCATTTTTTATCTCATTGTGGGAATTACGAACTCATGACTTATCTCATTTTAGTTCACTTTTTGTCACTCCAAACACACACTTTGTCAAACACATATAAAGCAGGGAGTTCGAGAAATCCAAATTGAAATGCCCATTCATTTTTATTTCCTTTGAACTTTTACGTTTGTTAAACCTTCTGTGCTTTCATGAATACGAATGCGAATGATTTTTCCTTTGGCGCATTTCAATCAGGCGGTCACAATATTCGTACAAAACAGACCGCTTCATGGGCTGCTAAGTTGCCCAACATGGGAAGTCATCCGCAATGCTCTGAATACAACGTGCAAATTTATAATTGAGAAATGTAAAAGCGGTGAAAATTTTGATTTTTTATTTGTTTTCGAAGCAGTTTAGGTTTTTTTTAGATCATTAATAAATTTGGATAGTTGAATTTAATTTAGTACTAAATATTCATGTTACTTATTTTTCTGTTACTTTTCATCTTATATAATTATTTTTTTAAAATTTAATTTTTATTTTGCTTGATAACTTTTGAGAAGATTAGTCACGTTACTTAAAAAAAAAAATTACGTACGGGTGTTGAAAATTTGATCTTTTTTTCCACCAAAAAAAGGGGGAATTTTTTCACGAACAAAATTTCAAAGAAAAAAATTAAGGTACAAAATTTCGCCCCATTCACTTGCAAATTAAAAAAAAAAAAAAATCATGTGCAAGTGAGAACAATTTGCTTTTAGTAAAGGCCGACTTGCCAAACGAAGCATAGGCGTGCGTGGAATCAGTTTTTTTTTTTTTTTTTAAATAAATTAATTTATGGGAACGTAAGGTTCATGACCAACTAAACCTCCAGTAATTTTGAGAAAATTCAAAGATTCAAACTATTGATTATTGAAAAATAAATTTAAGATTTAATCAATTGAACTATCCCTCAAGATTAAGGCTCTTTTTGTATCCTCAAACATGCAAAAGAAGAGGGAAAAAAGGGAACTTTAATGTATATAGCTTGGAAGTCTATTTATTATTATTATTATTATTGTGAAAAATAAATTCAACTGTCATTTTTTTTTGTTTTATCTTTGTAAATATTTTTTCTTTGATGTCTCATAATTCTGGCTTTTATAAAAAATAAAAAGATGAAATATCAATTTGTTTGGCATGTAGTGAGTGAAAAAAAGTTAAATTTTTTTTTAAAAAGTAAATTTCTTTTTGCCCGTGCGTTATTTTTTTTTAATGTAACTAACTTTCTTAAAAGATATTAAATAAAAAATAATAATTATATAAAGTAAAAAATAATTAAAATACAGTGTAAGTAATTACTACTAAGTCTAGCCATCTATAAAATTTAAATTTTTTAATCAATTATAAAACTACGTAACTTTTATCAATTTATGAATTTTTTTCACTCCAAACCCTTTATAAATGTATTAAAAATATACAAAGAGTTAGAATATACATAAATTCAAGGTGCAATTTTATCTTTTGAATCAATCAAAAATTAAAGAAAAAATGGTGGTTTTTGGATGACAAAAGAAGAAAGATAAAATAAAAAGTTAGTGTAAGAAAGACGTGCTAAAATTTAATTCAAAAATTATTTCTAATTATTATTTTTTATTTTTTTATTTTGCACATTTGTTGATTTTAAAAAAAAAAGGAAGGGAGGAGGAGGAGAAAGAGGATGACGCAGGTAACAATTTGGGTAAACTACACATACCTCCCTCCAACTATTGAAACCATAACATATACCTCCCCTGGTAATTTATGAAAGTATAAAAAGAAAAAAAAAATATGTTTAGGCCCTATATCTTTAGCAAGAATTGTGAGCTTGACCCTAAGATTTTAATTTTCTTACATATATATCCCTAATACTATTAAAAGTTATTTCCAAATCAAGAGATCATAAGCGTAGAAGATTAAGCCAACGTTAACCCATCTATAAAGTCACAGATAGGCGTGTTGAGGGTAATTTAGGTTAGATCTGGGCTTCTGAGTGGGGTTATTTGAGGATAAACAAATTGGGATTGGCTAATAGTGGTAAAAGTGGATTTTTATATGTAGGAAAAAATACAAAAGAACCTTACGAACATCAAGTTCATGTTTCAGAAAAAGAACCTAGTAGTCTAAATATTACTAGAACTTTAAATTTTCTAGTAGATAGTATGTTTGAAACTATAGGTAATTTAAATAAAATAAAAAATAAAATGAATAAAATAAACAATATCGATCTCCCAGCAAACAAAGGCTATAGAGGAGAAACATCTAATCTTCAAACAAGTGTAGATAACAAAATTCCTACCTTATACAAAGGAGGGAAAAAGATGATTTGATGAAGTCTTAGTAGTAAAAAACATTACTAAGGAAAAAACTTATAAAGATTTCCAAGTTAATAAAGAAATATTAGAATATTGGAGATATAGATATAAAAATAAAGATGATGTGAAACAGAGGGATAAATTACTCAACCAGATGCAAACTCTCTACAGTCAACATGAGAACCTATTCAAACAAAATGAGTACGTTCTCACATTAGACTCTGATTCTGAAAATTCAGAAGAATAATACTACACAACCAGCGTGGTGAGTGAAGGATTATCTTATTCTGAAATCGAAACACCAACCAATCCAGAATTAGATGAGGAACTAGCAAGAAAATTAGATAAAAATTTAGGAAAAAGAAAAATAGGAACATCAGATCACCTAAATGAAGATTCAGAAACTAAACTAGTTACTGAAAAAATATCTTCTTTTGAACATATTTATGTAAAAGAAGAAGGTGAATCTAATTCCGATGAGATTTATGTTAAAGAATAACATGAACCTAGTCCTTCTAAAAGAGAAGACTTAAATAAGTTCAATGTTGCTGCAAATAGGATATATTTAAACCTTAATGATGTGTATCCCAAATATTACAAAAGCACCATTGAAGAATGGGCACAAGCCATGTCCATTGTTATAACCTATTATAAAAATACATGGGATAGGAGAAGATTTCTAAACTATATAGCTGGAACATTTACAAGGAAATGTTCTAAACTGGCTAAAAGTCTGGGAAGAATCTGAAGACGGCAAATGAGAAAAAACTTCTGTTTTGCTAAGTGAAAATGGAAAAAATAATTTTGTAAAAATTCTCTCAAATTTTTCTACATTAATGAAAAAAGATTTTTGTAGAATAATATCTTTAGATGAGCACCAAAAAAGGTGAAATATGTGTTATCAAAGATAAAACTTTGTGACATCTGCAAAAACACATATTTTGTAATGTTATACCAAAAATACTTTTGGATATTAAAACCTGAAAATATGCCTCATTGGAAAGAATAATTTTTCCACAAACTCCCAAATCCATGGGATGAAATAAGTGAAAAATAATATTCAAAACACCAACAAAAAATTGGAAGTTCTAATTCTTTAGGACTAAGAATCAGCTTTGGTTATAAAATAATGACCAAACACGTCTTCAAAGAAAGGCCCAAAGCAGGTAAAAAATCAATTGTCTAAAACAGTAGAAGGAAAGACCTGTTGCGATAAAATCTTAAAAGAAAATTGAGAAATTGGATGCTCTGTGAATAAACCATATCACAGACGCAAAAAAAAAATACTTTAAGATTAAAAAGTGAAAATCTGGAAATAAAAAAATATTTTCAAAGAAAAAATATGTAAGAAAATTCAATAAGAAAAGCTTCAAGAAAAAATCATTAAAAAACTGCACTTATTATTTTTGCAATGAAAAAGGACACATAGCACCTAATTGTCCAAAAATGAACAATAAGGTAATTTAATTTATAGAAGAAAATAACCAATAAATTTGTTTAGGAAAAGAAATAGATTCAGAAGAAGAAGTTTTATATGAATTAGAATTTGTTTCTACAAAATCTTCGGAAGAAAAATGAACAATTCATTTTTATGATGCAGAAAACAAGTCCCGCTAATAGAAATTCAGAAACCGTTGAGTCAATCCCTGAAAATAAATTAAGCCAAATTTGTTTAGGGGATATAATCAAAGAAGATATGACAATAAAAAATGATAAATTAATCAAATATAAAAGTCTTAAAACAGAAGACTTACATATCAAATCAAAATTTAAACCTTGGCAAGCCCAACACTTTGAAAGATGTGAAGGAATAACAAAGACAAGATTCTTTTCTAATGGACAAGTCGAAATAAATATTTTCGACGGAGAAAAAAATTTTGAGACTTAAATAGAAGTATCCTAAAATAAGATTCATTCAAATTTGTATAATCCAAATCGAGATTACGCCATTGTTCAGACTTAGAATAGACTCGCCAATTTTATGTGTGGTACAAGATAAAAGATTTCATGACCCTGTTCAATCATTAATAGGAGGAATAGAGTCCAATCTTGTTTTTGGAGAAATCCTTTTCAGAATCAAACCAAATTATTTTGTATCTATGAATGATAAAAAAATCCAAGACACATTAACACTAAGAATACAAACTCAGAATATTAAGATGGACGGAAACGCCAATGATCTAAAAATATCTTGAAAAGCTGTTTATTAATTAACCAGCGATACTGAAGCCAAAACAAACAAAGTTGATTTTGGTATGGTTAAGTTATATGAACCAAAACCCTTTGACACTAAAATTAAACCAAAGTTAATAGACATAAAAGATTTGAGAATCCAAAAAGAATGGGTATTCGAGAATTTTACGAGAGATCAACCAGAATCTTCTCGAAAATAAATTGAATTTCAAGTATTAGGAAATGCACTCTACTTAAAAAAATAATAGATTATCCGCAAGTAGAAAATTATTCAAAATGAACAACTTCAAAAATCTTGAAGAAGGTTCATCAAGCTCAAATAGCTATGATAGGGAAACTGGATTAAGAAGAATCCAAGTCCCAGTTATTCTTGGAAGTTCTTCTAATGAAAAAGAACAAAAATCCATTATCTTTGAACAATTAAATATGGGTACAGAAACAATATTCTTTTCTTACAATCAAAATAAGAAAAAATATTGTTACATTGAAATCACATTTGAATTTGAAGGTTATAAACCATGCAGCCTACATGCATTGGTAGATACTAGAGCTACAACTGCGGTATGTCAACCAAATGCCATACCTAAAGAATCCTGTATTAGCAAAAAATGCTAATGACACTACTTCTATAATGGACTTTAAAGCAAATGACATTATATTTTCAATTAAAACAGCTAAAGGTAAAAAGACATTTAGGATTCCAAAAATATTGTAATTTCCTTTAATGCATAGGGACATACTTCTAAGAAATAATTTTATAGCTCAATATTATCCTATGAATGTATCCCATGAGCATGTAACCTTGACTGATAGAAATAAATCCTATTAAATTCTTTGGTTGAAAACACATAATTTCATTTGTTCTAAGGGATTCGCACCAGTCAAGCGTGGTGATAGTAGTCTAATTTTAATCGATTCATTAAAATTAATTGATGAATCTCATTGGATTTATAACAAGCTAAGCCCAAAATTTTCAGAAGATCCTTTAATGCTATGGGAAAAAGCTCCTAGATATTGTCATTTAAAATTAAAAGATGAACAGAAAATAATTAGAGTAAAACCAATAGTCTATACCAAACAGGATATAGACGAATTGCAAGTTTAAATAAAAGAACTTTTTGATAAGAGACTTATAGAACTAACTAGAAGTCAACATTTTAGTCCTGCTTTCCTTGTAATAAATCACAGTGAAATAAAAAGGGAAAAAGCTATAATGATCATCAATTATATAAAATTGAATAAAAATCTAGTCTTTGATGGGTATTTTATACCTAGAAAAAATGTTTTAGTAACTCAAGCCAGAGGTGCTAAAATATTTAGTAAGTTTGATTGTAAATCAGGTTTTTGGCAAATCAAACTTACAGAATAGTTAAACCCATTGACTGTTTTCTCAACTCCATATGGCCATTACCAATGGACAGTTCTACCACTTGGGATATGTAATGCACCACAAATATTTCACAGATGGATGACCGATATCTTTAAAGATATTAAAGATTTCTGTCAACTTTATATAGATGATGTATTGATTTTCTCTAAAAACATATAATAGCATAAATATCATTTAGAGATAGTTTGTAAAAAATTCCTTGATAATGGAATAATTCTCAGTCCAAAAAAGATCGAGATAGAAAAGGAAGAAATTGATTATTTGGGAATTATACTTAGTTCAACAAGAATTTGTGTTACAATCTCACATAATCATAAAAATTAAAGAGTTCCTAGAAAAACCAGAAACTTTAAAAGACCTGCAAAGTCTTATTGGTTTGTTAAATTACGGAAGACAATTTGTAAAAAGTATTTCAAAATAGGAAAAACCATTCTTTGAAAATTTAAAGAAATATCAAAAGAATCAAAAGAATTTTAATATAAAAATTGAATGGAATAAGAAAGATATAAGGGGATTAAAAGAAGTCAAAACCTTGTTCATAATCTAAAGGTTTATTTTGCTACATAATCTGATCTCTTAATCTTAGAAACAGATGTCTCATAAATGTTTTGGGGAGTAGTATTAAAAGCAGTAAAAATAAAAAATTTTGAAAAAATAAATATTCTCAAAATTCTTAAAGAACAAAAAAATTTTGAAAAATTAATATGCGGATATAATTCTGAAAAATTTAAACCAAATGCACTTAATTATATTATTTTTGAAAAAGAACTATTCGCCATAAAAAATGGTATAAAGAGATTCCAAAATTATTTAGCTCCTATTAAGTTTATGATAAAAATAGATAATCAAGCGGTTAGAAACTTTCTTAAGAAAAAGAGAGTTGAAGATAACTCTAGAAGAATTAAATGGTCTAATTATATTTCTCAATATTTATTTGAAGTTGAACATATTGGATCTATTAAAAATGTTCTTACAGATTATCTTAGTAGACATTCAGATGGATATTAAAGACTAACAAAAGTCTTTATATCGCAGAAATAAAAAAAGTCAAATAAGGCTGAAATGTCCAGGGCAACAAGCTCTAAGGGAAAGAAGTAGCAGCTAAACAAGCTGAAAAAGTTTCATCTGGGAAAACATTCCAAAAAAGTTTATCTCAAGTAAGCTATGCTCAAGTCGTGCTAAAAAAGCCACTTACTTTGACAGAAGAAACTATACCAAACTTCTTCAATCTTGGTTTGGAGAACAAACTTTACAAGCTCCTGAATAAATTATGGAAAAGTCATATTTCAGGAAAAAATTATGCATTCCATAAAGTAATGACCGGAATGGCTTACGAGCTAAAAAAGCTCTAAGACAAAATTAATAAGTTAAAAGAATTGTCAAACAATATGATTTCAAAATTTGACTTTGAAACTGCCTTGTTTGATCACCAAATGATTTCTGAAATTCAACAAATTATGGAGATTTTAGAAAATTGCTAATGGTAATGCTTATTTTGAAAAAATCAAAAGAATAAAGCTTTATGAAAAGGCTAAACAAATCATTGCTAGAGCAGTATTTTCAATCATTAATAAATATATTAATGATCAAAGGATTAAACCAATCCTTCAAGAATTTTATAATAAAATTATATTTGATTCTGTTTTTCATATTAGAAAAATTCAATTTGACCTTCAAAGTGACAACTGGAGGTTTGAAGCAATTGATTGGGGTTTGGTCAAAAAGATCATCTTCAATCCATTGGAGGCAACAGCCTATCAAGATTTTTCAGCACTGATCAAAACAATGATCAGCAAAATTTCTATGGTTTTAAAAGAAAAATCATAGCTTTTGAAGTTTACAGTTCTGTTGGATGGCGCAACAATGAAAGATTTTATGAGCCATATCAGATTTGGAAGTTAAGGAAATATTTAATCCTTGATACTTATGTTTTCACCAATCCGGCGAAAGACAAAGTCACTTCAGAAGAACAAATTCTGTTGTGGTCTTGGGTAGAATTGGTTTATCATGCCAAAATTATACTAAACTTTCCAGAAAAGCACATGGTAATAGATGGCAGAAGATTATTCGTATCTTTTCCTTTGCCGTCATTAATGTTTCAAGTTTCTGAAGAACAGAAGAAAGAAACACTCGATTTTCTAAACAAAGTTAGTCAAATGGAAATTGATGCTCCATCAAAGGTAGCAATCTACCTTGATGAAACATATAAAAAATTTGAAGTCAAAATGGAGTTAGAAGTCGCACTCGCAGCAGATGATGCCCAAGCAGAGCAAGATTATTGGGAATATATGATTGAAGAGGAGTGGCACAATATTGAAAATATGATAGAAAGCTAACAAAAGCTATACCATCACGGAAGTGCAGTGGACCAACCAAGAATACTGCCAAAAGAAAAAGAATAAAGCTTCTCAGAAGTAGGCCATGAACGACTGTACTCTTATCCAGCACACGACAACGACCATGTGAAAACCATACGAAGGAATCTGCTTTAACCAAAGGCAATTTCATAATTATACTACTTTAATATTTGTTGGTCGCCTTTTTGTTTTCAGACCTTATCTTTTATTTTGCATGTTTGAATTCTGAGTTTGAGTTTGCAACTTAGGCCTATTTAAAAGGGTCTTTATGTATTACAGAGGACACAGAAAAAAATCAGAGTGTTCTCTCTTTCTCTCTGTAATATATCTTTTGCTTTTGTATTATTAATAAAAATTCTAGTGTTTTTATTTCCTGAGTGTTCTCTATTCCTGACCTGAGTATCTAAGCGTGAAAACTTTACTGGTATCAGAGCCCAGACAGTTCTACGATTGTGAATATAATGAAAGTCAGTAATATATGAATTATGATACTATAGTTTATCTCGTTTTTTTTTTTTTTTTTGCTTCTGTTGAATCTTTTTTTGCTTACGTATGTGATTATAAAGCTTAGCGAAGCCCTTTAACTGCATTATATGATCTGTATTCAATATTAATAGATTTATCTGTAGATCAAGAGAATAAAAAAAAATATGATATTAAGAAAAATGAGTGAATTCTAAGGTATGTTTTATAATAACTAAAAGCTTACAGGATATTTTTGTAAATAAATGTGTGATTCAAATTGGCCTTCAAGGGTTATTTTGAAAATACTAAAAATCTTGGGACTACAGGAGTGTAGGTGTTGCAATCTAAAAGTGATGTAACCCAAACTAGCCTTAGCAATTTCAGCCAAAGTAAAAAAATTAATAATAGGTGTGTTTAGAGTTGTATAAAAGTGTATAAAATAAAATAAAATTGTAAAAATAAATATCTTATAATTTATGCAGTGAATGAATAATTTAAATTTTATTATATTATAATTCGTATTCGTAAAGATTTATAAAATTTTATTTTATTTTATATAGTTCCAAACGGAGCCAACATTTCTTTTCTGGTAGTGTGAATTTACAATTCTAGCCGGCTCATCCCACCTAAGTAGTAAAGCCTCCTCCTCCCTTTTGCAGAAGCGCACCTGAACTGAAGCGAGAGAAACGATACAGCCATGTCAGAGCAAGGCAGAGCAGGCCACGAACGCAGAATAATTCCACTTTAAGATCTCTCCTCAAAACCCTAACCACCGTGTCACCTCCGTCTCCGACACCACTCCTTTTCATGTTCGATCGCCCCCTCTCAAAAAAAAAAAAAAAAAAAAATCCCTCTCTTTAACCTGTCACTTCGCGTACCTCCGCCCCCATCTGTCGCCGGAAAATTCCCTTCTCCGGCATGGCGACCAACCCGCAGGAGGGTTACCCCGACGACTTCCTCGAGCAAATCCTCGCTATCCCTTCTTCCTACGCTGGCCTCCCCGCGACCGACGCCAGCTCCGGCCAAACCACGGCGTCGCAGGTCAGTTCATCCGCAGGCGCTAGCTGCGGTGGATTCCAGCAGCCGTTTATTCCTCTTGGTCTGAGCTTGGACAACGGAAGACAGGACGTTAATGGTGGAGCTTTTGCAGTGAAAAGTGTAAGTGTTATTTTGCTTTTTCGCCTAATGGGGTTTTGTTGAAATTATTATTGTAAAAATTTCGGAAAGGATTGAGGGTTGCTGATTATTTCTGGGTCTTGGCTGTGGTGTTGGTTTGATCTGCAGGAGAGAGAGCCCGTAAACATGGCGAGTTTGTTTCCCGCGTTTGAGCATATGCAGACTAACTCGGTCCGCCAAGTCGCTCCTCAGGTTCACCACTGATCCATCGCCCTTTTTACTGTATAAGGCTCCGTTTGGATAGTGGATTTCAAATTAATGGATTTGTGATCAAATTATATTAAAATATAAATTAGAGAGTCAATTCATTTAATAATAGGGGGAAGTTTTAAATTATAAGAGCATGGGGGGGCCGTTACCAAGGATTTCAAATAATCATTAAAAATTTACCTTTTTTGTGGAATTTCCAACCCATTATAATTTATACCATAGACTACTCAAATCCTTAGATAAAATACTTTTCTAAACTAACAAGTGTTGTATTTGAGCCATTCTCCTGATGAATTGGCACCAAATACCTTGATTTCAAATCCATAAATATAAAGGTAACCTGAATATATTTTATATATATATATATATATATATATATATATCTTTGTGTGTGTTTGTCTGCTGAAAGTTTTAGGTTTGTTCGTATATTTATATTTTTATGTTTGTGATTGAGTTGCTCATGGTACTCAAACAGTGTGAAAATGGAACTATTTCTATGTGTCAGGCCAATTATGGGCTCCTTTTGAACCCATTACTGATACACATGGGGTGACTAAAAAAGATCTCTTCATCACTAGCTAGCTATATGGTCACTGATTTGAGGCTTTAAAATGAATTAAAAGTAGCTTCTGTGGATAACGTTGTATTTAGCTAGAAATTGTGTGATTTTCATTCTGAAATTTGAGTTTGTGATTGCCGCTGGTCGTGGGTTCTTTTGCAGGCTTTTCATGGACAACTGACGCCTAGTACAACAGTTACTGTGCCACAGCCGCCTGCCATCCGTCCAAGGGTGCGGGCTCGTCGTGGACAAGCCACAGACCCCCACAGTATTGCTGAGCGGGTAATTAGAAAATTGGATTATATACAAAAGCTGATCAGGGAGCATTTTTACCGGAAAGTATTTTTTTAGGAAGGATTTGGTGTCAATAGAAAGGACTCTGTATGCTACATAGCTGAAGGAATCGTTGCGAAGAAATTCATTAAAGAAATATGTTCCAATCATTTAGCATATATTTTATGCAAATGAAGATGAGCTCAGATTATTTAATAAAATGCTGGCTTTGCTATTTTGTTTGGCTCTTTGTTCTGTTGCTGTTTCTCATTACTTTGTATTGACAGCTCTATTTCTCTTTTACAGTTGCGCAGAGAAAGAATAGCAGAAAGGATGAAGGCTTTGCAGGAGCTTGTTCCCAGCTGCAACAAGGTTCATATTATTTCATAATTGCCAAGGAATATTCGTTATATCTGATTTTTTTTGGCCTACTTTCTTGTTCTGTCATTCATAACGACCTTCATTTGGTCTTATGTATTTATTTGTCTATGAAAGAGACCAGTTTTTCCTCCTAAACCTCGCTGAAGATGTGCCCTGAAATTTTTTTTTTTTCCCGGTCAGATTAATTCCTTGACATTTTTATGTGGGTTTGATTTGTATGGCCCAATTGTGTGTCTCGCAGTCTAATGTTAATTGCAATATGGTCAGACGAATTTTTGTTTTTAGTTGATGAATCAAGGAGTCAACAAGTACTGGACAAACTGGAGACATCTTGTTCTTGGCCATAATTGTTATTTAAAAAAATAATATTAGGGACTGGAAGTCTTGTTTTTGGAATATTACAATGCTATGTTCACCAGCAAAGGTTATCAAAGTAGATTATTAAAAATGTTAATGGACATCTTGCATGTGTGGATCTGTTTGTGCTAGTTACCACTTTACCAGTGAAATATTTGTCCAATACATTTTTGTATTGAAGGTCTGGGGTGAGATTTAGGATGTTTGCCTATTTGATACCTCCTTTGGTGTGACTGTGAATGCAATGTTACAACTTATTATGCGTAACTAATCAGTGTTTTGAAGAAGCTATGTCTCAATAACCATAGATGAATGGAGTTTACAATAAACTGGCAACGATGCATTGAATCTTTTTTGCAGACAGATAGGGCTGCCATGCTTGATGAAATTCTAGATTATGTGAAGTTCTTAAGGCTCCAAGTCAAGGTAAAACAGTTGTTTATCTTGTTCAAAGTGGTAGTCATTTATCCAATACAATTGTTGTCTTTTACCAAATTAATATCTTTTTGTGTTCTTGATGACATCTATTTTGTTGCTCACATTCATTTTTCTTCTAATTTATGTAATTTTCAAACTGTTAGAAATACATTGTCTTTCCTTGACTCCTTCATGATTAGAACTTAATTCTTCTCATGACCTAAATGCACTCTTCCATGCTCAGGCGGTTAAATTTTTCATCAAATTGTTGTTGTCATCACCTGCTTCAATTACTCTTCTATGAAGTCACTTACTTTTAAGAACCAAGGTTATTGTTGGGTAACAAAATTTTGTATGCTAATAGATAATTTATATGCCGTGTGAAACTAGCTTGCGTACTTAGATCGACTCACATAATCATGCATCACTTTTTTTTTTTTTTCGACGGACCATTGAATGGTTTTCAGTTGAAAGTCTGGATGATTTTTTTTTGGGGCCCGGGGGGGGGGGGTGTTTTCGTGCACAGGTAGTCTTCTTGCTTCTGGTCTTCTCCTGTTGCAATCACTTTATAAGTTTTCCCACGCGCAATATTTTATCATTGTCATGTTATGCAATTTCCCAATATTGTATGCCAACTTTGCAGGTCCTGAGCATGAGTAGGCTGGGTGGAGCTGGTGCAGTGGCCCAACTTGTGACTGATATCCCACTGCCATCGGTTGAGGTAAAAAAGGGCGGACAAATACCTTTTACCAATCTCAACACGCCTTTAAAAAAAACTACTATGTCAAGTTATCTATTATCTTTATGAATCTTCATTTGCTGTTCCAATGCATAGGGAGATAACATTGAAGGTGGATGCAACCAACGTGCTTGGGATAAGTGGTCGGATCTCGACATAGAGCAAGAAGTAGCTAAGCTGATGGAAGAAGACGTTGGGGCCGCGATGCAATACCTGCAATCTAAAGGACTTTGTATCATGCCTGTATCCCTCGCTGCACTAATCTATCCTAACCCAGCAGATGCCTCCACACTAGTCAAGCCAGAACCTAATGGCCCGTCATAGACTGCCAACCAATTGCACGTGCCTACAAGAACTCCCTGTGGTCGTGAGTCCTGCACTTTTTTCTATAAAACTCCTACCTATCATCATGCTTTGTAAATCTCTACTTGGCCGGCAATGCAATCAAAGTCAGATGCCATATGTTTGCTTTGCTCTCCCTCTTCTATATATATATATATATGTTTTTCAAACAAGTTGTGGTATCATACCCTTGAAGAAAAAGATAGGCACTTCCTAGTCTATTGCCAGTGTCAAGTGAAGGAAGAGATTTTCAGAGTCATCTTCACATGCTACCCCCCCCCCCCCTTAATTATTATTATTATTACTTTTTTTTTTTTTTTTTTTTGTGGGTATTGTGGGGACCTGGTCTTTTGCTTGGTGGTGGCGGTGGTGGGGCATTCTTGTAAAAGAGATGGAAACATAGCATTTGGAGTGGATTTGGCATGTATTTTTCAGGAATGACCTTTTTTTCTTTTCAATAAAAAAGGAAGCTAAAGCTTCTGTCTTATCTGCACAATGGTCAAATGGGGTATTGTTTGGAAAAGGGTGGGTTGGGTGAACATCTTAGGCCCATTCATTTTTTGTCCGTCCCATCGGGTTCGAGAAGGGACCCCCCCCTTTTCTCTTTTTCGTTTTATTTATTTATTTATTTATTTGAAAGGTAATCTAGACTTAGCTGGGGAGCTCTTTTCATCGAGTTATTATTTTTTTTTTCTTTTTAAGGTTTGCGGAGAGCTCTTATCCCTAGGTTACTTAACTTTGGTTGTGTTTGTATTAATGGATTTAAAATTAAGAGATTTGATTGTAATTATTAATATTGCTAGTTTAGATTTGAAATTAAGAGATTTGATTGAAATTATTAATATTGTTAGTTTAGATAAGGTTTGATCAGAGGTTTGAATGGTTTAAAATTATGAATTATGATGAATTTTAAATCATCATTAAAATTAATTATTTGAAATTATTTATAATGGTGACTCTATTATTTAAGGATGTAGTAGTACCATTTTTTAGTGATGGTCATTAGAGGTGTTTTATTTATTATTAAATAAAATAGCTCCATCTCTCTTGTATGTTAATACAATTTAATCTTAAATTCAACTATTTGAAATTTTTAGGTGCTATTTAGAATATCTATTTTGAGTTTATTTTTTATTATGTGTTTTTGAAAACAAAGAAAACATTTCAAAATATATTTGGTCATTTGTGTTTTTAAAATTTGTTTTAGGAAATAGAAATAGATTTACACATGAAATGCTGAGTCGTTTTAATTGTTTTAAATCTAAAATAAAGAAAATCTTAAAATACAGAAAATAGTTTTCAACTAAATGCATTTTTTTTTTATTCGTATGGGATTTAAAAAACATAAAATAAAAAATAAAAAATAGAAATGCGAAATGAATGTCACCTTGGATTACCAAACGGATTAATGGATTTCAATGCAGTTACTGCTTATTTTGATGTGAAATTTGTGAAAGCATTCTCCAACCCTTAAAAAAGGTTGACCTACGAAGGCGTTTACTGTCAAGGCCAAAATTACCAGAAAATTTTACTTGATTGGTGGCACACCCCCATTAGCGGCTGCGAATTTTCTTTCCTTGGGTTTTTTCCTCGTACGTTGGACAAGGAACTTTTGAAATTGTTGCACATCATAGTAACTAATCTCTCTTATGAAATCGATTCTATCCATTAGCATATCATATGACGCTTGTTGAATTCTCTTCCAAACTCACGATTGATGTTCGGAATTTCAACCTCAACTTTTAGGTTTCAATAACGATAATCAATCTATTTGCAAATGAGCGTGCCAAGACTACGTACTTTTCACCTCTCTCAAACTAATGGGAATCCTGTGCCTCATACGTAAAAGGACACAATAATGCAGACACAAGGATTGATATAGGTGTAAAAGTACAATTTTAAGGTGAATTGGGTAAAAGTGGGTAAGTGGTGGGGGTAAGGGGCAAAAGCAATAAGGGCAAGATTGAAATATTAAATAAATGGGAGCAAAAATAATTAATTTTAAATAACCAGCGGCAAAAATAATCTAGTTTTAGTGTAATTTTTTAAAATAATTTTTAAGCTGACCCTCGTCGCCCCTAGAGTTAGTTCGACCGGTCCATGGATATATATCCTACAAAGACCACAAGACAAGTTTTTAATTTTTGACTCAAGTAAGATGTGCGTGAGAGATAACATATATCTCTCAGTTTACACATAAGCTGCGCGATTCATTGAAAATTATAATAAATTAATAGGAGTTTCGAGTTATCACAAAAACTAACCCTTGTCTTGGATCGCCTTTAACAATTAATATTGGGCTCAAATTAGTCATATGTACAAATAAGGGTAACCCAATTATGACAATTTAGGAGCTATTTGGAAGTTAAATTTTTAGTGTATTTTTGTGAAAATTTCACAAATGCTGCAAATTGATAGATTTGTGCTGAGGGTTGATAAATTCACAGTAAAAAGTTAAGTAAATTTATGTTGAATTTTTTTTTTTCGACAAATGTTGCCCGGCCCAATCCACGTACCCATCAGGGACGTGTCAGATTTTTGTTTTTCTGAAGATCGGACCATGTTTCAGATTGTGAATCATCTTTCTCATCGACCCCTCCGAAATCAAGCATTGCAGGCTCATCAGCTTTAATTTTTCCCGTCCACACAGAAGTTCGCAGAAATTGTTTATCGGGATTGTTTGGAGTAAGAAAAAATGAGATAAATTGAGATAAATTGTAATTTGGGGAGAGTTTGTAATGCGTACAATGAGAGAAAAAGTTGATGTGATATAAAATTAACAGAGATTTATAAAATTTTTTAAAATTTTTCAACAAACCAAACGAACCCATCATGATTTTTAAATCTAGTGATATCATGTAAAGGCGTGATAATTAAGTGCAAATATCTACTAATGACACGTGTCTACAAATAAAAGGAGCATTAAAAATAATAAATTTTTACGTAGGTGGAAAATTTTTTTAAATTATTTTTTCAAAATTATTGTTGTTAGACTATATTAAATTAAGTGAATAACACAATATTTAATGTAAAAAAACAAAAAAATATTTAATGTTCAAACACTAAAAAGATAAAATATATGTACGTATATATACATCTATTAATCCATTTAAGAAATGGCTTAAATATTTTCCCACAAATTCATGATAGATTTATTTAAAATTTTGAAAATAATAAAAAAATAAAAATATCAAATAAGACACACGTGTAGATCTTACGAAAATAAATAAAATAAAAATTAAATAAATAAACAAGTAAAAGTGACACGTAAGAATAGGAGATAAATTCCTCACTTAGGTTCCATTTAGTTTGCTATAAATTTTGAAAATTTTTAAAAATTATTTATTTTTTATCTTACTATACGAATAATAAACTCATAATTTATCTTATTTTGTTTTATCTTTTATCAGTCTAAATACACCCTTAACACGCCGGAGATGATCGGAGGGGGTGAGTCGTCTTTTTTACCACAAACGCAAAGCCTTACTGCCTCGGTGAGATGGGAAATTTGTGAGCCATATAATTCCCTCCAGCATACACTAAAAGCCAATAGAGAGTTATCATAACGCGGACAAATCAGTCGTATCATTAAGGTCGCTGTATTGCAACCTAGCCATAACTTTAACATGGTCGCCCGGGCGAACGTTGCAGGCTCGAATCGTCTCCGACTTTAATTATTTGATAGATAAGCAGAAGTAAGACACGTGTTAGTTTCTTGTTTGTTTGGGTAATGCCTAACCACAGAGAAGGGAAGATTATTTTTCATTTTCTTATCTATTCCTTGTCAAGAAAATATTTATTTTCTCAAAATTGAAAGGATATATTCATCATTAAAAATTTATTATTTAAAACATTATACCTTGATTTTCTCCTAATGTTGGATAAAGAAAAAAAATGTGTAAATTGTGAAATCAAGAGAACCTATAGTACATTTTTCACTTTAGGACCATGTAAGACTTATATAATTGTTGGATTAAGTGTATGGTCCATGTGATTGTTCCAAAAAATTAAAAAAAGAAAGTATATGGTCTATGTTATAGTAGATCTCACACTTAATTTAATGATTGATATAAATATTATAACCTCCTTATCTCGCTCCACTTTTCAAATAATACTCTCCCTCTTCAAGTAAAATGTTATGAAAAATGTTATTTGCTAAGATACAAATATGTGGAGAATATCATTAAAATTATATAATAAAACTTTTGTAATAAAAATTTATTTTAATAACTCTTTTTTAAAGTAATTGACTTATATTATACTTACTAGGTTTATTTTTGTGATTAGTAAATTAGTGGATGAAAACAATTGTTTTAAACATGTATTTTTAGACTCTTGTTAGGATATAAAATGTATAAGTTTAAATATTTTTAAGTATTGCAGAACGAAGTAACACAAGAAAACACAAGAAACTTGGGCAAAATATGACTTTCAATAGAAGCTAGCTACTTTGGCTAATAGCGATCGCTCTACATTTGCTTCGATGCAACAGCATTTATAACTCATTATATCTTACTGTGAATTATACAGAGTGTGTAATTGGGTTAAGAGATTTAGAAATTTGTCAGATATTTTGTCTCAGTAAGAACTGAAATTTTTTATGTATTAAAAGATTCAAGTTGGAACCAATTAAAAATTTCTAAATGTGTCTTACAATTTTTCGATTATTCAAAGAAAATTTCTTATTACCCAAGCATGTTAAAATCACGAATGTAAAGGTTTCTTAGAGTTCATAAAAGCTAGGAATCCTATGCAATTTTAAGTGAATATTTATCCTAGTGGGTTCTATAAATAAAGGACATATTCCCTACCTTTTGAGAGATTATTTAATTCATTTGTTGAGTTTCATAGAAGAATTCTTTCCACATCTTAGTCGGCAAAACTTTATACATATTTGGTATTAATTTTTGTAGACTTGAAAAACAGTATTTTGCCAGGAGAATTTATCATGAGAACAAGTAAGGTTATGACCCTGTTTGGTTGAAAAATAATTAAGCAAAAAGTATAATAAAAAAATAAAAATTTGATGTAAAAGTGATATGTGGTGAAATTTAATTAGAAAAAAGTATAAAAAAATTAGTTAAAATTGGTGAGTTTTGGTTGATTTTGGTGTGCCAAACAGGATAAGAAATTGTGGAATTGTTTGTTACTCTTTTTTTTTTAACTTATAGTCCATACTCTAATGGAAGAAAGTTGGTTAGTCATTTGTACATAATTCGTAGTTTTGCCCTTCTGTTAATAAAATTTATCGCATTAAAAAATATTATACGTCTTTATTACCTGCAGGTAATCGACTGCATGCTTTAATTAACAGTACCGTACATCAAATTTGCGCTTATTAATTCTAATTATATATTTTAGAAGGTTTTTTCCCCTCATTGTATAGCTATAGCCCGTCTTACTGCAAGATTAATTCCGAACTTTCAATCCAAGAACTGTCAATTCAAACAATGAGGCCATTTGGAGAATCACTAAAAATTTTCAACCTTTTTTTAACTTTTAAATTTTTTTAATTTTTCTTATTAAAATTTATTATACATGTAACTTTTTTTTGACACACAAAATTATTAATTTTTTTTGAATTTTTATTAATTTTTTAAACTTCTTTTAACTTTTACCACTTTTTACTAAATTCATAAAAATAACACCCGCCAACTTATTGTTAATGGTCGTGAGAAATTAACAAAAATTATTATGCAAATAGAGCTTAGGTTGATTGGGTATGAACTAAAAACGAATAAATATCATTTCTGTTAAAAATTTGTTCTTTTTAACCATGATTAATATATTTTATAAAAATTGAAGGAGCTTAATATTTCCTATTTTTGTGAAGTTAAATTTTAATTTTATTTACAGAATGAAATAAAAATATAAAAAAGTTACAAAAATTTAGCTCCATAATGTTGCTACCCTTCATTTTATAGAAAAAGAACTCTAAGAAGGACCCGTGAAGCAAAAGTCCCACTTCCAGAAGTAACTGAATATACTGAAATAGCCAGACCAAAGGACCCCGACAACTCTGTCCCATCCCCGGCTAACCAAATAATTGTACCCGAATTTGTCTTTTCTCGGAGCTTTGATTTGGGCATTAAAGTCGTTTTACCAGCTGGATGAGAGCGAGAGGTAAACTGGCATGATTTGCGTGTAATACAGCATAATATTAATATTTAGAATTTAATAATTATCAAAATAAAATAAATTAATTATTGAACACTTTAATTTTAAAATTTAATTTAACTACATAAAAGACTAAATTGAATGATTTTTGAGCCTGTATTTATTTTGAATCAATTAATTAATTTTAATTATTTTCACAAAACAAGAGGAAGAAAATTATCGAAAAAAAAAATACATTGTTACGTAAAATATTATAATGGACAATTACAAATCATGGAAAATTAAAAATAAAATAAAATAAAAATTAAGAGATAATTAATTATAGTTTATTAAGCATACTTAGGTAATTATGTAAATAGTTTTTGAATTTACTAAATGATTAATTAAAATTTTGCTATAACGAATTTTTAATTTTTCTAGAAAACAAAAAAATTGAACAAGAATAGGGTAAATCTTTATATTGCTTAACCCATCATAGGTAAATTAATCCTACCTTTAAAAAAAAAAAAAAAAGAAGTAAATTAATCTCATTATTTTTTCCAGTGATGGTGTTTTTGTCAATACGGCCCCTTTGGAATGACATATCCGTCAATGAGCATACACAGAGATACACATCTTGGGGTTGTTTGGCCGTCAATTAAATACTAAAACTTATCAAAAGTTACAAAAAATTTATATTTTTTTTCAATTAAATTTTATTACATATCATATTTCATCAAAATTTTATAATTTTTTTTATATTTTTTTACCAATTTTTTTCCAACCAAACATCCCTCGATTCCGTTCCCCTTCCGCGCACTCTGCCGATGACAAAACCCCCCTCTCTCTCTCTCGCTTTTCTATCCTGCTCCCCTTTGGAATGACATATCCGTCAATGAACATACGCAGAGATACACATCTTTGATTCCGTTCCGCTTCCGCGCACTCTGCCAATGACAAACCCCTCTCTCTCTCTCTCTCTCTCTCTCTCTCTCTCTCTCTCTCTCTCTCTCTCTCTCTCTCTCTCTCTCTCTCTCGTTTTTTAGCTAGCTAATAATATAGTTTAGAGTGATAAAAAGTGAGATAAAATGAGATAAATATGATTTAAAGAAATTTTTTATGTTTGATACACACATCTCAAATCACGTTTTTGGGAATGAATAGTAAGATTTTCATTTTGACAAATTGAATTTCTATTTGGACAGATTCAAAATTTTGGATAGTCATAATTTATTTGCACTACAATTTGTTCGCGAATCTGTTTCTACAATCCGTTGGAACGGTTTCTATGACCCCACAAAAAATAGTTAAAGTGAATGTCATTTGGTAGTTTGAGAATCTATGGTGAGAATAGTGAACAAAATTTTTTTATTTGATTATCTGAATTCTAATTATCGACTTTTTTTTGTAAGGTATTAAACTGTTTTTGCATTTTGAGAAAGCGAAAATTTATACAAATGTATAGAAATTTTTAGAGATTTTCATCAAATTTTGGTGCCTTATACGCACTCTAAAAGAACGTTTGGAGTAACAAAAAAAATTATAAAATTTGATAAAAATTATAGATTCGTGATTTGTGTAATAGGATAAATAGCGAATAATTTTTAAAAAATTTTAGCATTTTCAATGATTATCAGAACTCTAAACGAAACATAAAATATAAAATTATCAAAATAAAGTGACTTGGTAAGAAAATACTAAAAAATAGAAGTAAAATTTTAAATGCTACTTACGACTTTATTAATTGTAAGCAATCACAACTTTAGTTTATTAATTAATTTGGGTGGTGATCGGGCTTCTTTGGTGTTGAACGTCCATTAAACCAATCAATGCAATCCCCATTAATGTTTGATATTCACGTTTCTTTGAGTATTGGACAACTCATTAGCATTGGTTATTGTACTTGGTAAGTAATTAATAAATACTCATAATTCAAATGAAAATTTAATTATCAAAAAGAAATATAAATAATATGATTATGATATATAATGGATATATATATATATATATATATTTTATTCCTGTTCAGTTTTAAAAAATGAAATTCAATGATCCGAAGATATCAAAATAAAAAAGTATAATTTGTCTATTATATATAAAAAAAAAGTAAGGAATACGCATAATGGAAATAATTTGTTCTTTTTTATAAACTTTTAGAACTAAAAAATTATTGTTTTTTCAATATTATCAAAATTTTTTTTCGAGTTTCTCAAAAATGGGTTAAAAAAAGAAAACTGTTTATTCGGATAACCAAAAGAAAGTTCAGCTTCCATCCCCCCATACTGTTAAAAAGATAAAATCATCTTTTGTCGCTCTCTTTTTCTTTCGATCTATTCACTGTATTTTAATGCCAATGGTGGGATAAAAAACTCCTCTCTCTCTCTCTCTCTCTCTCTCTGTTCTCCTTCGCTCTCGTTAAAATATAATTAGATTTCAACCTCGGAATCCAATCCAAGTCTCCGACGTGCACGCACTTTCTCTCTTCTCCTTCTTCGTCCCTTGGAGCCTGTGGAGAGAGAAAGAGAGAGGGATGCTTCAGTTGCAGAGCCCCCAGCCATGGATTTCGCCTCGAATTTCGATACTCGGCCGGGTTTCTCCCTGTCCACCGAACAGGTCACTCACTGTGCTTACTTCTTTTCTTCATCTCTCGTTTTTTTGAAGTTCGATTTGGTTCGTCATGTCTATGTGCCGCTCTCTTTTGTGTCTATCACTTGTTTGAATTTATTACGCATGCGAACAAACGCATGCATATATAATTATATATGTGTATAAACATGTGTATATAATATGTATATATATCTGTCTATATGCATATATTGAAGTTGGTATACATCATTTTTTAGTTTGTTCATGTACTCAGGAACGAAGAGTATGTTGAGTCATGAGTGTAGACTCTGTAGAGTCAATGCGTGACATAAATTGAAAGTTAAGTGGACTTCGTGGAGTGACACTCGACCCGCTGTTTTCGAGCATTGCCTGCTTGATTCATTGAGAGAACTGAAAAATTTGTGGTTTAGGGCTTGTTGCATTTGTGAATCTATATTGCTTGAAGCTCTGATTAGAATGTTCATTAAGTTTCATGTTTTGCGATGGTGTGATGCGGCTGATGCTGGATCCGTGGATCGTTTTGGGTTGATTTGGTCCAGATGGTGTAGAAATTCTTTCACATTTTGTCTAACAGTCTACAGTTTGTGAATGTTTAACCAATATCTAAATTTCTAATTGTAATTGGAAGAAAAATCCTTTAATGTTATGCTTTGTTAGAAAGCTATTTGTCGGAAAATCTGCAACTTTTACCAGTTGTTATAGTAGCAGATTTTACTAATTGTTATAGTTTACGAGCGGCAGGCATCATTTGGTTTGCTCTTAAGCGCAAGTGGTCTTCTTTTGAAAGCAAAAGGCTGTGTTCGGTGCCTGGCTTTCAATCTTCAAAAAAGCATAATTTTTTTAGGTTAAGATTTCAATAAATTGATTTTTAGTTGAAGCAAACATCTTTGTTTTTGGAAGGTCAAGTTTTGGTTTCTTATAAGTTGCATAATAAGGCTGGCACAGGGAGAAGTGTAAATATGCTCTTCATGTTTGTACAAGTTGCAAAATGTAATGAAAAAATTTAAATAGAAAGCATAAGCGCAAAACATAAGTTCACTCCGTTTGTGCGCCAATAAGGCTATCAGTTATGTCATTTCTCATTAAACAAAACAATAATCAAATTCCTCTGATAATGGTATAAATTACAATAGCAGAATCTATAAATATCCAATTCCAAAGCCAAATTCTCAAGGACAGCATACGAATGCAAGAATCCACATTATTTCAATTGGATATAGTGTCTTTTACAGCAAAAACCATATTATCTAATCCTATGATTCCTATTTATTAAGCTCAAAGTAATGGCACTGGGGAAAAGATACAATATTAAAAAAAAAAAAAAAAGAAATAGAAAAAATAAGGTTTTTTCATTTTTTATACAAAAATCTAGAATAGGAAAACCAACAATAAAATCTGAGACAAATCAAAAAGTAAGAATTGAAGTTAAGGAGCTCTTATTTTAACTGCATTTCAGTAAATTAACACACTGTTTGCTATGCAAAACATATCTTCACAACACACAATTTCCAAACTTGGCCTTTATTTTAGTTATTGACTTCTTCTTCTTGTTGTTTCTTTTGGCAATTATCAACCTATTATTTAAAAATTGATGGTTCTCTGTACATATATCATAAGAAGACAAGTGCTACTGTGTTAGGGTCAAAAGCAAAACGCCTGATGGAACTTGCATTTCAAGATTATGACAACCATTTTCAGATGTTATATGCTTAGGAACACTATTGTTTAGAGTTTTAAGTGTTATAGAGTAAGGTTAAATTTCACTTCAGAGCTGGAACTTTCTGACTGCTTGATGCTTTTCAGACAATCAACACGATGGCCACGTTGGTGGATCGAATCTTCAGCTTTACTTGTAAGGAGTTTATCAACAAACAGAGAAGGTATGATTTGCATGGTCTGTGTTGGAAAATTCAGAATTAATATTCCTTTTTATCCTTTGAAACACCTCTTCCTATAGTGGAATGTTGAGTATGAATGCATGCGATATCCTATTAATTCAAATTTTCATGTTTATGACATGAATTGTTGGGTTCATCGAACAAAAGGCAGGGATCCCATGTTAATGCTGATGCAATGGACCATGTCAAGATAAAGCTAACCCAACAACTTGGCAAAAGCTCTAGAGGGATGTGTTATGGTGCAGCATCTGATCATGAGTTGGGTGACAATCATTAAGCAACTAGTAATGGATTGATTTTTAGCTACACGAGAAACTAGATTGAATTTCGGATGATCTAATGAGATCAATAAGCATTATGAGCAATTTTATGGAAATATTACTCAAGAATGTTGTAAATAGGACGAAGGTAGGGGGGCTCGGGGTGGCCATGGCCCCCCCAAGTTTTGGAACATGCCGCACATAGATATAAGTTTTTGACCAAAAAAATTTATATTATGGTTCGGCCCTCTTAAAATTTAAAAAAATAGTTGATTTTTGCTCAGGAAAACACTACCAATAGTACATGTAAATTTTTGGGTTAAAAAAAAATTTACCCAAAAATTTAAGTTATGGACCAGTATTGCTAAAATTTAATTATTTTTTTCTTAATTGTTATATATAATCCAAAAATTGAAAGTTTAATTGATTGTACCATCTATGCATATGTATTAATTTATTTTTTGTTTACTAAATATAATTTATAATATTAGTTATAATTTTTTTGTCTCCCCTGCACTCAAAATTTTGGCTTTGTCCATGAGGGCAACCATAGATGTGCATGTCCATTTGCGCCATTGTACTTATTGTTTTATAAGTTCACAGTTCTTGATTAGACAAAAGAAATTAGAGACATGACAAGGTGTACTCTTTTTTTCCCCTGCTCAAGGAGGTGAACTTTTTTTCATCCTTTCTTGATCTACAATTTGAGAAGGCGATTGTCAATGAAACATTGAGTCACTTTGGGTTTGGGTTCCTTTCACACCTTTCTTGATATACTATATTAAAATGATGCAATGTACCATTGGAATAGAAAGAGATGCCTTTTTTTCTGTTGAGAATATGATGTGTGGAGATTATTTTATTCTTAACTTCATTTTATGTTTTCCTTAGAGAAGCAGGGGAAGGTTTTTGTTGATAGCAGCGGTGGTTTAATTCATAAGTTTTTGAGACTAATATATGGTAGTGAGAAAAATCAACTAAAGTTGTAGTATGACTGGTTGAAACCTTTGTCGATCTTGTTGTTGAAGCCAAATGATTATTTAATTTTAATTCAACAAAAAGTGGGGAGTGAAGCAGCTTTCCAGAGTTTATGAGGTGAAGGAGCAGTAAAGTCATCATTCTTTTAGGATGCTGTCTTTGCTTTGGCATGTAAATTATTATTTTTTTTTCCAAGTCCTATACAGTAGTAATTCTTCTTTTAAGATAACAGATTACTAGGTAGGAAGCCTTAACTTTTTAAGGAGACATCAGAAACCATGTTTGGTATATTTACAAAATAATTAAAAAAATGAGTTTGGTAAATGTGATAGTCTTTTGCAGTTTATTTCTCTCCAGTACTTATGCAGTGCATTGTCTTAAATTGGCTACATATTTGATGCTCCATGTCTTTTTGCTGGTTTTTTGCAATTAATTTTCATGGTCTCTTGTCAGGGAAATGGAAGGCTGGTTGTCAAAGGAAATTGCATGAGTTGGATTCCTCTGCCAGTTTGAATGCTTCAGACAATTTCCATGCTATAGACTTGGGAGTGAACATAAAAAGAAGTATGCAGGTGAGAATTAAATGCGAGGCTGGTTAAAGGCAAAAAGCTAAAAAAGTGGCTGCTCTTTCTAAATGCTTTGAATTTAAAGAGATTTTCTGTATGCATTTATTTCAGTGTTGAATCTATTGACTACGCCACTATGGCATAATTGTGCTAGTATTTCTTGTGGATGATTTATAGTGATAATTGCCCTTATTTTACTTGACCCCTTTTGTTTAATCCTTGGAACCTATATTATACGCCCTAAATCTCATAACACACAAACTGTGTCAAAGAGTTAAAGCTGAAAGAATCACTAGTTTGCACTCTAACTCAAAGAGGATGTGACACATGGAATCCCTCAAGGCTAGGCATTGCATTGTCTCAAGTACTCTTCTTCTTTTGCCTTTATTCCACCACTCATCAGCTCCCAATACCGCCATGGAGATTTTTATGTTCACTTCTGTTTCTATTCTTCATTTTTCTCTTTATTTCTTTATTCCACTATTCATCACCTCCCAGTAACAGCGTGGAGATCTTCCTTTCCACCTTTTTTTTTCTCAACTTCTTTTTCCTCTTTATATAGATGACACATCATGTCCGGTCTTTCTATTCTTACCTGTTTGCCCCCCATGTTTTAAAGCTTTGTTTACACCGCAGTGTGTTTGGCTTGAAATACTTTGAGGTATGTTTGTCTGCAGCCTTCAATCACTTTGATCTGTAGGCTTCCCCCCCCCCCTCCCTTTTTTTGGCATTTTTGATCTAAGCATTAACTATGATGCTTTGACATAACAGAGGATATAGAAATGCATCTCAAGTACAGCAACCAAATATTACAAAAAACCTTTCTGTAGTCTTATCTATAAAAGCTCCCAACTAAAATGCACTTTAGTAAAGGCCACAGCAGCACCAAATGGTCTTACGCCCACTATTTCAGTTATCTCTATAGTCAACTCTATCTAACCAGCCTGTCTTCATCTCATTTTTATGTCTATAGTCAATCTCCGCTCTACCCAGTTCTCTCTTAGGTGCACTTAAACTTGCAGCCTAAGCTTCCTAACACATACAAAACTCAAAAGTAAAGGATGGTTGTTTAGAGGTTGCTAGTATAAATGCATTCTAAAAATGAAGCTAATAAAGATGCCAAGTTTTACATGATATAGAGGCACTTAGCTCGGTGGTTGAGCTCCATTCCTTGCCTACTCACCACCCGGCTTTGAACCCGGGGCCCTCCCCCCGGCTTACCTATCAAAAAAAAAAAAAGTTTTACATGATATAAAAAAATGCAATAGTGAAAATTCGTGGAGGTGTTTGGGGGGAGGGGTTAAGTAGAGAAAGCCTTGAGAGAGATAAGGAGAAGAGGTTATGAGAGGAAAGCACTTTATCAAAGAAGAGAAAGTCATCAGAGGAAAGTAAAGAGATGGTTGGGTGGAGACTGGACAGGCAAGTGTTGCATTGAGGGAGTAGCAGGCGGGAGGCATTAGGTTAGAAGGAAACTACGAGAGAAAATGAGAGGTTGAGTGGGGAGATAATGGATCAGTGAAACGAGAGTATGACACAACTTTGGTGGTAGATGGAGGCGTCGTTGCTTGTTGAGGATGAGGAGAATAAGAGGTGAAGAAGAAAAGGAACTAAAGGAGGAAATGGATTTTATGTGTGCATAATTGTTGTTTTAGAAAATTTTACTTATCAAAAAGACGGAAGGAAAAGACGACTTACTTTTAGGGGTGACACCTGAAGTGGCTTTTTTGTTTGGTGCACAGTTTGAGGGATAATACTCACCATTGAAAATCTCCAATTGAGAAGGTATGTTTTAGCTAATTGGTGTTGCCTATGTAAAGGACAAGGAGAATCCATTGATCACGTTTTTATCTGTTGCTCTTGGACAAAGGAGTTGTGAGACTCACTTTTATTATGTTTTGGGTGCAGTGAGACTTTCCCAAAGATATAAAGAGTTCGGTTATCTCTTGGTGGGATTACAGGTTATGTCTATGCAAGGAAGGCTGGGCGAGTGGCTCATGTTGTTTGTTTTTTGATCAATTTAGAAGGAAAGAAATAAGAGTACTTTTCAAGGTCTAGAGATGCCTATAAATAGATTAAAAGTTTGTTTTTGTCTAGACTGTATAGTAGGTTTGTGGGGAGGTATAGAATTGGATTTGAAATCTTTTTTGAGCTTGTTAAGGGTATGATTTCGTGGTTTTGGGTTCGGCTTGTTCTTTTGGTTGGTATTTTCTTAATGCCTTTCATTAATAAAAATTTGTTTATTTATCAATATATATATATATATATATAATAGTTTACTCTTACTAAACTGTTTCTTTCTGAAAAATTTTAAGGTGCTATCATGAAGAGCCACAATTTTGGCTTGGGACCATATGCGGTTCTAATTCTTCATTTACTTGGTTGACTTTGGTACAAATGACTGATACCCATATCTATTCAAGCTAGACAATTCCTATACAATTCATATATTTAGACAAATAATATATACTCTTAATTTAAGTTTTAGCTAATAGGTAGTATTTTGTTGTATTTTTGGTTTTGGTGATAGGTTTATATTTTGTATTTATTATAAATTTATTTTTGATTTTAATGCAGGATGTGCAAGGTCTTCATGCTAAACTCATGATGGTATCCGTGTCATCTTATATTCTCCTCAGAATAATGAAAGTAAAGTTGGTGAACGTATTCATAAATGTGGTCCGAGATAAGCTTTTCTCCTTTGCAGCTACAAGTTTACCTTTTGCTTGTATGTCTAGTTCCTTGAATAAACCCACTCCTCTTGGGTTGGATGTATGTTTGCCCTCATTGCAAGATATTAGGTGGAGCTTTGCAAGGTTAATATATTTATTCAACGTCCAACTTGAGAGGAATGTTGCCACGTAAGTGAAACTATTTATGCCATTTTTGATTGATTCTCCATTTCTATCAATAAGTTGCCAAGACGGAATTTGTTCATATGATATCATGTTATTCGAACCATACAACAATCAAAATATGAAACATCTGCTATTCAGTCTTCCTCTGGAAAGTAAGGTTAGCTTATGAACTTATTATGTGCTATATGATTTGAAGGAACATTATCATTCTATTCTGTGCATTGATGGCTTCTTGTGTTAGGAATGCTTGTCTCATTTACTTACCAGTACAATGGAACAGATTGATATATATATATATATATATATTGGTGGCAGTGAGGTTTGACACAAGAACTTTGCTTGTTTTGATGCTATATTAGATTTTTAGTCACAGTCTCACCTAAAAGTTTAACTTGTTAGGGAACGGATAACTTTATTATTTATATTGATTTATTTTCTCTCAGCAACATGTATGGACATGCCAACATAATAATTAAAAAAAAGGGGGAAAAAAGATTATGATTTTGATCTAGCAAGGATGTGGAGGCAAATAAATATATTTGTATAAGTAAAATAAAGAAAACAATTCAGTTTTACATAGCAAATCAGCAACTCAGCAAATCTCTAGTCTCAAACTAATTGGGTTCGGTTACATGAATCATCTTCCTTCATTTGTTAAACCTATGTTTGCTTAATGTTTTCTTTGAACGCAGCAAGGCCCTAGCCTGGAAAGAGAAGGGTTGTGTTAGATTGACAGCTAGTGTAAATTATTTTTTTACATAGGAAACAAATTTTTATTCATTATGTGAAAGTTATAAGTGATAGTTGTTCTAGTTTCTTTGTTAAAAAAATGGAACAAAAAGGTCCACTGCCTTATATTTTTATTTTGATGCTTTCAAAAATTCACTTATGAATCAATCAGTTAATAGCCAACTGCTCAACCATCGAGTTACTGAGGAACAACTTCAAGTATTGAACAAGCTAAATTAGGGATTATTATGCATAAATCCAATTTTTTTTTTTTTTTTGGGTTTAACCTTTGGACTCTATTTTAATTTCTTCAAGCTTGAGACAAGGTCATAAAAGTGTATGATAATGAATACGTGGCTAAAATACGTCAGATTTTGGAAAAATAAAAATAAAAGGGAAAATTTGCACATTCGCACATTCCACACGTTCCACCTCTTCTCCGTTCATTTCCAATACTGATCTAGAAACACTGAACATGCTACTCCATGTGCTCCCTTGGAAAAAAAGATATTATGACTACTGTGTAATAAAGAAGGGTCTGAATGCTATCAGAGTTCATTCTGCACATTTGACCAAATCTTATGAGTACTGCACACAATTGAGACTCTTACCTGTCCTCTCATTTCCAGATAAGCCCCTGAAAAAATTATTATTTCCTGATGTCTTCCTGAAGCAAAATATGAGGGTGAAGGAAATAGTTGTTTTCTCTTTGATTGCATGACATGCAGGGAAAAGCAAAAATGAATTTGAAAAAAGAAAAAAAAGAATGCTATGTGGCTTGGTGAGGCATGAAGCATCTGATTTTCTTGTATTCACATTCTGTTATTAATATTGTGATAGAGTCTAATGGCACCTTTCATAAGCAAGGCCAAAGTCATGTATATCTGCTTCACTAACGCTCTTTTTATTCTTTGAATATTTGGAAAGGTAAAGTGGAAAAATATTTCAGCATCAATACCTCCGTGAATAACATTTGTAGTGGAGCCTTGTGCTTGACTTTCAGTGTCCCTGAAAAGTTTAAGCCAAATGAATACTACTCCCTTTTTAAGTTTTTGTCCATATTAATTGTTTATGTTTGACCCATATTAATTGTTTATGTTTGACATTAAGGTAAATGGCATGCCAATCAATATATAACATTTTTTTTTTCAGTTTAGTATGCTGAAGTTTTTCAAGCCTCCTCCCATTAAACGGCCTATGAATGCATACTTTTGAGTGTACTCTAAGATTGACTGTTGAGTTCCAACCCCTCCTAAAGCGTAGACAGAATTATGACAAATTTCTAGAGGTTCCTTTAGATGACAGCTAAAAGATCTTGCTGTTGACAATGCACTCTTCCTATTAGATGATGACTATTGATGAAGTGAATATGGCTGATTTGTGCTTGTATTACAAGTGGTCTCTCTGGTGTAAAAAACAGTTCGGGAACAAAAGAATTGGGTTAGCTTGATACTGGAGATTAACATTTGAAAGTGTCACAACTGATATTAGGTTACATTAATCCAACTTCTGGAATTACTGAGAAGTTCAGCTGGCTTTACACTTGTTAGAATACATCTATGCTGTCAGTCTGTTGTTTCATATATGTCAAGAAACCTTATATCCAATTTGATTAGCTGAATTTTGTTTTGTTCTGGATGTCTTATAGGTCCTTTGTTGTGCTTCTAGTGGCATGCTTCTCCTTTGTTCTCATTGGTGGTTTCCTTTTCTTCAAGTTCAGGTGACATTCTATCCTGGCATTTTGAAAAATCATTTGATGCTACTGCTCTCTTCTTTGGAATCTATGAACTTCTAAGAGAAAGCCTGTAAAAGGTATTGCACAATTAGAACTTTAATATCAATGTCTAGGAAAAACTAGCGGTTTTTTTCCACATTTGTTTAATTTTGTGAATTTCTTGTTGGTTGTCACATTTCCTCGACATTTTATTCTATTCATGACATTAAGGCTCAAAATAGAAAACTGTGTGGGCTTGATATGGTTCAAGCTAGATTACAGATTGCTAGTGCTCATACTAGCCGAACGCAAACCCTAGACAAGCGTTATTGGATCCACGAGAATATAGAAATAATTCTGAAAAATGATAATATTATTTAATCAAAGTTAGAGATAATGAGCAGCTACAAATACTATTTAAAGAGAACAACCCTAACCCTAGGCTCCATTTGGGAAGAAAAAATAGTTAGGGTCCGTTCGGTAACGTTATCGTTTTTATAGTGTATGTTTATCTGTTTATACTTTTTTTTTTTTTTTTTAGTTGTCATTTTTTTCTGAAATGAAAATTAAGACTGCTTTTGAAAATACAATTTTGTTTACGATTACTAATTTTTTATTTTAATGAAATATTTAGTTTTATTAATTTTTTGGAAATTAATTGAATTTAATAAAATATATTTCTTTAGATTAATTAAATTAAATTGATTAATTTAATTAATTAGATTAATTAAATTAAATTATTTATTAAAAATCATTTAATTCAATAAATATAAAATATATTAAATTATAATTTAATTATATTATTTATTAAAAACAGTTGAATTAAACATAATTATTATATCATTTAATTTAGTAAATATAAAATATATTAATTATAATTTAATTATTATAAACAATTGAATAAAATATATTTCATAATAATTTAAATAAATTAAATGATTTATTTAGTTAATTTAATTATTTTAACTAATATGAAATATATTTTATCAGTTTATTTTTAGTAAATAATATAAATATTAATTAATTTAATTTTACTATTTCTTAAAGTAATTTAATAAAGTATATTTCATGATAATTTAAATAAATTAAATTAACTAATTTTTAATTTTATTATTTATTAAAAATAATTTAATAAAATATATTACATATTAATTTAGATAATCAAATTAATTTAATTTAATTATATTATTAATATTAAAAATAATTTTAGTTTAATAAAGTATTTAAATAAAATGATTCATTTTAATATGATGCAACAAAAATAGACGAAGTGTTAAAATTGACTAAATGTTTGTAACAGGAAAAAAAAAAGAGTGAAAAATTTTTTTTTTTGGGAAAATTTTTTTTTTTTTGGGTTTATGTTTTTCTGTTTAAGTTTTCTTTTTTTTTTTGGGGAAACAAAAAAAAAAAAAACCAGTTTAATGAGCACATTTTTGTTGCTAGTTTTCAAAAATTTATAAACGTAAACAGAAAAAAATCAAATATAAAGGTTACCAAATGGGGCCTTAGCTTTTGGCTCCTAGTTAATAAGCTAGCTTAAGCTGCTAGCTATGTGCATTTGAGAATAGGAAAAAAGCTAGCTTCTTATAGCATTACAAGTATGGGAATTACTATTTTGCTCTTACAATTGCCTAATGTGTTTTGTATTTGTGGTCCCTGAAGGTTATTTTGGTAATCTCACTAGCTATAAGACAGAAGCTAACTAATGGGTAGCAAGATGGCTTCCCAAACACACTATGGTTTGTGGCTTAAAAGCCAGAAGCTGATTTTTCAACGTCTTCCCAAATGGAGCCTAATAATAAAAAAGGAAATTGCAAGAATCCCAAAATTACCAAAACAACAAAATTTCGATAATTACATAATCTTGGAAATTATTCACTTCCTAATGATCATAGAACTAATTCCATCAAAATAAAAATTACCAAAATAAAAATTGATTTTAATATTTTTTACAAAATAATTTCTATCCTTGACCACTTCGCCAATCAAGTGTCCTACATCTAACTCCCTTTCTTTAAAAAAACTTGTCCTCGAGTTTGATATGTACATCACCTGAGATGATGACATGTGGAAATCAAAAAATCTTGAATAATAGGATTTTGTGAAGTGCTCACTGAACCATTTTTATATGGCATGCATATCAATGTCTCTACAACCATTGATGGTGTTGTATCGTTGAAAACATTTTCTACTAAATCATCTTCTTTTGAAGAGTCCTACTCTGCATAGCCACAGTCTTCATTATTAGAATTGTCAATTGGGGTATTCGGTCTCTGTTGATTCAACAGGTCTGGTCCAATGTCACGTTGACCACATTCACAGCTCCTAACTTTGTAAGCTCCATCAACACCCAAATTTTGGTCAAACTAAATCAGTAAACATGTTTCGCGTCTCTTTATGTGGTTCTCCATACTCATCTAGGATAATATTTTTGATCTTTTCCCCTAGGGTTTGATCATCAACTCTAGGATACTTGCAAAACTTGATTGTTGTTAACCATATCAAATCGTTGAAATGCCATAATATGGTTAGGAAAAATCAAATAGCAAACACAGGTCGAACCTTTCCATGAAGTGCTCTATCTTCGTCATGGTCAAACTGTTTGATCTCCTCTCATAGGGTTTGATAAATAGTTTCTAGGAAACTTGCAATCTTGATCGTTGTCGACTATATCAAATCGCTCGACCATATCAAATCGCTAAAAAGCTCTAATACCACTTGACGCAAAGCAGGAAACTGTGTGGGCTTGATAATTCTTTTGTCCCTGCATTCTTAGTTAATTAGTTTTGAGTTGATACTTTAACATGATATTAGAGCTAGGTTTGCAAATACTTGTTCCACCTTTCACTTTTGAATCTCTTGGTTGTGCACTTCTTATATTCGATGCACCAGCTTGGCTCTCCACATGCAAGTAGGAGTTGTATGTGAGGGGTTGTGTTGAAATATATCCCACGTCGTTAAAATTAACCCCCTCCTAACCAATATAAGATCCCAATGGATGTTTCTACTCCTTATCAAATGGATTTGAGTTGGATTCTTTAACACTTATCATTATCATTTATTTATGCTTATATTGTTAGATAGACGTCGTTAAGTCGACATATGTCCCAGAAGCTCAAGCTGTTAGGAAATTGGACTGATAATGTATATCAATTTATGTCAACACTTCTCTCTTGTAACCCAAACTTGCAGGTGAAGTAGAGATAAACTAAATCAAGCAAGGTGCACCAACACAAATTGACGGGTGCACAAGAAAAAACCGCAGATAAACATTAATAAAGAGACTTGAACCAGAATCTCCTAAAACCAAAGCTCTAATATCATGTTGAGTTTCACCAATTGTCCTAAAAGTTTAAGCTATTGGGAAATGGGTTCAAAAATGTATATCAAGTAATTTCAACAAACATTATGCTGATATTTCATGTTTTTCCCCCTATACTTGTATGGTTATATATGTTATATGTAATTAATCTTTCCCCCTTTTCCCCTTTAAATGTGACAAGAAATGATAATAGAAATAACAATGTTTTCTACTTGCAATTGGCATCTGACAAGTCATTAATGGTAAATTTGAAGGGATCATTTTATTGGAGTTTGGTTACCTTAGATTTGCTGAAATTTTGAGTGACACATTGTCAAACTATTGTAAGGACACTATTCTGCTGTATAAAGAATTGCTTTGTTGTTTCTTTCCGCTTTTTTCTGCTACTTAAATATTAATCTGCAGCGCTTTAAGCCTGCTTCTTTACTTAATTTACTCTTTCCACATGTAATTATTACTTTTGCTAATTCAGCAATATTTATTCTGGATAACACAGGGGTAGCAGGCAGTCTCTGGAAGACTGCTTCTGGGAGGCTTGGGCATGCCTGTGCTCGTCATCAACTCATTTGAGAGTACTGCCTCTTCTATTAATTAAATATTGTTTATTTGCTTGAGATTTCACTATTTAGATATTACTAAGGCAATTATCATAGTAACTAATGTGACTACAAATTATTGTCACTCTTTAGATATTGCTAAAGCAATTATCGTATTAACTAATGTGACTGCAAATTGTTCTTTGTATTGACCTGCAGCAACAAACACGTGTTGAACGAGTTCTCGGCTTTGTTCTTGCTATATGGGGCATACTGTTTTATTCCCGTCTATTGAGCACAATGACAGAACAGTTCAGGGTAAGCTTTTGCAAGTGGTTTCTTGTACTAAAGATCACTCATGTCTATACAACACCCTCCTGACCACCCTTTGGACAGAATAATATGCAAAGACTCAGAGAAGGAGCTCGAATGCAAGTTCTAGAGACTGATCATATCATTGTTTGTGGAGTAAATAGTCATCTGAATTTCATACTAAAGCAGTTAAATAAGTATCATGAGTTCGCTGTTCGTTTAGGTACTGCTACAGCTAGGTAATTGCTTCTTTTGCTCTCAACATATATACTTTAGGTTCATTGTGAGAACTTCTGAATATTCATTGTGTGTATGCATTTGCAGGAAGCAGAGAATTCTTCTTTTGTCTGATCTTCCAAAGAAACAGATAGACAAGGTCGCTGATAATATTGCCAAAGACCTTAATCATATTGATGTCCTTACAAAAAGGTATGCGTATATTTTTTTTGTTGACCAGTCCAGAGGGGTATGTTATTACATTAGCTTTCTTGCAATCAAAATAGTAGCTTGCAAGAGAGAATTTTATTTTTCTGGGACCATGCCAGATGTTCCTTTTCTATTAGCTGTTTACTTTTCTCAGTTGGATGTCGTCTTACTAGCATTTGCACTTTTATGATTCTGTCTATTACCTAACTTGGCATACACTTTTCAGAAACTGCTATGCATGGACATGCAGCCAGCTTACCTTGGATAGGTCTGTAATTAAAAGAAAATTAAAAAAAAATACATTATCTATTTTGAAATCTGCCACTTCCAGGGAAAATTTCCAACATATGACCTAAATACTTTAGACATCAGGTTCAGGATGCACCTTTCTTTTATTGTGAAAAGTATATCTGGTAAACAATTAAATAAAATTTCAAAAGTGGAGCACAGCAAACATTTTAATTGAAGAAGGATTTTGGATTCTCTAGGGGTCTTATATATATTGCTATACAAACGTACACATACATAAATAGAAATATATACAGACATATATCTATTCATATGCTTTTCGTGCTTGGCTTGCACATTTAGGGGACTTCCCAACATGCGATCTAACACCTTAGACATCAAGACACACCTTTCTTTTATCATAAAGAAGAATATAGTTGAAATTTACAAAGATAATGAAAATTTGAAACTAATGGTGGAGCACAATGAGGGTATTGTTCCCCCTTCATTTATATATTTTGTGCTTGCACTCTCACATATCTATACACCCGTATATACACATGCATCAAGAGGTGCATAGCTGCACGTCATTCCCCCTACTTCTCTTGCTCTATGTTTGAGATGCTTGCTGGATCCATTGTTTGGATTGCAAATAAAAATATTTCCAAGTGATTTGGTGGCTTTCTTAATCAATCTTCCTGGGTATGAATTTAGCAATTTTTTCTGAGTGGGATATTCCATTGTTTGGGCTCGTTTTTTAACAGGTTCAACTACTCCCTCCAGGAAACAATTTGAATTGCATCTTATTGTAAAGGTTCGAGAATCAATTTGAAGAAAAAAGACAAAAGCAAAAATAAGAAAGAAGAAAAGTAA
Organism: Vitellaria paradoxa; assembly: GCA_019916065.1. NCBI lineage: Eukaryota > Viridiplantae > Streptophyta > Magnoliopsida > Ericales > Sapotaceae > Vitellaria > Vitellaria paradoxa. The sequence continues at coordinate 41,282,845 of CM034241.1, read as the reverse complement.
AGACACTCTAATTGGGTGTAAATACAGCAATACAAAAACTTAAGTAAATGTCTAATGTATACACAATCATTCTCTTTAAAGTATGAGAAGATTAATCTTTCCATTAATATTATTGTTAAATTCTCCATAGAATATGTTTCCAAATATGATCATTCACTTGAGGGTCTATTCTATTAGTTAACATCAAAAAGTTAAGGTTTGGAGACAACTGAGTCAACTTCAATATCAGGTGCTTAATCATATTCTGTGCCTAGAATACCTGATTTGCTAATAGGTGTGGCAAGTGACCTTTTGAGTTTGCAGATTGACTAGTAGTGTCAAATCCATGACTCGCACCTTGGGTTTTTTGGAGTGCAGATCAATCGTGCATCCAGTGTTTCTAGCACTTAGTGTTTCAAGAATGTGAAAATTTGGTAGTACCAAAGCTTAAACCCATGTTTGAACATTTTACATGGATATTCGGGCCATTAGCTACATATGTGCTTATTGTGCATGTGTATCCATAGATGCTCTAGATGCAGTCTGGCATGTGTGGCAATTGCTTTTTGTTTTTATCAATAAAACAATTTTATAGATAAGGAAAAGGAATTAAGAATATGCCTAGCATTGCAAAGAGAACGCGCCACCAACACTTCCTCAATAAATGTCAAAAAATTGTTTAAATCTAAATTTAAGCCCGTCCTCAAAATCCAACTATATGATGTAGAGAAGAAAATACTACTCAATCTATGTATAGGTAACTCAATTTCTTGAAACTTTCTCCTACTCCGCTCCTTATAAGTCAACCAAATAAGACAACGGGACCACTTACCATACATTCTTTTTTGAGCACAACCAGTCCTCAATCATGTTCTTAGCATTCTTAGAAAACACCCAATACACTTCAAAGAAAGATAAGAACATATTTCGTAATTCTCTAGTCTAAGAAAGAGAAAAATTTCCATCTGTATCACCAACTGCTGTCAAATCCACTCTAGCTAACGGACTTTATTCATGATACCTTGATCCAATCTCCCACCTCATTCTGACAAACTTGGACTAGGCTCCAACCCCCCGTTAGTAACCACACACCCCTCATCTATCCTTTTGCCTACCTTCTCCAGCACTGCACCCATTCCCCCATCCATTCTAGTATCATTAGCTCTCTCCTTCCAAAGGTCCCAATCCCCCCACTCTTCTCTAAGAAGAAGTCAAACTCTAAAGATAAAGAAGAAGACTGAAGAGTAGAAGAAGAAGAAGAAGAGGAGGAGGAAGGACCTCCATGGGCCATGACAACAACCAACCCCGTCCGTTTCATTGTATTTTTAAACGTACCAAGGTTTGGAGCTGTAACGGACCTGGGCTTATACTTGGGCTTCGTTTTTTTAGAATGCACCCAATTCAAACTTGACCCGCTTTTTAATATTTTTGAACTCTTCCCACTAGACTAGATCGATGAACCCAGCACACCACATTGGGCTTCAGTTCCTTCTCTTCTAAACCACCCCAATTTTTTCTAATTTTTAATGTTGGCATCCCAAGTTGTGTTTGCATAACTCCATTGCCCAGTCCACTTTTAATCATAGCCATTAATACATTATTAGATAATGACCCAACTTTAAAATACCCCAAATTTGGGCCTAACTCCTTAAAATAGCATTTTAGAAGCTTCCCGCAGCCGTGTTGATGAGGACATTAGTTTATGAATTTATTTTATTATTATTATTATTTATTATTTGGACCTATTTGTTTTGGGCTTTATTAATAATAAGTTTATATTATTAGAAGTTATTTGGACTCATTTGTTTTAGACCTTATTAGTATTGAGTTTATTTTATTAAGGGCATTTTGTGTTTTGGCCCATGAATTTCTATTTAAACCCTAATTAGGGTTAACAGAACATTATTAGATTGAATGATATTTTAATTATTGTTTCTTCCCCTACAGCTGCTGCCTCCCGTCTCCTCCTCTTCCTTCTTCTTCTTTAATTCATTTTTTTTCTTTAATTCTTCCCCTCTACTAGCCTATACCAACTTTGGTATCAGGGTGAAAGATCTTACAAACTTTCTAAAACTCTGATTACTATTTTGATTAAAAAAAAAAAAAAAAAAAACTGCTGTGGCCGTGACCGCCGCCATCGCCCTACGCACCCTCAAATCATTCGAGTACGTTTTCGTGCGTTTCTACTAATATTTAATTCTGGCGAACCCCACAATTGGCACCACCTACCTCTAGCGACCTCCGGTGACATTCTCGGTGACCTCTAGTGAAGTCCAGAATAACCACCATACTCCGACGATCCGATTTGTGCTCTAGCGAAGCTTCGGCGACCTGCGACGAAACTCCGGTGACTTTTTGGTGAACCTCTGGCTACTTTTCGGTGAATTCCAGAACACTCTGTCAGTCTGTTTTGGCAAATTCCAAGTAACAGGATAGCCGACTACTTATTCGAATGTTTCAAAAGTTAGCACTTTACATAGTTTGGAGCAAAGGTTTGGATTAAGGTACAATTCTTTTATTGTTAATTATGATAAACGCTTATATCATATGGCAATGCGAATTGCATAAATTTGAGCTTAAACCTTGCCCATTTGTTTCATTTATCCTAGTTTCTATTTCCCTTTTGAATTTAGTTAATTGTTGCCCATCTTAAAAAAAAAAAAAAAAAAAAAATCAGTCACTCATTGCTTGCTTAAATTATTTGTTAAGTTTTATTTATTAGATTTGTCATTCCTATTTTAAAAATATTAGGATTTTATATTTTTATTACTCTCTTTTTCAGTTTTTTTTAATATCAACCATCTAAAAAAAAATTGCTTCTATCCTTTTACCATGAATTTTGAAAATCAATCATATTGGAGTAATAAAGTAGGACTTCGTTCTATTCATCAAACTTATGTCAAAGATTTTCCTTATTTTAGTGGCACTATCAATCCTCGTGAGTTTCTTGATTGGATAGGTGATATTGAGTACATTTTTAATTATCACGACCTGTCTGATGACCAATGTATTTGTCTAGCCAAAACAAGATTGACGAATTATGTTAGAGAGTATTGGCAAATAGTCGAATTATACCATAGACCTGTTACTCGATGGGCCTTGATGAAATAAATTTTGAGCGATCGATTTGTTCCTAAAAGTTTTATAGATAAGGTATGGTCTCAATTAATGCATCTTAAACAGGAGGATTCTTCTGTTGATGATTATTTTGATCAATTTAAAACTCTTAGGAAGTGGTCTAACTTTCAAAATGAGCCTTGTGCCATCAGTAGATTTGTTATTGGGTTAAGGCCTTGCATCTGTAAGGTAGTTCAGCGATATATTCATAAGAAATTAAATGAAACTTATTCCAAAACTTTAGAGATTGAAAAATATTATGAATTTGAGTCTTATGAGTCTATGTCAGAGTCAAAGTGCCCTATACAAACCATTGAATTACAACTTCCATCTCCTAAATCTAGTGCCCTGTTGTTTTTGTTGACACTTGTGATTCTCTTATTGATTCTCCTCTTTTGACATTTGATCAGGACGAGTCACCAAATCTTTAAAATGCGTTTGAAGTGGTTGAATTGGTTCCACCGTCATCTTATCTTGATTTTGTTGGTTTATTTGAGGATTTCATGAGTAATGATCGTCAAGACTGCATAGACTTTATCATTGGTGATGGTTACTTATTTAGGTGAATTATGTAAACATCTCAAGAGCTTTATTTTTTGATCTCATCAGTTGGGAGTTCTTTGAGTGTATGTCCCAGTTGTTCTTTAGTGAGATCATTCAGTTGCATGAGTCCTCCTCATTTCTAGTATATAATAGAGATATTCTTGCATACATTGAACAGTTTTTCTTCCAAGTTATGTGTGGTATTTCTTACCGTTATTCTATTGATATCATTGAGTTTCCAGCCACTTATTCATCTTTGAGGGATTTTAATTTGACAAGTTCAATTGCATCATCTCTCGTCATTTTTTCTCAACCATGTATTTCACCTCTTTTTGATAATGCTGATATTAAATAGAAAATTAGATTGAGTAATAATTATTATAAATTTTCTATTGATGTTCTTGATGGGAATATAGACTTTAATGGATGTAACTCAATAATGACTTATGCATTGCCTGTTTATTACCCCGTATCATCTTGCCAAAATTTGCATGTCAAAGATGTTAAACCATTTTATATCCTTTGTGATCCTGTAACCAATGCAATTGTTTTTACATTGTCATATGATATGACTTTTGTCGTAATTTGCCATGTGGAGAACTTGTTATCTTGTCGAGGCATCTTTGGGCCTCAAATATTATCTGCAGGTTATAGCGGTGTTTTCATGCTAGTTCAAGTTTCTCCACCTCTTCAGTGGTGTCCATCTATGTTTGATGTCGAAGACCTTATTTTCCTTTAACTCCGAAAATATCTTGTCAAGTGGAAAATGCGACTTGATAATAGTGCCAAGTTTTCGACTCGACGGAGTCAAGTTCTTCTTAGTCCGGGAGAGTTCATGAGAACATCAGTTTATAAATTTATTTTATTATTATTATTATTTATTATTTGGACCCATTTGTTTTGGACTTTATTAATAATGAGTTTATATTATTAGAGGTTATTTGGACCCATTTGTTTTAGGCCTTATTAGTATTGAGTTTATTTTATTAAGGGCTTTTTGTGTTTCGGCCTATGAATTTTCTATTTAAACCCTAATTAGGGTTAGCAGAACATTATTAGATTGAATGATATTTTGATTATTGTTTCTTACCCTACAGCTGTTACCTCTCGTCTCCTCCTCTTCCTTCTTCTTCTTCAATTATTTCTTCCCCTCTACTATTCTACACCACGTGTGATTCCTACTTTGATTGACACAACCTTGTCAACCTATTATCACTCCCACAATCATGCGCCTTTTTTCACATGTGCCACCTTTTTCTTTGATAACGACTTCTATTTCCACTGGTGAAAACCCATTCATCTTTGGATTTGTTGCATGTGTGGCCCTCTCTTGAGCCAAATAAGTAAACTTCCCCAACTTCCACTTTGACTAAGCCTTGTTAAATATGCCCCACTTCCTTTAATCTTCAACCTAGCCCATCAAAAATCTCATTATCTTCGTGTTGTGTTGTCCACCTCCACGAAACCCTTAGGCATATCACTAACCTCCTTAAATACCCCTTCATCCCAAATATGAAATGGCATTTCAGTGAGAAGAATCCATACTTTGTCTTGTTTCTACCTTACCCCTAGAACAACATCCCACTGGAGATCACCAATCTAATGACAACAGCAATCCCCCACAAACTACAAAGCTGTATCTGAATGTCACTGCCACCTCTTTCGTCAGAAACACAAACAGAAAACTGCAACTCTTTTTTAATTTCAACTTCATACCTAATTACTCCCCAAGTTCTATTCACCCATTGATGCACCTCGCCAATCTCCACATTGGTTCCCCACTAGCTCAAATTGACCCACCAAACCTTGAGCACCCACATCGAGCTACCCAACATAGGAATCTTCTACAACAGGAACACCTCATTTCCTTTGATTGAAATTTTTTGGCTTGCAATGTCTTCCTTGGCCACAAAGGTAGCCTTCCACCTATAAATAGGTCTTACCCCTCTTACCTCCTCTATATCTGCCTACCTTCTATCACTGCCTTCTTTATAACCCTGGCAAAGTCTTTCCATCCTCCACATTCAGTCTTCTCTGGTATGTAGATTGTAAATAGCACTTGAGGTGAGAACAATTGCAACTCCATGACCCACCATCTATCAATCCTCAATTGATGTGTGACCAATATTCACCTAACCCCCCCCCCCCCCAAAAAAAAAAAGAAAAAATGATCGAATCCTCAAGCCCTAGGTACCTTCTCTATCGATATTTTCACAGTCCACTGCCCCTTTTATTCCATACAATATCACAGAACGACGTAGTCCAGTTCCCTTTCAATCTATATCAAACACACACTCCCCCCTATGAATGGTTTGCCTTTGTTGTGAAGTCCGACGCTCATTTTTTAAATGATGAAACCAATGAGTCTCCCTCATATCCATTATCAACTACTTCAGCACATTACAGCTGGCATATGTGACACTTAAATAGCATATTCTTTTGGACTTACTCTCTCATCCCAACTCTTGGTAGCTTAATCACGGACATGATCAAAACAAAATATCATCTTTTTATAACCATGGAAGTTAACAATTATTATTCAAACACTTTGTGTTTTTATTTTGATACTCAACTCAACTTAATAAAGCTTTAATCACAAACTAGTTGAGGTTAGCTATATGAATCCTCTTTCTCCATTCATTTCTGTCGTGGGTTATGTTTTTTGTGAGGTTATATGGGTGTTTTTATTGTTGTTGGAAATCAGAATAAAAAATAACTGAGAGGAATGATCATCTTCCTCTCCCTCATACTGTATTTATAATCAGGGTTCAATTACACGAAAGGAAACTGGAATAAACTAGTATATGCTAATAACCAAAAATAACTAAAGTATAATCCATCAATTATTCCTTAATATTCTAACAATTATGATATATATTGAGGGGGCAGGGGGAGTTAGAATGAAAAATAATCACCTTGAAAGTTGATTTTGATGGACTATATATGAGTGTGCTGGTAGTTTTGGTAGATATCATAATATGTCAAGTTAATATTTAACCTCTTGAGGGTACTTATGTGTAGAACAGTCTTTCAAATTTGATTGAAGTGTTAATTAATTATAAGGAAACAAAATTTTGAAAGTGTTGAAAGCTCAAAAATTTTATTCTAATTCCTTCTCTCTTATCCCCCCTTTTTTTGGGAGAGGTTTCTTTCTCTTAACTACTGTCACTGTACTAGTTTTTATTGTTCTTCCTTGTGAATAAGGACTTCTGATAATTGTTTGGTTTATTGACAAGATGTTAAGTTAGCATAAAGAAATTCATTTGTTGAATAATTTGAAGTTTGTAGAATTTCAGAGCAATAAAAATAATTTTTAGATAGACTTATTCTGGCTTTCTTCATCTCTGACATTTTGAGCTTTTGATTGTCCAGTTGTTGTCTGAGCTCAACAGAGTCATTTGAAAGAGCTGCTGCCAATAAAGCACGTGCCATAATTATATTGCCAACAAAGGGAGATCGGTAAGAACTTTGATATGAAAACATATTTTAAAAATAGTACTGCTATTACTTATCAAAAAAACATATTTCCAAAACAGTATGGTTATTACTGTTCTTTTATTTCCCTTTTATTTTCTTTTCTTTTATTTTGTTTTTCTGGTTCTTCTTGGTTTGAAAACTTTTTCCATTCATTTGTCAACAAAATCTAAACCAGCCCAGAAGAATGTTGAAGTTGCTTTATTTTTCATATGATACTATTTATACCAGACTAGTAATTTTATTCTAGAAAAATGGCAATCAACTTTGGGGTCTTAGCTTGATAAACCTGTAATTAAGTCAGTAACCCAATGTTAAATGGCCTGTTGGCCCTAATATTTAAGTTGTTAGGAAATGACCTCAACAACGTGTGTCAAAGCTATTTTAATATTCCTCTTTTGTGCGATCCTGTCTCACATATAGACAGGATATCCAAACAAATTGAACCAAACAAGGTACACTGGCATAAATTGCACAAAGTGCACAAGAATAAATGAGGAAATAAATAGAGGTAAGAAAACTTGAATCCATAACTTCCTAGAACCTTTAAATCTCTAATAATCCCCAAAAGTTGAATTATCAAGAAATGGACCCATATGTTTATATCAAGCTTTCTTAACCCAAGCTCTTGTAGCACAATGATTAGGTGCTGGCATGAGCCCTAAGAGGAAAGCCATTGAATTGGGTCAATATGTTAAGAGGTTAGATTCCGACCGTTTTCCTAAAAGAAACGTGAAAAATAATTTCCTTAATTCATGTAGCGTGAGAGTTTACTTGGTGATGGTAGTGCATTTTTACATGGATTGGACATATTTCTATGGCTTGGATGTTTGATGAAGAAATTCAAAGAACTTGCGAGAGACAATATGTGCAATTGCTGATCACATTCTGTATATTGAATGTCATTTGAGAAGATATCCTACTTTTTTGAAGACCTTGTTGAGTAAATTTTCATGCAACTATTTTAGCCCATCAAGAAACATGTCCTTTTCAGCCATTCTGGATTTTTTTCTAATGCTCTCACTTGTCTTCACTGCACATATTCTCCATCCATATGATTTATCCTTTTTGAGAATAGGTAAAGGCTAGTATCAACTAATCAACCAAACAAGCTAGTGCGGAAAAATAAATGAGGCCAATAATTTTAACGTGGAAACCCAAACAAGGGAAAACCATGAGTTTTAAATGGAGGACTAGACATGCTTCTTTCACTATAACAAACAGGTTACAAAGTTAAAGTAACAGTCGAATCCACAATCTCTTGTCTTAAAGTTTTGCTCGAATTCACGATGCACTCTCTTTAGTGAAAGACCAATTTTTAAATTCTTGAAATCAAAACACCAAAGTGTGAAGTTGTTTGGCTAAGAAATGAAGAGAACTCTTGAAGCAATGTGATAGCTTTTAATCTCACGTTCTCTGTCTAGAAACCTTAGGAGATGGTCTTTATTTATAGAGCATTCAAGCAATCCAATCCTTTATGGGATTGTATACTTAAGCAATCCAATCCTTAATAGGATTATATAGTTTCCTATTTTCAAAATCTTTTTGGAAACTTTCCAACCTCCTTGAACATTGGGAAACCTTTCCAACATATAACTTTGACACACCTTAGCCAAAAGTACAAGTTTGAAATTGTTGTTTTGTTCACTAATTTGTCAATTACAAATATAAACCTAACACTTCTCTTACTTACAGAACTAGTCATCCTTTTTTCCCTGTTCTGTACAAGTTATGATTCATTTTTGGTACAAAATGGCTGAGATTACATGCCTTATTATTCTCATTTCTGGTGCTATTTTTTGGCACTTGATAATCTTCATCACATGATAAAAATTTTTGCTAGTTATAATTTTAAAGTTATGTTTCATTACTGTCTTTTGACTTCAGATTCTCAATTTATCAGATATGAAGTTGATACAGATTCATTTCTTGCTATACTTGCCCTTCAGCCTCTTGCAAAAATGACTTGTGTGCCCACCATTGTTGAGGTATGTTTCTTGTGGTTGCTTTTTGACCAATGTGACATAAAAAGGTTCAATGTGCAGAAGTTCAAGTTTGCTTTCTTTATTCTTGCAGGTTTCAAACTCCAATACATGTGAGCTCTTAAAGTCAATCTCAGGATTGAAAGTAGCACCTGTGGAAAATGTGGCGTCCAAATTATTTGTTCAATGCTCTCGCCAAAAATGCCTCATAAAGATTTATAAGCACTTGCTTAATTATCGAAGTACTAATCTTTCAGATTCTCATTGAAAATTGTGAATATTTTTTTTTTTCATAAATAGTTTGCTGAAAAGAAAATTCAAGATAATTTCACAAAAATTATTGTGAATTTACCTGATGTGATACCATTTTAACTAAAAGCTTAAGATATTATAAGGAAGGACAACTTTAGTGTTTTTGTTGATTTATTTTCTCTTAACATCTTCCTATTTCACACTGCAAATATATTTTATGATAATGTTTATGCAGTTAACTGTGTTCATATGCTTAGTAATCTTCTGTTTGGTTGTTATGAGGTTGCACTGTCACATGTTGGTTGGATTCATTAGTGTTTGGAACTATGTAGTTGTTACATAACGTTTTGTTGTCTAAGTATTAACCATGGCCCACTTTACTTTTTTTTTTTTCCCCTCTTAAATTTGAATTGCCAATATCTTGTTGGTTGTGGCATTCAACTTAAAGACTTAAGGTCATGTTTTTATGTTGCAGAAAATGTATTTAACCTTTGCAGCTTTCCTAATCTAGAAGGATTAACATATAGGCAAGTAAGACGTGGATTCCAAGAGGTAACCTGTCTATATAACTTTGTTCCTGCTGGTATTCACTACAGTTGCTGTGTTTCTAATGTTTTATGTCTTTGAAATCCTTCCAGGCAGTTGTTTGTGGTCTTTATCGGCAAGGGAAGATAGACTTCCACCCAAATGATGGTGAAGTTCTACAGCTAACTGACAAAGTATGTAGATGTTATCAATTTTTTATATTTTCCTACGCTGCAATGTCAGAAAAATGTTATTAAGCTTTTTATCCTGAAATATATTATTTCTCTTATTAGTAGATATGATTAATGTCGAGAGAAAATAAGTCAATTTAAACAACAAAGTTGTTTCTCATTAATAAGGCAACAATTTTATGGTTGTGCAGTTGTCATTTTGGTTCAAAATTTAGCATTTCATTATTCTGATATGAGTAGGATCATCATATCAGATGAGTGTTGCCTTGTGTCGTATGTTGTCCAAATATTTCATGTTCACTTGAGAGTAAATCTGGCCCTGTAGATGGCTGGAATTTAGCAGTGGACGATAGCCATGAAGGTGTTTAAAATCTATCTACTGACTGAATTCTGTAGTTAAATCATGTTTTTCGTGCTTAATTTCTGATGCTATCCTTTCTCTTGTGTAGGTGTTATTCATTTTTTTTTTCTGGTAATTATGTAGGTGTTATTCATTGCACCTGTTCATGGGAAGAAAAAACCTCAGCTTGCATATGAAAATGTTGTCAAAGAAGAACATGGGATGGCAGATGATGTTGGGCTTCTAGCGAAGAACAATGAATATCCTAATCATGCTCTAGGAAAGATAAAAATGCGGCTTGAAAGTATAGCAAAGCGTCCCAAAAAATCAGGTTCAAAGGTACATCAAATTTTCATGAAACAACTGGATAAATGTCAGTATCCCTTGAATGTTTCAGATTGTCATATTTTGGCTTTTTTTCTTGTAGGCATCAGATGAGGGTCTAGGACCAAAAGAACGCATACTAATGCTTGGGTGGCGTCCTGACATTGTAGAAATGATTTCAGAGTATGACAATTATCTTGGACCTGGCAGCGTATTGGTAATGTTCTTTGGGAATCTTCACTATATTTGCTTTTTACTTGTATACATGTCCTGTCATAATGTTTTGTACTTCCACTACCTTGGAATTTGACAACATCGCATTAACTTTTTCAAATTGGAACTTTGGAAGAACATCCATGGTGGAGATTGGACAGGCTTTATGTTGATTATTTATTTATTTAGGGGTCTAGACTCTAGGTACATCATTAAATGGCCAGTGTGTGATGCGAGCTTTACTCTACTAGCAGCCGCTTCTGCAAAAAATGCCACGGGCTGGACCAACACTATTTAATACTATCACCCTGCTGCTGAATCCACCCCCCCCCCCCCCCCCCCAAAAAAAAAATCTGCTCTTCTTTGCCTTATTCTCCTTTGTTTAAATCAAGGGACATTATCAGAAATAGCTAAATTCCCCATGGCAACCACAGCTGTGAAATTGACTAGGTCAGTGATTGGTTATGTATTGTTAAGGTTACTGGGAACTTATTGAATCTAAAAAATGTGTAACAACTTGATGTAATTTCAGGACCCTGGATTATGCATATAATACAGTCTCCTCTTAATCAATTTTGTGCCATACTCTTAAATGAGTATTTTTTTTTTTTTGGTCATCTCAAATATTTGATCTAAATTAAGATTAATTCTGCAGGCTTGTCTCTAGAAACCTATCAATCATGCAGATATGATTATTATAAACTTTGTAGTTGTGCAACTTCTCCAAACTATTTTCAACTTCTTTTTTTTGGGGGGGGGGGGGGGCGGTGTTACGGCTCTTTGGTTCAAATATTTAGGGAAATATTGTTAGTTCAAACATATTTACAAAAGTACTATTAAATAGAAAAACGCGAGACTGCATTTTTAAATAAAAAGTTTTGATAAGAAACACATTCTCTAATTGTGTTTTTGTAGTCTTCCTAGTTTGAAAATAAACAGTGAGCTCTCTGAGCAATATAATTAACTAATAGGAATAAAACAATTTTATCCAAAAAAATAACACTTCCTCACAAATATTTTTATTTAAATAAAACACCAAAATCTTATCTCACAAGAGTCTATGTTTATTTAAAACACTAAAATTTTATCTGATAAAATTTTATTTTTGGTAAAATAAATTATTTATTTAAAACTATTTGAATAAAACAAATTTATCCAATAAAAACTAGTACTTATAAATATTTACATTTAAATTAATAAAACACCAAAATTGTATCTCATAATAATTTATGTTTATTTAAAACTTATCTAATAAGTATTTAAATTTAATTAAAACACTAAATTTTTGTCTCATAAAAGATTGTGTTCTAGTAAAATTCCAACACATGTAAGAAAGCGCTGTTCAACTTTACCTGCATTAACCACTGTCCACACCAAAATTTCCAACACAAGTAAGAAAGCACTGTTCAACTTTACCTGGGTTAACCACTCTCCAGACCACCTTTACCTAAATACATGAGATAAAATTTAGTATTTTAATTAAATTTAAATACTTATTAAAAGATGTTTCTTTCTTTGAGTTGAAATTTTACCAAAACATAATCTTTTATGCGATAGCATTTTAGGATTTTAAATAAACGTAAACCCTTGTGAGATGAAATTTTTGTGTTTATATAAATGTAAATATTTATAAGATAAAGTATTAGTTTTTTTTTGGATAAATTTGTTTTATTCACATTGTTATTTTAAGCGTTTATTTTAAATTGGGAAGCCAATAAAAGCTTAACCTGAGATTGCGTTTTTATTTAATAGCAATTTGGCAAATTTGTTTATATGAGCTGTATTTCCATAAATATTATAGCCAACATCATTAAAAAAAAAAGTCACTATTTTCAGGGATGGTTTTCGCAGAAGACTGGCGTCTACCACCATTTGTTATGGGGACAAATAAGCAGCTTGTTTAATGGCATAAAATTATAAAGTTTCATCTAGTCAGTTATTGGCTATTTTCATATCTGCTGCATTTTATCTTGTGATGCACATGCCTCTGTTTTGATGCCAAATTGGTCATAGCTATTTGGAAATATCTATTGAGTTGTTACTCCTAAAGCCACCAGTGGAATGACATGGTTGTTGTTACTCCTAAAGCCACCAATGGAATGACTTGGTTCCTTCATTCATTATTTTTATTCTTTTTATTTTTCTTTTTCATCCTCTCTCGTGAGATGAGAAAGAAAAGTTTATATTGGTAATTCATACATTAAGTCCTCAGATTTTACCCACATAGTTTGAAATTTTATTTTGCAAGATGCATTTATATGTAGGAAATATTGTCCAGTGTGCCAATGGATGACAGAAACAAAGCAAGCAAGCTTGCTGGTCAAGGCAAGCTCAAACATGTCCAGCTTTCCCACAGGGTAATTTCTCATCAAATAGGGTGGAAATAGAACTATTCCTCTCTCTCTCTCTGTTTCTCTCTCTCTCTCAAATGCACATACACGCAAGTCTAGAATACCTTCTTTACACTCCATGTTCTATCATGTGTGCAGATTGGCAACCCTATGGACTATGATGTCTTAGAAGAAACCATAACTAATATCCAAAAATCTTTCAAGAGCGGCGAAGATATTCCCTTTTCGATCGTTGTAATATCTGATAGAGAGTGGCAATTTGGAGGTAATAGAACATAATATTTCTATTGGCTTAAAGTGGCATGTCATTAATTATTGCTCTTCAGATCCATCCAGGGCAGACAAACATTCAGTATATTCCCTTCTTCTTGTGGAAACTATTTGCAACAAACTTGGGGTAAAGGTTAGTATAACTAGTTTAAAATTTATGCTCAAAGATACTAACATCTGTTACAATTTTTTTTTTTTTTGTTTTTTTCTGCAAACAAGTTTCGTATTAGGATACGTGAGAATGTCTACAAGTTCAGAGTTCAACATAAATGTCTAGGACAAGAAGTCCAGAACATACTTCCTCTACTTGAGGGCAATACTTTTGCTTAATTGGGCTACCTCAATGCCTAAGAAATACTTTAGTGGTTCTAAATCCTTAGCATTGAATTTACTATAGAGGAATGCTTCAAATTAGTGATACCCTGTGTATTATTTATTTGCAATAACGATGTCAATTACTTGCACTAAGAGCCATATTGTTCCACGAGTACAGTGATGTTAGAAGACAGAATGATTAACACCACATCAAATTAGACCAGACACAGGGAAACTGTTTCAAGCTACATAATGAGTTCTTTTGCTTGCAAACTAACACAAATTGCCCTTAGTAACAAACCCTGGAGGTTACTCCATATAGACTTATTCCATAATACTGCGGTTACTCCATGATACTAGAAGAACTCAGAATACTTCTCTGTAGGAATAGTCATTGGTGAAGATGAAACAATCTCACTGCACCTAGACACATCAGTAGAAGTAGCCATATCAGAAGTATCTGCATGTATCATGTTGGTTGGCTTATTGTGTAGATCCCAACACTTTTCGTGGAGATATTCAATCTTCCCACAATGTGTACACTTTGGTTAAGGCCCTTTGCCTTTGTGATCTCCTCAATTGTTATTGCTATGACAATATTGTTTACCACCCTCATCATTAGTTTGACGAATTACAGCTATAAGTTCAAGCTATAAGTTGTCTGGTTGGATTGGAATAATTGATCTAGTGCAGAATGAGTAGATTCAGATTGAGCTGAAAGAGTGTTTTGAGAAGCAACGATTAAGGTGCGAGAGTATGTCTCAACAAAAGAAGGGAGAGAATTTTCTCCAAGTATTTAAGCCTTAACTGGTTCAGATTCAGGATCAAAACCAGCGAAGAACTTGAGTTTACATCTGCTCTTGTTTCCACACCTCATTAATATCAACAGATAGTGGATGAAAAGAATTCAACTCCTCATACATCTTCTTCATTTTGGCAAAGTTTGCAGTGGTGGATTTACTAGACCGTTGAAATTTAAAGAAGGTACAGAGACATTGTAAAAATGCAAATAAGATCACTGGAATATAGAAGACAAATATAATCCCAAATCTCCTTGCAAGTATCCAGTTGACTACATGTCTGCAATCTCAGCATCCCTAGGTTTCCACAACAGACTCACGGTATTAGCATCATCTTGAATCCAAGAATAATTAGTCTTATCGGTTGATGCGGGAGCAGATTCATTTAGATGTTTCTGCTTGCCATGATCAGTTAGGGCAATTTTGACTACCTTTGATAATTGGAGATAATTCTTCCCATTCAACTTTCAGGTAATCAACTAGGTAGAAAAGTAGTGGTTCCAATTGGTTTGAACTCCACTAGAAGAGCCCTAGAATCAAATACCATTGGAAATCGAAGTTATGTTAGAATATGAGAATTTGAGCTAGATTAGTGTATTCCCGAACTGAAATGAAATAACCCAAGGAATTTCAAATTCATACTAAACAGAGGTCAATAGGTTCTGTCGAAAGCTGGTTGGAGATGGATGATTGGAATAGGGTCACTGAATGTAGGCAATGTCGTTAGAAAAAGCACAACGGAGATCGAATTGGAGATATGTTGTCACGCACTGATAAGCCTCTTCACGTAGATCTCTCACTGTCGACGCGTGTAGATATCTCTGGCGACTGGACATTGGCTCTCGTCTGAGGCAGATGAGTGTGATGGTGATGACAGTTGGCCGGAATCTCTAACAAATCAAGATGGGACGAGGATTATCACCTGTTGCTTGTGGTCGTTGGACTGCTATAGTATTCTTCGGCGACAAGGATGGGTTCTGGTACATCGTCGGTGAGTGGAGAGGACGCTGAAGTGATCTTCAATGATGGACAGTTATCGGAACAATAACACAGGTTTGTTGTGGTTGATGGTGGGCAGGGTTCTTGATGTAGACAAAAGAACCAATGACTAAGATTTCTCAATAGAGACCAGAACCCAAACATTGAACAGTAAGAGTTTAGGATCTCATTTTTTATACCATGTCAAAAAACAAGGAATGACTGAAAGGCTTAACACCCTTAGAGTTATTCTAGCATATATTTGTGCACGTATGAGATATATACAAGGTAGGAAAGGATTACTATGCTATACAAGAAAGGAAAAGAAAATAAAATCAAGGCTATTCTTAGTCTATTAAATATGTAACATGTATTGCTTTTCCTAATGTATATATCTAACAAGAGCATCTTATATTTGTGTCATACCTCATTGCACTAAGGAGAGTGCGTTACTTTTTGATGTACATTATACTACGGGTCTGGTAAAGATGAAAGGTGATTCCAATTGTAAAAGAGAACATTGGAATATCTATTTAAATCCTTGATTTCAGAGGCCTAGAGACCAATATGGTTAATGATTGAGATACCAACGTGTCTTAGCCTTTTGACTGAAGATCTAGCTGGATTTGCTTCATACATTTTTCCAAGGATTTCCTTCATTTTTCCAAGTATAATAATTATATATCAGAAGCTTTCTAAGGAAAATATGTCTAATGGGTTGCAGGTACAAAATCTAGTTGCAGAAATTGTTGACTCCAAGTTGGGCAAACAAGTAATTCTTCCTTTTGCTGACTAAATAATTCTGTTGAATATTCATGGCTTCCTATTATAATTGCTCTAGTTAACTTTTCCTTTATTGCATTCCTGCAAATCCCTATAGATTACAAGAATCAAACCAGCCCTCACTTACATTGCAGCAGAGGAAGTGATGAGCCTTGTGACAGCTCAAGGTATAGAACTGCGCCACAATTCTTCCTAATGTGTGTTTTACATGTGAATTTTTTGTTTTATCAGTTAGATC
The DNA here is from genome assembly GCA_019916065.1 of Vitellaria paradoxa. Taxonomy (NCBI): domain Eukaryota; kingdom Viridiplantae; phylum Streptophyta; class Magnoliopsida; order Ericales; family Sapotaceae; genus Vitellaria; species Vitellaria paradoxa. The sequence goes on along the minus strand of CM034241.1, from coordinate 41,266,170 downwards.
TCTGCTTGTGTGTGACAGTGGCAGAGAACAGTGAACTGAATGTGGTGTGGAAAGACATTCTGGATGCTGAGGGCGATGAAATTTATGTGAAGGTAAATGCCTTCTTTGGCGTAGCTATTTCAATACTTAAATATGAAGATGGTAATTTAATTGATTTGTCAATCGATGCAGAACAGGTCTCTGCTATTTCTTTTCTGGGATCATCCCTCCGGTTTTTGGATTATTATCTAAGCAGAAGTTAAAAACAATTTTCTGAGATATTTAAAATAGATTAGCTGGTCCTGCTCCATCAGTAATTGCTATACAATTAGGAGCGTGCAATTTAGTTGTCTTTTCCCGAATTTATATCAAAAGCACCTTTGAATTTTGAGTTTGACCTAGACCAGACGGGTAATGGAGCAGCAATCAGCATACCTAGGAGCCCTTCAATGATTCTTGTATGTTTGATTACCACGTATCCACTGTTTGCTTGATTGTCAATGCCTGTGGATTTTATTGTAGGATATCAGCCTCTACATGAAGGAGGGGGAGAATCCTTCTTTTGCCGAGCTGTCTGAAAGAGCATATCTACGACGAGAAGTTGCCATTGGTTATGTGAAGAAGAACCAGCAGGTAGACATTTTTTCCCCTGCATTTCTGAGTTGGAATTGGAATTACTGTGGAAATCTCTCTCGTGCCTGTCTTTCCATTTGCAGGTTATAAATCCAATGCCTAAGACGGAGCCTCTCCCCCTTGATCTTACAGACTCGCTGATTGTAATATCTGAGCTTGAAGGTGAACAGCCCGTGCTTCTGTAAAAATGTAACCATTTAATTTTCACATATGATGTCTCCTTGCTTCCTTTTTATCCTTGCAGGAGCATCACTGTTGTCACTCAGCAACTCGGGTTGAATTATCTTGTCTTTTCCTTATTGCTTCTTTTTTTTGTTTGAATCTCATTCATCTGAATCATTAACTTTGCATATTATTTTCACCAAATTATCAAAGTACGAGGAAATGTAACTTATCAATATATTAAAAAAAAAAAAATTAGATTGTGACAACTTACTAAAACACTTTTAATTTTTATCAGACCATATTTTAAAAGTTCAAAAGTTTTTTAAAAATTTAAGTAGCCAATGCGATTAAGAAAGAAAAAAGTTATATTTTTATAATTAGTTTTTTAATTTTTTTGTTTATTTGACATATATATATTATGATTTAAAGAAGTCTCAAACGTAATACGGTAATTTAAGATCAATTTTTTAAAAAAGAAAAATAAAAAAAACTAGAGAACTAAAGCTACCAAAAGCCCTAGCTTCTCTCTCTCTCTCTCTCTTTTTATATGGCTCCAAGCTAAGGTTAAGGGGTACGTATCATATTTTCTAAATAAAAATTTTAAAATAATCTAAAAATTTTAACTTTCTTACTCTAAAGCAGCTTTCACAAATTACCGGTTATTACATAAAAATATTGATTTTTTGAATTATTAAATCTTTTTTATTATTTTTTCAGAAAATAAATAAAATAAGACAAATAAACATTTTTGTATAATTTTCTTTTTATTTTAAGTAAATACTAGTAATGTAGCAAATTAAGGATTTAAAAGAGCTCTAAATAATTTTGAGTTCGATAACTATATAGGTGTGTTTAGAGTATCGAAAAATAACGAAAAATAATAAAAAATGTGGTTTGAGTAATCTTTGAGCGTTTGACTTGCAGCCACTTAACCCATGTCTTTAAGAGGTGAATGGTGTAATTTTTTAACTTTTATATTAGAATGCTGGAGAAAGAAACAGTTCGAATGGTTTTTTGGATCTGTTTCGACAAATTTTAATTAGAATTTTTCTTTCGATAAATTGTTAAACTTTTTGACTTTTGCGTTAAAATGTAGGAGAGAGAAACTATTTCGATGGTTTTTTTGGTTTGTTTCGACGGATTTTGATCAAAATTTTTAAAAGTCATTGAAAAATTTTTAGGATTGTAGAAAAATTATTAGGGTTTGTGAAATTATTATTAGAATTTATAAAAATTTGTTGGAATATGTAGATTTATATAAATTTATAGCAATTTTACGAAATATAAGAAGTACAAAAGATGTTAGAGAATTTTAAACATTTTTAAAGTTTTTCACGGTGCAAAACGCACCATATATATATATATTTTATTCAAGCTGAAGTCATTTGTAAATAAACGAGGTTGAGCCCGTTTTATTAAAGTCCATTATTAACAAGTATTCGTTAATTATTATTTGCATTACCAAAAAAAAAAAAAGAAGTAAATATGTTTTTTTTATAAGTGACAAAAAATAATTTTAACTTATTGTAATTTTTATATTTTAAATATAATTATCAACATAAAAATATTATGTATATGTAATTATTAATCTATATAAATACGATATATAAATTTAAAATATTATTACAAGACATTATAGTTCGGTGTGTAAATAAATTTAGTTTAAATTCACAAATTATATTATAATTTTTGAAAGTTTTTGATCAAAATAAAAATATTCTCAATCTAGTACTCTCAAAACTTTTTATATTTTATTACTTCTCTTCTCATATCCTCCCTCCCGCCCTCCTAAATTCTTACTTCCTTTTCCATTTTTATTTTTCTTCCTGTTTAATGTTTTTAATTAAGTTATACTACTATCTCTTCCAATTTATATAGTTGGCGAGACTTTTTGTTTTTTATTAAGTTCAAATTTAATTTAAAAAAATAAATTTTATATTCACATTTTCTTAGTTCAGACAACTGTATAAATCTAAGGTTTGGTTCAATAATTAAAAAAGCTAACTTTTTTGTAAACTAATTATAAAAAAAGTTAGAATTTTTTTTTTATTTTTTGGTGTTTGGAAACTAAGATAGTTAACTTTTTTGTACTAACTCTTTTAATAAATTTATATATTGGTATTCGTTTCTTTGATATTTCACGCTATCTTCTAAAATTATTCTTGAACGCACAAATGCTCCGATTCTTCACATGCTAGCTACCAGAAGGGGTCGACCCCATTTATTAGTTTAAAGATTAATGTCTACTGTTAAAAGTGGTCGACCTCATATATTGGTTTAAACATTCACATACCTACTGTCAAAAGGAGTCAACCCCTTTTTTCTGATAGAGTCGACCCCATTTATTGATTTAAAAATTTTACATGACTATAGTGTATAAGAAAAAATAATTTCATATTTTAAAATTAACTTAATAATTAACTATTACAGTATCTAATAAATAACTAACGGTTAGTTGGCAAGTACGAATTAGGACGTTCTCAAACAAAGCCTAAATTTAACATAAATATAATTAAATTAATATTGAGGCAAGTTCATTGCGACATGGGTATGTTTAGTTGATAAAAAAATAAGATAAAAAGTATAATAAAAGTAGAAAGATGTCACATAAAAGTGATATGAAAAAAAATTTGATTAAAAAAATTATAAAAATTAATTAAAATTAATAATTTTTGATGACTTTTAGCCACACCAAACAGCATCGGAGCAAAGCAAAGAGGATTGCGAAACCGACGTGTGAGAGAATCATTACAAACGCTCAGAGGGGGAAAGAAAGAGTGTATCACCGCCAACGCCAAGTGAAAAGCTCTCAATCTCGTGAGTTGCAGTGGTTACAAAGATATATACATACATATATATATCTGCCCTAATTGTGATCCCTTTACGAAACTATCCTCTCTGTGGCCGTGTCTTCACAATTGTGGGCAGAAAATGGCCCACGGCGGCTACGGCAAGCGCAGAGTCGCCGGACGCAAACCGGTGGGCAGTAGTCGGCGGTCCAAAGGACAAGGCGTCGACAAGAAGGCCAAGCCTAAGCCCAATTCCGTCTCTCTTAAGAACCAGATTCGATCCATCGAGCGTATGCTCCGAAAGGTGTGCGTGTGTATATACTCTCGCTGAAACTTCGCTCGCCAGGGCTCTAATTCTTTTCATTTTTTTTTTCTCAATCCGATTTGATCTTCGCATGTGCGTCTATTATTATTCTCCAAGAGCTAGGGTTTGCTAGAATTCATTGGCTTGAGTTAATGGAAGGATTAGGTTTTATGTTTGTGCATGTAATGTTCACGACAGCTATCAAATACTGCCAGCAAAGTTACGGAATATGATAAAATAGCTGAAATTTGGTCCTGCAGGAAAGAGTAGAACCAGAACACCAGTGAATTCGTTGTTTGTTAATATCTCAATTGCAGCATAAATGCCATTAAAAGATTAAGTGATTTTTGTTTTACAAAGATGATAGTATGTGATGTTGACTCTGTATGATGATCTTCCGGAGGAAAAAAGGCTACAAACTGGTTTGTGAACACCTGTATTGAGCAGTATCCACTATGCAATTTGAAGCTCTCTATGTGGGAAGTCACTATATTATTATACATATTTACAACATTATATAGGGGGAACACCACTTTGGTGTTGCTCTATTTTGAAGCCCACTTAAATTTTGTTTTTCCAGAAAATCATTTGTTCTAGATTGCTGCTTCTGTAAGGGATACCAAAGGATTTGGAGTAGTTAGAGATGAGTTTTGAACTCGGATCAGCCAGGCTTTGTCAACAACTGTTTCATTGGCACCTTAATGAGTCTTGAACCTGTTTTGAATTTGAGTGAATTCCGTATAATTTAATTTTAGATTTATTGATGCTTATTGGTAATTTATAGGTAAGAATAAATTTGTAATCCATGTCGTTCAGTTGCCAGGCACTAATGCTTGCTTATGAAAATATTTCCTTCTCCAGTGAGAAACTGTGAACTAATGCTTAAGAAGAAAAACATATATCACTATGGTAACCTTTCTATTATAGAAGGGAATTTCCAGGGATCGTGAATGGATTTGCCTCCGGTCTTTGGGCATTTCGGAAGAACTGCAAAAGTTTCATCATATGATGTGTTTATTTTGTCCGTTCATGGGCTTTTACTACTTTCTGATTTGCATGCTTTATTTAAGGATCTTCCGCATGAAGTTAGAGAGGCTCAAGAAACAAAGTTAGAAGGGCTCAAGAAACAGCAGGATATTCACAATCGTCTTGCTGTGGAACGTAAAGTGTTTTTGCGTGACAGAAAGATAAAGTTTTTTGGTAAATAATTTTTTTGGGGCTTATCACAGGTTACATTTTGCTGCTAAATTTATATTTTGTTATAGCATGGCATGATAAGAGTTGTGCATGACTCATGGGACTAATATTTTCTATGGTTAGAAAGAAGAAAGATTGAACGAAGAATTAGACGGTTGGAGAAAATGCAACGGGCTTCAGCTGGTCAATCCCAAGAGGCAGATATTGCTGAGCAGCTTTCTAAGTTGAAAGAAGATCTAGAATATGTCAGGGTAAGCTATGCACTATAAACTTTGCAAACTTTGTCTTTTAGCTGAGTATTATTTTGTTGTGATATATTCAGAAGCATTTCCTGTGATCCATAAACCAAGAAAAATGAGAGACACGTGGCCTTTGTAATAGATAGGGCTACAAAATTTTAATGCTCCTGTAATGGTAATGTTTCTCCCTCTCCTCTTTTCTGAAGCCAAAAAAAGGGCACCAATTTTTTTTTTTTTAAATTGAGTATGATCTATGTTAGTCTCAAGAAAAGTTTGTAACAACCCTTAGAAGTGGTTGGTGTGTGTGTTGAGTTCCATTTTTGGAAGTTTACAAGAGGGATTTTAGGAGTGATGAACTTAATTGCCAGCACCTTGGTTAGCCTATTAGATTAGTTACTGTAATTGTACTTTATATATTGTGTCTTGTTTTTAGGTTTATCAAATCATGCTAAAACTTGTATCTTTGGATCTCCACTACTCTCGCCCGTGCGCTGGCTTTAAGCCTAGGTTTTTTTTTGGTAATTATAAGAAATTTGGATTAAAGGGAAATTTTTACATCATCTAGGGGGCATACCCGCGCTTTACAAGCTTATGTAACAGTAAATGGAATCCCCCGGTTGTTACAAAAGTCTATATTTACATTAGAGTTTCTAGGGAAGGAAGAGAAGGAGCATCTAATTTTTACATCATGTATAATTGCCTTTACAAGATCCGTAGCTAAGGATGAAGAACCATTAAAAACTCTAGCATTCCTGTCTATCCAAATGTGGTACACCATGGCCGCCCAAGCAAGCTTGCATATTTTCTTGTGCAGAGATTTTCCACTGAACTTCCCAATAGCCCAAGCAACTTCATTCCTCCATAATTGAGCTGGTTTAATGATGAAGCATTTTTGCAATACTACCTTCCTTACCTCGGCCGAAAATGGGCATAAGAAGAATAGGTGGTCTAGACTTTCATTGTGTTGCCCGCATAGGACACAAGGAGGATCAACGTTGATGCCCCAGTCAATGAGCCTGTCCTTCGTGGTGAGCCTTTCCTTGATTGCAAGCCATAATATAAAGCTGTGCCAAGGTATATGATTGGGGAACCACAAAAGGCTATGCCATTGGACCTTGGAGCCTTGGTCTCGAATTGCCTCCCAAGTGGCTGCGGCATTGTAGCATTTATTCTTCGATGCTGTCGAAACAAACACATCCTCCATAGCTTGATTAGGTTGGTAGCTCAGCGGGTGCTCCATGATTACCTCCCTAAGCTCCCAAGTGATGGGGAAAGGCCATCTCCATTGCTCTCGGCTAATCACACTTGATACCTTTGCATTTATAGGCAAGTCAGCATCATATGCTAGTCTTTGACCATATCTTGGAATTGAAGGGCCTCTTGGATGCCAATTTGAGTACCATAGAGAAATGGACGATCCACTGCCCACTTTATACTTTGATACTCCAATTGCTTCACTTCTAAGCTTTAAGCCTAGGTTGTCTTGTCTTACAAGTTGTGTCATTGGGTGCCCTGAAGCCAAAGTTCAGAAAAGATTGGTTTATCAGTCCCTGACTGACAAGTCTAACTTGTCAAATATGCACTTGATCATTAGTTTGATAATGAAATTTGTTATCTGTGTGGAAAAGTTGTGCAGGGTACTTTATGATATCCGTTTGTAAATAAAGTTGATCTTCTATTTGCACTGCAGTTCTTTCCCAAGACTGAGAAATATGTATCTTTATTCATGGGAGGTGATGACACAGACATGGTTGATAGAAGAAATAGATTACGCAAGCAGATCAAAGCCAACATAATTGCTGCTGCAGCTAGTGGGAAGGATCTGGAAGGTATTTTCTTTGAGCTACCGTGGAATCCTGAGTCTTACATATATGGCATCGTTTGGCATCTCCAAAAAAAAAAAAAAAAAAAAAAAAAAAACTCTAAAAACTTCTATCACATCAACTTTTTTATTTCACTGCACGCATTACGAACTCACAATTTTTCTCACTTTATCTCATTTTTTTCACTTTTTATCACTCCAAACACACAATATATGTATATATATGTTTTGTGGTTACGTTGGTCTGCTAGTATTATTTATGCCTTCCTTCTGATGATATCCCTTAACAGAGACAGGAAGTGAGGATGATGGGCTTTTGGATCTGAGTGAGGATGATTTCTTTTTGACTGGAAGCTCTAGTGATGAAGCTGATGCAGATGATGAATGGACGGATAAAAGTACCAGGTATTTATTTAATCTGTGATGGGTAACAAAGCTTAAAATTTGTATCTGAACGAGAACACTGAAGACCTATTTGTCACTATTTTCATCATGTTATTTTCGTTTAGTTTTAGTTTGGTGCAAGGCAATGGAATGATCATGTCCACACTTTCATTCCATTATCTTATTTGGTATGGTTTATTTGAAATGTTACTTTATTTGAGGGAATGGAAATTAATGGAAGTGTGGGAATGACTGTTTCATTCTCTCGTACCAAACTAGGCCTTATGGTTTTCAATTTAAATGGTTGCAGAAATAAAAATACTGGGAGATTTGGAAATACTATCGATTTTATTAAGGGATTCTGATGCAGTTCTGTCTGTTATGATGTTAAATGCTTGCACACCCCCATTGATCTTGCATTTTCATCTTTAGACTTTCGTGTTGATTGAAACTGTATCTTAGATATCGATCATTTTCTTTGCAGAGAGCAGGCTTCCAGTGCTTCTGGTAAAGCAGCATCTGGCATGTCCAGTGATGAAAAGAATCAGGTAATTTACTGAATTTTTTCTGTGTCTGTTGTAAGGGTATCCTTGAATCTATCATTCTGTTTTCTTACATCCATTCTTTTCCATGAATTTGTATAGAGGCAGATCTCTGCTCGAGCTCTAATGCCTCCTCCCCGACCATCAGCCAATTTGGTTCATGTAAAATCAAGGTTTGGAGCATCATCAAGCAAGAGACAATCCTTATGGAGGGCTGAAATATCCACATCCAGCAACACCTCAAATAGCACGAGTGAATCTTCATTCCAAAACAGGGGATCCTCAGATTCACGGACAGGGCAATGTAGTAACCTGAGTTCCAACTCTGATGCTTGCAAACCCCGGAGAAAAAGGAGGCCTAAAAAGAGAAGGCAGCAGGTGAGGTTCTGTTGATGTTAGCGTGCATAACTTATACCATGTTTTTGTTGAAGACCTCTTTGACATGAGTAAGGGAATAGTTCTTTGCCATGAGTAAACATAAGTTATTGGGCGTAGCAAAATATAATGGCACTTTATTGAGGACATTAAAACTAAGTTCAGCTTGTAAGACTCTTGACTAAGCTTTGATAAATTGGAGTTTGTAGGCCACCATTTCATGTATTGAGGGGGATACTCTCACTTCCAAATAACGTTTGATACAAATTGGAGCGCACATAAACTTGTTTTTCGCTTCCCCTTTCTAACCATGCCCTCTTTCTGTCTTTAAAAATTTCTTTTTCTTTCCTTCTGTATTTACAAGAAGAAACTTGTTTTTCTTATTAAAGAAATGTTAATTTCACTCCACTTTTACCTTTCCACACTCGATCTGGAGTGTAAGAAGTAAAAAATGGAGTACATTTAGCATTACCCTTATTACCATGCAGTAAATAATTCGTGGCTTGCATTCCAAGCCTCCAACCAAGTTGCTTCCCATCTGCCTTTTTTGACAGTATTGTGACAAGCCCAACGTTCATCTGATTTCTGTTCGGTTTAGCTGAAATTAATACTACTTTTTTGAATGCTGGAGAAATGTGATATTTTCTTGATTTATTTTATGTTTTATATATATATTTTTAATTTCTTTTTAATTTTTGTTTCTCTAAGAAGCTGTCAATTTATTATTGGTGAGTAAGACTTGTTTGATACATTTTGATTGTCCCAAAATTATTTGAGATGACTTCATATATTGCAACTCATTTTCAGTACTTCCCCTCGTCATCCACAGGCATGAGTTGATGAACGCTGCTGATAGAAGTCTATATCCAATTGAAGCAGTTTGTAGGATCTTTATGGAAGATTGTTGTAGCATGGCTTAGCCGTCACTTCTTTAATTTCCTTTCTCTATAAACGAACACTCAAGAAACTCTGATTGGACTCTGTTATGGCCGGCTGGTGTCTATGCCCTTGGGTGGAGTCAGGTTTATCTGTAACAGTCTTTTTTTTTTTTTTTTAAATTTTTTTTCAATTGGGTAAATTAATAGTGTGGTGGGGTCTTTCGGTCCCCAATTGTGACTTTCATGATGCTCATGGGATTATTATTTCTTCCGTTGGTGGATGATTTATGTAAAATTTGGATTGCACAGTATCAAGTTTACTCCTTTCAACATTTTCGAGTTGTGAGTGCTGGCTATTACTCCTTTTGTCATAGCCGAGGCAGTCAGTTGCAACTAATCCAATTTTGACAGGAGTGCAGGAGCTTCCTCCGCCGCAAGCTGTTGTCTTGAATCGGGGACTTGACGCCAGACGTTAATTTTTGCTCCTTTGGCCTTTTTTCTTTTTGGGCCTGTGTTTATTGTTTTTTAATTTATATATAAAATTTTAAAAATGAAAAACAAAAAAAATTATTTGATAAACTTGTTTTTTTATTTTTGTTACAAAAAAATAGTGAAAACTTTAGCAGAAAAATCTCGTTTTCATACTTTTTTTTTTTTATAAACATTATATCAATTTTGACACTCTGCTTTTTTATTGCATTGAATTAAAATCAACTTTTTTTGTTTAAATAGTTTGTTAAAGTAAAATTATTTTTAATAAATGGATATTATTATAATAATCTATTTTATTAAAATTAAAATAATAGTTTATGGTGTTTTTTTTATAGATATTTATGAGAAAACTTTAGAACTTTTTATGTATAACCTCAAGCCTTTTAAGTTAACTGAGCGGAAAAGTAACTTAATGAAAAATAATTGTTAGTTACAAAAGATATAAGATTGACGCACCTTGTCCTTTCTTGATTATAGTATTACACGTGACTTAAGATTTATCAACAATATTGGATACATTCGTACTTTAATCCCTCTTACTTCTAATATTAATCGTGATTTAAAATTTATCAACCACAAGTGGATATATCTGCATTTCCATCAAGTTAAAAACCCACCAAGAATCTACGAATAACACTTTCTAGAACCTTAAAGTGATCAAGTTTTTCTTCAACGGCCAATGAAAATGTTGCAGTTCTGTTTCTTAAAAAAGAAATTCAAATATCTCAAGTAATTGATCTGCCAATCATGTGTACTAAATTTATGATTTCGTCCATTAATACTTCTTAAATAATTGGATATATTTTAAGAAATTATAATCCAAATCAGAATAGGATTAGCGCCTGAAAAACTAATAATTTTAAAGATTGTTAGATCATCTTAAGGGTCCTTTATCTTCTCCTTTTTAATTATTCGTGTTAGATTATATCAAAACATGTATGTATATTTATAAATATAACGGAAATATAAACACAGTAATTTAACTAATTTCTAGTTATTGTTGTTCCGGTCTTAAATCATTTGTTTTTAAAATACTCTAAAAAGTCTTTCAAGATATGTAGAAACTTTCTCACTTATATTTTATCTCCATTTTTTTAAAGAATTTTCTAACCTATGCAAGTTTAATTAATCTAGATTGATGACACGGTAAATTATTTATAATACTAGGTTGGGGGCCCTAATAATTATATGTAACTGTTTTCATCTGTTAAGAAACAATCTAATACGTTAAATTTGGAGTCTCTAAATAAATTTGTTCGAGTTAGTTTTTCAAGGAAAAATCAGTTTTTGTTTTTATTTATATGATTTTTTTGTTTTCACAAAATTTTGATTTTTTTGGTTCAGTAATTTTAGGCATGTTATTAATAATTATAAAAAAAGATTACAAAAAACTAAAAAATTCATGTATGGATTAAGAAAAAGTTAAGTGGCATTTGTTTTACTTTTCTATTTTCTGTTTTAAAAATTTTAAAATAAAAAAATAAAAAATGTTCTATTTTTATTATTTTGAAATTTTGAAGATGTTATTATTTCTTATTTTAAAACAAAATTTAAAAACACAATGACCAAATGCATTTTGAATTTTTTCTTTATTTTTAAAAGTATAAAATGAAAAATGAGTTCAAAACAGAAAATATAAAACAAAAATAAAAAATAAAAAACAAAAAATAAAAAAATAAACCAAATGAGCCTTTAGTGTTTTTAAAAAATTCATGTATGGGGTAAAAAAAAAGCTGGTGTTTTTAACATACTTAAAAATCAATAAATAAAAAAACAAAATTTAGTAAAAAAATTCATATAAAAAAATAAAAAACCACCAAAATTAATTTTTTTTATTTATACCAAGGATGTCAAAGCAGAAACGCCACCGTCTGGCTGGACAGCCTGTCATGCTGAAGCAGCCAGCCGGCTAAGATTTGCCGGCCCGGGAAATACATTACGTCAATATATTCATCGGCTTGGCAATACATATACAGAGAGAGAGAGAGAGAGAGAGAGAGGCAAAGAGCGAGGGGGCGGGGATAGATGGAAGCTATGAAACAGTGGATCCCGCTCGCATTCTTACTATTCATACTTTCGGACCTTTTCATCTGCAGAACTCTCACGGAGAGTGTCACTCCTGAGGAAGCCAAACAGCTCAGGGACGAGGTATCTACTTCTTATCCATAATACCTATGTACATATCTTCAAAAGTTTTTATTTTTATTTTTTATTTTTTTTTGGGAATTAGGTTATGAGCTAAATCTTGTTATAATGCCTATATCAATGGCATAATCTTTATCCGATCTGCGGTTTTTTGGAAACGTTTGTAGTGGCCGCAGCAATTCAGGTTACTGTTAAGATTTGCCCTAGGGCTGGTACTGTAACGAGTCTTCAATTAATGGCTGTTCTTGGAGCAATTGAAGGAGTTGTCTGAGTTAATTTGCTGTTTCATTTGCATCGGAGTTAAAAAGAAAAAAAAGTGTGTCAAAATTAGCTATATGGGCAGCTATTTACACATGTACATGTGTTTAGAGGCATGTTATGTTCATATTGACTGCACAACAAAGGTGAATATTGATACTTGATGGTATATTTGTGTTTGGAAGCATTAGTTTTTGGGTTTTTTTCTCTTAAATTGCTTGGTTTTGTCTAGCATTTTAACCCAATCTGGAAGTTACGACTAGAATACAACTTGATGCCTTGGTTATGATTTCAAAACTGGAAATTTGGGCATTTTTTTGTTTGAATTTTTCAATTTGCCCGAAGGATTTCTCTTGTAAAATGATGTGCTAACTTGATAATTTAGGTGCGTGAAATGTTCTACCACGCCTTTAATGGATACATGGAGCATGCTTTTCCACTCGATGAATTGAAACCTCTGTCGTGTGGAGGAGAAGACACACTTGGTGGCTATGCTTTAACTTTGGTAAGATGAGCTGTTTCTTTGTTTCATTTTGTTATGTTATTCTTTTGAAGTATTGTATGCTGAATGTTGAAACGATGCCACTGTTATCACAGATTGACTCATTGGATATGTTGGCTTTGCTTGGAGACCGACAGCATTTCATTGAGTCTGTTGAATGGATTGGTAAAAACATACAGTTCAATATTGTGAGTGTCGCACTTCTTGTGTTGAGGATTATAAGCATAAAATGACAAGTGTTCTTTTTGTACTTGCAAAACTGCAAGCGTTAGGTTCTACTTATTCGGTAAAGGATCAATTTCTCAAGCGTAGTTGGATTGCCCAAAGTTGTCAGTTTATTATTGTGGTTGTCAGTTTTGGTTTGATTTGATTGACTAACAAAACTTTGATCAGTTAGTCCTTTTGGCTGATAGAGATACGAATATATATTAGAGTGCCATTGATGAACACCAGGCACTTATCCTGTTATGCTTTGATTTTTTGCAATTTCATATCATGATGCAATTGAGTTGGAGGTTATTTGTATGCCTTTTTCTTTTTAGCATTGGTTTGTTCCATACTGCTTGCTGCCTCCCAGATGTTATGTCATTATATTTTTGTGGATGATTTTAACTACCATTGCAGATCTTATGTCGTTTTTCTTTGAGGTAAGATAAATGTATTCTGAAGTCCTAAACATTTATCTTTCGTCTTCATTGAAATCTTGTATGCTTGGCTTGGTCACTCTAGCAACTAGGGTTCTATCCAATGGGGCTTGCTACTGTTTGGTTGCTGCAAGTTGAATCAAGCAAACTAAAATTTTGGTATCTCCTCTTCCAAATTGCAGAACAAGACAGTATCTGTGTTTGAGACTACAATCCGGATCCTTGGAGGGTTACTTTCTGCCCATCTTATTGCAAGTGATTATGCAACGGTATTAGTAGTGTTGTTGTAACTCATATTGTGTTTTCTTATTATGTTTTTTGCATTATTCCATAAAGCATGAGAAGATTTTTCTGGAGGCAACCAAAATGTTAAAGCAAAATAAAAAAAATGCCTTGTAAAGAGAGCAGAATGGAACAAGTTGCTGTGTGAGCTAATAATTCCAATTGCAAGCACATTATTAGCAGACAGCATACTAGAGTATTTTACGTCTGGTGCCTTTTTTATTACGGTGCTACACTAAACAAGATGTACCAGTCTTTTCTACAGAAGGAGTAGGAAACTTCCTAATACTCCAGAAGCCATGGTCCTTAGTTACTTTGATGTTTACAACGAGTCAATTAGACTTTTGATACATAGATTTAACCATGACCATCTTCCTTCAACTTTGTTATTAGATGGCTACTACTCTTTTCTAAGAAATTTCAAATAAATATCGTATTAGCCTCCGAAAATTTTATTGATTTTTTTAATCCATCTTAATTATAATTTCTGTGGGAAAAAAAACTTAAGGTCTTATTTTTTTAGTTATCTATCTTTCAATTCAGGGCATGAGAATTCCATCCTATGACAACGAATTGCTCTACTTAGCTGAGGACCTGGCTCATAGATTACTTCCCGCATTTGATACTCCTACTGGTAAGGTTGCCTGGCCACCCTTTTATTCACAAAAATGGCATTACATAGATTGCATTATGTTGGAGTTTCTGCATATCTTGAGTTTTTCAATATTTTTCCTTGGGAATGCTATCAACATGTTTTCTGACCTTTTATGATTATCGGATCACTTATTTCCTATTCTTTGCAATTATGCAAACATACATCTAGTATATATTCTAATGCAAAGCATTGTGAGGTTTTTGAGCTTGAAAGTCCCAATGCAGTTTTCTTAAAATTTTGTATTTATAAATTGTAGAAATACACATTATGTGATCATTGGATTTTTTATCAAATGGTAATATCTTTGAGCTTGAATCATAATTATTTTAATGCGTACTATTTGAAAACTATATCAAGTTTTCAATGTTACAAAATGGGAAAATGCTCGTCATTATTGATTCATTGATCAATAGTAAAATATTTTTAATTCCTTTACTAGAGGTTTTAGACATCTTATGTTTTCCGGATACCAATTTATGTGTATGGAATGTATTGTAATAGACTTAATAGTGACACACCTAATTTTTTGAAGGCTGGAAGTTGGCCAACGATTGCATTTTTTTAGCCTGGTATAATGCTCTTTTAAACGGCTGTGGAGAAAAATTATTTTTGTTCTGTGACCTGATAGTCTTGGATCTCATTTGGTAGCACATATATTGTACAGCTGACTGCTATTTCCTTGTGGTCGGCAGATTTCATTTTCACAATTTTGAGTTCAAATGTTCTTCATCAAGTCGAAACTGTGAATATTATAAGCTGTATGTGATACATTTGCTGCAGGAATTCCATTTGGATCTGTCAATCTATTGCATGGAGTGGATGAAACTGAAAGCAAGGCAAAACCTCTTTGTACTTCCTTCACCTATATAAGTTCAAGTTTGTTTTATTTTTAATGTCTTTAATGTTTAAACAAATGCAAAGGCAGTTAACTACAACATAGGGTATTCATGCCCCGGTTTCCAATTCATCCTGCCTGTAGCTCACCTTGTAAGATAATCAATAATTTAATTTATTGAACATTGATCTCTGTGATGATCCTATGATTCTGAAAACTACTGATCTGTTACTGCTTGCTTGTGCGGGACATTTATTAAGGTAAGTTCCACTGTGACACCCAACTCAACATGATCATAAATATTAAATACTCATTTTACATGGCTGCAATTTCAAAGGGGTAATAGGCTCTAGTTCATTAAAAGCTAGACACCATAGTATCTAAATTGTCACTTAAAGCCGATTTGGGATTTGGTCATGGGATGCGTGTTTTTTTTTTGTTTTTGGAAAAATGAGGATATAGGAATGTTGTGGATTTGGCAAAAATATATTTTTTTATTAGCTGTATTCTGTATACGTGAATATAATTTCCATTTACGTCCAAAAATTTTAAGAAAATACTACTAATTTAAGATTTGAATTAATAACCTAAACATTGTTTATCATACAAAGGCAGCAAATGATCAAACAAAACGGAGATGATTTTAGGGTTATCGGTTGCTCGATTCAAACTTTACAGCTATTTATTTATTTTTTAAAATTTTCCTTGAAAGACTTTGACAATTTTAGTGGAAATAGTTTAAGGAATTGCAAAACATGTATCCTATGATGTCTCTCATGCTTGTTCTATAAAAAACTATAATTATAAAAGTTACGTCCTACAACATTTTCGATGCGTCTGTATGTCTAATGCGTGCTGGACATGGATATGAAATCCATTTATTAGCATGCACTTCATGAGTTTTGGCATGCACACGCGTGTGCTTACAATACATTGATATTTGTAAAAAGTTAAATGTTTCTATTGTAGATGTCATATATGTGAGATAATAAAATGGATTAAATATATAAACAATTCAACCTAATCAGGTCCCTAATTTTGAGTGGTGTGTATATCCAAGAAATGACATATGGCTGCGCTCGTATCCGAATCTAATTAATCTTATAACTTGTGACAAATCAGGAAGGAGAGATGAGGGGTTTAGCCATAATGTAATTGCTATCGTTAAATGGGTTTCAAGATTTGATTTTTATGCTTGTTTCCATTTTTATGTGCATTATAATTTATTTAAATTCTGACATCATAATTTTTGCTTTGTAGATAACCTCAACAGCTGGCGGTGGGACTTTAACATTAGAATTTGGGGTGCTTAGCCGTCTAACAAATGATCCAAGTGAGTATTTCTTCTGTTACAAGGACTTTACATTCCATTTTTTCAATTAGGCTGTGATGATAGTTCAGTCTGTGATTTTATACTGAGAATATATATCAAGTTTTGCTGAAGTTGATAGAAGCATGGTCCAGTACGTGTGATTAATGTAATTTATCTGGACACTTCTTGGTGTACTCTTTTGCTGCTTTCAACATGATCCTGACATTGACATACATAAGGTGTATTTGAATCATGGATTTGGAAAGGGAAAAGAAAAAGAAATGGAATGGGAAAGGAAAAGAAAAATGAAGGGAAAAGAACAAGGAATTATAGAATCTCAAATGCAAATGCTTTTTTGGTGGGGTTAGAAAATATATGAAAATGAAAGGCATTCCTCAATAAACTAATTTTTTATTTTATTTTTTTCCATTTCGGAATATATCCGAAAGAAAGTCGAGGTAGCGCCAATAGAAGAGACGTTCAAAGAAGATCGTTTAAATGGTTGTTATATCCAACGTAGACCTAGAGATACACAGCTAAGGAAGATTTAGTAGAACCAACTAGAAGGGGTAATGAGGACAAAAGAAAGACCAAATATTACATGGACTGAAGTTTTGAAGATAGACCTAATTTCATATAAGCTCATAGAAAATATAACTCATGACAAAAATGAATAGACAGAGAATTCATGTAATCGACTCCAACTAGTTTTGACTAAGGCTTTGTTGAGTTTAGTTACTTTTTTACATTTCTCAGATTCCATGCTTTTGTCCTTCAATTTCACCACGACAAAACAAGAGATGTAATGTTGAATTCTCTTTTCTTCCATTTTCCTAAATAAATCCGCCTTCCAAAATCAATGATAATGTAATAGGCTGCAGGACTCTGTGTAATTCTATCAGTTCTCTAGATCCAGAATCTTTTTTTTGAAAAAGAGATCCTGAATCTTTAAAACGCAATTACACATCAAATGGATTGCGCAATTCAATATTTTCATCTTCTGAAGTTCATTAGTTTTGCTTTGGCTCAGAGGACTGTTATATCTGCTCTCTAGCCGGTAGTAGGGCAAAGGATTTCTGATTGCTGGGTTGTCCAACTGGGAAGAGGCTAGATTTGTGCAAAAAATTCTACGCCTGCTGACTTGGCCTTAATTTTCATTTTTTCCTTATAAGCACTTGGCCTTAGCTTTTATTTTTAATCAAGTTTCACTATGGGACTTTGTACTTGAATTCTTCTAGTGAGTTACTTGTATAAAAAGTCTTGGCAGGTGCCGCAGAAAAAGAGATTAACTTCGCACTGTCAAGCGCTCATGAAATTCTAAGTTGGCTAAAGAGAGATTAAGTTTGCACTGTCAAGTGCTTGTGAAATTTTAAGTTAGCTCAGAAGATACCTTTCTTACACACTGCTCCATCTTTAGCTTACCCAATTCAATGGCTTTGGGATAATCTAGCCTTTATATTTAGAAAAAGAAAGGGGGGGTGGGGCTTCCATAGCTGGCAATTATTGAATGAGTTTTCTATCATGTAGCAACTTATCCTTATGCCTAGATACTCAGAGTTAGCTTCCCTAAAAAAGGGGTTCTATCTGTTGTTTCCTTTTGTTTGTATGCATATTCCCAGAGGGAGGTTGTATAGTCTTGTATAGATACTCTATAATCTGTACCTCTCTCTCTTTCTCATACGTATACTTATTTCATCTTCATGGAAATACAGTTTATGAGCAAGTTACAAAGAATGCTGTGCGTGGATTATGGGCACGCCGTTCAAAGATTAACCTAGTTGGTGCTCATATTGATGTTTTTACAGGTGAATGGACGCAAAAGGTAATAAATTTTTTAACCTACAAGTGGCATGCAATGTGAATTACTGCACATGGGATTCAACTATCCTTGACTTATAAGATTATGTGTCTAAGAAATTTTAATAGAGAGGTTATTTTCCATCTCATTTTAACTTCTATGCACAAGGCATGCTAAATTTTCATTTGTTGTGGCATTAATCTTCTATCTCAAAAATATTTTTTGTCATATTGTTTCTTTAGTCATTCAAATTTATGGATATTTCAAGAGTTCTCTTGCCTATGTAGTTATAAATTTGGAGTTCTAAAATCTTCTTCCCCTCTATCTATTTTTCAAGTTCTGGTGATTCTACTTTATACCAGATGTGGTTTTGGTTTGCAAATTGTAATGTAGAATTTTATTTATTTGGGTGACTTCGATTTAAATTTTAATATAATTGTCAAATGTCTGATATTTTTTGGAAATCTTGAGCAACCATGGAAGCTACTCTAGGGGCTACTCTGAAGAGGAAAAGAAAAATTTTGTGATGTCCAAGGGTAAAAACTGTGGTGCCTGTTATGCTTGGTGGTTATTATCCAGTCCTTTGAGTCTAATTATATTTAAATGAGTTATGTAATAATTTTTGTTTTTCTTTAATGAAAAATTTCTCATCTTTTTTTTTTTTTTGCATACCACATTTCGTATCCTTGCCTTGGTACTGATAGTTACTGTAGAACTTTTACTTGATTAGCTACTGGGATGAATTATTAATGGGAAATTTGTGTATGAAATCAAAGAGATGCAATACAACAGTTATTAGATTCTTTTATTAACTGATTCTTAATCTGTTGACTTTTCTTTCTTAATTGGCCTATTCATTGATGATGTTCATGGTGTTGAAGCTTCAATTTTGTTGATACATAGTTATTTCAAATAACATTCCTTTGTTGCTGTGCAGGATGCTGGAATAGGTACCAGTATTGACTCTTTCTACGAATATCTCCTGAAGGTATGTTGTTATTAGTTGAAATACATCATTTTATGTATCACATTATGATTCAGCAGTTAGCAATGAACAAAATATCATTTATTTTTTTGTGGAACGGTCAAAAAGTTCCTCAGAAAGTGATACTAGTGGAATAATAATTTTAACATTTCCATCATAAGACAGTAAAGAATGGACAACCTAGTAGGGAGGGTCTAAAATACATGTAACCTTACGCCTATTTGCAGAGAGAGAAATTTATGCTTCTAACTGTTTTATTTTTGTCCCACTTTTGAATTTGAATTATTTATGTTTTTGTGTACAACCAAAAGAACATATTAAAAAGAAAATTTGATCCTTGGTAGTTAGTATTTTGTATTGTATGATGTGTCAGGTTAACCAAAAGTTAATATTTTTAAATTATTACTTTAAAGCATACCTTTTATTCTCTAGAACAGTTACAAGGCCAAACAATTTCATGAACACTTTATGAATTTCCAACTTCACCACTCACTGTATAAGTGAACTCTTATCACTTGTCCTGCCCATCACAGGCTTAGTTTTGTGAGGTATCATCACCTTATTGGTTTAAGACCCAATTGAATTTTCCTCCCATGCATACATATATATACCTATTCACACTAATAAAGTTGACTTTATATGGATGTTTAACTTAGCGTTATTGCTCCCAAAGGTGTGCTTTAGATATTTGATAGTTATATTGCTTGATTTTGATGGGTGTACCCATGCTGATCTATAAAAAACTCATGATTTAGAGAACCATAATGTTTCATTGTGTTGCTTTCTTATTGCATCAGCAATGATGCGCATCTCCTGAGCTATTAGTGTATGTGGAACTTGGAGAGAGAGAGAGAGAGAGAGAGAGAGAGGAAAATAATTTCCCTTCTTGTATTTGGTTCGTAGGTGAAGATACAAGGAAAAAATGTCTGAGGGAGAACATATCAAAAATAAAGTTCTTTCTTATTTTACTATTATTTTTGTTTCCTTGTATCAAAATTGTAGCTGTCCTATTATTTTCAAATTCGTTTCTCTTTCCTTTGAATTCCAGATAAAGGAATGTTATTTTCATTTCAAACCTAACAAAGATCCATAATAATTTTCTTTAAAATTCACTCCCTTCCTCTCTCTTCCTTCCTTTCTCTTTCCATTCAATAGCATTGCGTGGTCCTTGAGGAGATGAAAAGGGGAAACAAAAATAAGTATTGGCTAGGAAGGAGATACTGTCATTTCCAATCATAGAACTGCAGCGTTCTCTGCTCCTCTCTCTATTTTTTTTGATAACTTATTATTTCACTTCAGGCTTACTTATTATTTGGGGATGAAGAGTATCTGTTCATTTTTCAAGAAGCTTATGAGGCAGCAATGCGTTATCTTTACACTGATCCTTGGTAAAAGATTGTGGCCTTTATGTACCACTATGTAAACATAAATTCCTTTCCCATGTTTTATTTTTAATTTCTTTTATTTTCTTGTTGAGGATTTTACTTTTGAAATTTGGACATTGTCATGGAACAATGCTGAGCTTTCAAATATTTATAGGTATGTGGAGGTTAATATGAACTCTGCTGCCCTCGTCTGGCCATTATTTAACAGTTTGCAGGCATTCTGGCCAGGCCTTCAGGTAATCATTATATATACAATTGATTACATATATAATATTTCCTTACTGCAAATATATAGTTGATTCCTTGGAATCAGAATTTTATTGATTAGGCAGTGATTGAAACTAATTACATTGTTTTTGGAAGGTTTTAGCCGGAGACATTGATCCTGCTATACGAACGCATGCTGCTTTCTTTAGCGTTTGGAAAAGATATGGCTTCACGCCAGAGGGTTTTAATCTTGCCACTCTCAGTGTTCAGGTATCTTAATTACTTTTAAATGTATTCCTTAATAACTAGAGGTGCCAGCTAGCTTAGCTTTTAAAGTCTCTGTGTAATCCCACCTTTACTCCGGTTGGAAGTATAGTTGTAAATCCCATACTGGGCAACACACCAATTTTGTTGGTATTGGTACATTTTGGGAATTTTTTGTTTTACTGTTATATTAATAAAAAATTAGGAAAATGCTGAGACCCGATACCAAATAATAATATTTTTTTATATGTATTTTAATTAGTAAATATAAAATCCAAGAGACAGGTGCCTCTAGTTAACTGTATTTTAATTAATATACACACAAGCGACAGGTGTCTAAAATCCAAAAAACATGTGTAGCTAGTTTTAATTGTAGAAGTCATGTAAACCATGGATGCATACCTTTTTTAATCAACCAATTCAATGTACTGCAGTTCTTTTTGCATGCTTAAATTGGATACACTGCCCCCCGGGGGGGGGGGGGGATCTTCAAACCCCTCTTGAATTAAGATTTGCATCAAGTTTTGTTTCTCTCTTGAAGGTCAGGGAATTCTGCTATTTTTTCTTTCAAATAGTTTCAGAAAACACCATTGCAAAATGCATATGTAAGATAGATCATTGAAAGAAAAGGCTTTGGAAACTATAGAGTAGAAACATCATGGGACAAAGCCATAATGGAAAGGGAAGATATCTCATTATTGCCTTTGATAATCAAAGGGAATGTCATGATGTGGTTGAAACCCATTAATTTGGGGCGAACAAACAATTCTCTTCTCTTAGGGAAACTAAAATATGATATGGGCTTGTTTGAAGGTGCTAGTGGCTTAATAAATTCACTAACAGACCGTAAGACTCAAGCGACTTCAACTAAATAGTGCACCACACATGCACAATTGACATCAACAACATTGCTGAGGAGAACCTATTCCACTGTACTTATAAAGGAGACATTGCAGTGGCAGTACTATAAATGTTATAAACCGTGTGGACAATATGGAAGGATTAAATGGAGCTCAATTAACTGCGTGGTAGTCATGGAAACACTTCTTTCTTCCACTGATGCAAATCAGTTATGTATCTTGTTGTCTAGTTGCATAATTTATGTGGATTTTCCTAATAAAAGTTGCTTAAAGGAATTCATTATACTTGCATCAACTTGACAGGGAAATTACAAAAATGGATGCATGATAGATTCTTGATGTTTAAGCTATGTTATCTATGTCTGGCTTTGTTAGATATTTCAAAGCCCATTACTGTTTGTATCTCCC
Source organism: Vitellaria paradoxa (assembly GCA_019916065.1). Classification (NCBI taxonomy): domain Eukaryota; kingdom Viridiplantae; phylum Streptophyta; class Magnoliopsida; order Ericales; family Sapotaceae; genus Vitellaria; species Vitellaria paradoxa. The sequence continues at coordinate 41,243,831 of CM034241.1, read as the reverse complement.
CAGATACTCTTTCCTTTATTTATTTATTTATTTATTTTTTTAATGTTATATGAGTATTTGTTTTCTTTAATTTTGATTCATAATTATCTGCCAAGGAGAATTTTAACCTTTAAAGCTACAATTAACTCCAGCATGGTCAAAAAAGCTATCCCCTACGTCCAGAACTAATAGAAAGCACATACTGGCTCTACAAAGCTACCAGGGATCCCAGGTTAGTTCTATGCTTGTGATTCAAATTCACATCTAGACTTCTAGTTTATGCGTGCTTGTTTTTCTCACATGAACCCCAAAAACAAAATTTGCTCCTAATCCCCAATTGTGCATGTAAAATATTTACTCAACGGTGTTTATACGTTATACATATATGGATTGCTAGATGCCTGATTTCTTGTTCCTGTATTGACCTCCCATTCTTCAAATTGGTAAAATGAAAAGTGGAGATGTCTGGAAAAATAAAAATTTGTAGCAGTATTATTTGTTTTAGATATTGTTGTAAATATGGTAGGAAGACAAAAAGTATATATATATATTCAATTGATTGATTAGTTGTAACAGTTTTCTAATTTGTAGGATTCCTATGTATGTGAATTGGTTAAGTTGAACCCTAATAAAATAATAATTCATCTTAATTCAATTTTCTTGACAATTTGAAACAGATATTTGTTTGTTTGTGAGATTCAGAAGCTCTGTGCTAGTAACTTGGACTTGTTTCTTTGACTCTTGGTTCAACTTTCACTTCATTGACTCAAAAGTTTTATGTTACAGATATCTTGATATTGGAAGGGACATGGTTGCCAGCCTGCAATATGGAACTCGATGCACTTGTGGATATTGTCATATTTCAGATGTAGAGTTTCACAAACAGGAAGATCATATGGAGAGCTTCTTTCTAGCAGAGACGGTAAGGATCGATTCTAAAATGTACATTGAATAATAAATGACTTTTTATTTTGTGATATGGGGATAACCTTTATTCAAAAAATGATGAGAACTCCAATTTGTCAAAAGTTAGACATGAACTCATTCTCTGCGAGTGGTGGTATAGTGGCTTGATGGTGGAAGTTGAAAATTAAGATTGCTACTCTTATTATCTTAATTGGGTCTTCTATTTAATTTTATTAGAAGCTCTTGCCATTAAATTGTTATACTTCCCATGATAATTACTGAAAAAAATTGGATCTTGAAACTATTCTCAAGTGAAAAGGATATATATATATATGACAAGTTTGGATGATTAGATTTATTTATTTATTTTGCATGTGAAGCTAGTTTATTAAAGAAGCTTTAGAAAGGTTGTTGCTTTACAAGTGATATGGGAAGCCACTAAGAATAGGACCCAACCTTTCTTGTAGGCATTTAATTTGAGCCAGTTGCATTTGCTCAACATCTTTTTGCTTTTGCCAAATCCAACTTGAGCCGAAGCCTAAAGTAGAAACTGATCTATGTTCCTTACTTTGGGCCATTTGAGTTTTGTACCTGTGAAAGGTTAGTCTTAACTTGTCACCTTCTATATGAAAATTTTCTTGGCTATGAGCCAATTGAATGGATCCTGGTCAACAAAATTGTGCACTAAATGAATGTGCTGGTAGCTTGGACGGAGATCTTGCATATCTTTTGAGGTGTCTTTTTTTTTTTGGGTAAGAAAGTACTTTTCAAGTTATGTCGTGTGTATTGAATACTCTCTGCTTGTGATATGTTCTATTCTTACCTCATTCTATTTTCACCCCATATCTCGCTTCTTCTTCTTCTTTTTTTTTTTCCCTTCTCTCTTCTATATATTAATGAGTGGATATGTTTAGGTTAAATATTTGTGGCTTCTTTTTGATTTGGGTGCTGGTCGAGATAATCTTGTTGAGAATGGACCATACAAGTAAGTGATCTGTGTCTTCGTCTATCTCACTTTCAAATATTAGAGAATTATCAAATCATTCACATCAATATATTTATTTTTGAGGTAGAAGGTTATTGTTCCTCATTTCTACTGCTTGATTTGGAAAAGTTTCTATTTGCAGGTACATCTTCAGCACCGAAGGGCATTTATTGCCTGCAACTCCACAAATATCTTTACTACGTGAACATTGTTCTTATCTTGGGGCATATTGTAGAAGCAGCAACTTAGATCAGGAATCTCCTACGTCTGACATCTCAATGGATTCTCAGGAAACTAATGGTAGTAGATTATGTAGGGGTTCAGTCTCCAACAGTTTTGCATCAGAATACCGTTCTCAGAAGTCAACTTCTGTATCAGGCTTGATTAAGGTCAGTATAGAATGTCTTGATTTTGTATTGATACTATTTAGTTGACATGTCCCTTTGTTTTTTTAGAATTCTCTATGCTGCTCACAGTTTACCATCAGGTTTGTTAACTTTAATATGAGAAAGATTTTTTTGATTTGAACTTTTTGATCCTTGCAGAAATATCAAAGTGCAAAAGTGTATATTGCAAGTTTTAAGTTTCCTCCTAAAAGACTATATATTTGAATTTCACTGTATTTGATGGTGGGTGTGTGGGAGGGTAGAAGGTTTTAACCAATGTTGTTAAAATCCCAATTTAAATCTTAAAATCTTACAATTTTACGATGTTAGAGTAGAAAAACTTATTCGATTTTATGTAAAATCTTAACAGGGGCAAAATAGATAAAATCTCGATTTTAGGACGTAAAATTAGTAAAATCTCGATTTTATAAGTGATTTTGCCGATTTTAAAAATTAAATAATTTTCTTGTAATTTTGTCAAATAAAATAGATTTTTATGATTATTTTTCAAATAATATGCCACAACTATTTTACTTGTTACTCTTTCTTTTTTTTTTTAGATTTTTTTTATTTTATAATACTATTATTTACTATATTACACTAGTTGAGGATCATGTGTGTTATTACACTAAATTGACTACCATAAATTAAATGTAGTAGCTAGAATAGAAACCAAGAGACCTATAATAAAATATTCCAGATATATTTCAACTCAAATAAAAAATTTCGATAACATGAAGTCAGTATTTTAATATCAATGGTATAGATCACACCAATTATTTTAAGGGTCCGTTTGGCACGATGTAAAACGCTAAAAACTTTAAAAATCTCTGAAAACACCTAAAAGTTATTTACTTTTTATTTCACTGCATGAATTACGAACCCACAAATTATCTCAAATTATCTTACTTCATCTCATTTTTTGTCACTCCAAACGCCCCCTAACAGTTTCGATTGTGTAATTGGCTAAAAAAAGTATAGAACCAGATATAGAATCTTTTGTAAACTTTGTTGACGATTCCTTTCGTTAATATGAGTAAGTTTTTGTGTATGGCATTTTTCTTGATACATGTATTTTCTCTCGTCTTATTAATGAAGTTATTAACTTATAAAAAAAAATGGAAGCTCTAAATGAAAAATTGTAACATAATAGACTATTTTTTCATTTTATAGGCATTTAATAAAATCTTACGATTTTACGATTCGATTTTACAAATTTTTGGACCCTTCACCGATTTTAGGTAAAATCTCGATTTTAACAACCTTGGTTTTAATGAGTATATGAAAATATATTAAGGCATAAAATGTACACAGAAAAAACTCATTTTTTCTGCTATTTGGTTAGTCTGAAATGTCATATTTTATGCCTTATTCCTTTCTAATTCAAAACAGGCAACCTAAGATGATCTAAGGTGGCTCTGTAGCGTGGACCCCAGGCACTTTGTACATGTTGGAAAGTAAACTAAAGTTACATTCGTAGATGGGTACATAAGGGCCTTTTACCTGTTAGAACACCTAGATATGATGATATAATGACCCACTGGCTTTCGAAGTGAGAGAAGAGAACTTCGACAATAAAGTTTTCAAATAATTGAAAGTTAATATTAAGACATCCCAACCAATCATTTTTATCATAGCATGTCCTTAATGCCCTTACATTAATAAATTCATTTATTCATGAAAAAAGAATTTCTCTACAGAGCTTTCCCTCTTAATTTATTCTGCACTAGCCTACATTTGATTCGGGGGAGATGGGGCCTGGCAGATTGGATATCTAATAAGTGGGCCCTATAAATCTTTTGTTTGCAAAAAAATGCATGCTCCGAATTACTTATCCCTTGAATCTTGAGGGTTAATAATACTGCCTGGGTTTGGTATTACATGTGTCCAGATTGTCCGGATTAAATCTCTCTCCTATTCAACAACCAAAAATTAATCTTCTTCTCTTATCCCATTCCTTGTCCCACCCTACTTAAGGCTCCGTTTGGGAACGATTAGTATTGGCTAATGGCTAATGGCTAGTAGCTAGCTAAGAAAAAGTTAGCTAATTTTGTGTTTGGGAAGGAAAAAAAAAGTGACTTTTTTTTAGGTGGCTAACTTGTTTTTGTTAAATTGACATTTTTACCTTTGAAAGTTTAAAAGAAGATTAAAATATAAGAAGGTTAAAAAGTTCAACCACTGTTGAAGTAGCCATTAGCCTTGGCTAATAGCTACTCTTCCCAAACGGACCCTAATTATGGGCACTGTACAAAAATTTAATCCCATGGTATATGCAATACCATATACCCCCAATTCCATCCCAGTAAACAAACGTGGCATTGGAAGTTTAATAATCAAGATTTGTCCTTTTTCTTTTTTACCAAGTATGAGCAACATCTACTAAATAAGTGCAGTGATGTAAAATTCCTTATAAACAATCATGAATGAGATTTTCAAATTTCTTTACAGATTCCGTGTCCTCAAACCATATATATTAAACTATGCCAAGGACATTTAATGTCTTCATCCTTAGGCACAATGTTATTTTTAGAATAAGATTCCACTGATGTAGGAGAATTTGTACACTCAAAACAAGAATTGGCAAGGTAAACAAGAAATATAATTCCTTATAGAAATTCCATTCCCCAAATTCAAGGAAATAGCATATAAACACTCAAGTTGCGTGATTTCGACTCCAATGAAATCCTATATTGCGTTTATTATCTCTAATTACAAGAAAGAAATTGCCATCTTTGATGCTGACTGTTTATCATATGGACCACAGGGGGTCTGCCCTGGGCTGAGTTATGGCCAAAAGTATGGCATATCATTCATGTCTTCCCAGGTGCGTGAGGATGAATCTTCAAATGAAAGAGAGACTGCAGTGGTTCAAAACCATCCTGTGGTGCTTGTCTCGAACCCAGTGACTCAGTATTCACAAGCAAATGTCCAGAACGATCATGGCAATGATGTGGAACCAAGCAAACAAGGGTCAGAGAGTCTCCCACCTCAAAGTGAAGAATCATATTTGCCTGAAAGATGATAAATGGCTGGCATGCTAGTCCAGAATCATCACTATCTGAGCTTAATTATCATTCTCTTTCTTGCATTTAACGAAGACTCTCCATATTGAATGATGATGGCAGGACACGTTTAGAAGGCTCAGTTTCCGCACCTCGAACCCTTTTTGATTTGTGATGAGAGGTTGAAGAAATTCAGAACCTGTTCAGAACGTTTGAGCCTGCTGGAGATTTTGATTCCTTGCCATTACATCTCATGTGGAGGCACACATTCTAGCATTTTAATTTCATGGAGGGTTCTAACTCAAGTAGATAAATTTAAATTGCAGGGGGTTTGTAGATGTTGTATATTAGGGACGGTTGTCGCACAGCTGAAAGATTGATTCATTTTGTTGAATGCTTGACTGGACTACAGCTCAATAGTTACAACAAGAACAGCAAGAGCAGTATCTCTCTGCTTTGCTGTTTCCCCCGGAACAGTCTGGGATAGGTTGGGTGTGCAGAACTTCACTCTTTCCCTGGATTTATAAAGCGCTCAATTCAAACTTAACTCAAGAAAGTCTTAGTCCCAAACTAATTGGGATCAGTCCCTTTTGCCATTTGTTCGTTTATATAGCTGTGATTCTAGAAATTTATACTTTCAGTTAGCACATTGTGGAACAATGTATAATAACTTTTCGCTTGCGCATTGACAAGGGTTTCTCTCATTTGATGAGATGCTAATGTGTATTTTTTCCTTTGTTTTTTTTGGAACATTGAAGGTTTTCACTTCTTAAAGATATTTAGTGTTCATATCATTTTTTTTTTTTTTTTTTTGATAACTCAAAACTTACATCGGTTTATTGCAATTCTCAATGAAACGCGTAACTGATGGATAAACAGGGGAGATATATAAATGAGAGAGATATATGCTGCTTCTCACGCATATTCCACTTAAGTCAAGAATTGAACCTGTGTGGTTTCTGTGAGGAGTAAATTCACGAGTCGCTCGGGCCATCTCTAAAGGGCTGTTCATATCATTTGATTTTATTTTGAAGTGGTTACATTTTAGTCCTTTTTTGTTTTTTGGGTACATGAAATTCAGTAAATCTACCTAGGGGGCACAGGTGGGGTGCCCGCCCGGAGTGGAACCATGTCACGAGACAGGACATTGAAGGATCACGCCAAACGTGACCAGTCTTGTTTACATCTTTGTGTTTGAAAGCAACACCTTGATATCGATATCAAAGAGTAATGGATGTTGCTTAAGAAGGTTTTGTGTACAGATGATCCCCAATAAAAAATAAAATTTTGTTGAGTTGTGTTGTGTTGAGTTCTTAATAAGAAAATTCTAAATATTTATTTTTTAAATTATTTTTGTGAATTTTTTTTTTAACTTTGATTTTTCTGAATATAAATTATTTTTCTTCGTCAAATTTGTCTAAATTCATTCTCCAAACGGATACAAATATTCTTTCTGAATAAATTTCGAATCCGAAATTAATTCTATTCTCAGATGCTGCGAATCTACTGTACGAATTTCGCTATCTGTCCAATGCTTAAGGGCTTTAGCTCGACAAATTAGGTTAAAGACGGGGAGGCAGTTTACGGGTTTGTTTTGAAATCTGGCTTTGACATTCATTTGATCGTGCAAAATGCCATGCTTGATTTGTTTATGAGGTGTGGCAAAGTTGATTTTTCCATACAGGTATTTGCTGTGTTGGACAAAAAGGATGTTTGTTTCTTGGAATTCTATGATATCTGGCTACGGAAATAATGGTAGAGTTGATGCTGCTCGTGAGTTCTGAGAAGAATGTGATTTCTTGGACTAGCTTGATTTGTGGACATGCTAAGGCTGGTGACATGTTGGAGGCACCGGCTCTGTCTGAGGAAATGGCATCTTGGAATGCTATGATCTCTGGGTATGCGGATGTTGGTGACTTCTGCTGCTTGAATTTCTTCTGAGGCAATGCCAATCTGCGATGCTGGGGCTTGGAATCTGGTTATTTTTGGCTTCTGCAAAGCAGGAGATGTAGAATCTGCAAAACACTACTTCCATAGAATGCCAAGTAAAAATGTTCCACCGTCGACCATAATGATTTCTGGTTATATCAAATCTGGGGACATTGACAATGCTTGGTGTTTATTTGATCAAATGCCCGAGAAGAACATCTTCAATTGGTCTAAAAATGGGCAGCCTCGTTGTGCGTTGGAATTATTTGGACATTTCGAGGAGGAAGGTTAGAACCAGATGAAACCTTTTTTTTGGGGATCACCTCAGCTTGCTCACAGTTGGAGATTTTAGATGCCAGCTGAATCTATTATTTAAAACTATGTAGGACCCTCACTATTTGCTAATTTACGGGTGTCACTAGTTTGATAGATATGTATGCTAAATTTGTAAGCATTAAGAATGCCTTTCAAGTGTTCAAATGGGCTTAACATAAAGCCTTGTTCTGTTACAGCACCATAAATGCATTATCCCTGTTTAATGAAATGCGCAAGGAATATGTAAGACCTGATGGAGTAACCTTTCTTGGTGTCTTGGCTGCTTGTAATCATGGAGGCCTTGTTAATGAAGGGAAGTTGTTCTTTAAGCAATTGACTGAAGAGTTTGGTACTTATCCCTTGGAAAAACACTATCAAGCATGGCTGACCTTCTTGGTCGTGCTGATTGCCTCGAAGAGGCACATGACCTTATATACAGTATTCCTGTACCAGGCACTTCAGTTGTATGGGCACACTGCCTGTACGGTCCATTGCAACATTCATCTGGTTGAAATTGCAGCTTCTTAGTCATTGAAGATTGAGCTAGATAGTTCTGGTAACTATAATTTATTATCCAATAGTTATGCTGCTGCGGGACACTGGTGTGATGTTGCAAAAAGCGAGAAATGATTAGGGAGAAACGGTGAGGAAGAATAGAGCTACTAGTTGTTTGGTGTTGGCTCTGTAGTCCATGAATTTGTATGGGAAATGTGTTACATTCTGAGCAGATAACATATATTGATATTAGATTTACTCAGTGTAGATATGTAGTTTCTGGGATATCTAATTGACACCAAACATAAAGAATGGATTTCACTCTCTACTTCATGGCCTTCTTACTTATCCTCATGCTGTGGCTTGGAAGATGGATGATCAAATTCTGGTGTAATGCGAAGAACCCTGAATTTTATAGACAGTATAATCAAATTCCTATGCAATACCCCTTTATGGTTGCTGAAATTGAGGAGTCATCAACGCCAGTTCAACTTTGATTTTTTTTTTTTAATGCAGGGAACATCTCATTCTTCACAAATTTTGTTCTTCATTGTAGGTTCCCGTGGGAATCCTTTAAGTTTCAAGCAGCCAAGCAAAAATTCTTCAAATAACCAAATGCAAGGTCTATAATTTGATATAATTGTGTGTGTATATATATTTGTCCATGCTTTGAAAGTTTACATTATAGCTAGGCACTGTGATGTGGTAGCACGGAGGTTACAATACCGATGTTCTAGTTGTAGTTCTTCCCTGGCCGTTGAGTAAGAAAAGAAATGTGAGGTACGTTATGCATAGCATTTGTAAGAAAAATATTTTTTGGAGTGTATGAATATTGAAATTATTGCCTTGAAGTTAATGTGTTAGGTTATTGTTAGATGTTCTCCCTTGTCCTATGGCAGGACTGTTGAATTGTCACTGTCTAATGTTTCAAGATTTTAACTTTCACTGCACTAGTGATTACAGAACCTAGATTGTGAATTAGATTGTATGAAATAAAGGAAATCACAAAAGATACCCGGAAACAAACGTCAAAATGTTGACATGTTACTGGATGTTCCATTGTCATTATCTTATGATCATTGGACTCGATTTAGCTGGGGAAATTTTATGTCTTTTGGCATCCTGAGGTGCCATCGTAAATCGTAAATAATGTCATATAAAAAAGTATTGACATGTTTGGCAGAACTAAGAAGCAGATGGAATTATGGTTCTAAGTCTCATATTTCCTTTTAAGATTGCATGCCTAGCCTTATTATCCACTGCAATGATTAATTATGTTTCATTCATCTAATTTTACTTTTTAGTACTTATAATAAAGCCTTAACTTCCTAGTATTTGGGTTTAATTCACTAATCCTTTAGCAAACAAAACCACTCGGTTGACTTTTTCCCATTCTGTGCCCCCTCTGGTGTGATCCCTTGCTTCTCACATGTATTTGTTTCTTGTCCATCTTTTCTGCCTCTTATTTACTTCAGCATCCTTGTTTTGGCGATCCTCCTTTTTAATTTTTTTAATTTCTTTTTTTATTCTCTTATAATTTGTTTCTTAGTAGTGCAATGTTTCATTCCATAAATTATTGATGGCATTGCAGCCATTTGGTAAATCATTCATGTCAAAGTAACAAATATTCCATGGTTATATAACACCTCTTGATGTTGAAACCACTTAAATACTGACTTGCATCTTTCTCTGGTAATCATGCAGTTTCCGGTAGCCATCTGAAGCTTGAATGCAAACACCAGGAAACTGAGGACTAGCAATTGCTGCAGGTATGAGAACATTGAGAAGAATGCAACCAGATCCTGATTTACTTTAAGTCATCTTTCTTGGAATCTGTTTGCCTTGTATTTTGCTTCAATAGGCTTATGTTATGACATTTGAGAGTAAATTAATTTTAGAATCAATAAAATTATTGCTTGGATAAGAAGTATGAATACTTTAAAATGGGTGCCGTATCTGTATCTGGCACGTATCGAGCATGCATACTCCTTAAATATTCCAAAATATGTGTCAAACACTCCATGTGGCATATCTTATTATTTTATCATTTTTTTTCAAATATATAATTAAGACAAATTTAGATTTGAGTGGACAAAACTTCTAAAATTATAAAATCTTATAACTTATATTTTGTTATATTTTGTATATTGAACTATATATTAAATTAATTTTATCGTGGATATTATATTTATATATATATAACAAATAAAAATATATAAAATTTATATTTTTTTACTATTTCCTCTTATGTTTATATTCTCATTTTTTTTTAAATTATTATATTCATGTCCGTACTCATATCAAATACGTGTCCTGTATCTATATCTATGCTTCTTAGTTACCTTGAATCAAGTCACACCTTATTTCTGAGGCACCTTTATGCTCCATTTTTGTTGCCGAGAAGGCGGACAGAATTGGAGAAAAGTTGAATGATTAAAGGTAAAGCAAAGTAAAACAGGCTGGAGTTTTAAAACTACTATTTTATATGCTGGAACTCGCCAATTCAAGACAGATGTCTCTTTCCCTAGTAAACCTGACACCCTAATTAAAAAAAAAAAAAAATCAAAGTTCAATGAACCTTTAGGTTTCTTTAACTATCTTAAACATTTAGTATTAAAATTTTTATTGAGAGAAGATAAATGCAGGGAAAGGGGAACTTGGAAGAACACATAAATATTATCACACAGATACAGTGCATCAATAAAGATTAATCCATTGATAGATTCCATCTTTTCCATTAAAAAGCTAATCAAATGAATTTACTTTAGGGGCACAAGGCTCCCCACCTGATGAACCTTGGCAATATGATATATGTGAGAATAAAATGTTCACAAAGCACGAAAAATTATTGCATTGCTCGATAAGATTTTGTCAATAAAATGTCCTTCAACAGTGTTTCATGCTTATCTGCTAGCTAACACAATCCTTGTGAAGATTTGGGGTAGTCCCATCCTGAAAGGCCATTGCAGGGCAAAGGGGACAGCCAATCAATTGCCCTCGCAGCGAATCACTTCCCTAACACATGGAGCAATAAAACTGGAATCTCTCTCTCTCTCTCTCTTCTATTCATTTGAAGGGGAAATCCTACCTAACCAAAATGTTCATTTGCAGTGGAATTTTAGTGAATTGTGGTCTATATCTAAGTTCAGTAGTGGCTGAATCCGAATGTGTAACCCCACTAATTAATCACATAGTCTGATTGTTGATCATGATCTCAAAACACACACATACACACACACAGACGCACGCACACAAAAGATAAGAGGCATTATGTGGCAAGTTGAATCTTGTGGTTTTCAAATTGCAACTTTTTTTAGTAGAAAGAACAAAGCAGTTACAAATCATTAAATGCTCCATGAAAATGATTGGGAGTGGAAAACTTTGGGTTTATTAGCTGGATTCTTTATTGTTCAGCACAAAACCAATTTCTCCAATGTGGAAGACAAGACTGTTGCCTGATCTAATGGATCTACTGCTTTGTTCTATTAATGCGCTGTTTTGATCCCACAAAAAATTTGCACTAAGGTCATTAGGTCAGTTTTTAGAATATGGCAGAGGTGTGAACTTGTTTCCAATAGTAGGAATGTAATTGCTATTTTGATCAACTTAAATCTAATTGTCTTTAAATCAGATCTGTTATGATCCAATCGAATTCTCACATAATTGTTTGGAAGACTATAAAAGAGTCCATTTTCTAACCCAGGGTTATTCTGATTTGACCTGAACAAAGCTAGAAAATAGTACCAGCTTCTTATGAAACGAGAGAATTTCGGGAAGACTGATAATGTTTGCCCAAGTACAAGGATGATTAGAAATGTGTTGAGGGAAGTGTGTAATACAAGGTTATTTTGTAGGAACAATTATTTCTTAAGACCTGCCCTTGTTGATCTCTGAATTTCTGAGGAATGGCTGTTAAGTCAGAGGCATGAACTTGCAACATATTGGTGAAAATCGATATAAATTTGAGGACAACTTTTGGGGTGGGCTGGAAGAGACCATCATTCAAAACTATGGCATTAACTCTGCCTTTGATCTTTACCTTACTAGAACACACAAGTATCATGATTTAAAAATACAAAACCACACTAGAACACAATGGAATAATTGCAGAAATACATGAAGAGATGAAATCCATAGTTTCAAAACTGAGCACTGTTTGCAACTGTGTATTTCATATTAACAAAACACAACCAAAACTAGGAGAACCATGATATATGTATCTCTATACAATTGCTTTGGAAGCAAGTATTTCTTTGTATGCAGTTTTGGTTCCGCAGACCAATAACAAAAAACATGACAATAACATCACAGATCCAATCCAGCATGGATCTGCTTAACGAAATATTTTAATTTTAATATTTTTTTTTCTTTTCTGCTTTGCACTTCTCAGATGGAAGTCCAATGAAAACTGTTGACACGAAGAGGCCGCATTCAAAATCAAATTCTTCGAGAACCCAAGCTGAAAGGTTATCTTTTCATCGGAGGTACATCTCTTCCGTTTTCTGTCATGGGTTTCTGCAGGTTTGTAGATTTGTTATACACCACAAGCTAAGCCTTTTGCTTCCGATCCCTTCATGATTCTGAGTTTCTTGCAGGACGAGATGAACATTCTACAGAAAGAAATTTTATAACCCAAATAAGGATGTATACAGATATGAAAACATATAAAAATGTGCGTGTGTATAGAGAGAGAGAGAGAGAGAGAGAGAGACTTACTCCCACGGAACATCCCCAACTAGCATCCAGTCTCCATCTTTGTCTTCATAGGTTGGTACATATTCTGATCCTTTGTAGCCTTCCCTCTCAGAGTACTCACCTGAATATATGGGAAACCAAAGCCAAGGTTAGAAGCTCTTTCATCCCAGTACACATGAATATATAAGAACAGTGATGATTGTCAAGATTCTTTACCTATGGTGAGTTTGAACATGTTCTCCAGAGCCTTCAGGAGATCTGGGTAGCCCTTGTAGATCTTCAGATCAATCTTTCTGAGATAAGGAGCTCCGTCCATGCTTACTTTCACATACATTCCAGTCTCTGCCTCAGCCTTCTTTTGTTGAAAGCTATTCTTCCTGTAGGATCGAATTGGTGGCCACCCCACAACTTGTGCTCTGCCATTTCACATGCCCATAAATTGAGTTAATCCGGTATTCAAAAGTCAGCATATATTTTCCATGTATTACATACATAAACATACATATGTACGCGCACACAAAATATTATGTTCTCAAATCAACTTACTTGGCACCGAGTTTGGCATCAGATTCACCCTTTGATCCTCCATCCTCAGCCATGTCAGGCGAGGCTCTCTTGTTGTTTCTAGCGCTAGAAACAGTTTCTTTCTCAGACTCATCTGTCCCCGGCAAGCCCAGCCTGAGCTCGGTTGCCTTGAGATTAAGGTCACCTTCAAACACACCAGAGTTTTCCATCTTCCAAGCTGCCCTTTACGTGTAAATACTAATATATTTCCACAGACCAAACAAAAGCACGGTAATCTTAACAAGCAGACCAAGATTTCTAATCCAACTGATGGATCAATAGAGGGAAGTGGGTAAGTTTTCCCCGGCAAGGAATTGTAATTTTCCGGTGAGACTGCAGGAGCTTTGGAGAGAAGTCAAGAGGATTGGTTGGGTGTGTTATGGGGAGGTTGTGACGCGAAGAAAGGTGTTTTTATAAAGATATATATGTATATGATGTATATATGTATTTAAATTATATGAGATGAGATGAGGAGAAATGAAGGGGGGTGAATAAAAAGGAAGGAAAGAGGGGTTGCGTTTGGGACTGAAATGCATGAATTGAGGACATAAGCAAGCTAAGCTGTCGGTAGCATTAGGAGCACCTTTGAGGCAGGTGCCTCTGCATTTGGGGGACAAGGGTGGGACAAGCTCAGCCGCCCATATGGAAAGACTTTGAGGCCCCTGAGGGAAGGTCGAGTTTCCATTGGAGGGTTGTGGGAGGGAAATCAAGACCCTTGGTTTATGTGTCTGTGTGTATAGAGAGAGAGAGAGAGAGATTCCAAGGGTCCACATGGGTGTTGGGTATGGGCAGGAGATGGCCCATGTGGGGTAGCATTTGGCAGGGTTTGATTTTTGGTTAATTGATTGCAGGGCACACTGCATGTGGTCTGTCATGTGTACACGGTCGGCGCTGCTAGAGTTATTGACGACTCCAACCGTGTTGAATAATCAGGTATTTCAAGTAGCCTTTGTTAGATTTAACAGATTTGAAAAAATAGTTTACATTTTAGTTTGTTAATCTTTTTAATTGAATTCAAACAATTCTTTAATTAAATGATTTTAAGTAGTTTAATATTTTATATTATATTTGTCGACTATTAATTTATTGAGATGAATTTTAATTAAATTTATTAGTATAATGAGTTTAAAATTATAATTCAAGTTGGATTTGTTTATATTTTGAACTGAGTTGCAACTCACCTATGACCAAATTAAACTCGAATATGTAGTTTTATTTGTTTTACGGAGGTAGTTCCTAATATATTATCTTTCGATTTGTTGAGTTATTTTTAAATGAGATTTTGTTTTTCAAGGGTTTTTGTAAAAAAATAAAAAATTGAAATTGAAATTTTAATTGAAATTGTTATTTTTAATAAATTTTTAAAGAAAATTAAAGTTTAAATATCATTTTTTTAAAGTAAGAAAATTTAGCTGACTTTGTCTAGTAGATATTCGTTTGATGTTTAATAAATGTGTAAAATTTTATTATTTATTACAAATACTATCACATTTTTTAACACATTAATTTAAAAACTTTTATATAAAAAAAGTATTCAAAAAAATATAAGAAGAGTGAGAAATTATATTTTTATGTGATGTGATTGGAAAGATAATCAAAATAAAGAGAAAAAAAATAATTTTGATAATTAAATAAATTTAACAGTTAAAAATATATAAATATCAAATCATGAGTTATACTGTCATATAAATGTGTCCATTACATAACTATTCACGTCAGTTATTGTCACCATCTTTTTTGTTCAGTTTTTTCATGCTAGGGTTGGGACGGTTTTGAAGTGTAAATTCCTTCCACTGCCTTGTTATTTTTCTATTAGTTGTGGTTTGAGAGTTTAATAATGTACTTTGGATATTCCTAAACAAGGTTTTTTAGGCTAATTTTATGCCATGAAAACAAATTAGTTCCATTCTCTGTTCGAAAAGGGTGATCCTTGTGTTGTTTTCTTTCTAAGGTTTTCAAATTATTAAGTCCATATTTTCTCGAAAGAGTCCAAAAACTGGCTTTACCTTCTTAAAACCGAATTGAATGATCTTAATAAGAGCCCTGTAATCTCCCTATTAGCAAATTAAAATCAATATTTATGCAAAATCACTAACTTCAACTTTCCTCGAGGAGGGTAGACCCCACCCTTGTTTTTTGGTCTGAACTTTCCTTAATAATTTGCCTAAAAATAAGTACTCTTTTAAGTATATATATATATATATATATATGTCGAATTTTCATATTTCCTCTCCATTTGTCAAATAATTAGGAATAATTAAATTGATTTAAGGAATAAACAAATATTAATTTACTTTATGAGGAAAAAAAAATTCTAATGTTTTAAAATTTAGTGACCTAGTTGAGGACACATCTTTTTCTAATGGGCATTTATGCGTGTTAAACCCATTAAGTGTTTGGTTTGATCGATCTTCCTTTTTATTTAATAATGAGTATCTTCATTTTGTGTCAGTTAATCAGGTTCCACGCCTAACCTAATTGTACCTAATAAATAAATGTAATTAACCTAACCTAACTTTGCTATTACTACGATTTTTTTTGATAAAAAAAATGATGGAAACTATTTCAAAATTTGTTGATAATAAAATTCATACCTACTACTGAGTTGGATAAGTTTGAATATACTCTTAAGAATATATAAACAATTAAGAAATTACAATGTTTTTTTTACGCAGAATCAACTTGATTAAGTGTCCGTGTAGGAGAGAAAAAAAAAGTTGGTGGCTAATAGTACTTTTTTTGTTTTAACCTTTTCTAAAATGGTTTTACTTTCTTACATTTTAATTTTTTTTTAAAATCTTAAAAGGCAAACGTGTCAAATTAATAAAAAATTAATTAGTTATTAAAAAATTAATTTTTTTTCAAATACAAAAAAAAAAAAAAAAAACTTTTTTAGTAGTTAATTACAAAAAAAATTTAACCTTTTTTTTCTCTAAACCTAATCTATGTTAATCGTAGAAATAATTGAATAAATAATAAATAAATTAGATTTAAATATGTTTTTAAATTTAAATTATACTTTAATAATTCCCATTTAGCTCACTTATTACAACCCTGCACCAATATGGATTTTCGCAAAAGCAAAGTCGCGTAAAAAGATTAAGTTTGTCTATAAGGACGATAAAGATGACGACAAGTCGACAACAATATTTGTGGAGTACGAAAAGAGGAAGATATCAATTCATGATTCGTTTGGTGCGGCGAGAATTACTGAATAATTTTAAAAATATTTAAAAGTTTTAAAATTTTTAACACATTTTATATTCTTTACCTGTCTTGAAACCATATAAATTTATATATTTTATTAATTTTTTATAAATCTTAATAAATTTTTTTATAAATCTCAATAATATTTTATAAAGTTCAATAACATTTTTACAAATCCTAAAAATTTTTCATATCTTTTAATAAATCATGACATAAAATCATTTCAACAAAGTCAAAAAAATCATCTCGATGATTTTTTTTCATTATTCATTTCTAAAATACGTGATTTGATGGTTATACGTCAAATTTAAAAAAATTAGTTGAATCATATTTTTCATTATTTTCTGTCATTTTTTGTTGCATCAAACGCTTCTTAATTTGGCACACTTTGTTTGGTGGCACATTTATTTGTAGTGACCTAAATTATATTTAAGTGCTTTTGGTTTATAAAATATTATTTTCTTTTTTTTTTAAATTGGTATTTTGTTACTTTATATTCTTTTGTTTTTAAAAATCATTTTTCTACAAAAGTTCTCTAAATTGATTTTTTTTTGTTACATGTTTTCATTTTGCCATAAAAGTAAAACAAGAACCTTGACTTTCTGATTTAAATATGGGCCCGTTTGGTTTGTAAAAATTTGTTGAAAATTTTTAAAAATCTTTATAAATTTTTGTTAACTTTATATCACATTAATTTTTTTCTCTGACTACACGTATTACGATCTCTTTCCAAATCACAATTTATCTCATTTTTTCTTACTCCAAACAAACCCTATATATTTCAAAACTCAATGGGTTTCCTTTAATGAATCCAACAACTTTTCGACAATGTTTCGAGCTCTTTTCGCTGTTCTCGGCTGTGTTTGAACCACCTTTTTCTGTCCTTATTGTTCAATCAGCGGAGCACAAAAGCTCTGGCCCTAACGGCACATTGCTCCGTTTGTACCACTACAATTTTCTATAAATTTTTTTAGGGTAAATTTCACTAATCTTTTCTGAGGTTTTTGACACCAACAAAAATCTCCCCTGAAATTTCTGAAATGACACTGCCCTTCATTCCTTTACCAGGTAAATTTTCCTAACCTCTCCTGAGATTTTTGAATGTGTAAATTTTTTATACAATCATATTCTTTGTATCGAAAACTTTCAAACGAGTCTCATTGTCGCTATTTTTTGTGTATTTTTTTGAATCCGTGTGAACGGATTTGAAAAATCGTTCTCACAGTTTGTTACTTTCTAAAAAAAAAAAGATATCAAAATCAACCCAAAATTATATTTTATCTCAATTTATCCCATAGTTTGCTACTTTTCAAAAAAAAAAGTGCCAAAATCAACCCTAAACTATATTTAATCTCAATTTATCTTTTTTTTTACTCCAAACGAGACCTTTACGGGAAAAAATAGATCAGGGGAGGTTAGTGAAATTTATCTGGTAAAAGAAGGGAGGGCAGTGTCATTTCAGAAACCTCAGGGGAGGTTTCTGTTGGTGTCAGAAACCTCAGGGGAGGCTAATGAAATTTACCCTTTTTTTAAATTTTTAAATTTTCACATATTACAAAAATTATGAAATTGTTATATTAATATATCAATTTATATTATATTAGCGTTTTGTACTCTAAACGCACACTAGTCGATACGGTAAGTTTAATGATTCAAATGAAGTGAGTGCAAGAATGAGAATAATTATTTTATATGTATGAATAATAAACTTAAAGATGAGAATGACGTATATTTAATATATTAAAACAAATGGTAGATCCGAATGAGAATACAATCAAATACTTATATTATTCTTATAAAAAAACAAACATTAAAGAAAGTAATAAAAATTAGAATAATTTTGTAAATATTTCATCAAAGGCTCGTTATATAGTTGGAGAATAAATAATTCTTCTGACTTTTGGGGAGAATGACTTCTGTTTTTTAGCTTTTCACTGGAGCAAAGGGTAAAATATATGACATTTTACACTTAAAAAGTGCAATTAAGTGTGTGTTTGGAGTGATAAAAAGTGAGAAAAAATGAGATAAAGTGAGAAAAGTTGTGAGTTTGTAATGCGTGCAATGAAATAAAAAAGTTGATGTGATAGAAATTTTTAGAGTTTTTTTTTTTTTTTGGAGATGCTAAATGGTGCCTAAGTGTATATTTAGGTACCAATAAGTTAGCTTATTGATTTTTGGCTTATATATATATATATATATATCTTATACGACTCCTCTTTACAAACATCTATTTTTTTTTCTCCTCTTTTTGTGTGTTTTAGATACGTTAATCGCATTTATAAAAAAAATAGCAAAAAAAAAAAAAAAAAAGAAATTTATGTTCAGTTAAAAAAACTAAAAAATAAAAATCAATTTTTTTAGACAAACGTGATTTTTTTATTTGTTGTAATTATTTTTTATAAATGCCATTAACACATCTAAAATTTAACTTAAAAAAATTCAAATTTTAGTGAAAATTCATATAAAACAAAATTAAATTATAAAAAAAAAAAAGAAACTAAAAACGAATTTTTGGTACTTAAATCAATCCTAAATGAGGGAGAATAGGACACCCTTCTTCATTTCCACCTCTATTGTAGCCAATTGAATGGAACCTTTGATGGGGAAACGTAGTAGGGCTGAAGCCGGTGGTGGTTGAGCCAAGGGATTGGCATTTGCTTCATTCAGAACAGCCCTGAAGGACAGTGATGTGGAATTGATCGAGGTCCAATTCTTTTAGCCTTCTTTTTCACTAAAATTTCTTGAGTTTAGATTTGATATGACTCATCAATGGAGTCGAAACCTGCTAGCTTGCTTGGTTGGCATGGCCTAAGTCGGCCAGACTTGACCCTCTACATGCTGAAATGGACCTTCTTGGCATCACCTGAGGACATGTTTTTTATTTAAAAAATAATAATAATTAATCGTGATTGTATAATTAAAGTCGTTTGACAGATTAAAGTAGGACTTTTTTTTTTAATTAAACAGCCAAAATTGCATAGTAGTGCTTTTTTTCTAATTTGTCTTTCATGCTATTAGATGAAAAATTGGATGGTAAAGAAGTATCCTTAGTGTTGTAATTTAGTTTAAAAAAAAAAAGAAATAGTTACACTTCGATTTAAAAATATATAATTCTTTTTTTGTTTAAAATTCAACAAATAATCCTCTTCTGATTTATATTAAGGTGTGAAATTTATTAAATTAATTAAATTTAATAGAATTTGTGCTTTAGTTGTTAAAATTGGTTGGGGAAATTTTGTCACAAAAATAAATAGATAAAAGTTTATTTTTATTCATTTTTATGTTAAAATGAAATATTATTTCACCTTTAAATGAAATTTAATTTGTCTTTATTTTTTTAAGTAATATTATTTTTGACAACCACTTATGAACTTATATAACATATGTAACACAAATTTAATTAAATTTAATATCTTTTTGATAATTTTGCACTTGAGTCCAATCACAAGAGGGGTATACGTTGATTTTTAGACTAAAAATGATAACATATTTTTTGTTCAAACTACAATGCGATAAAATATAATTAGTCCTAAGAACATTAGTTGGTAGAGTGACGGATTCAACTGGTAAAAAATTATTCAAATTTAATTTAAAAATTATACGAGAACGTTTAAACTAATTACGAGCTAAGTTTTAACTCACTTAATATGATATTAATTTAGACTACATATTCAAGTTATCAAGTTAAATTAAAAAAAAAAAAAGAAAGAAAGAAACTTGACAAGTTTTAAATTTAATTTATCCTTATAATAATTTTTACGTTTTTAACACAAACTGAGTTAAAGACATAACATGGTTTGTTTGTTTTGGGAAAGCCATGAAAAAATTAAAAGCATGATAAGCTTTTGATGCTATGTTGCTCTTTGCACGGACGTGTTTAACTTTGAAGTGATAAATGAAATGAAGAAGAAGGTTCATTGGCATGATCCTGGAAATTCTGTTCTACGTACTTTTATCACACACACTTTAAACATGATGACTTCTAAATTTGTTGAGAGGAAAGAATTCAGTATACACACCGACACATTCATATATATAAATATGGGAGTCTGACATTGACAATTAAATTTAAATTGTTAGATTAAAATTTAATAATTTAAATATATTTATATATTTTTAATTTTTAATTTAACAGTGCAGGTTTGATTATCACTGTACTGATATCAAATTTAATATTAATTCTGTAGTTTCATATCTACGTATAGTTATAAAGCAATATTATCATGGTACTTAAAGTTTCATTATTCGAATTTTTAGCGGGGGATAATGTTTTCTCATTTTATGCACTAAAAACTCATTTTTTGCTGGTCATTTTGATGCCAAAAACATACCACTAGGTCAAAGTTTTCAAGTGATGACTTTATCACTGGGTAACACCCATCAATTGCTTACAATGCCACAATAGAGAAAATTGAGCCATGACTGGAAATTAGGCTAGAGGTGAAAATGTTTTTTGAGTTCGTAATAGGCTTGAAAGCCACATTAATGTAATTTTTATAAGTTTTTTAATATATTGGGCCAGAATTAAATTTTTTTATATTGGGCTTGGCTCAAAATTGTAGCTTACAATGGAAACCGGACCGAAACCGATTAAACCGAAACCGAATTATAGTTCAGGTTTTAAAAATTTTCAAACCGAAAATCTGGTCCGATCCCATAAATAACCAAAAACTAAACTAAATCGGACCGATATTACCTCTATGTTAATTAGTTAAGCAGAGTCGTTCAAATATAATGTAATTAATTTAGATAGAAATTTTATAATAATTTAATTTGGTAAATTGTAATGAATTTGAAATCATTACAAATATATAATTATTTAAAACAGTAGAAGCAATTGCATTGCTATATTAGTTTTAATTATTAGAGTAATTATTACAAAACTTTTATGAAATATTAAATAAATGAACTATCTCATTTCATTTATATTTTAATTCAATATAATCTCAAATCCGTTGATTTAAAATCTTTACCAACCAAACGGAGCCAAGTGTTTCCAACCTAAATTTATCCTTTCGTGTTCTATAGGGTAGTCTTTAGTTGGCACCCCAAGTCCAGGTTGTGAATGCCCTAAAGAGAGATTAAAGCGTCCATTAATCCTTTGATTATGCCATGTTAGGGAATCGGTGCTGATTCTCTTTAGTGCAGTGGGTTAGGGCTTCTATCCACTTTAATCCCCAACATATATATATATATATATATGTATGATAATAATAAATAGAATTAAGTATAATAACTACCGACTTTGCGATATTTAGGCGATTGATTAATAATCATCATATATTAGAAAAATTAACTCAAACAGGGTTTAAAATTGGAGAGGAATGCTTTCTCGTAGGGCTGCCTCCCAAGGCCATGGACAAAATGACAAATACAATAGCTGGGTATGTATGCATTGGTCCCCTACTCCAATATCATTACAGATAGGAACCCATTCCAGCGACGAAACTACCCTTTCAAAAGATGAAGGTCATAATTGGAGAAAACAGGGTGCCCACAGAAATGGGGGGTCGCCTTACTTTGAGCATTAAATCCGTGGGCGTTACTTTGTAAAACCCTAGTACAGAGAGAGAGAGAGAGAGAGAGAGAGAGTAATGTTATGTCCAAACACAGCTGGACATGATGTAATTGGAACGTCGGCCCTTTGGTCTAAGTTATTTACATTTCCATGTCTACGTGGAGATGGGGTTAGTAAAATTTTGAAAAATGACGCAAGGTTAATTTTAATGGTTTTTTTTTTTTTAATCACTCATTGTTTCAAAATTCGTTTACGAAACATCCCGTAGCTCCCACATTTTACCGACGGCAACGGAAACCGTTCTCAAAATAATGAATTCATGTGCCTTTTGTCACAAAAGAACAATTTTATTATTTTAAGACTTATGCTTTAAAAATCAGCTACATAATTAAATAATTTTATTAATTAATTTGGTAATTGTCATTTAATTTTATTTTTATATCCTTTTATTATATAAATTTTACTAATAAATTAAGTTTCAACTAGAGGCTACAAACACGTGCAACGTCTGCCACTGCAGTAGACAGCAACGTCTCTGGGAGTAGCAAAAGGACACGGAAGGACCTGGTGCTAACAACGAGAGAGAGAGAGAGAGAGAGAGATAGGAATTACATGGTATTGATGTGTGCAAGTGTGGTGTTTCCGGTCTGTTTGGTAACGGGTGAGCTCCAAACTCTCACGAGAGGCTGGAGGGAAACCACGTATATGTGTTAAATAAAAAAATATAAAATTTTATAAATTTTTATAAATACGGAATACAATGTTATAAAATTAAAATTTCTTACACGTGGTACAAAATACCAAATACTAATTTTTATAAGTTTATACAATTCTTAACACATCATAGCCGGGTGGGGTCTTGCTTTCGTCTGGAATTCTGAAATTTTTTAAAAAATATTAAAAATTATTTCATTTTTATCTTATTATATAAATTACAAAATCTTATCAAATTTTATTAATTTTTCTACATTCCAAACACACCTTACGTTGTTTTGCCAACTCTGGCAGCTCACTCATTAGCTGTCAAGCACCGAACGGCACACCAAATTATTTCTACACCTACTTGAGTCGTAATGGTTAGCGTTGATTCCCTGCACTGGGTGGGTGGCTGGATTTCAGTCCAGCTGAATTATGGCTTGTTAGAGTTTTGGTTCGAGTTATTAGTTTTGAGTTTGTTCTCAAGCTTTGGCATAAGTTTGAGTTCGAGTAACCAAGAATGATCCAAATTCAAAATTAATTTACAAATATCTCAACTAACATATATTATTTCATTAAATCAGTTCACAAATTTTTAATTGGAGCACTTTTACACTCTAAAATCAAACTCAATTTTAAACGTGGCACGAATTATACTCAAATAAAATTTATTAAAGTCGCACTATTACGACTTTTTACCAAAAGTAATAATTTTAAGATAATTCAAAAATTTTGAAAAAAACACAAACATAATATCACATAATTATATTAATTTAAAATTGGTTTAGTTTAATTTAATTTTAAAATGCATTAATTATTAAATATATTTATTAAAATTTGAGAATTTTTGAGAATTTAATTAACACAATTATATGCTCGAATATTTGACATATTAGCACAAACTGTAATTCCACCTATATGTGTTCCTATCATGTAAATAAAATAAAAAAAAAGTTAATTAATTGTATGCCATCACATAAGTAAAATAAAAAATAGATTTCCTTCTGTTAAACTATGAGGTCGTTTGATTTGCTAAAAAACTCCAAAAAACTCTATAAATCTCTATTAACTTTATATCACATCAATTTTTTCTCTCACTGCACGCATTACGAATTTTCTTCAAACCACAATTTATCTCACTTTTTCTGACTCCAAACAACCCCTATACCTACAAACTTGTAACTAATTTCAATTTATTCTGTTATCTTGAGAGGTTTGGAAAGAAAAAAAAAGTTAGTTTTTTTTTTTATATCTGAATATTAGCGACATACTAAGAAGTTAGTTATAAGAAGTGTAAAAGAAGTTTAAAATATAAGAAGTAGTAAATTTAATTATTTGAAAAAAATTAAAAAACTAGTAACTGATAATTCAACTACCGGCTCATTTTCCGAAGCGAACACCAAGTCTAATAGTTTGGATACGAGCGAAGGCTGATGATGATATAAGATGGGCCTGCGATGCTATTTGTATATGATTCGGCCCAAATCAAATAAAAGCAACTCTATCAGTCCATGGGCTGACTTGATAGCTTTTGGGCCCATTAACCTCAGATCCATTCTGAGTGATCTTTCCACTTGTCCCACTCTCTGGCCGTTGGATCACTTGCATATCATTGCCAGCTGCACTTCACTACAGCTGCCTCTGCAACGCTGTACTTTCTGACAGTTGATCCCATTTCATCCAAGGGCTAAGATTGAAATGACTTTACTACTTGATCTGGTTCGTCCAAATGTCTCACACTCGATATCTGACCTGAACCCTAATTCCCTTTCATCTCTAGTTAATGGTCATGCCACGTCTGAGCACCAAAGGCCACATAAATGGCTGCAGACTTGCTGGACCCTTAAAGGGAAACCGAGAAAGAAGTTTCCTTTATGGACCCCATTCCAAAAGTCGATGGGCCTGTCGAATACGTACAGTACTACGATGTGTGGGGTGATAGTGCAGACCTGGGCCTGAGTGTCAGTGTGATGATCCATATGTATATACATATATATATATATATATATATATGTATAAGCACTGTGCGGATATACCACAAATCGAGGATAAAAATTCCAATTAATACTTGTAACTATGTGTAATATAAATATATTATATGATATTGTTTTTTTAATATTGAATTCGAACATTAATCCCACAAAAAAAAAAAAAAGAAATCTTGGCTGAGAGGTTGTTTGAAAGTTCAATTTTCAATAATTTATAGTATTTTTTTGTCAAAAATTGATAGTTGAAATTCTTAATGTGTATGGTAAATTAAGTAGTAATATTTGTTACTTTTAGTAATTTTTGGGTGTTTGGTAAATTTTTTGTTAAATTTTAGTAACTTTTTTTTTTGTAATTAAGTATAATTTGGATTAATGGAAGAAATTTTCATTATCTTAGGAGTATACCCCCGTATATCGACTATTAGTTACAAAAGGGAATCTTCCAGTTATAACAAGAATCAACATTTACAACAGAGTTTTTAGTGACAGATAGATAAGAACATTTGATTCTAACATCGTACGTTACATTCTTAATGATGGTGGAGATTGGAGAAGAAAGCTTTTTAAACACTCTGGTATTCCGCTCTCTCCAAAGATGGTGCACCATGACTGCCCAAGCTATTTTACTTATCATATTATTAAAACTTTTCCCATTAAACTTCCCAATAGCTTATACAATTTTTTCCTTCCATGGTAAGGCAGTTTTAGTTATAAAACATTTTCGTAGAATGACTTTCCTTAGGCAGAGTAGAGATAAAGAAAAAATAAGTGCTCCATGTCTTCATGGTCATGCTTACATAAAACATATGATGGAACAACATTTATTCTCCATACTATTAGTTTATCTTTGGTCTTGAGTCTTTTTTTTTTTTTAATAACAAGCCATAAAATAAAATTATGTCTAGGGATATGATTGGAGAACCAAATGAGACTACGCCAGGTTACATTTGGAGCTTGCTCCCGAAATGCTTCCCAAGTAACTACAGCATTGTAATCTTTTGTCTTTGACACCTTCCAAATGAACTCATCTTGCATGTGTGGGCTCGGTTGATAGTCAGGGGATTCTTCAAGGATAATTTTAGTAACTTCTTATGTACTTTGTAAAAATTTTAATAACTTTTGGGTTGAACAAGTGATTGAAGAAAAAAGTGACAAAAATTAGTATTTTTTCAAATCCAAACAAACAAAAATTAATAAATTTCTACTGAAATTTCAACCACTAAACGGTGCCTGAGTTTATTCATGGTTAAAACAAGAGGTAAAAGCCTCTGAATAGCAAACCGGAAGGACATGCATGGAGAGCGGGGTGAAAGGGAAGCAGCCGCAAATGATGAATTATCTACAAAGTAATTAAGAATAATAATTAATGTTATGAATGGTGTGGTACCAGTGCTACCCAGCTATCGATAATTAATTCTCGATCAATGACTCAACCTGCTGACAGGAGAAGGAATGCTATGGCCATATTTTTCTGTGATTTTTTTTTTTTTTTTTTTTGGGATTAATTATCCGGGTAGATTCAAACCTTTAAGGCAATGAAAAGAGCAGCAGAAGCAGCTGGTACCCCTGGCCATCCACGAGTCTAAAGCACTCTGATAGCTAGGCCACAGGGAGGCTCCTCTCCTTATTATTGTGACAGAAACATTCCATGTTTAATTTAGGTGAAAGTATGAAAATTATTAATTTCGCCATATATATACATGTGTATAAGATATCAATATGCTAGCACTTAGCGACTAGCTAGCAAAGTGAACACAATAGCTTGGGAGACTCTTCTTAGTAATTAATCGGCAATATGAATTACTGTAAATTAATGATGCTGTTTTGAATGAAAATTGTGATCCTCAAATATCAATACTCACAAAAGTTTTATATAGATGAAGGTAATACTTGAGAAACAGAGAAGAATAAAAAGTGATCCTCTTCCTTATCCGCTTTATTTGTTATATGTTCAATTACATAATCGAGTTAAATCTTATTGTATATTTTAAAATTGTATTATGCAAGTTTAGAATAGTAATTAAATATTCTAAAAATCATACCAATAGTTAAAATAACTTAGAATTATTAGAACAATACAAATTTAAACTTTGATTTTAGTTATACACCGAGTAGGAACCGGTTAAGAGAATCAAACCCAATTAATGGGAAAGTTTACAAAATCACTCAGAGTACTTTGTGTATCTTTTTGTTGAGATATAGTCAACGTGATTTATATATCCCTCTTTTTGTTTGCAGGGAAAAAAAATGAAAACTTTCTACTTCCACAAACTTTCTTTCTTGCAGTTTCACTTCTATTGACCTATTTAATTTTCGCCAGCTCCGAACAAAGTGATAAGGTTCTAATATTACACATGATAATTGCATGATATATGCCTTTCCCACCCGTACTCATAGCAAGCCTGTAAAAAGTATTCAATTGTACATGGTACAGATTCACATTGACAAAGAGAAAACATAAACTTGTCATGGCCAGATCATTTGCAAGAGAGGATGCACTTGCATGGTTCCCTGATTGAGGTGGCAAGGTTGTTGGCTGGCTGCTATGTGAATGTGTGGTTTCGATACATACGCGTATGTGTATGTTATTGTATGTATCTATATATACGTAAGCATGCATGCGCACAAGCACATAAATGAGTTTGATTTTAGGATTCTAGCTTGTTGAAAATCCCATATGCAGTGCATGCACAGTTGGAAAACATTTGATGAGATCGAATTGAATGAAGTTGTTTCCATGAATCATGGCATTGCAATAATCATTTTTTGTTGGTACGCAACAAGTGCATGGTATCGTTTAAGAGTTGAGATATATGATACTCTTTCAATTAAGATAATTACCCCCCGGGGGGGATTTTGTTTTGATTTCTACAACTCATTTAGGGTTTAATTAAGACCATCTTCACAATTGCACAGTATCACTTGCAGAGTAGATATGAAGATCAAGCCTCAGATATCTACAAATTCTTTAACTTTTTGTATCAACTATAGCTCACTAATCCGTATTACTTTTATTCATGATCATTAATCATATAGATATAATATATATATATACATTATAGTTTGAATGGACTTGTCAGCACCACTAAGGACATGTTTGGTAGATAAAAAATGAGAAGAAAGTATAATTAAAGTAGAAAGATTTGACATAAAGATAATATGTGAAAATTTTTTATTGAAAGAAATTATAAAAATTAGTTAAATTTAATGAATTTTGGTGAGTTTTAATAAAATCAAACAAGCTCTAAACAAACGACCAATCCTCAGTTTTAGGAAGATTTCCTGTACATGTCCAAAAATATTGATTGTCCTTATCTCTTTTGAAAATTCCAAGGTACGTAATCTTTTTGTCAGCTTTCCCAAATCTTTCAGTTGTGTGAACCTGCAACGTATACCAGTTGGAGAACACTTCCGGGATTCGAAAGAGTTGAATTACAATATCGAAAACAAAAGTGGATTTGATACAGTTGTAATTCGACCATAGGCTATCGTAGATATGAATTCTAAAATCTACTGTAAATAAGTAATTAATTCTCAAACAAATAATTTTATTAAATCAAGCATGTCGATGTCCAACTACTACAATGCTCATATATAATAAAACAACCTAAATTCTGATGATTAAAATGAAAAATTTCAATATATTTTAAATTACTAAAATTAATAAATATGAAATAATTACATAATTATGAAAATAAAATCAATTCTGAATTCTGTCCTAACAATAATTCTCAACGGAAACAGAATTCACAGACCCAAACCGGGCACGTGTGAAAATTTTACTTAATTATCCTTATTCATTTATAGCTTAGAAATACTATAAAGATTAAATAACAAAAAACACTTTTTAAGTTATGGAATCAGGTCAAATCAATCCAGATAATTTAAATCACAAAGTTATTCCCATTAGTTGTAACATTGTAATGATCATATCTAGAGATAATCTTGTTACAAATAAATAATCTTCAGGATAATACTTGATTTCCGTATGATTTCTACAGCTAATTAGAGTTGAAGACAATCTCTTTCAGTCTTGAGATATCTACTTGTTTAATTTGTATAAATTAACCAGCTCGTTTACCCATATAATCACAAACAAGTGTTTGATCCTCCTGATTTTAATTAAGGAAGATTAAGGCCTCGTTTGAACCTTCAAAAAAAATCAAAAAACTTCAAAAAACTTCAAAAGTTTTCAAATTCCTCCAATCATATTTTGCCACCTATCATTTTTACATCACATCAATCTCATCCATTAGTTTTTTTTGATTTTTTTTGGGACACCAAACGCACCCTAATGTGTGTCCAAAAACTGATTCACCTAATCGCTTTTAAAAATACACTGGTGATCTTTTTTGTCAGCCACCTTAACTAATCTTTCAGTTGTGTAGCAATAAACCGGACAATGAATTTCGTCATTCACGACTCAACCTTACAAAGGAAGCAAAAATTAGTTGACTTAAATATCTGGCTCTGTTTACTTAGTCATATGTAATCAGTAAACAAAAAATTAACTATAGATTATTAGGAGCCGTTTAGTGCTCCAAATTTTTCCAAAAAATTTCAAAAATCTTCAAAAGTTTTCAAATTCTTACAATTAAATTTCATCACATGTCACTTTTACATCATATTAACACCACCTTTTGATTTTTTTTTTTGGTACTCCAAATGTTCCCTTAGAAGGCCCTTTTGGGAAATTAGTTAATTTCTCAGTTTTTGACTAAATTTTTTGATGTTTTTTAAATGATTAAATTTACTTTCTTTCATTTTAATTTTTTTTCACTACTACAATAATTGATAAAAATCACACTAAGAAATTTATAAAGATCACAGTTTTAGAAAATTTATGAGTTAAATTTTTTGTCTCAGTTTAATTAAAAACTGAGATAAAAAGTTACTTTTAATACTTTTTATCACACTTTTGTTAAAACCATGATTGTATTTAAAATGAAATAAAAGATTAGTGGAAACTATCTCTAGAAAAAACTGAGATAAAAAAATCTTAGTGGAAACCATCTTTAAAACAAATCGAGATAAAAGATAAATGGAAATATCTCTAGAAAAACCGAGATCAAAAAGTAAAGAAAATCATATTTTAAAAAAAGTGAGATAATTAAAAAAATGAAAGACAATATTGTTATTTCTTTCTCTATATCTCTCTCTCAAACAATTTTATTTATCACTTTATATGATTTAAATTAAATTTCATGAATTTTATTGTGACATTTATTTATTAGTTTTAATTATTTGAACATGCTATAAAAATTACAATCACAGATCAATAAATAAAAATATTTTTAGATTAATGTTAAAACTAAATTTACCAAATCAAATTTAAATAACACTAAATGTATAATTATTATTTTTTTCAATAAATATATGAAAGTAGTCTTCATAATCTGTTTGACTTATAATTAGGTGAATATTAAATATTTAATTCTAATAAATATTTAGTGTATCTTTAATATTAATTATATTAAAAGTGACATTATTTCATATTTTGTTAGAAGTGATAAAAATTTAAAAATAAAAATAATAAAAATTTTCATTTTTTTGTCTTTTTAGAACTAATTTTTGAATATAATCATTGAAAATATTTTTTGTATTACAAATCAACTTTTAAAATAGTTTTCAAAAATTTTGTTTCGATTAATAATTTTCTAAAACTAAAACTAAATGCAACCTAATTACTTTTAAAAGTATAATACAGATTGAAAAAAATATATTATAAATAGTGAGTCATGATTAATTATGTGTTGTACACAAAGATTAAAGGAAGATAAAAAAAAAAGATTTAAGATCATTTTTAATTAAATAGTATAGATATTCATAAATTATTTATTAAGTATTCACATGGTTTTATATATTGGTTATGATTTCAAATTATTGCAAAAAAGTTTAAATAATTAAATAAAAGTAATTTTTTTAATCATTTTTCCTGACCAATTAATCAAGAAAATTGTAACTTTTAACTACTAATTGGTTTGCAAAAGTCATAATAAATTATTGTAAAAACTTTAAAATAATTAAATAATATAATTGTATTACTTTTAGTAACCCCAAAAGTGATAAAAATTTGTTTATATATATTAATACGTAAAATGTACATGTAAATGATAACTTGGACTGGTGGTCAACTACGCTAACTTCTAGAAGAATGGCACGAGTTTGATTCTCAGCAGAAACAAAAAAATATCAAATATATAAGATTGCTATAATGATAAGGCGCCAAACGGTACTATGATAGCATGATAGTAGATTGACATATGAATTTTTATTATTTTTAAAATTAATCTATTTTTTCAGTGTGATTATTTGTCTATATTTGATTACAGTTTTTCAAAGAAAGTGAGATCAAAGTTCATAAAAAATCGCATGAAATTTATTTTCATCTCAGTTTTTATTATAAAAGATCACGCTTTTAATATGTGATTGTTGTAAATATTCGATCACGGTTGTAAACTGTGATCGAAAAGAGACTACTTATAATTTCACCTGGATCAATCACGTTTTTGTGACTGATATAGCAAGTAAAATATCACGCTTAAAAACTATGATGTTTATGCTTTTTTGTAGTAGTATTTTAAAATATAAAAGGTAAAAATATCAAATTAAAAAAAAAAAAAAAAAACTCAATAGCTAGCTACTACTAACAACCTAATTTTTTTTTTAACTTACCAAAAGAAAAATCTAATTTTTGTCCTTCTCAAACACAAAAAGAATTAATTTCTTTTTTTTTTTTTTTTTATAAATGGCTACTAACTAATTATAAAAAATTAATTTTTTTTTCTTCCCGAACTATATATGAAACCGCGTGGATTATTAGAAGAAGTTAAGATGCTGAACCCATGGGCAGTCTGGTAATTTAGGTGATTTTTGATGGTAGGCATTCCAAGTGAGTGCACTGATCAGCCCCCACCATGGGATCAACTGTCCCAGCTTCAACAAACGTCTGGAATAATATTATTGCGGTGAAGATTCCCATATATTGCTTTTGTGGGTCTCATATTAAACTATGCCAATGATGATTAATTATAAATTAGCTTATACTAATCTGTTGATTGATGTAACATGTCTCCACAAGAAAAGAAAAGGGAAATGTCAAACTAAAAGAAATGCAGCCCCAGATCAAAGTGGTCATGAGTTTATTAAAAGGCATGTGCATGCACTTTTGTTTAACCTTATCATACTGATTAACCCTACTCTCCAACTAAATTAAATAATAACTCTAAGCACTAGCTAAAAGCAAAGTTTTGTTAGGGATTTGGCTTCTCTATGATGAAAAAGCTTCAATAACTTAATCAAATAATTTTGAATGCGCCCAGTTACTCGTAAGTATTTGCAAGACTTAAAAATCAATTTTATATCAAAGATGTTAAATCTAATATATATATATATATATATATATATATAGCATTTCATCTCGTCCTAAATATTTGAGTTATATGGAATATGAGCACTTCATCGCACTTCATTACTAGCTTGCTTAATTATTTTCTACCCTAAACTTCTATCACATAATATGTACATTAATGTTAATGTTGGAAATGTTGTTGATAAGGATCCATAAAATTTCTATCATTATTTTTATACACTTGATTTTATATGTTAAAGGAGCTTATTTTATTTATTTATTTATTCACTTTCGCTCTTTTATTTTATTTTGTCCGTTTAACTGTGATATCCACCTGAAGGTTGATTAAACTTGGTTGCAAGAGTTGCTTGGCCATAGCACCAGGATAAGAATTTTTCTTCCTGATTCTTTTAATTATTATTATTTTTTTCTTTCTTCTTGCATGTATTTGGCAACGTGAAATATTTGGACTAATTATGGACCACTGTGGTCATTTGTCAAGAAGATATTTTTGACTGTATCCCAGTGATACATATATTACAGGACCACTTCAAATGATGCTCTGAAACTAGCTAGCTAAGATCATAGTAAAATGAAATGAATCCCCCACAAAAGTAATCCATATATATATAGAGTGGGAGTCACTTTCTTTTCTACATAAAGGGTTGTTTGGATTTGCAAAACAAAAAATGGATTCTTGTATTCTTATATGATCGTGACTCCAACAAGTCGGCCTAAAAGATAGAAAAGATGGTATGTTTATCTTTTAGGAGCCCTCTGGACAATTCTCTCATTGGAAAAAAAAAATGTGGCTGGCAAAAGGTTTCAGATCCTGATCTTGTTATCATATATAGGTAGGTTAGAAAGAAACACTCAGGGATGGGGTTGGGGGGGATGTTGACTGGGCAAGGGCACAGCTAGGATTAGATATGTCTCCTTCTTCTGGGATATGACCTGTCTCTAAGTCACCACCATGGCCTCAAAAAGTTTAGAATGTGTGATGTTGATAAATAACCCTTGAGTTATTCTTTGCCGAGATGCGAATTTGTTAGTTTTGGAATGTTACTATTTTAAAGATTTTGCAACAGTTATTTGTTTATTTATGACTAATCAATCTCTGTTGTTAATCTGTGTAAAGTTGAGATTCACCAGTCTCGACTATCAACCCTAATGCCTCAATTCAAATTAATTAATCTCTTTTTTGGGATTTTTTTATTTGTTTTAATTTTATTTTTGACAAAATTTTCTTCTCTGTAGGATCGGATTTAAATTACGTCTAACTCAATGTTTTGAAGTGATTTAGGTCAAGATGGAATGTTTTTGTTGCATGCTTGCCTATGTTTTGCCCCTTTTTGTTGCATGCTTGCCTATGTTTTGCCCATCTTTAATGCAGAACTATTTGACTAGAAAATACAAGAAATTGTCAAATCCAATTAGATATAACATGGGACTTGCTGCCAAAGCTTTTGGCTTAATTACTTGTTTTCTAACTGTTAATTAGTTAATACTTATTTTACAAAATTTTACTGTGGGTGACATAATTTAAAAATTACCTTCTAGGCGAGGTTTAATTCTTTGAAAATTCTAATGCAAAGAAGCGAAAATTTCAAACACTACGTAGCCAAAAACATTGAGGTTTCGCACTAAGTTCGTAAACAAAATTTTATAAATTAATTGATAAAAATCGAGGGAAAAAAAAAAAAAAAAGAAAGGGACTACACCAGTGTGGCCCGCGTATTGTTTTGCTTAGGTTCTCCATTTTTGTAAAGTGAAAGGAGAAGACAGTTTGTCTTATAAAAAGCCTTTGGTTGTGCAGGAAGTGCACTGCTTCTAGATTATAATGCCATTACGTATTATATAGTGATTTATGGTACTGATCAATAGAAAATATAAATGTTACTTTTTTTTTTTTTAAAGAACTTCTAAAGCTCAGATTGCTCAGTGCCTGTTCAAAAGAGTAACGATATAGTGCTGGAAGATTATGCCTAGAAGATTTACCAGAAACACTTGTGAACTTATTATTTCAGGTAAAAACACTCATTTAAAGCACTTTCCTATATTAATTCTTATGGCAGGAAAACAGTTTCCTTCCCAGAAACTGTTCGTATGGGTTTTTCTGTTTTAGTTTTTAGCTAAAAACTGGAACTAAAAATGAATGAAAAAAAGTCAAAACCTAATTAATTTACGCCCATGGCCATGTTTCTCCTCCGGCCCAAGGGCATGTCTATATTATGAAATAGAGATAGATAGAGCTTAGTTAGCTAGCTAGCTGCTTGACTTATATATATGGTTTTGTTTGGTTTGATGTAAATTTTTGAAAATTTTTAAAAATTTTAAAAATTATTTATTTTTTATTTTATTGTATGAATTACGAACCTACAACTTATTTCATTTTGTGAATTTTACTTTTTATCACTCCAAACACACCCAAAAAATATTTGTGAAATAATCTGTGCAATGCTCGAATGATTGGTTCATGTGCGTATAAGCATAATTGGGAGCTTCCCGGAAGAATCCTAAATAAGTCTATTGTGCATACCACTTAATTTAATATATAAATGAATAAAATATGAGTCCGTCTAATCTGTGTCTAATGACTGCATAATAAGCTATTAATATTTTTTATTAATAGAAAAAATTAGGGTTATTGTTAACATAAGATTACATAAAAATTAATCAAATTTATTCAAAAATAAAAAAAAATATATATTAATGACTTGTGCATAGATTAGACAAATACAATGTATAGTAAAATGGCATGGTCATACTTGTAGTGATATGTTCCCTCCAACAACCGACCCCATTAATTGAGGGAAAGAGAGATAAAATTGAGAGGCCAGCAGTTGCATGTGATGAAGCCTCAATGCTTTCATTCATTTCTTTTTCTCTTTTTTATTTATGTTCATTTTGGCACTTATTTGATAAAAATTTTCCAAATTCCTTGATTACATCCTATATATGTTTTTTACTACTTTTATGAATAAAAATGTTAATGTGCTCTTCAACTTGGTTGCGGTGATGAAGTATAGGCTCTTGAATTTAAATCTTACCTAATCATAAAGGGAGGGAGAGAGAGATAGATAGGTAAAGAGAGAAAAGACTTTTTCAATTCAGTGCGGTAAATGTTCATATTATATATGATTAAAGTTACAAAAATGAAAATTTTGTCATTACATTCCATTTTGGTTAGTTGAATTTTTGGTTGTAGGAATTTAATTGGCTAGTTTCATATTATATGAAAAATGTACAAGTTGGTTTGAATCATTTTACATATATGAGTGATCATTAATTGTCACTTTCGGAGTTCTGATCTTCAGTGTCAAATACATGAGGGAATGTTCTATGTTTCTGTGTGTTCAACATTAATGACTGGTTTAGTGACTATAATAGTCTTTTGGAGTAAGATTTCAAAGATACTACCTACTTTATATGACACTCCAATGATTAAAATTGAGTCCAGATTTCACTTTATTGTACTACACATCAAAAGAACTACGTAACTTCTCCTATTATTTATTTATTTTTTCTTCCTCTCTCACCCTACCCTAGTTGCACCCACCATTTCTGTAAATTCTTGGTTCGTAGTTGTCATGAAAACAATTGAATTGAATACACAAGAATGCAGTACAAAAAGCATATGGTAGGGCAATTCTGTATTTATTGCTCAACGGAGTAATCAAAAGGAAGCTTAACCACCAATGGAGGATAGATTAATTGTTATTCTTTTTGGACCACAATGCCATATGGCTCCTTTAATCATGTCACCCTCATTTTTGTTCCAATTAATTAATGCCCTATTGATCGAAAACTTTGACACAAACTCAGGGTACTTCGTCTAAAAGGTCAAGGGCTAGAATGTAAATAACTATTAAAATCAAATTATTTGAATAATTGTTAATCTCAGAGATCTGTATTTTGCAATTCATGATTCATTGACGAGAAGGAGAAATATACCAATCCCATCCAAGAATTTGTGCTTAAAAGGGTGAGTCCGGCCCCACGGTGATTTTACACGTGCTAAAAAAAATAAACTCAGGGTATTTCAGTAAATCAATTAAATTATAGTTATCGGCATGCCCTTGATCCATGAAAATCAACATACAAAATAGTTCCACGTGTCAACGTGCTACCCCTTGGAACCTGATAGGAAACAGCACTGGCATTGGTATATAAGCACATGAAGTTGTATGCATCGCTCCCCTTGTTACATTATTGCATTACTCTCTCTCTCTCTCTCTCTCTCTCTTTCTCTGGTTATTGTCTCAGAAGTAGAAGAACAAACTAAGAGGAAGAAACAGACGAAGCAGTCAAAACCAGAAGAAGCCATTTCCGGGGCGGAGTTTCCATGGAGGTTGGCCGGAAAATGTCCAATTTGCTCGGAGAAGTGCCGGTTGTCTATAGCCTGAACCTCAAAGAGACTGAGCTGTGCCTTGGTTTGCCCGGTGGAGGTGGATCTGGGGAAGGCGAGGTGGGGAAAATCACTGGAAAGAGGGGCTTCTCGGAGACTGTTGATCTGAAACTTAACCTTCAATCCAATGAATCAGCTGTGGATCTGAAGGAGAAGTTAAACAATCCACCCAAGGAAAAGATCAACCTCCTTCCCTGCAACAAGAAGGATCCAGCAAAACCACCTGCCAAGTGTGTCTTTCTTGCTTCTTTTTATTTTTCATATATATATATATATATATATATGATTTTATGCATATAAATCTCTACAATTTGTATTCATACATTTTTTTTTTTCAAACTGATTTTAATAGGCTAAGACAAAAAGGGTGGCTCCACACCTGGTATTTATAAAAAGGGCCATTTCTCATGGCCTGGAGTTGAAAAATTTATACTGTCTTGTTTCAGTAACTAAAATGATTGGTTTCGAATATTGGATCAATGCTAAGTTACAATAAAACAATTCAAAAGATAAAAAGGGGAGAGAGATTCGAACTTTCGATGGTTCCTTGTTTATAAGTAGCTATAAGAATTTTTAAGATTCGGACTATCAACCACTCAGCCATCTCTTCAAAAATTCAAATAAAACATATAACCATATGAATAAATGTTATTACTATTGAAAGAAAGATATCATATGTGAATCTAGGGTTCCATCTATCTATCCATATAAGTAGATGCACATTTAGATTTTTTTTTTTTTTTTTTTTTTTTTGTGGTTTAAGGTGATGTTTTAGTGTTAATGTTAAGGAAAAGTGCAAATTAATAATGAACGTGAAAATTAACATTTCTGGGCACCTGCAGGGCACAGGTTGTGGGTTGGCCACCAGTTAGGTCATTCCGGAAGAACATTATGTCCCAGAAGAGCAACCCCGAGAAGGCTGAGAAGGCTAGCGGCACCAGTGGCGGGGGCGGAGCAGCGTTCGTGAAGGTTTGCATGGATGGTGCACCTTACCTTCGTAAGGTTGACTTGAAGATGTACAAAAGCTACCAACAACTCTCTGATGCCCTGGCCAAGATGTTCAGTTCCTTTACCATGGGTAATTAAAATCGGATATTTACCATGTCTTTTTTTTTTTTTTTTTGATTTCACAGATCACAACCCATTTTGAGTTAGATCAACAGGAAAGCTACAATATCCTTCTGGTTTCTCCTATTGTTTCTTGATAGAGTGTGTGTGTGTATTAATACTATGACCTTAGAAAAAGATAATTACTATACTATATTTGGGTCAAGAATTTATTAAAAATAAAAAATAAAAGGGAGGGATTTAAAACTATTTGTTTGGCCTCTTATGAAAGGTATTTTTTTTGGATGCTAATGAGCTTCTCATAGGAAATAAATTTCTTTTTATTATTATTTTTTTTTTGGGAGGTTAGGTCTACGTCTCTTTCTCTTTTATTGTCATGTAGTGAGTCACTATAAATTAGTTTTTCTTATATTTTGTAGACTTTTTTTTTATTGTAAAGCGATGAGTCACCGCTTCATTATTTCTTTTTACTATATTTTTCTTATTTTTTTTTTAGGGCTCAAGTTTAGATTCTCTTACATCTTATACTCTTTTTAAAATTTTAATAAACTGGCAAGGTTCTTGCTAAACTCTTCTCTCGTTAAGGAGATTTTTCTTAAAAAAAAAATTAGAAAATTAATTTATTAATGATTGTATTTTATTTTATTATTTTTTTAATATATATATATATATATATGTAAAAAGATATGTATTTAAAATTGTATATGTCCTTCTTTTATATATATATATATATATATATTTTTCGTTCCCCCTCCATTAGCGAGACTAGCTAGTACCCATGCGAGATCTGACAAATGGCTGGCTATAAGCCTATGCGGGATGTTGTTCCAGCCAAAGTAGCATGTGTTTACCTAGCTAATGTTGTTACATATAACAGTAATTCCACTTCTCATTACGGTTTTATATGATAAATTAAAATTGTAGGTAACTATGGGGCCCAAGGAATGATAGATTTTATGAATGAGAGCAAGTTGATGGATCTCTTGAACAGCTCTGAGTATGTGCCAACCTATGAAGATAAGGATGGAGACTGGATGCTCGTGGGGGATGTCCCATGGGAGTAAGTTTTTTAGTTTCCTTAAAAGCCCTAGCCAACTTTAGAGAATGGAACGCAGAAAGTACTTATTAGTACAAATCAAAACAAACTATGAATCCTTGATATATATGTATATATATATATTCCTTACAGATCAGCATGCATCTTTACATGTTAAAACTCATAATCATATGGCTGTCACCGTTAGATATCACAGCAATTGTTCCCCCCAGTGAAAAAATAAATAAATAAATAAATAAGATAAAAAAGCAAAAAAAAAAAAAAAGCGCAAGAGAAAAATTTACTGATCCATCTTGTTTTATTAATTTCATGCAGAATGTTTGTTGATTCATGCAAGCGCCTGCGCATTATGAAAGGATCAGAAGCAATTGGACTCGGTAAGTACCTTCAATTGTTGATAAGTAACCTATAGCTATATTAATTTTGAATTATAATTATCTGTCTCTGATAACTCTTTTTTTTTTGTTGGGGGGGGGGGGGGGACCGGGACTAAAATTATTACTTTTTACTGATGTAAATTTCTTCCAACTTGCAGCGCCAAGAGCCATGGAGAAATGCAAGAGCAGGTGCTGAGCAGTCCCACAATTGCTTGCTCCTTCTGTCCAGCACTCACAAACTGTTGTGTGGATGTGTCTTGTCTGTATTTTTATTTAATGGTATATAGATATTAAAGTTCTGGACATTTGTAATGGACAACAACCTAAAAGAAAAACCTTACCTATTGTCTGGCTTGTTTATTGCTAATGCCTTTCTTAATTTTTTTTTTTTTTTTTTGAGGTTGTTTATTGTTGTCTTTCTGTCACAGTTGTAGTGTGTGTTTTTTTATTATTCCCTCAATTGTAATGCTACTTATTTTTCTTCCCCAACTAGATTCTCCGTATCATGTACTCATTTTGTTTATTCATTAATTCATTGTATATTTTCATTATTATTGCCTGAGAAATGGAATAAAATCCATGAACCCAAGTGAGGGAGGGAACAAGGCCATGTGCCTTTTGATGGGGCATTCATTTATGGCCATTAGTTTATGTTATTTCTCTATTATTTTTGGATAATCAAATGTGTGTGTTTGTGTGTGTCTATATATGTATATATATATGTAGCTAGGCTTTGGGTTCTATAATGTGGTACAGGTGGTAAAAGAGCACATGCATGATGTCTTTGTGTTATTTCATTTCAAGATCTTTTATACACACATGCATAGGGAGAAGATAAAATTTTTGATTTTTTTATTAGAAAATAAGATAAAAATAATACAATAATAGTATTTATATAATTAAAAAAACTTTTACTTAATTATATCTTTTTTAATATGATAAGGCCATGTATACATTAATCGGAAAAGATTTTACATTTCTCCCATTAAATATTTTTTTGCCGACCAATTAGTCAGGATAAGTTTTACATTTGCCGACCAAATAATTTTTTTGTCGGAAAAAATTTCTCCGACAAGCCTTCGCCGACCAAATAAGTTTGGTCAAGAAAAGTTTCGCCGACTATATTGTATTCTTCAGCGACTAATTTTTTGGTCGGTATTTGTGTGATTTCTTGTAATAATACATGACACAATATTCTAATGTCATCATTGATAAAAATTTTTGATAATATAAATAGTACTATTTATATATATAATCAGTACTAAAATTTAATTTAGGACATTGTTACATCAACTATTATTAAGTTCTAAGGCTGACAAATCAATTCTATGAACAATTTGTTGATCATCTCCTAACGGTTGGTTCAGGTCAATGGCATGAATTTTCCAATATCAATTAACAAATCAATTCGATCATGGGGAATCCCTCACATTTTTCAAGAAAGAAAAAAAGAAAATTTCTTGGATCGGACGTGGTGGGAGTTTCTAAGTTTTTTCTTAGCCAGGAATAATTAATATAATTAATAGTTTTTGACAAGTTGGGTGTGCTAATTAAGTAAACAGACAAACAACGAGAGATCTGGTGAAGGAAAGAAATTGTGATAATTTGTTAATGCAAGAAGGCACAAACCCATGTTAGGAAAACAGTGATTAGAAGTGATCGACGATTCACGTTAGTAACCTTTTTAATGGAAAAAAGATGTATATACAATATTTAATTTAGTACTATTCATGAGATTTTTCTGTAGTATATATACACACAAGTAAATGCTCGTGCAAAACACGAATTGTCTAGCACTTAATGCCCCTCCCTCCTTTGCTACTATGTATATAACTGTTGCATTAACAGATGCGTTTTATTAAATAGATATGTGCGTAAAAATAATTATCAACAAAATAATTTACTTTTAAATTCAAAAGGGCATACAACCATCCCACGAAGTTATGATTTCATAGGATTTTTTTTTTTTTTAATTTTTGAGGAGGGGTGGAAGAGATAGAAAGTTAATCGAGGTCAATGTCAACAGTACCAATTGTTATTACTATTTTTTTTTTTCCCACAAAGGCTTAATATTAAATTACTACAGAGAGTCTCCCCATTAATGGAATCCGACTGCATGAGAAGTTGCTATCAATCCTTGCGTATACATTATCATTCTCCAATTATACTGTTGCTCCCCTGGCTTTTTTTACTGGGGATGCATGCATGTAAGTAGATGTATATATATTGACGAGATGGATCAGGGAACAGCTATTTGACAGTTTGAAACACAGCCCCTCGTTTTCAAATAAATTTTGAATTGTAGTTATACATACATACATACATACATATATATATATATATATATGTACACAAACCAACAGACCGTGTGTAAATATCCTATTTGTATTTTTAGTGATAAATTGTTTAATCACTAAAATTAAAAATTTAGGCAGTGATACTCGTTTTTATCCAAAGTTGTCGTAATAAATATGATCCTATTGATACTTATTATTTTCGGCCACAAATAATTTTGTCTAATTATTATATACTAATTTATCACTAAAAAAAATATATGAATTAGCGATGAAATATGATTCATCACTGAAATCAAAAGTCCATAAAAAAAATAAAAATGATATATATATATATATATGTATATTGAAATACTCATTCGCTGTGTACTCTATTTTTTTTTTTTTTTAGGGGTAATTCTGTGTACTCCATTTTTATTTTGCCGTGACCAAGCATTCTTCAGCGACTGCAGGTATTGGGCCGACATAAAAAGCCCAAGATCTCAAACCATATATGGGGGAGATAATGGTAATTTCATCCTGAATACCCACCAGAGAGAAAAAATGCATATTTTTTTTGAATTCTTATAAGCAGCTCCAATTTTTATAATATATATTTAATCCAATCCATTATTAATTGTTAATAATACGAAAACATAACAAAAATAAAATATTTCATGCAAATTTTAAATGACCCTGAAATTTAAAGGGGCGACTAAATATATTTCTCACCCAAATATTTTAAAATTTCAAGCTCGCTATCAACAATCCAACATCAAATAAAACATAAGTAATTAAAAAGTTAGGAATGATGGTTAAAGAAAAGCTGTCGATTGTTACTTAATTAATAAGTGTATATTTTTTGTTATAAATGTTGTTAAAACAAAATTTTGAAACAACATAAAACATTTTTTTTTTAAAATACCTTGTTGGTATACTTTGAAAGAAAAATCACAATATATATAATAAATAAAATTTCTCTAAAAATTTAATGATTGATGAATTTTGTGTTAAAAAAAATTCAACGACTGTCACTCTAACTGATAGACCATTGGATATATAAATTAAATATACATATATAAAAAAAGTGATTTTTTTTGTTGGATATTAATATATAAAACCTATTTTTTAATTTGGTAATGCATTATTTTTACATGTTAATTAAGCCTTTTAATAATATATTCCATTTATTAAATATAATTTGAATATTATAATTTTTTTCTAGACCTAAATTTGGCCCCACGGAAGGAAATCCTCGCCTGGTGATAGAAAGTAAAACCAAAAGTCCATAAAAAAAATAAATAAATAAAATTAGAAAATTGGAAAAATGAGATAAACGTTCGATGAAGGAAAATCTAAAAGTTATGCCATCGC
This sequence comes from Vitellaria paradoxa, assembly GCA_019916065.1. NCBI lineage: Eukaryota > Viridiplantae > Streptophyta > Magnoliopsida > Ericales > Sapotaceae > Vitellaria > Vitellaria paradoxa. The sequence goes on along the minus strand of CM034241.1, from coordinate 41,201,258 downwards.
TTTAAAAGAGTAACAATCTTTTAATCTGAATTTTATTGAAATACTGCCGTTCCGCTGTATAATTCATTATGCTGTGCCGCCTAGGGTTTTTTGATCTTGAGCCGCGCGGGCTTTGTTAATTTGATTGGGCCTATATCAAAATATCACAATCGATGCAATCACAAGCCTAATCCCAGACCACGAGTAACATAACACGTGGGCATTCGCTTATGCTGTAAGGGGTGGATATTTGAATTGAAGAATCAAATCCAAGAAGAAAAGGATCCGCACGCTAGAGAGATCTTAGATTGGGAAGTGGGGAGATTGAATATCAGTTTCATGACAATAAGTTTAAGCATTGTTGGTTTAAAACTTAACAGTCTTAATTTATTTAAGTATTTTTTAAATTAAAAATATGTGAATAAATTTAGATTATTAAACTTTAATTTAACGGTTCTTAACCCAATGTTTAGGACTAACATCAAAAAGAGCGCCGCAGATCTCTTAAATAAATTTGAAGAATCAAGAAAATTGGAATAAGGAACGGGACGAAAATTAAGTCAGTTTTAAAAAAACAACTAGAAAGATTTATTTTTGTTTTTATTTTTTTGTTTTAGCTTCTATCCAAATGGGTGTTTTTATGAATACGGTTAATATGACTAAAACTACAATTTATAAAAAAAAAATTAAAATTTGATAAAAAAATCATATAAAATGAAAATAAGTTACAAAAATGAAATTTTGATTTGAATACCCAGACCTTACCTAATCCCCTTATATTTTTTTTTCAGTTATATAAGAATTTTCATAGTTTGCTCTCACTATTCACCCACAGTCACCCTCCTTTTGGCATGAAGTATATGCACAATGTTAGTCCACAACCCAACATAAAATAATTTTAATTCTTATTTAAAAAAATTATTTCTATAAATTTTATTACATAACTGTAACTATCCCTAAAAAATTAATTTTATTATAAAAATATCCTTCTATTAAAATCAAAGATCCACAATATTTAGAGTGCATTTGATAAATCTAAAAAAGAAGGGGAAAAAAAAACACAACTTTTGCCATTTAATTTTACTAAACACAAAAAAATTTATCACATGCAAAATTACTAACTCTCTCCAACTTTTATATGTTGTTATTAAACACATAATTTTTACCATAAGCACCACATGACAACATAAAAAAAAAAAAGAAGAAAAAATTGCAAAAAATTTTAATTTGTTGATTTATTTAATCAGCCGTTAGCTTCTCAATGAATAATGAACGTAAGGCTATATGCCAATGGGTATAGATTCAATACTTTAAATTTCCCCCTTTTCCTAAGGGAAGAGAATATGTGCTCCAGTTGCTTTTGTTTCGGGTGCAGTGCATATGAAAAGGGTTGGTTCCTGTGTTATCTGTGCAGAATATATGTAGTCCCGTCTGGTATGTAAATTTTTACTAATTCGTTATAATTTTTGCTTAAATATTAACAGATGTTATATGTTTTATAAAAACTTGTAAAAGTTAAAAAAAAAATTTTACATGGGAAAAGAAATTAAAATAATATTAAAAAATTACAAATTAAAATTTTTTAATAATTTATCGGACGAAACTAGAACAAAAAGTTTACTGCGTGGAGAGTTGGGACTTCCCATCTCACAACCTCCAGAAAGTGAAGAATCACATGAAACCCGCACGGCACCTTTAGTATTTAAGAGAGGGGGAGAGTGACAATAAAAAATGATGTCAGTTTTTGAATAATGTTGTTTAAGGTACTAAATTTTAATATAGCAATCTAAATAATTATAATACCGTTCAAAAACGATGTTGACCCCAAACTTTGGTCTACCAGCAATTGAGGGTGTTTAATTGGTCAAAAATTATTATAAAAGTACAAAAATTTGATATAAAAATGATACGTGGTGAAATTTAATTGAAAGAAAGTAAAAAAAATTAATAAAAATTAATAAATTTTGATTAATTTTGACGAACCAAACACCCCTCTCATACTGACAAATTTTAGCTTGGTAAGTTGATACTAGGGTCGGTTCATCTCTCTAATGTCTTCTTCAAAGTTTGACAACCTTTGGCCATTTTTTTTTCTGTTTTTCTTTTTAATTGTTTTATCAAGATTTGATTTATTTTTTTTGTTTAATAATTTTTAAGCATATTATTTACATTCTTAAAAAAATAAAAAATACTCCCAAATTGAAGTCATATACGTGTAGAAAAAACTAATTTTTTTAAACAAAGTACATTTTTTCAAAACTATTTAAAATTTTCGTTTTAAATATTATTTATAATTTTTAATTAATATAAATAAAATGCTCCTGAAAATTATAAAAAATTAAATTTTAATAAAAATATTACATAACAAAAAAAAGTAGCCAAATAAGCCAATCAATTCAGAAAAAAAAATTTACCAATTTAAAAATAATAGATGCACGAATAAACTAACTTAATTGGTAGATTTTGCCCTTTTCTTCCCTTAAAAAAAAAATAATAATCTAGTTAGAAATTTGAAAACTTACATTGGGGAACATTTTAAGAAGTGCGGGGGCTGATCATTGTCTAATGAGGAATTGAAATCAAGGAGCTATGAAAATTAATAAATTGGTTGCACGATGAGTAAGAAGACAAATTTGGCTCTTTTTAACTAAACTGTTCCCATCACGGGTGGGGATCCGACGTGGAAGTTAGGTATTTAAAGTTTTTTTTTTTTTATTTAGACAAATTGCATAAACCTTTATCGAAATTTAATAATAATACAACTTTTTCTTTGAAGAATAAAAAATTACTTAATTTTGTCTTTCTTATTTTTTAAATTGTGTAACAAATTATTATTTCTTAAACTTTAAATAATTATTTTTTTGCTTCTCATTTTTCTTTTCAAAAAATTAATTCTTCTTTTACTATCCATCAACTCCCTCGTCCCTATACATTTGCATTAGGGCTTAAGGCTCTCCTCTGCTGCTCTGAACCATCATCAACCCACCTCACCCTGATCCTTCCTCTAACCCCCTCTCCTTGCATCTCCCTCTCAACCCCCTACACCCTTTTCCCTCTCCTTGCTTTATTAATAGTTTAATAACTACTCCATCTAATATGTTAACAATTTAACAAAATATAATTCGAATAAAATTAGAATTTATTTATAAAAGCTTTAATCTATTTTTATTTTAAAGATTATTTTGTCCTATTTATAAATTTAATTTTAGGATTTATCTAAATCAAAATTTAAAATTACAAAATTAAATGTAATTAGAATGTATTGATAAAATTATTTATGTTTTAAGACTAATTGGGCACAATTATTTTATTTTATTTTAAATTTATAATTAATTTATTTCAAAAAAATACCAAATTAAAAATATTAAAAAATATAGGATCAATAGGTTAAGATTAAGATTCTCTAACACTAACTCGGCCGAACTAAAAACCTTTAGAGCAGGGACGCGTCGACCTAAACTGTAAGTTATTATACATCAATACCCTCGCTCAATCTCCTATTCAAACTCATATTTAAGTTTCCTTTCCCCACCTTCTTTACTCTTCTCTCACCCTCACTATCACCATAATTAAAACTGAAACTTAGTACTATATTTAGGTCATTGATTCAGCGATTTGATGATAATGATTTACAGTGAAATATTTTTGAAAAATTAAATTTACTTTGATATAAGCAATTTTGTAATAACTAATATGTTATAAGTTTTTAAACGAAGATAAATAATCATTGTTTTAATTTCATTATTTTTTATTTGGTGGTATATACAACATGATTTGAATATATTATAGATGAGATATTGGTTGAATATATAAGAGATGAGCTATTGGGATTGGGGCATGTTAAATTAGGTATATCGGGATTGGGGTTGATTGAATTAGATATAGAATACATGTTTAAAATTAAAAAAAAAATTCAGTTAATTAATTTGGTTAAATTATATAAAGAAATAAAATATAAATAAACAAAAAATGAAAATAGAACATGATCAATCTAGAGTGCAATGAAAACAAAAACCAAATTAAGTGTGTCAATAATGGTAAAAGGTAAATTTAAATTGGAGTTGTATTATTAAAAAAAAAAAAACTAAAAGAAGGTTTGCGTAATAAGAAATGCTATATTATAAGACAAATTATTACAATAAGTTACTAAAATAAAGTAGACACTTTGTATGTTTATCATTCTAAACAAAAACACATATTTTTTAATTTTAAAAATGTTATCAAAATAAGTTACTAGACTAAGTGGACACCTTGTATACTTATGATTTTAAATAAAAACACATATTTTTAATTTAAAAATATTATCAAGATAAGTTACCAAATTAATTTGAATATCTTGTGTAACTATCATTTTAAATAAAAGTGTAATTTTTAATTTTAAAAATGCCGTTACTATCTCATCCCGATAGGTTCTTCTAACAAAATAAGTATTTTTTTTAAGAATTTGACCCTTTTTTTTTGTTTTATCCCTTTGTTATTTATTTATATTAGACGTACATAGGGCCCACACTTGATTAGGAATCTATTTAAATACAAATAAAATTTCAATCAGTCGGTTACACAAATACTTCCCAAATAGAATAATTAATTTTACGAAATAATAAAAAAAAAAAGAAAGAGAAAGGGGTTGAACTTTCAAGCGAGACAAATAACTTTTTTTAAGCGAGAGGTGGCTCAAGCAACAAACAACTCCACCAATAGTAACTTGGCAAAGTGTTTACATAGAACGCACGCAGCATGCACACGAGTACGACCCAACTTGTCTGCAGCCTTCGAGTTCAGCCCAAAAAACAGAGACGTCAGTCCGTCTTCGTCTCCGTATCTGCCTCTGTCGCTCGCCATGTGATCTCCATGCGCGAGAGCTCCTCTCTCCACCCACAAAAGCCCTAATTGCTTACACTACAAACCTCTTGGGTTAGGGTCTCTCTCTCTCTCTCTCTCTCTCTCTCTCTCTCTCTCTTAGTTTGTATAGATAGATACATAGGTAGGTCTGCGTTGGTTGGGGATGGTTAGAGATGGGACGGGACGGGTACATCGTGCCGGCGGATCCTCAGGTGGGGCTGAAGAAGAAGACGGCCGGTTCGAGGAGCTGGATTGTGGTGGACGCCACCGGGGAGGACACTCTCTTGGATGTCGATAAGTATGCCATAATGCAGAGAGTCCAGATCCATGCTCGCGATCTTCGCATTCTCGATCCCCTCTTGTCTTACCCTTCCACGATTCTTGGCCGTGAAAGGGCAATTGTTCTCAATCTGGAGGTGAATTTTATTTGAATGTTCTTGCAGTCGCGTTTGACTGGTTTTTTTGTTTGGCTAATTCCGTTTCTTTTGTGTTTCTGGTTTTTTGGTGGCAGCACATCAAGGCGATTATCACTTCTGAAGAGGTAAACTTCAGTTTTTGTATTGGTATTTTATTTTATTGTTTTAATTTTTTGTTAAGTCTGCTTACGGTTTGGTGGGGAATATGTCCTTAACTTGAAAATGTTTGAGCTGGGACAAGTACAAGTTGCATAATTCAGTAACAGTATAAATTGAATGATTTTATGCAAGAATTTATTATGAAAGGGATTGGGGCAATGATTTTAGTCAGAGTTTGTATGCTTGCAGTCAATTGGACGCGCTGATTAAATCTCTTATGTTAATAGAGGAACAAATTCTAATTTGGTTATATCTGGAGACTATTCTTATGAGTAAATTACGTTTCAAAGCTGACTTTGACTGTAGGTTTATAATCAAAGGCTAATAAGGCTTTGATTTGGATTCTAGGAGAGCCTTGTTCTTGTAAATAATAAATAATTTCCTACTGTCAATAATAGGCTTTTCCTTTTTCTTTTTGTTCTTGCTTACCAATGGAGTAATTTGCAAAATTGATAGTTGTTTGCTGATTATTTTACCTTTTGACTATTGTAGCTTTTAATACAAACTTAACTATATATCAACCACATTTGGCGAATGGTTTTATGGTAATCAAGTTAATAATCATTCTTGTCCTGGGTTCTCTTGGTTGTGTACTCAGTGGCCATTTGTTCTGGCCCTTGTGAAAACCTCCAACAAGAATGCACAATTTGTTACAATTGAACAAGCTCACTGGATGCTAGCAGTCATCTTTCCCCTCATCCCAATTGAATGCATTGCCAGTGGGTTAGGTCTTTGCAATATGTTAAAGCTGATTTCATTTGAAAAAGAAAAAAAAAATCCCTTGTTGAAGTGAAGGAAAATTTTCAGTTTGCTTAATTTTGGGCTCAATCAGCAAATTGGGATACTGATTTTACGTTTTGAATAGGTATTGCTGCGTGATCCATCGGATGATAATGTCATCCCTGTTGTTGAGGAACTACGAAGACGATTGCCACCTGTAAATGCCATTCGTGATGGTCCAGGTCAAGCAGATGGAAAGGAGTTAGGCGGCCAACATGATGTTGATACTGGTGAAGAAGATGGTATGACCTATTGACTCTGTGATCATATCTTTACAAGAAACGACTATAAGAATAACAAAAGAAGTTCTTGACTTGGGCTCTTTTAAATACATATTATCCTCTCCACAATGTTTGATTTTCTTCTAGTTCTATATTTTAAGTTAATTTTTCTTTCTTATTTTTTTGAAGCTATATTTAATTTCCTAATTATCTGAAAACTGTTACACAGAATCTCCATTTGAATTCCGGGCCTTGGAGGTGGCTTTGGAAGCCATCTGTAGTTTTCTTGCTGCACGTACAACAGAACTGGAGACTGCTGCCTATCCAGCTTTAGATGAACTCACTTCTAAGGTGTGCATTTTTCATATCTTTCAGCACGCATATTTATGCTGGGGGCCTTCGGGTTTTACTTTTGTCTAACACAACTGAATTTCCTGCTTGTTCTGATTCAAACTTAAATCTTGGTTTAAAAGTAAGTTAATTTCTCAATACGATTTGCATATTGTTCAGATGTATCTGTCACTGCTCTGCTTTGCTCTCCAAATATTCAAGAAATTCAGGCACCTAATCTTTTGGGCCTTAGCCCTAAAACTAGTTTGATTTACATTTTATTCTTTATTGGGAAATTATCCTAATGTTAGTCTGTAGTTTTACTAAGAATTCTACACATGAATGTTACTTGGAACTGCTACATGAACTTTGTGGCAGATGATCTGATACATTATCACAACTCTGATTTGCAGATTAGTAGCCGTAACTTGGATCGGGTTCGTAAATTGAAGAGTGCAATGACAAGATTAACTGCTCGGGTTCAAAAGGTATGGGACTTTCTGTTATAATGGGCAAGTTTTTTTTTATCGTCAAAGGCCTTTCTTTTCTAAAAATGACTATTTTTGTTTATAATATTTAGTTTTTGATGTCTCTTATTGGACTTCTCTTATTTTGTTTCACATGCTTGCAGTTGCTGATATGCTGTCTATTTCACATGTTTATGATTCTCCATTTCTATGATTAATCGTTGAGATGTTGACTACTTTGAGTACTGACATATATTCCTTTTAGCTACTTGTATAGAACAATTACATGGCAGTCTAATTTTAAAACTTTGTTTCTAATTTATTGATTTTAATTATTATTTTTGTGTATCTTCTTCATTTCAACTTATTTTCTTGATTGAGTCAAACAAAACAATGGCACGACTTGCATTTTTGATGTCACAGTGCTGAATGAACTTTGGTGGAGGCCTTGTATTGAAATGTCTTGTATTAGAAGATTTGTGGATCAGGATATTAGCTTTTAGACAAATAGAGAGCTCTTTCTCAGTTTATATGCATAGAAGTTTCTCTTAGTATGCATATTGAAAGAATATGACCATTAAAATATTATTTATCAAAAAATGTGAACCCCCTTTTTTTTCAAATAATCTATAACAAAAAATCTCAGTATATACACTGGATCATCTCTGGAATTGTCTTTCTCAGAACCAACGCTTCTGACTGTTCTACTGTTTTGGCTAAATATGCTTGCGAGGGAAAAAGATTGTAAGAGATCTCTCATAATTATGATATTCTGGAATCATCAAGCACCCATTATGAATGTGAATCTTAATATTATTAGTGAATCAGGACCTGAGCAGCCCCTAACTCCCAAGTAGTTGTGATAAAGGCTCAGGCATAATGAAAATGATTCCTTTTATTTAATTCTGTGGCTGCAGAATGAATTTGTTTTTTTTTTTTTTTTTTTTTTTTAAATTATACATTAGGGATATAGTATTGTGCTAAAAAACCTGGCAGATTAGATCATTGGTAAGACCTCAGGTGTGCTCCCCTGAGGTCACTAATTTGAGTCTCGGCCATTGGAGGCTTTCTTTGTTTTCATTAACTTTAGGGATTTCAGGGATTAGTTGGAGCGGGCGCAAGTGGCTTAGACACCCCGAGTCATCAAAATTACACACACACACACACACACACACACACACACACATATATATGTATATATTGTGCTCAAAAGTCCATGTGGTCTTGGATATGTGCTTACAAGTGTTGTTGGTTACAGGTGAGAGACGAGCTTGAACAATTATTGGATGATGATGATGATATGGCTGACCTTTACTTATCCAGAAAATTTGGTGGTTCATCTTCACCTGTAAGTGGCTCAGGTGCTGCCAATTGGTATCCTGCATCTCCTACCATTGGTTCAAAAATCTCAAGAGCAAGTAGGGCAAGTGTGGCAACAGTTCGCGGTGATGAGAATGATGTTGAGGAGCTTGAAATGTTACTTGAGGTTATAAAATTCACCTTCCTTTTTGTTTGTTTATTCCTCTCAAAGTGCTAATGTCTCAAGGAGGTGGTGGTATATTTACAGGCTTACTTTATGCAAATTGATGGAACGCTGAACAAATTGACTACGGTATGTTACATTGAAAAGCAGAAGCTCAAGCAACAATTCATGCACGTTTCTTTTCCTTGTTATTTGTGCCAAATTATTGTTCAGTCTTGGTTATTGTAAATGAATTTGTTCCATGGGGTTATTTGTATTTATTACCTTTTTGAATTCGCTAAAATCATACTTTGGTTCTTCTTTCAATTACAATAGTCAACCTTTATACTTATGGTCAAGTTTCAATGTCATCTTACTGTTAACTTCATTGGTGTAAAATAATACATACCTGTCATGTGTGATCGATGTGTAGCATTTCAGTTACATTTATTTAATGATATTTGACGGAAGGTCCACATTACACCTTAACTGTAATTAACTATTACAATTGAAAACATAGGGATCAAAGTGGGATTTTGGTGGGAGGGAAAGGGTGATAAATGTAATTAACCCTCTTCTTGTATGATCTTTGCTTGGACTGGAAGTTTCACCAACTATTTTGTTTGCAGCACCCACTTTGAAGTGTCCATGCTTCTTAGCATGACACTTTGATCATGATGGTTCAATGATTTGTTTAGGAGTGTAGCATTTCCAGTAACTTTTAGAAAGTCTTGTTGAGCTGTGAGGACCACCTTTATAATCCTTTACGGCTCAATCTGAACCTTCATTGGTCTCTTTCTTTCTGAATGCCAGCTTTTGTTTCCAGTGAGTTTGATAGGGTTGTATGGTCTGCTTCATTATGAGCTCTAATTTATGTCTCCTGCACCAATAATATCTGACTTCCAAATTAATGTATATCAAGTACAACTGGATTCTGGAATTTTATGTAAACTTGTTAAAGTCCCTAGTAATTTTGTCTATTGCTCAGAGGGGAAAAAATAAAAAAATAATAAAAAATAAAAAAAATAAACTTATTGCCAATCAAAATTAACCTATGCTTAAAAATTTTGCAGCTGCGCGAATATATTGACGATACAGAGGATTACATTAATATTCAGGTAACCTACTGGATCTGGATTAATTGATGAAATTAAATGCGTTTTGATTAATGTTCGTTGTCTAAATATGCCTCATGTTCCTTTGTTGCAGCTTGACAATCATCGTAATCAGCTGATTCAGGTGTCCTATGATGCTTAATATATACAATATCAGTGAACTTTGCTCTTGTTTGGTCCTTGTGCTACTGAACTTTTTGGCAGATTCCGTTGGGACTGAATGTCTATTTTTCCTGTATCGCTGCAGCTAGAGCTTTTTCTGAGTTCTGGAACTGTTTGTTTATCAATCTATTCTTTGGTTGCCGGAATCTTTGGTATGAATATCCCATACACATGGAATGACCATCACGGATACATGTTTAAATGGGTATGCCTAAAATTTCCGCTGTTAAATTTGTGTAGCTAATTATAACTGCTAGTTTGAATTCAGTTGACTTCAATGTTCATTCCCTTGATGTTCCCAGGTTGTCATCGTTACAGGGGCATTCTGTGCCATCCTATTTGTACTTATCATGTCCTATGCTCGCTATAAGGGTCTAATTGGATCTTGAAATTTATAATTGAGTACGGTCCGCACTGGACCAACCTGTTATACCAAAGGTAATTGTAATTTTTATAACTCATTTAGGTTTGCATTACTCAAATTTAATTTTTATTAATTTAGATATGGATTCATCGTGGGTTTGAGTGGTTTTACATGATGGGTTTATTGTAGATTTGAAACAGCTACAAAATGTTGTCCTCTTCCTCTTGCGGCGGAATTCCAGATTACAGAGTAAGAGTTGGCAGCGCTTTTACGGTTCAAGATTCCGGACAACGCTCAACTCTTTAAACCGATTAAACCTGTTTTGGTTGCCAGAATTGCAAAACAAACCAGGTTGCCAGGATTGTAAAACAGCTTACAAGATGGCATTTTGATTTCTGATGTTGATGAAAGTTAGAAGTTACATATTTTTTTTTCCTTTATACATCAATTTGGTCAATTTTCGCTGATGTTTCTGAAAAATATTTTTTTGAAAGATGAATTAATGTGTTTTTTTTTTCCTTCAAAAATATTTATAAAAATTTATGAATTTTTTTTTTATTTTTTTTAAGAACGTTATGGTTATATGTTAAAAAATATAGATTACGGGAAAAGTGCCTGATGTGCACTGAAAGCTAAGAAACTAACTCAGCAGAAACAGTCGAGTATTTATTTGTCATTAAGCATGTGGAACGAGGTCCGTTCATTTAAGTGTGTATAACCGCAACTAATTTGTCCAATTGTAGATTTCATGAAATATTTCAAATACTAGTATGAAGCCGTACACATTTGTGCGTGTTCTGTATTATTTTTAAATTTTCTTTCTTTTTTTTTTGAACTCTCAAATTTTCTCTTACTTTCACAAATTTTTTATATATATTTTTTTTCTTTTATATATTTCCACTAATTAGTTGGAGAAATTGAAAACAAAGTTACACGAGGTTATTGAAAACTTGAGAGAGGTTAAGAAGAAAATTTGAGTGATAATTGTGAAATTTAACTTAGTGACGTGGCTTCATAAATTGAGAGACATCAAAATGCGCAATTAATTTTTTTTAATTGAAAAATGTGTAATTATTATTTATACTAGAGATAGGAATACACTATGTATGTGTGCCTTTAGTTAATTTTTTTTATTTTTATTGAAAATAAAATTAAAAAATTGTCTCAAATAATAAATAATGAGTAATTATAAGTTAAATGTATTAAATTAGATAGTAAGTAATTAAGAGGTATTTAAATAAAAAAAATTGTAAAAGTAGTGAGTAGTTAAAGGGTATTTAAAAAAAAAAAAACAAAATAAAAGGGTTACTTACAAAAAATAAAAATAAAAATGAAAGGGTAAAATTTAAATAATTTATAGAAATTCAAAAATACTTATACACCCCTTTCAAATTGTTTATGATTATTGATGTTTAAGGGAAATTAACGAAAGAAAACAAAAGATTTACTAAATAGCTGGTTTTATTAATTATATAGTTTCACTAAATACTTCAAAAATATTCTTATTATAATTAGAAGTGAGGCACAAACTATGTGTGAGTATCTTAAATATTAATTGAATATAAATTAATATAAATTTATTAAAAAAATATTTATCAGTTAATGTTTGAAATCTAATAATAAAAATTTAGGCGTATACAATGAATAATAAATGTATAGGTTATTGATGAAAATTGAAAAAAATAAGTGAAAGTTGTTTCTATTGTAATATCAAATAAAAAAAAATAATATATAGGGATAATACAATGAATAATAAATATGCAGGCAATTGATGAAAATGGAAAATATTAAAAAGTAGATAGATTTGAATTTAATTTTAGTAAATTATTTTTTACACAAGTGATGTATGTATATATATTGGCTCTGTTTGGAGCTCTACCAAATAAAATAAAATTTTACAAAACTCTATAAACATAAATTATGAGACAACAAAATTTAAATTATTCACTCATTGCATGAATTACGAGACATTTATTTTTACAACTTTATTTTATTTTATACATTTTTATATAACTCTAAACACACCCATTATAATATTACACGTCATAATTTTATAATTTAACAAAAATATTAAAAATAATATATGAATTTTAAAATGCAATACGTGTGTACAATCACTTTTTTGAGGTGCAACTGCGGGTAAATTTTGCCAAGGAAGTGGTTGGTGAACAAAAAAAAAAAATGGGATAAAAATATAATAAAAGTAGAAAGATGTGATATAAAAATAAAATGTGAAAATTTTTAATTAGAAAATAGTACAAAAAAAAATAGTTAATAGTTTTGATAATTTTTTATGATACTAAATATGACCTAAATTATAAATTATAAAATGGGAATTTATAATTTACGAAAAAGGCTGAAAATTGCGGTGCCAATTGCGGGTAAATTTTAAATTTTTAATTAAAAAAACAAATATGAAAGTTTTGGAAATTGGGGCAATTCCCCAGTGGGTCCGGCCTACCTTTGTTGTCCGAATCGAACAAAAAGTGTCGTCCTTTTTCTATCAAACGGTACAACTCATCTTTCCCTCACACCATAAACACTTCCCTCTCCTTCTTCGAGAACGCATATACACAGAGAGAGAGAGAGAGAGAGAGAGAGAGAGAGAGAGAGAGAAGTATTTGTAAACAGAAAAGAGAGAGCAGATATCAGATGTCAATTTTCCCTTTTTCTTTTTTTTTTTTTTCTTTTTGATTGTGGGTCATTTGTTGGAAGGTGTTCTTAGTGGTTTTAAAGGTTTTCATCGAGGGAGGAATGACCGGAATCTGATAAGAAGCTGTTAGGCTCTGTGTGTGTGTGTGTGAGAGAGAGAGAGAGAGAGAGGGGGGGAGAGAGCAATAGATATATAAACAAAGAGAGAGAGAGGGAGATAGAGTTCAGTTGATGATGGGGAGGAACAAAGAGGTGGTTCCTATTCGGACGCAGGATCTTGTTACATGCATGACATGTCCCATCTGCGACATGATCATGAAAGATGCTACCACCATCAACGAATGTCTTCACACATGTGAGTCCTTTCTCTCCTTTCCATCTCCCTCTCTCTCTCTCTATTTTTTTTCTCCCTCTCTTCCACTTGTGGTTTTATGATCTGGGTTTTATCGATCTGCATTTTTTTTTTTAAAATCTGATTTGCTTCATTTATTTGCATTTCATCAACCTGTGTTTCTGAGCAGACCGGTGTTGATACCTAGCAAGATACAGGAACAGGTTAATGCTAGATTTGAACGGACCCAGAAATACCTAACCGGAGCCGAACTAGCAGGGGAAAACAGTTTTGGGGGAGAGCAGACCTCCTCGTATACAAAAATTTTTAACTAACATTATAAGGCATCTTTACAATCGGCTTTCAAAATCGTGAGGAATGACCTAGTTCTACCATCTTTTTTGTGATATCATTTACAGCCTGAGGGTTTACGTAGCCAGAAACTAATTAACTAGACCAACTTCGATAGTGAAGAGGGAATTTTGATAATTTCCATTGGTAGATGCTTTAATTAAATTTGGTATAATTGATAGTATTATTAGTCAAAATGATAATTTTCTCCGCATGTTTATGCTATATATAGGCTTTTATTGGCGTTATATATGTATAGATATATAGTTGTATGGAAATCTTTGTTATGAATTTCACTAGATCAACTTCAATACAACCCTTTTTTTGTGGGGGGTGGGGTGGTTCTATTCTAGAAGCCACCCTATGCATGGTTGTGAGCTCTGTGTGGCATTCGGTCACTATATATAGATATACGTGCACAAACCTTATATGTATGTTAATGCAAGTATTTGTAACATTGAAAAATGTATATTAATTTATGTTCAAAATTTTCTCAAGCACCTTCCTATATATCGTCATGAGCATGTCTTTAATTTGTTGCGAAGAAAGAATTGATATCTTATCCCTTTTGTCTTTTGAATTTAAAAACAGTTTGCAGGAAATGTATACAGGGCATGATAACAATAGAGGGGATGGATCACTGTCCAGAATGCAACGAATATCTAGGTTGTACGCCATTGGAGAAACTCAGGTATATATATGTATATATCCGGTGTTCTCTAGAATGCATGAATTAATGTCGGGTTGACTTTTAGAAATTATTAAAGCAGGTAAGAAGAGAAGCTCCAAATGTTTAGATCTAGTAAATTCAGGATGATCAGATTTCTATGTTGGCAAACTATATGCGGGGAGTTGATTCATGTTCATGTAGATATAATAGTCATGACTGTTTTAGATTGATTAATTTGATATATATTCGTAATTTACAGTGTAAATGACTAAATTTGTTTTACCTGTGTATATATATTGCAATTCTGTTCCATTTTCCTGATTAAGTGGATTCAAAGATGGTTCTCTCTCTCTCTCTCACTCTCAAAAGAAAAGAAAAATTAAGTGTTGTTTGAATAGACTATTCTATTTACCCTCAAATAGGCATAAAAGTAGGGGCATAAATGGGTTCGGTTGAGTCCGACCCGTCCCTTGACCCGGGGCCAATCTGATCTGTGGCTGACTTGCCCCAGTTGCCCTTCCACATTTTCGGGTCAGGTCGGGTCGGGGTCACCAATCCTCGCCTTTGACCTGTCTCATCTAATCTAGCCTATTTTTTTAATATTTTTTAATTTTGTAAAGTAAATAAAATACAAAATAAACTTCAACCAAACACATTAAAATAATTATTGACAAAAATTAAAATTTATTAAACAACAAACAATTACATAATTAACGTTAAATTTAAAAGTACAATTTACAAATATAGAATTATAAAAAAACAAATGATAGAGTAATAAATAGGTGCATCATTTCAAATTTTATACATCCCAACTAGATGGTACTTATAAGAATGACTATTATTTATAAATATTACTCTATCTATATATTATTATTATTCATCACTAGATCTACTAGTATATTCTTTTCTTTCACCTAAATACATTACATCAAAATTAAGGGCAAGTTTTTTTTTTTGACATCTTCTTGTTATCTATTTTCGGGGAGATACCAATCTTGTAAATACATTAAGGCTTCTACTATCAGAAGGGCCAGTCAACTCCTGAATTGACTGATAACACACTTATTTGCACAAAACGCCTACTCGAATGCTACAGTAGAAATTGAAAATGCGAGGATATTATGAGCTAAAATTGAAAGAACTAGAAACTTAGACTATTGTCCCTTTTACCACTCTAAAAAATTAAAATCATCTTCATTTTCTACCGGAGGTGTACCAAGAAAACATTGCAGGTCAGATGAATTTGAACTGTCACTTGTTGATGAATTTATCCGCTGAGATGTTATTCTCCAACAGGATGTATTGCCACCAAGATCACGGTGAGAGGGGGATGTTGTGGTGGTAATTGTTTATGTAGTTATACGATCAGTATCATACTGACCCATTAGAACTTGCGTTTACTTTTTAATATTATTTAATTATTCTCGATCACTTTCAGACCCATATATCATCTCTAATAATTGAAAAAAAGATCTTCTTTATATTCGGGGTTTAAAATAGTGGCAATACCAAAATGTATGGGAAGTGGGTTAAAATATTTGTCAAAATTTTCCTTCATTGTAAGAACCATAGCAGTATAATATTCTTGAACAATATATTTTTTAAACATTTCATCAATAACCCTTAATTAATAAACAATTGTAGAAGAAGTAGAATAATAAATAACACAAAATATTTTAGTAGCAATATCAAAAACATGTAAAAAATTCCTATAAAAAATTACATTTACCCAATCAATGGGATCAATACTATCTAAACCAATAGTTTAATTACTTAAAATAAATAAATTAATTACTTTTTGATATTTAATAGTAATTTTTAGTGTAACATAAGTTGAATTTCATCTTATATTAATTTTCATTGGTAATTTTTTTAGGTTTTAAACCAATATGAGTACATATGCCAGCAAATAGATTAATTCTTTTTGGAAAACTCATAATGCAAATTATAGTTTTTTTATTTTAACAATAGAATATTCATAAATATTCAATTCATCATTTACAATTAAATTAAATATACAGCTACAATAATGCCTATGAAATAATGGACCTCTTGTAGACAAATCATTAAATAAGTAATTAAAATAAATATCATTATTGAAGCATTATCTAAAGCAATATAAAATATTTTTTTACATAATCTCCGTGATACAAGTTTATGAAAAATAAGTTCCACAACACTCAATTCAGTGTGGGGTTGTTCAACTAATTTAAATAAAATAATACGTTTATTTACTTTTCAATTTTTGTTAATATAATGTGCACTTATACAAATATATTCAATATCTTGGCAGAATTTCCATATATCAGGGGTCAAGCAAACATTTCCTTCAAAATTATCAAAATAAGTTTTTAATTCATCTTTTTTTGTTTCAAAGTCTTGTAAAACTTTTTTTTTGAAGTATTTCTTGAAAAACCGCAATATTATGGCTTAAAACTATTGCAACTAAATTCTTCAAAATAACAATTTTCACTCATTATGAAAAGGTTGTTCATCTTTAACAATATATCTAACTAAATTATTTTGTGTTCTTACAGGGTCATAAGAAAAAAATTTAAATTATCCCCTTCATTACCTAATTGAGTTTGTGTAGCATGTAAAAAATATTGATCAATTACAGAATTGATGCAGAGATCGTGTTGGTGCTTTCTATTTAGATTTTTTTTAGGTGACTAGTTTCAGAAGTAGTCCTACAATGTAATAAATACCCACAGATATTGCATTTAGCCTTATGCATTGCTTCATCGCGTGGAATTCTAATAAAAAAGTCTTATATTTTTGAAGAGTCATGCTGTTGGCCGGTGCGGGAAGATGTTGCACCAACACCTTTGCTTATGCAACAGGTGTTGGTATTTGTAATGATGTAAATTGTTCCATTTGTTCTTGAAGGAGAAAAGATATTGAGTTCCCACTCTCTAAATCAAAAAAATTGGTGTCTCTAGGATCCTTTCAGAAAAAATAATTAGATTAAAAAATTAAAGTATGCAAATTAAAAAAATGTATATATGCAAATTAAAAAAATTAAATACTAACTTGAAATAATATGAAACTTTGAAACACTTGATTTTTAAATTTTGACTTCAAATTTGATAGAATTGGATGCATTTGAGTACGATTGAAGAGCACACTTGAGAGTTGGTAGCGTCGTAATGTAGAAATTTGAGAGAGAATTTGTTAGTTTTCTTGTAGGTTTGAATGAATATGTGTGTGGGATATCTATAATGGAAGGTTAGAAGGATTTTATAATTTTTTTGGGAGGAGATTTTGTAATTATCTAAAATAATTTGGACCGTTGGGGGCCATCAACGGCTCACTGCCACCAACGGTTGGAAATCCCAAAAAAAAAAAAAAAAACAAAAACAAAAGCTGGAATGGTCAAAAGAAAAAAAAAAAATTCCCTCCCCCAGTGGTCACTAACTAGGAAAGGGGATAATCTGGTGTGGCACTACGCATGGGAAGGAAAAGGTGCCAGGTGACGAGTCAGACTGGATCGGGCCTGACCGGTTAGGTCTAGTGGGCCAGGTCTCGGGCTGGGTCATGCCTACCCAAGCCCTGACCGGGGGGGATAAGAGGGTGGGCAAGGCTAGGTCATGTGGATCGGGGGGTCAGGCCATCTTCCGGGTCGGGTTAGGCCAAGTCTCGGGCCGACCCGACCTATTTCCACTGCTATATAAAAGCTAACGTATATATGATTCAGCTTTGTGTTCTTATTGATCTCTAATAACTATGATAAATGGTGTATACGCATGAAGGCGTTGCTCAATCACAAGATGTACGGGAGCCCACGGAAAATGATGAAAAAGATGATCTGTTGCAACGTTTTAAAGTAACATACAATTATTATTATTTTTTCATATTAGTTTTTTTTTAATAAAATTGCAATATTAATTGGTCATTCGAGTTGTTATTTTAAACAATTTTAAAAGATTGTATTATCTCTTTGAATAGTAATCATGTATATTTACCTTTGGATTTGTTAGTTACTATCAAGTGCCATCTCTAAATGGGTCGAATCTATTATTGAAAACGTATAGATTGGATGATACGATAATGGGGCACAAGTAGTTATGTAGGATAATTAGTGATTGGATATAGTATAAGATTAATTTTTTATATGAAATTTATTTTCTTTTTTTTTTTAATGTTCGGTGATATGTAAATTAAGGTAAAAATTATAATTTGATTAAAACTATTTTTAAATATTTAAATATTGGTAAAAATAAATAAAAATGTAAATATAAATATGAATAATGTTATATATCCTCATTTTAAAAGATATTCAATGCGAACTAGATTCTATAACGGGTGTATAAGAAAAAACAAACAAACAAACAAGGGTTTCCGGGCTCATGAGATTAATAACTCAATTTCACCCCTCCCCCCAACGTTCCCTACCAAACACAGCTTAACAATTGAATATTGAACTTTATTTATATAAATGAATCTAAGTTAACTTTGAATTATTTTAGAACTTGAGAAGACCATTATTGAGTAAACAGAGGAGACATATGAAGACTCGAATGGCGCGAGGGTTACTCTGACAAAGCCTCTGTTAAATGTGTTGAGGAAATACTAAAAATATTAGAATTTGGGGAATTAATATAGTAATTGGTGATTTGTGATCAACATTGTTTGGTTAATCCAATAGTCTAGATGTATTGGCACTATCTTAAATCCAAAAAAAAAAAAAAAAATATCAATATATCTAAACTATTGAATTTTAAGTAAATTATTAAATTTTAATTCAACGATTCTAATTGCAAATTGTGATGCTAGACTTCCTAATGTTTCAGTGGACTCGTTTGTTGAATGATTATTTTTTTTTTAATTTGGCTACTATATAACTATAATCTTGAGTTGTTTATAAAAATTTGTTATTGGTAATTTTTTTATATTAGTAAATTATCCTAATCCTATTAAGTTTTTGGAAAAAATAACTTTAACTTATTATAATTTATATGTTACAAATATATATTTGAAATGTAATTATTGCTATAAAAATATTATATACATGTGCCTACTATTTAATGAATTGAATAAGAAAATTTTCAGACTAGATTTGTCTATTAAACGAGTTTAATCGAACCCAATCTGATTGAAAGGAGATGTTTCCAAGGACCAAGCTATTCTGTTGGTTATATAGAAATCGAATCTATAGAATATGTCTTTTTCATATGCCAATAGATCAAAGGAATATGATTTGGTAGCAAATTCACTTACAAGGTGGATCCTACCAAACTCACATCCTTTGTAACATGGTTTGAAGATATTCTAATTGATTTGGGGGGAAAATCCCTCAAAAAATTTACTTTTCATCAGTTGCACACTTCTGTTAGAGCATCTGAAAATTGAGGAATGATTACATTTTTAGTGAAACTCCATTCTTCTCTCCTGAAACCATCCATAATGCCCCAAATGCAATACATGACAATCTAGTGGCCATCTTATCAGAAACCTAAAATAATTCTTAGCCACTCTCTAGTTCAAGGTGCTCTTTATGATAGTCACTTTCCCAAGATCAATTGAACTTTAATTGTTATAAAGCATTTTATTTAATTTTACAAACTGCTACCTTTGCCATTATATCAGAGACACAAAAGGAGCTACTCTCAATATCAACTATGATTATATTCGAGTACTATTAGCTTTAGCAACAGAAGTATGCATGTGCCATTTGAGTCGCTTGTTCCATGGTCAAATACCAGGAGTTGTAAAATCTTACCATTGAAACTGATACTACTATAATTATTTCTTCTTTGAGCTCTAACTCTCCTTATGGGAAATCTCCTCCATCCTTAATAATATCCAAGTATAGAAGTCTTTTTACAATAGGTCTTTATCATAGTGTAGGAGGACAACTAATTAAGTTGTCCATTTTTTTAGTATCAAACTGTTTAAAGGACTCTCTCCCTCTAAGCAATTCCCTCATTAACTTTACCCAAGGTCTAATAGATACCGCTAGGAGGAAAGTTATTGTATTCTATTAACACTTTTATTAATATCATTCTTCTCTTAGTTAAAAAAAATAAAAAATCAAGAAATGAGCGGAACACAAATCTTAATGAAAGTTTTGATTCATTTATCACTACATCGATTAGAAGGATAAAAAACCATCCAGGTATATAACAAAAAGTTTAAGTGATTGGATACTTATCTCTGTAAGAAAGTAGATCACTATGAACATTAAACTTCAAGATAACAATGAGCAAGTCTGTTGTCTCTAGGAGTAAGTAGGTTACTGCAAACACTAGACTTTTGGAGATAGAGAGATCCGATACTCCTCTCTCTTTGCTCTTTATATGTTATAGAATAAGGATAAATGTGGATAGTGATGCAACGGTAACACTAGAGGTTGGGGAAAAAAATTTTGTAGAAGAGGTGTTACTTTCAAAATAACCTTTTTAAATAGTAAATAGTTTTGAATATTCAAATTATTTACTTAGAAAGAGTCATTTGAAAAAATTTCACCGAAGAAGATAAAATATGTTTTTTAGTAAAATTAATTTATGATAATTTATTATGTTACATTATAATTTGATGCGCAAAACAATAAAGTTAAAAACCCACAATTCTTATACGTATACATTCATTCCATAGAATAATTTTTCAAAAAAAATTATTATGTTAAATTATAATTCTATTTTTAAAATAATTAAAATTTAAAAGTTAATTAATTTTATATTTTATAATGAGATAAAATAATGAAAAGTCTTATTATAATTTTAAAAACGGTTTTGTTATTATTAAAATAGAAAATAATAATAATGAGAGAGGTATACCGTGAATATATGGTCTAACGATTAAGTGCGGGTTGCAATAGCATTTATATATATTTATATTTCTTAGATATGATTAAGTAAAGCTGGAGAAATTTCATAAAGAAAAGTTTTTATTAACTGTTTATTTCAAAATCTGAAAAAAAAAAAAAAAAAAAACTCAAATTTTGTAATTCAAAATAACAATTTTCTTACTCATCACATGTGGGCCCGAATTCTGCCCGTTTGATTTAAGCGGAGCGCTAGGCAAGCCAGCTCCCTAAGACACTGTCACCAGCCCCAATTCATATAACTTTCATACCCCTCCAACCCCCCAAAAAAAAAAAATAAATAAATAAAATAAAATATGCTCATAACCCTAATTTCCGTCACCACCACTACTTCTTGCCACCATAACGCCACCGAGCTCCTTCCTGCTTCCACCACTCCACCACCTCCGGAAGATAATTAGCACACTCTTTCATGGGAGCTGTCATTTTTTTTTCCTATTAATTTTTATTTTTTATTTTCTTGGTGGCCAGTCGAGATTTTGTTGGTGTTGTGTTTCAAAAATGTAAGAATTGCACTCTAGTTCGTTGTGTGACGGTAACTGTGGTCTGCTTCATACGGTGCTTCTACATATATATTCAACTCGACATTGCTGAATTTATTATAGGAAAAACAAGGTACATAAGCTAATTTAATTCATGCGTTTTGTTTGAAGCGAAAGGTCAATGTTAATCAATTGCCTCCACATTTTGCTAAACTGCAGGAGCGACCATAGTATACAAGGTTTCAACGATACAATTATGAAGGAGCTCGAAGGAGGTGAGAAGAAATCCAGGTCATCTGAACTGTTGCCTGCCCCAAGAAAGGAGAAGTCTCTCTCTTCTTTTGCGGCCTCACCTAAGGAACCAAATCAAGTTGCCGCCACCAATACTGGAAGAAAGAAATCAGCAGCAAAGAAGGTTGCTGATACTGCTTCATCCATAGAGGAGCCAGTTCAGAAAGCAGATGATAATTATCCTCAGAACTCAAGCCCTCCTGTGACTGTAGCCAAGATCCGGAATAAAAAGGTGGTAAGCTGATCGATTGGTTGTTGCATTTATAAAATCTACTCCACCCAACAAAATTTTAGTTTTAAACTATTTAAGCTTAGCTACACGAGTTATCTATCTCATTTTCAAACGGTTTAAGTTTAACTGTACTAACCATCTTACTTTATTCATTTCATATGTTATGTTTCATCTTTCTCTATTTATATTTTTTATGTGTAATTTGGTATTTATTAACTATCCATGTGTATGCTGTCTATGCTTTTGTCTATTTTACTTATTTGTTTTGAATCCACCAATTCATTGCCGGTGAATCTACTTGGACGTCACTAAACCGTATTCAGTGACTTTATTTCAATTTTTCTTCTACTAATGCCGCTTTGAATTTTTGTTATATATATATATTCATTTCATGTCTCATTTTTGTTAACATTTTTGTATCCATTACACTCATTTTATGAGAATATTATTTTTAATAAACCATAAAATATAGTTAATTTTATAATCGCCTTTAAAACTTTTCTTTGATCTTGATAAATGTTCTCTTACCTCGTAAAAAACAGTTTTATCATTGCAATACTGCAGAATTCCAATGCTGGCGAGACCTCCAAGCAAACAATGCCTCGCAAAGGTGGAAAGGACCGTCCTCATGAGCCACTGGAAGGTATGACTGATCTGTCGCAACGCTTAGTAAATATCCTTGCAGAAGGTGCAGGTATGACAAAGAACTCCGGCAAGGCCCCAGTTGAAGGAACTGTGGCCAAATCAGCACCCCCAAAATTCCATGAAGCTAAAGGAAAAGGGAAAGCAAAAGCAATTACCAAAGCCAAGTCCAAGGAAGCAGCGAGTAAGTCCTCAGGTATCCACATTGTTGAAGGTTCATCAAAAGCGAAGAAGTATCGTCGGGGTCGAAAGAAGAAAGATACAGCTCCTGAAGGGTCTAACGTTGTTGCACCACAAGCTGTGGTTGATGATGCAAACTCCCCATCCCGTGGAAGAGTTAATCCAATATGGCTAACGTTACTTGCCTCTGATGCCCGGTTAGGTTTCCATTATTTCTACTTTATATCTGAATTTTTATTTTACAGGTTTAATTAAAGATAATTTAAAAGTGCAATCTGCATTATGATCTTATATATTTTTTGCTTTAATTGCATGTTTTGTGATTAAATGCTTCAGGGAAGGATATGCAACCTTACCACCAATACCTTCCCCCCACTTGAAGATAAAGTAAGTTATCATTGCCCCTTTTTGGCTACTGTACATATTATGCGTACTAGAAAAATCGATAGAATCCTTGTATGTTTTGCTCCTGATACGCTTTGGGTTGGTTGATGATATTGATCTTTCACGGTGCATGTTGTGTTGATGTGCTGCGCTGCACTGCTATTATAGTCTTAGAAAATTATGACCCTTACATCTTAAATTGTATATGTACCCCAAACTAACATGTTACAAGCAGTTTCCATGTATGGCTAGTTTCTGATTTTTGCTCGTCTTTTCAAGCATTTTTTTCTCCATGCATGAATAATTACATGTTGATAAAGATGTGATGAAGCAGCCATAAAGCATCTCTTAGGGGAAAATAATGTGTATCCTCTTCTAGTGGTAGAAATAGCAAATATAAAAAATATATATATATATAAACAAGAAATAGGAGGAGTAACTGGTCTCTGGACTGCCATCTCTGGGACCTTTTATCTCTTCTTTTTTTTTTAATTTATTTATTTTTTATTTTTTTAGAAACCCGAAATCGAAACTGTTACCAATTTGTTGTAAAACTCTCAGCGAATCATATAACCGATGAGTTTGGAGTCAAACCCATATTATTTATATGGAGAGTATACTCACGAATTATTCGAGTTAATCAGCGGACGAACCTTTTATCTTTGGCCAGCTGAGCTATACTTGAATAATTAATTTACTGTATTGTATAGCCAAATTCTAGGGAATCCTTGCATTTGGCCTATCTATAAAATCATAATAGAATGAATTAATGGCCAAACGTACTTATAAAAATTTCACATCCTTTTACTTGAATCAACTCCTTGAGCCAGTGGTATCCAGTGGTATGTAGTAGTCAAATTCAGGAAGTGACTTATTTGCGAGGCTGAAGATAGCTGAAGATAAATTGATATTGGTTGTTTGTTTATGCGTATTAAACGGTGACGTCCAGATAACTAAGGGGGCATACAACTTCCTTATCAATGACTCCAAGGCCTACTGTGGAGTCCATGAGATGGACATATATAGCTTCTCAGCGCACCACATCGGTCTATCATCATCTTCATACTCCCTCTACTTGAAATGGAAATTTATTTGTCACATAATAAATTGTAATGAACTACTTGATGATCGTCTTGACGACTAGTTAAAAAAAAAAAAATGGATCCCTTCCGTTGGCTAGCTGCAAGTAAAATTTTATTTTACTGACTTGGTTTTCATCTTGTACTGCCGTAGGAATTCAGATCTGCCAGTTTCGTTCGTCCAAAAGTATCTTGTGAAAAAGCTGGATCTCAAATGTGAAGCTGATCAGGTAATTACTTAGCATTTCCTTAACCACCCATTATGTATATGAAAAGTTGGATCTTAACAGTGAAGTTGAGGTCTTTTGTGTTTTCAGGTGTCTATGTGAGTGCGTCTTTTTATACTTTATTTATTTATTTTTGCTATTTTTCATATTATAATGAAATTCTATATTAATATCAAAGTGCACTATACGTATATAGTTCCAAATTGTTCACTCAATTCCAAAAATCATGCAGTTTGAAATTCTACCCAGTTGACTGATATACATACATATTACATAAGAGGCTAAGGGATTGTAGTCATTTGTAGGTAATGCCAATTAAATAAACATACGAGTAATGCAATATAATAGACTAAATTGGAGTTTCCATTGATTAACAATTATTTTATTTGGTATTATGTTCTGGGCAAATTTCCTGATTACTATTAACTTAATTAATTTTATTTATTTATTTATTATTATAATTAAAATTTCCAGGTGGAGATCACATTGCATGGTCAGCCAGTTCCTCCAACCTTACCGCTGCAGCAGCTAGTGGAGTTGTGGCTGCAGACAGTACCCAAATCAGGAAAGATAAAGACAACCGTAGGAAGCTCAGCCAAGGATTACATAATGGTTCTGCGTTATGCTCTGAAAATTCAGCAGTACTCTTAAACAAGTTTATGCCATATAACTAGAATACTTTATTTAAAAAAAAAAAAAAAAAACTCCAGAATGACGTGCTGTCTCTGTAAACTTATCATCTAAGAAACAATTTCCTATTAAGGTATGCCTTTACTAAAATTTAGAATTCTCACATCATTTTGGTTTTTTTTTTTTTGAAAAACATTCTAGTATATTAGCAATTTTCTTTTACTGAAGTACATTTCGAAAAAAAAATGTTTGTGTGTAACCATTAATTAGAGATAATCATGTCGTGTTTTCTGTTGCATTATCTGAACTTTTTTTAATGATCCCGTCTCTCTTGTAATTTTAAACATGCATGGATCGTTAGATTACTCTAATAATTCTTTATGTGGCCCATGTAACTTTGAGCTGATTCTAATAAGAGTGGTCCAATGTGATGGTTATTGGACATTAAGGTAAGTTAGAATCAGAAGGGTTTTTATTTTGTTTAAAACCCTCCCCTCTCCCTTTAAAACTAACAAAAAGCAGTTACAATATTAGAGAACATAATAGTTCTGATTTTTTATAGTTTTCTTGACCATACAAAAAAAATAGAAGTAAAAAGGAAGAGAGGGAAGAAATACTAAAAAGAAATCAAAGGCATGGATCAAGGTAAGTTCTTGATTTCTTTGTAGTTTATAAAGAAAATTTTATATGAATGAATCAAATTTGTGTTGAGAGATCCATACATCAAAGTTAAATTATAATTGAAATAACAATTGGTATCAGAGCGTGGTTTCAACACTTTTGATATCTCCATTAAAAGATCATTTGGGATATTTTATTTCTTCATTAATAGTGTTTTTTTGAAAGTTTAAGAACAAATTAAAGAATATGTTTATATATATATACATAGTACTGTGAACGTGTGGTAGGATTTTAATTTCCTTAATGGATCAAGGGACATGACGAACCTACAGAATCAATACCGTTTAATTAATGGATGATGCATGCTGGCGAATGGAATATCATTGGCAATCGAAATCATTGGCTACCAAAATATTTATATATATATATGAAGATTTCTTATATATATGATGACATGCTTTAAGGGTTTTGATTTTCTTAATTCTGTGACCGTGTGATGATGATGCATGCCGTGTGATATATGAGTTGATATATATATATATATATGAGTTATGTCTCAATAAAATAAAATAAAAAAAACAGAAGGGAAATTTTGATGAATCGGACTTGCCAATTGTGCTTGCCAATTTAATTTTGATATCATATATATGTAAAGTGAGGAAACTTTGGCTCCACGACCGATGAGCCGCCAAAAGTAGCCTCGG
Organism: Vitellaria paradoxa; assembly: GCA_019916065.1. Classification (NCBI taxonomy): domain Eukaryota; kingdom Viridiplantae; phylum Streptophyta; class Magnoliopsida; order Ericales; family Sapotaceae; genus Vitellaria; species Vitellaria paradoxa. Next base: position 41,174,659 of record CM034241.1, on the reverse strand, counting down.
GTGTACCGAATGATATATGGCCATTGTGTGATTTGTATGAGTTTTGTCGAGCCCGGTGGACGTGCAAATTTCCGAGTCCGGTTCTAGGGCATGAAGGCTGTCAATTAATTAATTGAAATAATAAGAATTTTGATATCTATGCATGTATATTTTGATTAGCAAATTCTGACAGTCTGTTACGGTATAATTAATTATTATGAAATTTTGTTATTGCTATTATTATCTCAATTATTATGTGTTTTGAAATATTAGAGATAATAAAATGTTTATAACATGAGGACTTATTAGTCACCAAAGTGACCTAACTAAAAGATTAATTAGACATTTTAATTCATGCACATTTCAATTGTTCATGTTTATGTGATACTATTAAATGACATAAAAGTTGAAATTGAACAATTGAGATCATTAGTTATATCGCTAGGAGGTCACCAAAAGGTGGACCATTGCTTATAATTAATGACATTAAAAAAACAAATCGTCATACTTGGTAAATATGATTGTATATCCAAAGATAACATGAATATTGATTTTAGTATGATTAATTATTTATTAAAAGATATTTATATTAGCATCATTATTGGTTTAAAGTTATGTATTTAAGTATTACCCAAATGTGAACTTAAATATATAATCAAAGTCTATTATTTATTTAAATCCATTATGGTTACTCAAAGCATTAACGTGTGAACTTGTGTAATGTTTGTAGCTTCTACTAATTTGTTCAGTTTGAGCAATGGATTGGTCAAGTTCAACGGGTTAAACTATGTGGATTGGTTTGATCAAATCCAGTTTCAACTGGGTATTATAGGTTTGGACGTAGCGATTGTTTCAGATGAAAGGCCTGCAACCATTACTGAGACTAGTACAAAAGATGAAAAGTCTTTTTACGAGGCTTGGGAGCAGTCTAACAGGCTGAGCTTGAGCTTGATGCGGATGACGATGACAGAAAATGTTAAGCCATCAATGCCTAAAACGGACAATACAAGGGAATTCACGAAGAAAATTAAAGAGTACTCTCAATCGAACATAGCTGACAAGTCCATTGTGGGGAGCCTGATGAGTGAGCTAACAACCAAGAAGTTTGACTGGTCACAAACCATTCATGATCATGTGACAAGCATGGCAAATCTAGCAGCAAAGTTGAAATCGATGGGAATGGATGTGAGTGAGTCTTTCTTAGTTCAGTTTATCATCAACTCACTTCCTCCCGAATTTGGCCAATTCCAAGTGAACTACAACACCCTTAAGGAAAAATGGAACCTTTAAGAAATTAAGGCCATGTTGGTTCAAGAGGAAGGGAGGTTAAAGAAGATAAAGGAGCAATCTATCCATCTCACAATTCATAATGGAGCTAGTAACAGCAAAGCTAAACTGGTTAAGAAGGACAAGAAAAAAAGAAAAGCCCTAATGAAGGTCAGTAATGGCCAAATTCGTAAAGAGCAGAAGTGTTTTTTCTACAAGAAAGCTGGGCACTTTAAAAAGGCTTGCTCAAAAAAAAAAAAGGCTTGGTTCGAAAAGAAAGGTATTTATTATGTTTTTGTTTGTTTCGAATCAAACCTTATTGAAGTTCCTTATAATATCTGGTGGTTAGATTCAGGTGCAACTACTCACGTGTCTCATGTTACACAGGGATTCCTTTCGATCCAGCCCATAAACGGAACTAAAAAGTACTTGTTCATGGGGAAGAGAATGAAGGCACAAATAGAAGGGATTGGGACATATAGGTTGATTTTGGAAACTAGATGTCATTTAGATCTTGAAAAGTATCTCTATGTACCCAATTGTGCTAGAAATTTAGCTTCTGTAGGAAAGTTGGATGATGTTAATTTTCATTTGAAGATTGGAAATGGTACATTTTCTTTATTTAGACATAAGTACTATTATGGTTCTGGTGCTTTAATGGATGGTCTTTATCATTTCAATCTTGATGATGATTATGCTGAATCCCTATTTCATGTTGAACATAGTGTAGGAAGTAAACGTAATACACATAATAAAAATTCTGCTTACTTGTGGCATCAAAAATTAGGACATATATCCAAGGAAAGAATGTTAAGGTTAGTGAAAAATGAAATTCTTCCTCAATTAGATTTCACTGACATGGATATATGTGTGGACTATATTGAAGGTAAACAGACTAAACACATAGTAAAGAAAGTAGCCATAAGAAGTACACAGCTCCTTGAGTTGATACACACTGATATATGTGGTCCTTTCGATGCTCCATTTTGGGGCGGAGAAAAGTATTTCATTACCTTTATAGATGATTTCTCACGTTATGGATACATATATCTACTGCATGAAAAATTTCAATCGGTGGACATCCTTGAGGTGTTCATAAATGAGGTAGAAAGGCAGTTAGATAGAAAAATAAAGATTGTGAGATCGGATATAGGTGGTGAGTATTATGAAAAATTTAATGAAAATGGACAATGTTCGGGTTCATTTGTAAAGTTTCTTGAAAGTCGAGGCATATGTGCACAATACACAATGCCTGATACACCACAACAAAATGGTGTAGCTGAAAGGCGAAATCGTACTCTTATAGACATAGTTAGGAGTATGTTAAGTTATAGCACTGTACCTTTATTCTTATGAATGCATGCATTAAAGACCGCTGCATATTTACTTAACAGGATTCCTAGTAAGACAGTTCCCAAAACTCCTTATGAATTGTGGACAAGAAGGAAACCCAGCTTAAGGCATCTTCACGTTTGGGGTTGCCCGGCAGAAGTAAGGGTATACAATCCACATGAAAAGAAGCTTGATGTAAGAACCGTTAGTGGTTACTTCATCGGCTATCCCGAAAAGTCAAAGGGGTACAGATTTTACTGTCCTAACCATAGTACGAGAATAATTGAGACTGGTAATGCTCATTTCATTGAGAATGGCCAGTTCAGTGGGAGTAGGCAACCACGAAATGTGGATATGCGAGAGATTCAAGTGGAAACTACTACACCTAGTGTTTCTCCTCAGGTTGTTGTCCCTTTTGTTGTGACATGGTTAAACAATATGCCGGAACAACAAACTAATATTCCAAACCCACAAGATGAACATGTAAGTGATGAGCTAGTTAATGATGTGCAAGTCATGAATAAGCAAGTAGTAGATGAAACACCAAAAATAACATTACGAAGGTCTATAAAGCAGAAAAGGCCAGCTATTTCAGATGATTATGTGGTCTACTCACTTGAACATGAATGTGGCTTGAGCGTTGATAAGGATCCAGTCTCGTTCAAACAAGCCATGAAATGTAACAATTCCAAAAAGTAGTACAATGCTATGAAAGAAGTGCTGAAATCAATGAATGACAATAAAGTTTGGGAGCTAGTTGAGTTGCCTAAATGTTCAAAACGAGTCAGTTGTAAATGGGTCTTTAAGACTAAACGAGACTCGAAAGGCAACATCGAGAGGTATAAGGCCAGACTTGTCGCCAAGGGTTATACTCAAAAGGATGGCATTGATTATAAAGAAACCTTCTCTCCAGTTTCAAAGAAGGATTCTTTGAGAATTGCTATAGCTTTGGTGGCTCATTATGATTTGGAGCTTCACCAAATGGACGTAAAGACCGCCTTTCTAAATGGTGACTTAGAAGAAGATGTTTATATGGACCAACCAGAAGGGTTCTTGACTGCAGGAAAAGAAAACTTGGTGTGTAAGTTAAAAAAGTCGATGTATAGACTGAAACAAGCTTCTCGACAGTGGTATCTTAAGTTCAATAACACCATTGTGTCATATGGTTTTGTAGAGAATATCGTTGATCGGTGTATCTACATAAAGCTCAGTGGGAGCAAGTTCATTATTTTAGTCTTATATGTTGACGTTATCCTTTTTGCTGTTAATGATGTTCGCTTGTTACATGAGGTAAAGAAATTTCTCTCTAAGAACTTCGAAATGAAAGATATGGGTGAGGCATCCTATGTGATTGGAATAGAAATATTCCGTGATAGATCACAAGGACTGTTAGGATTGTCTTAGAACGGCTATATCAATAAAGTGCTAGAGAGATTCAGAATGGAAAAATGCTCCGCAGGCATAGTTCCAATTCAAAAAGGGGATAAGTTTTGTGAAATGTAATGTCCTAAGAATGATTTGGAACGAAAAGCAATGGAATCTATTCCCTACGCGTCAGTGGTTGGGAGCTTGATGTATGCTCAGACATGCACTCGGTCGGATATCATCTTTACTGTTGGAATGTTAGGCCGATATCAAAGCAATCCTGGAATGGACCACTGGAAAGCTGCAAAGAAAGTCCTAAGGTACTTACAAGGCACCAAGGATTACATGCTCACATACAGAAGATCATATCACCTTGAAATGGTTGGCTACTTGGATTCAGACTATGCTGGATGTGTGGACTCGAGGAAATCTACATTTGGCTCTATGTTTTTGTTAGTTGGAGGAGCAGTTTCATGGAAGAGTGGAAAACAGTCTGTCATTGCTACTTCCACTATGGAGGCCGAATTTGTGGCATGCTTTGAGGCCGAATTTGTGGTATGCTTTGAGGCCACTATTCATGCATCGTGGTTGCGTCTTAGGACTTAGAATTATTGACAGTATAGCTAGGCCATTAAGAATTTACTGTGATAATTCTGCAGCAGTCTTCTTCTCTAAGAACGATAAGTACTCAAGGGTGCAAAACACATAGATTTAAAGTACTTGTCTATTAAAGAAGAAGTGCAGAAGCAAAAAGTGTCAATTGAGCATATTGGTACTGATTTGATGATAGCAGATCCATTAACTAAAAAATTACCACCCAAAACATTTACTGGTCATGTTGAACGGATGGGTATTAGGAACAAGTCTTTGTTAGCATGATGGTATTACATATATATATACATATAGTTATCTTGCTCGTATCATTGTGACACCTGTGAATTCAATTAAAGATATGTTTCTGCTTATTTGATTGTTGTCCACATTGTGTTGTATACATGTATTGTTTTAAGTGCGATAATAGGTTATATCTTTTAAAAGACAATAAAGTTGAGGATTACAGTATTCCTTGATTAAAGTTGTTCTGAATTGATTCGATTATGTGATACATGGAAGGAATCATGTCGTTAAATGACCTGTGACTGCCATGATCCAGTCATTTAATTCAATTAAAGATGATAACTTAAAAGGTTCAATGTAAATTGCGCATTTATGGTTTATTGTTGAATCACCAAGTCATGACATGGGTCAAGTGGGAGATTGTTAGATTACTCTAATAATTCTTTATGTGGCCCATGTAACTTTGGGCTGATTCTAATAAGAGTGGTCCAATGTGATGGTTATTGGGCCTTAAGGTAAGTTAGAATCAGAAGGGCTTTTATTTTGTTTAAAACCCTCCCCTCTCCCTTTAAAACTAACAAAAAGCAGTTACAAAATTAGAGAACATAATAGTTCTGATTTTTTATAGTTTTCTTGACCATCAAAGAAAATAGAAGTGAAAAGGAAGAGAGGGAAAAAATACTAAAAGGAAATCAAAGGCATGGATCAAGGTAAGTTCTTGATTTCTTTGTAGTTTATAAAGAAAACTTTATATGGATGAATCAAAATTGTGTTGAGAGATCCATACATCAAAGTTAAATTATAATTGAAATAACATGGATGTATTATGACCGCCTCTAAATATTGTGTTTAGAATTACCCTCAAAGTGTAAAGTGTACGGTGTAGTTTTATTTTAGGATCGTATCCATAGGGAATCTATCTATTAGTTTCTAGGTTTTATAGGTTTGCTATTCCTAGATTCCATATGATTCAAAAATTGAAGGATATCAAATTCCCAATTTTTCCTAATAAATTTGCTAAACCACTGAAATTAAATCAAATAAACAAACTGAATGTAATAAACTAACAATTAACTTCCTAAAACAATCAAGCAATAGTAAATTGACATTAAATTCAAATAATTAAAAAGTCTTAATTTAATGCTCAAGTTTGGGTGGAATAATTTTTCATAATTTGATGTGTTATAAACAACAATTTAAATTTCACATACAACGGAAAAATAAATTGAAAGATCTATGCGTGAAAGCCCTCAAATTTTCTACAAACACAATTCCATATTTACATTACGGATTATAGAATTGGAAAATATTATTTTTATATTACTTGTGGAATCAAACTTAATTATTTGTTTCAAAGTTTTCAAAAGAAATTAAAGGACCTGAAAACCTTTACTAATGATTACAGGAATATGATCAAAGATCATAGCAAGTAAATCAAGAAGAAATATTATTAAATCAAAAAAAAAGACAAAATGCCATGCTTTGACACCGAATCAAAAGCAGAGCGACGAACAATATAAACTAACAGAGCGCCTACGAACAATCCAAAAAACTTCAATTGCAACCTCTAAAATAACTTAAAAAACTGAATAAAAGAATCTGGAAAAATCGTGCCAATGATGGCTGAAAATACTTATTTATATAAAGACTCCAAAACCTAAATCTAAAAATCATAATTTCCGTGTAATTGAGTTGTTGGTGTCTGGACTGCTCAATCAGGTGTCCGGACACCAGTAAATGTAACTTTTAAATTTATTTTTCAGATGTCTCAACTCTCCGTCTCTTTGCTACTGTCCGGACCAAGCGTCGAAGTGTCCAAATAACAGTGACTTCTTCAGGCTCCTCATCATTGTTAATTTCAATGATTTTAACATTTTTTTCTGCATTTTGAAAACAAGAAACCATAAATAATAAAATATAACTAAAATTCTTAAAATTAGTTGAATGAATACATTTATGTTCTAAATGACAATTTATAATTACATTTTTTAAGGGTAATCATAGTAAATAAATTAGGGTGGTCTGGTAAGGTTCTACATCATATGTGTAATGTGAACCAAACACTATTGACTCTGTTGATTCCCCAGTAACAATGCCAAAAATTTACGGTAAGTTTGAGTTGTGCTCCCAAGTGTAGGATCATCGGTTCAAAGTTTGGCAAGTTTGACAAATTTAAATCATTTTTTAAAAACAATATTCATATCAAAATCTTAAAATTTATGAAATTAAATTCCCTATTAGGTGTCAGATTGATTTTCTTAAAATTCTAATAGTATTCTTTATTATATTTTGTCATATATATATAGTATTATATATTTAAGAAAAGTACTTTCTCGTAATATATTTCATAAATATATTGTCAAACAAATTATATCATGCTAGAATGATTTTCAAGTACCATCTACAAAGTAAACTATAATAATAATAATAATAATAATAATAATAATAATAATATAAAGTTATACTTAATATTTGTACAAAACTTTTACTGAATCTTTCTTGGTATGTTTTTTCACGTTTTAGTGGAGCTAAAAATTATAATTTTTTCTACTGAATGTGCGTGTTATAATACAATTTTTACTTATTTTTATATTCTTTTCTTTTCTTTTGCTAGAATATATAATCAATTTAATATTTTTAAGTTTTGTATATTTATTTGTTTGAGTACGATACTACAATTCATGGCTCTTCAATATTTTAATATCAAATTTTCAAATAATCGTGGCATTGATTGATTGATTAATATTTTGAATCAGCTTATAAATCATAAAATTCTAATTTTTTTTTAACAAGTAACAGTAGTTTAAAAAGTAAAAAGTATAAAGCCATGCAAGCCATAAAACTCTCATGCCCCGACTATGCCTCTCCTAATGTTCACGTGCGACTTTACATTACAATCACTATTGACATCTCTGGTATTTTTTTGGCAAGACTTTGCAAACAACTTGATTTTTTTAATCCAATGGTATAGTTATTGTAATTTCATAACACATTATAAAAATTATTTTTTACTTAATTTAATTATTTTAATTTCATAATAATTTATTACTATAAAATTTATGTTTTAAAATAATTTAATTACCGTGGATAACAGGAATCACTCTAGTTAATTAGTTAATATGCTCAACCTTTTGAACTCTCGGAGTATTTAAACACCCCTCTCAAGCTCGAACACATATGTTTGTGTTTGAAGGCAAAATATTATGTTGGAGCACCTTTAAGGCCGATTTGTGTCTGTGAGAACATTTGAACCCTGAATTGACAGTTTGAACTCTTCACTCCTCCTCCTTTCACGAATTCATCTACTAAGGAAAATTACCACAACTCTTGATTGTGAACTTGATCCTTTTTTTTTTTTTTTTGAATTTCACAACACGGAATATATGCAAAATGAAATATATGGACTGCAAGTTTAGTAAAAATAGAGTAACTGGTAGTATAGAAATAAGTTTAACCATACAAAAGATTGTAGAGAAAGAAAACTGTAGGTACCTTGGATTTATGGTACAACAAGATGGAGGGATTGATACTAACATAAGTCACAGGATTCAAGCCGGTGGACCAAATGGAGGAGTGCTTCGGGAGTGTTGTGCAATTGAAAAGTCTTCCTCAAGGTGAAAGGAAAGTATTATAAAGTGGCAGTAAGACTAGCGTTATTATATGGATCAGAGTGTTGGACAGTAAGTATAATCATGTTCAGAAGATGGCAGTTGCGGAGATGAGGATGCTAAGATGAATGTGCGGAATTACAAAGAGAGATATGATTAGGAACGATGAGATTAGGGACAAAGTAGGAATATCACCAATTGAGTGCGAGATTATAAGGAGAGATAGGATTAAGAACGATAAGATTATAGTGACAAAGTAGGAATATCATCGATTAAAGATAAAATGAGAGAAAATCGATTAAGATGGTTTGATCATGTTAAAAGACGTCCAATGAAAGCACATGTTAAAAGGTGTGAAAGTATGGAGATTGTTAGGAGTAGGAGAGAAAGAGAAAGACCCAAAAGAAGTTGAAAAGAAACTATTAAACATGACTTGGCTTACTTGGATTTAAAGGAGGATATGGTCCTAAACAGATTTAATTGGCGTCGTTAAATCCATATAGCCGACCCCACTTAATGAGAAAAGGTTTAGTTTGATTTGATTTGGTTTAAAATTCACAACACAAAACAGACACGACACGGATCATATACTTTGTCATGCGCATGGAGATAAGATCCTAGTATTTTCAAATGTTGGTGAGGCCAAGGTGAGGTCCTACACGCGTGGGCAACCTACATAGATGGCAGCACACAGTTGGAGTGTCTCTTGAGCACGTAATATAGCTCTGATAGCTGCTGATGTGGGCACGAGACTTATCGTGGCGTGAGCACGTTGAGGGTAATCAAAATAATAACCAAGACAGAGGATTGTCGTGTGCATAGAGACATTTATCTCATACTCACAGGGTCTGACGTTCAACTGTCGCCCCTACAGAGATGAAAGAATCGGGCGCACGGCTGAAGTTAAGTGAATTTCTAAGTTACGACCACACTCTGTTTTCTATTTTTTTTTTCTTTCCCATCAGCAAATTATATCAACTAAAAGTGTAAAACTCAAATATGTTTACTCCTACAGTATAGCAATACTCTATAGTTTGTGGTCATAAGATCAATATAATTTGCATGCATAAAGTCAAATTTAGAAAGCAACCTAGCGCTGCAGCATAAACACTGATACTTGTAGCACAGCTACATAGGCATGGTATCAATCATATATTCTTTATTCAAGTTGAATCCTTTTTAAAATTTTGATAATTACAAATATTTTCTCTTGAACAATATTTCCTCAAAATATTGCCTTGTTAACAGAGAAAAAGAAAAGAAAAGAAAAGAAAACGTAGATGGTTAGCTCCTGGGCCCGGAATGCAAGTCCCGGCAAAGATGATTACGTACTGTTTTAACTAGTGTTTGAGTGCCAAATTTTGGCCAAAATACAAAAAGTATGTTAATTTTGAATTATTGGGTGTTTGATGTATTTTTTAAAAAATATAAAAATTTGATAAAATTTAGAGAGTTATAGAAAATTTATAAAAATTAGAAAAGTTAAAAAAAAATTGGAGATTTTTACTGTAAAAAGAATTAAAAGAAATTAAAAAGTTTTATTCAAATTTAACAATCGAAACTCCAAACGTACCCTTAGTTGCATCTTCCAAATCAGCCACGGACTCGTTGTCTGCCAACTAATTCCTCGTCTTTAATTCTAGACACAGAATAATAGCTAGCCTTTGCTAGGATCCGGAAATCAAATTGAAAATTGTTTTAATGATCTAAATTTATTTAAATATTTTTAAATCAAAAAAACACTTGGATGAATAAGAATCATTGAATTTTAATTCAATAATTCTTGATTTTGATATTATCGAGCACAACAATGTCAACTTCCCCTTTTATGTGTTTAATGTGTTTAAGCTAGCTATAAGTTTTCAGTAGACTTTGGAAAGAAAAAAAAATAATTCCTTAATTGCTAAAAAAAAGTTAATTCTTTAATTGCTAACTCTCTCTTTTTATTAATTTAACAATTTTATTTTTTTATAGTTTAAAAAAAGTTTAATAGGTAAGAAGATAAATTTATTTTTTTTTTAAATAGTTACAAAATTTGATTAGCTAAAATATAAGGTTTTAGTTTTACTTCCGAACACACACTTACATTTCAATAAAGTTTGTCATAATATTTGTCAAAGCAGTTAAAAAAAAAAAAAGTCACAAAATTTGATTAGCTAAAAGATAAGGTTTTAGCTTTACTTGCGAACACACACTTCCATTTCAATGAAGTTTTTATCATAATATTTGTCAGGGCACTTATCCAAAGATAAGGTTTTAGATTTACTTCCGAACACACACTTACATTTCAATAAAGGTTGGCATCAATGATTGTGACTAATTTAGGTCAAATATACGTAAGCAAAGAATTACAAAATGACACGAGAATCAGAGGCGGAAATGGCTGGCATATTGGTAGCAATTATCCCCATCAATTTTTTGAAAAAAAAAATTACTTATATATATTCTGACTTTATTACCTTAATTTCTCTTTTTATATTTTAACCTTAATACTTTAATATATTCTTACTTGTTTCACTCATATCTAACTGCCTCTTACCTTTAAAAAACAAATATTTATCATTACAATTTAAAAAAAAATCTTGATTTTCTTCATTTAATCCATATATTTTAATTTTTTTTTTTTTACAAAACTTCAGACTTTAATAGTTACTACAAGTGTAAGAAAAATTTTCAAAAATCATATTATATAGACTACAATAACTTATAACTATGGCACTCTGAACAAAATTTGTATTAAATTTCTTATATTTTTTAAATTTTAGATAAAAAATTCAAATAAAAAAATTATGATAATTCATGTATTTTAATTTTTTCAAAACTTTAGGCCTTCGTAGTTACTAATATATTTGGGACTTTCTTTTGAATTAATTTTTGATAGGTATTTTAAAAGAAAACACAAATTATGGTACTAGTTTAATTTTTTAGAAATCATAATTGGGTGGTGAAATTTAAGTTGACAGTTTTGATTTGCATATGATGTCCGCTCTTAAAATATAATAAAATTTAAAATGTTTAAACTTGATAGATGGTAGTGGAGTGCACTAAAATTGAGTAAGAAGTTAAAAATATAAAAATCTCAATCATGAAAGAAAAATAATTCTTAATCGTTGGATCTTAATTTATAAGAGTGATATATTCAAAAAACGTTTTGTGTTTTATTTTATTAAATAGATGTTTAAATAGGTCTTATCATTTTAAATACATTTTTTTTATTACGTATTTTTGTCCAAATTTAGTTTTTTTATTATCTATCATTTATCTTATTTTAAATTATTTTATCATTTATTATTTATCTTATTATTTTTTATCATTTATCATCCATCCCAAAATTTAAAGTCCTGCCTACCCTCATCTTCTACCACTTCTATCTCGGCCACTTGTAAGAATTACCTCAAGGAGGAAACTAACATGTGTGAATATTAGTTTAGTCGTAACAAATGAATTTTTGGAGTTTCTTCACAAAGCTGGCATCAGTGATTGTGGTTAACTTAGATAAAAAAATACGTCAGCAATGAGTTACAAAATGACATAAGAATCAGAGGAGGAGATGGCATCGCGGAATAGGAGCAATTGTTTCACTTATTCTTTTTTTTTTTTTAATTAGTTATACATATATATATATATATATATATATATTATGAATTCACTATTTTAATTTACCTTTATTTGTCTCCATCTCATGTATCTAATTGCCTCTTATTTTCTAAATATTTACCATTAAAATTTTAAAAAATATTGATGTACTCCATTAACTCATTTTTTTTAATTCAATTTTAACGTTTTCCGTTTTACCATTTATTATTTATTCAACAAATGAATTTTTAGTGATTGTGAGTAACTTACGTCAAATACACGTCAATAGGTACAAATTGACATAAGAATAATCCCAAGGGATGAAACCGACCTGTGTGAGTATATTGCGAGAGTTTAAAATTATAAAAATTAATATAAATTGTAATCTTACAATTACAGTGAGTAAAAAAATTTAAATTGTCTAAAGATTTGTAAAGTTTTATATTAGTTTATAGTAAATTAAACGTACCCAGTTTAGTGATAACAAATGAATTTTTAGAGTTTTTTTACAAAACTCTAAAAAATTTAATAAATTTTTACAATATTTATAGAACTTTACAAATTACCAAAAAGTTCTAGATAAAATTTCAAAAAGTATTACACAAATATTGGTCTGTAATGAACCAAACGCACCCAGTTTAATTGTAACAAATGCATTTTTAGAGTTTTGTAGGAAACTTCAAAAATTTCTACGAATCTCTATCAATTTTTATAAATTTTTATAGAACTTTACAAATTATCAAAAATTTTTGGACAAAATTTCAAACAATATCATACATATCCGTTCAAACGAATTGTTTAAACAGAGTTTTCACTGTTAATCTCTATTAAATTATAATTTGTTAGTTGCACTCTAAATACTTAAAAAATTATCAAACCACAATTTATTACAATTTATGAAGTTCCAAACATCTCTTAATTAGTTCGATTCGTTACGGGCTTCTAATAAATTAATTAATGTAGATTTGCCATGAGTTTATTCAGATCGTTTGGGTTTTTCAAATTGATTAAACTTATAAAAAAAGAAATGAAAAAGGTTAATTCCAAGTACGTCATTTGAAAGGGCTAAACCTATTTGATAGTGGTAGCTTTGGTTGTCCAAGTGAGAAAACTAGCGTTCATAAGTACGGTCTGATTGTTTTGGTTGCGCAAATGGACTCCCATTACACCATTCATCACCGGGGAGTGATCCGTGGGTAGGCTTCACAACACCAAGCTCATGCTACATCTACAAAATTGATTTCTCGTAAATATGGGGCTGCTGAGTTTTGAGTAAATCCGTTAATGAGAAGGCTTTGAATCAAATCTAACAAATTTAAATTGATTTGAATCTAATGACAATGAATTCAGTCTAAATTCCAAAATAATTTGTCTAATTTTATCAGATTCATTTCCAATTTATCTAAAATAACAAATATTACTTCAACCCAAATCCAATAATTGAATCCAATTTAAATCTATTAAATCCCAACTCAAATCTATCTGATCTATTATAATATTAATATGTCTAGATCCGCCAAATCTTGACAGGACAAGTCATGCCCATATGCCTTTTGGACTTAGGAACTGGATTAATGCTGGCGACAGTATTATCAAAATATAATCCTTAGGCCCCATTGGTTGGTTGAATATAATTAAAAGTGACAAATATTTATCTATTTTTATTAATTTTTGCCATTTCCATTGTTAGTTCGTTGCTTTCAAAATTCAAAATTTACAAACATTTACAAAATTAAAAAGTTACGGAAAAATTATAAAAAGTTATTCACTTTTTTCTCAAATTTTTTAACATTTATCAATTTTCTGATTTAGTTTTTTGTTAAAATCATTGAAATTGCCTACTTTTTAAATGAATTCTTTTAATGAATTTTGATTGACCTTTGAAGTACCAAAAAAATGACTAACCAATTCGTTCCCATTCACTGCTTAACTAATCCATCCCCCATATGCTCAGGAATTGGAGTTTGTCTGCAATGGATAAAAAGTTTAAAGGATAAAATAAGATGAGTTATAAAAATTTAAAGTTTAAAAAGAAAATAAATTGATTTACAAAAATTTAAAACAGGTTAAATTTAAAGTAAAAATATTTTTAATTAAAAAAATTAAACCCAATTACTTAGATTACAACTTGGCACAGCCCAAAGATGTGTCCCCCGCCACGTTGTCCACACTTGTTGTGGTTTGGCCTTTAGGTTTTCCAAGCCCCAATCAATGTGGAGACTCACAAACATCTTCATGCATTCAACTTCAAAGTGATTGATCAGCAGGTCTGAATATCGAAATTTCAACTGATTAGGCCATGGTTAGTATGCGTGCCCGCTGGAGCAACCACACCTGAAATTAAAAAAAAAAAAAAAAAATTGACCCGACCTACCTCAAAATTAGTTATGATTTGACCCATTTTATTGACCCATCTTGTAAAACAAAAAAAATGCAGGCCTTGCACACTCCTACTTCTGTCATTTTTAAGCAAATTGATCTTCTCTCAGTCCCATTTTACTGTTTTTCTCAGTAGTTCTCCTCATTATTTTTTTGATAGGTTCCAATCTCAATCTCAACTTCTCTTTCTAGAGTTTGATAAGTTTTAAAATATAAGACCATAAAGAGAATTGTTATAATTTATCACATCAGTTTAACTTCTATTTTATATAAGAAATATTTGATATCGATATATATAATTTTGATTGTTATTGTATTTTTGACAATATCTTATCGTTTTTCATCTTATCTAGGTAAATACATTTGGAAACAATTCTACACTTAAAAAATTTTTTTTATTTAAAATACTAAAATATAATTTTACGCCACGCTTAAAAGAAAAATTTAAGATGACTTCGCCTGTGTGCGTGTGTCACATGGGGCATCAAATGCACCAGGCCAGTGATCAAGGTTTGTACTAATCTAGAAGTTAAACTTGTTCATGAATTTAAATTATTAAAATTTCACATCTAACATGTCCGAAAATAATTAAGATTTTATTTGGTACCTGAGAATTTAAGGTAATAGAATAAAATAAGATATGAGAAGAGAAAATAGATGAGAATAGAATAAAATATTCATTCTATTCATCTGTTTAGTTTCTAATATTAAAATTATAGGAATTAAATGAACACTTAAATTTTCATAATTTGATTACATATTTTAAATATTTTAGAATAAAATGAAATATAATAAAACTTATTAATGTTCATTTTTTGAAAACTATAAAAAAATTGTTTTCAGAACTCAAATATAAGTGAGAAAAAAAGGTACAAAGGTAAAGCGGTCATTTTATAGTGATAGAATTTTTTAAGAAATAGATTAGGAGTAAATCAATCATTTTACATTCTAAATTTAGATCGAGTTAAAATTTGTTTAATAATTAAAAAATATGTCAATAGATAATTCTTTTAGCCTTTTTTAGCATAGAATGCAAATTTGCACCCAAGATGTGTCAGGATAAAATCATCATTTTATAGTTTGATTTTGGATCGGGTTATGGTTTTCTTAATTATTAAAAAATATATTGATAAATATATTTTTAACCCACTGAGAAACTCAAAATATAAATTTATGCAAATTACGGACCTAAGGATAAAATGACCATTTTACGATCCGAGTTTAGATTGGACCAAAATTTTTCTAGTTATTAAAAAAAATATCAATAAATTTTTATTAGCTTTTTGATAAATCCAAAATACAAATTTAGACAAAAAACAGATTCAGAGAAAAAATAGTTATTTCACAACTCGAATTCGAATTTAAATCAATAAATATAGTCTAGTGGTTATTTTACAAACTAAGTGAGTAATTGAGAGAAATTTGTGATCGCAAAATAGTTGCTCATTTTTTCTTTATATTGTTTTTATTCTTTGAATTGAATTTTAATTGAAATGAAATGATTATTCTGTTACTTAAATTATAATTTTTTTCACCTAAAGTGAAGATAACTATTGCTAATTTATTAAAGAATGATATTTTAATTTAATTTTTTAAAACTAAATATGACGATAATTTAAAATAAAAATAAATTTCATTGTTACGTACTAAACATAACCTAATAGTCACCCGTGAAGGCTGCAAGACATTGACGGACTACAGCACGTGTAAATCGTTTTACTCGTGAAAATTTGATATCTATCTCATTATCTTATCAACAACCCACCACTAATTTCATCTCCAGCCTCACAAAAATATGTGGTCGATGGTACTTTAAACTTTGAGAAAGGCTGCAAATATGTGGTCAACGAATATTTTAAAAAATATCACTTATTTAATTTAACTTCCCTATTTCACTTTGTTTTTTCAAACTGCCATATATTTCACTGATATATTCATTTCCTAAACGTAAAATCTTTTCTTTTTATTATTTTTGGGGTGCGTTTGACGTACCAAATTTTGGTGAAGAATTCTAAAAATTTTTAAAAACTTCTGAAAATCTTTATACATTTTCACACATTTCCACCTTCTTAAAATTTAAAAAAAAAGTTTAATATGTTTCAATAAAAAGGCGATGACTAGAATTTGGTTAATTAAATAGTAAAAATTTTTTCATCATTCTCACCATGAACTCTTAAACTACTGAATGACACCCATTTTGACTTTTTTTTGTGGGGTGTCATAGAAATCGTTCCAACGGATTGTATAAACTGTTCCGACGAATTCGTGTGGCCAACTTCCGTCCAAACAGTTTTTACAATCCGTTTGAACGAATTGTAGTGTAAAGAAACCATGACTAACAATCCATTTGAACGAATTGTAGTGCAAAAAATCATGATTACCCAAAATTTTGAATCCGTCCAAATAGAAATTCAATCCGTCAGAACAGGAATCTTACTATTCATCTCCAAAAAATACAGTTTGAAATGTACGCACCAAATGCAAAAAGTTTCTTCAAATCATATTTTATCTTATTTTTTATCACTCCAAACTCACTCTTATTTTAAAAAAGTTCGATAAAGTGACAAAAAATAAAAATATTTTTAGATATTAAAAAACTTATAAGGGTGATGAATAGAACTCCTCAAAATATAAAGAAATATTGTACATATTTTTTATCTTTTTAAGTAGGCCGTAGGAAATTTCTTCAATGACCCAAAAAAAAAAAAAATCTTGTCTTATTTTTTTTCTAAAACAAAATATCAATCTGAAGAAAGAGTGTATAATAATAATAACAACAATAGTAGTGATTCATGGGTGCATATTAAAGGTTAATGAAAATAGAGCACGTAAAAGAGTCTTGTATTTTTATAGAGTTGTGCCAGAGAAAGTATAAATTTTTATTATGAGAGTATTTAAAGGTATAATTTTTAGTAGTTTTTTTGTATTTTTTTATTAAAAGTTATTAGTTATAATTTTTGATATGTTTAGTGAAATAACGAAAAATTTTTACCAATTTTAAGTAACTTTTTACAATTTTTGAATGTTTGATAAAATTTTTAACAACTTTTGTCAATTTTTAGTTATTTTTGATAATTTTTAGGAACTTTTAGGAACTTTTAAATTAAGAAATTATTATAATAGAGTAAAAAGTGACAAAAGTTAATAATTTATCAAATGCTCAGAAATAAAAAATTAATAATTATTTTTACTAAAGACTTCGTTGCCAAACGACCTTATGCAACATGTTTTAATTGGATTTTAATAGATGATCCTGTGAGAGCTGTTAACAATTGTCTAATAATAATAATAATAATCGAAGCTTTCACGGTAGACATTGGTCCCGGTCTATTCTTATCTGAAATCCTACATATATATATATATATATATATATACGTGGGAGTTTGTGTGGTGTGCAAAACATTTCCCCAGTCCCTTCCATATTTGAGAACTTTCTTTAGCTGCTATAAGCAATAACCTTCGTCAATTTAGTTTGGAAAGGCTGTTCCAAAGCCAAGCAGATCAGACATTAGCATAGATCACTTATTGCGTATTTTATATATAAGATGGATCCAAACTTGTACAAGGCCACCAAAGAAAGCAATATTGAAGTCCTCAGGCAACACAAAGACCAGCTTGGCGTTCAATTGACCGCAAACAACAACACTGTCCTCCATGTCGCTGCCCAGTTCCACGACGACATAGAATGCGTGCGGGGGATCCTAGATTTCCAGCCATCTCTAGTCTGCTGGGTGAACTCCAAACGTGAGACCGCGCTTCACATTGCAGCGAGAAACGGACGTTCCGATACCGTCAGAGAGCTCATCGAGCACACAAAATCACTCGAAGAAGATCCTCAAAGCCGAGTTCAAATCAGCAAGGAGATGATTTGGATGACAAACAAGCACAAAGACACCGCCTTGCATGAGGCTGTTCGGAATAATCATCTTAAAGTGGTTGAAATGATAGTAAAAGAAGATGCAGTGTTTCCACATGTTGTTAATAATTTTGGGGAGACCCCACTTTACCTTGCGGCCAAGAAGGGCTATTCTCATTCTCATGACATTGTGTCCACAATATTGGACGTTTGCATATCACCAGCTCACAATGGTCCCGATGGTAAAACAGCTTTACACGCAGCCGTGATCGCTAGCTGCCCAGGTACGCCTCACCCTGCTAACTCTGTTTATGGTACGTGGAAGAATTTTTAGGAGTGGATGTAAGTGAAAAGTGCTCAAAATCCATCTAAAATTTGCCTTTATCTTTGTTGCATTTCAATTTTTTTTTAAATAATCATATATATATGTTCATATATAAAAAATTACTCGCACCTCTCTTATTTTTCAAATTATAAAAAAAATTGATTCCTACAATTAGTAAGTCAAAATTGAAAGTCTTATGTTACCTATAAGGTTTAAATACACCACAAATCACTACACATCACTAGTTGACTGCCTCTAAATGTTGCGTCTAGAAAAACTCGTAAAGTATAAGGGCGTGTCATGTAATTTTACCTGGTGAGTACAGAATTGTATCTATAGGAAAATTTGACATTGAACCCTAGGATTTTCTAAGTTTTTCTATCTATTGATTTCTTTTTAAAAATAGGAAAAGAAAATTTGTTTTAGGTTTTAAAAAGTCTTGGTTAACTAATTACTAAATGAATAAACTAAATTGTAATAACTAAATCAAACTAAAATGAAAGCAACAATACTATGCATTTAAAATAATTAAAGATCTTGATCTAACCTTTAAATCTGGATGGATTCACTACTTTATGATTTGATATGTTTTTCTTTCAGTTTAAGTTTCACGTAAAGGAAAAATAAACTGGAAGTTATCTTTCTGAAAACATTTTTAGATTCCAAAGCACAGTTTTCGAATCTCGTTTAAGATTAGAAATTTAAAAAATATTATTATATTTTATTTTTGGATTTAGATCTGATTTACTTATTTCAAAATTATAAATAAACATTTAATCAAGAATTCTTATTAGTGATTGCAAAGAGTATGATCAAGAAAATTTGTTTTCGAATGTTTTTAAAAATAAATAATACAAATTTACAAATTATAAACCCATACATGCAAGTTTTTACTTTACATGTATAGATCTATGCACATCTTGTCTTTTATAGTGATCCACCCATCTTTATTAAGTTAAATCAAGAATAAATATCTAACTTAGTATGGATGAAATAATAAAATAGCAAATAAAATAGAATATGAAAACAAAATAAATTTCATTGAATAAAATAAAATGCATACTGTTCTTTGCAACAAATTTAAACTCGAATTCAAAAACTCTTCAAAAATTAAACTGAAAACTTTTTACATTAATCTATTTTAATGAAAAACTAACCTAAAAATTATAGAGAAAAGTGCATATGAGAAGTGGCTAAAACAAACATATAAATTTCCTATTTGTAGTTAATTAAGACGAAAAACCTTAAACATTTACAAAACTGTATAGATCAGCCCGTAGTGGTCTAGACCACCTGTGGAGGTGTCTGAACCACAGTGTACTCTCTCTTCATTTTTTGTTTTGCTTCTCGAGCCTTTATGTTGGTTTGGTCCAAACTGGGCATTGGGGTGTTTGAACCATAGTATGCTTTTTATTACTTTTGTCATCACTTATCTCGATTATTTTCTATTTTCACTGCAATTAGAAAATAAAATAGAATAAATATTAAAAATAACTAAAAATTATAATATTATTATATAAATACATAATTTATAACCTAATTGTTAGGTTTATAATTACACTTTTTAAGTTTAATCACTAGTTAAGTTGACTCGATCAACTTAAAAATCATCGTAACAATTCTCTCTCTCTTTCTCTCCCCCTGCTTTTTTTCTTCTTAAGAACTGATCTCTTATTTTATAATCCATCATCGTGTTTAATTATCTTAACCTACAAATACACCCACCTCTTTTTTCTCGTAGTAAACTAATTCATTTTTTATCTTTCAATAAAATTCATATTCTTTTTTATATTTCTAATTGTTTATTCTTACTCGACAAATCCACACCCACAAATATACCACAAATCTAAACTCACTTTTTACAAACTCAATTCTTCTCTCTCTCAACAATCTTATTCCTTCTCAATTCTCTCCCTCTAAATACTTACTCTCTCTCCCTGTCTCTCATTTTATTTACCGTATATAGTCATACACACAGCTATGGTCTTCTCTACTTCTCCCACACCCATGCCCATAATTTAAACCTAAGCCTACTACTATATTTAGTTTAATAACAATAGATATAGTAGTTCAGTAATGATGATTTAATGAAGTAAGACTGGATTGCACATTTTTATTTTTATTTCAACTTAGTTTAGAAATATTTGAGTAGTTAGGATAACTATTATTCCACTATTATGGGATCAATGTTTTTCTTATTCTTTAGGAAATAAGATTAATGGTGTCACTGTGTTATAATTGTTTGTTGGATTGTATTGGGAATAAATTTATTTTTGCATAACCACATTAGTGATTATTATGATTTAGAATAGAGATATTTCTTATTATAATGTGGTAATTTTTTATGTATTGATGGAGAATTAAAATTTTAGTGGCCAAGTATCAATCAATGAATGTTGTCAATCAATACATGACATAAGATTTTTCATGTATAAAACTCTTGTTAAAGAAAAAAAAAGAACCATCAGTTCTATACAGAGAATTGACCAAACTTCTTTTATTAAGTTGTAGATAATAAGTTTCAAGATAAAAATTAACCACATCCACGATGAACTCTTCTAGTAAAAAATTAATCTTCAAACCTATGAAGATTAAAGGTGCATAAAATCCTGACACTCGCCAGAATGTAAGATTCAACGAATTTCCAACAAATTTCTGCAACTCGTGCACCAAATTTGTGATTCCGAGTGAGCTTATTTACAGTATGTTTTTGCCAGCAAATCAGGTGAGGTGTACAAAATAGTGTAGCATTGAACCAGGATCGAACCAAGCCAAAACAACGATCAGTTGCCCTGATTGACTTTTCCTGCTTAGCCAATTTGTTTAATGTAACAAATGGAACATAAAGAAAGAGAAAATGAAAATATAGAGAGATGGGTTAAATTAAAGTGCAATGAAAATAAAAAGAAATTAAATATTTTAATAAGGACAAATGAGTAAATTTAATTCTGACAAAAAATAAATGTAATTTTTCGTACCTTAAGAGGGAAGCGTATTATTAACAAATCCTAACATTTACGTAATTTACCAAAAAAAATAAAATGTTTACATGATCGTGTCCTGTGCTAAAAACTTTTACCTTGACAAATCACATTGACCCTTCATTAAGTACAATATTCCAGGAGCATCAATGACGTCCTTGTAATGCTCATATATCCCATTGCACATTAGATGTAAGTGGCCCGCTATTGTCAATCGAGTCGCCTGTGCATGATCAGAAATAATATTCTCAATATGAGAAAAACCTTATGTTTGCATAAGAAATACTGTTCTCACTGTCTTTCTTCAACCACACATATATATAAATATATTTCAACTCAAATAAAAGAGACGTTAACTAGTGGTGGGGAATAGTAAATTGGGAGTATTCACCGAAAATTTTGAACAATTCACATATATCCTATTTTAAAAATTGTCAGTGTATTTCGTTTCATTTTTTTTTTTTTTTTTTTTTGTCCTTCAGAATGCACAAAGAAAATTCTGGAGAAAAAGCCAAATCTCCTGAAGGAAGCAGACTTGGATGGATGGACACCACTCCACTATACTGCCAGGGAAGGATACACAGGCATAATGAAAGTGCTTTTGTCACACTCTCCAGATTGCTGGGAGATAGTCAATGGTAAAGGCCAAAACATTCTTCACATTGCAAAGGAGTATGAAAAAGAAGGGGTAATTAATTTCATCCGTAGTTGGAGCGTGGAAAATAGCAATATTGAGAACCAAATGGACAACGATGGGAACACACTTTTTATTGCGTAAAATAACTAAGGAAGGAGAAGAGAAAAAGTCGAGCAACACCAGAGGAAAAACTGCCTGTCTTCCCGCTTTATTTGTGCAAAGAGATACAGCCAAATATATACAAGGAAAAAGAGCAAAAAATTAGGAGTTGACGAAATCAAAAATAGCTAAGAAATAGGACTTTCCTAACTACTAATATTCAGCTGATTACGCGTAATATTACAGCTAATATACAAGGAAAAAAGGAAATACAGCTAATATGCCCCCTCAAGATGGACGGTGAATGTCGAGGACGGACATCTTGGACAAGTGCGATGTCAACAACGGCGACGGAAGGGGTTTTGTGAAGATGTCTGCTAGCTGGAGATTGGAACGAATTGGCATCAAACGAATAACACCTTCAGTGACTTTATCACGAACGAAGTGACAATCGAGCTTTATATGTTTAGTTCGTTCATGAAAGGATGGGTTGGAGGCGATGTGAATGGCAGCTTGATTGTCGCAAAATAGCAACATGGGTGTGGAAATAGGAACCGTGAGATCCTGTAACAAATTTCGGATCCAAATGAGCTCACAAGAAGTAGCAGCCATCGCTCGGTATTCCGCCTCCGCAGAAGAGCGAGAAATAGTCGTCTGCTTCTTCGCCTTCCTTGATATCAAGGAATCACCAAGAAACACGCAGAATCCCGTAACTGAGCGTCGCGTATCAGGGCAAGTTGCCCAATCAGCGTCACAAAATGCTCGAACATGTAGAGAGGAGGCCGAAGGAAAAAATAAACCTTGACCAGGAGCCTTTTTGAGATAACGAAGTTGGTAGTGAACAGCATGCAAATGATCACTACGAGGCTGAGACATAAACTGACTCAATTTGTGTACGACAAATGATATATCTGGGCGAGATAAAGTCAAGTAGATCAATCGACCAATGAGTCGTCGATACTGCGCCGGATCATGAAGAAGCTCACCCGAGGAGGCTGATAAATTAACGCGAGGATCCATCGGGACAGGAGCGGGCTTGCAGGCTAAAAACCCGGTGTCCTCGAGTAAGCTGAGAGTATATTGTCGTTGTGAAAGAACAAGGCCTTGCTGAGATCGTGCAATTTCAAGACCAAGAAAGAACTTGAGAGAACCAAGCTCTTTAAGTTTGAAGTGTTGATGAAGAGATTTGGTCAAGGAATCAAGGAGTGACTTGTTGGGACCTGTGATAATTATGTCGTCGACATAAACTAAGAGTGCCACAAAGGAATCTCCCACTCCTTTGGTGAATAATGAGTAGTCGGCTTTGGATTGCTGAAAACCAAACTGAAGAATAACTTGTGAAAACTTGGCGTTCCATTGTCTTGAAGCCTGCTTCAAACCATAGATAGATTTATGAAGCCGACAAACTAACTTTTGACCATCGGGCAAAGACACCCCCGGAGGGTGATAGCCCATAGGTAAGTCCATGTAGACCTCTTCCTTCAAATCACCATTTAAAAAGGCGTTATTAACGTCAAGTTGGACCAGTGACCAATGCTTTATGGAAGCAATAGCGAGGAGTGCTTTGACGGTGACAAGTTTGGCCACTGGAGAAAATGTCTCGAGAAAGTCTACGCCTTCTTGTTGTGTGTATCCTTTGGCAACTAGCCGAGCTTTGTGCTTATCCAGGGATCCATCAGCATTGCGTTTCACTTTAAAAATCCACCGACAACCAATTGAACATTTGCCTGGCGGAAGAGAAACAACAGACCATGTTTTGTTGGACTCCATAGCTTCCAACTCTTGTTTCATTGCATTACGCCATTGAAGATGAGGTACCGCTTGATGATAAAATTGCGGCTCAAAATGTAAAGATATATTTTGAATAAATGCACGGTATGTGGGAGACAATCTGTCGTAGGCTACAACAGAAGATATAGGATATAAAACTTGTGATTCTCGATCAGAAGTGGAGTCCAATGAGTTGCAGTGGTAGTCTTGTAGATAAGACGGTGGAGTGATATGCCTGGTAGAGCGACGAGGAGGGTCGCGATCTTGCGGATTGGGGGATTGGGTGCTGTCATCAGCTGCACTATCATTGGCGACAGGAATCGCTGCATCAAGTGTATTATCGATCAGCGGTATTGGGGACGGAGCAGCGACCTCGGGTCCTGATGTCACTGGGAGGACTGTGTCAGGAAACGGATCGACGAGCTCCCTAAACGATGAGGTAGAAGCAAATGGGAATACATGCTCATGAAAAACAACATCACGGGAAACAAAGAATTGCTTCGTATCCAGATCATACAATTTATAAGCCTTCATACCGGATGGATAACCAACAAATACACAACGTCGAGCACACGGTTGGAACTTTGTACGATGAGCCATCAATGTAGAAGCGTATGCAAGACACCCGAAGACCCGAAACGAAGAGAAATCCACCGATTTGTCAAAAAGCAACTCAAATGGAGACTTGTGCTCGAGTCTTGGTGATGGAGTTCTATTGACGATAAACGTTGCGGTGAGTATGCATTCTGTCCAAAATTCGAGTGGAACGTGTGATTTGAAAAAGAGAGCTCTAGCAACATTCAGTAAGTGCTGATGTTTACATTCAACCACGGAGTTTTGTTGTGGCTTCTCTACACAAGAATATTGACGAAGTGTGCCCTGCTGTTCAAAGAAATCAACTAAAGCCAGTTCTGGCGCATTATCGGATCGAAACACCTTGATGCGTTTCCCAAATTGGGTCATAATGATGCGAAAAAATCGTGGTATAACTGCTGCCACATCAGACTTATGTTTCAATAAAAATATCCAAGTAAATCGACTAAAATCATCTACCAAGGTTAAGAAAAATCGATGCCCAGAATGAGACGGCAAGTGATACGGACCCCAAACATCACAATGAATAAGATCAAAAGAAGAACTACTCATATTATTTAATGAGATAAACGGCAAATGTTTTTGCTTGGCCATTGGACAAATGCAACAAGGAGAATCAACAAGCGAATCCAAATTCTCAAAACAAAGCTTATTTTTCAATGACAACAAGCATTTGTTTGATAAATGGCCTAGCCTATCATGCCAAACTTGCACAGAAACTTTATTAATAAATTGCTGAGAAGAAATAGGCGCTGGAGAAGATGCTAAACTTGACTCTAGCAGGTACAAGCCAGCCTTGACCTCACCCTTGCCAATCATCTTGTTGGTTCCCATCGCCTGAATATTAAAATGATCAGTCGAGAAATAAAATGTGACATGTGCGGTACTTGTGAATGCGCTGACGGACAAGAGATTGAACTCAAACTGTGGGACAAAAAGCACATTATCGAGAATAATATGTGGATTGATAGTGACTATCCCAGCCAAGCTAACTGGAATTGTCTCTTTGTTGGGCAACATAACTAGTGACGTAGGGACCGAGTATAATTGATCAAAAAGACTTGCATTATTGCAAATGTGGCGAGAAGCCCCTGAGTCTACAATCCAAAAGTGTGAGTCTAAAGTAGCATGTATCGCAGCAACATGAGAAAAAGTACCTGTAGGGGCTACGGCGTTAGCAGAGCCAGAATTGGTGGACAGATGAGTGGAAAGCATGGTCATCAGGTGTTGATATTGATCGCTTGATAAAGTGCTGAAGAAATTGTTACTCGAATCCTGAGTAGTGGATTGCGAGATGTTGGATTCTTGAGCATGCACCTAATTAACTCTATTGCCAGAAGAACCCGATTGCTGTCTTTGACGGTACCCCAGAGGATACCCATGAAGCTTGTAGCATTTCTCGATTGTGTGCCCAGGAAGATTGCAATGAGAACAATGAAGCTTTGTTCGCCGAGAATTGTTGAGGGGCTTTACAGACGAGTTTCCTTGGGTGAACTGGGAAGGCGGCTTACGATTTTCTTCATGTCGAGCAACAAATGCGAGTGGTGAAGGAACTGAAGGAGTCGAAACCGCCCTTTGTCGTTCTTCCTGAGAAATAAAAACAAATTCTTTATTGATTGGAGGCATCGGATCCATCAATAATATCTGTCCACAGGCATGTGCAAAGGAATCATTGAGCCCCATGAGGAACGTCATGATGTACTCCAATTGGTGATGATCGTGGAGTTTGGTGAGACCTCCACAATCACATTTAGAGCACGAACAAACTGGTCTAAAATTTGAGAGCTCTTCCCACATGCCTTTCAATTTCGTGTAATAGACAGCCACTGAATCTTGTCCCTGAGATAGACTAATGATCTCCTTCTTGATCTGAAAAACACGTGGTCCATTACTCTGCTCGAACCTCTCTTTCAAGTCTGTCCAGATCTCTTTGGCTGTAGTGGCGTACAATATGCTTGCAGAAATTTCCTTAGAGACAGAATTCAGCAACCAAGAAATAACAATATTATTATTCCGGGTCCATGCACTGAGCAAGCCTGTATCCTCAGCAGCAGGTTTCGAAATAGCACCATCAATGAACCCCAATTTATTTTTGACTGACAAAGCAATCCTCACTGAACGACTCCACGAGGAATAATTATCGCCAGTCAATTGTTGAGAGACCAATGACAAACTCGGACTGTCTGAATGATGTAGAAAATATGGACTGGAAGGATCATCGACCAGTGTTTCATACGCTTTCGAGTTCTTGGGAGTGGCCATCTGCGCAAATACCAACAAGAAGAACCCAAATAATACAAGACGTATGAAACTTGAATTTTAGATCAGAAAAAAAAAATTGACCGCTACAATCGATTCGATTACTGATAAACAAAATCAAGAAAATTGAAAACAAGAACAAATCCAGCAGAAGCAACTAGATTGCTCTGATACCATATTGCGTAAAATAACTAAGGAAGGAGAAGAGAAAAAGTCGAGCAACACCAGAGGAAAAACTGCCCGTCTTCCCGTTTTATTTGTGCAAAGAGATACAGCCAAATATATACAAGGAAAAAGAGCAAAAAATTAGGAGTTGACGAAATCAAAAATAGCTAAGAAATAGGACTTTCCTAACTACCAATATTCAGCTGATTACGCGTAATATTACAGCTAATATACAAGGAAAAAAGGAAATACAGCTAATACTTTTCAATCTGCCTCTAAGTTGCGATGGGAAAAATTCATGGCTCTGTAATCTTGAAAACCAAATGGACAACGATGGAAACTTGCCTTTTTATCCGTCTATCACTTCCAACAAGGGCAATGAACCCAAAGAGGTAATCAACTTTACTTGCATTGGCTTGTTTAATAACAATTAAAAATTAGAAAGATAACATGGCAGTCCATTTGTTTGGTTAATTGATTCTTAACTAAATCTTGAAATACTAGAATCTAGGCGGTTATAGAAATAGGTTTCTATTTATTTATTTTGTAGGAAAGGCAAGCAAACTCAATGATCAAAATGGAACCGACATTTAGGGCTGTTTGATGATGTTTTATTTTTTTGTTTTCTTCTGTTTGTTTCAAAATTATTTTATTTCACATTTTTGTCAATTATAAAATTATCATCACTTCATGCTACTACAAAGAATTATTATTTTTTTATTTAACCCTTTTTCGGTCTGGATTTACATTTTGAATTATGAAAAAGTTTGATAAATATTTTTTTAATTGGCATATTAACATTTGATCGGAACTATACTCGGGTTGTAAAAAGATTATTTATCTTTGAACCTTATTTTCAGCATAAATTTGTATTGAAGGTATAATAAAAAGTTTACAAATATTCCTTCACAAATGTTTTTATTTTTTTAATCACTTTAGCAAAATATTGATTTTATCCCTATACCTATTTTGTTAGATTCATATTATGAACTTTTCAAAAGTATAGAAAATTTTTATTGAAATGTTTTCCAATTACTAATCAGTGCATTCAACTTGATTTGAGCTCAAGTTAAAAAGTGATAGTTTTACCTTTTTATCTTTTTTGCCCCCATATTTACATTATGAACTTTCTAAAATATTTTTTTTGACATTTTTTTATCAATTAAGTAAATTTTCAATTAATTCAAATTTGGATAAAAAAAAACTATTTTACCAAAGTCTGGTTTTGCCTGATTCCGTTTTTGTTATTGTTAATGTTCACAATAATTTCTTAAAAACGAATTGAAACATAAACATAGATATCATATTTTCCGTTTTTATTTTTTACAAAAAAAAAAAAAAGGAAATCATAGATGTAAAAAGAATACCTAAAAAAAAGAAGTGAAAACTTTTTCAAACCGTCTCCAATAAATAGCCTATCAAGGCCTACAAAGAAGGCAAATCGAACACTTAAAAAATTTTTTTATATAGAGAATGGAGCTCACACTGTGTTTGCACAATTTTCTTTCATTATATATTTTTTTTCTCTCTTTTCCTTATATTCTTCGCATACGGTATAAATTTTTGTACTCATTCCTTTTAATCCTGTAGTAATAGAAGTATATTGAATTTAGAAAGAAAAGGGAATGTGTGGGGGAGCTATTATAAAAAAAAAAAAAAATAGGAGGCTAATGGGAGATAAAAGAGGACATTTTCGTAAAATAAAATTGTGAATCAAGATTAGTGCTGTAGATCAGCTGTGGAGGCAGACATACGTGTGCGACCTTCTCGGTTTCCAACTCCTATAATCTTTCTTCTTTTCTTCCACCAGTATTATTCCCCTTTTGGATGTTCTTTTCCACCATTACATTGTTTTGTTTATCCTTTTTTAGTACCTAAGTTGGAGCAGTTATTTGATAGTTATCTCGTTAAAAAAAAAAAAAAACAAACAAATAAAAAAACAACCTATGGTATACACTTATTTATTCAAAGTTGTTGCATATATAGCACTAAAATTAGTGAGACGCTTTTATCTAATAGTGCAGTAATTTTGGAATAAATTTGTGTATATTAAATATACACTAAAGGGAATTCTCCCTTTGTATATTAAATATATCTCATGTATTTACGTGTATATATATTGTGTGATTGTTATAAAAGGTAGAAGTACAGGACTACAACACCACGCGCGACGCTTATTTAGTTGTGGCTGCACTCATAGCAACTGTCACCTTCACAGCCGGTTTGACTTTACCGGGAGGGTTTCGTAGCAACGAAGGTCCAGACCAAGGGACAGCACTCCTGGTAAGAATTGCTGCTTTCAAAGAATTTGTGATAACAAATGCCCTTGCAATGGCGCTTTCCATTTATGCAATATTTGTGTGCATATTCCCGTTGTACACTGGGAGGCCAGTGGAGCTTAGGATGCGACTCTTTTCGGGTTTTGGCATCATCGGTTATGCGATGTTCGCGATGATGGTCGCATTCATGAGTGGTTCATTTGCTGTGTTATCGAATTCGTCGGACCTCGCTGTTGGAGTTCTCATTATTGAAAGCATTTTCCTCTTCCTCATTATGGTGCTATTCGGGCAGAAAATTACTGAGAAGGTGATTCGAGTGTTGAGGAAAATAATGGTGTTCGGCAATCGAAAATCATCGCTAGAACTTATCACCATGTCAATCTAGAATCTAAATGCAATCCTGCCAAGCACAAAAAAAATAATGGCCGGAGAGAGGGTCCTTAATCAAAAAATATTCTGATGGTGAAATCAATAAAAGATTAAGAGAACGTAAGAATGATAAATAAAGAACGAAATATTAGGTTGATAATAATGAATATATCTGAATTTTAAAGTTTAGTATTATATTTATAGTAGGATAGAGTAAATAAAAAAATATATAAATAATGGAATGTAATCATTTTGTATCTCGTATGTATTCTATAAAGTGCTCAATGCTATTCCTTCTTCTTAAATGTCTCTCACTTCTCCTTTAATGCCGTTCACTTTACATTAAATGTGCTTGGACGAAATGAGTGTCTACATAGATAATTTTGAGAACTGTCCACACGTCATATCTATCTGTCACTTGTAACAAGACAAACTAACTAAATTAACTTTAAGATACTAAATTAAGTTTATTTATTATCATTTCGCATTTATAGTTAGGATTACGTTACCAAGCAATGGGAACCCAACTATAATAATTTCCTAATTATTGGACTGGCACCAAGCACACTTACAATGTGCTTGGGAATACATCATGTGTCTCGCCATATTATGCTCAGGAGGACACCATGCGTCTCAAATTCATTTTGTACCAACAAATAAGAACCCAAATAAATAAATAACTAAATAAAAATAAGGAGAAGCATACTGTTTAATTATATTTTTCTTCTCGTTTAGTTAATCGAAATGGAAATACTAGTGACCTTACCTTGCCTCTGTTTTGTATTATTCTAATTATAGAAAGTGAATTAAGGAATGTTAATTATCAGTATTATAACTTTTTCCTTTAACATTTTCACAACTTTAACTGATATAATTTACTTTTTTCGTTTTTGTAGGTTGATAATTTAAATAATTCAAAGGAAAAATGATAGAATTTATTATGTGGAAGAATGTTTAATGTTCAGAATTCGAGAGTAAAATCCTATAAATAAGTGAGAGGAGAAAACGGCCTTTAATAGTTTTAAATTCAAATAAAAGTTTGCAACCAATCTAAACTGAATTTAATGGAAATGGTGCAAAAACAAAGGAATAAAAACTTTCTTCAACACGAACTCTAGAATTATTTGTGCTTAAAATAAAAAAGTACAAATATGTTATTCTATTATTTATTTATTATTATTTTCATGAAATAAGAATCACAGCTCTCACCAAATTCATATTAATAGCACTCATGTATATTATATATAGGCAGGTTGTACCCTCAAGCCAACTTAATGTAATACCACATTTCAAGTAAAATTATGTTGCAAAAGGATCGAATTCATCAACATGTTAAATTCACAACCCGTAACAATGTCACGGAAGTCTAATTAACCTATTAGGTTTCATAGTGATGGACTTTGCCCTCGTCAACCTACCTCTGATACATACACATATGTAAAGATCATAGTACTTGAGTAGAAATAGTTCAGAGATATTGCCCCCAGTCAGACAAAATAATTTTCATGGTGAGATTAGTTCATTGTCCCTGTTCAGTCTATGATATTGGGGATTGAAGGAGCATAAGTAATCCCAAAATGTAATAAATACATGGTTCGGAGATTATCTATGTTTACGACTAGAAAATTGAGCGCCAATTCACTAAATTCCATAGAAATAATTATATTGGAGGAGAAGAATTCATACTCACCCATTTTTGTTAAAAATAACATTATTAATATATGTTAAATATAAAGAAAATTCCAACAAACTACTCTTGTTTGTTTGTGGTCAATTTGATGCCAAGCTCATGTTTGAGTTGCTTCAGGACCTGAATGCTGCCTACAATTAATTGCTGCCTCATACAAATTTGTATCCATCTGATCTCAACACTGTATAATGTCACACTACTATTAGTCTTATCTGAGGTTATCAGCTTGATTCGATTTGATTCAGGAATAACTAACTCCTTCTCTGATCCTTGCCTTTTGGAAGGGTCTATTCCAATTAAACCATTTCAGAAAATTCCTATGCCTATACCATTAGACAAAATAACATGTCTTTCTTTTTTTTTTTTTTTTTTCCTTCTAAAAAAAAAATACACAGAGGATTAAGGGAGAATACTCCAATCCTTCATCTTGTGTCAACATAGGATACCACCAAGCTAATTGTACTAACCCCTCATGTTCATTGAAATCTATTTATGGAAGTAAGTATCTGATAATCTATAACGACTTACTAATTATTTGGAAAAAAAAAAAAGAAAAAAAAAACCGCTTAACTACCATCCTATTATGGAAGTGTTGTTCGAAAGTTATCTTAATTTTTTAAAAATATGTTCAACTTTAGTGAGTTAATTTTAAAAATTTGATTTCAAGTCAAATTCAAAAAATAAAAGAAATTGAAATTATGTTTTGTATTTAAACTTGACTGTAATCTATAAAATCACACGATTTACTACATATTTCCAACAACTACATAATCAATCGCAATCAAATAATAATAATGTGAAAATAAACAGGCACAAGATTTTAACGAAAAAAACTCAAAGAGGGGAAAAAAAGAGTCTTTTAATATAAACGTAATTTGGTTCTAAAGATTTAAATTCTCAGTAGTTTGAATCCATAAGTTTATATCCTTGAACCAATCTCCAAGTGAAACACAATCTTCAAGTCTTTGAATGCCAAACGGATCCTTAACAACTTGTTGAACACGTGGTATGTATTATCCGAACCTTTTCAAGTCATTAAATTAAATAAAATGAGGAGTTTGTTGGTTATTGATAAGAGAAATTAAGATATCTTTATTTTTAATGCTCTTTCAAAGTGTTACTTTCTTTTAAAACTTTAGAGCATTTCCAAATATATAAGGTATGAAATTTTTTATTAATAGTATTTCTAAAGATAGTCTAAAAATTTGTAATCCTCATTAATGGTAGCGCGATTCCCGCGTGATTATCTGGTGGGATGCGGCAAGTTTACCTCAAAAACTCTGCCCCCTCCCCCCCCCCCCCCCCCTTTTTTTCTTTGCCTATTAACATCTTTCTATGACTTTCCCATGAGTTTTATTATACCACTTAACTAGCATTTCATTAGAGGAGGGTTGTTAAAGAAACTTAGCCAAGGCAACAAGTAGTTGTTTTAACTTTGTTTGAATATTCTTTTGATTTTAAAAATATATTCAAATTTAGGGTATTATTTTTTCAATCCATTTTTTTAACAAATTTTAATCAAATTCTCTCTCTCTCTTTCTCTCTCTCTCTTTTTGTGTGTGTGTGTGTGTGTGTGTGTGTAAGATTTGTGTCTTTCGATCCTTATTCAAGGAATAGGCTGAGGTGTTTGTCAGAAATATTTGTCAAACTAGTCATTATTTTTAAAAATTAAAAAAAATAAAACTTACAATTTTGAGAGAGAAATTCAAATGTATTGTCAAGCCGAGTATTGAATACTATATCCTTAAAATTAAATTTGCCCCGACAAAAGCTTCTTGTTTAACAACGTTAGTCTTCCAAGATAAAATGATCACAATACACAAAAAGAGATGACAATTTGTGTGTTCTAGTGAACTAATTCTTTCTTCGTACTCTTTGTAAATAAGAAGTTATTTTCATACTAATTTTATTATGCAAAAAACTTTATTTTTTATGTTGAAAGAATGATTAAAATAAATAGCCATTAGACGTCTGTTGAAATAACAGACGCTATTTATATCTGTTGGGGGAGACCATACCTGTGGGGTTTTCTTCAACCATACATATATATATATATATATATATACATATTCTAGCTCAAATAAAATCAGAAGAGACATAGCTATGGTGGGGAATGGTAGACCGGGAGTACTCACAGTAAAATTTGAACATTCATATATATTATTTATAAATCCTATTTTAAAAAGTTGCAAGTGTATTTCGTTTCATTTTCTTTGCTTTCTTTTCTTTGTTTTCTTTTCTTTTATTTGTTTCTTTTCTTTCTTTTCTTTACTTTTTTTTTATCGCTCGTAATGCACAAAGAAGATACTGGAAAAAAAGCCAAATCTCATGAAGGAAGCAGACTCGGATGGAAAGACGCCACTCCCCTATGCTGCATACCTAGGTAATGTACAATGTGCTATAGCGCTTTTAAAGGCAAATAAATCCACAGCGTACGACAAAGATAAAGAAAAACAGACAGCTTTTCATATAAGCAACCAAGAAAGGACACACAGACATAATGAAAGAGCTTCTGTCACACTGTCCAGATTGCTGGGAGATGGTCAATGCTAAAGGCCAAAACATTCTTCACTTCCAAAGGAGTAGGAAAAGGAGGGGGTAATTATCTCATCCATACTTGTAGCGTGGAAAATAGCAATCTCGAGAACCAAATGGACAACGAGGGAAACACATCTTTCAATCTGCTTCTGAGTTGGAATTTGGGTTGTGTGGTAAATTTCTAAAAGAAAAAAAATCTGCTTCTGAGTCAAGATGTGAAAACTTCGTGGCTCAGCAATCTTGAAAACCAAATTGACAACAATGGAAACACAGTGGGTTCAACATCCATCATCGAGGGCAATAGACCCAAAGAGGTACTCAAACTTTGCTTGCATGGGGTTGTTTAATAACGCGCAAAAATTACAAAGATAACATGGCAATCAATTTGTTTGATTAATTGATTCTCAACTAAAGTTGGAACAATAGAATATAGGCGGTTATACATATAGGTTTCTATCTATTTATTTTGTAGGAAAGGCAAAATGGAAACTCACATCTAGGGCTGTTTGATTACGTTTTATTTTTTTTATTTTTTCTTCTCTTTGTTTCAAAATTATGAAAATTTAAAACAAAATCATATTTGATAATATTTTGTTGCCATGTTTTTAAAATTACGAAAAGAGATATAACGTATTTTTATTTGTTTCTAAAATCTTATTTCTCATTTTTGTCACGGTATTGTAAAATTATCATCACTTCATCCTACTACAAAAAAATTTATATTTTTCCCTTAACCTGTTTTTGGTTTAAATATGCATTTTAAATTTTTAAAAGTTTGATAAATATTTCTTAGATATTTAATTAGCATAGTAACATTTAATCTACCCAAGTTTAGATTGTAAAATAATTATTTTATCTTTGAATCTTATTTTCGACCTAAATCTTTAATTTTTTTTTATTTTTCATTACATTAGCAATATAATGATATTATCCCTTGGCCTGTTTTGTCAGATTCAGATTCATATTTTGAGCTTTCAAAAGAATAAAAAAAAATTTATATTTACATGTTTTTCAATAGTTAATTCGAAAATTTCAGTTCGATTCGAACTCGAGTTGAAAAGGGGTGGACATGACAGTTTTAATTTCGGTACTCTTTTTTTATCCAATTGCATATTGTATTATGAACTTTCTAATTTTTTTTTTTAACATTTAAGTAAATTTCAAACCACCCAAATTGGATTAAAAAAAATATTTTACCAAAGTCTATTAATTTTGCCCAATTCTGTTTGTTATTAATGTTCCCATATTTTTCTTAAAAAGGAATTGAAACATAACTAAAAATATCTTTTTTTTTAGTGGGCAACCAGAGAAACATAAATACAAATAATACCCTTAAAAAAAAGTGAAAACGGTGTTTCAAACCGCCTCTAATAAATCACTATCAAGTGCCTACAAATAGGCCAAAATCAAACCTTTTAAAAAATTTCTGTTTAGACAGAGAATGGAGCTCATACTATGTTTGTGTAAATTTTGTCTTCATTAAAATTTTCTCTCTTTTTTCTAATTTTCTCCACATACGGTATAAATTTTCGTACTCACTCTTTTTTATCCGAGTAGTAATTTAAGTATATTGAATTTAGAAAGAAAAGGGAATGTGTGGGGGGAGCTATTAGAAAAAATAGGAGGCTAGTGGGAGTTAAAAAGGACACTTTGTAAAATAAAATTGTGAATCAACCTTTGCATATTAGTGCTGCAGATCAACTGGGGAGGCACACATGCTTGTGCTACCTTCTCTGTTTCCAACTTCTACAATCTTTCTTCTTATATCTAAGTTGGAGCAGTTATTTGATAGTTATCTCATAAAAAAAACAACAGAAAACAGCCTAAGGATGCTTGTTTATTTCTAAGTCGTTATTACATAGCTTCAAAAATTAGTAAGACACTTTTATCTAGTAGTGCAATAATTTTGCAAATAAATTTGTGCCACGATCTGAATACACTAAAGGGAATTTCCCCTTTGTATATTAACTATATCACATGTATTTACGTATATATATTTGCGTGATTGTTTTAAATTATGAATGCATTAGTTTAGTGTGATTTTCGCTTTGTATATTAAATATATCACATATATTTACGTGTGTGTGTCAGTGTGTATTTTGTGTTTATTATAAATAATCAATGAATGTATTAGAGTTTTGTTATCATATTATCGTATAGATCCATCTCTTGGTTTTGGTTTTAGCTATTAGAACTTGCTCAAAGAACTAAAACGCGGGTGAAATCATGGGAAGAGCCAGAAAATGTTGATGCTGAGGCAGCAATGATCCAAGAGCTGAAACTGAAAAGAAAGAGCCGAAAGCTGAAGATACAGAAATGATGGGAAAGAAAACTACAGCAACAACGGCGAAATATCAATTAGTTGTGGCTGCACTCATAGCAACTGTTACCTTCACGGCCGTTTTGACTTTACCGGAGGGTTTCATAGCAATGAAGGTCCAGACCAAGGGGAGGGCACTCCTGGTAAGAAATGCTGCTTTCAAAGCATTTGTGATAACAAATGCCCTTGCATTGGCGCTTTCCGTTGCAGCAATATTTGTGTACACGGTCTCATTGGAATTTAGGAGGCCAGGGGTGCTTTGGATGCAACTTTTGTCGAGTATGTCCCTCACCTTTTATGCGATCTTCGCGATGATGATCGCATTCATAATTGGTTCCTATGCTGTGTTATGGAATTCGTCGGACCTCGCTGTTGGGGTTCTCATTATTGGAAGCTCATTCCCCTCCTGTTTGTTTGGTTCGTGTGGGGTGGCTGCAAGTTAAATAAGGGAAATGTCGAAGATTTGAAGAGTGTGCCCGTCGTCCGACTTTCGGGATGGAAAGTAGAAGGGAGAACAATGAGAACTCAAAAAAATAAATAAAAGTAAGGAGAGTATACCGTTTAATTATATCTTATCTTCTTGTTTAGTTAATCGAATGGAATTAATATCTTACCCTGCCTTTGTTTCCTACCATCCTAAGGACAGAAGGGAATTAATTGGTGTATGGTAATTATTAGTATTATTTTTTTCTTTAATATTTTGACAACTTTAACTAATACAATTTATTATTTTCATTTTTGTAAGGTGATAATTTAAATAATTCAAAGGAAAATGATAGAATTTTTTTTGTGGAAGAGTGTTAACTTTTAAAGTTCGAGAATAAAATCCCATAACTAAGTTAGAGAAAAAAACGATCTTTAATATTTTAAAATTCAAATAAAATTTTGCAACCAATTTAAACTCAATTTAGTGAAAATGGGGCGAAAACTAATTAAGAAATTGAAATTTCTTTAACGCAAACTCTAGAATTATTTGTGTTTAAAATAAGAAATACAAATATGATATTCTAATTTATTTATTTTAATTAAAAAAAAGTATAGCACTCATCAAATTCTTATTAATAGCACTCATTTATATTATATCTAGTCAGGTTGTACCCTCAAGCCAACTTAAATGTAATAACACATGTCAAGTAAAAACTATCCTACAAGATAATCATTTTTTTTTGACTTACCAAAAAAAAAAAAATTTATCAACATGTTAAATTTACAATCTCTAACAATGTCACGAAAGTCTCATCAACCTTTCAGGTTTATGAGCTTTACTCCCGTCAACCTTTCTCTAATATATACACATCAGTAAAAATCATAATACTTGAGTAGAGACAAAGTAATTTCCATGGTGAGATTAGTTCATTGTCCCTGTTCAGTCCAAGATATATTAGGGATTGAAGGAGCATAACTAATCCTAAAATGTAATAAATACATGGTTTGGTGATTATCCACGTTTACGATTAGAAACTTTGAGCGCATGCAAATTCACTAATTTTCATAGAAATAGCTATATCGGAGGAGGAGAATTTATACTCTAATCCATTTTTGTTAAAAAAAATTAACTAATATATGTTAAATATCAAGAAAATTCCAACACACTACTCTTGTTTGTTTGTGGTCAATTTAAAGCCAAGCTCATTTTTGAGTTGCTTTAGGACCTCATATTGTCTACAATTAATGGCTGTCTAAAAAATTGTATCCATCTAATCTCAATACAGTACAATGTCACACTAACTAGTCTCATCTGAGTCCATTAGCTTGGTTCGGTTTGGTTCGGAAATAACTACACATTATCTGATTCTTGCCTTTTGGAGGGGTCGATTCCAAATAAACCACTTTTAGAAGATTCTAATGCCTACACCATTAGACAAAAATAACATCTATCTTTTTTTTTTTTTCCCTTCTGCTTCTTTAAGGGGAAAAAAAACAAGGGTAGTGTCAACATGGTATACAACCAATCCTTCACCTTGTGTCAACCTGGTCTACCACCAAGCTAATTGTACTAATCCCTCGTGTTCATTGAAATCTATTTATACAAATAAGTATCTGACAATCTTTAACGACTTATTAATTATTTTGGAAAAAAAAAAAACCACTTAACTACCATCTTATTATATATACAAGTGTTGTTCGAAAGTTCAGTTAATTTTTAAAAATGTGTTCAACTTTAGTGCTGAGCTAATTTTAATCAATTTGAGTTCAAGCCAAATTCAAAAAATAAAAAAATTTAAATTATGTTTATATTTAAACTTGACTTTAACATTGAAAAATCACACGATTTACTATATATTTTAAACAACTACATAATCAATCATAATCAAATAATAATAGAATAAAAAAGGACAAGATTTTAATGAAAAAATTTTTAACTAGCAAAAAAAACTCATGTCTTTCAATATAAACGTAACTTGGTTATAGAAACTCAAATTCTTAATAGTTTTAAATTCACAGTTTATATTTGTGAACCAATCTTCGAGTGAAATACAATCTTCAAATCTTTGAAAGCCAAACAAATCCTTAACAACTTATTGAATACATAGCATGCACGATCTGAACTTTTTCAGGTCAGTAAAGCATAAAATGAGGAGTTTTTTAGTTATTGATGGGAGAAAATTATGATATCTTGATTTTTAACGCTCTTTTAAAGTGTTTTTTTTTTTTTTTGAAAACTTTAGAAGCATCCCAAAATATAAGGTACGGAATCTTTGATTAATAATAAAATATATATCTAATTAACCAAATCTCAAAACAAAGTTTGGTATAAAGTGCACAACGCTTTACATCATACTACTGTGTTATAATACACTTGTACGGTCGGTTATAACTCCCAGAAAAAAGCTAAAGAGATCATTGCAAGCTGTCTCGCTAGCATACTCTCGCGTTGGAGGGATTGGAGTGAGAAAAAATGATAAAATTTGATAAAAATTGTGAGTTTGTAATTTCTGTCGTAAGATAAAAAGTAAATAATTTTTATATTTTTAATATTTTTCAACAATTTTTCAGAAATTCAAGCAGAATATGGATCCTACCTTGTACAGAGCTATCATGGAAGGCCAAGTTGATGTCCTCAGGTAATTAAAATTTATTAGTGATTAATTAATACATATATATTATCCCTACTGCATTGTTCGTATATCTAGAGATTAAAAAAATAAAAAAGAAAGAAAAAAGAGAAGAAAAGGATGATAAAAGAGTTGACTTTAAAATTCTAGAGACTAATAAAAAAATCAATTGAAATAAATGATGCTAAAATCAAACGTCCTTACAAAATTATCGAATTTGAGAACTAAAGAATGTACTTTGTTTCATAAATAATACTTAGATTTAATTCTTATAAAATTTTTTATGTTAAAAAAATTGAGTTAACTTTAATTTTTTAATAAAGTTAAAATAACCTAATTTTGAATTAATTTAATTTTTTAATAAAACTAAAATACCATGAGTATTTTAGTAATTTCATATTTAAAATTAAGAGAATATTTGATTGGTCAAAACAAACCAAAATTTACCAATTTTTTATACATTTTTCTAATTAAATTTTACTACATATTACTTTTATATCAAATTTTTATATTTTTATTGTACTTTTTGACCAACCAACTATCCCCCAATACTCCACCATTGGTAAGCAAGGAAAAAATCAGGTTAAAATATATAAACAAATAAGTAAAAAGGACAGAAAGTATCAAAAATAGGATATTTGATTTGAGGTCAAATCCGAAGACAATTATAAAAAAAAAAAAAAGAAGAAAATAAACAGTGCTGAAAATAGGCATTTTTAGAGAAAAGAAAACGCTATTTTATATTTAAAACTTTTTCTAAAATAATAAGGGTTCATTTGGTTTATTTTTTTATTTTTTATTTTCTGTTTTTATTTTTTATTTTCTGTTTTGAATTTATTTTTCATTTTGTGCTTTTAAAAATAAAGGAAATAAGTTAAAACGTAATTGGTTACTTGTGTTTTTAAATTTTGTTTTCAAAAACAAAGAATGACTTTACACTTAAAATAAAAAATGATAAAAAGTTGTTTTGAAAGTTTTTAATAAAAAAGAGAAAAATCTCAAAATAAGAAAAATATGACATTTTCTATTACCTTGTTTTAAGATTTTTAACACATGAAATAAAAAAAAAATAAAAAAATAAATCAAATACCACTTAAAATTTTCAATTTGAGATCATAAAGATCGACTTTCACAAAATTAAGCCAGTGCCCGTGCATTATATGTCTCGTTCGGTGACCATCCTAAATTTCATGAAATTCGTGATTGTTTATTATTATTATTATTATTATTATTAGTCTGTTTTTAAACCATTAGCCTTAATCACTTTGTTAATTGTACTCCGAGCTATGTAAATTTCATCACTTATGTGGGTACTTTATTTGTACGTTAATCTTTGGCCGTCATGGTCAAGTGCAATTAATTAATTTGTTTACTTTGATGGTAGGTTTGGCCGGTGAAAATAGATTGGAATGAAATTAATTTATTCTCATTTTAGTTGAAAAATAAAATAAGATTTGTTATTCTCTATAAAGAACTATTCTCATGCACGTTAGGTAGGAAAACACATTTTTGTTTAATCTAAATTATAAATAATTATTTTATTTCAATTAAGATTCTATAAACAATAACAATATATAACAATAAGAAGAAGAGGGATAATTTGTAACAGAGAAATATTGACGTCCTTAGGCAACACAAAGACCCGCTTGGCGTTCAATTCACTGCAAACGACAGCACGGCCCTCCATATCGCCGCCCAGTCCCACGACGACATAGAATGCGTGGAGGTGATCCTAAATTTGCAGCCATCTCTACTATGCGAGGTGAACTCCAAAGGTGAGACCGCGCTTCACATTGCAGCGAGAAACGGACATTCCAATACCGTCAGGGTGCTCATTGAGCACTCAAAATCGCTCGAAGAAGATCCTGAAAGCCGAGTTCAAATCAGCAAGGAGATGATTTGGATGACAAATGAGCACAACAACACCGCCTTGCATGAGGCTGCTCGGAATGATCATCTTGAAGTGGTTGAAATGATAGTAAGAGAAGATGCAGTATCTCCGCATGTTGTTAATATTTTTGGGGAGACCCCACTTTACATTGCGGCCAAGAAGGACTACTCTAATTTTCATGCCATTGTGTCCACAATATTGGACGTTTGCATATCACCAGCTCACAGTGGTCCCGACGGTAGAACAGCTTTACACGCAGCAGTGATAGCTGGCTGCCCAGGTACTTATAAGGCGACAACTAAATTTGTTTCACCCTGCTAACTCTTTTTATTTATGGTACATGGAAGGATTTTTAGGAGTGGATGCAAGTGCAAAATGCTACATATTCATCTAAGATTCCCCGTTATCTTTTTTGGATTTTATTTTTTTTTTTTCAAATAATCGTTATGTATAATATATGTTCCACAAGAACGTTTGGGCTAATTATTTTTAACTTTTCTTTAGATATAAAAAATCACGTATAACTTCCTTATTTTTTGAACTGTAAAATAAATTAATCCTTACAGTAATAAATTAAAATTAAAATTTTTACTTTGCCTATATGATTTGACCACAACATAGCATCACCAGTTGAAGAGTTGATTTGATCAACTAAAAACCATCATATATAACAATTAATATTCTTTTTCTCTCCTTCTCCTTTTCCTTCTCAAGAATTGATTTATTTTTTATAATCTACTATTTGTTTCTCTCAATCTACAAGTATTCACACCTATTTTTTTTTTTTCTGTAAACTCAATCACTTTTAATCTCTTGATAAATTCATATTTTTTTTATAACTGTAATCGTTCATTCTCACTCAATAAACCCATGTCCAAAAATATAACTTAAATCTGAACTCACTTTTTACGATCTAAATTCTTCTTTCTCTCTCAACAATCTTATTTCTTTATAATTCTCTCCCTTTAAGTACCCACTTTCTCTCCCCGTTTGTCACTATATCTATCATACAAACTTATACACACCTAAGTTCTTTTCCCTACAACATCTCTACTTTTCCCTCACCCCTACCATAGTTTAAACCAAGGCCTACTACTATATTTAGATCAATAATAGTAGATATAGTAGTCCAATAATGACAATTTAGATCGTATTTTTTTATTTCAACTTAGTTTAAGAATATTTGTGTCATGTCCCGGGTGGTCTTATAAGATTATAAATGACGAGGCTCTTCCCTTTGATTAAGTGCACTAGTCAAAGTTAAAGTTTTGCATAACAA
The DNA here is from genome assembly GCA_019916065.1 of Vitellaria paradoxa. Classification (NCBI taxonomy): domain Eukaryota; kingdom Viridiplantae; phylum Streptophyta; class Magnoliopsida; order Ericales; family Sapotaceae; genus Vitellaria; species Vitellaria paradoxa. The sequence goes on along the minus strand of CM034241.1, from coordinate 41,132,209 downwards.
ATTTTGACTCTAATTAAATTTCTTTTTTTTTTTAGAGGTAAGAGTTAAAGTTTGGTTGGAGCAACTCTTTGTGGGTGTAATGGGATTTTGGGTGAGAAAGAAAAAATTATGTGATTGTAACAATTTTTCATATAGTAAATTTTCTTCTTTGAGTACCTATGATTTTTCTCCAATTTGAGATTTTTCCACATAAATTCTTGTTTTATTATTTCTCTATTGTTCTTGATATTTTGCAAAAAGTAGATCCTAAGGGGTGAATTTAAAAGGGGCCTAAATTCCCAACAAGTGATATCAGAATCAGAGCTTAGGTCTTTTTGGTATAGCAAAGCTTTGGTGTGGTAGTGTAGACATGTAAAAGTCTAATGAGGTTCGTCTAGAAAATTGAATTTTAAGTGGAACGATGTAACGCTTCTAATCCTTCCTGAGAACTTACTTAGTGATACTATTCACTTCTGTGATAAAATTCATCAAAACAGAAGCGGAAAAAGAAAAATGTTAAGAAATAGGGCTTCAAATCCTATTAGATTTGAGGTGGAAAATTTAATGGGAGAATCAATTTTGCTTGTGGCAAGTGCAAGTAAGGGATATTTTGATTTAGTTGAGATTATAAAGTGTTAAAAGGCAAATCAACTCCTGATACCAGCATACTACTAATGAAAAATAGAAGATAGTTTTTTTTTAAAGTTACTGATAAACTCTTGTGTTGTTATTATTTCTCTATTCTTCTTGATCTTTTGTCAAAAGTACATTCTAAGGGAGTAAATTTAGGAGAGGTATAATTCCCAACAAAAATATGTTCTCAATATTTGAAAAACCTCGTATTTTCAAAGAAATACTATTCTCGCCATCTTCTTCAACCATACATACACCATCATATATATATATATATATATGTATATTTCAACTCAAATAAAGCCAGAAGAGACGTTAACTAGTGTTGGGGAATGGTAGACCGGGACTACTCACGTTAAATTTGAAGAGTTCATGTATATCCTATTTTAAAATTTTAAGTGTATTTCGTTTCATTTTCTCTGTTTTATTTTCTTTTTCTTTTCTTTTTTTCTCCCGGAAGAATGCACAAAAAAAATACTGGAAAAAAAGCCAAATCTCCTGAAGGACGCACTTGGATGGATGGACACCACTCCACTATGCCGCAGACCTAGATAATGTTCCATGTGCTATACAGCTTTAAATGCAGATAAATCCGCAGCTTACGACAAAGATGAAGAGAAACAGACACCTCTTCATATAGCAGCCAGGGAAGGACACACAGACATAATGAAAGAGCTTCTGTCATACGCTCCAGATTGCTGGGAGATGGTCAATGCTAAAGGCCAAAACATTCTTCACATTGCAAAGGCGCATGAAAAAGAGGGGGTAATTTATTTCATCCATAGTCGGAGCGTGGAAAATAGCAATCTTGAAAACCAAATGGACAACGATGGGAACACACCTTTAAATCTGTCTGCCGCTTCCAACAAGGGTTCAACATCCATCATCAAAGACAGTAGACCCAAAAAGGTACTCAACTTTGCTTGCATGGGCTTGTTTAATAACACGCAAATTTAATTACAAAAGATAAGACGGCAGTCAATTTGTTTGTTAATTGATTCTCAATAAATCTTGGAACAATAAAATATAGGCAGTTAGATATATAATATATAAAGAGGTTTCAATTTATTTATTTTGTGGAAAAGACAAGCAACTCAATGTTCAGAATGAAAATTTACGTCTAGGCCTGTTTGAGAGACGTTTATTTATTTTTGTTTTTCTTCTTTGTTTTCAAAATTATGAAAATTTAAAACAAAAACATAATTGATAATATTTTGTTGCCATCTTTTTAAAAGTTATGAAATGAGAAAAAAAAAAAACTTGTTTTTATTTGTTTTCAAAATTTTATTTTTTATTTTTGTCTTGTGCTATTGTAGAATTATCATTGCTTCATATTACTTCAAAAAATTACTATTTCCCTCTTTAACCCCTTTTTTTGCTTAGATTTAGATTTTAAAAAAGTTTGATAAATATTTCTTAGATCTTTTCTAATTAGCATAATAAGATATAATTTGACCTAAGCTTGAACTGTAAAATGACTATTTTATTCTTAATCTTATTTTCGGCTTAGTTTTGCATTATAGGTATAATAAAAAGCTTGTCAATATTCCTTAACAAGTTTTTTTAATTTTTTTAATCACACTAGTGAAATAATGATTTTACCCATGGACTTATTTTGCCAAATTCGTATTTTGAACTTTTCAAAAATATGAAAAATATTTATTTACATATATTCCAATAGTTAATTAGAAAATTTCAGCTCAGTTGGAACTCTAGTCGGAGAGGGACAGTTTTAATCCTATGCGCTTTTTTGACCAATATTTGCATTATGGACTATCTAAAATATTTTGTCGATTTTTTTTTATCAATTAAGTAAATTTCAATACAATCCAAATTCGGATTAAAAAAAAAAGCCTATTTTACAAAATCTATTTTTGCCCAATTCATTTTTGTTCTTATTAATGTTCACAACAAATTTATTTAAAAAAATTTGAAACATAGACAAAAATATCATGTTTTCTTTTTTTATTTTTTGGGGAAAAACACATATATATACATACTTAACCAAAAAAAAAAGTGGAAACGTTTTCAAACCGCCTCTAATAAATAACCTATGAAGGCCTACAAAGAAGGCAAATCAAACCCTTAAATTTTTTTATATAGAGAGAATGGAGCTCAAACTATGTTTTGTGTAATTTTTTTTATTAAAATTTTTTCTCTTTTTTCTAATTTTCTTCGCATGCATAAATTTTAGTACCCTCTTTTTTTATCCCTGTAATAATTTTAGGATATTGAATTTAGAAAGAAAAGGGAATGAGTGGGTAGCTATTAGAAAAAATAGGAGGCTAGTGGGAGTCAAAAAGGAGATTTTTGTAAGAAAAAATAAATAAATAAATAAAATTGTGAATCAGCCTAATTTACATACTAGTACTGTAGATCAGCTGTGGAGGCACACATTGATGTGCTACTACCTTCTCTGTTCCCGATTCCTAAAATTTTTCCTCTTTTCCTCCATCAGTATTATTTCCTAGTTTAATGTTCTTTTCCAACATCACTTTTTTTTTTTTTTTTTAAATTTTATCCTTTCTTAATACCTAAGTTGGAGCAGTTATTTGATAGTTATCTCATAAAAAACAAACAAGAAAACAGACTAGTGATGCTTGTTTATTCAAAGTCGTTACGTAACTTCAAAATTAGTAAGACACTATTATTTAACAATATAGTAAATTTGGAATAAATTTGGTCCACGATCTGAATACAATAAGGGGAATTCTCCCGTTGTAGATTAAATACATCACATGTTTACGTATATATATTGGGTGATTGTTACAAATAATGAATGTATTAGAGTTTTTTTGTTATCATAATATATATATATATATATATGTAGATCCATCTCTTGGTTGATGAAATCAAGGAAGAGCTGGAAAATGTTGATGCTGATCATCAATTGGATCGAAGAACAGAAACGAAAGGAGAAGAAGACAGCTACAACATCACACGCGAGACTCATTTAATTGTGGCTGCACTCATAACAACTGTCACCTTCACAGCTGGTTTGACTTTACCGGGAGGGTATAATAGCAATAAAGGTCCAGACGAAGGGAGAGCACTCCTGGTAAGAGTTGCTGCTTTCAAAGCATTTGTGATAACTAATGCCCTTGCAATGGCGTCTTCCTTCTGTGCAATATTTGTGTACGTAATGTTATCGCTCACTAAGAGGCCAAGGGAGTATGAGAACCAATTGTTTTGGGGCCTTTCCCTTGTCAAATTTGCGATGGTGGCAATGATGATCGCGTTCATGAGCGGTTCGCATGCCGTGTTGTCGAATTCGTCGGACCTTGCTGATGGAGTGTTCATTATTGGAAGCATTGTCGCCGTCGTTTGCATTGTCATTTCGTTCAGATCCACACAAGATGCCTATATCACTTTCTTACGGTGGTACCGTGGCATTCTACAACAGATAAAGTGGCGAGCCACCTTTACTCTCTAAGGTGATGATTTAAACTTCAAGTGTTGAGGAGGAGAAATAATGGAAACTGAAAAAATCTAAATAAATAAAAATAAGGGGGACGATACTGTTCAATTAAAAACATCTTTCTTTTTGTTTAGTTAATCGAAATGGATGGACTGGTGACCTTAATTACCTTGCCTTTGTTTGGTACGATACTAACTACAGAAAGTGAATTAAGTGTTTGTTACATTATTGGTATTATAATTATTTTTTTAATATTTTGACAATTTTAAATAATACAATTTATTTCTTTCATCTTTGTAAGGTGGCAATTAAAATAATTCAAAGGACAAATGATGGAATTTATTATGTGGAAGAATGTTTAATGTTCTAAATTCGAGAATAAAATCATGTAATTAAGTGAGAGAAAGTACGACTTTCTTGCTGACCAAATTGAAATTAAAGTTTAAAATTCAAATAAAAGTTTGCAATCAATTCAAACTCATTTTAGTGGAAATAGTGCAAGAACCAGGGAATAAAAATTTATTTCAAACACAAACTCTAGAATTATTTGTGTTTAAAATAAAAAAATACAAATATAGTTTGGTTCACTTAAAAAAAAATTAAAAGTTAAGTAACTAGTTATGATCGCTAAACACACACCGATTTTGTTTTATTACAATAATAAAATATATTTGTTGAAAAGGAAAAAAAAATGGAAAAAAAGACCAAATTGTATCAATCTGGTCTCAATACAGTATATTGTGACACTACTACCTGTTCCATTCGAGTAAAAGTTAATTTTTGAAATTTTTTTTTTCAAAAATACTTTACACCAACCATAATATGGTTGACATGGCATCATGGGAGAGAGTGAGCCCTTACGGCTGCCCATGGAGTTTTCCATGGGCCGCAACCCATTTGGTAGTAGCTGTGATTGTAGTGATGGTCCAAATCAAGGGAGGGCTGTTCTAGTCGAGACAGTTCAAAATTTAGGTATTTTAAGCAATGATTTGAGATCTTCATTTAATAAAAAATCCTAAACTTAACATATATATATATTTAGCCTTGTTTACATATTATATACATAAATTATTAATTTGCAAAAGGAAATAGGGCTGTAGTCTGCTCTTGCTTCTTTCTGTCTTTTTTTAATTATTATTATTATTGTTATAAATAATTGACTGTCACCTGAAATCATGTTTCTTTTTTTTTTCTTTTTTTCTTTTTTTTTTAATGAGTAAGTGTTTTCCTATTTCTTTTCTGTTTGTACTAATTTTTTCTCTGCTTTTATTAATATTTGTTTTTATTTGTTTCTCTATTCTTTCTATAATTAATTGATAGTGCTATAAGAATAAATAACTTCCCAATTTCCTTGAAAATTAATAGCGGCTCCTAAAATTCTTGATTTAATTTACAAAATTATTTATTTAATAGTTCAAGGTAAGAAAAAATCCTAACTCCACCTTTAGCTATGGTGATCAATCATATATTCTATATTCAAGCTGAATTCTTTTTAATTTTTTTAATTACAAAATATTTTTTTTTCCTTGAACAACTTTTCCTCAAATTATTGCCTTATTAACAGGGAAAAGAAAAAGCATATATTAGTTCATGAGCATGTGAATTTGCAACCTTAAAATTCGGAATTCAAGTTCTGACAAAGGTGTATGATTAAGTACTATTTTAATTAGTTGCATGCCGGAAATCAGCCACGGACTCGCTGGCTGCCAACTTATTCCTAGTCTTTTAATTTTCAGACAGAGAATAGTAGCAAGCCTTTGCGGTTAAAATATGAAAAACCGTTGACCATGTGTGTAAGCTAACATGTGTGAATATATTAGTTCGGCTGTAACAAATGCAGTTTTCTTCTTAATTTATGCAAAATGAGCTTTAATTAGTTTGATTCTTTTGTTTAAATGAACTATTCTTCAAATGTGAACGGACAGACCATGGGATTGACCATAATTAAGCACATGAATTATGATTTTAGTAAACTGTTATAGTTCACACTAGATGCTAACGAATTGATTTTTTTTTTTTTTTTAAACAAGAAGTTGTTAACCTTTGACAACTGAAATATGAATTAAAATAAAAATAAAATAGAATATAATTTTTAATTGTAGTGTCTGACTATCATATAATGGTGCAGAAGAAGCCGCGGAAGGTGAAAAGTTTGTTTCATAATGTAAGTGCATGGATAAATAAATGAATTGGCGGTTGAGGATTTAAAATCCATTTTGATGTTAATCTTTTAACACTAGTATTTTGAGATGTGCGCTAATTTGATTCGGATAATTTGAATATTTAAGAAAATAAAAATGAATTTAAACTGGCTATAAGTTACATCCGAATAAAGTTTGCTATAATATTTATCAATGCTGCCCTATGCTGGCTTGCATGCATGGTGGTTATTGCATTAAATTTTGTTTTCATGAAGACACCAAAATGTCATCGATGATTGTGATTAACTTATTGCTTAGGTCAAACATTTATCAGCAATGAATTACAAAATGACATACTAATAACCTTAAGGGAGGAAACATGTGTTAATATTAAAATTAGTCATTTTTAATAAGGAATGCATGAGTACATTCAGCATTTTCTTTCCTTATACTTGAGCCCCAAGTCCAACTTTTTATTTTTCTATTTTATATTTTTTTCATTCGAGTACAGTTCAAATATGAAAAGCAGAGATCCCTAACAAACTAGTAATATTTTATATTACATATTATACGGCTAACTTATTGAAAAAATTACATTTTCCACATTATTACATTGATGATCATCGCTTCTCATAGTTTTATCAGATGTGCCATGCGCTTGATTAGTGTTTGTTGGATTAATAAATTTCGTTTTGGTGAGGGCACACAACTGCCCTCATTGATTGTGATCAAATAAATAAGCTCAAATTTACGCCAGCGTTGAATCATAAAAAGACGCAAGACTTCCTAAAAGGAAACGTGAAGGTATTACAATAGTAAGTTTATTTTGGTAATTAAACTTAGATTTATTTATTTATTTATTATTTTTATTTTTGTAATTCGGGATGTCTAAGCTAGTTTGTGTGAATCTCGACTAATCTCTAGTATTCTAAAGTTAACGATCGAATAAGCCCTCTCCAGTGACTATAAAAAGATTCGAACTACTGATTACTGAGAAGTAAATCCAAGATTTTATCAGTTGAGCTAACCTTCAAGATTTAGTAGGTTTATTTCACCTACACTCCTTTTAGTTAAGATTTTATACACTTAAATCCCACGAGTTTTATAAATATGTACTTAAATTTCTTAAGATTTGTATTAAATTTATTCAGATCCATTCTGTTAAATTTTTACCCAAAAAGTAACCTATGAAATTACCTTTATACCCTTAACATTAAAAAAAGTATTTATATTATGTTATGTTGTATCTTCTTTTTTATTATTTATAAAATTTAAATTATAATTAATTTACTAAATTTTTTTTGTGAACCATTTCTATATTACTACTTTAAATTATTATGCTTCATATTAATATTTTAAATTTATATTATATAACATTAGTAATTATACATATATATAAATTGTCATTACTTTTTTTCGTTATTAATCTATTGAACTAAATATGGCAGAGAAAAAAATTTAGTTTCCCTTTTTCTTTCACTTCCTTTCCGTAAGTATTAAATAATAATGGAATTCAATTTTTTTTTCACGCATTTTTTTATAGTAATAATATGGATATTAGATAATTCATAATAATAAATTGGTTAGAAGTTACATTTTTTTGATGAAAAGTATAAAAGAAGATGTTTGAGAGTGAATGTAATACAAATCTCAAAGTGTCTATGTGCACATTTATAAAATTTACGGGGTTTAGATGTATAAAACCAAAATCATAAGAGTTACAGGTGAAATAAACCCATTAAACTTTTAACAATTTTTAGTAATTGAAATTTTTTATACTTCAGGTAAAAATTGATAATTCCCAACATTTTTCAATGACTTTTGATTATGTAACAAAATGTTAACAGCTTTTTTGTATGGTTTTGTGCAAAAAATTATTAAAATTTGAAAAGAAAAACAACTTTTGAAAAATTCTAAAAATGTTAGAATTTTGGCAATTAAACGAGCCTTTTTGTTTAACAAATGATTGCACTTCAACAAGTTTAGGGCATGCAAATCAAATAATTTCTATCCCGACTGCTCTCCATTTTACTTTTGAGAAATTAAAGTAAAAAATTAAGCTATATTAAATGCTTTAAAATAAAAAATGTTTCATTTTACTACAATGCTAATTCAAAAATACCGTTCACTACATTAATATTGATAATACAGTAAGTTCGTCTCCTTTGAAAAGTCCAATTCAAATCTGAAAATGCTAAGAGCACCAGTGTGGTGTTTAGCAAAAACTCCCCATACTTAAGTTAGTTAAGAAATTTAAAAAAATATTTTGACAAAATTTCAGTAAAAAATTAAATGTCATACCTCTGGATTATTAGAGTAAATGTGTATATATATATATGTGAAACCATGTTGTGTGCATGAGATTTCTGTAATTACATTCCTCTTTCCTATTAGAATTTATCACATATGTTGTGAATCTCAAGATTGATTCCTCATTTAGTGGATAGACCATTATAGGATAGTTAGGAGTAGTAGCAGTTTTGTAGGGCAAAATCTCGGGATGTGTCCACGATCGTTACACAAAGCTATTCTGTCAGTTATCCTGATCAGGTTACCCGACCATAAATAGGTTGAGTGGGTTAAATACCTAGTCGGGAACCTTCTCACTCAGACATATAAGGGGGTTTCCCATTGGGTTAATTGCGAGCGGGACACATTTCTTCTTGGTGATGTCCTGCCTAGGCGATGCGAAGTAATCCCGTTCATAATTTATTTATCTAATGAATTATTTAAATTCTTGCATTCTTGTATTTATTTCTAATTGTCAAGAAATTGGGCGTGACACTTTAAGAAATATACGGTGAAAAATACTATGTGTTCATCGTATACAATCAAGACATAAAAATTTTAATTAAAGAAATTGACAGCAGAATCAAAATGAAACTTAATTGTAGAAATACATAATATTTTAATTAAAGAAATTGACAGCAGAGTCAAATAAAACTTAATTGTAGAAATACATAATATTTTCACTGTTATAATTAAAATTATAAATAATAAAATAAAATTCAGTGTAATATAAAAGATGCTAAATATAATTACTTCTTTAATTACTACTTTTTTTTAGTTTTTCGAAACTTGATAGACATCTTAAAAGTTATATTGGCTCTAACAATACCGTGGGCATAAGAATAAAGCGTTTAACGTAGTCAACATTTTGGGGGTGGGGGAGCTGATCCCATAGTATAATTTAATTAATGTTACATTTACACCATTTCTCTTATATTTTTCTTACACTCTATTATTTATGACGGGTTTTAACTAGTGTATTTTGTTTAAAATCATCAAAATTGTTGGATGTCAACTTGTACGTACAGCTATGATGATTTTTAATTAAATTATATTGATCATGACCTGTCATAATCAATAGAGCATAAAAAGAATGTAAGAGAAAAAATATAAGTATAGCATCACTAGTACAATTTTGTTAATTAACTTTCAGGCTCGGGTTGACATGTAAAACAACAAATAGCTTTCTCTGCTACAAATTGGCATGACTGAAAAGTAACCTTTTGCTGCTGGTTGCAAGGTGGCTAAATAAATTTACTATTTTGACCTTTTTTTTATTTCTAATATGTATAATTTCTTTTGTTGCGTATCTCAAAGCGTAATATGATAATTTCGGCCTCGTTTTAAGTGATAAAAAAAATTTTTAAAATGGTAAAAATATTAAAAATTTTAAAAATTATTAACTTTTTATCTCATTACATAAATTATGAACTCATAGTTTTGCTCATTTGAAGTGGTAAAAATTTTTTAAAAATGTCTAAATATTGAAAAATTTTAAAAATTATTTACTTTTTATGTCACTATATGAATTATGAACTTACAAATTATCTCATTTTATCTAATTTTTTGTTACTCTAAACACACATTTTATGAAAAAAAGTTACTTACCTGCCACATACACAGTCGGCCCAAGGGTAAGCCCAACAAGACCGTGGGCTAAGGCAACCCTCAGGCCAAGTAGGCAAAGGGCAACTAAGTGGACTAAAGCCCAAGAGCCAAGGGTAACCGATGAACACAACAAGCTGAGATAACTAAATGGGTTAGGTCGGCACTGACCAAATGCATGACACTTTTGCTTAATAGTCAAAATTTGACTTTTTAGATATCTTAAATTATTGTTTATTATCAAATTGCACTTATTTATGTTTTTACTCATTTTACTTGGAAATAATAATTGATAGAAAAAGTAAAATAAAATATAAAAGTATAAAAAAAACGATTTAATATAAATTTTAAAATGACATTAATAAAAAATACAACCCAACAACTAGCTAGTTAGCTAGACTGCCAACGAATTGCAAGTCTTTAATTTTAAAACAGAATAGGGTATAGTAATCCTTTGAGTGTGGTTGAAATATGAAAAAATGTGATCACGCGGTCCACCCTAACAGACTAGTTATTAAAAATTGCATTTTCTATATTATTTACAATGAGGATCATTTCTTCTCATAATTTTGTCGGTCGTGCCGTGCCATGTGGGACTTACGACAATAACTCCAGTTCAGCCACGGACATGCTCTAGCTGCCGACAAATTGCCATTATTTTAGGACGAAATATGAAAACTCTGACATGTTGCCCGAATTATGTTTGTCATAATATTATCAGCACTGCATAGTGATTGCATTAAATTTTGTTTTGATTGAAATTAATGAAGGGCAGCATGTTTTACGCAGAAGAATCTGTAGCGTTTTGGCCCATAAGGGGTAGTTGAGTTGCTTCGGATGGTAGACAGGAAGGGTTGGGATAAATAAGTCCCGGGGATGGTATGCAGGAAGGGTTGGGATAAATAAGTCCCGGGTTTGACTCATTTTCAACGCAGTCTTTTCTCTAATTATGGAGGGTCATCTAATAATCTTTTTAGTTGTACCGGTCAGCCAGAACTTGTCTAAACTGGTTTATCTTCTCGTGATTTTTTGCCGGCTAAGATCACAGAACGAGTTTCACTCAGTGCACACTCATGAATAACGGCTGTGGATTTCTCCCCGACCTCAAAGAATCTGTAGCATTTTTATTAATCATTGAATTATAGTAATCAATTACACACCAGTGCAAACGGAAGAAGACTCCACGGATCTCCTTGATCCTAGAATCACTTGGCTCGTATTGAAATTGATGAGCTGTATGAAAAAGTCAAACTTGGGCTTTTCTGATTAATTAATCCGACCGCCAGATTTAGAAACGAGGGGCCAAGATGTTCCCTACTTTTAGGAGTTCTCATAAGACTTATTCAATTAGGTTGTTGTGTAGATCCAACAGAATAGCCTAGGATCTCTGATAATCATCTGTTTTCACAATTAGCCATTGATTGCCATGTGAACTTGAGATATGATTAGATTTTTTGTTAGACAACCACAATCATTAATGATTAAAAATCTGCGATTAATTTGCCGAGTCAACTATATAAGGCATCAAAGGACGAAGTTTATACCGATTCCTGTAAAATAGTATTTTCCATTAATCATTGTGAATTATATTAATTAATTACATACCAGTAATCACTCGGCCCAAATTAAAATTGATGAGCCGTATGGAAAAGTCAAACTTAAATAGGTTTCAAAAAAAATAAAATATGCCTCTTACGTATTGAAAGCAAATAAAAAACATAATATGAGAGAAAAAAATAAGAGAATTTATAAACAAATAAGAGATTTTATTTCTTTTCATTTCCCTATATATGCAAATCGACACACTTTAATTAAAAAAAAATAGAACTCTTTAATTTTCTTTTGACCCTTCAACCTTGGCCAAGAATTACATGGAACCCTATGATAATTAGAGATCTGTGCACACGTGATATGTGTAAATTTTTTAATAATTAATAAAAATATTTTGATATATATATATATATATAAGAATAAAAATGACTATGAAATAAAAAATACCCTTAGTTTTATTTAATATTGATTACATTTTGATGGATATATATATATATTTTGATAGATATAAATAAGGATAATTATAAAATAGAAATACCCCTACTTTCTAAAACTAAAGTGTGTATGTGTTTAGTTTTGGAGTTATTTTTATCAATATAAAGAGGATAAGAAATAATTATGAAATAAGAAAATATACTTTAATTCTTTTTAAATTTGAACGTGAGAATTGAATTTTTAAATTTAAAATTTTTGAGTTTAAAAATATTATAAATTAACTATTAGTATCTTAACTTTTTAAAAGTAACATGTGAACATATCTAGTTTTAAGATTATTTTTATCAATCTAAAAAAATAAAAAGCTCACCAAAAATTAACACTTATTAAAAAAAAAAAAATAAAAAATAAACTTCACTAAAATGGTGTTCGCTCCATAAGTAATAGACGTGCTGGACGCCGAATATAATGACTCGCATCCACATAGTATAATATTGTCCACTTTGGACTTGACAAGCTGCTTCCTAGGAGGTCACTCATCCTGATACTGCTCCCACTAGAACACGCTTAACTCTGGAGTTCCTACTGAATCTAGTATCTTTATGGATTTAAAACGCGTTGTTTTATATAAATATCAAATATTACATATATGCCATTTCCTTCCACGACCCAGGCGACGTGGGATGGAAGGTATTGCTCTCTACTTCATCTCATGTTTCACTCTCCCGCAGGCAGAGTCTCTCACAGGTGGTCCCTCGCAGTCCCTCACAATCCTCCTCCTTATAGGACACGCATCCCTGCGTGACCTCCTGCTTCACTCTCCCGCAGGCAAAGTCCCACACAAGCAGATCCCCTACAAGCGAGACCCCCACACGTGTGATCCTACACTTTCGACTGGGCATTGGCTTTGATACCATTTGTAACGACCCCGCATCCACATAATATAATATTGTCCGTTTTGGGTTTGGTAAGCTGCTTTCCAGGAGGTCACCCATCCTGGTATTGCCCTCTACTATAGCACGCTTAATCTTGGAGTCTACATTGAATCCAGTACCCTCACGTTTTTAAAACGTATTATTTTATATAGATATCGAATATTACATATATGTCACTTCCTTTCACGACCCAGATGATATGAGATGAAAGGTATTGCTTCTCTGTTTCACCTTTTATTTTACTCTCCCATAGGCAGAGTCCACTCATAGGTACGTTCCCCGTAGTCGCTCACACCCAATCTCATGAATCATGAATGTTCAGAGCCTTCAGACTAAATACCAACCCAAATGAGATCAACCTTATATTTAAAGGAAGGAAATTATTAAATTTTTGCCATTGAAGTATAGAACTGAACTTCATATAGAAAAATAAAATAAATAAATAAGGGAATTTATTTCCAGACTGAACCTATTACCACTTAATTAGCTGCTTGAGAGTTGGCAAACCAGTTTGAACTCCAATTTATTAAAGATCAATAGAAAATTGTTTCAACCCAAACTCTAGAATTAATTATTTGTATTTTAAAATAAAAATAAAAACATGGCATTCTTATTCAATTAATTAATTAAATAGATTAATTAATTCATTACTTGGCTGTTACTGAGGATTTCAGATACAATTAACATAAAACAATATATTAGAGTATACTCAACTAGTTATTTTTATTTATTGTGAGAGCAGTAAAGCCTTAGAAAGGATAAAAATAAATACATTTAATATTTTTTTGGATATATATATCTCCAATTATTATTGAAGTGGTGTGAACCTTTGTAACATATATTATCTGGCAAATTCAACAAACGAAGGCCAGAATATGTACAGATATAAATATACATTTATAAGCTTTCGTTTTTCAATGGTCTATTACTATCAATTATATCATACTCACGTGGTTTAAATTAAATTGGACGATTCAGACGAATGAAAGGATGTTGAGGAGGCTAAGGTTGTATTCTAATGTAGAGGCCTGAAGTTAGATTTTAACCCTGACTTATGGGAGGATTTATCTAGTAAAGATTAGGGGGTGTTTGGATCATAAAAAAATTAAAAAATTAGTATAAAAATGATATATGATAAATTTTAATGGAAGAAAATTGATAATTTTTTTGTTAAGTTTAGTAAACCAAATATGTCCTAAAAATATTTTAACTAAGGAATGAATTTCAATGTAATTAGTACAGTGAATTAAGAAGTAAGTAATTTTTAAAAAATTTCAATATTTTTAATAAAATTCTAAGCTCCAAACGCACATGCTCAATCTGGCTAAGACATCCAGGACCTTCCACACCTAACAATATAAAGGTTTAAAGAAAGACTCAACTCATACACTCATTAGGCTTCTAATGTGAACGGACAGACCATGTGACTTTAGTCTTTTGTTTGAAAAAGTTTAGCTGGTAATTTTTAACTACTTAATTTTTAATTTTTTTAAAATAATTAAATTTATCTCTTATATTTAAAAAAATTTTAAACTAATAAAACAAAATATTAAATTAACAAAAAAAATAAAAATTTAACTACAAAAAAATTTAACTTTCTTTTTTTCTTTTCACAAAAAAAATTAATTTTTTTTTTTCTTTTCCAGATCAAGCGTTAAGCACATGAATCAGTATTGAGGGGGCGCCAGTTGCATTGTGCACGGTAGAAGGCGACCACATTCGATTTTTCCCAAAGTTAAACCGAATCGAAATTTTTTGCATCCATTTTTTAAGAATGAAACAGAGTCAGATTTATACAATGAATTGAACTGAATCGAATTAAAAATTAAGATTTAAGAAAAAATGAAATTGAACTGAACGACAATTAATTTAATCTATTATATAATTAGATTAAAAATTGTAATATTGTAATATGAATACATTGTAAATATACTATACATATAATATATTTAATTATAAATTGCAATTTTTTATTTTAACCGAAATTTAATGAAAAAAGCGAACGAAATAGAAAATAAAATTTTAAAAAATAAACAATCGAATTAAACTAAATTAAGTTAAAATAGAGAGTTTAAAGGATGAAGATTTTTTTTTTTTTTGAATTTTGAAGTGTGTGTTTGTGTGTAAAGAAAGATCTGGAGGATTTAAATCTCACTAGATTATCACATCCTTTTCTCTCGTGAATTTGCTTTACTGATTTTCTCTCGGTATATAATATATTGGCATACTTTATTATTTGTTTCAAAGCCATTTAAAAAAATATATATATATCTCAAAGTAAAAGGTTTGCAAAAAATAAAATCTTTTTTTATTATTTTTTATTTTAGAAAAGTTTAATAAAGTAACAAAAATAAAAATATTTTTTGATAGTAAAAAATTTTAGGGCTGATATACTAATTCTCTAAATATAAAGAAATATTATACATATTTTTTATTTAAGTAGGCCTAGGAAATCTCAAAGATGACCAAATAACAGAAATCCCTTCTCTTATTTTTTTCTTCCTAAAATAAACCATCCTTTCGAAGAAAGAGTATAATAATAATAACAACAATCACTGCCACCACAACAACAATCACCACCAACACCACCACCACCACAACAACAATAATAATAATAATAATATTCGGTGCTGTCACGATAGACATTGTTCCCGGTCTATCCTTATTTGAAATCCTATATATATGGGAGTTTCTATGGTGTGCAAAACATTTCCCCACGGTCCCTTCCATATTTGAGGACTTTCTATAGCTACGATAAACAATAACCACCTCTCTCTATTTAGTTTGGAAAGGCTGCTCTAAAGCCAATTGCAAACCAGACTTTAGTATAGATCACAAATAGTGCATTATATAGATATGGATCCATACTTGTATGAGGCCGCCATGGTAAGCAATATTGAAGTCCTCAAGCAACAGAAAGACCAGCTTGGCGTTCAATTGACCGCAAACAAGAGCACTGTCCTCCATGTCGCTGCTCAGTTCCACGACAACATTGAATGCGTGGAGGTGATCCTAAATTTGCAGCCATCTCTACTCTGCCAGGTGAATTCCAAACTTGAGACCGCGCTTCATATTGCAGCGAGAAACGGACATTCCAGTACTGTCAGAGTGCTCATCCAGCACACAAAATCACTCAAAGGTCTTAGATGCCTCCGAACTTATATGTGTTTCTTTTTGTTTTCCCCAGTCTGGAAATCTGTGTACCCATATTTGTCCATCACGACGCGGCCGGGAGTTCAAATCATCAAGGAGATGATGATTTCGATGACAAGTGAGCACAAAGACACCGCCTTGCACAAGGCTGTTCGAAATAATCATCTCGATGTGGCTGAAATACTAGTAAGAGAAGGTGCAGTGTTTCCACATGTTGTTAATAATTTGGAGGAGACCCCACTTTACATTGCGGCCAAGAAGGACACTCATTCTCATGAAATTGTGTCCACAATGTTGGACGTTTGCATATCACCAGCTCACAGTGGTCCCAATGGTAGAACAGCTTTGCACGCAGCAGTGATCGCTGGTTGCTCAGGTTGGTAGGCGATAACTAAATTTTTTTCACCCTGCTAACTCTGTTTATTTATGGTATGTGGAAGGATTTTTAGGAGTGGATGTAGGTGACAAATTGCTACATATCCATCTAAAATTCCCCTTTCTCTTGGTTGGATTTTAACTTTATTATTATTATTATTATTATTATTATTTGAAAATCATTTTCTTTATAACGTATGTTTCATAAAAAAAATGTTTGGGCAAGAGATGATAAGAGAAGATGGACAATTTTATCAAAAAAATGATTTTAATTTTAATCTTTGAGAGACCAATTAGGATAGTGGGATAAAAAAAAAAAATTAGCAATGGGGAAACAAAAAAATATTTATAATTAATTTTTAAAAACAAATGAGTAGAGGCAATTGTCTCTACTTAAGTATACTTATCTTTGACCCTGTCTGTAAGCGTTTTCAACCTCCATAGAATATTAGGATTGAATATATATGACAATCGTTCAACATGTTAGAATAAGTTCCAAAATTCTGCTAAAAATTGAACTCTTAGATGCATTAAACACCAGTAAAACTTGACATTCGCTGGGACGAGATGTAAAGTGAGTTTCCTAGTAAGTTTTTGCAGTCCGTGTACCAAATTTGTGAGTCCAAACGACTTATTTGCAATATGTTTTTACCAGTGATACCCAGCAGATGTACAAAGTAGAAGTAGGATCAAATTAGGACAGAACTAGCTATCTTTTCAAGCTTAATTTTTAGGGAATATTAATCTTCATAAATTGGCTACTTGATCCATGTAGTTTCTATATCCAAAAATCATTAAACTTATATACTTGACCACGTTTTTGCCAAATGCTTAAAAATATAAGAGTTTCAAACTTTTATTTTTATCCACTAATTTAGCAGTCACAAGTAAAAACCTAACAAAATAGACATGACATAATTAAAAAAAACTATGGGTGAGATATTAGAGTTGTATTGGATTGAGTAGAGAACAAATGTTAGAGAATGAAGAAAATAAAGAAAGAATAAATTAGGTGAGCAAATTTAGTTAGAGTAAAAAATAGAATGTAAAGAAAGAGAAAATGAAAAGATAGAGAAAGGGAGGACGATCAACCTATAGCACAGTGGAAGTAGGAAAAAATAAGTATTTTAGTAAGGATAAATAGTAAATTTAACTCCAATAGAAAATAAATAATGTAATTTTTTATATCCCAAGGAGAGAGTATATTATTAGATAATCTCAATCAATTTTTGAGTAGTTTACCGAAAAATGTTTTAAGTGTTAAAAATTTTATCTTTGCAATCACATTGACCTTGAGGACATGCTTGTTTAGAAATAATGGAGAATAAATTTTATTGGAGTAATTTTTATTCTTCATTATATTAGTATGGAAGAGAGGTAACAATTACATTAGGGATAACGATTAACCTCATATGTGGGTAAATTGTTACTGGACAGGAGGGTGGGTAATAAAGAGCAATGACAAAATTATACCTTTATCTTATTACCTCTCTAAAACATTCCTTTAAACCTCTATAAGACTTTAGACAACATTCTTCTATAAATAATTATAATAAATATTATAAATAATAATTTATTTAATCCAACTATAATTTATTAACTATTTTCTCAAATTAAAATTATTTTTAATAACTAATAATTACTTATTAAAATGATTCATTTATTAAAATGTTTATTAAATAAAATTATTTCCCATAATAATAATTCTTTAGATTATGTATCGTATGAATATTATAACGATATGCATTTGCACAGTACAATATTATCTAATTTGAACTTGGTCAGTTGTTTCATAGGGAGTCACTCGTCCTGGTACTGCTCTCACTGGAGTATGTTTTAGATGTCAAATATTACATATATGCTACTTTCTTTATCTACCTAAGTGATGTGGAACAAAAGATATTACTTCTTTACTTTACCCCTCATTCACTCTCCCGCAAGCAGATTTCTCATAATCCCTCGCAATCATACCCTTAACAGGGCACGCATTCCCACGTGGCCCCCTACTTTATACTCTCACAGGTAGGTCTCCCACACATGGTGCCCATGCATGGCACCACACATGGCACCCAAGTGTGCCCTGCATTTTTTGGCTTGGTATTAACTCTAATACCATTTATAACGACTCACATCTACACAGTACAATATTATTCGCTGTGAGTTTGGTCAACTGCTTCCCAAGGGGTCACACATCCTTGTATTGCTTACTCACAAGCAGGTCTCTCATAGTTCTTCACAATCCTCCCCCTTAATAGGGTATGCATCCCCGTGTGGCCCCCTGTTTCACTTTTCCACAGGTAGGTCCCCCACACACGGTGCCTACGCGTGGCCCACACTTCTGGCTGAGTATTGACTCTGATACTATTTATAATGATTGCATTTATGCAATACAATATTATTCGCTTAAAACTTGGTCAGCTATTTCTTAGGGAGTTACCCATCCTAGTACTACTTCCACTGAAACCCTAAAGTCTCACTGAATCAAGTACTCTCACGACTTTAAAACATATTATATTTTATAGATATCAAACATTATACATATTTGACTTCCGTCCTCTGCCTAAGTAATATGGGATAGAAAGTATTGATTCTTTACTTCACCTCTAACTTCACTCTCCCAGAGGTAAGGTGCCTCACAGTCCCTCACAAATATAATTTATCAAAATTAATAATTTATTTTTAAAATTAGTTTTTTAATTAAATTATTGTATCAATATAAAAATAATTGTTAACAAATAATAAATCATTATTAAATTAATTATTATTGAAATATTAACATATGATAAAATTATTTTTTATAATTAAATATTTTATTAAAAATTATATTTTTTAAAGAGTATATATTTTATTAAAATTAATTATTATTAAAATAAAATTATTATATAACTTATTTTATTATAATATTTTACTAAATTTAAATATTAACTTTTACTTCTTAGTCAATTTACACTTATTCTGAACACAATTAATTTTTACTATTTCAAAATTTTTAGCATTTCAAATATAATATAATTATTATCAGATAATATTTACTCTCTTAATTCAGATATAAGTTATCTTATTAACTATTATTAAATTAATAATTTCCCATTAACTATTACTCCAGGAGCACTAAAGCCATCCTAAAGCTCTTATATCCCAATGCAAGCGGCCCTATATCGGCAATCGAGTAACATGCGTAAAATTCATATGGATCAACGATCAGGATCGGTGAATAGCCGTCACTAACGGTAACATTCACCTTACATGATAAAAGCCTCATATTTATATAAGAAATACTATTCTCACCATCTTTCTACAACCATGTATAAATATACATATATATATATTTCAACTCGAATAAAACCAGAAGAGACGTTAGCTCGTGGTGGGGAATGGTAGTACCGGGAGTACTCAGTAAATTTTGAACAAATAATATATATTCTCTTTTAAAACTTATTTTGTTTCATTTGCTTTTTTTTTTTTTTTAACTTTTTCCCCTCTCTCTCTCTCTCTCTCTCACAGTTTGCACAAATAAAATACTGGAAAAAATGCCAAATCTGGTGAAGAAAGCAGACTTGGATGGATGGACACCGCTCCACCACGCTGCATACCTAAATATTGTACCATGTGCTATACAACTTTTAAATGCAGATAAATCCACAGTTTACAATAAAGATCACGACAGACAGACAGCTCTCCATATAGCCGCCAGTAAAGGACACATAGATATAGTGAAAGAGCTTCTGTCGCACTGTCCAGATTGTTGGGAGATAGTTAATGGTAAAGGCCGTAACATTCTTCACATCGCCGTGGAGCATGAAAAAATGGAGATGATTAATTTCATCCTGAGTTGGGATGTAAAAGGCAATCTTAAAAACCAAATGGATAACAAGAGGAACACACCTTTCGATCTGCCTGCTGTTTCCAACAAGGGTTCGACATCCATCATCAAAAGCAATAAACCCAAAAAGGTACGTAAAATAACGACTTAATTTTGCTCGCATGGGCCTGTTTAATAATGCCTAAAAATTACGAAAGATAAGATGGCATTCAATGTTTGTTTGATTTTCAAATAAATATTGGAACAATAGAATATAACTGGTTATATATATATATAGGTTTCTAATGATTTATTTTGTGGGAAAGGCAAGCAACTCAAGAGGCTCAAAATCGAAACCTATAGCTAGGGTTATCATTAAAATTCATTCTAGAGACATTTTTAAAATAGTGACATTTTTTTAAAAAATATAATAGATATCCGCAAGATGTTTGTAACATTTTCAATAACACTAACATGTGTCTTTATAATTTCATGACTTGACTTATTTCATAACATTTTAAGTGTCATAATAGTTACTATTTTTAACACTTTGAAGTGCCACTAAATAAAATTTATATTTTGAAAAATACTTCAATATCATACTTTCATTGCATTTTAAAATGTCATTAAAAAGACTTACTATTTCAAAAAATATTATTATACGGTACTTTAATGGAATTTTAAATAACATAATTAAGTACTTTTCACAAATGCCACTAAACTCTTTCTAGTGACATTCACTTTTGTTGATTTTTTTTTGGTAAGTTTTGTTGATTTTATTAGCATTATTAAAATACATTGTTAACACAAGAAAATGCTATTAATATTACTTTAATTTTTATATACATAATATATAGTAATTGGAATAAAAGAGGCTATATAGAAGTTTTATATAAACATTAATAAAATTCATATTTACAATATCTAATAATCACAAAAAAAAATGATCTAGAAATCATGTAATAAATATCAATGAAAAATAAATATTTAAAATACAAAAATTCTAGGAATCACATTATTTGCCGAGTAATGCAAAATAAACAAAACTACCCTAAAAATAAAAATTTCAATTTCAATCCTCCAATTCTCCATAATTAATTTTCCTAAAACTGCTTCTTTATTTGAAATAATAATCTGCACACAAAACAAAAACAAAATAACATTATAATCATTTATTATTTTTCTCTTAAAAATGTTGCTATAATTCATAGTACTAAACAATTAATTTCTTCAAGAGCATTTTAATAAAGTTATGACCAAAAAGTAAGTAATAAAAAACAATAAACATTACAAAGAAATCAATTGAAAGACCCACCAAGTTAACAACTTAAAAAAGGAATTAGTTGTGGATGCTAAAAAATCACTATTAAGTGAGTTCATTGAAAATCTAAGTTTCAAATTTAAACAAGAAATAAATATTTCTCCTCTACATGCACCCTCGGCTTCGAAAACTCGTGCCGTTCATTCCTACTGCAAGCCTTTAATGCTTAGGAAACGTTATGGCCCAAGGCTGCTTTCAATTTTTCCAGAGAGAACTTTAATATGCTTGTGCGGCATTTGCAGTTCTGTTTCATATTTGAAACATTTGAGGATATTTCATGATGATCCTATGCCTAACATGAAATCTCTGCTCATTGGATCAGTGAAATCTATTTCTTTTCTAAGTGTTAGATTTGTGTGTCACAAGTCATGATCACAAGCACGTTATTTACTATTCACCAGTCAATTGTATTATGTGAGGTCTAAGCTAAATTTCGTGCTCATGCACTAATAAGAGTTGAGATTTTATCCATGATCAGTAATTGATTTGTATGAAAAAAAAAAAAGAAAAAAAGAAAAAAAAAAGGAAACAAGAAGACTTCAAGCTAAAACTTCTTCTACCCAGCAGTACAAAAACAAAATAAGTTTCAAACTAAAACTTCTTCTACCAAGCAGTACTTGGGTTTGAGTAAGGCACGCCATTGACTATAGATGTTCTTCACCAAAATTCTTAATTGGATGTCCACTTAGAAGGAACACGTGCCACAACAATATTTTTTTAAATCTCTCTTCCCAAATAATCAATTTGACTGTTAGTTACATTGAGTCACATATTAATATACGACGGCACATAGTTCAGTTCTGTAATTACAAGGCTAATTAAAAACAAATGCAGCAAAAAAACTCAACATTCATATAAAAAAAAAGTACCTCCAACATATTAGTAGGGAATTGCCTTTTTATATTTAATTGGGTTTTTCCGGCCTAGATTTACATTTTGAATTTCATAAGTTTGATAAATATTTCTTGGTTCGTTTCTAAATTGCATAGGAACTTCTAATCCGACTTGATTGTAAAATGACTGTTTGACTTGTGAGCCTTATTTGTAACTTAGATATATATTCTAGGCATACCAAAAAGTTTATAAATATCATTTAGCAAGTTTTATATCAATTTAATAAATTTTGTACCAATTCGAATTTGGGCCACAAAATGACCGTTTCACATTTGTTCCTATTTTTTGCCAAATTCACTTTTTTAAGGATCCCAAAAAGCTTAAAAAGTATTACTTTGCGTGTTTTTTTATCACCTTAGCAAAATAATAATCTTATTTTTGGGCCTATTTTGACCACAATTTATATTTTGAACTTTTCAAAAAATTAGAAAATATTTATTGAGATGTTTCCTGATCGTTAAGAAAATTTTGAGTGCGTTTGGCACACCAAATTTTGGTGAAAATCTCTAAAAATTTTCAAAAACCTCTAAAAATCTCTATACATTTTACATATTCCCGTCTTCTCAAAATTCAAAAAAAATTCAATACCTTTTAAAAAAAAGTCAATTACTAGAATTTCGGTTAATCAAATAGTAAAATTTTTTTTATCATTCTCACCATAGATTCTCAAACAACCGAATGACACCCATTTTGACTATTTTTTGTGAGGTCATAGAAACTGTTACAACGGATTGTAGAAACTGTTCTAACAGATTCGCGCAGTCAACTTCCGTCCAAATGGTTTCTATAATCCGTTTGAATGGATTATAGTGTAAGGAAGTCATGATTGCCCAAAATTTTGAATTCGTCCAAACAAAAATCTAATCTGTCAGAACGAAAATCTTATTATTCATCTCAAAAAAACGGGGTTTGAGATGTGTGTACAAAACGTAAAAAATTTCTCCAAATCACATTTTATCTCATTTTATCTCACATTTTATCACTCTAAACTCACCCTTAATTTAATTTGAACTCAGGTCGAACAGTGACAATTTTACACGTGCCTGTATTCTACCCATATTTGCATTATGGATTTTCTAAAACTTTGTTGACATATTATTTTTTCAATTAAGTAAATTTCGACTCAATCCGAATAAAAAAATAATTATTTTACTTCCCAAGCCTGTTTTTACTATTTTTTTTATTATTAATGATCACAGTAAATTTTAAAAAAAATTGAAACATAAACAAAAATATCAAACATGTTTTTTATTTTTTTTTATACCATTAATAAAAAAATTGAAAACAATTTCAAACGGCATCTAGTTATACCCTTATTGTTATCTGTGTAATTTTTTATTAAATTTTTTTTTCTCTTTTTTGATTTTCTTCGCATACAGCATAATTTATTGTACTCTCTCTCTCTCCTTTTTTTTTTTTTTACACCCCTGTGGTAATTTATTTAATTCAGACAGAAAAGGGCATGTGTTGGGAGCTATAAGAAAAAATAGAAGGCTAATAGGAGTTAAAAAGGACATTTTTGTAAACTAAAATTGCGAATCAACCTTTAGATATTAGTGCCGTTGATCGGCTGTGGAGCCTGTTTCCAACTCTAATAATCTTTCTTCTTTTCCTCCACCAGTATTATTTCCCAGTTTCATGTTCTTCTCCACCATACATTTTTTTTAATCCTCTGTTAGTATCTAAGTTGGAGCCAGTTGTTGATAGTTATCTCAATAATAAATAAATAAATAAAGGTAAGACACCTTTATCTAGTAGTATGGTAGTTTTGGAATAAATCTGTGCCACGATCTGCATACACTAAAAGGAATTCTCCCTTCGCACATTAAATATGTCACATGTGTTTACATATATATTGTATAGATCCATCTCTGGTTTTGGTTTTGGCTATTAGAAATTGCTCAAAGAACCAAAACGCAGGATGAAATCAAGGAAGAGCTGGAAAATGTTGATATTGCTGATCATCAATTGAATCCAAGAACTGAAACTGAAAGGAAAGATCGCAAAGCTGAAGATACGGACGTGGGGGAAGCAGACTACAACAAAATACGCGACACTCAATTAGTTGTGGCTACACTCATAGCAACTGTCACCTTCACAGCCGGTTTGACTTTACCGGGAGGGTTTCATAGCAATGAAGGTCCAGATCAAGGGAGAGCACTCCTGGTAAGAAATGCTGCTTTCCAAGCATTTGTGATATTAAATGCCGGTGCAATGGCGTTCTCCTCTTCTGCAATACTTCTGCACTTAGTGTCATCGCTCACTAAGTTGCCAATGGAGCCTCAGAAGCAATTTGTGTGGGGTCATTCTCTCCTCAAATATGCAATGTTCGGGATGATCCTGGCATTCATGTGTGGTTCATATGCTGTGTTAGCGAATTCGTCGGTCCTCGCTGTTGCAATGCTCGTTGTTGTAAACTCTCTCTTCCTCGTGAACCTTGTTATTTCAACTGGATGCTCACTAGATGCTATTGAGATTTGGTTACGCTGGTATTGTGGAATATTTTTGGAAAAGAGAAAGTGGCCAACCTTTTTGCGTCATTCAATACGTAAGGTGGTTTAAACTAAAAGAGTATGTCGGACTTTAGGGGAAGGAAAGTGGAAGGGGATTCAAGTGTTTAAGAGAAGAACGGGACTTGAAAAATAAATCAATAAATAAATAAAAATAAGGAGAAGTATCTTGTTTAAATATATCTTTCTTCTTGTTTAGTTAATCGAAATGGAAGGACTGGTGACTTTACCATGCCTTTGTTTGGTATGATCCTAACTACTGAAAGTGAATTAAGTGTATGTAATAATGTTATATTATTAATATTATATATATATATATATTTAATATTTTGACAATTTTAACTAATATAATTTATTTTTTTTGTGAGGTGACAATTTAAATAATTGAAAGGAAAAATGATGGAATTTATTATGTGGAAGAATGTTTAATTAATGTTCTAAATTCGAGAATAAAATCCTGTAACTAAGTGAGAATCTAAAATAAAAGTTTAAAATTCAAATAAAAGTTTGCAACCAATTTAAACTCAATTTAGTGGAAATGGTGCAAAAACTAAAGAATAGAAATTTATTTCAATACAAATTCTAGAATTATTTATGTTTACAATAAAAAATACAACTATGGTATTCTTACTTATTTATTTTAATAAAAGAGAATCACACCTCTCATCAAATTTTTATTAATAGCACTCATTTATATTATATGTACTCAAGTTCAACCCGCACGCCAACTTAAATGTAATGCAACATTTCAAGTGAAAACTATTCTACAAGCACCGGCAGAGATAGGAGGGATAATTATGGTAGAGTAGGGATAATTGCCTTCATTTTTTTTAAATATATATATATATATATATATATATATATATATATATATATATATATTTTTAAGTATTACTTTCACTATCCCAATTTATTCATACTTGTCCCCATTACCTTTAAGAGGATTTCAACACCTTTATCACTAAAATATTAAAAATTCTTGATCATCATTTTTTTTATCCAACTTCATCTCTCTCTCTCTCTCTCTCTTTTTTAATTATTTATCATATATCTAACTTCATATTTTTATTTTTTTAGATAAGTCCTATTATTTTTTTAAATTGACTTTTTTTAATTATTTATTTTTTTATCCAACTTTAACTCATTTTTTTATCATTTTGGATAGGTCTTATCATTTTTTAAATAGTTTTTTATCATTTATCATTTATTTAATTTTAATTTTTTAAAATAGACCTTATCATTTTTATCATTTTTTTAAATATGCCTTATCTAATATTGCGTCATAAGCTCCAAAATTTTTATATCCGATCTTGAATCCACCCCACTATTTATTTATATTTATCTCGGCCACTACGTACAAGAGGATCAAATTTATTAACATGTAAATTCACAACTTGTAACCCCGCACCCACCATCCCTCTTTTTTTTTTAATCTCAACCACTACCTACAATAGAATCAAATCATCAACATGTTAAATTCACAACCTGTAGCAATGTCACGAAAATCTAATGAACCTTTACAGGTTTTATAGAGCGGACTTTGCCCTCACAACCCTAGCAATGTCACGGAAGTCTAATTAATGAACCTTTACGAGTTTCATAAGTGGACTTTGGCCCCTTAAATCTGCCTCTGATATATACACATCAGGGAAAATCGTAATACTTGAGCAAAAACTGTGAGATTAGTTCATTGTCAATTGAAGCAGTATAACTAATCCTGAAATGTAATAAATACAAGGTTCGGTGATTATCTACGCTTACGATCAGAAATTCAAGAGTCAATTTACCATTTTCCATTGAAATAGGTACATCGAAGGATACGAATTCATACTCTAAACTCAACGCCCGCAACCCACTCTTTGGTCTTTCATTCACAACCTCTATTACAAACCCATAGTTCTTTCCATGAGCACCCATTTTTTTTACATATTTCTGCCCAATTATGTACTTTAAGAAGTTGAACTTTTTAAATTAAAATATATATCACAATTTGTATTTTCTTTTATAATGTTTATCAAAAATTAATTAGAGAGAGATATCAAAACACATGTAATAAGGGTTAAGTTTAAAGTTTTAGAAAAAAAAATTACAAGAAAAAAAAATTAAAACTTATAAATTATCATAATTTTTTTAATTTGAACATTTTGTCTAAAATTTCAATTATAAAAGAAACTTAATATTAACTTTATATAAAATGCTGTAAATACAGGTTATTACTAACTATAAAATATAAGACATCCACAATCATTTTTACAATTGTGCGGGTTAAGGCCCTTATAATCCTTACATAACTCCGTTTTGTGTTGATGTCTACTTAGTCACTGGTACTTCTGCTCTAGCAGGTTTTGTATGTAACTTTGTTACTTCGAACATACGATCAGATCATCCCTGCTTAGCTCTAATTGCATAGCATGAATCAAATTGATTGTTTTAAACTTTGTTTCTATAGAGGCACATCAGCTACGTGGCTGGTGATGAGCTTCTCTTTTTTCTTTTATTTTGCAAGTACTACAAAGCTATCTAATAAATTAAACAATGAACCAGTAAGAGGACTGACGAGAAAACTAGCATTTTAGGGTTCAGAATTACCCATGTTAGCCTTAACAGTTTGTTTAAGGTAAATAATTAAGCGAAGTGAACTTTGCCCCTTGGTATTATTAACTTGAATGTAAAACTCCCAAAAATTCTCTGGAGGATAATGTATAAGAAATAAATTATTTTGACTTTTTTTTTTAATTTAATCGAAGGGACGGGGGCTAAAGTTTCAGCTCTATGTACAAAGGCACATCCACCTATCCATTTATTTATTTGTTGTTAAAAAAATAAAAATTGTGATTGCTATGTGGACTGGGATAAGATTAGATTTTTTTTTTGTTAGATCAACCACAATAATTAATGATTAAAATATGTGATTGACTTGTCGAGGCAACTATATGTAAACATTAAAGGCAAGTTTACGGGGGGAAAAAATAATAACACGACAATTAATCGCGTAAAGGTTCCTGTAGTAATAGTGTTTCTATTAATCATTGAATTGTATTAATCAAGTACACACCGGTGCAATCTGAGGACCACTATGCGGATCTCCTTGATCCTAGAATCACTGTGATGAATTAATTCGAGACCATCAGATTTGGAAATGAGGGGCCAAGATGTTCCGTACTTTTAGAAGTTCTCGTCTGACTGATTCAATTAGGTTTTGTCGTAGATCAATATAGATAGCCTAGGATCCTCTCTGATAACTTATCTTCTTTCCCGATTAGCCATGATTTAAGTATGGTAAAAACTCGCAGCAGAATAAATTAATCTTTAAAAAGCAATACATTGGGACAAACCCTGATCTCGACTTAACTAATTAATTAGCTAGGTCGATCAAGCGTAATAGATTATAGCATAGAAAAAGAAGTATCTATATATGAACATGTGACTGGTAGTACAGCTTATGATTTGTTTTGGGCAGGGCATCACTGTGATGAACTTCAGTTTGGTCAGACATAAGCAAACGATGTATATATTAAAGAATGAACATCGAAGAGGAACATTCACGACGGCTGGAAATTACAACCACTCATTTTTAACTGGGTCACAACTCCATTTTTCCGTTGCCAGAAGTCGTACCATATTATGGGGAGGAAATGTGACATCAGTGAGATTCCAGTAAGATTTCCAAGCTGAAACCCCCTTTTTTTTTGGTAGTGAACAAAAAAATAATAATATTAGAAACAGAAATGATGAAATTTTGTTCCTTTGTATTTGTTTCATTCACAACTAAACGATCATGCATAAATTCCCTCTAGGTCATAATTTAAAAAACAAAAAAAAGCTCAAATTAAATTGAATTCGTATTACAAATATGTGTCCACTCGACTCTTATAAATTAGGGTTAGCTGCCTTTATGCCTCCTATACTTAAGCCCATTTTCACTTTTAACTTCTCAACTTTATAAATGTGCACTAATGTATACCCTCGTACTGTACACAAAAATGTAAGAATGGACGCTGTTACGTTAAGTGCTAAAAAGTTAAAAATGCCCCGTCATTTGTTGCAAAGTTTCAGTGCTTCAAGTCAATACACTTCCAAACCTATAGAAAAGCTTCTAAATCCCAAAATTGAGTGTTTTTTTTCAAAATCAAGCGAGTATAGGAGTCATTATAGCTGATAAAGGAAAGCTAGAATTTTGCCATGACAAACCCATTTTGTGATTTGGTGGAGATTTGTGATAAGTCCAGATTGATATATATATATGTATAGATGTATATAAGATTTCATATATATCCAATCTAAAGATCGATCAAAACCCCTTCAATTCAAATTCAAATCTTCCAAAAACAGGGTCTAAACAATTTTCAAATCAAAGAGATTGGTATTTTCCATCCTCCAGCCTCTCTCTCCTCCTCCTCTTTCTCTCTCTTTCCCTCTTCACCATCATCTTCTCAGACGATATGGGTTACTCCCAAATCTTCAAAACCCTCTTGATGGGTAAACCCAATAAGAGCAGTAGAGAAAGAGAACTTTTCTAGTTGCATAGTTCATGAATCTCATTGAATTGTGTTTGGCGTTCTGTGTCGCAGCAGCATAACGATATGAAGCACTGAAGCTTGCCAACAGTAGAATGATGGAGGAAGAAAGGTACTTTTGTCCGTTCACCATATATTTTTGTGGGATATATAGCATATGTGCACTTATTCTAAGCGTGAACTACACGTACTGTTAACTTTAATGATTTTCTCTATTGTTGCACTTTTGTGTATAGTACTAAGAGTATTAGTGCATATTTATGAAATTGAAGGGATAATAGTGAAAATGAGTCTAAGTACAGGAGGTATAAAGATAATTAACCCTATAAATTATAATAATCAATATATTTTTTTTAAGAACATCATAATCATCACATTTCATTTTTTATTTTATTTTTAATAACAAACTACTGACTAGGGAACTTGAACCAACTCAACTCAACTCAACTCAACTCAACTCTCACTCATTATATCTGAGGAGGTAAAGAGAGGTAGATTAACCTAGACTTAAATTGAAACCCGATTCGATACCCTCTTCTACCTTCACTTCCCCAGTTCGTCACATTCCATCTATTTTTACTTTGTTTTTTTTTATTTAAAAATTTTAAAAAATTAAAAATTAATATAAAAGTAATACATAATTAAATTTGATTTAAAAAAATTAAAAACTTTTGAATTTTTTGAAAAGAATAGTCCTCTAACGAGACTAAAATATTAATCAATTATACCACAGGACTAATATGCTACGGATAGCCCCTTGATCTTAGAATTATTCGGCTCCAAATTGAAATCGAAAAGAAACTTAAATGAGATTTTAAAAAATAATAAAATTATCTTTTATATTAAATATTAAAAGAAAATTAAAAGTAATAAGAGAAAGGCTGAAAAATTTAACAAGATTTTTTTCACTCCACTCCCCGTGCACCAAAAATCCAACCGCTTTAAAACTTTAAAAAAGGAAAAAAAAAAAAAAAAAAAACCTATCCCCAACGTGCCGGGCCAATCTCATGGCTCATGAATGTAGTAGTAAACTATTGGGGTTTTTGGAGGCCGGTCACTATTTATGGACTTATAAAGATTTAAGTCATACCCAAAAATCTTATTTGTGAATAAATCACACTTGCAATAAAAAGACCAAAAAGGATATCACGCGTTTTCACTACATTTCAAAACTGTCAGTTTTATCCGAAAATAGTGCACACTTTACTCATAACTTTCGTGACTTTCCATCTTCTTTATAAAGTAAGTAAAACTGATTTTTGGAAACAAAATCAAAACTGTTTAAGAAAAACCTAATTCCGCGACTTTCCATCTTCTTTACAAAACAAGCAAAACTGATTTTTGGAAACAAAATCAAAACTATTTAGGAAAACAGTACCACATAATAAAATAATACCGCATAAAAAACAATACACATAATAAAACATTATCGCATAAAAACAGTACCGCATAAAAAACAGTACCACATAATAAAACATTACCACATAATAAAACAGTACCACATAATAAAATAGTACCGCATAATAAAAAAGTACCGTATAATAAAACAGTACCTCATCAAAACAGCACCATTCTTTGCATGATATAGTCATGCGGTACTGTTTTTGAATGAGCATGCATCCTAAAACAAACAGTACCGCAGACATGTGGTACTGTCACACATGCGGTTCTGTCGGTCGTTCGTTTGATATGTAAACTATTTTTGTGTTTACATGTGATGTTGCATGATAGAGTCATGCGGTACTGTTTTTGAACGAGCATCCATCCTAAAAAAAAAAACAGTACCGCAGACATGTGGTACTGTCACACATGCGGTACTGTCGGTTATTCGTTTGATATGTAAACTATTTTTGTGTTTACATGTGATGTTTGCATGATAGAGTCATGCGGTATTGTTTTGAATAAGCATGCATCCTAAAAAAAACAGTACCGCAGACATATGGTACTGTCACACATGCGGTACTGTCGGTCATTCGTTTGATATGTGAACTATTTTGTATTTACATTGATGTTTGCATGATAGAGTCATGCGGTACTGTTTTTGAACGAGCATGCATCCTAAAAAAAATAGTACCGCAGACATGTGGTACTGTCACACATGCGGTACTGTCGGTCATTCGTTTGATATGTGAACTATTTTTGTGTTTACATGTGATCTTTGCATGATAAAGTCATGCGGTACTGTTTTTGAACGAGCATGCATCTTAAAAAAACAGTACCGCAGACATGTGGTACTGTCACACATGCGGTACTGTCGGTCATTCGTTTGATATGTGAACTATTTTTGTGTTTACATGTGATGTTTGCATGATAGAGTCATGCGGTACTATTTTTGAACGAGCATGCATCCTAAAAAAAATAGTACCGCAGACATGTGGTACTGTCACACATGCGGTACTGTCGGTCATGTCGTTTGATATGTGAACTATTATGTGTTTACATGTGATGTTTGCATGTAGAGTCATGCGGTACTGTTTTTGAACGCGCATGATCCTAAAAAAAAACAGTACCGCAGACATGTGGTACTGATCACACATGCGTACTGTCGGTTTCGTTTGATATGTGACTATTTTTGTGTTTACATGTGATGTTTGCATGATAGAGTCATGCCTGGTACTGTTTTTGAACGAGCATTGCATCCTAAAAAAAACGTACCGCAGAAATGTGGTACTGTCAACATGCGGTACTGTCGGGTTATTCGTTGATATGTGAACTATTTTTGGTTTACATGTGATGTTTGCATGATAGAGTCATGCGGTACTGTTTTTGAACGCGGCTACTGTTTTTGAACGAGCATGCATCCTAAAAAAAACAGTACCGCAGTCATGGTTTAAATACTAATCCAGATCTGTATATATTCATTGATCGACGTTAATCTCATAGCACAAACTCCGCGTAATTCGTGTGTATTCCTTTGTATATAATCCTTTAACAGATTTTTATCTCACTATATCTTCACGCGATTGATAAGGAATGAAACAAAAAAAACGGAAAACGTGATTCTCGGTTCCATAATTTTCGGTAACTTCATCTCAGTTAATTATAGAAAAATGGCATTTAAGTCATATTATAAATTATATTTAAAACAAACTCGTGGGACCACTCAAAAGTATGACTTAAATACAAAATTTTTCACATTAATGTGACTTAAAAGCAATACTTTTTTAGAGTGTAACTAATAACTTTAAAAGATTACCAAGTATGAAAAAGAAGGGGTAATTAATTTCATCCGTAGTTGGAGCGTGGAAAATAGCAATATTGAGAACCAAATGGACAACGATGGGAACACACTTTTCAATCTGCCTCTAAGTTGCGATGGGAAAAATTCATGGCTTTGTAATCTTGAAAACCAAATGGACAACGATGGAAACATGCCTTTTTATCCGTCTATCACTTCCAACAAGGGCAATGAACCCAAAGAGGTAATCAACTTTACTTGCATTGGCTTGTTTAATAACAATTAAAAATTAGAAAGATAACATGGCAGTCCATTTGTTTGGTTAATTGATTCTTAACTAATCTTGAAATACTAGAATCTATAAATAGGTTTCTATTTATTTATTTTGTAGGAAAGGCAAGCAACACTCAATGATCAAAATGGAACCGACATTTAGGGCTGTTTGATGATGTTTTATTTTTTTGTTTTCTTCTGTTTGTTTTCAAAATTATGAAAATTTAAAACAAAAGCACATTTGATAATATTTTGTTGCCATTTTTTTAAAATTATGAAAAGAGCTAAGAAAAAACGAATTTATTTGTTTGCAAAATTTTATTTCACATTTTTGTCAATTATAAAATTATCATCACTTCATGCTACTGCAAAGAATTATTATTTTTTTATTTAACCCTTTTTTGGTCTGGATTTACATTTTGAATTATGAAAAAGTTTGATAAATGTTTTTTTAATTGGCATATTAACATTTGATCGGAACTATACTCGGGTTGTAAAAAGATCATTTATCTTTGAACCTTATTTCAGCATACATTTATAATAAAAAGTTTACAAATATTCCTTCACAAATGTTTTTATTTTTTTAATCACTTTAGCAAAATATTGATTTTATCCCTATACCTATTTTGTTAGATTCATATTATGAACGTTTCAAAAGTATAGAAATTTTTATTGACATGTTTTCCAATTGCTAATCAGTACATTCAAAACTTGATTTGAGTTCAGTTAAAAAGTAACAGTTTTACCTTTCTATCTTTTTTTTACCCATATTTGCATTATGAACTTTCTACAATATTTTTTGACATTTTTTTATCAATTAAGTAAATTTTGAATTAATTCAAATTTGGATACAAAAAACTATTTTACCAAAGTCTGGTTTTGCCTAATTCCGTTTTTGTTATTGTTAACGTTCACAATAATTTCTTAAAAACGAATTGAAACATAAACATAGATATCATATTTTCTGTTTTTATTTTCTACCAAAAAAAAAAAGAAAACATAGCCTATCAAGGCCTACAAAGAAGGCAAATCGAACACTTAAAAATTTTTGTATATAGGGAATGGAGCTCACACTGTGTTTGCACAATTTTCTTTCAATATATTTTTTTTTCTCTCTTTTTCCTAATATTCTTCGCATACGGTATAAATTTTTGTACTCATTCCTTTTAATCCTGTAGTAATAGAAGTATATTGAATTTAGAAAGAAAAGGGAATGTGTGGGGGAGCTATTATAAAAAAAAAAAAAAATAGGAGGCTAATGGGGGATAAAAGAGGACATCTTCGTAAAATAAAATTGTGAATCAACATTAGTGCTGTAGATCAGCTGTAGAGGCACACATACGTGTCCGACCCTTCTCGGTTTCCAACTCCTGTAATCTTTCTTCTTTTCTTCCACTAGTATTATTTCCCTGTTTGATGTTCTTTTCCACCATTACGTTGTTTTCTTTATTCTTTGTTAGTACCTAAGTTGGAGCAGTTATTGATAGTTATCTCATTAAAAACAAACAAAAAAGACTAGCTAGGGATGCTTGTTTATTCAAAGTCGTTACATATACAGCTCTAAAATTAGTAAGACGCTTTTATCTGATAGTATAGTAATTTTGGAATAAATTTGTGTATATTAAATATACACTAAAGGGAATTTTCCCTTTGTATATTAAATATATCACATGTATTTACGTGTATTATATATTGTGTGATTGTTATAAAAGGTAGAAGTACAGGACTACAACACCACGCGCGACGCTTATTTAGTTGTGGCTGCACTCATAGCAACTGTCACCTTCACAGCCGGTTTGACTTTACCGGGAGGGTTTCGTAGCAATGAAGGTCCAGACCAAGGGACAGCACTCCTGGTAAGAATTGCTGCTTTCAAAGCATTGTGATAACAAATGCCCTTGCAATGGCGCTTTCCATTTATGCAATATTTGTGTGCATATTCCCGTTGTACACTGGGAGGCCAGTGGAGCTTAGGATGCGACTCTTTTCGGGTTTTGGCATCATCGGTTATGCGATGTTCGCGATGATGGTCGCATTCATGAGTGGTTCATTTGCTGTGTTATCGAATTCGTCGGACCTCGCTGTTGGAGTTCTCATTATTGAAAGCATTTTCCTCTTCCTGATTATGGTGCTATTCGGGCAGAAAATTACTGAGAAGGTGATTCGAGTGTTGAGGAAAATAATGGTGTTCGGCAATCGAAAATCATCGCTAGAACTGCTCACCATGTCAATCTAAATCTAAATGCAAGCCTACCGAGCACAAAAAAAAAATAATGGCCGGAGAAAGGGTTCTTAATCAAAAAATTTTTGATGGTGAAGTCAACAAAGGATTGGGAGAACATAAGAATGATAAATAAAGAACGAAATATTAGGTTGATAATAGTGAACGTATCTGAATTTTAAAGTTTAGTACTATATTTATAGTAGGATAGAGTAAATAAAAAATATATAAATAATGGAATGTAATCATTTTGTATCTCGTATGTATTCTATAAAGTGCTTAGTGTTATCCCTTTCTCTTAAATGTCTTTCACTTCTCATTTAATACCGTTCACTTTACATTAAATACGCGTGGACGAGAGTGTCTACATAGATAATTTTGAGAATTGTCCACACTTCATATCTATCTGTCACTTGTAACGAGACAAATCAACTAAATTAACTTTAAGATACTAAATTAAGTTCATTTATTATCATTTCGCATTCATAGTTAGGATTACGTTCCAAGCAATGGGAATCCAACTATAATAATTTCCTAATTATTGGACTGGCACCAAGCACACTTACAATGTGCTTGAGAATACATCAGTGTCTCGCCATATTATACTCGGGATGACACCACGCGTCTCAAATTCATTTTGTACCAACAAATAATAACCCAAATAAATAAATAATAAATAAAAATAAGGAGAAGTATACTGTTTAATTATATTTCTTCTCGTTTAGTTAATCGAAATGGAAATACTAGTGACCTTACCTTGCCTCTGTTTTGTATTATCCTAATTATAGAAAGTGAATTAAGGAATGTTAATTATCAGTATTATAACTTTTTCCTTTAACATTTCACAACTTTAACTGATATAATTTACTTTTTTCGTTTTTGTAGGTTGATAATTTAAATAATTCAAAGGAAAAATGATAGAATTTATTATGTGGAAGAATGTTTAATGTTCAGAATTCGAGAGTAAAATCCTATAAAAAGTAAGAGGGAAAAACGGCCTTTAATAGTTTTAAATTCAAATAAAAGTTTGCAACCAATCTAAACTGAATTTAATGGAAATGGTGCAAAAACAAAGGAATAAAAACTTTCTTCAACACGAACTCTAGAATTATTTGTGCTTAAAATAAAAAAAAAAGTACAAATATGTTATTCTTATTTATTTCTTTATTTTCATGAAATAAGAATCACAGCTCCCGTCAAATTCATATTAATAACACTCATGTATCTTATATATAGGCAGGTTGTACCCTCAAGCCAACTTAAATGTAATACCACATTTCAAGTAAAAATTATTTCAAAAGGATCAATTTATCAACATGTTAAATTCACAACTTGTAACAATGTCACGGAAGTCTAATTAACCTATTAGGTTTCATAGTGATGGACTTTGCCCCGTCAACCTACCTCTATACATACATATCTGTAAAGATCATAGTACTTGAGTAGAAACAGTTCAAAGATATTGCCCCCAGTCAGACAAAGTAATTTCATGGTGAGATTAGTTCATTGTCCCTGTTCAGTCTACGATATTGGGGATTGAAGGAGCATAAGTAATCCCAAAATGTAATAAAAATGGTTCGGAGATTATCTATGTTTACAATAGAAAATTTGAGCGCCAATTCACTAAATTCCATAGAAATAGTTATATTGGAGGAGAAGAATTCATACTCACCCATTTTTTTAAAATAAATTATTAATGTATGTTAAATATAAAGAAAATTCCAACAAACTACTCTTGTTTGTTTGTGGTCAATTTGATGCCAAGCTCATGTTTGAGTTGCTTCAGGACCTGAATGCTGCCTACAATTAATTGCTGCCTCATACAAATTTGTATCCATCTGATCTCAACACTATAATGTCACACTACTATTAGTCTTATCTAGGTCATCAGCTTGGTTCGAGTTGATTCAGAATAACTAACTCCTTCTCTGATCCTTGCCTTTTGGAAGGGTCTATTCCAATTAAACCATTTCAGAAAATTCCTATGCCTATACCATTAGACAAAAATAACATGTCTTTCTTTTTTTTTTTTCCTCTAAAAAAAAAATACACAGAGGATTGGGGAGAAGACTCCAATCCTTCATCTTGTGTCAACATAGGATACCACCAAGCTAATTGCACTAACCCCTCAAGTTCATTGAAATCTATTTGCAAGTAAGTATCTGATAATTATAACGACTTACTAATTATTTTGGAAAAAAAAAAGAAAAAAAAAACCGCTTAACTACCATCCTATTAGACAGTGTTGTTCGAAAGTTATCTTAATTTTTAAAAATATGTTCAACTTTAGTGAGTTAATTTTAAAAATTTGATTTCAAGTCAAATTCAAAAAATAAAAAATTGAAATTATGTTTTGTATTTAAACTTGACTATAATCTAAAAAATCACATGATTTACTACATATTTCCAACAACTACATAATCAATCGCAATCAAATAATAATAATGTGAAATAAAAGCACAAGATTTTAATAAAAAAACTCAAAGGGGAAAAAAAAGTCTTTTAATATAAACGTAATTTGGTTATAAAGATTTAAATTCTCAGTAGTTTTGAATCCATAAGTTTATATCCTTGAACCGGTCTCCAAGTGAAACACAATCTTTAAGTCTTTGAATGCCAAACGAATCCTTAACAACTTGTTGAACACGTGTATGTATTATCCGAACCTTTTCAAGTCATTAAATTAAATAAAATGAGGAGTTTGTTGGTTATTGATAAGAGAAATTAAGATATCTTTATTTTTATGCTCTTTCAAAGTGTTACTTTCTTTTAAAAACTTTAGCATTTCAAATATATAAGGTACGAAATTTTGATTAATAGTATTTCTAAAGATAGTCTAAAAATTGTAATCCTCATTAATGGTAGCGTGATTCCCGCATGATTATCTGGTGGGATGCGGCAAGTTTACTCAAAAACTCTGCCCCTCCCCCCCTTTTTTTCTTTGCCTATTAACATCTTTCTATGACTTTCCCATGAGTTTTTATTATACCACTTAACTAGCATTTCATTAGAGGAGGGTTGTTAAAGAAACTTAGCCAAGGCAACAAGTAGTTGTTTTAACTTTGTTTGAATATTCTTTTGATTTTTAAAAATATATTCAAATTTAGGGTATTGTTTTTTCAATCCATTTTTTTAGCAAATTTTAATCAAACTCTCTCTCTCTCTTCTCTCTCTCTCTTTTTTTTTTTTGTGTAAGATTTGTGTCTTTCGATCCTTATTCAAGGAATAGGCTGAGGTGTTTTGTTAGAAATATTTGTCGAAGTATCATTATTTTATAAAATATAAAAAAAAACTTATAATTTTGGAGAGAAATTCAAATGTATTGGTCAAGCCGTATTGAACTATATCCTTAAAACTAAATTTGCTCCCACAAAGACTTCTTTTTTAACAACGTTGGCTTCCAAGATAAAATGATCACAATATAAAAAGAGACGACAATTTGTGTGTTAGTGAACTAATTCTTTCTCGTACTCTTTGTGAATAAAAATTATTTTCATACTAATTTTATTATGCAAAAAACTATTTTTTATGTGAAAGAATGATTAAAATAATAGCCATTAGATGTCTGTTGAAATAACAGACGCTATTTATGTTTATGGGGAGCCATACCTGTGGGGTTTTCTTCAAACATACATATATATATATATATATATATATTTCTAGCTCAAATAAAACCAGAAGAGACGTTAGCTAGTGGTGGGAATGGTAGACCGGGAGTACTCACAGTAAATTTGAACATTCATATATATTATTTATAAATCCTATTTTAAAAGTTGCAAGTGTATTTCGTTTCATTTTCTTTGCTTTCTTTCTTTTTTTTTTTTCTTTTTTTTATTTGTTTTCTTTTCTTTACTTTTTTTTTCCTCGTAATGCACAAAGAAATACTGGAAAAAAAGTCAAATCTCATGAAGGAAGCAGACTCGGATGGAAAGACGCCACTCCACTATGCTGCATACCTAGGTAATGTACAATGTGCTATAGCGCTTTTAAAGGCAGATAAATCCACAGCGTAAGACAAAGATAAAGAAAAGCAGACAGCTTTTCATATAGCAACCAAGAAAGGACACACAGACATAATGAAAGAGATTCTGTCACACTGTCCAGATTGCTGAAGATGGTCAATGCTAAAGGCCAAAACATTCTTCACATTGCAAAGGAGCATGAAAAAGAGAGGGTAATTAATCTCATCCGTACTTGGAGCGTGGAAAATAGCAATCTGAACCAAATGGACAACGAGGGAAACACATCTTTCAATTTGCCTCTGAGTTGGAATTTGGGTTGTCTGGTAAATTTCTAAAAGAAAAAAATCTGCTTCTGAGTCAAGACGTGAAAAATTCGTGGCTCAGCAATCTTGAAAACCAAATTGACAACAATGGAAACACAGTGGGTTCAACATCCATCATCGAGGGCAATAGACCCAAAGAGGTACTCAACTTTGCTTGCATGGGGTTGTTTAATAACGCGCAAAAATTACAAAGATAACATGGCAATCAATTTGTTTGATTAATTGATTCTCAACTAAAAGCTGGAACAATAGAATATAGGCGGTTATACATATAGGTTTCTATCTATTTATTTTGTAGGAAAGGCAAAATGGAAACTCACATCTAGGGCTGTTTGATTACGTTTTATTTTTTTTTTTTTTTTTTTCTGTTTGTTTCAAAATCATGAAAATTTAAAACAAAATCATATTTGATAATATTTTTTGCCATGTTTTTAAAAATTACGAAAAGACATAAACGTATTTTTATTTTTCTAAAATCTTATTTCTCATTTTTGTCACGGTATTGTAAAATTATCATCACTTCATCCTACTACAAAAAAATTAATATTTTTCCTTTAACCTGTTTTTGGTTTAAATATGCATTTTAAATTTTAAAAGTTTGATAAATATTTCTTAGATATTTAATTAGCATAGTAACATTTAATCTTACCCAAGTTTAGATTGTAAAATAATTATTTTATCTTTGAATCTTATTTTCGACCTAAATCTTTAATTTTTTTTTCATCACTTAGCAATATAATGATATTATCCCTTGGCCTGTTTTGTCAGATTCAGATTCATATTTTGAGCTTTTTAAAGTATAAAAAAAATTTATATTTACATGTTTTTCAATAGGTAATTAAAATTTCAACTCATTCGAATCGAGTTGAAAAGTGACAGTTTTATCTCGTACTCTTTTTTTTTATCCATATTTGCATATTTGTATTATGACTTTCTAATTTTTTTTTTAACATTTAAGTAAATTTCAAACCAACCCAAATTTGGATTAAAAAAATATTTTACCAAAGTCTATTTAATTTTGCCCAATTCTGTTTTTGTTATTAATGTTCACCATAATTTTCTTAAAAAGGAATTGAAACATAACTAAAAATATCTTTTTTTTTACAGAGAAACATAAATACAAAATAAATACCTTAAAAAAAAGTGAAAACGTTTTCAAACCGCCTCTAATAAATAGCCTATCAAGGCCTACAAATAAGGCAAATCAAACCTTAAAATTTTTTTTATACAGAGAATGGAGCTCATACTATGTTTGTGTAATTTTGTTTCATTAAAATTTCTCTTTTTTTCTAATTTTCTCCACATACGGTATAAATTTTCGTACTCACTCTTTTTTATCCGAGTAGTAATTTAATATATTGAATTTAGAAAGAAAAGGGAATGTGTGGGGGTAGGAGGCTAGTGGGAGTTAAAAAGGACACTTTTGTAAAATAAAATTGTGAATCAACCTTTGCATATTAGTGCTGCAGATCAACTGTGGAGGCACACATGCTTGTGCTACCTTCTCTGTTTCCAACTTCTACAATCTTTCTTCTTATATCTAAGTTGGAGCAGTTATTTGATAGTTATCTCATAAAAAAAACAAACAGAAAACAGCCTAGGATGCTTGTTTATTCTAAGTCGTTATTAATAGCTTCAAAATTAGTAAGACACTTTTATCTAGTAGTGCAATAATTTTGCAATAAATTTGTGCCACGATCTGAATACACTAAAGGGAATTCTCCCTTTGTGTATTAACTATATCACATGTATTTACGTATATATATTGCGTGATTGTTTTAAATGAATGCATTAGTTTAGTGTGATTTTCGCTTTGTATATTAAATATATCACATATATTTACGTGTGTGTGTCAGTGTGTATTTTGTGTTTATTATAAATAATCAATGAATGTATTAGAGTTTTGTTATCATATTATCGTATAGATCCATCTCTTGGTTTTGGTTTTAGCTATTAGAACTTGCTCAAAGAACTAAAACGCAGGGTGAAATCATGGAAGAGCCGAAAATGTTGATGCTGAGCAGCAATTGAATCCAAGAGCTGAAACTGAAAAGAAAGAGCCGAAAGCTGAAGATACAGAAAATGGGAAAGAAAACTACAGCAACAAACGCGAAATTCAATTAGTTGTGGCTGCACTCATAGCAACTGTTACCTTCACGGCCGGTTTGACTTTACCGGGAGGGTTTCATAGCAATGAAGGTCCAGACCAAGGGAGAGCACTCCCGGTAAGAAATGCTGCTTTCAAAGCATTTGTGATAACAAATGCCCTTGCATTGGCGCTTTCCGTTGCAGCAATATTTGTGTACACGGTCTCATTGGAATTTGGAGGCCAGGGTGCTTTGGATGCAACTTTTGTCGAGTATGTCCCTCACCTTTTATGCGATCTTCGCGATGATGATCGCATTCATAATTGGTCCTATGGTGTGTTATCGAATTCGTCGGACCTCGCTGTTAGTTCTCATTATTGGCAGCTCATTCCCCCTCCTGTTGTTTGGTTCGTGTGGGCTGCTGCAAGTTAATAAGGGAAATGTCGAAGATTTGAAGAGTGTGTCCGTCGTCCGACTTTCGGGATGGAAAGTAGAAGGGGAGAACAATGAGAACTCAAAAAATAAATAAAAGTAAGGAGAGTATACCGTTTAATTATATCTTTCTTCTTGTTTAGTTAATCGAAATGGAATTAATATCTTACCTTGCCTTTGTTTCCTACCATCCTAAGTACAGAAAGGGAATTAATTGGTGTATGGTAATTATTAGTATTATAATTTTTTTCTTTAATATTTTGACAACTTTAACTAATACAATTTATTATTTTCATTTTTGTAAGGTGATAAT
Organism: Vitellaria paradoxa; assembly: GCA_019916065.1. Classification (NCBI taxonomy): domain Eukaryota; kingdom Viridiplantae; phylum Streptophyta; class Magnoliopsida; order Ericales; family Sapotaceae; genus Vitellaria; species Vitellaria paradoxa. Next base: position 41,089,862 of record CM034241.1, on the reverse strand, counting down.
TTAAATAATTCAAAGGAAAATGATAGAATTTTTTTTGTGGAAGAGTGTTAACGTTTAAAGTTCGAGAATAAAATCCCATAACTAAGTTAGAGAAAAAAACGATCTTTAATATTTTAAAATTCAAATAAAATTTTGCAACCAATTTAAACTCAATTTAGTGAAAATGGGGAGAAAACTAATTAAGAAATTGAAATTTCTTTAACGCAAACTCTAGAATTATTTGTGTTTAAAATAAGAAATACAAATATGATATTCTAATTTATTTATTTTAATTAAAAAAAAGTATAGCACTCATCAAATTCTTATTAATAGCACTCATTTATATTATATCTAGTCAGTTGTACCCTCAAGCCAACTTAAATGTAATAACACATGTCAAGTAAAAACTATCCTACAAGATAATCATTTTTTTTTTGACTTACCAAAAAAAAAAAAATTTATCAACATGTTAAATTTACAATCTCTAACAATGTCACGAAAGTCTCATCAACCTTTCAGGTTTATGAGCTTTACTCCCGTCAACCTTTCTCTAATATACACATCAGTAAAAATCATAATACTTGAGTAGAGACAATAATTTCCATGGTGAGATTAGTTCATTGTCCCTGTTCAGTCCAAGATATTTGGGATTGAAGGAGCATAACTAATCCTAAAATGTAATAAATACATGGTTTGGTGATTATCCACGTTTACGATTAGAAACTTTGAGCGCATGCCAATTCACTAATTTTTCATAGAAATAGCTATATCGGAGGAGGAGAAATTTATACTCTAAATCCATTTTTTGTTATAAAATAAAATTAACTAATATATGTTAAATATAAAGAAAATTCCAACACACTACTCTTGTTTGTTTGTGGTCAATTTAAAGCCAAGCTCATTTTTTGAGTTGCTTTAGGACCTCAATATTGTCTACAATTAATGGCTGCCTCATACAAAATTGTAATCCATCTGAGTCCATAGCTTGGTTCCGTTGGTTCGGCAATAACTAACACATTATTCTGATCCTTGCCTTTTGGAGGGGTCGATTCCAAATTAAACCACTTTTAGAAGATTCTAATGGCCTACACCATTAGACAAAAATAACATCTGTCTTTTTTTTTTTATTTTCCTTCTTTCTTTTCTTTAAGGGGAACAAACAAAGAACAAGAGTAGTGTCAACATGGTATACAAACAATCCTTCACCTTGTGTCACACTGGTCTACCACCAAGCTAATTGTACTAATCCCTCGTGTTCATTGAAATCTATTTATACAAATAAGTATCTGACAATCTTTAACGACTTATTAATTATTTTGGAAATAAAAAACCACTTAACTACCATCTTATTATATATACAAGTGGTTGTTCGAAAGTTCAGTTAATTATTAAAAATGTGTTCAACTTTAGCTTGCCGAGCTAATTTTAATCAATTTGAGTTCAAGCCAAATTCAAAAAAATAAAAAAAATTTTAATTATGTTTTCTATTTAAACTTGACTTTAATATTGAAAATCTTTCAATCACACGATTACTATATTTTAAACAACTACATAATCAATCATAATCAAATAATAATAAAGTAAAAAAGGACAAGATTTTAATGAAAAAATTTTTAACTAGCAAAAAAAAACATCAAGTCTTTCAATATAAACGTAACTTGGTTATAGAAACTCAAATTCTTAATAGTTTTGAATTCACGAGGTTTATATTTGTGAACCAATCTTCAAGTGAAATACAATCTTCAATCTTTGAAAGCCAAACAAATCCTTAACAACTTATTGAATACATAGATAGCACGATCCGAACTTTTTTAGGTCACTAAAGTATATAAAATGAGGAGTTTTTTTAGTTATTGCCTGAGAGAAAATTATGATATTTGATGTTTTAACGCTCTTTTAAGTGTTTTTTTTTTTTTTTTTTTTGAAAATTTTAGAAGCATTCTAAAATATATAAGGTACGAAATCTTTGATTAATAGTATTTCTAAACATAGTTTAAAAATTATTAATCTCAACTAACGGTAGCGTGATTCCACGCGATTATCTAGTCGAATGCCACAAGTTTACTCAAAACTCTACTGTTTTTCTGCCTCTTAACATTTTCTACGGCATTCCTATGAGTTTTTATTATACCACTTAACTAGCATTTTCAATGGATAAGGGTTGTTAAGGAACCTAGCCAAGGGCAACAGGTAGTTGTTTTAACTTTGTTTGAAAATTCTTTTGATTTTTAAAAATATGTTCAAGTTTTAGGGTATTATTTTTTTTCAACCCGATTTTTTAACAGATTTTAATGAAAATTCTCTGCTTTTTTTTTTTTCTTTTTTATGGCAGGATTTGGTTTTTTGATCCTTATTCATGGAGCATATACATGAAATGAAGTATTGGCATTAGATATGATAGGAATTCGACAAAGGAACTGGCCTCCACAAAAGAGTAAACAGAGAGAGAATTCTACATGAGGAATGTTAAAGCTGAAAAAAGGGGGCGGGAAGAAAGAAAGAAAAAAGAATGTTCAACAAAAAAGGTGGAGGATATATTATTGGAGTGAGGAAGATAAATCGTGATTTTTTTTCCCGATCAAGTTTGGCATCCAGTTCAGTAGTGCTAATGCACTTTTGCAATTAAAAATGGATTGGTCAGTTTTGGTACTTAGGAAAAATGACAGTACCCAACAGCCAAATAAAGGAAATTTCCACGGCGGAATGAGATGCATTTTTAATTCATATTCTCAATACGATTTTTCTTTTTTAATTCTTTTTCCTTTATTTTTGATTTTTGAATCAAATTAATTAATAAAATGATTGATGACCCAATGGAAAATACTCCTTTACCCACAGACCCATCCCTCAACAGATCTGAATCTAAAGTATTGTTTAGTACCCAAGAAATTAACAGTTTATATATATTATATAATTTTTTTTTAATTTGAGTTGAATTTAGACCTAAAAAATTATAATTATATTTATTAAATAAAAATAAATTAATATATACATATACATGATATAATCAGTTGAGATTTTAAACTTTGTATTATATATAATAATTAAGAAAATAACTAAATTTAAGGGGGTTAATCTGTACCTAATTTGTTTTTAACTTAAAAATTTTATGTACTAGTTGTGGTATTTTTAGATTAAGATTAACTATTTTCTTAAATTTTAAGAAAATCAAATTATAATATAAATTTTTTAGTATTAACCAATTTACATTTAACAGGAGCATTGATTTTTTAAAACTAAGGTGGGCATGATCCTTTACCCCAACATAACTCCATGGTCTTTCTTTTGGTTAATCAGCCAAACAAGGCATGCTTGAAGAGAGGAATACAAATAATATAGACAATAAAATTAACCCACTTTTTATAACAATAATTGAACTTTTATATCAAAAGGCAAATCTTGTAAAAAGGCCAAAAATCTTTGTTTAATTTGATGACGATGTGTGTAGGAATGGTGGACTCGTTTGGGAGAAATGAAATTAACTATTTTCAAACATAATTCATTTGTTTTGATGGAGTGTATTTTATTTATTTATTATATTAAAAATTATATGATGGATTGAACTATTTTTTTTTATTTCGGTTGAAATGATAAATCGTTAAATGAATGAGTTGTCCTCTTTACTTCTTTCAATTCATATATATTCAAACACAAACAAATAAATAAAGATGTTTCTTTAGACTCTGTTCCTTCTTTCCCATTTTCCAAATTAATGATCCTGGTTCCAACGCAGAATCCAATTAAAGGTTCGGGAAACCTTACTTGCCATCTAATTAAGCAAATCTCAAAACAAAGTTTGGTATAAGTGCACAACCGCTTTACATCATACTACTACTGTGTTATATATACAGTTGTACGGTCGGTTATACTCCAGAAAAAGCTAAAGAGATCATTGCAGCTGTCTCGCTAGCATACTCTCGCGTTGGAGGGATTGGAGTGACAAAAAGTGATAAATTTGATAAAAGTTGTGATGTTTGTAATTTCTGTCGTAAGATAAAAAGTAAATATTTTTATATTTTTAATATTTTCAACAATTTTTCAGAAATTCAAGCAGAATATGGATCCTACCTTTACAGAGCTATCATGGAAGGCCAAGTTGATGTCCTCAGGTAATTAAATTTATTAGTGATTAATTAATACATATATATTAATTTTTCCCTACTACATTGTTCGTAGATCTAGAGATTAAAAAAAATAAAAAAGAAAGAAAAGAGAAGAAAAGGAGATAAAGAGTTGACTTTAAAATTCTAGAGACTAATAAAAAATCAATTGAAATAAATGATGCTAAAATCAAACGTCCTTACAAAATTATCGAATTTGAGAACTAAAGATGTACTTTGTTTCATAAATAATACTTAGATTTAATTCTTATAAAATTTTTTATGTTAAAAAAAATTAAGTTAACCTTAATATTTTAATAAAGTTAAAATAACCTAATTTTGAATTAATTTAATTTTTTAATAAAGCTAAAATACCATGAGTATTTTAGTAATTTCATATTTAAAATTAAGAGAATATTTATTGGTCAAAACAAACCAAAATTTACCAATTTTTTGTACATTTTTCTAATTAAATTTTATTACATATTACTTTTATATCAAATTTTTATATTTTTATTGTACTTTTTGACTAACCAAATATCCCCCAATACTCCACCATTGGTAAGCAAGGCAAAAATCAGGTTAAAATATATAAACAAATAAGTAAAAAGGACAGAAAGTATCAAAAATAGGAGATATTTGATTTGAGGTCAAATCCGAAGACAGTTATAAAAAAAAAAGAAGAAGAAAATAAACAGTAATGAAAATAAGAGCATCTTATAGAGAAAAGAAAAACGCTATTATTATATTTAAAACTTTTCTAAAATCATAAGGGTTCATTTGGTTTATTTTTTTATTTTCTATATTTTATTTTTATTTTATTTTTATTTCTGTTTTGAATATTATTTTTCATTTTGTGCTTTTAAAAATAGAGGAAATAAGTCAAAACGTAATTGGTTACTGTGTTTTTAAATTTTGTTTTCAAAAACAAAGAATGACTTACACTTAAAATAAAAAATGATAAAAAGTTGTTTTGAAAGTTTTTAATAAAAATAGGAAAATCTCAAAATAAGAAAAATATGACATTTTCTATTACCTTGTTTAAGATTTTTAACACATGAATAAAAATAAAAAAACAAAAAAATAGATCAATACCACTTAAAATTTCAATTTGAGATCATAAAGATCGACTTTCACAAATAAAGCCAGTGCCCGTGCATTATATGTCTCGTTCGGTGACCATCCTAAATTTCAAGAAATTCAAGATTGTTGATTATTATTATTATTATTATTATTGCTCTGTTTTTAAAACCATTAGCCTTAATTCACTTTGTTAATTGCTATGTAAATTTCATCACTATGTGGGTACTTTATTTGTACGTTAATCTTTGGCCGTCAATGGTCAAGTGCAATTAATTAATTTGTTTACTTTGATGGTAGGTTTGGCCGGTGAAAATAGATTGGAATGAAATTATTTATCTCATTTTAGTTGAAAGATAAAATAAGATTTGTGATTCTCTATGAAGAACTATTCTCATGCACGTTAGGTAGGAAAACACATTTTGTTTAATTTAAAATTATAATAATTATTTTATTTCAATTAAGTTCTATAAACAATAACAATATATAACATAAGAAGAAGAGGGATAATTATGTAACAGAGCAATATTGACGTCCTTAGGCAACACAAAGACCAGCTTGGCGTTCAATTCACTGCAAACGACAGCACGGCCCTCCATATCGCCGCGCAGTCCCACGACGACATAGAATGCGTGGAGGCGATCCTAAATTTGCAGCCATCTCTATTATGCGGGGTGAATTCCAAAGGTGAGACCGCGCTTCACATTGCAGATAGAAACGGACATTCCAATACCGTCAGGGTGCTCATTGAGCACTCAAAATCGCTCGAAGAAGATCCTGAAAGCCGAGTTCAAATCAGCAAGGAGATGATTTGGATGACAAATGAGCACAACGACACCGCCTTGCATGAGGCTGCTCGGAATGATCATCTTGAAGTGGTTGAAATGATAGTAAGAGAAGATGCAGTATCTCCGACATGTTGTTAATATTTTTGGGGAGACCCACTTTACATTGCGGCCAAGAAGGACTACTCTAATTTTCATGCCTGTTAGAATAAAAGAATAAGAAAAGAATTATGTATTAATATTGATATTGTGTGTATGAATATAAGACTACAAGATCCTTTATATAAGAGGATAATAATCCTAATTCTGATAGGAGATAGTAATCCTAATTATGATTGGATATACAAAATAAGGAATGGAATAATAATTCTAATTATGATATAAGGAAAGACATAAAATAAGGAAAGGCATAAAAATAAGGAATACTAATTATATATATTACTAAATATAACACACCCCTCAAACTCAAGGTTGTGGAGCAGAGACCAACTGAGTTTGGTGACGAGAGCATCAAATCGGCCAGGCAAAAGAGACTTGGTGCAGATATCAGTTATTTGATCAGTTGAAGAAACATGATCATCAGACGGGGATTCCACGAGATAGATTGTAGCAGGTGCACAACTTCATTAAGGAGATCATCAGGAACATCAACAGTTTCAGGAACAGGAGATAAAACCACAGCAGGAACATCTATATCCTCAAGAAACAGTTCAACAGAAGAATCAGTGAGATAAAGAGGAGGCAGGATTGCGAAAGGTTGAAGGAGCACAGAAACGCGTTGAAAGAGGCGCAGAGAAAAGTGTTGAGAGGTTGAAGATGCACAGAGACGGGTTGAAAGAGGCACAGAGAGGCGTGTTGAGAGATTGCAGGGGCACAGAGGCACGTTGAAGGAGGCGCAAAGAGACGCGTTGAAGACGCATGAAAGTGTGTTGAAGGAGGCGCGAAGAAACGCGTTGAGAGGTTGAAGACGCACAGAGACGCGTTGAAGGAGGCACAGAGATACGTGTTGAGAGATTGCAGAGGCACAGAGGCGCGTTGAAGAAGGCGCAGAGAGGCACATTGTGAAAGATTGAAGGCACACAGAAGCGCGTTGAAAGGTTGAGGGCGCATGAAAGCACATTAAAGGAGGCGCGAAGGTAGAGGTGACGCCAAGAAGGGCAACACTGGTGGCCAAAGATGTGGTTGTTCGATGCCTAGTCTACCCAGGATCAAAAACTTTAAGCTCTGATACCATGTTAGAATAAAAGAAGAAGAAAAGAATTATGTATTAATATTGATGTTGTGTGTATGAATACAAGACTACAAGATCCTTTATATAAGAGGATAATAATCCTAATTCTGATAGGAGATAGTAATCCTAATTATGATTGGATATACAAAATAAGGAATGGAATAATAATTCTAATTATGATATAAGGAAAGACATAAAATAAGAAAAGGCATAAAATAAGGAATACAAATTATATATATTACTAAATCTAACAATGCCATTGTGTCCACAATATTGGACGTTTGCATATCACCAGCTCACAGTGGTCCCGACGGTAGAACAGCTTTACACGCAGCAGTGATAGCTGGCTGCCCAGGTACTTATAAGGCGACAACTAAATTTGTTTCACCCTGCTAACTCTTTTTATTTATGGTACATGGAAGGATTTTTAGGAGTGGATGCAAGTGCAAAATGCTACATATTCATCTAAGATTGCCCGTTATCTTTTTGGATTTTATTTTATTTTTTTTCAAATAATCGTTATGTATAATATATGTTCCTTACAAGAACGTTTGGGCAAATTATTTTTAACTTTTCTTTAGATATAAAAAATTCACGTATAACTTCCTTATTTTTGAACTGTAAAATAAATTAATCTTTACAGTTAATAAATTAAAATTAAAATTTTTACTTTGCCTATATGATTTGACCACAACATAGCATCACTAGTTGAAGAGTTGATTTGATCAACTAAAAACCATCATATATAACAATTAATATTCTTTTTCTCTCCTTCTCCTTTTCGTTCTCAAGAATTGATTTATTTTCTTATAATCTACTATTTTGTTTCTCTCAATCTACAAGTATTCACACCTATTTTTTTTTTTCTGTAAACTCAATCACTTTTAATCTCTTGATAAATTCATATTTTTTTTATAACTGTAATCGTTCATTCTCACTCAATAAACCCATGTCCAAAATATAACTTAAATCTGAACTCACTTTTTACGATCTAAATTCTTCTTTCTCTCTCAACAATCTTATTTCTTTATAATTTTCTCCCTCTAAGTACCCACTTTCTCTCCCCGTTTCTCACTATATCTATCATACAAACTTATACACACACCTAAGTTCTTTTCCCTACAACATCTCTACTTTTCCCTCACCCCTACCATAGTTTAAACCAAGGCCTACTCCTATATTTAGATCAATAATAGTAGATATAGTAGTCCAATAATGACAATTTAGATAGTATATTTTTTTATTTCAACTTAATTTAGGAATATTTTTGTCATGTCCCGGGTGGTCTTATAAGATTATAAATGAAGGCATCTTTCCCTTTGATTAAGTGCGCTAGTCAAAGTTAAAGTTTTGCATAACAAATTTTGACTCTAATTAAATTTCTTTTTTTTTTTAAAGGTAAGAGTTAAAGTTTGGTTGGAGCAATTTTTTGTGGGTGTAATGGGATTTTGGGTGAGAAAGAAAAAATTATGTGATTATAACAATTTTTCACATAGTAAATTTTCTTCTTTGAGTACCTATGATTTTTCTCCAATTTGAGAATTTTTCCACATAAATTCTTGTTTATTATTATTTCTCTATTGTTCTTGATATTTTGCAAAAAGTAGATCCTAAGGGGTGAATTTAAAAGGGGCCTAAATTCCCAACAAGTGATATCAGAATCAGAGCTTAGGTCTTTTGGTATAGCAAAGCTTTGGTGTGGTAGTGCAGACATGTAAAAGTCTAATGAGGTTCTATCTAGAAAATTGAATTTAAGTGGGACTAGTGTAACGCCTCTAATCCTTCCTGAGAACTTGCTTAGTGATACAATTCACTTCTGTGATAAAATTCATCAAAACAGAAGCGGAAAAAGAAAAATGTTAAGAAATAGGGCTTCAAATCCTATTAGATTAGAGGTGAAAAATTTAATGGGAGAATCAATTTTGCTTTGTGGCAAGTGCAAGTAAGGAATATTTTGATTTAGTTGAGATTATACAAAGTGTTAAAAGGTAAATCAACTCCTGATACTAGCAGTACTACTAATGAAAAATAGAAGATAGTTTTTTTTTTTAAAGTTACTGATAAACTCTTATTTTGTTATTATTTCTCTGTTCTTCTTGTTCTTTTGCCAAAAGTACATTCTAAGGGAGTAAATTTAGGAGAGGTATAAATTCCCAACAAAAATACTGTTCTCAATATTTGAAAAACCTCGTATTTTCATAAGAAATACTATTCTCGCCATCTTCCTTCAACCATACATACACCCATATCATATATATATATATATATTTCAACTCAAATAAAGCCAGAAGAGACGTTAACTAGTGTTGGGGAATGGTAGACCGGACTACTCACGTTAAATTTTGAAGAGTTCATGTATATCCTATTTTAAAAATTTTAAGTGTATTTCGTTTCATTTTCTCTGTTTTATTTTCTTTTTCTTTTCTTTTTTTTTCTCCCGGAAGAATGCACAAAAAAAATTCTAGAAAAAAAGCCAAATCTCCTGAAGGAAGCAGACTTGGATGGATGGACACCACTCCACTATGCTGCATACCTAGATAATGTTCCATGTGCTATACAGCTTTTAAATGTAGATAAATCCGCAGCTTACGACAAAGATGAAGAGAAACAGACACCTCTTCATATAGCAGCCAGGGAAGGACACACAGACATAATGAAAGAGCTTCTGTCACACTCTCCAGATTGCTGGGAGATGGTCAATGCTAAAGGACAAAACATTCTTCACATTGCAAAGGCGCATGAAAAAGAGGGGGTAATTTATTTCATCCGTAGTCGGAGCGTGGAAAATAGCAATCTTGAAAACCAAATGGACAACGATGGGAACACACCTTTAAATCTGTCTGCCGCTTCCAACAAGGGTTCAACATCTATCATCAAAGACAGCAGACCCAAAAAGGTACTCAACTTTGCTTGCATGGGCTTGATTAATAACACGCAAATTTAATTACAAAAGATAAGACGGCAGTCAATTTGTTTGTTTAATTGATTCTCAACTAAATGTTGGAACAATAAAATATAGGCAGCTAGATATATATATATATATATAAAGAGGTTTCAATTTATTTATTTTGTGGAAAAGACAAGCAACTCAATGCTCAGAATGGAAATTTACGTCTGGGCCTGTTTGATGACGTTTTATTTATTTATTTTTTGTTTCCTTCTGTTTGTTTTCAAAATTATGAAAATTTAAAACAAAAACATAATTGATAATATTTGTTGCCATCTTTTTAAAAATTATGAAATGAGAAAAAAAAAAAAAACTTGTTTTTATTTGTTTTCAAAATTTTATTTTTTATTTTTGTCTTGTGCTATTGTAAAATTATCATTGCTTCATATTACTTCAAAAAATTACTATTTCCCTCTTTAACCCCTTTTTTTGCTTAGATTTAGATTTTGAAAAAGTTTGATAAATATTTCTTAGATCTTTTCTAATTAGCACAATAAGATATAATTTGACCTAAGCTCGAACTGTAAAATGACTATTTTATCCTTAATCCTATTTTCGGCCTAGTTTTGCGTTATAGGCATAATAAAAAGTTTGTCAATATTCCTTAACAAGTTTTTTTAATTTTTTTAATCACACTAGTGAAATAATTATTTTACCCATGGACTTATTTTGCCAAATTCATATTTTGAACTTTTCAAGAATATGAAAAAAATTTATTTACATATATTCCAATAGTTAATTAGAAAATTTCAGCTTAGTTGGAACTCTAGTCAGAGAGGGACAGTTTTAATCCTATGAGCTTTTTTGACCAATATTTGCATTATGGACTATCTAAAATATTTTGTCGATTTTTTTTTATGAATTAAGTAAATTTCAAAACAATCCAAATTCGGATTAAAAAAAAAAGCCTATTTTACCAAAATCTATTTTTGCCCAATTCATTTTTGTTCTTATTAATGTTCACAATAAATTTATTTTAAGAAAATTTGAAACATAGACAAAAATATCATGTTTTCTTTTTTATTTTTTAGGTAAAAACATATATATAAAATACATACTTAACCAAAAAAAAAAAGGTGGAAACGTTTTCAAACCGCCTCTAATAAATAACCTAACAAGGCCTACAAAGAAGGCAAATCAAACCCTTACTTTTTTATATATATATATATAGAGAATGGAGCTCAAACTATGTTTTGTGTAATTTTTTTTATTAAAATTTTTTCTCTTTTTTCTAATTTTCTTCGCATGCAGCATAAATTTTAGTACCCTCTCTTTTTTTTATCCCTGTAATAATTTTAGGATATTGAATTTAGAAAGAAAACGGAATGAGTGGGGAGCTATTAGAAAAAATAGGAGGCTAGTGGCATGGGAGTTAAAAAAAGGAGATTTTTGTAAGAAAAAATAAATAAATAAATAAAATTGTGAATCAGCCTAATTTACATACTAGTACTGTAGATCAGCTGTGGAGGCACACATTGATGTGCTACTACCTTCTCTGTTCCCGATTCCTAAAATTTTTCCTCTTTTCCTCCATCAGTATTATTTCCTAGTTTAATGTTCTTTTCCAACATCACTTTTTTTTTTTTTTTAATTTTATCCTTTCTTAGTACCTAAGTTGGAGCAGTTATTCGATAGTTATCTCATAAAAAACAAACAAGAAAATAGACTAGGGATGCTTGTTTATTCAAAGTCGTTACGTAGCTTCAAAATTAGTAAGACACTATTATTTAACAATATAGTAAATTTGGAATAAATTTGGTCCACGATCTGAATACAATAAGGGGAATTCTCCCGTTGTAGATTATATACATCACATGTATTTACGTACATATATATATTGGGTGATTGTTACAAATAATGAATGTATTAGAGTTTTTTTGTTATCATAATATATATTTATATATATATATGTAGATCCATCTCTTGGTTGATGAAATCAAGGAAGAGCTGGAAAATGTTGATGCTGATCATCAATTGGATCGAAGAACAGAAACGAGAGGAGAAGAAGACAGCTACAACATCGCACGCGAGACTCATTTAGTTGTGGCTGCACTCATAACAACTGTCACCTTCACAGCCGGTTTGACTTTACCTGGAGGGTATAATACCAATAAAGGTTCAGACCAAGGGAGAGCACTCCTGGTAAGAGTTGCTGCTTTCAAGGCATTTGTGATAACTAATGCCCTTGCAATGGCGTTTTCCTTTTGTGCAATATTTGTGTACGTAATGTTATCGCTCACTAAGAGGCCAAGGGAGTATGGGAACCAATTGTTTTGGGGCCTCTCCCTCATCAAATTTGCGATGGTGGCAATGATGATCGCGTTCATGAGCGGTTCGCATGCCGTGTTGTCGAATTCGTCGGACCTTGCTGATGGAGTGTTCATTATTGGAAGCATTGTCGCCGTCGTTTGCATTGTTATTTCGTTCAGATTCACACAAGATGCCTATATCACTTTCTTGCGGTGGTACCGTCGCATTCTACAACAGATAAAGTGGCGAGCGACCTTTACTGTCTAAGGTGATGATTTAAACTTCAAGTGTTGGGGAGGAGAAATAATGGGAACTGAAAAAAACTAAATAAATAAAACTAAGGGGAACGATACTGTTTAATTAAATACATCTTTCTTTTTGTTTAGTTAATCGAAATGGATGGACTGGTGACCTTAATTACCTTGCCTTTGTTTGGTATGATACTAACTACAGAAAGTGAATTATGTGTTTGTTACATTAATGGTATTATAATTATTTTTTTTAATATTTGGACAATTTTAAATGATACAATTTATTTCTTTCAGCTCTGTAAGTGACAATTAAAATAATTCAAAGGACAAATGATGGAATTTATTATGTGGAAGAATGTTTAATGTTCTAAATTCGAGAATAAAATCATGTAATTAAGTGAGAGAAAGTACCAAATTGAAATTAAAGTTTAAAATTCAAATAAAAGTTTGCAATCAATTCAAACTCAATTTAGTGGAAATAGTGCAAGAACCAGGGAATAAAAATTTATTTCAAACACAAACTCTAGAATTATTTGTGTTTAAAATATAAAAATACAAATATAGTTTGGTTCACTTTAAAGAAAAAATTAAAAAGCTAAGTAACTAGTTATGACCGCTAAACACACACTGATTTTGTTTTATTACAATATATAAAATATTTTTGTTGAAAAGGAATAAAAAATTGGAAAGAAAGACCAAATTGTATCAATTTTTGAGGCCATTGTTTTAAAAACTGGACTGAACCGGCCAGTTCAACCGGTTGAACCGAGAACCGGTCCAAGAAACGGTCCGGTTAACCAGTAAAACTTGGTGAGAGCTTAAACCGGCCAAAAACTGGTGCACCGGTTCGCCAGTTGAACTGGGCTATTTTTTATTTTTTTAAATGGTAAAACTAATATGCACTAGCGTAGAATCGAACCTGAATCTATTTTGTGGTAAAGTACTATTATTCCACTGAACCACTAATGCTTGTTGTCTCTTATTTTTGCTTGGTTTTACTTATATAATATATTAATTTTAAGTGATTTTATTTTACAACAAATTTTGTTGACATTTTTTATCAGTAAAACGAAACAAAGTAGAATAATGTGTAAAAAAAATAAGTTTTTAAAATTATTATATTATTTTAACATATTTTTATATTTTATTTATATATTTAAATATATTTATGACGTTACGGTTCAACTCCGGTTCAATTCCGATTGAACCGACAATTGAATCACTAACCCGTGACCCAATCGCTTTTCCAGTTTGATAAACGGTCCGATTTTTAAAACATTAGTCTCAACACAATATATTGTGACACTACTACCTGTTTCATTTGAGGTAATCAGGTTTTTTCGATTTGATTTGAAAATAGCTAACACCTTCTCTAATCCTTACCTTTTGGAGGGTTCTATTTCAATTAAACCACTTCAAAAAATTCTAATGCTTACATCATTAGACAAAAATAACGTATGTCCCTTTTTTTTTTTCTTAAAGAAAAAAAAATACAGGGGGGTTGAGGGAGAGTATTCCAATCCTTCGTCTTGTGTCAACTTGGGATTCTACTAACCCCTCATGTTCATTGAAATCTATTTATACAAATAAGTATCTGACAATCTTTAATGACTTATTAATTATTTTGGAGCACAAAAAAAAAAAAAATCACTTAAACTACCAACTTATTATAGAAGTGTTGCTCGAAAGTTTGATTAATTTTTAAAAATATGTTCAAATTTGTTTGAGTTAACTTTAATCAATTTGAGTTCAAAATTCAAAAAATAAAAGAAATTAAAATTATACTTTATATTTAAAATTGACCTTAATCTTGAAAAATCACACAATTTACTAGATATTTCAAACAATTACACAATCAATCACAATCAAATAACAATAAAATAAAGTAAAAAAGGAACGAGGTTTTTAACAAGAATAAAAAGGAACAAGGTTTTTAACTAAAAAAACTCAAACTGGCAAAAAACACAAAAGAATTAAATTCCCAATAGTTTTGAATCTACAAGTTATATCCATGAACCAATTAATTTTCCAGGGAAATACAATTTTCAAATCTTTGAATATCAACCGAGTCTCTAACAACTTGCTAAATACATAGCATACGCGATCCAAACTTTTTCAAATAACTAAAATATAAAAAATGAGGAGTTTATTGGTTACGGAAAATAGAAAATTAATATATCCTGATTGTTAATGCTCATTCAATATGTTTTTTTTTTTTTCAGAACTCTAGAAGCATCCCAAAACATATATGGTACGAAATCTCCGATGAATACTATTTTGAATCGTAGCTTAGAAAATAGTTAACCTTCAAAAGCAGAAGCGCGATTACCGCGTGATTATCCAGTGGATACCGCAAGTTTACTCCAATTGAAAGTCTTTGCCGATTTCTGTCTCTGAACGTATTTTCCCACGACATTCCTATATTAGTTTTTAGTATATACCACTTAACTAGCGTCTCGTTAGACAAGTGTTGTTAAAGAAACTTAGCCAAGGCAACAAGTAGTTTTAACTTTCTTTGAAAATTTTTTTGTTTTTTAAAAATATGTTAGAGTTTAGGGTATTATTTTATCAATCCGTTTTTCAACAAATTTTAATCAAATTCTCTCTCTCTCTTTTCTTTCCTTTTTTTTTTTTTGTAGGATTTGTGTTTTTCCTTATTCATGTAGTAGGCAGGGGTGTTTTGTAAAAATTAAAATTAAAATCTGATTTATGAAATTATTTATTTGGGTTCAATTATATTGTTACTAGAAGGGGCACACAAATTATGTGTACCTTTAATTAATTTTTATTCTATTTAAAAAATTAAAAAAATTATCTCAAACGAATAAATAATGAATAATTATTAGTTAAAAATATTTAAATAGATAGTAAACAATTAAAGGGTATTCAAATAATACAAAAAAATATTATAAGAGTAATGAGTTGTTAAAGGGTATTTAAGAAAAAATGGTTGATTAAAGAACATTAAATGGAAAGAAAAAATAAAATGGTAAAATTATAAATATAACTTATAAAAATTAAAAAATTAGTTATACACTACTTTTAAATGATTAGTGATTATTAGTGATTTAGGATTATTGATGAAAAAAAAATAAAAACTCCATCAAAAGTTGGCTTCAGGAAATTTTTAATTTCACCACTACCCTTATTTTCTTTATAATAGTATAATTTGTGGACAGGAGTTTACCCAAAAGTAATTAGCCGCCAATGTATGCATGAAAGGAATTATTGAGCTGAGATATGATAGGAATTCGAGAAAGGAACTGGCATCCGTGTCTTGAGCATCTACAGAAGAGTAAAAGTGAGAGAGACAGCATCAAGTGAACTGCAAATTCATTGAAGGGCAAAGCAAAAGAGAAATGTAACTGAAGGATCTTAAAGCTGACAAAGAAAAAAGAAAAAGAAAAAGATCAAAAACGAATGTCTAACTACCCCGACCGCAGTCCCCCTTTCCCGACAACAAGCGGTTGTTTTAATTTTATTTGAAAATTCTTTTGATTTTTTAAAATATGTTCAAGTTTAGGGTATTATCTTTTCAATCCGTTTTTCATCAAAATTTAATCAAATTCTCTCTCTCTCTTTTTCTTTCTCTCTCTCTCTGTTTTTTATTTTTGTTTTTATTTTTATTTTTTTCAGGACTCACTATTATAAAAATACATAAATATCAAAGTTTTTAGCATGATGTTCTACTTTTTATCTCATTCACAAAAAGGTAATTAATGCAAGTGAAATTATAAATAGCCTTTTTCTGGTCATGGTTGATCAAAAATTTACAATAATCACATACTAAAAACGTTATATTTTATGATAAAAATCGAGATAAAAAGAAATCTCACGCGATCTTTTATCAATATTGATCTTACGCTAAAAAAAAAAAAATTGCTTAATTTTATAAATAATAAAAATCCACATAACAATCTGCTATTACGCCATTGTGGCACTGTGTGACGCCTTGTCATCATGATAACATTATATATTTGAGATTTTTTTTTATTGCTAATGAGAATTGAAGTCGTGACATTTCTTTGGAAGTTAGTGTGGTTGACCGCTAGTCCAAATTATCATTTTGCATAAACATTTTACATATTAATATATACAAATAAATTTTTATCACTTTTGTCAACCAATTAATAGCTAAAAATAACACTTTTCCAATCAATTGGTGGGGAAAAATAATAAAAATTTTACTTTTATTTAATTATTTTAACTTTTTACAATAATTTGAAACCATAACCAATATATAAAATCATATGAATACTTAATAAATAATTTATCTATATCTATCATATTTAATTAAAAATGATCTTCAATCTTTTTCTTATTTTTCTTTAGTCTTTGTGTATAGCATATATTTAATCATGATCACTATTTATAATTTTTTTCTTCATTCTATACTATATTTTTAAAATAGTCCACGTTTAGTTTTAGTTTTAGAAAAATATTAATCAAAACAAAATTTTTACAAAACTATTTTAAGAATTGATTTGTAATATAAAAAATGTTTTCAATGATTATATTCAAAATTTTTATTATTTTTATTTTCACATATTTATCATTTTTAACAAAATATAAAATAATGTCACTTTCAATATAAAATAACATCACTTTTAATATAATTAATATTAAAAATACACTAAACATTTATTAGATATTAAATATATAATATTCATCTGGTTATAAATTATACAAAGTATGATGGTTACTCCTATATATATATTCACTAGAAAAAAAAAATGATCATACATTTAGTGTTGTTCGAAGTTCAATTAATTTTTAAAAATATGTTCAACTTTAGTGCTGAGCTAATTTTAATCAATTTGAGTTCAAGCCAAATTCAAAAAATAAAAGAAATTTAAATTATGTTTTATATTTAAACTTGACTTTAATCTTGAATAATCATATGATTTACTGGTTATTACAAACAACTAAATAATCAGTTGCAGTTAACTAATAATGAAGTGAAGTAAAAAGGCATAAGATTTTAATGAAAAAAACTAAAACTGAAAAAAAACTTGAGTTTTTCAATATAAACGTAATTTAGTTATTAAGATTTAAATTCTCAATAGTTTTAAATCCACAAGTTTATATTCATGAACCAATCTCCAAGTGAAATTTAATCTTCAAACATTTGAATACCAAACGAATCCTCAACAACCTGTTGAATACACAGCGTGTATGATCTGAACTTTTTCAAGTCACTAAGGGCCCGATTGGATGATGTCAAAATTTCAGGGGATAAGTTTTAGAGGGGGTGTAAGATAAGAGGGGTATTATTTTTAGAGGATTGACCCACATTGATGTTATGTTTATGGAGAGGGATAATTTTTGACTTGGTTTGGATGTTTTATAAATAAGAGGGGGTGAATGATGAAAAAATAATCAAATGACTCTTTTGCCCTTGTGGTGTCCCAAACTTGATTACCCATTAAATTAAATATTAAATTACAAAACCCACTCTATTTAATTATTTTTGGACAATTTGAAGTTATATTATTTATTTCATTGAAAATTTAATTTTTTATAAATTTATTTAAACAAAATATTTTTTTAAATATGTACTTTTGAATGGTTGGTTATTATTTAATTTTATTTTTAATTATATTTTATTTTGACTTGTTGACTTATCTATTATTTTTTACTAGCATTATATTTATTTTGATCAAATTAATGAGGGCTAAAAAAGTCAAAATAATAGCCATTCCCCCCAGATAAATTTTGGTTAGGGTTGAGGGCGCTCAAATTTTATCCAGGAGATGACTGCGTGAGAGGGAAAATGAAGACCCGGAGGGGGGTAAGTTTGGTTGCCAAATCATGACAAATGGGTGGGACCCACCCGTTGGCCCGGTAAAAGGTTTGGAGGGAGGCTTTTCTCGCATCCAAGCGGGGCCTAAAGTATATAAAATGAGGAGTTTGTTGATTATTGATGAGAGAAAATTAAGATATCTTGATTTTTAACGCTTTTTTAAGGTGTTATTTATTTATTTTTTTTTTTTTTGCAAACCATAGAAGCATCTCAAAATATATAAGATACGAAATCTTTGATTAATAGTATTTTTAAACATAGTTTAAAAATGTTAATCTTAACTAACGGTAGCACGATTCCACATGATTATCTAATGGGATGCCACAAGTTTACTCAAAAACTTTGCTATTTTTTTGCCTCTTAACATTTTTCTACGACATTCCTATGAGTTTTTGTTGCACCACTTAACTAGCATTTCATTAGATAAGGATTGTTAAAGAAACCTAGCCAAGGCAACAAGTAGTTGTTTTAACTTTGTTTGAAAAATCTTTTGATTTTTAAAAATATGTTCAAGTTTAGTGTATTATTTTTTCAATCGGATTTTTAACAGATTTTAATCAAATTTTTTCTTTTTTTTTTGGCAGGATTTGTGTTTTTCGATCCTTATTCGTGGAACATACATGAAATGAATTATTGGCATGAGATATGATAGGAATAGGAATTCGACAAAGGAACTGGCCTCCATGGCTTGAGCATCTACAAAAGAGTAAAACAGAGAGAGAGGCAGCATCAAGTGAAGTGTAAATTCATCAAAGGGCAAAGCAAAGGAGAATTGTTCCTGAAGAATGTTAAAGCTGAAAAAAGGAAAATAGAAAGAAAAAAAGAAAAAGGAATGTCCAACGAAAAAGGTGGAGGAATATATTATTGGAGTGAGGAAGATAAAATCGTGATTTTTTTCCCGAACAAGTTTGGCATCAGTTCAATAGTGCTACGTACTTTTGCAATTAAAATGGATGATCAGTTTTGGTATTTAAGAAAAATGACAGTGCCCAACAACCAAATAAAGGAATTTCCACGGTGGAAATTAGATGCTTGTTTAATTAAATATCCTTAATCCAATTTTTCATTTTTAATTCTTTTTCCTTTATTTTTGATTTTTGAATGAAATTAATTAATAAAATGATTAATGACCCCATGGAAAATACTCCTTTACTCACAAACCCATCCCTCAAGAGATCTATATCTAAAGTATTGTTTAGTACCCATTAAGTAAGTTCTCAAAAAAACTTGGAGGTATGGATGGGGCCAAAAAAATTAAGTGTGAGTGAGCATTAATTATAAGATACATAAATGGTTTGTGGAATTCCATAGGAAAAATAAAGAAAAGGCTTGACTATTGTTCGAAAGAGAAGAAAATAGAGAGCGAGAGAGATAGGTCAAATTGAAGAAAAGGGATAAAGAGAAAAGAGTCAAAGTGTGGTTATATATTTTTTTAATTATATTGGATAGACTAAGTACAATTGTAATTGTGTATATGGGTTAACATTTGTTTCTTTCATTGGGTAGACATAATTGGTATTGAACCAATTTTTTTTTCTTTTCTTGGGGTGACACAATTAGTATTGGATTAATTTTTTTTTTTCTTGAGTGGGCACAATTAAGATAATATTAATAAGGAAAAAATATATTTTTATTTTATTAAGGTGGGCATGTACCCCAAGGCATGCACTAACTCCGCCCCTTGATTGGATGGGTTACACTAATCCCACTTAAAACTCAATCTCTTACATAAAACTTACTTAAACTTATAAGTGTCCACACCACCACACCAAAGCTCCATTGCACCAAAAAAACTTATAATTTGATATCACTTGTTAGGTATTAAGATCTCCTAAATTCACCTCTTTATGATCTACATCTGGCAACATATCAAGAAAAATAAGAAAATAATAACAACACATAAATTTATGTGAAAAATTCTATTGTTAGAGAAAAATCATGAGTATTCAGAAAAGAAAAGCTACTATGTGAAAAAAATTTCCATTCACACAATTTTTTCTCTTGCAAATAATTCCCCAATACACCCCACAAAGTAATTTTTTGAACAAATTTTAACTCTCATCTCACAAGAGAAATTTAACTAATGTACATATTCGCTATACAAATCTTTAACATGTGTGCGTTTACCAAACAAAAAGAGCCTATATTTATTTCTTCACAAAGCCTCCATTTATTTGCAAGCGCACTGATGTGGGACTGTTGAATGAGCCACCACACTAATAATATGTGTTGTATTCGAGGGCACTGACATCACTGCTTAGAAAATCAAGTCGAGAGCCGTTAGATCAAAATTAATGGTCTAGACGCATTTATATATTTTTAGTTTTAAAAATACTTAAATGAATCTAGACTGTTAAATTTTAATCTAATAATTTTTGACATTGATGTTATCGAATATAGCAATATTAGCCTCATCGTTTACGTGTGTGAGCTAGCTATAAGTCTTAAGCAGTGTTTGAAAAAGGAAAAACCTGTCTATTTAGTAACTAACTTTTTAACTTTTTATTAATTTGATATTTTTGGCCTTTACACTTTAAAAAATAAAATGTAAGAGAATAAATTTAACTATTTTAAGACTCCGTTTGATTTGCTGTAATCTTTTAAAAATTTTTAAAAACTTCAAAAAAATATTTATTTTTATCTCATTACATAAATTACGAACTCACAACTTATTTCATTTTTTATTACTTCGAACGTAACTTAAAAAAATTTAAAAAAACTAAATAGTTGTAGACAAGTTTTAGGTTGGCTTTCCAACCGGAAGCCGGGGGTGACATCGCGCTCGATGTTAGCCCGCTACTCTCGCGATCGTGGCGCGATCGTGGCCATTCGGCCTTCTACACATGATCCTGGCCGTTTTTTTTTTTTTTTTTTTCAGCCAATCGTCTCTTTTTTTTTCAGTTTTTAGCAAAAATAAATTAAAAACGACAACAAAAAATAACAACAGAAAAACGACAGTATTGTCAAACGAAACTTAAAAAATTAACTTTTTTTTAACTTTTTTTTCTTTTTTAAACTTAGAAAAATTAATTTTTTAATAATTAATTAGTAATTAATTAAAAAATAACATTTTTTCCTAAACACAGCATCGCCCGCGATGTTAGCCAGTAGAAAAACAACAGTGTTGTCAATTAAAAAATTAATGGCTGACATCGCAGGCGATGTTGTATTTAGGAAAAAATGTTATTTTTTAATTAATTACTAATTAATTATTAAAAAATTAATTTTTTCTATGTTTAAAAAAGAAAAAAAAGTAAAAAAAATTAATTTTTTAATGTCCGTTTGACAATACTGTCGTTTTTCTGTTGTTATTTTTTGTTATCGTTTTTAATTTATTTTTGCTGAAAACTGAAAAAAAAAAGAGAGACGAATGGCTGAAAAAAAAAAAAAAAAAACAGAGCAATCAGGATTACGCACAGAATATCGAACTACCACAATCGCGAAGGTAATGAACTAACATCGCGCACGATATTAACCCCTGCTTCCTTTCCAACCAAACACTTAATAAATTCCAATTTGTCATAATATTTGCCAGTATTGTCCTATGCTCGCACAGTTGCTGTTGCATTAATTTTGTTCTCTGGCGACACCATAGCTGGCATCATTGACTGTGACACACAAACTTAGGTCAAATATACGTCAGCAAAGATACAAAACGACATAAGAATTGCCTCAAGGGAGGAATCACATGTGTGAATATCGGCTGGTCTGAAGTTACAAAAGTTGATAAACCGTGACTTGAGTTCTTTTTCAGTATTTAGGATTTATTTGGTACATCAAATTTTGATAAAAATTATTTTAATTTTTAAAAATTTTTTAAAGTCTTTATTATATTTTTACATATTTTTACTTTTTCTAAATTCTAAAAAAATCCAATAGCTTCTAAAAAAGTCTATAACTGAAATTCAGTTATTTAAATAATAAATTTTTTTTTCCACTCTTACCATGAACTCTAAATTACTAAATGATACCTACTGTAACTATTTTTTTTAGGGTTGGAGAAATCGTTCTGTTGAATTGCAGAAATCGTTTCGACAGATTCGCACAGCCAACTTCCGTCCAAACAGATTGTAAAAACTGTCTCGAGTCTAGTTTAGTCTGCAAAGAATGCATGACTGATACAAAAATTTGAATCCGTCCAAACAAAAAATCAATCTGTCGAAACGAGAATATTAGTATTCATCTCCAAAAAAATGCTGCTTGAGATGTGTGCACTAAACTCAAAAACTTTTCTCAAATCACATTTTATCTTACTTTTTATTACTTCGAACACACCCTTAAAAGGTAAATCATAAATTATAATAAATAAAGATGGACAGTTATATTTGGACGGACTTGAGCAGATATTTTTTTTTACTTTTTTATCAAACATTTTTGAAATTTATAAAAATATTATTGGAATTTTTAAAGATTTGTTAGAATTTGTATAGATATATAAATTTATAGAGATTCAAATAGTTTAAAGTGAAAAAAAATTTTGTAAATGATTGTAAAAAATTCTAAAGATTTTTAAAAATTTTTGATATTTTTCAGAACTTCAAACGATTCTTAGGTGTGCATTTGATTTGTTAAAAACTATTAAAAATTTCTAAAAACTATTCACTTTTTATTTTATTATATAAATTATAAATTCACAAATTATTTTATTTTATTTTACTTTATTTTTTACCACTTCAAACGCACCTATATTACTTTAGTTGTAACAAACGAAGTTTTGGAGTTTCTTCCCACACAGTGGCTTCATTGATTGTGACGAACTTAGGTGACATATTGATTGTCACGAACTTAGGTCAAAGATACGTCAGCAATGAATTGCAAAATGACGTAAGAATTAACTCAAGGGAGGAAACTAACATGTGCGAATATATTAGTTTAGTTGTAAGAAATGAATTTTTTTAATCTGTTTTTATAAAATTTTAAAAAACTCTATATAAATCTCAACAAATTTTGAATTACGAAAGTCTTCATAAATTTCTACAATTATTTATAAATTTCTACAAATCATCAAAAAATTTCAAACAAAACTTCAAAAAATACTCAACAAGTTTATTCGAACAGGCTGTTTGAATAGATTTTTCAATGTTAATTTTTATTAAATTATAGTTTGTAAACTGTCCTCTAAATACTTAAAAAATTTGTTAAATCCTGATATATTACCATTTGTGGAACTCCAAACTTCCTCCTTAATTAGTTTGACACATTTTTGGCTTCTAATAATTAATTAATTTAGATTTACCATGAGTTTATTAAGATCGTTTGAGTTTTTCAAATTGGTTAAACTTACAAGATGAAATGAAAAAGGTTAATTTCAAGTAGATTAAAAAGGGCTAAACCCATTTGATAGTGCTCAAAATAGTGCTGGCTGTCCAAGTCAAATTAAGCATAGCTATCCAAGTAAGAAAACTAGCGTTCATAAATATGGTCTGGTTGTTTTGGTTGTGCCCAATGGGCTCCCATTACGCCATCAATCACAGGCGACCATTTCATAATATTAGGCTGCACACCCCCTAGCTCATGCTCCATTTGGAACATTGATTGCTCGTAAATTTCGGGGTCCTGAATTATGATTAGGCCTAATAATGAATGAGTCTGAGTTAAATTCGTTAAATTCAAATTAGATTTAGATTCAAAGATAATAGATTCGGTTCAAATTTAAAAATAATCAATTTTAATTTTATAAGATTCAGATTCATCTGAATTCAAATTTAATAATTATTAAATTTAATCTAGATCTATTAAGTCACATATTAAATTTAACAAATTTAATTTAATATTAATAGATTTGAATTCAAACCAAGTCCGATCCATTGATGCATGTCTATAGCCTCCTCAGTATCGTTGGATTATAATCCTTATTCACGTGGATCGGGGATTGTAGTTGGATAATGAATGCTGTTTGCAGGCCTTAGAGGAAAAAAAAAAAAAAAAAAAAAATGGAACAGGAGAGGTGCAACAGGAAAATCACGCTGGGTCTACAATGTGAAACCCCATATGACTATCTGAAAGTCAGATGGTAAAAGTGGTTGTATCTGCAATTGGTCGCCATTCATTACTTTAACTAATCTATCCACCATATCCAAGGACGTAATCAGAAATTGGAGTTTGTCGAGATCGACAAAAAGTTTAAAAATAAAATAAATTAGAGCATAATTTTAGACTAAACAAAAGATTTATAGGTAAAATGGTCGGTTTACAAAAATTGAAGGCTGGTTAAATTGGGAAAAAATATTTTTTAAACTAAAAAAAAATTAAATTACTTGAATTACAGCCCGAGACAGCGCAAAAATATGTCCGCACCAAATCATATCTCCAATTACTGGGGGTCATGAACATCTTCATACGTTCAACTTCATAGTGATTAATCTGCAAGTTTGAATATCGAAATTTTAACTGATAAGGATAAGAGATGAGAATAGAATGTAGATGGGAATAAAATGAAATACTCATTTTATTTATTTGTTTAATTGTTATATGAAAATTATAGAAATTGAATGGGCACGTAAATTTTAATAATTTGATTACATACTTTAAATATAATGAAATAAAATAAAATGTAATAAAATTACTAATGTTAATTTTGTGAAAGCTATAAAAAAATTATTTTCAGAACTGAGTATGAGTAAGAAAAGGATACAGAGGTAAAATGGTCATTTTACATAATTAAAATTTTCTTAATTATTAACAAATATGTCAATAAGTATTTTTTTAGTATTTTAGGGAGCCTATATACAATTTGGACAAAAAAGGGGTTTGGGGCAAAATAATTAATTTACAATCTAAATTTAGATCAAATTGAAATTTACTTAACTTTTAAAAAATAAGTTAATGGAATTTTTTTTTAACCTTTTGGATAATATTGAATGCAAATTTAGATAAACAAAAATGTGTCTGGAGCAAAATCGTCATTTTATAGTTTGAGTTTGGATGGATTTAATTTTTTTTAGTTATTAAAAAATACATCGATAAATATTTTTTATTATTTTAGAAAGGCTAAATTACAAATTTGTACAAATTAGAGACTTAGGTGTAAAATGACCATTTCATGAGTCGTGTTTGGATCGAACCAAAATTTGACTAGTTATTAAAAATTATGTCAATGAATTTTTATTAGTTTTTTGAGAAATTCGAAATACAAATTTATACAAAAAATAGGGACCTAGAAATAAAATAATTATTTTACAGGTTGAATTTGAATCTAAGCAAATAAAAATAGTTTAAAGGAAAAACGGTCATTTTACAATTCAAAAGAGTGATTGAGAAAATTTTTTGATCACCAATTAGTTGCTTTTTTTATTTATATTTTTTTATTTTTTGAATCAAATTTTAATCGGAATAAAATGACTATTTCATTATTTAAATTACAAATTACTTTTTTTTTTCACTTAATGTATGAAAAGCTATTACTAAAAATAACATTTCAATTTAATTTTTAGTATCAAGCATAAAAATAAATTAAAATAAAAATAAATATCATTGTATTCTCATGCAGGATTCCCATGGAGGAAATTTGATATCAACCTCAACTGGGATATATTAT
This sequence comes from Vitellaria paradoxa, assembly GCA_019916065.1. NCBI lineage: Eukaryota > Viridiplantae > Streptophyta > Magnoliopsida > Ericales > Sapotaceae > Vitellaria > Vitellaria paradoxa. Next base: position 41,063,899 of record CM034241.1, on the reverse strand, counting down.
CAACAACCCACCATTAATTTTCATCTCCAGCCTCGTACAAATATGTGGTCAATGATGCTTTAAAACTTTGAGAAAGGCTACAAATACAGGCAGCGTCATTGCATATCTAAAAGGGTGTTCGATCATCGTATTAGATTGTCAAAACAAATTTTCTAAAATATTTTAAAAAATATCACTTCCTTATTTTACAACTTTCCTATTCCACGTTATTTTTTCAAACTGCCATTTATTACATTAATAAAATATTCATTTCCTAAACATAAATTTTTTTATTATTTTTATTTTAAAAATGTTTAATAAAGTAACAAAAATAAAAATATTTTTTGATATTAAAAAATTTTAGGAGTGATGAATAGTATCTCTCTAAATATAAAGAAATATTTTACATGTTTTTTATGTTAATTAAGTAGGCCCTAGGAAATCTCTTAGATGAAAAAAAGAATAAAATAGAAAATAAAAAATCCCACTTCTTATTTTTCCCCTAAGATAAACTATCTTTTTGAAAAAAAGGGTATATAATAATAATAATAATAATCGGAGCTGTCACGCTAGACATTGGTCTCGGTCTATCTTCATCTGAAATCCTATAAATATGGGAGTTTGCGTGGTGTGCGAAAGCAAAACACTTCCCCTCAGTCCCTTCCATATTTGAGGACTTTCTATAGCTACGACACAAAATAACCACCTTTCTCTATTTAGTTTGGAAAGGCTGCTCCAAAGCCAAGAAAACCAGGCTTTAGTATAGATCACAAGTATGTATCGTATAAAGAAAATGGATCCAAACTTGTATAAGGCCGCCATGTTTAGCAATGTTGAAGTCCTCAGGGAACGCAAAGACGAGCTTGGCGTTCGATTGACCGCAAACAAGAGCACTGTCCTCCATGTCGCTGCCCAGTTCCACGACAACAAAGAATGCGTGGAGGAGATCTTAAAGTTGCAGCCATCTCTACTCTGCCGGGTGAATTCCAAACGTGAGACCGCGCTTCACATTGCAGCGAGAAACGGACATTCCAATACCGTCGGAGTGCTCATCGAGCACACAAAATCATTCAAAGGTGGTCTAAATATCTTCCCAAATTTCTTGTCGTCTTACCTTGTCTGGAGACTATCGTACCTTGGCCGGAGATTATCGTGGCCAGGAGTTCAAATCAGTAAGAAGATGATGATTTGGATTCCAAATAAGCACAAAGACACGGCCTTGCATGAAGCTGTTCGGAATAATCATCTCGATGTGGTTGAAATGCTAGTAAGAGAAGATGCAGTGTCTCCACATGCTGTCAATAATTTTGGGGAGAGTCCACTTTACATTGCGGCCATGAAGCAGGACTCTCATTCTCATGCCATTGTGTCCATAATATTGGAAGATTGCAAATCAGCAGCTCACAGTGGTCCTGATGGTACAACAGCTTTACACGCAGCAGTGATCGCTGGCTGTCCAGGTAGGTGGAGGCCATAACTAAATTTGTTTCTCCCTGCTAACTCTGTTTATTTATGGTATGTGGAAGGATTTTTAGAAGTGGATGTAAGTGAAAAATGCTACAGATTCATCTAAAATTCCCCTTTATCTTGGTTGCATTTTAATTTATTTTTTTTAAATAATCGTATATAGAATATATATTCATATACAAAAATTTACTTACACCTACCTTATTTATTAAATTGTGAAACAATTGATTCCTATTGTCAGTAAATTAAAACTAAAATTTTTAGTTTATCAATAACGTTTAATCACACCACACAACATCATTAGTTGGTTTGACTGGATCAACTTAAAAATTATCGTAACAATTTTCTCTCTCTCACTTTTTCCTTCACAAGAACCGATTTATTCTCTCATAACTCATCATCTTGTTTAATTATCTCAACCTACAACTACACATACCTATTTTTTCTCTGGATAAACTAAATTATTTTTTATCTTTCGATAAGTTCATATTCTTTTTCATAATTATAATCATTTGTTCTCGCTTATCAAACTCACACCCACAGCTATACCTTTTATCTAAACTCACTTTTTGTTTTACAAACACAATTCTTCTATGGCTCTCAACAATTTTATTATTTTATAATTCTCACCTTTTAAGTACTTATTCTCTCTCCCGTCTCTCACTTTATCTACCATATATACACACACACCAATGGTCTTCTCTCTACAACTTCTCTACTTCTCCCTCATCCGTGCCCATAGTTTTAATCAAAGCCTACTACTATATTGAGGTCAATAACGATAGATATGATAGTTCAATAATAATAATTTAGTGACGTAAGACTGGATTGCACTTTTTTTTTATAAATTTCAACTTAGTTTAGGAACGTTTGAGTAGTTAGGATAATTATTATTCTACAATTATGGGCTCAATGTCTTACTTATTCTTTAGGAAATAAGATTAATGGTGTCACTGTCTTATTTCGTTTGCTTGACAATAAATGTATTTTCGCATAAAAAATTATTGATTATTATGATTTAGAAGATAAATGATTCTTATTATAATGTGGTTATTTTTTATTTATTGACGTAGTATGAAAATTTTAGTGGTTAAATATCAACCAATGAACATAATCAATCCATCAGGTGCGAAAAATAAATGAGACGTAAGATTTTTAACGTGTAAAACTCTTGTCAAAGAAAAGGAAAAAGACCATTAGCGGCCAAACTTCTTCCATTAAAGTATAGGTTACAAGTTTCAAAGTATAAAATTAACGACATCCACGATGATCTCTTGTAGTAAAAAGTTAATTTCAAATTTACCACAATCAATGCCAGATTAAGTTTATCTGTTGTACATTAGAACGTTGAGAGAGCTCTTTTATAAAACTTAGAGTGTAAATATATAATTTTGTAAGATATATGGTTGATCCTAAAAGAAGAACTCTATTTATAAAACTCAAGTGTAGTCCAATTTGATATAACATTATAGTAGGATTTTTATCTCCTAAATTTCATGACCTCTAGGAAACCTCCTAAATGTATATTCAATCCCTTTGCACAATAGGAATTCTTTCAAATTGAATATATATGATAGTATTTAGCATGTCAGAATAAATTCTAGAATTCTACTCAAAAATGAACTCCAAAACGCCTTAAAGGTGCATAAAAATTTGACACTCGCTAGAATGAAGTACCCAGCAAGTTTTTCAATTAGTTTTTGCAACCTGTGCACCAAATCTGTGATTCCGAGTGAGCATATTTGCAATATGTTTTTGCCAGCAATACCAAGTAAGATGTACAAAATTGTGTAGCATTGAACTAGGACTGAACCAAGCCGAAACAACTGTCAGTTGCCTCGGTAGTCTTTTCCTGCTTAATTTTTTGGGGTAGAATTCTCATGACTGGGCCACTTGATCTTTGCAGTTTTTGTACTCAACAATCTTAAAATCTATATATTTGACACCTTAACCTAATGTCTGAATATATAAGTTTAAAATTATTATTTTTATCTACTAATTTTTTATTCACAAATATAACCCTAACAAAGTAGATATGGCATGATTAAAAAAGAGATTACGGGTGAGTTACTAGAGCTGGGTTGGTTTGGATTGAGTAGAGAACAAACATTTGAGAATAAAGGAAAAAATTATCAAATCATAATGAAAGTTTAAGTAATCTACCAAAAAAATGTCTACTTAATTTTGGGCCGGAGCTAAAAATTTTTATCTTAACAAATCACATTGACCCTTATTACAATATTTCAGGAGCATCAAAGCTATCCTTATAAAGCTCATATATCCCACTGCTTATTAGACGTAAGTGGCCTTCTATTGTTAATCGAGTAACATGTGCACAAGCAGAAATACTGTTCTCAATATAAGAAAACCTCGCATTTGTATAAGAAATACTATTCTCACCATCTTCCTTCAACCACACATATATATAAATATATATCAACTCAAATAAAACCAGAAGAGACGTTAGCTAGTGGTGGCGAATTGTAGACTGAAGTATTCACTTTAAATTTTGAACAGTTTATATATATCATATTTTAAAAATTGTAAGTGTATTTCGTTTCTTTTTCTTTTTTTTTTTTATTTTTTCTTTTTCTTAGTATGCACGAAGAAAATACTAGAAAAAAAGCCAGAGCTCACGAACAAAGCAGACTTGGATGGATGGACACCACTCCACTATGCTGCCAGGGAAGGACACACAGACATAATGGAAGAGATTCTGTCACACTCTCCAGATTGCTGGGAGATAGTCAATGCTAAAGGCCACAACATTCTTCACATTGCAAAGGAGCATAAAAAAGAGAAGGTGATTAATTTCATCGGTAGTCGGAGCATGGAAAATAGCAATATTGAGAACCAAATGGATAACGAGCGGAACACACCTTTCATTCTGCCTCTGAGTTGGGATATGAAAAATTCGTGGCTCAGCAATCTTGAAAACCAAATGGACAACGATGGAAACACACCTTTTAATCGGCTTGCCACTTCCAACGAGGGTTCAACATCTAGCATCGAGGGCAATAAACCCAAAGAGGTAGTCAACTTTGCTTGCATGGGCTTGTTTAATAATGCTTAAAAATTACAAAGATAAAATGGCAGTCAATTTGTTTGATTAATTGATTGTCAACTAAATCTTGGAAGAATAGAACGTAGGCGGTTAGATATGTAAGTTTCTATTTATTTATTTATTTTGTAGGAAAGGCAAGCAACTCAATGTTCAAAACGGAAACCTACATCGAGGGCTGTTTGAAGACATTTTATTTTTTTGTTTTCTTCTATTTGTATTCAAAATTATGAAAATTTAAAACAAAAGCATACTTGACAATATTTTGTTGCCATTTTTTAAAAATTATGAAAAGAGCTAAAAAAAACGAATTTATTTGTTTGTAAAATTGTATTTTGCATTTTTGTCAATTGTAAAATTATCATCACTTCATACTACTACAAAAAATTATTATTTTTCTCTTTAACCCGTTTTTGGTCTAGATTTAAATTTTAAATTTTCAAAAAAGCTTGATAAATATTTTTTTTAATTAACTACTTTATCTTTAAACCTTATTTTCAACACAAATTTATATTCAAGGTTTAATAAAAAGCTTATAAATATTTCTTAGCAATTTTTTTATTTTTTTAATCACTTTAGCAAAATAATAATTTTGTCCCTAGACCTGTTTTGCTAGATTCATGTTCTGAACTTTTCAAAAGTACAGAAAATTTATGGACATGTTTTCCAATAGTTAATTAGTACATTCAACTTGTTTTGAACTCGAATTGAAAAGTGACAATTTTGCTTATCTATCGTTTTTTGACTTAGATTTGTATTATGGAATTTCTAAAATATTTTTTTTTTGACATTGTTTTTACCAATAAAGTAAATTTTGAACTAATCCAAATTTGGATAAAAAAACTATTTTACCACAGTCTGGTTTTGCCCAATTCCGTTTTTGTTGTTGTTAATGTTCACTATAATTTCTTAAAAACGAATTGAAGCATAAACATAAATATCATATTTTCTGTTTTTATTTTTTAATAAAAAAAGAAAAAAAATCATAGATGTAAAACAAATACCTAACAAAAAAAAAAAACGTTTCAAAACCGTCTCTAATAAATAGCCTATCAAGGCCTACAAAGAAGGCAAATCGAACACTCAAAATTTTTTTATATGGAGAATGGAGCTCACACTATGTTTTTGTAATTTTCTTTCATTAAATTTTTTCTTTCTTTTTCCTAATATTCTTCGCATATGGTATAAATTTTTGTACTCGCTCTTTTTAATCATGTAGTAATTTTTGTATATTGCATTTAGAAAGAAAAGGAAATGTGTGGGGGAGCTATTAGAAAAAAATAGGAGCCTAATGGGAGTTACAAAAGGACATTTTCGTAAAATAAAATTGTGAATCAACCTTTACGTATTAGTACTGCTGCAGATCAGCTGTGGAGGAACACATACGTGTGCTACCTTCTCGGTTTCCAACTCCTACAATCTTTCTTCTTTTCTTCCACCAGTATTATTTCCTAGTTTGATGTTCTTTTCCACCATTACATTGTTTTTCTATCCTTTGTTAGTACCGAAGTGGATCAGTTATTTGATAGTTATATCATTAAAAAACAAACAAAAACAGACTAGCTAGGGATGCTTGTTTATTCAAAGTCGTCACATAGCTTCAAAATTTAGTGAGACACTATTATCTAATAGTGTAGTAATTTTGGAATAAATTTGTGCCACGATCTGAATACACTAAAGAGAATTCTCCCTTTGTAGATTAAATATATCACGTATATTTTCGTGCATATATTGTGTGATTGTTATAAGAGGTAAAATTACAGGACTACAGCACCACGCGCGACACTCATTTAGTTGTGGCTGCACTCATAGCAACTGTCACCTTCACAGCCGGTTTGACTTTACCGGGAGGGTATAAGAGCAATGAAGGTCCAGACCAAGGGACAGCACTCCTGGTAAGAATTGCTGCTTTCAAAGCATTTGTGATAACAAATGCCCTTGCAATGGCGCTTTCCGTTTGTGCAATATTTCTGTACCTATTCCCATTGGACACTGGGAGGCCAGGGAAGACTGGGGAGGAACTTTTTTCGGGTTTTGCCCTCATCATTGACGCGATGTTCGCAATGCTAATCGCATTCATGACTGGTTCATTTGCTGTGTTATCGAATTCGTCGGACCTCGCTGTTGGAGTTCTCATTATTGGAAGCTCTGTCCCCATCCTGACTAGTTCGTTGAAGCGGTATGGTACTGGAACAGCAATGAGAAAGGTGAAGAGTATGGGATACCGTTGGATGAAGAAAGTGATCGCTCCGTAATGCAAGGTTTGAGAAGAAGCCGATGTTGGATAATTAGGGTGCGTGTGTTTTCACTACCTCTACTCCTACTAAGGAGGGCTATTCCACATATAAATAAATAAAAATAACGAGAGGTGTACTGTTTAAATATATCTTTATTCGTATTTTGTTCATCGAAATGGAAGGACTGGCGAGCTTACCTTGCCTTTGTTTGGTACGTTGCCAATTACAAAAAGTGAATTAAATGTATGTTACATTATTAGCATTATAATTTTTTCTTTAATATTTTGACAACTTTAACTAATACAATTTATTTTTTTCATTTTTATAAGGTGACAATTTAAATAATTCGAAGGAAAAATGATGGAATTTCTTATGTGGAAGAATGTTTAATGTTCTAAATCCTAGAATAAAATTCTATAACTAAGTGAGAGAAAATACAGTTTTTCGACCAAATTGAAACAAAAAATTTTGAACTCTTTTTTTTTTTTTTCGGAAAAGTAATTAATTTAAAGCTCAAATACAAGTTTGCAACCATTTTAAAATGAATTTAGTGGAAATGGTGCAAAAACTAAGGAATATAAATTTTCTTCGACACAAACTCTAGAATTATTTATGTTTAAAATAAAAAAATACAAATATGATATTTTTATTTATTTATTTTAATCAAAAGAGAATCATACCTCTCATCAAATTCTTATTAATAGCATTCACTTTTATTATATAATCAAGTTGTACCCTCAAACCAATGTAAATATAAATACCACATTTCAAGTAAAAACTATCTTACAAGAGGATCAAATTTATCAACATGTTAAATTCATAACCTGTAAGAATGTCACGGAAGTCTAATCAACCTCTCAAGTTTCATGGAGATGGACTTTGCCCCAGTCAACCTACCTTTGATAAATACACATTAGTAGAAATCAAAATACTTAAGAGTAAAATCGTTCAAAAATGTTGTCCCCAGTCAGACAAAGTAATTTCCATGGTGAGATTAGTTCACTGTTCCTGTTCACTCCACGATATTAGGGATTGAAAGAGCGTAACTAATCCCAGAATATAATAAATACATGGTTCAGTGATTATTTACGTTTACGACTGAAAAATTTGAGCGCAAATTCACTAATTTCCATGAAAATATCTGTATCGGAGGAGGAGAATTTATACTCTAACCCACTTTTGTTAAAAATAAAATTAATTAATGTAGGTTAAATATAAAAAATAATTTCCAAACACACTACTCATGTTTGTTTGTGGTCAATTTGATGCCAAGCTCATTTTTGAGTTGCTTCAGGACCTCAATATTGCCTACAACTAATGGCTGCCTCACACAAAATTGTATCCATATGATCTCAATATAGTACAATGTCACACTACTACAAATCTCATCTGAAGTCATCAACTTGGTTCGATTTGGTCCGGAAATAATTAACACTTTCTCTGATCCTTGCCTTTTGGAGGTGTCTATTTCAATTAAACCACTTCAGAAAATTCTAATGTTTATAACATTAGACAAAAATAACATCTGTCTTCTTCTTTTCTCTTTTTTAATTTTTCTTTTAAGGAAAAAAAAAAAAAAAAAAGAGATAAGGTTGAGGGAGAAGACTCCAATCCTTCATCCTGCGTCAACATGGTATACGACCAAGCTAATTGTAATAACCCCTCATGTTCATTGAAATCTATTTATACAAAGAAGCATCTGACAATCTTTAACGATTTATTAATTATTTTGGAAAAAAAAAAAACACTTAACTACCATCTTATTATACATACAAGTGTTGTTCGAAAGTTCAATTAAGTTTTGAAAATATGTTCAACTCAATTAATTTTTAAAAATATATTCAACTTTAGTGCTGAGCTAATTTTAATCAATTTGAGTTCAAGCCAAATTCAAAAAATAAAAGAAATTGAAATTATGTTTTATATTTAAACTTGACTTTAATCTTGAAAAATCACACGATTTACTATACATTTCAGATAACTACCTAATCAATCATAATCAAATAATAATAAAGTAAAAAACGAAAAGATTTTAACGGGAAAAATTTTAACTGGGAAAAAAAAAACTCAATTCTTTCAATGCAAACGTAACCTAGTTATAAAGACTCAAATTCTCAATAGTTTTGAATCCACAAATTTATATTTGTGAGCCAATCTTCAAGTGAAATACAATTTTCAAATCTTTGAATGCCAAACAAATCCTTAACAACTTATTTAATACATAGCATGCACGGTCTGAACTTTTTCAGGTCACTAAAGTATATAAAATGAAGAGTTTGTTAGTTAATTGATAAGAGAAAATTAAGATATCTTAATTTTTTAACGCTCTTTTTAAGTTTTATTTTCTTTTGAAAACCACAGAAGCATCCCAAAATATATGAGGTACGAAATCTTTGTCTAATAGTATTTGTTAGATTTAGTAATATATATAATTAGTATTCCTTAATTTATGCATTCCTTATTTTGTATATCCTATCATAATTAGGATTACTATCTTATTCCTTATTTTGTATATCCTATCATAATTAGGATTACTATCTCCTATCAGAATTAGGATTATTATTCTCTTATATAAGGGATCTTGTAACCTTACATTCACACACAATCATCAATATTAATACATAATTCTTTTTTTCTTCTTTTATTCTATCATGGTATCAGAGCTTAAAGTTTTTGATCCTGGGTAGACTAGGCATCCAACAACCATATCTTTGGCCGCCAGTGTTGCCCTTCCGGGCGTCACCTCTGCCTTCGCACCTCCTTTAACATGCTTTCATGCACCCTCAACCTTTCAATGCGCTTCTATGCCTCTTCAACGCGTTGCTTAGCGCCCCCTTCAACGCGCTTTCATGAGCCTTCAATGCGTTCCTTTGCGCCTTCTTCAACGCGTTTCCATGCTCCTTCAACGAGTTCCTTTGCGCCCTCTTCAACGCACTTCCATGTGCCTTCAACGCACTTTCATGCGCCTTCAACCTCTCAACGCGCTTCTCTGAGCTTCCTTCAACACGCTTCCGTGCGTCCTCAACCTTTCACAACGCACTTCTCCGCATCTCCTTCAACACGCTTCCATGCGCCTTCAATGCGTCTCTTTGCGCCTCCTTCAACGCGCCTCTGTGCCCTTGCAACCTCTCAGCACGCCTCTCTGTGCCTCCTTCAACGCCTCTTTGTGCCTCCTTCAACCTCTTAACGCGTTTCTCCGCGCCTCTTTCAACGTGCTTCTGTGCTCCTTCAACCCTTCACAATTCTGCCTCTCTTTACCTCACTGATTCTTCTGTTGAACTATTTCCTGGGGATGTAGATGTTCCTGCTGTGGTTCCATCTCCTGTTCCTGAAACTGTTGATGTTCTTGATGATCTCCCTAATGAAGTTGTGCCACCTACTATAGTCTATCCCGTAGAGTTCCCATCTGATGATCCTGTTTCTTCAACTGATCAAATAGCTGATATCTTCACCAAGTCTCTTCTGCCTGGCCGGTTTGATGCTCTCATCACCAAACTCAAGTTGGTCTCTGCTCCACCACCTTGAGTTTGGGGGGTGTTAGATTTAGTAATATATATAATTAGTATTCCTTAATTTATGCATTCCTTATTTTATATATCCTATCATAATTAGGATTACTATCTTATTCCTTATTTTGTATATCCTATCATAATTAGGATTACTATCTCCTATCAGGATTAGGATTATTATTCTCTTATATAAGGGATCTTGTAACCTTGAATTCACACACAATCATCAATATTAATACATAATTCTTTTCTTCTTCTTTTATTCTAACAGTATTTCTAAACATAGTTTAAAAAAATTGTTAATCTCAACTAACGGTAATGCGATTCCACGCAATTATCTAGTGGGATGCCGCAAGTTTACGCGAGAACTCTCCTTTTTGTCTGCCTCTTAAACATTCTCCTACGGCATTCCTATGAGTTTTTATTATGACACTTAACTAGCATTTCATTGGATAAGGGTTGTTAAAGAAACCTAGCCAAGGCAACAAGTTGTTGTTTTAACTTTGTTTGAAAATTCCTCTGATTTTTAAAAATATGTTCATGTTTAGGGTATTATTTTTTCAATCCAATTTTTAACAGATTTTAATCAAAATTTCTCTGTTTTTTTTTTTTTTTTTTGGTTTTTCAATCCTTATTCATGAAGCATACATGAAATGAACCATTGGCATAAGATATTATAGGAATTCGACAAAGGAACTGGCCTCCATGGCTTGAGCATCTACAGAAGAGTAAAACAGAGAGAGAGGCAGCATCAGGTGAACTGTAAATTCATCAAAGGGCAAAGCAAAGGAGAATTGTACCTGAAGAATGTTAAAGCTGAAAAAAAGAAAATAGAAAGAAAAAAAGAAAAAGGAATGTCCAACGAAAAAGGTGGAGGAATATATTATTGGAGTGAGGAAGATAAAATCGTGATTTGTATTTAAAATGGATGATCAGTTTTGGTATTTAAGAAAAATGACAGTGCCCAACAACCAAATAAAGGAATTTCCACGGTGGAAATTAGATGCTTGTTTAATTAAATATCCTTAATCCAATTTTTCATTTTTAATTCTTTTTCCTTTATTTTTGATTTTTTTAATAAAATGATTGATGACCAAATGGAAAATACTCCTTTACCCACAAACCCATCCCTCAACAAATCTATATCTAAAGTATTGTTTAGCACTCAAGAAATTAACAGTTTATATATTATATAATTTTTTTAATTTGAGTTAAATTTAGGCCTAAAAAAATTATAAGTTATATTTATTAAATAAAAAATAAATTAATATATATGTATACATGATATAATCAGTTGAGATTTTAAACTCTGAATTATATATAATAATTAAAAAATAACTAAATTTTAGGGAAATTGATTCGTACTCTAATTTGTTTTTAACTCAAAAATTTACATATATTAATGATAATATTTTTTTAATTGAGATCAACTATTTTTTAAAATTTTAAAAAAATCAAATTATAGTATCATTTTTTTTAGTATTAAACAATTTACATTTAAAAGGAGCATTAATTTTTCAAATTTGAGGGGGGCATGACCCTTTACCCCCAATATAACTCCATATCTTTTGGTCAATCAGCCAAATAAGGCATGCTTGAAGAGAGGAATACAAAATAATATAAACAATAGAATTAACCCATTTTTATAACAATTAATTGAACTTTTAGCTAAAATAGCATCCAAAAGGCAAATCTTCTAAAAGGCCAAAAATCTTTATTTAATTTGACGAAGATGTGTGTAGGAATGGTCCGGTGGCTCATCTGATAGACATGAAATTAACTGTTTCAAACGTAATTCATTTATTTTGATGGAGTGTATTTTATTTATTTATTATATTAAAATTATAAGATGGATTCAACTACTCTGAATTTCGGTTAAACTAATAAGTTATCGTCTTCAGTTCTTTCAAAATTTCCTCTACCTCCCTCGTTGAAAAAAAAAAGAAAATCGTCTAAATTAATATTTATTCCAAACACATAAACAAATAAATAAAAGATATTTCCTTTGAATCTGTTCCTTCTTTTCCATTTTCCAAATTAATAAACGTGGTTCCAAACGCAGAACACAATTAAAGGTTAGGGAACGTTACTTTTTTTTTTTTTTTTATAGTTATTCGGGAACGTTACGTGCTATCTAATTAAGCAAATCTCAAAAGAAAGTTTGGTATAAAGTGCACAACACTTTACATCATCCGATTATGTTTTATATACAGTTGGACGGTTGGTTATAACTCCCAGAAAAAAAAAAAAAAAAAAAAAAAAAGCAAAGGAGATCATTACTAACTCGCTAGCATATCATCGTGTAAGAACATTTAGGATGACAAAAAGTGATAAAATTTAATAAAAATTATGAATTCGTTATTTACACAAAAAATTAAAAAGTAAATAACTTTTAGATATTTTTAGTATTTTTTAATAATTTTTAAAACTCCAACTGGAGCGGTGAATGGATCCTACCTTGCATAGAGCTGTCATGGAAGGCCAAGTTGATGTCCTCAGGTAATTAAAATTTATTAGTGATTAATTAATGCATATATCTTATCTTTCCCTAGAATCCCTGATTTCCTACTGCATTGTTCGTATATATAGAGACTAAAAAAAAACGAGAAGAAAAGAAAAATAAAAGAGTTGGCTTAAAACTCTAGAGACTAATAAAAAAAATTCATTGAAATAAATGACGCTAAAATCAAACGTCCTCACAAAATTACTGAATTTGAGGCCTAATTAAAGGATAGAATTTAGCAGAATTAAAGGCGGTGACTGTGTGTTATATTTATCTCATCTTTTTCAATGGTCATACTTAAGTTTATGGAATTCTGACATTGTTGACCTTTTATTTATTTAATTTTTTATGAGTTTTTAAACTTTTGCCTTTTTCCCTTGGCTGCCCATTTTGTTCATACCCTCCGCTAATCAATTGCAATTAATTTTTTAATTTTTACATTCTGTCTCGGAGTAAAATAAGAAAATAAAAAAAAAAAGAAGTGAAAAAATTTTAGAATTCATCACTTGTTTATGAATATTTTTAAAATCATTTATTATTGGCAACTACGATTGAAATGAAATATAATAATATCTATTTTTATATTTAATATTAAAACATAAAGTTGAAACGCTATTATTAAGAATAGTTATTCTCACATTCAATGAAAAATGACATTTTTGAATTTGAGTTATGGAATAATCATTCCATTCTAGGGAAAAAATCAACGATTTTGTGATCACAAATTTCCTTTTGATCACTCTATCATATAATAAGATAACTATTTTGTCCATATTTTATATTTTCAATCTAGATTTTCATTTTAAGCATCCTAAAAGATTTAGAAATAAGAATTTTTATATGCTTAATTAACAAATTTTGGTTTAATTTAAACTTAAATTGTAACATAACGATTTTATCCCAACATCCATTAGCATCTCAAAAGTTGAGAAAGTATTTCGTAGCAAATTTCTTATTTACTTAGCGAATTTTAATTTAATATGAACTCAAAGCGTAAAATAAGCGTTTTGTTTCTAAGCTCATTTTTTGCCAAATTTATATTTTGTATTTCTTAAAAGGCTAAAAAGTATTCATCAACATATGCTTCAATAGCTAAACAAATTTTAGTTTGATCCGAGCTTGGGTTGCAAAATGACTATTTTAATTATGAATTTATTTTTTGTGCAGATTCATAGTTCATACTCACTCACCTCTTTCTCCTTAGTCTCATGACTTTCACCTACTCATTTTGCATATACCCTAGGACTCTCATTTTCACTAGGTGTAGATAACCTAGGATCTAAAGGTTTAGAAAGGACTCTCCTACGCCTTATGGTTGTGATAGCATAAACTTGTTCGTGGTTAGGATTCTCTACAGAGGACAAGTCACTCATGTGTACTTGACTTTAGGTGTTAGGAATAGGTTAGGTTGAAAACTTTCCTTTCAATTGAGAGCTCAAAGCTTTAATCAATTGAGATAGTTGACTCATAATATCATCCATTGCTCTATTGGTTTGCTTTTAAAACTTAGTGACTTAATTATTTATTCCTACTTGATCTTGCACAAATTGTTGTAAAGTGTCTTCCAAAGGGCTCCTATGCGATGGTTGGTATGCATTGGACGTGGGGTTTGGAACTGAGATTATGGGGGTGGAGGAGATTGATATTATTGAGGTTGGGAATCTCTCCTCCCTGAAAAGTTAAGGTAATTTCTCAATCCAAGATGATATGTGTTCGGGGAAGGCATTTCCACCTTAGTTGTAAAGATTTCCACCTTAATAGTAAAGGTTTCCTCCTTGGTTCCTATTAGGATAAGACTCCCAAAGTTGTTGGCATTTCTAGAATTGAAGGTTTGTCCATAGAGCATTTCTTTGAAGCCCAGGAGGATAGCAAAATTATTGGTCTCATGCCACATAGTCTCACACTTGAAACATATAACCTCCTTCTCACTAATGGTATGCACTTTTTTAAGTTGAAGGGACTCAATGTTCCTACTCAATGATACTATCCTAGCATGAAGGTCATCGGTGTCATTCAAGTGAAACTTACCACTAGCTTTGCAAATCTCTCTATAACCTAAATAATTTGGGGGACAAATTTCCCATTGCCTCATTTTCTCGGCCAAATGGTCAAGGAAATAAGTGGGCTCTCCCATTGATTTCTCATAGAATTCTCCATTGGACGCTAAATGTTTAAGCTTTGTTAGAATAAAAGAGGAATAAAAGAATTATGTATTAACATTGATGATTGTTATTGTACAACGAAACCTTATATTTATAGGGTGAATAAGAAACCTAAACTTAATAGGATTATGACTAATTTAGGATATCTAATTTAAGATAGATATCAATTTAGGATATATATATATAGATATATAGGAATATTCTAGAAATAATCTAACACCTCCCGTCAAATTCAAGGAGGTATAGGAGAGACCAACTTGAGTTTGGAAACCAATTCATGAAATCGTCCAGGAGGGAAAGGTTTGGGAAATAAATTAGCAGTCTGAGTAGCAGAGTTCATATGGAAGTGCGTTGAAGAAGGCATAGAGAAGCGCATTGAAAGGTTGAAGGCGCATGAAAACGAGTTAAAGGATGCGCGTAGAAGCACGTTGAAAAGTTGAAGGCGCACAGAAGCGCGTTGAAGGAGGCGCATTGTGAAAGGTTGAAGGCACATGGAAGCGCGTTGAAAGAGATGCGGAGAAGTGCATTGTGAAAGGTTGAAGGCGCACAAAAGCCCGTTAAAGGAGGCGCAGAGAGATGCATTGTGAAAGGTTGAAGGCGCACGGAAGCGCGTTGAAGGAGACACGGAGAAACGTGTTGAGAGGTTAAAGGCGCACCGAGGCGCGTTAAAGGAGACACGGAGAAGCGCGTTGTGAAAGGTTGAAAATGCACGGAAGCGTGTTGAAGGAAGCTCAGAGAAGCTCGTTGAGAGGCTGAAGACGCACGGAGGCGTGTTGAAGGCGCATGAAAGCACGTTGAAGGCGCATGAAAGCACGTTGAAGGGGGCGTAGGGGAGCGCGTTGAATGAGGCGTAGAAGCAGAGGTGACGCCAGGAAGGCAACACTGGCGCCCAAAGATGTGGTTGTTGGATGCCTAGTCTACCCAGGATCAAAAACCTTTAGCTCTGATACCATGTTAGAATAAAAAGAGGAATAAAAGAATTATGTATTAACATTGATGATTGTTATTGTACAATGAAACCCTATATTTATAGGGTGAATAAGAAACCTAAACTTAATAGGATTATGACTAATTTAGAATATCTAATTTAAGATAGATATCAATTTAGGATATATATATATAGATATATAGGAATATTCTAGAAATAATCTAACAAGCTTTATAGTGAGAACATATTAAAAGAAACTCACCACTCTATCATGGTGTGGACATGCAATCAACAGGTCCTTAAAATTTCTCCATGCTTTGAAAAATTACTCATTTGGTTTGCATGAGAAGTTCATTTGCATTTGCAAAGTCACAATTTTATAAGATCGTAAGTATTTTATGAGAAATTCAATCTGCATTTCTCCCTATGTCGCAATGGATCATGGGCTTAAGAAGTTTAGCCACAATTTAGCCTTATCCTTAGGTGAGAATGGGAAAAACTTGAGCCTAATTATATCCTCGGCTTGTTGGCCTATGCAAGTCTTACACATATACTCCAACTCTTTCATATACAAATATGAATTTTCAGAGCCCATGCTGTGGGATGTGGGAGTAATTGAATAGTGCCTACCTTAAGGTTTAATGCATGTTTGTTAATAGAGAAAATGATGCATGAAAGTATGGTTTGCCTAGCCAGATGAATATATTCCCTAAATGGTCGAAACTCAAGGGGCCTGATAGGATCATTGTCCTCGTGGACACTCCATCACCTATTTGGTTGCCATGGCCTATAAAATAAAGATGTGAGTAATATAAAAGAAAATAAACCTAGGAATGAAATAGTAAATGGTGTATCCTCCTGATCTAATTCACCACTAGTGACACTACTAGATTTAAGAAATATGCACTCCATGAAAATTAAGGTAAAGATAAAATATAATAAATAAAGTGGGGAATTTACGCCCCACCAACAAAATCATAATCCTCTTCCACCAATTTTTTCAATTCCCTATTGAATCTTATCTTCTTCACATAAAAATTCCATTGATTTCATATCAATTTATCAGTCCGTCCGACTCATACCACTGATTCACAAATAAAATCCTAGAACTGCGAATTCTAACCTACTCTTCTAAAGTGGAAAAAACTTAAAAATGAAAAACAAATCGCTTATAACAATCAAAAATATCACACATAGTAATAATGAAATTAAAACTGGAATGAGTTTACCCAATTGCTCAAGTATGCTCGTTGCTGAAGATGAGTGGCGACGCAAGTTCTTCACTTGGACACCCCAGCGTTTATCTCCATAAATGCACAAGGCAATTGTAGCAAATTAATTTTTTCTGGCATGCACCGAGTCGTGTCCATATGGTTTTTAATGCGTGTTTGGCAATGAAAATGGAATTTTTGTCTCTGATTGGAAAATGCTTGCAATGAATTAAAAAAGGAAGTGCAAAGATGATAATTTTGATGACGGTTTAATGAAAAGCTAAATAAACAAAAAATGCAAAGTGCTAAAACTAAAGTAACTTAAAACTAACGGATTGAAACTTTAAAAGGAGAACAATAAAAGCATGACCTCAAGCCAAGTCCAGTGGTTATATTTTGGTGGGTACTTCGAGCTTTTGCTAAAACCCAACCTAGCATCAAATTAAATGGTAACAGATAGGAAAATTTTGCGAAGGAAGCATTGTCATGGATTGATTCAAGTTTATTAGGGATTTAGAAAATGATTTCTCTTTTATAATACATTATATCTAGTACTTGGTATGCGCAAACACAGGATCATGAATCCATGCCGTGGTGAGTTTGTAACATTATAAAACGATTTCAGATGATATCCAGCAAATTACTCAATCATTCATGTATTACGAAACAAAAGATAAAAAATTAAGAAACATAAATACTCAATCATCCCACCTCAACAACCATTTTCCTTTACTTTGTATCAAAGATATCTAGCCAAATATTCTCATGCTAAATGCAAGACATATATTGATTGGACGCATAAAGTTTTTCAAAAGAGATTGCAGCCACCTTGATAATATATCTATTAATCAAAAGAGTTATAATTTACAAAGATTAAGATCATTACAAAGGTGATATAAGCTACCTTAGAAAGAAAATTATTCTCTAGTATTAAATTGATAAATATACTTTTCACAGTCTAATAGTTCAAAATATCTCTTCTAATAGTAACTAGAAATGTTACTCATTATTAAAAAATATATACGATTATTAAATTTTATTATTTATAAAATTTATTATGTTATATGTTTCATTTACTGATATTATACATAAAATATTAAATAGTGTAGTGGTGAATGTATTTTGTTTCATAAAAAATACTTGGGTTTAACTTTTGTAAACTTTTTTCATGTTAAAAAAATATTGAGTTAATCTTAATTTTTTAATAAGGTCCAAATAGCCCAATTTTGAATTAATTTAATTTTTTAATAAAATTAAAATACCATAAGTATTTTAGTACATTCACATTCAAAATTAATAGGATGTTTGGTTGGTCAAAATTAACCAAAAACCACTAACTTTTTACATTTTCTTCCAGCCAGATTTTGCTACATATCATTTTTATATCAAATTTTTATATTTTTATTGTACTTTTTAACTAATCAAATACCCCTATTAATACTCCTCCATTGGTAAGCAAGGCAAAAATCGGGTTAAAAATAAATAAGTAAAAAGGACAGAAAGTATCAAAAATAGAATATTTGATTTGAGGTCAAATCCGAAGACAACAATAAAAAAGAGAAAAAACAGTGCTGAAAATAGACATTTTTAGATAAAAGAAAAAGTTATTTTATATTTAAAATTTTTTCTAAAATAATGAAATTTTCAATTTGAGATCATAAAGCGCGGATCGAGTTTCACAAAATTAAGCCCGTTGTTTTCAGTGACCATGCTAAGTTTCACGAAATTTCGAGATTGCTGATTATTGTTTTTTTTTTTTTCTGTCTGTTTTTACACCATTAGCCTTAATGTCTTTGTTAACTGTATTCCGAGCAATGTAAATTGCATCACATACGTAGGTACTTAATTTGTTCATTAATCTTTGGCGATCACAGTCAAGAACAATTAATTTGTTTACTTGGATGGTAAGTTTGGCTGGTGAAAATAGATTAGAATGAAATTAATTTATTCTCATTTTAATTGAAAAATAAAATAAGATTTGTTGTTCTCTATGAATAACTATTCTCATGCCTGTTAGGTAGTACAACAAATTTTTTTTATTTAAATTATAAATGATTATTTTATTTCAATTAAGATTCTATAAACAATAACAAGATATAATAATAAGAAGAAGAGGGGTAATTTATCCCGAAAGAGGTAGTCGAGTTGGTTCAGATAGCGGGCTGAAGGGCCTGGGATCAATAGGTCCCAGGTTCGACTCTCTCCAGGGCAATTCTTCCTCTAATTGTGGAGGGCCATCTAATAGCCTTCTTGACTGAACCGATCAATTAAGCTTTGCCTAAGCTGGTTTACCTCCTCGTGGTTCTTTATCGGTTACGGCCACGGGGCGGGTTTCACCCAGTGCGCATCCATGAATAACAGCTGCGCGTTTCTTCCCGACCCCAGAAGAAAAGGGATAATTTGTAATACCTCCTCGTGGTTCTTTATCGGTTACGGCCACGGGACGGGTTTCACCCAGTGCGCATCCATGAATAACAGCTGCGCGTTTCTTCCCGACCCCAGAAGAAAAGGGATAATTTGTAACGGAGCAATATTGACGCCCTTAGGCAACACAAAGACCAGCTTGGCGTTCAATTGACCGCAAACAACAGCACTGTCCCCCATGTCGCTGCCAAGTCCCACGACAACATAGAATGCGTGGAGGTGATCCTAAATTTGCAGCCATCTCTACTATGCGAGATGAACTCCAAATGTGAGAGAGCGCTTTATATTGCAGCGAGAAACGGACATTCCAATATCGTCAGAGTGCTCATTGAGCACTCAAAATCTCTCAAAGAAGATCCTGAAAGCCGAGTTCAAATCAGCAAGGAGATGATTTGGATGACAAATGAACACAAAGACACCGCCTTACATGAGGCTGTTCGGAATGATCATCTTGAAGTGGTTGAAATGACAGTAGGAGAAGATGCAGTGTCTCCGCATGTTAATATTTTTGGGGAGACCCCACTTTACATTGCGGCCAAGAAGGGTTTTTTTTTTTTTTTTTTTTTTTTGATACGAAGAAAACCTCTCGCCGGTGAACCGTCGCGAGTAAAACTTTCGGGCGAGCGCACCACCCCGCAAGACACGCCCACCGATAAGACCGAGCGCCCAAGAAGGGATTCGAACCCGAGACGTGGGAAGCATGCCCACTCTCCAAGCCGGCCCCTACTCCACTGAGCTAACCCGTGCGGGTGACTACTCTTATTTTCATGCCATTGTGTCCACAATATTGGACGTTTGCATCTCACCAGCTCACGGTGGTCCCGATGGTAGAACAGCTTTACACGCAGCAGTGACCGCTGGCTGCCCAGGTACTTATAAGGCGATAACTAAATTAGTTTCACCCTGCTAACTCTTTTTATTTATGGTACGTGGAAGGATTTTTAGGATGGATGCAAGTGAAAAATGCTACATGTTCATCTAAAATTCCCCGTTATCTTGTTTGGATTTTAATTTATTTTTTAAAATAATCGTTATACATAATATATGTTCCTAACAAGAACGTTTGGGCAAATTACTTTTAATAACTTCTCTTTAGATATAAAA
This sequence comes from Vitellaria paradoxa, assembly GCA_019916065.1. Taxonomy (NCBI): domain Eukaryota; kingdom Viridiplantae; phylum Streptophyta; class Magnoliopsida; order Ericales; family Sapotaceae; genus Vitellaria; species Vitellaria paradoxa. Next base: position 41,043,314 of record CM034241.1, on the reverse strand, counting down.
AAATCACGTATAACTTCCTTATTTTTTGAACTGTGAAATAAATTAATCCTTACAGTTAATAAATTAAAATTAAAATTTTCACTTTGCCTATATGATTTGACCACAACATAGCATCACTAGTTGAAGAGTTGATTCGATCAACTTAAAACCATTGTATATAACAGTTAGTTTTCTTTCTCTCTCCTTCTTCTTTTCCTTCTCAAGAACGGATTTATTTTTTTATAATCTACCATTTTGTTTATCTCTCAATCTACAGGTATTAACACTTATTTTTTTTCTCTCAGCAAACTCAATCACTTTTTACCTCTTGATAAATTCCTATTTTTTTTTATAACTCTAATCATTCATTCTCACTCAATAAACCCACGTCCAAAAATATAACTGAAATCTAAACTCACTTTTTACGATCTAAATTCTTCTTTCTCTCTCAACAATCTTATTTCTTTATAATTCTCTCCCTTTTAAGTACCTACTTTCTCTCCCCGTTTCTCATTGTATCTATCAAACAAACTTATACACACACCTAAGTTTTTTTCCCTACATCTCTACTTTTCCCTCACCCCTACCATAATTTAAACCAACGCCTACTACTGTATTTAGATCAATAACAGTAGAAATAATAGTCCAATAATGATAATTTAGATCATATATTTTTTTATTTCAACTTATTTTAGGAATATTTGAGTATTAGGATATCCAGTATTTCACAATTGTGGGTGTTGGGTAAAATAATATTTTGACATGTGAAGTGCGGAATAGTATAGTTAAGGTGCCACGTGGCCCAATGCCGAACATATTTGAATGTGCCACGTAGTCATTAACCGAACACATTGACACATGACACGTGGCGTTCTACCGAACAGTTAATTGATGGCATGAGGGTTCCACGTGAGTGTTATGCATTGACACGCGTTTTTGGATTAATATTCCAATGGATACCTTGATTCTCAGTATCTATGGATAATGTGTTGTCACGTGGCAGTAACCAAAGACCTTAGTAGTTAATTTGTTCGGTCCATCGATTGGCGGCTCATAAACGTTAGGCCTGGGACTCACAGCATTAACGAGGGATCACAATCATAAATGCACTGTAGTTATCATAAATGCACTGTAGTTATGACTAAACTTAGTATTTATCTCTGAGAAAGTAACTAAATTGGTTTATTTCATTATGAGTAATTGATAAATGTGATAGGTAGATAATTTGACAACTGAGTTCTGGCTATATTGCCATTATTAACTACCAGAAGTATTTAATAAAAGGTATGGGTCATTAAATGAGAGGTGAAAGGCATTTAAAGTAAGGAAGGAAAAGAGGTACACAGAAGCATGGATACAATCAAATCACAGCTGTTATTTTATTTTATTTATTTTTACATGACTACAAATACAACATTCCACTTGACAATGAGGGTAAGCTGACTATTGTCAACTGAACTAATTACTCATTTTCTCTGAAAAAGTTCTCTCAAAAAGGCAATTTGCTGACTTAAACTTCGGAGGGTTTTTCGGCCAGAGACCACCTCTTCGGCCATAACCTTTCTCTTGTCTTTGTTCGGCAGGTTCTCGGGCGAATTTCCAGTTGGCGTGGTCAACAGTTCCGACGATAAAATTTACAGCCGAACAGTGGGCTTAAGATTTTTCTTATTGTTTAGGAAATATGATTAATGGCGTATTGCGTTATTTCGTTTACTAGATTGTTTTGGGAATAGATTTATTTTGGCATATATAACTAGATTAGTGATTATTATGAATTGGAAGAGAGATGATTCTTATTATAAGGTGATTATTTTTTATTTAATGATAGAGTATGAAAATTTTATTAGCTTAGTATCAATCAATGAATGTAATCAATCAACCAAAGTGTGGAAATTAAATGAGACATGCGATTGTTAATATGTAAAACCTTGTTAAAGAAAAGCAAATAGCCATAAGCTCTATAAGGAGGACTGGCCAAACTTCTTTCATTAGAATACAAGTTGCAAATCACGTTGACCCTTAATGACAATACCTACGGAGCATCAAAGCCATCCTTATAAAGCTCATATATTCCACTACATAACATGCCCAAGATTAGAAATTGTTGTTGTGGTGACTTTTTTTTGGAATTCCACATCAGTTTTTCGCAAAAAAGGAGAGGTCCTATAAGATTATAAATATAAGTCTCTTCCCCTTTGGTTCAAAGATTTGAATAACAAATTTTGGCTCTATCTAAATTTCTTTTTTGTAAGGTGAGAGTTAAAATTTTGCTTGAAGTAATTCTTTGTGGGTGTAATGGTGGGTTTTGGGTGAGAGAGGAAAAATTATGTGATTATAACAATTTTTCACATTAACAAATTTCTTCTCGAGTGCCTACAATTTTTTTCCAGTTAGAGAGTTTTTCCTCGTAAATTTTTGTATGGTTATTATTTCCCTTTTATTCTTAATATTTTGCAAAAAGTAGATCCTAAGAGGATGAATTTAGAATAGACCTAAATTCTTAACAAGTGGTATCAAATCAGAGTTTCAGTCCCTTATTGTAGCGGAGCTTTGGTTTGGTAGTGTGGACATATACAAGTCTAAGGAGCATCTATCTAAAATTTTGAGTTTTAAGTAGGATCAGTGTAATACCTTCAATTCTTCCTAGGACCTTATTTAGTGGGTACTATTCCCTTCTACAATAAAATTCAACAAAGTAGTGGGTACTGTTCCCTTCTACAATAAAATTCATCAAAGTAGAAGTGAAAAAAGAAAAATGTCAAGAAATAGGGCTTCCAATCCTGTCAGATTTGAGGTGAAAAAATTCAACAGGAATAATCAATTTTACCTTGTAGCAAGTGCAAGTTAAGGATATTTTGATTTAGTTGGGATTACGCAAAGTGTTGAAAAGCAAACCAACCCCTAATATCAGTGGCATTACTAATAGAAAAGAGAAGATAGTTCTTTCGAAAGTCACTGGTAAGCTCTTGTAAGATTATTATTTCTCTATTCTTCTTGATATTTTATTAATAATATATCCTAATGAAGTGAATTTAGGAGAGGCCTAAATTCCTAACAAAAATACTATTCTCAATATTAGAAAAATCTCGTATTTGCATAAGAAATACTATTCTAGCCTTCTTCCTTCAACCATACATACATACATACATACATATATATATATATATATATATATTTCAACTCAAATAAATCCAGAAGAGACGTAGCTATTGGTGGGGAATGGTAGACTGGGTGTGCGAACGTTAAATTTTGAACAATTCATATATATCCTATTTTAAAATTTGTAAGTGTATTTCGTTTCATTTTCTTTGTTTTGTTTTCTTTTTTTTTTTTTCCCCGCAGAATGCTCAAAGAAAATACTTGAAAAAAAAAAAAAAAAACCAAATCTCATGAAGGAAGCAGACCTGGCTGGATGGACACCACTCCACTATGCTGCATACCTAGGTAATGTACCATGTGCTATACAGCTTTTAAATGCAGATAAATCCACAGCATACGACAAAGACGAAGAAAAACAGACACCTCTTCATATTGCAGCCAGGGAAGGACACACAGACATAATGAAAAAGCTTCTGTCACACTCTCCAAATTGCTGAGAGATAGTCAATGCTAAAGGCCAAAACATTCTTCACATTGCAAAGGAGCATGAAAAAGAGGCGGTAATTAATTTCATCCGTAGTCGGAGCGTGGAAAATAGTAATCTTGAAAACTAAATGGACAATGATGGGAACAAACCTTTTAATCTGTCTGCCACTTTCAGCAAGGGTTCAACATCCATCATGAAGAGCAATACCCCCAACGAGGTACATAAAATGCACCACTCAACTTCTTTCAATCTGTCTGCCGCTTCCAACGAGGGTTCAAAATCCATCGTCAAAGGCAATAGACCCAAAAAGTTATTCAACTTTGATTGCATGGGCTTGTTTAATAACACACAAATTACAAAAGACAAGATGGCAGTCAATTTGTTTGATTAATTGATTCTCAACTAAATCTTGGAGCAAAAGAATATAGGCAGTTATTTATGTAGATTTCAATTTATTTATTGTGTGGAAAAGCGAAGCAACTTAATATATGTTTAAAATGGAAACCTACATCTGGGGCCTGTTTGATGACGTTTTATTTATTATTATTATTATTATTATTATTATTATTTTGTTTTCTTTTGTTTGTTTTCAAACTTATTTATATTTAAAACAAAAACATATTTGATAATATTTTGTTGTCATCTTTTTAATAATTACGAAAAGAGAAAAACCTTGTTTTTATTTGATTTAAAAATTTTATTTTTTCTTTTTATCTGGTACTATTATAAAATATCATTACTTCGTATTACTTCAAAGTATTTCCCCCCTTTAACCCCTTTTTGACTTAGATTTACATTTTTAAAAAGTTTGATAAATATTTCTTGGGTCTTTTCTAATTAGCATAATAACATCCAATTCGACCAAGTTTGGGTTATAAAATTATTATTTTACCCTAGCCCTATTATCAACCTAAATTTGCGTTGTAGGTATAATAAATGGTTTATAAGTATTTCTTAACAAGGTTTTTTTTTTTTTTTCTATTTTTTTAGTCACATTAGCGAAATAATGGTTTTATCCAGGGGCTTGTTTTGCCAAATTCGTACTCTGAACTTTTCAAGGATATAAAAAAATATTTATTGACATATTTTTTAATAACTGATTAAAAAATTTCAGCACGTTTGGAATTCAAGTTAGAGAGCGACAGTTTTAACTCTATGTGCTTTTTTGGTCCATATTTGTATTATGGATTATCTAAAATATTTGGCTGATATTTTTTTATATCAATTAAATAAATTTCAAATCAATCTAAATTTGGATTAAAAAATTATTTTACCAGAGTCTGTTTTTGTCCAATTCCATTTTTGTTATTATTAATGTTCACAATAAATTTCTTTAAAAAAATTGAAACATAAATAAAAATACTATTTTTATTTTTTAACAGAAAAACATAAATATAAAATAAATACCTAAAAAAAAAGAAAAGTGAAAACGTTTTCGAACCGCCTCTAATAAATAACCCATCAAGGTCTACGTAGAAGGCAAATCAAACCCTTAAATTTTTTTTTTTTTAATTAGAGAATGGGGCTCAAACTATATTTTGTGTAATTTTTTTATTAAATTTTTTCCCTTTTTTCTAATTTTCTTCGCATACGGCATAATTTATCATTCTCTCTCTCTCTCTTTTTATCCCTGTAATAATTTTAGTATCTCGAATTTTGAAAGCAAAGGGAATGAGTGGGGAGCTATTAGAAAAAATAGAAGGCTAGTAAAAACAAAAAAAAAAAAAAGAAAGGAGATTTTTGTAAAAAAATAATAATAATGAAATTGTGAATCAGCCTAATTTACATATTACTACTGTAGATCAGCTGGGGAGGCACATATTGCTGTTACAAATAATGAATGTATTAGAGTTTTTTGTTATCATAGTGTCATTTATATATATATGTAGATCCATCTCTTGGTTGATGAAATCAAGGAAGAGCTGGAAAATGTTGATGCTGATCATCAATTGGATCGAAGAACAGAAACGGGAGGAGAAGAAGACAGCGACGACATCATACGCGAGACTCATTTAGTTGTGGCTGCACTCATAACAACTGTCACCTTCACAGCCGGTTTGACTTTACCGGGAGGTTATAATAGCAATTGTTAGAAGAAATAATGTAGCTAAGGAAAACTGAGAAAAATTCTGTATATTAAACTATGTAAAATATAATGAAATAGCAATTCTATTTATAAAGATATCAAAGTAAAATTAGAATGAAAAAAAGAAAATAAAATTAGAATAAGAATAGGAAACAAACTCGACTGTTATAAGTCTACCCAAACTATACTACTAGTTATCTGACTATTACTCAAACTCTATTATTAATTATTTAATATACATTAATATCCCTCATAAAACTCAAGGTAGAAAATTATAGACCAACTTAAGTTTAGAGACTAAAAACTAGAAAGTAATCAATACATCCCTTTTGGTTCGAGCAAGTTATACGCCCAGAAAGGTCATAAACGTAGCTTTGGAATCACGAGCCCAGCTCTACTTAAATGCCCAGAGGTCACAAACGTAATTTTGGTTATACGCTGTAAAATCACGAGCCCCAAATCAACTTACGCGCCTTGAGGTCACAAACGTAGATTTGGTTATACATCGTAAAATCATGAGCCCAAATCTACTTACACGCCTCGAGATCACAAACATAACTTTGGTTATGCACCGTAAAATCATGAGCCCAAATCTACTTACATGCCCCAAGGTCACGAATCCAACGTGCAGGGGAAAATGTGTTGAATGGCTAAAATACACAAAGTTAAAAGTATAAGATAGCATGTGTAAGTCTCCAAAAGAGTGACTGGAGTCTTTAATAAAGAAACTGAAGCAGTAAGAAGTATCTCCAAAAGAAAAACTTGAAATTTAAAAATTTCTAAAAAACTATACATGGCATAAATAAAAGTAATATGAAATTAGATAAAGCAGCAGCGAAGGCGACGGAGACGGCAGGAAGGGCAACACCGACAGTCAAAAATGTGACTACTGGGTGCCTAATCTATCCAGAATAAAAAATCATGAGCTCTAATACCATGTTAGAAGAAATAATATAGGGAAAACTGCGAAAAATTTTATATATCAAATTGTGTGAAATATAATGAAATAGCAACACTAGTTGTAGAGATGCCAAAATAAAATTAGAATAGGAATAAGAAACAAACTTAACTGCTATAAATCTTCCCAAACTTTACTACTAATTATATGATTATTACCTAAACTCTATTACTAATTATCTAATATATATTAACAGCAATAAAGGTCCAGACCAAGGTAGAGCACTCCTGGTAAGAGTTGCTGCTTTCAAAGCATTTGTGATAACTAATGCCCTTGCGATGGCGTTTTCCTTTTGTGCAATATTTGTGTACGTAATGGTATCGCTCACTAAGAGGCCAAGGGAGTATGAGAAACAATTGTTTTGGGGTCTTTCCCTCATCAAATATGCGATGGTGGCAATGATGATCGCGTTCATGAGTGGTTCGCATGCCGTGTTGTCGAATTCGTCGGACCTTCCTGTTGAAGTGCTCATTATTGGAAGCATTTTCGCCTTCGTGTGCATTGTTATTTCATTCAGATTCACACAAGATGCCCATGTTACTTTCTTACGGTGGTACCGTCGCATTTTGCAAGAGATAAAGTGGCGAGCGACCTTTACCATCTACGGTGATTTAAACTTCGAAGTGTTAAAAGGAGGAGAAATAATAGAAACACAAAAAATTAATGTATCATTTGATATATTTGTTTTAAACTCATTTTTTATTTTGTAATTTTAAAAATAAAAAAAATAACTCAAGATGTATTTGATTATTTTTGTTTTCAAAAATTATTTTAGAAAACAGAAAATTAGTTTACACATAAAATGTAAAATGATAAAAAAGTCATTTTGAATATTTTTAACTCAAAATAAGAAAAACAAAAAATGTTAAACCTAATGCGCTTTCTGTTTTTCATGTTTTAAAATTTTCAAAACATAAAATATGTAAAACAGAAAAGAGAAAATAAAACAGAAAATTGTATCCAAGTCATACTCGGTAATTTTTTAAAGCTATTAGTCACACCCAAAAAAAAATATTGCTTTTAAGTCACATTAATGTGAAAAGTTTTGTATTTAAGTCATACTTTTGAGTGGGTCCCACGGGTTTGTTTTAAATATAATTTATAATATGACTTAAATGCCCTTTTTCTATAATTAATTGAGAAGAAGTTGCCGAAAATTATGGAACCGAGAATCACGTTTTCCGTTTTTGTTTCATTCCTTATAGATCGCGTGAACAAGCATATAGTGAGATAAAAATCTGTTAAAGAATTATATACGAAGGAATACACATAGATTACGCGAGTTTGTACTGTGAGATTAACGTCGGTCGAAGTAATATATACGGATCTGGATTACGTATTAAAACACATGACTGCGGTACTGTTTTTTTTAGGATGCATGCTCGTTCAAAAACAGTACCGCATGACTCTATCATGCAAACATCACATTTAAACACAGTAAACATCACATTTAAACACAAAAATAGTTCACATATTAAACGAATGACCGATAGTACCGCATGTATGACAGTACTACATGTCTGCGGTACTGTTTTTTTAGGATGCATGCTCGTTCAAAAACAGTACCGCATGACTCTATCATGCAAACATCACATGTAAACACAAAAATAGTTCACTTATCAAACGAATGACCGACAGTACCGCATGTGTGACAGTACCACATGTCTGCGGTACTGTTTTTTTTAAGATGCATGCTCGTTCAAAAATAGTACCGCATGACTCTATCATGCAAACATCACATGTAAACACAAAAATAGTTCACTTATCAAACGAATGACCGACAGTACTGCATGTGTGACAGTACCACATGTCTGCGGTACTGTTTTTTTTAGGATGCATGCTCGTTCAAAAACAGTACCGCATGACTCTATCATGCAAACATCACATGTAAACACAAAAATAGTTCACTTATCAAACGAATGACCGACAGTACCGCATGTGTGACAGTACCACATGTCTGCGGTACTGTTTTTTTTAGGATGCATGCTCGTTCAAAAACAGAACCGCATGACTCTATCATGCAAACATCACATGTATACACAAAAATAGTTCACATATCAAACGAATGACCGACAGTACTGCATGTGTGACAGTACCACATGTCTACGGTACTATTTTTTTTAGGATGCATGCTCGTTCAAAAACAGTACCGCATGACTTTATCATGCAAACATCACATGTAAACACAAAAATAGTTCACTTATCAAACGAATGACCGACAGTACTGCATGTGTGACAGTACCACATGTCTGCGGTACTGTTTTTTTTAGGATGCATGCTCGTTCAAAAACAGTACCGCATGACTCTATCATGCAAACATCACATGTAAACACAAAAATAGTTCACATATCAAACAAATGACCGACAGTACCGCATGTGTGACAGTACCACATGTCTGCGGTACTATTTTTTTTTAGGATGCATGCTCGTTCAAAAACAGTACCGCATGACTCTATCATGCAAACATCACATGTAAACACAAAAATAGTTCACTTATCAAACGAATGACCGACAGTACCGCATGTGTGACAGTACCACAGGTCTGCGGTACTGTTTTTTTTAGGATACATGCTCGTTCAAAAATAGTACCGCATGACTCTATCATGCAAACATCACATTTGAACACAAAAATAGTTCACATGTCAAACGAATGACCGACAGTACCGCATGTGTGACAGTACCACATGTCTGCAGTACTGTTTTTTTTAGGATGCATGCTCGTTCAAAAACAGTACCGCATGACTCTATCATGCAAAGAATGGTGCTGTTTTATTATGCCGTACTGTTTTATTATGCGGTACTGTTTATTATGCGGTACTGTTTTATTATGCGGTACTGTTTTTATGCGGTAATATTTTATTATGTGGTACTATTTGTTATGCGGTATTGTTTTATTATGTGGTACTGTTTTGCTAAACAGTTTTGATTTTGTTTCCAAAAATCAATTTTGCTTGCTTTGTAAAGAAGATGAAAAGTCGTGGAATTAAGTTTTTCTCAAACTGTTTTGATTTTGTTTCCAAAAATCAATTTTGCTTGCTTTGTAAAGAAGATGGAATGTCACGAAAATTATGAGTAAAGTGTGCATTATTTTCGGATAAAACTGACAGTTTTGAAATGTAGTGAAAAACACGTGACGTCATTTTTTGTCTTTTTGTTGCAAGTGTGACTTATTCACAAGCAAGTTTTTTGGGTATGACTTAAACCATTATAAGTCCATAAATAGTGACCAACTTCCAAAAACCCCAAAATAAAAATACAAACCAAATATCACCTAAATAAATAAATAAAAATAAAGGGAACAATACTGTTTACAAATATCTTTCTTTTTGTTTAGTAATCCAAATGGATGGACTGTTGACCCTACCTTGCCTTTGTTTGGTATGATACTAACTGCAGAAAGTCAATTAAGTGTTTATTACATTGGCTGCGTAACAGTGACAAAAAATAAGATAAAATGAGGTAAAATAAAATAAGTTGTGAGTTCGTAATTTATATAGTGAGATAAAAAGTGAATAATTTTTAAAATTTTTTAATATTTTTTACCATTTTTTAAACTTTTTTTTGTCACTTTTAACGAAGTCATTATTAGTATTACAATTTTTCCTTCAATATTTTGACAACTTTATATTATACAATTTACTTTTTTCATCTTTGTAAGGTAAATAACTCAAGATACATTTGGTTACTTTTGTTTTTAAAATTTATTTTAGAAAACAGAAAATTAGTTTATACATAAAATGCAAAATGACAAAAAATTCATTTTGAGTGTTTTTATCTCAAAAATAGAAAAAATAAAAAATGCTAGACCTAATATGTTTTCTATTTTTCATATTTTGAAACTTTCAAAACATAAAATATATAAAACAGAAAAGAGAAAACAAAAATAAAAAATACAAATACAAATCAAATGCCACATAAATAACTAAATAAAAATAAGGGAAACAATACTGTTTAAATATATTTTTCTTTTTGTTTACTAATCAACATGAATGGCTGTTGACCTCGCCTTGCCTTTGTTTGGTATGATACTAACTGCAGATAGTCAATTGAGTGTTTGTTACACTGGTTAACTGCAGAAAGTCAATTAAGTGTTTGTTATACTGGTTATATTTGGAATAACAAAAAGTAAAATAAAATGAGATAAAGTGAAATAAGTTGTAAGTTCGTAATTCGTGTATTGAGATAAAAAGTAAATGACTTATAGAATATTCAATATTTTTCATCGTTTTTCAAACTTTTTTGTCATTTCAAACGAAGCCATTATTAGTATTATAATTTTTTCTTCAATATTTTGATACCTTTATATTATACAATTTATTTTTTTCATCTTTGTAAGCTGACAATTAAAAAAATGCAAAGGACAATGATGGAATTTATTATGTGGAAGAATGTTTAATGTTCTAAATTTTCTAAATTCGAGAATAAAATCCTGCGACTAGTGAGAATCTGAAATAAAATTTTAAAATTCAAATAATAGTTTGCAACCAATTTGAACTCAATTTAGTGGAAATAGTACAAGAATCAGGGAATAGAAATTTATTTCAACACAAACTTGAGAATTATTTGTGTTTAAAATAAAAAAATACAAACATTGATTTTGTCTTGTTATAATATATAAAATATATTTATTGAAATGGAAGAAAAAATTGGAAAGAAAACCAAATTGTATCCATCTGGTCTCAATACAGGATAATGTGACACTACTACTAGTCTCACCTGAAATCCTCAGCTTAGTTCGGATTAGTTCGGAAATAATTAACACCTTCTTTGATCCTTGCCTTTTGGAGAGGTCTATTCCAAATAAACTAATTCAGAAAATTCGAATGCCTACATCATTAGACAAAAATAACATATGTCTATTTTTTATTTAAAAAATTAAGAAAGGGGTGAGGGAGAGGACTCCGACCCTTCATCTTGTGTCAAGTTTCAACATGGGATACCACCAAGCTAATTGCACTAACCCCGCTTGTTCATTAAAATCTATTTATACAAATAAGTATCGACTTACTAATTATTTTGGAAAACAAATAAACCACTTAACTGCCATCTTATTATGTAAGTGTTGTTCGAAAGTTCTATTTAATTTTTAAAGATACATTCAACTGTAGTGAGTTAACTTTAATCGATTAGAGTTCAAGTCAAAATCAAGAAATAAAAGAAATTGAAATTATGTTTATATTTAAACTTGACTTTAGTATTAAAAAATCACACGATTTACTAGATATTTCAAATAATTACACAATCAATCGCAATCAAATAATAATAAAATAAAGTAAAAGGTCACAAGATTTTAACGAGAAAAATTTTAATTGAGAAAAAAACTCAAGTCTTTCAATGTAAAGTAACTTGGTTATAAAACCTCAAATTCTCAATAGTTTTGAATCCAAGAATTTATATCCAGGAATCAATCCTCAAGTGAAATTCAATCCTCAAATCCTTTAAGATCAACCGAATCCTTAATAACTTACTAAATACACAGCATGCGCGATTTAAACTTTTTTAAGTCACTAAGGTATCATTTGGTATATCATTTTAAGCCTTTTTTTTATTTTGCATTTTTTGAAAATAAGAAAAAGAGTTCAAAATATATTTGATTACTTGTATTTTTAAAATCTATTTTAGGAAATAAAAAATAGGTCTACATATGAATTGTAAAATAACAAAAGCCATTTTGAATGTTTTTAATCCAAAATAAAGAATGTCTCGAAATAAAAAAAATAAAAAATGTCAAACCAATTTCTTTTTCCTATTGTTTTTGTTTTAGAATTTTTAAAATATAAAACACATGAAATAAAAAATAAAAAAATAAAAACCGAAACAAAAAATAAAAATACAAAGCAAATGACACCTAAAGTATATAAATTGAGGAGAGGAGTTTGTTAGTTACAGATGAGAGGTGAGATATCTTGATTTTTAATGCTCTTTCAATGTGCTCCTTTCTTTCTTTTTCTTTTTTTTTTTTTTTTTTTGTTCAAACTTTAGAATCATCCCAAAATATAAGGGGCAGGAAATCTGATAAATGTTATTTCAAAGCGTAATTTAAAAAATTGTAAAACTTCACTGGCAGATGCACGATTCCCGCGTGATCATCCAGTGGGATACCACAAGATTACTCGAAAACTTTTGCTTGTTTTCTGCCTCTTAACATTTTCGTACGGCATTCGTGAGTTTTTATTTACCAATTAACTAGTAATTCATTAAATAAGGGTTGTTAAAGAAACTTAGCCAAGGCAACAAGCAGTTGCTTTAACTTACTTTCATACTTTGAAAATTCTTTTGATTTTTAAAAATATGTTCAAGGTATTATTCTTTTCAATCCATTTTTCAACAAATTTTAATAAATCATTTCTCTCTCTCTCTCTCTCTCGCAGGGAATTGTGTTTTTCCTCATTTGTGGAAGAGGCAGGGGTGTTTTGTAAAAATTAAAATTAAAATTTGAGTAAAGAAATTATTTATTTGTGTTTAATTGTTATATTTTTTACCAGTATTTCGAGAAAATTAAGGAGTTTACCCAAAAGTAATCAGCCCCTAATGCATACATGAAATGAATTATTCGCATGAGATATGATAGGACTTCGACGAAGGAACTGTCTCCTTCTGAGGTCGGGGAGAAGCCCTCAACTGCTACCCATGGATGCGCACTGAGTAAAACCCGCCCCGTGGTCCTAGCCGGCAAAGAACTACGAGGAGGTAAACTAGCCTAGGCAATCTCTAGCTGATCGGCTCAGCCGAGAAGGCTGTTAGATGACCCTCCACAATTAGAGGAAGGACTGTTCCAAGAGGAGTCGAACCCGAGACCTATTGATCACAGGCCTGCCATCCGAACCAACTTGACTGCCCTTTTCGAGGCAAAGGAACTGCCTCCTTGGCTTGAGCATCTACAGCAGAGTTAAAGTGAGAGCATCAAGTGAAGTGTAAATTCATCAAAGGACAAAGCAAAGGAGAAATCTTCTTGAAGAATCTTAAAGCGGGGAAAAAGAAAAAGGAAAAAAAAACCGTGATTTTTTTCCGATGAAGCTTGGCATCAGTTCGGTAGTGCTGCGTACTTTTGCAAATAAAGGAATTTAAAATGGAGGATCAGTTTTGGTATTTAAGAAAAATGACAGTACCAACAACCAAATAAAGGAATTTCGGAAATCAACCTCGCTATCTAAGCAAATCTCAAAAGAAAGTTTGGCGTAAAGTGCACAACGCTTTATATCATACTACTATATTAGATATATAGTTGGACTGCTGGTTATAACTCCCAGAAAGCAATTGAGATCATTACTAGCCATCTCACTAGCATACTCTGGCCTAGTACTGGCATGGATCCTACCTTGTACAGAGCTACCATGGAAGGCCAATTGGATGTCCTCAGGTAATTAAAATTTACTAGTGATTAATTAATACATATTTATTTTTTTCCCTACTGCATTGTTTGTATATCTAGAGACCAAGGGAAAAAAAAAAAAAGAGAAAAGAAAAATAAAAGAGTTGACTTAAAAAACTTTAGAGACAAGCATCAAAATAAATGACGCTAAAATTAGAGTCCTTAATTAGAAAATTACTGAATTTGAGACCTAAAGAACAGAATTTTAGCAGAATTAAAGGTGGAGCCTGTGTATTATATTTATCTCATCTTTTTTAATGACCATACTATATAGTTCATTACATTTCCAAAATATATATATACTATAAAGTTCATGAAATTCCGATATATTATTGACTTTTTATTTATTAATTTAATATTTCATCAGTTTTTAAACTTTTGCCTTTTTCCCTTGGTATACTTAATTTGTTCGTCTCCTCCGTCAATCATTGGCATTCATTAATCAATTGCAATTAATTTTTTTTTTTTTTTACGGTCAAAAAGATTTTAGAATCTATCACTCATTTATGAATTTTCATACAATTCATCTACTCTTACTACACGAGAATGAAATGGAATAAAATAGATTCTATTCTTATATTTAATATTGAAACATGAAGTTGAAATGCTATTATTAAGAATAGTTATTCATACATTAAATAAAAAACAACATTTTTTTACTTGAGTTATGAAATAACCATTCCATTCTTAGAAAAAAGAAAAAAAAAAAAAACTCAACGATTTTGCAATTATAGATTTCTTTTGATCACTTTGTCATAGAGGAAAATAATCATTTTATCCATGTTTTATATTTTTAACCTAGATTTGTATTCCAAACATCCCAAAAAATTTAGAAATTTCAACTTTTATATAGGCTTAATTAACAAAGTTTGGTCCAATCTAAACTTAGACCGTCAAATGATAATTTTACCCAGACATCCATTTGCATCCCAAATTCACATTATAGGCATATCAAAAGTTGAGAAAATATTCCTTCTAGCGTTTTTTATTTACTTAGCAAATTTCAATTTAATAGGAACTCAAGTCATAAAATAATTGTTTTGTTTCTAAGCTCATTTTTTGCCAAATTTATATTCTGAGTTTCCTAAAAAGTTAAAAGTTATTCATTGACCTATGTCTTAATAGGTAAATAAATTTTAGCTTGATTCGAGCTTGGGTTGTAATATGGACTTGTTTTTAGCGTAAATTTATATTTTATACTCTCACTCCTCTCTTTCTCCTAGTCTCATGGCTTTTACCTCCTCCTTCACATACCCTAGGACTCATTCTCACTAGGTGTGGATAACCTAGGATCTAAAGGTTTAGCAAGAACTCTCCTACTCCTTATGGTTGTGATAGCTTGAACTTGTTCATGGTTAGGATTCTCCCCGGTGGACAACTCACTTATGTACACTTGACCTTGTGGGCTAGGCATGGGTTAGGTTGAAAACTTCTCTTTCTTTTGAAAGCTTAAAGCTTGATTCAACAGAGATAGTTGACTCGTAGCACATCCATTGCCCTATTGGTTTGCTTTTGAAACCTAGTGGCTTAGTTGTTTATCCCTACTTAACCTTTGCATGAATTGTTGTAGAGTGTCTCCTAAATACCTCCTATGTGCTGGTTGGCATGTGTGGACACGTACGCAATTAATAGGTCCTTAAAATTTCCCATGCTTGGCAAAATTACTCATTTGGTTTGCATGAGAAGTTCATCATTTGCATTTACAAAGTCACAGTTTTATGTGATGAAAAGTATTTCATAAGAAGTTCAGTTTGCATTTCTCCCCACCTCACAATAGAATGCTGCCTTAAAGAGTTTAGCCACAATTTAAACTTTTGTAAGAATAGAAAAAACTTAAGCCTAATAATATCCTAATTGGCTTGTTGGTCAACACAAGTCCCGCACACATCCTCAAACTCTTTCATATGCAAATATGAATTTCCAGAGTCCATGATATGGAATGTGGGGAGTAATTGAACAATGCCTGGCTTAAGGTTGAATGCACGCATGTTGTTTGGTTCGCCATGGCCAGTCAAATGAAGATTCAAGAGAAGAAAATGAACCTAACGATGAAATAGTGGATAGTGTATCCTATTAGTCTAAGTCGCAACCAGTGCCTCTACTAGATATATAAAAAGCGCGCATTTAAAAAATCAATGTAAATATGGAACGCAACAAATATAGTGGGGAATCTACATCCAAGCAACAAAATCATATTCCTCTTCCATCATTTTTTTTTTTTTTTAAAGTTCTCTATTGAATCCTCCTTTCCTCACATAATTATTTTAAACTTTATATACACACATATATATACACTATGGGTGTGTTTTTGGAGTAATAAAAAGTGAAATAAAATGAAATAAATTAAAACAAATTGTAAATTCATAATTCGTATAGTAAGATAAAAAAGTAAATAACTTTAGAGGTATTCAAAGGTTTTTAGAGATCTTCTGCAAAATCTAGCGTGCCAAATGCACCCTATATTATATTTTGTAAAATTATACAAATTATATTTTTTTAAATAGAGAATTAAATTTTTTGACATTTGTCCTACATAATCAAAGTTTCGCCACTGTTAGATCGACAACAACAATCACAACTTTTCCTTTCTACCTATATTATCTACAAATGACATATATACCTATATAACAATATAGCTTATTGAATTAACATTTGTATAAGTTTTTCTTTTTTACCTATATTATCTACAAATAATATGTATATGTATACAATAATATAACTTATTGATTTGATATTTCTATATTTTCAACCATTACATTCATTTAATATTTAAGATTACTTCATTTTCTCTCCACTTCAGTTGTCTTTTCAGTCACGTCACATAAAAATATAATCCCACACTTTTTCTATATATTTTTTGAATACTTTTTATATATATGTAAAAGTTTTTAAATTAATATTTTAAAAAATGTGATAATATTTGTAATAAATAATAAAATTGTACATTAAACAATGTATGAATAGTTATTAGACAAAGTCAACTAAATTTTTTATTTTTAAAAAATATATTTAAACTTTAAATTTATTTAAAATTTTACTAGAAAATAAACATTTAAATTAAAATTTTAATTTTAATGTGCTTAAAACTTAACTTTTAAATACGTACACTTTTATACTCTTTATATCATTTATATAATAAGAAAGTTTAAAATTTTAAATTTGAGATATTTTTAACTATTGGATTTGTTGAATGACCAAAATTATTTTTCTTTTTCTCTCATTCTTCCCATATTTTCTGAAGATTTTTTATATAAAATATTTTAAATTAATATTTTAATAAATGTGATTATATTTTTAATAAATGTATTAATGATTTAAAGAATTTTTGAATTTGAAATATTTTCAACTTTTAGATTTGCTTAATGTTTGGAATTATTTTTCTTTTTCTTGCACTCTTTCCATATTTTTAAAGTTTTTAAATTAATATTTTAAATAATGTCATAATATTTTTAATAAGTATAAAAAATTTTTAAAATTTTTGAATTTGAGATATTTTTAATTGTTGCATTTACTTAATGGTTAAAATTATTTTTATTTTTCTCTCACTCTTCCCATATTATTTTGAATATTTTTTATATAAAATATTTTAAATTAAAGTTTAAAAAATGTGATAATATTTTTAATAAATATATAAGAGATTTTAAATAAATATTTTAAAAAATTTGATAATATTTTAAATAAATAATAAAATTTTTATATCTTTATTAAATACTGTGTAAATACTTTAATCTCTTTTGATTACTAATTTTTATTTTTAGAGGTTATTTTTACACTTTTTTATGTAATTTGCTTCATAAATTTAAATTTAAATTATTTATACGTCAAATTATATTTCTGTAACTTTAGACACGGGTAATTACTAGCAAATAAATAAGTAAAAAGGAAGAAAGTTTGAAAATTAAAATATTTGAATTAAGGTTAAATCTGAAGACAATAATAAAAAAGAAAATAAACAGTGCTGAAAATAGACATTTTTAGAGAACAGAAAAGTTACTTTATATTTAAAACTTTTTTAAAATAATAAATTTTCAACTTGAGATGATAATAAGAATGGAGTTTCCCAAAATTAAGCCGGTGCCCGTGCATTATATTTCTCTCGTTGTTTTCAGTGACCATGCTAAATTTCATGAAATTCCGAGATTGTTGGTTATTATTTATTTGTTTATTTATTTATTTTTGTCTGTTTTCACACTACTAGCCTTTATGTCTTTGTTAACTGTAATACAAGCTATGTAAATTGCATCACGGATGTAGCTAATTAATTTGTGCGTTAACCTTTGGCAGTCATAGTCAAGTGCAATTAATTTGTTTACTTTGATTAGAATGAAATTCATTCTCATTTTATTTTACTCCCACATTTGAAAACATAAAGTTAAATTAGCTATTCTCCATAAATAATTATTTTAATGTCAAGTGAAATTATTATTTATAGGATATTAATTGGAATAGAATGTTGATAACTTGAATTAAAGAATGTCTTTCTTCACTTGACATTAAAATAAGCTCCCCGCGGATAGTCCAATGGTCAAGAAATGTTTCATGACGAACCGTAAACTCAGATGTCGTGGATTTGAATCGCGATAGAATCAGACTCGTGACTAACTTGACGGTGCTTTAGGGTTTGCCTCTTGCCCCTGGTTTGATAAGGTGAAGTGGTTCCAGTAAAATTTGTTCACCCCAAGTTTCGGGTTACCCATAATAATAATAATAATAATAATAATAATAATAATATCAACAACAACAAAAAAAAAAAAAAAGAAGCAACGATTGTAATTGAGCAATACTGACGTCCTCAGGCAACACAAAGACCAGCTTGGCGTTCAGTTGACCGCAAACAAGAGCACTGTCCTCCATGTCGCTGCCCAGTTCCACGACAACGTAGAATGCGTGGAGGTGATCCTAAATTTGCAGCCATCTGTACTCTTGCAGGTGAATTCCAAACTCGAGACCGCGCTTCACATTGCAGCGAGAAATGGACATTCCGGTACCGTCAGAGTGCTCATCGAGCACGAAAAATCACTCGAAGAAAGTCCTAAAAACCCCCCAACTCAAATGCGTTTCTGCGGGTCTTATCTTTCGTGGCCTTGCCCGCGACAAAACCGCAAGGAGATGATTTGGATGACAAACAAGCACAAAGACACGGCCTTGCACGAGGCGGTTCGGAATAACCATCTTGAAGTGGTTAAAATGCTACTAAGAGAGGATGCAGTGTTTCCACATCCTCTTAATAAATTTGAGGAGACTCCACTTTACATTGCGGCCAAGAAGGACTATCATGAGATTGTGTCCACAATATTGGAAGTTTGCAAATCACCATCTCATAGCGGTCCTGATGGTACAACAGCTTTACACGCAGCAGTGATGGCTGGCTGCTCAGGTAAGCAGGCGATAACTAAATTTGTTTCAACTTGCTAACTCTGTTATTTATGGTATGTGGATGTGAGTGAAAATGCTGCATATCCATCTAAAATTCTCCTTTGTCTTGGTTGGATTTTAATTTTAATTTTCCTTTTTCAAAGCATTATGTGTATAAAGTATGTTCCACATAAAAAAAAGTTTGAGCAAATTACTTAAACTTCTCTTAAATATAAAAAGTTAGGTATACTTCCTTATTTTTTAAATTATGAAACAAATTGATTTTTCCAATTAGTAAATCAAAATTTTAAATTCTTACTTTGCCTATAAGGCTTAACCTACCACACCAAACAACATCACTAGAATAAGTTGACTAGCCCGAACAACTTAAAAAACATCATAACAATTCTCTCTCTATCTCTCTCTCTTTCCTTCTCCTTCACAAGGACCAATTTCTTCTCTTATTATCATTTTGCTAAAATCTCTCAACTGCAAATACACATACCTGTATTTCTTTTTTTGCAAACTCAATCAATTTTTTTCTTTCAATAAATTCATATTCTTCTTACAATTCTAATCATTCATTCTTATTCAACAAATCCACACCCACAAATATACTTTAAATCTAAACTCACATTTTACAAAGTCAATTCTTCTCTCTCTCAACAATTTTATTCTTTTATAATTCTCTCCCTCTCCCTGTCTCTCACTTTATCTCCCGTACCTACTCATACATGCACTTGAGATCCTCTCCCTACAACTTCTCTATTTTTTCCTTTGCCATACCCGTAATTTAAACCAAATCCTACTATTATATTTAGATCAATGAAAGTAGATATAATAGTTAAATAATGATGATTTGGTGATGTAGGATTAAATTGCATATTTCTTATTTCAATTTATTTTAGGAATATTTGAGTATTTTAGATAACTATTATTCCACTATTGGGGGCTCAAGGTTTTTTTTCTTATTATTTAGGAAATAGGATTAATGGTATCGCTACGTTATTTCATTTGTTAGATTGTTTTGGGAATAGATTTATTTTGGCATAACCAAATTAGTAAAGAACCCTTACTTGCATTCACAATGAACTTTTTTAGTAAATGATCAATCTTTAAATCTACTATGATTTGAAAAATTGCTATATATCCATCTAAAATTCCCCTTTACCTTGATTGAATTTTAATTTTAATTTTTTTAAATCATTATATATATAAAGTATGTTCCACATAAAAAAAAAAATTGGCAACTTAAACCTCTCCTAAGATATGAAAAATTATTTATACCTCCTTTATTTTTTTAATTGTAGAACAAATTGATCCCTGCATTTAGCAAATCAAAATTTAAATTCTTACTTAGCCTATAATGTTTAACCACACTACACAATGTTTACTTACCTCAAGTATAGGGATCAGTTGTAATAAGATAATTCGATTAAGTTCGAATCGTCTCACAAAAACGTAAGGTTTTAGTAATGGGTTTGAAAAATCACTTTAAAAACAAAATTCACATCCCAAAGAATGTTAAAATAAAAGAAAATATTTTTACAGAAAATATTTTTACTTTTTGACAAAAATATTTTTAAATTAAAATTAATATCTTAAAAATAACATCTTATCTCGGTTTAATTCATACAGTAAAGTAGTAATGATTTTTTTTCTCAATTTTATAACTCAACCAATAAACAACTCGATACAAATTGATCAAAATATTTCTCAGTTAAAATTAAAAGAGTTAGAAATAATTCTTGAATTTTTTTTTTCACGTTCTATTCAATAAGTCATACCATTTGACCGAACATTATGTATACGAGACTCACAAGCCGAATATACAAAATTAGGTCTTAACTATGAAACTTATGATTTCGAGTTTACAAAATTAGAGAGAAAAATTTTCTAAATAATTATAAAGATATAGAATTTAAGCACTTCATTGAGAAAGTTAGAGCTAAAACCTTTTTTACAACAATACATGAACCGGAATAAGAAAAGAAAATTAGCTATTGCAGAATAAAAGTAAAACTCAACATCATTGAAAATAAAGCTAGAACTTCAAATGAAATTCTTTTATTAAAACTCTGCAAATTGTATGAAATATATATATTTATATATAAATAAAACATAAAAATACCTCCATGAACATGGAGAAGGAAATTGGGAGAAAGAACCCTTTTATAGAGGGAGAAGATCAGGAGGAACCTTATAGGTTTTCTCATTTTATTCTTAAACTATTAAACTCCTCCCTTGTTATAAACGCAAAGCTAATAAGAACAAAAAAACTAATAAAATCTATGCTAATACCTCTATTCTATAACCTCCAAACCTCTAATTATATATATAATTAGATAATAATGTAGTGGACAACCATTAAATTTCAGAAAAAAAGTAACTGTTGGTGAAATCAGGTTATTCGCACAATGATATTCTGACATTTAACCCCTTTTTCAACTCTTTTTATCATAGTAGGCTTTCTATCAGTTAAACGCGGGCTTGGATGGCCAACCATCCAGAGTTAGGTTCAAATTGGAGTTTGACGCTTAGAATTTTTTTTGCAGTTGTTTTAACGTCTTACTCTCTGTCATCTTCGCATGTGTTCTCACAAATTAAGTATAACGAGTAAGAATTATTTTTTATTTCATTCGATAATTGATATCATTTTTATATTTTTAACATTCCACTCAATTATTATTTTAATTAGTGGACTTCACTATCATTTATTTTACAAAATAATTTAGACATTTTAAATTTCACTATATTTTAAAAGTACAAATTATATGAAAATCAAAATTATTAACTTAAATTTTGTCCAGTTATAATTTCTAAGAAGTTGAACCTTGTAAAATAAAGCATCATAGTTCGCATTTACTTTTATGGTACTTATCAAAAATTAATTAGAGAGATATAGATTAAAACATATGTAGTAACTGTTATAACCTAAAGTTTTGAAAAAAAAAATTAAAACTCATAAATTATCATAATTTATTTAATTTAAAATTTTTATCTAAAATTTTAATAAAAAAAAATTTAATATTAATTTTATTCATAATATCATATATACATGTTATTGATGGCATGTATATATCGACGATCAGGAGCGGTGAATCGCTGTGACAGACGGTAATATTTACCTTATATGATAAAAGCCCGTATTTGCATAAGAGACACTTTCTCACCATCTCCCTACAACCGTACATATATATATATATATATCAACTCAAATAAAAGTATAAAACCAGAAGAGACGTTAGCTTGTGGTGGGGAAATTGTACCGGGAGTACCCAGTAAATTTTTGAACAAATAATGATACTCTCTCTTAAGACTTGTAAGTGTGTATTTCGTTTCATTTGCATTCCCCCCTCTCTGTCTCTCTCTCTCTCTCTCTCTCACAGTATGCACAAATAAAATACTGGAAAACAAGCGAAATCTGGTGAGGAAAGAAGACTTCAATGGATGGACACCTCTCCACCATGCTGCCCACCTAAACATTTTACCATGTGCTATACAGCTTTTAGATGCAGATAAAGCCACAGCGTACCAAAAAACTGACGACCATCAAACAGCGCTTCATATAGCTGCCAGTAAAGGACACACAGACATAATGAGAGAGCTTTTGTCACACAGTCCAGATTGCTGGGAGATAGTCAATGGTGAAGGCCATAACATTCTTCACATTGCAGTGGACCAAGGAAAAGAGGAGGTGATTAATTTCATCCGGAGTCGGGATGTGAAAATTTCATGGCTTAGCAATCTTGAAAACCAAATGGACAACGAGGGATACACACCTTTCAATCTGCCTCCTGTTTCCAACAAGGGTTCATCATCCATCATTAAAGGCAATAGACGCACAGATCAGGTACGTAAAATAACGACTCAATTTTGCTTGCATGGGCTTGTTTAATAACACCTAAAAATTACAAAAGATAATATGGCATCTAATACTTGTTTGATTCTCAACTAAATCTCGGATCAATAGAGTTAATCACTTATATGTACACACACAAACATATAGGTTTCTATTTATTTATTTTGGACTTCTTTACAACTCTACAAATTGTAATAAAATATAATTTGATAACTTTTTTTATATTTAAAATACAGTCTATAAATCACAATTTAATAGAAATAAATAGTGAAAAATTCATTCAAATATAAGGATTAGATAGAAACACATATTAAGACTGACCTATTTGATGACGTTTCCATCTTTTGCTTCCTTGCCGTTGTTTTAGAATTTTAAAAATTAAAAATAAAAATACCTGATGCGGTTGGTTGCTTCTTACAACAGTTTGCAAAAAAATTTATAATTAAGAAAGAGTAAAAAAAAAAAATGTGCCTTTTCATTTATTTTCAAAAAATTTGTTTTTCATATTTGTCATACACTACTGTAAAATCATTAATATTTCATACCATTATAAAAAAAAATTACCTTTTCATACTTAATCCCATTTTTAACCTAAATTTACATTTTGAATTATCAAAAGTTTGATAAATATTTCTTCATTCGTTTCTAATTAGCATAAGAACTTTCAATTCGACTTGAACTCGAGTTATAAATTGATTGTTTTACTTTTAATTCTTATTTTTGGCATAAATTTATATTCTAGGCATATAAAAATGTTTACAAATATTCTTTAATAAGTTTCACATCAGTTAATAAATTTTGGACTAATTTGAATTTGTGTTACAAAATAACCAGTTCACCTTTGTATTAGTTTTGTGGCAGATTTACATTTTGAGTATCCCAAAAGTCTTAAAAAGCATTACTTAGCAAGTTTTTAATCAGTTTAGCAAAATAGTAATTTCACTGCCAGGGCCAGTTTGATCCAAATTCATATTTTCATCTTCCCAAAATATTGAAGTATATTTATTGACACACTTTTTAAATAGTTAAAAAATTTTTAATTTAATTCAAATTCAAGTTAAAAAATGACAATTTTACACCTAATTTTGTTTTCAACCCGTATTTTTATTATGGACTTTCTAAACCGTTTTTAGTTTTTTTTTTTTATCAATTAAATAAATTTCAAGTTAATCTGAATTCAAATTAAAAAAACAACTATTTATCCCCTGTTTTTGCTTTTTTTTTTTTTTGGGTTATTATTAATGATCCCCAGTAAAGTTTTACAAAAACAAATTGAAACATAAACAAAAATATTTTTATAACATTAATTGAAAAAAAAAGGGACTGAAACGTTTTCCAACGGCATCTAATTATTGTCTATCAAATCCTACTAGGGAAAATCAAACCCTTATTGTTATCTTTTTAATTTTTAAAAAGATAAAAATTATCTTTTTATTTTTTATCGTACTCTCTCTTGTTTTATCACTGTAGTAATATTAGCAAAAAAAAAAAAATAGAAGGCTTGTGGGTGTTAAAAAGGGCGTTTTTGTAAAATAAAATTGTGAATCAACTTTTAAATTTTACTGCTGTAGATCAGCTGTGGAGTCACACTGCCATCTCTGTTTCCAACAACTATAATCTTTCTTCTTTTCCTCCACCAGTATTATTTCCTAGTTTAATTTTCTTTCCACCGTCACATTTTTTTTTTTTTTATCCTTTGTTAGTATATAAGTTGAAGCGGTTATTGACAGTTACCTCACAAAAAACAAATAAGAAACAGATGAGGGATGCTTGTTTATTCAGAGTTGTTACATAGCTTCAAAATTAGTAAGACACTTTTATCTAATAGTTCAGTAATTTTGAAATAAATTTGCGCCATGATCTGAATAGACTAAGGATATGTTTTGTACGGGATAAAAAATTTGGGAGTAAAAAATTACAGGGGTAATTGTTACCCTAGTAATGGTTACTGGGATAACAAATTTATGATATTTATCTTTGAAATAAGAGAGTAAATATTACTCGGTAATAATTATATTATATTTAAAATGTTAAAAAATTTCAGAAGGTAGAAATTAATTGTGCTTGAAATGAAGATAAATTAATCAAGGGTAAAAGTTAATATTTAATTTTAATAAAATAAATCATCACAATTTTAATAATAATTAATTTTAATAAAAATATTTATTATTAAAATATATACCTTTAAATAAAATTTTAATTACAAAAAATAATTTTATCATATATTAATATTTCAACAATAATTAATTTTAATAGTGAATTATTATTTGTTAAAAGTTATTTTTATTTTAATAAAACAATTTAATAAAACAAAAAATTTAAGTTTATTTAAATAAATTATTAATTTTAATAAATTGCATTAATACAATACATAATTTAGTAAATTACTCTTTATGAGACATAATTTTCATTTAATAAAATAAATTATTTTAATAAGTCATTATTACTTATTAAACATTAATTTTAATTTGAGAAAATAAATAATTTTAGTCATAAATTAATATTTTAATAGTATTATTTTAATAAAATAAAATAATTATTTTAATAATAAATTATTATTTATTAAATATTATTTTGATAAAATAATTTAATAATTAATTAATTTTAGTTTGATTAAATAAATTATTATTTTATAATATTTATTTGTAGAAGGACGTTGGTTAAAGTTTTACACGGGAGTAATGATAAAATGATAAAATTTTTCTATCACCCCTTTACAAAATTTTTCTATCACCCTCCTTACCTAACTCCTCTTAGAGTAAAATTTACACCCATACGAGGGTAATTATTAATTTAAAGTAATTGTTACTCCCGTTATCTAAAATAATATAATGAAAAATAAAAATTATCTCAATAAAATTTACTCTCTATCTAATCCCAAAACAAGCATCTCCTAAGGGGGAGTCTCCCTTTGTATATTAAATATATCACATGTATTTACATACATATATATATACATTGTGGTTGTTATAAATAATTAATGAATGTATTAGAGGTTTGTTATCATAATATCGTATAGATCCATCTCTTGGTTTTGATTTTAGTTTTGGTTTTGGCTTTGGCTATTAGAAATTTCTCAAAAAACAAAAATGTAGGATGAAATCAAGGGAAGGCCGGAAAATGTTGATGCTGAAGACACAGAAATGGGATTAGAAGACTTGAACAACATACGCAACACTCATTTGGTTGTGGCTACACTCATAGCAACAGTCACCTTCACAGCCGGTTTGACTTTACCGGGAGGGTTTCATAGCAATGAAGGTCCAGACCAAGGGAGAGCACTCCTGGTAAGAGTTGCCGCTTTCAGAGCGTTTGTGATAACAAATGCCCTTGCAATGGTGCTGTCCTTTTCCGCAATATCAGTGTACTTAATGTTGCCGCTCACCAAGGTGCGGAGGGTGCTTGAGAAGCAATTTGCGTTCGTTATTGCCCTAATCATTTATGCGATGATGGCGATGATGATTGCATTCTTGAGTGGTTCATATGCTGTGCTAGCGAATTCGTTGGGCCTCGCTGTTGGAGTGCTCATTGTTGGAAGCACTTACCTCCTCGTGGACCGTGTTACTAGTTTAATCGGATTACAAGGTACCGATGAGACTTTGTTGGAGTGGCTTTCTGGAAGAAAAATAAAGAGAGAGCGGAAAAGAGGTGTAAATTTGTTTCAGTATGCCCTGCCCGAGGGGCTGCGGATGGGGAAAAGGTTGCGTAGAAGAATGGGACTGAAAATAAATAAATAAATAAAATAAAATAAGGAGAAGCATACTGTTTAAATATATTTTTCTTCTTGTTTGGTTAATCGAAATGGAAGGTCTGGTGACCTTACCTTGCCTTTGTCTGGTATGATTGTAAGTACAGAAAGTGAATTAAGTGTATGTTAATTATTATTAATTTTATAATTTATTCCGTTAATTACCAAAAAAAAATTTCCGCTAATATTTAGACAATTTTAACTAATAAAATTATTTTTTTTAATTTTTGTAAGGGGTGACAATTAAACAGTACTTTGTCCATTTTTGTTAAATCATATAAAGATAAATTATTTTATTCAAATTAATTTTTGAACTAAAATTAATTTTAATAAATAATATAATGAGTTAATTAAATTAATATGGAATATACATGTAATCATTTTTAATAAATAATTTCATTAAATTATATTTAATACATTTTATTTTTATTGACCTAAATTACTTTTAATGAATGATAAAATTAAAATAATTAAATTTAATTAATTTAATATATTTTATTAAATTCAATTAATTTATAAAATTATACGCTTTATTATATTAATAAAATTAATTGATAAAAATATACTTTAAATTAAATTAATTTAAAGTATATTTTTATCAATTAATTTTATTAATATAATAAAGCGTATAATTTTATAAATTAATTGAAATATATTTTATTGAATTCAATTAATTAATAAATTAATTTTATTAAAATTTTAAAAAATTAATTACTGCAAACAAAATGATATTTTCATACTAAATTTGAGTTTTCATTTTAAAAAAAGACAATAAAAATTTAAAAAATATAAATAATTAAATATAAATAAAAAAAATAACGTTACCAATCACGCCTTTAAAATTCAAGTTCGCACTATTTTAATTAGCTGCATCTTGCAAATCAGCCACGGACTCTCTGGCTGCCAACTTGGAAATATGGAAAAACGTGACCACGTGTATAAGCTAACTGTGTGAATATATTAGTTTAGTTAAAACAATTTTAACAAAACTTTTCCTCTAAATTTACGCAAAATGATCTTTAATTAGTTTGATTCGTATCTTCAATTGAACTATTCTTCAAATGTGAACGGACAGACCATGAGATTTGACCATAATTAAGCACATGGGTTGTGATTTTAGTAAGCTAAACTAGATGCTAACGAATTGATATATTTTATT
This sequence comes from Vitellaria paradoxa, assembly GCA_019916065.1. Classification (NCBI taxonomy): domain Eukaryota; kingdom Viridiplantae; phylum Streptophyta; class Magnoliopsida; order Ericales; family Sapotaceae; genus Vitellaria; species Vitellaria paradoxa. The sequence goes on along the minus strand of CM034241.1, from coordinate 41,015,209 downwards.
TTGAACGAGAAGTTGTTAATTAAATTTTAACAAATGAAATATGAATTAAAGTAAAAATAAAATAGAATATAAATTTTAATTGTGGTGCCTGACTACCATGTAATGGTGTAAAAGGGGCCGCGGAGGGTGAAATTTTTGTTTGACATTGTGAATGTACAGTAATGGAATCACAAATGTCTCACATCGGATAGAATCAAGAATTGAAATAATTTATAAAACACCCTTAGCTCCCTCCCTATTACAATGCATTTTAAAGCATTGTATTGAATTTGGTGACAACGCAAGGGCTAAACATGTTTCAATATTAAAAGCGTCATGAGCTCACCATTTCTAGTCTATCAGCTCTTGACTCAGGAGCACTGATGATAACACAAATATCCTGCATCGAAAAGAAGTGGAAAATTTAGATAACTTATAAAATATTCTATATCTGAAATGAATTGAGAATTGAGATCACTTATAAAGTACTTCTAATTTTTTCCTTGGTACGACACATTTATCTTGTGGACACTAAATTTAGTAGAAACTGTAGAATTAAGAGGCCAGTTGGATGCCACAAAATGTGGCCTCCATAAATAATACATCCTTATAAGTTTTGATGTGATGTTTTTTGCTTGGTTTGGGAAGTAAAATTTCTCCCCTCTAAAAATTATCCTCTCTTCTTAATCTTAGAAGAAGGTGTATAATTTTTGGAGAGAGTTTGAGCTATCCAAAAATTATCCCCCTTATATGGATTAAATTGGACTATTATGCCCCTTCTCATCCCTCTTCTCACCTACAAAATATATTTTATATTAGAAATAAATTCTTTTTTTTTTCTAATGAAAAAATGTATTAAAAAATTATATTAATAAAAATAAAAAATATATAATTTTTTTCCAAATAGGGGTCGTGTAATTAAAAAAATATATTTTTTCCAAATAGGAGGTGATGTGATTTTAAGATAATAATATTATTTTTTAGCAAACTTATACAAAATTACACATATATTGATATTTTTTAAATAAGGAGAAAAAAATAAGCGACTAAGGAAATTTTGGATAAATTGAGATGTTATTGTCTACGAAACTAATTTATATATTTTATAAAGTTTAATTTATTAATAACATAATTTATTTATAATTAATTTGTCTAAAATTAATTTGTACTAGTTGGTTTTCACATTATATAATTAACATAAACATATAATTAAGTTTGGGTAATTAAGTTTAATTTAATGGGTAACCAAATTTGGGACACCACAAGGGCAAAAGAGTCATTTGACTGTTCTTTTTATCATTCACTTCCTCTTATTTATAAAACATCCAAACCAAGTCAAAAGTTATCCCCCTCCATAAACATCACATCAATGTGAACCAACCCTCTAAAAATAATACTCCATCTTATCTTATCGAAATCAAGTCCTAAAATTTTAACACCATCCAATCAGACCTTAAGTATGTTCTTGTCGGAGTATCCGTTTTAAAGTCAAGAATGGGTGAATCCTTGAACAGGCAAAAATAGAACATCATCAAATGGATAAATGAATCAATTGATGGTTAAGGATTTAAAATTGATTTTGATATTAATCTGTAACATCAGTATTTTGTTGATTGAATTTAATCTGATTTTAAAACGGAGTAGTTGCCTTTCCAGTTGAAATATGGAAAAGCGTGACCAGTATTGACCAGTACTGCGCTATGCTAGCTTGCGTGGCGGTTATTGCATTAAGTTTTGTCTCTAAGAAGACCCCACAGCTGGCATCGATGATTGTGATTAACTTATTACATAGGTCAAACATTCGTCAGCAATGAATTGCAAAATGACATGCGAATGAGCTTAACGGAGGAAACATTCGTGAATATATCACAATTAGTTATTTTTAATAAGAAATACGGAATACATTTAACATATATGTTTTTCTTGTTAATATAATATTTTTGTTTTACATAATCTAAAATAAGTTTAAAATATAAAAAATAAATTAATCATTTCAAAAAAATAAAAAAAAATTGAATAGTTAGACCCCGTTTGGTAACGTTTCCGTTTTCTGTTTTTCTGTTTATGTTTTCAAAATTTTGTTAACTCACAACAGAAACATGTTTGATAAATCTATTTATGTTTTTTTGTTTCCAAAAAAAATGAAAACATAAAAAAAAATGTATTTTCACTCTAATTTTCTTTTCTATTGCCAATATTTTATCAATTTTAAAATTTTCCTATTTTTGTTACATTTCATAAAAATAAATTATTTTATTCAAATATTTTATTAAATTAAGTTATTATTAATTAATTTAATAATTATTATTAAATTATTTTAAATAAATATCATAATTAAATTAAATTATTTATGATTTAATTAATTTAATTTGTATAAAATATATTTTATTAAATTATTTTAATAAATAATTTAATTAATTTAAAAATAAATAATTTAATCTAATAATTAATCTATTATTTATTTAATATGAAATATATTTTATCAAATTATTTTTAATAAATAATATAATTTAATATATTATATATTTATTAAATTAAATGATTTTAATAAATAATTTACTGTATTAATTTAATTTTTTATATTTATTAAATTAATATAAAATATATTTTATTAAGTTCTATTAATTTTTTAAAACTAATAAAATTAAATATTTTTTATAATAAAAATTAATAATTATAAATAAACTTGTATTTGTATATACAGTTTTAGTTTTCATTTCAAAAAAAATAAACTGCAAAAGAAAATAAAAAAAATAACAATAAAAAACAATAAAAAAAAGATAACGTTGTTAAACGGGCCCTTAAAAATTGAGAACAGAGCCTTATAATTAAGCTACAAGTCCAATTTTTTGTAATTTTTTTTTCCATAACAAATAATGCTTCACCAAGTACGCTAAATTGGACAAGTGCCCTAGATTACTGCACCGCTGCTCTATGTTTGGACTAGCAATGTCGACTACTCCAACATTACCTTTTTTTTTATTCTTTTTTCTTTACTTTTATCTTTTCCCTTCTACCGCCTTTGCTCTCCCTCCTTCTGCAGCCATTTTATTTTTAATTTGAGATAAATAATTAGGAAAATAATTATTTAATAATTTAATTATTTTTTATAGATGTTGAAATATTGAAGTATTTCTGAATAAAAAGTCTATTGATAGAGAGATAATATTCTTTTACTATATTTTGAAAAAACTATTAATTAAGTGAGACTAATGCGAATATCATTACAGACACGCAAAAAAGATATCAATTTACTTTTAAAAGCGATATACAAATATTTCTATGAATAAATCTTTCTTTTATTGCACAAAGAAAGTGGTATTGTACCAGGCCTTTTAATTTAACCAAGAAATGTGCCAAACTGATATAATAATAAAATAATTACAATAATAGCCTACTTATTTGGTTTATTTACTTTAAAACAAAAGTAATCCGATAAAATCAAAAATATTGATAAGAAAAAGCAATACCACGATTAATGGTGCTGGTGCACTAACTGCTCCTGCCATTGATCGATTTTTGCGTGCGCATGCTTTGCACATGTGCCCTCAACTAGGGGTGGCCTTATCAGCTAGTAGTTGAGACCAATATCTCAAGTCCCATAATATTGGCCAAACCTCGTCATGTGAACACCATACTGAAAGGGTTGAAATAATTGAAAAAAAAAAAAAAATCCATTAGGTAGATTGATTATGTCTTATTCTAATATATAAAATATATTTGTTGAAAAGGAAGAAAAAATTGAAAAGAAAAACCAAAGGTAGATTGATTTGTCTTATTATAATAATATATAATATATATTAATTTGTTGAAAAAGATTAAAAATCATCTCTCTTTATATATATATAGTGTGTTTTTGGAGTGATAAAAAATAAGAAAAAATAAGATAAAACATGATTTTGAATAAAAAATAACATTTAGTGTTTTCTTCCAAACTGTTTTTTTGAAGATGAGCAGTGTCAAAACCGTTAAAACAGTTTCTCAAATCTGTTCTGACAAATTTAAAAAATGCTGCTCAATGTTCTGCATAGTAGTTTTTTCTCTCTCTTTTGCACTAAACCGTTAGAATGGTTTTTCAAATCCATTATAACGGATTCAAAAAAATCTCTTTACAGCCATGGGCACTGAGTTTAAACTTTTAAATGTTTTTGGTATGGGATTAAAAGATGGGAAATTTTTTATATCCCTCTAAAATTTTATTCTTTTAATTATGGTTTAAATATTTCATTGAAATATAAATAAATTAATATTTTCTATTCTTAAGAAGCTAAATGCAAATACTTTCAATTTTAACAATCAACTAAGTATGCCTATATTATCAAATTTATTAACTAAAAATATTATTTGATAGGCACGTGACATTTTTAATAATATATTTTACTTAAGTATTGTTAACTAAAAAATGATAGTATATGTAAAATAATTAATTTTTATTATAGAAAATAATAAATTCAACGCAAAGTGTTTATTTTAAAGATGCAAATTAGTGTAATTTAGATTTTGAAGTTCAATAAAGAAAGTATTATCACGCAGGGATGTTGAATTATTAGCTAACTTAGAAGAAAAAACTAACATTTTATCTTTTAATAATAGTGGATAAGATGACATAAAAATAAATGATAGTACAGGCTGGTATATCAATAAAATAGATATAAGAGGGGTACTTGACCTGAGCAAACTCATTAAAAATTCATTAGGAAATAGTCGAGTAGGAGTGAGACAGGTTTAAGATTGAAATATACACATGCAGGTTTAGGACGGATTCGAGAATTGTTTATATCATACTCAATACTCAGTATCTATTTATACTTATATATATGATACTTGATAAATACACATTTAATATAATATATTATATTACATACATTTAAACAATTACAAATATGTTCCTTAAATAAAATTAGTTAAACTCTTAGGTTTACGGCCATTTGACGTGGATTATTGTCACACTATTAAAATTTTGAAGCCATGGTTCAATAATTAATTTTGTAAAATCATTTGGATATAAAAGTAGTGATTGAATTTATATATAATATATGTGTTCTTTATAATTTATTTGAATAAGATTTTTTTTTTAAATCTTTGCTTGACATGTGCATGGAGAATAATAAAGATCTTAATAGAAGAAAAATTAAATATATATTCACAAATATATATTTTTGTCATTATATAGTCAATACATTAATTGTTTAAAAAATTAATTTTTAAATAGATATTTTTTAACTCTTTTTAATCTTGTATTTAATGAGTGGGATGAGTTTAGAATTCTAATTAATAAAATAAACAGATTTAGAATGATAATGAATAAAAAAAAATGAAATAAAAGGCTTAATAATGAAAATGACTAATTAGGTAACTTCCTGATTCATTTTACATTCCAAATTGCAGGACGGTGCAGGTTACATTATTCGTTGGAGAAATGTAGTCGAAATGGATAGAGAAAAGATGAAAAAGTTGAAGGGAAAAGAAAAAATGAACGAAGAAGCGAGCATTCCAGCACAAGTCGAGCGGTTTAGGAAAATGGCTGATGCGCACTTGATCGTGGCTACGCTTATAGCAACGGTCACTTTTGCTGCGGCGTTCACGTTACCTGCAGGTGGTTATGACAGCAGCGAAGGAAAAAACCAAGGCACGGCAATTCTTCTGAAAAAAGTGGCTTTCAGAATATTTGTCGTATCCAATACCATAGCGGGGGCGTCCTCCACGACCTCGGTGTTTTTGCGTGTCGCCGCCTCGTTATATGATGACAAGAACGACCTCCTCTCCCGCTACAGAAAAGCTTTTTATTTGATTTTGGTTGCCATTGGAGCAATGGTGCTTGCCTTCGTCACTGGCGTTTACGTGGTTGTAGCACCTTCTCTGACCCTCGCAATTGCCACGTGCGTCATTGGAAGCCTCTGCTTTCTCATTTTTTTCGGCGAACTCATAAAGATGGACTTCTTTAGCAATTTGTGGTTCCTCGTGACACAAGAACTAGTTATACAAAATTTATCGGCATTCAAATCTTTCCGAGAGCACTGGGACCGTATCATCTATCGTCGGTATAATATTACTTTGTAAAAGGAGATTGATCTTGGTCATGTAATATCGCATAGCAATTTCAATTTATTGTTATTTGAGACAATTGAACAATTTCTCTTCCACCTTTATATATATATATTTCCAGATTTCGTCTTCTTCCATTAATTTTAACAGTTGAGAAATACTAAAACTCATTTTTAAGAAGTCGCGGTTTTACAATGTGGTTTCAGTAAATTTGTTATGCCTTCTCAGTGATTTATTTCTTGGGAATTTTTATTTCCACCTTTTGAAACGGTGGAATGTTACACGACTTCGAAGGGTACCAGCAGCTTAAAAATATATTTAGACACGCATCCGCTCACCAAAGACTTCTGCAAGAACATTTCTTCTGAAATAAAAAAAAAGTTGACCTCTTTTTCTTTTTTCCCTTATTTATTGTATCATTCTTGTTTTATTTTCGTTTTTCACGATCCATCTATATTATTCAATCTTACATTATGACAGCATGAGAAAGCGTTCAACAATCAAATATATTTCCCTCTCCGCTCTGTTTTTTTATTCTTATTTTTATTTTTATTTTTTGAGTATTTTTGTCTTTTTTTCCAATATTCTATTAATATTTTGGCTGAGTCTATTTTCAATCTCTAGATGTCCTCTTTCACGCCATGAAATCTTTTCTATTAAATAAAATTATTAAATTATAATTTTTTCTGACTAATTTTTTTTGTACACTTTGAAATAACATAATTATTTTCTATAAACAAAGATCTTCCAGATTTTAAATACTAAAATAAGTTTTATATTCATTTATATTTATATATTTAACAATTGTAATAAACATATATTTTATTTTAATTTATTCAACTTAGGGTACGTTTGGCACACCAAATGTTGGTGAAAATATCTAAAAATCTCTATATATTTTTACACATTTCCACCTTATCAAAATTCAAAAAGTTCAATATCTTTTAAAAAAATCGATAACTAGAATTCAGTTCATTAAATAGCAAAAATTTTTTCACCATTCTCATGATGGACTCTCAGGTTACCGAATAACACCTACTTTGACTATTTTTTGTCGGGTCGTAAAAATCGTTCCAACGAATTGTAGAAACTGTTCCGATGGATTCGCACGACTAACTTTTGTCCAAACGGTTTTTACAATCCATTTGGACGGATTGTAGTGCAAAAAAATCATGACTGCCCAAAATTTTGAATCCGTTCAAACGGAAATCTAATTCGTCAGAACGGGAATCTCACTATTTATCTCCAAAAAACGCAGTTTAAAATGTGTGCACCAAATGTAAAAAGTTTTTCCAAACTACATTTTATCTCCTTTTATCTCTCTTTTTATCACTCCAAACTCACCCTTAATCAAATAAAATTAATTTCTTTCAATATTCTTCCCTTTACAAACTTTCATAATTTTAATATTTGTCATTGTCCTCATGAACCTTTCAACTTTTATAATTTAATTACATATTTTAAATATAACATATTAAAATAGAATAAAAATGTTTTTAAATGATAAAATAATATTTATTTTTATTTATAATTTTAATAATCAAACAAAAAAAAAATTATTTCATATCCTTATCTTCTCTACCCCAACCTTCACCTCTACTATTTTACTCCAAAATTTATGTCGCCCATAATGATTCAAACTAAACTATAGATCCCATATTTTTATTGTACTTGAGTTATGAGTATTTTGTTAGGTGTTAGATGCGTATTGTAAATTAGTAAATTACTAATTTTTACTGAATTAGTGAGGGGTATAATGGTTATTTCACTTTAATCTAACTCAAAAGTTACTAAATTTTTTACCAAACATTTAAAAGTTGCTAAAAAGTTACTAAAATTTTGTTTGTTTTATCAAATAGCTAAAAATTTTTAAAAACCTTTTCAAAAAAAAAAAAAAAAAATCTTCTAACCACTATCTAATCTAAATTGCATTTTGTTTAACAACTCCACCTAACATGAATGTTTAATTGGATAGAGTACTATAATTAGGTTATCTTATTTGATTAAGTTAAAATATTAAATAAAATTTATTTTTATTTTATTATTAAAATATAAATTAAAATAAAACTAATTTTAGTATTTGAAAATTATATTTTACATTTTCATTCATTAGATTATATTTAAAATATAACTAAGTTATGAGAATTGAAAGATTTATATAAAAACCGATTAAATGACTTGATGATAATTATAAAAGTTTTTTAATAAAAAGATTTATAAAATTTTATTTTTTAAGCTAGGAAAAAATAAAATAAAATTTATCTTATACAATTTTTAAAAATAAAAATAAAAATTTATTTTAATCTTCAAAAACAAGGCATAAGATTGTTTGTTCAAATTTGTAAAACAATTTCTTTGTGAAGGATAATTATACACCAAATAGTTAAATGAGAAATGATAATTTTATAATTTCAATTACTAAAAAAGAAAAGTAAAATACAAAAGAATATTTAAAAAACGCAGATAGGCTAACGGTAACATTTTCTCTATATTTATTAATGTATCACATATTTTTTAATCAAAACGAAACTATCAAAAGGAATAACAAATTCAGAAAAGTTGCCAAGCAATGCACATACACACGCACAGAGACAAAATAGTTGGCCCCTCTAGAAAGAAATAGTTTCCATTCACAGAGTTTTATAAAAACATAAACAAATTTTGAATTTAAATTAATTTTTTTTATTAACACATTCTCAAATAAAAGCATGGAGAACTAAAACTTAAGAGATACCAAAATATATTTTCTGCTCTTTACTAATCTGACTTTTTCAATTTATTTGTAAAAATAAAAAAAAAAATTGACAAGTCATCTCTTAACTTAAAAAAAAAAAAAAATCTAAAAAGTAGAATGCCCAAGCCCAACCTTACTCATCTAGACAATTGTCTACTAACCTTTGTAAATTAGGATTAAACGATCTTGTGTTGTAATTTCTAAAATTTTTAGTAAAAACATACGACAAGACTGGCTTTCAATTTAGTATTGCAACTTATGAATAATTTTCAAATTTAATTTTAAATTTAGAAGTGTCACGCAAATTTTGAAAAAAATAGATTGAAGAACTGATGGTGAGACAGTGGCGTTCGGTATGATTTGAAAGTATCGGGAAAAAAAAATTACATGATTTTAATATTATATATAGTTTTGTCATTCTCGATAACTGAAAATATATAAACAATTCCATTTTTACTCGTGTGGGAAAATTATTACATCCAGCCACGGAATGGGTGGCCGTGACACAAAAGGCCAATTGGACGCCTGTATAGCTGGGCTTTGTGTGGGTCGATGACTTCAATATTGCCTAACATGGTGGCCTCATATTGGATTGGATCCACCTTGTTTACTAGCAGATAATAATAATAATAATAATAATAATAATAATATCATTTCACAATTACTAACAAAAAAAATCAGAAATATCATTTGGTACATTTTTAGATACAGAGAGTTTTGTGTCCTTTATTTCCATAATTTCATATAGGTCCTTGCTTATCCAAAGTGAAAATCAGATAGTTTTTTAGGCTTTTCTTTTAAAAAATTAAAATGTATAAAATTAAAATAATTATGTATTAGGATAATGTCCTATATTGTAAGAAAATACAATCTTCATTGTAATGACAATGATTTTTTTTTCTGTTGACTTAAAAATTATTGTTACTATTATTCTATTGGTATATACTTGTTTTCTTTTCTTTCAATTTATTTATTGGTACATAAGAATAACTCAGACAATTTTTTTCTTTACTACATATTTTTTATTAGTTAATACTATACAGTGTAATTTAAAAAAATGTAATTATAGGAAAGTGTGCATCGGACAGGTGGGTCATTGCTACTTCTGATTTGAGACATTGGTTTAAACTATCCGAATTTTGAGACATTGGTTTAAACTATAATTGATCAGATGGAGTGAATATCCACAGTGATGGGAGTTCGGAAAGCCCCATAAAGCACTACAACAAAGACTAAAAGTTTGGTTTGGCAACCAAACAAAAAATATATGTATATATATACATAATAATAATAATTAACCATTTTTTCTCTACACTTTTTAGTCTCATATAATTTTTTTTTTGTTGAAATTTAATTTTTTATAACTTTTGAAAAAATTAAAAAAAAAAAGTGGGTGACAGGCTCGCTCCATTCCCTTTCATAACTTAATTAGTCTATCCACTTTATCTCGTCTTTGTGGTCTACTTGACTTTCACTTTATCCACTTTGTCTTCTTTTCGTGGCCTCTCTATCTTATCCACTATTAAACTTGTTTTGCAATCACAAAAAAAAAAAGTAACATTTAACATTTTTTCCATCTTAAATGATTATTGTCGTCAAGATTTGATTTTCTTTTTGTATTTGATAAATTTTAAATATGTTATTTATATTAATAAAAAAAAGGATAGAAAGCGTGGATAAAAGACTCAATTCCTTTCCTTTCATGGTTTAACTAATCTATCCACGTCATTCTTACTAGTCTTTGTGATCCACTACGCATTCATTGCTTGTACATAAATTTTTCTTTTTTAATTTTAATTATTTGCTTGATTGATGTGGTTAATATATCTAAAAGTTACCAAACAACAATGAAGTATTTGAAACTTTACAAAATTTTAAAAAATTTTATAAATTTCAAACTACAAAAATCTATATAAATATTTATAAATCTCTACAAATTTCAAATTATAAAAATTAGTATTTATATCTACAAATTTTTATGAAACTTCAAAAGATTCTGTACCACACAAAATTTTGAAAAGTTTGAAAAGTCGCCTCTTAACTTAAAAAAAAAAAAAATCTAGAAAGTAGAATGCCCAAGTCCAACCTAACTTACTCATCTAGACAATTATCTACTAATCTTTGTAAATTAGGATTAAATGATCTTGTGTTGTAATTTCTAAAATTTTTTTTAAAAACATACGAGAAGACTGGCTTTCAATTTAGTATATTTGCAACTTATGAATGATTTTTAAATTTAAAAGTGTCACGCAAAATTTGAACAAAAAAAAAAAAAGAATGAAGAACTGATAGTGAGACAGTGGCGTTCGGTATGATTTGAAAGTATCGGGAAAAAAAATACATAACTTTAGTATTATATATAGTTTTGTCATTCTCGACAACTGAAAAATATATAAACAATTCCATGTTTATTCGTGTGGGAAAATTACCACGTCCGCCCACGGAATGGGTGACCGTGACACAAATGGTCAATTGGACGCCTACGGAGCCTGTCTTTGGACGCCTAACATGGTTCCCCCATATTGGATTGGATCCGCATTGTTTACTAACAGAATAATAATAATAATAATAATAATAATAATGATGATGATGATGATGATGATGATGATGATGATGATGATGATGATGATAAAATCATTCATAATTACTAAAAAAAAATCAGAAATATCATTTGGTACATTTTTAGATACACAGAGTTTTGTGTCCTTTATTTCCATAATTTCATATAGGTCCTTGCTTATCCAAAGTGAAGATCGGATAGTTTTTTAGGCTTTTCATTTAAAAAATTAAAATGTATAAAATTAAAATAATTATGTATCAGTATAATGTCCTATTGTAAGAAAATACAACCTTCATTGTAATGACAATGACAATTTGAATATAATTAACATATTTTAATTATGTATTTCTTGTGTTAATTACATTTTTTTCTTTTATCGACAAAACATATTATTCTTAAATTTTTACAACATATATTTTTGATTAAATTTTCTAGTTATTTTGTATATATTTCCAATTACTAGCATCTTAATGGAATTATTTTCTGGAAATGTAATCAATTTATTTATTTAATTATACCTACAAATTATAAATTTATTTGTACTGCGGTTTAATATTATGTTTGAGAGTTCATATATTTAATTGCAATAATAGACAAACACTTTCACCATAAAATTTACTTTGTTTAAACAAACACTCTATCTTTAACTTAACTCTATATAACAAGTCACTTTTTTCAAATTGCCATCCTAAATATATTATGTCTCATTTAACTTAGAGATATTTTTTTTTTTTTTGGGTATATTGTTCTTTATATTACATCAATCATTTATGGCATGATTTGATATATTTGAAAATAAAATCTCTCAATTTTTCTTTTCTAATGTTTTACATGTTATTAATTAGAATGGCGTATTTCATAATACATGCAACAAGCATGCATGGTATTTTCTTAAGAGATGAACGGAAACTAGAATATTTAACATTCAATTCAAGTATTTTGCCAAGAAATTTGAAATATTGAATGTAACTACCTCTTAGCAAATGGGAGTTTGGAAGATTAACAACTAAAAAAAAAATTGAATGAATCAGATATTTTTTAATGTTTGAAACGTAAATTCAACTTTTATGACATGACCCTTTTAAACATAATTTTACCTCCCTGTTCGAATGATTTAGGTTAGAAAGTTAAGATACATTGATAAAAATTTGTAAAAGTTAGTAAAATTTTGTAAAATTTAAAATTTTAAAATAAATGCATAGAAAACAAGAATAACTAACAATTGACAAAAAGTTACAAAGATTTCAAAAAAAGTTTGAAAAAGTTGATCTTCTCACGTTTCATTATTGAAAAAAAAAAAAAAAAACTCAAAAAATTCTGAATATTATTAGGAAGATAATTTTTTTTTCTGTTGACTTAAGAATTATTGTTACTATTATTCTATTGGCATATACTTGTTTTCTTTTCTTCAGTTTATTTATTGGTACATGAGAATAACTGGGACAAATTTTTTATTTACTGCATATTTTTTTACTAGTTAATACTATACAATATAATTTAAAAAAAATGTAATTATAAGAAAGTGTGCGTCACACGGGCGAGTTGTTGCTAGTTCTACATTGAAATCGATAAATTAAATTCCCTATTTGTCGTTGCAATTTTTTTTTTTTTAACACTAAATGTTACGATCAATGCCACCATCGTTCTAATAATTGAACCCCGAAGGCCGGCAAGGTAGACTAGCTGATGGAGCATGGAGTAAGCCCATATTTAAACCTAAACGAGATAGGAAGCATAAGCCCAATGATGATTTTTATTACTACTAGTTTATTTATTTAATTATATTTTTGAATTATTTTTAGTTTTTTTATTTAATCATATTTGTTTTGGATTTATCTCTTAGAGTTAGGATTTTCTGTTGGTGCCTATGAATAGCACCTTACGTTATTGTTTTTAGACAGATTTGATGATATTGAAACCCTAGAATATTTCTTTTAATCTTTCTTCTTCGCTTTCTTTATTTTCTTGTTCCTTCGTAACCGAGCTACGTTAATTTGGTATCAGAGCAAATCGATCTATAATCAACGAAAACTCATTATTCATCTCAAACCCTAGCCGCAAGAAAAGAAAAATAGGGTATAACGAACAGGAGAGGAAAAGAGAAGAAGAAAAAGAGGCTTGTGTGCAGCAAGTTTTACAGGCAATTCTTCTTCATTCACCATCGGATTGGCCTGAAATTTGGTCAGTACATCCCTCTCTTGTGATTCTTGTGTTTGGACGATTGGATCATTGATTTGAGCTTCCAACAGTGAGAACGGCATTTCCGAACAGAGCAGTTTGGAAGTGCAGAGTTGTAGTTTTTTTGGTGCACAGTCTTCATCTATTGCCTTCATCTCCTTGGTTAACCGTTGGATCAGTTTGGTTTTTGGTTAGATTGTTCAGAACATCTGGTTCTATATTTTGAAGGGTTAGATCATCCATATCAGATTCCTGTGGTGAGTTTCGGTCGACCAAACAGTGGTGATCAGAAAATAGGGAAACTTGTTGATTGTTCAGTGCAGTTTTCTTTAAAGGGTGATATCTTTGCAATCAACCGTTGGACCAAGTTGAAATTTTGACAGAAGGTTTATGACATATGGTTCTGTAATTTGACCGAAGGGATCGTCAATTGGAGATTGCTACAGAGAGTTATACAATCCAAACAATGCTGCGTTTATGAAGCAAGGGATACCTTGTGTACTCGTAATTTGATTGATAGTGAAGTTTTTGGTGGGCCAAGGCCTCGTGGTTTTTACTCCTAAATTTGAGAAGGTTTTCCACCGCAAAAAAAAAAAAAAAAAAATCACACACCTTGTTTGGTTCCCTTGCAACAATACTAAGGTATTGTAGGCGTCTCAAAGCTGCTTCAACGAAATAAATTTTCTTTTATTTTGAAAACTCGATTAATATTTGTGATATTTAGGTATATTTTGTTTGAGTATTTTAGATTCCAGTTTATTTGATAGAACATAAAGAGTATTAAAAAAAATTCTTTTGTTTTTAATTAATTCTTTCGTGATTCGTGCAAATTGTGACATATAGTCGCATTAAAATTTTTTTAGCTTTGTGTTTGTTGCATCAGCATATCATTTACAAATTTCCTTACTTAGTGAAATTTTAGATTTTAACTCAGCATGTCAGCCACAAAAAGTGACACCAGTGAACCTTCCTCCTCTAACACAAAAGACCTAAGTAAGAGACTTAATAATTTTGACTTAAGACTACAAGCCCTATCTCAAGATCTAAATGATAGTCTAACATGTATTACCCGTCATTATAATGCAAATAAAGCACAATTTGATTTAGTTACTGCATTGGTGAGTAATTTAAATTCAATGTGTGGTCAATTGACTCAACGTCAATCTACCCTTGAACAACAAACTCATGCAATGAATCAAAAAATGGATTTGCTTCTAAAACATTTGGGTAAACATGAAATAGGTGAATATGTTGATGAAACTGTTAAAAACTCTTTGGGTCAACACACACTAGGGGTTCAAGTCCTTCTGGGGGTTCACTTCAATTTGATGAATTCACAAATGGTTTGCATGACAATTTGGGTAGAATGAACTTGGGTAGTAATTCAATTACTCAACCTCATACAAGGTTACTCGATATAGGAGGCCCTCAGTTCAACCTAGGTGATCAGTTTCAACCTGCTAATGTTAACTTTTCACTAGATTACCAACCACCAAGGCAAAATCACCCACCAAATCAGGTGAGAGAGGATGGCGCTCCTTAGCGATACCAGCCTAGGGTTAATGGTAATTGGGGTAGAGAATAGGATAGGCAGGTTAGACGACCTCCAAAAGATATCACAAAAAAAGTTAAGGTCAGTGATCCTGAATTTGATGGTAGAATGGATCTTAATGCTTTCTCCGATTGGTTAGTTGCTATTGAAGAATATTTTGATTAGTATGAAATGATAGATAGTGAACATATTAGGTTTGCTAAAATAAAATTAACCAATTCAGCTAAAATGTACTGGCAAAATATGTTGTAAGACATGATTCGTTTGGGTGAATCACCCATCACCCAATGGGCTGTTATGAAAGCAAAGTTGCAAGAAAAGTACATTACTCCATCATATAAGAGTCAGTTGTTCTCCAATATGATTAATCTAAAACAAATGACTCTTAGTGTTTGAGAAAGCTAAGCTTAGGTGTTGTGAGTTCAATGCTAAGGATCAATTTGCTATTTACACCCGTTTTGTTAATGGTCTCAGGTTTGATAATCAAAGAATGGTTAAATTGCATGCACCTCACACTGTAGAGGAAGCATATCAAAAAGTCTTAGAAGTCGGGAAGTTCAATAGACCTTCTTTTTTTGCACACACAAGTCAGTCCAAGTCACAATCCATGTTATCAAATGGTAATGTTAAGCCCAATAACGTTAGGAGCAAAGAGTCTAGTTTGCGTAACTCTCTTTTTGTTGCTTCTCCTATTGAGTCTAAGGCTAGTAATCTATCGATTGTCTATCATAAGTGTCATCAAAAGGGTCATATTGCATCTCGTTGTCCCCAACGTGCATTGACATTAGATGTTGAACAGAGTAGTTTGGAGATTGAGGAAGACCAAATTGTTGATCCTTTAGAATATTCTAGTGATAAAGATAATCTTCAGGAAGATCTTGATGCTGATGAGTGTGTTGGTGTGGTTAGATGTGTGCTATCTACGACTGTAGATAATGATAATTGGAAGCGTACTAGTATTTTTCACACAGTCATACAGAGTGGAGATAAGAAGTGTAAGTTAGTGATTGATGGGGGTAGCTCAATGAATGTGGTTTCTAAGGATGCTGTTAAATTGCTAAACCTGAAAGTAGAACCACATCCAAATCCTTTTAGGGTAGCATGGGTGAATGACCATACTTTGCCTATCACTCAAAGGTGTCTAGTCTCTATTCAAATGGGAGATTATAAAGATGAAATCTATTGTGATGTGCTACCCATGGATGTTGCCCATGTTCTCTTAGGTCGCCCTTGGCTTTATGATCTTAATGTTACCAATTTTGGCAAAGATAATATTTATTCATTTAAGTACAAAGGTAAGAACATTATTTTGAGACCTGCTAAGCCAAAAAGTTGCAATAGTAAACATGACATCTCTAAAATTCCTGAACGGAATTTGCATATTTTAAAATGTAAGAAGTTTAAGAGAGAGGGAATTGAAACTGGTATGTGCTTAGCTTTAGTAGCAAAAGAAGTTTCATATGATTCTTCGATTGCTGATGTTCCTTTGGAAGTGATGAAATTACTAGATGATTTTATTGATGTGGTGCCTAATGAGTTACCTAGTGAACTACCACCTTTGAGAGACATCCAGCATGCTATAGATTTAGTTCCAAGTTCTCAACTGCCTAACCTTCCACATTATAGGATGAATCCTAAAGAGAGAGAAGAGTTGAATAGGCAAGTAGAAGGACTTTTAAAGAGAAGATTTGTTAGGCATAACCTTAGTCCTTGTGCGGTGCCAGCTTTGTTGACACCTAAGAAAGATGGATCTTGAAGAATGTGTGTGTATAATAGAGCCATCAATAAGATCACAATTAAATATAGATTTCTTATCCCTCGTCTTGAAGATATGTTGGATCTATTAACTAGTTCTAGTTCGTTCTCTAAGATAGATTTGCGTAGTGGTTAACCAGGGAATGAGTGGAAAACTGCATTTAAAACATAAGATGGTTTGTTTGAGTAGTTAGTCATACCCTTTGGTTTGTCTAATGCTCCTAGTACTTTCATGAAAGTTATGACCTATGTCCTATAGCCTTTCATTGGAAAATTTTTGATGGTCTACTTTGATGACATATTGATCTATAGCAAATTCAAAGAAAAGCATTTAGAACACCTTTAACATGTTTTTCTCACTCTGTGAGAGGCTAAACTTTATGTTAACCTTAAGAAGTGTTCTTTCATGCAACCACATGTGCTTTTCTTATGCTTTATTATGTTTGAATATGGCATTTTAGCTAACCCCGAAAAGGTTAGAGTTATTAGGGAGTGGCCTGAACTAAAATCTGTCACTGAGTCTCGTAGTTTTCATGGTTTAGCTTCTTTTTATAGGAGATTTATTAGGGGATTTAGCACCATTATGGCTCCTATCACAGAATGTTTAAAAAATGAAGAGTTTCAATGGTCTAATACTGCTAGCCAGGCATTTAGAGATATTAAAGTAAAAATGATTGAGGCACCTGTTTTGAGACATCCTGATTTTACCAAAGTTTTTGAGGTTTCTTGCGATGCATCAGGTGTAGGTATTGGTGCTGTCTTAAGTTAAGAAGGTCACCCTATAGCTTTCTTTAGTGAAAAACTCAATGATACTAAAAGACAATATTCTACCTATGATAAGTAGTTTTATGCTATAGTACAAAGTTTTCGCTTCTGGAGGTTTTATTTGTTGCCTACTGAATTTGTGTTGTTTTCTGACCACCAAGCTTTAAGATATTTAAACTCACAAAAGAAATTGAATGCCCGACATGCTAAGTGGGTTGAATTTTTGAATGAATATTCTTTGGTGATTAACCATCGTGCTGGTATTGAAAACAAAGCTACCGATGCATTTAGTCAATTAACTATTACACTTCATCGTATGAGTGCTCATGTCATTAGGTTTGATAGATTGAAAGATGAGTATTCTGCATGTCCTGACTTTGGTATTATTTATGATGAGGTTAGTAAGGGTAACCGTCATGAGTATGTTGACTTTTTTGTTGAAAATGGTTATTTGTTTAAAGTGACTAAATTGTCCATACCTCAAACATCACTTAGGAATTTGTTAATTTGGGAGATGCATGCAGGTGGTTTAGCTGGACATTTTGGGAGGGATAAAACTATTGCATTGGTTGAAGATAGATTTTATTGGCCTTCTCTGAAAAAGGATGTTGCTAGGATAGTTACACAATGTAAAACATGTCAATTAGCTAAGGCTAAGAAACAAAACACTGGTTTATATGCTCCTTTACCTGTCCCTCATGAACTTTGGAAGGATGTGAGCATGGAATTTGTTCTTGGATTGCCTAGGACTGTTAGAGGGCATGATTCTATTTTGGTTGTTGTTGATAGGTTTTCTAAGATGGCACATTTTATTCTGTGTAACAAAACCAATGATGCTTCCCATATTGCTAAATTATTCTTTAAAGAAATTGTTAAATTGCATGGTTTGCCTTCCACCATTGTATCTAATAGGGATGTGAAATTTGTTAGCTATTTTTGAAAAACTCTTTGGAAATTGTTTGAAACTATGTTGAAATTTGTATCTACTTTTCATCCTCAAACTGATGGTCAACTGAGGTTGTTAATCGTAGTTTGGGTGATATGCTTAGATGTTTGGTTAGGGTAAAACAAGGTGTTTGGGATTTAATTTTGTCAACAGCTGAGTTTGCTTATAACAATTCTGTTAACCGTTCAACTGGTAAAAGTCTTTTTCAAATTGTTAATGGCTACTCACCCCGCACACCCATTGATCTTGTTCTTTTGCCACCTCATATGCGTGTGTCTGAACCTGCAGAAAACTTTGCAAAACACATCCATGACTTGCATGCTGAGATTAGGCGAAAGATTTCTCTAAGTAATGAAGAATATAAACTAGCTGCTGATGTGCATCGTAGATCTAGGGAATTTAATGTTGGTGAATATGTCATGGTTCGCATTCGTCCTGAAAGAATTCCAAAAATATTTTCAAAAAAAAAACTTTATGCAAGAGCCATGGGCCCTTATTCTATCATTCGTAGACTGGGATCTAATGCATATCTTCTTGATTTGTCTAATGACATTGATACTAGTCTTGTTTTCAATGTAGAAGATCTGCTACCTTACCGAGGCACTTTTGAGCCTCCTGCTTTGCCTTCTAGTGTGTTTGCAGGTGGAGCTAGCAAAAGTGCACCCTCTGTGCCTTCGTTACAGTATTCTAATAAGATAGTGGACATTATCCTTGATGATGAGTTCGTGACTTCTCGAGATGGTGGTTTTTGTCGCTTCCTTGTCAAACGGCATGGTCATCCTAATTCTGATGCTACTTGGATACTGGAGGATGATCTTCGTCATTTGGATCCTTCATTGTTGGATGGCTACCTTCCCTCCTACTCTTCAGACCAGAGTTCTTTTCAACCCAGGGAGAATGATAGAGCATGGAGTAGGCCAATAATTAGGCCTAGACGAGATAGGAAGCTCAAGCCCAATGATGATTTTTATTACTACTAGTTTATTTATTTAATTATATTTTTAGATTATTATTAGTTTATTTATTTAATCATATTTGTTTTGGATTTATCTATTAGGGTTAGGGTATCTGTTGGTGCCTATAAATAACACCTTACGTTATTGTTTTTAGACAGATTTGATGATATTGAAACTCTAGAATATTTCTTTTAGCCTTTTTTCTTCGTTTTCTTTATTTTCTTATTCCTTCGTATCCGAGCTATGTCACTAGCTCCGTGGACGGATCGTTTAAATGCGGGCATATGATTCTTACTGTAGACTATCCAAATTAATTAATACGACCCTTGCGTTATTTTAATCTACTACTTTACAAAAATATCTTTCATAGTATTAAAACAAAATATTTTAATCAAGCCCAATTTGACTTAATCAAAATATTTTAATTTTACATCTAAATCAAGTTCAATTAATTTACAACATGCTCTCCTTTCTTTTATTAATTATTTTAATCTTTATTTTTATTTATATATTATATTTAATCTATTTACATATGTATATATACATATTACGGTTGAATACTAATGGATTCCAGTTCAATCAACTATCCGAATTTTGAAACATTGATTTAAACTATAATTGATAAAATCGAGTGAATATCCACAGTGACGGGAGTTTGTAAAGTCCCGCGTAGCAACACTACAAAGACTAAAAGCTTGGTTTGACAACCAAACAAACAATGGGTGAGTTTGAAGTAGGTTAAAGTGAGATAAAATGAGAGTTCGTAATGCGTGCAATGAAAGAAAAAAGTTGATGTGATATAAAATTAATAGAGATTTATAAAATTTTTTAGAGTTTGTTTGCAAACCAAACTCACCCATATATAATTAGCCATTTTTTTCTTAACACTTTTTGGTCTTATATAATTTTTTTTAATTAATTTTTATAACTTTTGAGATATCAAAAAAATTACACAAAAAAAAAAAAAAAAATGTAGGTGACAAACTCGCTCCATTCCTTTTCAAGACTTGATTAGTCTATTTACTTTATTTCGTCTTTGTGGTTTGCTTCACATTTCCCTTATCTACTTTATTTCGTTTTTGTGGTTTACTTCACATTCGCCTTATCTACTTTATCTCGTCTTTGTGGCCTATCTACCTTATCCATTGTTAAACTAGTTTTGCAACCACCAAAAAAAAATAGCATTTAACATTTTTTTAGTCTTCCATGATTATTGCCGCCAAGATTTAATTTTATTTTTGTATTTGATAAATTTTAAATATGTTATTTATATTGAAAAAAGAAAGAAAGAAAGAAAACGCGGGTGAAAGATTCAATTCCTTCCCTTTCATAACTTGACTAATCTATCTGCGTTATTTCCTATTAGTCTTCGTGGTCCATTACACATTCTCTGCTTGTACATAAATTTTTTTTAAATTTAAATTATTTGCTTAACTAATGTGTATAATGTGCCTAAAAGTCACCAAACGATAAGGAAGTATTTGGAACTTTACAAAATTTTAAAAAATTTTACAAATCTAGAATTACAAAAATTTATATAAATTTTTATAAATCTATACAAATTTCAAATTATGAAAATCTACGTTAATCTTTACAAATTTTTATAAAACTCCACAAGATTCTATGCAACATGAAACTCTAAAAAATACTGTGCAAATCTATTCAAATGAACAATGGATTTTTCACTATTTATCTCCATTAAATTATGGATTGTTCATTTCACTCTAAATATTAAAAAATTGTCAAACTATATTTTATTATAATTTGTATAACTTCAAATGCGCCCAAAAAGAAAATCAAATCTTGCCAGGAAAAGTTATACGAGATCCCAAAAAAAAAAAAAAGTTAAAAACGAGAAAAGTTGACTTATTATTATTATTATTATTATTATTATTATTTTTTACTAAGCGAAGCTTAATAATAGGGTACATGGGTGGGCTAGTCAATAGGGATGAATTTACCCTATGACAATAGGGAGCCATGACCCCCCAAATATTTAAAAAAAAATCTATATATAATGTAAGTGTATATAGATATATATATATTTTTTTCAAAATGACTGCTCTATTCTTTTTATTTTGGACCATTTATAATAAATGAAACTTATTTTTGAATTGGATCATTAATAATATATGAAACTTAATTCTTAAGTTGAATTATTAATAGTTTAATCTAATCTATTAAATAATTTTTTAAATGAATATGTGAATAGAATTTAAATATTTACTTTATTTTCTAAGTTTATGATTCTATTTGATTTTAACAATACAATTTCGAGATTGAAAAAAAAAATAAAATTTATAAGCATAGATTTCGTTGCTAAAATTTTTGGTTGGCCAAGTAATGAATGCAAAATGGACCACAAAGAAGTGTCTGAAATGGACCACACAGACCAATAACAGATAAGGTTGATAGACCATGTCAAGTCGTGCCTTTCACCCGAGGCAGCCTGTGAGTTTTTTATGCAACTTATTCAGTTAAAAAAATTATTTTTTAATTCATGCACGTTCAGATACCGTCTTTTGTGAAAGTGTATTCATATAAAAGTATGGATTTAATGAATAAAAAATTAATTTAATTTATTAAAAAAATAAATTTTCTTTTATTATTACAAATTGTCATTTCTAATAATCTATACTGTCACAACTGCATATTTCTCCTCGAATCTAGAATTTTTTTGCAAGAATTTATTCATAACAAACAATTCATTCAATTAAAATTTTTTGTCGGCAATTCCATATTTGCTTCTAACATTATAAGTTGTTAATTTCTCTAAATCTATTTAATTAGTAACAATATGATAATGTCATGTTCTATTAATATTTCATTTGTGGATGAGCTTGGAGTTGAGTTTCTAGATAAGTTTGCTTAAATCTTTAATAATACAGTTAACTTGAAAACCTACCCTTGAACTCAATAAAAATTAATCGAGTTGAACTCAAAACTTGAAATTGAAACTTGTTAAAATTTTTGTCCCAACCCGTAAAAAAGAGGAGGCTTGCATAGTAATATTGTCAGTTTTTTAATATTAATGTACGATCATTGAATTTTTTATTTGATTAAAATTTAATGATTCAAATTTATTCACATTATTTTAATTAAAAAAACATATGTGCATTTGAATTATTAAATTTTGATTCAAAAATACTGACTGCAAATCATCCAACCAACGTAACATTAATAATTCAGCCAAAATCCCAACTTGTACTGAAATAACGTAAAAACAAACGAATTTATATCAAGTTAATTAGCTAGTCCTTTTCGCTGGACAAGATGGGCCCGCCTTGCTTTTGGCTTTAGTCCATGCATCAATCAAACCCCTCTCTCATACAGTCTATAATTAAATATCTTACGATACTTCTTAGCTGTGGAAAAATCTTATCTTAACAATTAATGGTGGGATCTAACACTTGCCTTTTCTCCTTTTCATTTCTGTATTGCATGGAGTCTTAATAATCTACAGAGACTGGCTAATACATTAAATTTGTGATCTATAAAAATTTGAGAATTTGGATTCCAAGCTTTATCATCTTCAAGATGGGACCAAAAAAAGGGCCTAATTTCCATACCAGACAAGAGTTTCAATGACTAATGCATCTCATGATTAACTACCTCAGTGTAATAAAAATTTCAACTACTATATTAAGATATTGTAATTATCTTAAGGTTTCATTAATTTGTTTTCCATGTAAAATATTCTTAAAATAAAAAATAGTTGCACACGTTTGTGATGATTACTCTTTTTTTTTTTTTTTTTTCAAAACTTTCAATAGTAAAATGGTAAAAAATTAAAATTAAATGATAGTTAATAATTTGCCGACCAAGTGAAAATTAATAAATTTAATTTGGTCAATAATATGTTATTTAAATATTTTGAAGGCGGTGGGCTACCGAAAGAACATTTATAAATTTATAGCTATGAATATTAACTAATTTTTTAAATAAATTTTTTTAATCACGACTGCAAAAGCAAAATCTCATCATCGACACTGCAACTAGCAGGTAAGGGAAGAAGCTTTCAGTCCGGCCATTCATACAGGCTGCTGCGCTTAACCATTGCACTAGCGCATATCTATCTCTATTTAGCGCATATCTATCCCTATCTATCACTATTGTACACCGAACGCCGAAATTTGACAAAAAAAAAATTTAATAGTTTTTTTTTTTTAATTTTTGGTGAAACTCAACTATTGAAACTCTGTTAACATAGTTACTCTCAGGACATGTTCGGCACGGAGTGAAAAATTTGGGAGGTAAAAAATTAGTAGAATAATTGTTATCATAATAATAATTACTGGAGTAATAAATTCATGATATTTATATTTGGATTGAAAATTAAATATTATCTAATAATAATTACATTATATTTGGAATGCTAAAAGTTTTAAAAAAATAAAAGTTAATTGTGTTTGAAATGAAGATAAATTGACCAAAGATAAAAATTAATATTTAATCTTATTAAAATATTATAATAAATAAATCATTATAATAATTATTATTTTAATAATAATTAATTTTAATAAAATATATATTGCAAAATATAATTTTAAATAAAAATATTAATTACAAAAAATAATTTTATCATAGATTTATATTTCAATAGTAATTAATTTTGATAATGAATTATTGTTGGTTAAAAATTAAGTAAAATAAAATAAAAATAAAAATTTACACAGATAGTTTTAATAGGTTAATTAAAAATTAATAGAAATTAAGTAAATATTTATAATTTGTGAAACTGAAAAAATTTTATTAATTATTATGACAAAAAAATCATGCGAATAATACGTGTACCGATCTATAGTATCAAGTAGAACATATTTCTTTAGCATAATGATGCATATTACAAAAATGGCATTTCAAGTTGTATTAGTACCTAGTGTTCATTTCATATAGTTTTTACTGGAAAGTCTTCAAACTTACGGTGATTAAAAGGGTTTATAAAGCATTTTTGAAATAATCTTGAAGCACTAGAGAATGTTAAAAATTGCGAAGCCTAGGTTAAGTTTGAAAAGAAAAAAAAAAAGTTAATTTTTTTAATGTTTGGAAAAAGAAGAAAATTAATTTTTTAGTAATTATTAATTTGAAATTTTTTAAGATTTAAAAAAATTTAATGTAACCACATAAATTTAATTATTCTAAAAACATAAAAAAAAAAAAAAAAGACATTGATAGCTAATGGGATGATGAGCTGACTGTTCTGTTGGAAGGGGAGCTGACATCATGCGCGATGCCACAGGATGTCAGCAATAATGGTGCGTACGTTGTTGTTTGATAAGCCAAGCACGTGGTACAGCTGGCTGTAGTGGGCCCCATGTTGTCCTTCCATCCAGGTCAGCTTTTTAACTTGGGGAGATGTGGCCCTCTTGCCAGTGATTTACTCGGGAAATTAAATTAAATTAAATTAAGGTTCCGTTTGACGCTAAAATCTATTGAAATTTATTAATTTTAATTAATTTTTTAATTTTTTTAATTAAATTTCTTAATATACTACGTTTATGTCACATTTTTTTATTATACTTTTTAATTAATTTTTATCAATCAAACACACCTTTAATAAAATAAAACAATAGTAAAACGCTTTGAGGTTTTTTTTTTTTTTTTTTTGATAATTAAAACACTTTGAGATTAATCTAAGTGATTATATAGACTTGTGGTAAATAACACGGGCTAAATTGGATAGAGTGCTATTAGGTTATTTTATTCGATTAAGTTAAAATATTAAATAAAATCTATTTTTAGGTGATTATTAAAAATAAATTAAAATAAAAGTAATTTTAGTATTTGAAAATGATTTTACATTCTCATTCATTAGATTATATTTAAAAAATAACTAAATTAATTATGAGAATTGACAGATTTATATAGAAACCTATTAAATGACTTGATAATAATTACAAAAGTTTTTAAATAAAAAGATTTATAAAATTTTATTTTTGAAGTTAGGAAAAAATAAAATAAAATTTATTTTATATAATTTTTAAAAATATAACTAAAAATAAAAATTTGTCTTAACCTTGAAAAACAAAGCCCAAGAAAGTTTGTTCAAATTTGTAAAAGAATTTCTTTGTGAAGGATAATTATACAACAAATAGTTAAATAAGAAATGATAATTTTTCAATTTCAACTATGAAAAAAAAAAATTAAAATACAAGAGAATATTTAAAAAATGCAAATAGGCTAACGGTAACATTTTCTCTATCTTACGCCCAGAATACAGAGGTCAACCAAAATTCCAACTTGTACTGAAATAAAGTTAAAAGAAACGAATTTATCTCAAATTAATTAGCTAGTCCTTTCGCTAGATAAGATGGGTCCGCCTTGTTTTTCCAGGTCCATCTGCATTTTGACGTTAGTCCATCCATCAATCAAACCGCTCTCTCATGCAATCCATAAATATCTTACAGTAGTTTTTAGGTGTGGAAAAATCTTATCTTAACAATTAATGGTAGACCTACAACGTTCTTCCCTTTCATCATTTTCATTTTTGTATTGCACCGAGTTTTAATAATCCACGGAGACTGACTAACACGTTAAGGTTCGTTTCGAATCTCAAAAAAATTAAAAAATTAAAAAAAATTTTAAATCTCTCCCATCAAATTTTATCATTTATCATTTTTATATCACATTAACCCTACCTTTTGATTTTTTTTTTTAATTTTTAGATTTAGAAATGCCCCCTAAATTTGTGATCTATAAAAATTTGAGAATTTTGATTCCAAGCTTTATCATCTTCAAGATGGGAAGAAAAAAAACACCTAATTTCCACACTAGACAAGAGTTTCAATAACTAATGCATCTCACGATTAACTACCTCGTGTAATAAAAATTTTAACTACAATAACTCTCCGTGGAAGGCTTGAGATAAAGTGGACGGATCGTTTAAATGCGTGTATATGGTTCTTACTGTAGACTATTCAAATTATTTAATACAACCTTTGCATAAATTTTTTTCTACTACTTGACAAAAGTATCTTTCGAAGTATTAAAAAGGCTTTTAGACATTTTTTTTTTTATAAATCAAAAGATAATACAAAAAAATCTAAATTTGACTTAATTAAAATATTTTAATTTTTGTTCAATAATAAAAATATCATGCGGACTTACTCCCTGCATCAACCAAAAAAGCAGAATTCAAACTTGCAGAGCAAGAAAAGTCAAAGGAAATGGCCTTAGAGAGTCCCCGATCAAAAACTCTTTGATAATAAATCAGAGTAGACTTAAGAGAATTGTAATAAAAAAAGTGAAATGAACAATTGACAATAGTGAGCGTACCTAATTTCGGGATAAAATCTTGTATTTATGGTAAGATAGAATAAATAAATAAATGTATAAATAATTGAATTCCAATGGTTTTGTATTTTATACATATATATCAGAGTACATGACAGTTGCCTTTTTTTTAAATGCCTTTTATTCTAAATTTAATACTTTTCACTCAGCGTTAAATGCACGTGAGAGAAATAAGTGTAATAAACAGAATAAACTTTAAGAGGCATCCAAATGTTACATCTGCCTCTCAATTGTAAAAGAACTAATTAAGTTAACTATGAGATAATAAATTTAGTTTATTTATTACCATTTTACATTTGTGGTTAGAATCACACAACACAATTTTACAAAGTGGTGAAACCCAACTCTGGTGATCAACTGATTACTAGACCAACATCAAGCACATTTTTATACTATGTTCACATGTTCCAGATTATTTTTGTACTTACAATTTTACATCTAAATCAAGTATAATTAAGTTACAACATGCTTTCCCTTCTTTTATTAATTATTTTAATTTTTAATTTTATTTATATATTATATTTAATCTATATATATG
Source organism: Vitellaria paradoxa (assembly GCA_019916065.1). Lineage (NCBI taxonomy): Eukaryota > Viridiplantae > Streptophyta > Magnoliopsida > Ericales > Sapotaceae > Vitellaria > Vitellaria paradoxa. Next base: position 40,987,908 of record CM034241.1, on the reverse strand, counting down.
TTATGGTTGAATGCTGTTAGATTCTAGTTCAATCAACTATTCGAATTTTGAAACATTGGAATAAACTATAATTGATCAAATCGAGGGATACTACAAAGACTAAAAGCTTGGCTTGGAAACAAAACAGTAGTAATAATAATAATAAACTTTTCTTTGTCTTAACATTTTTTTTCTTTATGTAATTTTGTTTGTTGAAATTTAATTTTTTTATTAACTTTTGGCATGTAAAAAAAAAAAAGAAATTGTAAAAAAAAAATGTAGGTGACAGATTTGCTCCATTTCTTTTGATTAGTCTATTCACTTTATCTAATCTTTGTGGTCCACTTCACATTCACAACTTGACTAGCCTATCCACCTTTTTTACTATTAAGCTTGTTTTGCAACCACGAAAAAAGCAGCATTTTTTCGTCTTAAATGATCATTGTCGCCATGATTTGATTTTCGTTTTGTATTTGATAAATTTTAGATATGTTATTTATGTTCAAAAGGAGGGGGACATGGCTGAAAGATTCCATTCATCCCCTTTCATCTAGTCTATCCACGTTATTTCGTATTACTCTTTGTGGGCCATAACACATTCAATAATTGTACGTAAAATTTTTAATTTAATTATTTGCTTGATTGATGTGAAAAATATACCCAAAAAACAACCACACTATAAGGAAGCGTCTAGAACTTAATAAAATTTTTATAAAATTTTACAAATCTTGAAGTATAAAAATTTATACAAATATTTTCAAATTTTGAATTATAAAAATTTATGTGAATTTTTATAAATTTCTACAGAATTCCAAAAGATTTTAGACAACACAAAATTCTAAAAAATATTGTGCAAATCCATTCGAGTGGATAATAAATTTTTTACTATTTATCTCTATTAAATTGTAGTTTCTTTGTTGCACTCCACACATAAAAAAAATTGTCAAATTACATTTTACTACCATTTATGGAGCTCCAATGGCCCTCTAAAAGAAAATCAAATCTTGGCAGAAAAAGTTATACGAGACCCAAAAAAAAAAAAGTTGAAGGCGAAAAAAGTCAATTGTTTCTTTTTTTTTTATATATTTTTTTTACAAAGCCATGTTTTATAATAGGGAAGCCGGAGAGGCTAATCAATAGGGATGGATCTACGCTATGGCAACAGGAGGCCAAGGCCCCCCAAATATTAGAAAAAAATTATATATATAATATAAGTTTATTTATATATATATATATATATATTTTCAATATGGCTACTCTAATCTCTTTATTTTTGGTCATTAATAACATATGAGGCTTGATATTTGAGTTGGATCATTAATAGGATATGAAACTTGATTCTTGAGTTGGTCCATCAATAATTTAATCTAATCAATTGAATAATTTTTCAAACAAATATGTGAATAGAATTTATGTATTTACTTTATTTTTTAGCCTTATCACTCAAATTAATTGTTTGATTATAAGAATACATTTTTGACATTGGAAAAAAAATTTAAATTTATAAGAATGAATTTCCTTACTTAAATTTCTGATTAGCCGAGTAATGGATGCGAAATGGACCGCAAAGACTGAGGTTGATAGACCATGTCAAGTCGTGCCTTTCACCCAAAGCAGTCAGTGAGTTTTTATGCAACTTATTCCGTTAAAAAAATTATTTCTCAATTCATGCACGTTCAGATATCGTCTTTTGTGAAAGTGTATTCATATAAAGTACGGATTTAATGAATAAAAAATTAATTTAATTTATTAAAAAATAATTTTTTTAATCATTAGAAGTTATGATTTCTAATAGTCTATATATACTGTCATAGCAGCATATTTATCCTAAAATCTTGAAGTTTTTTGCAGAAATTTATTCATAAGAAACAATTCATTCAATTAAAATTTTTTGTTGGCAATTCCATATTTGCTTCTAACATTATGAGTTGTTAATTTCTCTAAGTCTATTTAATTAGTGACAATATGATTATGTCAAGTTCTATTAATGTTTCATTCATGAACAAGCTCGGGGTTAGATTTCTAGATGAGTTTGTTTAGAACTTTTGTGGTACAGCGAACGTGAAAATTTTACTCGAACTCAATAAAAATTAATTGAGTTGGGCTCAAAACTTGAAATTAAAACTTGTTAAAATCTTTGTCCTAGCTTGTAGGAAAAGGGAGGCTTGTATAATAATGTTATGCCAATTTTTTGATATCGATACATGGTCATTGAATTTTTAATTAGATTAAAATTTAAAAATTCAAATACATTCACATTATTTTAATTAAAAATATAAATATATCAAAATTATTAAATTTTAATTCAACAATACAGATTACAAATGATCCAACAATCCTTAACATTAGTATACTAATGCCAGCCAAATTCCCAACTTGTACTGAACAAAAGTAAAAACAAACAAATTTATATCAAATTAAATTAGCTAGTCCTTTCACTAGACAAGATAGGTCTGCCTTGTTTTTCCAGGTCCATTCACGTTTTGGCATTAGTCCATCCATCAATCAAACCGCTCTCTCGTGCGACCCATAATTAAAAATCTTATAGTACTTTTTGGGATGGAAAAATCTTATCTTAACAATCAATGGTGGGATTTACCGCTTCTCCTTTCTCCTTTTCATTTCTGTATTGAACTGGGTCTTAATAATTCACACAGACTGACAAGTAAGGGGGTGTTTAGAGTGTTAAAAAAATTAAAAAATATTAATAGATAAGATTAATGTGATGTAAAAATGATAAGTGACAAAATGTAATTTAAGAGATTTAAAAATTTTTAAAATTTTTTGATTTTTTTTCATGACTTCAAACGAGCCCTAAATTAAATTTGTAATCTACAAAAACTTGAGAATTTTGATTTCAAGCTTTGTCATCCTCAAGATGGGAAGAAAAAAAACATCTAATTTCCATACCACACAAGAGTTTCAATAACTAATGCATCTCAGGATTAACTAGCTCGTGTAATAAAAATTTCAACTAGTATATTAAGATATTGTAATTATACTAAGCTTTCATTGGTTTTGATTTCAATGTAAAATATTTTAAAAGAAAAAATAATTTAAGACATATGATTACGCGTAGCATATGTGTAACAATTATTTTATTTTATTTTTTTAAAGCTTCAACGGTTAAGTAGTTGATGCAGTGGCCACGAAGGAATAGTTTTTTAGGCGTTTTTAGTAATCTTTGTTAATTAGTCAGGTTTATGCTTTTTTATAGGTCCGGCCCATTAACACCAATATCTCTTTGTCTATTTAAGTAATTCTAAGTCTAAGAGTAACTCAGTTCTTGTTGATTATTGAATCAAAACCCGAATTTGTCTTCTAAAATTTTTATTTACAGTCTTCTCTCGTACACTTTTCTGCATCAATGGTAAAATAATAAAACTAGATGATAGTTGCAATGTTAAGTCGTTAAAGTATAAAATTACATAAGCCGTTATTCTAAGTTATTATTATTATTATTATTATTATTATTATTATTATTATTTCACATAAGTTAAAATAATTGGTGGTTAAATGGTATAAAAAACAATGTCTTCATTAATTTCAAGATTCATTTTTACATCCTTGATGCACTGTTATTATAGTTTTATATATACATACTATATATAAATGTAAATATAAATATAAATGTTATACATATGAAACACGAGGGGTATTACTAAAATCTAAATATTAATGAAGTTTCATTCTAGTGAAAATTTTTTAATTTCTTAAATTACCAATCAATATCCCATCAAATTTAAATTTTAAATCAAACAATTTTTAAAAATTATCCCTAATTAAATCATTCTATAAATTTTAAAATTTGAACCATTACATTATTTTACTTTTAGACCAATAACAAAATTACGTAAATGAAGTGATAATCATACACTGTGTACGCACTTCTAATATATATAAAACTAGAGGCTTATATTAACAATGAGGGTAAATGTGCGCATGTGTGAATTTGTTCTTAATTTTTTTATTATTCTCTATTTGTACCCTGTCTTCCTATTCTTTTTTTTTTTAATCTCTCTGAATTTTTATCTATCCTTTTTTTAAATGGACATTAGAAAAAAATTTAAGTAGTTTGAAAAACCGTTATGAGATATAGAATTACCATAGGGCTTCAGAATTGGGTAGAAACTAAAATTAATTCACCTTCTATATATTAGCATATAGATGGATAACCCTTCTGGTGTGCTATGGTTAATTTCTATTTTTCTTCCATTAATTCTCCACCCATTAGCACGCCGATAGAAGGTTAAATTCCTGAAAACAAACATTGAGGAGAGGGTTGCATTAAAAAAAATAAAAATAAAAACATAGACTCTAAAAATTCTCAATATTATTATGAAGGTATTTTTTTCTGTCGACCTAAAAATTATTGTTACTATAATTCTATTGGTATATACTTGTTTTATTTTCTTTCAATTTGTTTATTGGTACGTGAGAGTAACTGGGACAATTTTTTTTTTTTTTTTTTATCTATTACATATTTTTTTATTAGTTAATACTATACAATACAATTTAAAAAAATGTAATTATAAGAAAGTGTGCGTTGCTGGTTCCACATTGAAATCGATAAAATTCATATTTATCATTGCAAATTTTTTTTTAAAATAATAAATGCTACAATCAATGTCATCATCGTTCTAACAATTGAGCCCCGCATGCCGACAATGTAGACTGGCCCCGTGGAAGACTAGAGGTAAAGTGGACGGATCCTTTAAAAGCTTGTTTATGGTTCTTACTGTAGACTATCCCAATTATTTAACACAATCCTTGCATTAATTTTTTTCTACTACTTTACAAAAGTATCTTTCAAAGTATTAAGAAGGCTTTTAGACATTTTTTTTATAAATCAAAAGATAATAAAAAAAAAAAGCCAAATTTGACTTAATCAACATATTTTAATTTTTGTTCGGCAATAAAAAAATATCACCAGACTTACTATCTGCACCAATCGGAAAAGAAGAATTCAAGCTTGTAGAGTAAGAAAAACAAAGAAAATGACTGAAGAGGATCCCAACCAAAAACTCTCTGATAGTAAATCGGAGTAGGCTTAAGAAAATTTTAATGAAATGAGTGAAATAAATAGTTGATAATAGTGAGCGTACCTAAATTTTGGGGTTAAGTATTATATTTATAGTAAAATAAATAAATAAATAAATGTATAAATAATTAAAATCTAAGATTTTGTATTTTATACATATATATCAGAGTACATGACGATTGTCTTTTTTTTTTTTTAAATGCCTTTCATTCTAGATTTAATACTTTTTACTAAGTGTTAAATGCGTGAGAGAAAAATAAGTGTAATAAATAAAATAGAACTTTGAGAGACATCTAGATATCACATCTGTCTGCCACTTATAAAAAAAATAAACTAATCAAGTTAAATATAAGATAATAAATTTAGTTCATTTATTACTATTTTTCATTTATGATTAGAATCATACCAACACAATTTTACAAAGTGATGGGACCTAACTGTAGTGGTCAATTGATTACTAGGTTAACGCCGAACGTATTTCTATACTGTGCTCTTGTGCTCAAGAAGATATTATGTGTCTTTGATTATTTTTGTATCTACAATTTTACATCTAAATCAAGTTTAATTAATTTACAACATGCTCTCCTTTCTTTTATTAGTTATTTTAAATTTCCATTTTATTTATATATTATATTTAATCTATATATATATATATATATTTATATATTACGGTTAAAAACTAATGGATTCTAGTTCAATTAACTATCCATATTTTGAAACATTGGTTTAAACTACAATTGATCAAATCGAGTGAATATCCACAGTTATGGGAGTTGAAAAACCCCATAGCAACACTACAAAGACTAAAAGCTTGGTTTGGCAACAAAACAATAGTAATAATAATAATGAACTTTTTTGTTGTCTCAACATTTTTTTGGTCTTATATAATTTTGTTTGTTCAAATTTAGTTTTTTTAATATCTTTGTTGTTCACTTCACATTCACTACTTGACTAGCCTATCCACCTTATTCACTATTGAGCTTATTCTGCAACCATGAAAAAAGCAGCATTTTTTTTTTTTGTCTTAGATGATCATTGTAGCCATGATTTGATTTTCGTTTTGTATTTGATAAACTTTAGATATGTTATTTATGTTCAAAAGGGAGGGGGGACATGGGTGAAAGATTCCATTCATTCCCTTTCATCTAGTCTATCCACGTTTCTTGTTAGCCTTTGTGGTCCATTACACATTCAATAATTATACGTAAAATTTTTAATTTTAATTATTTACTTGATTGATGTGGAAAATATGCCTAAAAATTATCAAACAATAAGCGTCTAAAACTTTATAAAATTTTACAAATCTCGAAATATGAAAATTTATTTAAATTTCTAAAAATCTCTAAAAATTTCAAATTATGAAAATTTATGTAAATTTTTACAAATTTCTACAAAATTCCAAAAGATTCTATATAACACAAAACTCCAAAAAGTATTCTGCAAATCCATTCTAATGGATAATGGATTATTTACTATTTATCTCTATTAAATTGTAATTTGTTTGTTGTACTCCAAACATCTAAAAATTATCCAATCACATTTTATTACCATTTTGTGGTGTTCCAAACGCCTCTTAAAAAAAAAAAAAAATCAAATCTTAGGCAGAAAAAGTTAGACAAGATAAAAAAAAAAAAAAAAAATTAGAGACATTTTTTTTTTTTTTTTGCTAGGCCATGCTTCATAGTAGGGAAGTTGGATAGGCTAGTCAATAGAAATAGATGTACGCTATGACAATAGAGGGCACGGCCCCGATTATTAGAAGAAAATTTATATAGGCGTATTAATAGATATACATATATATATATATATATATATATTTTAAAATAGCTACACTAGTCTTTTTTGTTTTGGGCCATCAGTAAAAGATGCTATTATGAAGTTTTTTTTAAGGATTTAACCTCAAGAGATTCACTTCCTAGGTCAAACCCCTAGAGAGTGAATCTTTTTTGGTTTGTGTCATACATACCGGCTCCTCAATATGTATAGTAGTAAATCGCGAACTCGCGTAGCGGTGGGGAGTCGGACCCACACTCAAGAACTGGATACGGTTCGTCCAGTCAAGGAGGCCCGTCCTACCAACCTTTACTACGCTTTGTGCCCGGGAGGCTGGCCCCAAGTTTTGCTAGAGAGGAGACTTGAACTTGAGACCTTGGGGTGGTAAGCTCCTAAGCCCCAGTCCAAGACCATCCCATCTAACCCTTTGGAGTTATGCGATTATGAAGTTAATGAACGCAAAGAAGTTGTTGACTTTCCGTTTGGAAGGGGAGCTGACATCGCGGGTGCGTTACCACATGATGTCAGCCTTCCCATTTTCCTGTTCGGACGGTAATTAAGCATTTTTAACCCACATAAAGCAACAATGATGCGTACGTTACTGTTTGATAAGCCAAGCACGTGGTACAGCTGGCTGTAGTGGGCCCCAGGTTGTCCTTCCATCCATCTCAGCTTTTTAATTTGGTGAGCCCTCTTTCCAGTAATTTACCCGCAAAATTAAACTAAATTAAATAGAACAAAACAATAGTAAAACGCTTGAGGTTTGTCTAAGGGATCCGTAGGTAGGCTTCTTATATAAATTCGTTGTATGTTTTTCTACAAAAATAACATAGATTCAATTTTTAACTAAAACAAGATGTGCGTGAGCTTGAGGTGAAAAGCGGCGTACATTTTGTTAATTTAGGACTCATTTGATTTATTTTTTATTTTTTTATTTTTATTTTTTATTTTTTGTTTTAAATTTATTTTTCATTTTATATTTTTGAAAAATAAAGAAAATGTTCAAAACACATTTGGTTACCTATGTTTTTAAAATTTGTTTTACAAAATTAAAAATGAGCTTACATATAAAATGAAAAATGACAAAAAAGTCATTTTGAGTGTTTTTAATTTAAAAAAAAATTCAAAATAATAAAAATAGAGCATTTTTTACTTTTTTTACTTTGAGATTTTAGAAACATATATAAAATAAAAATAAAAAATAAAAAAATAAACTAAATGTCACCTTATTTTTCAGTTATGTAATTCATTGCAGAGTGTAGTAAATAGATGAAAACTAAAAAAACAAAAAAAGGAATTAAAAAAGGAAGAAGAAAGACAAAGGAGAAAAAGGCGGCTCAAGAGGGTTAAACTGAACTACAGCTAATAATACAAATACTGTTTCGATGAGACTCACTCACCAATAGGCGGTTGTTAGAATGATGACCACACTATCATTCTCGGTGATGGTATTATTTTGAAAATGAAATGATTTTGCAGGATTACAGTAAGCATAGTTTCTTGCTATGCAAATACAATCAATACTTTGCACTTAACACCATATGAAACTTGGGGCTTGTAGGTAAATTTTATTTTTTTTAATTGACTTTAGCATATTGTAACCCCACAGTGTGATAAGGCATTTCTAGTAGGCCAACAAGGCACTTGTTAGCTTGAGTTATGTCATTCATGGGCGGACTTTAGTGAGAGCAATTATTTTTATTTATTTAAAAAAAATTATGTTTATACTTTTACTATTTTTATTTTTATTCACTTAAAAATTAAGTTTCTTTTATTATTATTATTAGTAGTAATAATTGTTGTTATCGTGGTACTCGCTCCAAATAAACTTAAATGAGTTATTTTGAATGTAATTGGGGGGGGTGAGTTATTTCCTCAGGAGAGAACCAGTTAGGACCCGTAAATGGTGAGAAAACAATTATGAGGCATAAGCCGTGCCTTGGAAAGGTTATTTGTCATATTTATATGAAAAAAAAAAAAAAGAAAATAGAAGTGTAAATACGCAAAAAAGGTTTGATAAACAGTTTACAAACAAACTCATTTAAATACTAGCTTTTAGTGGCTATCCTTACTCATATCTCAAATCCAAACCCTAACAAGTCTCTGCCCCGCTTGATTTCGTGTCAAAACTTAGTAAGAATCTTAGTAGTGCTGCAAAGGTTGGAGTTTGTTAGTGTTGGGAAAAAGACCACTGTGATTTGCGTTGGGGTACATCGAAGGTGAGGGCTTGATATTTATATCCTCTCAAGTCTCCAACTCTAATACTCTTCTTCTTCTTCTGTATTTTTTTTTCGGTTGGCTGAAGATTGCTGGGGTATATGATCAACATTAGTTTAGTCATTCAGAATGTGTTAGTACCTTCACGGGTGTTCATAGAACTACTCTGATTTTTCTTTCTAAGTAATGGTAATAACGGGTTTTAGCTTGAACCTATACAACACACACACATATATATGTCGTTCTCATTTAAATTTATATGGTATTATACAATTATTGTATTCCCGGAATCAAAATTTTTTACTGGGTTTTTGTGTTCTGTAATTTTTTTCCCCACCTTTCTTTAGATGCAGATTTCTCTTTGATCTGGAATCGTGTTCTGGCTTCTTCATCAGAAAATTTTCTTGCTGCTCCATAGCATGAGAAACCCTTCTTAGGATCAAATAATCCTATCCTGGTATGCTTATAACTTGTATTCGGTGGCATCATAGTTAAGACATGTTTATGTCCAATATTCAGATGTCTATTATGTCATAAACTACGTCTCAATTAATCAAATAAAATCTTTCTATAATCATTATAGTTCAAATTTTAAAGATTATATATATATATATGGGGGAGAAATGGCTAAATCTTGATTCGACTCTTGAAAGTGTAAAGGATAATGAATGATGATATATAAACTTCCACTTTGCTCGCATGAGTTTTAACATTCACATATTAAGTACATATATATGTCTAACGAAAAAAGGTGGAGTGAGGAAGATAAAATCGTGATTTTTTTTCCCGATCAAGCTTGGCATCAGTTCAATAGTGCTATGTCAATTAACATGGAGGATCAGTTTTGGTATATTTAAGAAAAATGGCAGTACCAACAACCAAATTAATAAAGGAATTTGCACAGGTTGGAAAGATGCATTCTAATTCAATCCTTAATCCAATTTTTTATTTTTAATTTTTTTCCCTTCATTTTCAATTTTTGAATCTGATTAGTTAATGAAATGATTGATGACCCAATGGAAAATACACCTTGTACCCACAAATCCATCCCTCAACAGATCAGGATCTAAAGTATTGTTTGGTACTCAAGAAATTAACAGTTTATACATATATATATATCCCTTTCTGTTGTGCTGTCACATTCACTTCATATGCTGGCAGGAGCTCTAGCAAAAATCTAGCTAGAAGGAATTAAGCAATAAGCCTTTAAACAGAATCAACATTCTGAAAGTTTTCAGTCAGTTTGATCATACATATATATATATATATATATATATATGTATATAGTCTGTTAGGAACAAGATCAGGATTTTTGGTTACGGGGGGTTAATTTTTTTTTTAGTTGAATTTAGGCTTAAAAAAATTATGACTAATATTGTAAATTATATTTATTAAATAAAAATAAATTAATATATTTATATTATTAGCATAATCAATTAAACTTTCAAATTTTGAATTATATATAACAATTAAAAAAATAATTAAATTTTAAAGAAATTGGTCCATTGGCCTAATTTTTTAACTCAAATATATATATATATATATTAATAGTATTTTTCTAACCGAAATCAACTATTTTTTAAAATTTTAAAAAGTCTAATTATAGTTGCATGTACAAACATTATTTTCTAAAACTTAGGAGGAGATGACCCCTTTATAACTTGGTCGCTGAATAGATAAATTAGGTCCACATCTCTTGGTCAACCAGCCAACGAAAGCACATGCACGAAGGCAGGAATACAAAATAATATATATAAACAATAAAATTAACCCATTTTTATAACAATTAATTGAACTTCTAGCTAAAATGGCATCCAAAAGGCAAATATTCCGAAAAGGTCAAAAAATATTTGTTTTGATGAAGATGTGTTTAGGAAATTAACTATTTGGGAGATATGAAATTTACTATTTCCAAACATCACTCAATAAATCCTGATGTTTAATTATGACCAAGTCATTTTGTAAAATCCTGATGCTCCTTGTGATATATGAGGGACAAACACCGTTACACATTGTGAAGAAAAAGTGTATTTTATTAATTTATTATATTAAAATCATAAGATGGATTGAACTAGTTTGAATATCGGTTGAAATAATAATTCTTTAAACTAATACGTTATCCTCTTCAGTTCTTTCAATTCTCTCTTCACGTATCTCCTTTCAATTCTCGTCCCATTGAAAGAAAAATCGTCTAAATTCATAGTTTTGCCAAGCACATAAACAAAGGATATTTCCTTTGAATCTGTTCCTTGTTTTCCTTTTCAAATTAATGAACTTAAAGGTTCGGGAACCTTACATGCCCTCTAAGCAAATCTCAAAAGAAAGTTTGGCGTAAAGTGCACAACGCATTATATCATAATATTATATTATATATACAGCTGAACTGCTGGTCATAACTCCCACAAAGCAAAGGAGATCAGTACTAGCTGTCTCGCCAACATACTCTCGCATAGTAGTGACATGGATCCTAAATTGCACAAAGCTGCCATGGAAGGCCAACTTGATGACCTCAGGTAATTAAAATTTATTTAGTGATTAATTAATGCATATATTTTTTCCCTACTGCATAACAGAAAAGAAAAGGAAAGAAAAATAAAAGAATTGATTTAATATTCTAGAGACTATAATAAAAAAAAATCCATTAAAATAAATGACCATAAAGTTTCATGCAATTCTGACGTTGTTGACTTTTTATTTATTTTTTTATCAGTTTTTTTAACTGATGCCTTTTTCCTTTTGTTGCATGTAATCCATGCAAAATGCAAGCGGTGTCACATATGTAGGTATAATTAATTTGTTCGTCACCTCCGTTAATAATTGGCAGTCATTAATCCATTGCAATTAATTTATTTACTTTTACAATCAGTTTGAATGGAGTAAAATAAAAAAAATTAAAAATTTATTAATTGTTTGTGAGTTTTACTAAAATCCATCTATATTCAATACATACAGGGTGCGTTTGGAGTCTCAAAAAAAATAAAAAAAAATCAATAGATGGGATTGATGTGATGTAAAAATGATAGGTGGTAAAATATGATTGGAGGAATTTGAAAACTTTTGAAGGTTTTTTGAAATTTTTTGGTTTTTTTTGGAGCTTCAAACGAGGCCACAAATGGGATGAAACATAATAAAATTTATTATTATATTTAATATTAAAATATAAAGTTGAAATGCTATTCTTAAGAATATCACACATTAAATGAAAAACATCATTTTTTATTTTGAGTTATGAAATAATCATTCCACCCAATAAAAAATAAAAATAAAAAATTTCACCATTATAGATTTCTTTTTGATTATTTTATCATATATTAGAGTAACGTTTTACCCATTTTCATATTTTCTGTCTAGATTCAAATTCTAGACATCCCAAAAAATTTAGAAATAATAAGTTTTATATAAACTTAATTAACATATTTCGGTCTATTCTAAACTTAGATCGTGGAATGATTCTTTTATTCCGATGTTCATTAATTTGTAACCCAAATTCTTCTGGTACGTGGAAGTCCGCAGCCGCTACCCCGTACTGGGGTGCGCACAGGGCGAAGCACGCTCTAGGACCCTAGCCGGCAAAGGCTCCTGGAGAGTTAACCAGCCTAGGCAAGCCCTGGCTGACCGGCACGACCGAGAGGAGGCCATTAGGCACCCGCCATTACAGCGGTAACCCACCCCCCTGTGGAGGAGTCGAACCCGGAATCTCGAGAGGTCCAAACTCTAAGGCGAGCCCGACTTCCACTCGGCCACCCCCAAGGGGCAATTTGTAACCCAAATTCTTTGTTGTGCACAAAGCTGACTTCATGGCGTGTGCATGACTCTCACTAAGACACTACTGTACGGCTTTGACTGAGACGCTATACATTAAATGTACGTTACGGCTTCTTCCATGTGGACACTAGAGCTCCCCTTGGGTTCTTTTCTTTCTTTTGTCCTTGCTTCTCTAAGAGCTTCAATTTCCCCGTGTTTAGCTCCATACCCTATATAATATATCAGAATACTTGTGTGCATCAAGAAGATGATAAAACCAGAAAATTAAATACTATTAAGCTACTCATATGCATGAAATTCTAGGAGCCAATATGCACTAATAGCAAACAATCAAGAGCTTTGTTACTGTTTTCATGTGTATTATACTAGTAGACTAAAATGACACGTGATCACTGTTCTTTAGTAATAGCTAGCTTTACTTTGGAGTAGGTTTTGTTTAGTTTTGATTAGTCCCAATTTTTTCATATTGGTTATGCTGAAGGTATTAATTTGTGTTAAAATATTCATTATGAAATATTCTTTATACATATATATATGTAAACTATATTAGAATATTCTTTATATATATACGGGGTGTAGCATGGAGACTTCTTAGTCATATTACCTAAGAGCGGCAAGAGATAAGGTAGGTATAGGGCGGTAAATTAGGTTCTTCGAGGAGGAAATTGGGTTGGTCGCCTCAATGGAAACATATCAGCAGGTTGTTTGGAAGAAGCTCCAGCAAGTGATCCGGAATATCATATAGATTTGAAGTTGGAGTAACTGGGAAAGGTTTTGATATAAGTGGGGTGTTTGTAGAAGTTGGTTTTTACAAGGAAGAGTGCTTGATGATGAACAAGAAGACAAGAAGGAATTATTTAGGTAGTATTTAGTTTATTTATTTATTTTTATTTTACATGTTTTATGATTTAAAAATTTTTAAATAAAAAAATAAAAAATATTCTATTTTCTTTATTTTAAGATTTTTTTTTATTTTGGGTTAAAACGTTAAAAACGATTTTTTCTCATTTTTTATTTCATATGTGAACCTATTTTTTTCTAAAATAGATTTTAAAAATATAAGTGATCAATTATGTTTGAATTATTTTTTTATTTTAAAAAATGTAAAATAAGAAGTAAGTGTAAAACAGAAAATAAAAAATAAAAATAAAAAATAAGAAATGCCACGTAATTTCTGGAGCAAAGGTTGTTAAGGGTTGAATTGGGGGAGGTACTGAAAATAATTTATAAGGTACGAGATAAAAAATGCCCGAAGGGGGTGATGGAAGTGGGAAGAAGAGGGCCTTGGTTTCGTTGCTTTTCCGGGTTTTGTAACTCTGATTTTGCAAATGAAGATTTTGTGAAAATTAATATTTCTTTCCTTTCGCCGCAGATGTCAACGTCATCACCTCGGGCGTAGTTGCGTGGGCCACCATACATGGTTGACGTGGCATCATGGGAGAGAGTGAACCCATAAGGCTATTGGTAGAGTTGTTCATGCCCATTTTATACTTTGTGGTGATTGTCCAAAACCAAGGGACGGCCATTCTAGCTACGAAGAGAAGAAGCTTTTATAACATTTCTGCACCTAACAACTAATATTCAAGGAAAGGCCTAAATAGTCTTCAAATGTTGGGCATGTTTAGCAACGTTTTCATTTACTCTTGTTTTATTCGTATTTACATATTTTTTAAAAATTAGTAATAAAAACGTGTTTGTTAAATTTATTTTTATTATTTTATTTCCAACAAAATGAAAAATAAAGTAAAAAAATATAAAAAAGAAATAATTTCACTTTATTTTTTTGTTACAAATGCTTTGTCTATTTTTGTTTTATCATATTAAAAAATGAATTATTTTATTCAAATATTATTTATTAAAAATAATTTAATAAATTATATTTCATGTTAATTAAATTAATTAAATCAATTTAATTTAATTTAAATAATATTAAATATATTTTATTAAATTATTTTTAATAAATATCATAATTAAGTTATTTAAATTCTGTTCAATTATTTTTAATAAATAATTAAATTATAACTAATATATTTTATACTTATTGAATTAAATGATTTTTAATAAATAATTTAATTAATTTATTTTAATTGATTAAATTAATATGAAATATATTTTATAAATTCAATTGTTTTTTAAAAAATAATAAAATTAAATATTTCATTAAAATAAAAAAAATTAAAACTTGTAAACAAAAATATAGATTTCTAAATACAATTTCAATTTTTATTTAATAAAAAGACAACAGAAAATTAAAAAAAAAAAGAAACGAAAAATGACATTGTTGCCTAATGGCCCTAAAGTTTAGACTCTAACTGCCCTAGCAAATTGATAAATTTTAACAACAATAATTGTTAACTAAATGACATTTGAAATTTGAATTTATAAAATAAACAACAAAATAAAATATGTGAATGTACGGCTATTAAAGTTCAGAGTAGCTTCGGGCGTATTAGTAGGTTTTTCACAATTATGCTTGTTAACTTACCTTTGACAATGAAATGTGAATTTAAATAAAAATAAATTAAATTATATGAATGCACAGCTGTTGAAGCTCACACTAGCTAGCTTCCGGCAACTTGATAATTTTTTAGCAGTTAATTATCATTGGCAACTTCACTTTGACAAAGAAATATGAATTTAAATAAGCCACGATATATATATATATATATATGATATGGATCTAAAATTACACAGAGCTGCCAGGAGTGGAAACATGGAACATGATCGTACACCGAATGGGAATACCGTTCTCCACGTGGCAACACAGTTCCAGCACTTGGAATGTGTGAGGCTTATCCTAGAAAAATGTCCAGATCTTTTATACCAGGTGAACAGCAAAGGCGAGACTGCTCTTCATATTGCAGCCAGAAGGGGACACCGTGGCAAGGATATAGTGAAAGCACTCATAGATCGTGCAAAGAAGGTAGTAGACCCTGAAAGCGCGGGGGGTTCCAGTAATACTGGAGGACTCTATCAGATGCTGAGGGCCGTGAATGAGGACGGAGACACCGCTTTGCACTTGGCGGCGGGGCAATTGTTGGGCGATACAGTGGTGAGGTTGTTAACGGATGGAGATCCTGAGTTTCGACATCCACCCAATAATGCTCAGGAAACTCCACTTTACTTGGCATGTGAGACTGGAACTTTTCGCCAGGCGAACTTTATATTGAGAAATTGCAGATCGCCAGCTTACAGTGGCCCTGGTGGTAAAACAGCCTTGCACGCAGCAGCAACCAACCCTTTCAACGTCTTGATAGGTTCGTTGGTTTGTTTTTGCACTTGCAAACATCATATATTAATTGTGTTTGGAGTCCTAAATTTTGATATAAAAGTCTAATAATTCGTGCTGTGAAAAAGTTAGTTCTATGAAAATTTATGAAAAATTTTGGGTGTTTTTTAAAGCTTGGAACAAGTTGATCCATGCTCCCGTTTGCATCTGTTTTTTATTTATATTTTTAAAATTTTGTAAATTAGTAACAAAAATATGTTTATTAAATTTATTTATATTTGTTTAAAAAAATAAAAACTTAAATAGAAAAATATAAATAAAAAAAATATTTTCACTCTATTTTTCTGTTACAAACATTTTATTAATTTTATCATTTTATCTATTTTTGGTGCATCATATTAGAATTAATTATTTTATTTAAGTGTTTTTAATAAACTAACATTATTTTCAATAAATAATATAATTAAATTAGATTAATTTAATATATTTTATATTTATTGCATTAAATGATATAATAATTATATTTTATTCAATAATTTTAATAAATGATATAATTAAATTATAATTTAATATATTTTATATTTATTGAATTGAATGATTTTAATAAATAATTTAATTAAATTGATTAATTTATTTAATTTAGTTAATCTAACTAATTCAATTCAATTCAATTAACATGAAATATATATATTTTATTAAATTCAATTAAATTTTTAAAAAAACTAATAAAATTACATATTTTATTAAAATAAAAAATTAATAACTGTAAATGAACTTTTATATTCAAACACAGTCTAAGTTTTCAATTCAAAAAAAAAAACAACAAAAATAAAAAATAAAAAAATAAACAGATAAATATAAATAGAAAATGATAGTGTTAACAAACAATCCATATATAATTACATTTTACAACCCATAACAAACGGTCCATATATAGTTACATTTTACAATCCAGTAGATGCACTAATTTTTTAATTCTCTCTCACTCTCTCTCTCTCTCTCGTGGGGGGAAAGATTACAGTACCAACTGTCAGTTTTTAAAAATAATTAATTTAAAATAAATTAATATATTAATTAATAACTTTCATTATATTATATTTTTAAATCTATTTGAATAGGGACATATATTTGAAATTTTATATTTTATATTTTCTTTTTTTTTTAACTTTCAATTCATTCAAAAATAAATAAGCACACGTGTTAGAAATTTTATATTTTATTCCTCTCTTTCTTTTTTTTTTTTTTTTTGTCCTCTCCTGTTTTTTTTTTTTTATTATTCACCAAATTATTACTCTAAAAAACACCCTAAATTTATACCATATATTGAAGATCAAAGTGAAGTTTGGAATGATATCAAGTTGTCAAGTGAAACACCAAGATGCCTATTTAGCGTTAAATTGAGTCGCGATGTTTAAAAGCATAAGTGTGAGGTGCAAGAGCGTAAATGTTTTTTTTTTTTTTTTTTTTCCTTGAAGTTGTTAAGAACAAATTTGTTATATTATATTTAATAAATTATTAATATTTTTATTTTCGTTTAAAATACAAATGGTGTAAATGTGAATTTTTTTCCTTTTATTACCCAAGAATTAACCCAAGCAAGTGAGCTGCATTTTTAAATATTGTGGCTGGAAGTACAAATCTAATGAAAATATATCTATTTAAGCACACATTCGCCCCAATTAAAATCACGCTTGTCATGTTGAAATTCTCTAAAAATCTTTAGAAATATTTAGAAATTATTTATTTTTTATTTTACTACAAGAATTACGAATTCATAATTTTTATCAAATTATTTTATTTTTTGTCACTCTAAACGCCCTTTAAATCAAATGTGAGACTTACTATAGTGGTCTACAAAATAATGATGTATTTTTTTTTTTTTTTCTGGTTGCTATCTATATATGATGTGTATTACTTCACTACTTAACTAATTGGTCGTCACTTGTATTTTATTCTCTTATAGGAGAAACGATGAAAGAATTATTGCAAAAGTGGCCAAATTTGGGCCAAGAACCAGATGAGTACGGTTGGACACCACTTCACTATGCTGCGCGTGCTAATAATATAGAAGTAATTTCAGAACTATTAAAACTTGATAGATCGGTGGCATATATTAGAGCAAATAATGACGACAACAACACAGCTCTACACATAGCTGCTGCTCAAGGATTTACTGAAGTGATGGAAAAAATTTTGTCATACTGTTCAGATTGTTGGGAGGTAACTAATGGTAAAGGACAAAATATTTTTCACATTGCAGCAGAGATGAAGAAAAACACCTCGATTAAATTTTTGAAAAGCAAGACTTGGTCAAAGTGTCTTCTAAATCAAAAAGATAATGAGGGAAATACCCCTCTACATCTGCTCGCTCCATGGATTGAAGAAAGAGGTGCATTTCTTCCTTGGGACTTACTAGCATTTGGAGATTGGCGAGCTTTCAACCATAAGAACTTGACACCCTTGGATATGGGAACGACAAAGGTTTGTATGCCAACTTTAGTTGTATATGACAATGTTTTATTTACGTAATTTTATGGCATGCGATACTTGTACATTTAGGCATCATTCCCATTAGTACTCCATGCTATTTCAAAATTTTCAAGATTAAATTAGAAAAAAAAAATTTAGAATTAAATGAAACTTTTTAATTTTTATGTTTTTTTAATTAGGTAATCATGATATACGTGTTTTTCTCTTGCAATGAATTACACAGTTATGCTAAAAGTCATTGATATTATATCCGGTTAGCATCTTTCACTTTGCAAATGTTGTTGGAGATTGACATTTTATAAAATGATACTACACTTTCATCTTTACCATAATTTTAGCGTATTTTTCATTGATATGTTTTGGAATTGGTTGTCTCGACTTTTTACTATATTAGTAATTGTTCTTACTTAAAAGTACAGAAAATATAATTTAGCTCATAAATTATAATTTAATTTAAATTTATAAAATAAATTTACATAAAAATTATAAAAATAATCAGTAAAAATAAAAATCACTAATCAAAAGAGACAAAAATATTCATATAATGTTTAATAAATGTGTAAAATTTTATTATCTATATAATAATTTCGCTCGTTTAATTTGACATATATCTCATATCAGTTTCGCCACTGTTACACCCGTCTCATGTGGAAAGAAAATAATAAAGTCGTTGCAAATAAACGACACGAATGACAAGATAGTAACAGTTTCATACAATATTTTTGTACCTTTAAGCACGAGCAATTACTAATTTATTACAAATATTATCCCCTTTTTTAAAATACTAATATGTAAACTTTTATATAAAAAAAATTTAAAAAGACAAGGAAAGAGTGAGAAAGTATATTTTCATATGAAATGACAAAAAAGATGAACAAAGTAGAAAGAAAAATAAAAAAAATTTCTGCTTATTAAATAAATTCAACGGTTAAAAATATCTCAAATTCAAAATTTTGAGTTTTCTTATTATATGATTGACACAAATAGTATAAAAATATATGTATTTAAAATTTAACTATTAAGCACATTAAAAATGAAATTTTAATTTAAATGTTTATTTTGTAATAAAATTAAAGTTTAAATATCCTTTTGTTAAAATAAAATTTTAATTGATTTTGTCTAACAAGTATCCGTACATTATATAATAAATGTGTAAAATTTTATTATTTATTACAAATATTATCACAATTTAAAAATAATAATTTAAAAATTTATATATATAAAAATATAAAAAAAATGAAAGATTATTTTTTCAAGTCAAGTGAACGAAAAAATAATCTAAATCGAGAAAAAAAATAATATTAATATTTGAATAAATCTAGAAGTTAAAAATTCACAAAAGTGAAGTCACAAATTTGAAAACATAACTAAAAGAAACCATAAATTTACAAAATTTTCCATCACTTTGGATTTTGGAGGGGAAGTATTTTTTAAAGGAAAAAAAGTAAAAATTTTGGAGTGGTGGTTCCCACTGGTTGCCGTTACAAGTACACGCTCAGACTTGGGCAGTGCGATTTCAATATTTGAAGAACAAAATATTCGTCTCGTTCATCTGGCAGCGACTTTACTGTATTCTTTCTATGCGAGCCGAGTGTAACGGTGGCGAAGCTGACATCCCATGAGTGTCAAACCAAACGAGTGAAATTATGAGAGGAATGTTTTGTTGTTTAAAATCAATTAAATTTTATTAAATTTTTTTATATCTTTTAATTAAATTTTATCATATATTATTTTTACCTCAAATATTTATATTTTTATTATATTTTTCAATTAAATTTTTGCTAACTAAACACTCCTAATAAATTTTCTCTGCCGCTCATAATTGTCACATACTTATATGTACTGTTTATAGTTAAAAAAAATAAAACTCTACAAATTCTAAAAAATACGAATTATAAAATTATAAAATTTAAATTTTTTATTCATTACAAATGTACATGATATTAACTTATACAAATTTATACAATTTTAAACACACACGTGCACCAAAAATACGTGCCTTTTTCATTATGTGTCCCAAAAGGGTATATAATTTTTAATTAGGTAATTTACATCCATCTCCTTTAAGGCTAGAAATTGAAACAGTTCCCAAAATTAGCAGACTTAAACGGCAATTGCCGCCACTCACCCGAATAGTTACATTTATACTTTATTGTTTTCATCCACATCCACTTAGGGGTTGTTTGGTTAAAAAACAATTAAGGAAAAAGTACAGTAAAAGTATAAAGATGTGACATAAAGTTGATAGGTGTTAAAATTTTATTGAAGAAAAATACAAAAAGTAGTTAAGGTTTGGTGAATTTTGGTATATTTTGGTTGGCCAAACAGCCTCTTAGGCCCGTTTAGTAACATTTTTATTTTTTTATTTTTTTATTTATGTTTTTAAAATTTTGTAAACTCACAATAGAAACATATTTGATAAACTTATTTATGTGTTTAAAAAAATAAAAACATAAATAGAAAAACGTAAACAAAAAAATTTGTTTTCACTCTGATATTTTTTTCTGTTGTCAATATTTTGTCAATTTTAAAAGTTTATCTATTTTTGTTACATTACATAAAAATAAGTTATTTTATTCAAAAAATTTATTAAAATAAGTTATTTTAATATATAATATAATTAAATTAATTAATTTAGTTTTATTATTTTAAAAATAATTTATATTAATTTATATAATATAATTTAATTCAGGAATTTAATTATATTATATAAATTAATATAAATTATTTTTAATAAATAATAAAACCAAATTAATTAATTTAATTTAATTTAATAATTAATCATTTCTAAATTATTTGAAATAAATATCACAATTAATTTATTTTATTTAATAATTAAATTAATTTATATAAAATAATTAATAATCAATGATTAAATTACATTAATTTTTAATTTAATTTAATTTAATAATTATTATTAAATTATTTTAAATAAATATCATAAGTAAATTAAATTATTTATGATTCAATTAATTTAATTTATATAAAATATATTTTATTAAGTTCTATTAATTTTTTAAAACTAATAAAATTAAATATTTTCTAAAATAAAAAATTAATAATTATAAACAAACTTGAATTTTTAAATGCAGTTTTAGTTTTCATTTCAGAAAAAATAAATGATAACAGAAAATAAAAAACAAAAAACGACAACAGAAAAATAATAACAAAAAAACGATAATATTGTCAAACGGACCATTAAAAATTGTACTTTGCCCTCTTGTTTTCAACTTTTGTCCCCCCTCACTCATCTATGTGTAAATTATATTGTTACTCATACTGATTATAAATTCTTTTGTCCGTCTTTACCATATTATATCTCACTACATTCTACTTCCGTTGTTGCTTGTTGGGTGTCAAAGTGGTTAAAAGATTACAATTCTGTCAACAAAAAATTTAAAAAAATTTCTATAATACTCTCGTATCCAAGTTTAAAGTCAGAACTATGCATGGACTTTTTTGGGCATCCTAGCACCTAAAAAGTCCACACACCTTATTCTTATGTCTATTGTCCCTATCACACTGCGTGTCATGTTTTGTAATTTAACTCGATATAACCCTAATTCTCGGTTTACCCCTGATTTAAATTGGGACAGGCGATAATAAAAGTTTTACAAGATAAAATGAAAATTCAACATTATTATAAACTGATGTTACAACAAAATTCATAATTGATAAAATTAGAACCCTTCTTTGACCCATCACCAACTTAGGTTGCGTTTGATTTGTTAAAAATTAAAAAAAAAATCTTTAAAACTTTTTAAAAATCTTCAAAAAGTTATTTTATTTTTTACTCATTTTTATTCATGGACACATTGCAGTCCCCGTCGAAAAGCAAAAGGCAGAATGGTGGGATTTTAGACGATTTGATTGGCAGCTATAGCTCCACCGCCACCAATTACCCCCAGGTTAGCAACTTTGTTACAAATAGTTGACGAGTTTTAAGTTGTGTGTTCTTTTTTTTTTTTTTTTTTCTTGGGGGTTGGGGGCTGTGTTCTTTAATATAATATAATATATTATATGCATTTAAACAAATATAATTTTGTTCTTAAAATAAAATAATTAAATTATTAGGTCTAACTATTTGATATGCATTACTGTGTGATTCAAATTTTGAAGTAGTGGTTAAATGATTAATAGTTTATTTGAATAAGATTTTTTTTTTGAATTTTTCCTTAACATGGGGAACAATAAATATTTTGGTAGAAAAAGAAAACTAAATATATATAAATACATATATATATATATATATATATATTGACAACAATATTTACAAGGCATTATAGAGAATATGTCAATTATTTTAAAATTTTAATTTCTAAATTAGTATTTATAAAGTGTTTCAAAATCAGTATTTATAAGAAGAAACAGGACGGGACGAATTTGAGATTTTAATTAATAAAATAAACAAGATATAGATGAAAGAAAAAAATAAACTAGAGTTTAAGAATGATTATAACTAATTAGTTGATCCGTGACCAGTTACGTCCTTGGTTCCTGGATAAAGGTGCAGTTTACATTACTGGTTGGAGAAATGTAGTCAAAACAGATAGAGAAAATACGAAAAAGCTGATGGAAAAAAAAAAAAAGAATGAAGAAGCGGGCACAACGGCGCAAGTTGAGCGGTTTAGGAAAATGGCCGATCCGCACTTGATTGTGGCTACGCTTATAGCAACGGTTACTTTTGCTGCCGCGTTCACGTTGCCAGGTGGTTACGACAATTCGGAAGGCAAAAACCGAGGTACGGCAATTTTACTGAAAAAAGTGGCTTTCAAAATATTTATCACAGCCGACGCCATAGCGGTCGGGGCCGCCACGACTTCGGTGTTTTTGCATGTTGCTGCCTCGTTATATGATGACAAGGACGACCTCCTCTCCCGCTATAGAAGAGCTTTTTATCTGATTTTAATTGCCATTGGAGCAATGGTACTTGCCTTTGTCGCCGGTGTTTACGTGGTTCTAGCACCTTCTCTAAGCCTCGCAATTGCCAGCTGTGTTATTGGAAGCCTCTCCTTTCTCATTTTTTACCGTGAACTTAAAAAGATGGACTTCTTTACCAATTTGGGGTTCCTGATGGTGAGAGAACTATTAAACCGAATTTTATGGCTATTACTACATTTCGTAGTCTATCCTATCTTTTTGGTTGTTAAATTTGTAGCATTATGCATCAGTAAAATTGTTGTTTGAGACAGTTGAAAGATTTGTCTTCCACTTTTATATATATTTTCATATTCCGTCTTCCTTCATTAATTTTAATAGCTGAAAAATACTTTACTCACTTTTAGGAAGTCGCAGTTTTGGGCCAAAGTTTCAGTGAATTTTATGCGTTCTCAGCCATTTATTTCTTGTGAGTTTTTATTTCCGCTCTTTGAAACCGGATAATATTACATGACTTCGAAGAGTAGACTAGCTCCGAGGAAGGCTGGAGATCGAGTTGACGGATTGCTTAAATGCACCAGAAATTACCCGCGCCTTTACGCACCAACACATAATTTGACTTACAAATAGTTTAAAAAAATAATTAAAATAATTTTTTAAAAAAATTAAAAATAAAAATTATACAAAAGTTAAATATTAAATTGTCACTATTTTTTAGTCATAGATAATGGTTTGAAATGTGACATCAAATCAGGGGATAGTTTGAAATTTGAACAATCTCTTATATAACAAAACTCTCTTTTCAATAAATCTCAGTTATTAATAGCTGTGAAACAAAATTTCAGCTCTTGATTTGAAAATATATATCAACTTATTGACATGTATCGTTATATAGATGTGTATGGTTCTTAATGCAGACTATCCAAATTAACAGAACCCTTGCACTAATTTTCATCAACTAACAAAAAATATCTTTGATTGTATTAAAAAAAAAAAAAAGCAGACTATCCAATTTAATGTAACCCTTGCACTAAATCTAGGTACGTTTTTCATGCGCAAACAGATGCCTCCTTTTTGTCCGTAAAATGAAAGGTATGATGGGGAGGTTTAATACTAAATACTAGTATTAAAAGTATGAAAATAAATAAAACTATTAATTAACCATTTTTTCTGTATTTATTTATATCTATACTACTATTAAATAATAAATTAGTTAAATTAAATTAAACCGAGTTTATGGATGTGTTTGGTTAACAAAAAATTAGAGAAAAAGTACAATAAAAGAAAAAAGATATGACATAAAGGTAATATGTGAAAATTTTTGATTAGAGAAAGGAAAAAAAAATAGTTAAAGTTGATAAATTTTGATAAAATTTAGTCATTCTCTTTTGAAATAAACTCATTAATGTCCATTCCTCTCACAACTATCAGATCTGATTTCGGATTTTTTATTTTTTCAAGACTCCAAGTTGATCTTATCTTCACTCCACGCCTCTTCTTATTTTTCGTCTCTCATCTCTCTATATGCTCGTATTCTTTCTCTACTAAATTTACTAAATTATGATAGCCAAGCGCGACCTTCCAAATCGCAATCGTGTATTTAGTTTTTCTACAGAAAGTTAAATAGATCGTGTGCAAGCTAGTCACGCGAATTCTTTAAAAAGCGAAGGGTATGCATTCGTTACTTGGTTTGTACTCAATCTTTCACATGCATCTTTATATTTCATCTTTATAATATTTTATTCTTTCTTTTTTTCTTTTAATGTATTTTTTTCCCAAAGTTTGTCTGATCATGCATCGTAGCTAATTGCTTAACACTCTATGGTGATGTTTGTTTGCTAGACTATAGCGCCGGATTGGAGAAGCAATTTGTGGGGCCCACTCAAAGTGGTGTTGGTTTTGCTTTTTGTTTCATCCGTGGGACCCACAGATTGGATGAGTTGTCTGGGGAAGAAGCCGGATTTGTTATCCGTGGGGCATGTGGTATTATTAATACCCCATCTCTGGATTTGTTTCCCTCTAAGATCTAAAGGTCCAAAATTATTTTCTATCACATCGCATATCAAATCACATCTTTTATCCCACTTTATATCCCACCAACCAAACACCACATAAATAATCTCACATAAAAAATTAATCCCATCTTTTATCCAATCCCATCTGTGGACCCTATGGTATTACTTATCCCCAATTATCTAATCCCTCAAACAAACACACCCTATGCATAAGAAGGAAGGGTGCACGCATAATGCGTGTTTATCAATTTGTTTGTATAATTTGATTAGAGGTGTAAAAGTAAAATGATGATGTAGTTAAAATTTTAAATTTTGAAAATAATTTAATTAAGAGATAATTTTGAAAAGTGATTTGATTTAAAATTTAAATTTGATATGAGATTGAAAGATAAGTTTCATTACATTTTAGATTTCACAAAATATCCCTAGTGCTATCTTTTTTATAGGCTCCGTTTGGAGTAAGAAAAAATAAGATAAATTGAGATAAAATGTGATTTGGAATTGATTTTGGCACCTTTTTTTTTATGAAAAGTAGCAAACCGTGGAAACGATTTTTTAATTCCGTTCCCACGGATTCAAAAAAATTCACAAAAAATAGCAACAATGATACTTGTTTGAAAGCTTTCGACACGAAAAATATGATTATATAAAAAATTTACACATTCGCTTAACCTACTTTCAAATTTTTTATTTTTATAGCGAAATATTGAAATTTTTTGAAATTCATAATGGCGGAAAAATTAGAGGTAGAAGGATTGTTGGAGATTTATAGAGGTTTATAGAGTTTGTTTATAATGCCAAACGGGGCTATAATGGTATAAATAGATAATACTATAGATATGTAAAATAAATCAAAAACAAAATATAATTATTAAAAATTAACCCTCTCCTTTTTCTTTTTTTTCCGCTTCAAACTAAGCTTGAGGACAATTAATGAGGAATGCAGGGATCCGGTACGTACCAAATTTAAAAATGGGAACACCCTCCCCGCCCCCGGGAGGCGGAGGGAGGGAAATGGATTTCACAGACAGGAACGACACACTTAAATTCAATCCTTAGGCCTCATTTGGCCCCAAAACACATTTTACTTTTTTTTCAACATTTTTTCATTCTATCTTATTTTTATCAAATTTTAAATTTTTTTTTAAAAAGTAACTTTTAAGTGTGTTAATCATATTTGTATAAAAAAAATAAAAAAATTCATATCTAGCCGTTTGGGTAAGAGTTGGAAAACATAAAAAAAAAAAAAAAAAAACTAGTTTTTTTGGGTTGTTTTTTAACCAAAATAAATGTGGAATTTTTTATTTTTATTTTTTACAAATGCGATTAATTAATTAACGTGATTAAAAACTTCAACATAAAAAAAATTAAATTTTAGTGAAAAAAACTAAAAATTCAAAATTAACTTTTGTGTAAGCCTTCATTAAGTTTTGCTTTTTATTTGTTTTACTTTTCTAACTCCAATTTTTATACCGAAATAATGAAATGATTGACAATCCCTTAATTGGGAAAACCTTCCTCCACCTACAAATCGATCCCATGCATGCACCTCTAACTGTTTCCCTAATTAACGAAGGTGACCGGGAAAGAATTTGCTTCCAAATCTTTATATGACTGACTATATATGCATATATCAAAGATAATTTACTAATTATGACCGACAAGCGCCACCTTTCAATTTGCAATCATGTATTTAGTTCTTCTGCGGAAAGTTGAACAGAACAAGTGCTAGCTAGTCATGGTAATTCTTTAAAAAGCTAAGGGATATATTCTTTACTCGGTATGTACTCAATCTTTGACATGCATTCTAATATATCATTCTTTAAAACATACATCTTAATATTTTATTTTATTTTATTTTTTTAAATGTACTTTTTTTCCCAAAGTGAAAGGAATATTCTTACTTGACAATCACACAACCATTTTAATGCTTTTCCAATCTTCCAAAGTTTGTCTCATCATCCTAACTAATTGCTAAACACTATGATTTTGTTTAGAGTGGTAAAAAATTCAAAAAAATGATAAAAAATTACTAAAAAATTTTAAAGTTATTCATTTTTTATTTAGTTACACGAATTACAAATTTATAATTTATTTCATTTTGGGTGCATTTGGTGCACCAAATTTTGGTGAAAATTTTTGAAATTCTCCAAAATTCTCTATACATTTTTAAACATTCTCACATTCTCAAAGTTAAAAAAAGTTCAATACATTTCAAAAAAATTAATAACTAGAATTCAGTTAATCAAATAGCAAAAATTTTTTCATCATTCTCATCGTGGACTCCCAATCTACCCAATGACACCTACTTTGACTATTTTTTGTGAGATCGTAGAAATCGTTCTAACAGATTGTAAAAACCGTTCCGATGGATTTGTATGGTCAACTTCTTTTCAAATAGTTTTTACAATCCGTTTGGATGGATTGTAGTGCAAAAAAGTTATGACTGATCAAAATTTTGAATTCGTTCAAACAGAAATCCCAACCGTCAGAACAAGAAGCTTACTATTTATGTTCAAAAAACGCGATTTAAGATATGTGCACCAAACGCAAATAATTTTTTTAAATTATATTTTATTTTATTTTATCTCACTTTTTATCACTCTAAACTCACCATTTATCTTACCTTTTATAATCTCAAATGCATCATACATATATATATATATATATATATATATACATGTATATGTTTCGTTACGGGACTATAGAGGGCAAGGTCCAAAGGGATTGTACGTATCATATTAACTGTCTCCATCTTCGAGACCAATCATGATTCTATATTGTACACTACTGCAGCAGAAGGCAAAGTTGAAATTGTTAGTGCGGTAATTCTGTTATTTGTAATTTGTACTAAAGTTAGTCTTGTAGAAAATGTCACAAGTATAAATGTCTCACTAATGCAAGCCAAAATATGTTAGTATATGATACGAAAGGTTGAGAGAAGAAGAGCTGGAGACTATATTGTACAGTACTGCTGCAGTGGAAGGCAAAAGTTGAAATTGTTAGTGTGGCAATTCCTTTTTTTGTAATTTGTACTAAAGTTAGTCTTTCAGAATATGCCACAAGTAAGTATAAATAGTTCACTAATACAAGTCAAAATGTGTTAGTGTATTATATGAAAGGTTGAGAGAGTTGGAGATAAGGACGTTTTTGTGCTCAGATTGAAACTCTTGTTCTTTGATATCCTCTCAATTTTTGTTTGAAAAAGAGGTTTACACTTAATACTGTGTAAAAATTCATTTTACTTTTTTATTAAATTAACTTACACAATTACCTTCATTCTTATAGAATATTTATGATATTAAAATTATACAACATATCTCATTAGAAGAATTGAGGTATTGTGTAATTTATTTAATAAAAAAAATAAAGTAAAATGTAAAAATCTATTTATAAAGTGTAAATAAGCTGACTCATATATTGGTGTTTAAGGGAAATTAATAAAAGAAATTGAAAGATTTGCCAAATAATTAGCTTCATTAATTTTATAATTTCACTAAATACTTCAAGGGTGCCCTTGTTATAATAACTGGAAGTAAGGCACACACTCTGTGTGAGTATTTTTAATTATTTTTTCTTCTATTTGAAAATTTGAAAATTTATTTTGAATAATAAATAATGATGAATTATTGTTCAAGCAGATAATAAGTAATTACGGGACATTTAAATAAAATAAAAAATTTTTAAAATAATGAATAGTTAAAAGCATTTAAAAAAAGAAAAATAAATTTACTTAAATAATTTATAAAAATTTAAAATTATTTATATACTTGACAGTGAGTGGTTATTGGTGTTTGTGCATTCTAAAAAAGATGATTGTACCTTTCAGAAAAAAATAATAAAATAGAAGTGGTGATTGTTATTCACAGGCCTTAATTAACCTTTCAAAA
This sequence comes from Vitellaria paradoxa, assembly GCA_019916065.1. Taxonomy (NCBI): domain Eukaryota; kingdom Viridiplantae; phylum Streptophyta; class Magnoliopsida; order Ericales; family Sapotaceae; genus Vitellaria; species Vitellaria paradoxa. The sequence continues at coordinate 40,958,631 of CM034241.1, read as the reverse complement.
ATAACATAAGCCGGTATACTTTTTTTTTTTCCCTGATAAGTAAAGGAGGAATCCTTTCGCAGCGCAATAACCTGAAGGTGGGGTCAAAAATCTATTTTCGATTTAATTTTTGGTTAAAATCAAATTAATTTTTTACTTTTCTGAGTCCCACTTTTACAAATTAAACTGAGTTGAACTAAACTAAATATATATAAAAAGTTAAATCGAATTACTCCGGTTGGATTTATAAATTTTAAATATTAATTGAATACATTAATATAAATTTATTAAAAAATACTTATTAGTTAATGTTTGAATTCTGATATTATAAATTTAGGCGTATACAATGAATAATAAATATATAGGGTATTGATGAAAATGGAAAAAAGTAAGTGAAAGCTGTTTCTATTGTAATATCAAATAAAAATAATAATATATAGGGATAATACAATGAATAATAAATATGCAGGCAATTGATCATGAAAATGGAAAATATTAACAAGAAGATAGATATGAATTTAATTTTAGTGAATTATTTTGTACACAAGTGATATATGTCATAATTTTATAATCTAACAAAAATATTGAAAATAATATATGAATTTTAAAATACAATACGTGTCTACAATCACTTTTTTGAGGTGCCAACTGCGGGAAAATTTTGCTAAATTATAAAATGGGGATTTATAATTGACGAAAAAGGCAGAAAATTGCGGTACCAATTGCGGGTAAATTTTAAATTTTTAATTAAAAAAACAAATATGAAAATTTTGGAAATTGGGGCCATTCCCCAGTGGGGGAGCCTACCTTTGTTGTCCGACTCGAACAAAAGTGTCGCCCTTTCTCTCGAACGGTGCAACTCATCTTTCTCTCACACCATAAACACTCCCCTGTCCTCTTTGAGATCGGCGTGCGCGCAGAGAGAGAGAGAGAGAGAGAGAGGGGTATCAGTAAACAGAAAAGAGAGAGCAGATATCAGATGTTAATTTTCCCTTTTTTTTTCCCCTTTTTCATTGTGGGTCATTTGTTGGATGGTGTTCTTAGTGGTTTTAAAGGTTTTCATCGAGGGAGGAATGACCGGAATCTGATAAGAAGCTGCTAGGCTCTCTGTGTGCATGTGTGCGCACGCGTGAGAGGAGA